>OZ002745.1:22702614-25405229 GCA_963924295.1 Dioctria rufipes | reverse complement strand
TTATCGAACCTTAAAGTTGCATTCTTGAAGAAAATATCGTACAAAGAGAAATGCCCAATTTTCATACAACTTTAGATCCGACACCTCCAAACATGAGAGATGATGTGTTAAATGATGCATTCTGATACTCTGCACATGTTTTTTTTTAACAATGTTTATTTAAATTCAGTGGGGTAAAGCTTTGGTGATCGGATGTAGCTTGAGAGACTTTCTTATGAGAAACATGCTCACAACAGAGCAGTAACGCACCCAGGATTTGGTTTGGGGGAGTGGGGGGTGGGGTCGTCTCAAGGCCAAAAGGAGTTGGAAAATAGGGCTCTAAAGTCGCGTCCTGCACCCATCTAGCGCCTAAGGACTGCTATTATATATTTAAAGGTTTTATGGTAATTTATTGGACTTTGTAATAATATACAGATTAGATACATTTTATACACAGTTTGTAAATTATGTTAAAAAACTGGCCTTCTGGGACCGCCCCCACCCCCTAGTCCGCCCTCCGTGCGCTCCTGCTAATGGCCATGGAATACATAACTGCAAAAATATATGCGAAATGTAGTAGATGGGGTGTATGTGACCCAAGTGCATGAAAATGGGCTTTCCGGCGACAAAAACGTCCCGAGAAAGTTTTCTGAATCGGGAAAAATGTACACCACTCCGTAGTACTGGGTGACACTTTTAATTTGATATGCAATATCCGGTATTGGTACCATTCTCCTCCGCCTGGGTTCCTATCCCCTTAAAAGTATGCAGAGAAAAATTTTCTTCTACGAATCGTAGCTGGTAATGAGCAGAGGTGAACAGTGAGAATTGTTTTCCGATCGTACATAACCCTACCGAGTTAGAGCCGATTTAAACAATGTTAATTAAATATATTCAGAGTATCGTTTAAGGCATATCTCATGTCTAGTAGAGGTGTTGGGCCTAAAATGGGCATTCCCCTTTGTTTTTTTATTCTTGATTTCATAAAATTTGTACACCAAACCAGGACAAAATTTTTTTTAAATCTAAAATGTGACTTCTGTTCAAAAGTTATTAATATTTTTATGTTAGGCGAAAAATGAAAAATTCAAATTTCAAATAACCAAAGACAATTCAGTTTTATCAGCGTATACTTGATTTTGAGGAAAATTAAGAACTTTACAGAAGTGCTAAGCTCCTTCATATAGACTTTAAGATTGATCCTCTACTATGTAAGGCGAGCTGTGTCATGCAATATCAAACCAAAATCTCAGAAATTCTCCTACAATTTAGACACATCGGTTGAATTACAGTAATTATTAACCTCGCTATTATATTCTAAATATTTTAACAAAGACTCTTTTCCTGTAACACAATTAACCAACTTATCAAAAACATTCAGCTTACTTAATTTTGAATTAGTAAATAAAGAACGGACAAATTCCATTTTTATTCCCTTAAACACTTATGACAATCGTGTAAAAATTTATTGTCACTCAATTCACCCTGCAAATTATAAGAAATGTGTAAAAAAAGAAAAAAAAAGAATCCAGAAGCAAAAGTATAAAAGACTCCTGTTGCGCTAAATTTCCCTTCAAGCTTGATTCGAATATAAATTACAGGGCACGTCAGTCCCCTTTTGTCCAGTATTGCTCTGGTTTCAGTTGGTTCGTTCTACTTTTCAACGACGAGCCAATTATGTTTGGCGTCACTGGGGATGAATGCTTCTCACCCATCACTGCTATCCATCAACCCTGTCATAGTTATATCGAATAACAAAAGGAGTTGAGGAGCAGCGGAACAAGCTACTATGGCTCGATCGTATTCTACACCCTCATCCATCTGTATCAACTTCTCTACACCTGATAACTCAAAATAATTGAGGGGCATTAAGAACATTCGTCCTGCCCTTCTAGCGCGCCAGGTAAGGGTTATTACCTCCACAGTTGTTGAATTATTAACGAGCAACAGATGAGGGCTTGAGGGTTCAATTTCATTTCATCGCGGCAGCCCTTAATTTATGATAAAATTATTGTTTCTGTAAACACGATTATACACCAAAGAGGTATGAATTGATATGAAATTAATAAAACGAAAACTAATCAACCGGGGAGGTGTGGTTGGTTCAATTTTAGGAAAGTAGCTGGTATATATGTACATGAAGATACGAACTAAAGAAATTAATTGAAACAAATAGAATTCTGGAGAAATGTAAATTACCAGCCACTATTTATTTAGTTTTCACTCAAACCACCCACAATTTCACAGAGCGAAGTTTTTAAGAGTATTCTTTAGAGGTTTTGGCGAGAATTCCACTAAAATTTGAAAATAAACACGATTCGAAAGGATCTGTGAAATGAATAATGGGGCTGGGGAATTTGCTTTGGGGATTTCAATTGTTTGAAAATTTCCTCTTAACGTCGTTATAAATTGTTTCGCATTTTCATTGTTTGTTTGTTTTTATTTGTTTGTAAACAGAATGCCTCAGGTTAATCTAGCCATTTATAAAAGAACCTAAAGGTAATGATAAGTACTCGTATACATAAATGGATCAACTTGGAATTAAGTAATTTGCGAAGGAAGAAAGCTAGTAAGAAGATTCACCTCACCTGCGATAGATGATAGTCTTAAAAATTTAACTGTGAAAAGGTTTATGGTGTTATTATTATATCTTTTTTTCTTATCCTACGTTCTTGTATACTTATTTTCTCTGGATGTCCTTTGTAGTTTTCTATTCTTTTCTTCATTATAATAATTAAAATTTCATTAAATTTTTTTAGTATTTTACATTGAGTACCTACCTATATTGATACAGGTGAATTTACTTAAATTTTAAAAATGTTGATAGACATGAAATACTGTACATATGATTGCCATAAAATTTCATGTAATTTAATTATCTGCTTTTATGCAATTGCGAAACAATACTTTGCTCAAGTAAGCTTTCAGTGTCCACAAAAGAAAAATGTGCTTTTTAGTGGTAATATGAGCTCAATTCATTTCGCTTAGTACATAAAGATGTTTTTAATAAAAAAGAAAAATAGTAGAGAAAACTTAAAAGTGGCACTAATTTAATCTGCTTTAACAAGATAATATGATAAATCATCTTAGGATAAATTAATGCAATCTAAAGCGGGGTAAATCAATATTCCTCTAACAAGTTACGCCTAATAATATCAGAAAATACGTTTTTTATTTCTTTACAACTGAAATAAAATTGTTGTTAGCGAAAGGAAATTTTTCTAAAGAGAGCTGAATAGTTGAGTTGAAAATTGTTTGTGTTTTTTCGTGATAAAATGTTTATATTTAATTTGTTCGGACTCGTTTTCAGAAACATATTTAATTTAACCCTTTGCATTCGATTTATTTTCAATGTTTTTGGGTGTAAACTTGTATTCATTATTAGTAATACTACACTGCAAAAAACACAGAAAGGGTTACATTTTGGGTACAGAGTGTGATATGTCATTTTAAAGTGAAGCTTTTGGTGTTGATGACGTGCTTTTTGATACAAATGTGGTTAAATAAAAACAAATCGAGTTTAAATTAATTTCCAAAATTTCAACTTTATTGAGCCATAACTTTAAAACTGGAGAAGGAGGGGTAAAATTTACCATTAGAAAGGTTCAACGGTTTTCTATCTAACAAATTTGAAATCATCATCATAGGGTGTAACGTTCAGAAGTTACAGGTTGATCTATAAAAATATACGCAATTATCTTTAAGTCAAGTTATCTCGGCAATTGTTAGGATTCCCCCGACCCTTGCTTGTTTAAGCATTCTATCCATAGCTTTCGGCTGCAAGACCTCATACGGGGTACCCTGTATTAGTATATTAGCCTTTGCACTGGAATATTATGCTGGAGATGACAATTGAAATTTGTAACAGAATTCGAATATCTTGCTGAAGATGACCACACTAACACTCTATACTATATGATAACATTAAATAACAGTAAAATGCTACTTGGCATTTGAGATCTCACAGAGCAATAGTTTGTCAAGCTTTGATGATTTATCAGTACAGTTTGTGGTTACAAGCCATGCGAGGAATTTTTTTCTCATTGTCTAATTTAGTCTATATATGTACATAAATTAATTTTCCGATCCAAAATGGATTATGAAAACTCGTAGGATAGTGCCTGTGAATATGAATTTAAATTAGTACAAGTTTGCACCCAATTACATTGAACATAAATCGAATTTATAGAGTTAATGTTACCATCTAAGAGTGTTTCAGAGTAAATTAGTGCTGCCATCTCCAGCATGACATACAAGTTCTATTACAAATTTGTATTTTCATCTTCAGCATGATGTACGAGGGCAAAGGGTTAAATAGTGGCGACAGGAATGTCAGGGAATATGACGAAATAAATCAATTGGAGCACGAGAAAATGATGCAATTAAACCCCTACTTTATGTAGTTGTCGACATCGCAACTTACTTTATAATATATTTTTAAGTGTTATTCCGCTTCCAAAATTTTGATATTATTTTTCGGTCCATATTTAATTTTTTTTTTTTGAACCTTGTATCATCTTATTTGGACTTCATTTTATATTTCTTTTCGCACATTATTTTCAAATGAAGAAAAGTCTAAAAATTTTTGGGCGATATTTCACTTGTTATTTTCGGATGTTATTTCATTACACGTTATTCTCCTGCGCCGCAGATTACAAATCCGAGAAAAGACAAACAATTGTAGACTGTTCCACATTCGCACAGTTCGGAATAAAAAAGCCTTACGAAATATTAATGTACTGCCGAAAGTACATATGAGTATTTTGAAGAGTGAGTGTGTGGCCATGCTAGAAGCGAATTACAGCTGAATATTACGGTACGAGGTGAAACTAGCTGATGCTGTTTGTATTCGCTTCCACTCGTAGTTGTGTTTTGGAATGCACTCCCGGAGTGCAGTTGTAGCTATGTCAGAGTTATGTCAGAGCTATGTCAAGTTGTCTACAGTTAACTAAAGCTGTTTGAGGTTTTGGAACGATCTGAGTAAGCTAAAAGTATTAGAACTGTCATTTATGCTGATTGTATAATTTTATTGATACTTAAAACTAATATATTATTACTGTGTGTTAATCCGAAATGAGCCAGAGAAAATTAAATACATAAATAAATTTCGCAAAACGTTTGTAAAAGCGCACCAAATATTTCAATTGACAGCTCACGTCACGGTTTATATATTAGATAACTAGCAGTCTAGAGCACAGTTAGGGATAGTTGACTATTTTAGTCAACTTCAGATGTTTCAAAGTCAGCTCAGCTGACAAAATTTAGTTGACTACTGGGTTTTGGAAGGATTGAAGTCAGCTATAGTCAACTGTAGCTATGTTTTGGAATGCACTCCAGATGGCTTCAGTTCCACGTTAATAGTCGCCAAGCCAGCTTCACGAAAGTCTTTAATAAAGTAATCGGAATGCCTCTTTCATCAGAGAATTACTTCTGTTCGAAACTTTAGTTATAACACGCAGAAGATTGTGAAATAAAAAGAAGAAAACATCCTGCACCAGAACACCCTATTAACGAAGAGGAGCGTCCTGCTACTTGAGCTGCTCGGTGAACTAGTCCAACTAAAGACGTCTTTTCATTGTTTCTGCCAACAGCTCACTCATTTTAAGTTGAAACTCAACTTTATCTATGTCAGACGTATTCTTCATGTAAGACAAAAACTTACAAGTATATTGTAGTCAGTCAGTATGTAATCAATTACTTTTGTAATTATATTAATAATCACAAATAAATCAATCATGATTACCCATCAATTACTAGTGACGATTACATTGAGTACTAATCTTGGGTAAATGTCATTGTAGATCCTATACTATTCCTTTAATGTGTATTGATGTTTTAGGCTGTACGAAATCACAATTTATCTAAAAATCCATTTACCATAGATTAAGTATATTTGCGCGAGGTTGGTGCTAGTTCTATAAAGTACATTTTCCTATATTCCGAACAACTTTTCAGTACATTCAAAATGTCTCTGTGCGACCATTTTCGCAGCAAGTACAATCAGTTCTTTAAAATGATCTCGTAAAATGATCAAAATCTCGGGGCTTCATTCAAGAACTCGATTCGATAACGGGAAGCTTGGTGATATAGACAGTTTGAGATTACAGAACTCGATATCGACTCTTTACAACCGACAATTCACTCGATGACATTTCATTGATCGACTGTCATAAAAGCGGTTCTGTTAACTGCTTGAAAAGCAAAAGAATGTAAGTGAGATGGGTTTTATCTTTAATAAAGTTAAAAGAAAATATCCATAATTTTTCTTAAACCCTTACATAGGAACTTTTTCTACGAATTGGGGGAATTATTTAGCAGACGACATGCTGGTGACCTGGAAAGGTTCATTAAGCCTTGTGGTTGCTTTTAAAGCACCCCTTAAATTAGAGGTATATTTTCTAGGCAGGGTCTCAATAAGGTGGCATCACAATGGACCATCGACGAAGTATAGCTGATCGTCTTAATCTACCTAAGTGCTTCCGAATTATCATTTATAGCTTCAAAATTATGACGCAAAAACAGAATGAAGTGAATGGGTTTTATATGACCAAACACGTCGAATTAGCGAAATATTATCTTAATAAAAGTCATGTCAAAATAAATGGAAATATCTTAGGACAAAAAGACTATTTTGGAACTGGTGGCGATTCATATAATTTTTCCTTTGAAAGATATTAATTAAGCTTATAGTACGACTCCATTCTGCAGTGGAAGGGATGATGAACGTTCAATATTTTGGTGCATCTGCTTCAAAGATAAAAACGAACGTAACAGATTCATCTGCTCAATGTGCTGAATGATATAGAAAATGATCTGTCAAGTGCTACTTCATGGTTATTTTCAGAATCACTCAGGCAGTTGAGCTCTAAGCTTATTTTTTTCTAAATCGACTAGGTAATGCTTTTTGATGCATTCGATCGAGCGCTTAGAATATAGAGACTCCCTATATTCTAAGTACCAGCTGAAAATCAAGACTCAAATCGACAAGCGGTATACTTTAAAGTATTTTGCCTTGGGATAAAAGGCACTTTTAACTATAGGTACACGCTGTTACCGCGATAAGACGTTTCCACACATTTAAATTCGAAACCCTTTCTTTCAGCTTTCACAATTTTCACAATTTGAATATTTTCCAATTATCTTTCACACTCAAAAATTACGATAAACTTTTCTTAAATTATTACTAAAGCGAATAGAAGAAAACTAGAAATATAAAAAGTTTCAAAACAATTTAATATCCAAGCATGTTTTATGCAAATATTACAGTTAAAATTTTATAATGCCTAATCACAATGAGCATAGTCCAAATTTAATCTAGTGGGGAAACCTAACACAATTAGGTTACACCATTAGAGTAATGATTCCGGTTTAATTCAACGAGTTATCGCTTCACTCGATTGATTTTTAAATGTCCCCAAATTAAACATTTTAATTCTGTGCAAATTATTTTTTTAAAATCGATTTTGGTTGTTTTAAGTTTGTTTTTGAATTTCCAAAGGTTTCAAAAACTTCTCTTATCTCATCAACATCAATTGAGTCGGGGCTTCGGGGAAATATACGATAAAGTGTTGGATCCACGCGAACGAATATAGAATACGATTTATCATAAAAAAATACATTTTTCATTCGATTTTTGAATTTAACATTTCTATTAGTCGTAGTCGTAGTCGTAGTCGGTATTTGTATCCGTTTCACTTTAGTTTCGGATTCCATAAAGTTCCTAATGCTCCGTACAGTACCTACGGCTGGAGCTGACATCTGATTTTGGTTAATATTTAATTCAGAATGGTTACTGTTTTGATCGCTGTTTTGGTCCATTTGAAATTTACCTTAAAATGTCGTATAAAATAAAATTTTTGCAATATTCACGCAATTAAAAATTTGTCATTAATTTAATCTAAAATTTTGACATTTCATCACTTAAAATGAGCCTTCTAAGTTTTGAATTCAACAAGAACGCGTGCAAAGTACTGACATATATATATATGTCAGTGGTGCAAGGAAAATTTTGCGTATACACACTGCGTTCTTTTCGAAGTTTTTCGTCTGCTAAGTGCAATGCTCATGTGTTGATGCACGTATGAACTACAAAACTTTAACGGAGTTATTTTAAAAAATTTAAGAGTCAAAAGTCTGTCATTTTCGTTATGTTCACTTGTGTTAATAAACACACTCTGCTGATATTCCTAGTTTTTAGCTAATTTTTAGTTAACTCAAGGACAAGAACTACCGTACGTTCAGGTGTACACACCGATGTGGTTTTCATGATTGGAAAAGTAGGGATAGCAACTGAACGGTTGGTGTGCACTTCGATTCGAAATGTTAATTTTGAAAGTCCTTTAAGAATTAAAGTACGCTAAACGTCAAAACTATTAAGCATACCAAGACACCACGCTTCCAAACCATCTGTGCGTTCTGGAGGGATGGTGATTCTGATGTATTTGTCGTAGCTTAGGCGTATATTTTAGTCACATTTTTTGACATTTCACCTCAAATTTGTCGTATTTTTATATTCACCATATTCATTTTGATTTATCCTTTTCATCAACCACAAAATAAACTAACATGAATTTGCAATGAATTAATGTCAGAATACACGCCTAAAAGTACGTCAAATTAGTCAACTGCTTCCAAGGTTGTGACAAAAATTTTATACTGTGGTAAATGGATATTCTACACCTAATTAGGGCAATATAAGCGCTTAAATTCGAAATAATATTTTGAATTTGTCATGTGAAGTGTCATTTTCAGTTCATTCTACGTAATGCAAGATTTGCTGAGCTCTATAAAAACACGAAAAATTCAGTAGAAAAGTTCATTTCATTTAGGCTTATATTTTGACATTAATGTACGACAAAAGATCAGAATCATCCCCAGAATTTCCCTGATTTTTGAACTTAAATCAACAATACCTACTTATTGGACAAAATATATTTGGGATTTTTAGACTGACATTTTTAGCCAGTACTACGGAAATTTGATAACTTGCAGTAAAATCAGGAAATATATGAGACTTATTGAAAATACATGTATATAATAGTAAAGATAACTTAGAGGAAGATAAGTTTTAAGAATTTTGGGACGATACCTATATCGTTAACACCTGTATCTTCTATCTATCTATCTTCTACAGTATGGTTTTAATAATAGTTATATAAGCATAGTACTTCTTAATATATACGAAAACGGCTAGCTTATACTGAATAGAGAACAAAATAGTTCTTAGTTAAATAATAGGAAAAAAGAGAAAAATCTACTATAGATTTTGAGACACAAACTCAGCAGGAAGATTCCTGCGAGTTATTTAAAAAAAAAAAAAATGAAAAATTAATACAACTCAGCCGACCGAGCATAAACGATTTTTTCATAATATTAGTTATATGCGTAATAAAATACTCAATTCTAGTAGACTGCACTACACACGAAGTGCAATTTATGCGATTCTCCCCAAGTTAATCTATTATTAATGGTAAATCGTAAGCTTTTGACTCTTCCTACAAAGGAATATCAATAAAATCTACCTGAACTGGGATAAGCTACCAGATTGTCAAATTTTCATTGCTTTGATGAGGCTAAAAAGTAAACCATTAACCAATACCCAAATCAAGGATATTACAGGAATGAGCTTATACAATACCACTAAAATTGCAGCAGGGTTTTGAAGTTTCACATCCACAATTAATAAATTAGGCACATGGATTGGTAAGTCATCAGTATACTTAAAAGCAAAAGCCCAAGCAATGAGCCTTGAGGCACACCACTTAGTACGAAATTACCAATTACCAACCTTTTTTAATTATAGTTAGGTTTGATCTTTCTAGTTTGATTATGAAAATATATAGTTTGTTTGGTATTGTCATTTACATATTTTTTCCAGATTGTAAAACTCATAAATGAGTGTTGGTATACATAGATAAGTGGAGTAACACATCGTAGCTCACTCATTCTTTTATAAATAAAATATTATTCAAAGTTTTTTCAGGCTAGTTACTTAGCGTAAGACATTATTTCTATTTTTAAAACTGAATATTGAAATTGTAAATTTGAATTTAATTCAAATCTCCTTTCGGAACTGTTTCAGACATCGTTTACTTTGTTCTTGAACTTTACTAACGAATGTGAATTTCATGAATCTGTCATATAAAAATTTGAAAATTTAGTTAATAATGTCAGTAAAAAGGAAAATTCTTGTGCAAGTTTTGCTGTGTAAGGAATAATTAAAAAAATTATTTTTTTTTAACCGGATAAAGAACAAAATTTTTTGTGAAATGCAAAAAGCACATGAAAAAATCCAATATATAAAAAAACTGGAAAAAATTTTAGATGATGTACGTAATATAGAAACAGAAATACAACTTCAAGCGATTAGAGATCATGAAGTATTGCAGATTTTTAAATATAAAATTAATTCGCCATTAAAAAAAACACTGAAGGCTGCGATACATGACCAGAACATTAAATTAAAGCAGTTTTCGAATTTTCCTAAGTATACAGGTGAAAAAAAGAGAATTCGATTCTCGGACGTTGATAATAATCACAGTATTTTATATAAAAGAAATCAACAAGATTATAATAATAAAAGGGACTATCGTCATCAGCCATCTGGAAAATCTATTCATCTTAAGACTAGCAATATGAAGAAAACAAAAAAAGATACAAAAAAAGAATCTAAACGAAGTAAAAGTGATGAAGAAAAATTAAAACCTATCGTAGAAAGTACATCTAATAATAATTTGACCACTACAAGTGTTTCCGATTCTGATGGTAAAAAACGCCGCGGCACTAAACTTTTCAGAAGAAAAAAAAAAACATCAGTTAAATTTAAAGATCAGTCGATAGAAAATTTAAAAAATGAAACTGCACCGTATATCGATGTTCCAGAATTTCCAGAAACTAAAGAAGCTACAGAAGCTATAGATGCTACAGATATTACAAAATATGAGACTGATACTGTTGAACCTTCAATTTATCAATCTAATATTGAAAATCTTATAAAAGAGCATGAAAAGAAACGTGAAAACATGGTTAAAATTCGTGGAGATCTTAGCGGTAAAATACATTCATCTAATACTAGAAATTTGAGCCAATTATCTTTACGAAGTTCAACACGTTCTATTTTAACAACTTCAAGACCCAATCAATTTAGAAGTATAGCAATTAACGTCAAAAGCGAAAAACCCTGCTCTGATAGTCCAAATCCCACAAATATGGTAATTAATAGGAGAACTGATGTGAAATATTACAGACCAGATTTTGTGCCAGCAGTTGTATTTAGGAGAGGTTCCAACACTTCAATAGAATCTAGTTTTAGTGAAATATCAAAGAAAAGTATACGACAAGACTCGAGTTCAGAAGGAGTTAGAGGTCTTTTGCAGGATGTGTGGAGTGATTCGGATATTATTGAAACTTACACAGTTGATCAAGGTGTTCAAACTGATTTGACAAGATTAGGATCTGCTAGAGAAAGATTTTTTCAAGAAGCAATTTCATTTCCACATATATATCGGGGATTTGAATTATCATTTGATGATATATCAAATCGATTAAGTGGCGGAGCTTCTGAGAGAGCCACTCAAACTGAAGAATTATACGTTAATTCACCTACTGTTTCAAAACAGTTTAAACAAAATTCAAAGGATCATAGAAATTTTAACGACACATCCAAGCCAATTCATAGTAATATCGGTAAATATGATTTGAAGGAAGCAAAAAAGAAATCTTCAATTACTGAATCGAAAGATTCTGCACGTAGCTTAGAAGATGAAGACGATTCGGATATTGAAAATATTATTACAAATAGTCGTCTTTCAAAAAACGAAACATCTAGCTCTGAGAAAAGTCTAGATCAAAACGCTGAAAATATTGTAAGATCAAGAGATTCAAATATTCAAATTCAAGATTTTCCAGCTCTAGGAAATGAAGCAGAAAATAGTAGTAGAAGTAGAAATAACCATTTTTCAAAATATGATGCACCTAGTTCTGAGAAAAATCTAGATCAAATTCCTGAAAATATTGTAAGATTGAAAGATTCGAATATTCAAACTAAAGATTATCCAGCTCCAGGAAATGAAGTACAAACACCTGAAGTTTTTAAAGAGACTCGGTCAAAAGAAAAGGGATCTGATTTTGATATTAAAATGGATAAAACTCGTGAAAATTCAATTAATTCATCTGAAAACTTTAAAAAGACATCTTCAAAGGAAAATGAACTATGTTCAAATAGGAAAGCGGATAAAATCCGTGAAAGTATAGAGAAACTAGAAAAACCAGAAAAACCAGAAAAACCGAAAATTATTGATGAACCAATAGCAAGAGAATCTAAAATTTCAACTCAAAACGATTCAGCTCAGGCATATGAAATGGAGAGACTTCCAGTTAGGCGTTCTAATTTACAAATGAGTTCCAATAATATCCAAGATACTGGTAGATCTGAAAATACGAACTCTGTGCAAATACCACAATCTAATCTTGCTTCAGATGAGAGTTTTGAATTAAATCCGCAAGAGGCAATCGATCTAATAAAGGGTGATTGTTGGGATAGTGAACTATTGCTGCTGATAACACCCTTCGATAATGATACTTTCGATGAAGCTGAACAATTGCAAGTTCATGCTATTGATCGAATTTATAAGGAACATTTGGGATCATTTTGTATACCAAAAATACAGCTAAAAGTCCTAGAAAAGAAGGGTATATTTCAAAAATACTGTGTATTTGTAACATCCAAGTCGATTGATATCGATAAAGAATTGGAGCCAATAATTCATCATACAAGAAACCTAGTCGATAAAGGTTGCTGCTGTGAAATCAAAGATATTCCAAAATCTACAATTCCTACTGTTAGTGAAACTTTTAAAAAAACCAATACACGCAGAATTTATGCCGAAGAACTTGATGTTCTACTGAAGTTAGCAGAAGAGAACAAATTCAATATTTATGCTCGACCCGATTACAATAGTAAGGATAATGTCTATATTTTGGATTTTTTCACGGAAAGAAATAATTTTTTGGGATCAGTTTCAGCAAAGTACGACATTATTCTAGTTGAGCTGAAGAAACATAAGGAAATAGTGCCAAATTTCAAAATAATTTTGGATGTTAATGAATTGATAATGCCAAGGCGAATGCGCCAATTTCTATCATATATTGCCGGCTACTTGGGACTTATGTATTTTTACGATATTCTAGGGAATTTTCTATTTGAAATTTATAAACATTTTGTTTGAAATGTCTATTGTAAGAATTGTTTTTTTTTTTTAGTTATTTCGTGTATGTCATTATTTGTGTAAACATTATATTTTATTAGAAATTTGTGGCACTCTGGACAAAGGCAATATTTTGGCTGCTAGTTTCGCTTATGTATCTCGTTTTTCACCCACTTTACATACACACCTAGTTTATGGATGTGTACAAGAGCTAATATATATCGTTGCGTGATATGTGTTCAAGGTCCTGATTGTTTCTCGCCCCCCTGTTAATTAAAAGCTGTCCCTCATCCTGGGTCAAATCTCTGCGCCAACTGCTTGGAAACTAGTCTAGGTTCAGCCTATTCCCAAAACTAGAGAGGGTAGCGATCCCTTATATTGTCGACTAATAGCAAGCCCTTGTATTCAAGGATTTTTGAATCCATCATTATCTCCAAATTAATGGAGTATGTATCTACAAACTAATTAAATGCTCATCTGGGGACTTGCTGAACCATAGTCTCCATAATTTTGGTGAGTCCAAAATTGTTGATCTAGATATTTCAAGGGCTTTTGATAATGGCCCGTATTGCTCAATCCGACGGATTAATGATTCCAGCCCCTTCACGATGCGATTTTTCAATCCGCAGCGGAACTGTAACATTCAAGTATCAGGATTCGCTTCACTTGTTTTCAATAATCAAAGGAAACTTCGAAACTTCGAACGTTTTCGATAATCACAAACTCCCGGCGGATTTAGCAATAAGGACCAATGTCTGATATCCTGTTCTTTAAGCCAAACTTAATGGTCTCTCACTTCCTCTTTTATCATGGATTGAAGGTTTTTTATCTGGTTTGTGGTAGATGGCGTTAAATTTGATCCTCAGCTTATAAATGCGGTGTATCCCAAGGCTCTATTATCTCCCAGTTTTTCATCATAATTTCCATTAATGATCTGCTTTCCCTTACTTTCAATCCGATTCATAGTTGTTTTTGATTTCGCTTACTTCTGTAGCATGTTAGTCGAGATTGCATGATTAGTAAATTTAATAACAACCTTCATAAGATCCTTGCTTGGTTCAGACTGAATCGCGTCGAATTCAATGCGTCTATGATCTAAAACTGTCTCATCTCTTTAGAACAAGATCAATATTTTACCACTCCCGTTCTTTTGATGCAGCACTGAATTCCGGTACACCGATACACTAAATATTCTTGCATTAATATTTCCAGTAAGTTAAGATAGATAGATCACATCTTCCCTGTTGCTGAAGAAGCTTAGAAAAGTCTTGATTGTTTTCTTTAAATATGCAAGAAATATTTCTCTAATAATTTTAGCGCTTCTCAAGACTTACATCATACCTAGAATGGAATACATACAATTCCCACATCTATGCTGTCCGCGCCTTCCGGGTTATATTAGGAACCCGTGGCAGTCTCGATAAGATCTAAGGACATCCAGATTGCGTTGCAGAATTGGCGTCTAGAATGGAATACATTCAATTCCCACATCTATGCTGGAGCTGGTCCTTAGCTTCATTAGATGCTGTTTTCAAGCTCATTGACGATGCGATATGGATGCGATGTCATTATTTTACCACATAGACTCACTCTATAAGACCGCCGCAATATTGGATGCATTTATCTCCTTTACCGCTACATGTTGTGATAAAATATCCTGTTAAATTCCTTGTATACATTAACTCCTGCGCGCAATACTCTCGTTGCAAATAACCTTTGCAGTAATTTCGAATCCCGAACTGCGCGTGAAACAGTCTAACATCTTCTGGTCCGTATTGCTCAATCCGACGAATTAATGATTCCCGCCGCAAGTAAGATTCATTTCCTCTTCACGATGCGATTTTTCAATCCGCAGTGGAACTGCCACATTCAAATATCAGGATTCGCATCATTTGTTTTCAATAATCAAGGGAAACTTGATTTTTTTACTTCGAACTTTTTCGATAATCACAAACTGGAAAATTCCCAAACTTAGCTCTCCCGGCGGATTCAGTAATATCATTTGTAATGATAAGCCTTATTATGAAGGTATACAACCAGTGTACGATACGAAGATCTGTACCCGTGTACATATTATTACAGACTATGGATTCCTTTTTAATACGCTCCTCTATAGTTAATGGCTCATTTAGGCTTTGAAATGAGGCTTTTGCTATTTAAGTTAGAGAAATTAAAAATGATAATTGTTCTTTATTGACTAATAACGGAGACAAACTTGTAGGTTCAATATTTCAGTTTGCACTAAACCGCAAGTGTGTCTCTATATAGTGAGAAACAACTTTGTATACACTCGATTTACACTCAGTATGTAGAACATTGGATCTGAGAATATTGGTTATCGAAATAGCGAAAAATTTCACAGTATAGAGAGTTTATTGCAATCTGACCCTAGTTATAAACCATAATCATTTAATACACGAACCTTTTAGAACAGAATTTTATATTGCAATGTTTCTGACATTTAATATTTGACACTTGTCAAGTTGAAGGGTCTATTTCGATTTAGTTACCCATATAGACAGATAATTTCATAATATTTGCTCGCATTTTGTACAAGCGTAAAACTTTCTTAGGTCAAATCACGAATCAAGTGATTAATCAAGTCTAATACTGCGAACACACATATGGTATTGATATCATGCCATTGATAACAGGTCAAAGCTATACCACGTAGTATACCCGACCCCCGACACACTTTTGTTTGTAGTAGGTGTAGTTTGACATTCGCTCTCACTGAAAAGCCAAAGTAGAAGTTTTTTGTAACAATGTCACAAAATAAATTTATTTTATGTTATATGAGTAATTTATGATTAAAAAATTTGCTGAAGAGGTCAAACGCGCATCTAAAGTTATCAGCAATGTGGAGCAAACGACGAGCAGCGCTTTATAGAAAATTTTATATTTGAAATAATTCATGGAGGGTCAATCGGAGGGTGTGGACAAAGGTAATCCATAGCTTTGAACTAAAATATACTTATGCTATATTTTTTTATCCTTAGATTCAAAATGTATAATATTGGGAAAACGATGTGATTTGCTTCGCAAACTTCGATTACTTTTGGGGTCTCGCAGCTCGACAAAATTTTCCACCTTTTACTAAATCTTGCACTCTCCACTTTTAACACAAATTTTTGATAGAGCTAAAAATGGCATGTCAAAAGCAAAATTTTGGTGTAACTTTTTCCCACTATGTAAAATGGCAGTGGTATCAATAGAAAACTGTCTCTATTAGGTTTGAATATTAAGATACTGGCAAAAATTGTTGGGTTTCAGCACTAGGTACGTTCACGGTATACCAGGTATTTCAGCTATTATCCAACTATATTATGTGAAGACACACATCTAGTATTCCACGTAGCTGTCGAATACCTTGGCATCAATACCGCATGTGTGTCTATGGTATAAGTTCTTAGTTTTGTAAACCGCAAGTGTGTCTCTAAAATGTTATTATTGGAATATGACATAATTGCAATATCAATATATCAAGCAAGTATGCCCCCGATATAAGTCAGCCTGAAACTCTTAGTGGCTGTCTGACTGTATGATTTTATTTTTTTTAATTTTCTCCATTACAACAACAAAAGTATGCGTCAATTAAAATTAGTAAACGAACAATCTTGGGTAGCAAAATTGATCAAATTATAAATCATGGAAAGAGTTTTATCTGACAAACGGAAGGGGGGGGGGGGGGGGGTAGAATCAAATTAAAAGTCAAATTTTGAGGTTTCCAAATTTTTAAAACAAAGTGTTTTGGTTATTTTATCTTCTAGTGGGAGAATATTTCTTGAGAAAAAGGGCATTACGATATATAACCTTCATAGGGTTTGTAACAATCGAAGATTTTATTAATTTCGTGACTTACTTATTTCTTCGGAATAGTGACTCCCGTTTACGGCTTAAAGAATGTTGAAGTTGCGGTCAACCTTTTGATCATGCCGAAGCTATCTAGGTCTGACTGTATGCTACTTTTTATAAGGCCTACTACACTCGAAACACTGAAAAACTTGTACGCTATGTATACTGGTATGTACATAGTGTTAATCGTTTGCACCTGGAATCTAGCCGGTAAAATCACATAGTGCATACTTAGTACTTTCCTCTTTCACTTTTGAGTGATATGGTATAGAAAAAGCTTTGACGACATAGAAATAGCCCTTTGTTCCCTTTTGGCCATTAAAGGCGCGTTTGATAACACCTCCAGGAGGTTAACATCGCCAGAGCTAGCCCCAAGGAACAGTTTTGTCACAACTGCTGTGGTCCAGGGTAGTTAACGATCTTTTAGTTCAAATATGCAAACGAGGTACTGAATCCCGAAGTTACGCTGATGACCTTGTTATCATTATCAAAGGTATATGAGCGTTTGCTTTCTAGAAAGCTTTAAGAAGCTCCAAGTTTTGTTCAAGACTGGTGTGCTGTACAAAGTTATATATCAACTGCAGCAAAACAATAATCATATCCGTTACCAGAAGAAGGAAATGAGGAATTAACTAGCCCTATCCTCTTTGGTAAGGAGGTTCAAATATTCAAAGATATGCATATGAAAACCTATCCAAGCGGCATTAGCACAAAGAACTACCTAACACTTCAGTGTGTGCCAGGCCACGACACTCAGCAATTTATGGGAATGATACTGGCCAAAAAAAGGAGCATCCATGCCACTCACAGAGTCGGAACTATATTGCGGTATCTCTTACAATACCGTTCAGGTTACCATTCTATACTGGATCCAAAACCGAACGGACCAGAGATGGACTTCAATGATAGACTCCAGACAAGGCAAGAGATTCATTAAAGGACCTTCATCCAAGGAGAACCTGGATCTTTTGAGGCTGTCTAGGAATCAACTTAAAATCATTACACTGCAAACTAAGCAAACCTTTGCATCCGATAGGCATATCACCCACTGATGTATGTCGGTTATGTCTCGAAGAGGATAAAACATCCGAGCACGTCCTATACGAATGCGACCCATTGCGCATTGTGGATTCCAGGCTTTTTTGGGTCATACTTTTTAAAGCCTGCCAACTTCAAAGAAACAAACAACAACCCAACAAAATACTGCTCTTCCTAGAAAGTGTGGGATTGTTGGATGAAATATAAAGAAAGGGGCGCACAATAAGCCAATGAATGGATGCAGTGCAAAGCTCACTCGCCCCGCTTAACTCCTTAATCTTCACTTCTGAATCCAAACTAAAACAGAGATGTTTCTCAAAATTGATGTTATTCCTGGTGCATCTCTTTTATGTTGCTGTAATAAGACCTTTGATCATAATTGTTTATACAAAAAAAAAAAAATCCAACAGAATGTGAGTATCTTCAATTTCTTTCTTCAATTTCTTCTTATTTTATATTATGCACCTTTTGGAGTAGATGTAGATTTTGGGCTAGTCAAATCTAGATGGCTGCGACAGAATTCAAATTTCGAGGACGCATTAGCGATTCTTCACATCACAAAGAAAAGTTTGCCAGATATTTAATAATCGACCCCAGGTTGATCACCATTTTAGGGAACGTTCCATTCTATAACTCTCTGCGGTTTTATTGGTAGTGTCCCGTAATAAAGGAATACCTTAAAGTTTAAGATAACGAAGGAAATAAGGGAGTTGTCAGTTTTCTCGGTGATATTCTTTCTATTTTTTTGGATTATTACGCTCGATAGATATTACAAATTTTATAGGCCTCTTTCATTTCCAATATTTCATGCAGACACCATTCTTTTGAAAACAATGCAGTTGCATTTTGTCGCTATTGGTTAAATACAGAAAATATGAAATTCTTAAATTGGCTTTAAAATTCTGTCATTCATAGCAATGGGCTAGCTGCCGCTGCGCTGAGGCTGGCAATGATAACTATTACGTCGTTTGCCTTCTCCTCTTCCAAAAGTTGAAAATATGTGCTTCATTTTCATTGGCGAATGAATAAAATACACGCCCTACTAAATTTATGCGTATCCTCTTTAAAATTCCGTTCTTATTCCTTTATCTCTTTTACAGTACCATATTTTGCCCATAAAGAGAGACCGAAAATAAAGCTAATTCTCACATTGCCCTCTCCTCTTCCAAATGATAGCTTCTTTTCATTGGTTCATAAAATTCAGGCTCACCCACACTACTTCAGTTAACGAACTTAACGAAAATTTCGGTCATGCGCAGTAGAATAAAATTTTAATTTTTGTGATCTGAACTTTGCTGATCGCCTGGTATTCGTCGTCTCTTTAAAATACACAAGAATGAATGGGACAGATAGTATTATAAATTCAACATGCACATTTCGATTTGGACTGTATGGTTTTTTTCTTTTTTTAAACTAGTGATACCTCTGCCAATAGATGGCTCCGGGGGTATCGAAATGAGAAATTTCTTACATTGATGAAATCCAGTTTTTTTGTAATTTAGTAGGTTGAAAAGTTTTTTGTAGGCATGGAACTAAAAAGGAATACAAAAATGTATATCAAATAAGAAAATTTTTAAATTTCTGCATATACTTTTTTTCCTTAGGCAATGAAGACGCGTTTGTCTTTCAAAATAAAATTTTCAATTATAAATTTTATAAAAATCATAAATTTTTAAAGGTTTTAAAGTGGAAATTCTCCTGCTGTGCTACTGGAATACTGTTTCTACTTAAATACTGCTGCCTTGAATGTGACTTTTACTTTTGAAAGAAGGTTAGAGGTGTGCAAGTTCATCTTCAACTTAAAAGTTGCGGCTTCTGATAGTTAGTGCTTCTATCGATATTCTTTGTGCTGCTTTTAAATCCTGTTGAAATCATAGTTTTTTGTCGATATTCTTTCTTCTTGTTTTAAATGCTGTTAAAATCATAGCCGTCGTCTTATCCGAATTTAATTTTCATGCAGTATATTGTACGTTTATCGTGAGAATATATCTTACTCTTATTAAGTTGCTCTATTTTAATGTTGTTGTTTTTAACATTCAGAATATACTTAGGTACCTTAATAACGATCATCATTACGACTTCGATATACCTACCTAGCTGTTATATTATTTCATTCTACCTACTTATTACATTTTCCTATGTTGCTGTGAAGGCATAAATCCTTAATCGATAATCAAGTTGACCGCATATCAATCAGAATCCAGATTAAGATTACGCCGATATGCAAATTTTACTGAAGGCCCCAGATATTTTATTTATTTTATTGGAAAGCGTAATTCTTCAGGAATTTCGGAAATTTAACTGATCGACTTTCTTATACCGCTTTTCGCTTTTCCTTCATTTTGAAATTATTACCTATTTTCATTTTTTAGAGTTGAGGGTTCCAATTTTCCGTAGCAATCTCATAGCGTCTGTGGTTGGGATGAATTCGCATACTCTTGCACCTTAGCCGCCCCATTTATGTATATATGTATATATATACATATATTTTTTTTTTAATATGAATTGGTGGAATTAAAATCACCAGTAAACTCACTAATTAATTACTGTCATGGAGGGAGTCTAATGAAACGTTCTTCTAAATGATAAATTCATGTATAATAGAGATGACAAATAAGCGCAACTATAGTCTTCTTGTCTCCACCTTTAAGATCAGTCAACAAAATTGTTTGTAATTTCATCCTCTTTTAGTCTACGCAAGACAAGGAAGAAATAATTTCACCGTATTTGCTTTAATTTCGCGTGGAAGATACTTTGGCAATATCATCCAGATATCGTCCTAAAGGTTTTTCATCCAAGTGTTTGCTGGGATAGGACTAAGGAATTACATAGGTCTCGAGTAATGTATTATTAGTGTAAACTTTCTCTCCTTTGTCTCAAAGAAAAAAGTCTTAAGGCAATGAATCCTAAGATCTAATTAAGTGACCAATATATGTAACCCGATACAATACAGTGATTGTTTCACACAATGTGAGTGTATTTCGTTATTTTATTAAAATCTGGGATTCCATATCAGCCATTTGATGCCATTTACATACACTGTCGATAGAATAAAAAAAGCACGATCAAATCGCACCACCAGGCCAATAAAGAGTGACATTTTGTGAATTTTATGATTATTCTTGAATTTCGGATTTTCAAGGAAAAATTAATTTGAAGTTGGAAATTATTTTCTTAGCTTACATCTTAGATTATAGCTATATAATCTAAGACTTACATACTAAGAAGATTTTATTGCAAAATGGCTTTTTTTTCTAAAACCTTAATTGATAAATACACGACGTTCCAATGGTCTGTGGATTCTAGTCCTTATTTCAATTGAATTTTGTACGCATGCAGTTTCATATATTGTGTTGGTGTGTATTGTGATTGTTTAAATGTTTACTTATTGTGAAAGTTTTAGTTTCTTACATCAGGCTTGTCTACCACTACAAAACCAACAATCGAATCATTTTGTTTGAATATTTTAATTTTGTTACAAACTTTATTTTAGTCTCGTTTCCATTTAATTTAGTCGAGAGAGCTAAGAGAAGAGAATATGGTCGAACTTTCGTAAACTACATAGTTAGAAGCAACTTTAATTCTATTGCGGCAGTTCAAATATAACTTCGAGGAAATAATAAGATTTTAACAAGTCTCATTCTTGTTGTCAGAGAAAATGTGGCCACGAAGAACACTGCCTCCATAAATCTGTTGAAATTGTAAATTTACGTATTCACAGCGCTGACATGTATATAAATGGACTGACTGATATCCTGTTTCATGTGGCGCCAGTTTTGATTTCAGAAAGTATGCTCTCATTGGCGCTGTATTTAAATGATTTGGGAATTTATTTATATATGCATGTCAATGCGATTTACCGAATTTACCACAATAGTATTTGGGACTATTTGTATTGTTAAATTTTAATTATAAAGCGAAGGAATTGTTTTTTGCAAGGCTGTTTTGGTTGGAAATACTGCTGAATCGTTTCAGGCGTATATTCTGACATTAATTCATTTCAAATTCATTTTAGTTTATTTTGTGGTTGATGAAAAGGATAAATCAAAATGAATATGGTAAATATAAAAGTACGAACAATTTGAGGTGAAATGTCAAAATATATGACTAAAATATACGCCCAAGCTAAGACAAAGAGATCAGAATCACGCCCCTGATCCACTTATTCACGGATGTATGCAGATACTAGTTTAAATGATGCCTCGTGTCGATATCTTATATGCATATAGAGATGCAAAGATAGATAGAGAGATATTCCTCTTATCTCCCAAGCTTCTCAACGCTTCCCTAGTTAAAAAAATTTGCCTCATGAAGATTGTAATTGATAACCATTTTGATTTTATAGTTGTAATATGATTCTCACAAGAATTTCACTTTTCGATTGTTTTAAATTATATGTAAATAAATACATTTATTAATTGATAGTACATACACCCACAAATTACAGAAGCTTTCCTTTCTCCTTCCTTAGATAAATCTATTATAGTCTTTAAGCTCTATAGACTAAATATGCAAATCTGCCTATAACTACATATTAGTCCGCACTTAATAGAGAGAGATATTTCATAGTAGAAAATATTTATGTTTCATTTAAAAGCTTCCTGGTTATGTCCTGCAATTATGTGTTTGCTATTTAAATTGTGAGAAGGATAGCGAGGATTAAACGGGAAGAGATTAAAAAAGCAAATTACTCTGAAAGATTGTGCTTAAATAATTTCGAAAGCGAAAAAGACTGAGATTATAATATTTATGAGGTGGAGAGATTAGTGCAAATGAATTTTCATCCAAATTTCACAAGGAGGAATTTTTTTTTTTAGATAAAAATTTTAGAATCTGGTCAATATAGAATCTGGCAACAAAAATTACAGAAAGTTGTCGGCTGGAAGCTTAAGATTAGGAATTACAAACATAAACGGGTGAACGTTATCGTGTATAAATTTACACATTGTTTCAACAGTTATTGAAATATCTTAGTTGTTTGTTAACTATGTACTTCGCTTAATATATAATACGAAACTGTTCTTAGTTCTTATTTTAATTTAGATTTTCGAGTATATCGAAAGGTACTTGATATTTACTTGTGCATAGCTAATTCAAGTAAACACATAACCAAATTAAAAACAGGCTAAATATATCTTTTCAATTAAATGTATGTTTATAAATTTTCCAATATAACTGTGTTCATTTTAGGATAAATTAATTAAAATCTGCAGTAATAACTAAATAAGAAACTTTGAATCGAATAAACATTATATCTAAGTAGAATATTATAGGAATTGTTTCAATAAATTAACTCTTTCTGGATTTCCGTTCATTAGTTGTCCTATTATTCGTTGAACTACTTTGTCCCTCATTTGCATCATTTTCAGTTTTCTTGGTAGATTGTTTATTTGATTTTGTAGCATTGCCACATTTGCACGAAACACACGAAATACGATTATTATTGGTATTTCTTCTTGATAATTCTATTATCTCTGACGTTGTAAGTGTTTGCAATTTTTCGCTGTCTATATTACATGCGCATATAACTTGAACAGGACCCTGCAACACCTCACCATCATTGGCTTTTATAACTTTAGCTGATGTTCCAGCATGATCTTTTGGATCTGTTTCATAACCAGAATCTTCACTCTTTCCTGGAATATCTCTTATGTTTGATTGCTCTATATCTGAATCTTTGATTTTATATGCATCAATGACCATTTCCCGTACGCTAATAGAATCATCACTAGTTAATCCATAGTCATCAGGACGTTTAAGTATGTTTTTATTAGTTTTCGAGAAATTTATAAAAACTTCTGATTTTGGTATAAGGGCGGCCTGTGCCTGTTTAAGTATTTCACGAAAGTCGAATTTACTACTTTGGTTGCTACTTTCACTATCTTCCGATTTATTTTCACTATATTCCGATTTATTTTCACTATCTTCCGATTCTATAGTAGATGTTACTGAACTAGTCTGAAAAAAATATATTTAAAAAGTAAGTAATATTTATATTTAGCAAAATAAATTTTAGCATAATTCTTCCTTAAAAAGTGTTAGGTTTGATGTATGTAAATAAATCTTAAAAAAAAAAAAATAAGAAAAAATTAAAGAATTAATGAAAGGATGCATTTTTTAAAAGAAAATCGTGTAAATTCAAATTATAGAAAAAAAAAAGTTTTGTATTAAGGTGTTATGTTAGCATTGCAAAGTATCCTATACTACATTTGATGCAACTTGCTGCGTTGATTGCGTTTTGGTCTTGACTTGCCTTTAGAAAATTCTGCAGCAGAAAAAGGGAAGAAATATGTAGTCCGATATCAATCCTTTCTAGATAAATATAGTTCTTATTATTCAAAGCTGTAGAATTCGAAAAGTTTTAAATGTAATAACGACAAGACATGTTACCGAAACAGAAACGATTTCGCAATGTAATTAGTTTTGTCGCTTAATTATACCTGGTTTAAGACGATTTTGAAAAGATTCACTTCCTAGTCAAATAATGTAACTTGAGAAATTCAGGTAACAAAAAAAAAACTCAAATATTCCTTTATAGACCACTAATGTGCGATATTCTACCACGCCCACTCCAAGTATAGAAAAACGGCATAGCTTTAAGTGATTTTTATAATACGCACTGCGGCTAGTAAAATGTCAGAACTGAAAAAAATATAAGTTAGGCGACAAATCAGATTCAACTTTGGAAACATAAAAAAAAAAAAACAAAACCTGACAGGATATTTATGCCAAGAAAATGGGGGTGTCTATTCTCTTGACCCTTTCTGTAGTGAGGAAATGATATAATCACCTTGCTAAAGCGAGTCAATACAAATCACATTTCAAATTATCATTACTGATCAATAACTTGTTCTTGGAATTCTCATCTCATTACAAAAGGAGGGAATAAAAGCGGTAGCATATTGATGATTTAGTCATCGAGGAAGTTCCTATTGACGATCAGTATACTAACCCAAGAGCATTGCAAAAGCTTCTTAATTGGACTATAAGTTGTGGTCTGGGGCCTGGAGTTATTCCGACTTTCGCTTCCCAAAACTGGGTAAAATGGCTCTTGAATTTAAAACTGAAGCCTAGGAGTGATACCAGACTCCAAAAAATTTGGGGATAAATGTGAATGAGCGCGTCAAAAGGGTGGCCATTTCACTGTATGTCTGCAAGAAAACCGTTAGCAGAAGATGGCAAATACAGCCCCATATCGTACACTGGATGTACACCGCTATTGTAAGACCAATCCCCACCTATGGAATCTTGATGTAGTGGAATGCTCTAGAGATAAAGCGACATACATGAAAAGTTTTACTAAAATACATCATATCCCTAGGCTAGACTTAGAGAAAGCATGCACAACTAGTATTCTTAGTAGAGAGAAGTGGGATGATAA
This sequence comes from Dioctria rufipes, assembly GCA_963924295.1. Classification (NCBI taxonomy): domain Eukaryota; kingdom Metazoa; phylum Arthropoda; class Insecta; order Diptera; family Asilidae; genus Dioctria; species Dioctria rufipes. The sequence continues at coordinate 25,379,771 of OZ002745.1, read as the reverse complement.
TCGTGTGGTAAATGAATCTTGATTTATGTGTTTACGGATGGTTTGAGAATGGATATGGAAGTGGGAGCTATGGTGTACTCAGTATTCCCTCCAATACAGGAATCGTACCGCTTACCTGACTGCTGTAGTGTGTACCAAGCGGAGGGAAGTTCTGGCTATTAGCAAACCTGCAAGGCTGCTGGAAACAACTTATGATGCACCTATAGCGATCGAGTTATCAGGATTTGTATTGAAAACTAAGCTGTAATGAAAGCTCTGTACTCGAGCACGCAGTATGCAATAACGTCGCTGTGAGCGCGGGAAACTGGGTGCTAGCCACAGAGTTATTCTCTGCTGGGTGCCTGACCACAGAGACGTATCTGGAAGCGAAGCAGCTGATGCTCTGATTACTTGGATGGTTTCGGCTGAGATTGTGTAATACGACATATTGATATAGAAGGAGATTATCAATCACCCTTACTTTTTAATTGAGTGCAGACCGATTTCAGGACATCGGCTATCATCAGGGTTCCGCTATCGAAAGATTCTATATGTTGGCCTGTATGTACTGGCCTGTAAGCTGGCATATCGCAGATGTCGAGAACTGACCACATGCGCGATTTTAAGACAGCTGTGGCCAGAGATATGTGCTGGGTAGACTGAATCTTTGCTGAGGAAGACCCGGAATGATTTGCAGTTATTACAGAACATACAATGACTTCTGCAGAATCTGTATAGACAAGGAAGAGGTTGAGAGCATTAGCACCTGCTATGTGAATGCCCTAACCTTGCTACGCCTAGGAGGACGCTTGGTAGTTACTTTTTCTGCGAAGTTGGGAATTAGCAGACAAAGAGTTGAGGGTTGGGATCTGGGGGTTGAGAGTTGGGCGCACCCAATTATCTTTTCTAGGTAGGATCCCAAGAAGGTGGCATCTCAATTTAACATAGATACTCTAAGTATTGCTCATCGTATATGATTTCACGATTGCCGTCAGTCAAACCTAACTTTACCTAACCTAGCTTATCTTTTGATGGAGTTCAGACATAAAAGATTAAGTGATCAAATGGCACAAATCAGTATTGACTATTGAAGATATCAGCACATATTGTTAATTTGAATATCTAGTTATGGTATAATTCCGTTGTACTGAATTTCACTTCTGTGTAGGCAATAGGTCAATCATTGATCCATTCAACTTGTAAAAGATCTCTTACACCATCATAGTGATTTCAATCGATAGTTTTAAGAAGATTATAGTTCAATTTTCCATTCAATTTACGTAAGCAATCCACAATGTTTGTTTATAAAGTCAGATGAATGTCGAAATCCAGTGAGAAAACTAATAAGTTGTCGAATGTAGTTCGCTAATACTTTCTTCCGACAATCAGTGAGTTATAAGATTTACTTAAGGAATCTTATAGGTCCAGGTTGGTAATCCACAATGTATACTATGATAGCCATTAAGAAAAGAATTCCGTCAGTTTGTAGTATCGGATAGTCATTCAAGCAGCAATTCCTAAATAATCTTACGATTCATTGGTTCGTTTAGCTAATGAATGGATTTCATTTAATGTGTCATAACTTGGACGGTTTTGGTGTATTCTGTTTACGAGTGGACCGTGTAACACGTGACTATAACAATTATTTTTCAAATCAAATATGCCGCATTTTTCTTTTGAAAAATACACAATCGAATTTCAAGGGGGACAGCATGGGGGGTGGTAACCAAATCTAAAAGAAGGAAGAGAGCGTAGGATGTGGGGAAGGGGGAACTCTTTTTAAATTATGAAGCTCAATTTCTATGCTATCAAAAATAAAAAGAATTAAACAATAACAAGTTCATAAAATTGTTGTGGAGGAGTACATTATTAATATACGTTGCATTTCGTTTACAATGGGAATGAACCTGTAATACGGCATTTTTTCCGTTAACATGAGTCCTGTGACGGGATTCTGATATTTTGTCGTTCACTCGAACCGTTCAGATTGTGAGTACGGTTCACAAGATTGTACTAAAATCTGGTAGAAAATGCAGTATGAACTAGAATTTAAAATGTGCCGTATTTTGAGATTGTAGTCTTCTTTAGACTTTTATGCACATATTTTTCTGTAATCATTTTCTATAATCAGAAATTTGTTTGCATCAATGCGGTTAACAGTTATGAGCTCGAGTCAAGACAGCAGGCCAAAATCCCTCTGTCTGGAGATAGGGAAGGATTAGGAGATATGACGAGAGTGGCGGATATGCCGATGTTGTAGCCCTTAAACCTCAGCAGATTGTATACCGGAGGAAAAACAGAAGATGGTAGACTGTTCCACATTCGGACAGTATGGGACCATCACGGAATTTTACAGTACGGCCGAAGGTAATGTTAAAGGTAAAACAAGTGCGCGATTTACACCGAGTATTGCGTGCGAGAATTATTCGACAAGGGATCAGACTAGATATTTCATCCGAACATTTACCATGCATGTAGCGATAAAGGAGCGAAAGGCATCAACATTGCGGCGGTGCTCGAGTGAGTCGATATGACAAGTTATTGCTGCATTCCCAATAAGCTTGAAGGCTCTCTGTTGGACAATATCCAATGAAGTTAAGGCTGTGCGACGAGCCTTGGCCCATATATGGGACTTGTATTCCATTCTAAGTCTAATGTCAGACTTGTAGAGGAGCGCTAGATTTGACAGGCTGAAATATTTCTTACAGGACATTTCGATGCTTCTTTGGTAACAGAGAAGATTTGATCTGTCCAGTTTAGCTTACCGAGCTATAGGGTAAAATATATGTATACGTTGAGAAGTATGTTTTAAGAAAAATAATTTTTTATTACTCCAAAACTACGAAAGATACTCCAATGTCTTGTTCTTTGTTCCTTTTACTTTATGTCTGTACTGGTATACTATATGACGACGGTAGTCGTAACCCGGGTTGCCTGATTTTACCCATTTGCGAACTTACATGAATTTTTATAAAAACAAAAATATAAATTTCAACTTTTTGGCTAAAGCCGTTTTAAAGCTATTATGCAGCCAAACAGACGCGACAGTCTGATACAAATTTAGAGCTTGTCAAAATCCGTCGTTTATTTTGAATCTTATTAACTGACACACACTCGCACATAAATTACCAATAGAGTAATTATCATGCGTGTAATAAGAAAATTTTACCTAAAATTTACCTGAGAGATAGAATCTGCCTTAGGTATCTCTCCGGCATCAAGTCTTCGATCAATATCATGCAATTCTTGTGCCATAGTTTCGCCAGATAAACTCGAAAGATACAAAGTTTCTTCAAAATTAAGACTTTTATGAGAACTTAATTGTCCTGAGGCTAGACGCTTTTTCCGTAAATACTCAATATCTTCATTGAGTTTTTTGTTAGAGTACTTAGTAGAATCCAATAAGTCCGTAGATATTCTTAAAATTTTTGCTTCACTTTCTCTCTCAGCTATATTTTGAATCTTTTTTGAATATTCATCTGTTTCAGTGCCGTTTAATTGTACAGATGATTCATTCCGTAAATTTTGACTGGAAGTCAACTTATTATTTGAAAGTTCAGTTTTGTTTGAAGTATTTTTTTTAAATAACAGAATAAATTCAAACTGAGGGTTTTCTTGATCAAAAGTTGTTTTATCTTCAACTGTGTAATCATCATTTCTAGGTTCATCTTCCTCTGAAACAATAGGCTCAGGACCGATGGTTTCAACGTTTCTCTCGTATTGCATTTCTTTCATATGCTTATCTTCTTTCGTATTTATTGATTCAGTTATGTTTATACGAGAATGAAGGTGCTCTTTGGAATCAGAAATTTTCGAGTCTTGCTTTTTTATTTCATTATCTTCTGAAGGTGGGGTCTCAGTTTGGCCGTGGTTTTGTGATGTATCTTCAATAGTTTTATCTTCTTGGGGATCATCTTGTTTTGCGTTTGACGATTCAGAACTTTCTAAGGATTCGGATGTGGTTTCAGAAGTATATAGTTCTCGTTCTTTTGTTTCATTTTCTTCTAGATTTGTGGAATTAATCTGTCTTTCGTCTTGTTCTCTTTCCTCTTCCTCTTCTTCTTTTTCTTCCTTTTCGTCTTTTTCATCGGTTTCTTTTTTACGTGCAGTCTCGTTCATGATCAATTGAGAAGTGATTAAAAGTTCAGACAGTGGAAGAGGAGAATCATAGGCATCTTCGGATTTTTCCAGCTCTTCATTTTTTATTTCCCTTACTGACTCCACATATATTCTTATGCCTTCTTTTTTCTAATTGAAATTAAAATTGAATGTTTAAAAATATATGTATTACCAATAGATTTTATTTCAACATACTTTAACAGGAACACCTTCTTTTGCAGTATTTGGAGGATTGGAATCTTCTGATAATTTGTTTAAGAAACTTATTTGAAGCTTTCTCTGAAGCTCATTATCACTCAAATCTTTCAATTCCTGAAGTATATCTAAGTCCTTGTCATACAGATTATTTGCAACATTTTCTTCTTGAGGAGTATTTATTGGTACCATATAACCAAGCTTATATTTCGGTAGAGCATATCTTGGGGCATCTTGAATTATTTTGTTATATTTGACCATTTGGTATAGTTGTCGTGCAGCAAATTTTAATTCTTCTTCTGGTTTTGACCGATGAAAGCAACTGAATAAACCCCTAAAAAAGTCAGTCATGACAGAGGAGTTTGATACAAAAATTTTGATAAAAGAGCCGAAATATAAGAATTTTTTGGCATGTTCTTGGCAAAGGTAACTAGATACTAACATCATCGTAATTGTATAAAACTGTGTTGTTGTGTTTTGGAAATTATTTTAAGGGAATTACTATTATATATAACTTTGTCAGAAGATATAACTATTGAATAATAAAATAATTATGCCAAGTATATATCCAATAAGTTGATAATATGAAAAGTGTGTTTTCTTAGTTTGATAACCTAGATGTGCTGTCAAAAGTCCAGAGAGCCGCCTGTGTGGGAATAACTGGGTATCTGCGCAACACGCCTACGGCGGCACTGGAGGTCATGCTTGACTTATTGCCGCTGGACCTTTATTGAGAGGCTTAGCAGCAATTAGCGCTGTCAGGCTGATGGGCGGGGGGTTGGTGGATGGAGAGGGGTTTTGGGCACTCCAATATACTCTAGAAGATAGACTGTAGTGATTGCAGGGAAGAAACATACTATCAAGTATCCATCTTGACTTTTGGTGTGAGTGTCAACTCAATGATGCCCACCAGGAGTGACTGGAAGGATAAGGAGGTGGTCATAACATCCGATATTTCTATTTTTACGGATGGATCTAACACGAGTGCGGGCACAGGGGCTGGAGTGTACTCTAGAGATCTCCAGTGGCACGAGTCTTATATACTGCCTAACAAATGCAGTGATTTTCAGGCAGAGCTCCCAGCGATTTATCGGGCGGCAATATTGTTATCCATGTGCAGAGAGCTCGCACGGCATATCAGCATATATACTGATAGCCAGGCGGCCATCAAGGCGCTGGATGCTGTGCTGGTAAAATCAAAATTGGTGCAACTATACAAGACCAGTGTTGATTAATTGACTATGAGACACAAGGTGACCCTATGCTGGGTACCTGGCCATAAGGATATCTGAGGTAATGAGATGACTGATGAGTTGGCCAAAAAGGGCTTCGAATTGGATAACTTCGTAGCAGTAGCTTATGTGAGGATTTCCTGAGTTTCCTAAGAAAGCAGGATTGAACTGTGGCTTGAAAGCTTATCCCATGAGGTCTAGGGGCACAATGGACCCACTAGAGGTCTAAGTGATGCAGGCTAGTCGGCACCCCTCTTACCTAACTTAAACTAGTTGGATAAGACTACCCTTTCCTTTTTTCCTTTCTGAAACTTACACACTTACACTTAATTGACGAGTTTATCCGCATCTTTTCTAGAGCCCAGGGGCTAGATTCCGCAACTGTGAAAATTTTTACAGTGTACACGATTTAAAAAACCCACCATGAGGGAAAGTATAGGTACACTTTTGTATTTCAAGTGCTACTTAGTGTAGCACTTAAGTGCTGAATGAAAATTTTTCTGTGCTGAATGTTGTTTGAGTGAGAAAATAGTATTTTTGAAGAAATTAAGTTTAGTTGTAAGAAATGAGTTATATGAATTTACTAATATTAAGGCAACTACGGTTTAAAAAATGTAAAATAAATAACATAACAAATAATTTTGAAAATGCCGCTTGACAAAAACTCACAGGTATCTCTTCAAAATTCACGACCAAAATGGCCGGAAGAGTTAAAGTCATAGATCATAAAACGAAAGGATAGGCTACCTTATATAAAATTCGTGTACGTGTGATAAGCAATTTTTTTTTTGTGGACACGGGAGGGAAATGACAAGAGGGCTGGGTTTTTAGTTTTTGTCAGTTCGATATTTCTGACATTTCTCATTTGTAATTTCTTAGGTCGGGTGTTGTTTTAGTGATTTGTGAGTTAAAACATTAATAAAAGTGTTTTATAATTTTGTGATATTGAAAAACTGGTAGAAATAATTTTTCTGTGCAAGAGATTTGTTATAATCGAGACTCCTGAGTCTATAATTATGGTGGTGAAGTGCGCTGTGTTGTGCTGCAAAAACAAGCGGAGTTTGTGTCGTGGCAAAGGTTTTTTCAAGCAAGTTTAAAAGTTTTACTAATAAATTATAGTGTTTTAAGTAAAATAAAACTGAAATAGTTATAAAAATAAACAGCCGTGGTAAAAAAATTAACGTTTTCCAATGCCGGTTTGTTTGCTTACAATTGAATTGTCATTGGGGCTCTTGTTTGATGTCAGTCAAGCAAAGGCAACGACAAGAAATATTATCAGCAAATAAATGGGGCACTAGGAAAATTCTTAAAAATAGAAAAAATTTAATAAAAAGATATAAAATTATAAACTTAAAAATGATACGAATCGCGGTGACAGGAAATTATAAAACTTGTTCAATACTTGATACCACTAAATTATGTACCCACTCAGAAAATATCGTAGTTTACGACTTCCATGACATCGATGCGATTCTTCTACATGAAGAAAAATGCTTAAGTTTTTCTTCCTCATAGCCTATCCTTTCGTTATATGATCTAAGGTTAAAGTGTACACAATTTTGACAGAAAACTCATATCCACTTTTGTGGTGTACACAAAACTTTGTTTGCACGCGGAAACTCATAGTTGCCGAATCCGGCCCCAAATAAAAATTAGTGCTACCAAGTTTAAAACTTAATTTCGATTGTTGTGTGTAGCAGCAGTGCCGTAAACTGGATAGCGCGCAAAAAAATACTGCTAATATTAATTTAGTAACCTTCATATAGCTGGCGAATTATATTGTACGTACAACTTTCAATAATTCTATTTTTGCTAACCATTGTGTCAACAGCCTATTCGAAATCCCCACGTATATTTCCATAATTATAGACTTATTTTTGCAGGTGTATCCATAGCTGTTGTTTTTCGTGTACCATTTTTTCCTTGTTCTATCCATGAGTTATACTGATCGACTTAGCCATTTGTATGTACGTAAGTAACTAGTTTTTATGCCTATCTTATTGACTGCAAATGCAGGAGTAGTGTTTTGACAATTTATTCCTGTTAACATATAAGGCAAACTCTGGAGAGTGTAGCAATCGAAATCGAAAAACGTTACTGAAAGTACACATTCTGTGGAGATAGTATACCTACCAGATAAGGTAGTGAACACTATAGAGCAATAAAGTTGGTACAATAGTTAACCTAGAGTCCTTTGACGAATTAGTGGTTGAGGCATGTGGATATTAACAATGCTAAGGACAAGGAAGGCTTGTTCAACTCAAAATTTTCTTTTATAATCAGCGAGATTTAGTGCAGAATCAGGAAATGGTTTAAAACATGTATGAGTGTCACAATGAGCTTATTAATGAGCATATCAATGAGTGTCATGATGAATTCAAATATGAGAATCTGATTTTACGATTAATTTCATATGTTTTTTTCCGAATTCGACGCTGAGGCGTAAGGATATGGACATAACGTCTTATTCAGCATATGGGCGACAGTCTGCGTGGAAAAACAAGTAAAAAAATTAATTTAAAATAAATAATTTAAAAATTTTAATAAATAAATCACAAAAATCAGCTCAAATTTTCCAAGTAAAAATGTCATCTGCCACTGTGATGACAAGAATAAATATTTATTTATTGCTGGTTTAGTACATAGGGAGCTGTTTTATGATATCCAATGAGCCCTTGGATGAGATTTAATGAAAGGTCATCAGAAGGCTCATCGGGACTTAGTTTTCTATATGTTTCTTCATGAATTGCAAATACCTTGATGCTTTTCAATCAAATTAGTATTGGTTTTCATAATAACTTCCCCTTACGGGGCAAGAGACGAGGTAAAACTGTGAACAATTTATACTAAGGAATTGTCATATAATGCACGAATATATTTGGAATCACACATAAAGGGGTGTATGTACATAGAACTGTCGTTGTAAAATAAATTGTTTAGTAAGTAGTATAGAAAATTTTGTCAGATTTAAAGGTATAAAAACAAAAGTACATTGCTGTAAACAGTTAGAGATAATAATTAAAATATTAAAAAATAAAATAAATTAAAATATAGTGTTGACACGTTAAGCCATCAATTAATTTGCGACCGCCACTTTATGGTAGAAAAGTTTTGAATACGTCAAAATAATTTAGGGATCAATTATGGCCAATTTAATGCCACTTCCTCGAATTTAATCCTGTAGTATTAAAAAAAAAAAAAAAAAAAAATGCATGGATAATTCATCTTTATCAAAAGTTAGGACCACCACTAGTGAAAATATAATAATCTTCCATACCATACATCTTCCATACATACAAAGTAAAGGGATAGAAATGTAGGAAAGCATATTTAACATGTTGTTAAAATGAAATGTAAATAAAGTTTTTACCGTGTAAGCAAAAATATTAACCGCTTGTTTTCCAACGATGGTTGCAACATTAAATTGGAATACGTTTTTAAAGAGCCCAAAATCATAGGTCTTATTACTTATCTCCAATAATTCAACGGCCAACAGTCGATTAACGCTTACAAATTTATTCAGCCTTACGTGTGGAATATAACATCATTCTGGCTGTATTTCAGCGATAACACGTTCAATATTGTCTTGCAAAGCTTTAAGTGTTTGCGGTTTGTTGGCATAACACATTGACTTTACATAATCCCATAAAAAAAGTCCGAAATGATTCACCAAACTTTTCCTTCAGCAAATTGATGGTTTTATAAGCAGTGTGACATATGGCACCGTCTTCTTGAAACCACTTGACGTCTGCACCGATATCATCAATTTTTGAAAACATGATTGAGCATTGCTCTGTAACTAATTCCATTGACAGTAATTGTGACCCCTGCATCACTTTTTAAAGAAAAATGAACCAATGATTCCTCCAGACCATAAAGCAAACCAAACAGTTAATTTTTCTGGTTGCATTACCAATTGTTGAATTTGTTGTTGATTGCTTTCATCCAAAATTCTGCAATTTTGCTTGTTAACAAAGACATTCAACCAGAAATATGCTTGGTCATTGAAGATGATCTTTTTGCCAAAATGAGGATAAATTTCAAGTTGCTCTAAAGCCCAATCAGCTAGTTCGCGACGCAATGCATGACTATTGGGCTTTAGTTCTTGAGTCAATTGAATCTTATATGGATGGAAACCCAAGTCCTTATGTAAAATGCGCCATGTTGATGTTTCAGAAATGACTAAGTCCTGAGATCGGCGAGGTATTGATAGATTTGGGTTCTCACGTACACTTTCACTAACAGCAGCAATATTGTCTTCACTACGTACATTTCTTTGTCTCACTGGCACTTTGGTATCAGTAATAGTACGACTAGATTCAAATTTATTCACTAGACGACGAGTTGTGCTTTCTACAGGACGATTATTTCGACTATAAAATTCACGAAGTGCACGGGACAATCCTCGCACCGATTCATTATTTTGATAATAAATTTTAATAGTTTGCATGCGTTCTTCAATTGTGTATCTATCCATGATGAAATAGTACAATGCACTGACAAAAATCACACACAAAAATTTTGATGACAGATTTTTAGTATTGCCACAGCAGAATGTCAAAGATCGTGCACCCATATTGGAAAAGCCTTTACTATAGAAAAACAGTCAAATAAATAATATTTTTTTTACGTTTCTGTGGATAAAACCTTACTACCCTGTATCAATCGTGAAAGATTTATGTTGAATTCATTTCAACAAAACTTAACAGGCACTGAATTGAACCAGAAGCTTTCAGATCTACACAGAGCTTAGCCCTGTACCGAACGGGGATAAACAGAAAAGAATATAAGAAAGTGGAATACCTGAAAATGTTCGTCCTTTCTCAATATCCACACATATACTTTGATTACAGATAATATTGCTTTGAAGTTTAGTTCCAAACTAAACAAATTTTCATGGAACAAGAAAGTTTAAAACCGGTTCAGAAACTGAGCATAGAGCCGCATGAAAAACATACGTTCGGAACCATTTCTGTGTCAGTCTAGTGAAGAAAACTGTTTAGGTTTAGGAACCGAACGCATTACGTTTCAGTTCAGATGAAAAGAACTCTAATCCTGTTGAAAAACACAGAAATATTAAAATGTAGGTAGCGTGTAGGCTCATGCTCGATGGAGCATTTTGTTTTTTAAATTGTTATTCTTATATTTTCTTGGTCACTATACTTTTTTACCTTTGGGGAAGAGGCATTAAATTAGCCTTAATTGAGCCCTAAAATATTATACGACAATACCATGTAAAATATTTTCATTAGTGGTGGTCCTAACTTTTGATAAAGCTAGATTATGTACGGATTTTTTTAAAAAATACTTGAGCATTAAATTCAGGGAAGTGGCATTAAATTAGTCCTAATTGAGCCCTGAATTTTGACGTATCCAGATTTTTTCTAAGTGACGTCTTGAAGCCTAGATTTGAGCATTATGACACACTGAGAAAACAAAACTGTATAAATACCACAATATTTGTTATTAGTTTAACAAGATCACTTGTCACTATTAGTCTGACATGACTTCTAGACCGGGAGATGATGACAGAAAAATCCAAGTAATTTGTTACAAGTATGGCGACCCTTAAAGGTTCAATTTGGTGATTTAAGACACGAAAATCATAATTTTAGGGCTGGCCGGGGTGCCGTAATTACAGGCTAATTAATTTAAAATTAAATTAAATTAAATTTTTGCAGAATTAAAAAAATCTGCGTCTTTGCAGCGGTATGGCGGCTATTTGGAACCGGTCGTAATGGTATGGCATTGTGATTCTTGTGAATGTTTACTTAAATATTGTCATTAAAAAAAAAAAAATTATCCTGTAACAAATAATGAGAAAAAAAATAAAAATAATTTATTAATGCGTTTTAATTATTATGGCGGGACATAATCCGCGCCAAAAAAGTATAGCACTGTGCTACCGCCATGTTTATTTTTTATGGACTACAAAAAAATGTAAGAGTTTTTGTGTAACAAATCGTTTGAATACCGTAATTTTTCCGACAAGTTTATTCAATTAGGCTGTAATTACGGCACGCCGGCCAGCCCTAAAATTATGATTTTCGTTTCTTAAATCACCTAATTTGATCCTTTAAGGGCCGCCATACTTGTAACAAATGACTTGGATTTCTCTGTCATCATATCCCGGTCTATCCCGTTGGTATAACAATTTTTCTTGTAAAACTGGCTCCCTCTCCTTATAACAAGATTTCTTCAATAATAATCTTATTAATATTAAAATATCGAAGTTCAAAAAACTTTCGGATATCTTACTATATCTTTTCAATTATGACATGATTCAAAAAGATGTTGTTTCTTTAACAGGAATTTTGACCACATAGAATATTCTAATGTTTATTAATACTCCTAATAAAATTTTTTCTGTTTTAACAATTATTATTATTTTAAAATATGGACTGTTTAATAGCAAGAAATCTTCTAGAAACATATTGAGCTTGAATGGCCTTGATATATATATATATATTATACAGGGTGTTTGGTATTGCTATACATTGTATTTTAGTTTGCTACGACTTCGTAGGAGACACAGTGTTTGGGAGGGAGCTTGATATATGCGTCCTTTCGGAGTTAGGGGGCTTGTGAGTTTGAATATTTTTTTCCTAATAAAAAGAAGTTAAAGGGTCTTTGTTGTTATACATCGTAAAACTCTCTCTACCTCTTATTCTTACCGAGACCTATCATCCTATGGATTTAATTTATAGTAACACCAAAAACCCTGTGCGTGTATATTATTTAATTATATTCCAAAATTGATTTTGTTTTCAAGGTAAAAATATTGGAACAGGTATTCGACTATATATAAGTAAAAAACTATATTTGAACAATTACATAATCTTTTATTCCTTTTTTCCAGTCATTTTATGGAAGCAAATGTTGTATCTTTTTGTAAAATATAAAATTTACAAGAAATATTGTATGAAAAGCCGTACGGCTATACATGGTTCTGGGAACCTTAACTTAAATAATTGAAAGACCTTAAAACAAACATCAATAGCATTTACAATGCTTCAGAATTTAAATTTCTTTTCATCAAAATGCAGTAGGTAATATTTCTTTGGGTACAAAACGTCCCCAGTTACAATAATGAAGGGTTCAATGTTTTGACCTTTATTTTGTAAAAATCTGATATGGTCTTCTAATTCAATTACCGTTTCAGTACCGAATAGAAAGGCGTTGTGTGAATCCGTAATTGTGTGCTTAATTATGTGTCTTTTCTCCTCAGCGTGTTTTTTTAATGCTTTTAGAAGTAGGAACTAATACCGCATGTATGTAATGAAAAATGCTACAGAATGTTCTCCATCTATAAAAGTAAGAAAAATTTATTAATATTCAAATTCAATTAAGCTGTATGAAGAATCCTACTCTCTGTTAATGATGTGCTTTCGGTTTTCATGCGTTCATAAATTAAATGCCTCTTGCTCTTGAGCTCTTTAACTTTTTCCTCGAATATTGAGTTCATTTTCAGAGAATTAATTGATTTGATAATATATTTTGTATGTATCGGTAAAAGGCTGGAAAAAGTCAACATCAATCTAAAAGGAAATAGACATCAACCAGAAATAGCTTAACGTTTTCAATGTAACTTTCCTTCAGTATCCAGTTATTTAACATATAATTAGGTTAGCAAAGTTCGAATGGCTCCTTAAAAGTCAAAATCAATCTATTTGCTCAGTTATGAACATTTGTTGCGACATTATAATTGTCTCCATTATAAGTATTTGTTATAATAATTTTTTTTATGCTTGACATACTTGTTAATGTCAAATTATTATAACTGTTAAAATCAATACATATATCTACCGTTTTCTTATGCATAGATGATTTAAGACAGTTATTTAGGTCAAAAGCAGAAGTTTTATTTTTAATGCAAGATAAAATTTCGATTTCTTATTTTTTGTGATTGGAATCTAAATAAAATCTTCTGTTAAAAAAAGGTTGAGATGGTATTGGCAATTGTTTCAATAAAATATCCAGATGATATAGCATAAGAAGGCTCTTGCCCAGGTTCACAATTTATGATACTTTCGCCAATAGAAGAAACTTTTTCCATATGTTTGCTTTTAATATGTTTTCTAAAGCTATTGATATTTTGGAATTTTTGGAAGTAGTTTTCATTACAGCATGAATAAGAGCTGTAAATGCTTCAACCGTGAAGAAATCTTAAATGTTCAATGAAAAATTTTCCGTCTTTAAAGGACTATTTGCAAATAAAGCACTTCATTACCATAATACTTTCTCGATCTATTAAAATATTTGTTTTTAAATCCATGAATAATTTGTGTCATATTGTTATTAAAAATGGATTTAAGGATTGAATTATTTTGAATGACATATCTTAAATAATTACATTATTTTCTATCTTTGGTTTAATTTAATACTCATTGTGTAGAGTTTTAGAGAGAACTTCTAAAATTCCTTTATTTTACAATCAAATACTAATTTAACACCACAAACTTACTGGTATCTTTTGCGTTAAAATACACACTTTTCTGTAGAAGAATAATAAAGCTCAAACGTTATTATGAATTAACACAATTTTAAAAATTCTAACTTTAATTTACTTACCTGTTTTCATTCAAAGTAGAATAATTGCGTATCCTTTTTTTTTTGTCATGTAGAACAAACAGTTTACTGAAACTACATAAAATACTTCACCAAATTATTTAAAAAAATACTATGTACCTAAAAAAAACGTATTTGTTGCACGCCGATTTTCTCAAGAATGATAAAATAGTTTGATTCCGTTATACTGGAATCATATCAACTTAAAAAATTTCGCTGATTACTTGCGACAATGAAATAAGTTTAAAGACATTAGAAATTTTGGTTTTAATTTTTTTAATTTTAATATTAATTTTAATTTAATTTTTGTTTAATTTGATTTTATTTATCATTCATTTTATTAATTAAAGAACTGATTACTGAGCTTACAAAAAGTATACATAACAATAGTAATGAAAATGAAAAGTAACCTTAACTTAACTTACCTCTTAGCTAGCGAGACAGATGCTTTTCCTGTTTGTATTTCTTTATTTGAGAAGGAAAAGCATCAGTCTCGTTAGCTCAGATGTAAGAGCAGTTACCCGGAAAGCGGATGTCTCCGGTTTCATACCCCGGATGAGGCGGTTGTTTTTTCCTCATTGTATTTATGCTATAATTTAGAATCGTTACAAATACCTTCTAAAAATTCTTCTGTTCTCCATCTATGACCGATTCTAAAAATTGAAGTCCCCGCAGTGCAAAACGGATGAATCTCCGCTGCACAGCCTCGATGCCTCCGAAATGGATCTAACGAATGTGCAGTAAAGTCCCTTCGTTGTGAATGAATTATTAAACTCCTTTGATCATCTCTTTGCAAATCAAAAAGTAGCATTAGCCCTGGCAAGGGTTATGTTAATATGATCCTCGAACGAAAAACGTGTATTAAGCAACACACCCAAATCATTAGTTTTGTCAAGTTTAGTTAATAAGCATCCATCTAAAATCATATAACTGAAGACTAAAGATTTCCTTTTACAAGAAATGGGCATAGCAGTACATTTTCTGATATTAAGAGGAAAACAGTTAACAGCACTCCATCTATGAAAGATGTCCAAGTCCGAGTTTAAAATTCCACACTCGTTTTCATTAAAAACAATGCATAAAATTTTGACATCGTCAGCAGTAAAGTAAAGTATTCTTGAATTAGCCAAAATCAAAGATATGTACATCACTGATGTAAATTATAAAAAGGAGTGGTCCAAGATGGCTGCCTTGAGAAATGACAGAAGTATTATCTATTTCGTCAGAAAGACCTGCATGAAATATAACTCGCTGCGTACGATCAGATAAATAAGAACGAAGCCAATTGACAAAGACCGTAGAAAAACCAAAAACAGTCAACGTATGAATTAAATTTTCTCTGCTCATATGCAGTAGGTTGAGAATTGCCTGTAGACTCGTATTTTGTACGGGTCTCGAAAGAGTAAAAGACCCATTATCGCTTTCCACTTATGAATTAAAATTTTGTGATTAATTCGATCAAAAGCTTTACTGAAATCCGTGAAAATGCAATCGACTTGCTTAGTGCTTTCAATAGCAGAAATGCAGAAATTAGTAAGTTCTAACAAATTAGACATAGCAGATTTACCTTTTATAAAGACATGAATATCTAGAAACTAATCACTTTATTAGCGATCGCCAATATACTTTTCGTACTGGCCGCTCTACTGGAGATTTACTAATATTCCTTACCGAACGTTAGAATCAATGTCTCCATATTTTGGAGAATCTGAGATCATCGCATTAGATATTTCAAAGGCCTTCCATAGAGTCTGGCATCCTGCTCTTTTAGCTAAACTTCAGGAATTAGGTCTAGACCCTCTTCTCTTAAAATGGATTAAAAGCTTTCTCTACCAGCGTTCAATTCAAGTTATATTGGACGGAGTTATTTATGACCGTTTTATAATCCATGCTAGTGTACCGCAAGGCTCTGTGCTCCCTCCTACTCTTTTAAAACAGTACTCGCTAGGGGCAGAGCGAATTGGCTCTTATTTAATTCTTCCAAAGCGCAATGTTGTTTGTTATCACCCAAACGTAATCCAACACCCGCTGAACCAATGTCCGTCGATGAAGAGGATATCTCGAACTCGCCATCCTCGGTATTGAAGTATCCAACAACGTTAGTTGATCGGATAATAAGTTTTGTATTACCAAAAACGCGATGAAATGCCTGGGCTACAAATTTCATATCGAGCCTAGATAAGCATATATTTCTCATATTTGGGCAGGAACTGGGCTCACTGCATTGTCCCCGTTAGACAAAATCCAAAAGAAGGCCTTCCGGATGATAACAAATCAATAGAATCTATTGATTCCCTAGAGAACCGGAACGGATATCTGTCTCTTTTTTATCGCTACTTCTATGGTTATTGATCTGACGAAATTCAGTCAAATTCAGTCGTACCATGAAAAATCCTTCGTAAGCAGAATAGTACGAACGTAGTGTAATTTGCCAGCCTCTGTTTTCTCCCTTAGCTACCGTCACCTACTTGTCTCAACCCAACAATCCTCACCCCCCCCCCCCTACACCTTCGTCCTTTTCTGCCAAGGCTGTGCTATGTCATTGTAGGGTATTCCCTGAGCTTTGTGGCAATATCATAAAAAAAAAAAAAACAGGGACCTGAAACGGATCTTGAACGAAAAAAAAAAAATATGTTTTTGCACACCTCACAATTTCTTTGCCTTTTCGCAATAGAGTTTCTAATCTAAACTCGCGACTGTTCAATTTCTAAAGAAGGAAACACTCTTCCTTCTTTAATTCTTCCCCGTTAATTCTTCTTTTTCAGAGAATATTAATAAAACGAATTAAATCCATTCCTTAATGTCACTTCCCTTTCTTCAAGTCACTTTCATCTCAATTAATTCAATCTCCTAATAATGGTGGGAATAATATAATACTAATATTATTGTCATAAAAAAAATAAATAAGTTACTTTCATGAAAAAAAAAATCGAATGATCATTTTAATTGTAGTGCAAACAAACAAAACACCAAAACCACTTTCTCTTGCCCTCTGACTACTATGGTTCATTAGTGGAATCTCCTCCTTTTACTAGAAACAGCATCCTGTAAATTGTTCCAACCAGCATACTGCCACTATACTTTGAAAAACTCCAACTTGAAATTGAATTCAAACTTTGTCTGTGACTGTCATTAGCAGCAGATAGAAATGGAAGATTACTCCAAATACATAGATCAAAACAAGAAGTTCGTTGCAAGAAGTTTCTTCTGGATTTCTGTTTTTAGTTCCACTACTTGAATAAAATATTTACTCTCTCTCTTGAGCGCAAGGCTAGGAAAATATATGAAACTCTGTGTATATTGTGAGTGTCCATAAAGTTTCTAGCTTCCAATATTACTAAATGTTTGTATGTACCTGGTATGTATGACCCTTCCAAAGAAGACCTAGAACTCTTCTTGAAAGCAGAGAGATATTTAAGTGAATTAATGCAACTTGAAATCTAATTAAAATTCTATTGGCGCACAAAAGCTCGACTCATTGCACCGCGATGTGAATGAAACAAAAGTGCAGATGAAGCAGATTTAATTTATTTAGCTGCCAGTAAATTCTGTTAAATAACAAACAAACAAAAATACAAAAAAAAAAAAAAACTCGTTGCATACACAGCTGCTGTTGCAAAAATCTATTCATCTGCATTCAAATAAAGTCGATAGCTTATAGAAAAATTTACTCTGAAAACTTGTAATAATTTGTTTTCTCTTTTTCTCATACATTTTTTTCTAAAATGTTTCGCCTCCAATTTGACGTTATTCTTTGAACTTTGTATGGCCTCTACTCTCTACCGCAAACAGGAAATTTGTTGTTGCACAAATATAGGAAAAGTTTTATAAATTTTCCTCTTGCGACTCATTGAAATATGGTTGCTGTCGGTTTTCGTATTAAACGGCGACGACCAAGGAAAGACTTCTTGCACACGAGACGTCAACTTTTGAATTTATCTCCACACCAACCAACATCTAAATCGTTTTGCATTGATGCATGGAAAATTGTTCAACACGGAACTGGAAAAGGAACATGTCTAAAGTAATATGTCATATTTATGCAGATGAAATTGCAGAGGCAAATGCTTAGAAAATCTAGATTTAACTTCAATATAAAAACATGTGAAGTTAAGGTAAGGCGAAACCATATCCTGAATATGGTTCATGTAAAATGTCACGTTAACTTCTTTCACCATAAAAAAAAAATGTCCGAAAATAATGTCATGTGCACATCATTTTTGCGGTGGATGTAATAAACTGGCATCACAATTCAACAAAAAATAAAACAGGATAAAATTGCTTGCACACTTGTAAATATTTTTCTCGTATTTCTCTGCCGTATTTCCTTTTTTTCCCTTGTCATTTCACAGTCTGAGAGACGTGCATAATTTTTGAAATTTTTATGGTAGAAAGAATTATGAATTTTCTGGGCGTATTTTTAAAAATATTCTTTTATTTATTTGCAGGTTATGATATAGGTTTTCCATATCATTCCGAAATTACGATGGAAATGTATAAGTGCAGAGGAAGTGAAAACCTATGGAAAATTTGAAAAATCTATAAATTTGGTGAGTTAATTGAATTTGAGTAGTAAAATTGAATTAATTGAATTTGTGTTCAGAGCAACACGTTATAGTGACTTCGAAAGTGTTTTGAAGTAACTCTGTGTGTGAATTTGACTTTAGCGTAAAAAGTAACTTCGTTGCCCTGAATATGAATAAAATATAATTATTAAAAAATTACTTTTATAAATAAAATGAAATAAAAAGTAAAAAAAAAAAAAATTCTTTTTCTCAGTGATATACCTACACAAGAAAAGTTTCATTGCAAAGAAAGAAATGTTAGAACTTATATTAAATCTTAAAATTCAATGTATTAACAATATTTTTAATTTATATTTTCCCGTTGGACTTTAAGTGTTTGAACTCTTTATAATAAGTTGTGCAAACTTAAAGCTTTTCAAGTGCATTAATAAAAGTTTAGGCATGCTTAACTACAATCACAATTGTTTAACTGCAATTATGCAGTGAATTTTATTTATAAAAGTCATATAACGAATGCGTCCATAATTATTATCACAATTGTGTCCACACATAATAACAATTGCCCAAATGTTAGACAAACATTTGATAAACATTTGTTAAACGCTTGTCAAATATTTGTCAAAAGTCAGACATTTGTTAAACTTTGGTGGAATGTTTGATGGGTGGATGCATGCAGCAACTGTGGATAGCGACAATTCACATCAAAATTACTTAATAATAAAGTTTCAATTATGAATGAGAAATGGGATAAAATTAATTGAATTATTACATTCTTGCGAAATTTCAAAAACCGGAAATATCATCAATTTATCATTCAATAAATCACGACCTGGAATCTTAAATTAAAACTGAACATTCAGAAAACATTTTTCCCCACAAATATCTTATCATATTTTTGATAAATGTTTGACAAACAATTGATAAACATATGAAAACTATTTATCAAACATTTGCCAACTGAATGCTTCTTTTTGCCAATGTGTGTGTTATGTATGTGTGGATGCACCTTTACTGCAACGCATGCCCAAACTTTTATTAATGCACTTGAAAAGCAATAAAGTTACACAATTCATTGATTTAAAGTTAAACAAAATAATATAATTTTTGAAATATTATTAATACATTCAATTTTAAGATTTAATCTGAGTCTTAACATTTTTTATTATGTAATGATACCTTTCTGTGTATATCACTGAGAAAGAAATAATTTCGTACTCCTTAGTGTTTATAAAAGTTTATAATATATTTTATTTTCTGCTTTTTAGTCATAACTATAAATAATTAGGAAATGTTTTAAATTGATCAATTTTAAAATGCTGGAGGTAATTTTCTCATTCGCTCTATTTCTTCAAGAGCATCAGTACCTTTGTTTGATAATTATATTGGATTTATATTTTCAATTTTTCATCAATATAAAGTAGATTTATTTTTATTATCATCATATATATTTTTAAGTATTATATTATCTTGATATTTTCGCTAAAAATTCATATAACGGTACATAATCTATCTGGCATATGCATACTAATTCGCATCTACGTTCTCTTGCAAGCGTCGTGGTATAAGTAATTAAGTAGTTTAGAAGATTATTGCACTTTAATGTAAGTACTTCCATGTAAAAAAGTTTTACATGAAAAAAACTGGAAAAATTTATTTCACCTCAAAACCCATATAAGGGTTAAACATACAAAATTGAAACGTTCCTATAAAATATGTAAAACACTATGCTAAAGGGTTTAAAAAAAAAATTAACTCCACCGCATCAACCTATAGCCTCCACTGTACGCAAATTGGAAAATCAAGCATTTAAACGATATTCGGGTGAAGAAAGTCTGTTATAAAGTTTCTTTTAGAAGAAAAGAAAATATGCCATTTAATAGCACTCAGCAAGCCCAAATTAAACAACATAAAGGGGGGTTGTAACTACCCATCCCCCCTCTAACAAAATACGAAAAACCATGCAGTCCAAAGTAAGAGTTGCTTATTTATATATAATATTACTTAATTTGGATATAATTTTTAGGCCTAATAGTCCATTTTACTTTAAAGGCATAGCTCTAGATGATAATAATCTGATTATAACGTCCATTAAACCCTCAAAATCCGATAAACTTCTAGGGATTTTCTTTGAGATAAAAGTTAATAAATTAAACCTCCAAAATGTCCTGCAAGTTTATTAAACTTTAGTGATAAATTAATGTAATTCATTTTGGAAAACTATTCTTAAGATTTTATCAAATGTCGACTTTTAAATTAGATGAATTTCATTTCGACACGTTGGATATACCCAATCTATGTCTTCAAAGCCCGTTTGACTTTGGGGTTAAATCTTTAGAAGATTTAACCTAAGTTTTGCTTGATTTCAATCACAAATTCTAACGGGCCTTTAAGACTTTTTAGCAGTTACGTTTAGAAAACTTTTGTCATGTGTAAGGACTTCAAATTGGGATGGACTTAAAAGTTCGAATACAACCAAGGTATTTATTTTATGAATGTTACATATTAATTTTAATATAGTAAACTTTAAAGTAAAAAGCCCTGAAATAATGACCTCAAAGTCTTAATGTTGTTTTTGGACAAAACAAAATAAACAGATATTTTTCTTATTATATCTCTATTCAACTTAGAATTAGTTACGTTTGGTGAAACACAAGTGTTTTGTTAGTGATTTATGGACAAAAAAGCGAGTCAATCCATATTGGTTCACAACGCATTATTACAGAAAAGTGAAGATGATAACTATTCGTAGAGTAAAATGAGAGCTGTTATGCACGTGAACACGATTGGTAGCTGATTTCTTTGCAACTAAGTAACACGCAATACCCTAATAGGGCATTTTAAAGACAATTTCACCTATGACGGTTTCTAGAAAAAATGTTGAAATATCGTCCTGTATAGACAAAATTCCCTTATGGGATAGTTTAGAGACGGAATGCCTTCATAAGACTATTTATAGGAAAGAAAATTTTGATTGTCAAAATGTACTCTAAAGACTTTTACTTTCAAAACAAAATATTTTCTAAATAGGAAAGTTGCACTTAAAAGTCTGAAATTGTTAGTAAAAAAAACTTTTATAGGATGAAAATTTAGGAAAAAGAAACTTTTAATACAGAACTGAAGAAATT
The DNA here is from genome assembly GCA_963924295.1 of Dioctria rufipes. Lineage (NCBI taxonomy): Eukaryota > Metazoa > Arthropoda > Insecta > Diptera > Asilidae > Dioctria > Dioctria rufipes. Next base: position 25,358,027 of record OZ002745.1, on the reverse strand, counting down.
GACACATTTTTTGGCGAAATTGAGTTCTCATAATGAAAAAATTCAAGTCGAATTTTAGAAACATTTTATTTTCTGTAATTATTATATTATTAATTTAAATTAATATCAATATTTTATTTTATTATATTCATATATATCTATGCCAAAAATAAATATTACGAAGGAATTTTATTAAATATACCTACATTTCTTTAATATATAAAATTTGGAAAGCCCGTTGAAATTTCCTTGGGTACAGCTATAATATTTACGAACATTTTTTATTTTGCAGCTATTTTCCATGCATACACGATGCGAAAAATCTGTCCTATATTACCATTTTTTACGTCCAAAATACAACAACATCTTTTCAACCTAAATTGTTAGTTCGGCCCTTATCACAAAACACGCAAAATATAAATTTAAATTTGGTTTACCGTACACGAAAGCTCCACATTCACTTATTCTAAAAAACAAAACAAAAAACCGCTACTACTACCCTAAAATTTTTTCGAAAATTTCATTCTTTTATTTATTTGACTTTCGTATGCTTTAGATTCGATTAGATTCTAGAAGGGGTGTTAAGGTAAAATATCAGCTCCACATTCGCTATGACCTCAAAGATCTATTTTGAGTCCCCATTTTTAGTTATTTTTAATGTAGATTAAAACAGCTGATGAAATCTAGAATCTTTTAGAGTTTGAAGAAAGAATGTGTTTTTGTTCGAGGAGATAATTTAAGCGCATCCTGACGGAAGTAGCAGAATTCAGTCTCATCCAAACTAACGTTGTTTAGGCGTTACCGTAAGCGCAAATGGCAGTGACCGGATATTATTATAAGTTTCGATTTCTTTATTTCTTTAATTTTTCTGTTTATCTGACGTACTTATAACAGATTCGTCGCAATTTAAAATTCAAGATTATACTTGATTTGATGGCGAAGGACTCTTTTAATACAAGTTTTGGAACATTCTTCTATAGCCAAACCATTTGCTTGCTGTATAGTCGGGGTAGATCTTAGCGTCTTTATTATGAAACGTTTGGGGTTATATATTATGTCCAGACTGACTCCTCTATTTGTTTAAGTACGATAAGTGTTCTGTTTAATTGATCTTTGGTGAAAATGCGGTTTGCCGGATTGTTGTTTTACATATGTATGCAGAAATTAAAGATGCAGGTTCAGGCATCCATGATTGTTGGTTGGTTTTTTAAAACTAGAATTATATTTTCAATGGAAAAATAGCTACTAAAAAATTAATTTTAATTCATTTTTTATACAAAAAACTTGTTTATATTGTTAAATAAAGATGTCGTAAAGTTTTCAATTTAAGAAATATTACAAAATTATGCATGGAAGCGTATTCAGAAATTAACATTTAAAATTCAATATTTTTTCAAGAATGGAATTAGACTATATCTTACAGAGGGGTTTTTGAAGAAATAATGGATAACATTTCAAAAATAAGTAATTTCCAAAGATTTCTTAACAGCGTTACTAGACAGACTATCTGTACCTATAATGACTCAATTTTAAATTCAATCATTTCAAGCAAATGTAGATGTGACGGATTGTGAAAGAAAATTAATTCACTTGAAATGTCATTGACAGTTTTTCACAATAAGTCAAGCTCATGGCAGACTTCAATATTTAATTAAATGAAGATGTACGAGGATTGGCTGTATATGTGTATGCAAAGCATTTAGACAGCACAAATTCTTTTTATATTTTTAAAGAGGCCAAAAGGAGAAGAAAATCTGATCTGTAAAGAGATTTTATTCATGTTCAGTTCATGGCTCACACTGCTGACTTTACTGGAAAATCTTTCCACTTTTTACTAAACTCAGTTCAATTTAATGATGACAGGTGGCACTTGTACAGCTATTTCACTAATATGAAGTAAAATTTGCTCCATTTGAAATTGAATAGAAATTATGTAAAAGTGCTGCCTTTGATGCTCTTCATTTGTATGACACACTACGAATTTAATTCTATTTAATTAAAAATTTAGTCATTATGGAGACAATCTTTCTAGGGTATAATACTTCACTGATCTATGTGTCTTCCAATTAGTTTTAATAATTTTCAAATGCAATTATTCCGTGATGAATCTGTTAGATCATGTCTGGTAATGATCTATTTCTTCATCAAACTGGCATTGTCTGGTTGAGTATTAACTCCTAAAATCAGTTTCACTAGCCGAAATAATTGTTTAGCCATTCACTCGACTTAGAATAATCATCATAAATGGGATCGACGTAAAGATTATCAGATGATGAATTAGTCTAACTATTTAGTTGTGATAGGATGTGCAATTTTAGACTATACTTGTTATTCTTTTGTTTTATTTACTCACGATCTGAGATTGGATAAGATGGAGAGGTCCATGGATGGAATTTCATTCACTGGATCTTGCAGGTTTACCATAATATTATGGAAGTATTGCTAAAACGGTGAATTCATTGGATTGTGTTGGACTTTTAGCTAAATACAACGCCCGTGTGATATTTAAAAACCTATCTTGAATCATATTTAGGATAATCTCCTCTAGTATTTTAATTGGTTCATCTATGTTCAAGTCAAATTAATCAAAATATAATTAAGTGACTCCCTTAAATGCACCTACAGATCACACATTCTGATAACTTGGGGGAGTAATATTCTAGAGACGAGGTACTTGGACAGGATAATAGACTTACATAATTAAGGTAGTCTTGTATATCCTCATCATACATGTGCCCGCTGATGTCCCAAACGGTTTCAGACTCATTTATAAATAAACTAAATAATAAAGGGCCCAGTTTGAGCCTTGGTGAATACCGGACAGAAGAGAGAGGGAATCGGAAGTATTTACCACTTGCCTTCGTTTCGTCAGAAGGTCCCGGCTAAGAGCGACAGCGGGTGAACTGCAACCAAAGGAGCAATTAGTTTGCAAAGCAAGATCTTAAGACCGACGCTGTCAAAAGCTTTCAAAAAATCGAGCAGTGCCAAGGTTCGGTAGCTCTGATATCAGTAGACAGTCGCAGTACTGCGGTTTAGCAACTATGGTGACCATGAAAGCCAGACTGTCAATTGCTTAGCAACTCTGTCGAATCCAGATGCTCAATTATTTGCTAATTCATCAGCTTTTCCAGTACTTTCGATAAACATGATAGAGTGCTTATAGGTCTGAAATCGGAAGGGTATTAGGAAGTAGATTTTTTGAGTATTGGCAAGAGAATAGCGATTGTCCAGTTGCTGGGGAAAGGCAAAGTCATAAGACATGTGTTTACGAATTGTGTGATGAAGGTATCTATATGAAAGGGAACAACAACTTAACAAAACGCGGAGGTATACTATCTGGACCGATACGATAGTACAAAACTTGCTTCAATTAATTCACGGAAGGAAAAAGATGAATCCTTACCTCTTTTGATATTGGAAGTCAACATTAAATTGATGTACAGATCGTAAGATCAATTTACCACACCCATCAGCAAGCTCTACTTGAAGAAGTCAATTGACCTAATCTGCACTGAAAGTATTAAGATATGAATGTGTCCACCGACCCAAGTAATATCTAGAATATACCTGTAAATCTTACTGCATTACATAGCTACTGAATTGTAACAAAATTTCCCTCGTATTTAAGTATACACCATACAGTCATGATATGTTTGTAGATTGTGGGGTTAATTCGGTCGAAAGATTTTGTCGTCGAAGTTTGTAAAAAGCGATGTATGGTAGACTAACCAAAATGTACAGCAAGTTTACGTAGGTACTATAGATATTGTAAATTTTATAAATTTGAAACTTTTTAAGCGCATTTAAGTCCTTTGTTCATTGCTATAGAAATTTTCTCAACTAAAAACCAAATTATGTTTATACACCCTGCAGTTTGGTTTTAATCTTGCACTAAGGATTTCAAAAAATTCCCCCCCACATTTCTTTATAACATCACAGCAGGACTTTTAAAATTAATTTGCGTGGAGAAAAATTAAAATCAATAAAGCTCGACGAAAGTTTCTCAACCAGAAATTGCATAAATGCCAATAAACGAGGTTAAAGGGTATGGTCATAACCTCGAATCAGGCTTGGGAGGAATCAAAGCCATAATCATACTTCAGCCACGAAATATAAAAGTTTTTGTGTTTTGTTGAACAAGAGCTACATAAATCAACTTTGTCCGAGCATTTAAGCAGAACTCTGAAGTTCACATTTTGCTCTCTTTTGCTCTATATATAAATATGTATATATATATCTCCCTCTCCACTTCTCTTCCCCTTTCTTACTTAGTGAAATCAGTTCAGAGGAGGTCATATTTCAACGAGGAAGAGTTATCACGTATATACAAAAGAATTTCTATAGAGTTGTGGCATTTCTTCTGTGAAGAAATGATGAAATTTGCCGTAAGGACCAACTGCATCAATAACCACAAACGGAGAGGTTAAGAGTAGTTTCAGGTTCAACTGTGCGATAAATCCAGGTCACTGTACGGACATTACCGTCATAGGAATTTTTTATAGTATAGTATATGTACTTAAAGCCTTTTACAAATGATTTACTTAAATTCTGTTAAACCATCTGTTCTCATTCTATAGCTCTACGGAACAAGCTCAAGTACATGTAGAAAGACAAACATAACGGAAAGTTAGCCGGGTTTTTATAAATACTTAGAAAGAAGGAAACATTCATTTAGTATTTTTTGTCTTTTTTTTATTTTTTTCTCTTATTATAAAACAGAACTCAGGAAAGTAGAACTTTTCGTTAAAAACAGAACTGCAAGCTCCAAAACATTCATACATACGTACAAATCTCAAAGAAAATTTTCTTTTTAGCTTTAAGAAAAATGTACACGAAATCTGCTTGTACGTTTTGAAAGCGCGAGAAAATTGTTGATTTATTTGATAACGTGAGTGTGCAATAATAAGAAAGACTTCTTTTGAAAAGAAACCTAGTTATTGTCCTCTATACCCACTTTTCTCAATAAAAATGAAGTGGAAGAACAAAAAAAAAAATCTTTTCTTTCGTAACTTTTTTGCCTGTGCAATATCGACTTCGTTCCAGAACACTTTTTAAGACATTTCTTCTTCCTTCGTTCCCTGTAAAAGAATTGTGAGGAATTGCAATTTTAGGGAAAAAGTCGGAATTCTTATTTCATAAAACTGTCAAGCCAGCACGGTTACCTACCTTTTTTTTTTTGCGTGCATCTTTACTCTAGGATTCATTTATTTGCTTTGCACAGAAATTGTGTATACAATACTTGTCACTTGAACAGTTTTCTGACGGCTCGTGAAACTTGACACTGATATGAGCGAAAGTTGGAAATTCTGATTGCATGAGGACATTGTTGAACGGGTTGAGTTTCCTTTTATTTTGTTCTAGATTGGACTATTTTTTCAGGTAAGGTGTAATATATACATTTTCATACCTAAATACATATTCTGTTAGATCTATTATATTCAGGTTCTCCTGCATTGCTGTCTGTATTCTTCCAGCTGTTGCTATTTCTTGCAGCTTTTGCTAAATAACAAAATGAAAAGAGCAATGAACCAGCCCTTTATTGTCTTTACACGTTTGAAATTAACGGGCAGAGTAAAATACTTAAGAATTTGACTAGATAATAATTTGAACGGGAAACCATACCTCGAAAACAAAAACAAAATGACAAAACGACAAGGTGATAAATTATCAAAATGACGAAATGACAAAACGGCAAAACAACGAAATGACAAAATGAAGAAACGTCAGAAAATCAAACAGGAAAAACGACAAAACAACTAAAAAAAAACGATAAAAAACAAAATAACAAAAAGACAAAACGACAACGACGAAACGACAAAAAGGCAAAACGTCAAATGTACAAAACTTCAAACCTACAAAACGATGAAAGGACAAAACGGCAAAAACCAAAAAGACAAACGACAAAACAACGAAACGAAAAAATGATGAAACGACAATAAACCAAACAGGCAAACGGCAAAACTAAAAAAAAAAAAAACAAACAACGACGAAATCAAAAAGAGAAAACGACAAAAGACAAAACGACAAACCTACAAAACGACACACCTACAAAATGGTAAAAGGACGAAAAACCAAAAAGACAAGAAAAAAGACAAAACGACAAAAAACAAAACAATAAAACACATGGTATAATCCTTTCTATTAGGGTACGTTCACAACTAGATAAGGCGAGGCGAGGCGAGATTTGAAGAAATAAAATGATTGTACGCAGTACCATGAGAGTGTTCACAACAATGCTGTCGCAACGCGCGATGTGGCGAAACACCTCTAGGTATCTCACTCGAGAATCAAATTTTTCATTTTTTCGCGAGGTGCAGCGCGCTAATTTTGATAGCTGGCATATTCTAATAGGCTTTTTCTTTGATATAATTGAAGGGTTTGTAGGAAGGCCGGAATGAAAAATAAAACTCAACTTTTGTCTTCACGGTACGACACTTTATTACAGACTGTTCTTTTCTAGAATGCGACAAGATCACAATCATCAATATTTGCAAGCGAACTCCGTTAGGCGGATAGAATTCAACACAAATGCGCTCGCATGTGATACAAGCAAAATTAGTGCGTGTAGATGTAATTATCTCCTACAGGTTCTTACTCATTGTCATATACTGGAATATTCCATTAGGATCAGTATGTAAATCTTCATATACCTATGTGAATGATAGAATTCCCCAAATTCTTCGCTTGTTATTGTGACCACATAATACAAGAAAAACTGCAAAAAGGACTGGACAAACCGAAAATGATGAAATTTAAATACTTTTTTTTTTTGGTTATGTTGAACTCTTTCCTTAGCATAATCGAAGGTTTCTATACTCAATCTCATATATTGGAAGAATCTATCAGGATCAGTCCATAAATCTTTATATAGATAATGAAATTGGCCAAATTCTAGACGTTCGTATTTATCGGGTGACAGTGGAAAGTACACTTATGTGAAAAATGCCATACAGTTGCATTACTTGACAAATACAAAAATTCTTCTTCAGTACCTAATGACATAATTTATGCTCTCACTTCCCGGTTTACCAAGAAACTGAACGCTTTGTTGTGAACACTACACTTGGAGATATATCTTCACTTCACTCCGTAAAGGTAGGAAGCCAGAAGCAGAATTAGAATAGACCGCACTCTGTTGACACCCGTTGAAATATGACCAAACCAAATTGCATGCAGAATTTGAAAAGTTGAATTTAAAGGCAAGTTTACTTAATAACAATACGTGGTCAACGGTGTCAAAGCCTTTGGAATAGTACAGGAAGACGAGCGCTATAAATTTATCACTGTCAATATCGTCTGTTATATTAAGCAACTCTGGTGTAGCCTAATTGATGATTAGGAAATTCTCCGTATGGAAAAAAGCGGAGATTTGTGTGTGAAGAATTTTTTTCAAAGGCTTTGACAGAAAAGGCGAAATGTAAATAAGATGATACTCCGTTGAAACACGGGACCTCTTGTGGACGGAAATTATTATAGAAAAATAGGTGGGATTTGGGAGTATTACAGCCAGGAGAACTTTTGTATATTTGGGATGGAGGTCATCCAATCCAACAGCGTTGGATTTGACGGACATTACAAGAGAATAGACTCTGCATCATAAACTTCAATAAAAGCAAACCCATCAAAAGAATCTGTATTAATTACAGAGTAAAACTATGGTAAGTATTACTACAAGAACTTTTATTTTTTTTTTTTTATTTATATTTATTTATATTGATTTAGTTAATAAGATAGTACACAGACTAGTCCAATTAAGATACTACCTTAAGAGTTAATTAGATAAAATAAATTAAAATAAAAGAAGAGAAGCAAAAACAAGTTCAAACGAAACAATAAGTAACAAGTAAGAAATAAAAATTATACATTGCAAAAATAAAAAAAAAAAAATAAAAAAAAAATAGAAAATAAATTCTAAATAAAAATATTAAGTAATAATAATAGTAAATTAATCTATGATAAAATACTGAATACAAAACTAAGATAAGTTTAGCGCCTTTAACAATACCTTGACAAAAGGAAACAACAGAAGATAATACCAACTTGACAGTAGTAGTTGTGCCAAAGTAAAACATTTGACAGCTCCATCCTAATGGTCGGTTCTCACAGGCGTTACTTGAATATAGCGTACATTTCCAACAGAATCTAATATTAAAATACCACTAGGATAATAATTGTCATTACAGCCCGTCCAATTCAAGTGACAAGAACCAGATAGGAACATCTGGTTTAATTCACTAGGGTTTACAGGTACAGCTAAACTCCAAGTTCGTTCAACACCAAGATTTTTAAGATTCTGCCAGAGTTTTTATGGAAGAGTGGTATTTAATTTTGAATTGTAATATTGACACTTTGCACGAAATATATCACTATTAACTGTATTACATGCGGACCGAAAATGGTCCCAGCGGAAACAACGCTATCTACGAATTGTATAATTCCTTCGCAATATCAAATGCTCAATTCTTCGCCTCGCCTCGCCTCGTTGTGCACGTACCCTTATAGATGTTTTGCTCTGTTCTTTAATTCTAGTTGTATGTAGCCAAAAGTAGGTAGGATCCTTGCTGGAATATTCCTTTTCTTTATGAAATATTGCTCAAACCCCAGCCCTATCAAAAAATTTCTTTAGTTTTTTTTTTTTAAATTACGTGCATTTCAGTAATTTAAGAGCTTGGCTTATTCCATGTTTGGTTAACCTTTGTGTAATTTTGTGTAGAAGGGCATTATGAGTTGAGTTCATTACAATTCTGTTATTTATTATGAAATAATTCCAATTCTAAATACCAAGTTATATGAAAACACCTAAACTCACTCAACTCAAACCTGCTGCATGGAATCGTACAATATTATCAATTTTTTTTTTTAAGACGGATTTTCTGAAACAGTTATATTTAGACTAAAAGATAATAAATTCAGTTTTATATTAATTGACCGTAAAAATTAGTAATTGCTAAAATATTTTTAAAATTAATTGAAAAAAAAAAAACAGAGTATAAATGTTGTCATAAATCAACTATAGAAATTGATAAGGCTACAGGGAAGAAATATGAAATAAACTCATCAGTAAAATCGCTCGATAACATACATCAAGAAGATAATAAAAAAAAGAACTCCTCCTCTCTACTCGATTTAACCGAACCATAAAAACCTCAAGCTGTAGTCGCTTATTGATAAACGCGTTTCAAGTGGAAATGTATAACTGCAGTTTTTTGAAGTGCTCAATTATTTGTTAAGGATCATTGACAGACTGTGGTTGTGTATTAATTCAGCGTGAACTGGAAAATATAGTAAACAGTGTATGTATAGCACTGTTATTGAGTATCGAATAATATATGTTTTTACATAATACAACTGTTACGTAGTAAGCAAAAATATATAAATTACAACACGCACAATGTTGAGGAAGTTGCTAAAGAAAAGCAATGATAAATCAAAGTCGCTGAATGATATTAAAGGTGAGTAGAATGTGATAATACTTTCTATGGAAACAAAATAATCTTGTCCTGATTTCATAAGTAAATATTTTAGTAGGACAATATTTTAACTAGATTATCATATCTTTCAACCATAGACAATGGGAAAATATCAAAGAGGACAGCAAATTGCAAGTGCATCCCAAAGCAGTGTAAATGTAAAATAAAGCGAGCAGTCATAGATCCAATTATTAGAGGAATCGTTTCTCAATCAGATATTGTTTATTGAATTTTGTGTTAAAAATAAAATGGTTTTTCTGATAATCTAAACTTTTGTTTTTTAATCTCTTGTTATAAGATAAGAATATATGCAAGGTTCTGCTTCCATTCCATATATTATGTGCATAACAAAATCTGTTGGGAATAACGCCAAAACGCCAATAGTTTAAGTCATCATATTGATCATGTTAAATCAGAGACTACTGCAAAATAGTGCAGTAACTGGATCACTGCTTAGAAAACAAGTTTGAAATAAAGCAATAATTACTGGACACTAAACATTACTATTCCACTATCAAAGAGTATAGTAGGACATGAATTCGCCACTAAAACTTAGAGTAGAATTTGAAGAATTTGTGATTGTAAAATTAATCCATGCTGCATTAGAATTTATTGTTGTATTCTGTACTTTAATCTAATGCCATTTAAAAATGAGGAAGTTCTGGACAAATTAAACAACAAAAAAAGAAAACTAATAAACGAAGTTAACAATTGGTAATAATGTCGAATGCCTTAAGAAAATCTAAGTACACCTATGTTATCTTTGTGAAGTAATGTAGTCACTTCTATAATTTTCTACATTGAGGATGAAATCTGCAGCTCAACAAGAGAATTCATTTATTCCAGATACTCCTGAATCTGTGTGGTCATGAGTCTTTCTAGAATCTAAGAAATAACTACAAAATGCTAATAAAGGATTGTTCGTTGAAATCCTTCGGAGACGATATATTGGTACTACATCGAAGCAAATGTAAATATGACTCAAAGCTGTCTAGCCTCTAGATCCCTTTTATTCTGCATTTTTCTCAAAGACTGATCATATGTTATTCTTATGAAACATTTTAGACTTTTACATCTATAAGAAATACTTTCCCATTGGGAAAAAGAGCGCTCTAAGAAATTTCCTGAACCACTTCTCTGGAAGCTCGTAGCGCTTCTTTTCTCTATCCTAAGTAGTTCATTGTTTTTTTTACATAGACATGTTTGCAGAGGCAAGCGCCTCATCGCTATTCTTAAGAAGCACTCTAGATGGTATCCTAGATGATTGGTGAAGAAGATTTTTGAAAATATGTTTTCAAAAACTTTAATAAGCTTTTTGAATAATCATCGCAGTGTTTCTTCCTTAATCTCATAAGAGATCTTCAGGACTGCTTCCTCAGAATATTAGTAGGGCGCTTGAAATTCGGGTGGATTAACTGGCACATATTGCGCACTAGTTCCATTCGATTTTGCATAGCTGGACAAGTGAAGAACCTCTAAAACAGGTTGCCTTCAACAGCACAAACTGTGCAAATCCTCTGAACTCGCCGGTCAATATGTGACAACTGATTAGGATGCATAAGACTGTGATGCAGCAATTTGAATGCTACATCAGCATCTTTGTAATTAGAAGGATAACTGTTGACTATTCTGTAATTTATCCCTAGATCCTCTGCCGCAGCCATTCAGGAGCTCTTTACTGTCTTCGGAGAAATTAGGAATATTCTCATGAAATTAATAAGTGGTGAAGGATGTTGTCGACGGGCTGGTTGCGACGACAAGAAGATGATCGCTACCCGAACACACTTCATGAGTGACACCAACGAAATGTTCTAGTATTCTAGGTGAGACGTAAAGTCTAACAATTCTGGAGTCTGTGGGACTTCTATGGTTATTTCGCGAGACCCTCGTGTATGATCTAGTCGTAGGATGCATCCAACGCAAGCAAATTATTTTGCTTCGGTTCTCGCATCATCAATTCAGTGCCTTGAGCCATGAACTTTCCCAAATGTCCCTAGGAAACTTAGGAGGTCTTCATAACTGGCTCGCATAGGAACCCATGATAACACGACCTTCGTGGGCTTTTCCCTGAGTGGGAACGGCACAAGCAGTCTACCATCTACCTCGATGCCCTCAAGCAAAAGCTTGGTAGCACTACTGAGGGCTGTGGTGTACACCTCAACCATTCCCCCAGCTATTACTCCCATGGAGAATAGCTCTTCACGAGAGATGACCTGAAAGATCGCTTTTAGGTATGCGCTGTGAGGACATCTATTGATGTGCTCGAGCTGCATATCGTAGCTCTCATCCTGCCACCTCCCGTCGAAAAAAGCCTTGGACCCGCACCGGTCTTAGGCTGAGGCTTACCTGCGTCCAATGAGGCTGAACGAGGAGTGATGCCCTTACTTAAAATTTCTATGGCTGACTCTTTAGTGGAACTGCCACTTACTTTCTGAGCATAAGATATCCCTGCAACTAAAACCGGGGAGCTTGGTGCTGCTGCTGATGGCTGCTTCTTCGAGGCATTTGCTTTCGCTGAAGAAAGCGGCGCCCACACTAATGCTATGCCAGTAGGCTTTGGCGCTGACGACAAAGCCTTTTGAATAACTTCCTTCAGCGTAAGATCTTATCCCGGCCTCGAAGACATCGGCGGACCATTTACCAAAGCTACAGTTACAGATGCTGCAGCAATAGCGCTAGATCTTGGAGCAATAGATTTCTCCAATAGAGTTGGCTGTAATTTTGTGTCCTTGACCTCTTCACTAGGGCCCTTAATAGTCTATAAATTGGGCCGTTTTAAGGTTTTTGTTGAAGAAGAAGAAGAAATGTTTAAGGTCTTCTTCTTCTTTCCAGGTAGATAATCTGCCCCCCCCTGACATCCCCTTCCCCCGCACCATTCCCCCCAGAATATCTGCTACTCTCACTCATTTAGAGTGGATCAGGGAAGTCTTTATACTTTTTATTAGTAAATTTATGATAAATTTAATTTTTATTATTTTTTGTCTTACTTTAATTTATTATTTTACAATTTTATTATTTGCGAACTCCGAAATTAAAATTTTTTTACGGTTGCCATGTTGTCATGACAACGGCAAAAATTAGATTGAAATTTGTCGAAATGTCACCAAATAGGTATTTAGTTTTTTTCACAATGTTTTATGCTTTTTTTTTAGTTTTTTAGGTAAAACAAATTCACATTAGGCGACACTTTCTCAATAGTGGTATTGCCGATAGCACCACACTTCACTTTTGGGCTTTTTCTGCACTTATTTTACGGTATTTCTTAATATCTCTGGAGCTCTGGTTTAGAGAGCTGAACTTATGTACAAAATAATTTTTTGAAAACAGTAGGATTAAGTTCGTATATTAACGAAAGTTGGCAACTCCTTCATAGGATTTCAATTAAGGCTTTTGATAGAATTCGAAGCATGAACTTTTCCTTGTGTGTGCTCTGCAGTGTTTAGGTTAAATTATATTATTCGAGGTGACTTGAAATAATTTTTGAATAGTTTAAAGAGTGTGTCTTGTCTTCAGCTAAAATTTCCCACACATATATCTTGGATGAAAACACACTTTTAGAACTTTATATAACATAAAATCAATACGGCGGCTCCAATATGGTGAACGAATTATACCACTTATGATCAGATTTGACTGAAATTCGATATCTGTGGGATTTTAGAGTCGCTAATTATGAATTTATCGTCGAATTTAAGAAATCAAAATGAGGGCTCCTAAATGGCAGTCGAATTTTATCATTTATAGTCAGATTCGACTATAAATCGATAACTGGGGAATCTTGGGGGTTTCAGATTACGAATTTGTTTGATTTTAATCTAAATACAAATTTTGAATCAAACACGTAATATCCAAAAGATTTATGCAGAGTGTAATAAGAATGTAAATGATACTTTTGAATTGAGTTACGAAATTTCAAATACACATTCTTAAATTTTTTAAGCCAAATTTAATTAATTTTCAAATAAATACATCCATTTAAATTTGGAAATTTTTTACAGTTTTTTTTAATATTTACTAATTCTGTTGAACCTGCAACAGGATTGCTCCAAAGATTGGTATATCGCCGAAAAAATAACTGCGATATCCAACATTCTGCCAAACTTGAGATAACTATTTGAATTCGCTGGAATCATACCTCGGGACTTCATTGATAAAATATGTTCCTGTTTCAAAGCCTTAGACTTTTGCATATCTCTGAGGTCGAATGCTTAAGCAAAACTAATTTTTCCTTTAGCACAATTTGGAACACCCTAAATCAAATTAAAAGTAAAATTCTGAGTTTTGCAAATTTTGCAATAAAGTTTTTCGGTTATTTTGCCTTTTGGTGGGAAAATATTTCTTGAGAAAAAGGGCATTGAGATATAAGTTAATAAATTCGACTTAGAGAGTTTGAAAAAAAAAAAATTAAAACAATACATTTTTTATTTAAAATCATTAAGTTTATTTTATCTGAATTTTACGAAATTTAAAATACAACTGATATGCGTATGATAATCAAAGCAACAACTTTTTACATTTTTATTTCCCTAATCACTAAAAACGTTGACTAAACATATTTTTCGTGGGAACGATGATTCCATGTTAATGGACTGCAACGTGCCGCCGTTGTATTGCATCGTGAGGATGTAATATGATGCTCCTATTTTCTATGGGAAAGGTTTGTGATTGCATGGTAACTTATATAACCTTCATAGAGTCTGTAGCAAATCAAAGATTTTATTAATTATTTCATATACATACCTATTTCTTCGGAAATGCTACTCGTTTACTGCTTAAAGAATGTTGAAGCTGCGGTCAACCTATGTTCACAAGGTTAACCGAAGCTATACTTCGTTTTATAAGGCCTGCTACACTTGGAACACTGACTTGTACTTGTACGCTATATATACTCGTATGTACATAATGTTAATCGTTTGCACCTGAAATCTAGCCGGTAAAATTACTTAGCGCATACTTAGTACTTTCCTATTTGACTTTTGAGTGGTATAGTGTCCAAAAAGCTATTGACGACAGAGAAATAGCCCTTTGCTCCTTTTTGGCCATTGGAGGCGCGTTTGATAACACCTCCAGGAGGTTAACATCGCCAGAGGTAGCCCCAAGGAAGAGTTTTGTCGCAACTGCTGTGGTCCATGGTAGTTAACGATCTTTTAGTTCAACTATGCAAACGAGGTACTGAATCCCGAAGTTACGCTGATGACCTTGTTATCATTATCAAAGGTATATGAGCGTTTGCTTTCTAGAAATCTTTAAGAAGCTCCAAGTTTTGTTCAAGACTGGTGTGCTGTACAAAGTTATAAATCAACTCCAGCAAAACAATAATTATAGCCTTTACCAGAAGAAGGAAATGAGGAATTAACTAGCCCTATCCTCTTTGGTAAGGAGGTCCAAATATTCAAAGATATGCATATGAAAACCTATCCAAGCGGCATTAGCACAAAGAACTACCTAACACTTCAGTGGGTGCCAGGCCACGACATTCAGCAATTTATGGGAATGATACTGGCCAAAAAAAGGAGCATCCATGCCACTCACAGGGTCGGAACTATATTGCGGTATCTCTTACAATACCGTTCAGGTTACCATTCTATACTGGATCCAAAACCGAACGGACCAGAGATGGACTTCAATGATAGACTCCAGACAAGGCAAGAGATTCATTAAAGGACCTTCACCCAAGGAGAGTCTGGATTTTTTGACGCTGGTCTAGGAATCAACTCAAAATCATTACACTGCAAACTGAGCAATGTCTATGTTTCGAAGAGGATGAAACTGAGCACGTCCTATACGAATGCGACCCATTGCACATTGTGGATTCCAGGCTTTTTTGGGTCATACTTTTTAAAGCCTGCCAACTTCAAAGCAAAATGTTTCTTAAAATTGATATCATTCCTGGTGCATCTCTTTTATGTTGCTGTAAGACCTTTGATCATTGTTTATACAAAAAAAAATAGCCAACAGAATTTGAGTATCTTCAACTTCTTCTTATTTTATATTGCACCTTTTGGAGTAGATGTAGATTTTGGTGTAGTCGAATCTAGATGGCTGCGACAGAATTCAAATTTCGAGGACACATGAGGGATTCTTCACATCACAAATAAAAGTTTGCCAGATATTTAATAATCGTCCCCAGGTTGATCACCATTTCTGGGAACGTTGCATTCTATAACTCTCTGCGGGTTATACTGGTAGTGCCCCATCATAAAGGAATACCTGAAAGTTTGGAATGACAAAGGGAGGAAGGGAATTGTCATTTTTTTTTCACTGATCATCTTCATATTTTTGTAGATTATTACGCTCGATAGATATTACAAATTTTATAGGGCCCTTTCATTTTCAATATTTCATGCAGACACCATTCTTTTGAAAACAATGCAGTTGCATTTTGTCGCTATAGTTTATTTACAGAAAATATAAAATTCTTAATCATATGGATAATATTACTATACCTAAAATTCTGCAATCATAGCAATGGGCTAGCTGTTGCTGTGCTGAGGCTGACAATGATAACTACCACGCGCTTTGCCTTCTCCTCTTCGAAGAGTTGAGAATATCTGCTTCCTTTTCATTGGCGAATGAATAAAATACACACACTAGATTTAACGAACGTTGGTTGCATTTATTTATGCCTATACTCTTTACAGTTCCGTTCTTATTCCTTTATCTCTTTTACAGTACCATATTTTGCCCATAAGAGAGAGACCGAAAATAAAGCTAATTCTCACATTGCCTTCTCCTCTTCCAAAAGTTAAAATGGCTGCTTCTTTTCATTGGTTCATGAAATGCATGCTCACCCACACTACCTTATTTAACGAACTGAACGAATATTTCGGTCATGCGCAGTAGAATAAAATTTTAAATTTTGTGATCTGAAATTTGCTGATCACCTGGTATTTGCTGTTTCTTTAAAATACACAAGAATGAATGGGACAGACAATATTATAAATTCAATATGCAGCACATTTGGACTGTATGGCTTCTGTTTTCTAAACTAGTGACACCTCTGCCAACAGATGGCTCCGGGGGTATCGAAATGAGAAATTCGTCATACTGATAAAATCAAATTTTTTGCAATTTGTAGCTTGAAGATTTTCCAATTTCATGGTGTAATTTATATTTAATTTAGTTTTTAAGTTTTGCGTAGGCATGGAAATACCAATGAAATAAAAAATTATGACAAATAAGAAAATATTTAAATTTTTGAATATTCGTCTGTTTTCTTACGATCGCACACGATGAAAACGCGTTTGTCTTTCAAGATAAAATTTTCAATTAGAAATTTCATAAAAACCACAAATTTTTAAAGATTTTCAAATGGAAAATTACAGCTGTTGCTACTGGAATACTTTTTACATACTGCTTCCTTGAGTGTGGCTGCTACTATTGAAACAATGCCAAAAGTTTACATGTCAATCTTCAACTTAAAAGCTGCGACTGTTAATAGTTACTGCTTCAATCGATATTCTTTGTTTTTCTTTTAAATGCTGTTGAAATCATAACTGCCATCTTATCCGATTTTTTCACACACTATATTATTAGTATCTCTTAAAGAGCTTACCTTTACCAAATCACTCTATTAGTGTTGGTGTTTTAAACATTCAAGTGTACCCATCTACATACTTTAATAACGATCTCCGGTATGAGGTCGATGTACTTACCGAGATTTACCTTATTTCATTGAAGCTGGTACTTACCTACCCACTTATTATACTATCTTATGTTGCTTTGAAGGAATAAATCCATAGTCGATAATCAAGTTGACCGCATCTCAATCAGAAACCGGATTAGGATTACACCGATACAAATTTTACTGAAGGCCCGAAATATTTCATTTAATTTATATTGCAAAGCATAATTTTCTCGGAAATTTAACTGATCGACTTTCTCATAACCTTTCAAGAAACATTTGCCAATACTGCTATCTACCTTTTCCTTCATTATCTAATTATTACATGTTTTCATTGTTTTTTGGAGAGTTGAGGGTTCCAACCTTCCGTAAAATCTCATAGCGTCTGTTGTAGGGATAAATTTCCCTCCTCTTTCAGTCACTCCAATTATATATAGAAGGTTTTTTTGAAATACTCTGATCAAATCTTTAAAACCTTCTGTCGCTAAGGCGTTTTTTTTTACAATTTATTCTCAAACTCAAAGTTTTTATGTTGATGAGATTGATTCAGTTTATTGGGAAAAGTATATCAATCCCAATGTCGTTACTTGCAAATCCTACAGATTTTTTAAGCTCCCATATTTAGCTCAAGCTGACGGTTATTCTAATTAATTAACGCTAAAGGAAATTGAGAAGTATTTTAAGTAGATTTTCTAAGTGCCTCTTAATGAGTGGAAGAGAAACTTAGCCGAACCCATAACTAACATAAAGTCCTTGCCTAATTGCCCTAAATTTAGTACAGATGTTGAGGGATAGGTTGGTGATGATTGAGGTCCTTTGAAAATTATGTGAAACTTCATCCTGTTGATATTGGTATTATTATACAAACCTAGCCCAAGAGTCTGCTTTTTTAATGCAAATTGTCATTTACAACGTAATCGAGAGGCTATATGATGTTCTGGTTAGCGTATTACCCCAATGGTGAATTTTTTTCATGGAGAAAAATTTTAAGCTTCGCCATTAAAAATTGAAGGATTTTTAATGAAAAATTCAAAATGAAAATAAACGTTTTTCTTTTAAGTTGCAGACGTTCTAGTATTATCACGTGTCACTTGTCGATTATCTAGTGTTGGTCAAAATGGTCCCGTGCGGCAGTATTCTACAGTTGATCAACTAGATTAGTCTATTCCATCGAAGAATTATAAAAAGCCTTGATTCGTCCTTTGAATCCCTATGCGCTCACCCTCAATGCAAGTTTGAAATATATCATCATCAGTTTGGTTGATCTTGATGTACTCATTGTCGAAAGTGAGATGATTCTTTTGCGGAGATTTTTATAGCATCCCCACACCCTTTTCCTCACTCAATTAAAGTCGTCGTTTTTATTCCCATTGAATAGCTTCGTTCATATTCTGAACCGGATCTTCTATCTAAACCCTAAGTGCACTATTTCGACTTTAGATAATGTTCGTTTTTTTTCGGATCTTTTTTTCTGTTATCAGTAACTCTTGGTGACGTTATGAATATGTCACTTGAAGAATATTAGGCAACCAATTATTAGGCTTCGTTAACTCTTTTGAAATGATCCTTTACAAGAACGTAGATGAACCTCTGTTTGATCTTTTCTCTGCATAGTATAATATGACCAAGAAACTAGGTAGATATATTATGGATATTTCAAAAACCCCCACCTCTCTATCTCTCCTCCGCATTCCCAACGACATTTCAGTCACAAACTTTTTACGTCTATAAAATAATTCTCGTTTTAGTTGAATAGTTATGATCTGCTAAGTAGAGACATAAACTTTATAAGTAGTGACAAATAGAGAAAGTTGTCTCTGTTACATCACTTTTCCATTGATATTTGTTTGGACCCGTAAATCAGTAGTCCATCCTACAGTTCCATATCATCCAACTAGGCACATTATACGAGGTGTTTACGAAGCAAAAAGTATAAATATCTAGAACAATCGCATTCACCTCTGCGAAGAAATGTAGAAATGCTTACTGCTGAGATCAGGCTACTTGAATTAAGCAATTCACGCGCTGCAGCGATCTCACGTATTTTGTGCAGCACAATAAAAATGAATTAATTTGGACAAGTAATTATTGTAAATGTTTAGCTGAAAGCCATTATTGATTATAAAAATCAATAATGTGTACAAAGATGTTGGTATTAATAAAATTTTGTTAACCTAGTAAGGGTTGCTTAGGTTTTCTTTCTCATTCTTCATCAGCACATAATCACAAGGCTTTCTGCATTTCTTGAAATATTCGAGATTTCTCTTGAGCACAACATTGTCGAAATTCTGTCGATATTCTCCATAAGTCCAATCCAGTCTAAATATTTGCGAAAGAAGGACACCCTAACCCAAAATTTAGCGACATTAGATTCAAAAGCAGTAACATTTTCAGCTCACTTTCCTTGCTTTTAAAAAGGATTTGACTAGAAAAATCCTTATAAATCCTTATGACATATTTATAAATGAAATCCGTTGGCTTATGGGTGGCTCATATGTAGCTTATCCTTTGCCGAGCACCATCTCTCTAAGACTCCAGATAATTAGAACTCTGTCTTCGAAGATGCCCAACGGTCACATTGTCTTTCATAAGGGGCCAACTCGTTTGTCACCTGAGATCTTATGATTGGTCGATAACTACACTCCTTTTAATTTTACGAACAAAAGCAGAACTTTGTCGCATCGAAGCAATCGCTCCACTATTGTATGTGATACGGTTCCGTATAGGTATACCTAGGTATCAAACGTTACCTATATATCTATTTGGTTTAATTAATGTGTTCCCAGATCCTTCAAGGACTCAGCGTTAGCAGTATTTAATGCGAGTCATCGTCAAGACTTCTATCATTGCTATAATTTCAGAGGAATCGATGAGGTCGCGTCCAGTTATTTTTTTATACCTACATAGTACCTGACGAAAATGTTACGACGATTTTATCATGTAAAATATCGGATGCCAGATTAAATAAAATATCAAAAACCATATCGACTTTGGCGTTTAGAAATTTTTCTGAGATGTTATCTTCGTGAATCTGTCACCGCGAATACGATAAACATTCACAATATTTCGCAGTATTCCGATATTTGACAACGCTGAACACCTTAATATTCAAAAATTATAAATTGTGATTTTTTGTCTTATAATACTATCTAGAGCTGACGTAGTGAGGATCTGGTGCAATTATCTTAGTTGATCTTATGTATCTGAAGTTGGAATGATTCCGCCAAGATATATTCCGTGACTGTACCTATTTCAATGGACTTGGTTTTCTCATTTAATAAGGTTAATGGAAATAATGCTGCCACCTCTACGAGTTTTATGGTCTCTTAATTCCTGTAAAGATTCCTCAAAGTCTTACGTTTAGGATGCGTATTATTGAAAGGCATTTGGGCCTACTTTGATCTTGTTTAAATATGTGGTGTGCAAAATTTCTATGATCCTTGCAATAAGATCCTCTCTTGTAATTTTGTATTTCGCGTGATCTTGTAAGATATGTATAAATTTAAAGAAGGGGTTTTTTCCACTGCTCTTCGTTTAACCCGGCTTTTATGGTCTAAAACATCTAGGTAGTGTGAAAATTCAGTTTGGAATTAAAATTAATTTCACTTGGTGATGATTCAGATCTGTAAAACTACAAGTACAAGTACCAGTACAGTATACCAGTACCTGGACTTGAAATAATTTAAGTACAAGTCCCGGTACTGGTACTGAAAAACATTTCAAGTACAAGTCTCGAAACTGGTACTTTAAAATTTTTCAAGTACAAATCCAGGTATTGGTATTGATACTGTATTTAAGTACCAATGTACTTAAGTACTTTACAGGTTTGGACGATATACTTAGCAGAGCAGGTAAGGAAGGTAAGGTAAGGTAAGGTTTGATATTGGACCAGGCTAGCTGTAGGAATAACATTTTTGATAAAACACAAATGAGACTTGATGATAAAGTTAAATCACTACTTTTGGATAATCTGTACTGAGAATGAAACAAGAAATTAGAGCTTCATGAATATTCTGAATTGAGTTTTCTGTATATTCCCTTCGCGTTTTGTTCTTTCCTACCAAAGTCATGTTTATGAATCAAACGGTAGTTTGGATATCTTTGTTTTTATACAAAATTTAGTAGAAATTTATTTTGAAAAAATAAATTAGGGGTACTCAAAGCTCTTAAACAGAGTATAAATGCGAGCCGATTGACTATCCCACCGTCAACCGTTAACTAATCTCTTGAATTTTTCAATTTCGCTTTTTCAAAAACTCATCGCCCTGCCGTAGGTACTCCGCAAGACGAATATTTAAAAGATCTCAGAATTATAAAATATTATTTGTAGATCACATAGCATATGATCAATTTTTTGTTTATCCTCCTCTGAAATTTGTCAAATATCTTCATGATTATTGCGATGCTGAAAGTAAGTGTTACTTATAATCAGTTCTTTGTAAAAGTCTGACAAATTTTCTGCGCTATCACCATTGTTATTAGTTATACCATGGAGGCTATAAAGAGCAATTTGTCGTTTCGGATGGAAATTTTGTTCAAAGCCGATTACCTGTAAAGATTTTGTTTTCATGTTTAGAAACATTCCTCGAGGTTCTCATAAAAATTCATATCTCAAAAACGAAGCCGAACACCACCGCAATTTTTTGGACATAGATAGATAATGCTTCTAGCTGCAAAACACAAATACAGAATAAGGTGCTCGAAGTCTTCAATTGTGAATAATACAAAAAAACTGAAAAAAAAAAACTGTTATTTTGTTTAGTTCGGGGAAGCTGAAGTTTTTTATGAAAACTATAAAGCGTTATGCTCCATTTGGCGTTCGAATCAGAAAAATGGATCTTTTGAAAATGACGTTTTATCGTGCAATCACCAAATTTCTAACAATCCTAGTGGGGTGCACGTAGTAGTGGGAAACTAAAACATATGCGTGAGCTATTTTGGTATTCCATATAAACTGTGAAAGTTTCCTTCAAAGCGGAGATGGTCGGGTTCCAAGATGAGGTTTCCTGTGATAGCTGTATAAACTTATAGAAAAGAAATGCAGATTTCGTATCAAGAAAATTTTTACAAAACAATTTCGTGTAGAGTTTATTTGCATAGAAGACTCTTACTGAGAAAAATGCTTTATTTCTGTAACGATCAAATCTGTGCCGTATAAAGTTGGCGTTAGTCGCTGTGAACCAAAAAGTGACTGTGGTATATAGACGGTGTCAGTCGCTGTGATGTACCAAGTGATTGCCGAATATAGACGGTGTCAGTCGCTGTGATGTACCAAGTGATTGCCGATTATAGACGGCACCCATCGCGAAAGGCTTACATGAGTTCATGCAAATCGATCGACTTGACATGCACATGCCCAACTTCAGTCTCAACTCAAACTCCGACTTTTGTTACACACGCTGATGCAAAATTTGCAAACTTGGCTTGCGCATATCAGTCGACATTTCTCTTGTCGGATCCAATCAAAGTCCTGCCTCGCAATATTATCATTGGTGCATTTGACTAATCCAATTCAATTTCTTATACTTTATTTTATTGTCGATTCTATCCTATCCTTGATGTCTCCACAAGTTTTCGAGAACTTTTTGGATTTGACATAGACGCCATTTCACAGGGCCGGTATTTTCCGGGTTAATCACAACCACACGTATTTACCAGTACTCTAGTTGATCGCTGCGCCTCGCCTGCCGTGGGAGGAAAACTATGAATTAACAAGTAAAAAAGCTAGGATTGGTCTAAGACCAATTCTTATGATACCATCTAGATGAATGCTCGTATAAAATTTCGTATGATCACCGATCTATGCAAGTTTGATTTTTGAAGTGAGTTTTCACATATATTTCTAGAACGGTTCGTCGGACAGAAAAAATGATACAACCAGTTTTATAGGATTTCGTATTCTGAAGAAGTTTTTAGTAACTAAAATAAAAATGTCTAGGACTGATCGTTTTCACAGTATATGTAAGAAATCTAAATTTTTATACGGCAATATGCGTGGGTGTCCAATCCATTTTGATCTACCTTCATTATTTTGAGGTATAAAAATACAGATATTGATGAAGAAATAGATCCGATGATGAATGTATTGATGAAGTCCTTGAGGAAAATGAGGAAGTTCTAATGCAAATAGTATATCTAGAGGACTAGAGACTGAATAATGTAAATTGATTTTTTTCTATTGTATTTCAATGTGGATTAGACCTACTGGAGATACCACTACCTCCGCCTTGGTTTGAAGAAGAGTACGTACTTTAATAAAAACATATACATATTGCAATTTTACTGCACCATTTATTCAAAAACGATTGATTGTACGAAAAATCGTTTACGGAGCATTTTATGTAGAGTTTTATAAAACAGTTTTTCTTATATCTATTTTCCTTGACAAATTGATAATTTTTGAGATATGTAATTGCAAAAAACGGCACTTTTCGGAATATGCTTATAGGACCTCAAAATCTAGCTTGGTCGGAATTTCTTCGAAGTGAATGTCTACTGGGTTTTCAAAGTTAAATTATATTACTTTATAGCACTTTGGGTTTTTTCAATAGCACACATAACCACCAATTTATTTGTATGTCACAAATCAATATTGAAAGCTGTTGAATTTTATTAAAAAACTTTTATTCTCATTTCAACGAATATTTTCAACTGTACCTCCGATCCCGAATTTGGTTTCTGAATTTAATTCCAGTGGACGGTTCGGAACTCTACTTTGCCCTAAAAAATCCACAGATTATAACTGAAAATCTTAAATAAATTTAATAATAAATTTTAGAAACTCACGAAGGATATTTAATAGGAACAAACCGATCGTATTCACTTCGAACCCGACTTCCATTTTCTACCAAGGCATACACATTTTTAATATGTGTAATGTAATTGTGTAATGATTTGCGATTATTGCCTTCAATTAGGTACATATTTGCTTTTTGTAAAAAAAAAACTATTTTACATTGAGCCTCCGCTATATTTTAGAGATTAGCCTAATTTTTGACATATTTAAGAGCACTCTCATAAATAATACCAATTTCTGCTAACTAACTTAACTTAAGTTTAAAACTTTAAAAGCTTTCAACTTTTGTTTGAGAATCTAATTGTAAAATCCTGAATAATGTATTTCGTAATTATTAAAGACTGATTAAAGATTTTAATTTTCTTGAGAGAGAAGTCTTCTTTTTCCATTAAAGGAATATTGCGCCAGTGTGATGAAAGATTTTGATGAATTACCGCACGTTTACCATAATCGTGTGGCACAGTACACAGAACGTTATCTGCTCTCATCGTCTTTATAGCAAGCTTGATGAAAACTATCGTTAAATTTTACCTTTTAGTCTTTAATTTTGTCATGGACGTGGGTGTCTTAAAAACTTTCTCTAACT
This sequence comes from Dioctria rufipes, assembly GCA_963924295.1. NCBI lineage: Eukaryota > Metazoa > Arthropoda > Insecta > Diptera > Asilidae > Dioctria > Dioctria rufipes. The sequence continues at coordinate 25,333,572 of OZ002745.1, read as the reverse complement.
TTAATTAGCTAAGTCATTAAGTATAGTACTGCAAGAAAAGAGACGCAATTAGGTGCAGTGTTTTGCATTCATTCAAGCTCCTTCATTAGTAAGTTAGTTCCGGCAGGAAGTTTTCATCATTTTGATTTTGGAGCTTTAAATTTTCTTTTGGGAAGTATTTTAAAAAGGTTTTGTGCCTGACAGGTTTTATTGATAAGGAAGCAAATTAATGTAATTTATATTTTGGGTCAATATTAACATTGACTTTATTATGAAATATATATTTTGATTATCCTTTAAATTCAGGTAGAGATTGATTTATGTGCGATCAAGGCCACTCCTTGAATAGAAAGAGAGCTTAAGCAAAGAATTGGAAAAGATGCTCGTGGAACAGTGGGTGGGTGCAGAAATTCATATCTCCCTTGCGGGTGACCAAATATTTTTTCCGATTACCACAATAACCGGAATGGAAATCCTCACACGTTGTGTATAATTTCACAGCGCCAATTAATTAAATATGTAAACGAAAAACATCTAAGGATAAATGTCATTCCAAAATATCCCCGTTGTTGAGGAAAGGCGCAATTGTCCAAGTGAATATGACCCACAAATATAAATCAGAGTATTAAGATTCGAATCTCGAACCCGGATAATCATGTATATTTTTCCAATCACAAAATGTATTTAAGATCGAGTCTTTTCTATTAAAAATTAAATTTAATGTGAGAATTGGTTTTAGGCGCTGTTAGCCCAATTGAGAGAGCCATGCGAGGTATGTTATTGAAGTTCGAATTATACTTGTCGGTGGCCAAATTTTCATTTTTTTTGTAATCTCCGATATCCACATGAGTAGATCATAGTTATTAGTTAAATTTTTATTGTAGACACTTATTGCAGGTATCATCATAGGGCAATTTCACATTAACATATATGCATTTTGTGAGTCTAATGAATGGATAGATTAAAGAAAGGTTGAACTCGAGATTCCGCTTCTGAATTCTAGGCGGACGCTCTTATGAAATTAAGAATTAACTTCCAACCCGTTCCGTCGACCTTATGCAGTTATGAAAAGAATTCTTGAGCCCGTAATGTTTTTTTATTATTTCAATTAATGAATTTTTAATTTCCCGTCTTAACAAAGTCGGATAATTCACGAAGCAAGTATATGATGGCATTTTATAAATACCACAAATTTTACCTGTGTAGGAAAAAATTTATTAATAATTTCTGCAAAGATTCATACCTTTCTAAATAGTCCAAATAATTGACACATGCAATGTGGATTTAGTCAGCAGTAAAGATAAATTTAGGTTTGAATATCTCTGAAGTCTTTTGTATTACTTTTAAGAATACTTAGCTCCGATAAGCCTTGCAATTTGACATCTCCGCTATAGAAAATAAAAAATATAGTTGTTTTTATCAAAAATAGTCTTCACTGTATTGAATAGACTAGACTTGTTAGAAAGTCTACCAAATTTACATTGTAATAAATAAGAGGTAGTCATCAATGGTTTTAATATCCAAAAATTCCTTAAGCAATTGGCACTATTAAAAGTGTTAGTTAAAGTCATTAAGAAATTGAAACAAAATCAAGGGTCTTAAATGACTTTCTTATTGTGGAATACCATAAAATATGCTATTAGCTCTAGACAATGTCTTATCCTATTACTTTCCACCCCATTCTCTCTTTAATAGAGAAACTAGCAACTTTGAAACATTTTTCGTAATTCAGAAATTTTTTATTCATCTAAGAAGGACCTGATTAATATTTTACTAAATCAGGCTCTTTACCATCAGCCCCTTCAAGTGAAAGTAGGGACGCAATTGGCAAATATATTGATTCCAAACATATTTGTATCTAAATGCACTAAATGACTTGGGCCAACTGCAAAACAGTCGTAGATGGACGCACTGGTGGAATAACAAAAGAATTGTGAGGGAATCTCAATCTATGCTCAACGAAAAAGCTATTGGAACAAAACAAGCAACCCTGAGAACCTTCTTTTTCCATTCACTTCTTCATACTGGACATTCTTCTCTCAGGGGTCACCTACACAGGAAGTGCAGAGTAGTACTGGGCGTAATATGATTCCAGGATAATTTAATTAATAATTCCATTATAGTTTAGTCAAATTACCAAGTAATCTAATGAAATTGTATTTGATTACATTTCAATCAGATTACTTATAAGAGAATATGTAATCCGTTACAATATAATTCAATTATTTTGCAATCTAATTATATAGTAACATAGTCGAGTCAAACTGGGTGAAGTGGATCACATGTGACATAGAGTGAATCGGTTCGCCTCTATTTTTTGATATTTTCACTTAAATTCTGGAAATAATTAATAGTCAGTGTAAGTATACAGAAACAGAACAGAAAAGATATTAAAAAAAGATAGGTGATCCAATTCATCCCATTTAACTGTACTTCACTTATCTATGATCCAACATATGCCCGCTACCAGCGATAAGTTTTTATAGTTGTGTATATAAATAAAGATTTAGCAACATTTTTCTTGTTGATGAATTATCAATATACAAATTTAAAATAGAATGGAATATAAGGATCGTTGGTACTTGATTGAGATCATTTTGAAGTTTTGTTTCGCCATAATAAATAACGTATGTTACTTTAAGTGACTATAATGTATTCAAAAGTAACTAACAAATAACTAAAGAAGTTTTTAGTAGCTAGTTAGTTCTTTTCTTAGAAGTAACTAGTTTGTTATACTTAGTTATTTTTTCCCATCACTAATGGACACGGCCACGAAATCATATGTACGTAACTAATTTCCTTCAATATTTTCACAATACTCCAGTACGCAAATTGTGGGAATGAAATTCATAAAATTTAGAAGGCTTATATCTCGGAAATGTAATTACATTGCATTGGAATTAAATTAACATGTAGTGGAATTAAGATGTAATCGATTAATGCGTAATAAATTAACTTATAATCACACTTTATCCATTACATTATGTAGTTACATTAGTATACCGATTACAGGATTAATTGTAATTGTCAATCGTTAATCAGATCACATTTTGACTAACACTAGTGCAAAGAATGCTGGGAGAAGAACGAAACTTTGACGGACTTTCTCTACCACTATATGGTTCGGTGTAGTATGCGTTACAAATTCCTTGGCTCGTAAATAAACTACATGAAGAGAATGAGAGGATTGGACCCAAGTTTTGTTAGAGTGTTCGGATGAGATTTATGAACAATATCTCATAAATTTTGAGGGTAAACAATGTGCCTTTAAATAGCCTAGACTTAACCCATCCAATCCATCCATCAAAACGTACTCAAAATGGGGAAAATTATTGCAACTAGGACACAAGTCTTAGGAATTTTATATTGTGAAAAAAAAAGCAATATGACTTTGAAGATTTCCTGGACGGAGTTAATTTATGACCTTATTGGTCAAATAATACTTATATTGCTTGTACAGAAATTTATGCAGACATTCATATCATAAAAATACTATACTAAACGAAGCATTTGGCCAGATCTGGACTTAAGGAAAACTTAATTAAGGAGTAATACTAGATAATATTACGATGATTTAATAAAATTGGGTGAATCGACCGTTTTCGACTCCGAGAAGGGACTTTGGGAAAAATCTGCTATGAGTATATTTGCGAGGTAGTTATAGGATAAATAGCTCAATAATAGCTCAATAATACTGGATATGTGATTTTTGGTTGCGAGAAAACGATTTAACTGTATGTGAATTTTGGGAAAGCTCATTCTAAGGGGTAATTAGGGGATAAAAATCAGAATTTTTAGAGAGTAATTGTTATCAAAATCTAGTATTAATTGAAATTGGAGAGAAATAGATTTAGTGTTAGGATTAGACTTTGAAAAAATTCACTTAGATGGTATTTAGATTTAGATTTAGATTTTATTGGAGAGTCTCCCTTTACAAATACGACATTTTGCTTATATGTAACGAATAACTTTAATCAATTTAACAAACAAGCCCACACCTACATTCAAATTACTTTCTACTTTAAGATACTTTAAAGGCACTATAAGGCTAGTAATTAATTCTGAGTTAGTTCAACAATCAAGCTCTTAATTAAGTCAAAAATAGTTCAATAAACAGGCTCTTAGCTTTCTTCAAATTTCTTTGAACTATACATTTTAAGGCTAGTAAATAAGTTGGATTACTTCAACGATCAAACTCTTAAATTTATTTAAATTTATTTCTACTTTACATTCTTTAGGAAGGCTATTACATAATTTCAAACTATTTATCATGAGCATATTTGTGTTTTTGCTTTCCTACAGGCTAGGATTCTAAAGTTGTCCCTATTTCTTAAATTGGAACTAACTGTTTTGCTGATTTATTGTATAACACTTCTTAAATAATTAAGCAACAAATTATTCTTGAGTTTAAAAATATATATTAATACCTTGAAGCAAATTCTTTGTTTCACGCTCATACATCCTTATAATTCTTTCATCCCAGCAACAGACTCTAATCTACTACACTGGAATTATACGCATCGCTCTATTTGCAGTTTTTGCAGTCTGTTTACAGTTGAAGAATTTCCACAGAAAAGCATAGTAGCGCTGTAATCAAAGTGTGGCAAAATAATGGTGTTATAGACGCATAATGTTGCATTAAGGTCCAGAAAGTTTCTGATTATTTGCAGGAACCCAAGCTTCTTCGCTATCTTACAGCACAATTTATCTATGTATGGTGTGAAGCTCAGTTTGTTATATTTATATTTTATATATTTGACTTCATCTAAAACATCTATACTGGATCCCTGTATAGCTAATGACAAGTGTTCACTGCTATTTATTAGCATGCAATTTGATTTAGACACATTGAGCTTTAATTTATTCATGTTGATCCACATTTCGATACTTTGTAGATCCTCCTGCAATTTCTGTTTGCAGTCCCTGAAGTCATTCCCGGTTATGTACACCAACCTGTCATCCGCAAAAAGCACTACTTTCGAATTTTTTACCACACTAGGAAGGTCAATTATATATAGCACAAACAGCAGCGTACTCAGGACTGCACCTTGTGGTACCCCAATATTGCATCCAACGGGTGTCGAAATATTAAACTCTAGTTTTGTCACTTGCGTTCTATTTTGTAGATAACTCTGGAACCATTTATTTTCTGTTTCCTTGATGCCATGCTTGTCAAGTGTTTTTAGTAAGATGCTGCGGCTAATTGTTTCAAATGATCTCTTTAGGTCTAAAAAGACTGCAATCACAAACTTTCCAACGTCAATTTCCTTCTTCCACTCCAGAACAACCAAATTTAAAGCTGATTCACAGGAATGCTTATTCCTAAATCCTGATTGATGCTCAATCAGCAAATTGTGTTTACATATATTCTTCAAGCTGGATCTTTATGTGGGCTTCCTTTAAGTCGTCCGGGAAGACCCCTTCCTGTATTGACTGGTTTATAATTTTTACTAACGCCGGCCCTGTGAACTGAATACTACTTTTTATCATGTTGACATTTAGGAACCAAAGATCATAGGATTTCTTTAATTTGGTTAGAATTGTTCGCAGTCCATCGATGTCTATGTTCAGTTAAACTTGAATTCGGTAGTAGCCTCAACTCCTGTATACATATATGGTACAATTGGTATACTCTTTTCTATACTTATAATACTCTTGACAAAAAAGGCATTTAATTTTTCACAGATTTCCGAGATATGATTAATATTAGTACCTTCATACTCAATTCCTTTAATGTCATTTCCAGTTCTTGATTTTATTAACGTCTTCAGAATATTCCACATGCCCTTTTGGTCACCTCGTTTTGAAATTATTTTTTGCTTAAAATATGCATTCTTCGTTTCTACAGTTCTTTCCTTACAGAAATTTCGGGCTATTATATAATCTGTCCAATCTGTTTCGCTTCTCATTACTTTAGCTTGCTTTTTCGTACTTATATATTTTTGACTGCCTTAGCTGTTGCAGTTCCCGGTTATACCATTCATTTTGTTGCAAGTTTTTACTGTCCTTGGTACTATCATTGGTACTATGCCACTAATAAGAGACTCCTTTAGTAGTTCTGTGCATTCACTCACATTTTCAGTACCCATAACACTATTGATGCTTATACTCCTACTAACTGCGTTTATAAATAACTCTCTATTGTATTTAACGTATTTTATATCTTTAATATTACTGTTTACTACATTATGCAATCTAATTTCTATTTTAATCGACTCCTGATCACTAACATTAGTGTCCTTGTCGAAGGTTATATAAAGATTTCTCTTCATATTAGTAAAAACCAGATCAATAATAGTGGACGTATCCTTAGTTATCCTAGTGGGATTAGTTATAATTTGTTTAAAATTGCTGTCGCTGCAGATACCGTACAGCTTGGTTTTTGTCGCATTTTCAGTTAGGATATTAATAGTCTCCAGTTAAGACTATATATATCATTCTCCTCCGGCAAATTATCTTCAGCCCATCTTTCAAAATAGCTGCAGAAATCACTAGCTGAGAAACTTGTTGACCTGTATAAGACACCTATAACCTTACTTTCATTCTTACTGCATAATTTCACCAACAGAATCCATGTGCAGAAATCCACACTAATATTAGACAAAACAGGGGTATACTGTTAAACGTTATAATTACAAATCTTTATGAGTCATAATTTTGGTGCCTTCGAGTTTTAAAAGGTCTTTAATATATCACTTCGGATGTCGCCTGGCATTTTTACGAATAAATAACACTTGGAATCTTGACATTTTTTAAATATCTATCAACTCTATGCCATGTACGGAATGAATTTCTCCAACGAATGACCCGGTTCTGAAAATGTTTGCACTTTTGTGGGACACACAGAAATCACTCCAAATTGTTGTATATTCTATAAAAGGATATTCTTTTAATAAACGTCGAAGGATTTTTATTAATGCACTGGCTATATTATTGCAAGCTCGCCCGCTATTGCACTCAGCCCATATAGTGCAAAAGTTAATTTTAGATTTATCACTAAATATTACTGTTGCCGTAAAATTGAAAGTTTTAATTTTACGGTAATAGTAAAATGAACACGAAAATCAATTTTGCCGAACCAGCAATATAAAATTAATAATTCGTTGAACTTTAACTGACTATACTGAACAAAAAAAAATGTACTACGCCAGTCTGGCAAGTAACTTTAATAAGGATTCTAAAATGGTACAACACTTGCTACATTATTTCTTAGATTACGGAAATTTTTTTTTTCTTCAAGAAACCCAGTTTCGAAAAATTTCTTTTCACCTACTAAAAGTAATTCTAGTGTACCCAAAGCTTGCCGTTAGACCGTAGCTTTGAGATTTCAGTTCGAGTGAGACGGAGAGTCATTCCATGAAGTATGAGTGAGACCGGCTTGACGTCGACTTACGGGACACCCTATATAGAAAAAGCTAAAAAATGTTTTTAAACTTGTAACCAAAAATATAATGGGTTCTCTGTCAAATTTATTAATTTGTCAGAGATTTTCTTATTTTTATATAATTTTTAATAAAAATTTTTTTTCTTCTATTTTTCTCAATTTTTTCATTTTTTCATTTCTTTTCTTCGTATTTGGGACCTGTTGATGAGTCAAACCAAGACTTGAAACTTGTCACCCAAAGTTAATGAGTTATGTGACAGAATAACAAATTAAAACCATTTTTTAGCTTTTGCTATATAGCGGAGAATCCAAGTAAATTCCTTCTTGAACAAATATTTTATATTAGTATATTTCTGGCCCTTCGCTCGTATTCTTTTCCTTAGATTAGCTTTCGACTTTTTCAGTTGACGTTTTCACTTCCTGCTTGATTTCCACTCGATTTCGTTTTCTGTTTGTAAACAAACTATGATATATTCAAATTCATTAAAATTCAATTGCCACCTTACCAGGTGTATTCATAACTGATGGTATCATCTCTGTAAAGAATTGTTTACAGATAAAACTGAACTCTGTTCAAAATAGGGATCTGCTTCTGAGTCATCACCAGCTGTATTAATTTAATAGTAGAAAATTGCTGATGCAGGCATTAACGTACTAGAAAATTACCGAAAGGATCTTCAGTTGCTAAAGCAATCAGGCACTGGTGAAGACATCGTAACAGCTAAGATGTTTACACTTCAAAGTTCAAGAACAAACTGTGTAGTGTAGTAGTGCTTTATTTAACAGCAATAAATACATGCTTTATTATAACAATAGCTTATAATTTTGCCTAAACTTCTATACAATAGGAACATTTATTTTTATATATTCAATTATTTTCTTCTTAAATTTTCTCAGTTCATTCTCATTTCTTATTTCCATTGGCATTTCATTATACATTTGCAAACCTTTATACATAATCATATTTTGCGTATTAGTATTTTTGAATTTACTTAACCTAAACCTATCATTATTTCTCAACGAATATGGTTGTGTTCATTGACATATCTAATATGACTACACAAATATCCTGGAAGCATATTATTCTTGATTTTAAATATAGTAATTAGCACACTCAAACACACCCGATGTCTTATACTTAACCATTTTAGCGCATCCAGAATATGTTGCCTTGGTGTTATTTTATTACATCGGAGTAATATTCGCATTGCCCTATTTTGTTGCTTTTGTAACATATTGAAATCTTCTTTAGATACCATAAAAATTATCGCAGCACAATATTTGAAATGAGGTTTGATTATTATATTGTATACCTTAATAGCACTAATTGTCGAAATATTGTTTATGAGTGTTCTGAAGAATGAGATCTTTTTAGCCACTTTTTTACAAATATAATCTATAAAATTATTATTAACTACCCCTATATACAATTTATTTACTTGACTAGTTCAATATTTTTGTTGTCCATTTCCACACACAAGTCTGTATCAAACATGCACTTTGTTTTATCTATATTTAATTTCATCTTGTTCATCTTTAACTACTCACAAATTTGCGTTAAGTCCTCTTTTAGCTTATTTACACAATCTGGAACATTCACTCCCGTTATAAATATTAGCGCATCATCAGTAAATAGTCTAAGCTCTGTATACTTTAAAACTTTTCCCATATCATTAATATATAATATGAACAAGAATGTTGCTAGAATTGACCCTTGAGGAATACCAACCATTACATCTCTACTGTTCAAATATATACCATTAATTTTAGTTGCTTGCGCTCTACCAGTCAATAACGATGTGAACCACTGTAGCTCTGTACCTCTGATACCATACTGCTGCTCCAGCTTTTGAAGCAAAATTGCTTGATCAATCGTCTCGAAGGCTCTTCTCATATCCAAAAAATACTGCAATTACGAATTTGCCTTGATCTTTTGCCATTTTCCACTCAGTTAAAACCCATGTCAAAGTGGTCTAGCATGAATGCTTATCCCGAAAGACCGATTGATTTTATTTTTATCCACATAATCTCCCAGTTGCATTTGAGCCACTTTTTCCATCATTTTTTCGCAGATATGTAATATATTTACCGGTCTAAAGTTTTCACACCTATTACTCCTGGGAACCTTTTTAAGCAAAACTATCACAGATTCCTTCCACGAATCAGGAAATTTTCCTTTTTCTATCGACTTATTTATTACTTTTAGCAAAATAGGACCCAAAACATCAATCTTATCCCGAATCAATCTTGAACTTATTCCGTAGTAATCACGTTTCTTACTAATTCGCATCAACACTTCAATTAAATCCTTCGAATTTATAGGTTTAAATTCTAATTCGGTAAAAACAGGATCTGTCAAGTTCAAGTATGCAACCATATTTATAGAGTCAACAATTACGTTTAAACTATCTATAAAGTAATCATTTAACTTATTAGTCACTTATTAGCCACTATCCTCGTAATGACCATCCGCAAATTCGACTATTTTAACCTCCTCTCTGGTGTCTTTCAGTACTAACCATCCGCAAATTCGACTATTTTAACCTCCTCTCTGGTGTCTTTCAGTACTAAAAATTTTATAGTTTTCCACATTGATTTTTGTTCCCATGAATTTTCGATTTTCGATTTAATGAAATTACTCTTAGATTTCTTTATTTTTGCCCTGTATATATTGCTTATTGACTTATAATGCTTCCAATCTTCTTCCTTCCCCAGAAATTTTACTTTTTCAAACAATCTTACTTTATATTTCTTCATTTTACATAAATCCGACGTAAACCATGAATTTGCTACCCATTTCGCGGGCTTTCTTAGTGTCATTGACTCAATTGCTTTTTTTAATATACTAACTAGGAAATTAGCCTGCTGTTTACATGAACCAGTTTATTAAAACTGAAGAGATTCTGTTCTGATTGTTATTATAAAATAGATTTCTAATGCAGATACGGCAGATAAAAAAAAAATCTTTTGACATTACAATTTGCTGTTTGTGTATATTAGCTGTGTTCTTTTGTATACTGGAGAGAACAAATTGTTCTGTCGATTGAAGCGAACTATTTGTACTGTTCGCTTCATATAAATCTTTCTATAAAAATGTATGAGGCGTTCTTTTGTGTATCTTTTGTTCTGTTCTGTTCTGCGGGCACAGAAGAGCACAGTTATTGTTATTTGAACAATATATTCATATACGGCAAAGCAATATTTAATTTATTACAAATTTCAAAGCCTTAGTTGCATGTGGTATTCGCCAACCAACGCTTATTTTCATATTTTCTGCACCTATGTACCAAAATTGAGTTTATGCGGCAAAACAATATTCTACAAGGGTAAAAATGTGGGATATGTAGGATATGCGTATTGTTCTCGTTTCAACATATTAAACCCGACATCTAACTCAAAAGCGCCTTTTTGGAGTATTTCCAGGTGACGATATGTCATACCTTATATACGGAAAATATAGAATAATGATATTTATAAGACACAGAGAAATTAATTAATTTATTTGAAAGTGTTCCCATCTACAATCTCAGGTTCAGTTTTACACATTCAAAAATTTGGAAGCTTGTACATAACTTTATAATGTGGTCTGTAATTCTGTCAGATGAGACATATAAGAAATTTATTATTATTTAATTTTAACACAATTAATTAAGTGTGCTAATAATGAAAATTAATTTTTTTTTCAAAATCATTTAAATTAATTCAGTTAAATTTACCGAGCGGGAGAGTTCTCATTAAATATTCGTTAAATAAAATTATGCACTCTGTAAACCTACATATGTAGGTATGTTCAGTTCATATAATAACTTGGCTGCGATATATTCCATCAGTTCAACATTAATGCAAGCGCGATAAAAGTCGAAATGAAATTCAGACAGAATTCCATCCATGAATTAAAATAAATTTCTTCGTTTGCTCGACGCACAAAATTTAATTAAATCTTTTTATATTTTCCCACAAGAGAATATAAATCTTTTGAAAATGAAATTCCCTACAAGATATTTTCAATGTATAACTCTCGATTGTGTTCGTTTTTTTTTTTTATCTCTCGTACTACAGCCAGTACGCCATTAATTACGCTGGACAGCTCTACTATTTTGCGCGAATATGCAATGCAAGAATGTGGAAAAGTAGCTTTTTCGATTTATTTATGACTTCAACTGCAAAACAGGAGAAAGTTTATAGTTTGGAAAATGGGGAAAATTTTTTTTTGATTCATTGTAATAATAAGTATTTGTGGGTTTATTGTACAATAAATAGAAACTTTTTTTTTATAATTCTCTACCTTTTGTTTTTTTTTTTTGTACATGAAAGTCAGGTATAAATGGTATTAATATGTAGTTTGAAAAATCACCTTGCCCTTTTTATAGTTGATAATCCAAAATATACAACAGGCAAATAAAGGCAACCATGCAAAAACAGTATCTATCAATATCAAATTTAGTTAGTCTTAGTGTAAAGTTCAGAATTAAGAACTATTGTTAACAATAATTTTGTTTAAATTAAATTTGTAGGTGACTTACAATGATGTCTTTAGAAAATAAACCATTCTGCTGTTTATGTACAAAATCTAAAAAGTCCCAAATTAGTTTTAAAAAATTATTAAAAGGAAGCTAAAGCTAAAAATTAAATCAGTAAAATACTAAGTGAAGAACTTTGTAGAAGTATTTAAGCGTATACTCACCAGATTGTACTTGGTACTTCGGTCGATACCCGAAAAAAAGGTTTGTTAATATATTTTCTTCTTCTAGTCGTTATACGGAGCAAGAGACTTTGTTCAGTCGGTACCCAAAACAAAGTTGTAAAGTTAGTAAAATTCTTAGTCGTTATCCGGAACAAAACAAGAGATTTTGTTTCAATATTTCAAATCAGCTGTATAGAACTAGGAAAGAATTTATAATTGGTCTATAAGACCAATTTGTCCGATACCCTAGATAAATGTCCGGAAATATAGCCACCCATCTATTGTTTTACATTTCTTTCTAGAACGGTACGTTGAATAGTCCCTCCTATTTATAATAATAATAAGCACCTCATGATTACTGAAACTACAGTTTCGATCATATTTATCTGCTTTTAATTATGGAAAATTAAAGTTTGACGAACCAGTCGCGCTCTCCAACATCACAACACGAATCACAGGCTGGAACGTAACATTATTTTATCTGCAGACTTAATACATTTTTATTTATAAATTTTTCAGTAAACTAAAAAAAGCAAAACATCATTTAAACACCAAGTAATAAATACGTACGGTGTCTGTTTGCTTTTTTTCTTGAAATTGTTATATACTCCTTAACTGGTTCAAGTTTTCGCTAGTGGTTGAGTACTACGGACATTAAGTCCTGTCAGCTGAGCGAACAGTTATCAGCAGGCTGGCATGCTTGCAAGCTAGTTAGTTTTATGGAGATAAGTGGGATGGTTCCACAAGAAACCTGCCTCCTGCCACAGCATCACAATAAAAAAAATCATGCAGAGGTATATAAAAGTTAAAAAAAGGAAATTCTTTTTATCGGATGCCGGAGATTAGGACTAGAAGGATTGTCAACATTAAGCTAACCTGGCTGTTGAGAGAGTCTGCTGATGATGATCCACAGTAGCGGCCGTGTCCCATCGATAGCATTATAATCCAGGATTATATTCTCGTTCGATGTTTCCTGGTCAAGACCAACCGTCGTCGTTATGTAATGCAGACAAAAGTAAGAAATTTTGATTTCGTTTTGGAATATGCTTAGTAGCGTTAGAAAATTTTTCAAACAAAATCTCGAATCCACCTCTCCATTTTTAATTTCGTCCTTCATAGGGAATTCAGCTGGTAGATCAAGTTTCTTGTTCCAATAATTGTGGTGCTAAGAGCTGACCAGCCAGAGTATAACTCGTGAAGAAGGCTGTGCCAAACGATGCAACAAGGACAGTATATAATCAGTTGCTACTGGTTCATTAGGTTGTCTTGCTCTGTATAATTCTCCGTTCAATGGATACGAAGCCTTTGCGTCGCATATCCCAAATATTTTTGTTCCATATTTCACTGGTTTGGAAGGAATATATTGCCAAAAATTGCACCGACCTCGAGATGTTACTAAATGCTCATCAATAGTCAAATTTTCTGAAGGCTTATAAGTCATTTTTAGATTCTCCAGAAAGATATTCCAAATGTCTCTGATTGGTTCCAATTTATCGCATTCCAACTGCTTTCTTCTGGTACGATAATTATGAAATCGCAGAAAACAAGAGCAAAAGCTGCTGAATTCTTTCAAATGGTATAACGGCTCTATAGGATAGACGGTTGTATACATGCCAGAGCTCGTCCAATCGTTCATCCTAGTTTTTCCGCATTCCAACATATAATAAAATACCATCATCACATATATTTCATCATACCAAATGCGAGGTCAATTGTGTTGCTGTGGATTTCTGTTTGTTTATAGACAATTACGTTAATAATTGTTTTAGATAAAATTTGCTTGAAACAGTCCAATACGGAGTTTAGGTTTTCTTGTAATATTGTTCTGGCTATGCCTTGTCTTTCTCGAAATACTTGAAATTCAGGGACCTTCCGTACATCAGGAGGATCATTGGTCCATCTTTTCTTCATTTTACGGTTCTTATTGGGATAGATAACAACATTTTCCGCAACATTGTCAGCAGTTGAATCTGCTACAGAAGTAGAAGAACCAGCTGCAGTCGCGTCAACAGTCGGTATTAATTCATAATTTTCCACTTCTTCTCTTTTTTGATGATCTATTTGGCCCAAAGCTTCTTCAGCAGCGTCGTCCACATCTGAGAACTCACCTTCAAAATTATCATTTGCTGATTCCACATCTGAACCGTAAAAGAGTAAAGAGTAAAAGATCTCTCATGTCGGTGCTGGTACGACCTGTTTTTCCTACTATCATAGTTCTCTAAAATATATGCAGCTGCTAACAGCTCGAAGTCCTAAACAAAGTACTAAATTATAAGCACCAAATTATGAACTAAAAACAAAAGAAAATAACGGAAAACGTACTTTGAGCATAATAATCAATGTTAGTAATAATTGACGTAATAATTAGTATCATGTAATCAAATAATCCGCCAGAATTTACCGCGCTAATTCAAAACAATTGGGTGGATACCATTTTTTGAAAACACTATAAATATACAAGAAAAATACTATGCAAAAACATCAGACTTCGTTGAAACACAAGCAATCAATGAACATAAACTACATCAAAATCATTTATAAATATCTCGCCCAGAACTCGAATTCACAATTTTTAGAATCGGTCATCAAATCATTTCAAAAATTCATATATGAATCATAAACCGTTACGCATATAGTAACAAAAAAATGTAGAGTTATTTAGATACAATATATGTGAAACAAGTCAAACAATAGAAAAATACTAACGCAGCTACTTACAATATCCGGTTTTCAATGAAAATTTTTTATTTTTTATTTACGTTTTTAGCAGGCTGGGTTGTTGAAGGTTAAAGATAATATAGAACGAATATTGAATCTAAAATTAATGTAATTCCTTATGTAGGTACCATGTAAATTTGGGATTTAGTTTGCTGCATTGGCATTCTACATAGGTACTAATCTCTACTAATATCTACTATTTCGTAAGCTCTAAGATTAGTTTTAAATCAAAACAATAAAATAAAGGTGCGCTGAAAATTGAATGCGCTCAGAAATTTATGTTATGTCGTCGCTTTGTAGTTAATTAGTGTGAGTAACTTTATCTGTCTAAATGTATACCACGGTCTATCGTGTAAAACTCCAAGTACAAGTACCAGTACCAGGACCTGGACTTAAAATATTTTAGGTACAAGTACCAGTCCCGATACTGATAATTTAAAATTTTCATATACAAGTCCAGGTACTGGTACCGGTGGTTACAGACACGTCCCATACTTATCAGCTTTTAAGTACGTTATAAGTAAGTATTTAAGTATGCACGAAATAGCACCATATCGCCAAGTACATACTTAAGTTCTTCTTGATTATTTAAGTACGCCTTCTAATAATAGAGGTTAAATTTGAAAATTTTGGAATTTTGTTTATGCAGTATTTGAGTTTGCCTTTAGCAAAACAATCTTTTCAAATGTCGCATCAAATAATGATTACCTTCGCGGACCATTTACAAGATATGCAAATGGAAGTAAACGCTCCACAGGTGCGGATGAAGAGAGTGAGGTGTTGCACTTGATTGTTAACCTTCTCAATAAAGGATATCGATTCAGCATGTCAATTTCTATCCTGTCAGTCATAAATTGCGCGAATTGTCTTTTTATTTTACAAAAAGAGGTAAGAGTTCTTCAGGCACTTTGCAGATAATGAAGATGAACAGATGATGAAAAAGAAGCAGAAGTGGTGAATATGGTTCAAGAATTATAGGTAAGGAAACAATGGATGTGAACGTAGCAATCAGAGACGGAATGAATAATGTAACAAAAAATAAAACAGATTAACTAATTCAGTATAGCCGATTCTTTTTTGTAAAAATTGTTGTCTATTAGTTCTTTTTTTTTTATGTACAAAGTGATTTATTTTTCCACGAATTGTATCCTTTTCATATGCAATGTGGAGTTTTAATCCTAAATTCCCTAAGTGATCTGTGGTTTACTTGTGGTATTAATCTGCTGACATCGTTCCTTTGTTGAAAAGCTTATGTATCATTCATACTTTGTGGTACCTTGTATACCTGTGGATTGATTTTCAGATGCCGATCCTAATACAACGCATACTCGATCCTTTCGTTGAGTTGTGAATTGTGAATTATAATATATAATTGTGAATTATAATATAAAATATAATTTCATTAACTAAAGCATCATAACATAAATTGTCTCCAATTGTACTGCCAGTTAGATTAAATTAATTTGATTGGTTTGTAATGGCACTTTGCAGAATCTACTCCACTAATATCAGTGGCAAAGAGGTAGAATGTGATGGAGTTTGTGGCAATATTTTCCATGCAACATGCTTGAAGCGAAATACTTCATCTTCTGATCACACCAGATATCAAGCCTTGTCACGTCCTAAGACGGGTGGATTTGCGAAGCGCACAAGCCATAAAAAAACACTTCTCCTAGCGCACAAGCAGGAGTTTGCGAAGCGCACACCTATTGTTAAGGGATTACGCATTGTTTTGGAAACGCGCGGCTATGGTTAAGGTCAACGCATTGTTATAGCACGTATCTTTACCTGATCTATGAATTTTGCCTGATCTATGTAAGTTAAGTTAAGTTTTTAAACCACTAATATCAATAGGAGGAATACGCTCTGCGCCAAGCGCAAAGATACACACAGGCAGGCAGGCACACACACACACACAGAGGCAGGCTGGCAGGGGCACACACACGCGCGCGGAGCGAAGCGGAGCGCGCGTGTGTGTGCCCCTGCCAGCCTGCCTCTGTGTGTGTGTGTGTGTGCCTGCCTGCATGTGTGCGTGTGTGTCTGCCTGGGTGTGAATTTCTTTGGGCTTGGCAAATATACCCTACGGGGGTATATTACTTAGGGCAGGTAAAGATATGTGCTAGAACAATGCGTAATCCCTTAACAATAGGTGTGCGCTTCGCAAAGTATTTTTGACTAGATTAATTTTGGGTTGTGCGCTTCGCACATATACCCCCTAAGACTTATGAAAGCTTCTTCGGAAGTAAAATCTGGGACCAGTCACTTATGCTTGATAACATCCGGTTTTATGCTGATCTATCTAAATTTCAACAATTTTATGACGATGCACATATGCTGAACGGTAAAATGGATAATCTTCTCAGCCTGATTGACACGTTGAATTCTAATTCGGTTGCGATACTTGAAAAGACTATGACATTTCATCAAAAATTTCTCTTGTATCGATCAGCTTAGACGATCTTTACTCTGTGGTAATAACATGTGATGCACCTTTAATGTCAAGTGCTAACAGTGTGCTAGTCATACCTATCATTGAGGATATCAGGCGCACTATTAAGCACGTCAAGGGCGATATTGGTTCCTGTTCATAAACCGTTTTAAGGAATTCTGCGCTTTTGGGTGCTATGGCTCATGATATTGGTAACTTAGCTTTAAAATAGTCTGCCTGAACCTCAACAGTCTTCTCATACTTAGCCAGACTCGTATGTCTCAACTCCTCCCTCATCTGAAAATATTTCGTCAGAGAAGTTAGGCCATCGCCGGAGACGGAAGAACCAACGCAACCACCCAAATAACATTTCGACTGCCTCAAGTCGACATGAGGTTTCTCGGGTTACTAATGGAGCCCCCATTGGCAGAATTTTATCTACGGGTGGAGATAATGTGTTATCTTCGATTGTGGACAAAACATGTGACGAGGGGACGGAGTTTTCCGTTTCGGATGTCGGTGTATTACGGTCTGCTTCGGTTATGGATAGTGCCTCCACCAATGGTACTTCGCCTATAGGAAATGGTATTGGCACCTCTTTGAGAACGGTACCAAACCCTACGTGTGTTTTCATCATCCGTTTTTCTCCAGAATCGTTTTGTGAGGACATATTGAGGTATCTGAAGTCCAAAAGTATCGCAGCAGATAGTATTTCTTGCCGAAAAATTAGTAAATATTTTAAACCGGTTGCATCCTTTATTTTAACTGTCTCAGCAGATTTTCAGGACAAGTTATTAGATCCCACATTTTGGCCCTCTGGCCCTTTTACTAAATTATTCGTACCTTCTGGGCGCCAAGTTCGAAATACAGCTAAAATAAGTAGCGATATTCCAAAAACCTCAAATCTATTTCCCTTTACTATCAAAATATAAGGGGGATTCGTACAAAAACTACACAAATCTTCAAATCTTCTGTTGCAACTGATTTCGATATAGTTGCTTTCATTGAAACATGGCTGCATCATGGTTTTCGCGATGCTGAAGTCTTTGACAATTCGTATCAAACTTTTAGAAGAAATAGATATACTGACTCATAAGCTCGTGGCGGTGGCATACTCCTCGTGCTCGCTTGTAAAAACCACTTAAATTGCGGCCAAATTAAGCTTCCCAGTTTCTCCAATACTCTTGACATCGAACTTATAGCTCTTAAGTTGTCACCCTTAAAATATGACTTATACATACTTTGTTGCTATATTCCTCCAGACTCCATAAATAATGTAGAGGAGAGAGCACAGAATATTTACGACCTGCTCATTTCAACATCCAATTTTATCCATGGTAAGATGGAACCTCTTGACGAATTACTACTAATTGGTGATTTTAACTTATCCAATATACAATGGGCACTTAATGAAGAGGACGATAACTATCTTCCACTTTATAACTTGACAGTAAGGGAATCACTTTTCCTTGACACTATTTCATCTCTTGGTCTCAGCCAAATCAGTAATGTTAAGAATGACATGGATAGGCAGTTATAAACTTGGTATTTTCTACTGACGCAATATTTTCTCAATTTTAGAAAAGCGGACATCCCGGAACTTTCTAGTAGGCTTACCAGTATTGATTTCAACACATTACTGTCTTGCAATAGTATTGATGAAGATGCTTCTAAATTTTTCATAATTCTTTTTGATCTATTCTTTTCTCATGTTCCCCGCGAGCGCCAACGGTTGGAAAAAACACCACCGCCCTGGTTAAAAAAAGAACTGAAACGTCTTAAAAATAGAACGAATAAACTGTGGAAAAGTTATATGAGGGACATTATAGTCACAACAACTTCCTCACATCCTATAATGAGTTCAAAGAACTTTCCTCTACACTTTATGATGAGTATGTTCAAAGCATGCAAACGAAATTATTTAGTGACCCACGCATCATTTTTAAGTTTATTAATATGAAGAAAAAACGGACAACTACCCCAATACCATGAAGTACAAAGATACTGCTAGTGATGATTCGTCTGAAATTTGTAATATGTTTGCTTCATTTTTTGACAACGCATTTGCCTCGTCAAATTTTCAACCTCTAAATAGCAACTTCGGTCATATGAACGACTCCAATAACGTTTCATTCACTGTCCCTTCCATTTCACACGAGGATTTATTTGATCATATTTATGAGCTTCCTAATGACTTCACAACGGGTCCAGATGTGATCCCTCCAGTCGTTTTTAAGTCTAGGTGCCTTCTCTTGGCAGCTAACTACAGGCCTATTGCAAAATTATCCTGTATGCCTAAATTATTCAAATCTATCATTTACTCTCACCTATCAATTTCCTGGAAGAATTTGCTTTCTTCAAACCAACATAAGTTTATTTCGGGCAGATCTACAACCACTAACTTGTTGGAATTTTTCTCGGACATCATTGGCGGATTTGCAAAAGGCTATCTGACGGATTGTATTTATACAGACTTTAATAAAGCCTTCAACAAGTTATCTCACTCCGTGATACTGCTTAAATTGGAAAAGTATGGGTTTCTCCCAACATTTTTGGAATGGACGGAGTCTTATTTAGATAACAGAACATACCAAATCTTATTCCGCCATTCCATCTCTAAAATCTTGATGGCTTCGTCTGGCGTGCTTCAAGGTAGTCACTTGGACCCTTTGTTATTTATTCTATCTATTGACGACATTCTCTCTGTTGTGAGGCACTGCAAAGTCTTGATATACGCTGACGACATTAAGCTTTTCGCTCAGATTAAATCTGCTAGCGATTATGAACAGGTACAGGGTGACCTTCACAAATTTGACGATTGGTGCAGAAATAATAATTTGGTATTCAATATAGACAAATGTGAGGTTATGACTTTCCACAGAAATCAAAAACCAATCATTTATGACTACGAGTTCTCGCATTCCTCGATTCGCCGTGTAGGCTCTGTCTGTGACTTGGGTGTTAAATGTGATCAAAATTGAATTTTATCTCCCATATAAGCTACATGGTATCAAAGATTAGTTCTATGCTGGGTTTTATAAAACGTTGGTCCCGAGAGTTTTCGAATCCTACCATAACTTTGCGTTTGTACACTTTACGGTACACACATCGACCGTATCGAGCCTGTTCAGCGGAATTTCCTACGATTTGCTCTCAGGCACCTACCCTGGAATAATTCATTAAATCGTATACCCTATGAGGATCGCTTGAGGATTGCATCAACTCTTAAACGCGAATACATATTGACTCCCCGTTGTTAGTTAACGAAATATCTTTACGCGATAGTAGGCACAATTTGAGAAGGCTACCTCTGTTGCATGTTAACCCTTCAAGGTCTAACTGTAGCATGTACGAACCTATTAATCGCATGTGCATTACTGTTAATAATATGGCTGCGAATTTTGTTGTTGACGTTTCTAAGCATGTTTTAAAAAAACATAGATATAATATTTAATTTTTTGTTCTATTTAAATTTTTTAAATGTTTTTTGTTCTATGTTGCATGTCATTTTATCTGGTGTTCGGTTCATGTTTAGTTTAACATATCTCCTAATACTAACACCGACTAAATGATGAAAAGCATGTATTCTTGTCCGTTTATCTATTAAACCTGTCACTGGAGATAACTTGCGTTAAGCTGGTTCTGATAGTCAAATTTAAAATGACAATAACTACACAACGACTGTAATTTAAGTTTTTTGGGAGAAAATCATGACCATTACTATCCCTGCTCCTAAACCTCTATTATTACCTACAAGGTGCATTTAAATAATTTACAAGAGCTGAAATACTTCGGATTATGGCGTTATTTGTAGTAAGTGCGTTCGTTGGTATTTATAAGGTAGGTACTTAAATTTATATATAGGACTTATGGGTACCTGTACCAGTACCGGGCCTTGTACATAAAGAAAACTTTAAGTCCAAGTCCTGGTGCCAGTACTTAAGTACTTTACAGGTGTGGTAGACATTCCTTGTACTTATATATCGTCAAGCTGCTAAAATTTAACAGGCTGGAGATCAATATATGTGTGATCAAAAGAAGAATAGACTTTTAACAGCTAACTAAGTAATTTTAGTTTCTCTGAATGATCATCATTGCAATTTCGACCTCGACTACCGATCACATATGCCAATTATAATTCAACTCGTACTTTCGTTCGTGCGTGAATAAAGTATTTACCATTCTTAAGGAATATTTTCTGGACTATGAACCAAATTACCCGCCGGACTTAATGACTTAATATATAGTGGATGCTTTATTACAATTAATCAATATCAGAATATTAAAACAAATGAATTTCAAAAATTCTAAAAAGTCATTTGACTCAGTATATTTTCAGAAAATGCCATTTTCCATAGAATTATATCAAAGATTCAATAAATTACTACCATCACGATGCACATGCTGATAAACTTAACTTAATCGATTTACCTCAAAGTGTAACGTAAAATAAACGTAAAATTCTATCAAACCACGTGACTGCTTGCAGCACAAACTCTCTGTGCTCGATTCTTTCAATAACTTCTTCCTTACTATAAGGGAATTAATCACTTGAACACAGAATGTTGTAGTTGTTGGAGTACTCCGATGAAGTTAAGTTTAGTTGATAAACTTTTCTCAAAGTAGCCCGCTGTCAGTTATTGTTTTCATATCGAAAAAGTTATATCAGACTTCAGATCCTAACTATTTCTTATAACTTTCGTCCAGGTGTATTAAAACTTATTGAAATACAAAAATTTTATGTACATATATAATCTAATTTAAGATATGTAAGTACTTGTACATATACGTTCATTTGAAACATATTAGAACTCGTAACATGTCTAACAAGTCCACCAAATTAAATACGTGCTAGATGCGATATACTTACTTATGTATAGAGAAACAGCTATATGAATCCATTTAGGTCTGATTACTCGAATGCAACGTGCTGGTTATATTTACTGGAAAATTTATGCAAGCTTTCTTGTTAGAGCTAATTCAAATAAATGAAACTTTCTCTATTCGGTTGCGGAATGTACTTGACTTCCCTGGTTCGGAATGTTTGAAATGGGAGAAGGCTTAATGCCTGATTGATGAACTCCAACGACTTTCTAGTGTTTACATTTAAAGTTTTGGGTTATATCCCTCCCGTTCTAAGGCATAAGACATAAATGAAATTCTTGCAGCTGCTGCAGTAAGCTCAAAATATTTTGTGTGAAGTTGCACTCAAAAGTTTCCTTTTCTTTGGTCCTTTACAAAATACGATAAGCGCATTGGCGTTGGTTGATCCACTTCTGTGAAGATTTAAGGTTCCTTGATAAAAGCATCTTGTAATCAACATGAAAGTTGTTTTCAGTTTTAGTTTATATATACATACCTACATTCATTTATATATATAAAGCATATTTTCTGAAAGTTTAAGCTTTATATGTATCGCAATATATGGTGTATGAACTAGGGAACCTACTAGGCTAGTTACTACATTTCATTACTCTTTTTAAGTATGTCTTTTTAGAATAAGAGAAAACAAAAATTTTTAATTTTCAAATCAAAAATCAGTGCGGTGATACGTAATTCAATTCAACTTAAACGCTTTATGTCCTATCTATATGCGTTGAAAGTTATTAACTCACAATTCATTCATTCAAGTCATACGAAATTAGCCAATATTTTTTTAAATGACGTGCTTGCAGTCAACAAGGAAACAAATTATCTTTGCAAATAGGTTTCAGAATTGCTTTGAGAATAGGTTAAGAGCTAATAACACTTTAATAGGTCAAATTAAAAAGGAGAGTCTACAGTTTCTAATTTTTATAAAAAAAAGTTATGTTAATGACGTTTTTGTAATAAAAAAAAAAATATAGGTCTAAGTAAAAAAAAATAGTAAGAAAATCCGAAATGTTTAGTTAAGACAACCATAACTCTTGAGAGATGAGGGGCTGGCTGAGCAATCGTTAGAAAGGTCATAAAGTTCTGCATAGAATGATCTCTTAATTGTAACCGTACGCTCTGTTTTGTGAAAAGCTAGCTTTTTTTCTTAATCACCTTGGAACTCCTAAACGGTTGATATGGCTCCCCACCCTGCCATACAATTTTTTGTTTGGCTTAGTGAGTACTATCACCTCATGCTCTATTGACCTCCTAGGCGGAAACACCCTGTATTGTTGTAGTGAGTTATTACACTTAAAGCAAATAAAACTGTTTTATTATTTCGTTAAATGCAATAGGCCAAACGTTACATAAAAACAAAATAAAAATGCTGATTGGAAAAATCTCAATCAGTATCTTAGAGAAATTTATTGGTTGGTATGTTTTGCTTCTAGGGATGTTGATGAATGCAAATTAGAACATATTGCGTGAATACATTCTTGGTTTAACAATAAGTGAAACCAAGCAATAAAAGCGAAAGAGTCTACTTTTCGCGCCTATCAATTGCATGCATGGCCAGAAGTGAAACAAGTCTATAATACTGCACGGAATACCTGAAATTCCATGATATGAGATTTTGTTCAAGAAAGAATTTTTTGGGATACTCCGGTATAAAAAATGTTCTAATTTGATATTTCATCGCACAACCCATTATTTTTTGGTGACAAGTTTCAAGTCTTGGTTTGACTCATCAACAGGTCCCAAATAGTTTTTCAAATCACCGAATTTCGCTATTTGGGACCTGTTGATGAGTCAAACTAAGACTTGAAACTTGTCACCAAAAATTAATTGGTTGTGTGATGAAATATCAAATTAGAACATTTTTTAGCTTTCGCTATATACCGGAGAATCCCAAAAAATTCTTTCTTGAACAAAATTAAGTTTATCCCGGTAAAAAGTCCAAAAGAGTAATCTTTTTATTTATTATACTGAGAGAAAAATTTTTAATTTTGGCTAGAATTCTAGACAAAAAATCTTGGCAAGCCTCAAAGACAGCACAGATGTCTGGCCCTTGGTCAAAACCATCAAGAGCAACTTCAGTAGCTTCTCTATACCTTTACTGCTTAACAATGCTGAAACTGTAGTTGACTCCATGGATTAGGCTAATATTTCGTCTTCCACATACTTCACAGACACCTTCTTTTTTTTCATCGTCGACAAAAGCCAATACACATCACATTCATACGATAGATGTATTTAAGGTCCTTAGGGAGATCAACGGCTCCAAAACCGCAGGTCCTGATTGTTTCTCACCCCTGTTAATAGAAACTGTGCTTCATCCTTGGCTAAGCCTCTGCTAAAACTATTCGACAGGAAAACTTCCATCTAATCTAGCTCACGTTCAGTTTATTGCAAAGAAAGGACCAATTGCAATCACTTCGATTCTTTCAAAGATTTTCGAATCTATTATTAACTCCAAATTAATTAAGTAACTAGAAACCATTCAACTCATGGCCAATATGGTTTCCGGGATGGTTGCTCATCTGGAGACTTGCTGACTGTTCTCACACAACATTGCAACCATAGTCTTCTCTATTTTGGTGAGTCCAAAACCGTTGATCTAGATATTTCAAAAACCTCAATAAAGTCTGGCATCCAGCTCTTTTAGCCAAACTTAAAACACTTGTCTCTCCCCTTATCTTCTATTATCGAAAATTGTTTTTTTCGTTGTTGTTGCCTAATACGGGCTGTACTAGATGTAGTTTCATCAGAACCTCATCCCGATGACGGTTCCCTTTGATTTCGCTTACTTCTTTGATGCTCTTGCGGAATCTAGAGGGAATACCACATCTGTCGAACCAGATTGCATGATTAGATCATTGAAGAACAAACTTGATAATGTCCTCGCTTGGGGTAAAGCGAATCACGTCGAATTCAATGCATGTCAGTCCCAAAGTTGTCTTATCACTTTCAAACAAGATCATAATTTTTCCCCTCCGGTATCTTTTGAGTGAGTACCTGCTGATTTAAGATACACAGTCTTTATGCATTATTGGAATTAATATCTCCAGTAAGTTAAGCTGGGCAGATCACATCTTCTCTATTTCCAAAGAAGCATCAAAATGCCTTGGATTTCTAAAGAGTTGTAAGAAATATTTCAGCCCATCGGATGTAGCGCTCCTCTACAAGTCCTGTAAATCAAACCTAGAATGGAATGTAATTCCTGTAGTGTTTTTACTCCAGTTGGACAAAGGTGATAAATTAATCAAATCGTACTCTGCACTAGGATAATGCCCTAGACACACAGCACTCTTAATGAAGAAATATCTAACGACTCATTAGTCGATAATCAGTCATTATAAACTGCAGACACACAGCCATTTCTTTAATTAAGTTGTTCTGTCAAACTGGTTTTGATAAACTTATCACATTAAAGAAGCAATATGGATCGAATTAACACGATAAACTTTGTTTTCATTTATTGAAATAAAACTTCTTATGTTGGGCTGTGATGATGGCCTTCCCCCTCTTCGCGGCGTTCATTCTGCTCCTTTTTTGCTCATCTACGAGTAAATTGTTAATGGCTCGAGCACCCGTTCTCGTCTTCCAATAATGCATAACAATTCTATGGAAAGAATTTCCAGTAAATTTCTAAGAAAAATTTGTGGCCTTCCCTACATGTTCTTTTGAATTTTTATGCATTTGGACGGAAATGGGTGCTTGGGGCGGCTAATAATTTTTATATTTCATCTTAAAAATTTACAGAAAATGTTTCGCCAGAATTTATTATAATTCAATTGTAGTGTTAAGCGGAGATTTTAACACAAATTTCGCCACAGATGCCTCGCTACCATTAGTGAAATTTTTCAAAAATAAATTTAATTTAACTATGCTTAACGATCCTAAGAATACAACTATTGATGCAGTATACACGAGATTTATTGATAAAATTAATTCAATTATATTTGTTTCCTATTATTCCTACCCCAAACCTATTGTCACTTTTATAGAAAATACACATAAAGAATCAACACTATCAATAGTTGAATGTGATGATAAATAATCAAGATTACTTTTATATTATATTTCTTTTATAAAGTATTTTTGTAATAATGTGTTTTTGTAAAAAAAAAAGTCTATTAAATTTATGAAAGAAATATAGTTAAAATCGTTTTTACTTATACCTGCAAATTATAAATGTATTTTAATTACTGTCAAAGGTTTTTCCCTCTTTTTATATTAAATAATTTCCAATTCTTTAAAAAATAAATTTACTTTAGTTTTAGCTTAACTCTTTTTAAATAAACTTTATAATACTACTACGTGGATATTTGAATCTCTTACTTTCTCTTTTCAATACAAAGTGAGTGAAATAACAAAACACTTGAAGTTTTACTTCTGTCTGGTGTCCCCCGACCCCCTTTCTTTTTATTATTTTCAATTTAACAATTTGCAAACGATAAAAACTTTATATTAAAACAAATATTGATAATATAATTTGTGATTTGCATTTCTTTGCACATCTTCTTCTTATTTTTCAAATCGGCAGATGTACAGCGGAGCTCCAGATTTACATTATATTCCAAATCTAGCAAAATTTTCCTCATTCTAGCTATAACGAAGAAGGAAAACACTTCATTAGTGTACTTCATTATCATCTGGTTTTCGAGCTATAATGACGTATACTATGTAACACACGGCATTTTAATGAATAGTTAGTACAAATGATTCATTAGGTCATGATGTGTGTCTAGGGTGTTAGAATGCCGCTTTGTTGAGTCTAAAAGTCGTAGATCGCCAAGTCAGCTGTAGGGCAGGCTGTATGCCGATATATTGCCTATGCTACTATATTGCTGAAGATCAGGCTATATGCCGCTTTATTGATATTTAGGCTGGAGCGTCCAGTGAAAAGTGTAATCAGGCTAAAGTGCCGCGGTATTGATCAGTTAGGCTAAAAAAAATTCTGATTTTATTTGGTTACTATCAGTCTTTTTATACAAATTAAATTACATTACTTCTTAGGTAAAGTCATTCTATAAGCAAGAATTAACAATTTCAAAAACAAATTGCTAGAAAGCATGGTCACTACTTTCTTACTTATAGCATGACCTTTCATAAAATTGAACTTATTTTTTTATTGTAACACAGTTTTTCTGTTATTTGCAAATACATTTCGACACTTGACTTGCTGCTGAATTGTACAAAATTGCTGATTCTTTTTAATTGATTTTATTTTATTAATTTTTTGTAAGTATTGAAAATGTTTTCTTTTCACAAATCATGCTCACATTTCATATTGCATGTTCACAAGATAATATGACACTTGCACAATAATATATGTGTGTACATGAATGAAAATGCTTACTTGTGAGTTTACTCATGCTGTTTGGAGTTGTACTTTTTTTCTTTTACATGCTGTATGCATATATGATTGTACAGATTACGGGCCGCTGTCAAAACTTTAGCAAAATTTTTACCTTCCTTTCGTAGAACATTTTGTACAACAGCCCAATAACATTCAATTGGACGAAGCTGTGGCGCATTTGGTAGATTGGTCAATTTATGAACAAAATTTATTTTGTTCTGTTGATACCACGTTATTATACTTATTGTATAGTGACTTGTGGCTAAATCTTTCCAAAATACTATAGGCACATTGTGTGACTTAATAATAGGCAGCAAACCTTTTTTAAACATTCATTCATAAAAATATCTGTATTTATGCATCCTTCAAAACACAAAGGCTTGCTTCTGCGTCCAAATTGACAGATGGCTTGCCAAACAATAACCTTTTTGCCGTATTTTTCTACGCATATGTATTTTTCAGCATCAGACACCCCGAAAAATCATACTTGAAGTACGATTCGTCGTCTCAAATTAAAAAGGCACAATTTTCTTCATACAACGTCGCCTATAGATTTCTTGTGTGTGTTTTTGCGGTATTTTCCAGCTTTTTTTAATTTCCTAAACGTTTTTGTATTATATCTTTTCTTAATTCTTTCAACAGTAGACGTCGAAATATTAATTTTTATTGTTACATCCCAGACAGACACGACTTATTCTTTACAATGTACTTTAGCACCTTTTTTTTCACAGTTTTATCTCTTGTGCCTTTTGGCCTACCACATTTTGGTTTTCCCGCAATTGTCTCCGTTTCCAAAATCATTTTAATTGCTTTACATCTGTCCAACGCGTTGTTTTAACTTCTTTTGAAATCTGGGAAAATGATTTTTCCTCATTTTCCAAACATTTGTGCAAAGTTTTACGTCGCACGTCTTCACATTTCGAACTCATTTTGAATACTTACCGATGAAGGCTAATGAATGCATTTTATATTGAAAATAGGTAGCTGATTTATTAACCAGGACAAAGTTTCGAGGATTCAGGTAGCAAAAATTAAATTTTATGATTTATTAAAAGCCGTGGGTACTTATGTATATTAGTTTAGGTAAAATACAAACCAAAAGATACATAGTTTCCAGTATTTTACATGGTCCTTAGCCCTAATGAGTATTTTTCTCGAGAAAGTTGAGGATTGTATTATGTGAAATGTTTGGATCTAAAAAGAGGATTGCCGTTGTGCGATTATTTTAGAAATATAGTATTTTAATATTTAAATTATTATAATCACTGATCGTGAGATTTTTATGATAGATATTTAGGATAAATTAAAAAAAAATTATTGTTTTTATACTGGTTTCAGTTTTTTTAGTTATTTTCTAAAAACTCCTTGAAAATGGCCTCATAAGCAAAAATACGCGTATCAGAAAATAAATAAAAAACTTGAAACAAGTAAATACTTATATAACAAAGTTTTTTTTTTCAATTTATTGAAATTATTATTTGCTTTTCAATTGATTAAATTTGTTACTTGTATTTTTTTTTGTTTCTTCTAAAGCAACTAGAAATACAAGAAGCATATTTATATTCTGTGGAAGTATTTTTCACAAATTTTGCCCGTTTTTCGGTGCAGTCCTTTTGCAGTTATAAGTTCTCAAATTTGGAAATTTTAACGCAAAATAGGAATTTTATACCAGCCTTCTATCATGAAGGACGTGGTTACAATAGGGTTTAATAATTTTATATTGCGCATCTATGTGTAGCCTATAAGAACAAGGAATTTCGATATACGTACTCCTCATTATAAACTTACCAAATATGTGCATAATATAAAAAAATATGTCATTAGGAGACTAAGAAAAATCTCGTTCAAGGTGTATACTAGGTTTAAGAAACTAAGCTTAAAATTTCAAATTTCTTTACCCATCTATCTTTAAAATTCCCAACTGTGATTAGAAAACCTACCGCTGCAAAGAAGGAAGAGTGGGTGCGACCGTCCTTTATTTTTAGCCCAATTGAAACCAACTATAAAAAAGGAGTATCGATTTAAAACACTATGTTAAAATTATTCTTACTAGGGCATTTCTTGAATTTGGTTAAATGTTGAAATAGTCTATGACTAAATGGGAGTTCTCAGACTAACACGTCGCATATTGTCCATCCACCCCACCATGTATAAATATTTCCCAGTCAAGTCAAGCAAACGTACGTGCGTTAATTACATATATAGCTTCTATTTTAATTTCACCTTTCAAACTATACTGGTTTCCTACTTAATTGAAAATGATAGCAAAAAGCAGTAATTAATCGAATTATTCGATTAGCTCATTTCAACTTTATTACCGACATAATTGAAATCAAATATTCCACGATGGCAGGAATAGGGGGGGGGGGGTATTAATCAATGAAATTTCATATCAGTATCTTCACTATAAATCCTACTACATACATGGACGATCTCGTATGTGGATAAACAATAGACGCTATAATATAATTTATCATCCTATCCCGGTATACTGAACAGTTGTGTCAGCGCAAAGGTATACACTTATTCCTATTGGATGCCGTTGTTGAAATATTTCAATTTGCTTTACGATTTAATTGTGCTTTGAAAGAACATTGCCCATATGGTGCTAGAACAAATATTTCAGTCAGAGGTCATTTTAATCCTTTGATGAATCGAGTTCAGTGTAGAATGGTTTGATTTGTACGAGCAATTTCCTCGTCGGTTACCATTCGTATATAGAGAGCTGAATGAGATTTCAAATGGAGTCAAAAATATATATAGAAAGATAACGTTGATAATGAACCCTGCCCAAATTTGCTGAGACTATGAAGACTTGACGTGGAAGTTCAGAGCTTTGAAAAAAAAAAAAAACTAGATATACTTTTGTGGATATGTTGAATCTGTTCTAACAAAATCCAAAAGCTTTGAACGTACATTGATTGGACATTCTTCAATCATTGCCATCATTTCGTATATATACCCATTCATTCTAGTAAATAATCCCAGCCCTCTTATTAAAGTAAGAGCTTTGTTACTTTGTGTTGTGTATGATATGGGTTTATTACTTTATATGATAAGATGAGTTACATGGATTTAAAGGAGCACACGCAATCCAAATTCTAGTCACTCACAGAGAAATGTTATCTAGTTATTTCTGTGTATCTTAGTTGAGCCCCATATTATAGGTAGGGCAAATCAATTCTGCAACCATATCTATGACATCAGTCGGTCGAAATTCTATTCACGAAGTGAAATTCGAATCCGTCAAAGGGGAAGTGAAATCCAAAAATAAAAAAAAATTTTGTCGTCATTATTGAACCAGCTTTTTTCCGAGGTTGGATTAGTGATAGCCCTGAGTTTGTGTTACATTATTGTTAAACATATAAGCAGTATCATCACGTACTCTGCATATTTTTTTTTGTATCCTACTATAGTTTTGAACAAAATTATTTTCTCCCAAGCTCAAAAAGAAGTCTGTGAACTACCACTTTGAGGTAGAGCTTATAAATTAAAGTATTGAAAGTTGTACATATCAGGCCCACTCACAGTGTCCAATATAGGCCCATTATTGTGATTTTTCTACTTTTAAGGCTAATTTATTGAAGTTATTTTATTTAACGATCCTTAAAATAACCTTATATTACGTACTTCCGAGAGTCTCAAGAGGTATTGCCCTAAGAATCTGATCTGATTCTTCTTTTGTATTGGCACTGCAGCATGGTGATTTATGCAGTTTTCTTTTCGCATATGAATAATCTACATCTGCTCTTTCTAGAGTGTCTGTTGCTGATGTTTACCCAGATTCTTCTTGAAAAACGATAGTATTGCTAGTGCCGAGGCTGACCTATATGTTGAGTTTTGCTTGAGTTTTTCACTATATATTCCAATCTTATTGTTTGACGTAGAACCATCTGTATATCATATCAGAGCACCTTTTCAAATTTAGAATTTGATTGAATCTTAATTTATACGACGTGAAGTTTTGTCGCTACCTTAAAGTAATCTAAGTATGTATTTTTTTTTTTTATCACTGCTGGAATGGGTTTGCTACTATACACAGCCCGATTTTTAGGATTCCATACCCAAAGGGTAAAAACGGGAACCCTATTACTAAGCCTCCGATGTCCGTCCGTCAGTCTGTTTGTCACCGGGCTATATATAATGAGTCGCAACAGGAAGACAATTGAAATTTTCA
Source organism: Dioctria rufipes (assembly GCA_963924295.1). Lineage (NCBI taxonomy): Eukaryota > Metazoa > Arthropoda > Insecta > Diptera > Asilidae > Dioctria > Dioctria rufipes. Next base: position 25,301,986 of record OZ002745.1, on the reverse strand, counting down.
CAGAGTGTGTATTTCTATTGCCGCTATAACAACAAATAATAAAAGTAAAATAAATAAAAAAAACAAAAACGGCCAAGGGCGAGTCGGACTAACACATGAACGGTTCCGTACCATCGTACAAAATTTAACACTATATACTTTTTATTTTTTTATTTTTCAAATGAAAGTAGGCGCCATTTGAAAAAAATTATGCTGTCGTTTGAAAAAATTATGCCTACTTATGATAATAATAATGAACGAGAATAAAACGAGGAAAAAATCACGTTTCTTGTGTGGGGACACCCTTAATTTTTAATTTAATTTTTATTATTTATTGTTATAGCGGCAATAGAAATAGATAGTCTGTGAAAATTTCAACTGTCTACCTATTACGGTTCATGAGATACAGCCCGGTGACAAACAGACAGACGTACGGACATCGGAGGCCTAGTAAAAGGGTTCCCGTTTTTACTCTGTGGGTACGGAACCCTAATTAAAGGGGGCCCCATACAAGAAATTAATTTTTTCCGGCGTTTTTTTTCCGTTTTCTTCTCATTCACTTACGATTGTTCCATTTGCTAGTGTGCAGTTTATTTCCTTAAAGCCATGAAATCCATCCAATCGAAGGTAGTGGCATCATCAAAGTTGAGCTTAGTGCACCTCGGGAAAATACTCTTTGATAAAGACTCGACTGACCTGGCAACGTCTGCAGCAATTTATGGTCCAAGGATGAGAGTGAAAGTGGATAGCAGATCATTTCTTGCACTCTGTAGAAATCTTTGGTATCCAGGTAAGAACCCATTTATCCACCGCAGAGACACTCTATTTCAATACCATTTCGATGGATCTGAGCTCTGAGCTAGATGCCTAACGGGATTATTGGAATTCAACTGACAACCCCTTACCCAAGTAGCAATTCGGGAACTATTCAGTTGTGGCGAACTAAGCCACTGTTGTAAGAACCTTCTCACAATAACAAGTTTGGTTGTTAATAGTTGACAATTTTTTAGTTGTGTTTCAGAACCAATTTCAGTTTTTAGAAATTTGTGCGAACAATTTTTCTGAACTATTTTAATTGTGACAACCATCTAGTTCGCAAGAGGAGTTTTAAGAGCTATAACAGAATCTATTTTTGCAACCAGTTTTGAGGCTGTGACAAATATGTGCGAAATTATCTGCTTATCCATATATGAGCCTTGAACCATCGTACTCGCATACTGAATTGTAAGGACTACATCTGATTTCGGCCTGGTACCCAAATGCGAACTACAAGCCATAGCTGTTAAATGTGGTTGGAACATAGTCCTTGCAGTCATTCTTGAAATCTGCACAGTATCAACACTTTTGATCTTGCCAAAAAAATTTAATGTCACTGTTGTCTCTTAGTCTCGATGATCTTATAACTATGTATTTTTTTCTGTACTAATAAATTTCTGAATAAAATTAGATAAGAATTAATAGTAAAATCGTGGCTACAGCCATATCCTTGCAGAACTGCAATATGTATATAGCTTCGAATCACAACTCCATAGTTCTCAGAACGACTATGCAGTGGTGAATTACAACTCTAGAGTTCTTAGCCCAGCTACCATGCAAAATGTAGAGCCAAGAATCGAAAATAACGGAAATAATAAAACAATAACAACAGACAAAACACCAGTTCAAATTGGCTTCAGTTCAGTCTTGACTTTAACAAATTTCTCATCTCCCCTAATATTTTCAAAAATGATTCGTGATCCTCCCATAAAAAAAAAAGAAAATATAAAAAAAATTCAAAATGTCTTCATCCCTTCTCTAAATTTTAATTTTATTTGCTTGCATTATTTCTAGCTATATTATCAAATTTGTTTTCAACTCATATTCTATAAAAATTGCCCTCTCTTTCTGATGCTAGTTGGAGAACAGTAGGCCACGATCAAAATCCTGCTTGTTTCTTTCATGAACTTCTTTCGCTTTTCGTCTTGCCATTGTGTGCGATTTTATTTTTCTAAGGGAGTGGCCATTGAAAACAAAACTGCTGCTTGATTTTTGTTTTTTACTCTTTCTTTCCACATTCACATAAAAAAAGGGTAGGCCAACAGATGGCAGCAGGAATGAGTATCGAAATGAAAGTTTTTGTAGCCGATTTTTACGATTTGTACTTTTTTATTTATTTAAGCAGAGAAGAGAGAAGGATATATAATTTGCATAATTTATAGTCCTTTTTGCAATTAATGAATGTTTCTTAGTTTTCCCTAAGTCTCCTTATACCTGCTTGATATAAAAAATTTTTAATTTTAAATCGCTTTTAGGACATATGCGCATACCTACATCTAATTAATATTAATAATATTTTTGTATGCAATAAGTATAGATACCAAGCAGAGCCTAATTTAGATCGACTATAAATTGAATGTTAATAATTACATAACGTTTATAAGGAAAAAAATAGGCAAAATTGACTTTCTTACATCGCCTCCAATGATACGTATCGATATTGTGACCATATGACCATAAATTAGTTCACCTTACATAACATCCATAGATCTCCATATTCACATCCATCATCCAACCAGGCATACAAGATTTTCCACATTTCTAGAATTCTTCGGCATTTATATGGAGCACTTAGGGATCATGTAGATGTTCAATCTAACCATCAAAGTCTGTCCGGTTTAGAATAGTTTATAGTTAGATTTATTTAGTGTCTTCATATTCCCATGGCATTATTTAAATTAATAATGTTTGTTAAAATGAACCTCAACAATTCAAACATAAATTTACTCATTATTCTGCTGGGGGAACTGTTAAAAGTAAATTCCACAAAAAAATTTCATTCTATCTATAGATACCTACGTACAATTGAAACCATCATCATTTTAACTCATCAAGCATAGTCCAGTCGAGTCAAGTCAACCTATTTTCAACTCCAGATGCGTAGATATATGTATATGAAATTGAAGCCCAACCAAGGCTAAGCCCGAATGTATTGTGCTCAGAATGACGATCCACTCTCCATATATTACTATCTCACTCGTTATATGGAATTCCTTCTCGAATACCGTATATGACGACCTTTCCATTTCGGCCTATATGCTTCATCACCTTCCACAATTCCAAATTCTTGCAAAATTTATCAAAAGTTTTGGAAATTTAATTTAAATAAGATTCGAATATTTACACAAAAATCAAATATTAAGGAAATTATTTGCACCGTGCGTAATTAATTTGATCGTGGAGGGCTTTCAAGCGCTGATTCAGGTGGTGCCTGTAAATAGAATTTATGCAGAAATTATACTTTTTAATAAGATTTTGATTTATATTTTAACCGGAGACTATACCAGAAATATCTCCTAAACCTTTCGTTTCTATTGAAAAATCTCATCACCTATTTTTTTCTTTAAATCTTTCCATTCTTTCTATTTCATTAAAACATAATTTTCTTTTAAAATCAAAGGTGTGGTTATAAAAGTCAAATTACTAAATATGTTTGCAAATTCTAATGCAATTTTTAGTATAATACATAAATACTTTACTAAACTGAACACATTCCTGGAGTGGAAAGCAATACTTTTCAAGTAATTTTTACAGTTTTATAGAGTTCCGTACAACAAAAGGAAAAAAGGAGCCTTTATAAGATCCCTCGTGCGGCCGGCCGTCTATCTGACACAGACTTTTTTTAGGAATTTCAAATTTGGCAGAATGCTCGGTGTTTGTGTTGTGCACATATTTCAAAAGTCAAAGATTATGAAATTTTAATGGGATGAGTTGTGAGCCCTCAAAAACAATTTGTTTTTTTTTTTTTTTTTTGTATCGTTTGAGGTATCGTTTGAAAGAGCTACTTTCAAGGATTATAAAAGAAAAATCTAAAAATTTTGGTGAATTGGTTATAAAGATATTTGCTCAAAATGTTCGAAAATATACAATTGCCCCTGATCTTCCAGTACCGAGATTCAGCTAATTTGCGAGTGATTCACTTCAGTCACTTCTTTCACTCACTTCATTCACTCACTTTTGAAAATAAAATGATTCCTTTAAAAAAGTGAAGTGAGTATTTTCGAATATTAACTTCGAATGTCATTTTCACAGCCTTTTGGCTTTTTTATGTGTGAAAATGAACACGGCTGCGAAATATTATCCTCTAAACATTTTATGCAGATAATAAGGAGGAATATAATATAACATATTCTAAGAATTTAATTTTTCAGCTCTTTTCTCCCGTGCATTAGGGTCCATGTGCACTAACAAGCATCCCCTCTAATACATTATAACTTTATTGTAGTCCATCAATTAGAGCTTTCTAGTATGCAAATGGCGAGTTGCAATTTATTAGTGATAATTAATTACTATACGTACTTACCATTTCTAAAATAAAATCGCTGCTCGATGATTTCACTCCCAACTCACCGCAAAATTGAAGGTGAGTGAAGTGAGTGAGTGAATTTCTTAGCAGAATCAAATTTGCAGAAAAGTGACTCACTTCACTCACTTTTTGCCAATTTCGACGTAGCTGAATCTCGGTACAGGTTTCTAAAGCTAAACTTTTAATATCATCAGGGTTAGTAGATATTGAGTCATAGAGAACACGTAAACTACCCCTTTTTTCGTCAGTCTCATAGTTGGAGAAAAAATAAAACTAATTTTTTTTTTGTGTTATCATAGTTATCATAGGCAAATTTGGATTCGAATTAAACATACTTAAATTCATTGATGAAGTTCTGGTACGGAGCCCTGAATGCGCAAGCCCATTTTTGATTTTTCATAACTAGGGAACGCAAAATCTATTGACGCTTAATGTTGGTAGATGAGATGTTATTTCACTTAAAGTGTAATTACAGATATCTCCATTTTCCAAATACTCGATACACTAGCGGTCTTTTTCTGCTCTCCGCTAAGACATGGCTTCATGCAAATATGGGAGAGAAGCGCCTCACCAATCGGTCTTGTTTTGCTAAATATCTATCGGGATATCGTTATTGATGTAGATGACGTTATCATCAGATTCGCAAAAACAAAACAAAGAAGATTGAATTTTCTCATATAAGTAAAATTATATAATTAATAAAATATTTTATTCTTTTTTAGCCCATGGGCTTCTGTATGATTATTTAAGCCTTTATTTATTTTTGTTCCGCGTTTGACGTTCTGAATCCGCGCATGCCGCTTAACTGACGCTATTATTTCCAGCATAGCGGTCAATCTTGCTAAGAAAAGTGTCAAACTACCAGGGATATCAGGATGGTATATGGCTTGTTACAACCGCCTGAATACTGGCTTCCCGATGCAAAAAGCAGATCCCGAATAAGTGGCCTAGTTTCGGAGAAGTGAACGATTACAGTAGTAGGGGCTCAATTTCCATAGCATTCTCCTTTATGGCAGATGAATAAAATGTGTAATATTATTATTTTTCTTATATACAAAATATTCACTTATAAACATTAACAATTAGATGAATATTAGAATCCTTATAAATTAAAATTTTCAAAATTACATTCGTTCGTGGATTATATCTACTCAGATTATTTTGGATTATATTCAACTGGAAAAGAGACGATGAATACCATATAGAGGCTTCATTTAGAGGAAACAGTTCTATAAACTATAAACTATCTGCAGATTCAGACTGTAGATGGCATCTGTCAGTTCAAATCTGTTTTCGTCCACCCACTAGTATTAGAACAGATCGTAAGCTTGAAATTTGACAGATAGAAAACTTAAAATAAACTGACGATTAAGCATACACCTACAGTTGAGTCTTCAGTCCATATCGTAATTATTCTGTTCACGATTCTCATGCAATTCGGTTGAATTTTTAAAATGATTTTATCAAAGAAGAAAATTGCTGTTCTGATATTAATACATAATTCCTTTATCAGAAGTACCAGTGAAGAGTAAAAACGTTTCTGGGTGAAATATTGATTGCTTCAGGAAGCATCTCACATATGAGGTTATTAAATTTTTTCCTATCAGAATTAGTAGTAGCTTTATAACGTTCTATTTATTCCTGATAAAGTTTTTCTTTGTTTTTTTTTCTGTCATATTTTACTTTCCATGTTTCCTGCATACTTTAGAATTCTAGCCATGTTGGCTATGATGAGAAACTACAATTATATGACGAAAATATCAAACTGATCTGAAAATAATGATTGACGATGAAATTGTACACTTATGCAGTTTACAAATCTGCAGTCCTATTATCTGACGATGAACTGTATGTGTGTGGTGTATTTATCTACAGATCTACAGTCTGCAGTCCATAAACTGCCGATCTGGTTGACAATCTAATGGTACAAATTTTCAACATACACACGCAGATTACCTAGCCTGTAGATCAAATCGTACGATTTGAGCTGTTAATGGGTGGCGGAATTCAAATATGTCTACAGTTCGGATCTGTAGATAATCTGTAAGTGATTGGGGGGCTTTAGAAATATATTGTAATCGTATAAACTGCAATGCGATTTTCTTAAACCATTGAATATTGTAATCGTATAAACTGCAATGCGATTTTCTTAAACCATTGAATCGTTGATATTTTTAAAAGTTCGTTCATCAAAACATCTGTATCGTGCTAGTAATACAATTTTACAATTATTCCTTTATAAGAAAATCAAAATATTTCACTTCCTTTTCTATCTAGCGACTAAACATTTGCACAGCTTTTAACACAATTAATTAAACTAAACTGTGACTGACAGGCAAACACACAGGTTTTGGGAAAACTGAAGAGTTTGCTCCTCTGTATAAGTGCAATTGGTGCATTATGATACTTTTCATAGTTAGCCAGAATACGAGAGAATGCTATGCATATAGTATATGTATATAGTATAACTACCAGCTGGAACTAATATCCCTCTGTGCATATGATACTCCATCATATTTCCAGGAACTGCACAGATGCCCTGGCTAAATGAAAAGAATTGCCCTTCACAATCATGTTCAGGATGTAACCCAACCCATATATCCTCATCCCTTTAGCCTAGAAATTTTGTGAAAATCGCGTTGAGAATGCTGACAATGATATCCGTTCTATATTCTTCACTTGAGAAGTTATATGCAGACAGCTCAGCTCAGACGGTTATGTAAGGCTTATTAAATAGTGGAATCATGGAGCAACCAGATGGAAGGAATTGAAAATTCGGAACGGGAAGCAACAGCCTTTTTCTATTATTTCGGTCAATTAAAACTGATATTGTTCTCTGGAATTATGCTCTGCTGCTTGCTAGTATAAATGGTGGTACATGAACATGAGAGCGAACATGCTCATAGTTAAATCCATAGACGTAGAGGTACTTGAAGCTCTTGTGCTATAGTACAAATCCTCATCTCATAAGGTTTATTCCTTTACCCTTACCGACTTTAAGTAAATCAACTCCAGATAATGTACATATATATATATATGCATACATACATACTCGACTGCCTTCCGTGTGAGTCTATACAGAAACATGGAAACTTCACTTCGTAGAAGAAAATGAGAGAAACGCGATGGCTTGCCAAAGTTCATAATAACTTCAAATTAACTATCAAAACTAGGTCAGAACTGAGGTGGATAAAGGTAATTCAGAATGCTCATTGCTATATACATATATATATCTCTACCTTTAAGGTGTTTCATTATTAATTAGTCCTCAGGTGAAGTTTTTAACTTTTCGAGGTTGAATAAAGTATCAACTTGATAGCTTTCGGTTCAGTGAATAGAATTCATAAAAGCGACAAGTTTGCAGGAAATTGTACTAATTGATTCTGAATTGGCAGAATTTGCCACAGATTTTTATCCTTTTTTTATTAATTTTTTAACCTCAGTACTAAATGAAATTTATTTACTTGAAAATTGTGACCAGTTTTTCAGCATAGCGAACAACGATAGTAAAATTAGATTTCCCTGCTCCAATTGAAATTTTTATTTATTTACAAGCAAAAATTAAATTATTTGAACTCGGATTTTGTATAAATTTTCGTGCACTACGTACAAAAAGAAGGAAAAATATTTTTCAAATTATTGGAAAATTTCCACAATAATTTCGCATCCGCATTTATTGTGGGACAGATAATGGGTGTGAATCCATAATATTCATGAGGATTATTTTTCCACTCAATTTAACCGAATTTCGCTGGGAAAAGAGTATTAAAACTTGAAAAGCAATCGAATTTCCGAATTTTATTTATTTGTGTGAAATGTAATATGTAAGAATTTCCCTTATTCCATTTAAAATTCATTTGCATTTTTTTTCTGTCTTTTTAATAATTGGTTACATTTCCTTAATTATCCAATTATTTATCCACATAAAGACAACCGTCGGTTTTCGAGGTAATCATGGTAATTCTGAATTATTAATGTTCCCAAAATGTTGTCAATAGCTCGTTGGTATTAGAATGAGAGTGAGTGATAAAGGAGAAAAGGCGTAACTTTATAAAGAGTATTAACACTTGCTATGGTATTTTTATATGACAACCTATAAGAGTGACTAGCATATTATCAAAGTCTTAGGATTGATTTACATAGCTCGAAAACAGTTTATTCAATTTCACCTAAAATTTCTTATTTCTGCCATCAAAACAGGGAGGGGGTTACTTTTATGAACCATAGTCTACTTGTATGCTAGACTACCCAATATTGTTTGAACCAAGAATTTTCCTGGTCTTGTAATTTTCCATCACTTATTTTACAAGTTTACAACCAATGTTATATAAAGCAATGGGGAGTGAGATGATCTTAGAAAAACCGATTCTCATAATGTTTTACGTACTACATAGATATCGATACCACGTGCATATCTTGGGGTCAAATCCGTTTTTCGCGAAGGACTTTCATCCAGAAGGGGAGTGTATTAAAAATAGCTCGTTCCAAGTTTTATTTAATTTTTATTTTCCGAATAAGTTAACAGGAGAAGGTGATTGTCAATTGAAAGGTGGCAACCTGTCAACCATGTAATGATAGTATACTTTGTCTTCTTGACTTTACAAAAGCACTTGATTGTGTGGATATAGATATATTATGCAGAATGTTGAAGGAAACGTTTAAATTGTCCAGTTCAGCTATTAAGCTCATGCACTCATATCTTTCTGGAAGGTTTCAGGTGGTTAAATCCGATGATCGGATTTCTTGTAGAAAAGCTCTATATTCAGGTGTTCCTCAAGGATCAATACTTGGCCCTTTACTTTTTTGCCTATATATACATAAATAACTTAGCTGAGATTCCAAGATTCTTCTCTGTACGCTGATGATGTCCAGTTACTTTTACCAATGCGAATTAGTGATTTTAATGTAGCCATTGGCATGCTTAACAGTGACTTTGTACAAATCGCTGAATGGGCCAAAACAACCAATCCTTGCAAGACTCAAGCAATTATCATCTATAAAAATTATGTCAATAACTCGAATTTTCCACCATTCATCCTTGAAATGATCCTTGGAATGATATTTAATGCTAAGCTTGGTTTGGGCAGACACGTAGATTCAGTTGTGAGTAAGGTTTATAATGGGTTGAAAGGGTTATAATTTCATTCTTTTTATACTCCCAAAGAGACACGCCTCCCTCTTGTAAAGCTTTGCTTATCCCAATTATTACCTACGCAAAAGTTGTGTATGTGCACTTTAGTAGTACCTGTCGTATTAAGCTCAATATAGCCTATAATTCATGCGAAAGATATATCTATGGACTACGATGCTTTGACCATGTTTAAGAATTTTCAAGGAGTATTTTTGGTTGCACTTTTAATAATTATCTTAAATTCCTAACTGCAATAATAATGTTTGGAATCATAAATAAGTTAAGTCCTAATCTGTGTCTTCCAATCGTGTATGTAAGTGATCTTTTAATACCTTGGCATCGAACTAATTTTAGCACAAAATGCTGTTTCATCTACAGCATGCAGGTATGGAATGCCCTACCAATTGAGATTCGATGTCTGCGATCTGGCGCGAGTTTCATGAGGATGTTATTGACCCATTTTATTAATATGTAGGTATAGTTAGCCATATATACATGTATGTAGAAAACTTCCCTTATTGTAATGAGTGCTTTAGTATTTTGATTTTTAATTTATTTCCCTTGTTTTACTTTCTTAAATATTTGTCACTTTATAAAAACTGTAATTTATCTCTTTTTTTTCCTTTTCTCTCATATTGTAATTGGTTTTTTTTTCTCTCGTAATATTTTGATTTATCTCTTTTATTTACCATTTTTATTATACACTTGTTTAACTGGTATTTATTATTTGGATTTTGCGCATGCTAACTAGCTTTGTACTCATTTGTGCTCTATATATTGCATAAAATATTGAAGTATTTTTAGACATGATTTTTGAATGGGTTACAGTGGAATTGCCACCTTACATCTTATCCCAAACTAAGTGGGAAATATCCAAACGGATGAATTTAAAAATGTTTTTTTTTAATACTATCCTGTATGACATGTCGTCTCTTTTACCACGCTTTGGGTTAGAGGTGAGCGCTATGGGAATATCCTTTGTACATGTTTCTTGCTTGTAACCATTTCTCTAACTCAATGTAGGTAGAAATATGAATTATCCTGACATCTGCTTTATTCGATTATGTATTAGAATTTCAAAAATGTACTAGGCTAAAAATGTCAACCTGCTGAGCGTCAGTGAAATTTAAAATTTTTTTGAAATAATACCCGTAGGATCTATGAACTCTATTTCCTTTTACTACAATTCCTACTAGAAAAGAAATTATCGTAGATTTTCTCAACACTCATGTGTATAATAACTCTGTGAGAATCGAAAAATACTATTTTGTTTTCGACTGTTTTAGGGATCGTTTTAACTATGCTCTAAGACCTAATTAGGGGGGTATCAAACGAAAAGATCCTGAGAAACTTCTAACTGATACTCCAAGTTTTTCATTTAATTTATTTTTATTTATTCAAAATATTTATAGAATTGTGCGGCTCCCCGTTTTTCTTCCTTATATATTTTTCTCCCTCTATTATCGATATTATCTTACTAAAAAACGAAAACTTAATACATTTCAACTGTTTTGATGACAGACAGAAACAAAGAAAATGTAAATTTCTCATTGCAAAACTCGCTTTTTAGAGTTTAAAGTCATCATTGGAGTTCCACTTTTACAATCCGTAATAAATCTTCAGTCTCTATTAGTGTTAAGCAGATTCCAAATTCGACGTTTTGCATGAAGTTCTCAGATTCTGTTGTAAAGGTTTTACGACAAAGATTATAACAGTTTTGGGATAAACGGGTTTTCGATGTTATTACATTGGGTATAAGATTGTTGGCTATTAGTTAATATCTACTTATCTAATCTACTAGTCCTATATATTAAGGACGCTATATTCGTATTATATTTGTGATCGTGACTTTCAGTATTAACAATGTATATATCTACATATCTTAGCAATATTACTAAGGTCTTTAATATATATGTAACCATCCTGTTATTTTCTTGCTTCATACCTATCTGTTATCTTTTAGTGAATTTAGATTTGCTTACTTTATCCAATATTTAGAGTGTTTCCAACTCGGTGATCCATAGAACAAGAGATTATTAGTACTAACGTAGAAAAACGAAGGTTACTGTGTGGCAGCAGGGTGGAGGCGGGAGGGGGGGGGGGGCATTTCAATTGAAGTTACAGGCTGACTTAAAAAAAAAACACGTTTAAAAAAATATCGTCTAATTTCGGTATGACTTGAATATGCTATGAGCTAAAACCTCTTTAACGGCTCTAGTTAGCAGATAGGCGTAATACGTCAAATTAAAGAGGAGAGTCCACAGTTTTTAATGAATAAACTTATGTTAACTACCATTTCGTAAAAAATAATGATGTCAAAAGTTAAAAAAAGGTAAGAAAATCCGAAAGTTTTAGTTTAGACTACCACAACTCCTGAACGGAGAGAAGTACGGAGCTGGTTGCACAGTTGTTCGATAGGTCATGAATGAATGAGCTAAACCCTGTACTTTTTAAAATACAGGACGTTTTGACGTTTTGTTATAAACTAGAATTTTCTAAATCACCCTTTAACTCTGAAATGGTTGATAACCCCCCCCCCCCCCCCTCGCTGCAATACAGTTTTTTGTTTGGTCAATCACCACCTGCGCTATGTTGGAAACACCCTGTAGAGTACAAAAATTTCGGATTATTTCTAGTAGGTCATATTATTTCTTAAAAATATGATCCAATGTTGACCAACTGTTCTCGCGCTAATAACTTTCTGAGTAGGGCAGAATTCTTTGACCAACAATGAACGAGGACGGACTCTTAATCCATAACCAATGTAGCCTCGAACTTATGTAAATCATTTGTTTATTAAAAAAATACTAAATGAATATGAACGCTTTAAAATTTTATTTGGTTTGTTTACCTTTAGCTGCATAACATTAGAGCACCATCAATATTTTCAGAGCTGTTCATTCTCCAAATGAAAGCTTCATTGTTTGATATTCATTATAGGTAGATAAAGACAACATAAAATTGTATATTTACATCGAAAAATCCCTTTAGGGTGAAATGAATTTACAAAGAACATCTATTTAGATATCTGCGGAATATTATACGTTTTCAGTATGTATATAGATATACATACATATCTGCATCCATCCTCTTGCTGGAAGCGATAACAATCCAGTTGTTTGTTGGATGGTCCAAATTGTATGAAGAAATTTAATTCAATGAAAACAAATAACTATTTATAATAATCTCAACCATTTCAACTATTCAATTTGGTTTGTATAAATATATATACACAGCAAATTTATGCTGCTGCAGCTTTTATCTAATGCTTATGCACGCGCTGCATCCTTAAGATAAATTTCCCAGGGTATATAAATGTACAGTTCAAGTGTTGTGCTATATGAAATAGGTATTAGCCCCATTCAAAAGAAGAGGATAGCGCTCAAAGCTGTAGAACTTTCCTTTTGTGCACTTTAAACAACACATTCAACTCCTTGCACTAGTTCTATATATGAATAAAATTCTACGGAATTCTACAGTTAGTAAAATTATTACACATACACAAATATAGTTAGTTGCTTTACATACATATAGAGGGCAGGGCAATGCACTTAAAAACATTTTTGTAATTTATTTTTCCATTTCGCAGCAGCTGAACTTATTTTACGTTTTATATTATATATATGTATTATGCCAAAGAGGTGTAATGAAATTTGCTCACCTTTTCCCAGTAGATATACTTACTATAGTATTTGGTAGCTGGTAGTATCTACTACTCTTATGAATTTGCTTTATCTTTTACCACCATACAATTCCCGGAACCAAAAGCCACTTTGTGTTATAAGCTTTACGTTGCAGACAAAAGTTGGAGGTGGCAAAAATATTCTTTGCGAACAAAGGTGAAGGCATTAATTCTTTTCCGTGTCCTTTCTACGTTCCGGTGTGATAGAGCAGATGGATGCTGAAAGCTTTTATCATATGATTTCGTACATAAAAATGGTTTTAATACAGCTAGCTGCATTGTAGTAATAAAGATGAAATCGTAATATAGCGCGCATTTGAGAATAAAATGGTTCCTCTTTCACCTTCCTGTCTCCTCTTATAAACTGTTACTGGTCCATTTTGTGATTTTTTGTTGTTGATTTAACTGCAATTTTTTTATTCGAGCACAATCATAAAGGCTTGAAAAATGAAATTGTAGGTATTTTCAGTACGTTTATTGGTCCAAATGTTGTTTTAAAAGAAAGTTAAGTTAGGTTAGGTTCATATGTATATGTTAGTTTAATCGATTTATTTTATACATTCAAAATTTATATAGCAAACGGTAAAAGATAGTATATGTATAGTGAGAAAGGGTTTAAAACGTCAACTTAATCACCGCGATGAGTATCATATATATTATGTTATGGCTAACCTGGTCCTATTTGGTTATTTGATAATGGGGCAGCTAAAAAGTATCTGGAGCGTCTCTACTCCAATTATCTTTTAGCTACTATTACAACATAAGTCCTCCTCATATTTCCTGATTGCCTTATGGGCTGAATACAACGTGCATGCTTCTTTTGCTTTAGTGTCGGCTAGCTCATTGCATGGTATCCTCACATTTTACTTTAAGCCAGAAATTACCTTATGTTTATTACTAACATTCGCTTTGTTCTTGATGTTGAAAATTGCTTTTTATCACCGGATAAGTTATCGGAAAAATTAATTGAATTAATTGGAATGGCCTTGTATTGCTCTCATAGTAGCCTCCAATATTTCTAGCAATAAATATCAAGCCATGGGGAGGGAATACTTTACATACATGTACATATGTATCTACATAATTATGGCTCTAATCAAATGTTACGATATTAAGAGCTATTACAGAATGCTCCCTTTTTGACACATCTAAGTATATTATAATTTGCTAGTCGGATACTGTTTATTCTAAGCGCTTTTTCCGCATGAGTCTCTTGAGTCTATTTATTGTCCCTTAAGTCATGTTTTTGCCTTTTACATGAATTTTGGAAATATCGATTCTCTAGGTAGGAGCATGATAGTGGGTTTGAGCTAATGTGGATTAATTAAGGGGCGGAAAGAATATAATGGATAAAAATGTTATAAAGAATTTTGTGTTGGTCATAGTATGTGTGGTTGACTTGTTGAATAGACCACATATAGTTATTATAGGTGGTTCAGGATGAGTCTAATGAAAGTGAAATTGCGCGATTATGAATACTTGGATTCTTAAATTTACGAAGAGTTTAATTTAACTTGTATTTTACGGTGACGTATATACGTACCGTAGGATTTTAAGTCACAGTAAACTTTGATAATGAACACGGTATAACGTATGACTTATATAAATGCAGGTCTGTCTAATAGAAGCAGAGAAACATAATGTTGTTGATGTTATGACGAATTACTGTGGATTATCTTGACACGTTACATTACGGCCTATTAAAAGTTCATATTTAACATGTACCTTGTTTTCTCTATACTATAGATAGTGAAAAGCTCTCATATGTACATCCTGACAGTATCAACCGCATACAGTTCGTTTGCAGATAATATTCAGAAGGGCCCATATTAACATTTTTGCACCTACTTAGTTGCAGGAATTAGATTTTTTTTTATAAGGATTTTCTTATTGAGTTCCGGTGCTAAATGGTTTTATAAGATCTTTCCAAACCTTTTATAAAACAGTTTTGTGCGGAAACTAATTTATTCTATACGCATTTTATAATACTTAGTTCGAAACTAATATTTTAAAGGCCTTTTAAAATAATTTTGCTTCCACAGCAATTTCGTTGTCGAAAAGTTTTTATAAAGATATTAAAAAATTAAATTAGAATACTAACTAATAAAACCATTTGGTTGAGCAAGCGATATCCACTTTATAAAACTCGAAAGCTGTATTTTAGATTTTAGGACAACTTTATAAAAAATGGAAGTTCTTTTTATTTGTATTAAATACTTCACAAATAACAATAAACCTGTGTAAAACTAAGTATTATACAGAGGGTACTTTGATATTTCCGATTCTGAAGATTTCACACAAATCTAAAATGTTTTATAAGAGCTGTAAAGTGATGTGAAAATATTCGGCCATTTTATTATAAAAAAGAAAAAAATGAATATATTCTAGCGAAGAACATTTTAATATTTAACTTTTTCGTTTATTGACACGCAAAACGTTTTTGCAATGACAAAGTCTGATTTCATAAATTATTTTTCCTGCTCACATATTTTTCATTTTCATAATGAAAGAATAAGACAACAATAGAGTCATATTACAGAAATAAATGTAAGTTTTAACAAATCACTGCAGGAAGGAAGTTTTCACAGCTACTATAAAATATCTCCGCAACTAAACTGTAGATATAAGTGGTTTTATAAGGGATTCAAACACTTTCTCGCAGACCGCTAAAATGTTTTATTATTGCTTTATAAATTAGCGCCCACAACTCTTATAGAGTGCGCCCAATTAGGGGTTTCGTTAAAGCTCGTACAACATTTTTAACAACAATTTTATAAAACAGTATGTTTCATAAAGAGTTGTGAGAACATTCCCGTGACCATAATAAAGTATAAATTGTTCATTGGAGTTTATCCTTCGTCCATATTAAATACGGAATAATATTGAAATTTTGAAATCCTTGAGGAGAGTAACTGAAGCCACAATCATATCTAACCAAATTTAATGATTTTTTTCATTTGTGAAGTTGTCGTTCTCAAAATATAAAAGTGGTAGCGTAATTAATAAATACGGTTAAAAGTAATAGTATAAAAATTATACGAAAAGGATATATATTTCAGTCCGTGTGAAAATCAGTATATGAATAATAAACATCTAAAGTATAAAATTATATATAAAGTGTATTATTGAAATTGTTACGATATCTTATTAAACTAAAATATATGCTTCAAGTATACATTTTATCCATGAAAATCTATAAAGGCGCTTGATTAGTTTCTGCATAAAAGTTATACCATAATTTATTATAGTTCTCATATTTTCCTTGAACGAATTTTATAGCCATTTCGTACAGCTTTCATAGGTTTTAAGAATCAGTGTAATCAGATGTTCATATCAAACACATAGAAAGCTCTTATACCTTTTATATTGGAACACAATCCATTCCCGCTTTTTGCATATACCTGGAAGACTCCATACACATAAAGTCAACTATTTAATTTGTTTACAATATGAGAAACAAAAGGTAATACAGAAGTGGGTCTACTCCTTCTTGTGAATTTCTTCACGGGTATTGGTAAATTTCAACGTTCAAGTAAGTACTTCAAAATCCTAAAAAAGAACAACAAATAAGAATTTGCATTTTTATTCAGATATAGTTTTTCTTTTTATTCATTTTAATTAACTATTGTTTACAAACAATGTAAACAATGTAAATTTTATTTATTCTACGTGTTAATATACCTACCTGTATTTATACAAACAAATTGCATGAAGTTCACTTCTTCATTTATTGCGCTTGAAAATATTTTAATTTTCACAATTGTTTTTAGAAAAATCGGGATAAGCAATGATCACAAATATACTTTGTAAAGGATTATTTACAAACTTACTTAGCTATATTTATTTCACTGTAATTTTCTAAACATTTATCTTTACCATCCGAAGGCTGCACATTAACTGTCACAAAACTTCTAATCCCCTGTGAAAATCTTAAGCGACGCTCATCACTTTATACTCATTTGGTATTACTTTAATATGAATTTTTATAAAATTCGCTGTAAGCTTACAATATTTTTCAATTTTCTTGAAGCAGATAAGAAATTAGTGGTATTTTATTGTTGTTTTTATAGAAGAACATTGCATGCGTACCTATTTTACATACAATGAGATAGAGTTTATATTTTTAACACATAGATTTTACACAGGACTTTTTGAATTTAACTATTATAAGGTACTCATATTCTTTCAGATTTATATCAAATTCGTATAAATAACGCGGGTATTTCAATAGATGGGAGAACATATTTTTATATTTCTTCCTATCATGCCACGCCTCACGCTAGGGGGTTAGGAATTTCGTGAATTTGCAATGAAACGTCATTTAAAAAAAAAAAATATCTCGGGAATTGATTCAAATGTCAAGTGCAACTTAATGATTTATATTTTTCATAAAAAATACACCAACATCGAAAATCTTTAAAATAAAAATAGCAGAAAGAAGCTGCTAGTACTTCATTCTTCTAAGTGTAGTGTTCCTATACGACAATACTTTGCGTATATGGTAACTAAAAAAATTTATATTTCCAAAACAAAACCTAGTACCTCTGAAATTTATGGCTCATAAATAAATAAGGCTTAGTGTTTCAAAATAAAAATCCAAGCACATAAGACAGTTAGAATTGCTCTAAGACCAACAATATTATACCTTAAATCAAAATAAAAGTTAAATAAAGTGAAAAGTAATTACAAAAGTTTTTAGAAGTTTATACTATTTTATTTATTTTATGAAAACGACCGATATATACAAAATTTTAGCTTTCTACGTCGACGCGTTCTCAGACAGTGCCGAAATATATAGTGAAAATTGTTGCCCGATTGGTCCCACTTTCGAACTTAAACTTCTTTTTTTTTTTTTAAATGCCGTATAAAAATTTTCAGAACTGTAAGGCACTGCGCATAGCTACTCAGTTATGACGGGCTGGTTGGTGATCAAAGTTCAAACCTTATAAGTAATTGATGATTCGCACTCGGAGCTACATAAATTTGATGGAACTCGAATCACTTTGCTTCAGTTGCAAGCCAAGTCTTAAGTTTTTGAAGGTATTGATAATATAATGTCGAGTGAATCAAGTAACGAAGAGAATTTCATCCTCTATTCTTATTATCAATACAGGAGACGTAAGCAAAGAAGATTTTGGATTCATCCCTACATTGAAACTGTAGACTATTCGTAATGAGTTGCATCAAACAGATACAAAGTTTTTAGTAATCTATAGAATGTTAATACCTAAGTTGTCTTACCTTGATTTGATTCAAATCGTTGCTCCTTGCCTTCAAAGGACGAATACAAATATGAGAGAATGCGTAAGTGCTGAGGAATCTGGTTAATAACTCATAGCCTGAAGATCAGCACGACTTATCGAAAGTGACTAATCAGAAACGCGTTGCAAATTGATTACCAACTAGTAGCGCCGTGAGCCGACTTCAATTGAAATGCATAGGCAGTGAAGCACAAGTTACTAATTGGAAACATAAAATAAATTTTCATCAGTATTTCTTGAGTAGCTCCGTGCGCGAAGGACCTAAGTGAACGCGTTCACGAGTTATTGTGAAGACGGACAGAAAGCTGTGCCAGCATTATTTCCGTGCGTTATAAACGGATCGACAGACTAGTGATTTATAATATAAAAAGTGCAAGATATCTTCAATAGTAAATAATATACTATTTCTTTACAACAATACTACAATTAACAAAAAATAAATCGTTCGGTGTTATTGTCTTTTTTACGAGAAATATAAAACTAAATTTCACATTTGAATCAGATGAATCGGTTGCTTTGTTTTTCAGATATGATTTTTTGAAAATGAAGTTACATCGTAAAATCAGAAAATTTCTAAACGTTTTCACGTATCATATAATAATCTCCCGGCGAAATATCAGTCTGGTTTTCGGGCACGACACAGTTGTGAATCTGCATTACTCAAGGTCACTACGGATTTGCGATCGGCTCTAGATGTGGGAGATCTTGGTGTGCTGGTTTTGTTGGACTTCTCTAGGGCATTTGATTGTGTTGTGCATGAGAAATTGCTGCGTAAGTTGTATGCTAACTTTTATTTCTCCTCTTCTGCTGTTAAGATGATAGCAAGTTTTCTCTCAGATAGGTCTCAACAGGTGGTCATAAATGGAGTTCCGTCTTCTCAAATGCATCTACGATGTGGAGTTCCTCAAGTATCAGTCTTAGGACCTCTCCTTTTTAGTCTCTACATTAATGATTTATTTGATGTGGTACATGATGTCCAGCTGCACCTGTATGCAGATGACGTGCAGCTGTACTTATGTAGACCTCGTGGGCTGATTGAGGACTGTATCTGCAGAATAAATGATGATCTTTCAGAAATTTTTAGGTGGTCAAATGATAATCAACTGCTTCTTAACCCCAATAAATCACAATGCATAGCCCTCTCTAATTCTGAACTTAATACTGAGGATCTTCCCCCAATTATGCTTAATAAAGTGGGACTACCTTATGTAAACTGTGTAACCAATTTGGGAGTGAAAATTAATAATCGTTTGAGGTGCTGTGATCATATTAAATCTATAGTGGGTAAAATTTATGGTGGGTTGAGGAGGCTGTGGCTGTCTGCCAATGTACTTCCGGTCGATTTGCATTTGAGACTAGTTAGGACACTTTTGGTGCTTCTTTTTTCTTATGGTAGTTTAATTTACATGAAACTAGACTCGATTTGCAATCGAAAGCTTGAGGTAGCTTTCAATGACTGTATACGGTTTGCGTTCGGTTTGCGTCGTTCTGCTCATATCACACCTTACAGACCATCGATCTTGGGTTGTACTCTGGACTTTTATTTAAAGGGTAAAGCACTAATTTTCCCACACAATCTTATTCGTTCAGGTTAGCCGGAGTATTTATCTTGTGAAGTTAAATTTCTGCAATCTTTGAGAGGACACAAACTTCTGATTCCACATTTCAATTCATCCATCCTAGAAGGATCTTACTTTGTCCAGGTTGCACGCCTTTGGAACTCCCTAACTCCTCATGCACATAGTGCTACTTCTGTCAGTGAATTCAAGAAACTTATAATATAATTTTATTTTTATAATTTACAAATTACTATGGTGATTGTGCGATTGTGTCGAACTCTTTTCTTTTTTTTATTAATTTTTCTTTATTTTTGTTTTTATTTTCATTTTTCTAATGTATTGTAGGTATTTCAATTTACTTTATAATTTATTCAGTTAACCTAGCCGTACTTTAAAAAGTACTATTATAAGATTTTCAATCTTGTGTACAAATTCAAAATAAATGATTGATTGATTGATTGATTCTGGTTGGGGACGTTGAGCTCCATTGGCGCCATTTTAAACTCGAAATCGTTTGGTTTAAACAATAATTTTATTCAATTTGACATATTCATTTTTCTCCGTGTATAAACTCCTTGTTATTACTTGTTAGTGAACAAGAAATATATTTCGAAGTTGATCATGATCATGATTATGAGAAACACCTGAGTCACAACATTATAAAAAGGCAGTGTACAAAATTCAAGCTTTGTCATTTATATAAAAAAATATCTAGAGAATTTGTCGAGGATTTGACGTGAGCACCTAGCTATTAGCTTTAATCTCACGGTAATCTTAATGCACACATTAGTATCAACGAAACAATCAGCGCCCTCATGAGACTGACTATATTATATTCTGTCCCGATGATTATCAGTTTATATCAGTGAATGCTTCACATTAGACTTACTGGTCGAAGCGAGACCCATCTAAAATCTCTGTTGATCTGTGGGTCACGGCACCCGGTTGATTTAGATTAACTTCATGCCAAATATTCAAGCATACATTAACAAGCGACCATTCTTCAGATCCTCGAACGAAGTATGCAATTATACAAAGGACATACTCTTCTGTGCAAAGGAGAATGTCCACCTAAGTCGTGCAGACTCAGACAGTCTCTCTCTGCCCGTATATGGGCCACTACAACCACCACGATGCACCCCTCAAGGGGCCTTCACCATGTTGAGGCGAATATCACTACTATAGTAGCACTATCCGGAGCTCCTCAACCCCGTGGTACCAAGTTAGCAATGTCAGGTACCCAATTGGTATGGCTTCGTAGTCCTTGACCATAAGTCAATGGGTACTCCCAGTGGATCTTCATGCTGATAGTTATAGGAGACTAGTTACTCCGTTCGGGCTTAAGTGACTGTAATGGACCACAAGAAGGTCATGATCCGGCCTTCAAGTTGGGAGAGGCTTGAGACTACAGCCAGTAATCTTATAGGTTACCAAAGTACTAATTCCTAGTCAAGACTACTATACGTGCAGGCTTCACTAAGAACACGCACAATCACCAGCGTTTAGAATAGCTGTGTTATTTCAGCACGAAGCATGTATACGTCCTTTCCCTTGCTTGTATCCTCCCTTGGCAACTCTGCGCATCACTAACTCCTTTTGCGGCTGCCACGAAAAGATCTACAGAAAGACGTATAGCCTAAAAAGCATACAGATAATGCAAAAACAATATTACTTTTATTATTAATGCATGCACTTGCTAATCCATTTCGCTATACAAAATTATAAACTAAATACTCTTTAATTTCATCTAGGATATAAAGTTATATGTAACATAGATTCATATGAAATAGAGGTTTTATTTAGTTACTCGATATTGTTGTATGTGAAAGAGTTGAAATTATCTGGTATAGAATATTGATATAAAGTGGTTGTGATATATACGAAGATCCTATATGCTTCGGAAATGTCGAAGTTCCATTAGTATGAGTTAATTCTGCTGAATTTTGCCAAAAGTCCAAAAAGCTTTAAGATAACTTTGAATAAATAGGTATTCTGTGTTTTTACCATTTCTCATGTAACATTGAGATCTACATAATACAAGACAGATAAATATACTCTCCTGAAGTAAGAATATTTGTTTTTATATTTCAGAGTGGAAATTGGATTTATGAAAGCATTTCAATTTATCTTATCGCTGGCGCGATTTAATTAGTTAGGAGCTGTACACTTTTGGGAACTAATATATTTATTACACGTACATACCTATGTAATACAAATTATATCCTCAATTTATAATATTACAATTAAGCAATATCTATCTAGAGTCTTACATTTGTCTTGTGATGGATTTGTATCGTCTCTAGACGGTAAGCTATTTTGTTTGGATGCTATCAATTTTCCAGAAATCTTTGAAATCACATACTATGAGTATCTTGTGTATTTTGAAATGATTTTTATTGTAATTCTTCTAAGTAAAATTATTGTGGAACAGCTTTTTTATTATTTTTAAGTTGCTCACCTGAAACCTGCTGACCTAATAAATAAATAAATAAATTATTTTTATTATTTTATTCTTTTTATACACGAACTATATTATAAAAACTTTCTTCTAATCAGAGAATTGATCATTCAAATTATTTCAGTTTCAATAAAACAAACAGAAAAAAATATTAAGTCTTTTCAAACAGTAAAAATTTGTCGAAGCTCAAGAGCATTTAAAAAAAATCTTAGAACACAACGAACATAACAAGGAACAGAAATTTCATCTCGTTCCTATATACACAATATGTCAGTTAGGAAGGTGACATGACGCACGTCTCGTATCGCCATTTTAATTAAAACTTTCAATCAGTGCAGACAGCAAGTGAAAGCTTGTGATATTTTGTGTGTTCATTGTCAAGTATTGCAAATTTTTGGAAAAGTCCAGTGTTAAAAGCTAAAAAAAATCTTGTATATTTATTATTTTAGTGCTAGTTTGCAATTATTTGTGCGTATGGTAAGTTTTTCCTGAATTAAAGAATTTTCTATTTATCTGTTGCACACAGTGGCATAAAAACGTATGCAATCAACTTGGTGAACACGGTCTTCATCTCGGCATTGTTTTTTTTTTTTTTTTGAATAAAACTTTTTCAATATATAGATCAGAAAAAATAGCGTATACATTTATATTTGCTATATATAAGTAATTTTAGCTGATCAGTTTTATTCTCCCATAACTCGTCAAAGTAGGTACAATGAAAACAAAACAAAAAAACCTCAATCTGTATGGCTGCTACAATATGGTTACTAGTTTTTATACCCTCGATCAGAGGTGGTCAAACCGTCGACCGCGTAACTATTCATAGTAGCCTGCCTGTCTGTGTACACATCTCGACATCAAACAAATGTTTTCTTAAATTAAGGTTTTTTTTTTAATTCCATTTTGAAATGTTATGTCTTCCTTATTCCGGGTATACTCAACAATTAACATTATTAAAACCAAAATAAAGATGAACTCAGCACAGACTGCACAGAATTCTTCTTTCTTTTCGATATTTTTCCTAATTTATTTTTTATTTCATTCCCGTTCAATGATGAAATAAACACAGAAGAAATATCAATAAAATTTAAAAAAATTCTTGGATATAGACCAATTACTAGTTGAGAATGGAATCCTTATCTTAAAATGCGATATATTTTGAAATCAAGATTTTCGTCTCAAATAGTTATTGGAATTTATTTTGTAAAGAAAAAGAACCACGTTTATGGAGATGTGCAGCATATTCAGCAACATTTTTCGGTTATATTTACCTCTGCGAAGCAACATTTTCTACCATGAATACAATTAAAAAACATCACTCCCGTTTGACATTTGGCAGCATGTTTACGAATAGCTATAAATAAGTAAGGGAAGTTGTTGAACCTTGGACAAATTTTCAAAAAATCCATTATAGTTTTTTAGGTTACCTTTATCATAAATTGACTTACAGAAATAAGCAGCTTTATTTGTATTCTTTATATGTGTATATTCTATTCGATGTATGATTTGTTGGATATATTAAATTAGCTGTTTAGTCCATACACGTCATTTGGGCCAAGGTACAACATTGTGTTGTACCTTGAACCAACGTATGTTGTACCTTGGTCCAAGCAAGTGTGGTATATACAATTTACAAACTTGAGCCCTAATTTACTCAAATTAATAAGGCAAATTTAATAGCGAAAGTAGAATTTATTTTGTATTAATTCAAAAATAACGGAAACTTAGAAAACTTCTTATAAAAACAACAAAAAGGAAGCAAAAAATTTCATTAAAAATTTATGTGAAGTATTTCTCACAACAAAATAAAACAAGCATGGAAACACTAGTTTAAGTTCTATTATTTTATTTTTTATGCTTGATATAATTTTATAAATTGTTTTATCATCAAATATATCTGTGTCGTCATCGCTACTAAAATCGTTTTCCTTTTCAGCCAGAATGGTTTCAGTAAAGCTCTTTGGCTGTCCTTTTTGCTCTCCCCTTTGCGGCCCTTGGTTTCTGTAACCGGGGTATATTAGGATTTCCTTGGACAAGATGTTGATCAGTATTTTCACTATCAGAATCATCATGTAATATTTGTTTCTTTGGGGCTTTCCGTTTATTCTTCTGCACTTGACTTGAAGTGTTGGCTTCCGGAGTGTCTGTTAAGATCTGAGTCCTACCTCTTTTTCTTGTAGTTTGTCGTTGAGGCTTTCTCGGTCTTGCTTTCGGAAAAGGTCTAATCATTTCCGGTGATACTATGGCCTCGACTTGTGAACTCCTTGGCCCAAAATTAGTTAAGCTGGGAGCATTTTGGTTTGAACACTGTTGATTTTCAGAAGTTGTGCTATGGGCTTGTGGTCTACCAGTGACAGTTAAAGGTGAATAGTCTTCCTCGGTAAATACGTTTTCATCTGAAGGCCAAATTCCAGTAAATACAAAGCCTTTAATAATATTCTGCCCTGTAAAAGCTCGGTGATGAGCTTTCCCTGTAAGCTCAGCAATTTCATATATACTCAGAGGCTTTCCTGGATTACACCTCATCCATTCGTTCACCGCTTGGTTGTAGAATGTCTTATATGGGCCAAAAACTGTCCTATCCAAGGGCTGGAGCTTATGTGAAGTATGTGGGGGTAGAGTGAGTAATATAATATTATTTTTCTTTGCTTCCTCAATGGCCTTAAATGTAATATGACTTTCATGGTTGTCCAAAAATAATAACACTTTATTGTTGATATCTGCTTTAACATGGGAGATGAAATGCTGTAGGTATTTGTGAAACAATACACTGTTTGATTACCCAGATGGATTTGCACCCCCTATTGTTCCATTAGGTGCTCCCTTTAGCATGAAGTCACGAAAATGAACGCGGGGAAATATTGACATGGGCGGCACGTGGTTCCCAATTGCACTAATAGCGCATGTCATAGTGACGTTGATTCCTCTTTCTCCAAAGGTCATACTTCCCACCTGCTTCACACCTTTACACGCTAGAATTCTGGGAGGGATGTGAACAGTCATATTACTTGTCTCATCTAAATTGTATATTCTCTCGGGTGTTATTTTAAATCGGCTTATGCAGTCCTTTAAATTAGCAAAGAAAGAGGATACATTAAATTTATTAAAACTTGTTGCTCTTGATAGAGTTTTTAAGTCAGGTTTGCTCAGCGATAGGTCTTTATGGTGTCGGAGAAAACACCTCACCCATTCTTTCCCGTCTTTTTCCTCCTCTGACCATTTTTGTGGCATCTCCCTATTATTCGCTTTACCAAATTGGAATGCAAGACTTCTTAGATCATCTCGCGATAGACCGTAATGAAGCCTTGAAGCCTTTGTTAAATAGTCAACGAGGAGATTTTCATCAGTTTTGTCAAATATTCTACTTACAGCTATCTTGGAAGTATATTTGAAATCAACCTCCTTTGAACTATCATGCGCCTTTAAATGACGGAGTAAGGTTGTCTTAGAAATATTGTGAGAACGTGTTGCTTCACTTTTTGTGGATCTTTTCTTCTTTACATCTTCAACAGCCTCTGTTGGAGCTCTTCTGTCCACTGGCGGGCGTTTTGTTCCACGCAAACTTCTTGGCATATTCTGAAAATTTTTAAACATTATGTTTACGTACATAGTTTCCTCTTACAAATGAGTTTTCTTTCGTTCTTCTTTTAGTTGTATAAAAATAAATCACAAGCAAGCTAACTGTGTTGTACCTTGGACTGGTCCAAAGCACTCGGTCCAAGGTTCAACACTAGAGCTACTCCAACATTAACTTAAAAATATATAACGCACTAAGAACTGTGAAGCTTTCAATGGAAGTCATTACAATTTCCATTTAATTTTATGAATGACTCACACAAAAACAAAATAATTCCATACCTTTAATGTAGAATCAATCAAAATATTTCCGGCAACATAGTGCACCACTGACTTCCACAATGACCGAGAAAATATTGAAATTATAAAATATTAAGATGTCTTTGGGAGGGGATTCTGAAATTACATTTCTTGCGAAAGCGAATGCATTTGGTCCAAGGTACAACACCTTCCCCTACATATGAGCCACAATATGAAAAGCTTGCCGAAAAAATGCAATTGCATGTTTCCAGCGCATCCTCTGATACGTCATAAAAATAATGGGAAATATGTATTTATAATAACGTTGTGCGCATTAATAATAAAAAAATAAAAGAACGTCTTGTCTTATTTATTAACTAATTAGTTTTTGCGAAGCAGTAATTATTTTCTCTTATTATAATAACTTGGTATTCATTATGTACTAGCATTATCTATATTTATTTTAAATTTAAACATATTTTTGACTTTAAATTACTACTTTTCTTATGATCGCTTAACACATACGATGTTATTAGACCACCACCTATAATTTAATAAAACAGGTGGCCCGTAGCGATCAAAAGCTTGGCCACCCCTGCACTAGTTGAAATCTATAGGCCATACCAAGTTTGTTATTCCTTTTGTAACAGCCAGTAATAATGATGGGAGAGTAAAATGCGCACGATAGCTCGAGAAAAAAAAAGTAAAATTAAGTTCGAAAATGAGACAAATTGGGCAACTCTTTCTTTGGATTGCCATACAAAAGTTTCGTTTTCTACTATATATTTCTAAACTGCCTGAGAACACGTAAAAATAGGGACCTGAAATTTGATACGTGGTGTTTTTATAGTAATAGCAAATGAAATTTCAAAAATGGAATAAATTGGGTAATCCCTTCTTGATGTTGCCATATAAAAAATTTGGTTTTTTACGGATACTGTGAAAACGATCAGTCCTAGATATTTTTATTGTACTAAAGAAAGAATAGTAGCAGATAAGCTGGGAGAATATGTAGAAAAGAATAAGCTATTATTAGAAGAGCAGTCTGGCTTCAGAAAAAGACATTCATGTGAAACAGCATTAAATTCTGTAATATTTGAATGGAAAAAGGAATTGGATGCTGGTAAGAAAATAATGGCAATTTTCCTAGACTTCAACCGAGTGTTTGAAACTGTAGACAGGGATATTTTACTAAAGAAACTTAAGACATACGGAATAAGAAGAACTGAACAAAAGTGGTTCAACTCATATCTCTCTAACAGAACACAAAAAACGAGGGTAAATGGTATAATGTCTGATGGAATTGGGAGTTCCCCAAGGTTCAGCACAGGGCGTCACATTGTTTCTTCTGTACATAAGTGACATAAAATCAGTAATAAAATTCAGTCAATTGGCGTTATTTGCAGATGACACCTTAATATATATCTGTTTTGACTAAGTAGATGAATGTATTCGTAACATAAAGGAAGACCTTGAGAGCATTGACAACTGGCTTAAAATGAATAAACTTAAATTGAATATTGAAAAAACTAAGGCAATGTACTTTAATGTCATTGATCCAGAAGATATGTACCTTGGCAATGAAAATATTGAATGTGTAACAAAATTTAAATACCTTGGTGTAATAGTGGATAACAAATTGAAATTTCATGAGTATCCAGACTACATTATGTGGAAAAACCGCAAAGAAAATAGGTTTCTTAAGAAGAATTAGGCGATATTTAAGTGTGGACACTGTTATTATGTTATTCAATTCTCTTGTACTTCCATATTTTAATTATTGCTCTTCGCTGTTATTCGCTGATACTGCAGGAATGAAACACAGGCTTCAACTTCTGCAAAACAGAGCAATGCGGTGTATACTGAGATGTAAATGGGATACACCCACGCGATACATGCTACAGATTCTCCAGTGGATGAATATTAATCAACGCTTGACGTATAATGCAATGATTCTTGTGTTTAAGATGAAGAATAATGAAGTGCCTGAGTATTTATACAGAAATATTGCATATGTTGGGGTCGTTCAGCCATACAACCTGCGAGGAAATCACTGTTTCAGGTTGCAGAAATGGAATAGAGTTAGTACGCAGAATTCTTTATTGTATAAGGGCCTAAAAATTTTAAATGGTTTGCCTGATAAAGTTAAAAATGAAAGAGTGCTAAATTGATTTAAAAGAAAACTAGTTCAATATATTTTAGAACATGTTCCTTGAAATGTAGATATAGCAAATTTTAATATTATATGTACTTAATGGCGTAGAACTGTGAATTTGTTAAATAATCATATTTTTAGTATGCTTTATAGTTACATGAACTAATAAGATAATCTTATCTTATCATATAAAAACTTCTTCAGAATATGAAATCCTATGAAATTGGTTATAATCATTTTTTCTCTCCGATAAACCGTTCTAGAAATATATGCAAAAAAAACACTGCAAAAATCAAAATTGCTCAAATGGGTGACCATACGAAATTTCATACGGGCATTCATCTAGAGTATCATAAGAATTGGTCTTAGACCAATTCTAGTTTTTTTACTTCTTTTAATTAGGCAATTTCCTAAATGGTTTGTGATTTTGCATAAGCATAATTGCGACTACGAGTGCGACGACAATATCAGATCTGGCAAAGTTCCGCATCAGCCCTGAAGATAACTACCTTATTATTCATTCTCTTACTTTTCAAGAGAATAACTAACTGAAGTCAGCGGCCGCAGTCGCAATTGATTTTAGATTTTTAGATTTTAGATTTTAGATTAAAAAGACCTCCAGGCCACGTAGACTATTTACTGGAATTTTGTGGATCATATGAACGATATAGGGGAGTGATAACAATTTGCTTGTATAAAAAATAAAAAAATAAATAATAAACAGTGATTAACAAATTAAATTTTTACATTTAGTTGTAAAGTAAAATCATTAAGATACAATTATACTATGTAATTTTTTAAGCATTATAAATTAAAATTCGTAATTAATATTCGCTATTAATTTATGGCAAGTGCTCTGCAAATTTGTAAAAAAAAATAAAATTCTGGTGCTGTGTCAATTATGTCACTTTGCTGTACTTAAAAAAAAAAGCTTGCTATATGCAAATGAACAAATCAGGCCAATCGTCTCGAATAGTCATGCTCGGATAAAGCTTTTCCTGTTCTAAGCGCGGTAGGAATAGTGTGATGGTTTAATAGTTCGGTGAAATAGATCTAATCTGGGTTTTCAAACTCAAAATCTATTATGGTATGGTGTGACTGATATATGGATATGGTCTGACCTATTTCTTGTTTCATGTCATACCAAATTATATATATATATATAAAAAAAAAATCCAACGATATCTACTAAAAAAATTTCATTTTAGTATATCCGTCCTCACGATAATTCGAGAACGACTTAGAAAGTTGGAATTTTACACACCGACTTTTTAAAAAATTATAAATATAATTTCAAAAATGGGCTAAATCGAGCAACCCCTTCTTAGTGTTGTCATACAAGGTTGCCCGTCTAGAAGCCGAAGGCTATGGATAGGTCATGCCCCCCATTTAATTGAATGGGGTTGGGGCGGTCCTAACGGTTTTCGAGATGTTAACAAGACTTAAGGATATTGTTATATGTTTTCATAAATCACCCTCTAAATTCTGAACGTTACACCCTATAATGATAAAATTCACCATAAATTAAATTCTTAAATAAATTAAAGGCAAAAATTGGCCGTGGAATGAATTTAATTTTTAATGAGCAATCAGAAATTTATATGTTTTAATGAATTTGTTTGAACTGATATTTTATCAAAATTTTTCATTTAATCCACCATTTAGCTTTATCTAGACGTGGAAAGTACATACATGTTCACATATCTTTTAAATGTTACATATCTTTTAAATGTTGCATAAAATAATTTAAAATTTAATTTTATAATATTTCATTGCAGATAAATATTTAAGAAAGTTCTTTGTCTCAATTTTTTCTTTAACATCAATTATGTTGTGAAAGCAAATCCTTGCAAACTCAGATTAAGTAAATGCACTTGATATATAAATAGGAAAACGAATAGTCTCATGAATTTTTGCCAATTGGAAACGGCGATTCCAAATTAATGAAAAATAACCAGACTTAGTGCAAAAAGTGGAAAAAACTCTTTATGCAAACGAAAAATCTTTGAAAAAAGAAATTTCATTGCAAAAAGAAGGCGTTTCATATAAGCAGGAACCGTAAAATCGTCAGTACGCCTTGGTTCCTGCCTGCCTTATACGCCAAAGCAAACAGCCAAGCTGACCTCATATATAGACTAAAATAAATTTTAAGTGTGAATTTTATGAGGCGAAATACTACGTATTTACTTGAATGCCTAGCAAGATTTAGCCCTATGCGGGACTAGCATTTCATAGAGAGTTTTGCTATGAAAATTCATAGCTAATCTTACTAGGCATTCAAGTAAATACGTAATATTTCGCCTCATATAATTCACACTTAAAAATTATTTCAAGTCTATATTTTCGAGCTGCAGACTTAGCAGCAATCTGAGTCAATTTCAGATTGACTTATTTCGCTATGAATTTTCATAGCAAAACTCTCTTAGTTCAAAAAGCCATGAAAGAACTTTTCCTAAGAGGAGCAGCGTACTTCTAATCAAGTAAGAGATGTTGATGGTGTAGCAGAAAATAGCAGAAATATGTAAATAATTAATTCTTTTTTTCTTTATACTTTTCTTTTATTATTTGCTTTCAATACAATTAATAATTTCTCGTACAGTTTTAGTTAAACAAGTTTAAAAATGAAATTATATACTTATAATGACAGCTTTCTCACTTCTAACGTACAAAATTGGTACTGTATATTTATATATAGCTCATTTTTATGCCACTACCGGCTGTACCTAAGTATTAGTTGTCTGTGTATCTTATACATATTTACTTTTTACAGATATTCCAGGATGCCTATTGGCTTACATCATTACAAAACTGCATTGCCCTTTAATACTTTTATAGTAATTACAATTCTTCTGTGAAATTTATTGATAGCTTTTGGTTACGAACTGTGCGAATGTGGAATATTCTACTATCTTTTGCCACTTATGGATTGCAAAAGATTAAAATAAAACATACCTACAACTACATCTCCTTCATTCGCCCCTCAATTCCTAAGGCCACTCTCATTTCTAGGCACTGGTATATTGAAAGTAATCTCCGAGTAGTACCAATATGATAAAAAAAGAGAAAAAACGTAAACTTCATCCTTGACACCTTTCACCTTTCTTGTTTAATTGCAACTCATTTTGATTTCAAAAATTTGTAATTTATACTTATGGATATAAATTATAATACAAGCGATTTCTTCTCATCTTTGCATGGCGTATACATACATATATTTGATTGTAGGTAAAGTACGTCAATCTGTACGTTACTTACAGCTTACATAAATTTTACGTCTCTTGAATAAATTTAAGAAAATTTCCCTATCTTGCAGTCAACGTCTTAAAAATTTATTCCAATATTCGCGCTGTACCTATATACGCTTCTAGAGCCCGCATACCTTTCTGTAAGTCCTTGTTTAATTATAATGACTGGTTGCAGAAAATATACATTTTTATAGAACGTGTAAAATGATAAGGAACTTTTGAAAGTAAATATCACGTATTTAGGTCACGTTGAGCTTAACATAGGGGAAACCTTCGATGTTGTTTTCGTTGTCGTTGTTTTCGTTGTTGTCGTTTTTGTCGTTTTTGTCGTCATCGTCATCATCGCCGTTCTCGTCTTCGTCCTTCTAACAAGAGCATCATAATTTTTAACGAGAAGCACAAGCCACTGGATACTCTTTTTCCTTTTTGGGGGACAAAGTAACGTTCGCTTTACGCTAATAAGATTATAACATCTTTTCAAGAAAATTAAAAGCACAAAATTACTACTTTAATTAATTAAAGTTGTTTGAGCTTCAGTTAATTGAGAGGCTAAAATGATGATTGACTGGGTTCACAATTTTTGTTTTTAATTGCGTTAAATCAGAGGTCGGTCGTGAATAAAGATTTTTTTTTGCAATAAGGTTTCAATATATTGTTTTTTTTTGGGTTAACGTAGATGTTGAAAAAGAATTTGTCTGTGATGCAGTAGTGGTAGTTATATATGTACATAAGTAGCATGCTGCGAAAGGGGATTGAAACACGATTGAATCGGGATAAAATTAATAATAATAATAAGTTTATTTCCAATTTCATCCTTACGCAATTCAGTTATCATTTATTTAATCTACAGTCCCCGAGGCCGTCTATCGATTTGGCAAGCTTCCCTGCTTAAATCATATCAGTAAGTTTAAAAGGAAAATAAAGCAAAATAAATGTAAGAGAAGGAAAAAACATAGAAACAAATAGATATAAGTAAAAGAAAGAAAAACGAAAACAAATAAACTTAAAGTATACTAGACCGAGAGCTACAATTTCAATCTTCACATCTTCTGATTAATAATTAAACTCTTGAATTAATAACTGTCTATAGGTTCGGGCTACTTTCCCGTATTGCACAAGAGCATAAAAATTGTTACCATTCAGGAACGCGATAGCTTCACCCTCCATGAGATAGGATTTACCAGAAGCTACTACTCTGAATTCTTTTAAGACTGGGCATATTACCAAGTAGTGCATAAAATCCTCATCCTCTTCCAAATTACAAAGGGAACGCATTTACCTTCCTTCTGTGCGCCATAGACTTGCATTTATCTGTAACAATGCCATCGTTCTTATTTTTGTAAAATAGTGTCCAGAATGGACGGAAGGTTTTCTACATTTTGCCATATAGTTCAAATTACATAACATATTATCAACGGCCTTTCAAGCCAATATTCGTGGTAGTCTGTTTTCTGTATATAAGCTCAAATCTCTCTGAATATATTCAAAATGACATTTGAGGGTAAATATATATAAATTAGGTAATCCTGCCTCTAGTTTTAGAACATTTTTGGGCGTTTGTCTATGCAACCAAAAGAGTCTTTTTTCATAAAGAAACGCTGCAGTTTTTCAACTTCTTCATAATACTCAAAACCTTATACTGGAGCACCATAAGATAATACTGCCCTTGAGGTAGCAGACTAAATCCTATACTTAGATGAATGAGATATTTTCATGTTTCTTCCAAGTGCTGTTCAGGACACCTTTGGCTGTGCTTAAACGATCACTTATGTATGTGGTCCTTAAATGAGAGCTTTGGCGTTAACTTGATCCCAATACACTTAAATATGTTGACTACTTTGGTATTTATTCCATGAAATTCCCATCACTCTTTATTTGCTCTTCTTCCATCTCCATACCTATACAACAAAACTTATCCCCCAACCCCATCATAATTGAGCCTAATTTCTACTTTTTCCGTACATATGGAAAAAATCTATACACATATCTGCCAGATTTTATATCCAAAACATATTGGTTTCCTCTTCATGTATGTAGGGTCACATAAATTCATCTATTGAAGAATTTTATGTGAAAATGCGATTTTGTCAACAGTTCCAAGACATTTTTATCATAAATTTTCTAACGTTATATGTCGAACAATCCAAATGTTCTTGCAGAACGCGATGGTGATTCGAAAAGAGCAATATATACCAAAACTCTTTTTCAGAATAACTAAAGGTGAGTTCAAGGCCTGTTATGTTGTCTGATTGGCGTAAATATTTGACTGATTTACCATCAAGTTGTAAAACATTTCATGGAAGAATTTTTCGATTTGAACCAAAAAGAACCTGGAAGGAACGTTTGAAGGTTGTCTTTAGCGGAGTATTTATTGGAAATATTTGGGTACAATTCATCCACTTAACTTTATCATTCCGATAAGACTTGATTCAAGAAACTCGCAGGGGAAGTGGAGCTAGCGGAATTTCATTTTCTTTATACAAAATCTCTTACACTTGTAGGCAGTCTGCCAACAACTTCTAATGGACTGAAATTATGTTTTACGTGAAAAATATATGGCTATCGGGCTTCCCTGCATCTATCCAGACCAGACTAAGTTTCAACGACTGCATTATTTAATTTTAAAAATTGTTTAGGGGTGAACATTTTAGGTTTTTCTTTATTAAAGTCGTTTAATGGTCGAATGAAAGGGGTCATACATAGTAAGTTATCGAAATGCTGAAAGAAAACTATATAATGTAGGTTATATTCAAATCTTTTTTTTTAGGAGGTTATGTAAAGAATAATCCATACAGGAGAGGATCTTCCCTCTAGCATAACTAATTGCTATAGGATTGATGTATCCCTAATCGACAGCCGGTTTTAGTTTCAGAGCCGCTATTTTTTCTTCTCTCGTCACACGAAGGAATCTTGTGTATTTATTCACCTTACAAAAATGTCCTCCGCCTATCTCAAAATTATAGTTTGAATTTTTATACCATAGATAACGAAATCATATACTGACGACCAAAATATTTACGTCATTTCAGAAACAATATTTTCCATCTTATCATATTCTCTTAACATCGTTTGTATCTTTTTCGAGAGTCTGTCTGGCTTCCAGTAATGAAGGGCGCTGCTGGACGGTCACGAAGGCTTCAAAAAAATTAGTTAAAAAATGTGATATTATATAAAGCCTGGTTTTTGGTGTGGCAGCAGAGAATGATATTTCATGTTCAATCGTAAAAATTGCAGACAATTTGGTTGTCGCGAAAGTGGTAGCAGACTGCAATAAAAACACGCGAAATGCGAAAACTAACGTCATACCATAAAGGTTTGAACAAAAATAAATATTTACAAAAAGTCATCAAAATTCTATATAAGAAAGGATAGACAAAAATCTTGAGGCAAATGCCGTGGCAGACAGCGACAAAAGGGGATGTATGTAGTAGGTTATATGTATCTCGAAGAGAATGAAACATCGGAGCACGCCTTATTAGAATGCGAGGCCATTGCACACAGTAGATTCCAGAGTTTTGGCTCATACTTCTTAAAGTCTGCCGATTTTGAAGAAACTTCATCCAAAAATATACTGCTCTTCCTAGGAAAAGTGGGATTGTTGCATGAATTGTAAAGAAAGCTGTGTAAAATAATCCAATATATGGCTGCAGTG
This sequence comes from Dioctria rufipes, assembly GCA_963924295.1. Taxonomy (NCBI): domain Eukaryota; kingdom Metazoa; phylum Arthropoda; class Insecta; order Diptera; family Asilidae; genus Dioctria; species Dioctria rufipes. The sequence goes on along the minus strand of OZ002745.1, from coordinate 25,266,706 downwards.
CAGGGCCACTCGCTCCGCTTAATCTTAAACTAATAGCAACTAGTGATGGGTCGGTCGCGAACGATTCGGTCGTTGTGACCGGGTCAGTATACTGTCTCAAAAGACCTGAATCACCGTTTCAAAATCATATCGGTCAATCGGTCATATAGACTCGAGGAGAAAAGAAATTGCCTTTCTTGACTTATTTTTTAAATCTATATTTTTAACCGATCTTAAACTTTTTATTTACACATTTTATACATTATATGTATATATTCCACCCACAACTCTGTTTCGGCAGCGTAAAAAATAACAAAAAGTTGCTACTAAGCATCCAGAAAGGTACAATTTCTGAATTAATTTTTATTGCTACTAGTAACTGCCAACTCGTAGTTTGGGTATTGTCCTACATTCAATGCAAGTATTTAAGAAACATAATGGATAATCTTTATAGTTTACAATATTATTATGTATTTTCTTGCTCTACCTGCAACGATCGACTTGGGACTTTAAGTTCGGTAATGAATGTGAACATACTTAACGCTAATTAATTTGGAGTTGTGTCATAGATTTGTAATTTTCATATCCTTAGAAGGGTTTTTTTTTTAAGGAAAAGTTAATTTTATGACTAAAGAATAAAATAAATTGATAAATTTCAACAGTTGAGCAGTTACAAAAGCACAATTTTGATTGTGTTGTACCTAATTAAGATAGTTTTCCGTATTTATTTTACCATGAAATACTTTTATCCAATTTTTGTAAACATTAAGTTCTTGTTATTAATTAATCTATTCCCTTTTGCATGCATTGAGATTGGCGACGTGCATATATGTAATTGTTGATTTTTATTCAAATGTTGGATAACATGAATCGCTTGGATGGATCAGGTAATATTCGCACAGTTGTTAATATTCTTTCTAGGCAAAGTAATGGGTTGAAGATCTGTCACCTCAATGCACGAAGCATGCTTCCGAAAATTGATGAAATGGGGATGATTTTCGAGGGTTCTGATGTGGACGTGATCTGTGTCTCTGAAACGTGGTTTAAGCCTGATCTGAATAATAGGCTCGTTGAGATACCTGGATATGAAGTTCTTCGTAATGATCGCTCATGCCGCATTGGTGACTGTGTGGCTATATACTTCAAGAGAGGATATCATTGGAAACCTGTCCTGAGTAGTGAAAGCTCTATTACTGGTGCCGATTATATATTCTGTTAACTTGGTTCAGAACTTGATAAATGTCTGATTGGCTGCGTATATAGACCACCTCACATCAATCTTGATAATCTCAAAAATGATCTTTCCCACATCGTTCCACAGTTTTGTGATGTCATTATCTGTGGCGACTTTAACATCAATTTTCTTGATGGTTCCAGCTCAAACTCATTTGATAACTTTATATTATCTGTAGGTCTTTACAGACCCAGTAGCGAACCAACACGGATTACCAATTCAAGTTCTTCCCTCCTTGATATTTTTCTAATCGCTGATCAATCCAAAATCAACTTCATGAACCAGGCTTCTTTGCCGGGTATATCAGACCATGACCTAATTTATCTCATATATAATATCCATTTTGCAGGAACCTTCTGTTCAGAGTTTCCTTTCCTTCCGTAATTATAATGCGATTAATTTAAATGAGCCTCATCACGAGGCTACTTTCTTCCCTTGGGATACTGTTAATTGTCTTGATGATGTTAACGATCAAGTTGAATTGGTTATTAATGCGATCAATTATCTCCACGATAAGCATGTGCCTCTTTTCACTAAACGTGTTAGGCGAAGGGACTGTCCTTGGTTTTCCGAAAATATTAAACGCTTGATTAAGTTGCGCAATAGGGAATATTCTATATGGAAACGATACCAACTTACAGTTTTTTGGAACCAATTTCGGTCCTTACGCAATCAGGTTACCAGTGCCGTCCGTCGAGAGAAAAAAATATATTTTTCATCCATTCTAAACGTCAATCTTCTTTCTAAACAACTTTGGAAGAATTTAAAATCTCTAGGCATTGGTTCCCCTAATAATTTTTGTTGTACTGAAGATCCTGATGAGCTTAATGGACAGTTTCTATCTCATGCGAGGTTGTATAACGGTAATGCAATTGATATCTCCTTGATGACTCCCCATGCTTCCAATACTTTTAGCTTCTATCGCGTTACCGAAGTTGACATATTTACTGCAGCTTCCAGTATTAAGTCAAATGCGGCAAGTATCGAGGGCATTAATCCACGATTTATCCGTATACTGCTTCCTCATCTTCTTGCACCTCTCGCTCATATTTGCAATACATGCATTATGAGATGCCAGTTTCCCATTTACTGGAAACTTTCAAAGGTCATACCAATTCCTAAAAGCTCTCCTCACACTGACTATCGTCCGATTAGTATTATTCCCTTTCTTTCCAAAATATTTGAAAAAGTAATCTTTCTTCAAATATCTGAATACGTTGCTGCCCACAACTTGTTACATGATTATCAGTCTGGCTTTCGACTCAACCATAGTTGTACCTCTGCTTTACTGAAGGTAACTAATGATATTCGAATTGCTCTTGATGAGGATAAATTCGTGGGGTTAATTTTTCTCGATATTTCCAAGGCCTTTGATACTGTTGATCACTTACTGCTTTGCAAGAAACTGGTAGATAATTTTCAATTCTCGTTGCAGGCTACGAAATTTGTCTATTCTTTCCTTTCTAATCGAGCACAAATGGTGTTTTCAGCTGATAGATATTCATCCCCACTATCTGTTGTATCTGGGATTCCTCAGGGGTCAATCCTGGGTCCATTATTAATTTCTATATTCATAAATGATATTTTTACCTGTGCTAAGCATTGTCATATGCATCTGTTTGCAGATGATGTGCAGGCGTATCTCTCAAGGCCTATTGGTTTAATTGAGGATGGCGTTAGCTGCCTGAATGCAGACCTCGAGAGAATCCACCAATGGACTATCCTAAATAATCTTCTCATTAATCCAGCGAAATCGAAAGCTTTGGTTATTTACAGGACTTCTATTGACACGTCGTACTTTCCTCCGATCATTCTTAATAATAGCATAATTGCATATGTTGAATCGGTTCGCAATCTTGGTGTAATTTTTAATAAGACCTTGAAGTGGAACGACCACATTAAGTTTATCATGCGTAGAATTTACGGTGGCCTTCGTTCGCTTTGGGCCACAAGCTTCTTTGCACCTACTGAGACGAGATTGGATTTAGTGCGCACACTACTGGTTCCCTTAATAACTTATGGGTGTGAAATCCATGGCAGGCTCGATTCTGTTTGTACAATGCCAATTGCTGAATAAATTGAATTGAAATTGAAATTACTTAACACGCAGTAATATGAGTATATCAGTTGCGAACGGCTGCAAAATTGAAAACTAAGCGCACTCTTAGCTTTGAGCGTTGCTCTGACATGAACGATTCGGTTAGGTATGTAATTGTAAAGTATTAGATGATTATTCCAAACTGACTCGAATTACCCAAATTATACCAAAAGACTCGTATGACCTGAGACACCAAAATGCCCGATTTTGCCTATCACTAATAGCAACACGACTAGAAGTGGAATTTGTCAGCTTCTGTATGATTTATCTGTAGTTTATCCTTTGCCGAAAATAATCTCTATCTAAGACTTCCTTCGATAACATTGACTTTCATTGAAGTCATATGTCACCTGGTCTTATGATTTGTCGATAATTGCACAGTTTTTAAGTTGCCTCACCGAAAAGCAAGCAAAAGTTACGTTTCCTTATAGCTATAAAACATTATTAATTTGTTTAGTTAAAGTCTGCCTTTGGCGTTCCAAGGAATCAGCGTTAGCGAGTCGCCAAGATTTACTATCATTTCTATAATATCAGAAGAATTTCTACCGATGAGGTGCATTCAAGCAGCTGCTACAGTACCAGACGAGATTATTGTGACGATTTTACGATGTGAAGTATAATTCTAGATTAAATAAAATTTCAGACACCGTATCGCCTTGTCGTTCAGCTTTGGTATGTAGTTAGGACATTTTCTGAAATTTATCTTTTGTTAAACAGGTTCTGATAGACATAACATTTCAATGAGCCACGGTTTCTCCATAATCAATTAAAAATATTCATTGTCGTCGATTAGAAATCTGTTGAAGACCTTTTTAAAATATGCTTATCACTCTGGAAAAATGCCTTGCATTTTTCATGTTTGGGATAAGTTCCCTCCAACTTTGAGTTTCGCATGGATCTTGTGAGATAAATATTTAAAGAGTGGTGTTTTTCCTACTGCAATTAACACTCTTCGTGTAACTAGGCTTTTGGTGTGAAAATGTAATTTGAAATAAAAATTTGTTTTATTTTGAAGAAATTAATTTGTTGGAGTTATTTGTCTGAAAACTAAGAGCTTATGTTATATTATAAGTAAATTTTAACCATATTTCATTTGGGGATGCAGTGCTGGTAAGGAAGCATTTACACAAATTTCTACTAATGGTGCGGTTTCGGTCGTATATTGATCTAGACTAGACTAGGAAAAAATATTTCGGATAAAAATGCTCAATGGGACTCCATTATCATGAAAAGCCATCAACTCAGAGTTTCATAAATTTTTAATGGTATTTTATGTATTCCTTCAACTTATTTTTTTTCTCCTATTAAAGTTATGCATCAAATGTATGAAATATGTATGTGAATGTGTAAATTCACACGTTGTTCGTTGGTCTAGTAGAAATATTCCCCGTACTTACTTTTCTCTGCTGGGCCCATTAATCCTTAAATCTGGATATAAATATTTGTACATGAGCCTACCATCATTGGTAGAGCAAGGATAGTTCAATCCTTGAACTTCCTTGCTGACATATCTACTTATTTTTTATTTTATTGCTTTCTCAAAATTCTTTATCAACTATGATTTCTTTCTATAATTTTGCTCGTATTTCGAATAAACTTTCCACAAAAGTGTTATTTATTAAATATTATCAAAAACAAAATATTAACAATTTAATAAAATATCAAGAAATTCAATCAAAATATGCAAAAAAAAAAAAGACAAAAATAACTTCCCAAAATTTCAAATTATAACAGATCGTCATTTTTTTTTTTCATATTAAACTAATTCTCGCGTCTTGAAAAACCTCCAAAGTGTTCTCAATACGGTTTATATTTTAGTAGAGCAAAATGGATTGGACACCCACCGATAATATTTTAAGTTATTTTGAAATGGGCCCAATCGGACAACTCCTTCGTAGGGTTGCCATACAAAAATTTCGTTTTCAACTAAATATTTGGATACTGCCTGAGAGCACGTAAACCTAAAAAACTGGAAATTTGATACAGGGTATTTTCATAGCAATAGTAAATAAAGTTTCAAAAATGAACTAAATCCCGTTCTTAGTGTTGCCATAAAAAAAATTTTGGTTTCTTACATATACTGTGAAAATGATTAGTTCTAGATATTTTCATTGTACTGAAAAGTTCTTCAGAATATGAAATCCTATGAAATTTGTTATAACCATTTTTGCTGTCCGATGAACCGTTCTAGAGATATATGCGAAAAACCACTTCAAAAATCAAGCTTGCGCAAATGGGAGAAATTACAAATGAACATTCATCATGGTCTTAGACCATTTCTAGCTTTTTTTCTTGTTTGTTCTTTTATTACATATACATATTCTCATCATTCAACAAAAAGAAAAAATCATTTAATAGAATCTTAACCTGAATGTGGTGTACTTGTTTAGAGAAAGCTATAAGTTTAACTTGCTGCCCAAATTTGCATCAATTCTACCAAGCTTATACAAATTCTATATACAGCTTGTAGAAGTGATTGATGAAAATATGCAACAGGGCAAAATTGACGAAAGACTTTGGGTTGACTAGTGGGAATAATAGATATACCAATATTAATTTCCAATACTTTTAATGTATGAGCCGCATGAACCGGCTCGTATCATATCTCGGATCGAACTTGATTTTTAGTCGGCAATTATTAATTTCGATTCGATTAGAGTGAGAGCGCATTTACAATGTCATCTAATGCATTTGGACGATGCAATACCATCTTGAAACTATGTACTATATATATATCTATAACAAGTTCAAAATGGTGTATAATTTTTGATTGATTCACATCACTACATTTGAAGTAAGAAGAGCAAAATATTTATTAAATGCCAACTTTTTTTTTTGCTGCTGATAATTCCGGCTTTATATCAACATCAAATATTAAACTATAGCCAGCATGCATCCTTTTAGTTTTGGCATTTCTGTCAATAGATGTCTCCAAGAGTATTAAAATCAACAATTATTTTTTTGAGTTGAAAAGCATTTGCGGTTTATTATAGGTACCTAAGATAGATAGACGGGCAAATAAGGAAAACCAATGATCATTCGTTATTGGACTTTTTCATTATCCATTTGTTTTGCTTATTTTTTTTTTTTTTTTTAATTAAAATCAAGTTTCTGACAATTTCTCTCACTTCTTATAAATAAAATTGAAATTCTCAGATAAAATTTGTTTGGGTATCATTAGTACATACCTACTGGTAAGTTATAGTTTTTATACCTGTCTGTACATGCATTGTGAACCAATTATGAGAATTCTTCGAATCTTAAAAAATCGAAAGGATTTTTATGGATTGATTTTCATTTTAACCATTGGAAATTGTAAGCATCTACTGCTGAAAAAAAAATCAAATTAAAAAGTTGTATCCTATTACTTGCTTAATGAATTATTTAAAAAAAAAATGATTAAACCAAAATTTCAATAGTATAATTATTTATAGGTATTAAAGTAAATACAGTAATATCTCGGTGTTTCTAAGAATTGATTGCATATCCAAATTCGCATTAGCACAAAATGAATGTGGTATTGGAAAAATGTTCCTGAAATAAGCCTACGCACTAGTTTGCTGCACATATTAGTTTGTGGAAAGAACACAAAAAAATGGAGCTACTTTCTGAAAAATTGTAAATACCTCAAGTCTTATTGCAAACAGTCAGTTAATTTAACGATCATTACGCTATGGAGGAAAGCAAAACTAAACTAAAAATTATCTACTAGTGGCAGTACTACGGCTGACAAGACTGGTAAATGTTCTAGAGTCCCTGGTACTGGTTCGGTAGTGGAGGAAAATAACCTACAAAGTTTCCTTATAGACAAGTATCCTTCGATCAGGCTCTTATAGAGAACTGAGCTAGTAGTTAGTTTTAATAAGAAATGATGCAATAAATCTTCTTTTGCGTCTGCTTTTCGGTTCTTCTAACCTGGAAGAGCACTATGACAAACAAAAGCAAACTACTGGAGTAGTAAAAGACGCAAAAAATAGGAAAAAATGCGCCTTGAGAAGAGGCCAAATGGTAAATTGAAGCAAATTTCAAGAGAAGTGGATGCTTTAAGGGCGAAGTATTACAGTTAGAAAATTTAAAGAATGCCTATAAGCTTGTAAACTATTAGAAAAGAAAACTAACACATATCGATTTAATCTCGATGTGTCTCGTTTAAAATTATTAGTTTTGGTTGATCAGATGAATGATGGTGGTGAAATTTTAAAAGAAAAAAGGAGTTTTGTAATTTATAATTTGGTAAATTATGTTCCGCCTTGGTTCAAGAAACAACAAAATTTAAAAAAAAAAACCCCATTCGGTAAGATAACCGATGTGATCTACACGTTTTTCGAGGAATAAAACTCTACTGGAGGTGAATTTTTAAATAATTATTGGATTTTCCAACCATATTTATTTGTGCAGCAGCAAAGAAAAGTAACTATTCCTATGTACATTTTTCAAGCAGGAATTTTCACACACTTGGACAAAAGGTCTGTCGGGCAACATTTTCCAAAAAAGTGCCGATCTGTTTGCATTATAATTTTGACAAACAACTTCAGTTCCCGCAGTATTGAGGAAATTATTCCTCGGGCTAGGTTATGTTTCGTCGTGGAACATTCTTCATATCATCCACCGCTTGCGCAAGAATACTTTCTCCTGTTCATATTACTTTGCCCTTTTCACGAAAAATTTCTTTGGTAGTTATGTATGTTTTTTTTAACTAATTTTCGCACCAGGAATAAATTTTTTTTTTAAATTGTCATGTTAATCGAATTTTAACGTTTTCTTCTACCTAGTACTCGATAAAATTATTCGATAAATTTGTAAAACTTTTAATCGAAGTACCTACGTCATGAATTTCTTCGCTTGTCTCAGTCCTGAGGTGTTTTCTCAATATGCTAATTTAACTATGACCTCCTAAAGCCTAACTTGTGCAGAACGGTGGTTATTTGCGTAGTCTAAATCAGCCTCAGGCCGATAAGTATAGATCTGACTCCTTCCTTTGCAAGGCGGTCCACAATTCTATTGCTCTTAATGTCCTTATCCTTAATATTGTCCCTTGTATATCTGACTACATAAGACTGTTTTTCTTTCTAATTCTCTTCTTTAAAATCCTCATTACATTATATATATTTAGGAACATTAGGCTCCTTTTTTTTTGTCATTACAATTCAAAGAGAGACAAAAAAATTATTGTGTCAAAGGTGTACTTTTTTAAAACTTTTCCGGGATATCGAAAATCTTTCACCACAAAATTCATTATCAGAAATGCCGAAGAAAGTCGCAGAGTTTTATATGGAATTTTCAAGCAATTTCCTAAGAAATGCTCGTCGATAACTTGGAAACTTGATGACGACGTTTAAAGTTTCAATCTGATTCGTAAGACATGGAACCGATGTTTTTTTTTAAATAAAAGTCAAATTCAGATCAATGTTCATCTTATGTACCTAATTGACTGGATATTTCTTATAAGGAAATTAAAAATTGAAAAGATAAAATTATTAAATTAAATTACAAACGAGTGCTCATTGGTTTTACCTGTTTGGGCTGCTAAGTAAAACAGGTTTACAAAATGTTGAAGGAGTTTTCACTCAACACTGTTCTTTGTCTAGACAACTCATTTTTTTTTTTTTTACTAAGTATACTAACTGTGGGATCACATATTTCCCGATTTCATATCCATTGCCGAATAAAGGTTTAGATAATTCGTTTAGAGGCTCCAAATAGGTATGTATCTATGTGCAGTCTACTGGAAAATTCCCAGACTTCATTAAAAGTTATAGTGCATTGGCTGATCTTTATACACTTATTGTGGCTTAGCACTTGAAATCCCATCGATGGATAACTAACCAATAATTTTAAATTAATAGCCATCGACATTCCGTTGCATTTTGTCGCTATTGATTAATTACAGAAAATATTGAAATTTTTGATCACATGAATATTATTGCTACCTAAATTGGCTTGAAAATTCCGCCATCCATGGGCTGGCTGCGCTGGGGCTGACAATGATAACTATCACATCGTTTGCCTTCTCCTCTTCCAAAAGTCAAAAAAAATTTCGGTAAACCAAATAGAGTGTGTATTTTACACAACTTGATTTAACGAAAGTTCTTTGTATTTATTTACATATACTTCTTCGTTCATACGTCATTCTTACTCCTATATCTCTTTTACAATACTATATTTTACCCATAAGAGAGAGAGAGAGAGAGAGAGAGAGAGAGAGAGAGACAGAGAGACAGAGAGAGAGACAGATGATAAAGCTAATTGTCATATTACCTTCTCCTCTTCCAAAGTTAAAATGACTGCTTCATACATACACTATTTCATTTACCGAACTTAACGAATATTTCGGTCATGCGCAGTAGGATAAAATTTTACATTTTTGTGATCTGAAATTTGCTGATCGCCTGGTATTTGCTGTTTCTTTAATATACACAAGAATGAATGGGACAGACAATATTATAAATTCAACATGCACATTTTGACTGTATGGCTTCTTTTTTTTAAACTAGTGATACCTCTGCCAACAGATGGCTCCGGGGGTATCGAAATGAGAAATTGCTCATATTGATAAAATCAATGTTTTTGTAATTTGTAGCTTGAAATACCAATAAAGAAAATTTTATGTCAAATAAGAAAATATTTAAATTTTCGAATATTCGCCTTTTTTCTTCACGATTGCACGCGATGAAAACGCGTTCGACTTGTCTTTCAAGATAAAACTTTCAATTAGAAAAATTTATATAAACGATAAATTTTTAAAGATTTTAAAATGGAAAATTCTGCTGCAGCTACTGGAATACTTTTTCTACTTACATATCTACTGCTGTCTTGAGTGTGGCTTATATCTGCTATTGAAAGAAGGCCGAAGGTGTACAAGTTCATCTTCAACTTAAAAGCTGCGACTGTTAATAGTTAGTGCTTCAATCGATATTCTTTACTAAATTCCTATATTAGTTTAGTGTTGTTGTTTTAAGCATTCATATGTACCTACATACTTTAATAACGATCATCATTCTGAGCTCGATATACCTACCGAGTTTTACATTATTTCATTCAAGCTGTTACCTATCTACCTACCTACTTATTATACTTTTCTATGCTCCTATGAAGGAATAAATGCTTAGTCAATAGTCAAGTTAACCGCATCTCAATCAGAATCCGGATTAGGATTACGCTGATACAAATTTTACTGAAGGCCCGGAATATTTCATTTATGTTAATTTGTTGGAAAGCGTAATTTTGCAGGAATTTCGGTAATTTAATTGATCGACTTTCTTATAGCCCTTTCCAGAAAATATTGCCAATGCTGCTATCTATCTTTTCTTTCATTCTCTAATTATTGCATAATTTCATTGTTTTTTGGATCGTGGGAAGTTCCAATCTTCCATAGTAGGTATCCCATAGGATCTGTGCTCGGGATGAATTTTCCATTCTCTTCCAGTCACTCCATTTATGTATAAAAGATTTGTTTTAAATACTCTCATAAAATCTTTAAAAACTATCGCTAAGGCGGCTTTTTTATTTTTTACAATTTATTCTCAAATTCAATTTTTGGTTGTTTATGAGATCGAGTCAGCTCATTGATACCGTTACATCCAAATCGCAAAAATTTGTAATGTTCCAAAATTTAGCTCAAACTGACGCTTATTCCATGACTTTTATTTTCACAGTTGTAAAATTAAATGCATTGAATTCATCCAAGGTCTATTAGAGATTAAATCATCATTCTGCTCCTCTGACTCCTTTTGGTTGCAACAAAATTTATTTTCGCACTAACTTTCCCCATTGTCGGCAATCCACTCGATAATCGACATATGAAAACGCAATTCAGTTCACCATTTACAGCACCCGCACTACCAATGAAATCAGTTAAATGCGATTTATCAATTTCTGGATTTTTAAAGCGCATTTTGAAAACATTTACCATGGCCTTGGTTCATAAAAATGTTAATAAATATTTCTCCAAGAGTTGACAAGGATTGTAATTACAAGCAACTAACTATTTGTTTACAAGGAAATTGAGAAATATTTTAAGTAGTTTTTCTAACTGCCTGTTATTGAGTGAAAGAGAAACTTAGCTGAACCCATAACTAACATAAAGTCCTTGCCAAATTGCCCTAAATTTAGTACAGATGTTGAGGGATAGGTTGGTGATGATTTAGGTCCTTTGAAAATTATGTGATACTTCATCCTGTTGATATTGGTATTATTATACAAACCTAGCGCAAGAGGCTACTTTTTTAATTCAAATTGTCATTTACAACGTAATCGAGAGGCTATATGATGTTCTGGTTAGCGTGTTACCCCAATGGTGAATTTTTTTCATGGAGAAAAATTTTAAGCTTCGCCATTAAAAATTGAAGGATTTTTAATGAAAAATTCAAAATTAAAATAAACGCTTTTCTTTTAAGTTGCAGACGTCGTAGTATTATCATGCGTCACTTGTCGAATGGTTCTGTGCGGCAGTATTCTACAGTTGATCAAGTAGATTAGTCTATTTCATCGAAGAATTATAAAAAGCCTAGATTCGTCCTTTGAATCCCTGTTCCCTCAACTTTAATGGAAATTTGGAATATATCATCATCAATTTTGTTGATTTTGATGTACTCGTTTTCGAAAATGAGAGAATTCTTTTGCGGGAGGTTTATTAGCATCCCCCCCCCCTCCCCTCCTTCCGCTCAATTAAAGTCGGCATTTTTATTCCCGTTGAATAACTTTCACTCATATTTTGAACGGGATCTTCTATCTGAATCCTAAGTACGTTATTATTATGGTAGTTTTTTTCGGGTCTGTTTGCTTTTCTCATATGTCGCTAACTCTTTTGAAATGATCCTCTTCAAGCACGTAGGTAGACCTCAATCTGATCTTTCCTCCACATAGGTTTTGCTTTAGGTAGATATGCTAGGGATGTTTTCTTCGAAACTTCTCTTAAAAATTGTAGAAACTCTGTCGATATTCAATCATGCAACAGGTCTGTCTGTCCGATTTAATTTAGCTTATATACTCAGAAGCCAAACACCCACTAGTCTAATCATTTGCGATAGATAGACACTCTAGATTGAAAAGCAGTAAAATTTTTGGTTTATTTTCCTTCTTTTTGAAAAGGATTTGATTAGATAAATCCTTATGATATATTTAGAAATGAAATCTGTTGGCTTCTTGGTGGCTCATATCTAGCTTATCCTTGCCGAGCACCTCGTCTATCTAAGACTCCGGAATCATAGAACTCCCCCTTTGCAAACACCCAACAGTGTAATTGTCTTTCATTAGCGCTGACTCGTTTGAGTCTGTCACCTGAGGGCTTATGATTGCTCGATAACTACACTTCTTTAAATTTTAAGAACAACAGCACGAGTTTGCCTCACCGAAGGTACTATCTACTATCGTGGGTGATAAAGTGGCTTATAGGTATACCTATCTAGGTATCAAACGTTCCCTATATATCGAGTTGGTTTAATTAATGTGCTCCCAGATCTTTCAAGGGCTCAGCGTTAGAGGTTCATAATGCGATTCGTCGTCAAGATTTACTATCATTTCTATAATTTCAGAAAAAAATTTATCGATGAGGTTGTGTCCAAGCAGTTTTTATACCTAGTACCTGACGAAAATGTTACGACGATTTTACTATGTGAAATATCGGATGCCAGATTAAATAAAATATCAGAAACCGTATCGCCGTTGACGTTTAGAAATTTTTCTGAGATGTTATCTTCGTGAATCCGTCACCGACAAATACGATAAAGATTCACAATATCTCGCAGTATTCCGATATTTAACAAACGCAGAACTCCTTAAAATCCAAAAATTATAATTGTGAGTTTTGTTTTTTAATACTCTTATAATTTCTGTATTATTTAGAGCTATCATAGTTAGGATCTGTTGTAGTTATCTTCGTTGATCTTAGTTATCCGATGTTGGAATGATACCACCAAGATATATTCCGTGACTTTACCAGGTTTTCTCACATAATAAGTTTGATGGAAATGATGCTGTCGCAGTTCTACGAACTTTATCGCCTCTTAATTTCTGTAAACAGGCCATGTATGTATTTCTCAAAATCTTATGTTTGGGATGCGTGTTATTGAAAAGCATGGGCCCTCTTTGATCTTGTTAAAATATGTACACCACTCTTGAAAAATGTCTTTGATGTTTGTAATAAGATCCTCTCTTGTAACTTTATATTTCTCGTGATCTTGTAAAATATGTATTTAAAGAGAGGGTTTTTTACCACTTGCAATAAACACTCTTCGTTTAACTCGGCTTTTATGGTCTAAGACCTCTAGTTAGTATGAAAATGCAATTTGGAATTAAAACTTATTTCATTTGGTGCTGATATACTTAGCAGAACTGGTAAGGAAGCAGCTTCAAAAATGTTATTGGGCTAGGCTAGCTGTGAATATTATTGATAAAAATGCATAAATGTGAGACTCGATGATAAAGGTAAATCATTACTTGTGGATGAACTGGACAGTATCACTGTGCTGAGAATGAACCAACAGCGTAGAGTTTCATGAATATGTTGAATGGATTAATCTGTATATTCTCCCTTCACTTTTCGTTCTTTCCTACCCAAAGTCATGTTAATGCATCAAAAAACGGTACTTGGCTATCTTTTTTTTTTTATTCAAGATATAATAGAAATTTGTAGTGAAAAAAAATCAGGTGTACCTACTCAAAACTCTTAAACGTGGTATGAATGCGAGTCGATTGTCTATCCAATCGTCAATGATTCTATATTTCGCTGATTAGCTGTTCAACTGTTTCAACTAACTTTAAATTTTTCAAAAACCCATCACCTTCCTGATCTTTGCAAGACGAATACCGTCACAACGTCGAAAATTTCATATTGCTTTATTTTGTAAAGTCTCAAGTCTCGTTAAATTCTCTCCTGGCTTTAGTATGGCACATTTTTATTTCACTTAATATTCAACGAATATCTATGACTCTTCTGAAATAGTAGGTATATTGTTTTATCAATTTTGTTACAAATATAATTGATATTTAGTGTATTGTCTATAAATTTTTAATTTTTTCAACCAATTCAATAGCGACACTATCAATAGATGTTATGTCTTTTATTAGAGTTAATGACCATCGTTTTTGTTTTTACATTATTAAGCTTTAACTTTTTCCTTTTTAACCATTTGCTAAGATGATTCTAGTCAAATTAGTCCTAAACTGATAAAAATTCAAACTGTCACCTATAATATAGGTACAATAACGCATCATCTACAAAGAGTCCTAATTTACAGTGGTCCAGAATATTATCCACATAATTAATGTAAATAAGAAACAGCAGTGCTCCCATTATTGAACCTTGGGGTACCCCTAAGGTACAATTTATTGCTCTTGATATAAGCTTGTTTACTCAATATGTTCGTTAGAAATTCCTTTCACTCTGTACTTGTACATGAGAATATTTATATCCCCCATCTTAAGAGCAGTCTTCATGTCTAGGAAAGTAGCGATAATAAATTTACCTTCATCAATAGCTTACTTCCATTCCATTATTAGCCAGTTGAGAGCTGCTTCACAAGAATGATGCTTTCTAAAACCTGACTGATATTCAAAAATAATGTATGTTGTTTCACATATTTAATCAGTTACAGTTGAACTACCTTTTCCAAATATTTTCATGTAAACGAAGCATATTTACTACTAAGGCTCTCACATAACTCCGAACTTTTCACTTTTTTTATAGATACGACAACGAGGAATTGGCTATCAGCACGTTTACATGAATACTTGAAGTATACTTGAAGTATGCTTGAAGTAATCAAAATATCATGAAAACACATTCATGCGTAAATTTAAACTCAAGTAATTGGAAAATTAGATTCAAGAAAAATTCAAGTCAAGTAATTGGAATTATTTCAATCAACCGCCCTACATGAGCTTCAAGTGGATTTCAAGTCAAATTAAAATTAGTCCGATGACACTTATCACAACCTCTAACATGCTGTCACTCCAACCTTTAAAGTCCTTCCTCTCAATTAAAAGTCAGTCGTCCTTACAATCCTGTTTTCGTCGCACCGCACCACCATGAGCGGATTAATGTTTATATTCTTTCCTTATATGAGTTCTCCTCTCGTGGAACATTGAAGACCGTAGCTTTACAGTTGACCCTGTTCCATGCTACAGTCTTTAAGTTTTTAAGAATTTGTAGTGATTTAACGCTTATAAACGGTATACCTACTATTGAGTAGGTCACCAGTTGCACATCGAAATAATCTCGATATTAAAGATGAACGATCAAAGTTTCGTTTTATCGGATATTTATTCCGAAAGCAAATACTTATACGAGTTTGGGTTTTCCGAGCCCCAGATGCGACAATTTTGCTTGTTGACGAAGCCATCGAGGTGCAAATGGGCCTCATCACTCAAGATGAGTTTTCGATGGAATTCCGGATCATTTTCATGCATTTCAAGGACCCAATCAGCAAAGACTCGACATTGTTGATGATCGGTCGGCTTGAGTTCTTGTGTAAACTGAACTTTATAAGCCTTAAGACCCAAATCTTTATGCAAAATACGGTGTAATGACGTTTGTGGAATGCCTAATTCCAAAGAACGACGAGGAATGGACAAACCTGGGTTTTCTTCAACACTTTCGGCTACAGCAGCAATATTCTCGGCTGTTCTTGAGCGACGTGCACGGGTTTTATTCTTAACATCACTAACTTGTCCCGACAGCTCGAATTTTTCTACCAATTTCTGTATTGCGGTCCGACAAGGTGCTTCACGACGACCCAAAAATGTTCGAGTTTTACGAACCGTCTCTGCCACATTTTCACCATTTTTATAGTGAATTTTAATAATTTCAATGCGTTGTTGAATCGTGTATCGTTCCATTTTTATTAATGGCGTAGTTTCTACTTGTCAAATGTCAAAAAATCACAGCTCCAAAAGTGACATCTACCGAAATAGCGGGCTAATTAAAATAACACCTCTTATTGGAAAACCCTTTACTTTAAGTTTGCGAATTATAAGTACGTGATACGCATATGTCAAAAATAAAAATTGCAATTATGCAGACATTGTTCCTCTATTGACACATTTCTTATTGAGAAACTTTTCTGGGCACATTTATGTTTTCGTAACTTACAAACTATGCCTCTAGGAAAATTACCCTTAAAGGAACAACGCAAGGAAATATTTAGTTAACTATTCCAAAAAGGGAAGTAACAATGAAGCAATAGTACCCTTGTGGACACTGTTACTATATAGGAAATTTTAGAGGCACATCTACGTATTCATAAATTGTGTTCGCCCATTGAGGCATGTTACCATATTGGAAATACGACCAAACATTTTCGAAACAAACAAAGATGTCATAGTGACGTCATAGTGTGTAAAATAGAAATTCAGAAACATTAAGGCACAAAATGTTAGTTGGGAAGGAAGCGGATATCGTGCGAATACAGTGTACGTGTGTAAGCTATTCAATGACAGTCAGACCCTAAGATCAAGGGAGGGGGGGGGGGGGGTGAATTACAAGAGGACTGAGCGTTATTTGACAATTCTAATTCTGCTTGATTTATCACATTTCAGATTTTATGAAATGAAAGTTCGAGTTTGATTTAGCAATTTTGAAATAAAAGTGATTTTTACTTAACAGTAGTGTGATACAATAGTGAAATATTGTTTTGTAAACGGTATTTTATATAATCAAGACCCCGGAGTCTTGAATTATGGTGTTGAAGTGCGCTGTGCTATGCTTCAGAAACAACTGGAGTTTGTGTCGACGAAAAGAATTTTTCAAGCAAGTTTTATAGTTTTACTAATAAATTATAGTGTTTTAAGTAAATCAATAATGAAATATTTATAAAAATAAACAGCAATGCCTGTTTGGTTACAATTGAATTGTCACATCGGCATTAAATTATTTTATACAAAGGTAATGCCAAGAAATATTATCTGAAAATAAAGGGGCGCTAAAAATTTGTTTATTTTACATAGCAATTTGGATTATAAAAAATGTCCGCCTTCAAAATGTCATGATTACATTACTGCCATGACGAAACGAATACAAACACAGCACATACTAATAAAATTCGGCGAGTGGCTTGCGTTTTCACCCGATATTCCGTTTCCTTATTAGTTATTTATTCAATGGCTAAGAGAAGTCAGACTTCAACTGCTCTCTTAGCTTATGTGGAGAATTTTTATTAAAAGATTCCAGTCAAAAATTTAAAAATTATGCAAACGTCAAGACTTATTAAGTTAGCATGTCTTTACCCTTATGCCTGTTTGAGTTAAAATCGGTAAGAAAATGTCTAGAAATGTTGAACTAACTTTTTTGTTTTATTCGAACGCTCTCAGCTTAGGTTTGTGAGCTCCTTGCATAAAATATAAGGTCCACTGACTGAAACGCCCACTATCCGCCCCCTAGGAATAAGCTGTGTTCTTGAATTTTTATTGGAAGAAGTATCATAAAGTGTCGGCATTTTTTATCAGGAAGCTTGACAAAAGCTAAAAACTAAGTAAGTTTTTGGTTGGAATGTATAGGTATTTTCTGCTCAATTAAAAATTTCCCAGCTCTAACCACAAAGAATACTTTATTTTAATTTTATGTAAGTGAATGAAATACTCTTAAACCATGAAATATTTTATGTATGATCCCTGCAAAATTTAAGATTGGATTCAATTTTGTATTAAATCACTTACTGGATATATAATTTTTAAGCTACATCTGTAAGAACTCTAATACCTAAGTGAATATATACGATTTCTTCTTATATTTCAGTATCACAACTGGAGACATGTCAGGACAGCTATTTTTCATGTTAAAGATTTGCAGGATTGCTGTAATGCACTTCCAGGTATGTCATTTTGCTACACCTATAAATTACTTTGCTTTAAAATATTTCTATTTTTTTTTTTTTTAATGCTGTGAAAACTAAGTAAATTTCCTTGTAAATGGTTTGAATGTCGCATCTTGTTATCATTTTCAATGAAAGTACAATTTCTTCTTATAATATTATCAACGAGTAATTAAATTCATGTGCTACTTGCACTAAATAAGTATTACGATTTATAAGAATAATTTCCTATAAAAACAATATTACACATTCCAAAAGCAGAGCTAAACAAATCTTTTTAGTAAGACTTCTAACAGCAGTTGCCTAAACATTTTAATCACAAGAAGCTGTGTGAATTTCTGCAATTTAAAACAAACCTTCACGAAATATTCTCGTGTTCTGTCATAAATATAAATTACAAGTGTTTCTAAGTCAATGGTATACGTTCATGCAGTCAGGTTGAAATAATTAACAGCGCAGCAATCCACACAACATAGCACTGAAC
Organism: Dioctria rufipes; assembly: GCA_963924295.1. Taxonomy (NCBI): domain Eukaryota; kingdom Metazoa; phylum Arthropoda; class Insecta; order Diptera; family Asilidae; genus Dioctria; species Dioctria rufipes. The sequence goes on along the minus strand of OZ002745.1, from coordinate 25,248,104 downwards.
TAATGCAAGCAGCTCTTCCAAGATGCGCCTCTGCAATGTTATTTACTTAGCTATATCCTTTTATGTTATTCTTGAATTTTGACACCTAGCGTTTCTATGGAATCGTCCTTAGAGCTTTGTATACCTATCTATTGTTTTGATGGTGACTACTATGCATACATGCACACATTCATATAGTAACAGTATTATTGCAATAGTGACATTTTCTTAGGAATATAAACTCCTTTCGCTGATTTTCATTATTCACATCCTCCATGGTATGGTACACAACATTCCACAGTGCAGGATACAAAATAAGATTTTCTACGAAATGTGGTTTTGAATGCGCCTATATGAATCTGTTAGAATTAAATATGCTTCGAAGATAATACATTTAACCTTTTCATTTATAGTAAATGCTGCAATGAGTTGAGTTACTCTATATGTTAAATACTAGACGATTAATTTAAGAATCACAATTTTCGCTCAAGCATAGAGTTTTAAAAAAAAAATCATTACATACACCAATGATAACACCAACCTAAAACCTGGCTGAGTTAAAGGATAGGAGCTCAAAGATATTATTAACATCATTCCTCTTGGGCCCAGCACATCTGACACATCTAACCACATCTGACACATTGAAGGCAGAAACACATCCAAGCAAGCCTCAGACCTGGCCTATCTCAGGCTTCCTCACAGCTCGCCTCAAGGCTTGCCTCAGAAAAATGAAAACAAAATGATACCACCGGGCTCCGTAGAATATACTGTGGCTCGGTGCTGTCATTTCAATTTTGTTAGTACATCTGTTGACAGAAGTAGGCCTGAGAGAGAAAAATTTCGAACATTGAGCAAAGCGAGCTTTGCGGCTAGGCCTTGAGGCTAGCTGCTGGCTTGGTTTTGTGTTGCATCATTTAACAACCCGTGTTGGAAATTTTGACAACACCTCGAGGAAGCCTCGAGGCCTGGATGTGTTTCTGCCATGAGAGTTTGTGATTTTGTTTGTGAAATCATAGACATTTGGTTAATATACATTTTTATACCCTAGATGAAATCATAGGGGTATACTAAGTTTGTCATTCCGTTTGTAACACCTCGAAATAATGATGGTAGAGCAAAATGGATTGGACACCCATTCATAATATTAAAAGTTATTTCGATTTTTGCATGTCCGTCCGTCCGTCCGTCCGTCTGTGCGCACGATAACTTGAGAACGCGAACACGTAGAGAGCTGAAATTTTGTACACAGACTTTAAAAAAAAAAAGTAAAATTAAGGTCGAAAATGAGCCAAATCGGGCAACTCCTTCGTGGGGTTGCCATATAAAAATTTCGTTTTCCGCTATATATTTGGTCACTGCCTGAGAACGCGTCGACGTAGAGAGCTGAAATTTCGCACATGATGTTTTTACTACATTAGGAAATAAAATGTCAAAAATGGACTAAATCGGGCAACTCTTTCTTGGTGTTGCCATATAAAAATTTCGGTTTTTTACGTATACTTTGAAAACGATCAGTCCAAGACATTTTTATGGTACTAAAAACTTCTGCAGAATACGAAATCCTATAAAATTGGTTATAATCATTTTGTCTGTGCGACAAACCGTTCTAGAAATATATGCGAAAAACAACTTCAAAATCAATACTTGAATAGATCGGTGACCATACGAAATTTAATACGGGCATTCATCTAGGGCAGTGGTTCTTAACCGGTGGTGCACGCACCCCTTAGGGGTGCGAGCTTGAATATTTTGGGGTGCGAAATTGTAATTTTACAAATTCACGTGTAGCTAGCAAAATAAAAAACTAATCTTAAAAATTCATTTTGGTTAGTAAATTTTTTATTCCCTAAACATTTTTTAAATATGTTTGTAAATTATAAACCATCGAGACAAATTAATTTTTGTATTTTTTCTACAATTACAAAAATTCAAATGCGTTTCTAGTTTCTATACTAATTTTTATATTTCCTCGAAATTTCAGTTGATTGTTGCGATTATTCTTAGATCCATTTATTTATAATCTGGACTCAATGGATGACAGTAATTTATTGAAAGATGACCTTGTTGAACTACGGACAAATGGACATAATCAAATGGAATTTGAAGCAGAGAATTTGGAAAATTTCTGGTGTGCTCAAGTAATGTCATATCCACGATTAGCTAAAATAGCGCTTCAGCATCTTGTTCCATTTGCCACAACATATTTGTGTGAGATGGGATTTTCGTCACTTGTGCATATAAAAACAAAAGCTAGAAATAGACTTAATGTTAGTAATGATATGCGTGTAGCTATTTCAAAAAAGATCCCCCGGTTTTCAAAAATAATTGAGGAAAAGCAACAACAAAAAAGCCATTAATAAAAACTTTGATAATTTATAATTGATTATTTCAGCTAACAATTAAAATTTATAAAAAATTTGTTACGCACATAAAATTAATAAAAAATATGTTTTGCATAATGTTTGTTTTTTAATTTATATAACTCAATAATTTCTAGTAAGGGGTGCGAGAATATTGTTTGAAAATTTTAGGGGTGCCGGTAGCTAAAAAGGTTAAGAACCACTGATCTAGGGTATCCTAAGAATTGGTCTTAGACCAATTCTAGCTTTTTTACTTGTTTTAAATAATTTTGTTAAGAAAAGTATAAAGATGAGGTATAAAGATGTGATTACGGTTGGGAAGATAAGAAGCAAACTTAAGATTATCAGAAGACCATTTTTATATGAATAGTACTTTAAGGCGCAGAAGCTATTCAAATCAAACTTTTATTAGTTTTCTATAAGAACACTCCAAATATTTTAGAATGTTAGGGTTAAGTAAGGGCTCTCATGTATTAGTGGCAGAGTCTGTTTATACTGGTCAGTATGCTGCCTCTGACGCACGAAAACTTGTTGATAAGATGATGGTTGGGGGCAGCAATGAATCATAATCCTACCTACAGATCTCGTGCGGCAGAGGCAGCATACTAACCCGTCTAAACTGGATCATTGGAAAAAAAGAGCCTTAAGAAACTTCCTAAACTTCTTCCCTTTAAGCTCTTAGCCGTTATTTTCTCTATCCCTCTAAATTTGCTCCAATTCACTCACACAGAATCAGGGAAGTGGTTGTCCTTGGTTTTCTGCAGTGATTCACTCACTTATTGCTGAGCGGGATTTTTTATATCGTAGATATCTCAGATTAAAGACCACTGAAAGCCGTACACATTAGAAATTGATTAGAAATCTAGTCAACTCTAGGGTTCGCGTGGCCAAGAGGCGATACTTCAATCAAAAGTTTTACCCCCATCGAAAATCTTGTGAAGAAACTTGCGGAAGCCCTCCATTCATGGCAGAGATAAATCCCTGTGTAACTTGAACTCAAACTTACTTAACTCACATTACGATCCTATCCCTTAAATCGCTACATGTTTCACTCAAATAAAGATCACCCTTATTTTAGTTTCAGCTGTATCGATGCCAGTGAGATTGTTGTAGCAACTGGTGCTGTCAAATCTTATGCAGTGGGTCCAGATAGTACTCCACCTAAATTTATCAGGCCTCTTCTGTCTTGGATAATACAGCCAATTCTGCATATTTTTAACACTTGCCCCATGCCATGTGTCGATATTTTCTTCTGCTTGAAGAATCACCTCAGTTGTGGCTATGTCTAAGACCAATGCAGCTGAGGTTCTAGGTGATTTTCGATCAATTAGCCTATTAGAATTTCTTGCTAAGATCCTAGAAAAATTTATGGTCACTTGTAAAACCTTTACTTATTAAATCCTCTTCAGTCCGGTTTTCGTAAATCTCGTAGTTGTGAGACAGCCCTTCTGAATGTCACGAGCAATATACGCAGCTCTCTCGACAGGGACCATCTGTATGTTTTTGCCCTACTTAATTTATCCAAAACATTCGATATATAGTCAATCATTCTAATGTGCTTGAAATGTTGGCCTCAGACTTCCAATTTCATATACTTTTGCTGTGTCCTTAATCCGCAGCTTTCTATTTAATAGATTGTAGCGGGTTAATGGGAAGTATTGTATTTCCGGTTCTTCGCCTCTAAATTGTGGTGTCCTTCAAGGCTCCATTCTTAATCCTTTGGTCTTCAGCTTGTATATAAATGACCTTCCTAATGTTGTTCAACACTGCAAAATTCACTTGTATGCCGATGATGTGCAGGTGCATCTCAGTCGACCAATAGGTGGAGGATTTATTGACAGGCTAAATTTTGACTTACGCAGCGTGCAATGATTATAATCTTTTATTGCTTAATGCTGGAAAGTCGCAGTGTATTTCTATTGCAGAGCAGTTGAGGTATCTGATCAGGTGGAAGAAATTTTTGTTTGGTAGCCCTACGAAAGAGTTGCCCACTTGGTCTCCTTTTAAATTGAATTTATATTTAAATTTACTTTTTTCTAAACAAGTCCGTGTGAAAAATCTCAACACTCTAAGTATAAGCGTTCTCGAGTTATCGTGATATGACGTTCGTTATACACATTTTTCCGCGTCTTTGTTGCCGTCTGCCACCACTTTCCCACCAACCAAATTGTCTGCCATTTTTACCACTGATCATGAAATATAATTCTCTGCTGCGAGAGCAAAACTTATACCAAAATCATAACTTAACCGATTTGTTTTAATTCTTAGCGAGCGTCTTGCAGCGCATTCCATCACTGGAAGCCAGGCAGAGTTCCGAATATAATTTATCAACGACGTAAAAGAATATGATAAGACGGAAAATATTGTTTATGAAATGACGCAAGTATTTTGGTCACCATCTCTCCATCTAATAGAGAGAACAGGAAGTATTGATACCAAAAAGATCCGTGTACATGAGTGTGGCTTTTCGTAGAGGTGATTGAAGCACGGCAGAATATATGGAAGAAAGAACATACCTTGTGAAAAATGAATCAGCTGCTTGATTTATTTACATTTGAAATAGCTGAGAAACTCATGAGGTGCTTGGTGTAGTGACAGCGACTAGGAGCATTTTCGGTGGGAGCAAGCGCAATATTTTCAAATAGATATCTATATGTTGCCCCACAACCAGAATTTGACTACGCTAAATTTTGCTTATCACATTTCCTGTTCTCTCTATATTCTAAGATCGCCAATCCATGCTATATAATTCAATGATGGGTGAGAGTGAGTTTTCAATCCAGTATCCGCGGTATATGCAAAGAGGTATGAAAAGCGAGCGCGATATGTATCCATAGGAGAGCTCTTTCATAGCTTTTGTAGTTCTCTATTTCCTACAGGGTTTTGTTGCACCTTCCAGTGACAAGTGACACGCACATCTTTGGACCCTGAAACAGAGTTATTTTTAAAGTAAAAAGTTCATATGTTATGTTTCAAAGCAAATATCAGAATGCAGCTAACCCCCGAAATGCCACGAAGTCAGCAATGATACCAACACGATAAAAGTCATTAGTGAACCAAGTACAAGCCATGAAGTAAGAGCTCACTCTTATGCTTTTATACTCTGATGGGGGAAGAACTACACTTTCATCATAAACAGGTCCTATAACCTAAAGCTATCTCTCTTACAGAAAAATTAAGTTTTAACAAATTGGAACCCAATAGCATATAGAGCAAATTTATAGAAACTATTGTAAACGAAATCCAAGCTAGTTTCATTGAAAAACTCCTGCAGCTAAACAAGGCCACAAGTCTGTAATGTCGGCCGCTAACCGATTGACTATCCCCTCATTCAAGTCGTAATTCATGGCTTGTACTTATTTTCGGGGATTATGGCTACAGCAAAAACCACCATGCTGCCTATTCAATCGAATAGTCTTTTATTAAAGCTATCTGTGTTTGACTTTAAGTTTTTCTTATAAAATCATTTAAAGAAAAGCACTATCGCTTAGCGCTTAAAATTTCGATTAAAATTTTCCGTATACATGGCACTTTTCTCACAGGGCTCACATAGCAAAATGATTGCTACCTACTTTATTGTAATTATTCCATTCTATGCATTTTAAATTGAATGATAAATTCAGTATACCTCAGTACTTTACAATTTTATCTAGCTGGGGTTTGAAAATACCAAAAATGCGTCTTTAATGTGAGATGTCAAGAAAGAATTCAAATCCGGAATTCCAAAATCGATGAGAAATTATCCCTGTAAGTCATAGCTCTATAAAGAAAGCTGCAATTAGTAATGCTGGAACAGCCATGAGTGATTTATGGTGAGTTAATGAGGGTTGCCAGCTTAACCGAATAAAAAAAAAAAAAAAACATTAATGGAATAAACTTTTAGGCTACTCCTCACTGATTAAATGTTTTGCTCGTGACGGTAATCACTTCCTAAATGAAGTTAGCTAGGGTCGTAATTGATTCCTAGAAGACACGCTGTGAATGCTATTTTTGTCAAATTACTGGTAATGGAAGTGTAACAGGCTGTGGTAGAGTGTTTACAAGAGAACGAAATGAATAAATAATAACTCCTGTATTGTTTTAGGTAAATCTATTTTTATATGATGTTAAGAAGTTGAAGTAAGTTAAATTGAGCCTTCAACTTGTGAAAATCTAATTAATTATTATCAGATATGTTGATGCTGTTGAATAGATTAGAGTTCTCCTTTAAGTTCTTCTATATTTCCCTATATACGACGGATACCTTGTATTAAGGGTTTTCTTTGTAGTTTGGTGTCATATCGTGTAGTCTATCCATTTCTACTTTATTTATGCTAATTTTTCCGCGGTGCTGTCTATCGAAGTGACTTGTAGCCTTAGACCTGCAAGAGCTGGGCACTGAAATATCACATTCATCGAGGTTTTATCTTCCTCTTCGCACAGTCGATACAGTTTACTGTCGGATTTGCCTTTCTTCTTCAAGAAGTGACATGTTAAGAAGTTTTCTTCTACGGTTCAAATGCGTAAACCAATGCTTTCTCACATCGGTCAGTTTAAGCCGATGACCAGTGATTGCGTTAGAAAACTATCTGCACAACTACCTGCTAAATCAATTAAGTGGTCGGGCACATCTGGAGAAGAGAGGGGTTGAAGAAGTTCTTCCCTTGCCTCATATCAGGTGTGTAATGCCAAAAGAAATTCAGTTGCTTGTTTTCCCACTGGAAAAGTTCTCCCCTAAAGTGGCTTTTCGATAGGTCAAATGTCGAGTAGGGACCAGTATATGGACACACAGCTTCGTTTTTAACCAGTATGTCCGCTTTTTCATTACCGTCCACCCCTTTAAGTCCAGGAACCGAAACCAAGGTTACTTGGTTATCCCTAGACTGCATCTGGAGTTTCAAGCAGCAGCTCCAGACTAGTTTCGATTCAAAGACTTGAGAGAGCGAGGAGCGCAGCTTAGCTTTCAGAACAGATGTATGTAGATGTTGGAGTTCTAGCAGCCCTTTTTTAGGATTTCCTGAGCTCCAACCTCTATGACATAAATTTTCGCATGAAAAATAGAAGGTGAGGCACCATGCGGATTGGATAGTTGCACTTCTGAACCAACCACCCCTGTGCCTGTTTTGCTATCCTTCCGGGATCCATAAGTATACCAGACTTTGGCCCGTCGTGGTAACTGGAGCCCTCTGTTTATTATCTGGCTTCTTTCGTTAATGGTTACCTGGTAACTTCTTTCAAATGAAAGTCTTTTGGCCATAGTATCTGTCGGAGCATCTAGGTCATTCATGTTGACCTGATCGAAGATATTGACGGGAACTAGCACTGTTTTACCTAGGTTTATTGATAGTCCCATGTTCTAGCACCATCTGATAACGATATTAAAGTTAGTTTGCATAAGCTCGGGTAAAGCTGATTCCATGTTTCGTTTTGACACAAATGGCAATGTCATCAGTGTATCCTTGGGACTTGAAGCCGGCCACTTGGAGTAAATTTAAAAGCTCATCCACAACTAAAAGCCATAGCAGAGGTCATAAAATGATTGTTGTCCACTTCAAATAAGTCTTGGTTATTTATGTAGTTGATGAATTACTTTCTGCAAGATGCGACATCATGGTATTACGTTTCTGGGGCCGGATTCTGTAACACGGCGAGTTGTGCAGTTGGGGAGATGAGTTTTTTTTTACATTTAACTCCCCACTTGGATTTCTGTAACTCAGGAAATTTGTATTGAGAAATACCAAACTATCTATTCCACTCGCAAAACTGTGTTCTACAAAGGTGCCTAGGTACCTAGGAATTTTCAAATTAAATTATGGATCCACCGCATATCCTTGCTATAAAAAAGAAAAAAAAAACAATTTATGGAAATCCATATACTACTTGCACACAAACATCGATTTCGATACCTCGGGTACCCACTAAAAATCTTAAATCACGTGGAAATGGTCAATTTGGTCACTTACAGTACAGAAGATATGCTATAAAACTTTTAAATATGCATGGTAAAGCATGTGTGTAAGATGAAATCGTATCTACATTTTTCTCTGTTCCGATAAATGATTTGGAGATAATTGCAAAAGAAATTAATCAGTCCTATTTATGGTGGAAAAATTACGGTTTTTTGTTACAAAAATGGTCATATTTTCAATTCACCAGTATGAGGAACTGGTAAGTTGAGGAAATTCACTTCCCATTGGAAAAATGCTCATAATAGAGTACTAATGGATGTGAAACGGAAGTAATATGTGCAAAATATTGGAACTAGGGTGTATATGACCCAAGTGTAAAAAAAAAAACCCCTCTATTTTTATTATTTTTTTAAATTTCCGCTAATCCGCTCTCATTTTTATCCCCGTATCATATCATATTCCGTCAGACCTCCCATTTTTTATACCTTCTACATTCCTTTCCTTCTCTCCATTCTTCAATTATACCGGAAAAATTCGAAAAAACATTAAAATGCCTTACAAACTACCCTTATAAAAAAAAATATTTCTTTTTATCTCAACCATGGATGGTAATAGACACATGCATCTCGAATATAAAAAATAAGTCCAACCCTCTACAACATAAAGTGATACCCTTTATCGTCCCCGGGACGATTCGCACTTTTTTATACATCTTACGTTTTCCATAACTTTCCAAGTATCTTATAGAGTTGCGAATGGAAAGTTAAGGAGTCTTAATCGCGGAAAACGAAAATTCTCATTATCCAAACTCCCCAACTCTCCGTGTTACAGAATCCGGCCCCTGATGTCGATGAACCTGTAAGCAGTCATTATTAGGAACTCCAGATATGTACAAGCATAGAATATATTTTCACGCTTTTTCGAAATCCGAAATCATCCGAACGATATTTAATTATGTTCCCAATGTATTCATAGAAAGTATATGGGATATTTTTTTTTTTAGATGCAAAAAATATATCGCCTGAGGAATGTCACCTGGAATGCATTAATTTTAGAATAAGTCTGATATACATATTTCAGATGCCGAGGCATTTTTTAACAATAATTTCATTTATAAAAATACAAGAAGAATTCCAAAAATCGTATTTTCGAAAAACTTTACGTAAAACTTTTTATTTCCTATTTAGAAATTTAGAAATTCTTTCACTTGTTTAATATTTAATTAAATTTGCCAATCTACATAAATAAAAATGTAAATGTTCGTTTGTTCAAAATCTTAAATCTCCGAAATTTTTTCACCGATTGCTTTGAAATTTTGACACAACTTTGTATTCGAATACACGCATGTTTTTACATATCCACCTACTATTATATAAATCGCACACCAGTGCCAGTTAAAATATACTTTTTTTTTAAAAAAAGCGCCATCTGTTAGACGTAAAAGCAGCACTAGCTATATTGAATATTTATTTCACGATTCCATTTCAATGTTTCCGATTTGTGATCCATGTGCAGTGTATGTCAAGCTCTGAATTTATTGGAGAAGAACCGACGCTGGGATTTATTCATTAATGACGCGTACAACATGTCACATCCAAATAAAATTTGTGCATTGTTTGCAGTCATATATAACAGCCACTTCTTTAACTCTAACACTCTAACTGAGTTATGAGAGAAATATAAATCACACATGTTTGAAGATATTTTCCTTCGAATATGTAAGGAAAATTCAAATATGAATATTGATTTCACAGCAGAAATCTACAACGAAACGTTGATTGAAGATTTGTGCTTAGAAATCGCGAACAAAGTTCTTAATCAATTGAGAATGCCAGCACCGAATAGATCTGCTGCTGCTTCGTTCGATGTAGAATTGCGTCGTGAACAAAATTACAACACAGATGATCTTTTGTTGTATGTGCAATCAAATATTCCTAAGCGAACGATTGAGCAAAAAGGCATTTACGATCAAATAATGCAGACTATCAATAACGAATTTGGCGAAGTCTTCTTCTTATATGCGCCAAGAGGAACTAGTCAAACATTCCTAATTAGATTCATTCTGGCCTAATTAGATTCATTCTGGTAGCAATTCGATCCTAAAATGTCATAGTCTTAGCTATGGGGAATAGCTGCGACTTTGCAGCTAGATGGACGAACTGTTCAATTCGCTTTGAAATTGCCATTGAACATTGCATGGAAAAAGTATTGCAGTATTGCTCGAGGCTCTTGATCGATCATTGCAAGATATGTGTGGAAACATCAAACTATTTTGGAATGCATTAATGTTGCTTTCTGAAAACCAAAATGCTTGCCTGAAATACTGTACTTTGTGGCGGCATGTAAAAACGTTAAAATGAACTACAAATATGCGTTTCCAGCTACAAAACGATCGATCAGCTAAAATATTCGCACATCAATTGCTGGAAATTGGGAATGAAAAGGTGGCGGTTGATATGACCTAAGGACGAATTTCATTGCCTCATAACTTATGCAATTTAGTGACGTCAAAACAAAAGATAAATTGGTAGAAAAATTATTTCGCAATATTCAAACAAATTATAAGAATCACGATTGGCTGAGTGAACGAGCTATTCTTGGGGCCAAAAACATCAGATCTTCCAGGGATGCCACCGCGCACGTACTGCAATTGAAATTCGGCATGCCAATCATCATATTGCAAAATATCAACCAGCCAAAGTTTTGTACCGACGTAAAAATAGTAATGGGTGACATCGTTGAAGCAACAATCTTGACAGAACCTTTCAAGAGGAAAGAGTAGCGTTCCCTCAAATTATCTAACCAATTGCAATAAGTTCGATTCTTTCAAAGGATTTTGAATCTATCATTAACTCCGAATTAATGAAGTAGCTAGAAACTAATCATCTCATCAATGATCAACACTATGGCTTCCGAGTTAAACGCTCATCTGGAGACTTGCCGACTTTTCTTACGAAACGTTGGAACCGTAGTCTTCATAATTTTGGTGAGTCCAAAATCGTTGCCCTAGATATTTCAAAGGCCTTTGATAGAGTCTGGTATCCAGCCCTTTTAGCCAAACTTAAAGCATTTGGTCTCTCCCCTCCTCTTCTATTATGGATTGAAAGTTTCCTATCTATTCGCCAAATACGTGTTGTATTAGATGGAGTTACATCTGAACTTCATCCCGTAAATACCTATGTTCCTCAAGGCTCTGTTATATCTCCAATTCTCTTTTTAAGTTTCATTGTTAATCTGCTTTCCCTTACTTTTAATCCCATCCATAGCTTCGCTGATGACAGTAACCTTGATTTCACTTACTCTGTTGACTCCAGGGGGAATGCCGCATATATTAAACAGTCGCACTTTGGAATAGATGGTAAACTATCTGCAATCTATTTTTCCTCCGGCATACAATCTGCGGAAGTTTACTGGCGACATACATCGGCATCTCCGCCAGCCACTCTCCTCATATCCCCATAACACTTTCCCTATCTCCTTTCTGCCATGCTGTGTCAATTCAAGAGATTGCAATCCCCAATACGATTAGCATTTGTAATCACCAAAGCTGAGGGTAAGTCTTTAGAATTGTGCAGTTTAGATACATGGATTGCTTCTCGCATGGACATTTATATGTTGCGTGTCCGACAAACCAGACAATCTCAATATCTACAGAGGCAGACGTTTTGCGAGGCCGAGTTCAAAAATTCTGCGGGGCCTGAATGCAAATCCTACACTGAAATTTTACAACGAGGAATTATTTATTTAAAAATGCTATTACATATTACGTATATATATTTTATAAGATGAATATTAAATAATAAACAATCCAATAATAATATTAAATAATTTTTCTCGTTTTTTTCGACGCTAAATCTTTGATAACATCATCAAAATCTATTGAATTTACTATTTCACTTTCTATTGACAGAATAGCCAGAGATGAAAATTTCTCTTGGCTTATCGATGATCGCAGACAATTTTTAATTAGTTTCAACCACGAGAAACTACGTTTTGCTGAAGCCACGGTTACTGGCGTCATCAACATAATTTGTAATATGATTAATAAATTTTGATATGCTTCCGAGAAATTGTTCTTTCCGTTATTGACCAAAACATCTTAATTTCTTCAAGCATTTCAGTTCCGTCGAAATCTCCTTCCAAATTTAAGTGAAAATCTTGACAACATTTTAAAATATATTCAATCTAAATATTCATCATCTAAATTCCCAATCTCATTCATATATAGAAAATCAAAAATATGTTTTTTTTTATTTGCATATAATTCGAATCTACTTTTAAAGGATACTAACGCAGTATCCATAATTTTCAAATAGTTATTAACACGGAACTAGTCTTTTATAGCTGATCGTCGATGATTCATTCTGTCCTTCATAATCGAATATTTTCCAATTTTTGCCCCTGTATGATGATTTCAAATCTGATGTTAAATATGTCCATTTCTTTTGCAACTTCATTTGCTGCGATCATAGCTTTGCTAAATCCTTCATTTTTGTATTCCTAATGTATAGTTTAATTTCTCTAAAAAGTACATTTCTCAGAAAGCATCTTGATATATTTTTATCTAAAGTAGTTTCCAGGATATGAGGAGTTTTTTTAGTTACGCTGAGCTTTGATGATTTTTGTTACTCCTTTAAACTGAATCATCGCTACTTCTTGCATCTGCTACTGGTATCATCATTCTGCAAAAAGTTAATCAAAATCGGTGTTTTTATTGCGGCGGGGTTGGGTTGAAGCGAAAATGCTGAACCAGCCTTGCGCCGGCCTTGAGTGGTACAACAAAAAATATTGTTTACCCACAGCATTGCGAAATTAAATGTTTTATAAACTTGCCCTTTTTTCTTTTCCATTTAACCGTTTGGTCGGGTACAGCTAGTTTCACAATAGAATTGAATAAGTATAAATGTTCAATGGGCGTTTTCACAAGGTTTTTAGACTTCAGAAAAGATTTCATGAACTTTCATATACATCTACAACATTCAATTTATCTGCATTTTTGATTACCATTTTGTCTTTCAAGTATCTTTAATTTGATGTTCAAGCTACTTGAGAGAGATAGAAAGTCTATATAAAAATTTATTTCGAAAAACGAACCTCTGACATTAGGTAGTCCTTGAAATATTTTAACATATTACTTCTTGCAAAAACATCAAATTGAATTTTAAATCTTCAGAAGAGAATTGAAATACCTCCCACATTACCCGGTGCGTTATTTACCTTTCTACAGACTGTACAGACTATAAGTACCTACCTACCTACTATAATATTATTGTACACCTTCAACGAAATTGACTTCGAATATATGTATGTATGTATACACGCCGACACTACTCTGTAACTAAGGTAAATTTAAATTGTGGGAGGAATATTTAAATTATTATCTTTATATATGTACATACATTTATTAGATGAAAATAAGACAGTAAGTAATTTCTCATTACACGTTTCCAAGAGCTTTTTAGACACATAATCCCTTCCTGACGAGAGTAATTTGGCGAACAAAAGAGCCAGTTAGTGAGAGAATCCTTTTGAACTCCATGACAAAAGAAAGACAGATGTGAAGATAAAAGTTAATGCCTCATTTTTTACATGATGTAAACTTAAAAAAAACAAAAAGAAAACTCAATATTTATTCTCCAGTTTATCTATATCTTTAGAGAAACATAGATAACATAGATAAAAAATCAAGATGGAATGAATATTTACATCTACTATGAAATAAAAATCGATTTCCATCACCGACTGCAAGCACTACAGAAATCATTCCAGTTTCTTATTCTCTTACATGTGGATAGCGAATCATTTCTTGACCCTATTCTTGATATTCTTTTCTAATGAGACATAAACCGTCGTCGGGTTGTCGCCGACCTCAAGAAATTTATTTGCAAAAACTAGAAGAAAGTCATTCTCCTTACACTGCTGTATGTAAGTAGGTATGTATGCCAGTGACATTTCTTAGCTAGCTCTTTGGGAGTGGCAATCCTGCGTTTCTGTCTTTTATGAGCCATTAAATTGGCTAACTTCCAGGATACTGGCTTTTCGGGCAATGCAAACTTTCAAGGGAATTTCACAATTGCTTTATGTCTCGAAGTGGAACTTGTAGCAATTACATAAAAACTACTTACATACGAGTGGAAGAGTAAGTATCTTTACAAAAACAAATTGGACTGAATGGTCCCACTTCCAAGAGGAATTGCTTTATAATATATTATATACATACATATATCTACATATATCTGCAGAAGTTGATATTGTGCACTCATCTAACAAGTCCTGTCTTTGGAACTGGGTAAATATACAGACAGCAACTAAATACGGAAAAGGGGTTATCGTAAATCCTATACGAGCCCCCCGAATACGTGGAATACCGTCGGTATCTTCGTAAACTTCAAAATCCCCAAAGATATAATAGTGCAGCAGTTTCATAACTTCATCTCCTTATACATTTCCATATATAAGAAGAAGAAGAATCCTCTCAGCATCCATAGATGAAGTTTAAAATTCTGCAACACAGAAGGACTGCTCCTGCTGCTGCTGCTGCTGCTGCAGTCAAGCACCCATAAACTTTGTCACCATGCATATGTGACATTTTGAATGTTCTGTTGCTCGAAATTTTCCCAAGTATTGATGATAGGAGAAGCCCTGCTCTTGTGCATGTTTCTTTTGAAACAACCCATCCGCATTAAATAAACTCTTTTCTTTTCGTCCTGGTGTACATTATGCGAAATAGATACTACAACAACACAACTCACAGAAGTTTCAAAACTTTTGCGTAAAAGTTTCAAAATTAATTTTTGTTCAAAGTAGATTTGCCTTGGGTATGCTTCGTTTCAGTTTATGTGACATTCACAGGAGTCAAGTTGACATCGTTTGCATTAACTCAAGTATAGCTTCTACTGCTATCTGTGTTCCACACATACACCATACAACTGTGGAGGTAATTTTGTTTGAACCATATAAAGAGAGCATCATTAATTATAATACACTCTGGGAGGAGTGGTTAGTTACCATAGAGTCTTGCAATATTTATATCCAAAGATGCATCCCACTTAATTTGCAGGGAGTCAAAAACTTCATTAAAAATTCTTTCAAAGAGAATTTACTAGTTGCTTTCGAAACACTAATTAATTCTTTTTAGCACAGCAAGAAAATCATTGCAGTAAATGAGGCGAACAGAGATGATGTAACGTAGCAAACATTACTGGGAATATGTAAATATATAGGTGATTCACCATATATCCTTTAACATTAAATAGAGTTTAAATGCTTATAGATTTGTGAATAGCGGCTCTTAAATAGTAAGACAAATATTTCCAGTAATCTCAATTCGATCGGTAATGGATTGTGGCAAGCATATCAAAGTTTCAATAAGATATTCAAGTTTAATAACGTTCACTGATTTTTTAAATTACTACTATGTAGAGAAAATTATTAAAGAATTTAATCTACTTAATGTTTGATAGATCTAATCAATTTGAGTACAGAGGTTTTTGCAAAAGTTTGAGGACGGTATTTAAAAGTTTATCGGTGAGATTTACAGAACTATAGCGACCATCCAACATAAGCTGAATAATTAAAGCAGATTAAAAAATTTGATAGATACTATCCTATCATTACTGGCATTCCGTATGCCTCACAGTGGTTCATTGCAGCCACAGAGTCACAGAGTGCACTTTATTCCCCTATGAATGGATTTAAGTGAAATTTTACACATTTGGTATTGAAAGAAGAAAATTTTCAACAGATATTTTGTTGTCCAATTCGTTTTTTTTTTTTAGTTTATATAGGGTGTTTCCCACTAGAGGGGGTTAATAGAGCAGGAGGTGATAGTACTCACCTAGACGAACCAAAACTGTATGTATGCCATACAATTTTTGGTTCGTCTTGGTGAATACTACCACCTCCTGCGCTATTGACCTCCTAGTGGGAAACACCCTGTATATATATTAGTTTTATTTCATTCAGAATTCATAGAAGCAACGATTATTGTTCACAATTTATTTTAAAGCATTTTTCAATTTTAGAACCCAATTTCTTTAAATAAAGAATAATACGAACTTAATCATCATTGTTCTCTAACTCTATAAAATATGGTGTATCATTTTCTCTAAAAGTGAAGCATTCTGATTGCATAATAATTGCTAAACTTCCTCCGGTAGAGCTTCTCTCTTTCGCCTTTGCCATCTCACCTTGTTTCCTAAAGAAAAAATTATAGGAATTGAGGAATCTATGGCTGGATGAAATACATCCTGGAGCTTCACAATCTGATTATATTTCCTGGCATGGTCAATTCAATTATTATTATAATATTTATTGAAAGCTTCTAATTTCCAATCTTGTCGTCAAACCTTCATTTTCAGCACTTATAGATGGAATCGTTTTCTTTTGAATTTCATTCACACAGATCCACAGAAGCAAATAGACTGTGGAGTATTATTATTCCAAGTAATAAAACTTGGGTCACCTTCATCATTAATTCGTAAAGGATTTAGGATTATTATGTATGATTTAAACGATGCGCTATATATGTAGGTACTACAGGGCAAGTATGCGTAAATATTTCGCTTTCCGGTGTGCAAACAGCATTCGCAAATATATTGCTAACAAGGGAATATATCATAGTTGCAAGAATTGTGATATATTCAGGTATTATCGTTTCAATAGAGAGTTATCCAATATAATAGATAGTGATTCTTCAGGAAGTTTTCTTCTTCACGGGATTATTTTTCTTTATCAAACTTAGTACCGCAGATGGTTTATCGTGGGAATAAGCCAAATATTGGATTACTGCAGTTAGCAAGCATTAGCCTATTACTTCTTTTTGCTTACTTTTCTTAGACTTATCAGGTTTTTGAAGGTCGCCCTGCTGTTGCTGCTCGAGTAGAAATTGTTGGTTGCATCAATTGCACAATTACGTTGGGTACCTTAAAATATGAATGCACCCATTTTTCATGATTCCGCACTAATCTGAATGATATTGTTTTTGATCAAACCAATAAATTTTGCTTTAAATTTCCTAACAGTTTTTACGTCAAGATCCTTTTGTCTCTTACGAATGAAGTTATCGAAATGTTGTCCGTCATATTCCGATAAAATACATTTTGCACAAGTTTTTTCACTATACTTGTCTTTAACAATAAAGTTGATTATTAGATCTAAATTTATAAATTTACAATTAACCCACATCTTAAACTTTTTCATAACATTTAATTTTCTTTCAACAAATACTTGGATCAAAATAGCTCAAAACGTTCTTATAACTTTTTATAACAAACGGAATCTGTGAAAAACTCATTTTAGGGCAAAGTCTAAATGTAAATTTACGATTTCTTGTAAAATTGGCATAAATGACACTCACAGAAACATGGTGTAGTGGAATAACACAAGATTATAATAATAACTAAGGTAGAAATCTGGGTAACATTCTCTGAAATATCAGGTAGAACGACCTTTTGTGCGGGGCATGAAGAATAAAACATTAAAACTCCGCTTTCACTTCGTGTTCGTTGAAAACCTAACTCCAGGTAGGTACATGTAAACCCTGTGGACCTCAACATCGTTTTTCTGAAAAAAAGGTGGACAAATGTAGAAAAACTGTTGCTGGTATCTGAAAGAGGGATAATCCGCGAACAATTCAGTATATTTAACTTGGAAGGATCCAGATGGACTCATTTTGAATCTCTAGCAAAACTTCAAAGACTATAACTATAGTACATACTTAAATATATGTTATTGAAAACAGATAACGGCATAAGATCTGTTTTTTTTTTTCTTTATAGAAATTAAACATATAGGTACAGAAGTAGCTTTCAAAAATATATTATACTATTACTCTATAAAAATTTTGGGTATTGCAGCTTGTTAAAGCATTGCATAAATTTTATGAATTTCGTACTCATAAATGTTTATATGATTTTTCCCTTATCCCATATCTTTGTTCTATTCAACTTAAAAAATTTCTTTTAAATCGGATTTAAGTAGGTACTCCAGAGCCTTTACAATAAGAAAAACCAGTCCAAATATAGAAAATTTAAAATTCAAAAATTAGCAATAAAGTGAACATTTTGGCTCCAATGAACCACTGTGTGCCTCAACGATAAAGATACGTTAAAATTATTGTAAATTTTGCAGAATGATTATTTGTCAGACAGTAAAAATGGTGATAATTAATTATACCTACATAGGTATATGTTTACATTCTGAACAACTCTTCAGCACCTTAAAAATATCTACGGCCATTTTCCCAGTATTCATGAAAAACCACTGTAATCAAATTTTGTTTTCCTCATACTGGAATAGGAAATCCGGCAAAATGAATAAAATGTATTATTCGTAAATTTGAAATAAATAAGCGCCATCTTCTGTCAGAAGTTTCCCTATTTCAACTTGGCATTACCAACTATACTTGTATGTTTATATTGGAAAAATTATCACAATTTCTTGGATATTTATCTTTGCTCATTTTGTTACTTATAAATCCTCATATTGTCGTACTGTGTATCTGTGTATTTTGAAGAGATGTTGGCAATGGGTAATTTTTTAGTTGATATTTTTCTCTCCTGGTAAATCTATCCTTTTCAATAGCATTCTGAACCTGAGAATTTCTATGATGGTCCAAGAATAGATATAGTTTTTTTTTCTCCTTCATGATCGACGTTCACGAATAACTTTTATAAATTTAGTTATTTTCTACTTCTTCCTTTTCATATTGTACGAGTTCAAATCAACCCTCAAATATTTGTGAGCTCTTCTTTTTTAGGCTTTGCACAAGACCGGATTTAGATTTGATAAGGCCCTAAGCTTTTTGAGATATAGGGTCCTTTATAAGTCCAGATATTATATGTCAGTGCCAAATATGATTTTCGGATACCTAGATGGTTAAACTGAAATACAATTAAGAAGTATATAGATAGCATAAACAAACTAATAGCTGATAACATATAACATGTATGCTATTAGTTTATCTAAGCAGATAGTGAAATAATAAATCTTTAACTTAAAATCATTTTTATTCATAACAAACTCTGGTAAAAAGAACCAAAAGTTCTTTTCAAAGGCACAGTTTACAAAGGCTTGTTATCTAATCTCTTGAAACATGCTATAAGAATTAAGGACTTATATTAAACTAAAATATTTTCTTTCTTGCCTTTGCCAGAGTAAAGTCATTAATGACATCTTCAAATGATAAACTGTGTAGTTTTTTGTCACTTTCTATGCACATGAGACTGAAGGAACACAAATTTATTTTGAGTCCTTGTTGTTCTAAATTCATTTCTTATCAAAATATTATAAAAAAAAAGAGCAATTAAATGTGATAGAAAATATTCTCATTATTTAGGTTATGTACTTGTGTAAAATGCACTTTCCTGAAATATAACTCCAGTAAGGACACAAAAAAATCTCTTCTAAATAATGTCAACAATCAATTTATCAAAGAAACACACATTTTAAATCCTACAGAAATGGCCAAACATATTGTAACGTCTGCCGGCTCACTCGACAACAAAAGGTCAGCGCATGCTCGAGTATAGCGGGGCAGCACAGAGGAATCCCCGTCTTTACTATAAACACAGTTCTTCGAAAAGACGCGCCCTGAAAAAATTGAGTGAAGAGTGTTGTGACTCAGGTGCCCAATGCCCCGAATCACAACCGTAAGGGCAATACATCAATATATTTCCTTATGCAATATGTTGATGTATCACCGTTTGATCCTGAAAACAAAAAATTATTGAAACAAAATTTACTTCATACATTCCATTCTCATTTAAAATTCATTCCCTTATTGTAATAAAATGCAATTAAGCATAAATTAATAATAAAATGCAATTAAGCATAAATTGCATTTTATTATCAGGCACACATGGATCCAGCTAGCCCCCCCCCCCCCCCCCCCCACCGAAGGCCACTAAAAAAATTGCAGTAAGTCTTCTGAATTTTTCCTAACAAAATGATTCACATCTATTCTACTGCACCTTTTGTAAAAAACATAACAATTTCTGGAAGCGTTTAATATGATACATTTAGGAACGCAGGCCCTAGCTAGCACCTTGGCCTTCGGTCATGGTTGTTGAAGTCTATAGAAAAAACAGGAAGCGCGGATACCTGTACATGAGCGTCGCTTTGCTCGGGGTGTTTGAAGTAAGACAGAGCCTATTTATGTTAACGCGATGGAAGGTTTGTTTTAATTGAAAACAGCTGCCAAAGGGTCTTTGATAAGCCTTCCATGTAAATACGGCTACCTAGAACATTATCGGTGCGCCGTGGTAAAACAAACATTTAAAGAAACAATTATAACTCGTAATTGGAGAAATTCAGCAAAACTACACAACGGCGAGGAAGTCATTGTGCATTTTTGTAGTGAGTGTTATTACATTTAAAACAAGAGATTGATTTTTAAGTAATTTGTTTTTATTATTTCGTAAAATGTCATAGTTTTTATAGAATACTTAGCCCAAAGGTTAAATAAAAAGAAAATAAATATGCAGATTGGGAGAGTCTCAATAAGTATCCTAGAGAATTTGGTTGGTCGGTCTGTTTTGCTTCAAGGGATGTTGTGAATGCACATTTGAATTTAGTACAATTCTAAGTCATGGCATGCGTGAATATATTCAGTATTTATACAGCAGATCTTAACAACAGCAAAATCGCTGTTGGTTTAACGATAAGTGCAACCAAGCAATAATAGCGAAATAGTCTGCTTTTCGCACCTATCAATTGCATCTATGTCCAGAACTGAAACACTATCCAAAGAGAAAAATTTCTTTTTGACCAGAACGTTAGAATATTGGCAAGACGCAAGGGCAGCAAAAGCTTCTCATCAGGTCAAGACTATCAGGAGCAACTTCAGCAGTTCCTCTAATCCTTCACTACTTTACAATGAAGTGATTGTTGACTCCTTGAATAAATCTAATATTTAGACTGTTAGATTCACTTCAAATTTTCCTTTCCCACCCGCTTTACATCTTCCTTCTAGATGTGTACAAAAGTTAATACACATCCGTACGAGAGATATTTTCAAGGTCCTTAAGCAGATCAACGTCTCCATAGGTGCAGGTCCTGATGGTTTCAAGCCCAGTTAAATAAAACCTGTGCCTCATTCTTGGCTAAAGCTCTGCGAAAACTATTCTACTTGTCTTATTCGATAGAAAAATTTCCAATTACTTGGAAACTACCTCACGTTCAGCCTATTCCCAAGAAAATAAAGTGATCCCTCAAATTTTCGACCAATTACAATCACTTCGATTCTTTAAAAGGTTTTTGAATCTATCATTAACTCCAAATTAATGAAGTATCTGGAAACTAATCAAACCCACAACGATCGCCAATATGGCTTTTCTTTTTCTGACTTTTTTTTATGGAACGTTGAAGCCTTAGTCTTCTCAATCTTGGTGAGTCCAAAATCGTTGCCCTAGACATTTCAAAAGCCTATCATAGTGCCTGGAGTTCAGCCCTTTTAGCCGAACTTAAAGCTCTTGGCCTCTCTCGTCCTCTTCTATTATGAATGTAAAGTTTTTTATCTGGTCGCTTCATACGGATTATATTAGATGGCGTTACATCTCAATCTCAGCCAATAAATGCCGGGGTGCCTCATCTCTGTTCTCAATTATCATTACTGATCTGCTTTCCCTTACTTTCAATCCCATCCATTGTTTTGCCGGTGACAGTACCCTTAGTTTTGCTTACTCCTTTGCCACCCGTGGAGTCTACAGAGGGAATGCCACATCTGTCAAACTAGATTGCATGATTAAATCCTTGAATAACCACCTTGATAATATCCTCGCTTGGAGCAAACCGTATTGCATCAAATTCAATACATCTAAGTTCCAATGCTGTCCCATTTCTTTAAAACAAGACCATAACTTTTCCACTCCCATTTCTTTTTATTGACGATACACCGTCTTAATGTATTCTTGAAATTAATATTTGCAGTATATTAAGCTGAATAGATCTCAACTTCTTTGTTGCCAAATAAGCAACGAAATATCTTGACTTTCTGAAAAGGTGTAAGAAATATTTCAGCCCATCGATTGTAGCGCTCCTCTACAAGTCCTACATCAGACCTAGAATGGAATACAATTTCCATATGTAGGCCCGGGCTGGTCGCAGACCTGTAGCTTCGTTGGATATTGTCAAAAAGAGAGCTTTCAGCTCATTGGCGATGTGGCAAAAACTTGTCATATGGACTTACATGAGCATCGCCGCAATGTTGGTTGCATTTCGTTCCTATATTATTACGATCAATGTTCTGATGAAATGTCTAGTCTGATCCCGGATTGCTCCATGTAATACTCGCACTGCAAGCCTCGCACATCCTTTTACCCATCAAAATACTTTCGGTCGTGTGCGAACGTGGAACAGTCTCAAATCTTCTGTCTTTTCTCCCAGCATGCAATCTGCGAAAGTTTAAGGGTGACATACATCAGCACCTTCGCCACCCTCCTCACGTTCCTTAATTCCTTTGTTTATCACCTTCTTGCCATGCTGTGCTTTACATCTTAGTTCATTGGATATCTCCTGCGCTTGGCTTAATAATATAAAAAACAAAAGAAACTACACTTTCTTAGCTTGTCGAAGTTACATACGTACAATTTATGTATTGCATCTGTTCTGTGACTGCTATTTTAAATAAATGTAAATTTTTAATTACTGTATTTTATAAAGATACAATTTATGATGGTTCGTGAATTTGAATAAAGTACATTTCCCCGGTTTTACTAACTAAAATGGATGATTGTGAAGTTTTACACTTCCACTATTTACAAACCAAAACAAAACGAATAATCTAGTATCCCCTTTGACTTTTGGGATCTTTTAAATGATAAATTTTGTGCACTTGACTTTTGCGAGTGGTGGCGAGTGTCTTCAAACTTCTGTTCAGTTTTCAGCATATACCATTTATAAACCATAGTTGCGTCCCCCCCACCCCTCACCAGTATCCTGGATCCGCCACTGGCCCTAACTAATCTATAGCTTGTGAAGCTTATACATAACTCCTGCACTAACTTTGATCGCCTATCTCACATTTTCAAGTAGATTTATCAATATTTTATGTCTCTCTATATTCTACAATATTCTAATAGGTTTTATGACGTTCCGAAACGTTTTAGAATAAGGGTCATTCCATAAAATATCACACAGGACAGGTTGCGGACACATTTTTATAAAAATTGAAAATTTGACTGGATAATGCCCTATTTGTGTAGACCATCTAATTACTTTTTTTTTGGTTTTTTTTTTGTTAGGCTCCATATTGAAGAAAAAATTCAAAATGGCCGCCGCCGGTCAAAATCACCTGCAAGCCTCTTCGCTTTTTGAAATATTTCATTAACTAAAAGACTTATCCATTTGATTTTCAGTCAATAAACGAAAAATATTTTAAGCTACAAAATACACTATTAACTTTTAATTAACTATAAAATATAAGATATAAACCTCCTGCCTCAATTTAGCTTACATTTTTGGTAAGTTTAGAACCCTATAACTCCGAAATGCGGAAGATACCGAAAATGAAACTCCTTGGGCTTACAGGCTACACAAAGATAATCAATATAAAATTATGAAACACTGGTTTAATTACTCTCTGCATCCTGGAAAACTGAAATGAAATTCCCTTTGTTTTTTTTTTTTTTTTTTGTAAAAATGTAGATATTTGAGAACATATATCTGCAAAAAGACTTCATCGAAAAATATTAACATTTCCAATTTTCTTCTTGTGATTCTAGTTGGTTTAGAAGATACGGCATTTAGAAATACCGAAAAAATTAGAAAAAACTAATGTAATCAATTTACACTAGAATAAAGGTAATAAACTATCCCTTGGGTTGTATTTTACCTAAATGACAATACATGCCTGCGCAGAGGATCATAAAGTAACTAAAAAGGTTGGGGTTATAAACTACTTATCTTACAGTACGAGGATACCAACAAGAAATTGTTTTCCATCAGGAGTTCAGGCTAATAAAATAATTATTTTCTCAAAACTACGTTGTTTGGGTGTTCGTCTTACGAATGAATTTTACCTAGGCACAAACCTTTTTATTTGTGGTCAAAATTAAATTATGTTACGTTCTCTTCAATGATGCCATTGCTTGGAAATTTGGAGCAAGTAGTCGCTAGTGTAGTGCTGTTGCGACATGTATTACACGTCTATTACTCTTGCTGATCTATAAAGTATCAGTTTCATTTTTTGAATTAATCGAATTTTATTTTTAATAACAATGGATACTGGTGAGGGTAGTAATGTTATCTGCAGTGTTGGACTACTTTTAGGTGAAAAATGTGAAATAAAGTGAAACTTTTAAGTACGTAATATAATAATAATATCACACCACCTCCGTCCAAGACCATGTCTGTATTTTAATAAATATATATATACAAACTGTTTTGTTTGTACATAAACATTAGACAAAATTTTTTCTTTTTCACTGCATATATACTAGCTATATACTTTATAGGTTTGTCCCGCGGCTCTCCTAACTCAACGTCTGTCTTTCTTCTTAATTTTCATTAATAATCTGCTATCCCTTACTTTTAATCCTTTGACATTCTTGCTGACTCCAGAAGAAATATGCCGCATGTTTTAAATGACATTGCATGTTTGGTACATTGAATAGCGTCATCTTGACAATATCCTCCATTCGGCCAAAGCGAGTCGGGTCGAATTCAATGCATCTAAAGTCCAAAGCTATCTCACCTCTTTAAAAGAAGATCATCACATAACCAATACCGTTTCTTTTGATGGAGTAATAATTTGCAATTCGCTGTCACTAAGCATTTTTGGCATTAATATTTCCAGTAAGTTAAGCTGGACAGACCACATCTTCTCTTTTGCCAAATAAGCATCAAAATGCGTTGGATTTCTGAAAAAGTGTAAGAAATATTTCATACCGTCAAATCTAGCGCTCCTCTACAAATACTAGATCAGGCCTAGAATGGAATACAATTCCCATATATGGGCCAGGGCTGGTGACAAAGCTTTATCTTCATTAGATATTTTCCAGAAGAGAGCCTTCAAGCTCAATGGCGGATGTGGCAATAATTTGTCATATTGACTCGCTCCTTTATCGCTACATGTACTTTCAATATTCGTGTTTAAATATTTAGTCTGATCCCTTGTAGAATAATTCCTGTACCCAATATTCGCACCGCAAGCCACGAACATCCTTTTACCCTTCAAATTACTTTCGGCCGTACAGTATAATTCCGTGACGGTTTTTTACCCGAACTGTACGAATGTGGAACAGTCTACTATCTTCTGCCTTTTCGCTGGCATACAATCCGTGGAAGTGTAAGAGTGACATACATCAGGACCTCCGCCACTCTCCTCATGTCCCAAATCCTTTCCCTATCTCCTTCCTGTCATGCAGTAATTTGCATCATTGGGTATCTCCTGAGCTTGGTTTAATAATAATATATGAAAAAACAGAAGAAAGTATACCTACTTTTGACGAAGTCATGAGCATTCATGTAAATTGTACGGTAATTGTACGGTAATTGATTGTAATGTCTCTAAAATTGTGTTCAATTTGACTGCACCGGTTGCACCGCCCTCGGTCCAACAATACTTGCTCCATTATTAGATGATGATATAACAATTAACAAATTAGGTTTTAAATAACTTGAAAACTGCGCAGCTGTACAAGGCTAAACTAATACGTGTACAATGCACTTGTGCGAGTACATACACATATACTGGCTTCTGAAATGATATTATAACTGGAAGGACCTCTTTAAGTATGAATGCAATTTAATTCATTTATTTTTTATTATTTTCTGCTTATACAAGTAATCTTTTGAAAGAATTCTAGTTTTTTAGTTTTGTTTTAAATCTTTCACTTTTGAAATATCGGGCCCCTATGCTTATATGAGATAAAAAAAAAAAACTTTGGGAAGCAATTAAGTAGCTAAACACATCAAAAAGTAGAAAGGAGTTACCTTTGGAAAATCTATCCTTCAAGCAACAGCATTTTAAAACTATACTGTAAAATTTTTATCAGATTTTTCTTTTAACACAGCCAATTTGCTACCCTTCAGATATTAGTGTAGCCGTAATCGTACATAAGTACCTACCTACAGAAATGCTCCGTATCTTGGTTGTAAAAAAGACAGTACGGCGGTGTTCTAGCATTTAAGGGCTTACTCTCAGCCTTCTGGGTGGAAAACGACGACGACGTTTGTGCAAGATACATAGAGTGGAAATAATTCAGTAGGAAAAAGTTTCGAGGAAATGAATTTTCTTTCTGCTTGGTCCAAGGTATATAATACCTAGCTTATTACATCGTCGTAATTAGTTCTCGTTTGAGACTTGAGAAAACTTCAGGAAGTGGACATTGAAGGGTTTATTTCTTATACAGCGGAAAGGTATTTTCATTGGACGTGAAAATTAGTCGTTTCAAATTGTAAAAAGTGTTGAAACCGCAAGATTTTCTTTACAAAATTAATTAATACAATATTTAAATTGTATGTATACATAATCGAAAGAGACTTCGTGATTGTTTAGATAGAGGACAATGAATTAGTTTTACATCCGGTTTTTATAATATTTATGAATTATTTTATCTCATAGTTCTTGTTATCCGTATTTAAACATACGTCCGCCTTCAAAATTTTCAATGTGTGGTCCAGAATCCAGATGTACTTACAATGCAATAAGAGAGCACTGTCCTGCATATTTCATGTGTTGGTAGAATATAGCGTACGCTTACCTTGTTTAGAGTAATACCATTCCTCTTTAAATCAACCATTGTCAATTGTACTTATTTTGCACAAGTGCTGCAATTTTTCAGTTCTGTAAAAAGTAGGGGATGAGTGTATGTAATGTGCATTATATAAGTCTCTGGAGATGCTAATGACCGAATTCTCACTGTAATCTCCTGTTTCTTTTCAATATCGTGCTATTGTGACTAAATCGATGATGCATAACTCATCAAGGAACAGTACTTGTGATAGAATTTAGAACTACTTTTATCACCAGGGACTCGGCTATATTTCAACATGAAATGCGGGATGCTTACAGACCATATAACAGAATTAATAATTTCGATTTATTGTGAAACATATTTACAGCCGTTGGTTATTCTTTCTTTTGACTCAATGAAACTTTTGTGGATATTAAGCTCGATAAAATAAATTTAGCGGTCTAATATTACTCATACTAGTATCCTAGATTTTTTGCAAGTAATTTGTTGTCAGACCAATGCCGTGACTATTGATATACGGGGGTGAGACTAAAGCGAAGATCACGTGAGGCATGAAATTGTGTTACCGTGGTGTAAGAGACACCTGACAATTTATAATGGTAAATTTGAGTTTTTCTTCCTTCGGTTGGTCTGTCAGAAGAATTTAGAAGAATGCAGTCGCTATAATGAAGTCTTGTGCAGAATTACAATAACATTGTGATACTTGGAATATCTTCTACTTTTGCGTGATCTAATTACGAATAGCCGTTATATAGCCACAAAAACATTGAAACTGCTTTTTAGATGT
Organism: Dioctria rufipes; assembly: GCA_963924295.1. NCBI lineage: Eukaryota > Metazoa > Arthropoda > Insecta > Diptera > Asilidae > Dioctria > Dioctria rufipes. The sequence continues at coordinate 25,220,392 of OZ002745.1, read as the reverse complement.
ATACAAACTGCCAATCAGTGAAAATGAGACGGATCTATGATGAAAATATATTTCATAACAAAATTGACTCTAAAATTCTGTCATAGCAATGAGCCTATCTGTCAGCACTGTCAAAGAGAAAAACAAAGAAAATATTGCTATAATTATCATCACATTTGCCTTCTCCTCTTCCAAAAGTTGAAATGGCTTCTTGATCTGATTGGTTAATCATCACGCTATACTTCACTTAACCAAAGTTGATTCCGTTCCTACCTCTTCTTTTAACCATAATTCCAATTCAACTATGTTTGGTCATGCGCAATAAAATAGAATTTTACAAAAGAAGTGCTTTTTATCGTACAGATTATCTGAAACGAACTGATCACGTGTTATTCGTTGTTTTCTTAAAATGCACAAGACTGAGTAGGACGAAATTACAAATTGTAGCAAACGATAGCGACTGGTATATTTCGTATGCTTCTGTAAATTGTGCTTATAAACCTATCTGTCAGCACTGTTAAACAGCCCAACAAAGAAAATGATAATAGTTATCATGCTGCACGTCTCCTCTTCGAAAAGTTAAAATGGTTGCTTCATTTTGATTGATTAATAAAAAAAAGTGCACACACTACATTACTTAACGAAAGTTGATTCCGTTTATAGTGCTTCTTTTATCCTCTTTTACAATTTCATATTTTAATTATGAGGGAGAGAGAGAGAGAGATAAAGTGACAAAGAAAATAAAGATTATCATCACATTTGCCATTTCCTCTTTCAAACGTTAAAATTTCTACTTCATGTACGCACGGACACTACTTCACACTTAACGAAGCTTTGGTCATGCACAGTAGAAAAGAATTTTATATTTTGGTCATAAATGATCTGATATTTCCTGAATGCCTGGTATTCGGTGTTTCTTCAAAATGTGCAAGAGTGACTGGGATAGATGCACTCGCCAGGCATATTTCGTCTACAATTGTTTTTTTTTTTTATTTTCTCCAAAGTAGTTATACCTCTGTTAACAGATAGCTCCGGAGGTATCGAATTGAGAATGAAATCATCGGGATTTTGTAATTTAGTAGCAGCTTGAGAGTTTTTAAGTTTTTTATAGGTAGGTATAGAAATAACGATGGAATCTTTTTTAAGTGAAATCAAGAAAATAATTAATTTTATGCAAGTTTGTTCGTGCTCACGATCGATAAGCTTAACTCTCAACATAAATTTTTCGGTTAGAAATTTAATAAAAACCAGAAATAATAAAAAAAAAATTATTTGATGGGCTGTAGTGTTCTATAAGGATTAACAAGGTATACTCATCGCAGTCATGGTGATTCTAGCCTAATCCGTTACTATCGTCCTCTTCCATATGAGAGAGGTTTCATGTGCCATCGGAGACAATATTAGTAAATCCTGTAAGACTAATCTCTGTAGTTAGCGTATGTCTTCAATTGCTTATAAATAGCTCGACTCGTTCGCTAAGAATAGTACTTATAATCAATTTTTTTTTGTCACCACAATGTTTGGACTATACAGGGTGTTTAGTAAATAATAAGCCTAGAGTATTCCAATGGATTCCTTGGAGTATCCTGATCCTTTTTTCCCTCTAAAATATCTCCTTTTTCTTCAAATTTACGTTTTAAAATTTTTCGATTTTCACAGGAAGTGTAGTCACATGTAAATGTTCATATTTCTTACTGAAAGGTATTAAGTCTTCTAGATACTTTACAAATTCTGTTCGTAGCTATAAGTTGTGTTGCTGTCTCTGATAATATGTAGGTAGGTATACTTTCTTAAATCAAGTTTTCATAAAAAGATGCAGAATATATTTCATTACTTTTTGCAGCATTAAATGTTTTTCCATTCTCATTCTATATATTATCCTAGAATTTCACCGAAAATTTAACGTTTGTGGTTACGATGATAAAGGGATAATAGCAGTATCATACCCTACATGAAGACAAACTTTTCTTCTTTTTTAGATTCAGGAGTATTGAATATAGGTAATATAAACAAATTAGAGACATATGTATATAATCATTTAGCATAAAAACTGGAGGAGACTGTTCGTGAGAGGGATGCTGTGATTACTACAGTAGCACTGAAGCAATCTCCCTCCTTTCATAATTTCTACAAAATTAACATTCCGTGACAATATAATCCCGTTTTTTATTCTTAAAACTTGTAGATAAATTCCAGCCAGTATATCATTAGTTAATTAAAACATCTCTCATTTGATGTTCAATCTATTCTATTCTTTTCTCTTTAACTTAAAAAAAAAAAAAAAACAGATCTAAAAACAAAAACTAAAATATAAAACAATCCATGTCGAAAATTATGTACATACATTTTCCTTAAAATTAACTTTAAACTCAAAGCCAATAACGAGCATCGTCTTCTTTACATAATCTCCAGTCTTGAATTATATAATATATTTGGACGCTTATAGAAAGTTTCCAGTTGACCAACGTATCTCCTTAATTCAATTTATAATACAAAGTCGGTATTATTACGTTGTCATAGACTCCTCGTTAAGATTCCGTAACCAATAAGGACGACTGAGAGAATTCTGTGGTGAACTTAATTGAATTGTTTTCTCAATTTTCCAGAACTAAGCCAGTGATTCTATGGTACTTGTTGTTAACTATAGACTATCATCCTGCAGAGCGTAATTGTGGTTCCCTTAAATAAACTTCTTAGGACGTAATCAGGGCGGACACTGAGATGTCTTCTTCAAAACTAAACGTGATTCACATTTAAATTCACTACACAAAAGTTTCCATTTTGACTTAACTTTTCCTTATTTCACCAGGATAATTTGGTCTTGACGGAAAAGCACAAGCTTCAAAAAAAAAAAAAGGTGTAGACAGACATAAAGCCTCGAGACTATGGCGAGATTTCTCCTTTTTTTTCTGTTGTTGCCTGTGTGACGAAAACACTATACATATATACTACATATATAATATAGGGAACGAACACATCTATTGCGACACAATGAACCTGTTTTGTTGTAATACAAATTATAAAGTTCAGATATGACATATAATATTGGATTTGGGAAACACGTGAGGGGAATATTTGTCAAGCAAACTGTCCTCGGTATCTGACAAAGTATCAAAGTTTGGATGATGAACTGTTTTAGTATTCTGTAAACGGAGGTCCGTATACAGTTAGATTGTCGTTTTTAATTTCATATATATACGATGCGGAAGTATTATTTCAACAGGATTTTCCGATTTTTTATTTTATTATTTTTTAAAAAACTTTTACAATTTACTTTCATTAAAATTTTCAAGTTATAATTTTAATTTAACTGTCAAAATCTTTTTGAATTGATTTTACAATTAAACTTTTATGAATTCCACCGAAATTCATTCAAACTTTTCCGTCAAAACTTTAAACTCTTTACTGCTCCAGTTATTTTATGAAATATTTCCAATTTGAAATGGTCTCACTTAAAAAAAGAAAGAAAATTGGTATTTTAAGGACACACAACTTTATTTGTTTTGATTTCAAGTAACGAATGACTTTTATCTTTAGATTATCTAGGTACTATCGTTATTTCTGAAATAGAAAGAATTAATTTTATATAAAGGTCGCTTGAAACTTGATCACATTTACTTCAAATGCAAGATAAAAGAAACAATGTCCATAGTTCTGGCGAAGGGTCACTGATGCATATGTCACTTAAAATCCTTAATGCTAGGATAGGTGCAGGGCTAGTCCCTGTTAGTACCTTAGAACATTTTTATGTATCGCCCAAAAAAATACCATGGGAAATATTCATTTCTTAAAATTAATATAGATTCAAGCTCTTTTTCTTTATTTGCTCATAAAATTGTCGCTACTTTCAGTACAAAGTTATCCTGATTTAAAAAAAAAAAAAATAAATAAATAGTGCGATCTATCGAAGGAGTGGGAGGATTTTAAGTATTATTAATTTGAAAGCTCCAAATAATTCTTGTCATTTATTTCAAGATCCTAGTCCAGGATACCTATTTATGTAACACCACGGGTTGGTGGCTCCGGAGCGCCCGGTGTACATAAGTCGGAGGTTGTAAAACAGAACATAGCAATATTTAAAAAAAAACTAATTAAACTGCATGTAAATGTTGGGTGTCTCAAATTTGAGCTTGCACCATAAGCAAGGTAAATCATGACGCCTAGTAGTGAGGTTTTAGGAATAGCTCCTACCTTGACAGGTCGGACTTGATTTCTACCAATGCCGTCGACTTCCAATACTGGCCGGGTTTCTATTCTAATGGTGGTACTTCTCCCTGCAGTCTCTGTGGAAATAGCGTCTACATCATCTATTGGGGATGTCAAGCTGTGATGACTGGCCTTCCGCTAGTTACATGACCTATGTCACTTCTTCCTGGCTCTCATATTGCTCTACCATTTCACATGTTAATTCTGGCACTAGAACAGGAGGCTGTCTGAAGGACATCGGCCCCTCTTCTTCTGCTAAGGTTATGTGTTCAATTGCTCTTGACAAGGTTTCTTCAACTAACTTCAATAACTCTGCCTTCCGAGTTTTTTTTTAGGTCCAGCTGTAGCTAGAAAATTCAATCGATTGGGCAGATGCAGCAGTCGAAACCTCGCCCTTGCAAGGTCTCTTCTGTATTTAGCCGCTATTGCGATATTTACTGATTCACGAAGCGCCACTGCCTTTTTCTTTCACACGTGTCATCCGTCACACTCGCTATAGTAGGGAACCCCGCCGGCTTAACGACTAGGGCCCTGTGCTATAGTTGGAATCGGTAGAGCCTTCTTGAACACTCGCAGTCTTCTCAACTTAAGCTCATACTCCAACTCATCCGGTTCAAGATGTCTTGCGTCCATTACTAACTGATGAAGGAAACAATTTCCGTACTTCCGTCGAACATCTATCCTTATTTACTCCGTCCTGCTCAATTCTATACTAAGAACTAACACTGATTTGAGAATCGTTTTACGATGTTAAAATGAAAAACGAATTGTAATTAATACCTACTTTGATTCAATACTTCCGGTTACTATGCCTACGAATCTAAAAAGGAATATCTCCGATCCTACGTTAATGGAAGTCCAATATGGTGAGTGGTCTATCAAAGGAATTAGAGATATAGCTCATTCACTGTCTAAAAATTACTTTTTTCTAAAAGCTAATATTCCAAATTGGAGCCTTCTATGACAATCTCTTCTTCTTGACTTATGATGTAGACGGTCAGATGGACAGTCAAAACGTAATTATTTCTCACCGTTACAAACTTTGCGTCAAACACATAATAATAACGTATAATAACAACGTAAATGATATTTTTAAATTACGTTATGAAATTTTAAGTCCAATTTAATTAATTTTCAATTAAATTTATCCGCTAAATCCATCTTAAACTTGAAAACATTTCTTTGTTTTAATATATATTAATTTTGTCTCTTGGATTGCACCAAATGTTGATATTTTACCGAAAAATAGTTGTGCCATCCAACAGTATGCCAAACTTCGTATATTCAAATTCGCTCCTTAAAGAATTCATATATATCGAAGCTTCAAAACCTTTGAATCATTGATACAACATTGATGCTTCGAATAGTTCGACTCCAACTAATTTGAACCTTCAATCCAGCTGCTTCCAAGCCTATCTAAAGCCGTAGACGGTATTATATCCTCTAGGGCTGAAGACATTTTAGATTATTAGCTCAATATGAAGTGGGTAAAAATAGCGTTACAATTCTTTTATATATGTTGGTTACTTTTCAAGATAAACTGCATAAATAATAAAAATCGTATTAAAACAGTAAATGTGCGGTAATCTACAAAATTGTATTCGTTTGCACTGAAATGCCTAAGAGAGCGACTGTCCTATAAATCGCGTATTTATGCATATTTGACACGAAATAGTTAAGCCGATATATCAGCTCTAAAGTGCTAAGAGAGCTAAGAGAGTCATTTTGGTATCCTGTTTAATGACAATAACAGAATTATATCATCCTTGAGACGGGTGTGTGTTGTAAATGTTACAAAGCGGCAAATTTCTAGATAAAAGGTAGTGGGAAATCAAACCCTTACAATTTTCTTCCTTTTATTGAAATCTAAGGCATCCAAATATAAGATCGGGTTTTATCAATGCAATAAATTAAATTTTCGGATGTCCACCATTCGATTCGCTATGGTAAATTATCCTGTATTCAGGCTGTCATACAAAATTGTGGTGTCTACATACGGATTTTGATTAGATTAGATTTTATGTGTTCCAGTTCAGTTTACTCCCTTCCTTGTGTTGTCGTGTCCCATATGAAAAAACAACACCGACTTTACTTTTACTTACGATTTTATTTAAAAACAAAACGGACCTAACTTACTCGCACGCATGCGACCGTACTATTTGAAATTTAACCCCGAACTGGTCATACAATCGAAGTCTCGCACTTAGTTAACCTATACACGGAACCGAATCTGCCCTTGAGACTATGGAATAATTCACTTCTAGCATTGCAGTCGCGATTTGTCAACAATAATTAAATGTAAGTATTCACCGACAAAAGTGAATTACTTAGCCAATGCTTCATAATTGCAGAGCAGGTGCTCTGAGGTTTCATGAACATCCGGACAGAAGCCGCAGGATGAAGTTTCCGTCAAGCTCATCTTGGTTAGATGATACCAATGACCTGAAAACAGCTCTGTTCTCCCAAAGAGTTGGACCTTTTTTGGTTTTTCCACCAGTGGTGTCGTTAAACTTGTTTGCCTAAACCAGTCCTGACACCCTTTTCCAAATTCACTTATTTAGGGTAGCTCTGAGATAACACTTTGAAGTACCACAAAATGGCTCTGCACCAACAAAGGGAGTTTCCGTTACTCTTTTGGCTATGTCGTCAACAATTTCATTGCCTTTATAGACCTCATGTCCCGGTGCTCACATGAGGATAACTTTGTTTATCCTCGATGAATTCTTAACGGCTTACAGACACTCCTAGACTATCCGTGACTTAATGGTGAAGGACTTTTAGGCCTTGAAAGCGGCTTAACTATCCGAGAGGATATAGATGTTTGAGCCATTTATGGCCCTTTTAATTCAGGTATTGACGCATTCTTCAATGGGTACGCCTGAAATACGGTAGGGGTAGAGCCCAAGGTATTTGATATATATCATCTGGAGCCGTATACGCCCAGTACGACTCCGCTGTTCGTTGAACCATCTGTATACCACACCATCGATCCTTGTCGGAAGGATGGCTTAGTGGAACGCCATTGTTGTCGGTCACCGTAAACCACGTCGAATTGTCATACAAAATCCACCTTCGGTGTGATCAGATATTTTCGTCATTGCTCGAAATATATCTGTTGTAAGATAATTAAATGTCCAACCAGACTACCTGGCTTGAACTGTTTCTCCTATTGCAATCTGATAGAACTGGAGATTGGCACTTGCAAACCATGGGTGGAAAATTTAATAAGTATTCTATGGCTGCTTTAGAACATGTACTTATGTCACCAAGTATTCTCAGATAGGTATGTCGCTGGATTTTTTAAAGAAGAGCCTCAGTTCTCTTTTAATTAGTTTTTGGCCACCATGTGAAAGCCTCATACATAATATTTGGCTTCAGACCCCATTTTTTGCCAATAAAGTGACATCACGTTAGATATCCTACCGTTCTTTCCGTCATTCTGAACAGATGCGAATTCCAGGTAAATTTATTATTGAGAGTGACCCCCAGAAAGTCGCCTCATCCGAAAATATTAATTACGTGTTATCAAGAAGTGGAACCATTAATGAAAGTTTTGTTCTTCTCGTGAACAGAACGATAATCGTTTTGCTGACGTTTATGCTAAAACCTTTGTTCGAACACCACGTGCGGACTGGAAGGGTTTTTTTACATGAGATCGTATGTGACCTAATCGTGCTTGCCTCATATAGTGACCATTAGTCATTCACGTAGCATTGTACATTAAATCTCGAACTGATCATTTTCATCGTTCTCCATTTTTGACCGATTCTAACAAGTGTGGGTTCAATTCCCATCAGGGAAAAATAGAACATCAATTACAATCGACAACAAGAGTGGAGAAAGCACTCTTTCTTGTGGGCAGCCTTTAGCTGCGATGATCGTGGCTGAACAGTTATCTAGAGTTACAATTATCCTCAAACTTTTAGGCATGGAATCTATCCAGTTAATCGTGGAGGGATCAAGACCCTTATCCTCAAGAGCTTTTTCGTGGGCTTTGACTAATGTGTAAATGGCAGTCTTAATAGACTTGCCAGCTTGATAAGCAAACTGCTTGCAATGAAGTGCTGATTTAATCAAAATTTCACTTCGAATATGTAGGTCTAGGATTTTTTTCCATAGACTTAAGTAGAAATGACGAGAGATGGGTCGGAACAATTTGGCTAGAGAACTGGCTGTTTTTCCTACTTTGGATATAAACACCACCCTCACGTCTCTCCAACATTGGAAAATGTAACCTAGAGCGTAACTGGTCCGAAAAATTTGTTGTAGTGGAAGGAGTAGGTATTTCTTCAATACCCTGCTGTATAGTAAGGCTGGGAAGATGCCATCTCCAGCAGAGTTAAAGGGTTTAAATATGCCGATGACCCATCTAACCTTGTTGGGAGTGATGATTCTTTCCGCTCTTAGAGGCCCTTTAATTATCAATTGGGTCTGGAACTATAAATCCTTGATCGGGAATGAGGAAATCCGGAAAATGAATTTCCAATAATAGCCTGACTGTTTTCTCGCACCTTTCGGTATAGTTCCCATCTTATTTTTGTAGTCAGTCATTTGAGTTATCCTTAGAAAATACCTTATGGAGATTAGCTGCGGCTAATTAATCTATGTCATCGCGGAAGGTCCGTCAGGTTCTTCTTTTGGATCTTCTTAATTCCTTATTATATTCTGTTAGAGCATTTTGTATTCTCCCCAGCTCACATACGAATTTAGTAAAATTACTAATACATATAATTTACAACTCGTCATTATTTGGTCTATTCAGTGTTCAAATGGTTTGGTCAAAACAAAATAAAAAGCAAAAACCAAGAAGAAAAATTTAATCGGAAGAATTTGTAAGAATGCGGTTATGTTGAAATGAATAGCAGTTAGACGCTAATTCACGTAAATAAAAAAAAAATATATGAGCGTGGTCAAAATGAATTTGTCGCAAATAGTGCGAATGAAAACGAACGGGTACTATGGCTGGCGATGAGCAAATGCAGCGAGTTGATTTTGATTTATACGTGCGAGTGTAAGCAGTCAAAATGGATGTAGGGAAATTGATTTTGGAAGTGCAACAGAGGAGCGCCTTGTTGAATATGAGATTAAACAAGAAAAGGTCTTAGACGATAACTCTGACTTTGTGGGAGGCATGCTGACTTGGGCTTGTTGTACTTTTCTGATTCAATTTTGAATGCATCCATCCGTTACTTTTTTTGCCATACCCCCATCAAACTCGATCCTTTAATGAGTCTGAATTTTGAATCGGCCTTCTGGGATATTTAAATCGTTTTTTTAAGTGGGTGAAAACACTAATAAATATGTGTTCAATGTCGTCCAAATTTCTTGGAAATTTTGCAGAACATTTACTTCTTTTTATTTCACTCGATAACCTCCTTCCTACGTATTATAACTGAAGCTACGAACTGAAGTAATTCTTCCGTGAAATATAGAAGCATTCCGATTACCTTTTTAGAAACTTTTATGTAGCCTACTTTGCGACAATTATCATGGAACTGACGCCATCAGTTTGACCACAAATTAACGCGAACGAAAGCGAATAGAAACAGGTTAAGCTACTGTCACCTCGCCCTATAATTTCTAGCTGCTATTCCCTCCTGGTATGGCCGCACCCTATAAAAACTTTATAAGCAGTGTTATTACCTGACCAAAAAATAAATAAAAAATAAAGAGCCCAAGCTCTGTTTTACCAGTTCATCATTCCTGCACCAAAAGAATTGAAATCAAAATCTCTGCTAATCTCTGAAATAATTTTCCAATCTCTAGCTTTGCAAATTTTAATATTTAGGCAAAAAATAACTTCATACCTAAACCATAAACTTGCTGAGTTAAAGCCTGAAAGTATTAAATTTATTTCTGTGTTTTTATCCCAAATCTCATTTTCCGATGTTGATATCGAAATGAAATTTGGCACCATTTTAAATTTTGGCACAGGAATGAACTATTAAAATATAACTTGAGCAATTTTTTTCATATTTATGTTTTTGATGGGATTACGTTTACCGCTAATACGTACATACATTCTTTTGTATGTAAATTGGATTCTGCAATGGACCATTTAAACTTGGAAATAAATTCATTTATATATGTAATTATATTGGTACTGGATCATACTCACGGCTTAAATTGTTGCGACTCAATGACATGGAATTTCAACCTGGTTAGGAGGAGGATATACATCAGGAAAAATAGAATAATTTTAATGACTAGTTAAATGAAAATTGGCTGTCTCAATTTCAATTTTAATCGTTGAGTGTAATTAAAATGGTATTAAAAAATTTGTTTGTAACCCTTTACATCCTTACAATAATTTTATGTGATATTTGTGTCATTCTCTTATCCGTGGGTTTAATCTGAAACTAGTTAGTTATATAAAACATCAACTTAGGTCACTGTAAAAATCGAGATAACTGGATAATTGGGTAATAAAAGTGTTGCATGTAATTTATTATTAAGTTTCATAAATATTGATTGCAACGAAAATTCAGAAAGGATATAGGTTCTTTTTGTTGTATATATATATTTTCAATATTTCCCTCCAACGATTTTCCATGTAGGTGAATGTGTTGTTTAAATCGATTTCAATCTGATAAGAATAACTAAGTGGTCTAGAGGGAAAAATATTGTGCTCAATTGTGAGAAATGTATACAGTTTCGATTTATAGAGCGTTGCATCTATGGAGTATGAACTCAGATGTCAATTTATTGATGGAAGAATTGCTTTAAGAGGGTCTCAGGTTTGAGTCGGCTTGTTGGAGTTATTAAAAAAAATGACAACACTATCAGTGCATTAGTAGGGCATTTAAATTTCTTTTTTCATTAGAATTGCGATTTTATTTATAATGAAATAAACTGGCAACTATTTATATACAGGGTGATTCAGAACAAGATAGCTTCCGGTATACCACGCGATTCCTTGAGGTAAGCTGATCTTAAAATTGCTCCACACCCCCCCCCCCCCCCCCCCAGAAACCTTCCTTTAGAAACCACCTTATAGATTTCGGTTATTGTTAGCTTATTAAATAGCCAAGAATAGTAGCTGTCGAAGAGTGTATTGCTCTGTATGTTTTAATTAAGCATCTTTAAAATATTCGTAAATATTTCCAATACATTGATTTCTTTTACACACAAATTTCATAAATACCGTTATTTATTTCAAAAACTTTTGTGTGTAAAAAATCAAAAATTTTGGAAATATTTGAGAATAATTTAAAGATGCTTACTTAAAAAATACAGAGCAATACACTTCTCGACAGCTGCTATTCTTGGCTATTTAATAAGCTAACAATAACCGAAATCTATAGTGTGGTTCAAAAGTTATACTCATTTATTCCCATCAGGGTTCACGAATATTGGCGAAATCTTCAACTAGCCACAGCTCCTACAGGAAGGTTTCTAGGGGGAAGGGGGATTACCCGAACGGTAAAATCTTCTTAGGTGCCTTCAAAATCCTTTCAAAGTCATTTTATTCGAAAACAAATTATCCATTTTTGCTCAAGATTAGATTTTGAAAGGGAAATAGTGTTTCACTTTCCCAGTCATGTGCAGCATTGGCAAGAAAATAATTCCTCTATTGATAAACACGACTTCACAACAACCATTTTAAATGTGACGGAACCATTTCTCAGCGGGTTTCAGGAATTAGAAAACAGCAGAGCGACTTTAGCATTCGTCAAAAACCATCTTAATGCTACGATAACAGATTTAAAATTTACTCCTTTTGGCATTGATATTGGTAAATTTTCAATACAGTTTCTGGATTTAAAAAACACGGAAATATGGAGATCTAAATTTGAGCGTCTTTGTGTTGGTTGATTTGGAAATATTGGAGAAGAACAAATTTGAGCTTAGTTCAAGAAAAACCGAGAAGGAGAACATGATCATATTCAACGCTTGGAATGGTATTCCTGATTCTTATGATCAGTTGAAAAACACTCGCGTTTGCTGCTCTTTACCTTTTCGGTTCTACATATTCATGCGAACAATAAAGCATGGACTCTATCAAAAGTAAACTGAGAAGTCGTCTTTGCGGCTAAAATTAAGAATAACAGCATCAAAGTCAAACTTTCCAAGGAGATGTAAGGACATTGTTCGCATTAAATGTTTGTCAGTCATTATCATGATTTCAATTTATGGATTCATGGATACATATTATTTTTTATCAATGAATAAAACTTTATTAGATATGAAATCAAGTTTTATTCAGTGTACCTGTAATTTAATGAATTATAATAAAGGTTTACTAAATCAATAAACGTTGGCTCTCAAAAGTTTTTCTAATCGTCGTGCTGTACTTTTTGGGCTCTTTGGCTAATAAGTTTGCCGACCACTGCCCTACAGTAAACCACTCATTCACAGGCAAATGTTGTTTTACTAAAACTGGGCTCTTCAAGCATTATGTCACCGGCAACTAAATATTTTGTTAGATTTTCAAAATATAAGGTTCAACAGATATGAAGAAGACCTTACTAGCCGACTCATGTTACTCGTATTCCGATGGCAATTAAAAACCAAAAAGGCGTACACCTGAAGGCAGATGAGATTTTCATATTATGGAATTGTGATATCGATGTTTATCCATCAATATTGAACTTAAGAGGTGAATTAGATAAGACGCTGGTGATCCAGTTGATGGAGCACATAGTTACAAATCGTTGTATAAGGGTTTGATTTTTTTTTCGATTTTCACATATATTTTATGAATAATGTCTGTATAGGGACATACATTGATATCATTGCGTTTAAAAAGAACACCTTTCCCGAACTTAGATTTTCAGAAAATATCATCTGAGCCCCATTCCACAAAACTACAAGTCTAACGACACTTCCACCAATATTCTTGTTCTATTAGTACTTGTAGATTCTGCACCACAAAAATTATTCATTATTCATCTTCTTGTAGGAAATTTTTAATTTCGCTAGACTTGTAGATTCAATGTACAAGTCTAAAATATTTTCCATACAAATCGATATGTAGTTTAAACTTGTTGCGTTAGCAAAGCAAAAATTCTTCCAAATATATTATACAATGAAAATATAGTTTACTAGACCCGAAAAAAAATAGAAAACCGAGAATTTTCTGCATTTCAGAGAAAATTTTCGACAAATCTAATTGCTGCACTACGGTGTTAGAGAAACGAAATTTGTCAATAAATGTTTTATTGTCTAATCCAAAAACATTTATTCACTGTATATACTTTTGTTATTTCACGGAGATTCAACTAGTCAATACAACGTGTGAGTAATTTAGTGACATTACCCCTAAGTGCTCTAGCGTGCCCATTCGAGCTAGAGCTCTTTTACAAAACCCATGCCGTTTTTAAAGATCATCTTTGTAACATTATCTGGCAATGAGAATGCCTTTTGTAGTTTCTTTAGCCTTTTGCGGCTAAGAGCTTCACAGTCGCGAAGGACGTGCTCAGTAGTTTCGTCGACTTTCAAAGAGAAGAGATAGGTCTACTCGAAGTGCCTCTTTCTTTCTGAAGAATTGTAGATCTAAGAAGCTGAGCCGTTGGTGTCAGGAATCGCTGGTATCCAAAATCTGGTAAGTAAGCTGATTAAATGTCAGGACCTGTTCCTGAAAAGTAAAGAAATCCCTAGTCTATATGGTAACTGGTATTATCAGATAACTGCGTTGCTGGTCCAGACTGTCCCTATGATAGCCTGGATGAGTGTTCGGTTCGAATCGAGAACAAGTTTTCTTCATGATGGTGCACCAGTTCAGAATGCGAAATGAGATGGGCGCCCGACTGCAGACTGTCCCTGTGACAACCTGGAAGAGTTTCAGTTGAACTTCTATGTTCTTGAAATGTGCAGTCTCAGGAGTTAAGGCATTGATGTTGTTGCGACGAGGCCGAAGCAGCATCAGTAGAAGTGTACCTGTAATAAGCCTTAGTAGCGGCGGTAATAATCGCTCTGTATTTATTTGAAAATAGTTTCATTTAAGTTCAAAATAGTTTCAATCAATGTGAAAATGGTTTCATTTAATTCGAAAACACACTGAGAGAAAAAATTACTACTTTGAATGTAAGCATTTTTTTTTCCTACATTGAAAATAGTAAAGTAAGCTGCGATATGTAATATTTCCAAATGATCCAAAAAATTATGTAAATTTGCCATATTAAATAGTGTAAGAAAACAGTTTTAAATACGTAGTTCTCTCTCTTTAATGCGCAAATCATTTGATTAACAAGTAAAATTGCACTTGGAATAGTGCAAGGAAATAAGTTTTAAACATGTAATTTTCCCTCTTTAATGCGTAAATTGACGGATTTATAACAAAAATTATAGACTCTTTACTGCCTACCGCAGATCCTTGTCTGCTAATTTCCCCAATTCGCAAAAAAAGTAGCTCCCAAGCGTATTCCTCCTACGCTTGGCAGGGTTGGAGCATTTACACAGCATGTTTTGAACGATCTCAACCTCTTCCTCGCCCATACAGCTTCTTCAGAAGTCTTTATGTGGAGCTTGCAAGCGTTGTGCACGTTACGATTTAGGACATATCGTGGGATATAGCTGTCTTGAAATCGCGCATGTGGTTAGTTCTCTTAATCTGCGATTAATCAACTTATAGGCCTGTAAAAGCCTTGCCGCTCGACACAAAAGTCACTACATGAATGAACCTTTCTCTCTCACTCACTCCACTTTTAAAAAAAATACTATATAACAAAAAAAACATGAGCATATTCGATTGTATCAGTCCTGGTTGAATGGATATTAAATAATTTAATTTTTTTGTTCTAAACATTAAAAGCAAGAGCTATTACATAACTTTTTCCAATTCTGAAAATGGCTTTGATTTATGAAGAACTCTGCAAAGGTCAAGGCTGCCCCAATGCCGTTTACGACGTGTAGATGGCTCTGTCAAGCCACCATAGGTCTCGCTTTCAACCTTACCCATTTTCTTGATATAAAATCTGAATGGATAATGCCCAGTAAGAGATCCATTATGAGCTTTAGTTCCTTCCTGCTTAGTGTGAGAAATATTTTCGTCCTCTGTTGTGAATACGTAATCAATTTCCTCGTTTGTATTAGTCCTGCGATGTTTTTCCAGTATGCCAATTTAATTATGTCGTCTCAAAGACTTACTTGTGCTAAAAGGGTGCCTTTTTGGATGGGGAAAAATCGGCCCAGAACCGATAAACAAAGATGTGGTTTATTCATTTCTTTGCAGGGCGGTCCGCAGTTTCGTTGCCCTTGATACCTTCATGTTATGGCATCTAAATCAGCATAATCTTTCTTGTTTTGACTCGTTGGTTCAAGACAGTCTCAAATCAGCTTAGATTTAAAGGTACCTATATAAGCTTAACGCTTGAAGTACTGCTGATTTTGCGAGCGAGAGTTTTATGGCATGGATCTGCCTGAGCGAGTCAGTAATTTGGTCCATGATCAGCCTTATAATAACATAATTATGTGCAGCCATGATTTGCTGAACCGACTTATGTCTACCATAGAAGTATTTTATCATAATACCTACTTACTTGGTTTTTTTTTATCATGTCGCCTTTTATTTTATTTTTACTTAATTAATTAATCTACATAAACTCATTTCAGATAAGATGTACATACTAAATGGAGTAGTCTTGTTATTCAGATACAAAGCCACTTACATAATGTATATTCCAAGAAATAAGAAAAGGTAATAAAAACGAGTAAAACATGACTTAAAAATTTAATTTATTTAAATTTTTCTAGGTCTCTTTGGCAGCAACCCCCAACCCTATTGTAAAGCATTAAATTTTTGAATGCTTATGGAATTACAAATTAGCAGAAACTATCATCACAATAGAGCAGACTAATGTACATTTGGTATTCAGTTAGCACAAATGACTAATTTCGAGGCAAATTAACTTGATAATTAAATATCAAACATACAGAATTGATGATACGATCTCCTATAAATTCACTATACAACCGTAGTTTGGAATATAAAACATCACCAAAGTGATGAATATGCACATAGCTATTTGAAATTAATTCAATATCAGCTCCTACCTATATGGTGGTGGTCGAGTGATGTATGATGTGTAAACACAATGCTGAAATCGATATAGAAATATTCGCGGTTCAAATTAGTTCGGACTTACAATAATGAAATCTAGTTCCACGTGAGTTATGGTCATGCAACAAATATACAAATCGCTTTGGATTGGATTCACCGGGCAACATTGTTTTAAGTTTCTAATTTCGTATTTATCAGCAAGCAGATAATTTTATTGAATCAAGCCTGAAAAGAGATGATTTTTATTATTGAATTAAGTTCGTTAACAAATAATTAATAATAATATTGGAATTCTTATATTGATTGTTGTTCCATTACAGATGATATTTATATATATACATATACGCCGCACGCTTCCAAGCCCTAAGAAATAGCAAATTACACTTGAAAAAAGGTAAGAAGAAACTCCTTAGACATACCAAATATTATGGGAAAGTAATAATATTAATAATAGTGTTATTAAAAAAAAAAAACTACTTAAAATTTATAACATACTAATTTCTTGAATATGGCTATAAAATTAAAAAATCAAACTAATTAATTGCTTCAGTAAATGCAATTACAGAGAGGGATATTTACCATATGATCGTTGCTTTGATTCATCCTTTTGTAGCATACATATAATATAATAACAAGTTGAAAAGCTATAATTGGTCTAAGACAAATTCTTATGATACCCTAGATGTATGTGATTTGGTATGATCATCCATCAGTAGAAATTTGATTGTTGAAATGGTTTTTCGAATCTATTTCTAATGATTCGTCGGATAGTAAAAATGATTATAACCAATTTCATAGGATTACATATTGTGAAGAACTTTTCAATGTTAGAGATTTTTCGTAGGTTATAACAAACACAAGTGGGTAAAACTTTTATTTGCTGATTTTATTAGTAAATTATTATATACTTTTCAGATATTTAGCACTATAAATACATTATAATCGCTCAGTAGCACCTATTTATTGTATACATATGTATGTATGTATATACTTATTCTTCACACATCAAAACTTCTAGTGAACCAAACTATTTTCTAAATTTGAACTATTTCATATTCTTTTATAATAATTATTCCTGACCGACGCTTAAATAACTTTTTACAACACACTGAACTTCCGCACAAATTCACGGCCGGCCGTAACTTACATTTTCAACTACCCGCTTCGCTTTTACTTCAAAGCATATTTAAAATCTTACTCTATTCCACACCTTGCATAGAAGGTCAGTTTTTCGGTTTTTCGCAATCATAAATTCTCCCCAATATTCGATTTGCGCGATATTGCGAAATCTCAAAGTGTAAAGCTTGTAATTAATTAATTATTTGTGTTTATATGGGCCACAATTCGCGAAGCTAAGGTTATTTCATATCAATTGAACTGCAAATCCTGGAATTTAGTTTACTTTTGCGAAGACTAGGTCGTGAGCTTGTGGAATAATTACTTTCCTTACATCAATACAATAGAAACGTCTAAGACTGATCATTTTCATAATATACGTATAAATCCTAAATTCTTATATGGCAACATCAAGAAGGGGTTGCCCGTTTTAACCCATTTTTGAAATTGTATTTACTATTTATATGAAAACATTGTGTACAAAATTTCAGCTCTCTACATTGAGATGTTCTCATGCAGTGTCCAAATATGATCCCTCCGGACGCTGTAATGGAGATTTACTAACATTTCTTACCGAGTGTAGGAATCAAAGTCTCCATAATTTTGGTGAATCTGAACTCATCGCATTAAATATCTCGAAGGCCTTCGATAGAGTCTAGCATCCTGCTCTTTTAGCTAAACTTCAGGCATTAAGTCTAGACTCTCTGTTCTTAATATGGATAGAAAGATCTCTCTCCCGCCATTCAATTCAAGTTATATTGGACGGAGTTTCTTCGGACCGTTTTATAATTCATGTCGGTGTACCGCAAGGTTCTGTGCTCCCAACTACTCTCTTCCTCATTTTTATTAATGATTTGCTAGCTCTAACTTTTCATCCTATTCATAGTTTTGCAGACTACAACACTCTTGATTCCGGATACTCTTTAGCTGATTCCCGTGGGAATTCCACATTTGTCAAACGAAGCCACATGTTCAGTTCACTAAATGATGACCTTACAACAATAATCGCTTGGGGCAAAGCGAATCGGGTCTTGTTTAATGCTTTCAAAACGCAGGAGAATATATATCGAACTCGCCATCCCTTAACATCTTAGGCATTGAAATATCCAACAATCTTAGTTGATCGAACGATCATATTTTTGGTATCACCAAAAACGCGATGAAATGCCTGGGCTTCTTGCAAAGATGCAAGAAATACTTTACTCCATCAGACTTGGAGCAAATCTGCAATTCTTATATTAGGCCTAGATTAGAATATAATTCCCGTATTTGGGCAGGGGCTGGACGTACTGTATTGTTAGCGTTAGACAATGTCCAAAAGAAGACCTTCTAGCTTATTAGCGTTGACATATCAATAGCAACTATTGATTCTCTAGAGCACCGGCATAATGTCGGATTTGTTTCTTTCTTTTATCGCTATGGCTTCTATGGCTATTGCTCTGACGAAATCTCTAGCCTGATCCCTTGTAGAATTCTTCCTATGTGCCCCACACGAGCTGTAACCCGAGCTCACTCTCACAACCTTGAAGTCAAATTTGGCCGTTCCGTGAAATTCCGTGAATCCTTCATAATCCTTCAAACTGTTCCACATTCGTACTGTATGTGGAATAGTTTGCCATCATCTGTTTTCCCCCTTAGATACGGGCCGCAAACATTCAAGCTTAATGTACACCCTCATCGACACAACGGAATAATCTCCAATTCCCTATCCCTTTTTCTTTTCCTGTCAAGGCTGTGCTACGCCATCATAGGGAATCCCCTGAGCTTTGGCATCATCATAAAAAAAAAAAAACAAAGCAAAAAACATGTAATGAAAAACGGAATTTTTGTATGGCAACCCTATGAAGGAGTTACCCGAATTTATCCTATTTTCCAACTTAATTTTACTTTACGGACGGGTGGACCTGTAAAAACCAAAATAACTCTTAATATTATGCGTGGGCGTCCAATCCATTTTGCTCTACCATAATTATTTCTGTATGACAAACTTAGTATACCTTATGATTTCATCTAGGGTAAATAAATTAATTCTGGATATTAAAACATCACTAGCAAATCAAAGAGCACATATTTTTCGATGATTATGTGTAAGGAGTTCAAATCAATTAGTGTCATCCTTATAAGTGGAATAAAAATTAAACGTAAAAATTCCTGTGGCCTGTTTTATAAAATTATTAATCGAATACTAATATTTTTCAATTTATTAGCTCCAATAAATTATGGACTAATATTAAAGTGTTCCATAAAAATGTTTTCGAATACTAATAATTGCCTTGTTATTGTCAAAGGAATTGTTGATGTAGCTAGAAATTATTAGTGTAGTCTAGTCTGGGACTGCGATAATAATTATTAGTCACTGTCTTGCTAGAAATTATTTATTTTGGAGCACAGCAAAACTGCAAATAGACATTTACATATAATTGAACATTTGCATTAAATTTTTACCGGCGTTGAATTTACATTGTAAGCAGTTTAAAAATATTAAGTCATAAGACTCAAGGAAGAAACTGTTCCGCTTTGCTTTTCATAAAAAATTACTATTGGCTAATTGAAAAGGTCGATTGGAAAAGAAGTGAAACTGCATTTACTTAATTTGATTTAAAAAAAAAAATAAAATAGTCTTTCTTAGCTCTTTTTCAATTACATTTTCAAAGCAATACAATAAATATGCTATTTCGTGGTACTGGCCTCCGTTCTCTAACCAGTTAAGAGCTGTAAGTATAGCCTCTGCTTTGATAATAAAGCACAGTTTAGTTTATTCGAGTTTCAATATATAGGGTCCAATTCGTCGCAATAAATATTCAACTGTTTCACTATCAATATGAAATTTTTCATTGAATTCGTAGCTTGTACATAGTTAGTCCACATAATTAATTCTCTGGTTGTATATGCAACGTTGACGTATCCTTAAAAGGTCATAATCATAACGTTTGCAAATAAACAAAAATTATTGTGAAAATGTCTAATCATAACTTTTTCACAGTAATTTTTGTTTATTTTCAAACGAGTAAGTAAATAAACACAGTGTACTTTATCTACGTAAATGGATTAATAAAAAAAATTAGTTATTAGTGCAGTACATAATTAGTACAAGAGCTTCTATGAAATCTTCGTGCCGTATTAATTTTTCATTAATACTTATTTGCATTTTTCACAATAACTTATTACTGTGCGAACAATATTGAACAAATAAATAATAAAATCGACAATGCCTTGAAGATGCCTCGATTTGATAGTGTAACCAAAAGGTAAAGGCTGAACTTAAATGGACATACATATAATGACTTATGTTAGGCGAACGCACCCTTGAAATAGACAGTCGTTTCCAAAATAAAGGAATGTTCGTTAAGCTTAGTAAATGACATATTTTCCGTAAGTAAAGTGTGGTAAGAGTTCCTCATTACTGACGGACGCGTGTGTTATCCATTGATATGAATGAAATCGGTAACACTCTTATTTTTTATTATAGAATGTTAAAAGAGGTGGTCTCTTAATGGGATGTTACCGTCAAGAGGCATGAAAAACGCATCAACTTTGGAATTTTTTTTTTTTTACATAAAATAAATACTTTGGAAATGGGTTTTAACGTATTTTATTCTTGTATCAATGGAGAGTAAATTCCAATTTTATTTTTTAAATTGGAATCCCAACTGGCGGTTCCAATTAAACAAAACCGTGCAGGGCATATTTAGTTTGCGCGGGGCGCTCCACAGCTATGCCAATTCATACGAAACAAATGGGATTGGAAATAATTAAGCTAGATAAAATTTAGGGGCCTTACTAGTTTTCGTGTTTAAAAAAATTTCTGATACACGCAATACCAACCGTTTGAAAAAAAAAAACATTTTTTTTGGGTTTTTTTTTTGCTTCAACGGACGAAAATACTATTTTTAAAGCAATTATTGACAAAAAAGGATTCTTGATGGCCCCGCAAGTTGAATTTCTTTCAATTGCGCAGAGATTCATTTGAATCGATTCATCCGTTGAACTTGTAGAACGACCCGCGCACTGAATAATGTTGTTCTGAAAAATACTTATATAAAGTTTAACTTATAAAAAATCTTTGACAGCTTACTTCAGCTATTCCAGCACCATACAGAGGCCCTTCTTCTTCCTCCAAAAATTTATTGTGCTGAATCTGAAGATTAACGGTCTCCCAAAATGTATGAGGCTACCTCAGGTAGCAAGAAAAGGTCTCCCCAGAAAGCGCGCTCCGAGCGCCCCAGCTCTCAACAGGCTGGGAATTCGGAAATACTTTAGATATTGAAAATATCCGTATACCAACGTGTTTTAAACACTTAAGGATGATAATTATGTAAAAAAAATCGAATTTTTCATCATCATGAACGGTAACCTCCCCTTAAGAAAAAATTTTGGGAAGGAGCTAAGAAAGCGAGATATTGCTTCTGCTGGAAGCGCTGCCGATTTTTCTTCATATTTTTTTAATATTTTTTTATATAATGTCCATAAAAGGCACAAATTTTCAATTAAATTAATTTCCATTTTGTTAATTTTTTTTTACTTTTACCACTTTTTAAAATTGAAAATATTATATGTTTCCCTTACGGAATATGACGTATATTTAGGGCAAAAATGGCAATTATCCGTAAGTAAACCTCAGTCTCGTTTAAATTCGTAAAGTAATTTACGTCCATTTTGGTTCAGTCTGTTGCCTCGCTCGAATATGTATAAAATCGACGATGCCTCAAACTGATGTGACGATTAGGGAAGGCCTCAATTTTATCTTAGAAATTTACTGGAAACTTATTCCTTAAAATGTTTATGCATTATTGGAGGACGACAACGGATGCTTGGACTGCTAACAAAATTTTTGTACGTGTTGTTGAGCAATAAGCATAGATTTCTATATGGAAATTTACAGAAAATTTTTCGGCAGAATTTTTATTCACTTTGCCTGCCGACTGGAGTTATTTTCAGATACAATATGTATTTTCATATATGCCATTGTCGGTCTGCAATAATGCACATAAATTCTAAACAAAACATATCTAAGTAGTAAATTTCTAAGAAAAAATTCAGGGCTTCCCTACATCAAGTCGGGGCATCATCGATTTTATATTCGTGCAAGGCGAGGCGAAATTTTGTTCCACTTGCCCAGTCATTGTATGTTATTAGGTTGTCTATACTAATAGTTTTATAAAATAGGCCCCTTATTGGCTACCCGATAAAAATAACATATGGAGAGAAAACATATTTAGAAGTTGCTATCAGCTTTTAAAAGTTTAGCTCTTTATCTAGGTAGGGTTATTCGGTTAAAGCGACCAATCTGAAAGATAGTTTATAATCTCAAAAACTTCAGTTGATACAATATTAAGGGTATTAAAAGTTTTAAGAAAATTTATGGACTTTCATTTTTTTTTTTAAAGAAAAAAATAAAAACAATTAAAATTTAAATAAAAAGAAATCATTAAAAATACGAAAAATTTGACTTCGACAGGTAATTTATATTGAACGGTATAGATGGGAGAAACTCAGAACTGATAACTTCATTAATTAATAGGTTCGACTTCTTTTTAAAACGAACTTATTGACAAGCACAGAGTAAAATAAGTTTAGGATTAGGGTATATAGTAAATTTATTAAAAATCTTCCGAAAACATTTCCACCTCTACCTCAACCATTTAATTTTTTTTTTCAACTCGTCGAGATCTATCACTGGATATTTGATTTAACCAAATCATCCTGTATAGAACAAAATAAAAATATATAAATCTAAAAATCACGAAATTCTTAATATTAATTCAAATTAAATATAAGCTTAAAGTGTTTTCTTTTTAGCATCATTGAATTTTCATCTGTGTACCTTAGCTATCAACAATTAACTTTTTTTTCTATACTCAAAAACTGATTGAATTATTGCATAATGCATAGAAACGTTACATTCCGCTGTATCGTTCACAACTCGAAAATACTCAGAGATCCTTGAATTTCGGATAAACTTCTTGGCTTGATCCCGAATCTTGATAAGGAATTATATTGGGTTGGTCCCCAATGTATGAAGACTATTGGCCGTTTTTTTTTTTGTCTTATTTTCATTGTTATGGGAAGTTTCAACTATTAACCGCTTAATTTGTGTGCATATTATCTTATACCTATCTAGGTACATTAAGAAACTTCTTTAATGTGAGCACTAGCTACTTTTAAATCCGCTTTGATATACCTACCTAGCGTCTTTCTTTTGTTGTAAGTTTATTTTTTCATTTTATTTACTGTTTTTTCATATTGAAATTAGCCAAACGTAAAAAAAAACACAATTCGAGTTCGGTTATTGTGCATTTACTTTCTCCCGACTGCTTGTAAATAATTTTAAGAAATCAAATTTTTACTCCAAGGTGGCTTTTTTAAATCACAAATAATTATTTTTGAAATGCGCCCACAATAAAAACTGTCACTTGAATTTTTATTTTTAAATATAAAAAATTCCCTCAGTTTCAGCCAATAACTTTTAAAAATGAGTGGTGAAACAAAATATTTTATATTCTCTCATTTCACCATTTTTTTTTTCTTTGCTAATATTCAACACACATTCAAACTAATAACCAATCACTGCAAATATATAAAACCTCAGCTGCAATGGACTAAATGATTTGCTTCTCTCTCTTTCTAATATCACAAAAACAAAAATTTAAAAGAAAAATTGTAGAGGCTAGAGAGAATAAAAGAGCAGCAAAAATAAAGTAGGAAAAAATCAATATTTTAAATATTTTTCACATTGATGAAATCACAATAAGAATTTCCGATGTATTTCCTCATTCTACGATATTTTTCTTAAAAAAAAAACAACACACAACTACATTTAAAGTAATTGGCTATGTATGTATAGCTTCATCACTTTGTTAGGGGCTCTCTGATAATGATATTTTATTTATTTACATACAATTAACACGTAAATTCAATGGATGTCCAGCACTTGCCGATTTTTGATAATAGAATAGGCAGAGAGAGAATGAGAGTAAGAGCATAAAAAATGTTTTGATTGCCAGGGCGAAAGAAAACAGCAGCAATGTTTTGATTGTATGTCGCTACTACAGTCAAAAAATGTGTGGAATGTGAAAATATTCAAGATATTTTATTGCAAAATCAAAACTACAACTATAAAAAAACGGTATAAGTTTTCTCTCAATAGATGGACCTACATATGTATCAAAATAAACTTTTTGTAAGATTTAATTAGTTCATGGTTGTTAGCTTCTTTCGATATTTTTTAATTTAAATTTTTGCATTTGGAATCGTACGTTAATTAAGTGCTTTTGTGTTCTTGCAATTAAATTATTGTTTTCTACCATTATTACAGTTCTCAATTCTGTGCTTTATTCTAAAATTTATCGGTAATCAGCTGTAATAAATTGGCAAAACACCATTTGAACAGGTGACAAAACAATTAAGTACAATTAACGCAGCTTGTAGAATTCGCTGATGAGAATCTTCACCACGGCAAATGTGATATAATTGTACCTATATATAAAATAATGCGTTCATTTAGTGCATTGTCATTGTGTAATAAAGTTGCATCCATTGAAATTCTAGAATATGTAAACAGTATCCGACTTCTAATTATCTGCAAGTGCATGTAGGTATTTTATTGTGTATTAGTTAATTTGGGAATTGCATTAGACTTTTGCTTTTAAGAATGCAGTGTTTCGTTTATTTGGATCATATGTATGTGGTTTTAGATATTTGTGTTCAGGTAAAATATTTTGCATTATTTTTTCATCGCAATCAAACATGCATGATTCTGGCACTTATACATATTACCTATTTTACTTGCTTTTAATCTCTTTTTCCCTTCAATAGCATTAGTTTTGTGTGATCGTGTTGAATTAAAATGATTATTTAAGTACTACCACTAAGAAACTAAAATTTATTAGTTGCAGTTAAACACAATGAAGACTGCTAAAGTTAGTCACTAGTTTTGTTTTTGCATTCTACATTTATGTCTAAACTGAACTTGACGTCGACTATTAAAAATTGATTGTTTCACATTATCGAAAGATGAATTAAAAACCTCATTTTTTTCCATAATTTTTTTTTCGTAATTTCCAGTTGGAAAAATAATATCTAAAAACGAAATTGCAAAATATATTCAGAATAACATCAAGCCAGATTTCGATATTCGTGATGACTTTTTGATTACAATAAATTCATAAAAATTTTCTTAAACTGCAGATCGATTATGACTCGATGTTCTGCTTTAGTTTTGCCTCTGTTGTAATTATCAGAGGTCACATATGAATAGTACCAATACTAAAATCTTCTCATTTTCCTCTGTGAGATAAATTATATAAATTTATAACTATTTGCATACGCCTATACCTACTGCATTTGATTGCATTAGTCTCTACGGTGCACATATTGGAATGGAATGGGATATCGATACATCGCCTCTCAATCTGAAATATAAATTCTTATTTAGTGGTGCCTACCATACTAATATGTATATACATATAACAACTTCTACAGGCTACATTGGTTCGATTAATTCTACTCACTAATATGATAAAATCGTACGTTACAATTTTGTCAGTAAATTGGTTTTTCCTCATTCGATAATTTTGCTCATTCTACGAAATTTTCTCCTTTAAAAAACACAACTACATTTAAAGTTTATATTCGGGCTATCCTCTGATAATATTAAAAACTTGTTTGGTGGCCAGATTTTTTTTTTTTTTTACAATTTCGTATACAAATTTATGATTGATTACCTAGGATTTTCGGTACTGGGTAATATGATAGAGAGAGAAGTTACGGGGAGTGGATATTTTTCACAATTATCTTGTGGTTAAATCTGTTTTCGTAATGTAACTATAGATTTGAAAGGCATATACAAATGACATTGGCCAGCCATATTATCCGTATGTATTGCAGTTGGAGCTATGAAATGAACTCTTCTTGGTGAAATTAACCCAATTAAGAAAAATAGTCTCTAACTCTAGAAAGCACGTTTTCTGTGAATAAAGGAATTTTTCGACGGAAATCAATTTGAAACACATGTGAAGTAGCAGAATCATCCTCCAATGCAACAACGTATTTGCCAATAATTTCCTAATGCTTCTAAATCTTTGAAGAAGACGGTATATCTATCCGATTAATTTGATGCAAGTTGAGTAGGTAAATTGTGTCTCCAACATGAACTTGTTGACGAGTACAAGCTAGGTGCCGGAGTAAGTAAGCTGAATTTGTATTCAAAGGCTCCTATATTTAAAGCTGTCGTATATCGAAAGACTTCTTCTTAGAATCATTTTTGATATTCGATCTTAGACAAAAACCTTAAGGATTCTATAGGTCAGGATAATTAGATTAGATTTGTGAAGGAGTATGTAAGCGTTAGCCTCGCTTTCAGTGCGACTCCATTGTTCGTTTTTTAACCGTCTGTATACCACACCATCGATCTTTGTTGGAAGGACTGTATAGTGGAACGCCATTGCAGTCGGTCTCCCAGAACCACTTCCTTTTTCACATGCAAATATAAGGAAGGAAGACTTAGTAAGGCTTCCATGGCTGCTGTAGGACAGGCTCTCATGGCACCAGTTATTCCTAGACAGGCAAGCTGGGTTTTTTTAAGCTGAGCCTCAGCCGTTTTTTGATTTGTTTTTGGCCACCATGCGAGGGCCGCATAGGTGACCATGGGTCTAACATATTTTTCTACGCATTAGATCATTATTAACTCACATATGGTTTACTATATGAAGCTAAGCTAGCCGGTATTCTAGTATCACACATCTTGTTAAATTGAAATTGTGGGGCTTATTTTTTGTGAGTTAAGTATCAAGATATTTACCCATGTGTCCTTGTATACGTATCTAGAATACCCTTCCGTGCATTATTTCAGCAAAATTAGGAAGAATATTATTTGACTGATTAGAAGTAATACTCAGCTGATTTTCTATGCTGTGTGTGTAAAAATTCTCTGTAGATCATTTATGGTTTATTCAGATAGTACATACATAATATAGTCGAGCTAATTATACCTTCCACAAAAGAGTATTTTCGAAGACGTCCATGCACAAAAGAGACCTGCAAAACTTGAAGAAAATGGCCACCCACTATAAGAAGGATGTGTGTAAAAGTAGCCCTATAAAGTCTATACGTTCTCAATTACTGTCCAAGTATAGGTATATAAAAAAAAAAGCAGAAAAATCACTCAATCTCAATCAATTTTTAAACAAAAAATAAAAAGGACTTCAAGAGTATAAGCTAACGCACTAAAAAGTTAAAAACGTTGTGGAGCTCTATCCTTGTCCGAATGTCTTCATCAGATCTTGACTAAACTTTAAAGCATGGCATTTTAAATAAAATAAGAATTATGTATGTTGGTCTAGAAATAACATGGTACCTTCCTTTTTTCATATAATTACCGGACCGACATTCAAAGAAAGTCAAAATACTTAACAATTGTTTATGCATGAATAACTAATTCATTTTTTTGTTTTTTTTTTTTTGTTTTTTTTGTAACTATAATTATGCGTTACACATGCATGAACAAACTAAAGATATACTTAATGGTCATCTAGCTAGGGTATAAAAATATCTTACTTGCCATTTAACCAGATCAACAGGAGAAATAGCATAGTATATGTATATACATATATCCATGTAATACCTAATCATTTTAAATATTAAGCGTTGCGACTAACTAAGCCATAGTGTATAAGATATATAGATGATACCGCCACTTTCGGAACTCGTCTGATAGGTATAGTATTGTCGTTGGACCTTAGTCTAAAGCTCATTTCAGTATTACTTTTTTTTTAAGACCTGAATAGCTCTTGTACGCGTAAACTACTTAGATGTTTGTAGCCCTTAGACATAATGCAACCACCGTCTAGCCCCCTCCCCCCTCCCCCGCAAACAAAACCAAATATGAGTAAATTATTTGGTAATTATGTGTCAAACTGAAAAGTCGAGAAGTGTGTATTTAATAGTTTTTTGAAATATTCAAAATGCAGGGTGTAGGACGACGCAAAGCTGTACCCCGCCTTAGAATTAGAATTAGGATTTATGCGCTAATTCTTTGCCAAATCTAAAATTTTTTGACTGAAAATCTTAATGGGGTTTTAAGAAATCAAAGAGGGTGGGGGGTGCAGGATGACGTCGTTCTCCACTTCACCATATTGAAAATGTATTGAAAATTGTTTTGATTCTTGGTGATATGATTTGGACTGCAGTCTATGGTAGTGTTTTGCAATGAAGGAAACCAATTGAGCTTAACCAATAAAAATAATTATTATATTTTCAACTAACACTACAGCTTCAGCCTTAAATATACACGAAGATGAACTAGAAAAGCAATACCTATTCACTTTATTTGTCTAATCCAAACTCTGACCTTTCTATAAATATCGCATACTGAAAAGTCTAGGTTAGGTTAGGTTAGGTAAGAGGGGTGCTGCTAGTAGACTAGCCTCCATCAGTACCTCGAGTGGATCCATTGTGCCCCTTGACATCATTGAATAACCTTTAAAACAGCACTAGATCAATCCAGCTTCTCTTAGGAATCTCAGGATACATCTGAAATCTTTACTTTGCAGTTTCCCATGACTTGAAAAAAAGTAGCTACTTAACAGCCTACCTCCTTTATTCATCAGAGAGGGGCACTCACAAAGTACATGTTGAATGCATTCGATTTTTCCGAATTTTTACAGCTCATGCCGAAATCGTTCGCTGCTATTTCCAGTCTTCTATCATGGTCTCCTATAGCCTAGTGATTCGTAATAGCCCTTACTAGATTTGCTCAGCTGCCATTAAAGAGTTCTTTTGTTCTTTTCTTGCCACAATTGCCTCGCAATACGGCAGGTTTCCATGTTGATCCACACCGGAGGGTTACCTTTCGCTAAGCGCCCCTGATGATCTCCTCTTTTAAAGCTCCGCTTAGGATCCTTACATAAGCTATCTCTGCGGAACTATCCATTTCAGAGCCCTTTTTGGCCAAATCATCAGCAATATCGTTGTCTAGCATACCCTTGTGTCCATATAACCAGAATAAGGTCACCTTGTGCTATGTAGTTAATTCCTAAGGCTGCTCTTGCATAACAGCACCAATTTTGATTTTAATAGCATAGCATCCAGCACCTGGATGGCTGCCTGGCTGTTTATGTATATGGAGACATGTAGTCCAGGCTCTCTGCATATATATACCAATATTGCCGCCTAGTAAATCGCTACGAGAACTGCCTGGTAGACACTACATAATTCGGCAGTCTTTAAGGCCCTTGCCACTGGAAATCTCTTGAGTACGCTCAAGCCCCTGTACCCGCACTCATCTTAGATCCAACCGGCAGATATAGAAATTTCGAATGATACCACCATCTTCTTCCTATCCCAATCAATCCTGGTGGGCATCATTGCATTGACACTCCCACCAAAAGTGAGGAAAGGTAATTAATAGTCTGTTTCTTCCTGCAATCGCTCCATTCGTCTATGGTATGAAGTATATTGGAATGCCAAATATCCCAGTTATTCCCAAATAAGCGGCCCTCTGTATTTTTGACAGCACATTTAGGTTACATTTCCTCGTCAGTGTCGTCCACCAGACCATCGAGCCTTATCAGAAGATAGACCGAATTATGGCTGTTTACATCCAACGTACCACCCTGGGTATTAATTCCCAGTTGCCACAAAGGTTCTCTTGCACATGTAGAAGGCCATACTGACCTTCTTAATACGTTCTTCTAAATTAGGCTCCCAGTTTAGCTTGGAATCGAGTATGACTCCCAAACACTTTGAAAAGCTTATCTATTTTTCTTCTCGACTATAATTAATGCTCCACGAAAACATGTGCTTTTAGACACAAATTTTAAAAATTAGTAGATACTACTAACAGCTAATAAATTTGTACATAATACTATTCAGTAGTACTTGTAATATTAATAGTAACTAACAAAGCAAACCACCTTAAATCGATGTGCTTATTTTATTCTGATTTTCAAAAAAATACAATTAATAAATACAAAACAATTAATACTTTCAAGTATACTAAAAACTCCAAGAAAATTTGACATAATTATTGCAAATATTTTAGAAAAATAATGCTAAAATAATACAGATAAAGTTAAGATAATGCTATCTTAACATTATCAGCAATGCTACTGCTAAATTTTTGATTAGCATTACTGTGATTCCAATGGCTGCAGAGATTCGAACCTAGACTCACAAAATTATGAAACCAATGCAATGTGTTGTACATTTCTAGACATAGTAGAATTGAAATTTGACGTAAACCGAATTCTTATACTGTCAAACCTTTTTATACAAAACATTATTTTTGAGTTTTATTTCGAATATTAATTTGAAATTCACACCAAACAATATGTTTGTAGCTCTTTAAATTCACAAAAAGCATGATAAGCCTTAATTCACAACGTGCTGAGTGGTTTTTTTTTTCATGAGAATGTAATGCCATTAAATATAGAAAATTTTCGTTTGCATTAAACTACGAATAAATCGGCAGCATCAGTGGCTTATCCAAAAGCAATATATACGATTCCCAGGAATCCATTTAGAAATAGCCGATCCATTTCAAAATAGCAACGTAACGGTGGCATCGAACCATTATTGTGGTATGCTCCACCGACAGTTGAATTCTATCAGATTAACAAATCCTGCTTCTACACCATACTTTCTAACCATAACAACATGTGAAGTTCGATTTGCTCTCTGCAATTCATTGAAAAATTCCAGTTCCTGCATTTTTACATACATACATACATACATACAAGTTCCCTTAAACCTTAAACCCTGGGCAGATGATTTCTAGTCCTTCGGGTGTCTGTTGAAATGATTTTCCATTTTTATCCGTTCATCTATAGAGGGCCATCGATATTAGCACTTATGTGTACTCTCAAAGATAAATTGAGTGCCTGAGAGCTTTTGTTCTCGAATGTATCCTTCCCGCATCCTGCATTAAACGTACAGGAAAGATCAACTCAATTCTTCCAGATCTCTATCTGAGAAGGAATTTCTAGGAGTCCTCTCTCTTGTTGCATTTAGAAGACTTCTTGTGAATTTAATCAAATACATGCCTTGTGATAAAATGCCGGATATGCTTTCAGCAGAGGATATACTATTGTCTTTGCTCCATGACCGTATCCCTTGTCAGATTTACGTAAATTTATACAAGATAAATTCATGCTAAGGAAGTAGTCAAGTTAAAGGGGATTATGTAACGTAAATCGTCCTCATATTGTATTCGAAGTGATTTTGGTAAGATTTAAAGTTGCCTTGGGATTTACCTAAATACGAAAAACTCTTTTGTATGTATACTTTTTAGTAAATACATATTATGAGCGAGCACTTATATACCAATGTATAATAAACAAATTTGTAAGTTATGTTGAGTTATTTCAAAAAGTCCATAGCACTATTGTGGTGAAAATATTTGGAACATCTTAATTTTTCCAGCATCGAGTGAAAAAACTGCGCACCTAGTATAAGAATTCCTTATAAGCATAATATGTAGTAAAGTAATTTTGTGTAATGCTTGGATGTGAAAAGTCCTTTGGAAAATGAGAATCAATGTATATTCAAGAGTTTTCGCCTAAATTGAAAGGGAAAAAAAACACATCTCCGAAAGAATTTTCTTGCGCTCTACTAAACTGTAAACTGCATGTCTTTAGCGTTTGTCTTTTAAATTGCTTTGTAAACTTTCATGATGATTAAATAAATTGTCACGAACGTTTACAAAGAAATTTTTAGTAAAAAGAATAAAATTTGTACTCTTTGTATTTGAGACAATGTTTAAATTAGAGTAGCAATATAATACTTTAAGATCACAATATTTTTATTTAATTAGACTCTAACACCGAGTTTCGGTTAATCCGACCATCTTCAGAGAGATGTACAGAGACAGTATCGAACGTATCGGACGCTAGAGGAGTGTTTTTTTTTTAATTTGCTTTTAATATTAGTCCAATATTTTTCGATTGGCTTCCTTGGGTACTACAGGTTTGCATTGGGCATCGTAGAATTTCTCGCTTTTCTAGAAATATTGGGATATATTTAAATAATTACTATATTGCATATAAGCCCACACCAAAATTGAATTAGATTTAAATATTTGGGTTGTATTGAAATAAATCTTCAATGTTACCCAAAATTTAAATTTAATTTAATTGTATTTCTTTATTTTATATTAAAGTTCAATTTTGAATTAAATTGGAATGTAATATAAAATCGATTTAAAATTAAGTTGCATATCAATGCAATTCAATACAATGTTGCCATAAAGACAGAGCTGGGCGTTACTTAAGTAAAAACTAACTTAAGTACTACTTAAATACATTTTCCTTACTTAATACTTTTGAAATGCCCTACTTAGTACTTGAACCTAAGTACTTACTTCTTTTTACTTGTACTTAAGACTACATAAATACCAAGATTTTTTCTTAAGTATTTCTGAGTCTATTAAGTACCTATGTACATATAAAAAAATATCTAACTCTTCGGAGAAAAGCAAGCACTATCAAGAGTGTAGCTCCTTTTTTGTTTAGTTTTAAAACACGCATAGAGCTGTCAAAGCATGCGCCACACCCGCGCGTCAAAGTAGAATTTTAGATAAACTAATAACATACAAACAAGACTGGGCAAGTAGAACAAAAACCAGTAGACACCTCGCTCGAATGTAAAATCAATGATGCCTCGACCTCGATCTGATGTAAAAATACCTCAAATTTTTCTTAGTAATTTACTGAAAATTTTAAAAAGTTGAGGGCTACAACAGATGCTTGGGCCTCTGAAGCTTGCTTCCCACGCCACCTCGAACCCTTCCCACGGCTCGTTGGATCTTGCTCGTGCGGCGCGGCTCATGAAACCACGCGCAGTGGGAAGCCAGTTTAACAGTTTTTATGAGCGTAGCATTCATTTTTTCTTATAAATTTACAGAAAATGTTTCGGCAGCATTTTTATTCATTTTGGTGGCCAACTGGAGTTATTTTCAGATATCAGGTCGAGGTATCTTTGATTTTATATTGGAGCGAAGCATTGCTGGCTTACCCTTTGGTTACACCATAAAGTCAACGCATCGTCGATTTTATATTCGAGCGAGGCTACTGGTTTTGTTCAGCATTGTAAATGATACAACTGCACAATGGCAGTCTACATTTGAGTTGGTGTTTCTGCAATATTTAAAGGACACAATGGAAAGCCTTATCATTTCATAAAATGGAACACTTGTCTTCCATCGTCAGCTCCTGCGGAACGCTTGTTCTCTTTCGCCACTATCATAAACTCTCCAAGAAGAAATGCGCTATGTGATAAGAACTTTGAAAAGTTTGTATTATTAAAAGCAAATAAATTATTTTTGAAATAATTAATAAAATATTTAATGTTTTTGAAATGAATTCCGATGAAGTTGCTTACTTGTGTTTTTTTATATAATGTTCTATAGAAAACGAGAAGTGAAAGTTGTACTCTATGTGTCAGCGCTGGTGGCTATTATTAAATAAATACCTTTTGAAAATTATAATATAATAACCGGTTAGAATATTATAGTTTTCAAAAGGTATGTATTTATGAATACTAACTAAACTCTATAAACTTCATTATATTACTGTCAACGTACAAAGATTCTAAAAAAGTACTTTAAGAAGTACTCAGTACTCTTAATAGTCAGTACTTAGTTACAAGTACATTTATAAATGCGATACTTGTACTTGTACTTAAGTACTTCTTTTAGTACTTGCCCAACTCTGCATAAAGATTTGGTAAGACATATTCGTTAAGAGAGAACATTTTAATATAATAGTGACTACGTGAAATTGAATCAAATTTGCATATAATTTCAATACAATATTATTCCGCAACTTTGAGAGATTGATTAATACAATTGTACTGAGTTTTCATATAATATTTACAAAATTAGTTAACTAATGCCAAAAAAATTGAAATTCAATTCAAATTGTATTTAAAACTTCCAAATAGTGTCCATAAATTGTTTCTAATTCGCTGTTTATTAAAATTAACAAACAATTTTACATTTAGGTATATTGAAATTGTATTTAAATATATTCCAAGATTTCTATCCGTGTTTTGGCAAGTTGCTAAATCAGGCCAAAAGAAAGCTGATTTACAATACGACTTCTTAGTCCTACAATTAGCAGAATAATTTCTAATTCTTTAGAAAGTGAATCCTCTGAGTTCATTGGACTTTTAAGTAAAAATATTCATAAGTGGAAAAAGAAGACAGGAATCTCATAGAAAAAATAATATCGAAGAAATTGAGAGACTCAGGTAAGAAATACGTAAACGTAAGAGGATATGTTGTTAATGAAAATTTATTTTAAATATTAGTTATGGATATAAAAATAACTGTGTTAAAAAAATAACATCGAATGGTTGACAAGCAAATGAGAGATTTTCGTAGACATGCATTTATTTGTGAAATAATTCAAAGGAAGGACATCCTACAAAGAAGGCCTCGAAAAACAGTAGTAAAAGGTGGCTGTAATAACTTCATCAAATCAAACAAGGATTTGTCTGTGGCAGTATGTAGGAAGTTCTTGCTCGATATATTCTGTATTTCTGAGGGACAAGTTAATAGAGCCCTCAAGAAAGTGCGCGATGGAAGGGAGGTAATAAGGTTGTCCATCTAGAAAATTCCCTGAAGTTCGTGAAAATGATGTTTGTTAGTATATCTAATCATTTCCATATTATCAAAGCCATTTGCCCCGTGCCCTAGTTTTAAAGTGGCGACAATACGACGGACTTCACACTTCAGTCTTCTTTCCAGAATCTAAAAGCTCCTTTGCTGACATCATACTTTGAATTGTGCTAATCAATTTATTGTCTATTAAATTTAAGTCTGTAAGCCTCTGTAAGCTAATTAATCTAAAAATTCCGATAAATCCTCAAATTGAATAGCTTTGTATCATACATGAAATGAATTAAAAAATTGTACAAATGTACTAAGGTGGCTGCAAACCCTCCCCACCATCCACCAATCTTATCACTAGTAGGCACAAGCTCAGAGTTGCGAGAAAAATTATCTATGCCAGCTAAATTTAGCTGTTTTAGCCAGAGTTAAGGCATTTGAATCCGATTAAAACCTTTCAACCTGAAGGGCAATAAGCCAGAATTTCTATCCAGAGTTTTTTGAGACCATCTCAAATTTTAGTCGTTTTAGCCGAGAAAATTCATATTGAAAAGCAGTTAAAATAAAAAAAATCTGTTAACAATACTTAACAAATCCTAGGCTTACACGTTTCCGGATACTTCTGACGTGGTGATGGGAGGTAGAGTGGGCGCAATAGCTACGTTCTACAGGTTTCGGGACGTCGCATATTTTTAATTTGTATTTTTTGCGTTCATAAAATAAACTGATTAAAATTCTTTTTGTTTAACAATCATTATTGTTCCAAATTGAAATTGTTTTTAACAATTCCTGTTCTAGTATCAGAGTATGCAATATATAATAGGTCATCTATCATATATGCTGCATAGTATACCCTGAAGCTGTAATAAAATTTGTCCCAAATAAAAATTGTTGTTAAAGGGTGCGGAAACTAACGTCTTTGGCACTACCCCCTAAAATATGTCCTAGATCCGGCACTGCAAAATAATCCTGAAACGTATGTTTACAGTATGGATTCAAGCCTGAGTTACAATGTGACGCTGTCGCGAGAAGCAGTCGCGAATGCACTTAAAAAAAATTTTCGATGAAATTTACTACAAAATACAGAGCCATCGCAGTTGCCTGCTATAATCGGAGTACACTACCTTTAGTATGTAAAATTCAATTATTTGGCTAGCAAAACTACTACACAAAAGTAAATTTACTTTCCAAGAGTAAGCGCCCCTTACTCGTTTTAAGTAAAATTACTTAACCATAAAGCATTTTGCTAAATATAGCAATTTATCTTTCCTCTACTTTCGTAATTTTACTGCATATGTACGTAAGATTAAATATTTAATAACCAGCTATAAACCCAAGCACCTAAATGATAATGGCACCGAAACAACAACGGATACCCCACAAGACAATACAAACAAAATATATCGAAGTCTCAGATACATTCCAGGTCTGTCTGAAAAACTTAAAAAGGTGGTTACTGCAAAAAATGATCGAATCTGTCCGGCCTTTAAAGCTGACAAAACCATTAGGCGGTGTTTCAGCCATGTTAAAGATAGGACAGATAAGGAACATTCCACGGACCTGGTTTATAATGTTCCTTGCATGGGTTCAGTTTTAGGCAATTCAGATTGCAATTTAAATTATGTAGGTACCACCGGTCAATTACTTAAAAATCGGCTTGCGGGTCACAAGTCGGATATAAAAAACAAACAGATCCACAAGACTGCTTTGGCTAACCACTGTGTGCAGGCAAACCACCGTCCGGATTTTAATAATACTACGATCTTATGTAAAGAAAAAAATATTAGCAAGAGGATCTGCCTTGAGGCTTTGCATATTTACACCACCCCCAACACAATGAATCGGAAAACAGACACCGACAACATAAATTCGGTGTACTGCTCACTTCTTAGCTAACCCATAATGAGGGCGTCCTCCCACCATATATACACCTACGTTGTGTATACAGATATACAATCTAAAAAACATTCTCTCACCTGATCATAAAGTAACGACAAATCGCGTAATGCGGATGCTATTATATTTTGTAGACGTGAGATTTAAATATTGTGGTCTCAAATGTGTTTTTTAAAGTAGTTTCTTTTTCGTTCTTTTTCGTGTATTTGTTAATAATGTATAAGTTTTTATTGCAGTGTTTTTTCAATTAAATGTTAATTTATTATTGTCTCGCCCAGTGCGTGTATATTTTATTGGAGTAATTAATCAATGTACATAAATGTTTTTTTCGTAAGTAATTTAAACATTGTAAATTTTGGCAACGGCTCATGATAGTTACCTTATAGATAAGACCACCTGAAGACGCGGAGTGTTCACCCGTGAAACGTTGTGGCAGATTTTAAATAAAAAACTTAGACACTAATCGTTTGGTTTTATGTCTATAACAGAGACCGAGAGCCCGAGCATCCTCCCATACATATGTAATTTTTCTATTGAACCATCTATTTTTACTGGAGTTTGGGAACTACACTAATTGGTAGAAATTTTACTTCGGTGCACAAGGGTGAAATATATTATGTTTTTGCTTTTGACTTTTTGTTGTTAAGTCAAACATCTTGCTGCAATTTTTCGAACGCACTAGATTTGGTACTAAACGTGCAACAATCTTTTAACTAACAACAGCGAGAAAAATAATAAATGAACAAAAGCGGCACAGCAATAGTCGCTTGTTCCACCGATACTAGGATTTTTCTAATATAGCACTTATAATCTTTTTCTATGATGAGTAATAAACTATGCACATATTTCTCCCAGGTCTGAGGTATAGTTAGATAGGGCTAGAGAAAGGTATCTATTAAAACTTTTTATTATATCCAAGGAAAAGACCTGTTAGCGAGCTGAAGAAACAGGAAATGATTGATCTTCCACCGTTTATCCCACCAATAAACCAGGGATTTTTCCAAAACTTGGTTACTATTGGTATATTCAGGAGAATATTGGGCCTTTCCCGTCTTTTAGTGAAGAGATACATAGTGATGGAGAATTATTTTTTACAGATTTTTATTTAATTACATTTTTTATTATGAACTGTCCGTCGTTTATTTTTTTCTAATTTCACTATTATTATTTTTTTAACTCACGAGGATGTGTATTTTATTTGTTTATTGCAGTCATAAGAAACTTTGGAATAAGACATATTGGAAATAAAATTTAAAAAGTCCAGTTGGGGCTTAAGTCCAGTTGGGTCTTCCTGAAAGTGATTTTTGTGATTGATAAAGATATAATAAAATTTTGACGGAATTTGGACTGGAATAAGGAAATGATTTCTTTATAAGTGTTAACCTTCATGTCCACGGCATGGCACAATTGTGCCATTTTCGATTTGTATGCGTGATTTTAGCACTTAATGTTTTTTTTTTTTAATATTTAATATTCTGGTCAAGAATGAAAACATTGAGCGAAATGATACAAATAAAGTCTAAAATGGAGTTTTTACAGTTTTAGCTTTTACATAAATCCTTATGTTCTCGACATGGCTGACTTTTTCCATCGATTATACATTACATATATTCTGATTTACAAAAACAATATCAATATCTGTTGATAGGCATTGATGCACGATGGAGTGGATAAGAATCTGTTTTTCACATTTCTTTCACATGTTCACTTATTAAAAATTTTAAAAAATTAAAAAAAAAAAGAGCAAAGGGATCATTTTACCCGCAAGTTGGGGATAAAATGATCCCTTCTACAAACAAATTAAAAATGATATCCTGACATTATAATATCAAGATAAAACGTTTTTAAAGCTTAATCTTCTTCTGAACTCTGGCTAATTCTAATGGAACATCAAAGCATCCCCTTCTCAAAGCGGGATCGTTTTACCCCAAAGCGATATGCAGCACCTTTTGTTAATTATAAATTTAGTTTCATATATTAACTGAAAACGAATACCACAAATCAACTCAGCAACTCTTCCTAAATAAAATACGGTAAGAAAACGATCGGTCATTCACATCGTTTGGAAAAGTACAGAACAATCCAAATATCTTACCTTATATCATGAATGTAAAAACCTCAAGTTCAGTTGTCACTTGTCGCATTCGAACTGAATCGTGTTTTCGATCATTGTCAATGATTAACCGCTCCGTCTAGTGCACTATTGCCAATATTACATTGATTTTGCACAAAAAGTCAACTTGAAAATCAAGGTAGCATTTTACCCTCTCTGCCCTATTCCTAAAAATACTTCAAGTCCCTCTTGAGCTAGCGGCTTCCACACTTTGGGTTTTCCAGGATTTTCGAAATTCCATTTAGAATATGTACTATTTGCTTTTCTAAAAAGCATTTGAAATTGGCACATATAGAAAGGCTATGAATCGATCTTGCTGGGCTAGCTCCTTGTCGTAGTATATTGTTACGCAGTGCTTGACGCATAGAAAAAAATAGCCATAAGTACCATATGGCATTGTCTTTAGCGCACAAAAAAAAAATATTGATCAGATTGTCCTTCAGTACACATATCAAAACCTTTGTAGTTATCGTCGCTATCCGCATCGTCCTCATCTTCGATTTCTATTTGAAGATTTGTCTCTATGAACATCTTCAAGTTTGTTCAGTTCTAGGTGGTGAAATCCATTCGTCCTCAGAACCATTTTCTTCGTTATCTATAATAAATCTTGACAGCTATTTTCCTCTCCTAATAATTCGTCCAAATAAGCTGTTTGTTGAATGTAAGACATCCTATGAACGAAAAAATTACAATATATTGCTATCAAAAACAAAATACATTCTAAACCCAACACGTGATATTTCTTCTTCAGCCATATAATCACTTCTACAAAATTCTTCTTCGTCAAAAATAATCTACACAATTGTAAATTAATTTTTTTTATTTCACAGAACTGTATCAGTACTAACAAATTTTTGGAAAAATGTTCAAGCTCACAATCCTATACAGTTAACTAGTGTTAACTTTCCTGCGTAGAGCTCACATAGTTAAGAATTATTCTCAGAAATTTTTTGGAAATGCGTGAATAACCACAGAGTGGTAGCCATGCCGTGGGGATTTGAAGAATTTTTTTTTTCCGTGGACATGAAAGTTAAGCTGAATTTTTTAAGGATCGGGGTGCGAAACATCAATTTACTCTAAACTATGGAAACTTGACTTACGCCACTCTGATTCTCCCCAGCTCATATGGGTGGATACGCGATGTTCATCTTGGCTGAATTCCATTTTCACTGCATCAGAACTTTGCAATTAATATGACTTGAAATTTTAATCGATGCAGTCTTACCAGCGTTCTCTAATTTTTGTTTGGAGGGGGATAGATGATCAGTTTTTCTTTTTTTTTTCTGAAACAGTCCTTAAATGTCAATTTCATATAAATGAACTTAAATGAAGTGATCTACATTGGACAATCATAACACAAAGGCTTTAAAACTGGAGATACAAAAACGTTTATACTAATGCTCATTAAGAATATTTTTGCCTACAGTTTTAGCTTTAACAATTTCAAAATTATCTAATCTCTTACCTTATTTTCATTATATTAGAATGTTTAAATTATCTATAGTACTACAATTGTGTCTATTTTTTGTTAAATGTTTTCTGGTTCATAAATGTAGGTATACAAAGTATAGGTACAAATTTTATATGGCTGTGTAGTCCATTGCACCAACCATTCCACAATCTGTATACTCTCCTCTGGTATAGCATGCGATATCTAATTCGTGTGCCATCTATATGGTTATACTGATCTTAGGAAAAAAAAATTAGAATTAACTAACTAGCAATTATTTCATCACGAAAATTTCTATCTTTGTAATGACAAAACATGTTCTCTGAATTTTATTTTTCACCTTCAAATAATGTCTGAACAAATTCTTTGGAAAGTCCCAAATGTATATCGGATTGAAAATGTACTCCCATCTGAATATAACTTTTTGCCCAGCAGATTTACCAATTTTTTCTTTATTATTGATTAAGCAGTGCGCTAGTTTTTTCAGGAGTTGCACATATCCTGCCAGTCAGGATATAGATCCGTTGAACTGAAGATCCAGTAACTCTTACGAAAAGTGTTAGCCTTTTTTTCTTTGAATTTTGGGCACAAATATAAATAACTAACTATTCCATACCATGATTAATTGAAAACACTTGTTAACTTTTAAGCTATTTATTAAAAAAGGTCTTTTTATAAGAGTGCGACGCGTTTCGCCCTATCGAGGCATCATCAGGCTATCGACTGAATATTCCCGCCGGTTACAAAATTTTTAGGATTTAAAAGTGGACTATTGTTCATAAAATCTAGCTGATCATTAATTATGTTTTGTCCAATATATTTGGCTTTTTTTATTTCAAAAATTTCTGCTCTAGTCAAGATTTCTCCTCCGTTTATATTATGTAAAATTTTGATGCTGTTTGAATTTATGCTATGTTGATTTTCTTTTAAGTGTTTGGATATAGCAGACTGTGGCATCATATTTCGAGCTCCCGCAATATGTTCAGTTAATCTAATTTTTAGAGTTCGCTTCGTTTTACCTACATAAATTCCAGAACAATCATTACATTTAATTTGATACACCCCGCTTTTTTCTAGTGCATCAATTTTTGGTTTTATTTTATGATTTAAGATGCAATTTTGTAATGTGTTTTTACAGAAAAAGGCGGGATTAATATCTTTGGATGATAAAACTTTTTTGATATCCTTCTCAGTATTTTGGATAAATGGGATTTTTCTCCATACTTTAGCTTGGGATTCTAATCTGTGTCCAGCATATAAAAATTGAATTGCATGGTTTTGTATTTTTTTAGATAATAAATTGTAAATATGCCGTTTGTGATACCCATTATGTTGTGCTATTTTCAAAATTGTTTTAAGTTCTTTATTAAATGCGTGCTGCGATAATGGGACCGTAATTAATCTATGTATCATGGAATGGAAAGCTGACATTTTTATATTCCATGGGTGGTTAGAGGAATATGGAATTATAGAGTCTGAGAAGGTATCTTTTATATATATATCACAGATTAAATTATTATTTTGTTTTTGTAAAGGCGAAACGCGTCGCACTCTTATAAAAAGACCTTTTTTAATAAATAGCTTAAAAGTTAACAAGTGTTTTCAATTAATCATGAATAAATTTAAACAAGTGCCATCAAGAAATTCAATCAATTATTTGAGAAGCTTAGACATAAGTGATCTAATGGTTTATTACCGCCGGCTGAAGATTAAATTCAAAATGATGTGCAACCATTTGTGGTACAATACATCGTGTTTAAACAAAAAACTGTTCCCAAGCTACATATCGCAGAGTGTGAAACGTATTTCGGCTGCCCAGTTACCGAGTAATGTTCTATATTTCGCAAAAAGGAAGTGGCTCACGGATGAAATTAATAAGCAATATGAATAGAGAGATAACCTTGGAATGCATCTGAAAGTAATCCATACAGAGCTAGTGCACCACCTCCACCCACTAGAATTCAAGCTCTTCTTCGATGAGGTTAATGACGACATCAGCAAGATCTCACATCAGCAGTTCACTAGACAGAAACATAAACTAGAAAGGTTAATGACTCATCGAACAGTTGATCGGCACCCACACCACCGCATAGCCGATAGTGACTTTTTCCCAAGAGTGGTTAATATCTCTGATGAGCAGTTTACCGCCAGTGAAATGCAATTGCTGAACAATGGCTTAAAGTATGCACCAGACGTTGGAATTAGCGAGGCTAATATCATTGACCTAGCATTACATTTGGACG
This sequence comes from Dioctria rufipes, assembly GCA_963924295.1. Taxonomy (NCBI): domain Eukaryota; kingdom Metazoa; phylum Arthropoda; class Insecta; order Diptera; family Asilidae; genus Dioctria; species Dioctria rufipes. The sequence goes on along the minus strand of OZ002745.1, from coordinate 25,177,783 downwards.
CAGCGCTACCAACAGATGATACTGAGACGAAAGTGGAGCTTCTAAATGCAATAAAATCTAATTCAGCAAACAAGACAGTCAGGCATGAAAGTAGGGAGAGTAAGATCATAAAATCAATTAGAGATAAGGTCAGTAGAAGAGGTTTAATTGTTTCCAAAGCGGATAAGGGTAATACCATTGTTATTCTTGATAGATTAAATTATATTGACAAAATGCAAGAGTGCTTAGAAAAAATGAATGTTCAAATATTAAATCGAGATCCGACCAGAATGTTTAACCAAGAGGTGATTAAATCAGTAAATAGAGCAAATAATATTTTAACTAGAATAGATAAATTTAAACTCAAGATTGCAAATCCGTCAATTCCTGTTTTATATGGACTTGTTAAATTGCATAAAGAAAACAGCCCATTAAGACCTGTGGCTTCGTCTTGTCAAGCTCCCGCACAAGCTCTATCAAAGCACCTGGCTAAATTAATACCCAACTTGATCGGTTTCGCCCCACGATATTAATTAATAGATAAACTTAAAAACTTACAGCTTCCGTGTAATTCCAGACTTGTGTCGTTTGATGTGTGTAATTTATTCCCGTCTATACCGTTGGTAAAACTTAAAAATATCTTATTTGAAGATATTAGAACAAAAATTAATCCCTCTGACAAAGCCAATGAGCTGATAGATTTGACGGAAACATGTTTAAACCAAAATTATTTTTATTTTGATGGAAAGATATACTCACAGGATAAGGGCCTTGCTATGGGAAATCCAGCTTCCCCCTTCTTTGCAGAATATTTCATGTTCCACCTTGAAAAGAAACTTTTTTCATCGTCTAGTCATTTATTAAAACATGTTTTAGTTTGGTTTAGATATGTGGATGATATATTTTGTATTTGGACAGGTTCAGAACGACAATTAGACATTTTTCAAAATACATAGCTTAACAAATTAGATGACGATATAAAATTTACGGTAGAATTAGGAAACAATAAAATTAATTTTTTAGATTTGACTTTACAAAAACAAAATAATAATTTAATCTGTGATATATATATAAAAGATACCTTCTCAGACTCTATAATTCCATATTCCTCTAACCACCCATGGAATATAAAAATGTCAGCTTTCCATTCCATGATACATAGATTAATTACGGTCCCATTATCGCAGCACGCATTTAATAAAGAACTTAAAACAATTTTGAAAATAGCACAACATAATGGGTATCACAAACGGCATATTTACAATTTATTATCTAAAAAAATACAAAACCATGCAATTCAATTTTTATATGCTGGACACAGATTAGAATCCCAAGCTAAAGTATGGAGAAAAATCCCATTTATCCAAAATACTGAGAAGGATATCAAAAAAGTTTTATCATCCAAAGATATTAATCCCGCCTTTTTCTGTAAAAACACATTACAAAATTGCATCTTAAATCATAAAATAAAACCAAAAATTGATGCACTAGAAAAAAGCGGGGTGTATCAAATTAAATGTAATGATTGTTCTGGAATTTATGTAGGTAAAACGAAGCGAACTCTAAAAATTAGATTAACTGAACATATTGCGGGAGCTCGAAATATGATGCCACAGTCTGCTATATCCAAACACTTAAAAGAAAATCAACATAGCATAAATTCAAACAGCATCAAAATTTTACATAATATAAACGGAGGAGAAATCTTGACTAGAGCAGAAATTTTTGAAATAAAAAAAGCCAAATATATTGGACAAAACATAATTAATGATCAGCTAGATTTTATGAACAATAGTCCACTTTTAAATCCTAAAAATTTTGTAACCGGCGGGAATATTCAGTCGATAGCCTGATGATGCCTCGATAGGGCGAAACGCGTCGCACTCTTATAAAAAGACCTTTTTTAATAAATAGCTTAAAAGTTAACAAGTGTTTTCAATTAATCATGAATAAATTTAAACAAGTGCCATCAAGAAATTCAATCAATTATTCCATACCAATTTAAAGTTTTAACTTAATTCCCACTAAAATGAATCGCAACAATCTCATACTTTATGCGCACATGTATTAAGTCGACACAAACGCCGTCGAGGGAGCGTCCGGAAGCTCGCGCCGCCATCTTGTCAGTACCGAACGGTATGCTTCGAATTATCATTTTCGCCTAGACAAAACCATAAGTTCCATAAGTTCCGGTGGCCTTATTATCCTACCTGATCTAAATACTCAATGAAACTAATGTCCCTTATAGGGTTATAATTGTGACATAATTTTTGTTCCAAAGAATGAAAGCTTTTTGGATTTACTCTTTTGTGCGTTAGGAAATTTATAACTAAAGCTGTTGCGGCCTATTATCCCCCCCCCCCCTGATATGGGGTAAGAAGGCCCATTTTTATTTTTATTCGAAATTAATAAAAATAACCGAATTTTGTTGATTTTCTTAGTTTTAGCAAGTTTAAAGGGAATCATTCCTCTGATTAAGATTTTGAAAAAGGTAATTTTTACTTTGGCCCTTATTATACTGACTGTGGTAGTTTAATAAGGCCTTTGGAAAAGGTTTTATGAAACTGAATTTTTTTTTTCAAATACCCACTTCTGTTATAGTTTTTCTATTTACTTTTTAGTTGTGAAAATAAATAAACTTCACAGAAAAATTAGTTTTGTAGTTCTATATTACCAAATACTTGATGTATTGCATATTCAAATTAGGTGAGCCCTTTTTGCCGCAGGTATCTTAGTTTTCTCTTTCAAATCCATCATGTTTCTTTTGAGATATGCGTACACTATCATATTCCACCGCCCTTGAGGCGAAACCGATTGATTATCCAACAGAGCATGACAGATATTAATTCACACCAGAATCTCTCAACCTCAACTTCGATTTACTTGACTTCTTTATTCTTCATTTCATCCTTATGTTATTTGTATTTCTTTCACGTCATTAAATGTGAGAAATCCATTTTTTTTTTTTAATTTTTTTATATCGACCCTGTCTTGATTCTCAACATGTTCTAATCTGAACATTTCGTCGACTGCTCATCGATCTTTTTTGGATTCGACGTAGACGTCATATTTATAAAAGTCGGCTAATGGCTATGAATGTAGGGTGATCTTTCACGTTTCAGAAACATATTATAATCATAATATTGCCGTAATTCTCTCTTAATTCAGGTCTTTCTGGACCTCCATATCCTGGTTAGCTGAGAAAAGGCTCCCCTTTATTTTTGTTTGAGATAACAGAAATTTTCTATGTGCAGTTAAGAGTCCTCATTTCGTAGCTGTTACGACCGATGCGGATCGCTGTTCATTTTTAAGCGTTCTTCTGCATTCGACTTTTTTCCCAGGTTGTACTCCCATCAAAACTTCGACATACCACTCTATCTGTGACTAATATCCATATGGTAAATCTGGCTTTTAATTCTGTTGTGAGTGCTGCAAAAGACGACGAAAAGATCACCATTGTTAATGTAGTTGTGGTCGATTTAACCATTTAATTCATACATTAACAAAATAATATCGACTCTTGCGATAACATCAAAAATTTTCTATAGTCGCATATCGAACTCGTCCTTCGTATCCTTTTCAGAGTTCTCAGTGTGAGCGTGTTGTTGCTTTATAATTATATTTTATAGTCTGATGGAGGCAGCTAATAATAATCCTGTTGAACAGTATGGTGACTAGCTAATAAAACTGGACAAAATTTTGGTTGAGAGGTTGTTTGAATAGTGTTCTGCTAGACTAGAGATCGGGGAACTTTTTTACCTATTACCCAAAAATATATTTATATACAAAGACGTTACCCCCTAGATTTGAAAGTGAGTAAATTATCGATTATTTAAATTCGAAAGGTTTATTAAATTTAATTAGGTATACACGGCTTGTTTTATGCTAAAAAATAAATTTCTTCTTACACAAGTTTTCATATAATTTAGTTGCACGCTATCTTTCTTCCCAGGTATAATCTCTGCCATATTTTTGTTTTAAACCTATTGGTTTAAACAATTTCTCACCAGTGCTATATGTTTTTTTTTTTTACATTCAACCAGGTCCCACTTCATAGCTAGCCTTTGATGTACAACGTTGATCGATTGTACCTCTCAACTCAATTTGCTGTTCAAGTGTTGTCTTTTGACAGACATTATGAAATTTACAAAATATTCCCGCAGTTTGGAAGACAGATGTGAGTGCAAATCGCAAGTGCTCTCCATTAAGGGCATTTTCAAGCCGAAAGCACATTCAACTCAATTTTCTGGAACATTATGTATATTTATTGCTTTTGAAGCATTGAACGAGCACGAGATATTTCTTCAGTTGTAAAACAGATATGTAAAACAGGAGCACCTACTTACTATGTAAAAATTGCTTACAGTTGAATATTTAATGGCTCCTCGTTAGATTTTTTTTTTAAATCAGGGCTTTTAAATTTAGTAAAATCTTGTCAAAAAAGCACTTACCTTACTTACCTCGAAGTTTTTGAGCATTTTTTAGACGTGTGTAGTAATGACGTTACTGTCAGATGCAGTATTGTCAGAAATAAATTGTATCACAACAAATAACACGCTTTTTATATAATTTTATTTTATGTCTATTGAGTCCTCAGTACCAAAAATTTTATTTTTACCCTACCTCGGAGTAATTTACTCCGTTCACCAACCCGACGAATTTCTATATACAATGTATAAATTTTTATCAACGCTATTGATTGATTGATGAGTATCCAATCACTAAGCTAAGTACTATCTGCTACTGTATACGTAAGTTACAGTCCAAGGAAGAAAGTAGACACGTCTATGAGGTCAGATCATTTACTCTCCATAAATCCTTGCTGCTTACTACCATTGTAAAACTGAACGGTTCTAGCTTCGAGTCCCAATGTATATGTAAGAAATGCCTACATAATCCATTAACATTGTAAAGGAATAAAAGAACCCCAGTAACACTCTACCCAAAATCTTATTCCGCATTTTTATCTTACAACTTGCAACATCAGTGTGCACACGATTATATGAAAATGTTGCAGCCGTTTTTGCACATTTTATCCCGCAATTATCGAAATTTGTATTCACAACCGCAGAGATTAGGTGGAAATCTATGGTGCCAATATCTGGCCATTCGCCAGAATATTTTCACTCTGTGTATGCATGGATGATTCTGCAGAGAGAAAGGGTTAAAACGAGGAATTTTTCTTTGGTCGGGTGTTTTTTTTTTTTTTTTATTTTATTTTTAGGACAGTCACATCACATCCCTTGAATTTATGAATGTAACAGATGGAAATGTTTAGCCTGGCACCAAACTGAATATATGTAGGTATATGGAAAATATAACTTTCCCGCCCGGAATTTCTTTCAAATATAAATTCGGAGGAAAAATCAATATTGCACGCCAAACTGGAGACCATCTTGCACTAGGAGAGCAATAAATGTTGAGCAACTGATGGGGAAATGTGATAAAAACCATTATCCTCATTTCAATGAAACCGCATTTTCGGTCTGTTCTTTTGTTTTCATTTTCAAAAGGTGTTTTTAACACTTTTTGTTTTTTTCCAAAATAGAACAAAACTTTCACTTAGAATGAAAAACTCTGTAGTGCTAAAATGGCTTTTATGGGCCAACTAAATAAATTTGATTTACTGTTTCGAATTTTTTACAGTGATTAATTTAAAATTTCTATGGTGCGTGTATGTCCGAGGCAAGTCAGATGATGTTATTTTTCTTGATTACAAGCACACAAATTATGTATATATTCGTAAAAATGTCATTTAAGACATGATGTGCAAAACAATGTCTTACGCATCTTGCTAAGATATGGTGGCAATGTCGCTGTTGAGAGGAAAACACCAAAAATGGTGCTCTAATGTGATTTTTATGACTGCAAAAAAGGTACACTGGGTCGCCATAATATAGTCTAAGTAAACGGTACTATACCCTGATTTGCATATATTTTCACGTGCTGGGAGTTTCGCAAGCCTAATGCCGTCCCCATGAACATGGTGGAAGCTTGGCCGCAGGGTAATAATAAAAATCCACTTTCTTGTAGTTTATAAGTTATCGTTCTTAACGATGCCATTCAACGACAGGATATATTGTTGATAAGGAAATTACTTTGAGATAATGGCATTTTACTTTGCTGACTAAAGTCTGAATATACTATCTATGAGGGTAGGTAGGTCGGTTATAGGTATGCATGGTAAGACTGAAAAGAATGTCGTTAAATTCACTGCAATAAAAATGCCACTTGCAGAGCAGATTGTGCAGTTTTAAGTGTTATATTTTTCATATTTTCAACGAAATCATAAAACAAATTAAGTATTCAGTATGATAATACTTCAGGACATACGCTAACATAAATAAAAATGACAACAAAGCAATTAAAGTTATTCTAATATTTTAGTAAAATTTAAGTCTATTAAAAGTCTATGGATTAAATTAATAATTTTCCCTTATTATGTGATTGCCTTTAACGTATAGATCCCTTTACTTTCTTTTTCGAATCCGCATTTAGTAGTTAGTTTCTTGTGCTATCGAGTTCTTGACTGATTCAGATATTGGCTTTCCTCATGATATGCCCAACGCACAGTCAAACTGCAGTTAACGTGGAAGACTTTCCGTCCATTAAAGAAGTATTAGGTATAACTAATCTATGCATAAAATAAATTTTTCAAAAATACAGTCGAAATTTAACCAGGAAAATATTCTAATGGTAATAAACGAGTAAGTAAAACATTACTCAGGATTCCGAAAAAAAATATTAATAAGAAATGGCTCTTAATTTAGACTGGCCTCAGGAAAAACGCAGTAACAAAATCAAGCTTGAAAAAAGTTAGTGCCTTAAGTATGCACTTAATGTGTTGTTATCTACCTAGTAAATGCATAATCGATTCCCCATTAAAACACTGGCTATATGTATACCTACATGGCATATAAAATACCTATTGATGTATCTTACCATCGTGAAATATTTCTCCAAACGATCCGTCTTGGTTACTGAGAAAAAGAAAAAAACTAATCTTCAATGTTCGATGTTTTGATTTTCCTCTTAAACCAGATGGTCCTGTTTTGATAATCTCTTCACATCTTCTTTTTTTTTTAAGTCAAAAGTATCATACGAAAGTAAATAGATGATAAAGTGACTTATGAGCTGCATGCACTTTTCATAAAATGATCAAAGAGACGAAAAACAATTTTTTATAGTCTAATCTTAAATACGAGCTTAGGGTTTTCCCCCATCACTTAAAACACAATATTAAACTCTATCTTAAGGATTAAGCTTAGGCTGTCAAACCAGGTATTTCTGAACTAAAGAAAACTCTAAATGAAAAAATGTCTAATTTCAACTAATACCTACTTCCGAAACAATACAAAGAGATTTCACAATTAACGAAGAAGAATTCCAGTTGACAAAATTACAGATTATTTCCGTAATGTTACTGGGTAAAAATACATTTTTTTGATCTTCTATTCTTCTTGCTCATCGAAATTGATGATAGTAATTCCAAAAGACTTATAAACTTTTAAATTAAAGTTTAAATTAGTTTTTTAATAGTGTCTCTTTTATCTCTATAATTACAGGCCATCCAGTCCACCATCACAGCATGCAGTGCAGATCGAAAAAGACTAAATTAGTTGCTACCAGAGAGAACAATAATCACCGTCCAGATTATACACATAGAAGTCCAACAGATCTGGGAAATGCATATCGTCGGACAGGTAATGAAATTTGCTTTGAAATTCTATAATATGAAAAATGGTTTCAATTTCACTTTATTTTCAGTTTCTCACGGTTCGTTCAACTTCTGAAAGAGATCAACAATGTTAGACATCTCATTCCGGACACTCCTACCTGTATGTGTACACATCAGTTTTCACCATTAGTCGATGATACACCAACTTTCACCATTCGTCGATCTACCACCATTTCACCATTCGTCGATAAACCAACACTTAACTATGCTTCGATATTTTATTAAAGAAATATTAAATTATATGATTGTATAGTAATTAAGATTTGTTCAATAAAAAAAAGAAAAAAAAAAAACTATCAAAGGTCTGCTTTCATTTACAACTCCCCAAATACCTTTTTTTCTCTACTGTTTGTTTGTTTTACTTGAAAATGGCGTCCTGGTTTTAATTTCTACATATAAAAAAAAAAAAATCGATAAAAATTAAAAAAAAAAATCAAGCTCATATAAAAATGATAACTCCCACCTAACTAACACACTGATACTAGTTGTTGCTAATTTCTAATCTGAACCACTTCCATACGGGAGCAGAAATTCTGAATGTTTGCTTTCTACGGTTTATGGGTGCCTGTTCAATTTCCGAGAATTTACACTGAAATCACCACAAAAATCTATGTTTTCCATATTGAAAAATCGAGACACAAACCCAGAAAAAAATATTCCGAAAAACAAATCTCTGGTAAAATACGTTCCACAAACTACTCTCGGTTGGTGTCTGGATTTTTCAATATGGAAAACATCGATTTTCGTGCTGATTCAGTGTAAATTCTCGGAAATTGAACAGGCGCCCATAAACCGTAGAAAGCAAACATTCAGAATTTGTGCTCCCGTATGGAAGTGGACCAGATCAGAAATTAGAAACAGCCAGTGTCAGTGTGTTAGTTAGGTGAGAGAAATGATTTTTATATGAGCTCGCAAATTTTTTGTTTTTTTTTTTTTATATTGATGGCTTTTATATGTAGAAATCAAAACCTGGACGCCATTTTCTCTTCTTTGTTGTGCAGTTGATTGGGTGAGTGAATGAAGGCGGATGAGATCAGAAAAAGCAGCCATTTTTATGGACATTTTTTTATGTATGTAGAAATCAAAACCAGGACGCCATTTTTAAATGAAGGAAATTTTTATGATTTTCTCTTCTTTGTTGTGCAGTTGATTGGGTGAGTGAATGAAGGAGGATCAGATCAGAAAAAAGCAGCCATTTTTATGGACTTTTTTTTATATGAGGATTGTCAACTAAATGAAGATATGGAAAGAAATTGGGTGGGGAAATGACAAAAATTTAAAGCTTATATGAATTTATTTTCTAAACTAAAAACAAACATAGAAATATTATTATTTATAGAAAAAATAAAGTTATTGGATAAATAAATTTTACACTTGTTTTTTTATTCAACAGTGGTTATCTGTGTAGGTACATATTGTATGCAGTAGAAACAAATTTTATGTTGGTTGGCTGGACATCATAATCTGGGCGTTCCGTTGTTCTTTCCGGTAACAAAAGTTTGACTTTTGGTAATATGAGACCTGTAATGATAGAAAAGAGACTGTTAAAAACTCGTTTTTTGTTTTTGAAAAGTTTATAAATTCTACTGATTTTTTTTTGTCCAATTCGTTAATAAGGACGGACAGAAGATGGAGGTTATATTTTACTACATTTTTTTTTTACCTTACAATGAAAAATCAAAAATGACGACGATATATTAACAATTAAAAGTATAAAAGCAATTAAAGTTATACATTTTTATTCAATACAGAAAATGCACTATGTATGTATGTGGCTGTGCCATATTCGATGCGGACTTTTTTAATTCCTTTCCTTCGAGTTTTCCTTTTTTTCTTAATTTAATAAAATAATAAAGAATCAGGTATGTCTGACACTACTAGCTATACATAATTTACATTTTCAGTACTTGTAAAAACGTGAGTTAAGTTTATTTATGTAAAATTTTCTAAATGATATTTCCTAATGCCTTGCACAGGTCAAGTGACGTACACACCTACCTTTAACAGTGGGCTCAAGTTATTATTGACATTAAACTTTAATGAATCCAAATTTTTATAAAATTCTAAGCAATTATAGAAAGTATTCAAAAATAAAAAAAAAATATATATATAAAAAAAATTCAACTAATTAGAAAGATACGGCAATTACAGCTCACTCAAATTGGATTTGCATAGAATTTCTTTTGTTGAGAATTGTAAATATATTATAATGCCTTCCTTCACTTGAAGTAAATTTATTGCCGTATACGTAATTCATGGAAAGAGAAAGTGCAGATTCCTTCGAGTTGAATCCTATAATGGTGCTGCAAATCTGTATCCTTTCAATAATTTCACTACTTGACGATGAAAGAAGATTGCTCTCTCCAAATAGGTCTACTATCCTCGTTTATTTTAACATCTTTAAAGCCGAAAGTATCATGCCGCGTCCTGTTAAAGCAAAATATATATTTTATAAAAAAAAAAAAATCAATAAAGATGTTCATAAATATTTCAAAAAGTTAAGGTAAAATTTGTTGTAATGGATTATGATGGAGCAGAATGGCTAAAAGGATGAAGAACGGTTTCAAGCATAAGATAATTTTTACAAATTGATCCGTAAGTTTTTTTTTTTTTTTTGCTTTTTTCTCAGGAACCAGTTGGTCCCTGTCCGATATCTTCTTTTTACTTGATTTATCAAAAGTATCCTATCTCGTCCAGCTCCATGATGAAAAAAAAATACTTCCTGCAAAAACATTTAATCAATATTAAATGATAAAGGAAACCTGGGAAATTGTATTGCAAACGATTAGAATATTCTGTCGGAATTATCCTATCCTAAATACATACATGGAAAGATAGGTTAAGTCGTTGTTAGGTATAGTTGGACAAAACACTACACATTTACATTACCCTTTTATTGTATTAAGATTTGTTAAGCATAAGGTACATTACATATTCCAGTATTTAATAGCAGTTTGACAATAATGTGAACAAACACCCTGTAAAAAATGTTTTAATAATATCTTCTCCACTTTTGTTTTTAATTCTTCTTTGCTAAATAATCTCTCCTGTGTTTTCTTCTACAATACTTAGACTTTAAGATAAAATTCATTCAGTAATAAATTCAATACGAAAAGATTCCCTCAAGTAAATTTGAACTATCTTTAAATTTTCCTAACCTCGAATTATCTATAATAATTAGTTTTTTTTTTTTTAATTTTTTTTTTTATAAATAATTTTCCTACACAAGTATTTTATACACATTGAAAAGTTTCATCTTTATTCTTTGTTTTAAATATTCTGGTGATTTGGTGACTAGTTTTATATTTTACTGATTTTTTTGTTTTTTTTTTTTGTTTTAACACTTAAATATATCCCAAAGCTCTGCTTATAGGGTTCTTCATCCAATCTCTTATAAAATTCTAAACTCGGTTATATGTATTTTCCCATGGCACGTTTTAACTGCTTAGGGATGTTTTTGAAATTCGTTAGGAATGCTTAAGTAGAATATATGTTTATGGATTTTATTTTTTATTTTTTTAAACTATAATATCAAGGATACTATAACATAAAGGAATGCTGAGGGCATGTATTTGGATTGTGATATAAAATAATTTTTACTCGAATTTTGTTAGCAGAATTCAAATGCCACCGTATCAGAAAATACTAGCGACGATACTGAATACTTTCTACATGTCTCAATGATTAGCCATCAAAAATATATCTACTAGGTATATAAAATAAAGTCCTAGTTTCAAATCTCAGTGGATGATTTAGATTTGGATAAGTTGCTTCGAGGACTTAAGTTCATACATTTATGTCTTAAGTAGAAAAAATATCTACCTATACTCAGTGTAAAAATGAAGGAAAGTAGATACAGGTCAAGCGCAGGTAACAAAGAGAGTTTTTTTTTCTATTAAGGGATCATTCTGGTTTATAATTTTCGTAAAATCGTTGTTTTTTTTTTACATTTTTCGACAGATATGTATCTAAAAGTATTACGTAAAACTTTTAGAACGATCGGAGCAGTCTAACTAAGTTATTCTGTGATTTTTAGGTTGTTATCCCACTATACTCTATTTCGGCCAAATGTCAAACGAATTGCATATTTCTTTTTTCTATTTTCATTTTCATTTCCTGAGCGTGCTCGCCCGACCTGCCTTTTGTCTAATCTGTTATTCCCGCTTCCTTTTTTCTTAGAATTGAACCATTTGACAAGTGAAGAGGGCCGTTCAAACGTATGAATAGCTAGCTACACAGTAAATTTTTTCTCCATAGTGAAATATCACAAAAAATTCACAAATTGTTGCCACAAAGCTTAGGAATTTTTCCCTAAAATGTAGGGAAATCACTTACATTACTTCTTACATCACTTTTCTATAGTTGTCCCTTTTTGGTAACGACTGGATTGCAATGAATTTCAAATAATAAATTCTATACAAAATCCACCATAGTCCAGTTTCACATAAGTGGTTTTCCAAATGAATATATAGAATAGAAATAGATGGCAATACAATATTTGTAATTCTTTCTCTGTCCCCTATAGCTACTTTTAGGGATAGCAAAACAAAAATTGAATTTCCTTAGAAAGCAAGTTTAAGGAATAAGATAAGAGATAAGCTTCCAATAACAAAAGTGAACCCATATGAAATAGAAGATCAAGCAGTCAATGTTATACATGTCAGTGGGAATAGTCCCCAAAATTTTATATTTGACGAAAAAATACCTAAGCTTTGTGGCAACAATTTGTGAATTTTTTATGATATTTCACTATGGAAAAAAAATTTACAGAGTTGGACCAATCATTGATTTCCATAGACTTTTCCATCTCAGTCTTACCATTAGAAATATTTTCCTTTCAAGCATCTATACACAGTTCCGATCTTTCCATATATGGAAATGGAAAAAGTGTAGATGCTGTATTAAATCTTTAAACATTAGGAACTAGCAAGCGCATAATCTTAATGTCAATTAGGTATGTAAGCAAAAGCAATTGCACTTAAATCCGTCTATATGGTTATTGTTAAAGACAATACAGAATCAAGATTTTTAGTAGAGCCATTCTCAACAATTGGTTTTCCTTGAAGAATCCTTTGGACGCGGTATTTGCAATAAAGCTAGACAGTTTTCTTAAGAGAGATAGTTAACTACTTTATTGTAATTTCGATAGGCCAATAATGATGTAGAAGCATTTGATTCCTTTTTGTACCGTAGATACACATTAATTAATGAAGCTTTGAGCCTACCAGTGATACCCCTTGATGGATGATATTATTTTTCTCTCTTCTCGAGGTGCAGCGCGCTAATTTTGATAACCGGCATATTTTTATAGGTTCTTTCTTTAATATAAATTTTCTTGACTTATTCTCATATACTAAAATAATCTATCAGAATCAGTACGTAAATCTCATATGAGTGGTGAAATTCCCCAAATTCCAATCGATTCTTATTTAAGGGGTGGGTCATAAGCGAAACTTCGAAAAGTAGGTACACTTCTTTGAAAAGTGCATATATAGTTACATTAGTACATTAGATTTCTTCTTTAGAATCTGACGATGTAATCATGAAACTGAATGCTTTTGTTGTGAACACTGCACTTCGTAATGTACCTTCAGCTCGCCTCGTTCAACCCTTGATAAAGCCTCGCAGGTCTTCGTGCTACTTTGTTGTGCACGTACCCTTAAGATGATAATTTGATATTTGTTATAATAAAAAGATCGATGTAGGAGGTTCCAAAATTTGTTATTGTTAAAAATGCTTCGAAATCTATCCGTTGAAGGCCTGTCCGTAATTATATACATTATTGCTTGAAGAAGCACAAACAAAATATGTGTCTGTGCGATAATGTTACGATACGTGTCTGCCACAATACGTTTTGAAACATCTGCGATTATACGTGTCTACCACGTCTGTCACAATACATGTCTGCCACGGAAAATGTCTGCCTCGATACGTGTCTGTCACGTGTGACACGATACGTGTCTGTCACGTGTGACACGATACGTGTCTGTCACGCTTGCCACGATACGGGTCTGTAGTTATGAATGTACCTTGATTCGTCAGCATGGCGGAGATTCCCAAAGGCATGAGCGGCCGACAAAGGCAAGGCATAGCTACTACACAGTATATTTCATATAGCAGAACAGCTTAGAATAAACTAATGAAAAGTGAATTTCAAAAATTAACTTACAACAAAAAAAAAAGCTCATAATTTGTCTCATAAGGGGGAACTATTAAGTATAATACGGAAGGAAAGTTAGTGTAATTCACAATTTTTTTTTATTTAAATTAATGTTCCATTAGAGAGTTCCACATGGGTTGGGTACGAAATCAAGAAAGACAAAATCCAAAAGACAGAAAATCCGGAAATGACAAAATCCAGAAGAGACAAAATTCAGAAGAAATCCAGAAAAGTTATTCGCGGCCGCAATTTTTTTTCTTGATTTCCTCTTAGTTTGAATTCTTCAAGAACCCGGAACATTTTCGTTTAAGTTAAAAACAAACAAATAATATATATTTTTTTCATTTATTCGCCCCACACTACCACTTCAACACACACATTCATTTATTTACGAACTCCTGAATAGATGAGAGCTCGTATAGACCTAGATATGTATATACCATATAAGCACTAATTCATACATTTCAGAACAGGATAATACCTCAACGCAAAAATTTTTCTATGTATAGTGATTTCCAAAATTTAGACTTTTTTATTTTAATTCGAATTATTATGCATTTTGGACCTTGACCCATCTCAAAATCGCAATCAATACTTCAAAATTTCATATAATGTTTCTTGACCGCCGTTCACAAATCGTGGGTTAGCCTGTATCGTTCACAAAGATGCTAGGTTTCCATCAGATGAATATTTCATCACAAGACTATATTATTAACACAGATTAATATAACAACAACGACGAGTGTAAATATGAGATTTGCAAAGCGAAGTTCATGCCATTTTTACAGTTTTTGGATTTTGACATGTATATGTATTTTGTCGTTTCTGAATTTTGTCACTTCTAGATTTTGTCACTTCTGGATTTTCACATTTCCGGATTTCTTTATTTTTTCTGGATTTTGTCACTCCTGGATTTTATCATGTTCCCGTAAGATATAACAGTGCTACTGTCATAACAAATTTTCCCGGAACTAACTACTTACCACAATGGCTATCTTTTATATTACCTATGTCAGTTTCAGACGTACACTACATGTCGGCATCTATACAGGGTGTCCCGTCGAGATGGTAAAAAATTTTAAGGGTCGAAAGTAAACCTATTTGCGATCGAAAATGTTATATAACATTTTTTCGAGTTCGCACTATTTTCGAAGTTATAGGCGATTTTCGATTTTTTCGAAATTTTTAACCTTGTCACATTTTTTATCATAACTTAGTTCAGGTTGCTCACAGGACGACCCTTTTTCTTGTGTTTTACTCGTAACATTACAGGCTCTCATTTGGTGTAACTCTGTTATGAAAACGTTCACACATAATGGAAAAATTGGCGATTTGTTGCCAAAACATTTTTTTCGTCAGAAAATTCATTTGTCTTCAAAGTCATAAATCTCGAAAAGTAACCATGCCAACAGATGATCCGATTCTCATAGAAAACATCCCTCATTTATTGTCTTTTATAAAAGTCCAACACGATTAGCCCACCTCAAGTATTGCCAGAGTTACAGTAAAAACTTGCCTGCAACATACCTCTCATAACTTGAGCAAAATTAATTCGAATTGCATAAAAATCCGGAGACGCGTTTTGCGGGAACTCTATCTCGTCCGAACCTGTTTGACCTACAGCTAAGGTGAATATACCGTTGGATTCGTAACATAACTGGTTAGGTGCTAAAGTTAAATTCAATTTCGAAATTCGAACATTTTCGAATTTTTGTGCATACTTTTTCAAGATTCTTTTTTATTTTCATATACACTAAGGATGTAGAAATTTTTTTAATTTAATAATTTTTTTCGATTTTCCTTCTGAGATTGGCAAATTGCGTTCGAAAATACCCAATTTCGAACATATTTTTCGTTATAGCTCGGGTAGTTTCGAGTGGATTTTAATGAAATTCAGTGTGTATGCCGGATGTACAAATACACAACTTTTGGCATTTTTAGATTTTCGAAATTCGAGATTCTCATTAATTTGAAAACTTTCAAAATTTTTTTTTATTTTATCGAAATTTCATATCTAAATACACTTCAGGCGATTTTCTTTCACCCGATTCCCTAGATCCTTTTAATTTGCAACTTTTTTACACTGCATGTTATCAGCCGAAGTTTCATCGAAAAAAGTTACAAACGGTTGAAATTCGAATATTCAAAATCACAAAATTCTGTATTGCATTTTGGATTCTATGCTGGGAGACTTGCAACTTTGTAGTGATATGGTCATTTATACTCCGCAAATTTTTATATAACAAAAATATCAATTTTTGAAAATTTTCACTACTAAATCTACGATTTTCGAAAAAATTTCACTTTTTTTCACCCTCCAATATTAGTACTTTCCTTCCACAGAGTCTAGACATGTGGGTACTCTATGGAAAGTTTGCAGTCTCTACTTTAAGAATCTGGAAAAAAATTCACATTTTCCAACTTTAGGTACATTGTTTCTTCCGGCAGACTAATCGTGTTGTACTTTTATAAAAGATAATAAATGAGAGATGTTTCTATGAGAACCGGATCATCTGTTGGCATGGTTACTTTTCGAGATTTATGACTTAGAAGACAAATGAATTTTCTGACGAAAAAAATGTTTTGGCAACAAATCGCCAATTTTTCCATTATGTTGAACGTTTTCAAAACCGACTAACACCGAATGAGAGCCTGTAATGTTACGAGTAAAACACAAGAAAAAGGGTCATCCTGTGAGCAATCTGAACTGAGTTATGGTAAAAAATGTGACTTAAGGTTCAAAATTTCGAAAAAAATCGAAATACGTCTATAACTTCGAAAATAGTTCGAACTCGAAAAATTTTTATATAACATTTTCGATCGCAAATAGGCTTTACTTTCGACCCTTAAAATTTTTTACCATCTCGACGGGACACCCTGTATAATCGACGCCAATTATAAAGTTTTATAGTTTTAGGTTTCTTTTTAAAACTTGGTAAAAGCGGAACAAATTCCGTGATTGTAAATTAATAAATAAATGGGTTTGAAAAATTTTCTATGAAATTATGATTAATTTTAGATTTTAGACCTTCAAAAGAAGCAGTTCTTAAGTGGTCAGACGGGCTGAGGACGAAACGTTAGAGCCCTAATTTTGCGACCCCGTTTTGGAGTGGGGACACCTATGTGGAAACTATTTTTCCCTGCATCATGGATCTCCTTGGAGATTAGAAATTGAAAAAAGTGTAACAAAGTGTATAAAATAATAACTAAAAGATTTGTATACAGTAGCGTGAGTAGTTTCTGAAATGATGGTTAGGTTCTGATAGCTGCAACCGAAATTCGAGTCTTAGAATCGTTGCCGTTACATTTGTATCTTAAAATTATTATGTATGTATGTATGTATGTAACTTATAATGGACTTTTTCATTTTTATATTGTATTATTATGAAAATGACTGAAATCACAAATATTTCTCTCTATCTGAATTTGTAACAGTAGCGCATTTGACATTTTTGTCGTACTACTTAGTACCTATTTATGTATGGATTTGTATATATATATGAATGCAATGTATGTCTACCAATTAGAAATTTCATTATGCATATTTTGGCTTGGATTTGTTCCTATTACATTATTATAGTTAGAATTTAATACAATTTATTATCCTATATAGTCGAGAAAAAGAACTACAGTTTGTATCGTCTTAAATGTAATATTAATGTATATATAATTAGTTACTGTTACTCTGTATATCATACATTTTTATGTATAGTTTAAATTTGGCCGTCGAAAGCAGGTTTATTATTTTTTCATATTTAATTTCAATATTAATTTTACATTCAGCTTACAGTGATATTTATGTATTTTCACTTTTATATATATATATATTTTTTTTCCTTTCGAAGGGGCTCATTTCGAAATTGTATGATGAATTAAAGAAAACTATACAAATTATACTGGTAATAATATTATATTTAGGTGATTCCAGATTTGAATGCAACATTGAGGAATATGAAATTAGATGAAATTGGAACAATGTTTGGAGTAGGTACCTACAGGAACATCTGCTATATATAATCTTACTCACCAACCACCAACTGAATACTAGATTAGGTGGTGGCCGCATAAATAATCGATAGTTATCAGTTTACAGCATGAACCAAATATAACTTTCAAATTTTTTATATGATTGGGACTATGCATAAGTCCGTAACGAAAATCCGAGAGATGTCGTTCGCAGTTGTTTTTTTCTACGCACACATGTATCAAACATATGATGAGAGCTGCAATATATGCAGACCTGACATTTAAGAAAATAGAGAGATTGCCGTAAGCAAAAGTGTGTGTTGAAAGAGGTTTAAAAACGTTCGTTGCGGAAATTTTGATCTCTCTGATCGACCAGTCATACTGATCTCGATAAAATTAAGGCTTTAATCGACTCCAACCGACATTTGACTGAAATCAAATTACGATTAAGAAATTGTACTGCAGATATTGTACACCGCTTTTTTATAATTCAACCAAAAATCCCACATTTCCTTGGAAGAGCAGTATTTTTTTGGAACAAGTTTCTTCAAAGTCGGCTGACTATAAGAAGTATAATCCAAAACCACGGAATCTATGTACAGTGTGCAATGGCCTAACATTCGTATAGGATATGCTGCGATGTTTCATCCTCTCCGAGAGATATTGGAAATAACCTCAACATTAACCATTCACATTAATCAGTCGACTGCTTCGCGACATTTACGGAAGCTTGAGTTGGTGAAAAAGCTTAATGTTTGAGTGCCGCACGAATTGAGTGAACAAATTTTAATGGAACTAATTTCAGCTTGCGATTTGCTACTGCCCAAATGCCATAAAAATGAATCATTTTTAAAGCGGATGATCACTGGGGCTGAAAAGTGGATTGTCTGCATAACAATGTTAGTCGAAAAAGAACATGGTCGACGCACAGGGAGGCTGATCAGACGGTTCAAAAGGCTGGATTACATCCAACGAAGGTCTTGCTCAGAATCTGGTGGAATTGGAAAAGAGTAGTCTATTGATGCTGCTACCCAACCAAATAATTGATTCGACCAAGTACTGCTCAAAACTGGCTAAATTAAAGCGAAAAATCAATCAGGAGCGGACAGAATTGGTGAACAGAAAGGGTGTTGTGTCCCAACCAAGACAACGTGAGACCAAATGTTTCTTTGATGACCCGACAAAAGTTATTGCAGCTTGTATGTTTTAGTGCACCCACCATATAGTCCGTAGCTTGCACCTTCAGACTATCACTTATTCGGTGCACTATGGAAAACTTCTTTGCACAAAAATCTCAGGAATTCTATAAATGAGGGATAATGAATTAAACGACAATTACCGAGCTACTGTCAGTTTGTTGGCTTAAAGCTGCAAATCAAAATTTTATGAAGAAATTCTGAGAGTATACATACTGTGTGTTCCGATTAGCAGTATAGGGTAATCTCATCAGAACAGCAGTGAGACCCTGAACTACCTGCTGTCTACATTACAGTGAAGTCTGCAGAAAAAATCACATTTTTGTTCATTGTTTGATCTTTGATCTTTTTAGTTGATCCGTAATTTTAGCCGACCATCAACCATCCATGGAGAATATTTTTGTCGGCCTTAAAATGGGACAAAATCGAGGCAAATTTGGAATAAAACTATTTTAATTACATTATAGTTGCAAGCCAGGAAAGACCTATCGGAGCAACAGGACTAAGATATACTTATATAAAATCTGACAAGATAAGTAGTCTATTTATTTATGTCAGTAATCTCAGA
The DNA here is from genome assembly GCA_963924295.1 of Dioctria rufipes. Lineage (NCBI taxonomy): Eukaryota > Metazoa > Arthropoda > Insecta > Diptera > Asilidae > Dioctria > Dioctria rufipes. The sequence goes on along the minus strand of OZ002745.1, from coordinate 25,158,176 downwards.
ATGATTTGTGTGTGTAATAAATATTGTTCTTGGTGGTGAATGAAATAAAGTATAAAGGTCCCAGCAAACAATTTGGCGAGGTTTTGCCAAAAGTAAGGAATGAGCAATAGTTGCGAAACTGGGACAGCATTATGGCAATAAAGTGTGCATATGATTCCCTCTCTTTCAACTATTGCCTATTTCTCGCTTTTAGCAAGCCTCATTGAAAGTCAATTCAAGAAATGGAAAGAACGAAAAAAACATAAGTTTTTGCTTCTGTTTATTTATTTTACAGCTATGAAAGTGCAGTCCATAAACACAATCGTAATTAAAAGAAGAAAAATTATAATAACCTATTGTAGAAATATTTAAAAAAGATTGCCTTTACGTTTACGAATTACAAAATGTCAATCCAGACACATTAAAAGTAAGTTAAAATTGGTAAATTAAAAGTAATTTACTCAACCCTCGCAATTCGCAAGTATATAAAATATATATACTTGCTTTTGGTAAGGAATAGGCAAATTACTTATAAATTACCTTTTTTAGCTTACTTTCTTATGTCCGTTTAGTCCGCCGCCTAAATTATAAACGAGCATTTGGCAATATCGTTTTCGAGGGTTATGCTCGCCCATGGCAAGTTACTTTCGAGTTATTTGCGATACATTTTGTTTGCTGGGATAGTCTCACATACACCAAAATACTGGCCAACATTGGTCTACTTTTCACTATAGTAATGACCACTTTGAAATTATGTTATTATTAAACTCAATGTACACTTTCTCAAATATATATATATACAAAGTTAAGTCAACTTATAATATTGAGAAACATCAGAGCTTATTATTGTCTAACGAATGCTGTCCAACTTTACTTTCCAAAGCGACAAGAAATTCGTTGCCTCGTATTTTTTAATTTATAGCTTTCAACAGAAAAATGAACATTTGGATTCCTATAGAATATGTGGTTGTGCTTGGTAAGTGTAGTAAGGACACTACATGAAAAGTGTGAAAAAAGTGAAGAAAGTTCCTGCGAATTTTGTTCAATAGTGAAAGCTTAGTGAAACTACCCAGCAAACATTGCGAAGTCAATGCGAATCGCAAAAATATCATAAAGTAGAACATAAATTTCGTTAGTGAATTCAAATGAGATATGAAAGCAAAACCTCGAGCGGGAGCAAATGTTGACAGAACATTGTATCACATTGGTGATATCACTTCGGATTCATTTTGCCTTTCTTTTTCGACAAAATGTGATAAATTTAAATGTATTAAAAGTGAATATTAATTTACTGTGGTAACGATAACTTAAGAGATTCGCAAATGAAATTATTTCTCAATCATAAGCGGTATTAGCATGTCCCATCTCCGTATGAATATAAATTATTAACCTATGGTTTTAGGTACCTATACCTATCTAATCCAGTCTTAAATGTAATTTTAATTGCTAACCTTTTACAATTCACTAATGGAAACACAAACACGACAAATTTCTAATCTGTACACGCTGATGCAAAATAGAACAGACAATATTGAAACTGCAAAATTCTCAGATGTTCAAGCACAAAACAGCGCACATTCACGTGTTTATGTAAGATAAATAAGAGAGAACAGAATTTATATTCGCGTTCGTTTCACTTTTATATCGCTTAGATAACATAAATAATTTTTAGCTCTGCCGCATTTACTCTCATGTTTCGCATTGTGCAGCTCTATTGTCGCTTAAGTTTCAATTTTAAAAAGTATTGAGATTTTTATAATATAAAGGGAGTCTCCAAGTATTTATTTAATAATTAACAAAGTAATTACATGCTTTTAAATAGTAATTAAATATGGAATAAAATATTCAACAAATAACCCCAACGATTCTTGTATTCCATTCACAAAATTTTCAAAGACATTTTCGAATAATTGCGGCTCAATTTCGATCATACATCTTCGAGCTTTAGCTTCAACTTCGGGAATTGTTCTCATTGTTTTTGCGTAAATTTTTGGATATTTCAAACCAATCAGAAAAACGAGGAATTCATTAATCACGTGATTTTTCTTGGGCTCCTATCAACCCCCCCCCCCCTCGGCCCTACCATCCCTTCTCTTGGTGTTTTTTGATTGCCATCAGCTAATTACTTCAAACAGTTTGATTGGTATATATTTCCTTAGAAGAAAAAGAGCAAACATTTTGCTATCATTCTTTTCAGACTTCCCTTCTTCGGAATATCCAAGCCAATTCCTGTCTGGACTATTGAAATGGGGCCTGAAGAAAACATTTAGTAGTATAGGATGAAATACAATGACTGCGACACGCATTTGTCGACGCCAGAATAATTTTCGAATACTTGTTATGACATTAGGGCATAGCAAATGCTGCGACGCGATATTGTCGTCGTCAATAAGTAGAGCAAATTTCTAAAATTGTCGTTGCGCAGTGCTGATAGTTCGTGTGTTGGTATATTTCACGTAATTTTCTTTTAAAATTGGCATAACTGCATATAAGCTTTAATGCAACTTATTCTTGTTTTTAAAAAATGTAAACGAAATTCCGTAGACATCACAAAAAAGCATAACTCAACTCAACTGTTTTGAAATAACGACGATAATGTCGCATTCATTGTATTACATCTGCGACAAATGACGACGCAAATTGGCGTCGACAATTTTGTGTCGCATTCTTTGTTTCTTTGTATTCCAGGCTTATAACACGCATTGAACTTCTCACAGTTGGTACAAAGTAAAAAAAAATCAGCGAATATTTGTTTCTAATTATCAATTATCATGTCACCCTGCATATCTGGTAGAAGTAATCACAAGACTTTTGAAAGCTATCTCTTCCCCCTATCTCTGTATCTACTTTTATTCCGCGCCCATTGAGGTTGCTCTCATAAAAATAGTGAGGTAATATGACTCCATTCAGTTCTCATTGTCAAAGATCTTCAAATCTCTATGATCTATGTGAGTGTCGCAAGAAGTAAATTTGATTTAAGCTTGTTATTACCAAGAACTTTGTAACATATCGATTATTTGACAAAACAAGTACAAATTTATACCAACATCAGAAAAATAACAAATAACCAACTGATGTAGGTACTGTTGTAGTTTTTTTTTTTCAGAGGGGGACTAACAATTCTAGGCACGGAACCCTAGAGGATTCATTGTGCTAACTTGCGAAAACAAAAAGAAAAAAAAACATCTCTCACCAAAATCCTTCCTGTGCTCTTAATGAAGTGCATCAGGTCACAGGTGAAGTAAGTTTTTCATCTCATCGGCAGATATGAGGGCAGACCCAAGGGTATCTAGCCTGCTCTGGGCAAATGACGAACAAGAGCGTAGAAAGTGTTCGGTTATCGCAGGTTCTATTTTCAGGTAGGACAGACACTGAGGGCTGTCAACAACTTCCATTTTTGTTAGATGAGCGTTAAGCGAGCTGTGGCCAGTGACTTTGCCAACCATAGTCCTGCATTGTTTTCTTCTGAGCTCCAAGTAAAATTCCTATTGGGCTCATCAAGGAAAAATATTGTACATCTACATGTGCTCAGGTTTGCTCATCGCTAGTGATGCTTCATGTGAACATCAGCTTTAATAAGAGATCTGATCATCGATATGGTGACGCCTACATCAGAGAGAACTATAGAGCCAAACCTGACTAGCAAAATCGCTCTCTCATTCTCCATGACCCACATTTGCCCAGAAATCCACTGCAAGGACAACGCGTTATGGATAGATTCACAGCCCCCAGTATTTTAGCTAAAATCCGAGGACCATTCAGAGGCATTAATGCTGCCTGAACACTCCTTGATATCCATATGTACTGTAGTACTCTGACAGATATATATTAAAAAAAAAAAAAAAAAAAACAACAACAACTAACTGAGCTGCTTAACATTTGACTCCAACTTCCTGTATCAACCTCCAACAGCAGTTGACGACTGCTCCCCCGCGCAGCTTAAATAAAGCTTACAAATAACGACTTTTCTATCTACTCTAAATTTTACAGCATTTTTAAAGTACTAAACGATGAATATCAGTCAATATTTAACACGACAGTCGATAAAAGATTCCACTGCACAAATCGTGCAATCAAAAATTTAGTCGAAACAGCACAGTCACCGTATAATGGCAATGATTTGTAGGATTGATAAGGACCATGGATTATTTGATACTAGAGAAAGTTATCAAATATCACTTTATCCTCTAATAGATAGTAAAATCTAATCCGAAAGAACCGGCAGTAAAAAGGAGCTGTGATATGACACTAAAAATATGTAGGTTAAAGACAAATAACGACAGTTAGTACAATGTATGTATGCCAAGCTCGATGAAATTGAATTATATATTTAGAGATAAGAAAAGATGCTATAGCAGATAACCCAGCTGCTCTACTGAATCTTAAATCGATTTGAATCCAAGACAGCATAGACATTCAAATCTAATCTGGGTACTACATCAGCTGGCTAAAAAATAGATGAAACACACACTGAATTCCACTGACTGTGGGAAAACAGAGTTTCCAAGCAGAGAACCTCCATAATTTCTATAATTGAACAGGCCATAAGCTGCCATTTATTGCTGCCGTTTGTCTGATAGAACACTATCGGCATTTTCGAGGAACTCTCCGGAGAAATTATGTGCAGATTATGTGAAAACGTAAAGAAAACTGCAGAGAAAGTTTTATGAAATAACGAAGAATTGGTGGTACACAGCAGAGTTTTTCTAAAAATACTTCCCGACATCATTGAAAGTATAACTTCAAGTCACCATAAAACTTATTGGAATTTGTTGAATTGTGGCATCTATGGAAAGTCATTAAATCACTTTTTTGACATTGAGCTCCAAATTTTTCCTATTGCATAAAAAAAAAACTCTGCTCACGTCTGTTTATAATATAAATCCAGTTAATAATAGATTTTATACAATTTAATGTCATCATTCATCAGAATAAATTGAAATGGGATATTAGAGTTAGTAAAGATGAAGCTCTTAAAATTTCTACCATGCTAGGATGATCAATTATGTTCCTGGAGATTTGACCAGACGTGCATCCATAGGGAGCTGCAAGTGGGGCTTAAGCCTGTCCCAGAGACAAAAAAAGCAGAAAAAAAATTTTAATTTTAATTTTATACAAGGCTGCCCAAACTATTTTTTCAGAAATTTGTTTGCTACTATTGAAAAGATTTAAGATGTTTTTTTTTTTAACACCCCGAAATGTCAGCTTATCTTAAAGTCAAATATAGAACAGTTGGCACCTAAAAAGGGAAAGGACCAAACTTAAACAGTTTTGTATAATAAGGAGGGTAGAAAGACATGATGCTTATTTTATTAGTGTGCCAATTTCTAACTCTCAGAAATGCATCTTTAGAGGAAATACAATTATGGAATGATAGAGATTCCTCGTCTGATGCGTTTCTTTTTCTGCAAGGGATTCTCCAGTCAGAGATTACATATAATCTCACAATAAGAAAAAGATCTTTAGCTATACGTTACTATTAAGCAGAATTCATTAAACTGTGATTTTTATTTATATAGTTACAGCTGCCCAGCATGCTAAGATAGTTATTGTATTATATCTGACCTTAGTACCAAATGAGAGTTCTTATCGAGTCTCTTTCGAATTCAAATCGGGAGCATGTTGAATTTATATTATAGTCCAAATAAACCTTAATTTACTTACTAACTGGTTTCTTTATTTCACTCTAATTCCCTTCATGGTAGTATTTCGACAGTATCTCTTACCACGGTTAACCCCGTTTCGTTAATAATGTGTGAAATACGTTCCTAAGACATGGAAAAAAATTTACTATTTGGTAAAACTGCAACAGTGGAGCAGAAACAACAATTTGTAAGCCTAACATAATTCTATTATGAAGGTATAGAGATATACATGCATATATACAGTAGTCACGCTTTTTTAACAGAATTGATTTCTGGTATGCAAAATTTATCCCCAGTGCAGGTCTACAAAAAAAACGCAATAGATGCTTTGCACCCGGAACACGTACCGACACCAATGTTTTTATTTTATTGTAAATATTTTGCCCATATCTAAAAGTACACAGCAGAAATATCATTCGCAACGCTTCGGAGAAGCAAGGTATACAAACAAATCTAAGGAACACTATATGAGGGGGGGGGGGGGGCGATTAAATGACTTGGCCAATCTCAACATTCATCGAGAAATAGTAGCGAAATAATTAAGGTTTTCAATGAAAAAGGCTTTTTGAGGCTTCACTTCGTACTGTAAAATAACTAAATAAAGAAATGTAAAAAAAAAATTATAGAAAACAAAAACAGAAAAACATTAAAACCCCCCCCCCCCCCCCCCCTCCAATTCTGAGTACACGCCTGGCTTTAGTTACTGTAACCACTAAAAAAATATCTTACACTATTCTCGAAGAAAAAAAAATATCGTCCAATTATAGAACGGAAAATAACAATGGGCCTAAGTAAGATCTTTGCGGAACTTTATAATAGAATGAATAATGCCTGTTGAAATAGACCGACGGGTTATGATATTAACGAGATATCAGATTTCAAGAGACTCATTCATTGTAAACAGGAATTACAAATGAGATAACCTAACTTTACGCTGGATATACTAAAACAGCTGATGATATTTGTTTGAGGTTCTAGAATTGCCTCAAAGATATTTATGCTGTAAAGGTGAGAATAAATAATAGGTTCAAATAATAAATGTTATTTCTAGACAATCAAAAAATTTTTTCCACGTTCGATGAAAACACCAGTAACAACACTGTCGAACGTTTTATACAAATTAATTTTTAGATGATAACGAATTTATTAAAAAACGAACTTATAGAGGTTCGAGGAATCCAATCGGTTTTTTGCAAGTCACGTGATTAAGAAATTATGATTGGAGCATTTTGAGAATCAATTAAAAGTTTAAAATTACTTTTTTTCTGGTTTTAAACTTAATAAGACGTTATAAGAGAATTTAGTAAATTTTACTTGAATAGAGATGATGTAAATATGACTTGAATTTAACCATAATGTAACGAAAATGAACGCACCTGTAGACGTTCCGGGAAAAATTGTTGCTTTTGACAGCTATCTCTGATGTAGGTACATATGTAGGTAAATAATACATAATGAAAAATAATCCAAAAACCGAAAGCACAAATGTTACATGAACAAAAGTATTAATAAAAAAACAGAAAAACTACAAAGTATTTTGCCTGTACACCAAAATGAGTCCCTTCACTAGAAATCCAACTATGTAGGTATGTAAGTATGTATGATTGAAATGGTCTGTAAACACACTAACAATAAGTAGAATAACATAGAATTTTTCATTCTCTTCTCTCTTCAAATAGACAACAATATTCGTTTAACCTAATTTCGCGTACTTACACCTCTCATAACAAAATTAGTAGAATAAGTATACAAAGGCAAACAAAAGCACTAAAATTATACCACTTTTTCTCTTCATCTTCTTTATCTCCTCCCTCCATTTAGACACCTTTGCAATATGGCTTACTATACTGAAAATGTGTTTAGAATTTTCACAAAACAACTTGAAACAATCTGTAGATATCGAAAAAGTCGCTGCTGCTCGTGATAAAACTACTTATGACCCTATCGAACGACACTAATGAGAATGCTGCAAAAATACTTAGCGGACGTATTCTATCACACGATGAAGTTAATCCAGGCTCTTTTGGATATGTGGTGAACTTTTTCGTCTCTGTCCAATCGCTTAGGCCGGCGAGATTTTTCGAAGCTACTCGTACTAGGTATGTTGTGTTTGGTGTTAGATTATTTATCAAAAATGTTACTCCTATATATACGCACAAAATGTTAATTACGAAAGTTAGAGTTAGTCACACCAAATAAATAGACTTTTCACTTACCATCTTCAAAACCAAATCTAAATTCTTTTGCTTTCTCCCAATTACCACCAGAGGCACGATAATCACTTTCTGGAATAATATTAAACATATAACCGTTGATGTCCATTTCATGGCGAATATTCGATGTTCGAACTGCACCAACATCGATGTCGAATGTATCAGAATTTACGCCACGTAAATTAAATTGTGTCGGTGAATCGGGTTTAGTGCCCTCCTGCAGTTTTATTGTTTTCTCTAGAAACCCAAGTGGATTTGTAGCTTTACATTTGTAATCACCAAAAGATGTTGCATCATTTATTGGTATTTGTAGCATTGAACTATGATTTCCAACAAATATTGAATGATTTTTCGGATTGATCTTTTTTCCATGACGATACCATGTGAAATTTGCTTGCGGTTCTGCTAATGCCTCACATGTTAAATTTACAATGCCATTGATGTAGCCATATTGAATGCCGGAACTTTTCTCAAATGGTAATGGTTTGTCTGTTAAAATAGTAACAAAAAAAAAATGTATTCTAAATAAATTTATTCTTTCAAATAATTATGGTTACATATATAGATCTAAAAATATTCTACTCTTGCAGTAGTGATAGTAGTAACAAGTTGTAAGTCAAGTTGTAAGTCACACGTAGAAAACCGATTAGCGAGAGTTAAGCGGTTTTGCCATATGTCAGAGAGCAATAGAGAAGAAGTACACTCTAAGGCATTGGATAAGCTTCTGAATATATACAAGTGCCGACCCATTTTAATCTATGGCTATTGAGTTGTAGTGTCGTGGAAAGATATGAATGTGGAATATATTGAGCAAGATGGAGCCAATTTGCACAAATCGATGATCTAAAAACAATCTGCGTTGGATTCACTCTGAAACAAGAGTTTCACATAAGTTCATATTTAAATTTTAGCAGTCTTCCCGGTTCGATATTAAACCAGACAGTGATCACACCTGTGAAACACTCTGCTAACAGCAAACTTCAAGGTGACAATTTCAACTCGAGTAGAAATAGACGAATCCTTTGAAAAACTTGTCACAATTTTCCAGGCTGAAGTCAAGCAAATACTAGATTCAGACAGATATTTTCTCAATTTTGGAACAGTCAAGTTGCTTTCCATGCATTGATGAAACCTTCCGTAGCTTTTCAATTGGTGATGGAGTGCAAAATCACGTTCTCGCAGGATTATTTTTAGGGGGGTGCAGCTAGGTATACATTATATTCATTACAAATCAAATTGATTTACGCAATAAGGCCCCTGGACTTTAGTCGTTGCATACAAATAAAATAACGTGCATATACATTAGGTTCATTGGCATGGAGCATTAGGTTCACTCTATACGAGAAAGGGGAGGGTGAGTAAGGCAGGGGAGCGGTCGCTACCCGTGGAATACATTATCAAAATTTGAAATTCAGATGATACTACGAACTTAAGCAGCTACCGCTATCACGTCAGTGTTTCAGCCTTAATATAGGATTAAATAGAAGGGGAGTTCAATGGAGACGGCAAGGAAGAAAATTTTTACTTCTGTATATATCCTGCTAAATTAAACGTAGAGCTTTATCGAAACAACTTTTTCTGATCCGATAGTATCTGTAAAATCGCTTTTGACTCAGTCGCAAGTCTTCATAAAGGATATAAAATTCACCGCGTGTATTCCGCTCGCATCACTTACCACTACCGCGTTGGTCTGAGTACCACTGATGAATAATGCACCAAACTCACAACCGAAAGTCAAAGCATATCAGCTGTAAGTGACATCAACATAAGCTGTGTTCTTTTGGTTCCATGCACTGCAGAACACAGGAGATTGCGAATTGAATTGACTTGTAGAGTGCATTTTTTTTTTGCAAGCATACAGAGAATAATCTAGGTGCCATGACTTAAACAAAACGTTAAACCAGTCAAACTTTGCCCCGAAGATTACGAAGTTCTATTTTGACATTTTGCAAGGATTCAAGTCATGGAAATTTGATCATTTTCTCTATACTTTCAAAACTTTTTCTACTTTTATGCAACCTACAAGCCAATTCAATTCGCAATCTCCAGTGTTCTGCAGTGCACTGCACGAAACCAAAGGAACACAGTTATATATTAGCTGCGTTTTTTTATCTCTCTGATCTGATCCGGTTCAATTTTATGTACGTAAAACAATAGCAATTCGTGATCCATTGTTGTTGTTTTACGTTTTACGCTCTTCATGATTTCTGCATATTCCGCCTACCGTGTGCAACCAACTACAACAAGTGAATTTCAATATAAACGCAATACATAATCAGATAAATAAATTAATAGATGTGCTTCAATCTAAACGCGATAATGCCTCAACGGAATACACGGCCATCTTCGAGAGTGTTTGAAAAATTTGCGAAGAATTAAATGTTGAATTTAAAAATCCTTGAGTGGTGGCAAGCAGACTCATCGGTTAGGTTAGGTAAGAGGGGTGCTACAAGACAACTAGCAGGTCCTTTGTGCCCCTAGGCCCCATGGGATAACCTTTCAAGCCGCCACAGATGCACCCTGATTCCCTTAGGGAACTCAAGATATCTCCAGGACTCTTTACCTAGATCCATCCTGCTTCTCTCAGAAAACTCAGGATACACAGTAAAAAATTTGCACAATTGTTGCCACAAAGCTTAGGTATTTTTCCCTAAAATATAGGGAACATTCAATAAAATGTAGGGAATATTCCTTAAGATGTAGGGAAATAGTCCTCTAAAATATAGGAAACAGTTCTCTAAATTTTAGGGAATATTCCCTACAATTTAGGAAAAAATATCTAAGCTTTGTGACAACAATTTGTGCATTTTTTTAGTGTATATCTGAATTCTTTATTTTGTAGCTCCCGCAGACTAGAAAAGAAGTAGCTACTCAATAGCCTACTTCTTTTATTCATCACAGGGGGGCATTCGCAAAGCACGTTCGATTTCCTTCGAGTTCTTACAGCTTCTGCAGAAATCGTTCGCCGCTATCCCCAGTCTGCTAGCATGGTCACCTATGGCCCAGTGACCCGTAAAGACCTCTACTAGATTCCTGATGTTTGTTCTGCTGCCATTAAGCAGCTTAGCTAGACCCATAGATCAGAACAAATCATTCGTCTGAAAATGTTGAAGAATTCTTCAGAATATCTATCTTCATTCCATACTTTTTCTGATTTTATCTCTGACAGATCGATTTGCTTCTACGCAAGAAAAAGCAATTGCCGCTTAGGCCTGAATATATAAGAAACTTAGACAATTTTTTAATTGGTAGCCATTACAAAAGATTTACGGAGGTATTCTGTAGAATTTAATTACCGAGCCTACGACGTAGTACGAGATGTGTAAGGTAAATGATGCGAGTGATGCGACATTAAACGAATCCCTTGAGTACGCAGAATTGATTGCTCAATCCACCCAATCAAGGTTAGTCTGACTATTCGAGGAACAACATATAATATTTAACGTTCATTTAGTACGTTACGGTGTATCGAGACATGAAATCGATCAGCGGTGGGAGATACGAGACTAAGCGGTTTATCCATGCTTAGTGTTCAAAAAAAAAAAAAACAAAAACAGGGTAAAGGACGACAATGAATTCATTGACAAGGTGTTGCACAATTTTGGTCAACAACCTAAACGCCTCAAGTTTTTATTCAAACAATTCAGGCGGTGCAAGTGCAACCCCTTCCCGTAACCCATGCAGGTGAATTACTCGTTTTATAAGTGAGGTGCCATGTTAGAACATAGTAATATCTTGGAAATGAAAAGGCGAATGAATTCGAACGATGTAGATGAGCCAGCTCGGAGGATCACCTCTCCACAAGCGTAATTTCACTAAAATACTTAAATTAGGGCATTCGTGTCTCAAGCCAATTTCCACCATACACAATTGGTTCTATGACCTCCCTAATGTACATAACAATGAAAGAACTGTGGGAAAAAATTCAACTATAAAACTCTTGAAATTGGAACAAGTTAAGATTGATTATCATAGACAGTCCTCTATCAGGGCAACAGGACGAGATTGATTAATAATAATCCAGAATGTAACGTATTTGACAGTGACACACCATCTTTGTCATGGTCCAGCACACTCTTATAAAATATATATAGATCGTGACTTCATTAGACAGACATTTTTAAATTCATATGAAAATTTGGCAGGTTTGATTTACGAGTTATAAATGACGAGCATAAACAATGGAGCCACAAGTTCAGGGTTCCCAAGTCTTTTGAAATCCATCCATGCATGCTGTTATTCCTTATTTCAGATTTCAACGATGTCTTGTGGCAATCTAAATTGATACTGGTTAAAAGACATCGACGAGTCGACAGAGGAAAAAGGGTGCTATCCAAATTCCTTAGGTATTTAGAGGTGGTATTGTTAAAAATATACTTAAAAATGGTCTATGTATCTTATACGGAGAGTAAAAGCACTTTCATTTGGAAGTTTTTGTACCAAGGTTGTTATTTCGAGTCAAAGAATTTTCCATTAGTGCAGATTTTTAACGATTGCTCCAATTCAGCCCATATTTTATTTCATAAATGGGCGTTAACTTACAATGGACAGTCTAACTTTAACTTTTAAGACCTTTAGAGATTGTAGAGCTCTCTTAAATGTTATCTTGGAGTATTTTCGTGAATTCCTTAATAGTGACTCGACATATATGATCTTATCAGTGCAGGAAATAATTAAAGCCTTTCGAAACTGGTATACATCTGTTTAAAATCAACGAATGGGTGGTGGAATTTTTTATATTATACTTTCATCATTTCTGAATTATTTGAAGCACAGTGAAGATTTGTCCCGTAGTTAAGAGTACATGGACATCTCCTACCTTATATCCTTCTTATCTCATAAATGCTATGTTTAGCATCATAGGCTCTCTACTTTGGTATAACTATGTATAAAAAATATCTGATATCCCCGATGTTAAGATATAGTGATACTAATAACAACTTTTTTATAGACGACGAAGTAAATAACCTTTTGAATGTTGTTTTTAATTGTTGTTCTTTGTTCTTGTTGCTCTTCTGAACTCTCGTGAATGAAAGTGGTCTTATATCATATGATCTTGATGGGGAACACAAGATTCTAAAAGCAACAAGGGAACTTAGTTTGCGTCATAACTTCCTTCATTTACAAAACACGCCTTCAAATCCACCTACCTATATTGATTCATTTTATTTCTTGCATTCAAAACGGTCTACTTTCTAACAATTGTCCCTCAAATCTGCAAATGTTCCAGTTCTGCAGAGACTTGGAGCATTTCTGACTCCAAAATTAAAATCTATTCAACTGGATACTTTGCCATTTCACCATCAAAATCAGTTTAATTGTAATTTCTGTCATTTAATCCCTATTTATTGAAATCAATACATGACAATCCATAAAGTTTGGTGATAGTTTAAGAATGATGAAATAATGCAGTACTATTCATTTTTAGGCATATGGTCGTTAAATTAATGTTTAGTCACCAAACAACCGAAAATATCGATCCAACAATAATAACGAATGTTCGGCAATAAATTGTTTATCTACCTACTAAGAAAATTAATGGCCTGCATCCGAAAACAAATATCAGGAATTAATATTAACGAATTACATTGTGCCACTTAATTAAGCCCAGCATTTGATTACTAAACTTGGACGTATCAGGCAGCTCAGACGGAGACATTACATATCTGTGGCATAAATCCTGTCTGCAGGAGGTCAAGAAAACTCATTTCAGTGCGATTTATATGGTATCACAGAGTAAATAGGAACAAACAAACGATGTTAGCTTAGTACTTGTATGCTTGCGTATGCTTCTTCTCAGCTCCTTGAGAGTGTTCCCGGTGCAGTATACGCCAAGTTTAAGTACCCTGAAATTGTTTAACCTCAAATTATAGTAATTACAATGCCCGACAGTCGACGCGTCGTCGGTTAGTATGGTATAGTCGTGACCCAATAAGTGGAGGGTGGAGATTCTATGGAAATTGAGCTCCAAGGCTCCAATCCTTGCATTAAATTTCTCAACTCTACTAGGGTGGGACTGATCCTGGAACAAAGGTAAACTTAGGCGTGTGTATAAACTAGGTATATATGTACATGTAGGTATTCAAGTAAGTATGCATGTATGTATGTGTTAAATATAGATATAAATACTAACGTTCAATTTTTAGTAAGATGACCCGCTCGTCAACGCCATTGATGGTTTCAGATATCTGAAATGCTCGGCACGTGTACTCCCCGCTATCATTTTTCGACACTTTTTTTATTAGCAAACCATCTGCAAGCTTTGTAAACTTCACATGCGGTACTGGAAGATGAAAACAAAAAAGAAAAATTTATGAGACGAATATAAATAAATATGAAAAGCAAGAGCCCAGAAAATGTTGCCATACTTACGGATAATAGATTTTCCATTAAATGACCATGAAACAGTTGGTTCCGGATCTCCTTTTACTTCACAACGTATAGTTGCGTCCTTTCCCTCTCTGGCTGATTGTAGGGTTTCCGTATCCATGAAGGAAATTGGCCCTATCAAGAACACATTTCTGAGATTATATCTTTAAGCTCACCAAGATTTCTTAATTAAAGCTTACGATTAATGACCATCTTAAATGATTTCCTAGCATCTCCTTCCGCCGTCATGCATGTCCAGTCTCCTTTATCGGACAATGATATTTGCTCGAAAACTAAAGCCAATTGCCCTAAAGTGTAAATTGCATTAAGCAATCGAATCTATATTGGAAAATTTAATTAATTTCTCCTCACCTGGAAATTTCTCTTCGACATGAACTCTCCCCTTTTTATCGGTGATGACCTCACCTTTGGGCGACATCCATTGTACCACTCTGGCTGCAACGGTATAGTTACAAATCACAATGTGAGAATCGTTGACGTAGTGGACTACTTCGGCTGTAGTTGGACTTATTGCCACCTTATCGTGATGATTTGTTACTGTCAATGCTGCAAAAGGAAAGAAAAAAAAAAATTACGTAAATTAGTATTAGAAAAAATTGGTAAAAATCGTATGTTTTCGTCTTGAATAATGTAAAATTTAGTCTCAATTCCACAAAATTCTGCTTTTTCTTCTTCTTTTTAATACTAAGTGTTCTAAAAATAAGTCCCCTATTTATAAGAGAAAAAAGTATTGATTTTTTGTCTTAAATTATATACTTAATTCGAGAAAGACAAAATTCAGAATTGATAGAATAAAAAAAAATTAAAATTATAATTAACTTCTTCTGTAATTTTGTTATTTCTTCTTTCCTATTGGGTATGAGTATTGCCAGCTCGCAGCACAGTAATCATCTTACTAATTACTTTTGGTCCATAGCAGATGCAGTAAATGACGAAAGAACAAAATTTGCTACGGTTCTATGCCGCAAAGTTAAGTCAGCGTCGAATTCACTAAATTAAGCTTAGAGTTATTTGGAAGAGACTGAAGACTGAACCTGCATCTAAACTCTTTGTTCCTCTGAATCAAGTTCGACTTTAACTAAAGTTGAACTCTGCATGGAAACGTAGGAATTATTCCAAACAAAAATATGCATGGAGGTGATCTTCCTCACTTCTCCATAAATGGTAAATTTATTTATTGGCGACTTAAATGGGTCTTCGCTCTTTTTCGTGAAAATGAATGCTTTATTGTAAAAATTTAATACTGAACATGTCATTGAAAGTATTGTCCTTCGCTAGCCATTACTACTTTCTCCCATCTTCCTGGCATCATATAAATTCCATGTCGGAAAAAGGACACGTCTTTTGAGAATATCCAAGAATCGACTCAATTTCCACATCTACATATGGCTATGAGTCATCGATCTGAACAAGTTGTAATCGGAAATCGATGAATATGGCGGAAGGAATTCCCATTGGATCGGTCTCGCTAGCCTTCTCCCATGATGGTTTCGTACTGTATCCTATTTTCTTTGCCAGTCCTTATATGAATGGCAAAACCTTTCTTTTTCTGCCGTTGAAGCAGCTTTTCGCCATTCAACACCTTTCAGCTTCAATTCGTACGACACCAAATTTCCCTTCTTTTAAACATTTCGCAACTGTTGTATGATCAACTCTTAATGATTCCGCAAGTTGATTTTGCATCTAACATGGGTCGTCAACGAATAATACTTCCAAACCTTCGTCTGCAAACTTTTTGGGTGTGCCAGAGCGTTCTGCATTCTTAATCTCAAAATCATTATTTTTGAAGGCTTTAAACCAATGTCTGCATGTTGTTTCCGGTAAAGCATGGTCGCCGTGAGTCTCCACAAGAATTCTACATGCTTTAGCTGCAGATTTTTTCGAAGAAAAAAATGCAGTAAAATTCCGCGCAAACACTCTTCTTTTGGCGCAAAATTCGACATGTTTAATACTATATAAAAAATTGGATGTTATTTACACTTCCACAGAATGATACATACCCTTATTTCGAGTCTATTGGTGGAGTTTCACGATGCAGTTGGCTGTAGTATAACCCCATGCAACTTCATCTGTAGGGAAACTTATCCAAGTCCCCTGAATTTACTTTTTTTATGGCTTTCGGTATTTTCTAATTTTCTTAATTTTCTCTGGATAAGAGATTAAGATATTTGTACTGATCCCTTTTTATGTACATAGATATTTAATTTAATAAATATCTCCCAAGACTTTTCACAGTTGTTTTTTTCTACATTTGAACAACGCCGTGGTCGGTGGGTTATGACGCCACGGTATTCCATTTTTAGTTAATTTCATTCCGGAACGTCGTTTTTTTTTTGTTTTTTTTGGCTGCGAAATTTCTTTAAACCTTAGAAGACAAGTTTGGACTTTTTGGGATGAAGTATCTAGAAGTGTCTGTCATCTGATATACCATATTAAAACATTTATAAGAAATGATTCACTTCCTTGTGGATGTGAATATTTATGAATTTGATAGAGATAATGCTCTTTTACTAATTACTTATTCAAATCAGTAGCCAGATGTCGATTCTTGTATAAAGAAATTAAGAATTGCCTCATCTCAGCTAGCCTGAATAGGGAACTCTTATGAGATCTCAATTAAAACAACTTTTGGTTTTATGTCGCATCCTAAAAATTCGCTGGATAAATTCAAAGCTAAACGAAGAACTTCTGAGATGCTAGCTCTAAAACAATGATTTGAAGGATCAAGCAATCTTTGCATTGGAGAAATCAAGAAAGTCGGCTCACCAGGATAACAAAAACTATTTGGAGAAAACCCATTCAAGTAGAAGTTGGTAGGTACTAGAAGGAAAGTTTGCTCTTAAGAGATGTAAGAAGCTAGATGATGATTATGACTAGTCTTCTCTATGTTTTATTCATCACAAATTCATTCATTATCCATAACCTCTAATCTAACCAATTGTATTTATCTATACTTAAACTTAACTGCTTATGCACTTTAATATAGACTTGCAACAATAATGATCAAGTGCTAACTTTAGGTAACAAAATTTCATGTCTGTTAAAAAAAAATTGCAATCTTGTTTCCATTCCATTATGTTAATGGCTTTAATGGAGTTCATGTTAACCATAGAACGGCTCAGTGAACCTTAGTCAAAGAACATGTACATTATGTAGGTACTTAAATAAGTGCTGCATCATTAAAGAATATTAAAAGTGCAAAAACTATTTTCTCATAAAAGTTATATTCAAAATTTATCAATATTAACTTCAGTAAAACTTAAGCCAATCTAAGAAAAACTAAGCATGCTAAATTAATTTTCGCAAACCTCTCCAAAATATTGCCATGTCATCGTCTTTACAATAATTACCTAATCTCCTTGAAATTAACAGGAAGGAACACTATTTGTCACTTATCATTTATTCATTCGAGCTTCCCTGAGGAATAAGTATACTGAATTCCTGACATTACTCACTGAATCATCAAATGAAAGTTTTGATTTAAGTAGGTACAGATCTATTGAAACTCATCTGAGTTGGTAACATATTTTCTGTAAGAAATTTTCCAATTAATTATCCCAACATGTCCTTTCACTATACATACATAATGTGAAGTGCCAACCAGATTAAGTACATACCTACATATGTACTTTTATGCTGTACCGAGGAAGGTGGATTTTGTAAGCTGCAGTTAATGCTAACTACAAGCCATAGTATTGGAACTTACGAAGCCAACATATACATATATACGCCTCGTATAGAAGTGCCAGCAGGAACAAGAAGTAATTTACTCCACCAAAGTTTCGATAAGCTAGCAATTTTCTTCGATTAGACCTGATTGCAGAATGATGTGTCCTTAGATATGTACCACAGATATGTAATTTGTCACTAAGTGTGTGTTTGTATGTGGGTGCCGACTCCTGTGGCAATATCTATTAAGGCGCACAGCCATCTTCAATTACACATACATAGGAGACTTATATTGATGTTTAGACAGAGGCTATAAAACCAGGAGATTTATAATGACTCTGGGCTAAAAGAAATTTTCTTCCAAACATTTAATACTCGAGTCGATATCTCGACAGTTTGCAATTAATTTTTTTGGTTTATATGACGTAAAAGAAGAGAAATTTATGATGACGACTATAATAATTGCTGGTGCTTTAATCTTCGTTGTTCGTCAGACTTAAAGTAATTTTGTTGCCAATTAAATAAATGAAAGATATTTAATGAATTAAAAGCTTATATCTCAGCTTAAATCATCGTCCTTAAGAGAAAAATGACAAAAAAGTATTAGGATACAAAGGAAAAGTATATGCATGAATGAAGGTCGATCTTTCTTGTAATCAGATTATACAGATAAAAGAGATGGGGAAGAGTACAACTTCTACATTGGATTGTGACAAATATTCAAAATTCAAATTCAAGAAATTCTTTATTATTTATTATTCCATCGTAGGTCTAATACAATAAAGTAATATGCCCACGGCCGACGTCGAGGACATATTAAAATTCCGAGGCTTTTTATAAGTCAGTAACTTTGATAATAAGCGGCGCAACAATCGCAAGCATAATTTAATTTTTGAAATTTGTAATTTTATTTAAGTAGGTATATATGTATGTAGATGAAAAATGTTGACAGCGTTCGCAAGTGGATGAATTTGTGTTTCTTTGCTATAATGAAAAAAAAAGTAAGTTTTGTGTCAACAGCACAAAGCACAACTTTTTTGTGAAAAAAACCAATTAACTCTTTTAGGATAGATGATTAGTGTTGCTGAGCACCTAAAAATTTTTCATATTAATGCACTTAACGCCATCTACAAATGATTTACTTTATTTTGTTGGCTTGTGTTTGAACGAGTTTATATGCGAAGGATGGCAACGCTGCTTTTAGTTCAGTACGTGATTAGAGAAAGTTGTCCATTTTTAAAACTGATATAAGAATGTTTTTAATTTTCCTTTTTTTTTCTACATAAGTAAGTTTGTTCAATCAATTATAAAAACAAAGAACTGAAGTGAACTAGCTGACTTAGCTGGTTAAGATAGAGCAATATTCTTCAAGTTATACAACTAAATTATATATTTAAATTTTCCACACAGAAGAGTACGTAGAGCACTGAGGGAGAAGAATCCCACACAGCACAGAAGTGTCCGTGATATGTTAATAAGAAATTATGTTAGGATATATAAATTGTCCGTGGAAAACCCGTCCGGTCCCAAATAAAGCTTAGGATATCCCTGGGAGGGACGAATGTCCGCGGTTCGAATGTCCCTGGTGGATCCCACTATCTTCTCACAGGATTCCTGTGGATGTACGTAGGCACGGTTATCGCATTCAATAATGCAAAATTTCGGCTGCAAGCGTACCTAGGACGTCTTACGGATCTCCTAGTTTGTTTTCAGAATGTACTTGGGAATATGTTAGGATATTATTTGAGATTTTCTGGGAATGTAGAAAGTTTTTTGATGAGTAGAAATAATAATGGCTGAAACGGCAGCGGTGTATGCACTTGAACAAAACATAGACATCAAATTAAAAAATCACGTTCTGAAATGTAACCAACAAAGTTTCCCAAAACAAGAAGAAATTTTAGAAGCGAATAGAATTCTAATATAGCTAAACAATGCAGTTCTTATAATGGCTATCTTCGATGCAAGCGATAAATTAGCGCTTTTACCCGAGAACAACGCGAACCACGAGAATCAGAGAACATATACTCATACCGAAATAAATTCTGGACGGGAGAAAAACGGCTTTCCCATGATTGTCCCAAAATTTTCCTGCACATCCCGTATGTACAATATTGAGAATGTTCCCTCGTAGTAGTGGGATATACCAGAGAATAAGTTATGAGAAATTTTAAATAACTCCTGGGAATTTAAAAATTCCCAACCAACGAGAAAGTCGTCAATAAAACAAGTATCTATTCTAAAGTTTGAGAGAACGTAGTTTTTAGAAGGCTTAAAGAAGTTGGAAAGCTGTTTAGTAATATGTCGAAAAATAAATAAAATTAAAAAAAAAACAGCCATCGTATTTCTATGTAAATTGCTTGCCATGATATAGGAAAGTGTAATTTCTAATTTGAAGGCTTAAAATTGATTACTTTTGTAATGCTAAGTCTCCCCATTTTATCCCAACATTCAAAACAGTTCCCATAATATTTTCGGACTCATTCATTGAAAATTTTATTCGCTCAAACCAAAGAAGTCAAATATTTGACAACTAGCTAAAGTTGGCCGTTCTTGGAACGGGATTATTTTTTTATTGTTTTTAATTTTTTAAATTTTTTTTATTTTTTTCTAATTTTTATTTTTTTAATATTTATTTTTTATTTTTTAATATATTCTTCATTAAAAAAAAAATCAAGCTGCGACTCGAACTCGTTACAGAGACATTGGCCTTTTCTCATATTTTTTTTTTTATATTTTTTCATAAAAGAAATATATGCTGAGATTCGAACTCGTTACTAACAGAATCTGGTCTTTTTTTATATTTTTATTATTCCAAGTTGGGCTCCAAGTACAGACCTTCGAAGTTGAATCATTTGAAGCATGGACCTTTTGCCGAACTTTGAAGTTAAATCCTTCGAAGCATGAATGTTATGCCGAAGCTTCAAAATTTTCGAAGCCTCGAAGCGTAAATGTTTCACCGAACCTTCAAAGCACTAGTTTTTTTTCGGCGTATGCAGGATTTTTAAATTATAACATTCACTTTTCTGGATTTTTTCGGGGAATAGGCGTGCTATAACTCTTTTAGATATGGTAAAAATATATAAATATATATTTCATTAATTTGAAACCCAACGTGATTCACAACTTTTAACGTTATTTTTATTTTCACGCACTCTTCTCGTTGTATTGAATTAAAATTTGGCAAACTTACAAATAAAACTTGAATGAAAATAAACTACTGAAATTTGATATAAAACTGACTGACTAATTTTATCGTGTTTTGGTCAAATTCGATTAAAAATTTATATCCTTAGATCTTGAAGGTCACAAATTAGAATGTGCGGTCAAAATTTGGAAATTCTAGATGGCGGACAAATTTTGTCATTATGTTCCGATTTGACTCAAAATAGATATATAGAGGTCCTTAGACTTCGCAGATTACGAATTTGTATTCTTATTGCACATATCCTATCGAATTTGCACACATACGAAACCTCTTGATGATGAGTATTTTTAAATTCACGGCTAAATATTATTATCTAAAATTCTATCTCCAGAAAATTTGAAAATTTTCAGCGATTTCATTACAAAGTTATCCTGATTTTTGGAAAAATTAATTATGGCGGGCTATCGAAGGAGTAATTTGAAAGCTCCAAATCAATATTATCTGAGTACTTTCAAGACCTAGGTGTTTTTTCTAATGAGCTATGATCATTTTTTATAAAAATCGAATATGATGGTCTATCAAATGAATGGGGATAGAGCCCATTCACGATATGAAAATTACCTTTTTCTAATAGCTTGTATTCCAAATTGGAGCCCTCTATAACAATCCGCTCTTGACCTATCGTGTAGACGGACGTAATTATTTCTGAGCGTTACAAACTTTCATCACGGTATAATAACAATGAGTCTGTATGTTTACTTTTGTGTAAAAAAGCCTGAGTAAAAATCGAGTAAAAACTTTCTTTCGGTAAAGGGGATAATACTAGATGATAACGAAAAAAAGGTAACAGACAACTGATGAGTAAAGCCTGAGTAAATCGACGTAAATTTGGCAGCTGTCAAAAATCAAGATTAATTTTGTTTATTAATTTATAATTTTTTAATAAAATCGGATTTATTTTATTTTTTAAAAAATCGCCCTGACAACTCAAAGAATTATTTCAAGGGACCTATGAAGAAAAGAATGAACTTACTCAGCCACTTTACCCTGTGTAAAAATGTAAGCTTCTGTTCAGGAGAGGAAATGCATTCAACACTCAAATTTTTCTAATCCGAGAAGTTAACATACACATTAAGGGTAAAAAACTATCGAGTAAACATACAGACCTAATGTAAATGACATTTTTATATTACGGTATGAAATTTTAAATATACACATTATTAAATTTTGAATCCCAAAATTAATATTCAAATAAATCTATCCATTAAATCATTATAAACGTGAGAGCCCTTGGATTACACCAAAAGTTAAATATCACTGAAAAAATAGACTTGTCATTCATCAATGTACCAAACTTCGCACATTCGAAATCGGTCATTTAACATTCATACTTCCAGGTTTCATAAACTTTGAAACATTCATACAACGCTCATGATACAAACGCTTTGATTCCAAGCTTCGAACAATTGGAACCTCAAAACCAGTTCCATCGTTTATTAAGAATTTGTTTTTGAAAACTTTTTTGTTTTTTTTATTATTATTATTTTGACCATTCTACACTATAGAAATGTGTAATCAAATATTATCTTGTTATCGGGGATATGTATAACGTCCATACATATGTTAAGTTTCAATTCGATCGAATTATAATATCTAACCGTAATTAACAAGTGAAGTTTATAATAAAAATGTCAACCAAGATACCGAATTGAATTATAAATAGCTAAATTTGTCTGCCATTTTAATTTGTAACTTTTGATTAAAAGTTTGTATTCCACGACAATCCGACAATCCCGAGATATTGATTTTAAGCCGAATCGAATGATGATAATTTAAAATTTGTTAGATAGATAATCGTTGGACCTTTTCAATGGTGTATGAAATTTCCCTGCCAAAAACGCAAAAAGGGTGACACTTTAGATACTTTTAATGCGAAGCTTTTAGGCTTGTTAAATCCAATATGAAAAATTGGTGTTGATGACGTGTTTTTTTATTTTTTATAAAAATAGTAGTTAAATAAAAGAAACAGAGTTAAAATTCCAAAATTTTGAATTTGTTGAGCCATAACTACAAAACCGAGAGGAGGAGGGGATTAATTCATAGACCATTGGAAACGTCCAATAACTTATCTATCTAACAGATTTTATCATCATAAAGTGTAACGTTCAGAAATTACAGGGTGATCGATAAAAACATACCCAAATAACTTTAAGTACCGTTATCTTGGAAATCGAGCATAACTTGTCCATAGTCTTCGGGTGTAATACCACATACGGAACACCCTGTATATTGTCATACGAGTTCTACAAGTGTGCCAAATTTCAGCTTAATAGCTCCAACGGGAAGTAGATCAAAATAGCGTTAGAAATTTTGAATACCGGTTACACGGTAGCTTCGAAGCTGCGATATTCGAATTTCTTCCGAAACTTCGGAAAAAATTCGAAGTTTCGAAAATCAATCTTGAAAACCTAAGTTTTCGAAATTAACTGCTGTAAAAAATCGATTTGAGCATAATTAAGGAGAATTATAAAAAATGTACTTAGTTCTCATTACTTTGGATATATTAATTAAATTAATTTAAAATTAAAAGCATTTCCGTATAAATGATGAAGAGGTCTCACACTTATTTCTAGTAGGTAATTATGTCAAAATTGTAAATTTTAGTCTTCAAGCTCTATGAAATGATTGTCGAATTTTATTTTCCAACTTATGTAGACCTAAGTTTGGTATTTAATTGACTGGCAAGTAACATTTTCAGTTCATTAAAGCGTCTCAGTAGACGTAAAAAAATGGAAATTTGTATATGGCAACACTACACAAATGTTGATCGATTTAGACTATCTTTAGACTTTACATATATTTTTACATTTACAATTTTATGAAATGGTTGGAACAGATGTTTCACCTTTCTAAATCAATAGACGAGTCTAGAATTATCACGGTACAGAGAATACAAGGAACCCACACTCCACAATTTTGTCTGGAGAGAATGCGCGAAGGGACGACCTTCGCCCACTAATGTATAAAAAATTAAGAAAATGTCTCTCTCCTCTCTCTGTCAAATTTAATTAATATGTCAGAGATTTTCTTACTTTTCTATACATTAGTGGGCAAAGTGACGCCAGCTGCGATGTGTCAAAATTTAATGAGAATACTTTGTATCCTCTGTAATGTACAAACTTATCATCTGATAGAGAAGAAGATAGATGTAAAAATCAAAATACTTTTTTTAATCTAAAAAACATATTCAGTTATCACCATAATTATTTCTACATGGTACACTAGCTATGATTTCATCTCTTTGGTATAAAATAACATCAATAGCAAAAATAAAAAAAAATTATTATAAAAAACTTCCTATAATCAAAAAAATATTTCAATGATTTCTTTCAAACTCGAATCAATTCATTTTGAAGATTCGAATAGATTGAGAAACAATGCAAAACTTTAACAATAAGCGTAAAGACAAGAGATCAGCGTTGCAGCAAGTATTCCAATTTGAACGTACCCTGTGGACCGTTGCAATAGAAAGTTTGAAAGTTTATCGGCGATTAAATGTAAGCTCTATTGGTAATATAAGACCAACTTGGACTACTCTTTATTCCTTTTTCACCTCAAAGAACACTCAGTGGAATTCAAGCATCCTCATATACTACTACATCGCACTTAAATACAGAATGGCAAAATGTATAGAACGAGAAATTAAAAAAAAAAAAACAAAAAAAGAAAAAAAAAATTGTTCCTGCAATTCCGTTTTACAAGGAAAGAAGTTTTTTCGTTCTATGCTTTCTTATATTCCCTTCATATAAAAAAAAAAGACAAAACCTGGCAACGGAAACTCCAATAAGGAAATAAACTCGTGGATTCCGTTGGTCCTGGAAAAGGCTTACCAGCAAAGTTTTAACAGTTGTGAACCATCAAAAGAAATGTCGCTGAGGAGAGTTTCAAGTGGGCAACAAAATGTATAAAATGGACTACTGTTACTAGTAATTTGTCCTTTGTGGCCGTTTTAGTTGGCAGACGTAAGCTTCTTTTGTAAACTAGGGAAGGTATACACGAGTAGTGGCGGAAGAAATCGTTTAAGTAAAATTTCTCTTGCCGAGAAAAGAATGCACTCAAGTCTCAGTAAAATGCCGGAAGTAAAAAGTTTCTGAAATTTTGATGAATGGAAAGGTTCAGTGCATAAAGTTGTTGTGAAATATTTGCAGGTATACGTATTTCCAAGCCATATGTTACATGAAAGGGAAAATATGGTCGAAAAATGGAGGCAGGTGGGAAAAATATTAGTTTTTGGTCTACAGGGATATATGTACATCGCAAAGGAATTATCCATGAGTTAAAGATGATGGTGGACTGTTTTTGGAATTATCTTGATATAAATTTCACTTATGGATCATGGAAGTAATTAATTATGTGTGTCTTAAAATTAGTTTATTAATAAAAATGGGAAAAGCCGTAGACAATTTTAGGTGTGGAAACATGGGTGAAATACATACCTATAACAAAAACAAATATACATAAGTAAAATGTAAAGAAAAAAGAAAAATCTATAAAAAGTTAGAGTGAGAATCTCTCAGTGCAATTATACAATTCCAACGTGTGCAGACAGAACGTATAATGACGTTATAGTGAAGTTTTTGATCCAAATTTTGATCAAATTTTATAAATCCATGTAGGGCGAATGATTTGCTTTCATTTCTGAGATGTGCTTAGTTGTCAAAAAGTACCTAAATTTGCATGTGACTTTTCAGGAACAGTTGTTCCCAGAAGCCAAACAGCCCCTCCAGCCACCAATAGTGGTTACCAAAAGTATATGAATGTGTCTTCATTCATTGCCAGATATTCAAGATGTGAAATCTCTTCAATCTGGAAAAGATGTGGCATTTAAATACATACATAGTTACTTATCCATGCTATTGTGAATCATTGTTTTAATTCCCATCTTCGATTCTAATGTAACACAAATAAATTTTTGATTTGACGAGCGTCAACACAAAGCGTATCAAACAATGTACAAAGCCTTGATTCCCAAAAGAAATGATGTTGTATCTAGTAATCAGAAGTCAAGCTGATTAGGGTGCTGATTCTGATCTTTTGTCGTACTTTTTGTCTCATATTTACTTATATCACATACATATACTTTTCACCAGAAATTTGTGGTACTTTGTTTTTACCGGTTTTCACTATAGTTTATTTTATTTCTATTTTTCATCTACCACAAAATAAAATGAATTTGCCGTGAATAAATGTACGACAAATTTGTCAACTGCTCTGGAGTTTGTGACAAAAATTTTGAATTATGGTACAACCTTAGAACATATAACTAAAGGAAACCAAATACCGGTGTGAGGAAAACTCGATTTTTAGGCTATGAGGTGGAAAAGCAAGAAGAATTAAACCAAGCTTAACTTGTAATGTCAATTCTGTCAATTCGAATTAAACATCAGATTCGTGTTTTTGCACCGAAATAATCCCGGAAAGAAATTTTTCAGGCAAGTTGAAATCCTGAAATTAAGCTAGAAAGTTTTTTTTCTGCAAATTCTGTAAAAAAACAGCTATGCCTTACCAGGGAATAGCTTATTTGTTAAATCTGGAACACAAAAGAGCTGCTAAAATTTATATCTTGAGCGTAACACGCAGGGTGTTGATCGTGATCTTTTGTTGTACTTTTTGTCGCATATCTTTGTTACATATTTTGAGATTTCCCCACAAATTTGTCGAAGGTACTTAACTCTTCACCACAGTTCATTTTAATTTATCCTTCTCATCTACCACAAAATGAGCTTGTTTGCAGTGAACAAATGTTAAAATATAACACCTAAAGAATAAAACACAAAGTGAGCGACACAACAAATGACGACATAAAAAACGCTGTAATTTGATTCTAATAACACGTCGGTGTATGGTATAAAACACAATGCAGACGACACCGTTCGGTGTAGTCGTCATATTTAAATAAAATTTGAAATATCGCGCGTAAATAGATATAATAAATGGTTATTGCACACACTTATAGCACCCCAGGGTGCTGATTTTGATCTTTTGTTATATTTTAATCTCAAAATAAAAGACAAAATGAAAAAAACTTCACTGCTGGTTTTTGGTGCTTTATTTTTTAACTCAGCAAGCCTTGCATTATGTAAAGTGAGCTGAAAATGACACTTCACATTACAAATTCAAAAATTCTGTATTAAATTTAAGCACATATAATCAAGACCATCTTTAGTTTAGTCGGTCACTGGATCTATGTACAAAGTAGCTACAGGAAAATTTGTTTACCTACCTACGTGTGAATTGTAAGACAAATTGTCAGAGTCTTACTCGTGTTCTTATTAGCGAAGTGACAATAAGTTTGTAAAAAGATAGAAAATTAGAATGTAGCCATTGCTTTGCATTGGAATTTGGGCGTGTTGCTAAACTAATGTCAATTTCCATTGATATTTTAAGAAAAGTGCACGTCAATCAGTAAAAATCGAGTTCAATTGAACAACTTTTAACACGATGAGAATGTAATAGCTCATATCCGTGTAATTTGTCAGATTGAAATTTTTTGGAAAAAATAACCACGAATAACGTAAAAATTATGAAAATTGTAATTTAAAAGATTTGGCGTGATTGCAGATGAATTTGGTAGAGTAATAGTTGGAGATTGATATGTAATGCTCAATGACATTCAGTTGTGACATTTCTCATGTAGATGTGTGCGTTTTTCGGTGTAACACCGCCCGATTTTTCGGGTGTAGCACCAGACTCATTTGACGTACGCTTTTTCTAGTAGTGCAGGTCAATAGAATGATTTCGGTGTAACACTGCAAGAAAAGTGTAACACTTCTGCTAGAAAACATGATCCATGGAAATCGGTATAAGAATCTTTAAGATCTTTAAGATAAAAGTGTTGTAAAAGTCAGAATTTCTTAAACGTCACGTGTTGCTAAACTCAGCCATGAGAATTTTTCTTTAAAGACGATCCAAACGCACTTGATTATCTTGATATACTGTTTGCGTGAAACATGGTTACTTTTTTTTTCATTGTGTTGACTTTCATAAGAATTGTGCGGTTTAAAACTGTTTGTTATTTCGAAAATTTTAACTTCATACAATTAAGAACTTTTAATTGTCTGATTCATTTTTAAATTTTATATGAAATACTCAAAAACACGATGATTACAATATTTGTCAAAACGATAACGATGTGAGCTGTCAAGTGTTGTAAAATTCAGTCTCAATTACATTAAGACGGTACAGTTAACAGCTGCCTGACATGGAGAAAAATTCTGCTGAGGCTAATTTGGTCGTCTAAGATTCCGTGCAAATTAGCTTATTTTGCCTGCAAACCAAATAAGCTCCAGTCTGTACAAATATCTTAAATGAGCTCCAGATTCTGATCTTTTGTCGTAGTTTAGGTGTATATTTTAGTCAATTATATTTTGAGATTTCAACTTAAATTTGTCGTACTTTTATATTCCCATATTCTATGACTATTGTCCACCAGGATAATTACAGATCTTCCAAATCTGAGAAAGTGAAGAGAAGCTGTGATATGTGCTATACCTGGAAAATACACTATATTATACACAATTTAAAAATTGTATATATGAAGACGATATAATGTATGTATTATGTATGTATGTACTTAGTTGCAAAGTTAATTCATTTTATTACAACATTAACAAAATTTCACAACAAGAACAATTTTACAATAAAAAAGTTATGTGGTCAATTAGCAATTTTAAACAAAAAGCAAACATTTTGACCAGAATGATGAGGTCACATTCACACACGCATCAAAACATTAAATTATTCGTCATTGGCGTCGTTATAAACTTGAACCCCAGGGGATGATATATTTTTCTATAATCCAAACAAAAATATTAGAAAGCAAAAAACAGAAATTAAAATTACAAAAGAGACTCTTACAAAGCTTTTATATGACTTCAAAGAGTTGAGAACATATACAGAAAGATATTGTTCAAAAACACCACAGGTCTGAGCATCGTTAAAATTTTTCTCGTCAGTATAGAAACATCCTAGCAGATCACCACTATTTTTATCCATAATATTTACACGATAGGCAATCTGTTCGATATGTTCAGGCCAAATCGAAAGGAAAAACTCCCCGCTCGATCGATTTCCACTACATTTTTGAATAGCATCTACCATATTTTCTTCAATGGGAATATGTCCAAGAAGACGACTTTCACCGTTACATTCATGAACTTGTATTATGTTGGGTATTCGATCAAAATCTAATGATTTTGATTTCGATAACTTTCTTAACCGCACCTTGGATTGTTTCTTTGTCATATCCTGTGCGCTGTCCTCTTCAAAGATATATCAGAATATCTCGAATAATTGTACAAGTTTTTATAATTATAGTTTTTTTTTTTTTACCTCTCGATTTTTGTCTTTCTCCTCCATTAGTTGGTTTGCCAGATGATTTTTGGGTATTGCGAGAAGTTTTCCTGTCGTTATCTTGATCGGTTCCCCCTTTTCAAGATAAAAGAAAATAATTGTTCTCCGAATATGTTAAACTTAATTTATTTACCAGATTGTCGCCTCTCTGGATTGTTATATCTTAGTGGTTTGTTGTCCCGCCAGGTGGTGGTGGTAGTGGTCGGATGACTTTTATCTACATTATATTGTTGAATATCTTCAGAGCACTTTCGTACGAAATTCTGTTTCGAGCCAGCTTTATATAAGCATTTCATCAGATCATTCGGTTCGTTCTGATCAATGGAAACTTTTTTAATCATATCACACTCATTGTTTTTATTTTTTTCTAATAAAGTATACAAGAAATTTCCAAACATTTTTCTCTAATTTTGAAAATTGAATTATTACCATTAGTGAAGAAACTTACAGTACATTGGACGCCCTTGTCTACATTACCATTTGCCCTTCTTTTACCTTTTAAATTTACTTCTTAATTTAGTAAATACTTAATAAATAAAATTATTTTAATTCTTACAAGTGCTTTCATCAGCTTTTGTACAGGTTTTCTTATTTTGAGTTTTAATCCCTTCACACCATGGTTTAACTGCTACAGAATTAGTTAATATTGTAATTAGCTAGCATTTCAGTTATGATCTGAACACTAACCTTTGACATCAACATATTCGAAAACTTTATAGCATCTTTTTTGGTCAGATTCTTTTTGCTTGTCTATGGTTTTAATTGAAGTTTTTTTTCTTTATATCTCGTTAATTATATTAAAAACTCACCACATACATACAGAGATCCCTTTTCAGGAGTATTTTGCTTTCTATTACAACTTTTCACTCTCTCTGGTTTCTCCATTTTCTCCCTATCTGATTCCTCCACGCAATTGGATCCTTTTTAACATAGGAATAAAAGAAATCACTGATATTGTAGACACACATATAGTATTGTATTAGCACCACAGTATTGCTAGTATTACTAGTAATAAGCCTATTATTAAGGGCGTATTCTATACAAAACTTCGTAATTAGTGCCATTACAGGAAGTAATTTACTGGCACAATGTGCTAAAGATAAAGGAGAAGAATACCGCTCATATCGCTTATAATAAGCATTATACATAAATGAAGATGAGTCTTTTAATGGTTGGATAGAAGGACAAGTGTTAGAATTGTTGATCTTATATAAGTCAGCGCACTTTCTCATATTTATGCTATGCACAAAAGTTAACTATATAGTTGCATTAATCTTAATACACCCACTATGAACTCACTGTCTCTTAAAAGCTATAGGCACATATTCCAAGGTACAAATAAACGTCAAATTACAGTTGTCATTGTGATTTCCAGCATCTGACGGCAATCGTATGTAACTAATAACGCGTTCCTGTAGTAAAATCAGCAGTTGAAGCTGCAATTCTGATAGGGCTTAATGCCTTCTACTTTGACTATGATTAGAAATTCATAAACAAGGAAACATCCTCTCGATACAACTATATATGTACTTGTTGTACCTATATGCACTTTCGATCTCCTCTGATTAAATTTTAAATGGTGTATAAGGCTTTGCAAAGAATTTGTATTTAGCTAAACTGGCATATGTATGTATAACAATAGTTTTTAATTAAAGTTCATACGTCAAAAATTAACTTAGATACTTAATTTTATCCATAAGGCAATATTCATTTTTCTTTACTCTAACCTGAATAATACCGAGCTTGCAGAATTTTAACTGTTATACAAACGTTCTGAATGGACAATCTCCGATGTTGATAAAATTTAACAGGTTAGCTGGTTTTATTTTTAGTAGTATTTTGTTGAAATATTTTTTGTTTTTATCCATTTTTCACGGAGATATGATATTTTGAAATTTGAAAAAGAGACAAATATTTCTTGGGAGGTGGTAACTTCAAAAATCTATATCTCAGAATTTACACACTCAAACCCATGAAAAAAAAAGCTATTTACTTAAGGGAGCTTTGAAGTTACTGAAAAACATTAGTTAAGGTCTTTTTTAGGCATAATGGATATGTCCGTTATCGTTGAATATTTCAAAATGCCCGTTCTCATTTTTTTTTATTTATTTTTCATTTATTTGAATCTTTAATGGGTATTGAGGAAGCTATAGAAAGGAGAAAATGAAATTCCTTAAAGTATGATTGGAGTTATGTTTCAAAGATATGTAGTTCAGAAAACTTTGAACGAAAATTGATGACGTATGCTGAGTTGTGAGATTATATCCAGTATTTTCGATAAATAAGAAAATGGATTCCAATGAATTCTTAGGACTGTCTTGACCATACTTTGTTCAGACTCCTTCCTCCTCAAATTTACGTTTGAAAATTTTTCGTTTTTTGAAAAAGTGTACTCATTTAAATGCTCCTAAGTACTTTCATGTATAGTGCAGGATAAAACTTGTACGCTCGTTACAAAGAGGACTTTTCCTCTTTTATATCAATGTACAGCATGCTACGATTAATAAGCAAATGTCTCAGTTATCGAACCTTAAATTTGAATTCTTGAAAAATTAAAAAGCTTAAGACATATTTGTAGTTTTATCCTTGATTCTGTAAAGTATTTACACCAAAGACATAATTTTTTCCATTTTCAAATATGACCCGTTAATATTCCTTTAAAGCATAGAAAAAATTACCTCAATATCTGCTTCAAAAGTTATAAATATCTTTATGTTATGCGAAAAGTGAAAAAGCATAATTTTCAGAACACAATAAGTGTTATACTGACGATCAGTTATATTTTAGAAGGGAAAAAAATATATCTTTGCTGTAAAAACTTTACAGGATCAAGGATAATATTGCAAATTTGTACCATTTTTTTCCTTTAAGGCTCGATAATTGAGACATTTAACCCTAAAACACCAATCAAAATCGGAGCTGGCCGATGCACAAATTTACACAATATTTGTAGATTTTCTGTGAATTTACCAAACTAGTTACATGGCTAAATGTGATGACGTAGACATTATTTGATATAAGTAGAGTCGGAATCGGTGGGGCATTACATAAAATATAAAGAAAAGACAATTACTTTGATTTAAATATTCATTGTATAGATGGATCTGCCCAGTGGTGATGAGATGATAATCAACAAAACACCAAGAGAACAGAGCCCTGGGGTATATCGAAGTTATTAATATAAACTTCGGCAGTTACCTAATATACAACGCATAAATTAACATAAAAGAAAATTAATAAAAAATGAGATCAGGGGACGAACGTCAAAGTGCATTAAATTTAGCTAAATCACAATGACGAGACTCTTATCAAAGATATAGGAAATATCTCAAAGATTTTTAATCGTAATTAGTATACAGATCACATTTCCCTTAAGCAGATAATAAAGGTATTCATTTTGAGAGTATGCTTAACAGCACGAGAATACCTGGAGAAATTATGCATTTCCACCAGGATGGGCGTCTGTTGAAGGTCTCACAAAATAATTCTGACAATGTAAAACTTTCGAAAATTTTTACAATGTGATCGAAATCACAATCGACGATCGATGGCAAGACAATATCAAAAAATTAGTAGTTCGGAGCGTTGTAAATATAGGATAACATACTAGAGCGCTTCGGTATTACATAGATTATAATATCAGTTTGAAATCTGAATTGGATGGATAGTTCAAATAAATACGTAAGTCAACAAATATTACA
The DNA here is from genome assembly GCA_963924295.1 of Dioctria rufipes. NCBI lineage: Eukaryota > Metazoa > Arthropoda > Insecta > Diptera > Asilidae > Dioctria > Dioctria rufipes. Next base: position 25,125,019 of record OZ002745.1, on the reverse strand, counting down.
GGTCTTTTTCAACTCTTATTATAAAATTAATGTTTACCTCTATACTGACTGTCTATAAGCAATTTGCACACATCATGAATGCAACAAGCTGCTCTCTTTCTACTACATTTTTTTGATACATTAGGTTGCTTTCCGCATGTTTCTTGTTCCACAGATTTTTCATATGAACCAATTTCTACAAATTACAAATACCTACTGGTTTTTCTTTCATAAAAAACTCAAATTTACTTTTTACCGCAATCATCCATTTCATCTTCAATGCAATTTTGTTCTCTTAACTGTTGTATGTTGTGTTCTGTTTGATTTATACATGGTAGAATATCCAGATTTTGTGCAGCTTGTTGATTTAACAATTCACACTTCAAATCCATACTAAAGATTTCCTTTTCAACAGATTCAGTTGAGAAGGACTCGCTATTTTTGTTATTTTTCTTAATTTCACGTTGTGTTTTATCTTCTGGTTTTGGATCTTCCTCCTCTTTAATATCCTCTAAAACCGGCTTCCCCTTTTTAGAACTTTGATTATTTTTTAATTTAGATTTTTTAATTTGATTTAATTTCATTCTTTTGCCCGCATTTTTTGGGCTTTTATTTTTTTCTTTGCTCTCATTATAATCATCATCATTAATTTGAGTACTTTCGGTTTTTTTACCTGCCGCTAATCTATCAAAATTTTTTTGTTTTATATCAGTTTTCGACTGAAGTACTTTATTTCTCAGATCTTCTAGATCATCTTGAATTTTTTGAATTTTACATGCCAAATCAGAATAGCTAACCATTTTTGATTGTTGTTCTATCATACTTTGTGCAGAGATGCCAACATAAAGCGATGGACTAGTTACAACTTCAAAATTTTTTTCTGCTCCTGCCGCTATTCTTGTCAAATTGAAAGCGGATTTATTACGAATTTCAGGACTTTCACCACAATGACTTCTAGACGAAAGTTTATTTGAATATAAACACAATTCTGATTGAAAGTGTGATATCGAGTCTAAAAGACGAACTTTCAGAATGCATGTTTGTTCCATTAATTTTTCTACGACATCTATTAGATTTTCATTATGTTCCATGGTATCAAGATTAAGGAGGTTCCAACTTTTATTAATTTCTAAAAGCAATAAAAATATTGTGTACAGTAGGAATAACATATCTCAAATGCCGTACCGTCGTTGTTTGTAATCCTACTATGTTGGATGAATTTCAAAGGCTCAATCCTGAGGAATATTTAAATTCAGTAAAAAAAAAAAAACAAAAATATAGATATTCATTACAACATATGCATATATATGTACTATTTTCGACAGCTACTATTCTTGGCGATTTAATAAGCCAACAATAACCAAAATCTAAAGTGTGGTTCAAAAGTTATGCTCATTTATTATCACGAATATTGGCGAAATCTTCAACTGGCCACAACTCATAAAGGAAGGTTTCTAGGGGGGGTTATATGAACAATTTTTTGATCAGCTTGCCTCAAGGAAGCTTGGTATACCGGAAGGTATCTTGATCTGAATCACCCTGTATGTACAGATATCATATGGGCTTATATGCTAGCCTCCAATCTGGGAGTAAGTCTAATTGTTAGCGAAGAATATAAAGGATGGGTCGCATAATAATTTGCAGAGCATTTGGGGGTAGTTTAAGAAGCTCAACCGAATTGAAAAGAAAAATATAAAGAAACTTCACACCAACATGTCATTGCTGATATTTGGAAACTAGGCCAGAGACATACAGTCAGCGAATAAACTTACATCAGAACTTGAAGTAACTATGTTTGACGTAATAAGGGAAAAGAAATGGAGAAAATTAAGCGTATCCGAAAATTGGAAAAGAATTCTTGCAAACAATAAAAGACGATAAAATATGGCTATCTGACATTGACATAAATCTGCGGAAGTCAATAATGGATCCCGGCTATAATCCTTGCTATCATTTTCTTATGGCATAGTCATGAAAGAACTAGCAAGGTTCATCTTTTAAGTCGATCTGTATTAGCAAAAACATGTTTCTTTTTCACTGAATTATCTACGATTAGAAGTAGATTTTATCACATAATAATTCCTTACTATCTACTGTTTTTCCTTCCTCGCACATCCTTAAGTACATAAATGTGAAGATTCTCTGAACTGGTATGAATCATGCAAGTACATCTATCAGATAGGTACGTCCTAAACCACGAAGTAGAAATGATATTAGTCGACCTTGAATGCCTCCGTAGAACATCTGTATGTAAAAGAATAGTTTACGACGTAATGGATAGGGGTTTGTTGAGGAGATGTGTTAGCTAAGTAAAGATTAACAGAAAATCCTGTAAATAACAAAAACATCCTCTGTTGTGTGATTAATTAATATTAAAAGTCAAAAACAATTGTGTACGAAAAACGTATTTCTTGACATCTTTGAAAATATTCCGAAATCTATTTCTGAGCTTAATTCTTTTTCAGAATATATTCCCTTCAGGCTTTTGCTACCATCAAAATGTCACCGTTTAGGTTAGATTATATAGCAAAAAGGATAGACAATGCTGTATAAAATTCGTGTACGTGAATAAGCACGTAAAATTTGTATATGCGTGATAAGTATTTTTTTGTAGACACGAAGTGGAAATGACAAGAGCGCTAAGAGACTGTTCAACATTTCTGCTTCATTTCTGACATTTCTCAATTTACGAAAACAAATCCGGTGTTGCTTTAGTGATTATGTGATTAAAAACGTGATTACAAGTGATTTATATTTTGTAATAGTGAAAAACTTAATATATTGTTTTGAGCAAGAGATTTAATATAATTGAGACTCCCGAGTTGAATTACCGCGAAGAAGTGCACTGTGCTGTGCTACAAAAACGACACGAGTTATTGCTGTAGGAAATCATTTCTCAGGCAAGTTTAATCGTTTCAATAATAAATTATAGTGTTTTAAATAAAACAGTTAAGGGAGGTTACCGTTAATGACGATGAAAAATTCGATTTTATTTTTAAATAATTATCATCCTTTAAGTGTTTAGAACACGTGGATAAAAGGATATTTTCATATCTAAAGTATTTTAGAATTGACAGCCTGTTGAGAGCGGAACGTTATAACGTTAAACTTTAAATGAGTATTTCTGGGAACAATATTTTTCAGCGCATTGGCAGAGCTGTGGTGCGCCCCGCTCAGACTAAAGCACGCCGTGCACGGTTTTGTTTTATGGGTATTGAAGCCGCCACTTTTATTTTTTTTTTTTTTGTATAAATAAAATTAGAACTTACTCTCCATGGATAGAAGAATAAAATATGTTAAAACCCAATTCCAAAAGTATTTATTTTATATAAAAAAAAATTTCCAACGTTCATGCATTTTTCATGCCTCTCTACGGTAACCTCCCCTTAATATATTATAAACAATTAACATTTTCCCATGCCAGTTTGTTTGCTTAAGCCAAGTACGCTGTTCAAGCAAAAATTTCTCTTGCATTCTGGGCATATAATACTACACGGAAAAAAGTTGTGGAGAAAATGTTAAATCACAAACTAAATAACATTAACCTGACTGAAGTAAAACACGTAAAATCACAAATTAAATACTATATATGTGCCAAAGCGCCAAACATCAAAGGGTATATCTGTAAACTTTTCCGTGCGAAATATATGTCTGTCTGGATATATAAATCGCTGCGAAAAAATGCCTCCACTTCATATTAGCGCCATCTGCGTTCCATAATCTAAACATTGATTTTTTCTTTCGAACAGCATACTACTTTACGAAATCTCAAACCAAAATTTTCATGGCACTTTTCGCCAACATTTTTTTACATAGATTTTCGCTTGAACAGCGTACTAGGCTTTACAATTGAATTGCCATTGAGAATCTATGTAAATTATGTCAGCAATTCAAAGGCAACACCAAGATATATTAACAGAAAATAAATGGGGCACTAGGAAAATTCTTAGAAATGTAAAAAGTTATAAAATTATAAACTTGAAAATTAATTTAAAAATCTTGGGTTTTAATGGGATCTTTTCTATTAAATTTCTTTAATAAAGTTTCAACCACTAAATTATGTGTCTGCTCTAAAAATATCGCAGTTTACTACTTCCATGATTCAAGACCGACTCACACCGGCCGCGATAGCGATTGCGATAACGATAGCGATAATCATAGCGATAAACTAGCGACACAATTCCTTTCACACCAATATGCCTGAACCAAATAAAGACATTTGGGAAAATTCTGAATGTGGGACAAAATAGAGCTACGATTAGTGTCAATTCAATGTGTACTAGCTCGACTTATACTGGATCGACTAATTTTTTTTTTTAATTTGAAACAGTTTGTCTTACTGACCATCGTTGATATCGAATTTTAAATGTTTCGGCTATAGAGATGAAATTTGAATACGGTTTGTTCGAAGAATACCACCAAATGTTTGCCTGATCAACATCAAAGCACACTTCATACCACGAGTGTCGATTAAGTATTCCCTTTCAAATTTTACTTGATGCGTCCTTTTTCAGCAAGGTATGATCAACAAGAATCTGAGAAAGATCATTACCTAAGATTCTTTACACAGCCTTATAAGTAGATAATTGAAAACGCGTTTGGAATTTCGGCGCAAAATGGAGAAATTTTGTCAATGCTACTGCAACATAGCCTGAAACAACTATTACCAAAGCCCCATACGCTCTTCATATTTTTTTACAAACTGCAAATGAGAACGATAATTATTACACTCAACATTTAGAGCCCTCTTAATCAAAAATGGGCGGTTTGATAAAATTTGAAGTTAATGGAAGAGGAAATTTTCCAAATCCAACAACGTTTTTGTGCTATAGCCTACGTACGAAAAGTTAACACCGCAACTTCACCTGATTTAACTCGGAACTACATATTTCATAATTTGTCGTTAATTTGTCGTGAAAAACATAGATGTCGTGCCATTTTTTGTAAAGGAAACTGGATGTGATGCTAAGTTGACATGAAGTTTGCACCACATCCAGTTTCCTTTTGAAAAAGGACACGACAAATTTATGTTTTTCATGACAAATTAAACACAAATTCGAAGATGTGAAATTTTTCAATCGGATAAGGTTTGGCCGAGTTCTAGTGAGTTGGGTTGCTAACTTGACGTCAACTAAGCACCACAACCAGTTTTTTTTAGAAAAAAAGGACATGACAAACTTATGGTTTTCACGTTCACGACAAATTAACAACAAATTATGAGATAGCTCAGAGTTAAATCGGGCGAAGTTGTGGTGCTTAATTTACGTATGTCTATAACCTCACTTCGTTTAACACTTCCCATTTGTATTCTAGGCTAGATTTAGCCTCTAGGGAAGGACACAATAAATCAACTCTGGTCGCGGTGCCCGCATGGTCGCAGTGGCCAAGTCACCAATACTCTTAAGCTAACCCAACCTGTATTCAATTCCTTGACAGTATCAACACCCACCTTGTCCTTTTTTCTACTATTTTTATACTGTTTTAAATACAGATCATATAAAATTGGGTATTCCTTTATATGATTTTTTTTTCAGCACCCACTTGAACTTGCACTATCCACTTTGATCTCACAGCTCACGATAGATGATTAAAATTGTGCATGCTGCGATAGACATTTGAATCGCAGGTCAAGTGCTGCAGAAATTCTTTGTATCGCTGTGATCTATCGCGTTGGTGTGAGCGTTTACATTTAAACCTATCGCTGTCGCTTCGTTATGGCTATAGCTACGTTATCTCAATCGCTGGAAAATACTCATCCCAGGCTGCGTGAATTTGGAATCAAACAAACGCAAATTTTAACCACAATAACATAGGTACTTAGGTGTAAAATCGTAAAGAGATTGTCTTGTTGCCAAGTTTATGGTCAGATATCCACCGAAGATCACTATATATGGTCTTCTATCGAACCATATATGCCTCTTCCATCGAACCGATATTGTATATCCAAGCTAATCTTAAGACTGCATATAAATGATAAAAAAAGCTAAATTGAAGTCATTTTATCGCAATAAAACTAACGAAGAGATCTGAAAAAGCGATACCTGTCGGAATGGATGAAAGTCCAAGCGAAATTTCACTAGATATAAACTAAGGCTTGCAGGTAATTAAAGTTCTTAGAAAACTACTAAAAAAAAAAGAGCTTCTAAGCTTCAAAAATTGAAGAGAGTATAAATGACTCTCCACATGCTAAAATTTTTATTGTTCAACCCTTCTTATACTCTTTATCAAATTTATATTCACTATAGAGAAGTGTACTGAAATTCAATTTCAGAATGTACAAATCTATTCAGGATAGAACTTTCAGAAGCTGTCCAGTATGTGTTCGACAAATTTAAGTTTAAGTTTAAGTTCTTCGAACTGAAATTTCCAAAAGTCAGGTATCCCAGAAGTTTAGAAAGTTAATATTAAGTATATTCACTTTTGCCAATGCAAGAAATTAATTGTAAAGCTAGTTATGTACATATTTCGCATCGAAGATTCGACGTGTCCCTCACTAATGAGAAATTGATTCAACGTCAACTTTTTAAGCGTTGTTACACTTTGACAACGAGCTAATATCCTCTGAAAGATATTGAACCCAAGAAATTCAATTTATCTTTATGTTAAGAAATTCAAAATTCAAAATTAATTTCGAATTTCCGGCAGAATAAAACTAGTTTTTTTAACCTTCGACTAAAATGGAAACTATGGACAGTACAAAGGATTGACATGACTAAAATTGTAAATGTGTTGAGAAAGTCAGTAATAATAAGAATGCAATAATATAAATTTCCTGAAATAAAAAGAAAAAAATATAATTCAACCTGAATTTCTAAAAATAAAATAAAAAAAAAATCATTATAAAACAAACAGATTATTTGTCAAAGTAGGTGGTATACCTTGGTGGAGCAAAATTGTGTCTTTTAACATCTTCTTCTGATAGTATACTAGACGTTGTACTTTTTGCAGAGTAAGAGGAATCATGAGGCCTAATGAAACCAAACCAACGTTGATATAATTACTAGATTTCAATATATAATCAACCTTGAATAAGTTGTGTAATTTGGAAATGCTCTCGATGCTGTACCGGAAATTTTCTTTTCGTTCTTTTCATCTCTATCCGAAATCTGGCTGTTTTCTGTTTTTTTCATGACTTTGCATATTTATCGGCAAAACTCTTTTTCACTTCATAAATTTTTACTAACACTAGAATTTTTCTCCTCCTTGAGTTATAGGGGCTAAAATGATAAATGATTTTTCATTTCAAAATATAAATGAATTGTCAGATAGTATTTTCAAATTTACGTTCTATAATAGCACAGGAGCACTACGATTAGGATTGATGATTAATAGATTGACAGTGGACAGATGTCATAGAACCGCCGCGCCGCAATGGGAGAAAGTAATCACTCCTATAAATGAATGGTGACGTTTTTTTTTTTTTTAGGTGTGATACATCATAGTACAGCTTCAGTAAAGTAAGAGTCGAAAATATTTATATTAGCAATATTGCGGTACTTTATGCGTGAAGTAAGATGACAAAACTCCATTTATAAAAGTTTGTTTTAGAAATATTTAGCTACACAGGAAAACCTAACACTAATTTATGATAATCGTTAATGTCGATCTATGAATTAAGAACTGAGATAAATCTCCGATTGACTAGTTTCTCCTAATACTTTGTTTAAAAATCCATAAACTCTAGTAGGACATGAGGATGTAAATGGAGAATTTCTCTTTATTCTTGAGTATAATTTTAGATCCCTTAAGAAAAGCTCAACAAAATTTTACATGTTATCAAAATAAACAAATAGCAATTACTGCGAAAGCTTAGGAAATAGAACATTAGAAAAGAAGAATTTTGTTGGTGTAGTTACTACTTACACAATTCATTGCAAAGAGTTCCAACATTTAAAGTCAAATGAGATAATATAAATTTTAAAATATTGTTAATATATTCAATTTTCAAAGTTTCTTACAGAAAAAAAAGGGAAGAGGTTTAATTTAATATCATACTAAGACCAAATTCTACAACCAACCCCCCTCCACCCAATCCCTAAAAATGTAAAAACAAATTACCTATCGGAAAGCTCTCCTTTCACTCATTCTAAATAAAAGAAACTCCATTTAAATCCATTCACGTTTACCCAGAACTCACATTCACACTTTCGTCACGAACCTCACTATTAGGCACAAAGCTATTTAGTCAAGGATTAGTGAGTGGAAAAAAATTATTAAAAAATATTAAACAAATAAAAAAAAAATAAGATAAATAAAAAAAAGTAAAAGTAAAAAATTAACAAAAGAATAAAAAAAATGTGCGAACTTAGGAGAGAATCTCGTTTTTAGAACTCTAATATTGAATGTATTACAGTGTTCCATTCGGGCCTCTTGCTATTATCAACAATCTACCTCAAGTTGCTCCTGATGTGATGAAAGTTCATATGGGTGCTGATGATTTACCAATATATTCGAGCAGGCCAATTGGACTTATTGAAAACTATGCAATACACGCAATGATTTAGATAAAAATAGTTCTTGAGATAAGCGTTAATAAGTAGATTAATACTGAATAACAGGTAAGTTGCATTGTATCACTTTTGATCGAAGGTAGAAATAGTATTCAGTCAGACCTGTAAAGTACGTAAGTACATTGGTACCAGTACCAGGACTTACATTTTTTTTAAGTACAATTCCCGATACTAGTACCTACTTACAAATTTTTAAAGTACAAGTGCAGGTATTGGTATTTATAAGTCCCATATACAGGGTGTTTCCACTTAGGTGGTCCATAGAGCAGGAGCTGATAGTACTCAACTAGACAAACAAAAAATTGTATTGCAGGAGAGGGAGGGGGGGGGGGGCATATCAACCGTTTCGGAGTTACAGGTAAATATATAGGTAAGTCTTCACAAAACACCCTGCATCTTAAAAAGTATAGGGTGTACGGCCACCGTTAACAGCTAATCACGTTTTAACGGATACATATAGGTGTAATAGATCCACCATACCGCCATAACGCGAAGTATTTACTTCAACTCTTCTGAATTATTTATACCTTCTAGGATTTAGGAACAGGGAGAGAGCTGAAGTACTTCGCGTTATGACGGTATTTGTAGTAAGTGCGTACTTTGGTACTATTAGGTACTTTTATATATGGGGATTATAAGTATTAGCACCAGTATCTGTACTTGTACTTTAAAACTTGTTAAGTACCAGTATCGGGAATTGTACTTGAAAATTTTTAAAGTAGCAGTACTGGTACTTGTACATAAAAGATTTTAAGTCCAGGTTCTGATACTGGTATTTGTACTTGGAATTTTACACGTCTGCTTCAAGCCAAGACATGTAGTGCTGTAGCAATACAACTATGCAAATAAATACTAATAAAAGAGCAATTCTTGCATATTTGTAAATTTACTCTTATAACCAGGTCAAATCAGAGGGGTGTGGTGAATCTATTATACCATTTTCGGGTGTGCAAAAGCAATTAACCGAGTGCCACTAAATTTTGCAATAAATTATTTAATGCGTTCTGGTATAATAGGCAATTCATGTATAGTTTAGAAAGGGGCAAATGTACCATGAACCTTAACCATAGCTTATACCCACATCTTTGAGATGAAATTGGCCCACCATATGGAATTTCGCAAATCTGTCGTAATAGAATGGTTACCATATTCTATTATATCCTCGGAAGATTCACCTATTAGACTCAATCCAGTAGTTCAAAATTCTCGACGCCATTTTCTGTTACAGACAAGTTTATGTTATCGGCATTTAATGATTGGTATCATAATAACAAAAAAATTAAATTGCCAGATTATTTCTACATCCTCAATTATCATTAAATATCAATGAATATTTCCCTGAAGCAAAGCAGCAGTATCTGCTGTACCTGCGTCATTTCTAAAAGACAAAATCAAAAGTATAAATCTGACAAATTACATGTCTGATAACGTTATATTGATTAAAAAAAAAAAAAAAAACAATCAGATTCTTGTTACAAAAATAGAGACAGAAGTTTTTCCAGGAAAAAAAAAATGACTCCATCTATAAATAAACATGGACTGATGGAATCTGAAATATATGTATATCTGAGCATCACTTAACATAACTGTCATTATCAGGCTATCAACATAGAGTAAATGAGAACGAGCTCAGTCTTCAATAATTGTCTTCCCTATTTATTCAATTCCAACAAATGTAACCCACTGAGAAACTTGTGAAACTCAATTTTCATGAAAATAATAAATCAAAAGTCAAAAAAATATTTCGTTTTTGTTTTGAAATAAAAATCCATTTCAGTTCAATGAGCTGTTTTTACTGATTTTGTCTATAGAAGGAAAATTCAGTGAAAATACGTAGAAAAACAGCCTAAAAATAACAACGTCAAATTTTGATGAGCTCTGAAATGCGAAAAACGAGCTGACATGTGATGGAGTAAGGAAACCATTGTATTTTATTATCAGTAGCAATGTAGGATTTCTGTAAGCAACACTCTTATATTCTAGGGAGATATATCGCATATACATACACAGTATATGGAATATGAAGAAAATATATACTTAAATTATAAGCAGCCATATCAAATCATATATGTAGCTTCATACGAGTACAAACAAGGCTAATCTAATTACTATTACTGAAACGTGGGGATACCTAAAAGTTGACAGTGAGTAGACTGCAGACTGATTTTACAGAAAATAAATACTGCTTTTAATTAATAATTACATTATAGGGAAGAATTACATATTGTAAGTACCTAAAGAAGATTTTAAAAATTTCATGTTCAATATACGAAATGCCTATCCGTCTATCCATCCATTCCAGACCAAATTGGCAACTGAATTCCGCTGTAGATCTGGTAAGCTGCTCTAATTTATTTTCGGTACACATCCTCCCGAGTGTAAGTACTTACTAAATTTAATTAGTTTTTCTAGATTAAAATACATATAGATGCAAGTCTGCTGAATGACTCTATATTAAAATATTAAGATAAAATTCATTAATTACAATAGAATTATATTTATGCGCTGAATGTCATGCCCTCACATTTCTTCGAAATCAAGGTACCCTTTTTTCTATAAATGGGTATTTTTCGTGTAATATTTTATACATAATCTCAAGCTTGTACATACTTACCGATTCTTGAGACCAGACTCTGGAACACTGCCGTTTGCACGACTAGAACTCGGAAACTTTTACCAAATTTTTAACAACAGTATTCATGCTGTCCGGATACTGAAAATCGCGCAAAAGTATTCATAACATGTTTAAGGTATGCTTCACCGTCACATTTTTGAATGCACTTGTTTGACTTAACTCTTTAGATTTCTGTAAAGCAATATTTATAAATTTGCATTTTAATCGAGGTACCTACATGTATTTATTTATATTAACGGATTAAGGGGCTCATCCCGTGTGAAGGATCTTTTTGCTCGCTTTTTTTGGGAATTAATTTTTGCAAACTGAATAAACATACTACTGCGAACTTTTTACCACATATTTATTCATATCTTGAGCACACTTTACAATTTTTTTAGCCCGAAAACTTCGCCTATTGCTGAAGTCCACGGCAAATTAGCCACTAATCTTAAAAAAAAAGTGTTTTTTGCGGTGACCACGATTGCGGGCGTTCTGCTTATTGGAAACAAAATAATCAAACGGAATTTAAATCTTTGAACTAGTTTTTGAACTAGGATTATTAAAAAAATATTGAAAAGTAAATTTTTGACATCTTGTAAAACATTTATTCGTGAATTTTGGTGTTTTTCACGATTTCTTCAACATAAAAAAAAAGGGCTTGATGAATCAGAATTATCCTAGCTTGTAAGGTGTCAAGACTGAACTAATCGTTATATTCGAAACAAGAAATCAGTTTTGTATAGTCGTCAAATCAAACTCAATAACGAATCGTTGCTAGGACTACACTAGAAACTTTATTTGCATTTTAGTAGTCTTTGCAACGAACAAACTGGCTATATAAAGCGGACACAACGCTCGAATCATGGCACCCAAACCATATCCAATCCTTACTCCCTCCCAGTAGCTCCTAAATTTAATAACAAACCCTTGCTAGAAATTCATTAACTACAGCTGATGTGGCGCAGCAGCTGTAAGAAAAAGAACCGACAATAACACGAAAGATGATCAAAAACCAAACCAAGCATTAAAAAGAAGAAAAGAGAAGACATCAAATTGAACTGTAGGCCAAAGATAAGCCCCAACGCCCAAAACAATACAATCCCAAGGATGTGAAAAATCATCTAATAAAATCCAAAGAAGGAAGACAATGAAGAAAATTTGAAAGCGCAAAAGCACTTGACTTGACTTGACGAATCGTGGCATTCCTTCCTGAGCAGTCATAGGTAATGATAAGCGGTGTTTTAAACTGCTCATTTGCCACCAATTGTCTGGTCTTGTAAATTAGACAATTGGAGTCGTTTATAGCTGCCGCATACTTATATCCATTTTAAGAATACAAAAATTGCTAGATTCTATCCACCGTTTTAAGTTACATAGAATCACTGGATTATAAACCATTCTATAGTTTGTAATCCTTTATTATAACCAAATAACCATTACGTTTTCTATTTCCTTTCGGAGTGAAAAACCAAGTTGTATATCAATTATAAAAATAGATTACGTTACCTTTATAATATAATGAGTATCTTGTTAATTGTAGTTTTTTATGTTAATAAACACTTATAATTTCAAACCTGAATGACTTATCATTAAAATCAGTATCCCTTTTTATAAATTTATGATACAACCCAATCAGAGGTTCGTACAGTTTACAGATAATAACAGGTTCTCTATTATGCGTCACAGTAAAAACATTTTTCCTAACGTGAGTGGCAACAATTTGTGCTACTAAGCTTAGATATTTTTTGATAAGATTAGGGAAAGCTCCAACTTGGAAGAAGTGGAATAGGTTATTATCCCTAAAATGCAGATAGTTCCAAATGTAAAATAATACCTAATTAATTTATTATTATTAACATTTCGGGAATTTTACATCCTATATAGGTTTTCAGGTGCCAAATACGAACATCCGTTAAATATTCCATTGATTTCGGGAATTTAAACGGATTTTCCCTTTATATTAGAGAAAATGACATTTATTTTTAGGAAAAATCGTGTCTTAAATTTAGGAAATTGTCCTACTTTTTTACAGTGTACTTGTGTTAGAATTAAAAGTGCTCAGTAAGCGCAGAGAATTGGTCCGATGCTCGAGCCCACGCTCCAAACACCTGGCCTGTTCAACGCTGTAACTTCCGAACGACTCCGAATAACGGAAAATAACTTTATACACATATTCAACACTATATTTGGATGCATTATATATAAAAAAAAATCGATTTTTTTTTTTAATTAGTCACATTAAATAAAGGGCTCTGAAACAACGATTGCGAAAAAAAAATTAAATTAAATTACGCAAAAATGGAAAAACGTATGGGAAAGTCGGTGACATTCAGTACGTTTACATGAATACTTAAAGTAAACTTGAAGTATGCTTGAAGAAATCAAAATATCATGAAAATGTTCATTCAATGCGTAAATTTCAACTTAAGTAATTGGAAAATTAAATTCAAGAAAAACTCAAGTCAAGTAATTGGAATTAATTCCATCAACCGCCATACCTGTGTTTCAAGCACTCAAATATTCATGTAAACGTACTGATTGTTAAATTGTCGTTGTATCAGGAAAAACAAAAACTTTGAAATCAAATAGATTGATCAACCAAAAAAATTAAATGAATGTTATGAAGGAAAAATAAAGCAAATAGTCATAGGAAAGATCCCATTTAATGAAACCCCAAAAATTGCATCAAAGTTGGAAGAATATTGTTATAAAAAAGGACATCTGGATACAACGTGAAGATGATTGAAAGTGGGCAGAGTTAAACATCTGTATACCGAAAAAGATGTTAAATGGCAGCAAAATACACTAAATGTGGGCCGCTACCGAATATAATCTACCGCCTCCAAGCACTTGCTGCTCTGATTTACGCAGTGTACTCAATGCAGTGCCTACTCCAAATAATGGGAATATTGGTAACTCGCCGGTTTCGTCTCTTAACGATATCAATGTGCTTAATGATAACTCGCCGTCTACCTCTCTTAATAATGTTAATGATAATAATGCTCTAATTAATAATGCTGAATTGTTAAAGAATACAGCCTCCGATATAAGGACTTCTGCTCCCAATAGAGGAACTGATGTGCCACCTATTCTACCTGCTTCTAAGCATCGTCGTAAGCGCAAGTCGCGCCATGGGAAGCGACCTAATTTGCACCTTCCCGCTACCAATATTAGTACGAGTGCCTCGACTAATGTCGCCTCAAGTAACTCTGTGGGTAAATTCACGCTTGCACCTGCATCTAATTCCACAGCTATGAATGTTGCTTCACCGGTGTCCCCGTTTGGAAATGGTATTGGTCCCCCTTTGAGAACAGTACCAAAGCCTTCGAGTATTTTCGTCGCCCGTTTCACTCCTGAAACGTTATGTGAGGATATATTGAAATATCTAAGGTCCAGAAATGTTGCAACGGAGAGTATTTCGGTTGCATCCTTTGTCCTAACTGTTTCAGCGGATGTGCGTGACCGGTTATTGGATCCCTTATTTTGGCCCTCCGGAGCTTTTACGAAATTATTTGTGCATTCTGAGCGCCATCCTAGAAATACATCCAAAACAAGCAATGTTATTCCAAAAATCTGAGATCGCTTTCCCTTTACTATCAAAATGTAAGGGGGATTCGGACAAAAACTGTACATATCTTTAAATCCTCTGTTGCAATTTGTTTTGATATAGTTGCTTTCACTGAAACTTGGTTGCATCATGGCTTTCGCGATCCCGAAATCTTAGACAATTCTTACCAAATTTTTAGGAAAGATACATATATTGACTCTGAAGCTCACAGCGGTGGCGTACTCCTCGCATGTAAAAACCATTTCAATTACACCCAAATTGTGGTTCCCAGTTTTTCCAACTCTCTTGACACCGAACTTATAGTTCTTAAGCTGTCTCTCTTAACACACGACTTACACATACTTTGTTGTTATATTCCTCCAGATTCTATAAATATTGTTGATGGCAAAGGTTAAAATATTTATGACTTACTCATTTTAACATCTAATTTTATCCATTGTAAGATGGAACCTCTGGACGAATTACTACTTATTGATGATTTTAACTTACCCAATATTCAATGGGTACTTAATGAAGATGACGATGACTATCTTCCATTTAATAACTTGACACCAAGGGAATCACTTTTCCTCGACACTATTTCATCTCTTGGTCTCAGCCAAATCAGTAATGTTAAGAATGACATGGGTAGGCAGTTAGACCTGGTATTTTCTACTGACACGGGTAACTTATTAGTTGAACCTAGCCCAGTTATAATGTCTACTCTTGACAAATATCACCCCCCACTACTAATTACATATTGCTATGAAACCGAAAACTTTACAAATTGTGACGAAACAGAATACTTTTTCAATTTTAGAAAGGCTAACTTTTCGGAACTTTCCAGTAGACTTACATCTATTGACTTTAACATATTACTGGCTAGCAATAATGTTGACGAAGACGTTTCTAAATTTTACATAATTCTATTCGATTTGTTTTCCTCTCACGTTCCCCGAGAGCGTCAGCGGCTCTCTAAAACGTCTCCATCATGGTTCAATAAAGAACTGAAGCGTCTTAAAAATAAAAAGAATAAATTGTGGAAAAGTTATATGAGCGACAAGGACAATATAAGTCACAACAACTTCCTCACATCATATAAAGAGTTCAAAGAACTTTCCTCTTCACTTTATAACGAGTATATTCAAAGTATGCGTGCGAAATTATTTAGTGACCCACGTAACTTTTTTAAGTTTATTAACATGAAGATAAAAACGGACAAGGATTCTGCTAGTAATGATTTGTCTAAGATTTGCAATATGTTTGCTTCCTTTTTTTACAATGACTTTGTCTCGTCAAATTTTCAACTTCAAAGTTGCAATTTCAGTCATATGAAAGATTCTCATAACGTTTCATTCACTATCCCTCCAATTTCAGAAGAGGATATACTTGATCATATTAATGGGCCTCCAAATGACTTTACAACGGGTCCTGATGGGATACCTCCAGCCTTTCTTAAGTCATATTGCATCTCCCTGGCAATCCCGTTGAGAATTATTTTCCAAAAATCGCTCGATAGTGGTTGTTTTCCTCAGCTATGGAAAAATGCTTTTATCATACTTGTCTACAAAAAAGGCAGTAAAAAAGATATCTCTAAGTATAGGCCTATTGCAAAATTATTTTGCATGCCCAAGTTATACGAATCTATCATCTACTCTCCGTTATCAATTTCCTGCAAGAATTTGCTCTCTTCAAACCAACATGGATTTATTCGGGCAGATCTACAACCACTAACTTATTGGAATTTGTCTGACAATTTGACTGACAACAATTTCGTTAATATTAATTTGAGTTTCATCTCTAATGCATGTACTTGAAATATTGGATAAGCACCAGATAGAACACCTAGCCTATTTTACTATAAATGTTTTACTACCCTTGGGAAACTGTACTTTACCCGGTTGTTATAGTACAGCTTGCATGCAAGCCTCCCTTCCAACGCGATTTTAAATTTGACAGCTGAAGGCAGTTCGTTTGATGTCTAATCATCTTGAATGCAAGTTCATTTAAAAAATGGCATTGAGACGTAAAGTCTTGCGTATATTGGAAAATTATAGCAATAAAGGAAGTATCAGAATGATAAAAACCCAAGCAAAAAGGAAGAGAGAGGTGTTGGTAAATGATGTAATGCAAATAATCCCAGAAAATCTCATTTTCCCATGGCAGTAGAGGTTACACGTACAAGAAGTAATACGTGTAACCCCCGGGCTAGTATTTTATTTTATTTATCAATAGTCAAAAAAGTTTTTCCATTAAACATAAAAGCACAGTTTCGTTACCGCAGCCCTTAAAATAGGCGATCCAATATTAGTAATAACTATCGTCTAACAATCAGCTTTGAAAAAATTCGCCACAATCAATATATTGTAAAAATGTTAAACCTTGCTTTTAATATGGTCGGTGTTCTTTTTTTTTTTTTAATCATACTTAAGAAAAAGGACAGGTAAGGTTGTCTTCAACGGCTCTCAATCTAATTCCTTTGCACAAATATCGGGTGTTCTTCAGGGTTCTATACTTGGTCCATTTATCTTCGTGATATACACCAATCATTTGCTAAGTGAGATAACTTCGGCGGACACTAAAATTTTCAGAGTGATTTCTGACGTTCATGATTGCGAGAGCCCCAAAGACAATATTGCAAGGCTTGAAATTTGGTGCAATAAAATTATTTGGAACTAAATATAAACAAGTGTGTAAGAGCATAAGTTTCTCAATCAAGCGTGACGCAATCTCATTCCAATACAAAATTAGCAATTCGCCTTTAATACATGTCAAAGAAATTAAAGATTTGGGTGTTACTTTTGATGACAAGCTTCTTTTTGTAGTCGACGTCGAGAACATCCTCGACCACTCATGAGTATATTCTTATTTTCGCTGAAGATTTTAAAGAGCTCTTGGATACAGTGACCAAATTGGAGGATATGATCGCTGCGACAAAGGATCTAAGGCGACACACTTCACCTAGTTATGACGGCTTGACTCCAGAAATCTTCATACGTTTCAGGGATTTATTAATTCCTGACCTTTTGGAAGTCTTTATTTAATTTGGCGGTTGAGACACATTCAGACTTTCCTTCTAGTTGGAGGAGGTCTGTTATGCGCTTGATTCCAAAGAAGGGAGATTTGCAGAGGATGGGGAAATCGAGGCCAGTAACCGTATGCAATGTGGACTACAAAATCGTCTGTTAAGTATAGTTTACACAAGCGAAGTTACTGTCCCAAGTAACCTCGATTTCAGTCCCTCACCTCCTCTTGACATACCCACCAGTTTACTTTCTTGCGCCAGTACGAAAACGAGTTCCACTCACTTCAACTTTTTAGCGAAGTGGAACCTGGGAAATAATCAAATTGAGTTCACTTTCTGCAACTGGTACATTTTTTGTTTTGAGTAGTCTTTAATAATATCAGCTGTTGTGGAACTTGTTAAATGTCAACACATTTGTGTTTGCGCTTTTATACAAAAGAGTACTTTTTATTTTTCAGTAAGAAATTTCGTAAATTTTAAAGATAATTACGTAAGCAAAAATATTATTCTTTAGCAATCAATATGCCAGGAACGCACTCGCAATTTCTTTTTTCTGAAATTTTTTCCTCCGAAATTGCCCTTAATTACATTGCTGCACAATTAGTGACCCTTTCAATATATATTTTTTCACATGAAACCATTTTCTCTCGAAAATAAATATCTTCACATTTCACAAGTTCCACGCCAGATGATATTATAAATGACTATACACATCAAAGCGTATACCAATTGCAGAAAATACACTCAATTTGACTATTTCTCAGGTTCCACTTCGCTAAAGGGTTGAAGTGAGTGGAACTCGTTTTCGTACTGGCGCAAGTAAACTAGTGGGAGGTGAGGGACTGAAATCGAGGTTACTTGGGACAATAAGTTCGCTTGTGTAAACTATACTTAAAGCATTAGGGGCGATACTCCGCTCAGTGATTGCTTCGGTAATACACCCGGAGCAGTCCTATTATGTACCTGGTCGTAGTATCTACGACAACATCGGGGTAGCCAAACATTTGTTTATTTACCATGAGCAGTCAGGTACACAAATGGCTATGATTTCACTAGAACAAGAAAAGACTTTTGATAGCGTCTCGAACGAGTATCTTTTGACTGCTCTCGAGGTATTTGGGTTTCCGCCCAGGTGGCTCGATATCGTCGGGAAACTTTATAGAGATTCAGCGATTTTGATTAAGCAACAAGGACAAGCTCTGGCTCCTATCTCGTTTCATCGAGGTATCAGACAGAGCTGTCCATTGTCAGGTATGCTTTATGATCTCTCGTTGGAACCGCTACTGGTGAATCTTCGTTGAATGCTCGGACAATATTCAGTTCGTTTGCCATATGCCATGTGAGGCCTCTTATGTTGGCATATGCGGATGAACTTTCAATTTTCGTGACAAGAGATGAAGCTTTTCCGGTAGCACAGGTTGTTTTCGAACAGTACGAATATATAGCAGGCGCTAAAATTTACCTTAGTAAGATTCAAGGTTTGTGGTGTGGAAGGTGGAAAGGTCGTACAGATACTCTACTGAACATCGAATAGACTAATACTTGCCTGAAGTATTTAGGTGTGTATATCGGACGCGAGAGTAAGTCAAAGAACAGCCGCATTACTCTGGAAAAATCCTCTAGAGCTGTAAACTCATGATGTAGTCGACTATCTCCATTATCCTTAATGGGAGGGTCAGTCGTGATAAATTATTTGATTACCTCGTCCATCGTTCATCTGCTAAACTCTAAGACGTTTAATGAAGGCATTTGTGGGTCTTCTTCAAGCAAAAGCGATAGACGCCTTTTGATGCGGAAGACGATGGGTTACGCTCTGTCTACCAGTCAAGATAAGTGGATAAGGTCTCACTAACTTGGTTGTAAAATCAAGGTGTCTCCAAGAGCGTGCATTCCAAAGAGTATTTTGCCAGAGATTTCTCAACTGTGGGTGAATGTATTGGGAGGGATCGGCATAGGCGAGTATTACTACCTGCTCTCTGTTCGACCATCCTATCCTCGTGACTGGCCACAGGATCTAATCTCAGCGATTCAGACCTGGGGCAGAATCAGGCCAGCATTTCACCTTAAATAGAATGCTCTACGGCACACGCAATTCGCGTCGATTCCAATCAGGTTCAATCCTGAATTAATAGATTCAGTGTTCAGTAATGCTCGAGGTTTTGAAGCTGACACGCATACACTGACAGTTCTCGGAGATATTATTGATATCTCTGGAAACTGTCGAATAAACACGAACACTCCACAACTACACGACCTGGCTGCTTCTGCACGGGAGAGATTTCGCCAACTTGAGACGTTTACGTCTTGAATAACTGGCAACGAAGGCAGACAAATTCAACTGCACATGGCAACCACTATTGTCTGTGCAGGACGAAGTTCTTGTCTTTCGCTGGTGATAACAGGCCACAGCATTTGCAACACTTGTGCATGGGGCTTCTCCCCGCTTAGGAATCGTTGCACGTGCTGTAGGAAGGAAAAGCACTCTGTTAGGACTGGGGGATGATGAGGGCAGTTTGTAAAAGTCTATGATACTACAGGCTGCTCTCGCAGGACTCTAAAACGGTATCGCGCAAATTTTTTCGTTCGTTCGATTTGTCATTATAAATTCGGTTCTGGTCTCGGTGCTAATTTACAAAATTTGTATGTTGAAAATTCGCTCGTTTAGAAAATTATTTTTTATTAGACTATTATGGAAATTGAAACTGCCACTTACCTAATTGTCAAATTCGGACGTAAATTTTTTGTTTTTTATCTTTTAGGTCTTTTTCAAAATTTTGGTATCCGTTGTATATAGTCTCTTTTGAAAACATAGTACTAGCTCCATTTTGTTCTTTTACCAGTAAGTGTCTAGTTTGTTTTTGTTGTGCCTATTGACTGCTATGTTTGTGATTTTTAGGTTAGCTAGTGTCTTTTAGCCACCTATTTTTAAGGAATTTTGGAAAGAGCCAAATAGCCAACAACAAAAGAGCATATTTAAATAATAAAAAAAGAAAAACATTCTTTTATTTGTTAGTAGGTACTATTATTTATATTATTTACTTTTTCTCTTTTGTAATTTATAATTCATTCCTTATTTTCTATTCAATATTTTACTTGAACTTGTTTGTGCTTCTTTTCTTTTTTATTTTAGTAATTTGTTGTTATTTATACTCAGCTCACATACAATTTCCGATAGCCTAAACTTTCCGAATATCCCTCATAGCTTCATCATGACTTTATCGCCGTAAGTTTCTTTTTTGAGTTATAAAATAGATGACATCACTGACAGAAATACTAACAAGCCGTTCGGTGTTATTCCCCAGGAGTTTAAATTGTTCAATTAAATGAGGAGGGGAAAATTTTTGGTTGATTAAAGTACCGCCTCTATACGATGTTCATTTCATCTAAATCTTTAATTTTATCCTTGCTATGCACTCTCAACACCAAGGACATGGACGTATTCAAATGTATAAGCTTAGCTCTATGAATGCCATGAATTTCAAGTGCTGATCGTTAGCGCTCTAAATGTTTCCCACATTATCATAAACGTGAAAAGCTTTCTTTTGATGGCCTAACATTTCCAGAGAATGTGTATAAAACAATAAAATGAGTACAAGTAATTGCGAAAGTCTAGGAGAATATTTCCGTGCTCCATAAAGGAATTGCTTTATTTTTTTTCTCGCAAAATACTAAATCCGTAATTTTTTTCCTCAAAATTACCCAAAGGATCTCCACAAAGTGGCGATAAAAGACTGGATTTTCGTAGACGATTTTTTTCTCGTCTATGGTTTCCATATATCTTCTAATGAACGTTTTAGTAAAAAAAAAATACTCCTTTATAAGAAAGAGGCTGTGGGACTTTAATCCTGAATTATGACCAACATAGCCACTAATCGCTTATGCTTAACACGTTTTTATAATGTTTGCCACTTCCATTCTCAATTCTTGTGTCCCTTCTATATTAGTCGATTGCATCCCAGGGGCTCAGTGTACTATAGACCTTTCCAAGAGCTTTACCAGATGATGTCGGTTGGGCAATTTGTAATATGGTAATCTGCATATATAGATATATGGGGTAGAGTAAAGGAAATACGGAATGTGGACTCGGTCCATGTAAATTACTTGTGTTTGGCACGTACGATCCACTATTCTCCACTATAGGGACGCCATTATGTTTAACTATGGGCAATGTGTTCCCGTAGAACATTTTACTGATGATGTGCATGAGACTCCTCCATCACTTTAGAATTAGCTTCAGTTTAGCACTTTATGTGCATTGCGTTTTATACTCCTTCTATTATGGACTTTCATGCTTTACTATTTTACGAGGATAGTGGTAAGGTGTTTTCAAATGATTTGCGTTTGAGATTATATTCAAGAAAAACTTTTCCTATTTGCAAGTAGGTACCTAAATGTTTCTTTGGAGTTTTGGGATTGTTGCCCAAGGCATAGGCATGACAATAAAATGTCACTTTAGGGGACACTTTTAGAGTTTTCTCTTGTTTATCTATGGAGCAATGTCCTGTCCAGCTCCTGCTCGGTTCTATTGACAAATAAAGAAATTTTATTGCATAGTTTACTCCCAGATTTTATGACTTTGGGGTTGAATTTAAGAGCTGCTTTGATTTGGTGATGATAAACAATTTAAAAGAAGCCTTTAATATATGTACATAAAACAAACTGTCCTATTCAAGATTTGAACACAAAATCCAAACTTTAAATTTCAAAGCAACTGTTTTATTTCCTATAGTGATTTCGTCTTTACTCGTGGGCTGGTATTGCGAAACTTGTAAGACTCACACTTAAAAAATATTTTAAGTTCATATATGTGGTCATCGCTTTTTGTTTGCCGTTTGCGGCAGGCAGGAATTAAGCCCTTTTGAATGAATAGTATCACTAAGCAACTAAAACTAATAATTATTAGTTGCTTAGTGATAGTATACAGTTCCTGCTGATACCAAACCCGTTTTTCTTTAAAGATTTTTCAATTCTCGAGCTGGCAGCAATTTCGGTCAATTTCATATAACCTAAGTTCTCTATGATGTTATTGCAAGCGTTTTTTTTTTTTTTTAAGTACACTAGGTGAATGATGAAGATTACCAAGTCCTTCTGAATTTAATCACAAAATGACAAGTAGTTGTCAAATACACGCAACCTTAGACTCTGTGCATATGACTTCTCAAACTCCAATTATTTATAATCATCACCATGATCATCACCAAACTCAAGGAAGGGCTTGAGTATTAACGGATATAGGAAGTGTGGCGAAGCTGGTGATATGTGATATTGTTGATCCTTAGCAGATTATAATAAATTATAGGAAGATCAAAGGATTGTAAATTGTTTTGTATTCATACAGTTCGGAATAAGAGAGCATCAAGGATTTTTGTATACACCTAGAAATTTTTGTAGATTAAATGGAAGGGCAAAACATGTAGCGATCTATTTAAAAATTATAAAATAAAAATAATTTACTAGAATTGCCAGATTATGAAAGGCCTTAAAAATATCTCAAATTTACATTTCGAACAAAATCCGTGTATAGAACGTGGTTTCTGTCTAGTATCAAATATTATCTTCTCGTGAATCGGTAGTATATGAAAGAACTCAATCCAGGTGGTATTTGCTGAAGTGAAAAAATAAAACAAGTCCAATAAATTATTTTTTTTTCCAGCTTCTCAGTTAAATATCAGAATGCACCAATATTAGGTGCATTTAGTAATTGTTCCAAATTAAATGTCTAATAAATAGAAGAGCTTAATTAACCTATCTGCAAGAGTCGGCATGAATGGTGGAAAAATATGGAAGTCTAAGGAATCTTATGAACGATCAAATGGATTGCCAAGACAATTTCAGAAGAAGGACCTGTCCATCTTTCTTTTGGGCGAATAATAATAATAAAAAAAAAAACATTTTATCAAAATCCGGTACCGTGACATTATCATACATTTTTTGACTGCGAAGCAGATGATTTGTCTAGGGTATTTGAACCTAATTTAAATATTAATCTACTATCGATTTTTATTTTTTATTTCAACTGATTTAAATGGGAGTAGGATCGGCGACGGATAGAGGAATAATTTCATCTAGTATTTTGTAAAATGTTGTAATTGAACCCACAATATTATATAGATCCAATGCATTCCAAGTGATATAATTCTAGTAGTATATTGTTAGTAGAATGCCTCAATGAGTTGTCACTGTCATTATCATTACAACATCGACGACATTCATTTGATTTAGTTAGCACTAGGAAGAGTCAGAAGGTCAGAATGTGTTTTATTAGATGGCGATGATCAATAATAAAATTTACTTAAATATTAATAAATAATAACTAAAGTCAAAAACTCAAAAAACTAACTTACTGATAAGAATTCAATTTCGGAGATTTTAAAGCTTGTCGAGAATAATTAAAAAAGGAACTGAAATCTAGTTGAAAAAAAAAACAACACAAAAGTTTTTAAGTAGGTAGTAAAAAATTTGTAAACTGCTTTATTACATTGAACAGGTAATTGAGTAGGACTTAAAGCCCTAAAAATTACAGATTCTACCAACGAAATTGAACTAGTAAATAAGCTCCAAATTGTAATAAGGGTGGGTTACACAAAAAAATAAAGTTCGGCATAGGCTTTTATGGATGAACGAAAAGCTTCGTACTGTAGATGGAAAAGGTGGGATTATAGAGGAAACCAAAATCGTTAAGAATTAGTGAGCATAGGGTAATTTATGTATAGAGATAGTTTTCAGCAAATTGAAATTTTGAATAGTTCAGTGCCAAGATTAACAGAAAATGTATGCACAATGTACATAAGACTAAATTTCCCGCAATTTGATGCCAAAGGTTCACTCCTCACAATACCTATCACAAATTCAAAGGCATTGAAAGGAAAATCAAAGGGAATTGTTTTCTGGAATGCCCTAGATGAACTGATACGAATATATCCATATCCATATACTCATATATACCTGTTAAACCAGTTCAATGAGAGAATAATACTTGATTAACATCAGCATGGAAGTGTCATACCTACATTATAACAATTCATGAAATGTGCAATGTTATATCTTTGAGGTTTCCCGACATCAAAGCAATTTTATTGAATTAAACATTAGGTAACACAAAGAACTGAAGGAGATCCATCATCAGTAACAATATGCATACATAGTGTGACCATAGCAAGCATAGCGACAAATAATAACTTTAAGGATTAAAGCACTAAGAATATTATTTTAGAACATACAATAAAATATAAAAATTTCACATATAGTTTTCTTGGTCTGTGAAATATATAGATTCTGTGTCAAGCCAAAAAAAAAAAAAAAACAAAAACCATTAAAATGCATCAAAAACATGTCAAAAAATTGAAGGATATAAAATTTGTCATGAAGCGCCATATAATTGTTCATCAAATTGATACATTCTTATCTTACTGGAGCATATGTCACTTCATCTCATATTTGTTTTAAATAGAATGTCAGGATCAATTTCAATACATATTTTTCCGCACAGAGATGCTATTTCAAATTAAGCTTTATCTTATGCACAGTACTAAATATCCGTTCGTTTTTTATGTTTACTTATTTTATTATATTTATAAATAAAAAGATTACTCTTTTTGACTTTTTACCGGGTTAAACTTAATTTTGTTCAAGAAAGAATTTTTTGGGATTCTCCGGTATATAGCAAAAGCTAAAAAATGTTCTAATTTGTTATTTCATCACACAACCCATTAATTTTTGGTGACAAGTTTCAAGTCTTGGTTTGACTCATGAACAGGTCCCAAATAGCGAAATTGGGTGATTTGAAAAACAAATAAAAAAAATGAAAAAAAGGAGAAAGAAATGAAAAGTTTGTAGTACAAAATTCTATTTTGAGAAAAAAAGGGAAATTATTCATATGAAATTGGTAAAAGTGGCATCATGGTAAGATTAAGGTAAAGTTTAACATTTAAAAAGTCAATTTTTAGAACTTTACTACTTATTTACATTTTCTAAGATATTCATCTAAAAATTTTCCAGTTATATGCCAATGCATTTATAAAAAAAAACAAAAAAGGACTGCGTCCAATGTAGCGCAAAATATAATGTGATTTTGATGATTAATGACTACGAATTACAGATTGACAGAGAAGAGAAGTACTCATTTTTGGTGATTAATGATTAATCAAATGTAACCGTAATCATGATAACGTTTTTAGATTACAAATGAAAATTTGTAAGAGTTTTAAAATTCTAGTTAAAAGAAATCAAACATTTTTGTAGTGGCACATCACCTAATGTTTGCTTACAAACTGGGATGTCAATTCAATATCTGTAAATGGTATTATTGGCAATTAAAAAAGGGAAAATTTCATTTATGGTTTCGCTATCAGAGTCAGAATCTTCTTTATCTAAAAAAAAATGCTATATTGTTTTGTTAGTTAGTAGTTAGTGATTTTTCTATACCACAGATGATTCCTTTTTATTTAAATTATCCCCTATCCTTTTCTTAATTTTGTAATAATCTTTTTATCTTTCACAGCCTAATTCCTATCATCCTACCTGCTTTGGTCTAAC
Organism: Dioctria rufipes; assembly: GCA_963924295.1. Taxonomy (NCBI): domain Eukaryota; kingdom Metazoa; phylum Arthropoda; class Insecta; order Diptera; family Asilidae; genus Dioctria; species Dioctria rufipes. Next base: position 25,098,806 of record OZ002745.1, on the reverse strand, counting down.
TTTTTTTTTATACCCACCAAATTCCCCTTCATTTTGCTAATATTCTCTTTAATAATCTGGTAATGATTTCAATTTTTGTTGATACTCCTCACATAATATAATTAAATAAATTCTCTTTTGCAATTGGCTGTGTATCATAATGACTCAAGTCTTCACATTTTAAATAAAATCTCTTGTAACACACCCTGATACAATACCGAGACCGTTGATCTTGTTGGTTTGCCGTGAGCACTGCAGCTCATATTTTTTTTTTTTTTTACAAATACAAAAGTTATAGAAATCCCAATTGCGATAACGATAAGCACCGTACTTTATCACGCACTAAATTCGAACTACCGTTGAGAATGATAGGAAAAATTTTAAAATTTCACAGAAATTATATTTTCAAAGGCCGTCATATGTTACACTATTAGTAGGTATTTTAGCAATGCTGAAAGTTATCAATACAAATCTAGAAAAAAGATATAAGTCAAAATCGATAATCACCAGAGCGATCAAGCAACGTGGCTTTGTTTCGCTGCGGCAGTAGACTTAATAGATTATTATTATATCGTTAATTACTTTCCAATCAATAAACAAAGGTCCAAATCCAAGTTACACATTTTTCTATAATGAAAATGGTTACGATCACAGATTGTTCGTTTTCTTAGAACTAAAAAAAACTTTGAAACTTCATAAGAATTAAGGACGAAAATAAAAAATTATCAATGACTACCAATTTGTCAGAAAACTGCTTTTTCGATATTTTTGGTATTAGAAAAGATTGACAGTTCCAATTACTGTTCAAATTCCCAGTGCCTCCAGCACCCCCATCAGAATGGCGGCAATTGTTAGTCCTGTCAAATTAGTGGGAAAAGAAAGGCTATCGTACAACATTACCTAGAAGAAAGTTGCTAACTATTCTTCGCACTTAGACTATGTCCTGCAAGGAGTCGCTTTTGAAAATATAGTCCTCTAATTATATGACTTACTTTTATATTTTGACAGCTTTGACGAATCAAAATATCGTCTATGTTTTACCCATGCTGTCAAAAAGTGATATCATTACAAAATTGAACTAACATTTAAAAATTTTCGAGCTTTGCTTTTTTATAATTTCCACAGCAACAACTTTACTTCTATACTTATGAGCCAAAAAGCAAGCGACAATCAGATCAGTGGATCTCCTCCACCAGGGAACCGATAAACCAACAACAAGAAAAATAGTTGCCTAATTGTTTAGATGATCCGTACATGGAGTCACAAGAGTCTAGAAGATCATCAAATAGTCAATGTTGAATTGTGTACTTCCCCATTGGTTCCATTACAACAATACCTCATCACATATCGCATCTCCAGACTATAAAGCTTTCCAGACCGCCTCAAGAGTAGAATTTATGACTCATCTTCAGTCCGCAATTGGCACATTGTGACTTCTTTTTATTCCCTTTCATAAAAGGATATGCGGATTGACATTTAACAACTTTGAAGTGACAATGACAGCCTGTGGAAAGATGGTTTCCTTTATTACCACTTTGTCATATTGTTAGATTATAATTCTCATATTGAAGTCTAAGATCAAGTGGTATAGCACCGATATGGTTGGCATTTTTCAAAAATAAAACATTTAATTTAATGGTACAAAAGGTCCTCCCGTGACAGTCTACTACACGAAAAAGGTCGTTCTGTGGTTTTCGCTTCCAGGCTTGTGAGGGAAAACCAAAATATCATTTTGTACTTTTTTGTGATATAATTGTAGCTTTAGTTTTTTTTATACCCTAGATGAAATCTAAAGGGTATACTAAGTTGGTCATTCCATTTGAACACCTAAAATTAATTATGGTAGAGCAAAAAGGATTAGATGACCATACATAAATTTAAAAGTCATTTTGATTTTTGCATGTCCGTCCGTCTGTCCGTCCTCACGATGACTCGAGAACGGATGTGATTAGAGAGCTGAAATTTTGCATATGGAGTTTTAGAAGAAAAAGTAAAATTAAACTCGAAAATAGGACAAATCGGGTTACTCCTACGTAGGGTCGCCATACAAATATCTCTTTTTTCACTACGTACATTTAGACACTACCTGAGAACGCATCAACGTAGAGAGCTGAAATATTGTACATAGTGTTTTCATAAAAATAGTAAATAAAGTTTCAAAAATGGACTAAATCGGGTGTTGCTATACAAAAATTTATGATTTTTACGTGAAAACGGTTTTAATGTACCGAAAAGTTCTTCAGAATATGAAATCCTAAGAAGTGGTTATAATCATTTTTCTGTCCGACCAACCGTTCTAGAAATATTTGCGAAAAACCACTTCAAAAATCAAACTTACACAGATAGGTGACCATACGATATTACGTACGGGGATTCATCCAGCGTATCATAAAAATTGGTCTTACTTAGACCAATTCTAGCTTTTGTATTAGTCTTATTTATTTTTGCCACAATGGCGGCCAACTGACAAAAAAAATTCGTTTTTCCTCACTAATATTTAGTTTGTTACTTTATTTTTGTAAATTTTGATAAAAAAAAACACTACGCTTAACTAAAACTAGTATAACGAGCTACCTTCTGCCTAAATTGCGAGTTGATCAAATGTAAATTGACTCATTCAGTTATATACATCGAGAGAGCCGATACGAAAAATTGTGTTTTTGGGAATTCGCGTTTAAAGTTTAAATTTCTTTCCTTTTGTCGATAAATAATTATGCTTTGATTTTGCCTTTATTCGTCGACAAAGGTACTTAAATAATATTATCATTACCTGGACAATGATAAATAAACGATCATAAAACTACATTCGCCTACCTACGCTCTTTTCCAGTTATAATCATAAAACATTTCCTTGAGATTATACTAAGAAAGAATCATAAATTTACAGACGGCTGCAGTCGCATGCAAATGTTCACTTAAGTCCTCATAACTTTTCTAATTCTCTGAATTTAAGCTTAATATTTTATAAGTGCAATTTATACTTACATGTTATACTACAAAAAAATTCAAAAAAAAAAAAAAACAATACAATTTTGTTAACCGTCACCCACGGCATTAGGTACATATAATTAGAATGCTGTGAAACATGCTGCTATTTCAAATATAGTGCAACAACATCGCCCGATTGCTCTAAGTGACCGCGTTCTCGAGTTAATGTGAGGACGAACAGAAAAAAAATCAAATTAACTTTTAAATTATGCGCGGGTGTCCAATCCATTTTGCTCTACCATCACTATTTCTAGGTGCTTCAAACGGAATGATCTACCCTATGATTTCATCTAGGGTATAAAAATGATAAGGAGTTGTTATCGCAGCTTGCGAAGGTCAACGAGAAATCAATGAGAACAATGCTGATTTCTGGCTATGGTATACGGCCTTTTCTGCCAAAAAGACAAAAAACTCAAGGCGGTGCGAATTGTTAGGACTAAAGCCAATAACGATATTGATTGACTTTTTGAAGCAGGGTTAAGAAACACATTTTTCTATACATTATGGCTTTTGCGGAGAAAGTCGATGTGTATGAATTCATCGTGTACTAGAAGGAAGTATCTGAATAAATTTCGTAGAGTAGATACTTACAACAATACAAGAATAATTGTAGAAAATTTCGCTTCAAAATTTTCAGATTATTATTACGGGTAAAATTTTTAAGAAATCAGTACGATATACGTCCAAGTAAAACAAGAATTATTTCAGTGAAGTGATTTAATTGAGAAAGGTTCTGACTGAAAGGACGTATGGAATACGGATGAGAGATAGAAAGGTGAGGGGAGGTGTGAAATACCCATAGTATATCTAACTAGTTATTTGGTCGTCATATTATACTATGCAAACACAAACCTATGTGGAAGAAAGATTAATGAGAGGGTTACCTACGTGTTTGTAAAGGATCATTTCAAAAGAGTTAGCGGAGCCTAATAGTTGGTAGCCTAATATTGTTCAAGTGAACGTCACCAAGAAGTTGCGCTTAAGAAAAAAACAACAGACCCCGTAATAACTATTATTATCTAAATCAAAATTCGGAATAGTGCACTTAGCGTTTAAATAGAAGATTCTCACTTTCGACAACGGGTAAATCAAGATCAACCACTCTGATTATGATATATTACAAATTTGCATTGAAGTTAAGCGTATAAGGATTCAAAGAACGAATTAAGGCGCTTTTAATTCTTCGATGAAATAGATTAATCTAGTTGATCAACTGGTAGTATACTGCCGCACTGAACTACTTTGACCAATACCAGATAATCGACAATTGACAATTCTAAAGCCTACACGTTAAAAGAAAAAAAAATGATTTAAATTTGAAAATTATTTTCATTCAAATTTCTTCAATTTTTAATTGCGAGGGTGTTAATCCTATAATTTATCTCCATGAAAACAATTCACCATTGGTGTAACACGCTAACCAGAACAGCGTATAGCCTCCCGACTATGTCGTAAATGACAATTTGTATTAGAAAAGCAGCCGCGGGCGCTGGATTTGTACAATAATACAGATTTCAACAGGATGAAGTATCACATAAGGACCTCAATCATCATCAATCTATCCCTCTACATCTATACTAAATTTAGAGCAATAAGGCTAAGGATTCGTTATAGGTTCAGCTAAGTTTCTCTTCCATTCATTAACAGGCAGTTAGAAAACCTATGTACATAAAATAGGCATTGTTCACTTTCCTTGTAAAAAAATAACTTAAATTTAGCGTTAATTGCTTGTAATTATAATCCTTGTCAACTCTTGAAGAGATACTCATTCAGATTTTTATGAACCAAGATAAATGTATTCAAAATGCGCTTTAAAACCCTAGAAATTGATAAATCGCATTCAAGCGATTTTGTTACTAATGCGGGTGCTGTAAATGGTGAACTGAATTGCATCTTTATGTCGCTATTATCGAACGAAATGCCGACAATGGGAAAAATTAGTGTGAAAAGGGTCAGAGGAGTAGAATGATGATTATGAAAAATCTTTAATAGACCTCGAATGAATTCGATGCATTTTAATTTTACGACAGTGGAAAAAAAAATGAATAACCGTCAGTTTGAGTTAAATTTGGGACCTTAATCTGTAGAATTTACAAGTAACGACATTTGGATTGATACACTTTTCCTAATGAGCTGAATTGATCTCATAAACAAACAAAAAATTTAAATTGAGAATAAATTGTAAAAAAAAAAAACAGCCGCCTTAGCGTCAGAAAGTTTTAAAGATTTGATCAGAGTATTTCAAAAAAATTTCTATACATAAATAGAGTGACTGAAAGAGGATGGAAATTCATCCCGAACACAAACGCTATGAAATTACTAAGGAAGATTGAAACCTTCAACTCTCCAAAAACAATGAAAATATGTAATAATTAGAGAATGAAGAAAAAGGGTTATAAGAAAGTCGATCAGTTAAATTTCCGAAATTCCTAAAATACTATACTCTTTCCAACAAATTTAAAAGAAACTTAATGAAATATTTCGGGCCTTTAGTACAAGTTGAATCAGCCTAATCGGGATTCTAATTGAGATGCGGTAAACTTGATTATCGACTAAGGATTTATTCTTTCACAGCAACATAGAATAATGTAATAAGTAGGGAGGTAGTTCATAATGAAGATCGTTATTGAAGTATGTATGTATGTGTACATGTGAATGAATAAAACAACAACATTTATATAGCGATTTGGTAAAGATAAGCTTCTTAAGAGACACTAGCAATATAGGGCATGAAGAAACATTCAGATAAGACGGCGGTTATGATTTCAACTGGATTTTAAAGAATAACAAAGAATATCGATAGAAACACAAACTATTAACAGTCGCAGCTTTTAAGTTGAAGATGAATTTGTACACCTTTAGCCTTCTTTCACTAGTAGATATAAGCCACAGTCAAGGCAGCAGTAGGTATGTAAGTAGAAAAAGTATTCCAGTAGCAGCAGCAGATATTTCCATTTTAAAATCTTTAAAAATTTATCGTTTATATAAAATTTCTAATTGAAAATTTTGTATTGAAAGACAAACGCGTTTTCATCGCGTGTGATTGTGAAGAAAAAAGGCGAACATTCAAAAATTTAAATATTTTCTTATTTGATATAATTTTTTTTTACTGTTATTTCTATGCCTACGCAAAATTTAATAATTAAGTTAAATATAAATTACACCAAGCAATTGAAAAATTTTCAAGCTACAAATTACAAAAACATTGATTTTATCAATATGAGAAATTTCTCATTTCGATACCCCCGGAGCCATCTGTAGGCAGAAGTATCACTAGTTTAGAAAAAAGAAGCCATACAGTCCAGATGTGATGCATATTGAATTTATAATATTGTCTGTCCCATTCATTCTTGTGTATTTTAAAGAGACAGCAAATACCAGGCGATCAGCAAATTTCAGATCACAAAAATGTAAAATTTTATTCTACTGCGCATGACCGCAATATTCGTTTAGTTCGTTAAATGAGGTAGTGTGGGTGAGCATGCATTTCATGAACCAATGAAAAGAAGCAGTCATTTGGAAGAGGAGTAGGCAATGTGACAATTAGCTTTATTTTCGGTCTTTCTCTTTATGGGCAAAATATGGTATTGTAAAAGAGATAAAGGAATACGAATGGAATTTTAAAGAGGAGACGCATAAACGAAGAAGTATAAATAAATATGCAACCAACTTTCGTTAAATAAATTAGGGTGTGTATTTTATTCATTCGCCAATGAAAATGAAGCAGATATTTTCAACTTTGGAGGAGGAGAAGGTAAAAGTCAGATAGTTGCTATTGTCAGCCTCAGCGCAGCAGCTAGCCCATTGCCATGGATGACAGAATTTTAAAGCCAATTTAGGTAGTAATAATATTCCATATGAATGAATTATTTTCTAGAATTAACCAATAGCTACAAAATGTATCTGCATAGTTTTCAAAAGAATGGTGTCTACAAAAAATATTGGAATTTTTATAGGTAGGTTATGCAATGTTATCTTCGTGAGCCGATGATAGGATAAAGATTCACAATATTTCGCGCGCAGTATTCCGTTATTTGACAGCGCAGAACTCCTTAAAATTCAAAAATTATAATTTTGTTTTTTAATACTTTTATAATTTCTGTAATATTTAGACCTGGCGCAGTGAGAATGTGTTGTAGTTACCTTCGTTGATCTTCATTATGTGATGTTGGAATGATAGCACCAAGATTTCTTCCGCGTACCTCTACAGTTTCAGACAGTCAGCGATGAAATATGAAAGGACTTTGATTGCAAGAATATACTTTTTTTATGGATATATAGTTAATTACTTCAACAGACTCCTTTGGAATTATTTCCTCATTCCATACACGTAGTATCAGATTTTACACAAAGTATTTCAATAACCAGTTCTGCCCACATAATTAGTTCAATTCAAAAGCTGTCAGATCCATTAATTTTATGACTTCTTAATTTCTGTAAACAGGTCATGTCTTCTCAAAGCCTTATGTTTGGGGTGCATATTATTGAGAAGCATAGGCCCACTTTGGTCTTATTAAAATATGCACATCACTCTTAAAAAATGCCTTGGATGTTTGTAATAAGATCCTCTCTTGTAACTATGTATTTCGCGTGGATATTGTAACATACATATTTAATTCAAACAAGTAAAAAAGCTAGAATTGGTCTAAGTAAGACCAATTCTTATGATACCCTAAATAAATGCCCGTAGTATGTAATTTCGTACGGTCACCCATCTGTGCAAGTTTGATCTTTAAAGTGGCTTTTCGCATGTATTTCTAGAACGGTTCGTCGGACAAAAAAATGATTATAACCAATTTTATGGGATTTCGTATTCTGAAGAAGTTTTTAGTGCAAGAAAAACGTCCAGGACTGATCGTTTCACAGAATACGCAAAAAACTTAAATTTTTATATGGCAAACCAAGAAGGGGTGTCCCGATTTAGTTCATTTTTAAAGCTTTATTTACTATTGCTATGAAAACATTAAGTACCAAATTTCAGTTCTCTACGTCGACGCGTTCTCAGGCTGTGTCCAAATATAAAGTAGAAACGAAATTTTTGTATGGCAACCCTTCGAATGAGTTACGCGATTTTCGATCTTAAATTTACGTTCTCGAGTTATAGTGCGGACGGAAAATTTTATGCGTTGGACACCCACGCTCCATTTCGCTCTACTAGCATTATTTATATGCGTTACAAGCGGAATGACAAACTTAGTATACCCTATGGATTTCATCTAGGGTATAAAAACAGTTTTCAGTTCTTCAATTTTGAAATTGTTTTAAGAGGATAAAAAATAATAATCACAGTAAAGGCCAAAGCAGAATATGAGAGCGACACGATAATGTCGCCGTAAATTGGTTGCTATCAATGACTCGAATATATGTTAATCCCATAAGAGCATAGATAGCACAAAAAATAGCACATAGCATGCAATACCAGAGCAGAAGTACACACATTTTATATGGGTTGTAGTACATTCCGGAAAAGACCACAACATGAGAAATGATAGATACGTCGAGTGATTCATATTTTCTTGCATCTACCGTGTTAAGGAAGTTATACAAAGCTGCTGTTAAAGAAACATTTGCTCTCGGCATGCTCTAAAACATGTTGTGGTCCATTATTGAATGCAGCAGTCATTTTACAATCTGTATACTCTGCTGTAATATACCATTCGATATATAGTTTTTGTGTCATCTATATTCAGGCCTAGACATTGCTACCATGCCATGCTACACATTCCACGCTGGATTTTACTAAGCTGCAGTAATGTAATGACACGTCTAGGCACAATGTAGCAAAATGCTCGTGCTTACTACATCTGGGTTCGCATTATAATATTAGGTAACACAACGATGACGACGCAACAAGTTGCAGTCAAAATGTTAAAGTCTCTAAATTTGTTGCACCAACATAATTGACATTTCAGTCTGACAATTCGTGTAGTCTGAATTTTGTAATTTTCGCAACAAATCTAACAGTGACAACTGTCAAATACACTTACTGTATTTTAAACACAACATTGTCGACAACTAAAACGCGGACATTGTGGTGTCGCTCTCATCGTGTTTTGGTCTTAAAGCAAATTACTGATTAGGTGTATGTCCATAAAAAAATAGCATAATAAGAAATTACAACAAAACTAAAAAGTACACATATTTACGACATATACTAGTATTGTTTTTTTTAAGGCAGGCGACAAAAGATGCCAAGCAGGGAGCTCAGGGCGGTTCATTGTTCTGCCCTGCTAGAAGCCCTATCACAAAAACTTTCCTGTTCTCTTAATGAAGCGCATCACGTCTTGGTGAGGAAGGTTTTCAACTCCTTTACAGATAGCAGGGCAGAGCCTAGAGTATCCAGCCTGCTCCGGACGAAGGCCGGACAAGCATACAAAGTCTTTGGCTTCTCAGGCTCTCCTTCCAGGCAAGACAGACACTTAGAGTTTTTAAGAGCTACCATTCTTGTTAATGAGCGTGAAGCGACCTGTGGCCGGTGATAATGCCAACCACAGTTCTACATTGCTTCCTTCCGAGCCCCATGAAAAAATCAGAGATATTCCTATTGGGCTTATCAAGAAAAAGTTTTGTGCACCTGCAGTACTCAGGTTCTCCCATCTGGCAACACCTACGGCGGGTTCCGGTCCGAGGAGCGGAGAATCAGAGCCAGCCCTAATTAAAAGATCAGCCCTTTCATTCCCCATGATCCACATGTGATCAGAAACCCACTGAAGGGATACCATGTTGTGGATACACAACTTATCCACAGACGACCTGCAATCCGCCAGTAACTTAGATATTATCCGAAGGCCACTTAGGACCATCAAGGTTGCCTGAATATCCGAAAGGATACCAATGTCCTTACCCTTGATTTGCATATCACATAGTAGGTATAGCAAAGGATATCATTTTTGATCCGTTTTGATAAAAAACATGTTCCATGTAATTTTCGATATAAAAATGAAATGATGCTAAAAATAATGCTGATAATGCCAGATTTTCCATCTATATCTATGCTATATCTTGGCAACAGAATGTTTTTTCCTACAGCAAGATTTCAATGCACTATTGGTGTGAAAGAACGCAAAAGACACCTTCTCAAAAAGCTTCATGTTTAATACTTTTATACTTGAATTAGGACACCCTGTATAGCCATATCAATTCAAAACAAGAATTGTATACATACAATCGATTTTCATCTATATATTTTCAATTAAAGAATTTTGGTCTGAGCATTCCTGGCCCAAATTCAAACTCCTTGAGCAGATGAGATAAATTCTTTGGATTAGTGTCTTCACCAGTTCAGCAACAGTATTATATCATATAGGGTATACAAGAAAAAATACAGTGTTTTATAAGCTCCTGATATTCTTTATTGGAAAAAGCCAACAGAGATTTATAACGGTGCCACTTATAGACACTGTTTTTTTTTTTTTTATATGTATATAAATTAAATATATTCACATTTCGTTAGCTAATAAATCTTCAAATCCAATAAAGTAAAAAAATCTTGTTTATCTTTTCTGAATTAATTCTGCCAGAATATGTATGTAGATAGATACATAGATTTCGGAATTTGTCAATTGCTTGAAATTTGAGACATTCGTTTTTTTTCCATGAACATTTCGCTTGTGAAAGCTAGCAAAAAAATCTATGTAGGTGTACTTCATGAAATATTTAAATTCCTTAAAAGGAAAATGTTAATAAAATTGAAATTTCTACTCTTTTAAAAACTCATCGCACAGCCAGAAAGCAATGTACCTCCTCCAAGCGTTCTTCATAGTCAAGATACGGGTATATAAACGTTTTATAAAATTAAAAAATATTTCATCGGAAGATCTTTTATCAGTGAATTGCGATAGTGCTATAGTGCTCCTGCAAAATAATGGTTGAATGTAGATCAGATGTTATTCTTATATGCACAAAAGCTTATGCATACATATATGATGACCTCAGATGTTTTTCAAGCATGAAAAGTGGTTTTAAAATGATTAAAATCATCCATAATGCACTACACTTGCTCGGTGTTCTGTTACGCGAGCTTAACGAAACCAGAAAACTAAAACGAGCAACTTTATCAACGAGAAAGGAATATATCGTCGCTTAAGCCATTTTTATGATAAGTCCTGATCCTCTTTGGATATAATCTTGCAATCATTTACTGACGTTCTTCCGGTCGAAGAGGATTTCCACCACAGAAAAAAAAAAGACACGAACCAATAGAAAGAAATCAATTGACTTTTACAGAAGGCTCAAGATGCTCCTCCTTGCTCACAAATCATTTTCTTCGGTTTCCGGCTTGCTGGCGCCTAAGGAAGATGTCAATGTCGTTTCCTCTTGGCAATTTTGCTGTTATACGTTCATGAGATAAGAATTTTTTATTCCACATCGCCTTATAGCTTTTATATTCATCATATAATTGGATATTGGTCCTTTTTTTACTTCTTATTAATTTACATCCGCTTATGGGCCTTCCTTTTGACAATCACAAGCTGTCGAGATTAGGGGATGGAGAAGTTTCCTATGTTCAAAATGAATTTTATTTTAAGAAAATATATTCTCTCCTCGTTGAAATGAAGAGAATTATTTTATTTTATCGATATTTCGGTGACAGTTGTGTAGGCATTTTCTCCGAATAATTATTTTCAAAAAAAAAAAAAAAAAAAACAAACAAAAATGTTTTGACATTTTCAATATTTGTCCTTCAGTATTATCTGCACACTCTTCTCATGTTGCACGAATGAATAATTTATTGGATTATACTGCTGAGGATACAATTATTATAGCTATTCTATCTTATGCTGGTCTTTCAGTTACCAGGAAGTGCTAGAATAAAATAAATCTGCTCAAGGCTTAAGCTATATTATGTACTCTGTTCATCAATAGAAGCGATTCTAATCTGACATAGAGTAAATATAGGTTACTCATGTATGTATTTCGACTGAGATCGTTGTGTAATATATACGTATGCATTCTAGTACAGATGTGCATGATTTATTGATTATTAAGACAGCTAGCGGCGGATATGTTCAATTCTGGTTTACCTAGCTCCACAAATGTGCAAATTGTAGTTAAAATGAAATACTCTTTAGAAGATATTGGTCTAAATAGAACTTCAGGCAGGGGAATATAATAAAACTAATACAAGCAAGAATATGAGCAAGATTCATAGAAAATTACGAAACAATGTATGTGTAAAGCACTTTTAACTTTCCTGTTCCATGTAAAAGCAATCTACAGTTTTTTTTTCATATAGATTTTTCTATTCCAATCCGCTATGCCTCTATGAAACGTCTACGTACGAAAAATATTTTAGCAAAAAAACGTTATAATCACGACTCATTTACTTAATATTTAGAAAAAAAAGTTATCTGACTTAGAGACTGATAATTTTATTATATTATAATAAGGAAAAACGATTTAAGGAGTGATTCCGAAAAAAATTTCTTCTTGCTAAATTTTTATTTTTTTTTTTAACACCGAAAAACAATATTGTAAAAAAGCATCAAACTTTGTTATAAATAAAAGTTGGCAACTAGACTTTATTCTAAGATTCAAAAAGTTTTAAAGAATTATAAGAAAACCAAAGATCGAGAATTTGGATCGGTAAATAGAAATTCTGCTAGCAAATAATCGCGAAAGCAACAATCAAAGTCTTTCAGAGCCATTCAATGGCTATATCTACCTTGTTTGACAGGTTTGACAGGTTGGTTCCACCTAGTAATAGTAGTATTATTTTATTAGTTTTAAAGAACTTTATAAAAAACATTTCATTTATCATACTTCATAGTTCTTTAGACTTAATTTAATTGAACGCTAATATAAAAACTTAAATACAAATATAATTATTTTTAATAAATTCTACTAGCTTTAGCTTAATTAGATGTATTCGGTGCTCTGTTTTCAATTCGATTAATAAATTATAGAAGTACTGAGTAGGCCTCTATACATCAAAGAAATTTGTGTGCTGCTTTTGTTTCATTGTCTTAGCCTAAAGTTATCATTTTGCCTTAAATTGTACGGCTGCACTTCAAATATGTATACATACACAACATTTCCACTTAAGTAGGCCAGAAGTAAATTATATTTGATTTTAATTATGAAAACCATTGCATTATATGTTAATCGCTGCTTTACATTCATCTACCTACTGTAGGGTTTACAACATATTCTGGATCGGCGTGCACAAATTATATTTTAAAATCATGCACATTGCTTTGTTTTGCACTAATTGAAAGAGGTTCCTATATTTCATTCGAGCTTGCATATAAGAGTGTTGAACAATATTAGAAATGTAGTAAAACTAATGCTATTACACAACATAATTGCATTCCTCATACTTTTTTCCACATATATAGTCTGCAAGTTCTTTAAATTTCAGTTTATTATCTAATATAATACCGAGAAATTTAAGATTATTCACACATTCAACATTAATTCCATATATCTGTACGGATATGTTATCAACACAATTAAATACATTTAGACTTAGTAAGATTTAACTTTAATTTATTCATCTTTAACCAGTTGTTAACGCTTTCTGAGTCTGCATTTAAATTAGTACACATACTGGAAATGCTCCTACCACTTATAAATATTAAAGTGTCATCAGCGAATAACGACAATTTACTATGACTAATCACATCCTTAACATCATTTATATATAATAGAAATAGAATAACACCCAGTACTGAACCTTGTGGTACACCAAGATTAACTTCGACTGACTCTGAGAATATGTTATTCACTTTAGTTCTCTGCGTTTTGATAGATAGGATTCAAACCACTTATATTCCACTCCCTCTATTCCTAACATTGAAAGCTTCTGCAACAAGATTTGTCTGGTGGTCCTAGATGGTACATAGAGTAGAAGGTATAGTAGTTACCTAACCAAATATCCAGGGAGGGGGGCATATCAACCGGAATTACAGGGTGATTAAGAATTTTTTTTTTAGTTTTTCACAGAACATCGTGTACCTATCTTAAAAAGTACAGAGCGTTCGGTTACTGTCACTGTTTACAGTTTTCATAAAAAAATAGTTATATTAACTACCTCTATGGTAAAAAAAAAAATTATGTCAAAGTAAAAAAAAAAGGTAAGAAAATCCGAAATTTTTAGTTTAGACGACCACCATAACTCCTGAGAGGAGCAGAGTACGGGGGTTGATTAAGCATTCGTTACAAAGGACATGAAGTTGTGTATACAATGAGTTTTTGACGGTGACCGCATACCATATACTTTTTAAGATACAGGGTGTTTTGTGAAAACATAGCATATTTTCTTAATCACCCTGTAACTTCGAAGTGGCTGATATGCAACCTCCCCTGCCATAAAATTTTTTTTTTGTCTAGGTGAGTAAGCAGAAGATGCTCTATGGCTCATTTAGGTGGAAACACTATGCATACTGGTTATATTCATGTAGAAATCTACGTAAGAAATTTATTGAAACTACGGGATTTTTGATAAAATATTACTAAGTATATCGATTCTCAAAAGTTACAACATTTTAATTTTCATTTGGCCGAACTTGGCAACCTGTTAGTACAGAACAAAAAAACAATTTCGTAGCATGAACGGACAAAATTCATTCCCGAGGCCGATGTGCAGGTAAAGTCTAACTTTCGAGCATTCTGCAAGCAGTTTTTAAAACTTCTTATGTGGTGCCTCGTTTAATATACCTACTCAAGAAAAATCATTTGAATTTTAATTTCTGATGCTTTTTATCATATTACACGAACACCTTCCTGATAGATCTGTTAGTCGGGAAAATATGCAATTTACCTGAAAAGAGGTAGAGGCGCAGGTATGCGAATTGTATCCTTATTTATACTTTTCATTCCGTGTTCAGTTCAGTCGTGAATTAAGTAGCCTAAACTGTCTTTGTGAGTTTAAAACATTAAGTGCATTAAGACTTGAAAATACATTATTCAATTAATTTATTAAAAAGAAAAATCATTAAATTTTATACAGTGTTTGTAGTTTATTGAGCGTTGAGAACAGACGACATCTAAAAACATTTTTTTGTTAACATTGGCCTTGTAAAATACGTTAGCTGTGATAAACGACAAGTGATTTTGGCCGTATTGAAAACTAACATCTTTTCTAACCGAGATATAGCAAAAAGCTTCAGCGCATCCGCATCTGCTCGTGTTTTAATAAGGCATCTAAATGAGCAAGGAGTGGATATATCCGTCATGACATTGCGGTGAAGATTGTACGCGGAAAATTTAAAATGTACGTGTCCCACAAAAAAGCCTAAGCTGACGAATCGAACGAAGAAAAAGCGATTATTATGGGCTCAACTTTACTGGCATCTTACAGTAGATGACTGGAAATTTTTATTATACTTTATTTCCCCTTAGTTTCCTTAAAAATTTTAGAAATAAGAAACATTTTTCCAAACTCATTGATGATATTCAATGATGAATGCCGCATAGCAGTGACGGAAACTTCCCATTCCCTTTCCCCAGCTTTGGGTCCACTAAAATCATTTTTAGTATGTGAAAGGAAATTTTTCGAAACTGGGTTTCTTGAAGAAAAAAATTTTTTTCCCGTAATGTAAGAAATAATGTAACATGTGTTATACCATTTTAGAATCCTTATGAACTGCGTCAACATTTTTTTTTCAGTACAGTCAGTTAAAGTTGGGCGAAGTCTTATTTTTCTATTCTTGGTTCGGCAAAATGTGACATTTTCTTCCAAGCTGGAGCAGTTGGCTTAGAATTTAAAGCAATAAGTTACATAAGCACTATTTGGGATTACATAAGAAAAATAAAATTGAAAAAAAGTAAAGATTTGTAGCAACAGGAGCTAAAAATTCATAACAGAGTGTACATTTTCTCGAAAACAAAAGAAATGTCTATAATTTAAAACATACATGACTTAGATGTTTTTTTTTTATATTTTTCTTTTAACTAATATGATTTGGTCTATCACCCGATTCCGGCTTGACGTCGACTTACGGGACACCCTGTATATATGTACATACATACACACATATTATGCTAAAGAATTTCGCGATAAGAAATGCGCGCAGCATAAATACATTACATGTATATGCGCGCCGCGATTTTCAAACGACGAGACGGTGGCTGATGTTTTTTAAAGGATAGAATTACATTTTTTAAGCCACTGTCCTTCGCGATATTTCTGGACAAGTTTAAACAAAGTCCAGAAAAAATTTTGAAAGTTTTCTCAGGGTAAGAAAATGCAATAACGAACGACGAGACTTGATCACCATAGCAGGTGAGGTGATTAAGGCAGAGTTTGTTTTTGAGTCTTCTAGAGGATAACTCTTGGTGAAATTGCGGCGGTGCAAATAAAAGAAAACAAATAGAAGAAAAAGGAGATTCGATCGTTTTTGTTAAACACGAATAAAGCAAAGGTGTTAAATGTGCACGAAAAATGCTGGTACCACCGGTCGATGCCTGTCTGTGTTCATACTTGTTGACAATTTTTGGAGTTGCTTAAAGACCTCGAGAAATATTTTAAAGGGAAATCTTTATGGTTTCTCAAAAGAAAAATTAATAAATCAGTTTCATTAATAATATCCCAGGAGGTTTTAGTATTAGAACAGAAGATAAAGTTTAATCAGGGATTTTATGTAATCAAAAAGACCAGATCAAGGAATATCTGTAGCGTATTTCCAGATGTACAGTAAGAATAACGGCATATGATTGATTATAATAAGCGAATTTATTTGTAAAAAAAAAAATCCTCTAACTTAAGTAACACGATATAAAACATATTTACAAGGATGAGATTTATATAAATAAAATAAGTTAATTTAAATGGAATAATTACCAAATTTTGCTCATGTTAAATTGGTAGAACGACAACCCCAAACTGAAATTTTCCTAAACTTTATAGAACATTTTTCGTAGCGTGGACTAGAAATTTGATGTGAAGACAAGCTTAATGAAAGTAAAAGATGATTTTAAAAAGTTCTGAACATCAGCATAATGTGATGAATGTTTTCGTGATTTCAGAATTTTATTCTGTTCTGCAACGGGTTGAAAAGTATGAAAGAGAGCTTTCACGAATATGCATAGTTTTTTTTTCTATTTCTATGTACATATTTCCAATATTTTCATTTAGAAAGCAGAATATAATTAGAATTTCTAAAAATCAGGTAACGTATTTTTATATATAATTTCTATATACAGAAAATTATGATTTTATTATTTATTTCAGTTAGTGGTGTATTAAGTTTGTAAGTATGTATATTTTAATTTATTTTAAATAAAAACATTTTTATAACCGTAGACATACAAATTCTACGGAATCTCGGTAGTTCTAATAATATAAGTTAAGCATACAATTAGTATGTTTTTACTTCGTTTTAATTTGTTATTATGCATTGATCTACATATTTGCAATTGGTGTATGTAATGCATTTTTACCAAAAACATAATCTTGTTGAACTGATTTTAAATTTTGTTAACACACAATGTACAATAGTATCTGGAATACTTTTTTGATTCTTAATAATATGTGATTAATTGTTTGCAGTTAATTATTAACATATTATTGAAAAATTTAAGGTTTGGAAATCAAGTCTATTGTTAGGATTAAAAGATTTAATAGTCAATTTTATAGTAGAAAATTAGAATATATATTTAGAGGCTAATTTTAAGTGGTCAAAATGTTTTTCAGAACAAAAATGTCAATGATTCAATGATTAGGATGAGAAGATCGGGAAATAAATGTTACGTGCAGTCATGTAAGATTTGTAATAGGGATGGTTTTGAAAATAATGTGCAACTATTCTCATCCAAGAAAAAAAAACAGAACATTTTTTGATAACATTTCGTGAAATAAACAATTATTTTTATATGCAACTTTAATATCCTTCTTTGGCCCGGCTATTCTCCTGACTCAAATCCAATAAAAAATTGTAGGGCTTACTTCAAATTAAAAGTTTATAGTGTTGCTAATCGGACAGTAGATATTCTTAAAAAAAAAAATATAGAAAATAAAGAAAAACAAATAAATTATATCTATCCTTGTGAAATGAGGATGACTAGTACTTACTAGTGTAACTAGTAATTTTTTCCAAATCCAAATAATGAGCCTATTTAGGATCAAAATTATGTCGGACTACCGTTCAGGATTTATCGTTGTCAATACATAAAAAAAAAACACACACATACGCGTCCAATTGAACTTTAAATTCGGGTAATTAAGTTTAAATAACCTTAAAAGGCACTTTTAATGTATATTTTTTGAATTATTTTCATAGATTCATTAAAACGCTCGAATAGTTGATAGATGAACACGCAATGATAATCCAACTACCGGATAAACAATAGTTGCGAGAACAAAGTATTGGATATAAAAATTTTTATATCCTAGATAAGGACGATATCTGATAGTTGTCTATTTTGCAATGTGTGTGAGAGGTTTTATTAAGAACGCACCAGGTACAGGTGGTGGATGACCGTTTAAATTCTATTTGTTAAATGAAGTTTGGATCCCACAAGATCCTATACTATGATTCGTGCTCTTTAACTTGTACATAAATGATCTACCTATACATTACTATGTTTCCATGAGCCAGAGTTGAGTTAGGATTGAGTTAGCGTTGAGTTTTGCTAGCTAAGTTAACTCGATGCTGTTTCCATGAGCGGCCTGAGTTGAGTTGACATATAATGTATTTCATACAAAGTAGCCGGATTTGCACTATTCTAACTAATTCTTACACAAAAACCAACTCAACTCGACTGGTTTCGTAGAGTTAATATTGAGTGAACGAAACTCAAATCAATTCTCGTTTCCACGAACACTAATTCGGAATCAATCCGGATTGAGCTCGGCATGGAAAAGAAGCATATATAGTATGTTACACAGATGACGATTAACTCTACTTATCTAAACCCACAAGGCACACCAGATTTTCCACTAGTCGCAATATAACCACTTGAGCTTATGCTAGCTACCCCTGCTCCATGATTATTACTTATTGACTCACTTCAAGGGAATAATGGAGAAAGAAGAATTTTTAAGAACTTTTATTTTTAACGATTCTAATCAAATTCATAAATACAAGAGGAAAAAACAACCGCCTCGTCCGGGGTTTGAAACCGAGACCTTCCGCTTGTCGGACGACTGCTCTTACTACCCCTTGTATTTATGAATTTGATTTAGAATTGTAAAAAAAATAAAAGTTCTTAAAAATTCTTCTTTCTCCATCATGGACTGATTCTAACAAGTGTAGGTTCGTTTCCCGTCCGGGGGAAAAAAAAAACCGGAATAATTGTGAAGATTTGAAAAAAAAATTATAAATGCCTGTATTTGTAGTATGCTGGCGCGCATAGAAAGTGTGATTAAATCAAAGGGAAGTGTAAAAAATTATTAGAAGTGCGTCTAAATCATTGACCAGATACCGTATAAGACCTATTCATCTATTTTGTAAGAAAAATAGATCTATGATTGAAACGAGCCTTTTTCGTCTAAAAATCAAACCCTTTCGCATTATAACTCGAAATATGTACATAAAACATTCTCCCAATGAAGTCATATTTGTTGGCTTAATTGATACCTGGTTTTATTTTTCATCTTGAAAATCCTTCATTCCTTAACGATTCAAATGACATGAAAAATGTTCCTATTACAAGAAGGGTACAAGCTCATTCATTTATAATTAGGAAAGTAAATTTCTGCTATGCACCTAAAAACGACGAAGTGTATTCCCATTAAATTTTAGCAGCTCCATAAAATATAGTGCTCTGGTTACAGGCATAGCATGGTGTACAATTTCGGTTTGTCATAGTACCCTATACATAAAGTCCATACATCCATACATATAATATCATTGACTTTTGCTCCAGTATATAAGGCGAGCCTGGTTCACAACTCTCTAGCCATCCTTAGTATAAAATTCCTGCTCCCAACAATATTTCATTTCATTGTTGTCGATAGTAATCACAAAGGCGTGCTTAAGCTCCTCCTTTACGATCTCTTTTTAAGATAGAAATAGCAGTTCTTGAGGAATGCACCACCAGGTTACAATCAAAAGCAAGACGTTTATTCTGCTGCTGCTGGTTCTGCTACTGCTGGTACTGCTGCTGCTATCAAACATTGCCACATACAAATGTTTGCCTTTATTGGAATCCACCATACAGTCCCAAGATGAACAAGTTAAAAGTTTTCAAGTTTTCTGGTTTTCCTATCATGTCCCCCTCTCTTCACGATTCTACTGCTGCGAGCCCCGTTTGTATACGAAATGAAAAAAAAAAAAAAACAGTCCAATGGGATCTTCTGGACACAAAGGCAAAAGCTGGAACGTTTTTCATCCTGTCACATTCACAACATCCTGGAATTTATGGGATTCATCTCGGATTTATTTATTTTGGTTGTTTGTGATACTATGCTCCTGCCCTAATCTTCGCAGCATCACACCATACTCCATACATTGCGACCAAGCAAGGATTCAACAGCATGACCATCATAGCTATTAGGTCCTTTCTTTTCAATGGAGATGGCGATATCTGCTGATGAATTTCCGAGACATTTCGAAATACCATTTTCAACCATGAAGTTTCTCTTATACGAAATGTGAGGTATAAGTAGTGTTAGAGATTGCTTTAAGGGTTAACCTTAAGGTGGTTAACAAGTGGCACGGCAATAGGTCAAAGCTTGACCGAAAACTGAGTTGGTAAAGTGAAGAAATTAAGAGAACTGCTCGTTTGCTTTGAGTAGGGAAATGTTTGCTTTTAGCTTACGACACAAGGAGTATGTATACACAGTCAGAGGAAACCATTTGGAAACTGCATAAATTATGTGGCAGCATTTTCCAAGTGCTCAAAATGTTTGAGGTGATTATACTTCAGTTTAGGCAAATTAAAGCACTCTTTGAAAATAATAAACGATCCTTGAACACGTTCCTATATGACGACTTGACTCAAAACATTGCTCTCTCTCTCTGTCTCTGATGGTAAAATAATTCATGAGAAAAAATCGTTGAAAATTTTAACAATTTGTAGACATTACCGATATTTGTCATTCCAAACACGTCGTTGAATGCTAAGATTTAGGACGCTGCGAAGGGTGGAACGGGGGTTGGGGTGGAGGTAACAACATTACACGAGTACAAATTACTAAGAGAGTAAATTTTCCTATACAAAAGTCCTTCTTCTCATGACTTCCATTTTTCTTTTCAAAATTCAAAACATGCTTTCGCATATCTTCGTAAGACTCCTGGATACGTGCCATCAGAGTATAACTATACTGAATTGATGTCATTTTCAAATATATTCTAGAAATGTAAAATTCTAGAAACTAGGACAACTGAGAAGGCGTGGACATTGCTTTTATAGACGAAACTGTCATGAAAAAATTATGATACTACCTACATCATAAAAAAAAAACGAGGACAAAAGTTTCAAGATAAGAATTGAAGTGTGTCCAATTTTATTTTGATATTTATGAGACTCAGAGTAATAGGGAAAAGGATACTATTAAATTTTATTACCCAAACAACTTGATTATCCTTGTGAATCTCTTATAAACAAAATTACACAGAAAACACATTTTTCCATTTAATAAAGGCTACACAATAGAGGATTAGACACACATTATATACACACATGCATACATACTCGTACATTTATGTAGGACTATGATAAGGTCAGTTAGAGGACATTGTTGGAAGATCCCTTTTATTACAGTAATTTATCTTGAAAAATTATTTGGAAAAGTAAGGATACACAAAACATTCCGTTTCTGCGAGCAATGCTTAAGGCGTAGGAAGAAAAAAAAGTTTTGTTCAATTATTATTAGGATGTCCACGCAATTTTATAATATTTTTTCATAAACTCTCTATTAAATATTTATGGTATTCCCTATACTGAAAACTATTTCATATTAATATTAAAATTCCTTTTGCCGGGGTTTCAATTTTTTTTTGTGTTTCTCACTGTTCGCTGAAGGTTTTCCCCTCATCCTGTTAGTTTCACCAATTTGAATTACAGCTGTTGCAAGACCTGCTTTAAACTCCAGTAAATTCATAATTGATACTTCACATTTATAAACGATCCAGACATTTACTATGGAAACATTTAAAAACTGGAAAGTGATCCTGTTGTTGTTGACTTTTGAGGACGTGAGGATAGTGTGCAATCATTCTGTCACACATATCTACTCCTCCCATAAACTAATTATAGGTACTAATTGATAGCAAATGGTCTTGTTACTTTTACATACTCCTTCTCAGCATGAAAGATCATACGCGAATGTTTCGCGCATCATATTCCGGCGAAGATAAATTTTATCGCGGAAGATTATCATCTTCTTATTACGGACGTCATATACTTCGGGAAGGAATGTGGCCCGAATGCAAGACTTCTTGGTGAATTGCTTTCGAATCATCACATTATAGAGGGCGACTTTTGATGTAGGTATATTTCAAACTTTGAGACATACGTTTTGATATACTCTCACCCATGCTTTGACGCCCCACTCTTCGGTCTTTAATTTAATATATTGTTTGCCTCCTTTGAAGGGGATGATCATTTCCTCAATGACCTGGATTTCAGTAGCAGTAGCGGCGTTAGTAAATGTTTTTGATAACATATTATTAGATGTAATAGAAAAGAACAACTGATATCTATTGGTTCAGGCATAAACAACTTTAGGACAAGTGACATCTATTAGTTCGGACAGTAAGTAGCTTTAGGTTCGGAGAATTGATGTTTCTGAAATGGAAACCTGGGAAAAGTTCGGTACAAATTGTATAGTATAATCCTCTAATATCTCCTTCACCCGCCATCCAACTAACAACTAACTCCAAAAGGAGAACGACATGCAATATGGCTGATAGGACGCATCATCTGTGAAGGAAAAGACGACAGTGAAACGGAAAGATACAAAGTTACCAAAGGACAACCGCCAACAAGAGGCCAAGAGATGACATCAAACCAAACTGAGGGCTAAAGATGAGCCCCAAGGATCAAAAGAAGACAATAAAGGGAGCATCGAAGGAAACTATGACAACTGAAAGAGGACTTTACCGAAATTCAATCAGGGCAGAGATTATTTCCGAATGTAATCGAGTATCGAATCAGGTGAAAGCAAACATTCATCAAAATCAACAACAAGGAGAGCTGCTGAATGATAGAAGAATCTTTACAAGAAATGTGGTTTTCCATGAAAGTTTTGAACAGTAATATACATAGGTAGATGTAAAAGATGTAATCCAGTTCTAAGAACGGGTAACATTACATAGCTAATATGGATATATTTAGTGTACGTACGTATTTGTAGTTTTATTTACTGCATCAAAGATCTAATTACTAAGTTTACAAAAGGAAAGAACAAGTATACATAGCAATAGTAATAAAAAGAAAAGTAACTTTAACTAAGCTGATCTCTTATTTGACTTTTTGAAAGATGAAAGTCAATGCAATCTAACTGGTTGTTAAAGAGACGAGGCACTGATGAAATCGGCTCGTGCAAACCTATAGTTCGTACTATGCTGAGGAACGTCGAAGAAGTCGTGGTTCCTCAAGGAGCGCCCAGGAATAGATATAATGAAAGCATTTAAAAGCTCAGGGGAATTTATCGCTCCTTGTATACACTGAAACGCAAAAACAGATCTGACAGCTTTTCGCCTATCTTCAAGAGAGTCCAATGGAAAGAGTTTAAACCTATCAACATATGTAGGTAGAATAATAGAGTTATCTCAATGAAGTCCACGCAGGACAATGTGAACGAATTCAGCTACAAAGCTTCAATACGCTTTATGTATACAGCATAAAATGAGACCAGTCCGGATTGGCATACTCCAAAATAGGTCTAACGAATGTGCAGTAAAGGAATGGATCATTACGAATGGATCATTAAAATCTTTTGACCATCTCTTTACAAACCCCAGAACAGCAATAGCCCTGGCAACGATTGTATTAATATGATCCTCGAAGGAAAGACGAATATTAAGGAAGACAAATCTTTGGATCTCTCAAGTCTAGTTAATAAGCATCCATCTAAAGTATAACTGAAGTTCAATGGCCTCCTTTTACGAGAAAAGGACATAGCAGTGCATTTGTTGATGTTGAGAAGAATACAGTTAATAGCACACCATTTATGAAAGGTGTCTAAGTCCATATTTAGAATATCACACTCGTTTTAATTAGAAACAATGCGGAAGATTTCGGCATCGTCAGCATAGCAAAGTATTCTTGAATTAATCAAAATTAGATATACATCATTAATGAAAATAATAAAAAAAATAGTTTCACAGTATTTTAATTATTTTTAGTCAAAAAAATGTTGCACAATTTGACTCTTATTGAAGCGAGATATTTTGATGATCTGATCTAATGGAATGAACAAATAACAACGATAGGTACATTATTTTCAAGCCAATTTTGACTTGTAACTACCATGACCGACTTTCATAATGTTTAATTTGGAAATTAAACTAAAAGTACCTACTACATATATGCATCAATATTCCTGAAGACATTAAAGAACGTTAAATATTTCAGAACTTAAATTCCTTACAGAGCGAAAATGACGACATAAAAAACAAGTAAAAAAGCTAGAATTGGTCTAAGACCAATTCTTATGATACCCTAGATGAATGCCCGTATTAAATTTCGTATGGTCACCGATCTATTCAAGTATTGATTTTGAAGTTGTTTTTCGCATATATTTCTAAAACAGTTTGTCGCACAGAAAAAATGATTATAACCAATTTTATAGGATTTCGTATTCTGCAGAAGTCTTTAGTACAATAAAAATGTCTTGGACTGATCGTTTTCAAAGTATACGTAAATAACCGAAATTCTTATATGGCAACACCAAGAGTTGCCCGATTTAGTCCATTTTTGAAATTTTATTTCATGTACGAAATTTCAGCTTTCTACGTCGACGCGTTCTCAGGCAGTGTCCAAATATATAGCGGAAAACGAAATTTTTATATGGCAACCCCACGAAGGAATTGCCCGATTTGTCTCATTTTCGAACTTAATTTTACTTTTTTTTTTAAAGTCCGTGTACAAAATTTCAGCTCTCTAAGTATACGCGTTCTCGAGTTATCGTGCGCACGGACGGACGGACGGACAGACGGACGGACGGACGGACAGACGGACGGACGGACGGACAGACGGACGGACGGACGGAGGGACATGCAAAAATCGAAATAACTTTTAATATTATGCATGGGTGTCCAATTCATTTTGCTCTACCATCACTATTTCGAGGTGTTACAAACGGAATGACAAACTTGTATACCCTATAGATTTCATCTAGGGTATAAAAATTGCTGTTATAATGAAAACTGGAATGTTTTTGAATGATTCTTTAGAACAGACCTATTATTGCGCCACATACAGGGTGTTTCCCACTAGTAGGGCAGTACAGATGGAGGTGATAGTATGGCAGGGGGGGGGGGGCATATCAACCGTTTAGAAGTTACAGGGTGATTAAGAAAAAAAGCTATTTTTTTCACAAAATACCCTGTATTTTAAAAACTACAGGGTGCATCGTCACAGTTAGGAGCTCATTGTATGCAGAACTCCATGACCTGCTCAATCCATGACTGCTCAATCAGCTCTATAGCCTTCCCCCCTTAAGAATTATGGTTGTCTATGTTTGTGAAAAACTAGCTTTTTTCTTAATCACCCTGTAACTCCTAAACGGTTGATATGCCCCCGCCCCACCCCCCTGCCAATCAATTTTTTGTTCATCTATTTGAGTACTATCACCTCCCGCTCTACGGACCTCCTAGTGAGAAACACCCTGTATATACCGCGCAGTTATGAAAAACTATGTACTTGTAGTACTTATATAAAATAATATTCAGTGAATTAAGGAATCGCTTCCTACATTAGTTCCACCCATGAACTGAACCCAGTCGTTTTTATAAAGCCTTTACATAAGCTTTTGAACATTTACTGGAGCATGTAAAATGAGTTTCGATACAAAGATGCCCCACACGGGAATCGAACTAATAATTTTTAGAATCAGTCATAAGTGGAATTGAAAATTATTTCTTATATTATTTGAGATATTTTAAATTAAATTGTTAATGCAAAGCAAAAGACAACCTCCTCGTCCGCCTTTTGAAGACGTGACTTTTCGATTTCCGGGCCAATGCTCTTAACTCTGCGTTCAGTAATAATAATAGTATTAGTTAAACGAAGATGTTATACCTTAATGATAATTTGTAAAAAATCATCGATCCTATTATACAATTGGTCAAGGTGAAAATATCGTCATATTCTAAAAGCACGAAGTTCAAAGAAGTGTTCAAGAATTCGTTCATTGGTCATTCCTGCCTTCAATCGTGATAAATTGGTATAGATTGAAAATTACTGAGCCTTAGTCTACAGGTCATCTGTACGAAATAGTTTATACTTATTAGTGTTAACCAGGAGAAAAAGTTTCACGTTTCCCATACCACACCCAAACAGTCGAACGTTGCCTCAAGCTAGTGACACGATGCTTCTAACGCTGTTTGCAGGAATAAGCATGGGAGTGGGACCTGTGAGTCGATCGCTAATAACTGCAACCTAAACAATCTTTTGTGCTATGCTCCTTTTGTTCTAGGTTCAGACCACGTTCACCCTTTTTAGGAAGGTTATTACCACAATAGGTAGAGTCAATTTTCTGCACGTCTGATGGGTTTACAAAACTTGGAGTCTCTGATGAGCAACACCTGCGCATTCGCAGAGTACATGCTCTGCAGATTCTATGTACTGTCGTCTGTGGTCTTGCATATTTTCTTAAACATATACTCAAGTTAGCACTGGCCAGTTATAGCCAGTGAATAGGCTTTGTATGGGAAGCTCACGATCTTTTTTCACGTGTTTAGGCCATTCAGCCATTTAGAAAAAATAGTTTTCATTTGAGAAAACCTTATTTCTCTAATATTTAGTGAAATTTGTTTGAGGAAGTTTTTAAGGACTGTGCGCCTGAAATCTTTATTGTAGGGCAATCATATTTGTGATTCTATTAAAATGGAGCCTAATGAGCAAATTACTTAAAATACCATTTAAAAAATTGAAATTTGTTCAATATCACATAAACATAAATAAAATTAATAAAATACTTGAAAATTACCTAAATAATTTCAGATTCACTGTTTGTGAGGCTCCTCAAAATCTAAATGTAAGCTACTTCAAATTTGTTATATATAAACAGTTTGGCAGCTATTCTGTTTTAAAAATCTTAAAGAAAAAAATGCATACAAGTACACTCCACCCTAATGTAGTAAATATTATCAAGTATATTGACAAGAGGTAATAACTCATTGACTTTGTACCTTTGAAACTAGAGAAAAAGAATATAATAATAGTGTAATTTCTAAAAGGCCATCATGAAAATCCTAATTATTTTGAAGGTGAAATATTTAAAATTAAGAACTTTTCTTGAATGCAAACTGCAACTTGAAAGTCCTTCAGGGCGATGAGTTTTCGATTGGTTTAATTAACAAACGGCACGAAGGGGTAATTCGATTCATGATAATTGCAATTGCGGTTTAATTGAAATGCTTTTCTGCTGCAAAAGAGAGCCTCTACCGAGGAATCGTTAAATATATGAAGCAAACAAGTATGTACGTAGGTATTATGAGACAGGCAATTCCGTTTCTAAGAACCTTTTTTTTTTACATGCAAAAAAGTATAAACTTCCTAAAAGAAAACTTACAAACATTCCTACTTTACCCACTTCTCTTCTTCAGTCGTTCTTTAATTTTAATTTTGGGTGAATAAGGTTTTTCTTTTCTGAAGTGGGTGGAGTCCATAGAATAAACGGTGGTTACATCCTCTTTCTAATTTTAGTCGGTAATTGCATACCTGATTTTGCAGGTAATGCTGGCGAAATCTCTTTGTAATGCAATTTTTTGGTGTTGTTGGATTCATACTGTTCTCTCGATTTCCTTGTAAGTAATACGAGAAACTCTACCAACGTAAAACTATAATCGACCAAAGGAAGAGAAAGGAATTAAAAAAGTTTTTAATTTAGTTCTGATGGTTTCGGAAGAAAAAGGATAGAACTTTTGCGAATTGTTATATGTTTCTCTGGCAAGGATAGTTATTGAAACTGAAATCTGAAATGTATGTATGTGTAAATAAAGTAGAGCCACATGTACCCACGTTAGCTAATAAAAAACTAATTGTAAATTTGGATCTAAGAACTTTAATTGAAGTTTCAAAATAGGAATGTTTTTATTATTATTTATTGCAAAACTATAGACCGAGTGTTTGTTGGGTTTTTAAAACTCAAAGTATGAACTTATTATTATTAATAGTTTATAATGCATATCCAATATTGTCCAATAAGATTTAATACATATAATGAACAACGATTTTAAAATGTAATAATAGATGGCGCCATCATAACATCATCACGGAGTTGGTTCTTCGTGTAGTTGAGTTAATTTGACTTAGTTTAACACAAGCTCGCTGTAGTGGCACATTTAATAAATACACGGTCAACAATACATACATTTCATCACTTAGTCGGTGTTAGTATTAGTATGTTAAACTAAACATAAACCAAACACCGGATGATATTAGGAGGTGATAGTACCCATCTAGACAAACAGAGAAGTTATGGCAGGGACGGGAGATTCCATATCAACCGGTTCGGAGTTATAGGGTGATTAAGAAAATATGCTAGTTTTTCACAAAAGACCCTGACTTAAAAAGTACAGGGTGTATGGTAAAGTCAAGAGCTCGTTGTATGCAGAGCTTCATGCCCAACGACTGCCCAATCAGCCCCTTATACTCCTCTCCTCTCAGGAGTTATGGTGGTCTAAACTAACAATTTCTTATCTTGTTTTTTTTTTTACTTTGACTTCTATTTTTTTTTCTCAAAACGATGGTTAACATAACTTTATTTTGTAAAAATTGTAAAATTGTAATTTGACATACACACCTACTTACTATCTGTAACCATTTAAGAGTCCTATAGCTCTTGCCCGTGACCAAAAACCCTGTATTTTTTAAAACACAGGGTATTTTGTAAAAAAATAGGATATTTTCTTAATCACCTTGTAACTTCGAAACGGTTGATATGTACCCCCTGCCATACATTTTTTTATTTGTCTAGTCTCGTCCTGCTGTATGGACCACCTAGGTGGAAATACTCTGTATAGACGTTTTTTTAAAACATGCTTTGAAACGTCAATGATAAAATGCTCAATCATAATATTAACAGAAATGTTAATCGAATGTGCAGGTTCGTACATGCTAAAGTTAGACCTTGAAAAGATAATATGCAAGACAGGTAGCCTTCTGAAATTGTGCCTACTATCACGGGAAATTTTTTTTAACTAACAACAGAGAATCAACATTAACGTTTAAAACTTGATGCATAAAAGTACGGCAACTATGTGACGTTTTTCTAGCGAGTGCAAATTTAAAAGCCTGAAGCGATCCTGATAGGGTGGAAGAATTAATGAATTATTCCAGAGTAGGTGCCTAAGAGCAAAGCGTATCAAGTTCCGCTGTACAAACTCGATACGGTTGATGTGTGTACCGTAAAAAGAATACCAGCGTATTCACGAATTAGTCTCACGAAGCAAATATTATGGTGGGATTCGAGAACTCTCGGGACTATCGTTTTATAAAGTCCAGCATACAGTTACTCTTTTATTGCTTTTGCACCAATCGTAAAATTTGTGGAGGTCGCCCTGTACCTACCTATACACAATAGTTAAAAGATTCAATCTGAATGAAAAGATTAATTTCGTCAGCATAAATCAAGACTTTGCAGTACCTCACAACAGAAAAAATGTCGACAATAGACAGAATAACGAACAACGGTCGCAAGTGCCTCCCTTGAGAGATGGGATGGCGGACATAAATTTGGTATATTCTGTTATCAAAACAAGACCCCGTCTATTTTAGAAATAAAAGAGGAAACCCATACTTTTTTATTTTAAACCGTATCACGGAGTGAGATAACTTATCGAACGCTTTACTAAAATATGTATAAATACAATCTGTCCGATAGCCTTTTGCAAACCCGCCAATGGTATCCGAGACAAATCTAACAATTTAGTTGGTTTTAGACCTGCCCGAAATATTAAATTCTTCAAATAGTTTGGGCATGTAAGATAATTTTTCAATAGGCTTATAGTTAGAAATTTCACTTTTACTACTTTTTTTGTGGATATGTCTGCTAAAAGAATTTTTCAGAATTATTAAGTTCACGGGAATAACGCAGTACATGACAAGAATACAGTAGCTTAAATATTATAATATACGGTACTCAATTGTACAAGATTCTCTTCACAAGAGAGATTTCACATTGTATTTGAAACTTCATAGCACGACGTAAAAAGGACTTTAAATAATTTAATTAAAGTACGAGTTCCACATAGAAAATACAATGTATACTTTCGACCTAATAAAGGATTTACAAATCCTTAGAAATATATACGTCCTATAATTGGATGAAAATCTTTTAATACCACGTAGATTAAATAATGGTATTAATACGTTTTGTCCACTTTACATCTACAGAGATATCAATCAATTTTCTTAACTGGGATGTCATCTGAAAAATATGCATGCTGACGTTTATTAATTCAATGACATTCTGTGACAATTAATCACCATAAAGATTATAGATTTTGATTTCGACAGCATTCATTTTATATAGACTTTTGCTATAAAAATTCATAGCGAAATAAGTCAATCTGAAATTGACTTATTTCGCTATGAATTTTCATAGCAAAACTCTCTAGAAATACTAGTCCAGTCCCGCATAGGGCTAAATCTTGCTAGGCATTCAAATAAATACGTAGTATTTCGCCGAATATAATTCATACTTAAAATTTGTTTTAAGTCTATATATGAGGTCAGCTTGACTGTTTGCTTTGTCGTATACGAGAGGCAGGAACCAAGCCGTACTGACGATTATACGGTTCCTGCTTATATGAAACGCCCTCTTTTTAAAATGAAATTTCTT
The DNA here is from genome assembly GCA_963924295.1 of Dioctria rufipes. NCBI lineage: Eukaryota > Metazoa > Arthropoda > Insecta > Diptera > Asilidae > Dioctria > Dioctria rufipes. The sequence goes on along the minus strand of OZ002745.1, from coordinate 25,067,938 downwards.
TTTTCAAAGATTTTTCGTTTGCATAAAGAGTTCTTTCCAACATTTTATATGTCGACGTTTATTTGACAAATATGAATTAAAAAGAGAATAGGTACAACGCAAGTACAACGCAAGTACCTTGTGGTAATCTGGTATCGAGATGAAAATAAGACAATCAGACTGAGAAGCCTAATCCAATAAAAAACAAGTTTATAATGAACTTTGCCAAAAACTCGCTCAGAGTGAAGATAAATAATATCTAGAGTCTAATGATTAAAATCTATCAAAAGAATTGATGAAATTCATCTGCTTGGAAAAAAAACATGCTGATGAAAGAGTATTATCAGATTTGTTGCTCTATACAGAATGTTTATCGATGTGAGTCATGGTAAATAATGTAAAGTTCCAGCAAAAATAATTGTTATATAATTTGTGTAGAAGAAATGTGTAGTCAACGCTGTCGAATGCTATGGAAAAATCAAGCAGAACTAAGAAATATGGATGATTATTATCTAGCGCGCTTCGAATATCTGTAGTGACTTTCAGTAGAGCAGTCTCACACTCATGCCCAGGACAAAACCCAGACTGCAATCTAAAGAGCAAGTAATTGCGCTCGACAAAATTAATTATTTGCGAAGCCATCAACCTCTCTAATACTTTCCTAGGAAGCATAGTATACTTATAGGACGAAAATCGCTTGGATCATTAGGAGCAGAGTTCTTTGCCAGTGGTAACATTATAGAATTTTTCCACTTATTTGGAAACTGAGAATACGTAAGGTATGAATTGTATATATATAACAGGGAACCACATATTTTTGGAAGGAGAAGACTTATAAATCCGGGTGGGATACTATCATCACCGGTGGCATCTGATTTGATACTATCGATTGCTTCTAATACCTCGGAAATTATTACACATCGGAAGCTGAAGTTTACTGATTCTTCTACAAAGTTTAAAGGAGCTGCATGAGGAACTATAGAAGAGGCCAGCATAGAGGTTGCGAAAAATTGTTAAGAACGCTGTGAACATAGACCAAGTATATAAAGGTACCCATTTTCAAGGAAAACTAGTTGATTAGCATATTATTTAGTTTTAGTTTCCATTAATCTATGATTAAAATAACTCACGATTAATGTATTGGCAATGCCTTTAACTTCTGATAACTAAAGAGTATTTAGCAGAATTTGGTGGTTAACTGTGGAGATCTAAGAAAGTTGCACATGATTCGATCAATGTATGGTGCTATTTTGTCATGCATTGTTTTTAGCAGTCCATAAATTATTGTTATTATTTCATATACATAGATCTGTAAGGAACGAGAAGCCTAAACTGAGTCAGTGAGTCATTATGTATCGGATTAGCGAAAGGAGAGTTTTAATTTAGCTCATCTTTAGTAGAATTAACAAATTGACATAGTTTAAGAAAAGATCATATCTCCATTTTTGGCTTCAATGAGTGAACTTTTCGCCATTACTATTATGAAGGAAATTTTGGAAAATTTGTTTCTGCCTTTTCTATTTTATACATAGTTATGGAGGCCAATTTCCTATTTTCACTGTCAAGTCTTACATGCACAGCATTCACTTAAATTATTTAAACCAAAAGCAAATAAGTTTATCCAAGAACAAATAAATTTCACCAAAATATATACATATTTAACCCATTCACAAATAAATTCAAGCAAATAAAACACCTAAAAATTTTATAAAATATTTACTACAAAAGTTTTCGTTTTTAATTTAAATAAACAATTTATTGCATAATTGTCTGTTTATTGATTAGTGAAATTTCAAATGACATCTTAAAAAATAGCAGTCGCGCCCAAGAAGATGCATCCGTACTCTGGATGTATAGTATTTCCATCTGTAAACTGAAATGATTTTTGAGTAAAATGGCATATCATAAAGACTGGCATAAAATTGAGGGCAAAAAATCATTGCCGGATCTGGCCTGTTTCTGAATCAATGATATTTTGAATGAATCCCCTTTACGATATTACCCAAATCAGTTATGGTAGTCAACCATAAAGTAGATAACCAAGTAGCTGCCATCTAATAAAATTCGTATTAAGTATTAAATTATTTAGCTTGAAGAAACCCTTATCATTCAGCACAAAGAATCAAATGACATGGGTAGGCTCGAAATCGAAATAAACTGATGAGCTAAATTTAGAAGAAGAAAAAAATTCAATGAATACTTGAAAAGGTCGTCCATCTTTTGCCTTTTATATCTTCTCTTCTATTTTTGATAACGAAATTCTTTTTAGAAAAGCAAATCATATAAAGCTGTAAGGAAAAGTGTTAATTACAAAATTAGATTTTTTTTAAATTTCTTCCTTTGAAGCTGTTGAAGCTGTTGAATATGAAAAATTCCGATAAAATTTCACTAAAGGCAGTCCGGATTTAATGCAATAAAAACGAGTCAGCTAGTATTTTTATTAAATTAGGTGCTTACGAATGTATATCCATTGGTGAATGAAAAAAAAAAAAAACAGGAAGGGTTAATAATCGACCCCAAACTTCCAGACCAAATGAAATGTTGGAAAATATTCTTAGTTAGTAGTCTGTAAAATAACCTTACTAATTAATACTATAATGGAAAGTATTGTTGGATCGTAAATGTGTTATTCAAGATGAAGAGCCACGATAAGCTACATTTTGTCTTAAGAAACTACATCTAAAATGATGCTGCGGGCGGCATGAAACTGAGCATGACAATGACAACACTGTTTCAAACTTAAGATAACAAGAGCTACCGAGTTGGGGGATTGGAAAATAAATGATAAAGGAGCAACACATTTTATAAAAGGAAAATGTAGAAAATGTGCTTCTTGTATAAAATATGGGTTCAGACATTTTTGGGATCGAAAGTGGTGTAATGGCTGCAAATGACAGGCTTATTATGATGCGTTTAACACAACTCACTAATCCCATAGGTTTACTAAAGTACATATGTACATCATCAGCATAGTACTGAATACTTGCATTCTCAACATAGTGTAGTACCTAGATAATTACTGTACAGACTAAACAATAATGAACTGAAAACGGAACCCTGAGCCATCCCGCCGTTCACTAGAAAAATGTCAGACAAAAAAGTTCCAACCAATTTGATCGAAATCTCTCTATAAGTCGTAGGCATAGGAAGAGAACCAAAAAAAAAAAATTAGGAGAGTTTCTCTATAGACCAATATTCAAATACAAATTCATTTCTATTCAAAGCGACCCTAATGTATGATGTAATTTTCAACAATTTCGTGTCCCAGCTGCACGGTTAGAAATCTTGGTGTAAAAGATAAAAATAATGTATATACTTTTTAATATTAAGTCTTTCTATTCCAAATTTCAGATAGAAAACGATAAAGTTGAATATATACATCATTTGTATACAATGTCAGTCTAACGTTAATACGAAATTTCCTATAAAAACCGTTTCTATACGCATATAAGATAAAATGTATCCGAAAATGTTATAGAATTTATATTCGAAACTATAAACTCTATCAAATACGCATATAACTTACTTTATTTATATTTTGATGGTATATACTTTATATGATTTTGTTATAAATATCATATTCAGGTAGGATTTCGACGTGTTCTTTATACGTCTTTGAAATAAATTTCATACTACCTAGGGTATATATCTGGTAAAAATTTTCAGAATTTACAAGTGTGTACAATTTCTTTAGAAGAAATTACGGTTCTTTCTTTGGAAATGTATTCTTTATGCTATTTCGTTGTGAACTCATCAGTCATATCAAAGTCTTTGGCAATACGGCATCAGGAAAAATTTGCAAACACTTGGGAAACATTTAATTCCAATGCATTAATAAAAATGGGTAAAATTATGGATCTTACAACTGCTTTCATTAACGAGCACTATCAGTACTTGAAAAACATATGTATAAGACCAAAGGAAATTAAAACAGTTTCTAGGATTTAACAATTTGGTCATTATCGTCCTGGACTATTTATTACTTCTCCAGACGAACCAAGTTTAATAAGATTTTTTTCAAATTAAGTGCATTCTACTTTATGAAAATAAGTTTTTTTTTGATGTTACAAATTCAATACCGTAAGTTTTCGCGATTTTCACAACGCGTATGAAGTAGTAGAGAACTCACATGAAAATAATTTAGTTTTGTTTATACAGAAATAAATATATATTCAAAATAATTTAAATGACAAATTTCACTAAAATATGATGTTTTATTAATTTATACATAAAATTAATATAAATTCACTATATACAATATATAGTATAAACTTTATATACAAAATGTATAATTTATTTCAATCCCAGTTATTATGAAATTTATATGAAACATAATATAAATGAAGATAATATGGAATTACATATAAAAGTAATATACAAAATGGATTAGTTCCGCCTATAATTCATGATATCAATTTTATACTCTATTGATATAGAAATCTATAACAAGCTAAAGTATAAAGTTTATATTAACTTTTGTAAGGATTTATATATATATTATTCATGTATAATATTTACACCAAAATTTCTAACCGTGTGTGTATCTCACGCAATTAAAAGAAACTAAGCAGTTACTCTCTAGTTATTATGTTTTTATACCCTAGATGAAATCTATAGGGGTATACTAAGTTTGTCATTCCATTTGTAACACCTCGAAATAATGATGGTAGAGCAAAATGAATTGGACACCCACGCATAATATTAAAAGTTATTTTGATTTTTGCATGTCCGTCCGTCCATCCGTCCGTCTGTCTGTCTGTGCGCACGATAACTCGAGAACGCGTATACTTAGAGAGCTGAAATTTTGTACACGGACTTTAAAAAAAAAAGTAAAATTAAGTTCGAAAATGAGACAAATCGGGCAACTCCTTCGTGGGGTTGCCATACAAAACTTTCGTTTCCTCTGTATATTTGGACATTGCCTCAGAACGCATCGATATAGAGAGTTGAAATTTGGTACGTGGTGTTTTCATTGTACTAGCAAATAAAATTTCAAAAATGGACTAAATCGGGCAACTCCTTCTTGGTGTTGTCATATAAAAATTTAAGTTTTTTACGTATACTGTGAAAAACATCAGTCCAAGACATTTTTATTGTACTAAAAACTTCTTCAGAATACGAAATCCTATAAAATCGGTTATAATCTTTTTTTCTGTCCGACAAACCGTTCTAGAAATATATGCGAAAAACAACTTCAAAAATCAAACTCGCATAGATCGGTGACCATACGAAATTTGCATTCATCTAGGGTATCATAAGAATTGGTCTTAGACCAATTCTAGCTTTTTTACTTGTTTTTTCTTGTTTTTGTTTTTTATGATATTGCCAAATCTCAGGGGATAGCCTATAATGTCGTAGCACAACCTTGACAAGAAAGGAATAAGTGGTAGGGAATTGAAGATTATTGGGTTGAGCCAAAGAGGTGCCTGTGGACATTACGCTTCAATGTTTGCTGCTCATAACGGAAAGGGAAAACAGAAGATAGCAAGCAGTTCCACATTTGTATACTGTTTTGCTTATGAAGGATTCGCGGAAATTCAAGGTATCGCCGCCTAATCTGACTTCAAGGGTGTAAGGGTGAACTCGGGTTACAGCTCGTGTGGTACGCATAGGAAGAATTCTACAAGGGGTGAGGCTAGAGATATCCTAAGAGCAATAGCCATAGAAGTAGCGATAAAAGAGAGATAGACATCTGACATTACGCAGATGCTCTACAGGATCATTGATTCATATTGATATATCATCGCAAATAAGTCGGACTTTGTCTAACGCAGACAATGCACTAAGCCCAGCCCTTGCCCAAATATGGGAATTATATTCTAATCTACTAGTAGATTTGCGACAAATCTGATGAGAGTAAAATATTTCTTGCATTTTTGCCAGAAGCCCAGGCATTTCATCACGTTTTTGATAGCGCCAAACATATGATCAGAACAACTAAGATTGTTGGATATTTCAATGCCTAATATGCATATTACGAGATGGCAATTTCGCGATAATTTCTCCATCGACGGATATGGATTGAGCGGATGTTGGCGTACGTTTGAGTGATAACAGACAACATTGCGTTTTGAAAGCATTAAACAAGACCCGATTCGCTCTGCCGCAAGCGAGTACCGTTATGAGATCATAGTTTAGTGAACCGAATATGTGGCTTCGTTTGTCAACCACGGGAATCAACTATAGAATCAAACGAGTCCACGAAATCAAGGGTTCTGTAATCACCGCGGCATGGATTATAATACGGTCGAAAGTAACTTGAATTGAACTGCGCTAGAGAAAAGTGTCAATCCATTTTAAGAAAAGAGGGTCTAGATGTAATACTTGAAGTTTAGCTAAAAGAGTAGAATACCAGACTCTATCGAAGGTCCTCGATATATGTCTCTGAACATGTATACACGTATAGGTATTAATGCACAAAGTCATAATTTTGGAAATTTAATAGTTTTTTTTTCTTTTAACTACTATTTTGAATTAAAAAACAACCTCATGAACATCAGTTTTTCATATTAGTATATCATACTTGCCAAGTTTAAGCATATAATATTGCGCCCTAACGAGCATGCTACCTGGATCTAATTGTACTTGACAGTTGTATGTACCTAGTTAAATATAGTTGTATGTTGAGTATTTAAGGGTATTTAACAAATGAAGAAACTACGATTTGAAGTAGATTCAGCACACCAAATAAACTGGCGACAGAAAGTAACAATAATTCGTGAGAAATTTTAATTTCTTATCGCTTGAATATAAGAATGAAAATTCTGTTTGAAACATAAAGACAAATAAAAAACCACTCAATTAAATTGGGACAATTTTTATTGATTTTGTCAGGTGGGTGATTGGTGATATTCGGGACAAATATGCCCCTAAGTTTCACAAAACTTTTATTAAAAAAATTTGAATTTTATAAATCAAAAAAATTTGTGGTAAATTATTATAGTAAAGTACTGCAAATTGTCCATATTTTCACCTCTTGAAATATTTACCATTATTTCTGAGACACCCTGCTTATACATATGTACCTACTCCATTTCCTTAAAATTCGGTGCAATCTATTTTTTTTTTTTTTATTTATGCCGAAGCAATTTAGGTTTTGATCTTCATTGATTAATCGAAATCAATCCATAACAACACGGTTGGAAATTTTGGTATGTAGTATAAAAATATGTATATTTTTTTTGTTATAAAGTGCATGCATGCGAAAAATATTATAGAATTTTATAAATGGAATAATATGAACAGTATTTATACCAAATTTTATAAGAAATATGTATTAATTTTCGCAATTAATCTTAACATGCTATAAATTGGTTAACATTCATACCAAGAAAAATTAAAATTTATGTGAAAATGTATTTATTTCACGAATATTAGATTTTATACGAAGTTGGTATTGAATCTATTCGAAATTCTTATGGAATGTATTGGGATAAACTCATATGCCCTTATATTCAATTCTGCGAATGATGTTGCATTAATGCCATTAAAATATAAGTCTAATCCAATATAAAATATAAAAATGTGAAGTAACAGTGATTTTTCTTTGAATTCAATTGGTCATAGTATAGAATTAATATTTTAAGCATATTAAAAATTAGGGAATAACGGTTAATATTTAGTCGGAATTTCCTGGCTTGGCAAGTATTTTGCGATTGTGGTTAGTTTAACGTTGTTACTCGTGAAGTGAAGTGGTCGACATGGTTTTATATCCGGGAATTTATGTGACTTTTGCTTATGAAAATAGCTCTAGAAAAATTGTGCGAGTGGAAAAATACTGTAGTGAAAAAGTTGAATTGGAGTGCACATTTCTTTTCATCAAACGGAGACATTTCCAATTTATTTTTGCGCTTTGTTTAAACAAGAATCGTGTTTTATTCACACCTATCTTGGAACAGTTTTTTTTTAATTCAAAATAAAGTTACAGATTGGGTTGAGTATAATTAAAATGAAAGTCTGATTATGAGTACTCGAAAAATTTCATCTCTTCTTTCCTTTCTTGGAATCAACTATTCAATACATAATTATATGTACAGAACAACAGGTGGGTTGGGTCTCTTTATAATCTGGAATTGAAAATTACAATGTAATCCAAAACCAAAAATTCTGAAACGTGGCTAATATAATATCATCTATAATCTTCGATTATTCTTAATTATAATATTCTAATTTTAATGCTTTTTAGCTTTGCAAAACACAAATATTTTGTACGAAGATTTCGAGGGATTCACAAACTTTCATAACGCCACTGTTGTATCAGATTTCTTCATAGAATATGCTTCTCAATTCTACTTCCATCCGTGTTTTATGTTAAATGTCAAGAAAAAGAGCTTCTATAATTTGGATAATACGCAAGAATCTAGCACAAATTTGAACAATGCCTACAACCAAAATATTGTATCTGAATCACTTAAACCTGTTAGAAGAATCGATGCATGCATTGGGTCAAGCCAAATAGCAACTGTTGAGGTGATTACATAATAACAAAAATTTAGTTTGATTATAAATTAGATGATATTTATTATTTAGGCAATTAAGGCTTTTATTTCAAAAACGATCTGTGGTGAGGAAATTTTAAGGGAGCACGAGTGGCTAAAAACGTTGACAGATGTGCAAAGAAGGAAAATAATAGCTTTTTTAGCAGCATTCATAGAAGAGACTTTTACTTTTAATCCTTCACAAGAGGAACTCACATCAGTTGCTCGGATTGCAGTAAGCTTATTTCAATTCCTGAAATCTTCAAAAGCTGATACAATAGTGAGAATATAACTGTTATTGAAAGTTAAGCGGTTTAAAATTTACTTATTGTTTAGGACTTACTCGTTAGTCGTCAAAATACTGGCGTTTTACAAATAAAGCTCAAAAACGACCGGTCTAAAAAGCGGAAACTGGAGCAAAGTTTTGACAGCACGAAAGAGAACGTTGTAGTAGAAGAGGTTAACCTGGATGCAAACCAAATTCGAAAAGATTTGCCAGAACCAGTAGAATTAGCAAAAGCTAAACTGAAATCAACCCTATCGCACAGGCGAGCAGAAATTAAGAAACCTCAAACTGTCAATTTATACACAATACTTATAATTACTTGTTCACCTGTCCTGAATTGGTGAGAGCTCTGAGAGCATTATCTTAACAGACTTTATTGTGCTTTTTTGATTTCAGATACTTTATGACTTCAATTTGTCATATAAAGAAGTTAGCCAACATTTACTGGAAAAATGGTCTCTATATCAGTTAGTTATATTCACAGCGATTAAGAGAGCAGGAAAACGTATTACTGTACACAGAAGTAGAACGAGAAAACGGTAAAGCTGAGTCTATACCTATTTATTCTAGACTGTGATTCCGGAATTTTATCTTTTTTGAATTTAATCCGCTTGCTTCCACCACCACCTAATGGAAACAGAAAGATTAGCAGACTGATTGACAGATTGACAAACGACAAATACTTGGAAAATTCGCAAAAGAGATCTCCATACATTCTAGCTTTGGGTAATTCCAAATCGTGCATTTCTCAATTTATGTTAGTTTTAGATGGGCACATTATAGCTCTTCCGAGTACTTTCGACTATGTATAACTTAAACCTAATTCTTTGATAATATTAGATTGTTTGAATTACATTTTATTACGCCAAATAAAATTTTGAACTAATGAAAAACTGAGCATTTTAATTTGTATTCTTTCTCTCGATTTTAACAATATCTTACAGGTATTGCGAATTTGCTATAAATTGTATAAAAAAATTTGTGTAAATTAAATTTATACTAACGACGTATCCTTTTTATAAGAGGTAATATTAAATACATATAGATTGTATACTACAAAATAATAAACATGCTCGATATGAAACTCAGATGAATTTAATAATGAAATTATATTAAAAATATTTATAAAAACCTCTTATCTGGTTTATACAACTTTTATTATACATATTTGCATACCAGGCTATTATCTTTCCCACTCCATCGCATTATAAAAGTTTATAAGAAGCTATCTTATTAATTCTATGCAAAATTTTGTAAGGATTTATATAGATATTACTCTTTTATTAAATTTATACTAAAATTTTCAACCGTGAAGTAAAAACGCTACAATTGGTCTAAAATCAAATCTTATGTTACCCTACTAGATGACCCGTATGTATTTTCGTATGGTCACCCATCAATGAAAGTTTGACTTTTGAAGAGGTTTTTCCCATATATGTACTTCTAGAACGGTTAATGGGACAGAAAAAATGATTATAACCAATTTCATATAGGATTTCATACATTGAAGAAATTTTCAGTATAATAGAAACTTCTAGGACAGATCGTTTTCACAGTATGCGTAAAATCCTAAATTTATATATGGCAACACATCAAGAAGGGGTTGCCTGATTTTGTCCATTTTTTAACTTATATTTACTATTTTTTATGAAAACGCCGAGTACACAATTTCAGCGCTCTACGTAAGGGCATTTTCAGATAGTGTCCAAATATGTAGTGAAAGACTTAAGGTTTGTATGGCAACCCCCCTGAAGGAGTTGCCCAATTTATCTCATTTTTGAACTTAATTTTACTTTTTTTTTTTTAAAAGCCTCTAGGTGCACGCGTTCTGGAGTTATCGTGCGTACAGACAGACGAACGGACGAACAGACTGACATGTAAAAATCAATATAACTTTTAATATTATACATGCGTGTCCAATCCATTTTGCTCTATCAGCATTATTTCTATGTGTTACAAACAGAATGAAAAACTTAGTATACCCTATGATTTCATAGAGGGTATAAAAATGGTGGTACAATTGCATTATGAGATATAGCAAAATAACTATAAACTCAATGATTTTAACATTTTCATGACATATGACTACAAACATGGCTCAGATGAAATTCAGATTTTCGCAATAAAATAATAAATTCACCTTCAACCGTGTATGCTAAGAAAAAGTTATAAGCAAAACAATAAGAACGAAATCAATAACTTTTGAATTAATCATGTAACGAGTAAGCTAAATGAAAAACATCGATGAACTGGGTTATCCTCCTCCTTTACTTATATACAATCCAGAGCAGAGATGGCATAAAACCATACTATATGTATAAGGATGAAGAGATATTTATATACATATGTATACCTGGGTGGATATCCTTGAAGTTGCTTACAGAATCAAAGGTGACTCGATGCAAATTTATCTACAATTTCAGAGATTGTGTTCACGCTCCATTTGCTACCGAAATTAGATATCGATTTCGTTACCTATCTCGAAAGATGTGCATTTATTAGATACAATGTTTATTCGAGCGAAAAGATGTCACAATTTAATGTAAAAACTCTGTCTGGAAGGAATTTTCTTCACAGTAAGGATGACCAATGTATGAAACGTTTTTTTTTCTTTTGCTGCCGTAACTACATTTCTATCTCATTTCCAATTTAAATTAAAAAGATTATTTTGAATAAGATATATACTAAGCTCAAATGAGTACCCCTAGTAGTATCATAAATTATATTTAAAAAGAATGGACAGAATAGTAGGAGTGACCCAATTTTATTCCCAATTATATCTATCTCTGAAAACCTGGTTTAAAATTAAGCAAGAAAGCCTTATATGGAACTAATGCGAAACTGATTCAAGTAAATAGTCTCATAAGGGCTGCAGGGACTAAGTAACCGTTTTACCCAATATTCGTAAAAAATTATAATTACTACATGGCAATTCTGCAAAAACTTTATCCGACTAAGTTTCTTTTTGAAATTCCAATTGAAATTGTTATGTATTTACTACACCCAGAATTGTGTCAGTATTTAGAAATATTTGCTAAAATTAAAATATATTCAAAATCGAATTTAAAAATTTCTAATTTTTACAAAAGAGGCATGTAAAAAATTTCAACTCTCTTTGTAATCGCGTGTTCTATTGGTGTGAGCTTTGTATCATCTCATCTCGACAATATTCCATCTCTTTCGTTTCGCGTCTTAGTAACTCAGACCACTGTCTAATCACGGCTCAATTAACTACCCTAAACCGCTCCACTGCTCCACTTACAAGTAAGATTCTCTGGCAGTATAAAAATGCTAATTGGGAAAAACACGATCAGTATCTCAGAAATATTTATTGGTCGGTCTGTTTTGCTTCGAGGAATGTTGATGAATGCACATTAGACCTTAGTAACATACTAAGTTTTGGGATCTTAACAACAGCAAAAACGCTCATGGTTTAACGATAAGTGCAACCAAGCTATAAAAGCGAAAGAGTCTGCTTTTCATTCAGTCCAGTCCAGAACTGAAACAAGTCTACAAGACTGCATGGAACACTTGCAAGTCCATTATCCATTTATAACTTCATCTATAACTTCACTATTTAACAATGGTGAAGTAGTCGTTGACTCCCTGAATAAAGCTAATATGTATTTTAACTGCTAGATTCGCTTTAAATTCTCGTCTTCCACCCACTTTACAGACAGTGTATTACATCTCCCGTGCGGATGTGCACAAGAGCCAATACGCATCCGTACGAGGGATGTGTTCGACGTCCTTAAAGAGATCAACGTCTCCAAAGCCGCAGGTCTTGATGGTTTCTCGACCCTCTTAATTAAAAGCTGCGTCTCATCCTGTGCTAAGCATTTGCGTAAACTATTTTACTTATCTTATTCGACAGGAAAATTTCCAACTGCTTGGAAACTAGCTTACGTTCAGCCTATTCCCAAGAAAGGAGAGGGTAACGATCCCTGAAATTATCTACCAATTGCGATCACTTCGATTATTTCAAAGGTTTTTGAATCTATTATTAACTCAAAACTAATGAAGCATCTAGAAACTAATAATGTCATCAACGATTGACAATATGGCTAGTCTTGCCTGCATTCGCGTTACTCATTTGATAACTGCCGGTGAGCCCCAGGGCTCTGTTATCTCTCCATCTCTCTTTTCAATTTTCATTAACTTACTTTCAACCCCATCCATAATTTTACCGATGATAATACTCTTGATTTCGCTTACTCTTTTGATATTCTTGCGGACTCCCGAGGGAATCCCATATCTGTCAACCGAAATAGCATAATTAGATCATTGAATAACGACGTTAATAATATCCCAAAGCGAATCGTGTCGAATTCAATTCATCTAAGACCCAAAGTTGTCCATTTCTTTATGAGTTTTTCGCCCCCATTTCGTTTGATGGAGCACTAATTTACGATACACCATCTTTATGGCATTAATATTTCCAGTAAGTTAAGCTGAACAGATCACATCTTCTCTGTTGCCAAACAAACATCGAAATTTCTTGGATTTCTGAACAGTTGCAAGAAATATTTCAGCCCATCGAATCTAGCACTTCTCTACAAGTCCTACATCAGACTTAGAATGGAATATAATTCCCATATTTGGGTTGGAGCTAGCTGCACAGTATGAGCTTCATTGGATATTGTTAAAAAGAAAGCCCTCAAGCTGATTGGCGATGTGGCAATAATATTGTCATATCGACTCAATCGAGCACCGCTGCAATGTTGGATGGCTTTCGCTCCTTTATCGCTACATATAGTCTGATGAAATATCTAGTCTGAACCCTTGTAGAATGATTCCTGCATGCAATACTTGCGCTGCAAGCCGCGCACATCCTTTACCCTTCAAATTACTTTCGGCCTTACAGTAAAAGTCTGTCATGCTTTTTTATCTCGAACTGTGCGAATGTGGAACAGATTACCATCTTCTGTCTTTTCTCCGGCATACAATCTGCGAAAGCTTAAGGGCGACATACATAAATATCTCCGCTACTCTCCTCATGCCCCTAATATATGCTCTAGCTCGTTCCTGCGATGCTGTGCTTTGCATCATAGGGCCCCTCATGAGATTGGCGTAATATAAAAAAAAAATATTAAGTATATAGTGAAAAGAGAAGTTTTCATATGGCAACACTTAAGAAGTATTTGTCAAGTTTCGACCACTTTCAGATCTACAATAATTTTTCTCAAAAAACCATGTACAAAGGCTTCAATCAAACCAAGGAATCTAAGAGACTCTCTCATGGATTTCAAAACTGAAAAGCAAATCGATGGCTTAATGTCAGAAGGGTGTATCTACAAAAAATGTAAGAATGGTATCAGAAGGATGTTTCAGATCTTATCTCCTTATTATATTTACAATACAGCTTTATGTATATCGTTACAAAAAAGTGACCTTGTTTGTGTGTTTCACGTATAATCTCGTTCTCAAGTGTTCTTGCTGCCACTAGACGTTCTTTTATAGGATCATTTTACAATAATCCATTTCAGAACATAGTATGGAGTATATGTCTATATACATATTTTGTTTATAGATTCATTGGACATAACCAAAGAAGATTTCACAGTTAAGTCAATTCCACTCTAAATTCAAAATAAGTAAAATTGTAGTTACACCCTTCTGACGTAACACTATCGAAATGTATTCAAGTACTCGGCTTTATATAATTCAGTTCATTGTAATACTTAACTAACTAAGTATGCAGATAAGTTAGTGAAAAGGATAGTTTTGAGGAAAATAATTTTCACATCCTTATCAAAAGTACAATCCAATTAAAACTAACATAAAAATTCTGTTAAGGAGTTTGAAGAAAATTAATAAATATTCCAACATACTTCGTTATTTATGGACTGCATTCATTAGAAATTCCTCTTCCTCTGGGAAATTTTGCTGGTACGCGAAATAAGCATAAATACACTAAATACCAAAAACTTTTCAAGACAGTAAAATTCAGGCTGGTGGGGGGAATCTATGTAAAATCAAGTTTGAGGTTATGCCTTCTTATGTTTTTGAGCATTGTGTGGTGCAAGTTATCCTTAAGAAGCTCTGGCTCGTCATTTGGTTACATACCCGCTGGTACCTGTAAAATTCCTATAAACTATGTAAATTCTGCTGACTTTCTTATTTTATGCTGCAAGCATCCATCTCACATTCCCCTGGTAAGACTTCTTTCGTTATGTTGAGCTAATTAAAACGAATCATGGAACAAAACTTTATTGCATACGTAGTTTTTTTTTGTTTTGTTTTAATTTAATTAATAACTGTTTTCTCTCAAATTTCTTATACAAGTATGGTTATATGATTGATTAAGTTCATGGAAAAACACACAAGTTAAAATGAAGTTTGATTGAATGATTGAAGATGGAAAACTTATTCAAATTTCTATACAAAATATTGTAATTGTTTGGAACAATTGAGGCTTAAGGAATGTATGAACATCTTATAACCAGTCTCGAAATATAATGTAAATTAATATTTGGGATCAGTGATGATTTCGACTTTGCTAGACATTGTTGCCATATTTATTTGAAATCGGAATCAAATAGTCTGAACTCAAAACGTTGTTAAATATTTTGAATTTGAATTGTAAACTTATGCGGGCAGCGAAGAAATAGTGGGGAAGTTTAAAAATATGAGGCAAAAAGTACACTGCGATTATTTTGGTCAACTCATTTCCGTATGAAAATTATGAAAATTAGGAAGTACCACTGAAAGTATTTGTGTTTATATGTTAACTGAAATGAATGAATTAGTATTAGTGCTTTGCATCCATGAGATAGAGGTCATTCTAATTGCAATATGAGGATTTCACTTCTCTGTGATTCCTTAGCCATACCAAGCTTGTTTAGACAAATTTATTGTAGGCAAACTCAACCGGCTTCAACTAATTCAGATTGTCAATGGGCGGTCAATGTGTTATATGTACAATAGACATAGACCACCTATTAAGTGTAATTTCACTGGTCATTCGCATAAATTTTTCTGGGACTGCCATATAGAATTAAATTATTAAAAAGCGCAGCTATATATTATGCTCCACTCTAGAGCTGAAAATTAGATCCGGATTTTCTATTATTCGAATGTCCTGCAGATCTGTAGACTATCCGATTCCTGAAATTCGGATCCGAGCTATCTAGATCCGGCTCCAACCTATATGGATCTAAATCTAAGCTATTCGGATCCAAATTAAGCAAGAGAGATTCAATATTTCATTCAAATTACATTGCTTGATTGGAAAAATATAAATTTCCATATTCCCAATGAAACAATGCAATCTGGAGGAAATTTTGAACCTTTTTTGCTTAGTCAGATCCAGATCTAGATAGTTTGGATCCAGATCCGGATAGTTCAAATCCAGATCCGGATAGTTCGAATCCGTATTATTCGGATACCCGGATTTGAGGAATCACATCCTAATTTTTCCGGATGATCCGGATAGCAAATTATCTAGATACTTTCAGCTCTACTCCACTCCCTACACCACGGATATATCATTGGATCTTTGCTATTATTGAACCAATATAGCCGAAAACGATATACTTATATGTATGTATATACTAGCTGGCTCGGCAGACGTTGTTTTGATTTAGTTAAAGTCCCTGCATAAGAAAGTCTGGACAGAAGAGATCATTGGCGGACTTAGGGGACAGAGAGGCAAAAGGACCGAAAAATTGCCGCGCCAATGACTGAATTTTGAAAATAAAATCCTCAATTTAAATATGAGACATCAGAATTGACATTTATAGAAGTCAGTTAAAAACTATAGATTGATAACAGAAAATCATTATAAATAAAAATCTCAAATCAGTATTTCGATAATTAAATATTGAAATGAAAGTTCAAAATGCTTCACTTTCACTTTAAGCGGGGTATAACAGTTTTGGCGTTCATCCAGCTGTAAACGCCCGAGCTTCGTTCTCTCCTTGTTATCTCGGAAAATATTTTGTCAATTGAAGCGATTTTCTTTTGATCAGTAGATTCCAAGCTTTAATTTAATACTAGACTTGATTTAATTTCATCAGTCTTTGAAGTCATGGTAAGGTTAGAAAAATGTACAAAAATTTCACTTATTTTGATTTAATTGAATTCCGTTTCTCCGTAACTAGTGCCCGGATTTTCAAATTTTTGGTTTCCACCTATTTCCAGAGGATTAAGGAACAATTTGAGTTGATTACTTTTTCGATATTTAATTTTGTTGAAGCGTAGCATTAAAAAACCAAAGTAAAAAAAAAGTAGCAATTTTTCCCGTAAAAACGTTTCCGAGAAAAGCTACATTTAATAAAAACAGAAAATTTGACTTTTCAGGAGAGCAGTTTTTCTGAAAAAAATCGTGTTTACCGCCGATTTTGTATCGTTTCATATCGATATGTTCGTTTCTTTCGTTCTACTGCATAAAGGGACTCTAAAAATTTGACGATACAAGGGCAAAAACGGTGGATTCCCAGCTCCAAATATTGGTAAAAAAGGCACGTCAGAGTCGATCTACAGGTAAGAAGAAACTTGAGGAGACCATCGAAGAAGAGGAAGGAGAGCTGGCAATTTTTGAAAAAAAAAAAATATTTTGTATAATATTAAAATTGGTACCAAAATGTCCAGAATTACCTCTACTTTAATAAAAATTCATGCAAAATATATTCCATATTGTAAAAATTTTTATTTAAGTACGAAACTTTAAGTACATTAAATGTTGATTAATGTTATATATTTATTTTGTGTTTATCTGAATGCTAAATCATGAACAATATTTTTTGTAGGTCCATCAGGTCTATAAAGAAAAAGGATTGATGGTTTTCCAATACGTGAACACGCACATATAATTTTCTGTCAGAAAAATATGGATTTTCTAAATCCAAATGCCAAATTAATGGGAAATTTGAAACGTTTGAATTGAATTGAATTTCAGGCAATTTAATTGTCTATTTTCAATAAAACCAATTTTTCCATTACCAATATCCAACAACTCTTTCGAAACTACTTCAACGAATAAATTGTTGTTAAATGTAGTGTAACACGCATGTTTATTGTGACTGGCAATGTATGGAAACTTCTCCACAAAATAAATGATTTTAATACGTTGATTTCATCTGCATACGTTGGACTATTCCATGGTATTCCAGTAATGTTCGTTTGGAATCATCTAACAATAAAATTAGAGCGCCACCAAATAATATTTCGTTGCTATTTAAAACTTTTAGGCTTCGATATAATGCTTCTTGTGAATATTTATGGTCCATTGTACATTCATTCCAGATAATGGGGGAGATTTTTGCAGTTGTTTAGCCATGTCTGAGTGTTTTTTTATTGGTCTGTATGTTTAATATTAGCTCTAGAGACGAATGGGCTGTTCTTCCACCATCCATCTAAGTTACAGCGATGCCAAATGAAGCAATTGCTAATGCGATATTACCTTGAAATTTGACTTTGGTAAGGATGAGCAAAATTAAAACATTTGACAAGTTCCACTGGACGCGTTCAAAAAGAAAAAATCTCCTTCTATTGCTGTTGCAATCGCAAACATAAGTCTATCATTAATGGCCTTTTGTTCGTTTAACAACAATTTTTCATTTGTCGCAAGAAATGAAGCCAAATAGTTAGTATTAAATTGTTATTCAAAGTTGCATGTCATTATTGACTAAGTCATTTGCTGGTCGATTAGGTGAAGGCATTCCCAAATTTATCAATGGTTCATCCGAGATGGGTATGCACATGTCTTCGATCATAACCAATGCTTCGTTATACATTTCTAATGTGAATTGAAGATTTACGTCTTGATTTGTTGTTCTTAACTCATTGAATTTTTATATTTTACACATCATTCAGTTGAGTTTGTTGGAAAGCATATTGTCAACATTATGACGAATAATTTACAAATTCAATCTAGAGAAGAACTAAATGCTAGTTCGGCAAGAGTTATATCCAAATAATTGTCACCTTCAAGCAATTGCAGTTTTCGGCAAGCGTCATAATTTGTACCATATAATTGACTATTAATTGTTCTCAAAAATTCGTATGACGTTGGTTCATGTACACACGTATTAATAGCAATCGAAAATAAAAGCACTCACATTGTTTTGGATGAACGGTGTATAATCGGCCTAATGTATTTGCTACAAATATTCCCTCATAAGCAGTAACACTAACAACTCGATTGCGAGGCTCCCATTTTTTTTATGATTTATTTCATGTAAAATATATTGAAACTTCAGAATAAAGTAGTTCTTGCAAATTGACCGTAAATATTTTTTTGTTTAATTTGATTTCAATGGGTCAAGTTGTTCAGAAGTTACACGATCAGTAACAGACGCACCAAATATTACTTATATATATAAAGATTATTTTTGATATTTGTTATACATATATATATTTATATTTATACATATGTTACATATTGTTACCAAAATTTCCCCCATTACATAAGTACCTTGAAAGCATTTGCGGAATAGATGAAGACGAAGTTATACAAAATAAACTTTGTTTTTTTTTTTAATATTAAGCTCAGTCAATTTTAAACTTCCTCAGCTTTTACACCGAATACCTATTTCTTCTACTTCATTCATCAATTAATTTATTAATTCACGAAAAAAGTTGTCTAACAACTGAGTGCCTACCATAGTTAGCACAATACTGAAAATACAGTAACAAACCTATTTCAACACATCTCCATCTACCAATAAGAAGGCAATAATTGAATGACTTGGGCATTAGGAATTCAAGGTATGAGAGATAAAAATTAAAAATAAATTTAAATAAAAATTCGGGGATTAAAACTCTCTGGATAGAAAAAAAAAGTCCCTTAACCTTCAGCACTTAAAAGAAAAATCGCAATTCGTCTACTTACAGTATGAAATTTTTATCAATATTCTGATTTATGTAAAAAAAAAAAAATTCAACTTCCTTCGCGATCCAAATTTAATACACGATACATATACATACAGTAATACTAGTATCAATTATTCCTTAACTGAACCACTTCAAGTTTCCCTCAGGCAAAAAGTTTTCTGAATCCCATAGCGCAAAGAACCTGCATCAATATCTCTATCCGTTCCAGTTCAATTAAAACTTGAAAACTTTTCAGTTTGGATAAGGAATCTTCAACTGATTTTTTTTTATATATATATATTTTTTATACATTAAAGCTGCCATTTATAATTTTAGTATCCTTCGTAATCCTTCGGGAAATTTATAGAAAGCAAAAGAGCATCCTTGAATCGATAACAGAGAGATTTTCTTAAGAGTTTGGGTCTAGTATAGATGGCACCAAGTCAAATCAGAAGAATCTGGGAAAAGTTTTGCTGCCTGTGTGGATGTTATTCGACCCAGAATTGGCGACGTCCAGACGCCACTATTTACAGACGACACACAGCAGTATAACATGATAGAAGGATTCAATATATTCCTGCGCAATAAATTCAATGTAGGTCACTCGAATTCTTGTGTAGATATCCTAAAAGATTTTTGTAAGTTTGTAATTGTTGGCAGAGGATAAAGTGTAAGGACACTTTAAAAATTATTTAATGCTTGACGCAATTGCGGAAATTTTTAATGGATTTGGGGGGGGTTTGAGTGAGAGATGGTAAAAGGCATGGTATAGTTAGGAATTTTTCTTGTTTTTTTTTTTTAAACTTTCTGAAATGAGAGAATTAAAATTTTTCACTTAGTGAGTGCCAACCTTGTATGAATTGAACGATAATTTGCGGAATTTCTTACTTTCGAATAGTCGTAAACTGAAAAATAAAATAAAAATTATATTTTTGAAAAAGATAAATTTACATTCAGTTAACTTAAAAACAAAAAAGTTTAACGATTGAGGTCACTCTATAACTTACATATATTAGTTATTAATAGATGCAAGAGTAAATCGAACTCATTCATGTTTTTGCCATGTCAGGCACTACTAGAAACGAATTTCTTCGTTGGATTTTTTTAAATTTTATAAATATGAAATGGAAGAAAGTAGGGTAACGAATTAAGAAAATAACTATTCCGAGTTGGTGAAAATTAGGTTCGGCAGCGGGATAGAAATCAGAATAACCAATGTTAGTCATATTGATCAACGTTGAAAAAAGTCTATTGAGTCTGAAGTTCCCAGATATGTGCAAATTGTATCTATCAAAACTGCAACCCAGAATTCCATGTTATAAGTAACAAAACTGTTTATTTTAAGACAAAAGTTTCAAACTTCTTCTTCTTCTTAAAACACTGAGTGGGAAGCGATATGTTTAAATTATTATATTCAACCTAAAATAGATAGCAGTATCTGCTTCTGTTATACATAGAGATAAATATGATACATGCACACAAGCTATATCATTCTATAGATGTCTAGAAACTATAGGAAATATATTCGAGGGATATAAAACTGTGCTAGCTTATAATGACCTGCCTCCACGAATGGACTTTATAGATCCTACTACGATCAATTATCACAGATTTCTACTCGAACGGCTAACAAGATTCACTTATGAAATATGAAATTACATTGGTACCGCGCAATCATAATAATAAAAATACGAGATAACTTTTTAGTTACAATAGCCAATGTCGACGTCGCATGAACCCGGTAAGGTAGTGAAACTAAATTTCAGTTTTTTTTTTTAAATATAAAATTGACGACTTTCTAGTCATAACTCAATTTGAAATTTTAGTCATGGATAAATCCTTCAATTGACTGTCGGTCATTAAATGATTAAAACGAAACCTTTTAGTGATATCTTAGAATTATCTTAACTTTTTGGTAATGAAAATTATATTGTACCAACTACATTATTTATCTTTGAAGCAACTATCCAAAATACATGTTTGACTACAGATACATGATTTATAGGGGAAGTGAATATAATTTTAAAATCGAAAAAAAGAAGGAGAAATAATTTAGAATGTAAATAAGGTAAAATAATTCTACTGAGATAAATAAAATCATTTTTTTTTTTTTAAATAGAGTATATTTAAATTTCCCACAGTTTTTTATTCGTAATAGTCAAGGTCAGATCACAGAATCAATTTGTAGCATCGGTAGTTCAGTTAATAACCGCGCTGACTATCATCCCTGAGGACGTGGGTTCGATTTCGACCTAGGCTTAGCTCTGTGCTTATCCCTGTATCTTCTGCATTTTTCCTCAACTCTCGCTAATATTTAATTCTTCAATTGACATGCATCTGTGTTTTCTAAGGAATGTCTTCGCTTGATCATAGACAAACTAATAAGATACAAAGACTGGGCAAGTAGAACAAAAATCTGCAACGACTCGCTCGAATATAAAATCGATGATACCTCGACTATACCTCGATTTACTGACGTAACCAAAGGGTAAAGGCTGAACCGCAATGGACGTATACGTAAATAAAACGACTTACGTAATGCGATTGCACCCTTTAAATTAAACATAAGGAAGCTTTCGTTAAGTTTAAAAATTTCGGTAAATAAAGATGCAATAAGAGTCGCTCGTTACGTCCGGACGTGTATTTCTTTCTAATGATATTAATGAAATCGGTAACATTCTTATTATTTTATTTTATTGTAGAAGAAAAATGTGGAAAGATGTGGTCGCTTCTAAAAGAAAAGTTTGCGGAGGAGCTAAAAGACGAAATATTGTTTCTGGAAGTGCTGCCGGTTTTTCTGCTGATTGTTCTTATATTTTTTATACAATGTCCGCAAAAAGGCACAAATCTTCAATTAAATCAACTTCAATTTGTTAATTTTTTTGCTTTTACCATGTATTAAATGTCAAGATAATAACCCTTACGGAATGTGATGTCTACTTAGGGCAAAAATGTTAATAATCCGTAAGTAAACCTCCAATAATACATAAATTCTATAGAAAAAATTTCCAGTAAATTTCTAAGAAAAAACTGTGGGCATCCTTACATCACGTCCAGGCATCGTTGATCTTATATTGGCTTACCCTTTGGTTACGTCTTTAACTAGGACCTATTGAAGGTTGTCTCGATATATTAATTCGGATCAACATTTCGTTATTTGGTTATATCGAGGGTTTAAAGACACTATAATCTCCAGTATTTTTCTAACTAAGATCTGTTTTTTTTTTTTCTTATGATTTCAGCTTTCATAGTAATCGTCAGTGAAATATCTAGTCGTCAGAATTGGCCCTTGTTTCAGTATCAATTGCTTCAAATTTAGTCCAGTCTTTGCGAATTGACACCTTTGTTTTTAAAGTAACATAAATGGCACAAGAACTAGATGTCGCATGGCATTCTAGAGCAGAGTATACAGATTGTGAAATGGTTAGTGAATCCAGGAATGGACCATGCATATTTTAGAACGTACCGAAAGCATATTTTAGAACGTACCGAAAGCAAAAGTTTTTATAAGAGCAGTTTTGTATACATTTGATCGACTTCGTCAACACTTGAGATACAAAAAAATATGAATCACTCGACGTATACATCATTTCAAAGGTTGTGGTCCATTCTGGAATGGACCACGCAGCCATATAAATTTTGTATACCTTTTTGGTACTGCGCATGCGACATCTAGTTCTTGTGTCACCTATGAATGTAGTCAATATATATCGTCTTCATGGATTCATTGCCATAATTGATAATATTTGGCTCCATATCTCGTTTTTGTTATACTTGATTCATAGTAGCCATCTTGACCGTTCTATCGATCCTTTCACCTAATTTGTATGTGATTTTATTTTCTGTGTTCTATACCAATCATGTCGGTGAATTAGTGAATATTAAGATGGTTCTTCTTTATATCTAATTTTCTTCCTTTAGCTGGGTTTAGTGTTGGCCATACAATTAGTAAGTGAAAGATAATGGAAGGGTTCTAATGGATGTTTTTTTTTCCAATTTATTATTTTGATGACATGGATATCTTATTTGGAAAACGTCTATCACTTAATAAACTATCTCTATAGAGGACCAAATTAAAGTCCTTAGACGCCCTAAGCACTGACACGATTTTGGTGCACCGATATTATATCTAACTCAACATTGAAAATATCTACAAATTGGCTAGCTCTGGTGGCAAACTACAGAGAGGAAATTGCACAGCGAACATTTGCTTTGGTTCACTATGGATTCACGTATACAGAAGAAAGCTGTCATTAAACAAGGAAATATTTAAGTTTTTGTACAAGCACAAGCAAATATTTTCAGATTTCCTCTAAATTCGTTCGATTGAACGGAGTTTTTCCCAGAACATATCCTGATGTTCAAACGAAAACGACATTAGATAAATGTTTTTAATTTTACTGTAATATAAAACCACTCTTACAGTGATGTTCAAAATTGTCTGTAGTAATAGTTGCATCTGGGCGCACAGATCCAAAAGTACAAATGAAGTAATCCGAGTTTTTTACAATTGAACAAAACTGAGAATGGGAAAATGAAAAGGATGAATGCAGTATCAAGCCTCCTAACGCTGGTATTTGCATTAAGCCCAGCTTTTTCGATGACGTCGTACTAGGATAGCATTAAAGTTACCGATAATTACCAAAGGGTCACGGTTAATCGTCATAAAATTCAAAGAAGGCGCATGCTTTTATGTATCTGTTGAGCCTTAACCAACCAACAATGATTGTCACAAGAACCAAAACAAAAATTTTAATGTAAGTAAAAGAGATTACGGGTTGAAGGGAAATAAATGTACATATACATTAGAACATACAAAAATTCAGCTAAAATTTTAGTAATGTAAAATTGAGAGAGAAGCAGTAATTGTTCATTTAATTTTCAAAGCACATTTGTATAATTGATCAAAACGCTTTGAACAATTTACCAGCAAGAATAGTTTGATTTAGTTTTTCAATGAACCTTTCACACCTTGCTTTTTATATTCAGGTCTTCTTAATTTTCTTTTTAATGAAAGCGTTTTTCTTAAGAACTTCCAACTTTGTCTAAAACTTTACTTTATATTCAACTTTTCTTAGCTTTTTTCAAAGAAAGCATTTCTCTAATAACTCACGATATTTTCTTAAACTTTCTTGTATGACGGTCGAAAAATAAATTCCCCGAGGTTTGGAATAGCTGCCCCCAGATACCCACGCAGCATGATATAGAACAAACGTATGTGAAGAAATTTGAAAAGCTTTTATGCAATAGAATTGCATCAAGAAACTGTAATCTGATATGCCTGTTTATATTATTATTAATTTTAAGACGGCAAGAATAATTGTATGTATGTACTCTTAAATTGGAGAAATTAAAATGACACGTATTAATACCCTCTTCACTATAAATAAAAAGAGATTACTCTTTTGGACTTTTTACCGGGTTAAACTTAATTTTCTTCAAGAAAGAATTTTTTGGGATATCTCCCTATATACCGGAGATATTCACACCCAGAATTTATTCTGAGTTTATATGAGTAGAGATCGGTTTGATCTATTTTCAAGCGTCTGCAGCAGGCAGAAAACCAAGCTGCACCGATGAGTGGAAGGTTTTCTGCTGACACGAAACGCTTCTTCTTCTTCCTTTTTCTTCTTCATTTTTCAGCCCACTGCGTGGCGTATACAGGTTCGATTCGCTTCGAATGAATCTGTTTCTTTAAAATTTTTTAAATTTTTTTTAATAAATAAAAAAATTGTTTTTTTCTATTTTTCTTAAACTTTTCATTTCTTTCTTCTTTTTTCATTTTTTCATTTGTTTTTCTAATCACCCAATTTCGCTATTTGGGACCTGTTGATGAGTCAAACCAAGACTTGAAACTTGTCACCAAAAATTAATGGGTTGTGTGATGAAATAACAAATTAGAACATTTTTTAGCTTTTGCTATATACCGGAGATATCCCAAAAAATTCTTTCTTCACTATGTGTATGTAATATTTTCAATATCCCGACCCTAGCTTAATGAAATCCTTAAATATAATGCACCATTTTTTTACACACCCTGTAAATACAGGCATAAACAAAATTGATTTTAGACCAATTATACAATGCCCCTAATTCATTTTATTGTCAACATTCTAACTATTATTGATAGAACAATATTTTCATCAGAATTTTATGAATACACACACTACATATATTGTATATCATCAATTATACCACTCCTCTTGGTAAGGCTAAATAAATAAAATAAAATTAAAATAAATAAAATAATCCAGCATGAACCAGCAAAGTCTAAGCTTTCAGAATGCAATTTACAGTTTCCTAGCGCAAATGTTGTAATCTGAGTTCTTAAAGGATTAAATAAGATAAGCAACTCGTAAATCCTGTTGTAAACAAGAAGATGTGATAAGCAAGAATACTTAACTCTTCCCAGTATAATACCATTTCCTTCGATTTGCATCCTTCTATAGAGAGAAGAATGTGTTCCAGTTTATTCTCCGTCTAAACAAATTGCTAAGTGAGGCAAAATGCAGGACAGAATTGAAATGTACTCGTATACACACATATAAATGTTACAGGAGATTATTTCTCTTTCTTTTTGTTTTTTTTTGCATTTACAATATTTTCATCGAGTGGGTGTGAAAACATTCTTAAATTTTTCAATTTTTTTTGTAAATTATTTTTCCTTTTCTTCGTTTAATATTTTTTTCTTTCAATATTTTCTCCTCGTATTTTGTACATTTTTCAGCGATTAAACGATAACAAATTGTTAAATGTGACTGAGTCAGTGATTCTTTTTTATATTTTCGAATACAATTTCCTGGCAGGTGTCCTTATTCGTTATTGATGGCGCCATTAGAGTTGCAGAGAAAACAAAACAGAAAATTGATTTATTTTAAGGATTGCGAAAAATATAAGAAATAAATCGAAGACTGTGTGTCAGACATTGAACAATTATTGATGAGTGCGCTTAGTTTTGAAATAATGCACACATACATACTTATACACACATCCAAACAAATTAAAGGTTCTCCAATCAGAGATTATATGTATATATATTTTTTTGTTTTAGAAACCTACTTCTCACTTGCTGTAAAGGTTTTTCTTTAATTAATTTTTGCATGTACATACATAATACCCTCTTAGTAAAGAGAATTGTTACATAAAACAGGAAGAACAGAAATAATCCCAGTTTTCGTAGTTATTATATTTTTGTATTTTGTGTGTGTAGTGTAGAAAATTAAATAACACAAATAAAAGAGATTAGGGGCTTCTCGTCGTCTGTTGTAGAAGAAAATTATGTCACAGAAGTATAAGCAGAGAGTATTTAGCTTGAAGTAAAATTACGATGGCTTTGTAGCAAGTCTTTTCCTGAAAATTATACGTAATATCTATTTAGTAAACAGAATTAGTTACTTAGATTTGGCATGGGTTTTCTTTTTTTTTTAGATGTAACAATGTGATTATCTGTTCTTATTCATTTAATCTGGCGGAAAAGCATGCAGTAGTTATTAGAAGTATTTAAATTTTCTAGTCACGTACCTAAAGCATTTACAACACTTGAGGGTAAGCAGATATTAACCTACTTATTAAATGTATGCAAATGTTCTAGTTACTAACTTTCGGTTTGTCAAAACCGAAATTAAATGTAACTTTTGGACAATCTCTTGTACATATTTGGACTAATAACAATATACCGAAACATATACATAAGTGTTCGTGATTTATCATTAAAAATAACTTAATTATCATCAGACTAAATTAAAAGATACCAGAAATTAATATAGACATGATATCAGAGAGCTTAACGTGAAATCTAAATTCAAAATCACTAACTCTATTAACCATCTCAGAGAAAGTTCTGAAATAAATATTTCTGTGATTGAAGTTAACAACAAAGCATTCGTCAATATTGAAAACCATAATTGTAGGTGGTCCCATAATAACGGATGGCTAGTATTAAGCCTATTCTGAGAAAATAAACCATCAATCACGCGACGGCCACTTGTAGCATTTTCATTGTTCATTTCGATTCAGTACGATTGAAGTGCTTCCTTATTTGGCACCAAAGTGTAGACTTATTACGGGAAAAATGTCAAATGAAAAAATAAAAATAAAAGAAAATTTAGCCTCGTTAAATTATGTATGCGAAAATTATGAAACTTTTTCTATTGCATCCCTTACAAGACATCTTCTCTAGGTAAACGTAATTTTCGAAGAATTGTAATTAGAAGTAGAATTATCGAATGAAGCCATTTTTGAGTATAATTTAATATTTTTGCAAATCACCCTATTAATGGATGTAATACAGATAAAGAATCTGGTTGCAGTGCCGAAAAAGATGAATTTCACTTTCAACCACCTCGTTTAGTCGTAAAATATTGATTATGTTATGTGCAATGCAAAGAGTTGGTCAAGATTTGGATGCTGATGATAATAATGACGTGCCACCTTTGAAGAGGTGAGGAGTCTTTTCTAATGCACAAGGGCAGCCATAATTATCGTCTCAGGTATCCTTCTGATAATTTAAATCAAGAAAAATTGCATTCGAATCGCAACAAGCTTAGATTTTCCGCAGCTTTTCTTTAATTTGTATGCGGGCCAAATTTATGTTTTTTTTAGAGATTTTATGCATTAGACAACGGAAAATATCCACAGAAAAGGATAAAAAAGGACTAGAGGAATACTTGTCTATTTACGAAAGCGAGACACCATTCTGTGGAGAAAACAAAAACAATTGGATTTGGTTTCAAGAAATATTCTCTGCCTATCAATATCTACGATTGTAATTAGAATCTGTAACCTCTGGATGTTTTTTACACTTCAACCAAATTTCTATGCGGAATAGTTAGAAAAGTGTCATTACACTCCAACGTGGACATCAATAAAATGTCACAAGCATCTTATATCTACTGCTTCTTTAAAGACAGTAACATACATATTCTTAGTTAGACGTTAGTTTTTACGATGATAACAACAAATTTCGATGGAAATTAGATAGATCAATGCAATCTTTGAGCACATGGTGAAGAAAAAATTGTAGTTTCTCAGCCAAAGGTAACATGAGAGAATTCCATTTATTGTTACCACATAACAATAATAATAATAATTTTTTAGATAATTACTAATTTTAATAAATGAATTGATTTAGTTAACAAAATGGAACAACTGGTGGCAGGCAGTAATCGAACAACAATCTGGCAAAGAAGGTATGGAGCCGTTTTTGCATACTTGATAAATTCTTGGTTTCTGACACGTAAACTAATGCTAAATGATAGTCACGCGGTAAATCTATTAAAATACTACAAATACATGCCCCGAATTTAATGAAAACATCTCTTCGTAAAGTTGACGAGTTCTTGGTATTATTTACGATATGCGTTTCGATGACTGAAGTCATTCAATATATTTTTTTTTATATAGGCAGGGGGACCAGAGATCTGAACCAAGGACGGCAAGGCGGTTCATTGTGTTAACTTGCTAAAAACTTTCTCACCAAAACCTTCCTGTCCTCTTAATGAAGCGAATCAGGTCTCGATAAAGTAAGTTTTTCACGGATAGGAGGGTAGATCCAAACATATCCAGCTTACTCCGGGCAAAGGTCGGACAAGCCCAAAGAAAGAGTTCGGTTGTCTCAGGCTCTTCTTCCAAGCAGAACAGACTTCTCAGAGCTGTCAACAACTCTCATTCTTGGTAGCGTGAAGCGAGTTGTGGCCGGTACTGATGCCAAACATAGTTCTGCATTATTTTCTTCTGAGCTCCAAGAGAAAGTCGGAGAAATTGGCAATAGGTCCATTAAGAAAAAATTTTGTGCCCCGCAAGTACTAAGGTGCTGATGTTTCATGCGAACATCCTCATGGATGAGAGAACTGATCACCGAGGCGGCAACACCAGCAGCCGGTTCCGTTCTATGGAAGAGAGAGCCAGAGCCAGACCTGAGCAGAAGGTCATCCCATTCATTCCCCATAATCTGGATATGCCTAGGTGCCCACACACCTTGTTGTGGATACACAGCTTATCTACATACGACCTGCAGTCCCGCAATAACTGAGATTCTATCCGAGGGCAACTGAACGCTACTGATTATCCGAAGGATTTTCAGGGAACTTTCCCTTTCCTAATCAAGGGCCATCTTCGCTGCCATTGCTATGGCGAAGATTTCAGCCTAGAAGACAGTGGTGTATCTTTCAAGTGAGTATTGCAACCAAATGTCAGGATTAATAAAGTAAGCGCACCAGCATCGGCTCCCCCATTAGTGAGAGATCCTTTGGTGGAAACTTTTAGCGTGGGTCGATAAGGTACTACCCTCAGCCCACTATTCTCTTTCAAGAAAATCCACAGAGAAGCGACCCCCAAAGCGATACTCCGGGGCCATCGCATCAAATGGCATTCGAGCCAGAGCGTTCCGGTTCCAGCAATACGCCAAAGAGCAATGGAAAGAACAAGTCCAGCCGTCGTTTCAATATCTGCCTTAGCGAAGTCTACACACAGCCCTCTTGGCATGATCCAGAATGACATGATCCAGGGATCAACACCTCAAGGACAGCAGTAGCCATGGAAAAGCATGGAGTCTGTAATACCTAGGTAAGCATACCTTTGCAGGCTCGCTAGCTTCCGGAGCGCAGTGCCCACTTGCGTCCTCGGTCACCATACACATGAGGCATATGTGAGCATGGGTCATACAGTCAAGGTGTACATACAGTGCACAACACTTGGATGCTTGGATGAATTGAAAAGAGGCTGAGTCCCCCGGCCCGGGGGGGGGACTCTGGAAATTAGGCCACAACAAGCCCATTGTTCACCCTACAGACTCCTACAGACTTATGAGCAATAGCTCATATCTCCCCACCGGACGCTATAACAAAATTCAGAATTGGCATCAAGCAATCATTGCCTGACTCGAGCAGTTCTACCAGGTGTGAGCCAGGGAATCTGTACAGCTTTCCGGAGAGAGGCAGACAGTGACACAAGAAGTGAGTCAGCGTTTCGGGTTCCTCTCCGCATCCTTTACATATAGGATCATCAACAAATCTCATCTTGTAGAGGTGAACCCTGAGAAGAGAGTGCCCTGTGAGAATTGACACAAGTGTTCTCAGAGTTGACTTGCTCAGTCCCAGTACCTTTTTCGTCTGATTTGGGTTAGGTTTATTACACAGTTACTTAGTAGCTCTGTCCGAGGGATCATCCAGCCAAAGGCGACTGTGTTGGCAATCAGCCCAGGCCGAAATTTTAGATGCAAGAATGTTTGGTACAATCCAGATTGTAGACGATGATTCCTCTAAGGTTGCACCAATACGAGCGAGGTCATCCGCCCTTTCGTTTCCGCTGATATCGCTGTGACCTGGCACACACAAAACAAGTACCCTTTTACACAGCGAGACCAGCTTTGAGATTTTGACAAGGCCTTTACAGCTGCTTGGCTGTTCGAGCAGATGGCAATGTCCTTGTTCACCGTATCCTCATTGAGGAGATATCTTCCCGCCTCAAGAATGGCCTTGACTTCCGCCTGAAAAACCGTAACATGCCTTTCAAGGTGTATGGCGATTTCCATACGAAGATCTTCACACACAATTCCTGTTCCGGTATTTTCTTCAGTTTTGAAGCCGTCTGTGTAAAGAATAGGGCTTGTTAGTGCTTGAAGCACAGAGTGTGACGCCCAAGAAATTGAGAATGATCATTAATGCAAAAGCCGATATAAGATCCTTGAGGGACATCGGATAGTAAGTATATCTAAACTATTTTTGTAAGATTGGCCTCACTGAACATTACATATTGTTCACTGTACTCCAAGTAGGAAAATTGCCATTTTATTACAAATTTAAAATAAATATTTAAATCGGAATGTTTAAAATGCGTTGCTATAATGAGAAAAAATTTGAAGAACAATAAAAAATGTTTTATTTCATCCCGAGAGATTAAAATTAAAAGATTTAAAGGACTAAGTGAATAGAAAAAACAGACATGCACGATCAAAGAAATGAATTTTACTTCCTGTACAAAATTTGTGAACAAAAATATTTTATAATAACATGCGGCCAATCAATATATTAACATAGCATATTATGTTTAGAAGTAGTATAGTATGATATTAGAAATCATCCAAATGTACTCAGAGCCATAGTTCTCAAAACAGGCCACTGAGCGAACCTTCGATCCACACCCACAGATAGATTGTGGTGTTACGAAAGGCGCAGTTCTAGTTCTAGTTTTGAGAAATTTACATTGTACAGTCCTAGTAACAATCATATTCGTAAAATACTTTACTTACATGCACTTATAAATCATGACAAAAATTTATTGACATTTTTATTTACCTGAAAAGAGAAAAAAAAAATATTAAATTCTTAGAGAATGGAAAAATTCTAAAAAATTGTTTATATGAATGTACGTCGTTTATGAAGTAGAAGGGGTTAAATATTTTTTCTTGTGATTTTATGAATTATCCTATAATTTCTAAATGTTACATCCTTTGTTATTGATTTAATAATTGTTAAATACAGCAGATCCATAACACAAACCAATTTACAAGCTTAAAACCAATGTACATATTGCGACTATGGACTGAGGTAAGGTTAGGTACGCAGCGGAAAAATTCCACGTATTTGAAAAACTAGCAGATTCGAAGCGCTTATAACGGGTTACTGATATGCTTCCAAAAGAGTCTTCTGTGAAAGCAATCTGAAGCAATTTTGTTTTGAAGTTATTGCTAAAATTCCAGGAAATTGAAGGTGAACTTGACCATGAAAGTATTGTTGTATTAACGCCGTACTAACCATTACATGGTTCGGATTGTTTCAAAGCAGATGTTTTGCTTTTTGAGATAATTGAAAAATTTGTTGAAAGAAAAATATTAAGGCTGCAAATAAAATTATAAAGTGTGCTGTTGCAAAACGTGGCTATTTCATCAAAATTTAATTTTCTTTAACTGAAAGCAACACTGATAAATATATGTGGCCGACACTATGTAGCTTCAGAAATCACGAAGAGCTTCCAATGTGCTTTCCACAAAGTGCTTTATAAAAATATATATAAAAATTTATAAAAATATATATATAAAAGGAAGTGCTTACTTCTGCGGACATGAAATGCTAAAATTTAAAAGAATTTGATTTCATTTGTTGAATGAAACAGAGCAACCAGTTTTAGACAATAATCATTCAATTCAATCAATGTTGAGAGGCAATTTTTAAAATATTTAGCCAAGAACTCTAAACGATTCGAAGCAACCAATTAGATTGATTTTAGAATTATATTTAGATAGATAAAACTGACGTGAGTGTATCTCTTTTCTCCATCGGAATGGGGGTAGGGAAATTAAAGAGGTTTAACATTTTTAAAATGCTTTTCATAGTTTATATATTTTTCATTTTAACTCTGGAATCTAGGCACATAGTTACTTAACCTTATCACCGAACTTAGCATTTAATATATTAACATATAGTTGTTGAGATAATAGGACACAATAGATCAACTCTCGTTGCGGTGTCTTCAGTGTCCTCGTGGTCTAGTCACTCCTACTCTTATCAACCTAACCTAACTTAGTATAATATAGATGATGGGCCAGGTCCCCAATCAGGCAATAATGTGTAATTGTTCCTAGATTTTATATTCTCCAGGTTATAAAAATTTATGCACCTTTTTCAAGTGCCGTTCTCTTTTTTTCTTTTCTGAAGTGATGAAAAATAACGTCCACTTTCAACAATAAATATATAAGTTATATGACAAGATCCATTGCCAAATTAAAATGAATAACAAAATGAAGAAAGGACTGAAAATTATTTAATTGCTCATAATGTTGGGATAGCACTAGTCGATTTTGTACCAGATTAAAAGTGTGGATCTCAAAATATCATCTTAAAAATTTTCTGGGTATATCTTGGTGGGTACAATTTCAATTTAAAAAGAATTTCCTGATTCGATTCAATTCTAATTAGTGCCTATGAATCGCAGAGGAAAAAAATTATTAGGTATAGTTTCGTGATAGGTGCTGCAATTCCTCGGGAGAATAGTTTCGACAAGAAATGTTTAATATCAAATTAAAGGTTTTGAAGAGTATAATCGACTTGCATATCTACTTTTCGATCCGAAAAGCTTTGTAATTTAGTTTTTCTCCCTTAATTCAATTGCATTTAATTTAATCGCTTACACTCTGTTAGTACTTTTAGTCGCAGAAGTTCCGCTCTTTCGATATTACGCAAAGACATTTCATTGATACAGTTTCTTTCATGCAACAAAAATGTTTACGTTAATTATTTCTGCAAGTGATTAAACTCAAACCGTTCTGATTGGTGGCTGGGTTCAAAGATTTTACAAGTCTGAATTTGCCTGTAGAATTTTACTGTGATCTCTACAAGTCTGTAACTCTTATTGAACATATATTTTTAGTTCCGTGATACACTACTGGTGGTACTATACTGATTAATTGTTAGGTGTATGGCAGTGGCTCAGAGTCGACATTTTTGAAAGTGCACCATTACCAGCTCAATTTAAATTTGAAATGCAATTTTCTGAAATTTTCTTTCATCAGATTTTATTCACAACTTTTTGTTTAAAAATTGTTAAGAAAGACTTAAAAAGTGCTCGAGATATGAATAACACAAAAGAGTAAAAGGACAGTAATTTGGTCAAAAAAAATATTTGTTTTGAACGAAGACCACATCACGTACCCTTTTTCTTTGATACATTATTACATGAGATTCAGTTCCTCAGAGAACAGCTTTCCTTAAGAATATTTACATTAAGGAAAAAAAAAAAAAATACTTTTGATAAATAATTCAGATAAAGAACTTCTACTATCTTCATACATATTTTACCGTTTTTCAGCTGCCCATTTTCCATTTAATCTTTGAATTTATTGTTCTTCTGAATGCGGAATATATTCACAGCTAATGGAACTTTTCAATTGTGTTCTTTTTTACCAGAATGGTGCGTGACCTTGGATGATAGAATACACACAGTTTCACTTATGTAACATGTTTTGAATACTTGACTTTTGTGTTCAAAAAACATTTAAGTACCCCGTAAAATTCAGATGTAGAAGTTATAATCTTCTGGTTCGTTGATGGTCTAAAGGGAAGCTTTTAATGCTCATGAGAATTTATTATATTCCTAAAAGGTTGCTTTAGTAATGAGTATAAAAACCCTTCATTATATTTCATAGGGATATAATTTTCATGTGTTTCGGTCTTTAAACTTAAACGAAAATTCTAGAATAAATTTTACGAGGATTCTTTGTTGCTTACATTTCAGCCATTAAGCAGGAATACATAGGACCTTTCTAAATGCATATATACAATAGTAACGAAATTATTTCTACCTTCCATATAAATTCATAGGTATGTGTAATCTAAGATTTTATATGTAAAAAATTTTGAAATTTTACATAAAAATACTCACAAGCTAACTGTGTCGAATTACGAAATTCACAAGTAGTTAATAACGTAATTCAGGCAAATTATGCACATGAATGAGATTCCTGTGGCTCCCGTTTTTTACTTCTCCATTAAGCCATCACTTAAAGTTAGCCGGACTGATATCACTACTTAAATGTGTAAAAGTCGTCGTTGAAGTTTATTAACAAAATAGGGAAGATATAAAAAAAAAGTTGTAAAAGTGTAATAAATAATGATTAACGCTGAGTTTATGTGGATTACAAAATATCACCTATAGCACTTATTGTCAACTTCTCTCCAATTTCTTTCTATTTCGTTTTTCTTTTAAATATGTATTTCGATATTGGGGATTACTACCATCACTATCCCTAAATTAATTAATTGCTCCTCCAAAGACATTTTTTGCTCATTACTCTGAACTGTCGAATTCAAATTACGACGACAACGACAACAACTCTGGTTACGGCGGCAATGGGTACAGCAACATGGTATTGCCATAAGGCAAACATTGAATTAGTCTCGTAAATGTCGTGTCGGCATCATTGCATTTCAGCCTGTTAATATATATATTCCCAATGATAAAAGAGCTTTCAAAGGGCGTTGCCATTAGGAAAAAACAAATTTTGATATTTTTGAATTATACTGTTTACTATTTTCTTGTAATTTTAATAAATATTTGCTACTTCATAATATTTTCTTTTCTTTCATTGTTGCATAAAAACGTATAGAATAACTAACTGTTAATCCTATAGAAAAAATATATATATATTTATATAAGAATATATAGCAATTTCCAAAATCAAATCCTTTGAATAAAATCCAGCTAAAAAAGGTATTCCACATAAAGCTAAATTAGCTACATTTAAACATGAAGCTGTTAAAGGTATATAAAAGCTTAACCCTCCTATTAAACGAATATCTTGAGAATCATTTATATTATAAATAATTGCTCCAGCACATATGAATAATAAGGTCTTAAATAAAGCATGAGTTAATAAATGAAAAAAAGCTAGTTTTGGATAACCTATTTACAAAATTCTTATTATTAAACCCAATTGACTTAAAGTTTAAAAAGCAATAATTTTTTTTAAATCAAATTCTGTGTATAGAGCAATTAAAGGTGGTTTTATTGAAAAAACGTAATTCTCTCGTTTTTATTCTTTAATGTGAAAATAGCTCTACGTTGTTCCATATTGTGAAATATGAAATACAATTCCATCGTTTCGATCCGATTCGTACAAATGTCAAATTTGCTTAGATGAGACATATGTGCAATTGGACACATTACACCGAAATGGATCGAAATGGATCGAATCGAAACGGAGAAGTTGAGCAAATTTCAACTATTACGGATGACATAACCTAGAAAAATCATCTGTAAAGATTTCTTTATACTCAAAAATGCATGAAAATGGTTTTGTTAAGGAAAAAAAAAACACATGAATTATATGACAAAAAAAGAATGTTTTCATGGATGAAAGACAAAATCTGGCAAAATTTTAAAGTTAAGTGTTTGAAACCGAACGGAACAATTGTGCTCATGCATCGGTTTGGATCGAAATGGGTTGGATCGAATCGGATTGAAACGTCGGAATTGTGTTTGGCACTTTAGTTCCTTCAGCAGTAAGCTTGACTCCTATAATAAAGTGAACTTCAACGGAACCAGGATCCACTGTAATCACAAATTCTCGACTTTGATCGCACTCAGCGCTTAAGTGATGCAATTGTTAGGGGAATACCGATCCAGAATAATGAGAATGCTCACAACGTAGTTAAAAGCATTGCTGCTGTTATTAAACACTCTTTGACACCGTACATGGATGCTTTTCGTATAAAACTTAAATCTCTGGGGCAAAGTACACCAATTGTTCAAATTTATTAATTCTACAACAACCAAGCATGTCCTTTCTTAGATACTTTACGTGATCAAAGTGTTAATTGATTCTCTTTCCGGTGTGTGGAGAATGATGAACTTTTTAAATCGATATACTCTATCAAGTCCCATGCTACTGGTTTTGATGAAACAAACCCTCGTTTTCTGAAGATCTGGATTGCCTTACATTTTTCCGTAGGTTCGGCACATCATGAACACTTGTCTAACTATATCTCAATTCCCAGAAGTATGGAAAATAGCTAATGTTATTCCTATTGCTAACAAAATGTCTGCGACCGAGCTGGCACACTACCGTCCCATCAGCATTCTCAGTTTTCTTTCCAAAGTCTTGGAAAAGCTTATGCGAGCCCAGTTTGAAACATGTAATGATTTCCTGGCGAAATATCAGTCTGGTTTTCGTGCACGGCATAGCTGTGAATATGCGTTACTCAAAGTCACTACGGACTTGCGTTTTGTTAGACTTCTCAAGGGCATTTGATTGTGTTGTACATGAAAAACTGCTGCGTAAGTTATATGCAAACTTTTATTTCTCCTCTTCTGCTGTTAAGATAATATCCAATTTACTCTCAAATAAGTCGCAACAGGTGGTCATAAAAGGAGTTCCGTTTTCCCGAATGCATTTAACATGTGGAGTTCCTCAAGGTTCAGTCTTAGTACCTCTTCTCTTTAGTCTCTACATTAACGATTTATGTGATGTCGTGCATGATGTTCAAATGCACCTGTATGCAGATGATGTACAGTTGTACTTATGTAGACCTCGTGCACTGATTGAGGACTGTATATGCAGAATAAACGATGATCTCTCAGAAATTTTTAGGTGGTCAATTGGTGATCAGCTGCTTCTTAACCCCTCTAAATTGCAATTCATAGCGCTCTCTAATTCTTATCTTAATATTGGGGATCTTTCCCCAGTTATACTTAATAAAGTGGAACTACCTTATGTAAAGTTTATAACCAATCTAGGGGTGAAAATTAATAATCGTTTGAGGTGCTGTGATCAATTAAATATACATGAGACTAGACTCGGTTTGCAATCGAAAGCTTGAGGTTGCTTTCAACAACTGTATACGGTTTGCTTTCGGTTTGAGTCGTTCTGCTCATATCTCTCCTTATAGATCACTGATCTTGGGTTGTACTCTGGATTCGTACCTTAAGGGTAAAGCACTGATTTTCCTGCATAATCTTATTCGCACAGGTGAGCCAGAGTATCTTTTTTGTCACGTCACTGTAGTCCCAGAAAGGACGTAAAGTTCTAATTCCACGTTTTAATTCATCCATCCTTGACGGATCTTACTTTGTCCAGGTTGCACGCCTTTGGAATTCCCCCCCCCCCCCCCCCCATGCACAGAGTGTTACTTTTATCAGTAAATTTAGCAACTTTTAACATAATTGTATTTTACTAATTACCAGCTGATTGTGTCGAACTCTTTTCTTTTTATCTTTCCACTATGTTTCTCTTTTCTTTTCCTTTCTATTTTTACTATTTTTCTGACATATTGTAAGTAACTATTACGTTTTATTTTTCTCTCTCTTTTTATTTTAATTTTATTTTGTAGTTTATTAGCTAACCTAGCCGTACTTTTCATTGTACTACTTAGTATAAGATTTAGAATCTTGTGTACAAATTAGGTAAAATAAAATGATTGATTGATTGATAAACCTATATCATCATCATTTGGAAAGTCTTTACAAAAATATTTACTGATCTATCCAGAAAAATAATCAAAGGCCTAAAGGCCGCTACACATGCTCAAGCAAATCTTGCGACTCATGCATGTTCCAGTCGTTTGATTTACATGAGCGTGTGTAGCTAATGTTGGAACTTGAGTTGAGAGAGTATGAGTGAAATCGACCAAAACTATTGCGTACAAGCAAAACTTATGACTTTGCTATGGAATTGAACTAGACAAAATCGGATACTAACTTTCTCCTCCACTCGCAACGAATTTTTTGTTCAAACTTTAATTCATTGCTATAGCAAAGTCGTAAGGTTTGCTTGTTCACACACAACAGTTTGGTCATATTTCATTTATGGCAGAATTCAGTCTCTGCTCAAGCTCCGACCAGCGCTCATGCAAATCATACGACTGGACCATGCATGTAGCGGCCTTTAAGAAAGTAACTGAAAAGCATCTACATTTAGCCATCCCTTGGAAGCTCTATATAAGATTATTTTATGAGATCCAGTAGAAGTGCAACAAGGGCTAATTTCATCTAATTTTACACGAATATAAATTGTGGATTTTTTCACTATTGTGCCAGGTAACGAAGTTTTCATTTTCAATGTGAAGTTCAGAGTGATGAGAAGTGTAATCTGAAGTTTATTATTATATTTTTTGGATCAAATTTCCTCATTATCTACTCATAAAAAATATATAAAAACAAATATCGATCATCATTTAGCATACCTCATAGAGCGCTACTTAATACCCTAGACATACTGCAGACTTGACTTAATTTGAAATTTAGTCATTTCAACAGGTGACGGACGGTGAATGGATGAAAATTATTTCATTTCGAATGTCATTGACAGTTCCTCAATGTGAGTAAAGATCATGGCAGAATTCAATAATTTAATTAAATGCTATCAAGACAATTTTCGAGTATTTACTGTAGTTGCAAAGCATTTAGTAGACCACAATATCTGTTGTTGAAAGAGACCAAAAATAGAAGAAAGCGGCAAAGAAATTTCTTTCTTAATCAGCTGATGGTTGGCATTGCTAACTTTATCGAAAAACTTTTCACATTTCAATAAATACAGCTCATTTTAATGACGGTAGGTGGCACTTTTACTACAATTTCACTAAATGGAGTAAAAAGTTGGTCCATTTGAAAATAAAGCGAAATGTTGTAAATCGGTCCTTGATGGACTTCATTTGTGTGACACACTGCACATTTGACTGCATTTAATTAAAAATTAAGACATTATGGAGACAGTCTGTCGAGTAGGGTATAAGAACAGCAGTGAACAGTTGTGAGCTTCCAGGGAAGCACTTCAGGAAGTTTCTTAGAGCGCTCTTCTTCTCAATGGGGACAGATCACTGACATATGAGTAATGAATAATCTTGAAAGATGTCATGTCATAAAACGTATTTTTCGATGTTATTTCACCACCTCTTTTAAGAGCTCGAAAATGTTATTCGATATCGACAAAACTCGAAATCGAATCGAAATAGGGCTCAATATAATGCAGTCTTGCTAATACGTTTATTGTATCTTTCTTGCTGTTCAATATACTCTTAAATTTGTCCTTAGACACGGACCAGAACGAAGAAGACTTCTGTTAATTGACAGACAATTTTAGACTTAAAAATATTTATAAAACAAAGATATGGATATGGTATAAAATGAATGGGAACGACCTCCGGACAATGTCCTTATTATACGTATAACGAACACTCACCTACATTTCGATATATACATTCGTTCCCACCACGTCCTTACTCTGGTGAAGCAATACCTTCATAAAAACTCCTAACACTTAGTTTAGACGGTGCAGTTTTTGCGAAGTGTGATCGCCCATTCTGATTTGTGTAAGAAGGGTAAAACTTGTTATGCGTTAACATTATATAATTTTTGCACGGCGAGTACAGAAACAAATGCAGTTTTTTAATTCCATCTTTCGTCATCTATGACAATCTTCTTATTTTTATTGCCTATCGCGTATTTTGAATGGTATGCTTATTAGTGGATGGGGCTTTAAATATCGCTCCTACTCGGATGTGTTGCACTGAAAATAAATCTCCTTCCAGAGCGTTATATTTTAAACTCATTATTGATTAGCTAATTCTTGAGCATCTGGTTTGAAGTAAACGCACCACACACCTGACCGTTAGCCTGCCTGGAGTTTGGAAATTCCGTAACAAATTCTTATTTTCTTAGAAAGACAATAAAAATAAATAGGACTTAAAGAGACTTAAGAAGACCTAGTGGACAGTAAATGGAAATTTGTATAAAGCCTAAAACTGTAAACTAAAGATTTATTGAAAACCTTAAAATTTTAAAATTTTTTTTTACTTAGGGTACTTTATAATTTTTCCCCATATCTGGAGCATCTTAGTGGAGCTAAAAAATATTTTCTCCGCTCTAAAGTTTAATCTTCAACTGGCAAGATTTTTTGCTCCTACTGGGTCGAAATACTTTTTATTCCACTCCCACTTGGAGTAGAACTCGAGCATCACTATTTTCGGTACAATATTTCAAGCCTTGCATATAACAAATATATAACAAAACACAAATATTTATTCCATTTTAAACATGAATACACAAAACACAAATATTTATTCCATTTTAAACATGAATACAAGTTCTAGCAGTAAGGAAGATAGGAAAATGGATTTGAGTTTAAAAACTGTCGGACCTTACTCAAGATGATAATAATTTAATTGTTAAGAGTTTACTAAGCTTTAAAAAACTTTCTAAGCTCCCCCGAATGCATAAAAAATAATGGAAGATAAATTAATAAAAACTTCATGTTTGTGCGCGATGATCGGCCGCAGTAGTCCTCCCCCTTCTTTGCACCCCTTCCTCACCCAAAAACTATGCCCACTGCCGTGACTGATATCTTTGGGGTATACAACATCCCAAAGTGTAAATTGTGTCACTCAGAAGGAGGTGGATCTCTCTAAGCGGATTATTTTTACTGCCTTACTCATGGCACCAAAAATAGTTTTTCTAATTTTCCTTTCTCTAAAAGAAAAATCCACTGTATTATCAAATAGTTACCGGGTAACCCCCA
This sequence comes from Dioctria rufipes, assembly GCA_963924295.1. Taxonomy (NCBI): domain Eukaryota; kingdom Metazoa; phylum Arthropoda; class Insecta; order Diptera; family Asilidae; genus Dioctria; species Dioctria rufipes. The sequence goes on along the minus strand of OZ002745.1, from coordinate 25,026,378 downwards.
ACTACAGTTGTTAGAGTTCTGACCTAAATCATGAGCAGAGAGAAGACAGGGAACGACTACTTGCGGAGATGGAGGCGAGAGAGAAAGAGGTAGCAACGCTGCCTCCAGTTTGAAAATGTGTTGAAGAGCGGGAGGCTAAAAAAAAAACTTTCACTAATCCCCAGTCGGCAATCCCAAAGGTTTTAAAAAAGTGGCTAGCATTTGCGTGAAAAAACTTTCGATCGTTAGTAGTAAACGGGAATCGTGTGCGTGATTGGTCTATCAGTTATGCAGTCTAGATACGGTGATCCATTAAACCAACCCAAAATTATCATAAATGTTCCGTCATCCGCGCATGATCGGGCAGATCTTTTATTAACTACACCTTGTAGGACTGCTGCCCCAAATTTAAATGGGCAATATCAATGAAAAACCAACTTCTGTTTCTAATACGAAAAAGACGGTCTAGCATTCCCCACACGGAGAAATGAACAACCTGTTCCTGGTTCCTGGGGACAATCAAAAATCTAGTTAGCTTAAAGATAGAGGTGGCCTGGTATATTTTAGGATAACAAGGTAGAAGCCAAGGGCTGAAGGCAAGAAACAACAGCTTTTCACCGGAGCAAATCAGCAGCTTTGGAGAAATCGCCGTGAAAAAAGACACCTCGATACCGATTACCTGGGAAGAAGAGTGCGAATTTCTCGAGGGAACCTCCTTGCCGGTCGGTGAGAGGACCTTCTTCCATGACTTTTTGGAAGAAAAGGAGTATAGCAAGCAGACTTGATTAGAATTATTGAATGATGAGTAATCACCACCATTCTGATTGAATCCTTCAACAATTTATGCCCAGTCAGGAAGCGTCACATCACATCTGTGGCTCACAACTGGGTTCAAGACTAAACAAGAAACGATGCGTATAGATTTTATAATACGGGCAAAAGGTAAAATTAGCAAAATTAGTGGACAGCTTAGCATAACGCTCTTTATTAGTACAAAACCCTCACTCATAGCAACTCATAAATTGGAAGGATAATGAGCAATTTAAATTGTTGTAGGTGGTTATGCAGAAAACATTTAATAACGGGTTGAAATTTTCAGCAGGAAATGCACTAAAACTGGAAGCATAAAAAAACGAAGTTCATTAGATGTCTTGTAAACTAAGAAGCAACAGTAGGAAATGCAACACTTGGAATTCGCTTTTGCATCGTGAAATATATCGATTGCACATCGTTGGGTAAAATTCCCCCATAATAATGACGATAATAGCTCCAGGTAGTAGAGTTTACTTTGAAATCTGTAATCATCTCTCACACTCACAGTATGGTATAGATATACAAAATGTATCACCTATTATAATCCTTTCAGATCTGTTCCTTAATTTTAAAATCTGAAAAAAAAAGACTTCCCGATAATGAGAACCTTTAGAGCATTGATTTCTTTCATTTTCTCTTTGCTTTCTTCTTTCACCATATAACTGGTGGGTTGGGTTATACAATAAATCATTTTTGCTCCAAAGGGTAAATATTTTAAAAAGTTTTTGTAATTAATTATTGTAATTAATGAGATATTTTCCAAAGACAAAATCGCTTGAAGGCAGCTTAATTGGATCTTTGCCAAATGGCCAGGACACTAGAAGAAGTGTTTGTTTGGATGTGAGAAAGATGAAAAAAAAACAGGGCCTCGTAGCAGCACATTAAAACTTTTAGCACGACAAAGTGGTGACCTGGCATTCATGCATGGAAGTCACAATGGCATTTCCTGCTGTGCGGATGATAGTATTATGACAGTTTAAAAGCACAGTTATTTCACAGATTTCAACGATTGCAAGGATTTTTCTAATCGTTTGAGATGTTGTGAGTTATTTTATTTGAACTAGGAAATTGTTGGCTATAAAAACCATACTGCAGATGAGAGCAGTGATTAAAACACTTAAGTGAGAATGATAAATAACATCATGCAGTTGACAGTTGTTATAATTGAATTTTAGTACAATTCTGAATTTAAACTATTAAATTTATTGGTACATATGCAATGCCTTGCTTTGAAATTATTGAAACCGAAACGTAATTGAATTACCATGGTAATTCAGCCGACAATGAATGAGCTTTATAAATATAAGTAAAAGGAATATGTGATGATAGTAGAACTCTTTTATGTAAGTACCAGTTATCATACAACTGAAACTATATTACATATCCTGTTTGGAAACATTTCACACACACTGTTAAAAATGTAAAGCTCTTGTAATAGAAATTACTATGATTCAAAATTTATATTTTACGTTGAAAAAACAACAATCATGAAACAGTAAAAGCAAATTAAACTTAGGCCCAAAATACATTTACTACCACAAGCCATATTGATTGAATAACAATTCTGCAAAAAGATTTTTTTTAAATATCTAAAAGAAAAAATTGCGGCCTTCTCTACATCAGGTCGAGCCATCGTTGATTTTATGACGGAGCGAGGCATTGCTGCCTTGTTACGTCAAAACTGCTCAAAATGGTACCATAGATTGCAGATTGCTTTTAGCGAAGCGTGAACAAAATTGTTCAAAATGATACAAGTGGAGCCATCTGACTTTACAACAAGGAAGCATTTTCGTAATCATTAGTTAGTTTATACACAAGGGTTTTAGTTTAGTTTTTAGTTATTTTTTTAAATTGAAACCACAATGCTCAATTCTAGGTTCTTTATTATTTTTTTATCGCCTAAGCACCAACATATTTGCTTACAGTTAAGGTAGCCGTAAGATGGCATCAAATCAATTTAACTGGTTGACGATAGGGTATCAAGAGACCGCTTAGAAAAACCCTATTAGCGGTTGGTATCCCTACAATTTTGTGTTATTTTCTTTTTAATTTTCTATTTTCTTTTACATATTTTTGCTTGAAAATAAAAAATATGCATAAATAAGTACCAGTAACAAACCTGGCCTTTAACATTTTTAAGTACAAGTCCCAGTACTGGTGCTCAAAAAATTTTCAAGTCAAGCCTAGGTACTGGTACTCATAAGTCCCTTATATAAGCTTAAGTACCCTGAAAGTACCAAAGTACACACTTACTATAAATACCACCATAACGCGAAATATGTTAACTCTTGTAAAATATTTAAATACGCCTTGTAATAATATAATCGATTTTACGAGCAGGGACAGTAATGGTCATGATTTTTTCAAAAAAAAAAAAAAATACAGTAATTATGCAGTGCTTTTATATTTTAAATTCTTCAATAAATTGAATTAGTTAATCTGTTTTGTATGTTTATATATGAGTGACAGTAGGACACCAATTGACATGCTGAATAGATATTCTTTGTTGAGAAGTTGGCAATCAAGTGCAATATCCTGCTCTCTTCCTCCACACCTGAGGACATTTACAGTTCTTGTAAATACTCCACGAAGGCAATCATTATCTGATGTGACATTTGAAAAGCTTGTTTTGCTAAAGACAAACTCAAATACTGTATAAACAACTTCCGAAATTATAAATTAAAACAGCAAAAGCTTATACTATTATTACCTATCTTCTTGCAATATATCTTATGATATTTCGTGAATGGAAACCTCATCCAGTCATTTCGCTGGCTAGTGATTTTTCAAAATTTCTGATTTGAGTTTTCGAAAGCTCTTAAATCTCTTATTAGATATTAGATATTATGTACTTGGCGGTATGGCAGTATTACGTGCACTTAGGTATTTATAAGGTAGTTAAAAGCTGATATGTGGTACCTGGTCCTGGACATGTACTTGAAAATTTTTAAATACCAGTATCAGGACTTGTACTTGTACTTAAAAGACTTTAAGTTCAGGTCCTGATACTGGTATTGGTAAGTGTATTTGCAATTTTACAGGTATTACCTTTTGCAAAGAAATTTCTATTTTAAAAGATTTTCGGTTGCAAAAAAAGTTTTTTCATTACCTACCCAGTTCCTATCAAAACTATGAAAAAATAATATTTCCTTATTTGAAGAAACTTCTTTCACATTTATTCTGCTGTCCTTATATGTAGTTCTGCAACGTCATAAATTTCAACAAAGGGAGATAAGGAATAGGTTAAACACCAGAACTCTACTGGGAATTTGGCACACTAAAAATTTTTTATTAAAAACTAATTGTTACCCAATTGAAATAAAGCCTGTTCACTTACAGTTATTAGATAAATATATGCTTGACCACGAAAATATGGAAAAATAGCCCGGTTTTCATATATTCAAAATATAAATATGTACATTTACAATACAGAAGGCAGTTATGTTTATGTTAATATTAATATTTGAAAATTTTTTATAGGTATTTGTTTATGTTAATAATTGGAAATGTATTTTCTTTATATTTGTTACTGTTGTTTGAAATAAACTTAAGCACAATAACTTTGGTATTTTTTGTTCGACGACGTTTACATACAGTATGTTTTCCATGAAAACAGTAATTTTTTTCCAGCTGCACAGTAATTTGAAATTTTGAATTAACATCACTATCTATCGTCGTATTGCTCCTCGTTCGTCGAACAGCGATAAAAAATAGCGTTCTTTGGCACAGCGAAAACTTAAATCGGCTTTTTCCGTACGCTATACGACGATAGTATTGATGAAAAGTGTACTAAGCGAACTAAACGACGAGTATTGTGTATGCTGCTACAGCGTCGCACGTCGTTCGTCAAACAGCGTTTCCTGAACGCCTTTCAGTTATATAAAATTCGGCCGGACTTGGGCTTCTATGAGGATGCTTTTTTTTCGTATAAAATATGGCGGCATTTTACCGCCTCAATTAACTTTTCTGCTATTTTTTATTTAACTAACTTTGATATTTTATTAATTTTTATTAATTCCGTTATATTTTTAATCTATCAAGTTAAAGATATGAATACAATAAACGTTAAAACGTACATATGGACGCAACCCAAAATCTTAATTTTGCTAAACGCACCCTATACGCGCGACAAATTTTAAATTTCACTTAAACTCGTTGTATTTTACACCATACACCGACGTGTTATTAGAACCCAATTGACAGCGTTTTTGACGGTGTATTTGTCGTGTCGCTCACATTGCGTTTTGGCTTTAAATGAACATGCAGAAATTTAATAAATCGTTTAAGGGGGTATTCTAGTCTAGAAATTCGAAAAAATATATTTTTTTTGTTTTCATATTTTCAAAGTTTAACTATTCAAGAATATGCCTACAAGAGGATTTTTCAAAATGGTGGCTTGTATCTTTTATATTTAGTGTTCAACTGCATCCAGCTGCTAACAGTTGAATTTTAACTTCTAAACCACTTGGACTTTAAGGGGTAACGCTACTGTAACGGCTAAAAAAAAGGTTTTTCACGAATTTTTTTCTCGCGAAATTAAAGGTGTTTGAAAAAAACCTTTTAAGGGTATTATCGGGCATACATTGAACTTTATTGATAAATTTTTGACAGCGAAAAAAAAACAAAATGGCGGCTCCATAGCCATCTTCCCGGGACATGTTTCGGAGCAAGTATAACGCGCTTGGTGGCGACCTCCATTTTCAAATTAAAAAAAAAATTTTCTCGCACGGGACCTTTTTTTTTCTTATTCTAGAAGGTTTAAACTATTTTTTAAGCCAATAAAAAAAACGATTTTCAAAAAACTTACAGTGGCGTTACCCCTTAAACGCGTTTTTCTCGAAACTGCCTTTTTCAAGACGATGCCCACGATTTCTCAAGTTCTACTGGACCGATTTACTTGAACTTTTTTTGAAAGTCTTCTTTATAGACTTGTCTATGTCCGGAACTAGCCGCATCCCCAAATATCAATTTTTACTATTTTTAAAAAATTCGAAAAAGTCAAAAAAAAGTGGTACAAAAATTGCTTTTTTTTCAGGCAGCGGCCATTTTGTGAAAAAAAATTTTTTCAACTTTTCCCTAGTTCCGGACATAGCGACATTACTCTAGACTAATAATCTTTTTTATTTTTTTTTTTTTTTTTTCGGATTGCTAGGCGGGTTGGAATCGTGGGCATGATCACGCGCCAATTTTTTGAGGCCCCCCACTTCATCAGCTGCTAATTTTTTTTAATTTTCCACTTTTTTAATTTTTTAATTTTTTTCTGTATTCTTGTAATGTTAATAAATAACTCATAAAAAAATGGATAGAAAGATATAGATTGCCATTTTTTTACGGCACTTCAAAGTTCAAGCATAGACAATTTTTTCAAATCAGAATTGTTGGAATGTTCTGGTACAAAAAACTCGTTACAAGGAGACCGCCTTGTAGGAAATTTGACTGTATTGTGTTTAGACCTTAAAAGTAGTATCACAGTGATCAAACGATGCATAACGCTCTGTTTATTATATTTCAAACTGTTTTCTATTCAATATCGTTTTCATCTTTTTTTATGTTTTTGTTATGGAATTTAAAGTTCTATTTAGTCAACATTTAAATGTTTAAACGAAAACGTTGTGTTATGTACAATAAAATAAGCAACCCTAACCTTTACAGATACAATAGCATGTAGTAGGTACATTATAAATTTTATACTCAAGTCGAATGTAATTGTCGAGGATAACAAATCTCCTTAACTATGCAAACCAATTAATAAGAAATTCATTCTATTGTGTGTAGGTACCTGTACACATATATATATATATATATACATACCTACACATTATACAAGTAAAGGCTGCAATAAAAATTTTAAAAGCACAATCCTCTTATTATTGTAGTATTATATATATGTAGGTACTTTTCTTATTGTAAACTTGATTCTGAGTATTTAATAATAGTAAAAATATCTAGAGCTCCAATTGCCTAGGGAGAATTCTGGAAAGCAATTATTTCTCAACAAGCAAGTACAGATCTTACTTTATGCTCTCATAATCCCATACTTTACTCAAATCCCCCATTTTTTATTCCCCTGATGATAATATGTAAAATTAATTCATTTCTTAGAAGAAAAAAAAGAACAAAAGTTTTCTCGAATGGAAGAGGTATAGTAAATTGATTCCCCTTCCTGCATACAACATACGTAGGTAAATTTCTTTACGTATATCATGAGGGGGGCTCACTTATATATTGAAGCTGTTAAAAAGCATCATATTGATATTGAGCTAGGAATCAACACGATAAGTTCATCGCAATAAATTGGAATGCTTCAAGGAGTGGAAGTATAAGCTATTATGGTGATTGCATTAATTAATTAAAATAGCCTGAAGGCATGCAAACAAACTCATGGAAGGACAGAATGACTTAAATTATTTATGGTGGACCATTTGTATGTAGCCAGAGCAAGGAATAATACCAGTTGTAAAATATCATTCAATTCTCTATTGTATTTCGATTAATATACAAAATTTGATGCGAGATATTAATACGATTAAATTTTACTTGTTTCGATAAGGAAAGCTCTAAGTATTAATAAGAGTGAAGATCTTGATTGGAAAATATTCAATTATGAGTAATTATTATACATAGGTAACTAATTACATTAGTAAAATCATTAAAAATTTAATTTTAATTTCAATTCCATTAATATGTTTTTGCAAAATTCCTCCCAACGATTAGGAAAGTAAAGAGGGATACGAAAATATCTTTTACTTAAACGATATTATTTGCAAGAAATTGCAGTCAACTAATATTAAAGAAGGCAAAATTATAAGATTTGTTCCTAACTATACCGTAAATATTACGTCAATTAAGTTGGGACCGCCATTTCATGGTAGAAAAGTTTTGAATACGTCAAAATTTAGGGCTCAATTAGGGCTAATTTAATGCCACTTCCACGAATTTAATGCTCTTGTATTTTTCAAAAAAATCCATGGATAATCCAACTTTATTAAAAGTTAGGACCACCACTACTGAGAATAGGTTAAATAGTATTGTTACAGTAGTGCGCACTGCATATTGTTATACATAGGGCTCAATCAGGGCTAATTTAATACCACTTCCCCGAATTTAATGCTCTAGTACTTTGTAAAAAAATCCATGGATAATCCAACTTTATTTAAATTTTGGACCACCAACAAAGATCGTAGGTTTTAATGGGTATCTGCAACAAATCAACGGCCAAGCATGGTTAGAATTTTAAATTCTTATGATACACGGTAATTTAGATCAAATAAATTTAGTTTGCACTGACCACTGTGTAAAGCTACAAAAACTTAACAAATTGCAGAGAATAAATGTAATTAGTCTCTCCACATAAATTTAACGTAAATTCTTTTGTAATTTGACAAATAGCGAAAAGCGTTTATCAGGATTCAAAAACTAATCTTTCTCATGTTTTTCGTTATGAAACTCAGCAGCACAATGAAGTATACTCGTAGAGAAAACAGGAAGTGTGGTAACCCAAATTTACCGTAGTGAAATCCTATTTGTGTTCAAGGCATTGAATCTCAATTTCTAAGCTGGGCACCAATTTAGCATCTACATTTCGCTGTTGCAGTCAGCAATAGTTAACCGCTGATTCATGGTTTCTTAGTTGGTTTGTTGGAGATTAGGCATAATAAATACTACAGAAAAGCAGTAAAATAAATTATATTTTTTCTCTACATTTCTGTGTATAACGCCTTACCAACCTTTATCAGTTCGGAAAAGATTAGAGTAGTCAACTACTTTGTAGTATTATATGTTGCTCAAAGATTTAATCTGACTGAAAAGCACAGTATTATTAAAATGTTGGCAGCCGGTAGGTTAACATCGATGGAACATTTTGTTTTTTAAACTTTTGCTTTTATGGTTTCTTGGCGTCAATTGATTTCTTACTTTCGGAGAAAACACATTAATTTGGCCCTAATTAAGCCCTAAAATATCATGTAGTGCACACTATTGTAACAATACTATTTAACCTATTCTCAGTAGTGGTGGTCCTAACTTTTAATAAAGTTGGATTATCCATGGATTTTTTTAAAAAGTACTAGAGCATTAAATTCGGGGAAGTGGCCTTAAATTAGCCCTAATTGAGCCCTAAAATATTATGCAATGCACACTATTGTGACAATACTATTTAACCTATTCTCAGTAGTGGTGGTCTTAACTTTTGATAAAGTTGGATTATCCATGGATGTTTTTAAAAAGTACTAGAGCATTAAATTCGGGGAAGTGGCATTAAATTAGCCCTACTTGAGCCCTAAAATATTATGCAGTGTGCACTATTGTAACAATACTATTTAACCTATTCTCAGTAGTGGTGGCCTTAACTTTTGATAAAGTTGGATTATCCATGGATGTTTTTAAAAAGTACTAGAGCATTAAATTCGGGGAAGTGGCATTAAATTAGCCCTACTTGAGCCCTAAAATATTATGCAGTGTGCACTATTGTAACAATACTATTTAACCTATTCTCAGTAGTGGTGGTCTTAACTTTTGATAAAGTTGGATTATCCATGGATGTTTTTAAAAAGTACTAGAGCATTAAATTCGGGGAAGTGGCATTAAATTAGCCCTAATTGAGCCCTAAAATATTATGCAGTGTGCGCTATTGTAACAATACTATTTAACCTATACTCAGTAGTGGTGGTCCTAACTTTTAATAAAGTTGGATTATCCATGGATTTTTTTAAAAAGTACTAGAGCATTAAATTCGGGGAAGTGGCCTTAAATTAGCCCTAATTGAGCCCTAAAATATTATGCAATGCACACTATTGTGACAATACTATTTAACCTATTCTCAGTAGTGGTGGTCTTAACTTTTGATAAAGTTGGATTATCCATGGATGTTTTTAAAAAGTACTAGAGCATTAAATTCGGGGAAGTGGCATTAAATTAGCCCTAATTGAGCCCTAAAATATTATGCAGTGTGCGCTATTGTAACAATACTATTTAACCTATTCTCAGTAGTGGTGGTCCTAACTTTTAATAAAGTTGGATTATCCATGGATTTTTTTAAAAAGTACTAGAGCATTAAATTCGGGGAAGTGGCCTTAAATTAGCCCTAATTGAGCCCTAAATTTTGACGTTTTCAAAACTTTTCTACCATGAAATGGCAGTCCCAACTTAATTGACGTGTAAATATTATGTTTTCTACACAAGAAGAGAAAATATTGAAAGTTTATACTTCTAAGTATTGCGTAAATCTTTCTTATACGAGGGCTGTATCATCAATTTTACAATTGAGTAATAATAACAATACGTAGTTAAGGTTTGAAAACGACTTGATTGTTTTTCAAAATATTCACCATGATGATCTATCTACATATTTTTGCATACGCTTGAACCAATTTTCAAAGAATTTCTTCCACTCCGATGAGATATCTCAGAAACATGGTCTCTGGACGCTTCAACCGCTTCTTCTAGCGTCCAAAAACCGTTGTACACACAATTTGTTCTTTACGGATGGGAACAAAAAAAATCTCTAAAGTGCCAAATCATGACTGCACCGCGGACGAAGTTTTGAGTGCTAAAATATAATGTTGTTTGTGCCGATGTGTGAAAGTTTGCATTGTCATTATGAAAAATGATTTTTCGTAATCGGTTTTTTGTTTTGTTTTTGTATTTCACCAAAGACTTGTGACAAACAAATATTGGTGTATGTTCCACTAAGAATTGACCGTTCTATAATTCTTTAAAGCAATGGTAGTGCTATATCCGTTTATACTGAAGAAACAAGCCACTGTTTGCATCTAAATGTGCTTTATGTGCGAACAACTTTCGTGAGATTTGGATCATCTTGAAACACCCATACGGTCGACTGCTGTTCACTTTCGGATACGAATCTATCCAAGATTAGTCAGCTGTTTAGATGTTATACAATACACGTATTTTGATGCATAGCGATCATATTTTTCTATATTTCTCTGCACCAATCGACACGAGCTCTTTTAGGATAAATGCAACTTTTCATATTCAGGTGCTTATGCAATATTCTTTCCAAATTTATCACGCTAATGCTCGTCGCCTCTAACTTATGATAAATCAGCATAGGCGTAACTAGGAAGGGGCCAGGGTGGGCACGCCCCCCCCCACTCCACCAACCCAGAAAACTATACAAATTACCAAAAAACATTCGTTAACTCGTAAAATCTTAGGACTAATTAAATTGAATCCGTTCGGATCGGAATCGAAAAGGCTTTAACGAGTTCTTTTCTTTAAGAAATCCTATTAAAATCTTTTTAAACTTTTTAAAAACTATTCTGAGATTGCTCTGATTCCACTGAATTTTGACAAAGGCTTTGTTTAATTTTCTCGAAAAAAAGCTTTCATAAGCTTTTTCGATACCAACGGATTCAGTAATAAGGCTGATTATCTTTATAAGGAAAATATATTTACTGCGGAATTAAAAACTTCAATAATATTCTTATTACGTTAAATTATGGAATAAAACTACATTAGTACTCTAGACACAGAAACACAGAACCTACTCGAGTCTCGAAAAAGGAAAAGGGTAGAATCCACTCTAGGTAAAAGTAGTTTAGTAGATTTTCCATCAGATACTATACAAGGCCATTCGAATATTGGAACATACATATTTCCAACCAAGTGATGGACATCATTAGCACTAACTTCAAAAATTGGTTTGAAAATCTACATTTCGCACATTCCGTTGACTCATTTGTAAAATTGGACCTCAAACATGGAGAGGCATTTGTAGAAAATTATGAAAATGTTTTTAATGTAGACATTTCCACCTTACAGGCTGAAACAAAAATAATAAATAATATGTTCCAAAACGAGATCATTGTTGTAAATTTGGAAAAACTGAAAACAGAAATTAATAAAGACTTCTGCCTAAATTTATACAAGTAGCTGCAAGTAGCTCTAGGTCGTCTTGCCGGCTCGGCCGGCTGTGAACGGAGCTTTTCCATTGAGTTAAAACTTGGTTAAGAAAAATTGCTTCAGAAGAGGTCTTCGAACATGGCATTCCTAAATATTGAAAACGAGATAATTAAAACAAACTAACAGCGCAACAGGTGTTAAATAAGTTTGCAGAAAACAAAAACCGTAAACTCAAGCATATGCAGACTTTAACTATCAATTTATTAGAGCTTAATAAAAACGTAAATAATTGTTCTAAAATGTGTATCTAACTTCAGTACTTAAGTACATTGGTACTTCCGTATTAGTACCAGTGCCAGGATCTGGACTTATATGTTTTTTAAGCACAAGTACAAGTCCCGGTACTGGTACACAAAAAATTCTCAAGTACAAGTGCCGATATTGGTATTTAAGGCACTTACTATAAATTCCGCCATAACGCGATGTACTTCAGCACCTGTAAATTATTTAATACATCTTCTAATAATAGAGGCTATCTGCATCTCGACAGCGCCTCAAGAAATCTTACCATCTTTAGTAAAATAGAAAGAAAAATAGCGCAATATATCAGTAACTGCAGGACAGAAATTGACATGTTCAATCGATATCCTATGTTGAGAAGGTTAGCAATCAAGTGTCACAATCCGCTCTTTTCCTCCGTACAGCGTTGATTTTCATTGTAGGTAGTGTAAATGTTACACAAATTAAATCATTATCTGATGTGACATTTGTTTTGCTAAAGGCAAACTCAAATGCTGTATGAACAACTTCCAAAGTTATGTCGAAATTAAAACAGCAAAAACTTATACGATATTTTATGATATTTCATAAAATGGAAACCTCATCCATTTATTTAACTGGCTACAGATTTTTCAATAATTCTGATTTAAGTTTTCGAAAGCTCTTGAAACTTATAAATACCAGTACCAGTACCAGGATTTGTACTTGCAAATTTTTAAGTACCAGTACCGGAATTTGAATTTGTACTTAAAAGATTTGAAGTATGCTAATTGGAATAAATACTGGACGTTAGGCAGGGCGTCACTATCATATCAGTTTCGTGTCTAAAACTTGAGTATTCCGATTTATTTTCCTTAATTCGCAAGAAAGGCAAAGGAGGGGATGTGGAAAACAAAAGTCTCTGTTAATTAAACGACACCACTTTCTTTTATTTTTCTTTTAAAATCGTGCAAATTTTATTTTATTTTTCAAATAAACACTACTGCCTATGATTTAAAAAAATTTAAATCGCGTTGGATGTTTGGGGTGGATTGTAGAGAATAGATGAGTGTCGCTTGGATTCATTGGGATCAAAGAAAATACTAAAACTATTTCGTAAATACTCGACGCCGTTGGTCTCGATAGGCAATAAATATAGTCCAATTGCCGCATGTTGACTGACTAGTTATCCAAAAATTGATTGAATGCTGATGACTTATACTAACTGATAAGCGATGTAATCATGGTTTTTTCTCTTGGGGTACTCAATAGCATTCAAGGAGAATTATAGTAAAGAATGGGAAACATTTGAAAATTGTTGTTTTTTCTTCTGATCTTAACATTGCAACCTCGACAAAGACTTATTTTTGAATTATTTAATTATTTTATTTTTATGATAATTATTTTATTGTTTGTGTGCAGCGGAAAAAATTGTTCTAGAATTTAGATCATAGCAGAAAAAAAGGAACACAAAAGAACGCCTCCTCATACATTTTCATCGAAGATGAACAGAACTTCAATCGACAGAACAATTCGTTCTCTCCAGTATATGGGAGTTCTAGAACAAAGTACACAAAAATACACAGCTTATGTTTCTTGTGAGTTCTATAACTTATAGACTTGCTCTACTCTCTGTAACTTTAGAAACTTTATGGTTTTTTTAATCTATGCAATTTCATTGGCTCTAGGCATTCTATCAATATCTTGTAAATGCTCAGAATAATGCATAAAAAATGTCGGCCAAGAGCTGGGAATACTCATGAGCTGGTATACTTCGCTAACAAAATGTAAATCTATCTACGAAAGTTGAGGGATCTATTTCTTTGTCTTGTGCACAGAATCGATGTTTTCTGGAATAACAACTGATTTTGGACGACCTTCAACAAATTCATCCGCCAACGAAATAAGGCTACGATTAAATTCATTAAACCAATGATACACAGTGATTTTATGTGGGGACTGAAAATCATAAAAGATCCTTGAACGAAAATGTTCATGATTTAATTCCATTTTTTAGTCGAGAGGAAATGTTCAAGTCAACAAAAAGTATCAAATAGCGTTCGTATGATAAAACGTTCTGAGTACGTATATACTAAAAAATGTCAAACTTTACGGTGGAAATATGAGATCGCCTCAAGTGACATTAGTATTGCCACATTGCAAAACTTATGGTACAACCTACGTAGACTCACAGCAAAGAATTGTCGCATAGCAGTGTGACGACATGACGCAACGAGTGCGAAGTGGTGTATGTTTTGCTGTACCTAGCAAAATATCCATAGACATTTTGAGTAGGCGATTTGATTAGAAAAAAATGTGAAAAAATAAAAGATTATATTTTGTCTGTCTTAGAGGGACGAAGTTTTGTAAAGATAGTAAAAATAATTTAACTAGTATATTCGGCAATACCGAAATGATTTATAGAAGTTAATTCAATTAATATATTCCTCCTCAGTTGTTTTGAAATAATTTGTGAACTAGAATACTCAACTGTTGTTGGAATAATTTATATCTGCAGCCTCTTAAAGAGTCGTATATTGTTAATTTGAAACGCTGAATTTGACAACCTTCCGCGGCTTTATTAAAAACTACTTTTGACGAGAAATTTGTGTTAATTCTTATAATACAATCCTCTCAGGTGGCCCATCCGATGATGTAGACACCAATAAATAAAAGAAATAGGAATAAAATACTTGCTTCTTGGCAAAAGAATTAAATGGCCGGCTTTGATTAAGAAGATTTAGAAGTCATCATTTTGAATTTTATTTTTAATAATGAATATCCGTTCTTGAATATTTTTGAGTTTTCTTTCATTTATCGACTCACAAAAACTTTCATTTTGATACTCCTGCTGCTATCTGTTGGCCCGCATCTAACCCTCTTTTAAATAAATAACTTTTATCCAGTCACTAACATTGACTAAATAACTTTGTGTGTAAGGGCGTCGTTCGTGATGGGGTTTTTGGGGCTTTTCGATGGAGTAACAATTTTTACGTTTTATGAGGTTGTGGGGTGAGGGGTGGTAGCTACCTCCTTTGAGGATGTCAAATTTGGACCGTCCTTGTTGGATATAAAATTAAACCTCTTGCTTAGTACTATTAAATGGCATATTTTTATTAATTAAATAAAACCTATCCTTAGATGTAAGCGATTGTAATCAAAAAAAGAAACAAAACTACTGTTTTTTTCTCTGCTCCATTTTTATTGGTAGGTAAATCATAGGTAGGTTTGGGTAGGGTAAAAAGTGCAGCGGGTAAAAAGTGCCAACTTTAATATCTTGTAGTATAAAATGGCAATAAAAAAAGACGTACATGCAAGGAATGCACCTGGTGTGGGATAATTTTCGCCATGCAGCCAGTCGATGCCAGGCATTAGATAAGAGCGCACATGTAATAGTGCTATTAATTTGGCAAAACGTAAAAAAACACCGCGTCGGTTGAAAACTCTAAAGACTGTATGTTTACATTATCATATAATTTGACCCAAAAGCTTATGATATATTGATGACAATCCAAAAAGTGGCACTTCCAGCCCCACCCTACCCTATACTGTTTCTTATTTAGTATATCAAATAGTGAGGGCAATCTCTAGCTAAAATAACAGTTAAAAGCAAATATGATAATAAACCCAGAAAATGAAAGTAGAAAGGGAAGACATTTTGTTTTTATAGGATGGATTACTGTAGAAATTGTTCAACATATTGTTTACTTTAGTAGGGTAACTGGAACTGAATGGAAATATTTATATTATATTAATTTAGTAGAAATGAAATATTTTAGTTCAATAGACGTGATCACTTTCGGCAGGGCACATTAAAAATCTGCAGTCTGAAGTTCAGATCAGTGCATTTGAATTATCGCAGGCATACCTAACAACAATCTGCTGAACCGATTGCACTTAACCCTTAAAATGTATTAATTTTTAATGGCGAGAATATGTAGTCTAAAATTTTTCTCCATAGAAACAATTCATCGTTATTAACACGCTAGCCAGAACATATTATAGCTTCTCGATTAGGTTGTAAATGACACTTTCCATTAACAAAACAGCCTCTTGCGCTGGGTTTGTATAAAAATACCGATATCAGTTTTCTGAGCACCTCAATCATTACCAACCTCTACTAAATTTAGGACAATAAGACTAAGGGCTCGTTATAGATTCAGCTAAGTTCCTCTTCCACTCATTAACAGGCAGTTAGACAATCTAGTTATAATACTTCTCAATTTTCTTGTACAAAAAAAAATAATTTAAACTTTACGTTAATTGTTTATAATTATTATCCTTGTCAACTCTTGGAGAAAGACACTTTCAGATTCGTATGACCCAAGGCCATATTAAATGCATTCAAAATGCGGTTTAAAACCCCAGAAATTGATAAATCGCGTTCAAGCGATTTTGTTGGTAGTGCGGGTGCTATAAATAGTGAACTCCATCCTTATATTATTATTATCGCGTGGACTGCCGACATTGTTAAGTAGGTATAGCAATGTGGAAAAAGTTAGTCTGCAAATAAATTTTGTTGCAACCAAAAGGAGTCAGAGGAGGAGAATGATGATTTTATCTCTAATAAACCTAGGATGTATTCGATGCAATTTAATTTTACGAATGTGAAAAAAAAATAGAATGTAGAATGAGTTAAATTTGAGACCTTAAAAAATCTGTAGGATTTGCAAGTAACGACATTTGCATTGACACACTTTTCCCAATGGGCTGAATCGATCTCATAAATAAACAAAATATTTAATTCGAGAATAAATTGTAGAAAGCAAAACAGCCACCTTAGCGTCAGAAGGTTTTAAAGATTTGGTCAAAAACCCTTCTATACATAAATGGGATTTCTGAGCTGAAAGAGGATGGAAATTCATCCGGACCACAGACGCTATAAGACTTTACGGAAGATTGAAACTTTCAACTCTCCAAAAGAACAATGAAAATATGTAATCAATAGAGAATGAAAGAAAAGGTAGAAAGCAGTATGGGCAATATTTTCGGGTATAAGAAATTCGATCAGTTAAATTTCCGAAATTCCTGAAGAATTACGCTTTCCAATAAAATAAATGAAATATTTCGGGCCTTCAATAAAATTTGTATTGGCGTAATCCTAATCTGGATTCTGATTTATATACGGTCAACTTGATTATCGATTAAGGATTTATTCCTTCACTGCAACATAGAAAAGTGTAATAAGTAGGTAGGTAGTAGATACCCTCTTGAATGAAATAATGTAAAAGCTAAGTAGGTATATCAAGCTCGTAATGATGATCATTACTTGTATCTAGGTATATACATGTCAATGTTTAAAACAACAACATTAAAATCGAGCAACTTAATAAGAGTAATATATATTCTCACGATAAAGGTGCAATATAGTGCATGAAAATCAAATTCGGATAAGACGACGGCTATGATTTCAACAGCATTTAAAAGCAGAACAAAGAATTTTGATAGAAGCACCAACCATCAGCAGTCGCAGCTTTTAAGTTGAAGATGAACACTTGCACCTTTGGCATTCTTTCAATAGGTAGTAAAAGACACACTCAAGGTAGCAGTATATAACTAGAAAAAGTATTCCAATAGCAACAGCAGTAATTTCCCATTTTAATATCTTTAAAAACGCGTCTTCTTCACGTAAGGAAAAACGTACATGCAGAAATTTAAAAAATTTTATTATTTGATATAAATTTATTTTATTACCTTTTAGATGTCATTGTTATTTTGCGCAAAGCTTAAAAACCAACCATTGAAATCAAAAAAACTTTACAACATACAAAATTACAAAAGACTTGATTTCATCAAGGTAAGAAATTTCTCATTTCGATACCCCCGGAGCCATCTATTGGCAGAGGTATCACTAGTTTAAAAAAATACAAAACCATACAGTCCAAATCCAAATATGCATGTTGAATTTATAATACTATCTGTCCCATTCATTCTTGTGTATTTTAAAGAGACGACGAATACCAGGCGATCAGCAAAGTTCAGATCACAAAAATTAAAATTTTATTCTACTGCGCATGACCGAGATTTTCGGTAAGTTTGTTAAATGAAGTAGTGTGGGTGAGCCTGCATTTTATGAACATATGAAAAGAAGATCTCATTTGGAAGAGGAGAAGGCAATGTGACAATTAGCTTCATTTTCGGTCTCTCTCTGTATGGGCAAAATATGATATTGTAAAAGTGATAAAGGAATAAGAATGGAATTTTAAAGAGGATACGCATAAATTTAGTAGGGCGTGTATTTTATTCATTCGCCAATGAAAATGAAGCAGATATTTTCAACTTTTGGAAGAGGAGAAGGCAAACGACGTAATAGTTATCATTGCCAGCCTCAGCGCAGCGGCAGCTAGCCCATTGCTATGAATAACAGAATTTTAAAGCCAATTTAAGAACTTCATATTTTCTGTATTTAACCAATAGCGACAAAATGCAACTGCATTGTTTTCAAAAGAATGGTGTCTGCATGAAATATTGGAAATGAAAGAGGCCTATAAAATTTGTAATATCTATCGAGCGTAATAATCCAAAAAAATAGAAAGAATATCACCGAGAAAACTGACAACTCCCTTCTTTCCTTCGTCATCTTTAACTTTAAGGTATTCGTTTATTACGGGACACTACCAGTAAAACCCGCAGAGAGTTATAGAATGCAACGTTCCCTAAAATGGAGATCAATCTGGGGTCGATTATTAAATATCTGGCAAACTTTTCTTTGTGATGTGAAGAATCCCTAATGTGTCCTCGAAATTTGAATTCTGTCGCAGCCATCTAGATTCGACTACCCAAAAATCTACATCTACTCCAAAAAGTGCAATAGAAAATAAGAAGAAGTTGAAGATACTCAACTTCTCTTGGATTTTTTTTTTTTTTTTTATAAACATATTATGGTCAAAGGTCTTACAGCAACATAAAAAACATGCACCATCAATTTTGAGAAACATCTCTGCTTTAGTTTGGACTCAGAAGTGAAGATTAAGATTAAGGAGTTAAGCTTGGTAAGTGGCCTTTGCGCTGCGTCTATTGTTTGACTTATTATGCACCGCTTTCTTTATAGTTCCCACACTATTTTTTTTGGATGAAGTTTCTTTGAAGTCGGCAGGGTTTAAAAAGAATGACTCAAAAGCCTGGAACCTACAACGTGCAATGGCTCGCATTCGCATAGGACGTGCTCTGATGTTTCATCCTCTTCGAGACATAGCCTACCTATATCAGTGGATTATATCCTATCCGATGCAAGTGTTTGCTTAGTTTGAAGTGTAATGATTTTGAGTTGATTCCTAAACAGCCTCAAACGATTCACGATCTTCTTTGGTGAAGGTCCTTTAATGAATATTTAGGCTTGTCTGGAGTCTATCAATGAAGTCCATCTCTAGTCCATTTGTTTTTGGATCCAGCTTAGAATGGTAGGTAACCTTCACGGTGTTATAAGAGATACCGCACAATAGTTCCAATCCTACGAAGGGCATGGATGCTCCTTTTTTTGGCCACTATGTCTGCATTATCGTTCCCATTAATTCTTGAGTGTCCTGGCCTGGCACCCACTGAAGTGTTAGGTGGTTCTTTGTGCCAAGGCTTGTTAATGCGTGTATACATTCCCACATTAACTTTGTTTTGACCTTAGGTGATGAGATAGCTTTCAATACCGCTTTGCTATCGGTATTTTCCTGTTAGTGTAGGATCGGCTGAGGTTTTCATATGCACATTTATCCCAAGATATTTAGCATCTCTTTGAAAATATTGGGACCTGCTTAACAAAGAGGATGGGGATAGTTAATTCCTCATTTCTTTCTTCTGGTAAAGGGTATAATTATTATTTTGCTTGGGTTGACTAATAACTTTGTACAGCACACCAATTTTGAACAAAACTTGGAACTGCTTAAAGCTTTCTAGAAAATAAAACGCTGATATTTACCTTTGATAATGTTAACAAGATCAATACCTTGTTTGCATAGTACTAAAATATCGTTAACTACCATGGCCCGCAGCAGTGGAGACAAAACTCCTCCTTGGGGCTACCTCTGGTGATATTAACTTTTAGTGTCTCACCAAAGAGCTGCGTCTTGATTATCCAGTTGGAAGGCATTGCTTGAATCCACCTGTTATGTGTTGGATTCACTCCATGTCTGACCAATGCAGGCATTATTGACTTAACGGGGGTGTTATCAAACGCGCCTTCAATGGCCAAAAAGGAACAAAGGGTTATTTCTCTGTCGTCAATATAGAGTTAATGATATAATGAAAATATCATTCTGATTTTTTTTCTCGTATAATTTTATATGGCCTTACAACAGATGATTCACTTAATAGATTTTCTATGAGTATCATGTTAAGTAGATACTGGGCGGCAGCGGTGTAGATTGAATTCATGACTCCAAGAACCATGAGACACCACGTTATCTCTTAAGCTTACCAACATATGTGTAGTCATACATTAAAGCCTATTTTAATTAGTGCTCTGGAATTTAGCTGTTTTCCCCGAACTGAGTCCTCTATAATTTTTGTTATTTTAACTTAACTTATTTTAAAAAGGGGATGTAATTAATAAATTATAAATCAAACTCTAATTATCCAATAAATAAGGAACCATGGTGATGCTCAAGGGAGGATAACGATAAAAGTGAAGATTTTAAAGAATTTCTATCATATCGTGGCGTTATTACGGAAAAAATGGGTGATGTGAAAGAAGACATCAGTTCAAGTAGATCATATTTCAATTGGCAAAGAAAGTAACTCCGAAAAGAATTTATATCGTAACTAAGGTCTGGACTCAATTCTAAATGAGAATGGCAGATTTTATTCCTATTGCAAAAGAAAAAAAAATGCTCATATTAATCATAAAATCATGGGTGTATTTGCGAAGCGCACAAGCCATAAAAAAACACTTCTCCTAGCGCACAAGCAGGAGTTTGCGAAGCGCACACCTATTGTTAAGGGATTACGCATTGTTTTGGAAACGGGCGGCTATGGTTAAGGTCAACGCATTGTTATAGCAGGTATCTTTACCTGATCTATGAATTTTGCCTGATCTATGTAAGTTAAGTTAAGTTTTTAAACCACTAATATCAATAGGAGGAGTACGCTCTGTGCCAAGCACAAAAGACACAGGCAGGCAGGCGCACACACACACACACACAGAGGCAGGCTGGCAGGGGCACACACACGCGCGCGGAGCGAAGCGAAGCGCGCGTGTGTGTGCCCCTGCCAGCCTGCCTCTGGGTGTGTGTGTGTGTGTGCCTGCCTGCATGTGTGTGTGTGTGTGTGCCTGCCTGGGTGTGTATTTCTTTGCGCTTGGCAAATATACCCTACGGGGGTATATTACTTAGGGCAGTAAAGATATGTGCTAGAACAATGCGTAATCCCTTAACAATAGGTGTGCGCTTCGCAAAGTATTTTTGACTAGATTAATTTTGGGTTGTGCGCTTCGCACATATACCCAAAATCATAAATTAAGCAAATATTCTATTGTAGCTGATCGATTTTGCCGTGGTGTAAAACTTACCGATACCAATAAAACAAAATATTTATAATTAAAACCGTTTCTTTCCGGTATGGAACTCTAGGAATAAATATCCGTTAAAGCGAGATTTTCGTAGTTCATCTTTGATGTCGAGGTTATTTCGCTGTACAACTGTAAGATATGGAAGGTGGCCTAATTCACCGTATCTACCTAGGTATACCGTTTACAAACGATTGTTAAAATAGCGTTTATTGTGAAATCCAAATAAAATTCTTAAAAATTTCTGGAGACGTTCAGGGCAGAATAGAACCGATAAAGAAATTAAATATATAAGAAATTAAATTGTACTAGTCATATTCTATTGCGTACCAATGATAATACTGCCAGCGCGGACTTCGATTGAATCCGGCAAGAAAAATGTCGACTTATAAGTTCTAGAAGCAAATGGGAAAGAACAATCTAATCAGAGTTCATAGTTTGTACCGACAAATGTTAGGATTTAATTTAAAGACTGTCGCATAGGACAGAGTCCGTTGTAGAGCTACCGTCACCAAAGTTCCACGAGGAGAATGCTTCTAAAACACTTGGGGTATCGATATCTAGATATTCGAAAAATCCCGTTTATACACCATGTGTGTCATTCAACACTCTTAACATATCCAGAAAAATGGTGGGTATAGACTAGATATTTGTTATTAATACCCTCAGAAATTGGTCTCTGTGCTTTTCCATGAAAGAGGAGGATGTACAACAAATTGATCATATGCTATGTGATCGACAAATAATATTTTACAATTCTGAGATCTTTTAGAAGAGTCGGTATTCATCTTGTAAAGAACGGCGCGGTGGTGGGTTTTCGGAAAAGCGAAATTAAAAAATTCAAAAGATAGTTAACAGCTAACCAGCGAAATATAGAATCATTGACGGTTGGATAGACAATGAACTCGCATTAATACCACATTTAAAAGGTTTGAGCCTTCCTTAATTTTTTTTTTGTTTTTCAATACAAATTTCTGTTAATTTTTGTATTAAAACAAAAAAAAAAAAAAAAAGTAGCCAAAGTGCCATTTTATGCATAAACATGACTTTGGTAGGAAAGAACACAAAGTGAAGGGAATATACAGAAAATTCCATTAAAATTCATGTAACTCTTAACTTGTTGGCTCACTCTCAGCACAGTGAGACTGTCCAATTTTAATAATCATCGAGTCCCAAATTTGTGCATTTTTATCAAAAATATTATTCGTACAGCTAGACTGGTTCGATATCAAATCCAGACTTCAGCATTAGTAGACATTTTTGAAGCTGCTTCCTTAGAGCTGGTAGCTAAGTATATCATAAAGTGAATTTTAATTCCAAATGGAGAGCAATCTTACTACAAGATATTTAAATTTACTATATCAGATCAAAAGCAATATACATTTCTGAGTATATTTCGTTTTGAATGACTCAAATCCGTCAAAAAATGAGAAAGTTATTGAAGTTTAAAACAACGGAAATTGAAAAAGGCCGCGGCCCGCGAATCTGTTGATGACGTCACGATAAATAATACGCACGATGCCAGTCTGCACAATATAATATTTATAAGACGACATTTTATGAAATAAATTCAAAACAAATCCAATCCTAAGCGATTTCTATCCCGGCGACGTAGCGACTACACTCGCGCTGCGCTAGACCGCGAAATGTCTTGTGTATCGTCACGCCATCAGCCGATCGTTCATGTTAGAGCGCGTTTTTGAGAATGCGGCACTAAAATCGCTATAACTTCGTCGTTTTTTATCCGATTTTAATAATTCTTTCAATGAATTAATCTTTTTTCTTTACTATGATTCTGCATAATTAACTAAAATAGTCAAATAGTCGTTGTCTTACTTGGACCATAAAAGCCGAATTAAACGAAGAGTGTTAATTGCAGTGGACAAAAACTCCCTCTTTAAATATATACATGTCTTACAAGATCACACGAAATACAAAGTTACAAGAGGGGATGTTATTGCAAGGATCCTAGGTATTTTTCAAGAGTGGCGTGCACATTTCAACAAGATCATCCATGCATTTCAATAATAGATATGCATCACAAACATAAGACTTTGAGGAAGACATAACCTGTTTATAGAAATTAAGAAGTCATAAAAGTGCTGGATCTGACAGCTTTTCAATTGAACTAATTATGTGGGCAGGACTGGTTATTGAAATACTCTGTGTAAAATCTGATACTACGTGTATGGAATGAGGAAATAATTCCAAAGGAGTCTGTTGAAGTAATTAACTATATATCCATAAAAAAAGTATATTCTTGCAATCAAGTCCTTTCATATTTCATCGCTGACTGTCTGAAACCATATAGGTTCGCGGAAGAAATCTTGGTGCTATCATTCCAACATAACATAACTACGATCAACTCAGATAACACTAAAACAGATCCTCACTGTGCCAGGTCTAAATAATGCAGGATTTATAAAAGTATTAAAAAACAAAAATCACAATTATAATTTTTGAATTTTAAGGAGTTTTGCGCTGTCAAAATTCGGAATACAGTTGTTAGGTACTAGGTATAAAAAATGCTTGGACTGCAACCTCATCGATAATTTTTTTGTTTTTTTTTTTCTGAAATTATAGAAATTATAATAAATTTTGACAAGAACTCGCATTATGCACCTCTAACGCTGAGTCCTTGAAAAATCTGGGAACACATTAATTAAACCAACTCGATATATACGGAACGTTTGATACCTAGGTATACCTATACGCCACCGTATCACTCACGATAGTAGATAGTAGCTTCGATGAGGCAAACTCGTGCTGTTGTTCTCAAAATTTAAAGGAGTATAATTATCGAGTAATTAAGTATAAGACCTCAGGTGACAGACTCAAAGGAGTCGGCCCTAATGAAAGACAATTAGATCGTTGGGCGTTTTCCAAGGGGGAATTCTATGATTCTGGAGACTTAGATAGAGTAGGTGCTCGGTAAAGGATAAGCTGCATATGAGCCACCAAGAATAGAATAGAATAAATTTTATTTTGTTCGGTAACGTACACAAGATTGAAATCTTATTGAGTATACAACTATTGTAGTGGAGCTAGAAACATATACATCGAAATTCAAAGAGTAAACAAAAAAAATTAAAATAAGCATCATTAAGTAGGAATTACAATTCAAGTATGACATTAAAGAAAAAAGAAAAACATAATTATGTATCCTATAAAAATATCAACTAACTATGTAGTATTCTCTTGCGGAGAAAAAGAAAAGAATCTGAAAAAAGAGCTATATTACGTGATTTTTAACAATTTTTTTAAATGCATTGATGGTGCCAGCCGCCTGTATACTGCCAGGGCGATCATTCCACAGAAGGATGCTTTGGAAAAGATAAGAGCTTTCCATTACAGTTTTATGAAAGCGAGACAATATCAATTTTCTATTTCGTTGGGAGGTAGTAAAAAGGAAAAGTTCTCTAAAGTACCCTGACTTACTAACTTTTAGCAAATTGTACAAAGAAACCAAGTTTCTTCTTTTAAGGCAAGAGGCAAAAAACAACAGACCAAACAAGATCGGAGATGTGACACATGATCAAACCTGTGCAACTCATAAATGAATCACACAGTCATTTAGGGCAACTTCCATCTTGCGTGTACAGATACTATCCAGTCTTGGAAAGACCAAACATCCAAAAGTGAAATAAGGCAAGTTTAGTGTTTTTGATTAGCTTTAGACGAGAATGACTGGTTATATATTCGCTGATAGCCACAGTCTCCGTAAGCCCCCGTAGATTTTCTTGATCGTATTATGAATGTTATCATAGCACTTCATATTGGGGTCTAAATTAGAGTTTATTCGTGCAACGCAATCCTCGAGTAGGCCAATAGGTCTACTTAGATACAGCTGTACATCATCAGCATATAGATGAATTTTCACATCACGCACAACTCTCTGTAAATCGTTGATGAATAAGCAGAAAAGCGAAGGACCCAGAATTGATCCTTGCGTACAACCGCCGCGCAAACTTGTGGACGATGGTGAGATAAAAAACTGTTGATCAGGGAAACAGCTGAGGTACTAAAATTAAAGGAAGATGACAGCTTCTGGAGAAGAATGGGATAGTCTATACAATCGAAGGCTTTCAAAAAATTCAAAAGAACCAGGGCAGTGAGCTTGTTTCGGTCCAAAGCCAATCTCATATCTGAAGATACTTTTAAGTCTGCGATTTCGCGGCTATGGGAAGAGCGGAATCCCGATTGCCAACTTGTTAATGAGTTGCAGGATTCCACATAATGCAGTATTTGCTTGTACATAAGTTTTTCTACTACTTTTGACAGAAAACATAGCAAACTTATTGGCCTGAAATTAGCGTGAGATTGAGCAGGGGACTTCTTGGCCACCAGCAGTACAGTTGCTACTTTCCATGCACTACGGAACGTTGATGACATTAGGCAAGTGTTAATAATGTAAGATAAACTTATCAATGTACGAAAATAACATTTTGATGAACCGCGGTGACAAGCTGTCTAGGCCGATTGCATCAGACTTAATAGTACTGATAACCACGGTAAGATCATTTAAGTCAGTCCCATGGAACGAAAATGTATTGGAATGATTTGTGGTAGCATATTCTTCTAATAGGTCATCAGAAAAGCTAGGTTGGCTAGATATCGCAGGTATGTTTCCAGCGGAAAAGAAAAATTCATTTAGTTTGTCATGGTTCAGACTGCAGTCATCACTCCTGTCTTTGCCATATATACCCTCAAGTTTTAAATTTCGCTATAGTATTTGGGGAGGAAGACTAAGGTTGAACTTAGAAGAATAGTACTAACTCTAATGAGATAGCCAAGTTAGCTTTATTGTGTGCAATCTTGTATAACCTGTGCGATTCAATAGTTCTAAGGCGCCTATAACGATGATACAGATACTGACGTTTAGAGATAAGTACTAATCGTATTCCTTCAGAGAACCACTGGCAGCCATGTGCAGTTACACATTTCGTTTTGACAGGCACATACTTTTCAAACAGATTGCTAACAAGCAAGTTAAATGTAGACACGTGGTGGTTTACTGAAACAGAGTCAAATATCATGTGCCAGCAGAAGGATGTACATTCATCAACTAAAGCATTAGCGTCGATGTTATTATAATCGCGGTAGGAATAAGAGTTATGATGGAGACTCGGGTCTAGAGAGAATTCATAGCTCATAAACAAAAGATCATGATCCAAAGTGCTAACTGGATCAATTTGGTCGTGCGATAAAACTTTGTCACAGTCGGCAAAGACAAGCAAATCGAGAATCGAAGGATTGGTGCGTGGTGGCATTAAAGTGCGTAGGAAATGTATTCACTGTACGTAGGTGGACAGAAAGTAGAAGATTAGAGAATTGGTTGACTAAATTATCATGCAGTCTCAAATTGACATTAAAATCACCTCCCAAATCACGTTCTCATAACGTTGCCGTATATGTGACATCGCATTCTCAAACCGATTTCATTTCTAAATATGTTATAAGAATATACATATAAGGATTTTTCTACTCCTTTTCAAAAGGAAGGAAAATTAACTAAAACTTTAACTGCTTTTCAATGTAATGTCGCTACATTTTAAGTTACAGTGTCTTTCTTTCGCAAATGATTAGACTGCACAATTCCTTATGGCTGTTTGGCTTCTGATCTTTATAAACTAATTTAAATCGGACAGACAGACCTGCTGCATGGTTGAATATCGACAGAATTTCCACAACGTTCTGCTCAAGAGAAATCTGGAATTTTTCCAGAAATGCAGAAAGCTTCGTATAATGTGCGTAGTTGGATGATGTGGAACTATACTAATTTACCAGTCCACACAAATATTAATGGAGAAGTGACGTAACAGAGACAACTTTTCCCTATTTTTCACTACTTTGAAAGATTATGAAAGTACTTTGCAGGGCATAACTAAAGTGAGAATTATTTTAGTGACGTGGTCTAATTGGAAAAGGTTGTGATTGAAATGACGTTAGGCATGAGGATGAGAAATAGAAAGGTGGGGGAGGTTTGAAATACCCATAGTACATATATCTAACTAGTTACTTGGTTGTTAGAGGCGACTAAAAAATCTCAGCTTTTTACTTCTTTGATGGAATAGGCTAATTTAGTTGATCACCTATGGAATACTGCCGCATGGGACTATTTTGACCAACACCAGATAATCGGCAATTGACCCTTAATAATTCTAGAACGCCTGCAACTTGAAAAAAAAAAAATATTTATTTACATTTGAAACTTATTTTCATTTTGAATTTTGCATTCAAAATTCTTCAAGTTTTAATGGCGAACCCTAAGATTTCTTTCACCAGAACATCGTATAGCCCCTCTCGACTACGATATAAATGACACTTGGTATTAGCAAACCAGCCTTTTGCGCTGGATTTGTATAATAATACCGATATCAACAGGATAAAGTATCACATAGTTTTCTAAGAACCTCAATCATCATCAACCTATCTCTCTACATCCATATTAAATTTAGGACAATAACGCTAAGGACTCGTTATAGGTTCAACAAAGTTTCTCTTCGACTCATTAACAGGCAGTTGGAAAATCTACATACTTACAATATTTCTCAATTTCCTTATAAAAAAATAATTAAAATTTAGCGTTAGTTGCTTGTAATTATAATCCTTGTCAACTCTTAAAGAACTACTCATTCAGATTTTTATGAGCCAAGGCCATGTTAAATGCATTCAAAATGCGCTTAAAAATCCAGAAGTTGATAAATCGCATTCAACGGGTTTCGTTGGTAGTGCGGGTGCTGTAAATGGTGAACTGAATTGCATCTTTATGTCGCTATTATCGAGTGGACTGCCGACAATGGGAAAAAATTAGTGTGGAAATAAATTTTGTTGCAACCAAAAGGAGTCATAGGAGCAGAATGATGAATTCGATTCATTTTAATTTTACAACTGTGAAAAAAAAAATAGATTACGCGGCAGATTGAGTTAAATATGGGAGCTTAAAAGCACTGTAGGATTTGCAAGAAACGACTTTTCCTAATGAGTTGAATCAATCTCAAAAACAAAACTAAATTAGTTTGAGAATAAATTGTTAAAAAAAAATAGCCGACTTAGCGATAGAAGGCTTTAAAGATTTGGTCGGAGTATTTAAAAAAAAATTCTAACATAAATCGAGTGGCTTAAAGGCGATGGAAATTCATCCCGAGAAAAGGCGGTATGAGATACTACTGAAGATTGGAACCCTCAAATCTAAAAAAAAAAAAACAAAAAATTTAATAATTAGAGAATGAAGGAAGAGGGTTATAGAAAGTCGATCAGTTAGATTTCCGGAATTCCGCTTTCCAATAAAATAAATGAAATACTTCGGGTCTTCAGTAAAAATCGTATCGGCGTAATCCTAATTCAGAATCTGATAGAAAATTTATTCCTTCTATCTACCAGCTTGAATGAAATAAGTTAAATTCGGAAGGTATATCTAGCTTGTAACGATGATTGTCATTAAGGTATGTAGGTACATGTGAATGTATATAACAACAACACTAATAGAGCGATTTGGTAAAGGTAAGCAATACCCATAGGGCATGAAAAAAAATTCGTATAAGACGACGGTTATGATTTCAACAGCATTTAAACGAGATCAGAGAATATCGACAAAAACAAACTATCAATAGCCGCATCTTTTCAGTTGAAGATGAACTTGCACACGTTTAACCTTCTTTTAATAGTAAAAGCCACACTCAAGGTAGCAGCATCTATGTATGTAGAAAATGTATTCTAATAGTAGCAGCAGTAACTTTGCATTTTAAAAAATGTTTAAAAATTTGTGATTTTTATAAAATATCTAATTGAAAATGTTATTTTGAAAGACAAACGCGTCTGCATCACGCAAGGAAAAAACGTACATGCAGAAATTTAAAAAATTTTATTATTTGATATAAATTTATTTTATTACCTTTTTAGATGTCATTGTTATTTTATACAAAACTTAAAAACCAAGTTAAATTATAAATTACACCATTGAAATCAAAAAACTTTTCAATATACAAAATTACAAAAGACTTGATTTCATCAAGCTAAGAAATTTCTCATTTCGATACCACCGGAGCCATCTGTTGGCAGAGGTATCACTAGCTTTGAAAAAAGAAACCACACAGACCAAATGTGCTGCATATTGAATTTATAATATTGTCTGTCCCATTCATTCTTGTGTATTTTAAAGAAACAGCAAATACCAGGCGATCAGCAAATTTCAGATCACAAAAATGTAAAATTTTATTCTACTGCGCATGACCGAAATATTCGTTAAATCGTGTTAAATTCGTTAAATGAAGTAATGTATGTGTGTGCATTCGTTTCAACAACCAATGAAAAGTAGCAGTCATTTTAACTTTTGGAAGAGGAGAAGGCAATCCGACAATTAGTTTTATTATCTGTCTCTCTATTATGGCCAAAATATGGTTTTGTAAAAGAGATAAACGAAGTTTGTGTGGATTGTAAGAGGATATACAAATACGTACACGAAGAAATATAAATGCAACCAACTTTCGTTAAATCAGGTAACGTGTGTATTTCATTCATTCACATATGAAAATGAATATTTTTAACTTTTGGAAGAGGAATTGATAATTATTATTATTGTTTTTTTTTTCTCTCTTACTACAGCTATGTAGACCCGCCATGCTAGAAATTTTATTTTAAAGATCAAATGTATTCTCAAATTAGCGATCGTGAAGGGAATTATTTCACCGCTTTAGGATCCATTGTTATTTCCATGACTGTGCCTGTACAAAACCTAAAAACCAAGTTAAATATAAATTCCACCGTAATATCTCACAAGTAGTTAAATCACAAAATATTTTTCGTTAAATCAAACATGTTTTATTGCAATTGCCCCTTGGAGCAAGCCATCTAAGGAGTTGATTAGAGAGAACAAAAAAAACAATAGCAGACGAGATACACCTACTGCTGACAAAATGCATTTTTTGTAAAATGCTATTTTACTGCGCATGACCGAAATATAGAATTATATAAGAGAAGGCATATAAAAGAAGTGAGAAAACGTGATCAATCTTCGTTAAAAATGAAGAAGCCATTTCAACTTTTGGAAGGGGAGAAAGCAAACGACGTGATCATTGTTATTATTTTTATCGTTCTGTTATTGTAAGCCTCTTCAGTGCAAACAGCTAGTACATTGCCATGCATGAAAATGCCAATTTAGGTGGTGGGAAAATACTTTTTTTAGTGTTAATTGTTTTGTTTTTTTCATAATAATTTCCAAATGATTTATAATATGATATTTTCTGTCATTAACCACCAATAGCGAGAAAATGCAACTAATATAGCTTTTAAAAAAATGGTGACTGTATGAAATATTGGAATTGTTATACCTATACCTATTATGAAATGAATTTCTTACAAAGGACAGCAGCTAAACATAAGATTGCACTTTTATATATATACACACTACCTACTGTCCTAAAAATTTATATTTAATTGATCGCACAATATTGTATGGAAATAAGATTTTTCTTGAGGCAGCATGTATGCAAGTGAAATAATCCCATAATGCATATCCCAGTGAAACACGACATACCTTTTTAGGGAAAATTTCAATGTCTAAGATAACGGACGATTGAAGAAAGCGTACCTACTTAGTACTCAATTGTTAAAGAAAAAGGAACAATATTATGCAAAATATTATAGTCATATTTTACGTTCTCAGGTTGCTTTATATCTATAAAAAAAATACACGAAAACTGTTCAAGAAATTCGAAATTAAAAACCCTGCGAAGAAGGACGAAATGCATAGAATTAGACAAGTAAGAAAACCTGAGCATTCAGAACATGGCTCAGACCAGTCCAGTCTTATCTTGAAGACATTTCATAACACTCAATGACAAGTTTTCCTTTAATTTTTACCCCTATATATAAATTTTTCCTATACAGAGAAATCCGAGTGCCGTATTTTGTATTTATCGGCGAAAGGATTGTCAGCCACGAAACAACAGGGTATTCTTCTTCTTCTGGTGAAGGTGCAACTTGAAACGAATTAACAAGGACTGGGTTAGATATAGGAGAGCTTTTCCTAATTTCTGTTTAACTCAGGGCTAAGAAAATCTTGTCAAAGTCCCAGTCTCCATCAAGACGTGAGTTCAGGACCTCTCACCTTCATAGACTTGATGACTAACCATGGCTATATAATTTGATCATATCATTACAAATGGCAATCATATGAACAACTTATTACTTACTTTTACTTATTATTTAATTTTCGATATTGCGAGCTCCAGAAAAGTGCACTCTTTATGAAGGTAGCAGGAACCAGTACAAGTCGAATCTAAACTTTTGCCCGTATCATCCCAGGGTATACTGACTGCTAGGTATATTTATTTTGTCTGTGGCATAACGCACCAATTTGCGTCCATTTAAGGATACGTCATCCCTACAAAAAGGGGTTTTTAGTAGAATTTACTTAATGCCGGTGTTTAAACTTTTGTAGTACCTATCTATAATAATAAGCTGTAAGTTTGTCTTTTAGTTTAAATTAAAAACTTCATTTATCTTGTCTGCATAAAAAATAAAAATATCTGTATATTCGGAAATCATCAATTTGCGTCTAGTCTAAGTCAGTTTGCGTACACCAAAGGGCAAATTTGCGTCCAGGGTAAAAAAAAATTGCTTTTATAAATAAAAGATACGCATTATTTATTAATTTTTTCATTATTTCTGATTAGAAAAGCCATTAAAAATAAAAAGTTGTGAGAAAATTCACAGTCACATAAAATTCTTCAGATTAACCCTATGCACCCGAACGGCGCCATCCAGGCGCCATCCAGGCGCCATCTTATTCTTTATTTTGAACGGCGCTTGAGAGGCGCCATCATTAAGTATGGATCTATATATCTTATATATTGCACACGCCTTGCTAATTTTCGTTTCCCTTGTATAAATATGTAAAATTTTATTATCGGTATTTGTTTACCAAAACAAATAATTTCGTTCTGGAATTCTTCGTAAATAAGTAAAGTAATTAAATATTATTGAATACTAGCATTGTGGTAGACTTTCGGAAATAAAAAGGAAACGAGCCGGCATTTAACAAACAACAAACAACTAATGGCTTTGAAAGAAAGAACGGTTGAAATATATACGAAATTTAGTAACTAGGGTATATGTGACCCAAGTGCATGAAAATGGTGCTTTCGGTGGCAAAAATCTCTCGAGAAAGTTTTATGAATCAGGAAAAAAAAGTATATCAGTGGATAGTACTCAGCATGATCTTTAATTTTATATGTACCATGCCATATTGGAGCCGCCATCGGCGGGGGTACCTAAACGCTACTCCAAAAGTACCCTGGGTGAAAAAATATTTCTTCTACGAGCTGTACCTGGTATAGTTACTGAAAGGGAATAGCAAAATCAGTTTTTCGAGTTAGAGCCGATTTAAGGTGCGAAAAGGTACGTCAGTTCGAATATAAAAAGAGAAGTACCAAAAAAGTGTGTATGGCGAACGAAAGATCTCCGAAAATAAAGAACGCCTTTAATTTTTTAAAAATTAGAAAATGTACTGTGCCACCGCGGGAGGTCAAAATTTGATCTGGTACATTTTGAAAGGTCTAGTCCAGAATCGAGTAGCTCAGATCCTGAGAAGAAGTTTGAGTACCTACACCCCTATACTCCGAGGTCAAATGGCTGACCCCTCCCAATATCACCACTTAACCGCGATCGAAATAAAAAAAAGCCTACCACACACGAATTTTAATTATCAATGAATATATATTATATATATATATATAATATTTGCGGATGATTTAAAACTATTCGTTAGAATAAACTCTCTAAGCGATTGCTTACTACTGCAGAATGATCTCAATATACTTTCTGCTTGGTGCTCTAAAAATAAGTTATATCTTAACATATCAAAATGTAAAATTGTTACTTTTCATCGCATCTCTTGTCCTTTCTTGTTTGATTATAAAATTAATCATGATATTTTTTCTCGAACAAATGATATCAAGGACTTAGGTGTTATTTTTGACACTAAATTGGCGTTTACCCCTCACATTAACACTATTATCATTAAATCAAGACGTTGTTTAGGTTTCCTTAAGCGAAACTCCAAAGACTTTCATAACATTCAGACCTTCAAGACATTATACTTTTCGATCGTGAGATCCATTCTTGAATATGCATCCATTGTTTGGTGTCCATATTATAACGTACATATTGATCGTATTGAATCCATTCAAAAGGCATTTACTAGATTTGTTCTACGGAAAATAAATTACCAAAATGACAACTTACCATCATATACTGTGAGATGTAAACTGCTTGGTCTGTCTAGTCTGAAACTTCGTCGCGAAGTTTCCTGTGCTTTATTTGTCAAAGATATACTTTCGTTTAAAATAAAATCGTTTGAATTACTATTATTAATTAATATATATGCTCCTGAAAGACCTATACGTTCAAGGGATTTGTTGTATGCTCCTCAGCATAGAACCAATTATGGCTATCATGAACCAATATCTAAGTGTGTATTTAATTACAATTCTTTCTCATCACTTGTAGATATTTGTATGTCTAGAGAAAAATTTAAAAGTATAATTTTTGAAAATGCTTTGTCTTTACAAAACTATTAGTTCTTTTATGATAATTTATTTTATTTTATAAAGGTAGATTTATTAAGGCAATCTATATTCGGTAGACTAATTCAAATAAATAAATAAATAAATATGAAATATGAATGCAATCGGATGGCTGGTTCGGGAGATAGAGGGACCCCTGATTTTTGCAATGTATGACAAATTTAGAGCCTTATTTTTGAAATTTTGATCCCCTGTAGCTTTTTTATTAAAACTTCTGTCGGGTAGCTGATTACATATACTAAAAAAGTTTCGGGTGCAAACGGTTAAAACTAAATCAATTTTAATTGTGTAAATTTTATTAAATTAAAAGGTGCAAAGCAAGAACTAATATAATATAATATAATGGAATTCAATGGTTTAAAAATTAAATAATATAGCAAACTCTTGCCTTAAACCAGAGATTTCTAAACTGGGAGGCGCGCCTCCCTTGGGAGGTGCGGATTACTGCAAAGGGAGGCGTGAAACATAAATAAAAATATATAGATATAAATAAACTTTTTAGCTAACATTATATTTGTTAAACTTTATATATAATAGCAAAGAAACATAACACATACAGAATGTGCATCAAAAGTAAATTCTCCACTCTCAAAATTTTTCAAGCAATAGAGTTTTAGCGGGCAAGCTGACGGGGGTAATTTGTTTTGGTTTGCAAAAATACAGAAAAGAAAACAGAGAAGGGTAAGCCAGCAATGTCTCCCTCCAATATAAAATCAACTTTGCTTCGACCTGATGAATGGAAGACCACTATTTTTTCTTAGAAATTTACAGAAAGTTTTTCGGCAGAATTTATTCACTATATAGGTATATACGTAATATAGTATATTATATAAATATAAGATAGGTACCCATGGAAATCCGTTGTTTACATACCTTCTAGTCGCAGTATAATAACCACAAATTCAAACGTCACTCGTAGAGCTAAAGTGTAAGTGTTTCAGCGGTATGTGATTATGCTTGTTGTTTTTTTTTTTTTTTTGTTTTTGGCGTGATTACTTACTGATAATAATCGTAAGTACTTTAGAAATTGTGTTGTTTTTAATATAAAATTAATCCCAATATTTTTATGAGAATGGATAAATTTTTGGCTGGTTACAGAAGATCCTCTAATAATGAAGGTGGAAATACAAGCAACAGGGAACAAGGAGATAGAACTCCCAAGACAAGAAAATATGATTCATCCTATTTATCATTAGGATTCACAAGTGCTATTGTTAATGGTTTGTTTTGCACAAAACCTTTGGCAGCAGATAGTATGAGACCAGGCTAATTAGGACGGCACCTTAAAACTATGCATTCTGAATATGCTGGTAAGCCTAAAGAATTTTTTCAAAGAAAATTAGATGAATTCAATAATCAAAAGCATATGTTCTAAAAAATTGTTTCGGTTCCTTCAAATGCATTATTATCGTCATACCACGTTTCTTATAGAATCGTGAAATGTAAAAAACCACACACAATAGGAGAAACTCTAGTTTTGCCAACAGATGTTGATATGGTTAAAATAATGTTGGCGAATCATATGCGAAACAGTTGCAACAGATACCGCTTGCTGATAATACATTTGGCAGAAGAATCGATGATATATCTGAAGATCTCTTTGCGATCAGTTAATTTCTCGGTTGCGTAC
Organism: Dioctria rufipes; assembly: GCA_963924295.1. Taxonomy (NCBI): domain Eukaryota; kingdom Metazoa; phylum Arthropoda; class Insecta; order Diptera; family Asilidae; genus Dioctria; species Dioctria rufipes. The sequence goes on along the minus strand of OZ002745.1, from coordinate 24,990,755 downwards.
TACGAAATTCGCCATACAAGTAGATGAGGCAACTGATTTTGCTAAAGATGCTCATTTAATTGCATATGTTCGATATGTTGCCGAAACCAATATAATGGAAGATATATTATTTTGCAACCCCATTATTGGAAAGGCCACATCCAATGAAATTTTTAATATAATTGACACTTTTTTTGATGAGAAGGACATAAACTGGAATAATTGCATTGGACTATGTACTGATGGAGCACAGTCAATGTCAGGACACTAGGCAGGTCTTCAAGCATTAGTTAAAAAGAAAGCTCCTGAAGTTATCTGCATGCTTCACAGAGCAGCTCTTGTGTCAAAAAATATGAGCGAGGAACTTAACAACATATTTACAAAGGTTACGAAAGTTGTAAACTATATAAAAAAAACAGTCCTTTAAAAGTTAGGTTAACTTTATTGTTAAACTTGCCTATTTGATTGCAATTTTTGGAAAATTGAGTGCTTTAAATAATTCAATGCAAGGACCGCAAATGCATTCACTGATTCAAAAAGACAAAGTGAAAGCATTCATAAAAAAATTGGAGCTATGGAAATCAAATAAAAAAAATAAGTTCGACATGTTTCCACTTTTAAATGATTTCTGTTCCAGAGTTAATATTGAAGCAAACAAAAATATATTTACGGAACACTTGGATGGTCTGCTAATACACTTTTCGCATTATTTCGAAGATCTTGACTTTACAAAGTTCACGTGGATACAGAATCCATTTGTCGATGAACAAGATGATGAATTTGAATTGTCAACTATTGAAAAGGAAAAATTGATAGAATTATCATGCGATACTTCATTGAAACAAAAATTTCAGAATGAAGCCCTAGTTCAATTTTGGTTAAATTGAAGTGAAGAATACCACACTTTGTCAAGTAGAGCAATAAAAGTACTTCTGCCATTTGTAACATCATATTTATGTAAAACGGGATTTTCTGCATTAGCTGCAATGAAATCCAAATATCGGGCCCGTTTAATAATAGAAAAAGAGCTACGTGTTGCACTCTCTTCATGACACCTAGATTTGATAAACCTTGTGCTAATAAACAAGCACATCCATCACATTAAAACAAATTAATTTAAAAATTAACAAATGAATACGTAGTTATTATTCTGTCAATTACGTTCTTTTTTCATTTTGTATTAATACTTTCTTTTCCACTTAAAAATATGTCTATATTATTTTATGAAAGAAGGGGCGGGGGAGGCGCCAAGATTAAATTTTTTTAAAGGGGGGCGCAGTAACGTAAAGTTTGGAAACCACTGCCTTAAACTATATTTAGTTCAACATCATTTAACATACCTTTTAGCCAAACATAAAGCTCTTGGTCTCGCCCCACCTATTCTATTGGTTTCCTAATATAGATTGTATTAGATGGCGTGCCCTGGACTCTCTTTCCGTCTTTATTCCTAATTTTAATTAATGATTTTCTTTTCCTTACCTTCAATCCCATTCATAGTCGATGACAGTACCTTTATTTCGGTTATTTCTTTGACACTCTTACGGACTTCAAAGGGAATGCCGCATGAGTTAAAAGAATATGCAGGATTATATATATATATATTGCATAACGTTCTTAATAATATCTTTGCTTGTGACAATCGGTTCGAATTCAATGCGCCCAATATCTGAGACAGACTTGCAATTTCAATATTAATATTCCAATTTCAATATTTTTATAGAAATTATGTCAATTGCAATACAAAATTGCAGAGACACACTTGTGGCTTACGATACTGGCAAATTAATTAGAGAACTTACCTACATTTGATTTATCATTTTGTCATTTAATTTGTCATTTGACTTAAAAATGTTCCGCGCACGTACAAAATGCGAGCAAATATTGTGAAATTACTTGTCTATAAGGAAAATAAAAACGAACAGACACTTCAACTTGACAAGTGCCAAATATTAAATGTCAGAAAAAGGTGCAGCCAACACTGCAGTATAAAATTCGGCTCTAAAAGGTTTTCGTATTAAATGATTATGATTTACAACTACCGAACTGTTTCTCAGTACATAGAGACAGAATTACGGTTTTGCGCCAATTTCAATATTGAAATTGCATGTCTCTCTCCGGTATAAGATCCAAAGGTGTTTCGTCACTTAACCATTCCGTTTCTTTGCATGGAGCATTAATTGAAAACACTAAAACATGCTGAAAAACTCGCTTAGCTGCAATGTTAAATGGAATTGTGGCCATAAAAAAAATAATTATCACATGTTTTGAATTTGTTCATTAAGTAACCATGTATTTACCCCATTCCCGATATAATCTCATGCAGTCTGACTCAGAACGAACTAAAAACCATAGCTATTGATTACATACCTAGGTGGTTGCACGTAGAGGACAACAACTGTTTCTTTAAATATGTCTCCTGCATTCATCTCTTTTATATAATTTGCTGCTCATCAAACCATTTTCGAATAACCTTTTCAGAAACCGTATCTCTGGCCTCAGTTATAGGTTTTCAGAAATTCGAGGTACTGGCTCTTGAGTACAATTCAGGAAAAGGTTATACCATTTTCGCCCTGATCGCCCATTTTTGAAGGATGTAGTCGTATTTTTATCTCGCTAAATTTTTTTTAATTGGGTTTAAAAAGCTATCCGGACTTAATGGGAATCCACATTCGGCTAACGACTCATCCGACCTAGTTTTTTCTTCGGTTTCTGTTAAAACACTTTGTAGTCCAGACTTTCCTACGCCTTCTGGATGCCTTCCAGATAATTTATCCTGTTCTTTTTGGAATATTTTATTTGATGCTAGTTGGTATAATAGAAAATTTTCCTCTTGTCGAATATCTGACAATGCTTCATTTACTGTTGTAGCAGTATATTCTTCTATATTTCCTTATATGCAATGCATTACATTAGACTAAAATCAATGTGGTTTTGTTCACGCATGAACAATTATTTTTTATCATCATCATCATTATTTATAAGGTTCTAAAATACTTCAAGATACTTCAACATATTTCTATTTTTTTTTCTCCTAATGCAGTAGCATAAGCATTTCTTTGTGCATGCACAATTGACTCATAACATAAACAGAAATTTAGTTCGATGATATTTTACAACAATTTCTGTAGTACAATTTGCTGACAAGCAAGTACGCAATAAATGTTATGGGTCAATTGCATTAAGCAATGTAAATAATCAACCCAATTCAATTTCTTTCGTAAACAATTAATTCAATCAATTATTCACCTAATCCAGCAAATTTTTATGTTTATAAATAAGTGCACGGAATAAAGTTTTTCAGAGCTCAAAAAAAAAACGAACGGAGTGTTAATTTAATACTATGCGATCTCTAACATACAATTTCTCTTCGCGGCGTCATACACTTACCTTAATAGAATTAACATGAGGTTGATTCTGGTAATTCTTCATTCTGCTAAGAAAGAGAATTGTACACGGCCCTTCGAGCCACAGAACAGTGAAAAAACAGTTTGCTACGATGTTATTGCGGCAAGTCAATAAAAATACAGAAAAAGTTTCAAAACCTATTGAATCTAGTACAGGGTACATCTGCCATACACACGCTCTCAAAAGCAAAACGATTACCAAGATAGAATCAGCTTAAGGTTGATTCTGGTAAATAACAAATTGCAAAGAGAAACTCTGTGCACGGTGCAAGTACATTAGGGCACAGAAGCCATTATCTCCATTTAAATCCCAAGATAACTACAACTACAGATCAAGTGATCAAGAAACAAAAGGAGTTAGCTGGTGAAATTGAGCGACTCCTGATAAACTTCGACAAAGACCCGACTGAGCGGAAACATAAGGAGTACCTGCAAAAGAGACGTCAGGCACTAGAGAATTTCTGGAAAGAGTTCAGCAAATTACACAAGGAATTAACAAAGCGAGTTGATGTGGATCATCCCTATATCAGAGAAGAGCTTTATGAAAAAACGAAAAAGATATATGATACAGCGTTAAAGAAAATAACGGAGCACCAACGCGAATTAGCATCAACAGAAGATCCTCTGGAAATACCAACATCAACAGCTTAAAACCCACTGACATATGATCGTCAAATTCCAAACTGTGATACTGCTACAAGGTTTACTCCGCAACAAGATGTCTTATCATATCAAGATATGATCAAGCACAACAACCTACCAAGACTTCCACCAATCAAGACCCTGAGTTCGCTGGGGATTATAAAGAATGGAAGTCCTATTTTGATTTATTCACTAATGTGATTCACAACAATCAATATATCAGTGGCGTGGAAAAAATGCAGTATTTGCATTATTCTGCAGTTGGATGATGTGAAACTATAGGATAGGCTACTAATTTACCAGTTCACACAAATATTAATAGAGAAGTGACGTAACAGAGACAGCTTTTCCCTATTTTTCACTACTTAGAAAGATTATGAAAGTACTTAGCAGGGAATAACTAAAGTGAGAATTATTTTGGTGACGTGGTCTAATTGGAACAGGTTGTGACTGAAATGACGTTTGGCATGAGGATGAGAAATAGAAAGGTGGGGGAGGTTTGAAATACCCATAGTACATATATCTAACTAGTTACTTGGTTGTTAGAGGCGACTAAAAAAATCTCAGCTTTTTACTTCTTTGATGGAATAGGCTAATTTAGTTGATCACCTGTGGAATACTGCCGCATAGGACTATTTTGACCAACACCAGATAATCGACAATTGACCCTTAATAATTCTAGAGCGTCTGCAACTTGAAAGAAAAAAAAATATTTATTTACATTTGAAACTTATTTTCATTTTGAATTTTGCATTAAAATTTCTTCAATTTTTAATGGCAAAGCCTAAGATTTCTTTCACCAGAACATCGTATAGCCCCTCTCGACTACGATATAAATGACACTTGGTATTAGCAAACCAGCCTTTTGCGCTGGATTTGTATAATAATACCGATATCAACAGGATAAAGTATCACATAGTTTTCTAAGAACCTCAATCATCATCAACCTATCTCTCTACATCCATATTAAATTTAGGACAATAACGCTAAGGACTCGTTATAGGTTCAACAAAGTTTCTCTTCGACTCATTAACAGGCAGTTGGAAAATCTACATACTTACAATATCTCTCCATTTCCTTATAAGAAAATAATTTAAATTTAGCGTTAGTTGCTTGTAATTATAATCCTTGTCAACTCTTGAAGAAATGCTCATTCAGATTTTTATGAGCCAAGGCCATGTTAAATGCATTCAAAATGCACTTTAAAAATCCAGAAGTTGATAAATCGCATTCAACCGGTTTCGTTGGTAGTGCGGGTGCTGTAAATGGTGAACTGAATTGCATCTTTATGTCGCTATTATCGAGTGGACTGCCGACAATGGGAAAAAATTAGTGTGGAAATAAATTTTGTTGCAACCAAAAGGAGTCATAGGAGCAGAATGATGAATTCGATTCATTTTAATTTTACAACTGTGAAAAAAAAAATAGATTACGCGGCAGATTGAGTTAAATATGGGAGCTTAAAAGCACTGTAGGATTTGCAAGAAACGACTTTTCCTAATGAGTTGAATCAATCTCAAAAACAAAACTAAATTAGTTTGAGAATAAATTGTTAAAAAAAAATAGCCGACTTAGCGATAGAAGGCTTTAAAGATTTGGTCGGAGTATTTAAAAAAAAATTCTAACATAAATCGAGTGGCTTAAAGGCGATGGAAATTCATCCCGAGAAAAGGCGGTATGAGATACTACTGAAGATTGGAACCCTCAAATCTAAAAAAAAAAAAACAAAAAATTTAATAATTAGAGAATGAAGGAAGAGGGTTATAGAAAGTCGATCAGTTAGATTTCCGGAATTCCGCTTTCCAATAAAATAAATGAAATACTTCGGGTCTTCAGTAAAAATCGTATCGGCGTAATCCTAATTCAGAATCTGATAGAAAATTTATTCCTTCTATCTACCAGCTTGAATGAAATAAGTTAAATTCGGAAGGTATATCTAGCTTGTAACGATGATTGTCATTAAGGTATGTAGGTACATGTGAATGTATATAACAACAACACTAATAGAGCGATTTGGTAAAGGTAAGCAATACCCATAGGGCATGAAAAAAAATTCGTATAAGACGACGGTTATGATTTCAACAGCATTTAAACGAGATCAGAGAATATCGACAAAAACAAACTATCAATAGCCGCATCTTTTCAGTTGAAGATGAACTTGCACACGTTTAACCTTCTTTTAATAGTAAAAGCCACACTCAAGGTAGCAGCATCTATGTATGTAGAAAATGTATTCTAATAGTAGCAGCAGTAACTTTGCATTTTAAAAAATGTTTAAAAATTTGTGATTTTTATAAAATATCTAATTGAAAATGTTATTTTGAAAGACAAACGCGTCTGCATCACGCAAGGAAAAAACGTACATGCAGAAATTTAAAAAATTTTATTATTTGATATAAATTTATTTTATTACCTTTTTAGATGTCATTGTTATTTTATACAAAACTTAAAAACCAAGTTAAATTATAAATTACACCATTGAAATCAAAAAACTTTTCAATATACAAAATTACAAAAGACTTGATTTCATCAAGCTAAGAAATTTCTCATTTCGATACCACCGGAGCCATCTGTTGGCAGAGGTATCACTAGCTTTGAAAAAAGAAACCACACAGACCAAATGTGCTGCATATTGAATTTATAATATTGTCTGTCCCATTCATTCTTGTGTATTTTAAAGAAACAGCAAATACCAGGCGATCAGCAAATTTCAGATCACAAAAATGTAAAATTTTATTCTACTGCGCATGACCGAAATATTCGTTAAATCGTGTTAAATTCGTTAAATGAAGTAATGTATGTGTGTGCATTCGTTTCAACAACCAATGAAAAGTAGCAGTCATTTTAACTTTTGGAAGAGGAGAAGGCAATCCGACAATTAGTTTTATTATCTGTCTCTCTATTATGGCCAAAATATGGTTTTGTAAAAGAGATAAACGAAGTTTGTGTGGATTGTAAGAGGATATACAAATACGTACACGAAGAAATATAAATGCAACCAACTTTCGTTAAATCAGGTAACGTGTGTATTTCATTCATTCACATATGAAAATGAATATTTTTAACTTTTGGAAGAGGAATTGATAATTATTATTATTGTTTTTTTTTTCTCTCTTACTACAGCTATGTAGACCCGCCATGCTAGAAATTTTATTTTAAAGATCAAATGTATTCTCAAATTAGCGATCGTGAAGGGAATTATTTCACCGCTTTAGGATCCATTGTTATTTCCATGACTGTGCCTGTACAAAACCTAAAAACCAAGTTAAATATAAATTCCACCGTAATATCTCACAAGTAGTTAAATCACAAAATATTTTTCGTTAAATCAAACATGTTTTATTGCAATTGCCCCTTGGAGCAAGCCATCTAAGGAGTTGATTAGAGAGAACAAAAAAAACAATAGCAGACGAGATACACCTACTGCTGACAAAATGCATTTTTTGTAAAATGCTATTTTACTGCGCATGACCGAAATATAGAATTATATAAGAGAAGGCATATAAAAGAAGTGAGAAAACGTGATCAATCTTCGTTAAAAATGAAGAAGCCATTTCAACTTTTGGAAGGGGAGAAAGCAAACGACGTGATCATTGTTATTATTTTTATCGTTCTGTTATTGTAAGCCTCTTCAGTGCAAACAGCTAGTACATTGCCATGCATGAAAATGCCAATTTAGGTGGTGGGAAAATACTTTTTTTAGTGTTAATTGTTTTGTTTTTTTCATAATAATTTCCAAATGATTTATAATATGATATTTTCTGTCATTAACCACCAATAGCGAGAAAATGCAACTAATATAGCTTTTAAAAAAATGGTGACTGTATGAAATATTGGAATTGTTATACCTATACCTATTATGAAATGAATTTCTTACAAAGGACAGCAGCTAAACATAAGATTGCACTTTTATATATATACACACTACCTACTGTCCTAAAAATTTATATTTAATTGATCGCACAATATTGTATGGAAATAAGATTTTTCTTGAGGCAGCATGTATGCAAGTGAAATAATCCCATAATGCATATCCCAGTGAAACACGACATACCTTTTTAGGGAAAATTTCAATGTCTAAGATAACGGACGATTGAAGAAAGCGTACCTACTTAGTACTCAATTGTTAAAGAAAAAGGAACAATATTATGCAAAATATTATAGTCATATTTTACGTTCTCAGGTTGCTTTATATCTATAAAAAAAATACACGAAAACTGTTCAAGAAATTCGAAATTAAAAACCCTGCGAAGAAGGACGAAATGCATAGAATTAGACAAGTAAGAAAACCTGAGTATTCAGAACATGGCTCAGACCAGTCCAGTCTTATCTTGAAGACATTTCATAACACTCAATGACAAGTTTTCCTTTAATTTTTACCCCTATATATAAACTTTTGCTGTACAGAGAAATCCGAGTGCCGTATTTTGTATTTATCGGCGAAAGGATTGTCAGCCACGAAACAACAGGGTATTCTTCTTCTTCTGGTGAAGGTGCAACTTGAAACGAATTAACAAGGACTGGGTTGGATATAGGAGAGCTTTTCCTAATTTCTGTTTAACTCAGGGCTAAGAAAATCTTGTCAAAGTCCCAGTCTCCATCAAGACGTGAGTTCAGGACCTCTCACCTTCATAGACTTGATGACTAACCATGGCTATATAATTTGATCATATCATTACAAATGGCAATCATATGAACAACTTATTACTTACTTTTACTTATTATTTAATTTTCGATATTGCGAGCTCCAGAAAAGTGCACTCTTTATGAAGGTAGCAGGAACCAGTACAAGTCGAATCTAAACTTTTGCCCGTATCATCCCAGGGTATACTGACTGCTAGGTATATTTATTTTGTCTGTGGCATAACGCACCAATTTGCGTCCATTTAAGGATACGTCATCCCTACAAAAAGGGGTTTTTAGTAGAATTTACTTAATGCCGGTGTTTAAACTTTTGTAGTACCTATCTATAATAATAAGCTGTAAGTTTGTCTTTTAGTTTAAATTAAAAACTTCATTTATCTTGTCTGCATAAAAAATAAAAATATCTGTATATTCGGAAATCATCAATTTGCGTCTAGTCTAAGTCAGTTTGCGTACACCAAAGGGCAAATTTGCGTCCAGGGTAAAAAAAAATTGCTTTTATAAATAAAAGATACGCATTATTTATTAATTTTTTCATTATTTCTGATTAGAAAAGCCATTAAAAATAAAAAGTTGTGAGAAAATTCACAGTCACATAAAATTCTTCAGATTAACCCTATGCACCCGAACGGCGCCATCCAGGCGCCATCTTATTCTTTATTTTGAACGGCGCTTGAGAGGCGCCATCATTAAGTATGGATCTATATATCTTATATATTGCACACGCCTTGCTAATTTTCGTTTCCCTTGTATAAATATGTAAAATTTTATTATCGGTATTTGTTTACCAAAACAAATAATTTCGTTCTGGAATTCTTCGTAAATAAGTAAAGTAATTAAATATTATTGAATACTAGCATTGTGGTAGACTTTCTGAAATAAAAAGGAAACGAGCCGGCATTTAACAAACAACAAACAACTAATGGCTTTGAAAGAAAGAACGGTTGAAATATATACGAAATTTAGTAACTAGGGTATATGTGACCCAAGTGCATGAAAATGGTGCTTTCGGTGGCAAAAATCTCTCGAGAAAGTTTTATGAATCAGGAAAAAAAAAGTATATCAGTGGATAGTACTCAGCATGACCTTTAATTTTATATCGACCATGATATATTGTAACCACCCCCGCCGGGGGTGCCTAACTACCACTGTAAAAGTACCCTGGGTGAAAAAAAACATTTCTTCTACGAGCTGTAGCTGGTATAGTTACTGAAAGGGAATAGCAAAATCAGTTTTTCGAGTTAGAGCCGATTTAAGGTGCGAAAAATCTAGGACGTCAGTTCGAATATAAAAAGAGAAGTACCAAAAAAATGTGTATGGGAAACGAAAGATCTGAAAATAAAGAACAGTCTGATCTATAGAACGTCATTTTTTAACTGAAAATAGATTATGAATTCCTTGCTCATTTCGACGTCATTTAGACGTAAGTGTTTTACGAAACTTGGACATGTTGATCAAATTTTCGTTTATTATTGACTCATTATTGACCCGTTTCCAGCTACGTCCTTTTTACGTCAATATTTGAAATTTTAAGACAATCGAGTTTAGTTTCCGTCAAATATAGAATTCGTTTTGACTGGCACTTTTTTAAGTCGACATATGACGTCTTTCATTAGTTCAAGTTGGTATAAGTTTAAATAATGTAATCGGAATTTCATAGACACGTGCTGTATATTTCTCGTCTCACTAGTTCTAACAGCGCTTTGCTGTGATTTTGTTGTCAGTTTGTTCTATTGCATAGGTACGCGTTCTCTATTTCTCGGCGCTGGCTGCTTGTCGTCATTTCACGTCATTTCTCGATTTTTCGTAGCTTCGTGGAAAAAGACTTGCATTAGTCTTGTTCAAGCAGAAGTACGGGCAACAATTCTATGGTGTTTAGTCAAAAGTACATATCTCCAAAAATGTACTTCTATTTTTTGAAGTTATGCATTTTGGATACATCGTTTTATTTCAATGTTTTTTTAACGAAAATTCAACAAAAACATTGAAAATGCTTTTCTCGATAAACAACGTAAAAAATTAATAATTTCTTCCGAATAATAAAAACATAAAAATTTCCCTACCTTTTAGCTTAAGTTCTATTGGAAATATTCGTGGTTCCAGGGTGGAAATGTGAATTTTTCATTAAGCATTTTTGTCTTTCGATGAGCCAACTAGAGGTCATTTTGTATTAATAATTGGTGGCTAATATGACGACCTTATTTCCGTCTAAAGACATGTTTCAGGTGTTATAATGACGTCTTCTCGGTAAACAAAATGTACTCATTCAGTTTAATTTCGGAGGTTATTTTGGTGGCTAATATGACGATTTTATTTCCGTCTGAAGACGTATTTTAGGTGGTACATTGTCGACAGGTCGACGTCAAAAAGATGTTCGATTTAACCAAATTTTGATTTTGACCACTTTTCAATTTCAGTACAAAGGATGGTATATTGTATGTACTATTGACCAGACAATGTTTGTTGGGTTGAAAGGACTACACTGAACGAAACATTTTTCATAATATTCACAAACATCATTCACTGCCAAACGTTAACAATATTTGTGAACTTTCTCTCAAATAAAGTGAAAAATTGATCTGTGGATTTGATATAGCAGTGAACCTGTTCCTAAATATAGTGTACTAGGTGCCACTATGGAAAAAAAATAATTTGTAGTCGTGAAGATTATAATGATGATTCCTTCGAAAAAAATGTTACGGATTCAATCAAATCGTCCCGTCTTTATTAGTCAGTTTGGACTTGCTCGACTAACTTAACTAACGTGCAAATTTTAGTGTTTGCGTTATTAAACAGAAAAAAGTATGAAAAACTTACAACTTATTTAGTGCCTCAGAGGGAGTACAAAACATTAAATAGGTAAAAAGAATTGAAATGGAGAGCACACAACATTCTTTGAGGCGTCCCGATTATCGTTGTTATCCATTCCCCCTCTCAAATAATTAGAGGTGTTGACATATGTCCTTATAATTATTTATTAAAAATCTCCGAAAAAAAAAACGATAATTGTGACACGTCAAGGAATCAGCCAGTGCTATCCATTTCAATTTCCGGTTTATTCTGCACATCTTATTTTATATTGTTATCATTAATTATTTTTTTCTATAGATTGACACGGTTTAAGAACATGCTTTCCATTCTGGATAAATGAGATACTATATCAGAAAGATTACGACAGATCATAAAAGCCCAAATTTCAAATAAACAAATCAAACATGTTTTGGAGAAACTTTCAGATACTGATATATCTAAAAGTAAATTTAATTCCATTTCAGTGATAAATTGATTCTTTTTTCTTTTTTCCACATTACATAAATGGAAAGGACACAGCACTCCTGTGAGCGATGCACGGTTTATATTATTCCACATCAAACAACGGTTTCAAAAGACACAAAAGCCAAGAAAAACGTAAGCAGATTTTCTATTTCGGACTCACAGCAAACATTTTGCATTTGTGGTAAGTCCTGTGTCGAATTAGAGGAAGAAATCCGTCATTTGAAGTCGAAAAGTGGAAAATTCAGCCATTTATTTATGCGATCGGGGAGGAAATCTCCACTGTAAAAGAAATGTATGTTTATTTTGATAACATTAGATTTCCTTTTAATAACATATTACGTGCTGTAGATATCTGTATAAAGATATTTCTTCAATTTGATTTGAAATATCCAGATCCTGCGAAAACATTTTGGGCATTTATTGCCTTATTTTTTTACAGTTTGAAATCTTCTAGCAAGTGCAAAGTTTCTCTTCTAATCGGTAAATTATTGCAAGATGAGAATGTGTAATTTATAATATTTGTATATGTATGAGTTAATAAAACAAAATAATATAATAACGTTTATGTTAAGCATTATGCTCGGAATCAGTTTATTTTTGTAAACCAAGAAGAAATAGAGTGTAAGAAACAGAAACAGAGCCAAAGTGAAATAAACTAATAGACTTCTAAAACATTACAAAATGGAAATAAAACAAAATGAAAATCATAAATAATTGTTTTAATTACGACAGTTTGAAAAAGAGGAAACGGGAACAAGTAGAGAGGGGAAAGGGAGGGAGGGAGATATCGTCTGCAAAATAGCACACTGATATCGTGAATATGTTGAAAGGAATTCAATGAAATAGTTCACAGATATCGTGAATAAGTTCAAAAGACTTCAATGAAATAGTTCACTGATATCAAGTTCACTACCATGTACATAAATTTCCGTTTACTAAATTTAGTGAACGGGTGTTCAAAAATTCAGTGATCAAATTCATAGGTTGAAAAGCTATGAAAAATTCACTGTATTTTTACACATTTTCATAAATACTGTGACCCCTTTTTCGTGCAGTGTAGTCCAGAATCGAATAGCTCAGATCCTCAGAAGAAGTTTGAGTACCCACACCCCTATGCTCCGAGGTCAAATGGCTGACCTCTCCTAATTTCCCCAATTAACCGCAATCGAAATAAAAAAAAAAGCTTATCGCAAACGAATTTTAATTATCAATGAATATTTGAAGTATAAATCCAATCGGATGGCTGGTTTAGGAGGTAGAGGGTGATTTTTGCAATGTATGACAAATTTAGAGCCTTATTTTAGAAATTTTGCTCCCCTCTTTTTTATTTAAACTTCTGTCGGGTAGCTGATTAACCATACTAAAAAAAGGTTCAGGTGCAAACGGTTAAAGCTAGTTCAATTCTAACTGTGTTGTTTTAGATAACAGCATCTTTTAAATTTTATTAAATTAAAAGGAACAAAGCAAGAGGAGTTATATAACATAATGGAATTCAATATTTTAAAAAGACAAGGGGCAATCTCTTGCTCTAAAGCTATATTTGGTTCAACATTCCTTTTAGCAAACATGAAGCTCTTGGTCTCGCCCCTCCTATTCTATTATGGATTGAAAGTTGATTGGTTGGACTCTCTTTCCGTCTCTATTCTTAATTTTCATTAATGATCTGCTTTTCCTTACCTTCAATCCCATCCATATTCGATGACAGTACCTTTATTTCACTTACTCCTTTGACACTATTACGGACTTCAGACGGAATGCCGCATGAGTCAAATGAATATACATGCTTATATCATTGAATAACGATCTAGATAATATCTTTTGTAGGAGCAATCGCTTCGAATTCAATACGACTAAAATCCACAGATATGTCATCGCTCAACTATTCCCGTTTCTTTTGATGGAGCGTTAGTTGAAAACACTAAAACCTGCTGGTTGTAGCTGTTTTCCCTGAAAAACTCGCTTAGTTCCAATGTTAAATGGAATTGTGGCCGTAGAAAAATGATCACATGTTTCTGAATTTGTTCAATAATTAACCATGTATTTACCCTATTCGCAATATATTCTCATGCAGTCTGACTCAGAACGAACTAAAAAACAGTCTTCTGGCATGGCTATTGACGTACCTACATACGTAGGGGACAACGACTGTTTCTTTAAATATGTCTCCTGAATTAATCTCCTTTATATAATTTGCGGTTCATCAAACCATTTTCGAATAACCTTTTCAGAAACTGTGGCTCTGGCCTCAGTTACGCTTTCGGGAATTCGTTGTACTGGCTGTGGATCGCCCATTTTTGAAGGATGTAGTCGTGCCATCGTCTTGCTGAATTCTTTTAAATTATGTTTAAAAAGCTATCAGGACTTAATGGAAATCCACATTAGCTAACGACCTATGCGAACTAGTTTTTTCTTCGGTTTCTGTTAACCCTTTCTATCCTATTGTTGCTTACAAGCAACACACCTTTGATCCTCATTGTACGCCCATCAAAAGCATGAATTCAGTTAAAGCCAAAAGGTATGCAATAAGAATAAGTAATTTTAATTTGGAAAGTACGTAGCGGCACATGAGAGCAGCATTTTGGATATATTTGTCAGCGTTTTCTCAGAAGGGACCTCGAATCGAAATCGTATGGATAGTTTGAATGATTTGTATTTCTATATTTCTGTTTATGTTCAGCTTGTTATGTCAAAGTGTATTTAGATTATAGTAAAGCAGTTGAAATAGTGTATTTTATTAAAATATTAATTTAGTGATCAGGTGAGTTCTTGGAAACTGGCTTCAAACCTTGTGTTACTCATAAGCAACATCAGGATATAATGGCTATTATATTTGGATGCAATGTTATAGATTTCCAGATGACTACAGAAAGAAGAGGTTTGAGTACGGAGGCAGTATATAACATTCTTGATGAAGTGGATTGGAATGAATCTGAGGACGAAAGGTTGTATGAAGAAGAAGACGAAGAAATTATTGAACAAGTTTTCGAAAGAGGATTTGAAAACTCTGGAGAGTTAGGAGAAATTAGTGTTCAAAATGTGGAGAATGAATTAGAACTATTGGATACTCTAACAGCAAATGAAGAAGGTAATTTAGCAGAGAACGAACTAAGTAGTATTGTGCACGACTTATCAAATTTAAAAAAACTAAAATGGAAGAAGAAGAAATATTACCCTGCTAATCTCCTCTTTACGCGAAATTTACCAAATCCACCAAACGAAGACTTGACTCCACTCAAATATTTTAAAATGCTGCTGGATGGTGACGTGATCGAAAAAATTTGTCCGGAAACTAATAAATATGCCCTGCAAAAAGACGGAGTTGAAATTAAGGTTACCATAGAAGAAATAGAACAATTAATTGGAATTTTATTATATATGGGGGTAATGCGTATGCCACAATATAGACTTTACTGGAGCCCTTACTGTCGTTTTAACCGCGTAGCTGACGCAATGCCAAGAAATCGGTACGAAAAAATAAGACAATATCTACATATAAATGACAATACAAAGCAGAAGTCTAGCACTGACGAAAATTTTGATAAACTTTTTAAAGTAAGACCATTACTAACTTGTTTGAAAAATAATGTGAAGAAACTAGCACCTGAAGAAAAGCAAGTTATTGATGAACAAATAATTCCTTTCAAAGGTAGGTCTTTGCTGAAGCAGTATTTGAAAAACAAGCCACATAAATGGGGATTTAAAGTTTTCACCAGGGCTAGAGCGTCAGGGATAATGCATGATTTTGATATTTACATTGGCAAAGATACATGCAGAGATTATGGCCTAGGATTTTCTAGTAATATAGTCCTTCACTTAGTATCAAACTTACCAGATGGTCACAATTTTAAACTATACTTTGATAACTGGTTTTCCTCGCTTCAATTGGCAATTTCTTTGAAAAATCATGGGATCTTTTGTGTTGGTACTATGAGATCAAATCGAATGGGAAAATGCTCCATGAAAACAGAACAAGAGTTAAAAAACTTGGAAGAGGATCATATGATTTCAGAGTAAACGATGACTACAATATTTGCCTAGTGGGGTGGTACGATAATAAAGCTGTACAGTTTATAAGCTCTTTTGCTGGTGTAGAACCTGTAAGTACATGTAGCCGATTTAGCCAAAAGGAGAAGAAATACATCGACGTACAACGACCAGACATTGTCAAAGAGTATAACGAATCGATGGGAGCAGTTGACTTAATGGATATGCTCATAGAGCTTTATCGGATTAATATCAGGTCAAAGAAATGGTATATGAGGATTGTACTTTGGACCATAAATGTGACAGCCGTCAATGCTTGGCTTTTATATAGGCGTCATCAAAAGCAGAAAGGACTACCCTCTTAATTTACATTACTTCAATTTCAAATTTACATCGCTAATGGACTAATTTCAACAGGCAAGCAGAACAATGTCAAACGGGGACGACCATCTTCGAAAAACTCTCCAACAACCTCAAAGCGTATTATTCGGGTTGCTGAACCAATACCTGATACAAGGTATGATAATCTAGGACACTTCCCCAATTACTCAAAGAAGAAACTGCAAAACAGGATTTACAACAATGTGTTGCATAAAATGCAATATTTGGCTATGCTTGACGGCAAAAAGGAACTGTTTTTTGAACTATTATACAAAATAAGTATTATGTGTATGCATGGATATATATATAAATGTATGTGTATACATATAATTTTTGTTAGATACTTATAGAATATGTTTTTTTTTATTCTATTATTTTTTTGATAACTAGTTTATTTCTATTCTAAGAAATAAAATACGATATTCATGGGTGAGCAATTTTCTTGGACTTTTTATTGCACTTGTATCCTAATGTTGCGTATAAGCAACATTTAATAAAAATCGTATTGGTACTATTACAAACTTTTTAAACATTTTTATGTGTTGCTTAGATCAACTTCAATCACAATAAGTAAAAAATCAATTTCTGAAAAGCATTCCGTTAATTCAGGATAGAAAGGGTTAAAATACTTTGTAGTCCAGACTTTCCTATGCCTTCAGGATGCCTTCCAGATAATTTATCCTGATCTTTTTGGAATATTTTATTTGATGCTAGTTGGTATAATAGAAAATTTTCCCCTTGTCGAGTATCTGACAATGCTTCATTTACTGTTGTAGCAGTATATATGCTTTCATATTTCTTTATATGCAATGCATTAAATTAGACTAAAATTAATGTGGTTATTCCAAAAATTAACTTAAATTTCAAACAATATTATATTTATATTAAATATATCTAACTACTTAAAAAGCGTTCTCATGAAATAAAAATGGAACAAAAAGAGCAGTCCCTTACCTTCTAAGCTCATTACACTACATTAAAGAACATATGTGTTAGTTCACTTGCAGATTATTTACATGACGACACCTAATGAACTGAACTCTGATAGCTAAATGATCCTGTTACTTACTTTAAGGGTAGCAGCTACATACAGGAACATGATAATATGGAAATATTTGCATTTTAAGTAAAATGCGTCGTTTTATCGCATGTTATAAAATAAACTGGACGCAAATTGGGTAATAGACGCGAATTGGTTCACTTACTTTGCTAGAGTTTCTTGGAACGATGACAAACAATTACTGTAAAGAATCATTCTATACAGAATTAATCAGGAACCACCAGGACTTTTTGAAAGAAAACAACAGACAAGATTGATCTCATGTCAATCCTTTCTCGAAACAAATCGCAGATCACATAAGTACTACCTATCTACTATAGCAGAGAAAAATTCAATATTATGCCTCCAATAAATTAATGGAGATAATTAGCGCATAGATAACCTTTTCAAAAAATGGCATCTGTACAAGCTAACACAACATGTTGAAGCAAACGGGAATAACTTTTGATGATAATTATTACTTAGAAATGAAAACAATCTCAGTCAGATATTTTGACGATAACCATACTATTTCATTTACAGCATTTTTCAGAGGTCGGTTATGGTTATCTAAGCTTATCTGTTTATGTTCAAATTCCTCAATATAAAAATTGCAAAAAAAATTGTTAAAAGACCAAGGCCAAGGTTACGCCCATGAACGGTGGAATGTAGATCAACAATAATAACAGTTCGAAATTTATTTATTTCAATCTATACGGAATAAATCTTACAGATTATCAGAAACATATACAAACATAAGTATACATATAAGTTCTAATGAATTCAGTTACTTTAAAAGTAATTTAAAATATTAAAATACTTCTACTACAAAGATTTAAAGTTGAAGCGGAAAAATTATAATATAGTATTCTTAAATCTATCTCTGAAATAAATTAAAATCATATAATGAATAAACTCAATTGGAATTAAAAAGGCATGTGTGAGCGGCTCACGATATCCTTCGTTTAATCTATGAAAGGGTCGCTTGGGATAATATTTCTTTGAGTAAAAAAAGACTTAAGCAGACTAAAGTACATTTTCGTTACGTAAGACTTATTACTCAATACTTTTGAAATTCCCCTACTTAGTACTTGAACTTAAGACTTAGTTTTGTACTTAAGTACCAAGATTTTTACTTAAGTATATCTGAGTCTATTAAGTACCTACAAGTATCTAACTCTTCGTAGAAAAGCAAACACAATCTCTAGCGCAACATCTTTTTTGTTTAGTTTTAAAGCACGCAAAGAACTGCCACAGCATGTGCCTTACTCACGGGTCAAGACAGAACCTAAGACAAACTAATAACATACAAACAAGACTGGGCAAGTAGAAGAAAAACCAGTATCGTCTCGCTCGAATATAAAATCGATGATGCCTCGACTTGATGACATAACCACTGACATGTATCATATGGACTGCCTACGGTCATAGAAATACACTGCAGAAAGTAGGTTCACGTCTATATTGCTGACTCTTTCGGTATAAGCACCAAGTACGCATTGAGAGAAAACTGTAAACAACAAATAAATAAGTGGGTTCGTCGAAATAAGTGTTTTTAAATTAATCATTTAGGGTTATTACTGATAAAACCTATTTTAACAACGACAATTATTTAATAGATACGCAGATAAAATTCTAAATGTTTTATTAAAATCACTTTCCGAGCTGCGTGCTCACTTTTTCAACTTCCCAACAATGATTTTTTCAATGTTGGCACCGACGTAAGATCTATTTTTGACACAAGCAAGTGTGCCAACGTGAAATAGAAAAGTAAGCAGTCCATATTATGTACGTCAGTGAACATAACCACGGGTAAGCAAGCAATGCCTCGCACCAATATAAAATCAACGATGCCTCGATCTGATGTAGGGAAGGCCTCAGTTTTTTCGTAGAAATTTACTGGAAATTTTTTCCTTAGAATTGTTGTGCTTTATTGGATGCGATAGTGGATTCTTGGGTGGACCTCTAATATGAGACGTGAAAGTTTTACACTACCTGTAGCGCCGAAAACTATAAAAAACTATAAATAGTAGCCGCTGGGTTACTATACATATTATGGTTTTCAAAAGATATTTATTTATTAATATCTATTAACTGAACTCGAACTCGTTTCTGATAATGTAGCTCAGAATAGTAAAAAAGGGCTAACGAGGTAGTCTGAAATTAAAAAGTCTAAAAACTATTGAAAGACCAACAGATAAAAAATGAAAACTTAATACTAACAAAAATAAAAACTCTTTAATACAAAAAAGGGACCACATTAAACCTAACCCTATACCTAAAACTATACTTAATCCAGGACCTAATAAATTCTACTGAGCATAATTAAAACAGATAATCACAAAATAATTTGAATATAGGATAAGCTTTTAACTCATCCCGATTGACCATGAACTATGGAAAGAGGAAAGGTTATGATTAAAAACCTGCTCCTTGAATCTAACGACCTTCTAATAGCATTTGAAAGCGAGTACAACAAAGATGCATACCCTGGAAGAAGATACTTTTTACAAACATATTCAGCTCTGGGTAGAATCACCTTTAATTTTTCGCAAATATACTCGTTTCTAGCTCAAAAAATAATGCCAAGTATCTACTTTGTACTCAAGAAATTGGGGAATGAGCCGAGAGCAAAATTCACCAGCACGTAAGGACATCTTTGAAGTCCTGATAATTTTTTTTCCTATAAAATTCCAGTGCTTTTTGTTTTATTAAAGGCTCACTTACAGGTAAATTGTTTGCACGAATATCAGTAAACTGTTCATATACAGCCACATCAATGTCATCGTACATGCAAGCTATATCTCGTTTCAAGCACCCACTAATTGCAGTTCTTCTCTTTTGATCCATATTGTTGACAATATACTAGGCGGTATACTAAATTTATAGGCGATATCCTTCTTTTTCCTCCTTTTTCAATTTCATCTATCAACTTTATTTTTTTATGTAGATCTAAAGTTTTAAGTGTTGTTTTGTCCATGTCTCTCTAAAAATTTATAGGTTTATTAGTTATGAAGAAAAAATTCTTAATTTTGTTAATTTTTTACCAGGTCACTTGCAAAAGAAGTTAACTTCAATGGTGAAATAAGCAGAAAAAATTGTATACAATTCGAGTACTTCACCAACGCACTTTCGCTGAATAACTACGTTCGTCGAATGCAGATCCAAAAATATAGACTCGCAACAAAACTATATTTCTAAGTAGAATTGAAAATGCATAAAGCAAATAGAATAAAATGTTTCTAAGAAAAATTAAGGCATAGCAAACTGTCCAAACAAGTAGGAAGGGTTTATCTAAATTTATTCGAATTAGAGGAGGACGAATAGTAAGAAAAAAACCAAAAATTTCTGAAAATTAGGTCGACTTAGGGAGGTTTTCGAGATAAGGAAATTCGAGTTAGGAGAAGGGTTTTCTATGAAAAATCCAAGGGAGTGCCAAACTAAGTCCAAAAATTTCGACTTAAAGAGAAATTCGAGTAAGAGGCAGTTCGACTTATGTATGTATTTTTTATAGTTTATTAATTTGTTCTTTAGAGCCTTGAAGGTTACCTAACAAAAACTAGTGCCGCATACATTACGCAGGAATATAAGAAAATGCAAACCTTTAAGGATTCCAGTCGCAAGACTTAAGTTACATCTGCAACCAATTATATGCGTTTAATATGCGGAAACTACCCTACTAAAAATCAAAAAGTTACCTGTGCAAAGGCCATTATCTCTTTATTCCCTAGTTTTGCAGCTACCAATAGCAACTTTTGAATAATTGTAAGTTTATGGAATATATCTTTCCATACTTTGAGTTTATGAACTAATAAAAAACTGCTCGTTTTAATTCTAATTTAACATTTTTGCCATAGCAATGTATTTTGTTCTGAAACTTTAATACGTTGATGGTATTCTTTTTTAATAGAAATATGTTATTGAAATTGTTTATTTTAAATTAATTCCAATTCCAATATTAAAAGTTAATATCTCATATATTTGAATTTAATATTTAATTTATTACATTTGAATAAAAATTGACATGAAATTCAATAGCTGAGAATATTAAATTGTAGTAAACTATATTAAAAAGTAAATATTAAAATACATTTCTTTTTAACAGGGAAATTATTAAAATTACGTGTTAGTATATTCAGAATATTACAATTTAATAAATTTTGAGTACTGTCATATATACAATACCAAAAATATTTAAATTTACTCCAAAATTAGACAAACAGGCTTACGGACTTTGAAAAATCTTCCCGGGTGTCCAATCCATTTTTGTGTAAATTGAAGTAACAAACTCTCTTATAATTTGCTAGCTCCCCCAAATATTTTAATCTATGTACATATGTACGTAAATATACCAATGGAAACATATTGGGGATTTCACCTAAAACTTTAAAGCTAATAATTAAAAATCAACAATGATTATAATACAATGGATAAACTGAAAAATAAGTGTAAAAATTCATGCAGAAACCACTACTACTGAACAATATCAATTAAAAAGGCGCCTTGAATTTCGCTTCTAAACATATACTTAATAAAGAAAAGCAACAAGTTTCCGCTTTTGGTATCCAAATAATTTGGTTCGTTTTACAACGTATCTAAAATCACATGTCGTACACTCTTAATTAATTACCAAAGTACACATGCATACAGAACACTCTTTGTTTAAAGAAGCTCCCAAGTTTGTTAACCATTAGGTAATAAAATGCATAGATGCCCGCCCGTAAATTCTCCACAAAGTTGGAACAATATTTCAAAGTTTCAGTTTTTGTTTGCTGTGTATATACTCCACAACCAAACAACTAACGAAGGATCTCCCTACTGTATCTACTACATACATGCATACATCAGCAATTAGTTTTTAAGTTGGTACGATTTTAATTTCTTCAGCGCTTTTAATTAGCTTTATATTTATCGCAAAGTATTTGTTGGTATTCAAAAAAAATATTCGATTTTCCTGGGGCCCTATTATGTAAGCAAGCTGTTTCGGAAGTAAAAAAAAAAGTTATGGAAGTGATAGGCAATGTGGAGAAATGAAAAAAATAATTTTGGCAGGAAGAATTATATGTTGAACATCTTAGGAGAGCTTAATGAGAATATGAAGTTTATTTTTTCAGTGTGCAGTACCTAGAATTTTTTGTTGATATCTATACAATCATTTTACAGATTTCGATTCGACTACAATTGCTCCTGCTGAAATTAATCCAATTTAACAAAATATAATGCCATATAAATAAAGAGAAATGTACTAGATTTAAAACAGATTGTATAGCGAATTCTTTTCAATTCAATTTCCTAAATAAATAAAAATGTTTGCGGTTTGGGATTTTGTTTTTGCGTAATGAAGAAATTTCAAAAGTTTTAGTCGATTTTTCCGAATTCATTTTTATGATCGTTGTCTATTTCAGGAAGTTATATGTCTTTTTTTTGTGGCAGGGGCAAGGGGTGTGCTAACCTGCATAGTAGGACTATAAACGTCATAAGAGTCGGATCGAAGTGGAATTCGAACCCACGACCCCTGAGATGATAGTCAGCACGCTTACCAGCATATCTACCGAGGCCAAACTATAGTACTTATAAGCTTTAATTTTCGGGTTAGGTTATAAATATATATGTATTAAAACTAAACAGATTCTTTAAGTGAGTTTAAGTTCTTAGAGAATTAACAAAAACTTGACTGGTTTCTTCAGTTTTAAGGAATAAAAAAAAAACAGTCTTTGTGTTCCAAATTTTAGCAGGTGACATGAAAAAGTTGAAGTTTCAAGGGCATTTGACTAATAAAAGATTAATATTTAAAAAAAAACTACTACTTAGGTATTGGACAAATTTATAAGTATGTATTTAAATGGTTGATTGGTCGGCTAAATAAAGAGATAAGAAATAGTAAAACGCTGCGACCTCTGTAAAGGTCTATTGTGTTAAACATCTTATCTTAAGGGGGTGTCCTGATTTAAAATTCTTTTGCCTTTATTGTTTAAATCGATAGATAAAGTATGTAAGAATATGTTTACAAATGAACAAAAGCCAATTCTAAATATCTCCAAGAATATAAAGACAAAAGCAGACAAGCGTCGATCGAACAGGTGTGCGAGCGCTCGCCACTCCGAATTTTTATTCAAAATTCTATTACCTGAAACAGGCTGGGGGGTCGTTCAATACAATAGTGTTATAATCCATGGCTGTATTGAGTTGAGTCGGAGTGTTTCTAATAGAAGTATAAATGTGTACGATTCATTTAATACGTGTCTTTCCCTTTATCAGCGTAAGTAACTAAAAATTCATATTTTTTCTATTGAAAACTTTGAAACGCTTTTTCTTCAGTTTTTATTTTCACGATTTTTCTAAATTGATAGCTAAAAAACTAAAAAAAACTAAACGACCTATTTAATTGAACCGAAGAAGTTTTTTTTATTTAGTATTAAATTCTTTTCTAAGTGAAATAAAAGCGTTCGTCAAAAAGTTTATTTAAATAATTGTTATAGCACCTTAAAGTTGAATTTTTTTAAATAATTTTTTTTTTTATAAACGCACCAAATTTTTTTATTTCACATATATATCTGCCTTTTTTTAGTTCACCCAGAAGTAAAATTTATAATAAATTTAATCCTATTTTGGTTTTTTGATTCAGTAAAAAACTACGAGGGGGATCTTTCCCGCCAATTTACGACTACAGCGACTTGACGCCCATGAAATCTATTATAATTCTTTCTTTTTTTACTGTGAAATTTTTTTTTTGTATTCGTTAAATATGTATAAAACCATACCTCAAAATTCAATACCCTCATTTCTTTCTTTCCCTTCTAAAACAAAAATTCACAAAAAATCGAGGTTTTAAAACATTCTAATTCAGGACACTCACCCCCTTAATGCGGATCAACCCCCTTGTGTATGGGTTTAAAAACTAACAAAAGTTTCATTTGCATAGCTCCTCCGCACTAAATTACTATTCATACAGAAAAATTGTATTTTGATAATTTTAGGCTTGTTTTCTTGTCTTCCCTACCGAAATAAAAGTTTTATACCTTTCCTAGCAAAATTATTTAAAAAAAGTTATCTAAACCAAATGACCGATTCCTCAAACAAAAACTCTCAGCTGAGTAATCATTTCATATTGCGCTGTGCCCTCATGTACCTGCATACAAATTCGGACTACGACTGCACTTACACACACTCAGCTGAGAGGTAGTGAGCGTAAAATGGTAAGGTTACTTTGTAATAAAAACTATTTTATTATTTTGTTAAGTAAGGTATATAGCAAATATAGCCTTTGGGAAGATGAGGAATCAAGCTGTAAATTACTAGAAGACTATTTTCCTGTATGAATAGTAGTTTAGGCTTTATGGCATATATAAAGCCAATGTTTAGCACTTTTCCATAAGTATCAATATAGAACACTTTAGAAAACGGACTCCGAACGCACACATATAGATTTCTGTTGCATGGCTTGGGAAATATTCTCGAGGGTTTTGGAGCAGTTTGTCCAACAGTTTACTAGGGTCTATGTATTAGTAGCTCGCGAAAGATTGCCATTGTACTCATTACGTATTCACACAAGGCATATAAGGCAGACGCATTATTCTTCATAAAACCCTTAGCATAGTTCTTCCTCACGATACTCCTCCCAGTACATAATGCAGCTCTCAAATGCATCAAGTTTCAGTATGGCCCCTTTGCTATACATAGAAGCAATACATACATCGGGTTTGGGTCGACCGCAAGTATAGCTGAGACTTATCTTAAAAGTATATTGGCTTATTTTCGTTGCCACCAAGGTCTTGGTCGTTCAATACTCAGATCAAAATAATCTGACTGGATCTACTCAGTTCGTCAAATGCGCTTTGATATTCCCATTCCCAATTCCGATACAAGCTTTGATTTGATCACTTGAGATGCAAAAGCTCAAAGGCACAGGTCAGTATGGCATAAACATCGGTATGAAATATTACAGCATGATTGCCTATGCTCTATGATGTTCCAAACCTAGGGTCATTACTTCATACTTCAAACCAGTTACCCATCTTAATTTTGAGTTCATCCATGTATTACTGGAGATAGTCGTTAAATTCCAGGTATTTCGATCGTTCACCATAATATTTCGTATTTGGTAAGATAAGAGTCGCGTCAACATAAGGTCTTATGCCATGGCGAGTTCAAGAATTAGTTTGAAAACGTCTTTATTCGTAATTTGACCTATGCAATGACTCTACACAAAAGGACCCGCCATATGCATCCTTTACACAGAACCCAGTACAATCTTGTGCAGAGATTCATCCGATGTCGATGCTATACTCCTGATATCACCAATGCTTGACTTCGACCATATTGAAGTTTACCCTATACCACCATATAATCGCCGCATTTGTTAGGATGGATTTTATTACAGGCATATATGTAGATTCAATACATAGTCCCTGGGTTAGGTCGAATGTTACTCCGCAAGCTCTTAACTTAACGCAACCTTACCTATCTGTCAGAATGATCTTAAAAGCTTCGAAAGTTCCACGAAATTCCAAAAAGGATAAGACTTGTTCAAGGGGCACTATCATTGAGTTTGAGGGACCAATAGAAGTGGTTGGAATTTTCGACAATTTAATTTATATCAGATGGCTTTAAATTTCTATCCCTTCTGCAAGTATCCATCTCCTTCAAAGCATTTCAAATACAGAAATAAAAGATGAGCAGCTTGCAGATTATGATAAAAGATAGAAGAAAAAAAGATACCCCCAACTGCCAGAGGATAATCTGATAATAAGTCCTTAAATGTCTGAAAAGCTCATAGAACCTCTAGATTTATATCGCCACATAAAATAAGGGTCGTATTTTCACGTATTTTTCACTTGGACAAAATTAGAAAGCATAGCCTGACATCACAACTGCTTTATTTTATGCAGTGACTGCAGTCATAATAAAAAACATATTATGCGATTTACATATAAATATTCATGAAGTAACCACCAAAAGCTATTACAATACGAATATCGCCATAAAATGGAATCCTATTACATTTCGAATTCCCATTACGTTTCTCAGTAAAGGTCCAATTTGTTAACAGATAATAAAAGTCTACTCAGTACAGGAGGACAAAACTGCTATGTTGGGCATATTATGGAAAAATGATGTTTATTGGGGGGACAGGGTTAGATATCTCTAGCAGGAATTAAGCTCGAGGGAAATATAGTGCACCCGCACTCTACAACGGAACGTCTCACAAAATCCACGTGTTCTAACTCCTGGAAACACAACGTGACATTTAGGGACCGATAATGAAATCTTACTCAAGACATTAAGAGATAGCATGGCAAAAGGTCAAACCAGATAACATTAATGGCCAGCATTAAAGATTAAGGTTTATTTCTTTTTCTGGACTATTGTTGGCTTTTCTTCCTCTTATTTGGGTCTATTACGTCAGGAGTTTGGGATACCGATCCCAGTCTAAAGACATACAACGTCTTTTGCAACAGAAGGTATCTTCTGAAACAAGGTATAAGGAGTTTGGGGTTGTTAGCATTTTGGTTACTTAATTCCATTTTAATTTAACTCTTACAATTTCAGAATAAATCAGGATCTTTATATTTATAGATAATCTGACCTTTGAGGGGGGAGAAAAAATTACATAGCTTTGTATAGTTAAGCGATTAAGCCACCTGAAAGAGATTTTATTGGAAATGAGTAATTGGCAGTTAAGAAAATTTCGTGACTAGAACTAATTGCGAAAATTAGACCTAATACAAGTGATAGAAAGTCATTAAAGAGTTGCTGTGAGAAATTCACCAAGTCACGAAGTGTTAGCGCTTATTGAATTAAGGCAAACCGAAAGGATGTGTTTCTCTTGTTTTTTCTTCTTATCATAAAGCTCGCACGTATTACAAGAAAGATCATAGTTTGGGATTGTCATTTAGGTTGTCCTCGGATATATGGAGCGACATAAAAAAGGTAAGTAATTTTGTCGTTTTATTTATCTTGAAGTCATATAAGGGTTGACAAAGGTGAGCTTCTCCTATTTCTTGACAATGGAAATACATTTAGGTAAATATTCATTATCTCATGGTTTTTGTTTTTTTTTTTTTTTTTCAATTTTAAACGAGTTCTATTTTTATCTATTTGAAAAAGTTCAGGGACTCATATGAATTTTTCTAAATCTAATCTACATAAAGGACCACATACTAAAAGCTGGTTGATTGCTAATTAGAACTTCTTCTGTTATCTTAAGCTGCCTGTGCCTTTTTACGCATATACTGGGGTAAATTGCAATGAATTTTATAGTAAAGTTGAAAGAATTTTTCCAAAAAAACGCATGCAATTTTACGCATCGCCTGATACCATTTACACAAGACCGCAGCGCATGTTTTTTTCTCACTTTGATTTAGATAGTCTAGTGGAGTACCTACGTGAAATGCAATCGCACGAAGTTTATGCTACTGCAAGTGCTATTTTTGTAATTCTTTAAAAAAAAAAAGGAAGAGCTAAAAAAATATATATAAATGCTCAAGTTTTTTATGAAAAAAAAAAACAACAATTTGAAAGAAATGAGAGAAGATAAAAATTGGCTATTCAAAAATTGTTCAAGGATATCTTCAACAGATTTCGAAGTTCTACTTAAAATGCTCCAGCCAAAAATAAAAAAGCAGGATACAAATATAATATGAGAGAGAGTATTCCTGCTCATATAGATTCAGATTTTTAGCCACCGGAAACTCTTACTAAAACTCTTTCTAAAGGTTTCATTATCTTCTCTTTATTAAAGTAATTCCTGATGTATGCAAAGCTATTTCAGAGGAGTCAACAAATTCTGTCGAGGTAAGAGAATGGTCCAACTGAATTTTATTGCATTGAGCCATGTATAGATCCATTACAAAAAAAAAAAACATAATTTACAAATTATGGTAAATTATCTCCATTTTAAAGTCTTTTCGGTACAAACGCCCTACGACTGAATGTGCACAGATTGCCCATTCGGAACGGGAATCCATGCACACAGCTTGCGCTGTGCTTCTAGTCGTAAAAGCGCACACAGAATTATTATTGGATGCGCTGCTCATATAATATAAGGGCATGCGTAAAACGGCATCTTGTGCAGGCACCTTATGCGAAGCAAAAAATTTCAGTCGTTCACGAGGACAAGAATCATATTTATCAGTGTGTAATATGAAAATGACACATTTTCTAAGGATAAATTGAAATAACCATACCTTTTCCACCCAGAAGACATTCCTTTTTCCCCCGCCACTTTAAAGTCAAGCTTGCTCTTAATTCTCTTAATTATAACTCTTCCTCTATACAGGTCAGGCTCCAATAGTCTTTTGAATGACTACATTGAGTTGTTTGTTTTGACATGCTATGGCGAAGGAACTATTTGATCCAAATTAATTCAAACATGATTTTCTAAATAATAGGAGCTTACAGAAATATACTCTACTTCCAGTTAAAACACAAACCTCACAACTTCGTACCATTTGCTATAAATAAGGGTGCTAACGAACAAGCTGTTGTATAACAACTGAAAATAAACTTGGAAAATTGTATTCTTTTTAATAGACAGAGCATCAGAGTCCGCGATTATAGTTCTTCGTTATCTATAAACCTACTGAATACCAATATCCAACTTTTGTCAACTCAAAGCAACTTCAAAGCAAATACAATCTTCTACACATTTGGTAAAGCTCACATGATGTCAATTATGTAGGTACGATTAAAATGAAGTATTAGTCTACACTACAAAGCCGGAAACAGTAAGCGACTGCAGTAAAAAACGAAAACGTAATGAAACCGGGTACGATATTACCTTTCTCTTCTCATGAAACTTGAAACAAGATAAGATAGTAGTCTACAACGTTCATAGAAGAAATATACTTCTAATTCTAAAAGTTATAGGTATGCAGACTTCAATCAAGACACCAACTGATGTTGGTTGGAGCACTAAAATTAGTTCCTACGAATAGCAGACTTAGGAAATCGAGTTAAATAATAAAATCAAGTCCCCGATGCACAATAGTTTAAATGGTGGAATCAACAGTACATATGTATTATGAAAGTGACAAAGTTTCTAGTCCGATGAAACGGCATCTTTTCCGTTACTTTGTCATCGACTTTTTCAAAGATCAAGACCTTCTTCAGTAAAAATCACATTACTGAATGTCCTGCCCATGTTAGGATATCAGGCTATGAGCTAGTCGACATTAAGGTAAAACAAGCAGCATACTCTGTGCAACTCTACAAGCTGTGCGAAATGAGTTTGTTTAAATATTTATACTTTTACCTGTCTTACTTTATAAAACGTATTGACTACAGCTATTCCTGATAAGTTTTTAGAACAATTTGTGCTGGAAGTTCGGGAAAAGCAACAGTATTTCCTTAGTTGAACAAAAAGAACACAAAGGGCAAAGGAATGTGAATCGGCTTTCAATTGGCACTTTATGGAACGCGAGTAAAGTTTGTCGTTAGATCTTTCATGAAAACCATAAATTTGTCGTGTTATTTTTCTAAAGTAAAAGATGTGGTGCTAAGTTGAAGTCAAGTTAACACTACATCTAATTACCTTTAGAAAAAGGACACTAAAAACTTATAATTTTACAAATTAACCACAAATTTCAAGATGTAAAATTCTCCAGTCCGATAAGGTTTAGTTTAGTCCAGTGAGTTGCGGTGCAACTTATAACCACATCCAGTTTCCTAAAAAAAAAAAAAAACGGATACGAAAAATTTATGGTTTTCACGAAAAATTAACGACAAATTCCAAGATGTATAATTTTCCAAACCGATATGGTTTGGTCGAGTTCCAGTGAGTTGCGGTGATAATTTCTTGTCAACTTAGCACCACATCCAGCTTCCGTTAGAAAAAAGGACACTACAAATTTATCATTTTCACGACAAATTAACGACAAATAACCGACAAATTCCAAGATGTAAAATTTTCTAATACCATAAGGTTTGGCCGTGTTCTACTGAGTTGCAGTGCTAACTGGACGTCAACTTAGCACAACATCCAGTTTCCGTTAGAAAAAAATACACGACAAATTTATAGTTTTCACGACAAAATAACGACAAATTATGAGATAGTTCCGAATTAAAACAGGCGAAGTTGCGGTGCACGTCAGTATGGAGCCTTGCTAACGGTTCGTTTTTATGACTAGATTCGAGTTCCCAAATGGAAATCGGAATATTTGACTAATCGAAAGCGGATCTTCGGATCTAATTCTTTAATACTTTCATACTGTTTGGCGCCTCCACCACTAACCCTTTCATATAATCCTATATAATCAGTCATACCTATGTTCAGTGATGTAACGATTTTATTTGGGACAAGCAAACCTAAAAAGTTTTAACATGAAATAAGCATTCATCCATGGTTTATCCAACATTTCATTAGATGTATCAAACTGAAAGTTGTTGTTGTTGCGTCGGATTATTACATTCGATTGACTTCATTTCAAATTTAGAAAGTTTTCAGCTTCCGGTATAGATCGAAATCAGCTGGGAGCACAGTTCGTAGAGCATAGAAAGAAGTACAAATGTAAAAGAATGAATGTTCGATAACAATGTTTTTTTTTCCCCCGATTCCCAAATACATATAATTTTATTTGTGCTCTTCATACTGCTACAATTTTATTATTTATTTTAATAATTATGCACTTTTGCTCCCTTCTCTGACATTTGCTGTGATGTTAGTACTAGAATCTTTTAATGTCCCAAAAATTCCCAATTCTTAATATTAGGAGACTTTAACTTACCATTTTTACAATGGGAATATGATCCAGATGGTAAGGCTATGGTATTTAATAACGCTTATAGCAGTATAGCCCTGTCTTTACTTAATACTATGTCCATATGTGATATCAAGCAGTATAATAACCAGTTTAATCATAATAACAAACTGCTGGACTTGATATTGACCGATATGCCACACAATAATATTGAAGTATCAGGTTCTTTATGTCCCTTATCTAGGATTGATTCCCATCATCCTGTCATTGATATAACTCTTTCCTTATCTGTTGAGAAGATCTCATGTAATAATAATAATAAATATTTTGACTTCAGACGTGGTGACTACAATGGCTTAAATAATTATTTAGAACATGTTGATTTTTCTAATTTATGCAACTCTGATGTTGAACAGTCTTTCAGTGTTTTCTACCGTATTTTAAATGGCGGAATCTATAATTTTGTGCCCGAAGTAAAGCGTAGAGATAAGCGTTACCCGCATTGGTTCTCCCACTCGTTAATATTTGCCCTTGAGACTAAGGATAGATTTCGTCGTCTCTACAAAAAAGGACGTAACCCTGAAATTTATAATATTTTCTCCTACCTAAGAAGAGTTTCTAAGAAACTTCTGCGTGATTGTTACAGAAAACTAATTAGCACCACTGAAAATTCATTAGATGATAATCCTAAAGCATTCTGGGCTTTCTGTAAGAATTTAAAGAAATCCAACATCTATCCAAATGAAATGGTCTTAAACGATGAGGTGTCGCGGTCCCCCACCCAATCGTGTGAAATGTTTTCTCGCCATTTTAAATCAGTCTATATATCAGATGATCCCAGCGCTGGACTAAATTTGTCAGACGAGGAGAATGGCGTCCTGAATAATATTAAACTGAATTCAACATCCAGTGAGGAAATTCTCAAGGTTCTTGATCAACTTGACACAAATAAGAATTCTGGTCCTGATGGAATCCCTAACATTGTCTATAAAAAATGTTCGCACTCTTTAGCTCAGCCATTATGTGAACTGTTTAATTTTTCTATTGCCCGGAATACTTTCCCTTCATTATTGAAACGCTGCTTTGTTACACCTATTTTCAAATCAGGGGATCCCAGATTAATTACTAATTATCGTCCTGTTTCCATTACTAATAGCCTAGCATTAATATTTGAAAAAGTTATTTACAACCAACTCCTCCCCCTAACGAAAGCACTTATCTCGGATAATCAGCATGGTTTCATACCTGGTCGTTCCACTGTCACGAATTTGACTTTATTTACAGACTTCGTTGCCACTTCCCTTGATCAAGGGAAGCAAGTTGACTGTGTTTACACTGATTTTTCCAAAGCCTTGTCTCGTAGTCTTCAATGGAAAGAATTCTAACCCGTATGAACAGCTTTCGGGTGTTCCGCAGGGAACCGTACTTGGTCCATACATTTTTTTGATACTCATTAATGACCTTCCTTCATATATCAAGTCCAGGTGCTTATTGTATGCTGATGATGCTAAAATATTTCTGACTATAGATTCTGTCCGAGATTGTCTTCGCTTACAAGAGGACCTACGTACCCTTCTTGGCTGGTGTACTAGGAACTACTTCGAAATCAATACATCTAAGTGCAATGTCATCTCGTTTTCTCGTAAAAGTTCTCCTACTTTGTTTGAGCATAATATCAATAATGTTCCCTTAGGTCGAGTGGATGTTGTCAAGGACCTTGGTGTGCTTTTTGACTCGAAACTACTTTTTAGGTCCCATTTGAATCATATTACCTCAAGAGCTTTTCGATTGGTGGGTTTCATATTTCGTGCTGGTAAATCATTTTCGTCTCCATCTTCTTTTATTATATTGTTTAATTCTCTAGTAAAAAGTATTTTGGAATATGCATCTCAAGTTTGGAATCCATTCTATTCAACATATTCAGATCAGCTGGAGGCTGTTCAGAGAAAATTCACGAGATTTCTGTTCTTCAAGTTTGAACATTCATATATCGAATATGGTGACAGACTTGCTAGGTTCGACCTATTGTCCCTCGAAAATAGAAGACTGTATTTGGATGTAATGTTTTTATTTAAACTAGTTAACGGATATATAGATTGTCCCTACTTGTTATCTAAAATTAATTTTAATGTCCCGCCGAGGACATTAAGGCAACAAGACTTGTTTTATTTAGCCTCCCATAGAACTAACTTAATAGAAAAATCTCCATTATTTAGACTTCAGAAATCATTCATCAGTAAGTTTCACAATATTGACTTGTTTGGCAATAGCCCTCTGGCATTTAAAAGGCATGTATTAAACGAACTCAGACAGCCCAGATAATTTTAATTTTAATCTTGATTTTACTCTTAACCCCTTTCATTTCATTCTTTATCTTTTATATAGTTTTATTGAGACTCTCAATGTCCTTTTCTCCCATGTTCTGGATATGAATACACATAGTATAATAAACTTTTTTTTGAACTTTGTTTTAGGATCTAGTACTTAGTAGAGTTTTAGTTGTACCTTCTATACTTACTTAATTGATAAGTCGTTTGCTATAGTAGTATTAGTAATTGAATTCATATTTGGTAATGAGTTGTATCTTGAATTTATCTTATTACACCAGTGTTTTCCTATTTTTATTATTTTGCATAATTTTTTATACTCTATCATATTTAACTGGAGTTAATCTTAATTACATTAACGTTCTTCTATTCTTTGTACGTTTGCATACTGTTTGTATTCCAATATATTTCTCTAGTTGCATGATGCGTATGTAGCTGTACATGTAGATATTTGCAATTAACCGGTAGAATATAAGTGGATTTGTCAAGAATCTGTAATCTCCCGGATGAATTTGAAGTTAAATAAAATAAAATAAAATAAATGTTTGTTCACCTTTAAAAGCAACATAAATATTCCATGTAATGCAGAAATTCCATGGAATTGCTCATTTTCGAATTATTAATTAAATCGATTAAATTGAGTGTAATTTTACCTGAATGACTTTATGTTAAAATGTTAAAATTCCAGTTAACCATTGAAAAATATTTAAAATCTCGCCCTGCCATAAGTTCATATTACCATCGAAAACCAGCAATTTACATAATATTAGGTACTCTTCGCACAAAGAACGAGGAAAGTTCAACAAAGCCCATCAGGAAACGTTTTACGAGTATAATATATGTAGATCCACCTACATACATACATATATATATCAGTCCTGGATCATTGGATCCTTAACAACCATTCTCGCACTCACTTCACTTATGTGGATTTTAACTTTTATCACACAAAGATTAAAATAATCTAGAACGAGTGAAACCAGCATTAACCCATTCATTCCGTACATAAATATCATTTTCAATCCTGTGGGAGAGGGAGGCTCTGTGAAGTCTGAAGCAATTACCATCGAATCAAATGGCAAATAGCCCAAGGAAAATCCCAGGGCATTTAAGAATGAACAAAAGCTTTTATCGCTTGTAAGATTTGCTATTAGAATAAATTCAAGCTGGTGGTGATTCCGTTCAACCAGCAGCGATTCGCTCTCGATTCTATTTTAGGATATACATACATATATAGACGATGTTTTTCGGTGATTTTTCCGGAATACGGAAACAATTTCTTTCCTTTGAAGTTGTTCTGCCTTATGTCCGATGTGATTTCCCTTGTTACGGTTCATTAGACCAACGGAAGAAAAATAGTGTATAAAGCAAAAAGAGCTTGAAAGGGTTGTGATTGCTACAAAAAACAACTTGAAAACAAGAAGCTGCCGAGCCAAATCACCAGAAGTTTGGAAAAGAAGTTTTCTCTCAATTTAGAAATATTGACGTTGCTCATTGAACGAGAAGTTAAATTTCGGACGTTTTTTATCCTTCGCTGGAGCCGGTTGAGTGGCAATGGGGAGTATTTGTGGTTGAGTGTAAAATCCGGCTCTATATATACTAACGAATGAATAAAAAAAAATTATAATGTAATAAAAGAGTTTGGATACGTCGTTTTTGAAACCGAAACTTCAAAAGATAAAAGCAATTCAATTTTGATGGAGTTTTTTTTTTCTCCAAACAATAGCCTCTAAAACCAAATATTTATCAATCAGGTTTTCGTGTGAGGAATAGTTGCAAATCTCCTAACCATAGAATTTCAACTGTGACTTCGATAAAAGTCGTATGTAAAAAGATGCTCCGTAAAACGTATCTAACAAAATTTTTTCCTATCAATGCTGCAGTAAAGGTAGAAGTCGAAGTGGCGATTTTTTTTATTCGAAGTAATAGTTTACATATCAGATTGAAATAGTGTTGAACTTGGATTGAAACGAAGTTAGTTCGAATCTTACCAATCTAAGTGCGCTAGTCTTATCAAATTTTTCGAAGGAATTGGAAAATGTGGTTTTACTCCGAGTACAAACAAAAATTATAAACAAATTACATAATTATAGTAATTTAAAAAGTAGTTTTTAGGGATGGGCAAAAATAACCGATTAATTGAATAACCGGTTAACCGGACGCATAATAACCGCTCAAAATAGGTTATTATTTTTCCCCGGTTAAACCGTATGATAGGTTCTTTTTCGTGGTTATTCTTGCTGATATGTAGTCAGTACTTTCCTCATGAAAAATTATTCTATTGTTTATATTTGATGTTATTTTTCACCGAATAGATAAAAATGACAGCCTATAGGCAGAATTTAAGCAGTGAATTTAGTATAAAATGTGTTTGCGCACAATAGAAAGAAGTATTTGCACTTCAAAATTGCATTCGTTTGCGAGAAACATAAAGTCAGTAGTTTTAGCTAACTAGTTCCTGGAAAAATGTGTATTATTATAAATAAAATAATACAGATTTTCAGTGAATGGGTGCTCTATCCATAATTCATAAATTTCTGGATTTTCTTCATGGCATGGGTACAAATGGTAAAGAAATCTGTTGAATTTCTACGAAAACAAAAACAGCTGGAAACAAAAATGCATGCCTTCTTGAAAAGTTGTTTTTTAATTGTTAATACAGGTACACAATCCAGATAGTGAAGTGCAGATAATCATAAAGTGGATGGAAAAGGAATTTTTCAAATTATGAAACGGTGTAATACATCCTTAATAAACAGAAGAAATCCTGAAAAAGATCATAAGAGAGAATATCCCCATCTAATGATACAGCTAAGAAATTAAAAGTTGAATTACAAAAACAAATAGACAGAAGGCTATGTCCTTATGAAAAAAATATTTTACTAGCTTCAGCTACACTTCTTGATCTACGCTTTAAAAAAAATCATTTCCAAAACTCTATTAATGCAGCTAATGCCGTAGATCACGTGAAAACTGAGGTAAAATCGAGAGCTGAAGGAAGTAAGAAGTTCTCCAACAAACAACCAAGGCAAACAGTGTACGGGTACGGAAAAAGAAGGATTGTAGAGTATACACAATACAATCGCAGCCAAAGCAATTCCACAGGAGTAGCCTTCGAGCCCACCAGCAGAGTTAAAGCTGTACTTAAATCAAGCAATCCAAAATAAAAATTCAGATCCAATTCAGTATTGGCTTGATAGTAAAAATGCTTTTCCAGCTACATACAAAATAGCTTTAAAATATTTGAGTATTTTAGGATCATCTGTTTCCTCTGAGAGAGTAGTACCTGCATTAAAAAATGTTTGTACTGACAACAGAAGTAGATTTACCTCAAATAATTTTTCTTGCATGTTTACCTACAAAATATTGGGAGATGTAAAATAAAATACAATAAATTATAAAAATAAAATTGATTGTATTTTTGTTCGGTTAACCGGCCAAACCGGTTATTTTTTTTATTATAACCGGTTAGGTTTTAACCTTTAACCGATAACCGGTTGTTTTTTGTAAACTGTCCATCCCTAGTAGTATAGGTCATCGAAAATTATCTTTGATATATGCATGTTGAATTATAAAAATCAAATATTTCGTTTTTGAGTTATTTAGAAAAAAGGAAATTTTTGATCTATCATACAAAACAAAAATTCATTTTCAAAATTTCGGATAAGGAGTACGCTGTAAATGATCATAGTGCAAATAACTCTAAAAGGCTTTCAAACATCACAGCGAGAAATATAACAAGCGCTTGCAAAGGAAAACGCTTCCACACCGGAAATTATATTTTCCTAAGCCCTGTCATAATTTACCCAAAGGAATCCTTCCGGAAGCGGACCACTTCACTGATTTTAGGTTTATTCATGATGACTTATATGCATTTCAAAGAAGAAGATGCAGAAGAGTTTTCAATTTTGACCTTGAGTAGTCAGTTGAAATGTGTGATTTCGTATGATTAATAAATTGCTGACAATATTGATTTTCTCTTTTTTTATTTAACAACATGCCCTTGCAATTCGCATAGGTTTACAATCACACGAAGCGCATTCAGAACACACAAAAAACGATAAAATCTTGAATAAAGCTTTTTCTTGATTCCGTCTGCATTTCCTATATGTGCCCAAGAGTGCTTTCCTGGAATCTCTAAATGGGCGCTAACTTCTGCGGACATGCAAGCGTTCAAAATATATCAGCAAAGATACGATGGGAAACCGCTCAGAGTTCTTGCATTCGTCTTTGAGTTCTTCTCTTTCCCGCTAGGATGTTTCATAAAAATCCGTAATGGTCGTGGAATGACCCAATATGGATCCGTAATGGTCGTGGAATGACCCAATATGGATATGTAGGAGACAGAGCAGAAGTATACGTCCTAAAATAGTAATCAACAGCCACACTGTGGTGAGTCATAAAATTGAGGCATGACTTGAGCCTTGAGCGCATGTCATATGTAGACTTTGAAACTACAGATAAAGGCGTTCTCATCCATGTATGAAATTTTCTGTTTTTAATTTTCGTTTCCCTTCTGGCGTGAAAAAATTACATACTTTCGGCGTTAGTTCTATCTACATATTTTTTTCTAGATGTAGAAATGAACAGAGCTAATGATTAATCAATTAGAAAGAAAAACAAGTCCTTAAAATGTTATTTGGTATGTAGGTGAGAAGTAGTTGCCAAATAGTTGCAATTGCTCAGAATTCGGGATAAGACCGTACATCTGCAAGGGAGACTAGGTGAAGGATAGGCAACAATTTTTGTTTTTTTGTTCGTTTTTTTTTTTTTATTGCGCGGAGTCATCAACTTGGGTGACGAATTGAAGTAATGGGTAAAGCGTGTTCCAGAGATAAAACTTTGGCAAATTAAGTTTTTTTGAAGCACGAGAATAAAATTCAATGGTCGATGAACAGCTCCTATCTACATACATGCGTATCACAGAAGAGGAAGGCAAGAAAGGCAAGGAAGAGAGGAAGATTCATGTAACACATACCCAAGAGGTATCTCACCGCTGTTGTTAAATGTAAATTTTCTTACTAGCCTAATACTAGACTTACATAGGTATTGGAAACAGCACGCCCATGTTAGAGAAATCGTTGGCTTACCTATACAACTAAACTAAAATTAATGCCTGATGTTCGTTTATCCAAATTTTACTATGTAATCCATACAAACATTTGATTTCCGTATGGTTTGCAAATCCAGAACTCTTTTACTTCCTCAGAAAATTTCACAAAATAGGAATCATGTAATGAAAACCAACTCTTAAATTCCAGGCCCTACAAGACTGGTGGAATTTATGAGCCGCTATTCATATAGCAAAATATTTATTAGATAGATCTAACTAAGTTTGACAATTCTCAGGGCCCTAGTTATCTCCTGTCAATCCACATCCATCCAAATAAATCAAATAATTTACATAAGAAATACAACTAACAGTAAAAATACCGAATACCTTACCTCTAACTCTTATGACTTCATATTATTTCCTGCCCACATTACAGCTCCTATAAGGAGAGAAATACTTTGACAAGGAAATACCGTCTTTATGTTATCAATAATAATATCCGTAAATTCTTCAATTTGGAATCACTGAATAAATAATTTATAGATGATTCCACAACCAAAAAGGAAAGCAGTTGAAAATCATCAATTTTGGTGACACTTTGAAAAGTGGTTAATTTACATTTCGTGGTTCATTTTCAGTTGAATTTCAATATTGGAATTAGAGCATTCGAACGTTTGCCTGCTTGCTGCACTTGAAAACTTCAAGCGATGCTGAATCATTTTAGCTTTTTGTATTGACTCCAGTTAATTAATGTCACTAATTAGATTTTGTGCAGAGATAGTGTCGCCTGATAATATTGCGTATAAATATATCACGCGTATATATTACATAGATTTGCGCATTTAAGTTGCTCTTAACTTTCATTCTGCTACTGTTGACATCTTCAAATTAGAATGATAAACTGAGCAAAAGAGGACATAATCAATTGTAAAATGTAGTGACAGGACATAAATCTCATAGATCAGTACGTTCTGTATGCTAGGCATATGTATGTACCACCGCAAGAATTAATCATCATTGAAATGTATAACTGGGAATTCACAATTCTCAGCTGGAATTCAATCAAGTTGGAAATATGTCAAATTAAAATCTAATGCAGTTGGGAAATTAATTTCAATAGTCGACTCTTTGATTTTTTTATATCCTAGATATAGAAAGAAGAAAAGAGACTAGGAGATAAGTACAGAAAGAGAGATAGAGAATGAGAGAAGAAGGACAACAAAAGGATTCAACTGCAGGTATTATAATGTACAAATGACAATATTAAATGGTGATGAACGATTATGGATTATCCTCTTTATATTGTCATGCATTCGAACTACTTAGTTGCTCCGTATGACTGTACATATCTTAGTAGCCGAGTTTGCTGATTAAACAAAATTTATCTCAATTTATTTGCCCGCCGCTTCGATGTAAAAGAATATTAAGAAAATCACAGATTCTTGGCTAGTTTAACCATATTAGAATGAGGCCCACCTAAATACTTTTTATTTTTCGAAAATCCTAGATCGCGACAACGATAAGGAAAATATAATGCTAGAAAACTTTATGACGGTTTCCTCACCAAATATATATATTGCATAAAGGATGTTAAGGCAGACTCCAGTCAATTACTCAGGGCAAGAATTTTATACCGGTAGAAGCCAATGTGAAGTTCAGAGAAATTTTAGATACCGAAAAACATTATCAAAATGCCCTAAAAAAATATTTATCAAGCCATATGTGGTTGTGTTCTAAGTAGCATTTATTATGAGTGGAATGACGAATCAGGAAATTTACATTACAAAGTGACTACAACACCAACTTTTGCTATTTATTTTAAATCATAATATTTTGTGTTCTTCTGGTATGATTTGGCCACAAGCCATTACAGCAAAAATTTAAAGGTGCCTTCCTTAGGTGCCAAAATAAGTGAATCCAAACTGTCCAATAGAGCGGTAAATTGAACTATTTTTTTTTTTTTTATGATGTTACCAAAACTCAGGGGGATACCCTATCATGCCGTAGCACAGCCTTGGTAGGAAAGGAAGAAAAGGTAAGGAATTAAGATTATTGAGTTGAGATAAGTAGCTGACGGTGCACATTATGCTTGAATGTTTGTGGCTCATAGCTGGTGGAGAAAACAGAGGATGGCAAACTGATCCACATTCGTACTGCTATGCTTATAAAGGATTCACGAAATTTCACGGTACGGTCGAGTTTGAGTTTAGGATGACCTCGGGTTACAGCTGGTGTGGTGCTCATAGGAAGAATTCTACAAGGAATCAGGCTAGAAATTTCGTCAGAGCAACGATCACCAGCGAATCAATAGTTGCTATTAATATATCGTCGCTAATAAGCCGGAATGCCTTCCCTTGGACTTTGTCTAACGCGGACAATACAGCGCAAATATGGGATTTATATTCAAATCTAGGCCTGATATGAGACTTGAAGATTTGCGCCAAGTCTGATGGAATAAAATATTTTTTGCATCTTTGCAAGAAGCCCAGGCATTTCATTGCGATTTTGGCAATACCAAATAGGTGATCAGACTAACTAATATTGTTGGATATTTTAATGCCTAAGTTGTTAAGAGATGGTGGTAAGTTCGAGATGTCTTCTCCATCGATGGAAATGGATTGAGTGGAAGTTGCAGTATGTTTGAGTGATAGCCGATTCGCTCTACCCCAAGCGAGTATTGTTGTGAAGTCATAGTTTAATGGACTGAACTTGTGGCTTCGTATGTTAGCTATAACATTCCCATGTGAATCAGCTATATAGTCGAACGAGTACATGAAATCAAGGGTGCTGTCCTCTGCAAAACTAAAGCAAGTAAATATGAAGAAGAGTTTTTGAAAAAATGGAAAACAATCAACTGAAAAAGTTACGTCTTCTATTGTGGTAGTAATGATAGGACCGATCTTGTGTAAAGTTTAGAATTTCTGAAGAAAAGTAGAAATTTTATTTCTTTTTTAAAATAGGTTGATTAAAATAATTTTTTTTTTTTATTTCAAGAAAAAAACCAAATTTCTGATAAGTCCATTTTATTCGATACATCTCTTATCTGCTCTTATGATAGAAATATACACAAAGGGACCTCGATATTAACCGCTCAAAGACCGAAAACAAATATAGGCGTCCACCACATTGATGGATAAAAAGCCTTGACGAAATCAAATAAAACTAAGGAGCAAAAACTACAGCAACCACAGAATGAAAACTAAAACAGCATAACTCATAACAGTAAACCAGAGTCTTCCATCCCAAAGGGGCCATTAATAATCTTCAGAGCAATCACGTCAAAAGCGGCGAAGGAATTCTCGAAAAAAGTGTTGGAGCATAGAAATGTGACCAATATAATTTCCAGACTGTAGGATTCTTCTAAACGTAATTATTTTCTCGCAAATCTGTCACAACAAGGTGTCTGACGGGAAAGCTGTAAAAACAAATAATTTTATAAGTTTTTATACTTTGAAATTACAGGCACAAGCTTTCTCCAAAATGATCTGCTCAAAACAGCATAAATATGAGAGCATCTAAAGGAAATACTCCCAAAACCAACACAGGCCTCAGTAAGTCATCGTAGACTTCGGTAGATTACATGATGACATAAATCTCCACCATACCAAAACTCCAGCCAATCTAGTTAGTAGAAAAAAAACTTTTTAGCATAGCGCTCATTCAAGAGCCAAGACGAATAAAAGAACTACCTTCTAGAAAGATGCCGTGACAGTAAGTGTCGATGTACTAAGTTCAGGGAGTATGGAATTATGCTTATCAGACAACCTAGTAGTGACAAAAAAACTTCCCTCGATGATGTATAGACTATTTTCTCCTTTAATTTTGATTCTTTTAGTTCATCGTTCATCTCTTATGTTAACCGGCACTAAGTGACTGGTGGTTTCATCTGAAACACAAGTCATCGCTACATATGTACGCATATATCGATATCATATTAGAAATTGTTGGGATCATATAGTGGTCCAAATGTATAGTAATGCCATATACGGATATAATGTTACTAACTTGGAAATCACATTTGATGAATGGTTATCCTAGAGTCCTCATATTTGTAGTATTCAAAGCATCTTGTGTTGAGAAGATTATACGCTGTTAAGTCCTTTTATCCGTTATAGCTGAATTCTTTGTACATCCGTTGACTAAAGATGCCTATTTTAGCTATGATGTTTCCTTTAACTATCTGAGAGTCAAGTAAATTTCAACTATGCCATCAGCTTTATCTTCTCCTTCGATGAAGCTGATTATATCTAAATTCCTAGGGTGCTCTTTTTTTAACATCCTAACCTCAGCTCTATGATCTTACTTCACGGAATTCTCAGTTTAAAATTGCCATCTTACCTTCACTAGATCTGAGAAATATAACCAGTTATTTTTACCTGTTTTTACAACTAGTGCTATGGGACTCTTGTTTAATGTAATTATCACTAGACTCTGCAATAAACTGTCAACTGAAGATAGTTCATTGGATCTCGAAACACTTTTAAGAAAAGAAGTTAGTGCGTGCTCAAGGTTTCGCTGTGTATGTCCAGCGCTTGGTTGTATTTTCCATAAATTCTTGCTCTTTTTGTTATCTTTGTTGGGAATGGGAATGGGATTTATTTATTTGCTTTATTTCTATTGGCTAAATTGTTCTTTTTCTTATAAAATAGTAGTTATAGATAATAGCCCATTAGGTACTATCGGATTAACTATTTCACAATCTTGACAAAACACAAGACATTTTTTTATTGTTAGCGACAATTAAATAAACGTAGACTTCGCCGATGGTACTGTACTGTACAGCCTCATATTTTCATGGGTCTCGATTAAGGGCAAAGCACACTAATTGCAAATTGAAAAGATTAAAAATTACTCATTAGAACACCATTGATGTTGTAATATAAATTCTCAGCAAGTGTTACTATCAATAACGTTCAACTTGTTCTGACTAATGTGTAAATATCTTCTGGAGGATTAATTAAAAAATATATATTCTATTTTAATATGGAGCCTTTCTATCCCTTTAACACAGCTCACCACCTCCAACATAAAAAAAAAACGGTTTCGATTAGCAGATACAGGAAGCATATAACAAAAAACATATAAAAAGCTATCATCATCCAAACAGTTCGCAGTTTCTATATGAGGAATTAAGTGATTTTCACAGCTTCATGAAAGATACAGGAACAGAGCTCCATTTTATTGGAATAAAAAAAAAAAACTTCTTTTCATTAGAGTTATTTTTCTAAACATATGACCCGAATAAAACGTCCATCAATTAGAAGTTTTATTTTTATTTTTTTTTACGGATTTCAGTGAACTTTTCCTATATAAATCCAATAATAACAGAATGGATGGACGCCCAACTCTCTATCCATTTATCGAAAGTCCATCCATCCGTCAAAATCGAATTAAACTTTTTTGCAACAACGTCAAGTGAAATTTCACAATCCAGTTTTGCCTCCCATCAGATGAACTGTACGACTAGAGAGAGTTTCATTGGATCAATGGAGGATTTGAAGGGATTCATCGATTTCCCTTTTATCGGATAAAAGTCCCGGTAAAATGGAAATGCTGATGCACTGTGGCACTGCAAACTGTAAATTCGTATTCTGTTTTATAGCCTAGGGTCTAGATAAAATCATTAGTAATAGAGGAATAGTTGGAATAAAAAAAAAATAATAATAACGGGATCGAAAACAATTACGATGAATATCTGTCTGGTTTGGTTGTCTTTCCAAAACAAACTCTCTCCATAACCTGCTTTAAAGGCACTTAGACTCACCAGAGGTAATATTATCAATTATATGTTATGGATCTCCGACGTCTGTTGGTCGGAATTCAATTAGAGTAAGCGTTAGCTTAGCGATCTAACAGTTTTTTAGTCTGAAAATGGTGAAACCTGGATGTTGATCTATCCTTTATATACAACTCTTTTTTTAATGATATTAGAGCGATCATAGGTGTCCCAT
This sequence comes from Dioctria rufipes, assembly GCA_963924295.1. Lineage (NCBI taxonomy): Eukaryota > Metazoa > Arthropoda > Insecta > Diptera > Asilidae > Dioctria > Dioctria rufipes. The sequence continues at coordinate 24,946,378 of OZ002745.1, read as the reverse complement.
TCCAAAGAGGGGCGTTATAGGTGTCCCCAGTCCAAAAAAGAGTCGGATAATAGGACACTAAAGTCACGTCGTGTGTCCATCGGAGCACTTACGAACTGCTTCTTTTGAAGGCCTTGAATTTCAAATTTTATATGCTAAAATCTCGGCATGGATCACAAAGCCACCGTTTTCTTTATCTTCAATAAATTAGCCATAATTTCATAAACAATGAAACCCATTTAGTGACAGTTTTACTAAATTAAAAAAAAAACTTTAATCGTATATATTATTTGGAACGAAAACAGTTGTTATCGTTTTCGATTTCCTTCCGTATTATACTCAAGAGTTCCCGCTTATGGGACATTTTTAAGTTAATTTTTGAAATTAACTTGTCGGAAGATTATTCTAAGCTGTTCTACTGTATAAAATATATGCAGGAAGTATGTCTCGTTTATCACCCACTCATACCTCTCCACGCTCGCCGACATGATGCCGTATCATGACTGTTAATCATATTCATATTTTATATTTAAAGGTTTTATTTTATCCAAATTACATTTTTCTCCACATTTTTTAAATTACGTTGAGAAAATCTGACCTTCTGTGGACCGGTATCCCCCCCCCCCAACATCTGTGCACCCAGCAGATAGTTGGTTCTGTTTTGTAACGGAGACGTAAGAAGGAAGATATGGCAAACAAATTCAAAAATAAGCCCTTTTGTGAATATTTTATAGAAGGATACCAAAATTTGTTTTTTTAATTTTTGAATAAAAAATTAAATATTAATATTGAATATGCTTTTTTCCTATGCCTTTTGTAAATTATTATAAAAAAATATATTAATACAAAACACAAAAAGGGGAATGCCCACTTTTCATACAATTTCAGGCCCGACACCTCCAGACATGAGAGATGTCTTAAACGATGCATTATGATTCTCCGAACATATTTTATTTCAATTAAGCGAAAGAAAGCTTTGGCGGCTTCCTTGGGTGAAAAAGTGAACTTTTCTACTTCTCCTGGAAAATTACTTCCTATATGAAAAATGTTCACAACAGAACACTAGTGGCCATGGAAGAAAGAACTGCAAAAATATATGCGAAATGTAGTAACTAGAGTGTACATATGTGACTCAACTGCATAAAAGTGCAATTCGCGTCAGCAAAATCGTCCCTCGAAAGTTTTCTGAATCGGGAAAAAGTCCACCACGAGATAGTACTAGGCAAGACCTTTAATTGGATATGCAATATGCGATATTGGAACCACCCTGCCCCCGCCGGGGGTTTCTACCCCACCCTAAAAGTATGCAGAGAAAAATTTTCTTTATGGATTGTAGCTAGTAATAAGCTGAGGCGATCAGTGAAACCCGTTTACCGATCGGACATAACCCTACCGAGTTAGAACCGATCTGAAGTTCGAAAAACCTAGTACATCCCAATTCGAGTAAAAAAGAGGCAAATACAAAAACTGTGAGTATAGGGATGGCTATAACTAGCTATTTAAGCCTCCGAGTATAGGAGTGTGGGTACTCAAACTATATTTTTCAAACTGTACTAGATCAAACTTTGGCACCCGCCCTCCAAGGCTTCTCCGGCTTAATTTAAATAAATATTGTTAATAGAATACGTTCAGAATATCATACTACATCGTTTAAGACACCTCTCATGTCTGGAGATTTCGGACCTAAAATACGCATTCCCCTTTTAATAAGAATCAGTATTTTTCAAGGGTACCAAAAAATATACAGAGTAGTTTTCATGTATTTTTTTTTTATCCTTGGAAAAGGATATTGTGCCAAAGTTTGGATCTACCTTATGGAGGTAGATATGTATACCATGTTTAATACCTGTAAAAAGTACCATTATAAAAATATTCAACAAAAAGTAAACAAAAAGAGAAAAGTAACTCTAATAACTTTAAGGACTTAAAAATTCCTCAGACATATAAAAGATAATTGTCGAAATACACACACAAAATTTGTGGCTTATAGAGCTTGTACGTACTGTTAGCGAAATATTAAAAAAAAAATGATTTTTTAGATAAATTTCAAGGTCGAAATATGATTTGCGCCGAAAATGATATATTCCACTGTATTTTTAACGTCACACAGTACCGTTACGGTAATGGGATCGTGCTTTCACCTATTCGGAATAATATCCGGGGAATTTTTTATTGAATAAATTCAACAAATTGTGAAAAATATAAGCTTAGCAAAAAACAAGCTTTAAATTTATAATGCCATTCAGTTGATTTAACTAAATTAAATAATTTTATTTCTTTAATGTAATAATTTAAAGAAACTCGCTTTTGTCAGCATCTATAGGTATAAACTATGTAAACTATATATACTTATATACATATATCCCCTGAAATGTCCCTGCTTATAATATTTGCCCCCAAAAACAAAAATATTCTCATCGAAATGTTTTCCACTGACACATTAGCACGAATCTAAAGCCTCTTAAATACCTAGGTACATCATTTTCCATTCATCCATTTTGAGAAAATGTTGATTTTATTTGCGGTTCAAAAAACTAGTGCTATGAGAAACAAAAGATGCTACACGTTAAGCGATTTTTGCAATTCCATGTAGCACTCGGACAATAAATAACATTCACCGTCAAAGCCTTTGTTGTCACAGTTGAACTCGGACGTCAAAATTTTTTAAAGTTTATAATCTGTTTTATTCTCGCTTTAAATTAATATAAATTTTCAGAACACATAATTTGAGCAAAGCTCACTAATTCCTTAGAAAAAATTTGGAAATAGCACACAACTTCACTCAACGGCTTTCAATACTTAAAAGTACTAAAAATTTAGGCAAGGGTACCAATATAAAAAAAAAAATACAAAAAAATTATTGCACAACTCCAAATATATCTGTCCTAAAAGCCCATTCAAACTCGGCAAGTTACTTGCACAAGTTGAGACTCTCTTCACTTCGCTATGCCCTTTTGTAGGTACAAATGCTTACTTGCGACAAGTTGGAAAACTTATTCCACTCTTTTCTACTTTTTAGAGTAAGTCCACACTTTTCAATTTATGTGTGAATTTTAAACATTAATTATCATATTAACTATATTGTGTTCCAATTTAGTTCCACTTCATGCAAATTCCTGCAAAAGTAGTTCCACTTCAGGCAAATTCCCGCACAAGTACTTCACAAATGTAAACATGAACTTGTTCATATGTAGAAATCTAATTGTATAAGTAACTTGCCGAGTCTGAATAGGCCTTAAACAGTATCAGTGAAGCAGAATTTTTTCACGTCTTGCACAAACAGTGCCAGCCTACTATTCTTAATTAAATCATCTCATTTAAACTTGCTAATTATATATAAACAAAGAAAAACAGCAATGTACCTACACATATAGTTGATATAAGTAAAAGTGCGAGATGACAGTTATTTTAATATGTTAACAAAAAAAAAACAACAATTTCATGGTTTCAACCGCAGAATCAGGCACAAAAGATGGTCAAACATGTCCTCGAACAGACAAAAGTAAAAATTAATTATTATGCAAATTCAGAGTGCCAACTACGCAAAACGAAAAAAATAATAATAATTCCTTTGACAATTCACTGAAATAGTCCACTTTGCACTTTCGCACAGAGTATAAGAGCATCGCATTGAATTTCTAACTCTTCTGAAGTCGAGTGTACTTAGAGTTGGAGCTGCTGCTATTCTATATTAAAATATTCCCCTTCTTGGAGTTGCACAGCAGAGTAAGAGTTTTTATGTAATTCCATAAAGTTTCGCTTGTATCCGACTGGTATAGTGTTTCGTTCACACTATTTCTGCCATTGAAATGCTCTTACTATGTATGTACATACGTACGTGTGCAGCTTAAGAAGACATAATGCATTTTATGTTAATTAAAATTAAATGAAACTTTTTAATTGCCCCACTCCAGCACGTTCGAAATTTAGTGCGCCACTGTGATCTCATTCTTTACACAAATTACTTTCTTTTATGAGATAATTTTTTTATGTTGTTGGTTTTGTGTAGTTATTCAATTTACTTAAATACTTACCCGCAGAATTTTTTATGTTTATTTAAAAACGTGTACTTAATATGTGGAATTTGTTACATACCTGAAAAGAGAAAAGAAAAAATGCTCATTAAAGGATATGTTTTTACATGGGTAACCTTAATAAATTCAGAATTGAAACAAAATCATGGGACTATGTTGGGTCAAAAATCTAGTCCTCAGGGAGATAATTTATTATGTGGATTGCTGTCGGTACGTTATCACTTCGTCATATGGCATATTCTGTTCGTCAGGTATAAGTTTATGGGAGGTAGAATACCACCACTGATAATACATTTCGTTCCATTTGTAACGTGTTTATTAGATTAGATTAACGACGGCTTATGGAAATGAAAATATGTAATAACGGACTATGAATGACGGTTGCGTACACAATTCGACACAATTGTTTACGTGGGCTGTTTATTTTGAAAGTAAGGCAAGTCCAGTTTTTGAGAAAAAAAAAGACAGTTAAGTTGATGATAACTACACAGGTAGGTTTTAATATAAGGCCGTATATAAGGGGCGGGGTTGACCCTATTCCACCAATTGGCCGAAAGAATTATAATACAATGAAATTGGTGCATATATCTAGTTATTAACGCAATTACCACAACTCATTTTAGTATACGTACTAACATTTCGAATGATTAAATCTAAATGTTTTCTTTCATGATGTTCGTGTATTTCTCGTGCAAAAAATTTCTAGGTAAAAACTTACTTATGTGGTGGGGAAAATATGTAAGATGTCTGAAAAAGTATCCTGGAACTTCGTTAATAAAAACAAGAAGAAGTGTGGAATAACATTTGAGAATTCAATTTAGTTTATACATAATTTTGGTAAAATTGGAAATTCGGCACTTTAATCTGATTTAGATTTTAGTGAAGGGGGCTGTAGAAACGGGGGGTCACGGGATCAACCCCGAGCGTATTGAAAAGGATTTTTATCGAGAATATTTTATATTATTTTGAAAGATCTGCAATGGACCAATGGAAAGGAAAAATTTAAAATACAGACATTGTGAACGCGTGAGAAAGGGAAGTGACTATCTGTAATTTGCTATGTACAGTAAACACACGATAGCGTTGTATAGTGACTCGGTAGTGACATTATATCACTATTTTTCTGTCGATGAACGCACCCATTAAAATCAAACTAAATGCCAAAAATATCACAATTTTACCATTTGTATTTAAGCAATTCGAAATATCCATCCAAACCATGTCTTTTTTGTCAACTCGTCTATACTGATTGTCTTGTATATCATAAATTATGTTATGTTTTTGGCACTTTCTCAATCAATTTTTCACCAAAATTCATTGTTTTGAAATTGACACGACGTCTTACAACCTTGACAAAAATAAATGCCACAACAATTTCATTCGTTTGATTTTGTTGGTAGTACTGCATCGACGACGACAAAATTAGAAATTGATCAATCCCGACGGGAACTTCGTCGACCGCTGACCGTCAGACCGAAAGACGTTGTGCTTTTAGAAGTTTGAGAGCGGCATTTTTTCGTCGTTTACCGTTGCCCGTCGCAATTATATTTAAGCCTTGACTCAACAAATTTTACTTTAGGTCCGTCCAATTGAACCCTAGCTCCATGCAATCAACGTCTAGTCACCCGTTGATTTTTCATAGCGAAACTGATTCAAGCCGTTGTTCAAAATTTTTACGTCCGAAGGGAACCATTAAATTTTTCTTAGAAATACACTTTCAAATTGTTTTTAAGAGTTTTATTCACCGACAACGGTCCAAACGAATTGGTGCATTGATTCTTGTGGTTCACTTTTTCGGAGAGGAAGAGGGGCACAAGCATTCAGTTTTCTTAAGATGGCTTCCCACGGCGCGTGATTTCACGAGCCAAGCCAGCTCGTGCTCGCGCGGCGCAGCCCGTGAAATCACACGCCGTGGGAAGCCTGCTACGAGCGCTCGTCAGCTCGCGCCGCGCCTATACACTTCCCACGGCGTGTGTTGGATCGAGTTGATTTGCGGGCGGTGCCGTCAAAATGAAGAGTAAATGTCACGCGCCGCCTCGAGCCATCTTGCGCACGCTCGCGCCGCGCCTTTGAAGTTACCGACTCGAAATGGATCGGGCGCGCCAGCACAGGCGAGCTCGCGCCACCACGAGCCGGACCCTTCCCACGGCGCGTTGGCTTGTGCTCGCGCGGCGAGGCGTGTGAAACCAGAGAGAAGAATAAACTAGCTAAACTAGTTAGCGATGGAAGTAGAAATAGTAGCGAAAGTGGAAAGTAGAAGACTGATCAAACCATTGATAACTTTTTTCAGAAAAAAGCAAGATCAGTTAAGTTCCCATCAAAAGAAATATTTCCTTTGAATGTGAATCAAGGTGCAAGCTCTAACTCTCCGTCATTTACTTCACCCGTGACAGAATCGGTTACATCGCATCTATTTCTACACGAGAAAGAGTATCTAGATATGAGTCCTTAATGTCTGTCCACTCTGAGATCGACATTGATGTGGATAATATTATCGACAGGTTTTCCAAATCAAATCGAAAATTGGGTTTTATGATATCTAACTGAAATATGATTAAAAAAAATTTAAAGCGACTGCTTCCGACTTTTTCCTCCCTAGAACATTTTAGTTGTGGACCCCCCCCCTCGTCTGCAGGTCTGGATACGTGCCTGCTCCAAACCCTGCAGCGAGGGCCTTACGTGAATTATAATTATTTACCAAAGGAAGCAGTAATACATTTAGTTTTCAAAAGTTGAATCTATTTTTCATTTATTTCATAAGGTTTGGTAAGATTTCAATAGTAAAGTTAACTTTTCTTATGAAAACTGTCAGTTTTCCTTGAACAAATGTTGCAGTAGCTAAAAATTTCGGGTTAATTCATGCAAAATGCATGTAAATTTTTTTCCATGAAAAAGTAAGGCAAGGGAAAAGAAATGTAAGTTCATGCAAATGCATTACAGCGAATTGTCCCAAAAATGAGTACGCGAGCAGATCTAATGTTGGCCCTAAAAGGGTTCGTTCGTTCGTAAAGATATCTTATACAGCAGAAATATGTGTGGGAAGAAGTATGCCGCGCACAGTGTAATTTCCAAAATGAGTCCAATTTGTGACTACCATCAAACCAGCCGGCAGCGTTAGTAGTTGCTATAGGTACTGAATTTTGCATTTCACTGAAAAAGATATGGAAAATGTTCTCAATTCCAATTGCATATTTTTTAACTTTTTACACCCCACGGCGACTATATTATGTATAATGTGTTGAAAAAAAAAATTACTTTCTTCAATAGCTAGCGAAATCTTGGTACAAACATGGGTACAAATTACACATCTAGGGAAAAATGTTGTTTATTTTGATTTCATAGTTAAAAGAAAATGCAAAATAACAGCAAATGGACGCGAAATTATTGTTTCCCGCATCATTAGGGTAAAGATTTTAATAGATCTCATGTATATTATGATTTCTTTTGGATAATTTTGAAAATTTATACCCCCCCCCCCCCCTTTTGGACAGACATATGTATATACGGCACTGTCTTAATATGATCTTTTTATCTAAAATAATTCAAAATCCCTAATATTTGCGCAAACATGTTCAAAATTTGAAAGTTGTGAAAATCCACCTTGGTTCGAAATTAGCTTTGGTCGAAAAAATTTTACAAAACCTGAAATTTAGCAATACTATGAAAAACTATAAATTACGTAATATGCACGTACATATTTCAATTCAATATAGTGTACGTTCAATTCAAATATCAAATAGAGTTACATGCAGTAGCAGCTGGAATCCTTTTTTACGGTCATGATAGTACATTTCTGTATGGCTCTAAGTGAAGCGGTTCTAATATAAATCACCTGAAGCTAACGACATCTTTCCAGCCATGCTTCAACAAGGACTAGAAGAATTACTGCCAAAACCTTTAGAGCAAGGTATACTGTGGGTTATATACCAAAGATATGATGGGGAGATATGAAGGTAGCATTTATACCCAAAAATAGATTGCGGTCACTTGCACAACCCATCTGTCCTATTTAAGTCTAACTTACTTCCTCCTTTAAAAGTGGAGAAAGTATTAATTAACCACAACAAGAGCGAAGTAACGCCTTGCATAGTCTTGAATAAGGAGTAGAGGCGTTACATTAGAGCAAAAAGGGACACAGCACTACGCGCATTCCTGAATATCTATGTTGTATTTGACAATGCCATTTTTGAATTCATAACGAATATAACTACCAAAATAGGAGTTGAACCCTGTTTGGTAAAATGGATAAGAGCAATACTTGGAAGGCGAAGGATCACAGCTAACTTAGGAGGAGACTCAGTAACAGGGATTCCCAAATGTGTGGTTCTATCTCCTCTGCAATTGTCTATAGTTTTCGATGATGTCCCACAACAGCTGATCAACTCTGGATATGATAATCAAAGATATGCAGACAAACTGGTCATAACAATAAGGGGCAAGCCTGATCCACACCACAACTGATGGCAGACGATGGGACTTCGTGCCAATCCTGACAAAACAGTAATCGTTCCATTCACGAGAAAAATTAAGCTTTATTTGCAAGCACGATCTCTTGCGGTAACAGTAGAGCAATTCTTATAGAAGGTGAAATATCTAGGCATTAACCTGGATAGCAGACTCACTTAGAATTCTGTTTTAAAAAGAACCCTGGGGAAGACTATAAAGTCAACTTTTGGCAGAGCCTCTGATACTCAGGCTGCTACAGCGGCTTAGATGTCTAGAGAAAGTCTAATGATTTCAAACCTAATCTAGATATACATACATGACTAAGGATTGGTGGAAGAAGAGCATTTTAGGAGAGTAAAGACATCGTTACATTTGCACATAAAGAGATCCCTATATGCGTTCAATAATGCAAAGATACATAAACCAATTGAAAAAATAAATATTTTTTCAATTTAATAACTATAGAGCTAATTTCATCATATAGAACGCGAAAACAATTTCAATCTGTCCTATTAAATTTTAATTACTGAGTTTTTTCGCCAAATTAATATCTCGAATAATAGTTAAAAGCCACAAAAGTAATAAGCCTGAAACAAAATTTGACAAAAACGACGTCTATAGAAAAAAAAAAAACATTTCAAATCTGTATCCTAAATTTATCCCCAAAATTCAATGACATTCCCCCTTACCATCCATGAAATCCCTCTTGATTGATGCCTTTCATCCTGGCAACTAATCACTCTTTGGTATAGAAAATTTTAACGACTCTACTAAATCGTCCATCCTAAATGAATCCCTGTCCAAATACATTTGATTGGATCCCATTCATGTATCAACGACTGCGGCTTTAACATTGCTATGGCACTGAAATATTGTGTTTTATCATCCAAAAACGCGTATATGACTGCGGATACCATAAGAGTGATATCAGATTGTCAACGTATAACTAGTGTCCATGTCCAGTATCCTGCCAACATCATTTCAGAAAATAAATAGAAAACTAAAAATCTGGAAACGATTATGGAATTTGATGCTGTTCAATATACGTATGCGATAAATATGTATATATTTTTCGGATTATATTCAATTGAAATTGGCCACCCTAATTGGCAGTGTCAATTTCTGCAACAATCTTTTTGCATAATACAAGATGAACTCGACGAATTCTTTGAGTACTTAAGAGGTTGAAAGTTCATGCACTGACAACTTCGTATACGTTCGTTCGTTCGTGTCAAAGGCAAAAGTTCAAGTAACTTTCTGTTAAGAAGGTGTAACATGAACTTGTATCTCTATACCTACCTGAAACAAACTAGCGTAGAAGTGGTTTTTAGATTGCACCCTGATACTTACCGTAAAGACGGAACATATTACTTTAGTATAAGGAAGGAAGATTGTAAGTGGATACTCTATGTACATACTACATGTCCTTACTGTTAGTGTTCCCTTGGAATTATTTTGTGGTTTTGTCGTCTCCCCAGTTTTGTGTTAATCCATTTGTTTCAACCTGAGTTCTTTTCGCTAGAGTGAAAGCATATCCTAACATGTTTCTTCCACTGACGTGGCCCCCTACTTAAGATCGTCTTTGGATGTTTTACCAACTCTTAGCGTTGAAGGAAGATGGAATCCTTTGTTTAAATTTAGGGTTGCCTCAGTTATTTTCTGTCTGTCATAGGATATTACTCTATTTCTATTTTCAAAATGCGGGTAGATAGGTAGGTAGGTATAGCAATAGTGGACCCAACAACGACTGGTTTGTTTACTCTGAGCGAATTTCCTCTATTTTATTCTCTGTGTGCAATGTACAAATTACAGAAGCCCCTTTATGAATTATAAAATCTCTTCATGATTAATTATTCCCGGAAATGTTAACATCCTTTCATGGTTGGAAATTTTACGTTTTACACGATAAACTAAGTGGACTTCCTAGCAATTTGCACGTACTTTATATTTCGAAAAGGGTAAATAGTACTCATGAAGTGCTTTGTGCAAAGCTATCCCCAAAAATTCCATTTAAATTTCCGTTCGCACTGCATACTTCTCTGTGGCTAGGGGCATAAAACAGAAGAACAAATTTTCCAGCAATGGAACAAAAAACAAAATAAACAAACTGCAAAGTTGTAAAATATTTTTGAAATAAATATATATATATATGTATGTACAGATATTGTACATAGGTACGTTATGGACCACGGCCACGATGAGTACTACAAATTGGGCAATGCGGAATTTTGCTTAAAAGAACACGCAAGATGATGGTCATTGTACGGTTTGTTGTATGGTTTTCTGGTCCACAGAAAATCGCCTATTCATTCAGGGTAGGCAACACTCTTTTAAAATTAAGAACTAATTACCAGTTTTTTTTTCTTTGTGTCTTTTAAGAAAGAATTTACTTAAAATTTGGAAATGTATTACATATTCAGCGTGCTTTCCAATATATACTAATTAAATTCATCCAGGGAGCCAATGATATCCGGATAGTCTTCCTACAAACCTTTATTGAGAAGGAGAATAGAAGAATTTTAAGAACTTTTATTTTAACGATTCTAAATCAAATCATAAAAAACGGGTGATTTTTTAAGCGTTTGGTTATTAATTCTCAAAAAAAAAACACAGAAAAATTGAAAAATGGTACAAAATTGTTACTGGAGATTAAAAATGAATCTTTGTCATTTACTTTTTAAAGATCATTTCATGTAAACGTTGGCCACGACTACGTTCCAGGTGGTCCATACTGGAAGTATAATTGTGAGTGATTTTTGCGAGGATAGCAGCTGGTATCTTTTTTTTTTTTTTTTTTTTTTTTTATATTATTAAGCCAAGCTCAGGGGATACCCTATGATGCAAAGCACAGCGTGGCAGGAAGGAGATAGGGAAAGGATTAAGGGATATGAGGAGAGTGGCGATAACACGGAAGATGGTGTCTTCTAATGCTTGAATCGATGCTGGTTTATCGGCATAAACAAAAGATTTGACGTAGCCCCACAAAAAGTAGTCCAACGGTGTCAAATCGCACGATCTAGGCGGCCAATTCACTGGTCCAAAACGAGAGATGAATTGCTCACCAAATTTATTTCACAATAGGTCCATCGTTGCGCGTGCTGTGTGGCATGTGGCACCGTCTTGTTAAAACCACATGTCAACCAAATTCAACTCGTGAATTTTGGGCAATAAAAAGCTTGAAATCATTGTTCGATAGCGAGCAACATTGACGGTAACGTTGTTCTCATCGTCATCTTTGAAAATGTACGGACCAATTATTATACCAGCTCATAAACCACACCAAACAGTGCATTTTTCAGGATGCATTGTATTGCTTATGGCTGCTCATCGAACCAAATACGGCAATTTTGTTTATTTACGTATCTGTTCAACCAGAAATGTGCTTCATCGCTGAAGACAATTTTTTGGTATAAAAGCGGATCTTCCGCCAGCCTTTCCGAGGCCCATTCACCGAAAACACGACGCTGTGGCAGATCGCCCGGCTCAGTTCTTGAACGCCTTTAAACCAAGATCCTTGCGTAAAATCGTCCACGTAGTGGAATAACACAATCCCAGTTGCTGCGAACGGCGACGAATGGACACATCACGATCTTCACCAACAGTGGCGGCTACAGCTCAGCAATATTTTCTTCTGTATGCAGTCTACGCACACGGGTGGGTGGCATGATGTCCAATAACGTGAAATTGCGTGAAGTGCGAAATTTGGTCACGATGGCTTGAATAGTCTGCTTAGTAGGGCGATTAGGACGACCATAAAATGGTCGAAGTCGCCGAAACACATTTTTCACAGAGCACGAATTTTGATAATAACATTCAATAATTTGTAAGCGTTGTTCGGGTGAAAGTCTTTCCATGATGAAATGGCAATGCAAACGGAACAACTTTTACTTTGACACGTGTCACGAATCACGCGTGAACTGTCAAAAACAGAACGCTGAAAAACCAAACAACAAAAAAATAAGAGGAAAACACAACCGCCTCGTTCGGGGCTTGAAGCTGGAACCTTCCGCTTCCCAGGAGTCTTTACAGATGTCTTTACCTATTACATTTATTAATTTATGTCTAGCCTAGTAACCCACGTTTTTGCTTTCAGCTGGTATTAAGCAATAACGATGAAAGTCCTTAAAATTCTTCTATTCTCAATCTTTGACTGATTCTAACATGCATGGGTTCAATTACCGTCCGCGGAAAAAATAAATAAAAATTGAGAAGTACAGTTACAAAGTTTCTAGTCAATTTAATATTATTATTATTATTTTTTTTTCTTTAATTATAAAGTTCCAATTTCACAGTGTCCTTATACTAGTGAGTAAGGAGAGTTAAAAGTGGATTAGATAATATCGTTAAAAATGGCAAAGAACTCTTGTCATTTATTTACTGAGGGGAGTAAGAAGTAATAATTTCAAAGAGAGAAGAAATTTAACAAAATGGGTGAAAATATAATAACCCCACCACCTCAATATGAACACGAAAAAATGTAAATTTTTTTCAACAATGTAAAATAATATAGTTGTAGACAACCAAATAAATATGGGAAAAAATTTGTTTTGGCTTGAGTAATATTTCTGGTAACGCCATCTGGTAACTACTAGTTCTTTTTTGGGTGAATTTATAAAATTTATTAAATTACTTAACATTTTGTGAAATAAATCTCGGCAGGCACAAAAATCGGGATTTCACCCAAAGTTGCTAGACTGCTGCAATAAATAGACTATCGTACCAACTTTACGAAAATCTCGTACATCTTGAAAGATTCTCGTAGACCTAGATTTATCGCGAAGTTAATGAAAAATGGCGGCTAAATTGAAATTGGACACAATTCAGTAATATTTTATTTTACTTTTTTATACCAAAAATTATGAATATCTTTCAAAAATTTATATTTCTACTTTTTCTCTCTTTATCTTTCTCATCTGGCTCGAAGTTACCTATGTATAAGGTATAACGCCAAAAAGTTTGTTAAATATAGTAGGTTGGGGGAAAAAGTTTGTTAAATATAGTAGGTTGGGGGACCAATTAGGTTGTAGACGAAATCATAGGGTAGGTATACTATGTTTATCATTCTATTTGTAACGCACAGAAATAATGCCGGTAGAGCGAAACGGATTGGAGACCCACGCATAATATTAAAACTTATTTTGATTTTTGAATGTCCGTCCGTTCGTCCGTTTGTCCTTACTCACGATAACTCAAGAACGCGTTTACTTAGAGAGTTGAAATTTTGCAGATGGGTTTAAAAAAAAAAAGTAAAATTTGTAGGATATCATACAAAAATTTCGTTTTTCCCTATATATTTGGACCCTGCCTGAGAACGCGTCAATGTAGAGAGCTGAAATTTGGTACATGGTGTTTTCACAGTAATAGTAAAAAATGGACTATATTGGGCAACTCCTTCTTGGTGTTGCCATATAAAAAGTTAGCTTTTTTACGTATACTGGGAAAACAATCAGTCCTACACATTCTTATTGTACTGAAAAGCTCTTCAGAATATGAAATGCTATGAAATTGTTTTTAATCATTTAAACTGTCCGATAAACCGTTCTAGAAATAGTTGTGAATCAATTCATTGTTAATGTTGATTATGTCAACAGATATTTTACACGAGTTAAAGATAAACGAATACTGAACACTGAAATATAAGCCGCTGACTCGCCAAATCCATTAACTCCGTAAAAAAGAAGGTACGAAACATTGATAAATTTTTACAAATTTCTTGTGAAAAAAAAAATAAATATTTATTTAACGGCCATAAAAATATTGTCATGTACTGTCAATTTTGATGGCCGTTATATAACAAATATTAATTTTTTCTTATTACAAGATAAAAATCTGTCAATGTTTCGTACTTTTTCTTTTATGGAGTTAATCGATTTGGCAAGGTAGCGGCATATATATCCGAGAGAGTGCAAACCAAATGATACATGGAGCGCATCAGTAGGATTAAAAGAGTCTCAACGAAAACAATAATCTGGTCCAATAACTGAAGCGAATGGATTAAATAAAAATGTTCGATCACAATGAAGGACAACTTGGAGCTCAAATTTATATTCGGAACAAATTTTATTACAATTATTCGTATTAAAATTCTTGTATAGTCGTGTCGAACGTCTCTATTCCTAGTATAAAAGATATTTAGATTCCGAATCCAAATTGTGGTCAACGGTTTCATCATCAGGTCGCAATGTATAGTATTAGCTTTATTTGACTATAGCATAGCCGACGTGGTGCGACTTATTTCATTTGGGTGGTGGTAGGTTTGAAAACCCAAAGCAACAATCTTCTTCATTGATGCATCCACGATACGTTCTGCTCATTTTTCTTAAATTATCTTGTACTGCTCTTTCTTCGTAGTTTTGTTTACAATGTGCAAATTCTGTTTGGAAAATATGTGAAGCGCAAATTCCGAAATTCGCATTCTAGAATAGATTTTGGCACGTATGTCATACCTAAGTAGAACTTCGCGTACTTCCAACCAAAACTTCGTAACCAAAACATCTTACCTCTAATATTGTGGCTTGGAATGACTGCCATCACATAGATAGAACAAAAAAAGATCTGTGGGGAAAAACTCAACCCAATCTCAACGAAAATGCTATTGGGTTTGGGACTAAACAAGACAATCCTGAGAACCTTTGTGACCATTCTTACTGGACGTTCTATGGGGTCATCTACATAGGATCGGCCTTGTTATGATTACGTGGAGAAAGAACGAAACGGTGATTAAATTTCTCTGTCACTATCCGGTACTCTCCAGTAAACGATACAGATTCCTTGGCTATCTTAAAAGAACTGCATGAAGCGGCTGGGATTTATCAGCAATGCCTCGTAAGTTTTGATGGTGAACAATGGGCCTTGTAGAAGCCTAGGTTAAAGGGTCGCCTAGAGATCTCAACTCCCATCCATCTAAGGCTATAAAAATCACAATATGTAACTCATTCCTAAACTGAATCCTACTGAACACTGTACGAAAGTGAAAATGCCTGGTTGAAAAAGTATAAACAACAGTCAAATGTGAATAAACTGTCGATAAAAAAAAATTTAATATAAGAAAGTGAAAAAACTTCAGACAAGTAAAAAAGAAAAAAACAAGAATAGAGTCAAATAGAGATGCTATGTAGAGCCGCGCAATAGTCTGAACAGGAATTAAGAAGAAAACAAGTAAAAAAGGTAGAATTGGTCTAAGACCAATTCTTATGGATACCTTAGATGAATGTTCGTTTGTAATTTCGTATGGTCTCCCATTTGCGCAAGTTGATTTTTGAAGTGGTTTTTCGCATATATTTCTAAAACGGTTCGTCCAAGAGTAAAAAATAACCAATTTTATAGGATTGCGTATTCTAAAGAAGTTTTAGCACAATAAAAATGCCTAGGACTTATCGTTTTCACAGTATACTTAAACACCAAAATTTGTATATGGCAACACGAAGAAGGGGTCGCCCGTTGTACTCCATTTTTGAAATAATTTTATTTGCTATTACTATGAAAACACCAAATTTCAGCTCTCTATGTCGACGTGTTCTCAGGCAGTGTCCAAATATATAGTGGAAAACGAAATTTACGTATGGCAACCTCACGAAGGAGTTGCCCGATTTGTCTCATTTTCGAGCTTTTTTTAAAGGTCCGTGTACAAAATTTCAACTCTCTAAGTATACGTGTTCTAGAGTTATCGTGCGCACAGACAGACGGACGGATATGCAAAAATCAAAATAACTAATATTATGCGTGGGTGTCCAATCTATTTTGTTCTGCCAACATTTTTTTTGTGCGTTACAAACGAAGGTGAAGAGGAGAGAGGTAGGAGGTTAAGCCTAGTATTAACGCCTATTAGCTAACAGTGAAAATCATTACTAGAAACTTAGAGTTATTAAACCAGGTACGACTGAAAAACTCATACCACACAGAATACGAATACACCGCCATCCAGTCTGTATTTTGAACATATTATATAACGATATGTTTTATCCCCAATCGTCTTTGTGATCATTTATTTCAGCAACAGCATTTTTGAGATTTCTATAAAAATGTACATATATAAATTCTGAAAAGCAGCGTTCCGAAGATAAGCAGAGAACTTCTAACTCTGGAGGACGAAGGCCTAATTTTCATATAAAATCAAGAAAAGATAGGAACTTAAGTAAAAAAAAGGAAACGTTTCCAAGAAATTGAAATATTACCATCGTCATTGACGAAATTCAATTATGTATCTTTTATACGGCCATCTTCTGAAATTCTTTGAATGAAAAAAAAAAAAAAACTTTTCCATTACATTAGCTTGGGCTGCTACGGCAGCTTTTTCAGGATCTAATTTCTTACAACCCAAAATTGCCTTCAAGCGAAAAGGATCAAGTACCTACAAAAAGAAACATCAACGAAGTCCTTAAACCAAAAAGAGACAATTCGCAGAGTAACCTTTACGAGTAAGGTGCTGTCATGTGATAAATTTATATATGCGCAATTGCCTATTAACCTTTTTCATGTCCTTGGGTATGTAGTATACATACATACAAATATTACTTCAGACGCAAAGGAGTACTTTTCTAGCCATTCGGACCCGACTTCAATCGGATTTTTTAAATTACCTGAGAATACCAAATCAGTGTCCCTAAATTAAAATTTTTTTACAAACATTTACTTGAAAGCTGCCCACAATATGTCTTTTTTTTTTTTTTTTTTTTGTAACATACTACTCATGTAGAACTGATTGCTTCGAGAACTCTTACACTCATCTCCACTCATTTTTTGCATACTATTTCCTAAAATCAACAAAATATGTACCATTTCCCAGAATCTCATCAATTTTAGCAGCAATATTTGATTTTTGAAAAAAGAAAAAAAATGCTCAGATTATTCGAAATGTTACAGAGAAAATATCGACGAAAATCTGCCCTCTGGTGAAAAAGTTTCTACTTGCTGTGTGCTATCTAAAGAATTTCCTCTTTGCTTTTATTAGTAACCGGACTCAGTAAGCACATAGAGAAACCTTTGAGCTATATCCTACCCTACCTACCTCCTTCCTGCATAAAGTACCGCAGTTATAGCAATGCATACAAAGTATGCTCCGGCTAATAAATTAAGTCCATGGACTTTAAAGTTTATAACAAGACACTCATACGGGCGGGGGAAATTTACTTCGTCAGATAATAGCTCCTCCCATGAGTTATGTCTTAAGATTAGGAGCACTTAAATAACTTCTGGAATCTCACTGTCTTTACGGTGGTGGTCTTTCAATGCATGTAAGTATGTATATTAACCCAGCATTTCCCTCAACAATTCTATGCAGATAGACTCATATTATTAAGAGCTATTCAAGAGAGAAGTGCCTGAGAGAAATAATAAATCAAAACCTCTTACAGGTTTTGAGAAAATGGAATGATATTCAAAAATAATGGAAGAACTTCAAATGGTCACTAGCCTTGGAATAATTTTTGTGAGATGGGTTGGTAGTTTTGAATTTCCTAATAAAATAGGAAGGTTCCCAGTTTATTATTACCGATAATCAGAGAATTATTTGGAAGATGAAGAAGAGGAATTTTATGATTTTGGAAATTTATATCCCCTTAAGGCTTTGCAGATAAGTATGTATGGATATTATCATACACGTTCTAAAGATAATTTAGACGGCTGATAAAGATATATCAGATTTTTTTTTTTTTTGTACTAATCCACGCAAATTTGCATTATCCGCGGATTATTGAATTGCATAGTTTCCGAGATACAAGAGTTGCTATTTAATTTTTTCCACTAAATCGTCCTTCCACCAAGGTCTATGGTGTGTATACAGATGGTTCCAAAATGAACAGTGGAGTCGGACTGAGTGTATACGGCCATGGGCATCTGGATGCCGTCTATCAAAGACCCTGGGCTCTACCCCTACCGTATTCCAAGCCGAGCCATAAATTATTCAACCACTAACCCTTTCGGGGCGCATATATGCGATAAGAATAATATAGTAATTGTGGCCTTTGGGGGCATATAATATGCGCTCAGAGACTTGTCAAACTTAAATGCTTATAGAATTCGAAAAAGTAACGGAATTGGCTCAAATAAACTTCGTACGATAAAACAGATATGTGGAATGCTATTTCTAGAAATACCAGGTCCGTGCGGTTTTATTGGCCGCCACCAGGTGGAGTGCAATGGAAATGTAAATTTTTTTACATTTTAATTTTTAAAAAAGCTCAATTTGGAAGAGATGCTATAAAATTTTTAAATATAAATGTTGAAGCAAATTTTTAGAATGAAATCGCATCTACATTTTCTTCCCTAATCATATATCTGATTAGTTTTTTAAGTCCATAATTAATTTCGGAGATAACTTGAAAAGAAATGAACTAGTCCTTTTTAAACTGGCAAATGGCAGTTTATTGAGTGAAAAAATGGGTTTACTTTAACCTCATGTTTGCGAACAGCTGTTACGTCCGGGAGATTTGCAACCTTAACAAAAAACGTTCACAACTGACTACTAATGCGTACAAAAGAAAGAACGGCCAAAATATATGCAAAATGATGGAAGGGGGGTGTGTTTGATCCAAGTGCCAAAAAACCATTCTTTAACGGTAAAAACGTCCGTATGAAAAAACTAACTCTGCCACTCGATTATACTCTCCACCCCCTTTAACGTCTCAACTAACTGTTTACCAACGAAGAGTATTAGCCCCGAAGTCCGTAATACATTGTATCTGCTTGCCGAGACTGGTTCCATCTATCGCAACGGTAGAAGTTGTTCAACTGGCTTGGCTAGTTTGACATAGGCTCAACTTGTCATTTACGCCCTTTATGAACCTTACAGTTTCTTTTTCAGACGGACAATTCAAAGAGCGTAGCGGCGACAACGACACTATCGTACTATCACAATCCAGATCTTCCTATTAGGCTGTTGTACTAGTAACGGAGTTGTTGGTCTCACTCGTGTTTAGACAACTGCATCAAGAGACACCTAGTGGGCTGTAATGGAGTCATGATACGACTTTGGGGCATACCACTAAAGTACTACTCCTTACCAATGAATCACCCAACAAATTTTTTTTTCAGCCTATCTTTTTCTCCCGAATATTACAAATTCTTACAAGTAAAAAAGCCACATTGCTCTACTCCCCCTTCACGGAAAGTTGTGTCCGTAGAAATGCACGAAAAATTGGCCGTCCCCAGCGACATGTTACTTCTAAATTTTACTCCAGTCATACAGAGCGTTTCTGCATTGAGCTAGTCCGCACCAAAAGGGTTAATATCTTCTCGGATAGTCTAGCCTCAAGGCCTTAAAATCCGTAACTATTAAATCAAGCATAGTCTGGGAGTGTATGCAAAAAATTTATTAAGGAGAAACAAAGTTATCCTTATGTGGGTGGTGCCCGGACATGAAGGCCATAAAGGCAATGAAATTACTGATGACCTAGCCAAAAGAAGAGTAGAATTTCCCTTTGTCGTCCCAGAGCCATTTTTTGGCACTTCAAAGTGTTACCTTAGAGCTACCCTAAATAGCTGGAAGAACAAAGAAAAATCCATTTATTGGGAGGCTACAAGGACTTCGTCACGCAAATAAAAATTATTGACACCCCTGACGCAAAAACAAAGGAATTCAAACTCCTTAGGATAACAAAGCTCAAAATGATTATAGACACAAGATTGGTTTGGCCGAAACTTTATTCTGCCGCTTCTGTCAGGATGATCATGAAACATTGGAGCATTGGCCAGACGGAGATTACTCCACCTCGAACATGCTTTCCCTCCATCAAATTACGTGTGGAACCTAAGTTCCAGAATGTTAGACTTTATTAACAATCTAAACCTAGGAAGGGAGTAAATAGACTCACAATAGATTTTTCAGGTCGCAGTGAACGCAAGGCCAACGCCTGCACGTCGCTCCACCAACCTAAATCTAAATCTAAGTTTTTCGGTTGAGCTATCTCCTGTAAGGAGTCGCTTTGGAAATAGTTATTTTCTGAATTTTTGACATTTTGAATATTTTAGCCAGCTTTGACAGATTAAAACAAAAATGTTCTTTTTTTTTACTCACGCAGTCAAAACAAAAGCCGTTTCACTAAAATATTGAATTAACATGTGGAAATTTTCGAGGTATTTTTTTTATGATTTTAAAATACGGATTGATTCGACAGCAGTGCTCCCAAAAACTAAAATGCTTATTTGACAGCAAAGCACTATCTTTGGTCAATATATAAAAGCAATGCAATCTACAATTCAACCAGTTGGAGAGGAAAAAGTAGTATCCGACAATTACAACAGTAGGACTTCCCAACCAAAGCGAAACGCACATGGATCATTGGCAAAAAAAAAGGATGCCTTATTCTTGGAACCACGGATCATGTTGTCATGTCATGTCATGTTGATCATCTTAACGTCAGTCCTGAATGGTAGGTACGTAGCCGGATTTTCTTCAAAAATGTGTGTGAAAAATTACCAAGAGGTTGTTCTTCATTCATTCTTCACATTTCACTCCTTTAAAGAGTCAAATTAATGACTCATTCACCGGACCTTGTGATTGTGACTTCGTTTTAATTCCATTTCATAAGTGACATTTATCGTGGGGTGGAAAACTATGAATATGGCTCAATATACTGAAAATAAAATCGGATAAAATATTAATAAACGTAGTTCATTAAAAATTTTTCATTGAAGGAGAATAGAAGAATTTTAAGAACTTTTATTTTTAACGATTCTAAATCAAATCATAAATACATTTTGATTTGAAACCGGGACCTTCCGCTTGATGGGCGACTGCTCTTACTACTGAGCTAACGAGACAGATGATTTTCCCTCTTGCATTTCTTAATTTGTAATTAGCCTACTAAGCCACGTTTTTTCCTCTTGTATTTATGATTTGATTTAGAATCGTTAAAAATAAAAGTTCTTAAATTTCTTCTATTCTCCATCTCTGACTGATTCTAACAAGTGGGGGTTCGATTCCCGTCAGTGAAAAATAAAATTTTTCATTGAAATTGTGAATTTTTACATTGCGCAGGAACGTCTCTGCTTTGTTTCTGAAAAGTATTTTACTTATTTTGTGTTGAATAATCAAACACTGCAAGAATTTTTTCGCTTTATATCAAACCTATAGAGTTAAGGTTAAAGAAATCTATAAAGGAGTCATAAAACAATGCACGTGTTTTTGGGAGCCATAAATTTAAGGTAAATGCAATTTTACATCTCTTTTAATGTAAATTTAAGCAGCTATTTTTTTTATCTGTAATTTTTAAAACTGCATAAACATTTCTACCAATATGCAGTGCTTCCTCTGTAAAAATAGTTTTGCTTCAAATAATTACTAAAAGTCCTGCCAGCCATAGAAGCTAGAATTAAAATAGCTGGCCATACACGAGCGGAAATTTGTACAGATTTGATTCGCGGACCAAATCCTCTGGATCCTCTGGATCTGGTCAGCAGAACTGAGTTTCGCAGATCTGGTCCTCTGTTGTCCCTTAACGTGGCGGATCTGATGAGCCGACCTAGTCCGCTGAACTATCTCTAACTATATCAGGCCCGTGGTAAAATTAACTGCAAGTTTTTCTTTTGTTTTTAACGGATCTGATCCGCGGACTTGGTCTGTCTTGTTTCTTTGAAAGATCTGGTGACTTTCATGCCGGATCAGTCATATGAAATTGTACCGAAGAGTTGTTTTAAATTATGATGCATTTATAAAAAAGAAGGAAAGATCGCAATGAGTTAAAAAGTGGTTAAGTGAAGAAAAAAATGCTTTTGGAAATTAATAAAAGAGCTCCGGATAAATGAACCAGACGATTTCAAAAATTATCTACGCATGAGTGGAGACAGATTTTGACCTATTTTTGGGTAAATAAAACATATTAAAAAAAATAGATGTCTTAGCCTTGTACGGCACAGAGCGTCACAATCACATAGGACATGTTCAGCGGTTTCATCGTCTTCCATACAGAAGCGACAGGTCTCATCATCGACTTTACACATCTTTTAAAGATTATATCTAATTGGCCAGTGCCCAGTAAATAGGTCCGTTGTGAGCCTTAGTTCCTTTAAGCTGAGTGTCCTCAGTTGCGAATACTTTATAAACTTCTTCGCTTGTCTCAGCCCCGGGGTTCCTTTTAGTTTTGTCCTCATAAAGCCTGAGCTGAGCTGAAAGGTGAATTTTTGGGTGTCCAAAGACAGGCTGGGGGCCAATAAACAGAGATTTAACTCCTTCCTTATCAACATTTTTATAAACCATATTTGAGTAAAACTGACACTATAATGCGGCAATGCATACCTCCCGAAGAATGTTTAATTGCCACTCTGAGATTTTTCACAACTGGCAGATCGTAATTGTCGATTTGACTTGCTTTTTAAACTTAAGGATATATAATACCAGAAACGTGTGAGATAATAAATGGAAAGAATAAAAATATTATACAATATGTAATAGAAATATTATTAGAATATATTATTCATTACACTTTAGTGTTTAATGAAAATACCGCAGAACTCTTGCTACAACAACTACACTGTGAATGGCCAATGACGGACTTGAATCAACGGAACCGTTCCACGAAGGAACTGTTCCGCGGAACTGAATCATTCGTTTTGCTCACTAACATGCGGAGATGTTCCGTGGAACAGGACCTCGGCGGATCAGATCCGTCGAAAAGTCCTCTCGTGTATGGCCAGCTAATGTGTTTGAAAAGTGAACGAATCGCAAAATTTAACATAATAAAAGAAAAGTGTTACAAACTTCCTTTAATAATTTTAGAAAACTAAAATAAGTGAATTTTATATATATGTTCATGTACAATAGGAAGTTGATTTAAAAAATGTCGAGAAAAATTTGTGGTATATCCAAAAGGCACATGAAAAGTCTACTGAAAACTGAAGTGGAAAAATTTTCAGAATGTGCGGAAAAACGACAAAATTTTCAATATTTTACTAAAGAAAACATTTTAAATAATCATAATCTTGGTGATATTGATTCAGATGATAATATTCATGGTTCGCTTAATTACTCTCCTGAAGAAATAGAAGATCAATATATCAGAGAAAGAAGACAAAATTTGGTAGATAAATTAAAATGTTGGGCTGTTGTTCATAAGATTAGACGAGCTGCCTGTGATGATCTGCTATCTATTTTACTGGAACAAGGACTAAAAGTTCCAAAAAGTATGAAGAATTTTTTTGTTAAGGAAATACCTTCAGCCGAGATAAACAATATATCAAACGGGCAATATTACCATTTCGACATCCAAAATGCGTTAAAATTATTAAGGCTAAAAATATCGATACCTACTGATGAGTTTTTCATGGATATCTGTGTCGACGGTCTACCATTATTTAAAAGCTCATTAACGTCATTATGGCCTATATTAGGAAGTATTCCCAACAATAGACAAGTGTCACCGTTTGTGATTGGCATGTTTATAGGTAAGTCAAAGCCAGCAAGCCTAAATGAGTTTTTAGATAAATTTATAGAGGAAGCGTTTTATTTAAAAATCGAAGGTCGATTACTCAATGAAAAAAATCTAATTTCAAAATAACAGTGTTCATATGTGACAGCCCAGCTGGACCGTTTTTAACTAGAACAGTTGGTCACACAAATCCGCAAAAGGATGCCCAAAATGTACTCAAAAAGGCAGGAAGATTGTTAATGCATTAGCTTACAGGCACATGTTCTGGATTATTACGAACAGATAATGATTTTACAAGTAGGTAGAGTTGATGTATTATATCACTTAACACCATTTCAAAGTGATATCTACCCTTTGGAGAAATTAGAAATAAAAATGATGTCAAAATTTCCTTTAGATGTTATGCATCTAATCGACCTAGGAATAAAAAAAATAGTAACATATATTTCAAATGGGAAACACAATAAAAGAAAATTAAGTTCCCAACAAAAATTCGAAGTAAACCGAAGAAAAGAAAATGTGTATCAGCAGAATTTTGTAGGAAACCCAGGACTTTAGATGAAATTTGTCGATGGAAAGCTTCAGAGTTCCGTCAATTTAAATTATATACGTCAATCGTTGTTTTTAAAGATATTATAGAGGAGGATCTTTATTACAATATCCTGTTATTACATTGTTCCTATAGGCTTATATCTTGTCCGGAAAATTGTAATAAAAATTTAGACTGTGTACAAGAAATGCTGCAATCATTTATACAGGATTTTGCAATAATATATGGAGAGGACAAAATAAGCTTTAACGTGCATTACTTGCTGCCCTTGACCGAGTGCGTAGAAATGTATGGCAATATAGATAGTTTCTCTTCTTACAAATATGAAAATTTTATGCAAACATTGAAGAAAAACTGCAGAAAAGCAACTCATATTCCTCAACAGATACACAATAGAATGATAGAAAAGAGGTTGATTAGCAAAAAAAAAAAAAAAACAAAATTAAATATGGTTTCCGAAAATATAAAATATATTTTTAATGTATTTTTTATGTCATTAATGTGAATTTTTGTATGATTTACGTAATACATAATGCGATTTAAGTTATCCCTAATAAATTGCAAATTAAAAACGGAAAAAAATGCGTTCTGGCCTGTTTCTTTATTTCAATTTCTACATATTTTCTTTAGGTGAAAGATCTATTTCAGTGTTAATGTGAGTTAAAAATAACGTCTCCATTTTATCATAATTTTCAGTTAAAAAGAAGACCTTCATTTTCAATTTCTATGTAGCTAATAAGAAGGTCTCCATTTCGAAAAATTTGCGAGGCTGAAAGGAGGCCTCTATTTCAACTTTACTGTCAGATTAAAAGAAGGTCTCCAGTTCATGCTAACTGAGAGGACAAAAGGAGACCTCTCATTCAAGTATATTACGAGTTCAAAAGGAGACCTCACTTTAACATGTTTGAGAAGGTGAAAATGAGAGCTCTTTTAAAATGACATGACAATATTAAAATCATGCCAAAGAGAGGCCTCTTGGAGGTATCAAATCTCCCTTTGGAGAAAATATTACAATATTACTCCTGGAGGTCTCTTTTTCCTGTAGGGTATGGACTAGTATATCACTTCAATTAATGAGGTTCATTGGATTAATGTACATGGTACAGGCAGGTACGGTCGTAAGATCGACGTACAAAATTTGCTGCTTTAATGAATATAAGTTCATAGAATGTAATATTTTAGTAGTCATAGACTCAATTAGCTCAGTTCATTTAGCCTGATTTTTAATGTACCTTTGTTCTTTACCAAAATGAACACATTCATCGCTTGAGAATTGATATAAAAAAAAAAATAATTTATCCAAGACCATTTTTTTTTTATCTACAAATCTTTTTAGTTCAGTATACCTACTTTCAAAATTCCTTTTAAAGCGTATAGATTAGTGTGTAGAGCTTAAAAGCTATGTCGAAAATAATAAAAATAAAAAATTCTGAAGCTCTCTTTGTCATCTGGAAAACTTACTTTATGGAAAAAGTCTTGTCTTATTTTCCATGAGGAAACTCGCATATGGACAGCAGCCGATCAATGAGGTTTTAGATGATAGTGGCATCACAAATACTAGTGATTTTCACAACCAAACATCAGAAATACATTCAAATATATTTTTGCTACAAATTTATCCTAAGGAATTCGAAAAGCCTGACGATTTATTTGCGACATTTTTTCCATAACGCAGTTTGGTGTATGAATAAAAATCGTAACGTTTGTCTGAATTTGCGACCTTACGAGGCTGCCCAATAACATCAACTCCCCTCGAAAATGGATCTATTATTGACATTAGTAAGGCTAAATAACCGTAATGTTAGATCTATATTTTTCAAACCAAATTTTAGTTCTTCCTTTTAGTATTGCTTGCACTCTATTATTATTATTATTAATGGGGGGATGCAGACAGGACTCCCGCCTCTCTAGTCACCGCGACCTATATAATCTTTTGTGACATTACCCCTAAATCCCTTAGAGAGTCCATTCGAACTTAAGTTCTTTAATAAAGCCTATGATATTCTTGGGGCCATTTTTCCGACATCCTCTGGCAGTGGAAATGCCTTTCCTAGATGTCTTAGCCTTGTACGGCACAGAGCTTCACAATCACATAGGACATGTTCAACGGTTTCATGGTTTGCCATACAGAAGCGACAGGTCTCATCATCGGCTTTACACATATTTTTAAGATTATATCTAAGTAGGCAGTGTCCAGTAAATAGGTCCGTTGTGAGATTTAGTTCTTTTCTACTGAGTGTGAGGACTGCTTTTGTCCTCTATTGCGAATACTTTATAAACTTCTCCGCTTGTCTCAGTCCCGGAGTATTTTCCCAGTGTGCCTTTTTAGTTCTGTCCTCCAAATGCCTGATCTGAGCTGAAAGATGACTTTTTGGGTATTCAAAGACAGGCTCAGGGCCAATAAAAAGAGATTTGGCTACTTCCTTTGCAAGGCGGTGCGCAATATCATTGCCCTTAATGCCTTCATGTCCTGGTACACAAATCAGCGTAACTCTTTTTGTTTCGGCCAGTTGCAAGTGTAGGATTTTACTCAAGGTTATTTCTAAAATTGGTGTCAACGCCTTCATCATATTTAACATATTTTCGTTATAGTTTACTATCACTATTGTCATGATCTTCATTGTATCACTCATAGATTTTACTGAAATTTATGCTAACATTTAAAAGTGCTTTTAATTAACAAACAGCTATTTGCTTATATAAGCGAGCAACTGGCATTTTTTTGTGACCTCTTTCTAAGACCGTCGAAATATTATATTTTTTGGTTACTATACTTTGGAAAAACAGATTTTGACTTTCTTTACCAAATCCATATGTACACTTTAGGTGTACCCGTTTCGTTCTTCTTCTTCTTTTCTTCTTCTTCTTCTTAGATTGCTTAGCCGTCGAAACTATCTACAGTCATACAGACATACATACTAAGATATTTGAATTCATGTTCGAAGATTGTAATTTTAGTCCGCCGGGTATAGTACAAAAAAAACACTAAGCACTGTGTGGCCTATCATATCTCACCGAATAACTCCATTTTAATTTGGATGGTTGTCGCTTTTCTGATGAAGTTTGTTACAAATAGACGAATTAAATACTTCTGGATACGAACTGTTCTACTTTTTCAAACCAATGAATATATCTGTGGCATTTTATAAACAAATCTGGATATATATCATCTATGCTGAGTTCAACAGCTACGGAATTGCGATGCACGAGTATTAACGCTATTTATAAAATTGAAACAACAGCAAATATTCGCCAAATCCCTGCCGAACTATGCAACTCCTCTTTTCAGATATTCCCCAATGGATTCAAAGTGATTGAATCCATTGAATCCACAAATTCTCTCTTGTTCAATAAATAAAAACCTCGACATCACAGACTCATTTACAGTTCACCAACAACGAAGTAAATGAGAACAGAGTACGAAGCGAGGCTATAGCAAAAAAGCCATTCCATAATCCATCCGAGATTGAACAAAAACAAAATCCTCATATATATGTGGTGTAGGAGTGCAGGTAAAGCTAGAGGAGCTTGTTTGGACATATTTTCATTTTTACCAGTGCACTCAGCACTTTTCTCTCTGTAAACAATGTTAATGGAAAATCTCAATGAACTTGATACAGCGAATCTAATGGGAAACCCGATTGAATGGACTCTATCTTGCGGTGTAATTTAAGTTTGCAATTCACCGCTCATGTTGGCCTGTTTCTTTTTTTTTCTTTTTTTTATTGTTGTAGATACCTAGGAATTTCTAGGATTTTATTATCGACATACATGTGTACATATGTCTTTAGAAGTTGTAGAGAAGAAGAACCAGACCTACATATGTAGGTACCTACAATAATTGCTGGCCACTTGATTTTTAGATAAATTGATATTTTGTTGGAGTATATGTTCAATTAAAAATAGAAAAAAGGGAAAATAGAAAGAGGAATGTACTTAATGTGAAAATTACAATCATTAACCGTTAACTACTAAAACTTTAAAGAGATTTGCTAATGCAGGAATAATCCCGATCATTTATCTAATGATCTGTTTGTTTGCTTGTTTGCTTCAGCTCTGGATCGAACTGTTTTGATCCTTTGATGAGGATTCCACTGACATTTTTTGAATTCAATTTCATTTTATTTGATGATGCTCTGATCTTCAAGTATATAATCTCAAATTTACCGAATAGTTTGATGATTGATTCCAATGACTTTGCGTTCGTTTTTGTAAAAGATGCAGTTCGTCTCTTGTTTCTGTTCTGTTGTTTGCCATTTATTCGAACAATGCTTTTTTAGGGCCTTGGTAATCAACCAAGCAATTTTTTTGTATTTGTAAAAATCATGTTATGTTGATTGAGAACATGAGCATGTTGATGGAATTGATTACACGAAGGACAAAATAATCATTGGCAGTGATATTTTCCAAGATCTAACATTCAAAATTGTAATAGTATATATGAATCGACTTTACAGGCAAAACGTTCAAACTTTTATTTTATTAAGCAGACGGAAACAATGGTATCATCTAAATTGTTTCACATTAAGGCATCTGTAAGCCACAAATACATCGGTTTACCTAGACGATACACTAATATCTTCAAACACAATTGACGATAATTTTGCTAGAAAAGGAAAATCAAACGAATAGTTTATGCATTTCGGGCGGTAATTATTCATAACTTTCGAGTTAAAGACATGTGGATCATCGAGATCTGAAATTTTGTATATAATAAGCTCAAGCTCGAAACATGGGTGCGATTGGTTCATGAAAACACCACCATTTCTAAAAATAAGTAAAAATCGATATACATATGTAGGTAGGTATGTATATCTTTCCAATTGACTTTTATTGGTCCAATCCTATCCATATTTGAACTTAGGTTAGATTAAGTAAAAGGGGTGCCAGTAGAAGTGCCTAGCCTGCTTCAGTTACACCACCAGCAGGTCTATTATGCCCCTTGTCCTCATGGGATAACCTTTAAAAATCACCCTAGATCCATCCTACTTCCCTTAGGAAACTCAGGATGCATCTGCACTCTTTTCTTTCCAGCTCCTTCAGACTAGAAAAGAAGTAGCCACCTAATAGCCTACCTATTTTTTTCATCAAAGCCGGGCGCTCACAAAATACGTGTTGGACAGATCTCATTTCGGGCTCACATAAGCTATCCATTTCAGAGCCCTTTTTGGCCCACTCATCAGCCATCTCGTTGCCCGGGATATCCCTGTGACCAGGTACCCAGCATAGAGTCAACATATGCCGTGTAGTCAATTCCTCAAGGCTGGTATTGCATAACTGCACCAATTTTAATTTAACCAGCACAGCGCGTTAATGACTACCTGGGTGTCAGTGTATATGCAGATATGTGCGGACTGTCTGCACATATAGATGCCAGTTTACTGCCGCCTGGTAAGTCGCTACAAGCTCTGCTTGAAAAACACTACATTTGTTCGTTGAGTGCACTCTACCCCTTGTGCCCGCACTCGTCTTGGATCAATACGTAAAGATAGAGATATCGAATGTTACTACCATCTCCTTCCCATCCCAATCGCTCCTGGTGGGCATCATACCATTTACATCGCCATCAAAAGTTGAGAAAGGTATTTGATAGTCAGTTTCTTCCGGCAATAAATTAAGCATGACCTCCAGTGTCGCCGTGATTTTGGTCGCAGATACCCGATTATTCCCATGCAAGCGGACCTCTGCGTTTTTGACAACACATCCAGCTTACATTTCCCCATCAGTGTCGTCCACCCGACCATGGAGTCGTAACAGAGCATCGGCCGAACTATGCACGTGTAGAAGGTTATACTGGCCTTCTTAACACTTTGTTCTAAATTAGCCTTCCAGCTCAGCTTAGAATCTAGTATGACTCCAAGATACTTGGCTTCGCTGGAGAGAGTGAGATATTCTGCACTCAGCATAGGAACTCTGAAACTTTGCCTCTGCCTTTTTCTTTTAAAAAGCATCAGCTTAGTTTTAGAGGGGCTTATACTCAATCCACTATTATTGATCCAGCTATCCAGCTTCAATATACTCGAACTTAAAGGACTTCAAATTAAAAGATTTATATTAACTGTAACATCGTATATTGAATCGAAAAATGCTTCCCTCCTCCCAAATACCAATGGCATATATAGGCCCGTATACCAACATCATAAGTGAAGAGTGCATACGATAGAAGAGCGACGCCCTACGATACTCAAGCTATGAAACTAAAATCAATGAACAACGATTGTAACAAGAAGCTAAGAAATGATTTTTCCCGTAAGAGACCGAGATCAACCGTTGAAAAGGAGTAGATGTTTGCTTTAAAAAGCAAATTAAATGTCGAAAACATATCTACATTTGGAAAGAGAAAAACACGTTGTCAATAAAATGTTCATGTAAAACTAAAGAGAGAAGTTCATGGAGCATTCCATGTTGACAACATATTCGTATAATCATCTATCTCGTTAGCTCAGAAGTAAGAGCAATTGCCCGAAAGGCGAAAGGTCCAAGCTTCAAGCCCCGGGCGAGGCGGTTGTTTTTTCTCTTGTATTTATTAATTTAATTTAGAATCGTAAAATTATAAAGTTCTCTAACATTTTTAAATCCGTATAATTGATCAAAAGTGCTTAGAACGATTTAGCAAATTTATTCAAGAAAAAGTAAAAAAGCTAGAATTGATTTAAGACCAATTCTTATAATACCCAAGATGAATGCCCGTATGAAATTTCGTATGGTCACCGATCTATGCAAGTTTGATTTTTGCAGTGGTTTTTCGCATATATTTCTAGAACTGTTCGTCGGATAGAAAACCTGATCATAAACAATTTTATAGGATTTCGTATTCTGAAAAAGTTTTTAGTACAATAAAAATGTCTAGAACTGATCGTTTTCACAGTATACGAAAAAATGTAAATTTTTATATGGAAACACCAAGAAGGGGTCGCTTTAGTCCATTTTTGAAATTTCAGCTCCTTCAGTATACGCGTTCTCGAGTTATTGTGCGCACAGACAGACAGACAGACAAACAGACGGATGGACGGACGGACGGACAGATGGGTAGACGGACATGCAAAAATCAAAATAACTTTTAATGTTATGCGTGGATGTCCAATCCATTTTGTTCTACCATCATTTTTTCTGTGCGTTACAAACGGAATGACAAACGTAGTATACCCTATAGATTTCATCTATGGTATAAAAATCGCACTGTGGAACTCATCAGAATTCTTTCAGTTGAGCGAAACCAATCAGAATGGCCTCAAATGAAAACAAGTTTTGCATAAAGAGTAATTTCGCTCAAAACTAAAAATCTAAGAGAGTAAGTATTGTTCATTTCATTCTTACTCATGAAGTTTAAGGACCGAAAATATGTCGGCTTTGTTTAGCACGCTATTCGGTCGTTCCAAGTCTGTTGTCCTAATTCAATAAGTACGGAAGGAATGAAAGGATTACAGGGAAGACTTTATAAAGTTTTCTTTTGTACATATTAATTTTTGATAATATGTTTTTTTATTATAAAATAAATATAATTTTCAAAATTTCCTGTTTTTTTTTCTCTCATTGTGTCACAAAGAAAAACAAAGTTTTTTTTAATCTAGGGAATCAGTTGATTTCGTTGTCAGTGGGGATTTTTCATTACATTACAAAAAGTTTTACTTTTTGTTAAGAATCGTTGTTCGTTGCTTAAGTATAGTAATACAGATACGTATGCTGTGCAGTTATATAATGCAATTCCATATTTCTCCATTGTATACCGAGGTTTGTAACTTAGGATCACTTGGAGCTAATATGGATTTGTTTCATCTTGGACAGTATCTCTGAAGAGTTTATGCTCTGCATCAAATAAAAAAAAAACGACTTAAAATGATATTTCCAAGCCCGTGTCTGAACATATTCCAAAGTAGTCTTAAAGTTGTATACCGGAAGATGGAAGTTTTTTCTTTATTTAAGTGACATAAATATAAGTTAGATATCTTAGTGCCTAAACCATCTTCCGGTAATATTAATCTTGTTCCCTTAGCTTTCCAATGTCGGTCTAATTCGAATTCTTTTCTAAAAAAAAAACTCTCAGATATGCTACTGTTCCCTTCTATTTTGTCTAATTTTTTCCCGTGAAAATTGTAGTTTCAATCGTTTGAATTGAATTTTTTTAATATTTAATGTAAATTTTTAATTGGGAAACTGCGAATGGAAGCTAAAAATTACTTGAAAACATTTTTCCGTATATGTATAGAGCCAATAGGGCAGTTTAAAAACCATCGAAAAATACTTCCCAAAACATTAAACAGACTCTTCTACTAATACATGAAATAGTAAGGAAAATTATATTTATAATTACTATTTTAATTTCTTTTCAAAAGAATTAGCTAAAAAAGTAAGACGGATTTTTTTAGCAGAAAAAAAAGTTAAAATACACCGCCGCTCTTGTATTTCAATTTCATTCAACTTGAAACGTCAAAGATTTTAGCTTGGAAAAAGGTATTGAGCGTATAAATCTGATACTAAATATATGATTGTGGAATTACTGTTATCTACTTGTCAAAACTAAACAAACTTTTAGCTGATAAAACACAATACCACTTTCCACATCGGTTTGGCTAATATTTCGCAACTAAATTTCACCGCTTTACAAACGGAACAATAAACTTCGTATACCCTATGATTTCATCATCTATGGTATAAAAATTTATCTTCACTAAATGGCTTGAATACCCAAACAAAAGCTCTCAGCTGAATAATAATTTCATATGGTGGAAATGTGCTATAGTCCGACGAAATCGAATGATTCTGCCTGCAGATTTGGACTACGCCGCGCCGGCCGCACGCACATATACATATGCAACTATTACTGACATGACAGTTATTGAGCGTAAAATGGTAAGGCTACTTTTTAATAAAAACTATTTTATTATTTTGTTAAGTAAGGTATGTAATTAGTTCAGCCTCTGGGAAGCTAAGGAGCCAAACTTCAAATAACTGGAAGAGTATTTTCTTGTATGGATAGCAGGTTGGGCTCGATATAGCATAAACGAAATCAATGTCTATTTACTTTTCCATAAGAATCAATATCTTAGAAATTAGAAGTAGCGGACATCCATAAAAATTTCTGTTTCATGACCTAGAAAGTATCTCCTGGGTACAGGCACCACAACAGCCGTAAAGGACTTTACGAATTTCAACGACACTGAGGTTTATCGACACATACTTACGAAAAATTTTATGCTTAAACTTAACGAAAGTTCCTCTCCGATGAGTTAAAGTTAATTTGGGTATGTCTGTTTAATTTAAAGGGCACGTTCGACATACTTTCTTAAATAAACTTCAAAGAATTGTATAATTTTTTGAGTTCTTTAATGGAAAATGTTATAAAAGTAATGTAAAGTAATGTATAGATGAAAAAGATAAATTATTGTCCTCTCTTTGAAATAAATATGCATGCCGGAGAATAACTTTCTGTAGTACAATAAACAAATTTAATTTACCACTTTGAATACGTAGAAAAGTTTTTAGAGAACATTCTACTTCTACTGAAGAAGGAGTAGAAGATTTTTCCATTTTTTTTTAAAAGTAAACTAAAAATAAATAACCAAAAACTTGAAAAATAACTAAAACCCAGCGGCGAGCTGACAAAATTGAAACTTTTTAATTGTTATTTCATCACACAATCCATTTCATTTTGGGCGGCAAGTTTCAAGTCTTGTTTTCGACTCATCAACAGATCTTAAATATTGAAATTGAAAAATGGAAAGAAATGAAAATATTTACAATAGAGAGAAAAAATTTTTTGATTTAAAATAATTGAAAAAATCGGATTAATTTGAAATGAATCGAACCTATGTAAGCCCGCAGCAAATAAATTTTTTTTTCTATTTTTCATTTGCTTTTCGAGTCACTCAATTTCGCTATTTGGGACCTGCTGATGAGTCAAAACCAAGACTTGAAACTTAGCCACCGAAAATCAAATGGGCTGTGTAATGGAATAACAAAAAAAAAAATCGCTTTTACTGTTGTGCCGGAGAATCCAAAAAATAGCCTTCTTGAACAAGTATAAAGTTTACCCGGTAATAAATCATAGTAATGTTATATCCTATTATGTATATATGTTTATAGTATGTATGTCTTTAATTTTGAATGAACATTAAATTTTAATTAATTGATATATTGGCAATTTTACATGTACAAATATGAATACGTATGTATATATTATGTAAGTATTTATTGTTTACATTCACCTATTAAAAATTTAATATCAACCGTTTTATGATGTTCAACCCTCCCCATCCCAATATTCCTATCAACTAGATATTTAGCTATTCAGTAATACCGTGTTATGCAGTTATATGCATATTCATATGGATCTAAAACTAACTACTAAAACTTTCACTAAACTTTCAGAGAGTATTTAAAAATTGTTGAATTAATAAATAATTAGCAGGCCCATTACATATTAATTATGCAAATCATTGCCTTTATCCAGCATGCTGTAAAATTTTCGCAGGCCTATTAAAATTCCCAAATCCAAAAACTCTGTAAATTCCGGTAAAACCAAATACAGTATTTATGACATAAAACGCCATAACTGAGTCAAAATATTGGAGCCATGGATTTTAATAGTTCACATAAAATACGAAGTATCCCCATATCCACCACATACCCTATCAGTTATGCATGTTAGTGATGTACCTACGTACATAATGTACATATATGTATATACGAAAGTTGTTCCAGCTATGGGCTATCCATTTTATCCTCAATACCTTTGGATAAGGACGCAAACAACATGAATTTATACGTATATACATATATGAGCCTGAGTGTCGTCGTACAAACAATGGAAATGGCGAGTACGAATGGTTTAAATTGTCAAAACGCAGTTCTCTAGAGTAGTCTAGCGTATTGCTAATGCTACATAAATGTTGCTGCTGCGACAAGCAAATACTGTGGGTAATAACAAAAAAAAAAAAACTATGTGGCTCATATGCATG
Source organism: Dioctria rufipes (assembly GCA_963924295.1). Classification (NCBI taxonomy): domain Eukaryota; kingdom Metazoa; phylum Arthropoda; class Insecta; order Diptera; family Asilidae; genus Dioctria; species Dioctria rufipes. The sequence continues at coordinate 24,911,049 of OZ002745.1, read as the reverse complement.
CATGCATTAAATCTGAACTATGCAATGGCAGCATCATTCAAATCAAAACTATACATTCCGGAAATAAGCGAAATTACACCATTAGACTTGGTTTGCTTCTCTGATGGTCAAGCGGTCAGCAAGGTCTGGTCATCGTTCCTCTCAAATGGTTAAATGAGCTCCCCAGATAGTTTCATTGAGATTCTCTAACAAACTAGTGCAAAGTGCAAACACCTTCACCAATTGCGAAGAAATGATTCAGTATCTACTACAAGTGGACATAGCTGTGTAGCGTATCTATATAGATTGCATAAGGTTTTAGGGGGAGTTAAATATTATGTCACAGTGGGTTGATAGAGATTACTTGTTATTATTGGAGGAAGTGTTATAGTAAAATTGTTTCGGATATATATAAATCAGCTGAGCTTTGAAGGTCTTGTCATAAATATATACAAACATATTTATATGGGTTCAGATATAAATAAAATCTGGAATACTACTGGCCCAATTCTTGTTGTGACGACAGAATATACAGGTTCTAATCGAGCAAGAACTACACTCTCATATTGAACGGGTCCTACAGTCCAAAACTGTCCTTCCCACAGAAAAATGAAGCTCTAGGAAATTGCTATCTACAATGTTTTCCTTTTTTTTTTCTTTAATTATGTATAAAAAAAAATTGCTAGTAGCAATTGAAATCATGGTGTTTGAACGAATTTCAAGTGAATCAGTAGTGAATCATGGTAATAAATGTTTTTGTACTGTTATTTTTAATTTTTGTAAATGTGTTCTACTTGTTATGATGTTTTTTCACATCATTACAAATTAGAGTGCAATTCTCCTGTGGAAATCATACATAAATGAATCTCTATGACATTATGTTTAAAGTAAAAGTTTAGCTCCTTTTAATGAGCGCCATTGTAATTTCTACCTTCTAGGTATGCTGCATAATATGTCTAGGTATGCTAAATACTTCATGGCTTGTATTGTATTCCGAGGATTATAACTAAATGAATTAACAATAGTAAAAGGGTCAGGACTCCAGGAAACTGATCTTCAGTAGCATTTTGACCATCGAAATTTTCCCAAATATTATGAATAACAATGAAAAAAATCTAGAATTGGTATAAGACCAATTCTTACGATATCCAAGATTTTATGCCCGTATGTAAATTCGTATGATCACCTCCTGTGCAAGTTTGATTATAAAGTGGTTTTTCTCGTCTCTATTTCTAGAACGGTTCGACGGGTAGTAAAAATAAATATAACCAATTTCATAGAATTTTATATTCTGAAGAATTTTTAGTACAATAAAAACGTCTAGAACTGAAAGTTTGCACAGTATACATAAAAAGCTTTAATTTTTGAATGGCAACACCTATAAGGGGTTGCCCGAATTAATTCATTTTTGATATTATTGAAAACTCCAGGTATAGAATTTCAGCTGCTTTCTACGTCAACACGTTTTCAAGCAATGTCCAAATATACAGTGAAAATCGAAATTTTTGTATGGCAACACTACCAGGGAGTTACCTGATTTATTCCACTTTCGGTCTTAAATCAAACACTTTTTTAATCAAACCGTGAACAAGATTTCAACTCCCTACGTCGTCGCTTTCTTCGGCAGTGTTCAAATCAAATAAACAGTGAAAAACGCAATTTTTGTTTGGCAACCCTACGAAGGAATTACCCGATATGTCCCATTTTCGAAATTAAATCTACAATTTTCTTTTTTAAATGCCGTATGCAAATGAACGCGCTCTCGAGTTATCGTGAGGACAAACAAACAAACAGACAATCGGACGTCAAATGGCAGCCACATCATTAGGATACTTACTGTGGGCTAATAACCTTATAGTTATAGCAAATATATGTGATTTAAGAATCTGATTCAGAGATTCGGGGAAAGATTATAAGAAGACCCCATGCCTTCCAAGGGAAATGAGGAAGAAGGAAAAAGGAGGCGTTTTCAACAGAGTTTCTCATACAAGATTTTCAGGGTTCTAATTATAGTAACCCATATAAAATCTGATAGACTCACATGAATAGTCCTAAAATTCTCATGGTGATTATGGAAGATAATTTCGACGGTTGCAGAACGGTGCTGAAAGTGCACACAAGTTCGCATTATGGAGAAAGAAGATATTGTGAAGGTGATTCAATACATACGCGTTGTAGGAAAGATGATGTCCTATACAAGGAGATCAGGCGGTTAAATTTACTGCGTCAACAAGAGTTACTGAACTTTCCCTGTACTTTTGATAAATCGCAGTAGGTCCTAGACAGACAGATATGTCTTGTAGGTAATCTTCTTCTTAGTAGGAGAGTAGAATCAAAAAGATGAAGTCAGATATTTATATACAACACCCAGTTTAAACAATCATAGCTCTGAATTTTCCTTATTGGTCCTTCTCATAGATAGGCATAAGCGAAAGTCCCAAAGATGCTATTGCTGGTGGAAATATGTACAGGATCATATTTCAGGGAGACATAGTTAGATAGTGTCATAGCTCAAAAGACGAATCTTAGTTGAAATTCGGATAGGTTGGAATTTCAGGAAGGTTTAAAAAAGCTCATCTCTCAAATTTCAGGGTTCTGATTAAAATTCCGATAAACAAGTATTTTTGAATAGACGGTAGATAAGGTCACGTCTCAACCAACAGGTAGCTTCCAATTTGAAAATGCGGATGTTTAAGCTCGTATTTCCAGAAGATGTGGACAAAATATATCTGAGGACTATTACATATGAATAAGAAATGTTAGTTAGTTCAAAATGAAAACGGTTTGATATGAATATTTAACATATATTTTACAAGTAACATATGTATGTACGTGTGTGTGTGTAACTAAGTGATACCTAGCATATCTTATCCATGAGAATAAAGTGAGTAGGAGGTGATTTTATTTTAAAAATCTGTCTAGAGAGACCCTACCATGCTTTCAGAGAACTGCTTATTTAGGAATAATTTTATTTAAGGAATAGTTTGGGTTACTCTGGGAGCTTCCGTAGGTACTCCCTTCGATCTTTTATGTTTATTCATTTGCTTAGTTTAGGTACTTTAAAAATATATATTAAAATTAAAATTCTTCACCCGATTTTTCGCTGATACATATATCTTTCTTTGTTTCTCTTCTATTCTTTTTATTCTACTCCGTTCTATATTTATTTTTAATTTTATATGCTTCTCAAAACGTTTAAAAATTTTTGAAAAATTTAATCGAAAACACATACATAAATCAGAGCGCTGTTATGGAATCTTTAGAAAGTTTTCTATATTCTGCTTTGCTTTTTAGGGTCTCGTACCCAAAGGTTAACAACGGGAACCCTATTACTAAGACTTCGCTGTCCGTCCGTCCGTCACCAGGTTGTATGTATCTCATGAACCGTAATATGTAGACAATTGAAATTTTCACAGACTGTGTATTTCTATTGGCGATATAGCAACAAATAATAAAAAATAAATAAAATTAAAAACTAAAGGGGCCCCCATATAAGAAACGTGATTTTTTCGGGATTTTTTTTCTCGTTTTATTCTCATTCGTTGTTATTATCATAAGTAGGCATTTTTTTTTAAATGATTTTCAAATGACAGCATCATTTTTTCACGCCTACTCTCATTTGAAAAAATAAATAAAAAGTACATAGTATGAAATTTTGTACGATGGTACGGAACACTTAGTGCGCGAGTTCGACTCGCACTTGGTCGGTTATTTATTTATTTTTTTTTTTAAGTACTCTCGACTACAACTCCTTTCTTCAAGAGATCTAAATTTCTAGAGGTAAATTGGCTAATTTTTGAATACGTTTTCATGTAGTAGGTACACTTTTATACGTTTACATAGAATTCAATAATAAGTCCATATAAAAAAAGCTCAGACTCTGTAACAAATTCAAATTCTAGCATGCCTTTTTAAAAAAAATTAAAACATTTAAAAAAATATAGAAAAATAGAAATAAATAAAAAAAAGATTAAAATTTATAAAATTAAGGATTCCGTTCCAAGAACGGGCAACTTTAGCTATACAATAAACATTAATAGTTTTTAATAGTTTTTTTTATATTTAAGTAAATTAAAATTAATTTTTAAAAAACCTATCTTTTAACTTTAACATCCGACGATTTTTTTTTTTTTTTATATATATATTATTAAGCCAAGCTCAGGGGATACCCTATGATGCAAAGCACAGCATGGCAGGAAGGAGATAGGGAAAGGATTAGGGGATATGAGGAGAGTGGCGGAAGTGTATGACGCAACAACTGATAAAAGGTTTCGTTTTTGTTTTAAATTTGAGTTCATGGTCTAATCAATGAGAATTAAAGTAGTAGAACTAAACTAATGAAAAAAAGTCATGTTTACAATAAATAAGTGTGACACTACTGTCAAATACTGAATTTTTATATAATGTGTGAGGAAACACTGGAATCTTGTGTAATGCAATCAATTTAAGTGAATCTAATGTTATTAATGTGTTCCTGTAAGCATGTAAGCATTATCTTTAATTAAAGACCCAAATCACTGAGATGAAAGTCTCTAGTTCAAAGAAAGATGTCATATAGCCGGGACTAACTTACTCCCCATCATTTCTTGCTGCCCCTACCCAAGTACCCGTCGCAGAAATACACTTCATTATAAATACGGAGCCAATCCAATATTTTAGACAAATTAGGCGTTATTCGAAGGCTACTTAAATTGTAAACCTGCCTATTAAAGAAGGTAGCGATATTCTTCACCTTAATACTTGATAAGATCGAAATTGACCGCAATTTAAATATTGATAATTTCAGCAGTGCATCCATTGGAAAAAATCACTTGCATTGACCTCTGTGTAGACCAGTAAAACTATTTTAGAAATTTTTATAATGGGATTCCCCCTCAGCTTACGTTCAAGAATTCCTACCGAAAAAATACGGCCGAAGCATAGCTCCCAAAACGATGGATTATGCTGATGTGCACTTAAAATTTCGCAATTACATCTCATGTCATTATTAAGACCTGTTCCAAAGTGAATTTGTAATTTCAGTTAATGACTCAAACTCAAATTGCTGCAAGATTTCCTTTGAAATCTAATGCACTGTGTGAAAATGAACCCAATGCCCCAAGATTATGTACACAATATCCTTGCTAACTACCAAAGGTCCTTTCTGTTGTTATCTATTCGTTTCATATATGTACCTTAGCAACATGCGGGTCTTCCACGTTATAAACGGAAATTCTTCTTGATAAATCTGTACACCCGTCTATCTCAGCTCCGTTTGCTTTAAATGAAGCACTTTCGTCGTTTATTCGCCTATCTCACATCGTACTATGATGATGAGCCATAAGGACTGGCAAAGAAACGCTCTAGACAAACATTTAATTTTTCTATTAAGCCACCGCACTGTTTACATATTTTCCTTGACGAACGAACAGAAGAGTTTTCCACGCCATTTAGTTTCCGTGTTATTCATAGATACATTGTTGTTTCGAAAAACGAGAAGATGAAGCAGCAAAAAAAAGATACACGGAGGAAGGAAGATGACATGAATATCTTGGCGTTTTAACGTGCAAAACTTGACAGTTTAAAATTTCAGATCCACTAGCTTTATATTATGCACGTCCGCTATTTTTACACGCGAGAATAAGTTTAATACAAAAAGGCACCATATTCATTCACCTACAAGCGACATTATCGTATAGGGATAGTTGTAAAGGAAGGATGAAGGCGGCGCAGGTTTTTGCCGCGCCGCACCATTGTGGTGGATTCATATTTTCCAGGGATCTGCGAAATCGCGCGAAGGTAGGAAATTCTAGAATAATATTTTTACCTTGTGCTGCTTTGTCATTTTCTTGTCAGCTTAAAATGTATAAGAAGATGATGGTGAAATAGCGAAAGGTTTTTCATGTGCCAAGATACATTTATATGAATATATATATATATATATATATGTATATATACATATATACATATGCACGCTATTGTCAAGAATGACAGAGCAGTAGACGTGTGTTTACTTTGGTGCTTTCAAGCATAGGACAAAAGAAGCTCAAGCAACTCCAAACAAAATGTAGTCCAAGAAAACTAGATACCTACTGAAAAAGTAGATAAAAAATAGGTGGGAGATATATGACAGAAGTACTTGACAGAGGAATGAACTTTCCATGTTTATCCTTGCTGCTGTAATATTGTCATATTTCGCTTAATAATGACATTAATGAGGCAGCTGGGTATAAAAGAAACTGGAAGATGTGCTATGGTTGTAATTCAATTTATTCTGAACCAAAAACAAACAAATAGGAGACAGACATTTGCTGTATTATGAAAGGGTATATTTGTAGGGGTATATCTGATAACTTTTCAACAAAATAATTTTCTTCGCTGTTCATCAAAGCTTGTCGTACGTTGAAATGGAGAACAGTAGATAATTGATTCGACAGATTCTGTATATAGTAAGCCACCCGGTTGTTGGCATTCCTCCAATTATTGGCACTTTAGAGTTTAGTTTAAAAAACCAAGGATACCATACATTATTCAAGTTCGATATGTAATTAAAAAGTAAAATAAAATTATTTGTCTGTTAAAAATTGGCAATTGGCAACACTGTTTCAATAAACAATATAGCGATTTAGAAACAACAGCTGTTATTTTGTGATCGTGATTAGGTATTGTTATTTTGGGTTTTTCTTATGGTGAGTGCTTTTTTAAATCGTAATATTATGCAGACATTCGGCTAATTGACACTTTCCAAATAATTGGACATACTTAATTACACTTCTAGTCAATAAATTCAAAGATTATTTCTTGAATATTTCTTTATTATATTTTATTAATGAAGAGTGCCGACATGTGGAACAATACTTCCACCAGAGTCCCTTTATTAGCACTCGTGCCAATAATAGGATTTTTCTTTAATTCCAATTTCCAAATTTTAGCACAGTGAGAATCGCAAAAGTTAATTATTGGCAATAATGCCAATAATAGAATACTAAGTGCTAATAATGGGATTTTTTTATTCATTTAGGTTACGAAGATGAAGAAACGAAACGAAAAAGAAAGCAATAAAAACAAGTCAGGAAGAAAAATAGAGAAAAGTGAACGGAAGCAATATAATGAGGAAAATGTAAAAAAAAGCTTATGACGCCATTAAAAATAGTATGGCAAAAAAGCAAGCCTGAAGTCTTTCAGTGAAAGAAACTGGTTCCTCGAGCAACATTACAATTCCGGATTAAGAACCCAGATTATAAACTTCGCCCTGGTCTGAGTCCTGTACGTAACATAGACGAGGAGACTCAATTGAAAGACTGGTTAAATTTTTACCATGTAAAGGGTTTTCCAAAGCGGAAAGAAGATCTTTTGAATAGCGTATCAGAGTTTATGAAAAAGAGCGGCCAATCTAACCCCTTCAAAGATAACATTCCCGGAGATAAATGATTTAAGCTCTTCTTAAAGCGTCACCCGGATATTGTTGCAAGAACTCCTAAAGCAGTAACAACGGCAAGTGCTGCCGTATGATATTAAAGGATGGTTTCAATCAATTGAAAGATATCTTAAAGCTCACGGTTTGTTTGAAATTCTATCTGACCCAAAAAAAAGTATTGAATGGTGACAAAACCAATTTCGTTCTTTGCGCAAAGACAGATGTGGTCTTGACACCCAAGGTTGCAAAAAATGTATACGAAATCGACCAAGACCCAGCTAAAAATTTCGCTAACAGTGATGTTTACTTTTGCTGCCAATGTCGAAATCACCCCTTCTATGGTGATATTCCCTTACAAGCGCTTGCCAAGTGAAATTACTTCAAAAGTACCATCAGATTGGGGCATAGGACTCAGCGATAATGGTTGGATGAAGTTTTACTGAATACATAGAAAAGGTATTACATCCGCATCTCGTGCGAAATCACATTTCACACATTTCCGGTCATTTTATTTGTAGACGGACACAAGACTCATCTCCCTTATGCTGTCAGTGAACTTTCTTCCTTATAAGATATTGTGCTTATAGCACTTTATCCGAATTGTACTCGATTGCTCCAGCCTGCAGATGTCTCAGCTTTTAGACCTAAAATGTGGCTGGCAGAAGACGGTCTTAGAGTGGCGGTGTGACAATCCATCTCAGATATAGATGAAAAAATGATGAGAAAAAGGAAAGAGGTAAGAAAGAGTACAGAAAGTTATACAGAAAACTGTCCCAAACAAAATAGGAATTTGAACAGTGTTAAAATAAGAACAGAAGAATGTCAGACTAAGAATAAAATAATGAAGCAAACAGACCAAAGAAAGAGGACACTAAACGTATTTTGAAAAATATTTTATATTTTGAAGGATCAAATATGGATCAAGATGAGAAATCAAACGATGATGGTCAGGCAAACAAAAAGTTTAGCATAACTGAAATTGAGAAGATGCTGACCGATGATTAGGATTAGCTTAAATATTCCAGTCTGATTGGTTCCAGTAAGACTGAACTACAAAAATTACAATTGGACTGATTTGATAATATTTTATACGTAGGCAAGTATAAATATTAATAGATCTCACGAATAGCAATTTAAGTATTGATAAAGTGAGAGTAGAATAAGAAAAAGTGTTGGATTTTTAACCTTTAAGTTTATAGTTTACAATATTGTTATGAAAACTTTAAATAGGATCTGATTGAATGATAAGTAGAGACCTATCTCTTACTTTAACTGTATGCCAATAATTAAACGAGTTAATGCCAATATTGAGAATTTCTATACCAACAATAGGAGTTTTTGTAGTATTTTGGATTTACGTTCTTTTTTTTTTTTAATTTAATACAATTCAATCATATAAAAAAAGTTACAAAAACAAAGATTAATGCTTTTTCTTTAATAATGTCAATTTTTTTGTCAACTAGCTCATGTTTATAAAATTTTATGGCAATTTCATTTCAGACTGACACAAAGCTCACTCTTAAAGTGCCAACGATTGGGTGGTTTACCCTACATAAATATATTTGGAGATTTTGGCATCTTAAATTATACTAGGTATGTATGTATTTATTTTTTTTATTTTTTGGTCATCCGAACCCTTCCTCTCCTTTTTAAGAGAACAAACACTTTGTTAACTCTGACCTCTGGATAAATTTGGTGCGAAAGCGTATTTTCAAAAATATATAACTGACTGAATCAATTCTAATGATTGCGGATGTTATATTAATGGAAATGGGAATGTTATCAAGTGGAATTTTTGAAATTTTTGGCCCAGTAGATAATTCTAGCCAGAAGCGTATCTAAAGGGGTAACAGGGATAGCAATCGCTCCCCCTAGATCACATCATCAAAATGTGGCGCCTTCCTAACAACAAAATTCAGATTGTACGAATTTAACCATTAATTTACTGAATCTCTGATTTTCGTGTGAAACAGCTTATTTCTATTATACATACTTAAGTATGTATAATTCTAAAAACAACGCATATTTATTTCGTCATAATTTAATCAGTATTTGCCGTAGAACGGCTTTACGATTTTTGTTGGCTATAAAATAATAAAAAAGATAAAGTATACCTACTAAAACGAAATTTTAACCGTTTTTAGTTTGCCTCTCATAAAAATTTATTCCATTTCATGGAAAAGAAATCCACAACAGAAAGATATGACTCACATAGTCGAGCTTTATTTAAAATAAATTTTTTCATGTGAATTTCTTAAAAACTTTTCTTCAGAAATTTCATACGCTTGGCGGCTAGCAGCAGCCCAAAAAAAAAGATGAATTTGCACTGATGGCCCTGCAGCCGTGGAGCCAATTACATTAGTTGTATTTAGACATAGTTTACATTTAAGCTGTGTAAAATCAATATATATTAATAATAATATAAAAGTTGGATTGATTCGGTTCGCTACAGTGGAGGAAGTTCACATAAAGTCATGCAGTTTTTCAAATATATAATGCCGAATAATTTCACGGAGGTTGGTAATTCCTTTCAAGGCATTTTTTAAATAAAGTGCGGCAACTCTTAACAATAATTCCGTGAAATTACTATGTATATTAAGTGAGTATGCTTACAGTTATATTTGTTGTTTTTAACTAACTCGGAAAGAAAGCCTATTTGAAGCGGAAATTCTTATAAAGTCACTAGCATTTAAGTGCGTACAACGGTTAAAATCTTGGATTTTTTTTAATATTGTGTCTCAACATGCAAAAAGAGGAAGGTAAGAATTCCTTAAAATAGAAATTGATCAAATAATGTAAAATCTAGCTACTGCGCACGCTGACCTTGCTACATCCATTAATCGAAATTCCTATGAATTTCATGAGGGGTTTATTGAGGGTAAAACAGTGGTACATGTACATGCCTGTCTTAACCGTACCTTATTGAACTCCCAGAAAAGGTAATATACTCTATAATAGGGTTCATGGATGTGCATTTCTGGGAAAAATAAAGGAAGGTAAAAGAATGGATCTGAGAGCAATGGTCCAAGGTTGGCAAGTGGCACAGAATTTGTCATTCGAGTAGTGGCAGTGAATTAATAAGTATTTCCAGAATTTAAGAATTACAATTTAAACTAAAGACGAATTACAAGTGTTTTAACATATTAATAAGGTGGGTGCAGTGCGTTTGTTTCATGAGTTAGATTTATGTCGAGGATGTATGTCTTTTGTGTTTGATTAATTAAAAGTGATATAAAATAGTTGATTGGTAGCGTGCGGTCGTGGGCAGTGTTCGGGATATGTTGTCAATTGTGAGCACAGATACTGGGGCGTCCGTGCCCTACATTGGTACGTGGCATGTAGATGTTTACCCTGGTATGTACAGGTGAATCGACAATGAATCAGCGAAGTGACTGCATGAGTTTATGTATGATTATGAGTGGTTAGGATTAAGCACTCACTGAGTAAATTATCGACTTTACTCACACCACAAAAATTTAATTGATCTTTGCAGGGAAGTGCTAAGTGAATCGCCTAGGACTACCTTAACCGTGATTCAGTGTTCATGATCTTTTCCTTTTAATCTTCAAATTTTTTTTTTTTTTTTTTTTATTAAAATAAAAATGCGTATTAAAATTTATAGAAGGGTGTTTTTAATATGTGTATTCAGAAGATTAAGGTGTAGGTATGTTACATTTTTATAGAACATTTTAATAATTAAAACTAATAAAAAAAACTTATAAAGACTCTGGGCTATCAAATTGGGAAATTGCAAAAAGAATTTCAAGATTTAAAACGCTGATAAACAATTTTATCAATTTAGATGAAAATAATGCTAAAAATGCCAACTACGCAAGAATTAAAAAAAACTGTCTTCACGCCAAAAATCCTTAATTTTTAGAGATGTCAAGGAAAAATAATGTATTTGCTTCACAAATTGTGGACAAACTTGAGCTGCCTGTAAGTTTAAGACGTGTTAGACAAATGCTGCATAGTGAAAGACAGAAAAAAACCTCCATTTACGGCCGCTCATAGAGAAGCCAGAGTAATATTTTCGCAAAAGTACATGAGTTAGACTAGTGAATGAAGCAATGTTCTTTTCAGTGATGAAAAGAAATTTAATTTAGATGGTCCAGATGAATACCAATACTATTGCCATGACTTAAGAGAAAAACATCAAGTGCGGTGGAAGTGCCATGATATGGGCGGGATTTTGTGCAGAAGGAACAACACATATTGCTTGGCTACCGAAAAAAATGAATTCAAAAAATTATATTGAGATGTTAGAGGACACCATGGTGGAACGGGCGGAAGAATTATGTGGACCTGATTTTGTGTTTCAGCACGATAATGCGAGCATTCAGTCGGCTCGTATCGCAAAAGAATGGTTTGAGGAAAAAAAAATAACGGTTTTATCTTGGCCTGCAAGGAGTCCGGACCTAAACCCAATAGAAAATTTATGCGATATTATTTCCAGACGTATTTATGCTAACGGGCGACAATATCAAACTGTAAACGACTTGAAAGATGCAATTCGCTCTGCTTGGTATTAGAGGGTCAACGAAGTAGGCACTAAAAATGTAAAAAACACAATTTTTTATTTCCCTTAAAAAAAAATATTGAAGGTATTTTGGATGACTTTATGTGAATTCCCTCTCATTTTTTATAATTTTTATTCAAACTTAAATTTTTTATTCATTTTTTTGAAAAATTATTTCCAATTATGTAATAAATATAATACAAATTCAAATATTAATAAATATTTTATTAGAATTAAGAAAAGTCTTAAAAACCTGGTGGCCTTATGTGTCTCCTTTTTATGAACATACATAGATTATTTTTTCTTACGAACCTTAATTTTTCCTCTTAATTTGTATGCGCTAGTTATGGCATGAGCTACATTTCCGGAAAACAGAAATCGGAAATAGAATTAATTTTGCTCCCATATTTTCTCTTTTGTGCATTTTCTTCCAAAAATTTTCTATTGAGCAGATGGAAAAAATTTCAGTTGATAATTGGATTGATTAAAATTAAAAATTGTTTTGCAAGAAATATATGTATCAGTTATATTATACATATATTTCTGTATGTATAAAGTATAAACCATTAAATATTGAAAAACTATTGTAAGAGGTAAAAGGTAAGCAGGTTTGCATTTGAAATGTAATTTTTTTAGTAGTAAATTTTTGCATAAATAATACATGACGGGAATTGTAAATTTTGACCATAAAATGGAAAATGACATATTATGTGTAGAAAACAGTCCTGTGTATAGAAAAGTTTTGAAACCACGACGATTTATCAAAATTTGTCAGTTTGCGATACCAGTAAAATTGTAAGAATTGTAAATCTATTTAAATCTACCTTTCGTAGTGATTCGCTACTTAAAACAGGTTCATATGACAAATTCTATTCACTTCGCCTAAAGACATTTGCTAAAAGGACGTTCCCTTAAGACGTATTACAAAAACTTCATTTTACAAAAGGGCTTTATACAAAACGAATCTTTCCAACTGAGATGAAAGACAAAAAGTCATTTTCTAAAAAGTTCTTTGCCAAAACGACCTCTGACAAATATGTTGCATGAAATGAGGCGCGGTCGCAATAAAAGATTCTAGCATTTTAAAAATCTGGCTACTAAATTTAGTTGCTGAGATCCAAAGAATTATACAATCGCAGAAAATCGAGGAAATTTGAATTTTTGGTAGACATATGTATAGGTACTCAGACATCATTGACAGCCAAGCCCAACTTTCTAAAGAGTTTGATTCTTTTAAAGATATGTACAGAGAGATACTAGGCACAGGAATTAAAAATAATTCAAATATCGAAGAAATGTCCATAAAAAATGTATTAAAATTTATCATTGTCAATGACATGTTCTCTCAATTTTATATAAGATTTTTTCTGGCTTTACCAGTAAGGAAGGCAAGTACGAAATGATCATTAAGTCCTACCTACAATGGGTGAAGGCAGATTGTCTGGATTAGCTTTAATCTCCATTGAAAGAGAGTTGGCTACTGAAGTGGATTATAATATAGATAATTTTGGATAATTTTGCAGGATTAAAACCTAGACGAAGGAGGCTATTGTAGTTGCCTCATTTGTTAATAAATAATTCATATGTAGATACTTATATTAATTTTATTTTGAAATAATAGATTTTTGTTATGCTTCTTTTTAATAAAAAATATTCTTGAACTACTGCTGGACGTAAATTTATTTATTTATTTATTTATTTTTTCACAATATGAAATAAAATTTAGTTTTATGCAGTGGCGCCTTTCTTTAATATGGCCGCTCCCCCAAATGTTTAAACCTATATATGTACGTCTCTGATTCTAGCCTAGCGGCAATTAAACCTCATTTTCCTGCACGTAAAGGTATAGGCTGCGGAAACTAGTGCTGCTTACAGGAAGAACCTTGCCAAAGGTCACACTATCATTGGTGCGGTTTGAGAAAAATCATTTGATTTTGAATCGTAAAAATAAAAAGTTTTTTGAAAATTTCTTCTATTCCCTCTAACCAAATTCTAAAAATTGTGAGTTCAAGTCCCGCCTGGAACAAGATTAAAAACAAAATTCCTAAATTTTTAATGAATTTATTATTATAATCTCATCGTTCTAGGTATCTAAAGAGAAGCATAGAATCCTCAGACTATCCCCAATGCAGGACTAGACTAGTCCATACGGATGCTGAAACTGGTATGTGGAGTAACAGATCCAGGCTCGGAATACATTAACCATACCACAAGCTAACATGAAGTGTTTCATACCATACTATTGCAATCGTACTAAAGTGAAACGCCTAACCTTCAAACCTTCTTTGATTTGTATATCTTAGTAAATTATGATTTATGATTGTATATTTTAGTAAAGGAAATAATAACAATTTCGCGAAGGCCACAATCTATATCGAAGTGCTCTATCCCAAATCATAGAAAACGCACCGAGTAAGGATATTCTATAAAAAAAAATTAGAACAGCAAATTTCGATATATCTAGTAGTTGTAGGTACTTTTACTTTTGCTTATTAAGCGACAAGATAATTTTTGTGTGGTGTGGTCGCTACACCCACTGCCAGCTTATGTAAGTCCATCAATACTAATCTCTACAAATGAAGTCAGTCTTTTCAAGGATCTCTGATTCTGAACACAGTCTATATTTAACTACTACTAAAGTCATTTATACAGTGTATATATTCAGTATAAAAATGTTCCAAGGATTGAACCCTGAGGTACTCCACAACTGAGAAAGGAACCGCATTGATATATTTTCTTCCACTTTAAACTAACAACGAAAAGTAAGGCATTTTCTAATTGAAGCTATAAACAATAAACAAAATCTAAAGCTCTTTCCCACCTCACTTGGTAACTTGGGAGGATATAATAAACTGCCTTTAAGAAGCCCAACAGCGGCAATATAGTAATTTGGTATAACTTGCGAAATATACAGATGTCAAGCCTTTTTCATGAGAGTAGTTTCAGCCGCATTCAATACTGTGGCTTTCCGTGGTTAAAGTATGATCATGCGCTGCCGGGCGATTACTAGCCGATCGGTTTAGTGAAAGCTTTTTATCTCCCATCAGCTGTTGTCATCGTCGTTGGGTGTTATAAATTTACCGTGGCATAGTGAAAATTTCAAATGCAACATTAGTCTAGTAGACACTGATTGTAATAGTGAAAATAATATTTTTATAAATGTTGATTGTAATAGAGATAATAGTTTTTCTGAAAGCGAATGCTCGTAGTTATTCTCCATAAAATGCCACAATCGAAGAGGAAAATTCAGTTTGCGGCACCAGATTTAGAGGAACAATTTAGGAGAAAGAGGATGAACCAAACGAACAGAACGAAAACGAAGTTCTTCCTTCAATACAAGCAGTGATGAAGGAAATTTCAGGAACACAAACAAACGTATATTATCAGGAAACAGAAAATGCAGATTAACAGTGTCCAAGAAAATAAATATTGCAAAGAAAAAGAAAAAGGATCTTCTACTGGAAAAACTATTAATTCCACAACAACTATCCGACAAGCAGGGATTGATCACTATTTGTGAAGTAATCCTATCAATATGGGTAGACCACATTCTGATTCGACTAGCGACATCATTCAAGAAGAAGCATTGACTACTCTGAAAGAACTGTGGCATATTTTTATGATGCAACAAGAGTTATTAGATATATTAAAAAAACTAAAACTAGCGAAGATCGAATACGTAACATGTTCCATGAAAGTTTTGGCAGAATACCTCTTCGAAAGCGCATTCTACACGCGTTTACGAAGTATTACCTGGATCTCCGAAGCAAGCTAATTGGATAATGGAGAGATTCATACAAGATTTACAGGAACCGTCTTGTTCATCTCCCTCTACGAAGACCATTACCACATCGTGCACGATTACAGCTACTACAACAGTACAATCGAATCTCAGGAATATCAAAAAACCAATATTGTTCGAATTTCTTAACTAAATCGTCTGTCGACCCGTAAGAGCAAGTGATAACTCGATTACTGACACAAACAGCAACCGATCTCAAGAAAATTCCGGAGTTACGAAGGGAAAAGGCGATGAAATCATTAACTTTCTACAAAGATTATGGTATATCCAATCTTTGCTAAATAAAATACATATAGACATGATCTTAGCCAACAAATGATTCGAGAAAACGACTGAATCAACGCCCACTGCACTTTATTAAGAAAACCAAGTAGGATAATACAATGGGAAGTTTAGCTCCCTTCCTCGGAATTCAGCTCCAACAGTAAGGACCTTCGGCCCTGCTAGAAGCTGCAAAGTGTGATCAATATTAACCTACAGCAGACAGCAGTTATGCCGACAGGATGGAGAACATTATGTATAGAAAACTGTTTCTAGTTGTCAATTACGTGAGGCTTTATGACTCAATCTGCCAACAGTTTTTGTGGTAAGTGCATTCATATCTGCTTCGCAAGGAATTATGTTAAGACGAATTTTCAAAATGAATGAAACACGCAAACATAAAATTTTATGGAAACTAGAAAAACCAGTGACCAGAGACCTCTACAATGCTTCACTAGGTTTACGGTGATGAAACCATGAGTCGAATCCAGTATTATGAGTAATAATCACGTTTTACAAAATGGTCGAACGTAATTTCAGGACGATGAGAAGCTGGGATGTCCCTGTATGAGCACAAAATTTTTATTTCGAGGATAATTATAGGTGATGAAACTTCGAACAGACATACAAGATGGTTAATGCTGATTTCTATTGTGAGGTGGTCTTGAGGCGTTTGAGGGGCGACGCTTATCGATAAAGGCCAGAATTGTTGCGCAATTAAAACTGGATTCTCCATCGTGACACACTTTGCGACGGGGCGCACTCATCGATTAAATGTCGTATATTTTTGACATCCAACATGATGTCATTCCATACCATCCCTACTCACCCGATTAAGCTCGCTGTGACTTTTTCTTACTCCCAAATATGAAGTTAAAGCTCAAAGGCGGCGATATTTTGAGATATCTGAAGAAGTTGAAGTTGAATTATAGGTAGTGCTTAACCAGCTTAAAAAAGAAAACTTTATGGAGGCTTTTGCAGAATGTTAGCAACACAGGATTCACTGTAACCTATTAATGTAGTAAAACACTATTTTGAGGATGATGACTCCCAAAATAATAATAAAAATTTTTATATAGTTAGCTCGGTTATTTATTAGTCATGAAGAAAAGGATACAAATATTTTACGATCAGAAGATATGTATGTAGAAATGTGAGCAAGTATTGTATAGATATGTGTGTCTACAGCACTTTTCCAGCTTAATAAAAATACCTCAAATTCACTATAATTTTAAATCTAACAAACGTATGTAAAAAAAAAAAATCTAACCAAAATGAAAATAAAACGCGCAAAATAAACTTGTTGTTTCCGTGTTTTACCCATGAAAGATGAAGGTAACCCCCAACGACGACATCACATGTTATAACGTCAGCCTAAGAATTAATAAAGAAGCCAATGAAGTAGCAGTAGCACGCGTCAAAAATCGATTCGACAGAAATCCAATTTAGAAAAAAAAAATCAGCCTACCACCCCCAGGAAATTCAATATAAACAGGCTAACTACAGACCACAGGAAACGAATTTATATACATATTTCAGGTGACGAATGGATGGGATTATATGTATGCCTATATGTATAGGTACGAACATAATTTGTTTTAGACCCTTATACTACGCAGAATATAACTAAAAATATAATATTTCCTCGGAATAAATTAAGTGAGAAACATCACATCATGATGCATGGTCATAAATCTGTGGGTTGAAGAATATCTCCTTAATGAGGAGACCATACGTGAGACCAAGTGTTTTTGGAGGAGTTTTTCATAGAGGAATATTGCTCAGATTCAGGAAAAGTTCATGTGTAATTTATTCACGTCCTCTTCGAAAGATGATATTATTAATCAAATCAAAATCTCCAAGTTGTTACTGTTGTTGCTTGTACGGAAGAAGGCAAGTTATATATGGTCGGGTGCAAGAAAAAAAAAATGCGAATGTTGGAATAATTCTTGCTTTTAAACTTAAGCTCTCTTCAATCTTCTTGCGCTGGTAGCCCTAAGCTAAGGAACTGGGTCAGAACAGTAGGTAGGTACTTCGTCGACTTCAAATGCACTCAAGTTTTATTTTTTTAGTATGAATATAAGTCAAAATGAAAAGCATTATCGATCGATTTTGTTGCATACGCTTCAACTAGAAACGTAGGTAGTTAAAAACTGTATTCTTCAGCAGCTCAGCTCAGTCAGAAATGTGCACTTTGTGATGCATGCGGAACCAGTTCAAAAGCTATTTGTCTTGACTTCGTTAGAACTTTTCTTCAACAAATTCTCTTAAAGACAAAGTATATCCATAGCCAGAGACTCTTTAAAGTTTTTCGTTCCACAGGGGGGTGGCTGCAAAGAGGACCACTTGTTTGAGTTTCCCATATTGTGTTCATAAAATTTACCTCTTGGGCTTTGCAACTATAACTACATAGATATATGCTGCACATATGTAGGTAGGTATACATACATTAGGCTGCTTGCGGCAAGGAAATCTAAGAGTTCCTTGACATATTTAATGAAACTTTGTTTCATTAATTAATGCCATTTTTTTCGCAGTGTGTCAAATTCTAATTAAAAATTTCTGATTTATTTCTAATGGCAGAAGCACATCCAGACCTCGAGGCTTCCTCAAGGTGTTGTCAAAATTTCCAACACGGGTTTTTAAATGATGCAACACAAAACCAAGCCAGCAGCTAGCCTCAAGGCCTAGCCGCAAAGCTCGCTTTGCTCAATGTACGAAATTTTTCTCTCTCAGGCCTACTTCTGTCAACAGATGTACTAACAAAATTAAAATGACAGCACCGAGCCACAGTATATTCTACGGAACCCGGTGGTATCATTTGTTTTCATTTCTCTGAGGCAAGCCTTGAGGCGAGCTGCGTGAAAGCCTGAGAGAGGCCAGGCCTGAGGCTTTCTTGGATGTGTTTCTGCCTTGAGTTGCTTTAGATTTAAGCTAGCTAAAAATTAGATCTAGTATAAATGTGCACCTAGTCACATATATTATGTTCTGAGAGTCATATTTATAAATATTGGGTAAGGATTGATGAGCGTGAGAGTTCAGATACATATATACGTATAGTCATCTCAAATGCACAAGTCCGATATATTCAACTGCCGCAGTGTTTCGTATTCACAAAAATCGAAGGCAGGAAAACTATGATTGATTTCGCGGCAGGGATCTTCAATCTCACTACGAGGAGGTAGTGAACGCTAGATATTGCATCAGGTATAATAATTTCCTATGCTCTATCGTGAGGTCGAAATTTTAAAGTTTCAAGCTCCAACTAAACAGTCTTCTACTGAAATTCTTTTCCGTCATAAAACATTTTAAGATTTTAAGCTGGATTAACACGTTCACGCCGGCACTGATGTTCATGTTTTTCATTGTGAGATGGCGCTTGAATTCATGTTCACTTCATCTGGTGGCGCGGTACTATCGCACTCGACCATCTCCGATTTAGATAATAATTTAGATAATACCAAAATAGCTCTCCCATTTTTTTTTATTTCCCCCTGCCATGCCCCCAGGGCCATTTCTTTTATTCCCCCCTACTACCCCCCCCCCGCTAGGGGGTTACAAATTTCGTGATTTTACGATGACACGTCAGTTTCAAAAAATCATATCTCGAGAACGGAGCCACCGACTTTTTTTATTCAAATGCCGAATGAAACTTAATTTTTGATATAATATATAGCAGCCCCGAACGAAAAAATTTTTTGTTAATAATAGTATTTTTTTTTTTTTAATAGTATTATTCACTGGTGAGGCCTTCTAGCACTTTTTTTTATTTTTATCTCCAAACTAAAAACCTTATCTATCTATGTACAAAAACTTGCAATGACGCTTGGCTTCGTTTTTAAAATATGAATTTTTCAAGTATGGGAGCACTGCACTATTGGAGCGCTGCACTGAGGAGATTCTATGGTTTTTTTTTCTACTGAGGACCTCTGACACATTTCTTTTTGTATTTTTATTTTGAAGCTAGACGCCTTATCTATCTATGTAGAAAAAATTACGATGCTGTTCAGCTTGTTGAAACAAGTTGAAATTTGTATGAAATAAGAGGTGGTGGTTTTTCAGTAGCAACTTAATTAGAAAGTAATTTAGCGAACCATGCAGTCTAATTTTGTCAATTATTCCTAAACGACTGATATAGATAATAGATAATTATCAAAGAAAAACAAATTGCTTAAATGTTACAAAATTTAGCAGAAAGATGGCGTTGAAAGTAATGTAATGGTCGATGAAACGTACAGAAATCATCTTAGATTCGGTAATTAAAATCGGATCGAGGTTTAGTGAAAAGATTTATTTTTAGGACAAATAGGGGTTGTAACTAACTACCCCTATTTAGCCCTCCTAAGTAATTTCCGCACTAAAAAATTGATTTGAAAAAAATTATTTTTTAAAATATCCAAAAATTTTGCCATTTTTATCTCCAGCCTCCACCACGATGGGCCCACACCTTAAATTTACACCCCTAGTATTGCGGTATATATTATCGATATTGTGAAAAAATATATAGAAATATCGATTTTTGGTGGATCAAGATAATTTGAGGTTATCCGAAAAAAACTCAATTGGATCATCTTCCAGCACAGAAGGGATAATGTTTAAATTTAAGCATTAAAGCAAGTTTGTAGAATGAAATCGCATATATCAATCAAGTATCTAATTAGTTTTTAAATAAGATAATTAGTTTCGAAGATAACTCGAAAAGAAAGGAAACCAGGAAAAAATGGTTTTATTTCGATATCGTGTTTTTGAAGAACCGTCACGTCGGCGAAATTTGCTACCCAAGCAAAAAACGTTTACAACAGACCGCTAATGCATACATTTAACGGTAAAAACGTCTCTATGAAATTTACAGGATCTAAAACAGAGCGACGCCACTTGATCCCACTCTCTTCCCTCTTTAATTTGATACCCCATGCAACCCATTTTAAAAGTGGTACAACAACCCCACCCTACCAACTACACGAAACCAAGCCAAATGTTTTTTCACCTACCTTTTTCTCCCGAATACTAGAAATATAACTAAAAAAAAACGGCACTGCCCTACGGCCCTCCCACGCAAAGTTATTTTCTATTCATTTTTAAAGCCACAGTATACCGTAAATTAACGAAATGCTATTATTAACAAAGAATTTTTTGTCCCGTTCGGAGCTGCTATATATTTTTATGGAAAATATAAAGCTTTCAGCTTCATTTGGAATTTGAATCAGAAAAATCTGTTGCTCGGGGGAAACAAAAACATACGTGTGAGCTATTTTGGTATTCCATACAAACTGTGAAAGAGTCATCCCCAAGTCCATCAACAAAAAAGACACATAAAATTGATTTTTTCCTTTATACCACCAGTGATTCAGGACAGTCCTCCGTGTACCACCAGTGGTACATGCCGGCGGGAATGTTTTAACTCAATATGAGGATGAAATTTTATTACTCTGAAAACGGCAGCTAAGCACTTAATAACTTACATAGTTACAGTACAATTCCATTGCGTGGGATTTAATTTCTAAGATAACGTTGTTCTTGTCGCGTTATCTATTCATTGCTGATACTGATTTACATCGTGCATGTTTACTAATCATCCGATAGATGGCACTAATGTCAAACTCAGGATTTTAATGGGAGAGGTTGCGCTTTAAATGTGAAAATAATTTACCGAACTAGAGAATCAAATTCGAATTTTCTTTACTTACTGGGATGTAACCAAACTAACATAATTAGTTTAAGATTGAGCATATATAATGAATTCAGACAGGTCAATAGTGACAAGAATGATGAGTATATTTACATATCTGTAATGAGTGTCCAAAAATCGGAGAAGTCTACTAAAAAACAGCAAATGAAATTGGTAAAATAACTTCAATCTAGTTATTTCCCATAATCAAAGTATTGACTTCAGCATTGCCAACTGATGTGCCTGATTTTCCATAGTATTACCGAACAAAGAGTATGAAAGAGAAAACAATATAAGAATTTATATCCACAAAACAGATTTAAAGCGACACGCTTCTGCTTCTAGATGTTGCTTTTTTCTTCTCTGAATGTATCTTCACTTGAGAACATCACGTGAGCATCACAGGACCAATGTAAATATTTTTATGGTCTTAATTTTGTTTCTGGACACTTTTACCACATTTTACTAAATTTTCGTATTTAGTTAAAATGTTTGTTGTCGAGCCAAGTTGAATAGATCGTATACAAGGTGTTTGCACCATGGTGGTTCATAGAGCGGGAGGTGATAGTCCTCAGTCCTCACCTAGGCAAAAGAAAATTTGTATGGAGGGGGGGGGGGGGGGGGGGGGTGTCTCAACCGTTTCGGAGTTACAGGGTGATCAAGAAATTATGCTAGGTGCTAGGTTTTCACAAAACACACTGTATCTTAAAAAATACTCTGCGCACAATCACCGTATAAAGCTGATTGTATTCAGAACTTCAGCCCCGTACCCCTCTTTCTAACGGAGTTATGGTAGTCTAAACTGAAATTTCGGATTTTCTTACCTTGTTTTACTTTGACCTATATTTTTTTGCAAAAAGGTCATTAACATAACTTTGTTTTTTACAAGAACTGTAAACTGTGAACTTTAATTTGACCTAGTACATCCTATGAACTATCTGTAGCCGTTAAAGAGTTATTAGCTCTTAAACTATTTTAAGGCTATTCTTAAACTTATTCTCCGAGATAATTTGTCCCTTACACGTAATTTTAAAGAAATATCAGCTAATTTCGGTATGACCTGAATAGGTTGTGAACTAATAACTCCTTACCGGCTGCAGATAGCACATAGTGTGTCATAGGTCCAATTAAAGAGGAGAGTATACAGTTTATAGTTTTTATAAAAAAAAAAGTTATATTAATGACCTTTTTGCAAAAAAAAACAGAGGTCAAATTAAAAAAAAAATGTAAGAAAATCCAAAATGTTGAGTTTAGACCACAATAACTCCTAAGGGGAGACGAGTACGGGGGGCAGTCGCTGGAAAGGCCATGAAGTTCTGAATACAATCAGCTTTATACGGTGACCGTGAGCCTTGTACTTTTTAAGATACAGGGTGATTTGGGAAAACCATAATTTCATAATCACCCTGTAACTCCGAAACTGTTGATATGTGTCCCCCCCCCTGCCATACTATCACCTCCCGCTCTATGGACCACCAAGGAGGAAACAGCCTGTATATCAACTCGATTTGAAGAACTGGGATCAATATTGATTTAATGCGCTAAACTAGTACTGTAGAATCGAACTTCATATTCAGGAGTAAATGTAAAGAAAGTATTACAAGAGGGCTCGATCGGTTGTTGAAAGCAAAAGCTGTAGACATTTTCGAAGTTAAAAAGAAACATTATAAGTTACAGAGGTAATATATTTCAATAACGGTACTCGTACATCCAAAGAACATGACAGTGTGGTTTGTTGTTTTTTTTTTGTACAGCAATCTGCAATATAAAATCGGTTTTGGTTATCTTGTGAATCCGCAATCTATTATAAATAGCTTGACATTACCATCAAAGAACAGAAAAGCGAACAGAGCCTTAAATATCTATGGAAGACGAACAGACATTAACAACGACTTACCAGAAAATTTTTAAATCTAATTAATAAACTTTTTTGTAAACTAAATGCAAGAATGCTGTCACATTGAATATCAGCACTAAACATACAGTAAGTGCATAGAAAAGTAGAGTAAAGAAGACGGTTAATGTGGAGTGGAATATCCAGATTTCTTAATATTTATTTCAAGGCCATCTACCATTCGGTATTATCATTAATCATGCTTTTATAATATAGTAATCGCGGACCCGAATTATTTCAACTAAGCCTAAGCTCCCCCGGTAATGTCTCGTTCAATCAAAGTTAAGCCACCGTGTGTATTTCAGCTCCAAACTATACTTTCATTTTATTTTTACAACAACAAGGATTTGAAAATTAAATTGCTAAGATGAAATAATTATTGTTGTTTTTTTTTTTTTTTAATTTTTAGGAAAATTTTTACAAAACCATATGTCATGTGTGAGTAATGCAAAATATCGTAAGATGGTTAGTAAATTGGAATACGTTTATTTTTACGAATCATGTCTAATGAAAGAAAATTTTATCCAAATAATATGTCCAAGACAATATTCTCAATAAAGAATAAAGTAATAGGGTACCTGCTGGAACAAATTTTTTTCGCATGTACAGAGGAACTGAAATTTCGCTCCAAAGCATGAGGTTAGTAGTTAAGTTTTCACTGGAAAATTACCAGAAATATTTCGGTTTTACCCCTTTGGCGTACAAAAATGTAAAGAAAAAAAAAAGAAAAGGCACCTCGAAGTTTCCTTACGAACACCAACAGGTATATAACTATTGTAAGAACTAAAGGATATTGGAACCTTCCTTCGAGATAATAAATGTAGAAAATGAGGAAACTATAATGTTTTTTACCAACAATACAAGTTTATCTGTAGTTCTTTACAACCCTGAAAAGTAATCTCGAATTTGAGCAAAAAATGAGAATTTCGTGCTTGTCCCGAGATTCCTTCGTTTCTCTGATTCTGTTACGAATGAGAGGAAAATAGAGAGCTCAGCAGTGCTGCCGTTTGTACTCCGATCGGAGTATTTGTACTCCGGAAAGTAATAGCATACTCCGGTACAACTCCTTTTATAAAAGTACTCCTCTTTTCATTTCTTCACCTTATGCATGTTGTTAGCAAATAATCTAAAAGGCTTTATTCACCTTAATTTAAAACTGTACATTCGTACATTCGTAGTACATTTTAGTAACAAAATTTATTAAGTCCGGTTGAAAAGTTGGTTTGGTACTACTCTGATTTATTTTAGCCTATTACACCTATCTAGTTATGTCATTATGATTTGTTCGTTAAACCTGTGATTGATGTTTATGAAGTGAACAATCAACGCTCTCTGCTTGAAGAATTCCAGAAAACATTTTTTGAACCGCCCTTTGCCTTTTCGTTTGTCTTTCCTATTTTCCTCATAAATTTTTTATGGAAGGTTTGGCTTTTGTTTATAATTCGGCGAAGGTAATTAGTGATTTAATTTAATTATGTCATTTCAAGTGTTGATTTTTTGTAATAAAACAATATAAAATTTTTTTTTGTTATGGTAATATGTTGAGTGATTGGCTTGGACGTGACGTCCGAACTGCCAGCATGAGCTGACAGATCACTCGATGACAGCGATAGCACAGGGCGGCACGCTAGCACCTCGGCTAAGGGTGGCGGAGAGTGTGGGGGAGTTCCCGAAATAACCTGCCGCTTGTCATCGCCCATAATCAAAAAAAAAAAGGAACTTACAGCTTACACCACCTCTGTGGAAAATTTTAAGGACGACGATTAAGATTGTCTTCTTTTGTGGAAAAAATAAGGAAATATTTCGTCAGTAGTAAAGCTGACTTTCGTGGCGAGATCATTTTTTTTTTCTCTGTTTAATGGACTGTTAATGGGTCACATTTGAGAAGACAAAAAATTATGTCCTTGATGAAAAATTCTTATGGGATCAAGGATAACAAAATAGATTTGTATTACATTTTTTCCCAAAAAACCAGACCTCAAACAAACAAAAACTCTCGTCTTCATTGAGATCCCAATTTAAAAATTTAACCATTTACTAACAACATTATGAGCATTAATTTGAAAATAAAGCCAAAAAAAAAATTAAGGGAACGCATTGAAGATTTTCAAGGATAAAGAATATATTTAACATCAATATTAATTTCACAATTATTTCAAAACATATCGAGGGGGTTTTGTAAAATTTGTTTTAAAGTTATTGCAAGCAAGTAAAAAAGCTAGAATTTTTCTAAGACCAATTCTTGCGATACCCTAGATAAATTCCCGTATGTAATTTCGTCACCCACCTGTGCAAGTTTGATTTTTGAAGTGGTTTTTCGCAAGTATTTCTAGAACGGTTCATCGGGCAGAAAAAATTATTATATCCAATTTTATAAGATTTCATATTCTGAAGAAGTGTTCAGTACATGAAAACTATATAGGACTAATCGTGAAAACGTATATACGTAAAAATCTTAAATTTTTATATGGCAACACCAAGAAGGGGTTGCCCGATTTAGTCCATTTTTTAAATTACATTTACTATTTCTATGAAAACGCGATGTACAAAATTTCAGCTCTCTACGTCGACACGTTCTCAGGCAATGTTCAAATATACCTATACATAGTGAAAAACGAAATTACTGATTTGTCCCAATTTGGAACTTAATTTAATTTTTTTTTAAAGGCCACAGGCAAAATTTCAGCTCTCTACGCACGTTCTTGAGTTATCATGAGGATGGACGGACGGACGGACAGGATGGACGAACGGACATGCAAAAATCAAAATAACTTTTCATTTTTATGCATTTTGCTCTACCAGAATTTTTTCTGTGCATTACTGATTCAAATATTGTAAAAGATTTGAAATGCAGAAAAACTAAAGCGACTGAAGTTGTCAATACAATTTTGCTTTATGACTGTATTAAAATCCTTACTAATATTTTGAAAATTCAAAAGTTTTCAATAATTAAATAATTAAACTAATGATGAAATTTATGTATTTTATTAGTATACATCTGTATTAATTTGCTTTATGCATGTATGCTTTTCTCAAGAATAGCTTTTCATGACCTTTTTACTTCATGCAAGTATGATTACCTGAATCAAAGCAATTATTTAATGAATCTTTGAAATCAACAGCTGACAATCCAACTTAACAAATTCTTACTGCTAAAAAAATTCATGGGAAAATCTTAAAATAAAAACCAGTTGTTTCAATATAAAAAAATATATAAATAATGTAATAATACTAGACATATAAAGATTTATTTAAAAATCTAAATATGAATCATTTTAATGAAAATGGGTTTTATTCACACTAATATGATTTCAGGATCCCATTCTAATTATTTTGAATTCATTAAATTTCGTTAGTCGTGTACTCCGGTTTTTCCGAAAGTACTCCGCTTTGACAGCAAATTGTACTACTCTTGAAATTTTTCAAACGACAGCACTGGAGCTCAGCACGACAATTCCGCTTTTTGCCCGAGATTTCTCAATTTCTCTGATTTCGGCATTCGAATCTTCTGCGAGTACATATCTTCGTTTCTCTGAGTAAGATTGAAATGACTCATCACTTACTGATAATGTTCATAGAACTTATTTTCCACTTGAAATTAATAAATATTCACGTCTCTAATTAAATGTCCATAAGAACTCGCTGTGCGCGAATCATTTACGACACGAGAATAGCTCGCTTCTCTTAATATAAAACAAACACATTTTACGCATAACTTCGTTTTAACATCAATTTTTAATTCGTCTTAGGATGTAAAGCAATTCGCTATCGAGAAAAAGTCTCGGATTAATAAGTCGAGAATCATGTTCCTTTTACTACGCTGGTAGTCTGTTTTCTGTTCGATATCGAGTTCAATCTCGAAGTTTAAGCCAGATATTACGATTTGTAAATCGTTTTCGAATCATGATGTTTGCAGGGAAATTACCAAAAATAGTGGCAGCTAGAGGTACATACATATACGCCAGATTGACAAATTTATTTTTGCTTAGAGGGGGGATCAGTAAGAACATTTGTGCTGTGCACGAAAGCTACAGGATAATTTATTCCACTCTTTAATTTGTTTTTCTCCATAAAAATCTAAAAAGCGAAAAATTCTCCACTGCGATCCATTTTTTTTCTATTCTTACCATTCATCAAAGAAGGAATTTGCTCGGAATATTTAGGTCATTTCTTTGAACAAATTAAACCTACTAAAATTAACCTAAAATACTTTTAGTTCTTGATGAATGATCACCATATAGTGTTACACTCGTAATATTAGAAAGGATCTGGAAATAAGGTGTCTATTTTTGATGTTGGACTGCATGTATTGATTGTAAAAGGTTTTCGTGTGGACAGGAATAATTCCTTTTAATCGAAATATGTATATTTTCTTACGTTTTTATCATTAACGTACCATTTGACAGCGAACACCAGTACTTTTCAGTACTATAAAAATGTCTAGGGCTGATCGTTTTCACAGTATTACATAAAAAACGTCATTCTTTTTATGGCAACATCAAGAAGGGTTGCCCAAATTAGTGCATTTTTATACCCTAGAAGATGAAATCTAAGTATATGGTATACTAAGTTTGTCATTCCATTTGTAACGCACAGAAATAATGATGGTAAAGCAAAATGGATTGGACACCCACGCATAATATTAAAAGTTATTTTGATTTTTGCATGACCGTCCGTCTGTCTGTCTGTGCATACGATAATTCATGAACGCGTATACTTAGAGAGCTGAAATTTTGTTCATGGACTTTAAAAAAAAAAAAAAAAAGTAAAATTAAGTTCGAAAATGAGACAAATCGGACAACTCCTTCGTGGGGTTGCCTACAAAAATTTTGTTTTCCACTATATATTTGGATACTGCCTGAGAGCGCGTTGATATAGAGAGCTGAAACTTGATTCTTCAGAATACGAAATCCTATAAAATTGGTTATTTTTTCTCTCAGACGAACCGTTTTAGAAATATATGCGAAAAGCCACTTCAAAAATCAAACTTGCACAGATGGGTGACCATACGAAATTTAATACGAGCCTTAGAACAATTCTATCTTTTTTACTTGTTGAAATTGTATTTACTATTTTTATGAAAAACAAAACGTGTACAAAGTTTCAGCTCTCTAAGTTGACGGGTTTTCAGACAACGTTAAAATCTATAGTTAAAGTGAAGAACGAAATTTTCGTATGGCAACTCTACGAAGGAGTTACCTGATTTATCGTCCCATTTTCAATTCCCTAGTTATCGTAAGGACAGAGAACAGACAAACAGAGGGACATGCAAAAATCAAAATAAAATATTATACCTGAGTAGTTACGGTATTCAAGAAAAAGACTTTCGGCAAATATTATTCAAAATTATTTCTATAAAGACCAGGGGTGTTATTCCAGAATTCGATTCGATATAAAGAAACTTGTCGAAATCGACAATTGGAGACTATACAGAGCTCGATATCGACTCTTTCCAATCAACAATTTACTCGATAACATTTTGCCGATCGACTGTCATAAAAGCGGTTCTGATAAATGCTTTAAAAGCAAAAGAATATAAGTGAGATAAGTAAATGGGTTTTATCCTTAATACAGTTAAAATGAAATATCTACAATTTTTTTTAAACCCTTACAAATTATTAATTAGGTACAATATTACAATACAAGAACAGTATGATGCGATTACATCTTATTATGACTAAACACGCACCGATTTAGCAAAAGGTTCCTGAATAAAGCCATGGGAAAAAAAATCGCTTAGGCTCCAAATACAACCTTTGGAGGAAAACATAGTTCAGCTCGTATGGCTCCAATCTGCAGTAGAAGAAATAAAAACCGTTCACATTTTGGTGCATCTTCTCCACTGATAGAAATGAACACATTAACAGAAAACGATTTTGCCAAGTAGGTTGTCAGGTTGCCTTCAGAATCACCCATAAGCAGTTTAGTTCAAAATTTAATTTTCCTCAATGGAATAGGTAACACTTTTCTTATGCACTCGAACGAGATCAAGAATAACAAAATAAAGTAAAATCGATAAGCTGTAGAAGACCACTAATCTCAAATTTATCCAAAAATTGGATATCGAATTCTTTGTTTAAAAACCTAGATATGATTAAGAGATTCTCGTTACTGGATTAGGCTTCTTATTGTCCAAACTCAAGAGTAGAAGGCCACGTATAAAATGATTCTTGAGTGTTGTGAAATATTTTCAAAAATGTGACGCTGCTAGAATTTAATTTGAGTTGATTTAACTAAAGATGATAATGATTATCATAGAATTGATGATGAACTGTATAATATCTTCAGAATTCCTATAACTATGAAATTTTCGATAACTTTAGCAAATTTCAATTATAAAAAGCATTGAGATCATCATGATGATCCTTGAGGAAAACTCCAACGATGCAAGGGATTAAACGATAGCTATGATCCAATTGAAATGAACAATTATCATTGATGATGTGACTATGTACATGTACATACATATGTATATACAGCAATACCATACTAACACGAACACCAATTGGGCCCAAACCCCTCCGATTTCGATGAAACTTTCAGTATTAAAAACTATTGGAGCCGTATTTTTTTGTTTAGCCTACCGACCTCAGATCTTGGATACAGGATGATTCAAATTATAATGTTTATATACCATATTATTATAATGTGGATGTGTTTTTGAATTTGCTGATTATTTGGGATCAGGTTACTCGATTCTTTTGATCGATATTTCAAAGTAATTGTATTAAATAAATATTTCTAAAAAAACACCAGAGACCGTAACGGTTATGAATGTTTTTAAAAAAATCATATGTAAAAAATTATTTTCTGATTTTCTTCTAAAAATCAAAAATTATAAACCGATTTTTATTTAAAAAATCAAGAATAAAAAACGGGAAATGATTTTTATTTTAAAAATCAAAAATAGAAATCAAAAGCTGATTTTTATTTTGAAAATCAAAAATAAAAATCGGCAAATGATTTTTATTTTAAAAATCAAAAATCAAAATCAAACACTGATTTTTATTTTAAAAATTGAAAATCAAAATCATAAAATGATTTTTATTTCACAAAACTATTTTTCGGGTGTAAAATATGGGCCGAAATATGCCGAAGATTGTACGACAGATCAGAGTGAATGGAAATAACATACGAGCTTTAGTCTAAGGTATCATAAGAATTGGTCTAAATTTTTTGTTGATTTTTATATTTGATTTTTAAAATAAAAATCAATTTTTAATTATTATACTGATTTTTAAAGTATAAATCCAAAAAGAAAGTTACTTTTTATAATTTCGAATAAAAATCATAAATTTAAAAAGTATAGGAAATTTGTGAACATTCGGTAATAAGAATCATAATGCTACATTCTCATCAATCCTCCTATAACTTTTTCTAAATAACTTTTTGGTTAGAAAAAATAAAAATAATTGTTGTTTTCAGTCCCTGAAAAAAACACAATTTTTATTAATTTTGGGTTTTTAACCCGACCCCGACCCCCCCCCCCCCCAACTCCTAAATATTATACATATTTTATTTAATGCTCTAACATTAAAATATATACCAACAATTTACGGATGTTGAACTCTTAGTTTAGGATGTACAATTTTTTTTTTTATTAGTGCGTCTCTGCAAAATTTCATATAAAAATTTTAGAATTTAATCACAAAATTGATTTTTTCTTCCCAATTCGTCTGATATCACTTTCATCACTCGATAGTAACTGCTTGATGCGATTCAAGTTCGATGTTAGATGAATTAGAAACAATTTCAGAACGGCGAACCTTGGTAGTGAAATCCGTAATTAACTTGTGTTTGGTTTTTGATCAAATCTTTATAAATCTCCTCATATTGAGTTGAGCTCGTTCAACGGGTCATTTTGTAGAAAATTATTAACCAATTTTCGCCGTAATTCAAATCCTTCACCTTTGTTGAGAACGAAACTGATTCAGACTCCTCTTCATCAGGATCACTGTCACGATCATTTGTTTAATTAATAGAATTAAAAAATGACTAGAACTATAAGAGCCAATGTTACCAAGCGAACAGAATTAAAAAATGGCTGCAGAATTTATTTATTTTTTTTTTAACTTATCTATATTTTAAAACCCGTGTAAAAGTGAAATCGTGTAATTAAAGTATACCGTGTAAGTCGGGGATATGGAACTTTTAATATTTTTGTGAAACAACCTTATCGTACAGATATTTCGGTGTTTGAATTTCACAATTTTGCAAAAAAGTGCCATTGGCTTCATATGACATACATACATACATACATATTTTCTACGAGGTCATCCTATTTTTGTATTGACCTCCAGAGCCATCTGAAAAATTAATAATTTTTTTAACAAAAGGTAACTTGTAATGCAACGAAATGGTGACATTTCGATAATTTACACAATTTTTATTCACTTTACACAAACAACATTTTTCTATTTATTCACTCACTTTAATTTCAACACAGAAATGAAACTTTATTTCATAATATTGCCCTTACATAGTTGTGCATTTTCTTCGTTTTTAATGACAAGTAACAATTAAAAGTCTGCACAATTAATAGATAAAATTCAAAGAAAACACATTGTCCTCAAACTATCCTCATCTCGGTCCCTGGAATCATCATATTTACGTAATTTGTACTTAAAACTGGAGAAAGTGGGATTTGAAGTAAGAATGAGAAGGAAATATTTTGTGAAAAACTGAGAATATTTTATGGTTGAGTCATAAATATAAATAAAACAATGATTTTGTTATAAGTTATGTAATGTAAATCTCTGGGAAAATAATATACTTTCAATACAAAACATGGACTTGGCACAATATACATAAGTACAATGTCATATGCAGAAGTTGAATTGAACTCCTCTGATTAATTTCAGTTCAAAGAAATTAATCTTGATGGATGATTTGATTATTCTGTTGAATAAGCAGCTCTGCTTAATTTTTACTAAATCAAAATCGATGCTTTTTTCTGTACAATATTTCCACAAAATGTAATTTATACGTTTACCTAGGTCATAGGGATTAAAGAGGTCCATCCCCACCAAAAGAGACAAATATATTAAAATTATTTTATGATAGTGAAATACAAAATTAAGTTGAATGATCTTTGTAAACATTTCAAATTTTATGAAGAATAATAAATGTAGCAAAAATTTTCTGTATTATAATGTTGAAATATGACGTCATTTCAATATAAGTCTAAACAGAAGTAGTTCGCTGCAGCTTGCAAATACTTAAAATGAAAGACAAATTCAAAATAAATATGTAGGTATGTACATGTAATATTGTCAAGATAATGGCTGGTACCTACTCAAAGTACCACAGTTTTGTACCTATAAATGACAATAGTGTTAAGTAGGTGGACAATTTCTCGTCTCTATAGACTGAAATTCACTGAAAATAATTTCAATGAATTTCTATAATGCATTGATTTTATTTTTTGCATTTTCAATGCATTAAAGAAATTAACTGAAATTATTTTCAATGAATTTCAGTCTATAGAGACGAGAAATTGTCCACCTACAGGTTTTACTTGGTTTATCCAGTGCCTTATGGCGGGCGACAAGGGCAATAATCACCCAATTTGAAAATTTCAATGAGAAATCTTGCAAACATATGATTCACACTTGCTTTTGATAAAAAGTATTTGTATGACCAATTGGGTGACCCTATTATCGAACTTCTAAGGTAGGCGATCACAGATAACCATACTGATGAGACCACTCTGATCGCTGAGTTGGAATAGTGTTAAGGCCCATTCAAACTCGGCAAGTAACTTGCACAATTATATTGATACATATGAACAAGTTCACGTTCACAATTCGTCAAGTACCTACTTGCGTAAAGTCGTAAGTGGAACGATAACTTAAAACAGCTGATTACTGTCACTCCTTTCAAAATTCCATTAACAGGCATATTTAGAGAGGAGTGTTAAAAGAAAAGATAATTTTTATTAATACCTACAAGATACGTACATGATTCCGATAAATCTACCTATAGTCAAGAATTATTTCTTTAAGAAGAGTATACTACTAGAAGCAACTAATTCAGATCTGCGATTTATCCATTTTCATACCCAAACACGATTTTTGCTCTTTCGTTTAATGTGTCCTCGATTTCGTCTTTCATCGCCTCAGATTTTCCATAATACTTTTTTTGATCAACCTCTTTCTACTCATTTTGAGGAAAACAAACTTTAATTATATTTTTTTTTATATAATGCAAGGTTGATAGCTTCCACAAATCTAGTTCATCTGGCAATTTACACTATCAAATTTCACCGATATTCACATAAAATTGAAGTTGAAAATATGGACTTGCTCTAAGAAGTAGAAAAGAGTGGAACAAGACTTCCAACTTGTCGTAAATTAGCATTTGGACCTATACGAGGTGCATAGGGAAGTGAAGAGAATCTCCATACTTGTGCAAGTAACTTGCCGAGTTTGAATGGACCTTTAGTCCTTTCAGTGATATAGCCGTACATGATGGGTCCAGCCGCAGTCCCGACCATTTTGGGTGATTTTTTCTTTTTTGTTTTACATAATTCTTTTTTATACTAATATATTATTTGTATTATTATGTCTAAATATATAATAAACGAATATTGGTGAAAAAAAATATGTAAATATACATAGAGGTTGGAAACCCCAGACGATAAATTGTTCATATTTTTAAAGTTGCAATGCACTATAACCTCAAAAATGGGAAAAAATGAAATCTCATAAATATAAAATATTTTATATAAAAGGTTGATAACCCCTGACGGTATATTGTTCATATTTTTTAGAGTTTCAATATACTATAACTAAAATGGGAAAAAATATTTTGTGAGTTTTATTTCTTTTTAAATGTTGAATTTTCAAATTTTTTAGCTCTTTGTGCAAAAAAATTTACAACCCGTGCATACAAAAAATATATGGGTTTTTAGATAATTGTGAAATATTGATAGAAATTTATATTTCAAATTTTATTAAAATCGGTAAGAGGGCTTAAAAGTTATTTTCAATTTACGAAATCTATCTAAAAATTCAAAAAAACCTCACTCCTGGGACGTGTATGCTAAAAAATTTAACTCTCTAATGAAACAATACTCGTTTTATACTAAAAATAAAATTATAAAATTTATGAAATAATAAAACAGAACTATTATTCTAATATTTTTTTAACACATATTTCATTAAGTATCTAAAAACAAAAAAAAAACAAAAAAAAACAATTTTTGGAATAAATTCTAAAATTTTCATATGAAATTTTGTAGACACGCTAATAAAAAAAAATTGTATCTCCTAAACTAAGAATTCAACATCCGCAAATTTTTTATATAATATGTATTAATGTTAGAGTAAATATTTTTTAAGGAGGTGTCTCTCTTTCCGGGGTGTGTCTAAATCCAAAATTAATAAAAATTGTGCTTTTTATTTCTTTAAAAAGTCCCATTTAATACGAATAATTTGAAATATCGCACAAAAGAATCGATTAACCCGATCCCAAGTAATCAGCAAATTCAAAAACACGTCCACATTGAAAACATTAAAATTTGAGTCACCCTGTATTCAAGACGACAGGCTAAACAAAAAAATATGGGTCCAATATTTTTTAATATTTAACTAATTCTGAAAATTTCATATCGAAATCGAAGAGGGTTGGGTCCAAAAATTGAAAATATTGATCATTTTTGATATAGAATTGCTGCATACATACAAATGTATTTCATTACACCATCATATCACTGACCAAATATTATTTACAGTCATAAATTCAACTAAATTAAAAACCCATCCAGTATCTACTAATGGCGCACCGTATACGCTTCCAGTTATTATTAAATCATATTCTAATATTTTTGAAATTCCGTTACCATTTACTAAACAAACGATAAATATATTTTCTCGTTATGATCGTAATAAAGCACATAACCGTTACATTTACCCAAATAATAAGTAAAATAGAGAAATATTTTCTCCCTTGAGTTTCCTTTGTGCAGCCATAAATTTTAAAGATAATTTGCATCATGACATACCTATTAAAGATGCAAACGTGAGATATCCAAGCAATTCCATCGTAATGTGTATAGAAATTTTCACACAAAATTTTCCGTTATTTCTTCTGGTCTCAACCAACTATACACTTGCACTTCAAAATCGCGAATTTTTTCACACACTCACAATAATTCTATACCTATTATGTGCATATATATACTATATGAACTGCGCGAACAGCAAACATCAAATTCTGTATAATTTTTATATAATATAAGAGAACGGTTAGACTTTAAGGCTTAACTCAATTAAAATACATTGAAAAAACAAGACAAACTGTGAGTTAATTAAAAAATTATCACCTCAGCACGTAAGGCAACTGTGTATGTAGAGAACAACAACAATAAAAAAACACGAATGCCCGAAGGAAGTAAATAAAACACAATAAACTGAAAGAACTTGTTAGGAAACACTTGCAGAAAACTGTACACCTTTGCTATTCACTTGAGGCTCTTGGAAGTGGGCGGTGGATGGGTCGATGGGTCCGGGTGAAGGTATTAATTCGAATGCGACAATTAACTAGGGCAAGGAAGTAAAATTCAAAAACACACGCACACCCGTAAAGAACGTACAGTTTCAAAATTGCGTTTGAATACTACCGCATTATAAGAATTTCAGAAACAAACACCAATTAACCCTTAGGTCAGGACTCTTCTGCTGGGGTGCCTAATCGAATATAACCAGATGCTGTCCTCCGTGTCCACAATCGATACACGATCTATGGCGAATCATCAACAAAATGCCCAAAAACCGCAAGCCACAGAGTGAACGTTATAAATAACGGCTATCAAACGAATTAATGATTATAATGCGAGTCCAAAAAAAACCACTGCATTGACCACGCACGTCCAATATACAAAATATCACCGTAGTAGGTCGCTGGCAGTATTTACACCACTAAATCGACTCCACAACTAACTAACGCCAACTGACCGAGAATCCCACAACTGTTTTTTTTTTTGTTTTTGGGGTTTTTTTTTTTTTTTTTTTTAGTATGTTTCTGATGGAGCGCGACAACGACGACGACGCGACACTTTCTTTATGCACTTCCGACTTCAATATTTCGCGCGTTTTAATTTGTTACACGGTCGCTCAACGTCAAGTTGAACTCTGTGGCGAACATTCACAAGTAAACTAACAACGGTTAGACGACGAATGGGCTAGATAAGCTGAAAACTCAGAAATTTCCTCCAGTGCTGTGAAGTCTTCCCTTAAAGCTTCGAGTTCGTTGAACGAGTTTTTTTTTTTTTTATATAACTAGAAAGGGGTTGAAGTGAAAGCTTTCCGAATGGGACTTTTTCGATATTCCAGTGTAGTAGGGCTTTGTTGTTATTACTCATCTTTAGCGTGTGCAATAATTTTGAAAGTTTTACTTTATCTAACCGAAGACACACAGTTTTCGGAGAAGAGAAGGGTTGCAGCACAGATAACACACATACATAAATAATTTCCATAATTTTGACTTGAAACTTGAGAGAATATTTTCGAAACATTTTCAATTCAAATGAAGTCGGGCTTGATTTTTTCGATTTTTGTTTTTTATTTCTTAAATTTAGAGCTTGTAATTTATTGTTATAGGGGAAAAGCACCAATAATCGGCCAAAAATGCATGCTATAGAGCTTTTAGGTAGCCGTAAGATGACTGTCCCAAGCCTGTTGCTATGAAAACATTCTGTACTGAGAATTTAAAGCATTTAATATATTGTTTAGAATAACAATACTACTAATATAGTATATACACACATTTTTAATAAAAAATATAAGTTTCATAAACTACGCTTTTACTCTATAGTCCGCCAACAAAATCCTAACTCGGGGCCTTAATTTTACGTAATGTCGGCCAAAGAAAAAGAAAACAGTTTTAAGCGAAATTCAGACATTTATTTTAATACAATTATATTAGTATTCACAGCAAGTCATTGCGTTTAGCAAAAACAAACAACAAATATAAAAATAATGAGTAACAAAGCGTCTTTTTAATATATTAAACTAACTAGGTATGAGGTCAAAAGTTCAAGCTTAAGTAGTACCTATGTACCATATATTTGGAAACTGCCTGCTGCCTGAGAACGCGTCGACATGGAAAGCTCAAGTTTTGTACACGGCGTTTTCATAAAAATTTCAAATACAGGCTCCAAAATGAACCAAATCGGGCAACCCCTTCTTAATGTTGCCATACAATTTGGGTTTTCACTATATATTTGGTCACGGCCTGAAAACGCATTGATGTACGCAGCGTTTTCATAAAAATAGTAAATAAACTTTCAAAAATGAGTAAAATCGGGCAACCCTTTCTGGTGTTGCCATATAAAACTTTGGGTTTTCACTATACACCTAGCCCTCGATTTGCACGGTACTCGATTTGCACGGTTTCGGTTTAACACGGCTGAAAAAATGTGGAAAAATTCCATTTATGTTATACCAATTTTCACTTTAACACGGTCACAAAAAATTTTGAAAAAAAAAACAAAAATTTAAATCAATCACGCAAATTTAGAATTTAAAATCTAAAAAAACTACTACTCAGTTCGAATAGGATGCATTACAATGAAATATTATGGGGTTGCTTATGCGTTCATGCTTTCATTTGAATAAGCTTGAAAATATTTATGCTTGAGCTCTAAGCTTTCAAAAGAGAAGAACAAGGCTCATAATGGGATAAATACAGTTGCGATGGCAGACGGCAGACTTTTGCAGCAATAGGAACAATTTTCTCCAGGAACGTTTTATTGAGCGTATATTTGTGTGTTAAATAGGGATGGATTGGGATTGGATTGAAACGAGGTTGGAATCCGAAAAGGATCCCTGGAACGTAGGCTACAACAAGGCCCATTGTTCACTCTCCAGACTTATGAGCAATTGCTCGGACGCTCTAATAAAATTCAAAATTGGCACCCAACCCTTCCTTCCGTCTTCATGCAACTCTTTCAGGAGGTGTGAGACAAGGAATCTTTAACGTTTTCTTGAGGAGGCCGAATAGTGACAAAGAATATGTCACCGCTTCAGTTTCCTCTCTCCGCATCCTCTGCATACCAGATTTTCAACAAGCCCCATTCTATGCAGGTGACCCCTCAGCAGAGAGTGTTCAGTGAGAATTGACACTACAGTTCTCAGCGTTGGCTTGCTTAGTTCCAGTAACTCTTTCGTTTGATTTGGGTTGGGTAAGCCCCACAGCTCCTTTGTGGTTCTACCTGAGGGATCATTCAAGCAAAGGCAACAATTTTGGCAGTCGGCCCAAGTCAAGATAGTAGAGGCAATTGTGGAGGAGACTTCCTCCAAGGTTGCACCAAGACGAGCAAGTTCATCCGCCTCTTATTCCCGCTAATGCCGCTGTGACCTGGCACCCAAAGCACCAGTACCCCGTTGTTCCGAGAAAGAGAATTCAGGGTAGTTTTACATTCAAATACAAGTTTGGCGGTTGTAAAAGGTTTTGACAAAGCCTTGACAGCTGCCTGGGTGTCCGAGCAGATTGCAATCTCCTTGCTCTTAGTACCTGAGTTTAGAAGATACCTTCCCGCTTCAAGGGTGGCCTTGACTTCCGCCTGGAAAACCGTTACATGGCTTTCAAGCTGCTCCGGTATTCTCTTCCAGTTTGGAGCCGTCTGTATATATGATAGGGCTTGTCAATGGTTGAAGCACAGAATGTGATTCCTATTCTGCCCTATCTGGAATTTTCGATTTAAAGTTGCTCCTAAGCATAGTCTCGAGGAGGTAAGATGGACTACACCAATTCAAAGATGGATTGATGTGGAACTCTTGTACCAGTGTGAATCCAGCTCCGAGTGAGATGCAGCCTTAGTGCAGAGATTGACGTACACTTCTTGACGTGTATATGAACGGGGTGTGTTGAGGATGAGCTCTTTGATCTAGTTGACTTGAAAGCGCTCTTTAAACTAAGGAGACACACTCTTTGAATCTTTTCCACCAATTTACATGATTTCAATTTACACAGTTTCGGTTTACACGATTTCGGTTTACACGGTACTTTTGGAGAACGAATCCACCGTGTAAATCGAGGGTCAGGGTATTTAACTTTTATTTTCATCTAGCGTATAATATTTTTGATCTTAGACCAATTATAACTTTTTTCTTTTGTTAGGATTATATATGTCAACGACTTTGAAGTATTAGAAATCTTTAAGATATCTTTGAACGGATATATGCCGACTTAAGGTTTGGAATCATCCTAACGTCGGCCATTTGTGGCCGACATTAGGAAAAGTTCGAAAATGACGTTCCTTCCTTAATGCCGGCCCCCCGATATATTTTAGAAAAACTAAATTTTTGGTATTTCCTTCACTACACTTTTCGAAGAACATGGGCCGCAGTAACCAGTGTTCAATTGAGATCCAACAGTTGATCCAGCAGTTAAAAACTGACGGGAAATCCTATCGAAATATTGCTGCAATGGTCAGGTGCTCTTTAGGTATGGTGCAAAATGCGCTTAAACCGAAAAAGTCAACCGAAAATCGAGGGAGGCCACGAGAAACTACAAAAAAAAATGGATCACAGAATTGTCTTGAAAACTAAGCAGGATCCTTTTGCGTCGTCTTCTAAGATTTTGAGTGAAGCTAACGCAAATACGAGTACACGAACAATAAGAGGAAGATTGGTAGAAAACAGGTTTCCTTCAAGATCGTCCATGAAAGTCCCACTTCTTAGTAATAGAAACATCAAACAAAGAAAAAGCCTCGCCATCGAACATCAAAATTGGTCCGGCAATGAAGGTATAAAAAAATGGCGAAATATCCTCAGGAGCGACGAGTGCAAATTTAATTTATTCGGATCGGTTCGGTATACGCAAAAAAAAAACAGTTAAGCATGGCGGAGGCAGCATTATAGTTTGGGCATATTTCTCTTGGTATGGTGTGGGTCCTATACACTTAATTGAAAGAATTATGACCAAGGAAACTTACATCAAAATATTTGAAGATGTAATGCTGCCTCATTCTGATGACAATATGCCTTTACGTTACACGTTTCAGCAATACAACGATCCAAAACATACAGCAAAGGTACCCAAAGGAATGGTTCGCTGCGACAAAAATTAGGATTTTGAATTGGCTAGCCCAATCTCCGGATCTAAATCCCATTAAAAACTTGTGGAAAGAAGTTAAGGACATTGTTGCTAGCAAAAGATCAGCAAGTAAAAAAGAATTGTGGCGGTCGGTAAAAGCGGCGGGCGTGGGAATCCATACCAGTACCGACAAGCCAAAAATTAGTTGGGTCTATGCCGAAAAGGTGTAGTCACATTTCGAAAAATTAAGGGCCATGCAACGAAATATTAAACTGAGGTAACAAAAAAAATTAATTTATAAGAATTCTATATTTGATTAAATGGTTTTAGAATACTCATCTGTGTATTTATTTTTTTGTCCACTTGGAATATGGTGTTTTGATAATTTGTGAAGCCAAAATTCCTACATGGAACAGTTTCTTTTAGTGTAGATATTTGCACCATTTCCGGAGCAAATAACAGCATCCGTTAGCAAGTGCTGTCTTGGGAGTACAGAAGTAGTTTTTGAGATATTTTAGGTTAATGAGCATATTAAATACTGTATTTTTTTTTTCCACAACCTGTATGTGTACAGAATAAATCGCTTATAGTAAAACCGTCATAAATATAAGAGGAATGATTTTTTGTTATACGATTTAAAAACAAATAATATTATTCTCTTCAATTTCGTTTTGTGCGTATTTGCTTTAACAACAATAACAATAATCATTTATTTCCGCACAAAGATTACAAAATCTTATTGTATAAAGTGAATTGGGCTGAAAATCGTTCTAAAATATTCTTAGAGTGATAAGGCTTAAAAACTTATCGGTACCATTGAATTTTTGCAACGGGTCACACTCAGAGCACTCGAATCTAACCAGTGATATCAAATCTAGAAACGATAATGGTATCAATAATATATGCATTGGCGTAACTAGGACTTATTTCCGGGGTGGGCCAGGTCCCCCAACTTTCGTACATAGGTTTTAAAAAACATTTTTTTTTTCCGAAGTATTCCCACCTATTTACCGAAATCGTTTGATTGCTCTTACAAGATAGCATGTCACATTACAAGTCGCAAGCATCGCGTCACTACTTTTCTAATATGTAGTCTTCCTACGTGAAACCTTAACTCCGCTCCCAAGAAAGAAAGAAAACTAGATCAGCCAGCACTTTTAATCTACTGCAAATGTAGGTACGTTTGCCCATTCCGGATAATTTTTATTAGAAAATCTTTTGAGATATAGCACTCTTTGTCGAGGTTGCGATGTTAACGTTAGAAGAACAACGAACAATTTTCAATTGTTTCCCATTCTTTATTATAATTCTCGTTGAATGTTATTAAGCACTCGGTACAGAGCATGGTACATCACTTATCAGTTAGTATAAGTCATCAGCATTCAATAAACTTTTTGATAACATCAATCAACATTCGGCGATCGGGCGATATTTATTGCTTATCGAGACCACCGGCGTCGAGTATTTACGAAATAGTTTTAGTCGGATATTTCAATTATTGTGAAAATAGATTAGTACATAATATAATTGGCGAATTGAGTGAAAGTGCATTCTTTTCTTTAAGCCCAATGAACCCAAGCGAAACTCATCTATTCCCCACATTCTCCAAGCATCCAACGCGATTTGAATTTTTCTTAAATCATAGGAAGTAGTGTTGCACGATTCTAAAAGAAAAATAAAAGAAAGTGGTGTCGTTTAATTAACAGAGACTTTTGTTTTCCACGTCCTCTTCTGTCCTTCTCTCACGTATTAAGGAAGATAAATCAAAATCCTCAAGCTCTATATATGAAACTTATATGATAGTGACGCCCTGCCTAATGCCCGTATTTATTCCAAGTACCAGTAGCAGGACCCATACTTGAAGTATTTTAAGTAGAAGTACAAGTTCCGCTACTGATACTTACAAGGTTCAAGAGCTTTCGAAAACTCAAATCAGAAATTTCGAAAAATTTATAGCCAGCTAAAAAACCGGATGAGGTTTTCATTTACGAAATATCATAAAATATGTTCCAAAAACATAAAAAAATTAAACAGAATCGTATAAGGTGGAACTAATACTCAAGTACCAATGTACTTAAATACTGTAGAGGTCTGAAGTTGGACACAAATTTTAGAACAATTATTTACGTTTTTATTAATCACTAGTAAAGAGATAGTTAAAGTCTGTATACGTTTTAGTTTACTGGTTTTTTTCTGCAAACTTATTTAGCACCTTTTTTTTTTTATTTCATAATTTCCTGGGGGGTCCAGTGCGCATTCTGGACAGAGCTTGTTGCTCCGATAGTAGAACCCCATGAAAATCGACTTGAATTTACTTTATATTGGCAATTTTTAAAAATAAATGGTTGTCATTCATAGGAACACCTAGCAAACAAAATTAAAATCGACAACCGCAGCAGCAAAAACAGATAGAAATGCGCAGTGAGCTCTCGACTTTTTTCACTTACATTTTTCTGTCGACAATTCTTACTGAATTTCTTCAGGTAAAATCTGTCTCTTCTTCTTTGTTTAATTTCGTTCCTATAAAATTTGCGTAGTTTTCTTACTAAATATCTATGTATGTATATCAATAAAAAGAAATCAGATATTTATGTAACGTCACAGAGACTACACCCTCCTCTCTAACCCACATATTGCGTACGTATTTATCCTGAGAGATCGTGATTTCACTTTTTCTCTCTCCCCCTCGTGTGGATGCTTTTTGGAGGTCTCGGCTTGATGTGGAAAACGATATGCTTGCGTAGCTGACATCAACACAATCCAGACTGTCTGACTGCAAATCTTTGTAATTAGGTGATTGTGTTGTATCCTAAATATACCCTTAAGCAATTAAGTCTCAAACGGAGTCGGTTAGACTAACAGAATCGGCAAGAAAAGTAAAACAAGATTGCTCCACATTGCGACGCCATAGAACCATTTCA
The DNA here is from genome assembly GCA_963924295.1 of Dioctria rufipes. Classification (NCBI taxonomy): domain Eukaryota; kingdom Metazoa; phylum Arthropoda; class Insecta; order Diptera; family Asilidae; genus Dioctria; species Dioctria rufipes. Next base: position 24,867,569 of record OZ002745.1, on the reverse strand, counting down.
TAAAGGAATTTTCACAAAATCTTACAATTTCCATATTTTTCATTAATTTACGGCATGTTGCTGGAATTCAATACATTAAAAATGGCCGAATGCAATGCTATTCTGATCCAATACTAAACTAAATATATAAAATGAGGATGTAATACATTTTTATATGTATGTACATCAAAGAAAGGCTAATAGGAGGTATGCAAAACTGTCAAGGAATCACCCTGTTAAATAATACACGCAAAGTGCTCAAACTGTATACAAAAGAAATAGGGGACTATTCCTGCAGTTTTAGTAACGTTAGATTGATTTATCGACCAGATCCCTAAAAATAATGGGCCTTTATAGAATCATGGTGGTCTATTGAAATTGACACTTGAAAACAAACTCCAAATCACCAAAATCATATTGTTCGATCTGACATTCGTCTCGCGAAAATGAAGGATACTATGGTTGTGTACCAGATGTGTACAAACAATAAATCCCAGACGATTCTTAAATGCAATGCAATTGCATCTTGGAATGAATGGAAATTAGCATAAATGCTTCTCAGAATATATCTTAAGTCCACCAAAAATATAACGTTTAATATTCAAACTAAAATCATATGGTTAACAGAACTTTGTATCACTACGATCTATCATAACACCACATTTTTTCACTAATCAACATATGTCCAATTCGGGTGCGATATCAAAATAAATTACAGCGTTATGTACATATATATACATATCTACAAAGCTTCACGAAAAATCTTGCATTCGATTTTCAAAGAGGTCTCTTCCATGTTTGAATCACAAGAATTTATATCGGGCTCTGGCTAAGCTTTTAGCTTGATACCGTTGAAATACAAAGTCGACCATTGCTGATCGTCTAAGAAGACGTTAAAGCAATGGTGATGAAGTCCATAAAGTGTTTGGAGCAACAAGATATTAACAGATCGTTGTATCCAAAGAAGCAAGAAAAGGGAATAGAATGCATTCTGCAGCACTACAATAACAACACATTTTTTAAAAGAAATAATAGTCAGAAACTTAAAAAATTACTAATTCTATGATATAAGAAAAATATTAACAAATACATATGTGGAATTTATGTTCAATATTCAAGACAAATCAAAAATATTGGAGTCAATGTATAAAGTAGTCGGACTAGAGTAGAATCACATGTTCTGCATTTCGTATATTGTTTTTTTAATTTTAAGCGGCAGCAAAGAAATCATCTCTTTACACACTCCAATTTCTGCTCCAAGTGAACTCAGGTTGTCCTTATGCTCCTCACATCCAGATACGAAAAGCTTATAGAACTTTAAGCTATTTTGTAAGTTATTTAGTTGCTGTTGCTTGTTGGGTGTGATTATCTTATAGAACAGTCTACCAAGATGAAAGTGCGCATCGAGAACAACCTGCATCTCTTCTTTAGCAATGTTGGTTTGCAGTTTATCGTTATCATCTTTGTAGGAATTGATAAACTCCTGAAAATGTTTTATCGCCTTGTCACATAGAGTATTAATTTTGTGTACTTGATGTGGCGTTGGAGATTCATCAAATTTTAGATTAGCCAATCCATCAATTTTTATATCAAGCATAGCTGAATAAACTAAACCACATTCATACCAACATTCCCGACAAATCGAAAGATAATAAGTGGGATTGAATGTCTGAAGCAATCCCTCTAAATAGTCTGCACGTTTTTTGTGTAATTTACTTTGATTTGATGGATTATCATCGAAGAATGCAAGATGCTTGTGCAATTCAGCATAATCCATGATAATCTTTGCGTATTCCGAGGCCTCAGTGTCAGCTGTGTAGTATTCTTTAGCTCGGTCTAGCCACATTATGACGAAATGATAAACTATTTTTGCATCATCGAAAGTCAGACAAAAATTATCAGATATTCGATCTTCATAGGCGGAAAGTTCAAGCGTTGTGAATCGATAAGATGTTGAAGATTCTTGTAGTTGCATGTTGGCAACATCTGAAATAGGCAATTGCAGTGCTTGTCAAGTCCACATACAAAATTCTTACCTTTGTTCAGCTTATCTTCCTCCTTTTCATCACTTGTTGCCTCTTCGCTTTCAGCCATAAGTCGATCTTTAGAAGCTGCCAATAGTGCAATACCGTATTTTGCCCAACAACGGGCGACATCGGCGAATCTATGTTTGAAATTTTCTTGAGCTGCTGCCACACCATCTTCAGACATCTCGGGAGTTATCATTTTCGCTTCATACTCTGCCATGATAAAAGTTGCTGCTGCTAAATGATGTCTGGCTTCAGTGAATTTATTCGGTCCAATAAAATATTGTGAAAGAGTTGCTGCATTCAGAGCCCAATCGATAGAATCGTAGTCTTTTGCTTCTAATTGTCTCCTTAGTGTGATATTGCAACATTGTGCAGATAATTGCAATTCTTCCAGATGTCCAAGCACTTGTGCCATATAAAACATTGTGAGAGTATGTAATTTTTCCAATTCCCGTGGTCCCTTATCCAGCTCTACTTCATCTAGTGTACCAAATACATCTGTAATTGCCATAGGAGCTTGCTCAGTACTCTTGAATTTCTTGTAAAGTTCTTCTGCTTGAATAAGAAATTTTCTAGATTCTTCAGGATTTTGTCGATTCGACCATATAATTCCCAATTCATTCAGAGCTCCTACATACGGAATAACTGCTTCCGGCCTCAATTTATACTCTTCAATTAAATCCAAGCAGTTCTGGATATACTTTTCGCCAGTTGTAACTTCATCCGTGAAAACACTTATTCTGCCCAAATCTCTATAAACAAATGCCAATATAACTTTGTATGTAAATTGATTTTCTGGACTGTCCTCCTCAGAATGAATAGAATTTTTAAGGTTTTCCATCATTTCAATGAGCACTTCCCGTGCAGCATAGTGAGACCGGTACGGATCCGTGGGTGGATCATTTCGACTTTCTTCGTCCACTAATTTATACGCTTTTTCAAATTTCTCTTTCAAATCGGTTAACGTTTCTTTTGAAACAACCATTTTTGTTAAGATTTTTGTTGAATATTATTAACAAAACTTGTGGAAAACTAGATCGAATTATTGATGAACATTACAAATTATTTTCCTTAATTTTGACGGATTTTCTTCATATGAGTGACAGCAAGCCACATGAAGTAAGCAGCAATTTACAGAATAACAAAATTCCATTGCAGGGTTGGAATAAATAAAATGCAACTTGTTTACATTTTCCAAATTGTGGCTTGAATGGGCAAAACTTCTAGTTTCCACACCATTTTATATTCCACACATTCACGGGATTTAAAAATCCATTTTTTCCGTTTTCGAACGCGTGGGTAATAATTTTGAACGGACGGACCTCCTGAAACTCGCCCGCGTCTTTGGGTATCCTTTAACCCGGTCAAAACCCTTTAGTTTACGAGAAAAAGGCACCAATTTTTGACCAAATTTTACTCAAAGCTCAGAAATTTCACGAAAGTACAAGTTTTTTGTAACAGATTTTGACCGGGCCGGACTCAAACAACGCAGGCGGAAGGATCACAAACATATAATTTAAATCAAGACATTTTTCACGGTTCCCGAGAACTGAATTAAAAAGTGCTCAAAGAAAACGACCAATTAATAAATCAACAATGTGGGCAATGTGGCGTTTGATACTGTAGGGCATACTATTAATAGAAATATTAGCAAAATTTGGAGTTAAGGGCAGGCAAACGTTACTAAGTAAATATCTGCAAGCAAGTGTTGTACGAACGTAGGAAACAGCTATAGTGAGAATGAAGTGATGAATACTGGAGTCCCGCAGGAATCAATTTTAGGTCTGCTCCTCTAATCTCTTTATATCCAAAATTTAATGGTAGGGCTGGTTCCAAAATATTATATATATGAATCTAACATTTTAATAGTTAACTTTTCTTGTTTCCCAGGATGAAATGCAAGTACCCCTCATATCAAAGAAAGCAAATGCAAATTATACATCATCAGCTAAAAGAAACTGAAACGAAAAGTCTGTTGTTGGCCACCTTATCCAGAATTAGATTTGTGAATAGCAAAATCGTTTATCCTGTCCAAACAAGTCCTTAAACTTTCACACATTTTTGTGCTATGAAAGACAGAGGGTAGTAAATTGTTCCAACTAACAGTTCAAGATAAAAAAAATGATCAATTTACTCTACTTCTTTTTCAGCCCCCTATATCCTTAGGTTAGGTTTGTTAGTTAAGAGGGGTGACGCTAAAGTACCAAGCCTCTAGCATAGTCTCCAATGGCTCAATGACCTGTAATGACCACTACTAGATACTTGGCATATGTTCTGCTGCCATTCAGCAGCTCTTGTCCTCCTCCTGTCATATGCAGGTCACATTTGCCTCGCGATACGTCAGGATTCCTTGTTTATCCACTGGAGGTTTGCCTTTTGATAGGTGCCCCTGATGGTCTCTTCTTTAAGGGATCCTATCGGTAACCTTAATAAGCTATCCATTTCAGAGCCTTTTTGGCCAGGTACCGAGCATAGAACACCTCATTCCGTGTAGTTAATTCATCAAGGCTGTCTTATAACTGCGCAAATTTTGATTTTACCATCACAGCGACCAACGCCTTAATTGCGCCCTGGCTATTAGTGTATATTCAGATATGTCGTGCATATTCTTGCACATAGATGACAATATTGCCGCCTAGTAAATCGCCACAAGTTCTGCCTGAAAAACACTACATCTGTATCGGATACTACCACCATCTCCTTCCCATCCCAATTACTCCTGGTAGGTATCATTGCATTGACACCCCCACCAAAAGTTCGGAAAGGTTTCTTCCCTGCAGTCACTGCAGTATATCTTCTGGAGTATATTGGATTGCCCAAAACCCCTCTCCGTCCTAATTGGCGATGCACTCCTGCAAGGGAGATCTAGTGGCAATAAGTCAAGCATAACCTCCAGCGCCGTTGTGGGCGTGGTGCACAAACACAGTTATTCCCAGACAAGCGGCCCTCTGACAGCACATCCAGGTTACATTTCCTCATCAGTGCCGTCCAACAGACCGTGAAGCCAAAGCAGAGGATTGACCGAACTATGACTGTGTATATCCAACGTACCACCCTGAGTTTTAAATCTACAGTTAACACAAAAAGTTCTCTTGCACGTGTAGAAGGCCGCAATGGCCCTACCGCGCTATTCTAAATTAGTCTTCCAGCTCAGCTTAGAATCTTCCAAGGTACTTTGCTACGCTGGAGAGATGAAGATATTCTCCACCCAGCATAGCCAGTCTGAAACCTTTTTTTCTACAGAGCTATCCTCCTTCCCACCACTCTCTCCATCTCTCTAGTCAGGCTATTCATTATTATTTTTTTTTTGGGCATCTTCACAGACAGCCAAGGGCTGGTATTAGTGAAGAGCATTTCTCCTATTTTTCATCTTTTACCTTTTATTGACTAGTTATCTTTGTTACATAGTAATCAGTTTACACATCATACTATTGCAACATTTTCATGTGCATAATTCTTTATTAGTTTCTTGAACTTGTGCACCTTGCTCCTATCCAAAAAAAGAGGCTTTAAGCTCATTGGCGATTTGGCAATAATTTGTCATATCGACTCACTCGAGCACCGCCGCAATGTTAGATGCCTTTCGCTCCTTTATCGCTACATGCATGGTCAATGTTCTGATGAAATATCAAGTCTAATCGCTAGTACCATGATCCCTGCACGCAATAATCGCGCTGCAAACCCCGCACAACCTTTAACCCTTCAAATTACTTTCGGCCGTACAGTAAAATTCCGTGATGCCTTTTTTATCCCGAACAGTGCCAATATGGAACAGCTTACCATCTTCGATATTTCCTCCGGCATACAATCTGCGGAAGTTTAAGGGCGACATACATCGGCACCTCCGCCACTCTCCTCATATCCTCTAATACTGTCCCTATCTCCCTCCTGTCACGCTGTGCTTTACATCATAACGTATCCCCTGAGCTTGGCTTAATAATATAACAAACAAAAAATAGCACTAGCTTTGTTTTCGAGGGGTTTACCCTCAATACACTATTGTTGGCCCAGTTGTCAAGCTTATACCCTAGGCAGACGGACAAAATCAATGATCATTCGTTCGTAATTGATTTTTTCAAAAATCAAGTTACCCAAGGTTTTGTGAATTAAAACGAAAGTCCTGTCAATTTTTATATGTAATTGACAGCAAATTTTTAATAGTTAAAATTAAAATTCAAAGGTAAAGCGATTTTTGAAAAATTCAATTGCGAACGAATGATCATTGATTTTGCTCGTCTGCCTAAGGCATTACGCAGTGCATACTCGAGCCTTTCACTAATAGTAGACAGGAAAAGTTTTTAGGTCTGAAGTTGTTTACCTCGATAAAGCTCGTTTTGCCTGCATTAGGAATGAAGATTATCCTCTCCTCCTTGCCATACCATAACATACCTTAGTGCGTTCTGAAGCATAATGGGTCTCAGTCCGTCCACCCTCTGCTGTCTTAAAGGAATTAAAGGAACAGACCGCCCATTTCATTGTTTTTTCGCTGACTATGGAGCTATATCCCTATATCCTTTATGAGACATGGAGCAGTTGGAGAAATTCTTCTGTTCCTTGAAAAACACAATGATTGGACTTGCAATAATTTTAAGTAGGCTTTGCAAATTAGTCCAACCCCACATTATTCACACTACTTTCAAATGAGATCCTTGTTGCTAGAGAACTCTTTTAATTGAGAGCAATATTTGTCACTAAATAATGAACTTGAAGGCGCTCCATTTTGTCAGTTCAGGACCAGAGTGTACATAGTTTGTATGTGAAGGATCGAAATATGTTCTGTAATGCTTATTAAAAGCAGAGAATTTGTTGTTCCTGAAGTTATACAAAGACATACATAGTTTGATACTAATCGTTGTCGTTCATTGATCAACAATCCCTTAAACAAAAAATTGACCTATCACACCCAGTTATAGAACCCTGATTGATGGATGTTAAAGTGCAGTGGCGCGCAGATTTAAGGTAGTAAATCGGTCATTTATCAGAAGGGACTAACCGAGTCGATCTAGTTATTCAGATGGGAAAATACATTCGCTTTTCTACAGCTACATACATCATCAGCAATAAATGCTGTAATTGGAGTAAAGGTCTCGGTAGTCTACCAAATAGACTGTTACACATATTACAAACGCAACAACGCAACAACTAAAACTTTTAGGAATATTGCCAGTTTGGAAATGTTTCCAAAACCAAGAGGAGTACGAAGATATACTCGTAAAGCTAAATTATTATAAAGAAATTAATTTTTATTTTCTGAATTGCTTTAAATTAAAAGAGAATATTTAAAGAGAAATATGTGTATAAATTCAAAGAAAAAAGTACTACTCCATTGGTTTTTCAGGTTTAATTCCTCGACCTCTGAAACTAATCAAAGATTCAATGAGTTGCTCTGCAACTTGCCGAACTATTCGCTGATTAAACTCATCCAGTAAATTCTCTCTAGCATGATCCACTAAAATCTCCATTAATCGTTCAATATTTATGCACTTTGGATTTATTTCTGGAATACATCTCAAGCTTTTATAAATGAGCTCAACACTCGTCGGATTACCAATTTCTGTCATCGATAATACTTCAATAACTTCTCTGAAGACCTCTGTCACAATTTCTTGAGTGTAATTCTTTGTTTTTATACTAGAACAAATATCTAGAGCATTTGAAATGATACCGTTCAAAACATCTTTTGTATTGACTGGAGCTTTTTCATAGTCAAAAATCTCAATGATTTCATTAAAAAGATCTTTTATATCATGCGGTTTTATATACAGTAAATACTTATGGGGTACCATCGCTTGAAAGTTCTCTACGACACACTCTACAACCTTTTCGGCTTGATCACATTCAAAATTGTGGGCTACAAATCCAAAATAATCGGAAATTTTCGTTGTATATTTACGAATAATCTCTTGAGACATATATTGGCCAACAGTTTTCACAAGGAATCTTTTCACAATTTTTATGATCTTTTTTCCATTGACTGTGTCCGGATTGATTCCGCGTGTTGGTAACTGAGCTTCGGTTACAGTTTCGTAAACAATATCTTCATACAAATTTTGATGGGGTAAGATTTCATATAATTCTTGATTCTCCAAATCCGACTTTGGCTGTTGCAATGGTTTCGTTCGTAGACGCAATGTTCGTATTTCTTTTTCTACCAACTGTAAATATAAATATTGCATTATTGTTTGCTTTTTTTTAGTAGGCCCTATTGCCGTTCGGAACTGAAAAAGTTACGATTTTCGTACATCTGTCCAAATGGTTGTATTATGCTATCAAGCGGAACGGATATTTTCCTTCGGAATTTCGTTTCACAACTCAATTATCAATCGTATCGAAATAGTCACGTTACGTTGAATATCATAATACAACAATCGCACAAAGGTAGAGAATTGGTAATATCTTTTGCTCCGATGTTCACGACAATGGAAATGACGGTTTTTAGAGCAGTATTTTTAAAGCGCAAACAATAAATAAAAAATAAGCTCAGAAATAAACGAAACTAACCTTTTGAAGAAAAAAAAGAACAGAAATTACAAAATTTAACGGATGTGCATAGTTTTTGTACCCTTCTGAAAGGATCTTTCGTAAAATTCCCTACAGATTCTTCTATTCAAGTAAACTACTGTCCTCATTTGCACAGTTCATATTAAAAGGTAATAACATGAAATTTCATAGGATCGAAATGGTCAGTGGTAACAAGTGTATCAAGCAATAGATCCTTGATTCAAGCTTCGAATTGGGAAACTTTCTTCGAGGCTATTCAGTATACGTTCAAGATAAATTTAGCCACTTTTTAAAGTCTTATGAGAAAGCAGAATTGGCGTATTAGCTTTACTCAAGCTTTTTCTTGTACACAGGGAGTAGGTTGATATTTCGTTAACGAACGATAGATAATTGAACTATTGACACATTTCTGTAGTTAAACTAAAGAAACCTCGAAAATAATCCTATAGAGCTTAGCAGTATATGTATTTCTTTATATATATAGGACTATAGCACACAAAAGTTTGCAAATGTATGGAGAATACTTAGAAACAGGAAATCAAGAGAAAGGGGTATAGCAAAATCACTTATTACAGATCATAGCTGTCTACATGTGAAGGTAATTTGATTATAATATGAAATAGTGGTCAGTCAGTGTTATCACCTCTCAAAACATATCGACATGTCAACGATATACCGATTCTTATAATAAATCTTACAACCGGTCTGAAAATGCTATTCTCTACGTACAATAGCTATTGCAGATTATCATTAACGAAAACGCTCTTCTCTATGAAAAGGATGCAAAGTATGTCTACAATTGTGTTGAGATAAGTTCGAATTTATTCTCTAAATAAAATCTAATATGTGCCTATATTAGTGCGGTCAGCTCCAATATAGATCTTATAATAAGATCTCCGTGGCTTTCAGCTTCTTAAAAAAAAACAAAACAATTTAAATTATTATATAATCATGACAAAGACCCGAAAGAGAAAATTTTGAGAAACCTTGCCCTACAAGTTCCTTTCATTATACGTTCTTTGGTTATCTAAATCATATAAACTCTCTCAAAAGACAAAATATCCAAAAGATCAACAAAAAACAAATAAGAAAATCTATCACAACATCGAGGAGAGGAATCTAGATTGAAAACATCACGAAACTTGCCTAAATTATATGCGAATCTCTCAATCCAAACCATATGGAAGGTGACTAATTTGATCTACCTACTCGGCTTCTCAAATGAGGAACAAAATAAAAAGAACCACTAAAGATAATAATTTTGAAAATAATTAACTGCGCTCACCTCTATTTGTTCCTCTTGGCGCAGTAAAATATCCTTCAGCTTATTATTATCTTTTCGAAAATCAATATATTGCGATTTTTGCTCCTTATCATACAGTCTCGCCTGACATTGAAGTAATTCGGATAGGAAATTCTTTTCTTCCTGCAGCACAGTTAAAATATTTAATTTTTCTGTACCAATTTGAGTTTGTTTTATCAGAATTTCTGTAGTCTCATTTAATTGTCGCTGCAAACATTATTTAAATTAGTAGTGCCAAGTATATAAATTTAACGTGCCAAAATACCCTTCTAATAGCCATTTGTCTTTCAAACTCCTTTTTCTCTTCTTCGAGGCACGTTTTCTTATCGTATATGAATTTTCTTAACACAGCCTCTTCCAGCTCATCCAATTCAACTTCCATGCCGAATTTTCTTATCATAGCTTCTTGTACTTCCGTCTGAAGTTTTTCGATTTTTCTATCCATATATTTGCAATCAGCCTCCATTCTCTGAAGATGGATAATATTTACTTTATGCTTGCGTTTAGCATCTAAAGTTTCTTGTCCCAGTTGGCCCACACGAATGTATAAATTAACTACATAGTCAGCATTGAATAGAAGTGTATTTCTAGTATCTCGAATATCGTCTCCTTCCTTAACATATTGCAATTGATCCATGCGTAACACAACTAATGTTTTGATTTTATTCAATACTTTTTGTCGTTCACGCTGTAAAAAATCAGGTTTTTTTTTTGTCCGACTACTTTTATACTAACTTACCATAAATTCCAGTAACTTTCTCTTTTTTTGAACATGTACTTCCTCGGCATCTTTCAATCTAACTTTCATGTCTTCGATTTCTTTTTTTCGGTCTTCCATTGTTTTCTGGTTTTGGTGAATATTTTGCTCCAAAATATGTCGTTCACTGCGGAATACAAATGCCAAATCATACAGCCTTTTATCACAGCCGGGCGGACAAAAGTTCTCATCAAATCGAATAGGAGCTAAATCCAATGAATCGTCGCTTCCTTCATCTTCTTCTTCGGACGTTGATGTGTCACTTTCTGTTGACTCATCGGAGTCCTCTAAAAATAAATTATAAAGTGTGTTAAGTTATTGAGCATAAGAATAAGTAAATAAAAATGATAGAGCCTCGGTTAAAATTTTTGCTTGTATTAGGTACGGTATGTAGAATCGTAGCAGCTTTAAAAAGGCAAGGGTAATCTGGAATTAATATGCTTATGACTGCGGATCAAATAATTGATTTCACTGAACGCCACAAGCGATCTAGATGAACGATTATCGTTTACCACTTGTATTGCATGCAATCCTGTACACCACATCGTTGATTCGAGTTACCATTTTATATAGTTCCTCTCAATGCTGTTGAAGTTTTTGAAAACTTCCATCAGACCGTTGTTCACTGCCAGTTTTGCTCTCATAACTTCAAATCAATGTGTAATCGTTGTAGAAGTTTCGATACATAATCTCCTAGTAGCCTTTGAAGTCACTAGGTAAATAATTTTTTTCCCAAAAATTAATCTAGTTAACGTTTGGTCGTGTTATAAAAGCTGATCGATAGGCCATTAGGAATATGGAAATATGACGATCTCAATCGAATTGATGATATTCGACTATCTTTTTTCTACCTTCTTTTCTGATTCAGCGCTCCATAAAACTGTGGATGTAAAGAGGTTGTTTTGTTCTTCTGCAAGATGTGTGATCCGGATCTCGGTAAGGCAAACTAAACATATTAACACAATTTGATAATTTTTCTTCCGTAGTTGTAGATATCTCTTGTTTAGGAATGGTAAAATCTTCTGACCAAATACTAAAATAGTCGATAGCAACTAATATTAATTGTTGCCGCTATCAGTTCATAGAAAAGATCCAGTTAAAAAACATTAATAATTCTACATTTCTCCACTCTTTTGTGTGTGAAGTCACTGAGCATGACTGCTTCTATTATTTTTTTAAGAAGGTAGATAAATACAACAGCGAACTGTGTGAATAATAAGATGAAACGGCGCTTGCAGTTTTAAAATTGCAAATCAATGGAGAAGCCCTTATCTCCCCAAATAAGGGAGGACCCATTAGACCAAAACTGGTCGTGATGTCCGCAGCGTTCTATTCTAGTGGCCTTGTCGCCCCTATTCTTAACCTAACCTAACTTAAAGTCAACAGATGAGAGAAAGGATCATATTGGCGAAGAGCAATTATAACTAAAATAAATGCCTTGTTCAAATATGTAAAATTTATGTTGAAAGTCCCATGGACTGCATTTTATAGTGATTATCTCAATGTTTTAAATTTCAGTTCAGTATGCAATTTCCAGAATAAATAGCTACAGATTTTCAGAGTAGTTCTAACAGGTCAACAGAAGGAAACAAAAAAATATAAATGTATCTGTGTACTTGTACTAGCAATAAAATTTAACTTACGATCTGGAAGGTTCTCCTTGGGGGGCTTATATTTCTTCTTAAAAATTCTTCGTAAAAACTCAAAAAATTTATTCCCTTTTATTTGAGTCGTGTAGTTATTTTGAATAGATTTAACTTGGTCATTCATTTTGTCAATATTTCTTTTGTTATCATCAATTGAAACCTTCATAGACAGAATTATATTATGAAATTGGTTCTTTGACTTCAGTGCAGTATCCACTTCCTTTAAAATAAGTCTTTCTAATTGCTCACAATCTCGCAACACAAATAGCTCTTGATTAATACTCATCATTCTTTCTTCTAAAAATTTCCCATCAATGTCGATCTTCAGGCGTATCTTCACTAGCTCCTCCATTTCCTTATCGTAGCGATCAATGCGATCATTCACCTCCTGGATGATTTGGTCTTGTTCGATTAATTTATTAATTATTCGTCGATATCGTAATTCAACCTCCCATATATTTGGGGATGATTGTGATGCAAATTCTTCCCATTGGTGTCTACTTGCATCAGGCAGGTGCGGGTTTTCTTCCATAGAATTGTAAATCTGAAGAATATCTGGAATTTCTGAAATTCCACCCAAGCTAAGAATTTGCCATTCCAGGCGTTCATCGACACTTCCAAGTATCTCTTTGATCATTGATGGTGGAGAAAGAACAGCGGTTGCAGCTGGCTTACTAAACATCAGGTCTGTCACTTCTTTCACATTACTAATTTGAACTATGGGCTAGAGAAAAATATTTTAGATTATAATTATCGCAACAACAACATTTCCATTTTACCTCTAAATTCTTCTCAGGATACTCTTTCATTTCGTTTATCTCAGGCAAAGGAAGAATAAATTTCCTTTGACTGACTGGAATCTGTTCATGAATAAACTCCAATTTTTTAGTCTTTTCGGCTACAAATTGATATAAATTTTCCTTATCGACCCGCAGCTTAAGAATTTTTTTATTGTAATCGTTTCTAAGATAAAATAGTTGTTCACGAAGCTCAAGCAATGTTTTGTACTTTAAAGGAGTATTTTCTGTCTCTGGTGGAATATATTCGGGGCTAGTCTTTAGTTTATAATCACCGATAGTGCGTTCTGCTTCTTCAATGAGTTCTATATCATCTGGATGATGTCTAGTATGATCTGGCTTTTGAGAATTCAAGATAAGCCAATCTCTTTTTCGTGAGCTTATTTCACTTTGCCGCTCTCTATATCGTTCTAAAAGACGTTTCATCCGTGGATTAAGTTTTATAGCACCGATACCCAACAAAAATGACTGATACACTTCCGGGGCCAATGGTTCAGCTTCACTAGAACTTTGTAACACTTGGGCAATTTCTCCTGATCTATAAAAAAAAATTGAAGTAAAAACTTGGACAAGATAGTAATAATATTATAATAAAAAAAAACTAATACAATACTACGATTTCTATATAATCAGTTGATCTAGCAATCTAGAAGATTGACGATCTCAATCTAATCTTGGACAATATAAACCACAAAGAATACTTTTTGAACCACATAAAGTGAAAAATTATCCTACCAGAATACCTCCCTTAAATGACGTACTATAAAAATTTGGGATCATATTAGAGAACAATACATAAATTAAGATAATAATAAGCTTTTAAAGCCTTTTTTCATTTAATTTATGGAACAGTTATGAAATCCTCCAGAGTAAATTACACATTTTTTGGAGTCAGATGATTTTCATGCTAAACTGTAAAATATGCGCGGCAGGAAAGTTGACGTAAAATTAATTTACAAAAAATCTACAATAAAGAAACCGTTTGAAATGTTTGTGCCGTTTTCAATAAGGAACTCAGTCGGGTGGTAAATTGCATTACCAAAATATCTTTTACATCAATCTTGTATAGCAATAATATATGACAGAGTTTTTAACTGCTAGAAAGTATTACAGACGTCGAGTCCCAAATAACACTACGTTTCCTTAGCCCGTCCATACAACAAAACACTTAATCTGCATTGCACCTGCAAACTCGTCCTCCTTAAATCCGGAAATTCTCCTCTGGAATATCAAAATAGAATACGCATTTGAGAATCAACGAGAGAGATCTGAATTGTATCATATGCCTTAAAACACGAGCTTTTCTCATCCGTGCTGTACCATGCCTAAAAATTTCTGCAGTCTTCCACACAAATGTTATTTCCATACGGCGAAAATAACAGCTGTATGAGAAACGACTAGATATGTCTATCCAACAGGATGATAGCACCAATAAGTCGCGATAACAGCACGACATATTCTCTGTGAAACATAAATTGCTAAGTGTAATTTAAATTACTTTCCTTCAATCTATAAATGATTGAATTTAAAAATTGAAGAGTTCTCTCATTGAGGTGCAAAATTTAATGGAAAATGGAAATAACAATCACATTCCGTTACCCGTTTTTAATAGATTCTTTCCTTTCCTCGCTTGCATTAATAAAAATTCATGTTAAATTATTAAATTTGAGCAATTGAATTAAAAGTTTAAATTAATCTTACTTTTGAGATTCTGTCCTTTCTCTTATAACTCTATCCACTTCCTCAATGGCATCATAGAAATCCTGATCAAGTCGACTAATTCGAAATGTTTTAGCCGAAATATTTGCCCTGAGAAACAACATTTAAAATGAATAAAAAGTTTTAATTTAATCATAACAACCTTATCCCAGAAACTTCAAAGGACAAATTTTCCAAAGGATCTATGAAATACTGCATCACTTTTTGTCTAGCTAAAGTTGACTTCTCAACTTGATAAGACAATTTTCGTCTTACCAACTGTAGCTCTTCATCAAGAGTCTCTATTAGATCATCTGTTATTCTAACATCTAATTCCAAATCCTGTGAAGTTAACTGTTGAGACTGAGGCATAGCTTTATTTCGTCGCAGGATTTCTTTGAACTTTCCTTTATATTCAGCAATAATATCGAGAACTTTTTGTTTTCGTTCATTTGAAAGTTTTAGTCGACGATCACGCTCATTTTTGATTTTTTGCTCCTCTAAAGATAGAAAAGTTATATCGTCAATATCAGCTACTACTGCGGGTGGTTGAGGCGGAGTAAAAATTTGTACATGTGGTTTCCTTTCAACAGGTCCATTCCATTTGTATGAAAATATGTTATTGTCATAACCAATTGTGAATACATGGCGGCCATCATAGCTTCTGCAAATTTTCGAGATAATTCCATTGAAATTATCGTGCATTGATAGTATCCAGTAGTCAGAAAGGTCACGAAAATTTTCAGAATTTATTGCATTTATTCTAATTCTGCCATCTTGCATGCCAAGAATCAGGAATTTTCCGCTATATATAAAGAGAGAAATTTACGTAAATGATCGTATCAGTAATCGCACCAACTACAGACTATTGCAAAAATGAATGGATTTCAATATCATCTGCTCCAGCTATTAAAGTATTCGTTGTTGTAGTCACATTGCGATCAATGGTACACTCATAGATGTATCCAGCATCATAGCCTCCTATAGATAGCCAAATTGTATTCTCAGGTGTATACCGAAGCCATAAAATAGGATTAGGAATTTTCGGTATGTACAAGGGTTCAAGCTCTTCTTCTGAATCCGAATCAGCTAAAATTTAAAAATTGCATTATTATTACTTTTAGAAGATATAAAATTATCATAATATTTCAGTGTAATTTTTGAATTTATTGTCAGTTAAGCGTTGACTAAATGAATTCTTTCAGGGAAAGTTTTGTCCCCAGTATGTGACATTCTACTCGATATAATTTGTCAATGGAATGGGACAGAATCAAGGAGCAGTTGAACCAAAGGATAGTTTTCCCGTCCTATATTAGAAGCGTTACGAATAGAGTGGCAAGATTTTTGCATCGATACCGTGTGAAATCTCAATTTTTGCCACCCAAGAAGGTGATAAATCGTATACAATCGCTAGAAGATCCTTTTCCACTCGGATCCGTAATGAGCTACTACTGCGACTACTACTACTACTCTTTAAGAAGTGACTTGGTGTGAATTTTGTTTGTTCCCAAAATTCTGCACAATGCTACAACAGCAACAGCAGACGCACCGATACAATCTGCGTAGTTTAAATCGTCAGTAACAATTTGAGCGAAACGTTCGGGGTGAACACTTGCATCAACGCTCAATAATAAATTTAATTAATATGCGGCTAATCAGAAAAACTTAATAAAAATGTTAGTAAGTAATCGCAATAGTCAAGAAATCAAGCCAGAACTTGTACAGGGTGACCTCCACAAATTTTACGACTGGTGCAAAAACAATAATTTGGTGCTCAATATCGACAAATGTGAGGTTATGACTTTCCACAGGAATCTGAAACCAATCACTTATGATTATGAATTCTCGAATTCCTCGATTCGCCGTGTTAGTTCTGTTTGTGACTTGGGTGTCAAATGTGACCAAAGATTGAATTTCGTCTCCCATATAAACTTCATGGTATCAAAGAGTAGTTTTATGCTGGGCTTTATAAAAGTTGGTCTCGGGAGTTCTCGAGTCCCACCATTACATTGCTTTTGTACACTTGCTTTGTGAGACCCCTTCCTGAATACGCTAGCCAGGTCTGGTCTCCATTTTACGGTATACACATCGACCGTATCGAGTCTGTTCAACGGAAATTCTTACGATTTGCTCTCAGGCACCTACCCTGGATAATTCATTAATTCTTCCACCCTATGAAGATCGCTTGAAGCTTTTAAATATGCATTCGCTAGAGAAACGTCGTATGGTTGCCGATATAACGTTTGTGCATCAACTCTTAAACGGGAATATTGATTCTCCATTTTTACTTAACAAAAACTCGTTCCGTGATAGTAGGCACAATTTAAGAAGGCTACCTTTGTTGCATGTTAACTCCTCAAGGTCTAACTTTAGCAAGTATGAACCTGTTAATCGCATGTGTATTACTGAGCTTTTGTTCTCGAAATTTCTAAGCATGTTTTAAAAAAACGTCTATATAATATTTAATCTATTTTGTTTAAAGTTTTGTGCATGTAAGTTCATCTGGTGTTTGGTTTATGTTTAGTGTAACATACTAATACTAACACCGACTAAGTGATGAAACGCATGTATTGTTGACCGTTTATTTATTAAACGTCTACATGCAGCGAGCTTGTGTTAAGCTGGTTCTGATATTCATGATAAAATCATATACACAAATCCTACAGCAAAAAACTAAAAAACAGTCGTCTCAACGATCCTTTACACACACGAATACTCATTTTGCATTATGCAACCCGGTTTTCTAGGAAAGATATTTTCGATGGAAAATCTGGGGGTTCAAATAATTCAAAACTAATACAAAACTATAAAAGGATTAAGAATTACATCACCTGGAATATAAAAAGAGCAAAATGTGTTATGTGGAACAAAAAATTCAAAAAGCGGGAAGCGACTCAAAACAGATGTGGAAAGCAATCGAGACATTAAGAAATAGTAATTCGGAACATTTTTCAGCAAAAATCGAACCTATTCCAGATTATGATAAAACAAATGAACCTTATATTTCTATAATTTTTTGAAGAAATCCCCATATTAAATTGTGTAGTGTAAACGTATTTTCTTGACAAAGAATATTAATAGAATACTAGTACAAGTAGACCCTCTCCACGAAATCCCATTGAGGGTGTTTATGAGTCTTCCGAAACGAGGTAAAAGCATTATCAAACTCAAACTTGAAACTATTGCCATAAATTATTTAGCTTCATGTAAGTCATTTCTGAACACCTCACCAGCACTCAAATAGCGCTTACCTAGATATATATCTTCATCAATCTCAATGCCCGGATTTGCTTCTCTTAACTTTCTTATTTCCTCCATTTTAGAATTTCGTTTCTCCTGCTTCTGTCGTTCTCTCATCGCCAAATAAATGTTTCGCCTAATCTGACTTTTAATTGATTTAAATTGAAATTTTTTAATTTCTATGTGTTCTAAGTTATACGAGATTTCTGTATAACCGCGAGGCTGTTCAGGTAAGTCACTTTCAAAGACTTCTCCAGTAAAACCTCCAATAAGAATCGTAGAAAACTAAAAGAAGAAAAACAACAATTCAACACTTTCTCTCAAAAATGTTATAAAACAACTCACTCTGTCGGGTCTCCAGTTAAAACTGTTTGGTATTGAAGATAGTTTTAAGAATCCTATGGGAATAATCTTTACATAAGAATTATTAGTCCTTGCTAATTGATGAATAAAAATTGTTTTATCTTCAGAACCTGATACCAAAATTGATTCATTTGGATTTATAGATAATTTTGTTATGGGCGACGAATGAGATTTAATCGCATCAATAAGATAGCAATTTTGATTAGAATGATTAGTGTCTAAATTCATCACAACTTGACGAATTACCCCATCATTGAAGCCTAATATGATAACTGATCCAGATGCATCAATCTTTAAGAAATTATTATATGTATATATAAAACTTGTAACTTTCTTTATATATTAATCGGTCTTACCGAGCATGGTAGCCACACTAAGTCACTTCCAGCAGCTGGAAATATTTTTACAAATAAAAGTTGGGGGGCTAAATAATTGTAAAGATGCAGTGCTCCACCAGAGCCTATTGAAGCAAAATGCGGTGAAATTGGACTGGCGTCAATTGCCTGAACACGTCCTGCATGACATTGAAATATTTTCTTAGGTGGTTCTGGAGTACTCTCAACATTTAAATCGCAAATCCAAATCCCTCCGTTTCCATCCTGTAAAGTGTAAAATATTTTTTCGTTCATAAAATATTTAAAAAAAATCGATTCAATTATTATTATTTACCTGTGCATAGTAAGTGTAATCTTTGGGATCGTTAGGCTCAATTCGTATCAATTGTCGTAATTCTGAAGCTGTACCCACTTTCGGACCAATTCTAAACTCATTTATCGGTTCTATTTCAACAAATCTGTCATCATCCGGAGGATCAGCTATTTCTACTGTTTCCCAAAACCAAATTCGAACATATCCATCCATTCCAACTGTCATAACTTCTCCTTCATCTATGCCAATATATGTAATGGGTCCATCGTGACAATGCTTTCGATTTTTCCGGCAAACTTCTAACTTTATTAAACCAGCATCCCATAATAGCAGATTTCCCCAGCTACATCCAGATATGACTTTTTCATCAGACAACGGATAAATTGCATAAATGTCTGAAAATTCCGTTTTACCGAAACGGCCTATATCTCCTTGCAATTTTAAACCCGTAAAAGTTCGAGCCATTTTCCAAAATTTAATATGTCCTAATCCACAGGTAGTAAGCAGCGAAGGATTATATGGGGAAAACACTACATTCAATACGTCATTTTGAAATGATTTAGACCTTAAGATAATGGAACTAGATTTCCAATTCCATATAGTTAGCATGTAATCAGGTTCACCAGCTTGTGTTGCCAAAACCTCTCCATCAGGCCTATAAGATACACATGTAAAAGATTTTTGAGCTGCATTCTGTAATTCAGATATGACTTCCATCTCTGGAAATTTGTATATTAATACTCTTGGATTATCACCATTTTCAGCGACAGTTAGGTAGTTATATGTAGGATTAGGATTTTTCTGAAAGAATTAGAACGAACTGTTGTATAAGATATTTCCTAAATTTTATTAAAATATACCGTTATAAATCCTATCCCTCCTCCATCAGCACTCCGTCTAAATGTGATTTCTTTTGTTGAAATTCTATAAAAATGTAATATGTTTCCTGATGCAAAGACTAAGACATCAGGATCAATTAAAACAAGGTTGAACAGCCTCTTGACATTATAACCAAAAGAATGTCTGGAAAGAACGTATTATGTTGAGATTTTTTCTAAAACTTTTTAATTTCTTATACTCACTGAAATTCTAAGATGTCATGAGGTACCGATGAACCTTTCGTTCTCCAAAATGTTGAAATGTATTCTTCTTTACAGTAACAAGCATTATCTTCCATTATCAATAAACTTTTCTGATTATTTTCTGTCCGTTCTGTCAAAAGTACTATTTTGTTACGAATTTTGTTTTGAATACAATTCGTTGGTTGCTATCGGTTGCTATGATGGATCAGTGTTCCGTAGACTTTTAGTTGTATAGGTATTTAAGATTTTTATTATTTATTGTTGAATAGGAGAAGTGCTCTTCACTAATACCAGCCCTGTCTGTGAAGATGCCCAAATATATAAGAAAAAAAAAACAATTAGTCAGACTAGAGAGATGGAGAGAGTGGTGGAAAGGAGGATAGCTCTGTAATTCTTTTCATAAGATCTTCAGAATACGAAATCCAATAAAATTGGTTATAATCATTTTTTCTGTCCGACAAACCGTTCTAGAAATATATGCGAAAAACCACTTCAAAAATCAAACTTGCAAGGGTGACAATACGAAATTTCATACGGGCATTCATCTAGGGTATCATAAGAATTGGTCTTACACAAATTCTAGCTTTTTTACTTGTTTCTGGATATTATGAGTCCCGTGATAATTCCAGTCTTAAGCATTGCAATGTGTGTGTGCTATTTATTCCACCAACTGTAAGAGCTGAATCTGAAAAAGTACAGGGTGTATGGTCACTGTCAAGAGCTCATTGTGGCAAAACTTCATGGCCTTTCCAAGGACTGCTCAACCAGCCGCATAGTCCTCTCAGGAATTATGGTGGTCTAAACTAAAAATTGCGGATTTTCTAACCTTCGTTTTGCATTTGACCTCTTTTTTTTACAAAAAGGTAGTTAAAATAACTTTTTTTTATAAAAATTATAAACTGTGGATTCTCCTCTTTAATTTGATCTATTACACTTATGTACTAACTGTAGCCGTTAAAGAGTTATTAGCTCTTGACGATGATCGTACACCCTGTACGTTTTAAGTAACAGGGTGTTTTGTGAAAACCTAGCAAATTTTCTTAACCACCCCGTAACTCCGAAAAGATTGATATGTCCCCCCTACCATACAATTTTTTGTTTGAATAGATGAGTACTATCACCTATGGACCACCATGGAGGAAACACCCCTGTATAAGAGTTAAAAAATTTATAGAAACTTCAACTGACTTTTATTTAACAATAAATTGGGAATGATAACGTCGTTAATAGAAACAGGTTGGATAAGACTTAAGGAATGTCATTAAAACAAGAGCAAGTCATGTGAATTAGACTTGATCGCGTGCAATTCTTCCTATCTGTGGGCAACTGACTTACCGAACCACAATGATTAGTTTATCTGTTTTTTGCGAAATGATCCGTAATATTAATCCTTTTCTTGCTCGAAACTCTGTAGCAGCCTAAAGAGACCACACAGCGCTAGGGTTGTTAATGCATAAAATTTAAAAAAATTTGCTCTGCATCATGATGGAACCTTAGGAATGCTTTTGTTCGATGGGCTCTCGATTAATCTCTGCAGCGTTTCTGTGAGAGTCAATAACAGATTCCAAATAGTACAGGAAATTCATTGAATATTTATGGATAGGATTGGAATAAGGATTAATAGTGTGAAAGAAAAAATAGATTTTTCAGACTCCACAGAAAACCCAAATTAGAGAAGGTGCTAAAGCTTTATTGCAAGTTACAAAATAACAAAATTTCAACGTGCTTTGTTGGAATATATGTCATGACTTTGAGGTCGGTACAGCCGAGGTGGTTTAAGCTCAACTCTAACTAACTCTAACTTCTACTAACTACGTCTTGAATGCATACTGGGGGCCGGGTCAACTCTAGCAACAGAATAATTAAATTTAATGTAAATTTCGATTAGCAGTAAATTATGCATAACGTTATTCCTGTAAATTTGTTGCACAATGCTGAAAGTTTCTCTGAGTTTCGCCATCATTGTCATCTTGACAAAGCCATGTGATGCATTAAATGGTATTAATCTTGGTGCCTTGGCTACGGATTATGCATAAGAAAAATCTACGAAAGCTATATAAATAATTCACTTAACAAACAGAAAATCGCAGAGCAATATACGCCCATTAAGCGACTGTTTTATTTAAGAAGAATTCAGGAAGAGGATCGATAAATGATATGTCGACAGCGAACAAATTCCTAAAAGGCCGAACAGATATTCACAATAAGCCAAGAACTGGCATATCCTCTAATCTTTCCAAGAACCAGGCCGTTATTGACTCAGCTCAGAGTAGCATTCAAGAAGATCGACGAGATATATTTCCAAAATTACCAAAGTGGAACATTCAGGAGGAAAACTGATAGCAACAGCATCTTAGGGGATAGTAAGAGTAAATGTCGAAAGAGACCACCATCAACACAGCTACTACTACTTTATTAACTGCCGAAGTTTCTTCAAAACTTCATAGTAGCTAGTAGAAATTTTCTGGTTTATAGAACCAATAAGTGTTGTTGTTTTATGATAATGCTCGTTCTTATTCCACTCGAACAGCAAGAAAAATGCTGATACAACTCAGTTGGGAGGTTTTCGAACACCCATTATACTCCACCGACCTTGTCCCGAGTGACTATTACATATTCTCGCAGCTAAAGGTCGCCTTATGAAGTCAACCCTTCAGGCCGAATGACGAGGTTAACGCGGTCGTCGGAGTATGGCTGGTAAAAATGAGCATATCGTGATACAAGAGATAAAGAAACTACATATTTACACATTACGAAGTAATCTGATATTACTGAATGTAAATATTTTTTATTTTAGACATTTAAATGCGTTTTTCTATTTTTCCTAATCTCGGAGATGTTCCGAAACCCTGAAGGTTTGAGGAAGACTAAGGTAATTTTATTAAATCTTACATTACGATTTTATTTTTGTGCTAAGGACATCTTTAAGACTAAACAACTTGTTGTCATTAATGAAAACGCGCTAGCAAAGCCTATTAATTTGTCAACCTATTTACTTAAAGCATAAAGCTATACTAAATTTATTGTTTCCATCACAATGGAATAGAGATGGTATTTCTCTGTATACCTATAAATAGGTACATATGTATGTACTAAAAACGCCGCGACAATATATATACGAAGGTGTTTCACTTAACAAAATTGCATGCCTTCAATATTTTTCCAGAGATGGAAGTTATTTTAAGCTGCTAAGTAGTTGATTGATGGCACTAAGTCTCAAAACATGCGACAAAACAGAAAGTTGTCAATGCTCAACAGAGTCAGTAGCCAGAAGGTATAAATACAGACTAATATCATTAGCATGGTATGTACATTTATTATGTCTTCAGGTGGAGTGCATATTGCCAAAGGGGTTCATCCACTATAAGGTACATCTGAGGAGGAACTGGTATCGTCTCTAGCACGGCTATAATGGGTATAGCGCGTTAATGTCGTCGGCTCGAACATGTACTATTGAATGGAAGCATTTATGTATGACGCTCAGCTTAGGCTAGGCTTACATATTTCAAGATCGTCACATACAACTTCTTAGGTCTTATCACGTCCACGTTGAGCACTATTGCCGGGTATGGAAGAAAAAATTAGGATGATGTCCGTAAATACTTCCGTTTTCCATAATAAATCCGACAATATGAGAATGAAGCTGTAGAAATGTCAGGCAAAAGAGAAAAAATTACGTTTTCGTTCATTCATAAAATGCCTCATGTACCTTCTCTAGGTCAAGTAGTCAGGTAACAAGTAAATTTAATTTGTTGATTTTACTTACATATTTGAAAATTCAAGCTTGCACTAGGTAGTTAGTTTATGATGCGTTTAAATAGGGTTACCATTGGTTTCAAGGAAAATAAACCATGAGTAACATTTATAATCTATAATTAGCGCAGCTAATTGAATGGTTTGCTTATTAGAATTATGTATTTAAATTCACAGGATCGGGGAGGAGGGGAGAGTATTTTACAGATAAGCTTAGTGTGAGCACTAATAAGAGTGCAAACAGTTGAACCGAACAGGGTACGAGCTAAATTTGGTTGTACAAAATAGAATAAAGTAAAGTTATCCCGTTGAGCTCCTATTTCCAGCAAGGGATTAGTATAAAAATTGATAAGGAGGTAAGGTAATACTTAACACAAGAAATCATATTCAAACTAGATACATACAGAGAAAAATTGTTAGTCGAACTTAAATCACAAGTTAATCCACTCACGTTGGGTCTTAACCGCATCCATCGTACATATACATCACCAAAACACGGTAACTTTCAAAATCATCGAAGATTCCCTTACAACATCCATAAGCTCAAACAGTATTCCAAGGAAGACTTTTTCGGGTCCAGAGAATGCAATTTTCCTGACTCAAATGATATATTTCAGTGTGGGCAGCAGATATGGTAGGCTCCTCTACTATTGCAAAGAAGCTTTTCTGCACACCGACAAAAACCTTTATAGCCATTCGCATATCTGGTGCTATATGTATGTATACGTACTTAGCATAGAAATTTTACCGCCAGTAAATCAAAGTATTTTCGATTATTCCTCGTGATAAGTGATCAATAAAGATTTTTTCTTCATATGTAAGTGAGAGCTGCCTGACGCGAATACGTACAACCCTCGAGAAATACTTCCCAAGCCTTGAAACAGAAATCTATATGTATGTGTGCGTTGGGAGTCCGTTCTCTAAAATGTTCTATATTGATACTTATAGAAAAGTGCCAAACATTGACTTTATATATGCTATAGAGCCTGAACTACTATCCATACAGGAAAATAGTCTTCTAGTAATTTGAAGCTTAGTTCCTTACCTTCCCAAAGGCTACACTTACTATATACCTTACTTAACAAAATAATAAAATAGTTTTGATTACAAAGTAACCTTACCATTTTACGCTCACTAACTCTCAGCTGAGTGCGTATGTGCAGCCGTAGTCCGAATCTGTCGGCAACTACATTCGATATCATCAACCCGCGGCATGTCATGACGGCACAACGCAATATGCAATGATTACTCAGCCGAGAGTTTTTGTTTGAGAAATCGGTCATTTGGTTAAGATAAGTTTTTTTAAATAATTCTGTTAGGAAAGGTATACAAATTTTATTTCGATAGGGAAGATAAGAAAGCAAGCTTAAGATTATCAGAACACCATTTTTCTGTATGAATAGTAGTTTAGGGCGGTGGAGCTATTCAAATCAAACTTTTGTCAGTTTTACATAAGAACACTGCAAATATTTTAGAATGATAGGACTCCGTTGGGGCTCTCATGTGGTAGTGATAGAGTCTGTTTCATGGCTTATGAAGTATTCTCGAGGGTTTTGACTAGACGGAATAAAATTTCTATCGAAACATTTTCTGTAAATTTCTAAGAAGAAATGAATGCTTATTGCTCATCTACGCGTCTATGCTCATAAGAATTGTCAGAGTCCCGAGCTCCCGTAGTCGGCCTCCAATAATGCATAAAAGTTTTATGGAAAAAATTTCCGATAAATTTTTAAGAAAAACTTGAGATCTTCCCTACATCAGGTTGGGGCTTCGTTGATTTTATATTGAAGTGAGGCTGGCGCCTCTACAATACAACAAGTAACTAAGTCAAACTTCGTTTCTCAATCACTATATATTTTATACACAAGGCTAATACAATACTTGTATTTCCTCCTTTATTCGTTATTATGTCCGCTGGGCTTCTTGGAATAGACTTTCAATTAAACTTGATGGAATTTCGTTCCAAAGCTTTTCTACAGCTGTCCAAAGTTCGTGGATATTGCGAGCATGAGTTTTGTGAATTTTCTTATCAATGTAGTCCCAGAGATTTTCGATAGGCTTCAAATTCGGACTTTGAACAGACAAGTTGTTGAAAAGTTTAATGTTGTGTTCTTGAAACCAGGTTTTAGTCTTACGAGCCCAAAGTCCAAAGTCATAATCAAACCATCTTCCAAAATTTTTGTATAAATATCCGAATTTATTTTAACGTCTCGATTCATTTTCACCAGCTTTCCAATTCCTACTGCCGAAAAACAACCTTATACCATAATTCCTTGGTTACCCTTTGTTGTCGTTTGGACGCACTGACAATTATATTATTCTCCACACCACCTAATCAAGTTTCTGAACGATCTGCTGAAAGACAAAACATTGGCTCATCAGACCACAAAACTTTCAACCAATCTAATCTACGTTTTTCGTTCTTTGATCCATTCGATACTGAGCTATTTTCAGCAGCGGAATTCATTTGAAGCGAAAACTCTGAAACCAAGCCTTTTTAAAATAACGGCAAACAGTGCGCTTATTAACTTGAGATTCTGATGCCATTAAAGAACTTGTTGAGACCTCCACAAAATTAGTTTTATTTTTCTTACGCATGAACAGCTTTAACACATGTGAGTATCTTTCCTATCAATATCCACGATTTTCCTCCCTCCACTCTTGCGGAATCTCGGATGACTCGTTATGATTTCCCACCTTATGTAGCTTTGTGAGTTTCACTCAAATTTTTACTGCAGCAATAACTTTTGAGATGAGATACCTTTATATTGTTTTATTTTCAATAATTAATATAAAATCTATTAACCTAAAGGGGTGTACTACACGAATCATGTTGCATTTGCTTGTTAGTGAAATTGCACTTAAATTTAATAAATTTTTGAAAATATAAAAGCTAATCTGAATTAAGGTCACATATACCATATATATATATAATGAATTCTTCTCCAAAGCTGTTTTTAATGTTGAGTTGGGAAAGGCCTCCATCGGACGGTCTTCCTGATAATTTTTCAACGTCTACATACAAGAAGATTGCTATGCACCACCAAAAGTACGATACTGTACTCTCTTTAATTATAGCACTTGACTCAAGACTTCTACACTTGTAAGTCATATAGAAAATAAATAATATTCAAATACTTAAATACTTGCCTCAAATAAAAGGAGCAAATAGTAAGACTAGCATATACGACACCAGTCTGGTCTGAAGTCCACCATCGAATTCGACCAATTCTTCTTGCTGCACATCAAACGAAGCCCCAAGAAAATGGAAATAAAATGATTATCTGATTGGAACAATGTCTAGTTATGATACAAAATACATACATCGTCAGGTTGGTAGGAAAACGAAATCTTAGTTCTTGGCTAGCAATTGAAAGTTCTTCCTTGAAAAGTGGCTTATAAGCTTTAAATGTACGTGCAATCAAATATATCTATAAGAAATTTGGTTTTGAAAAGGCAAATATAAAAGCACCTTGTGACTGCAGTACCAATACTGTTTGCCAATACTGTTTGGCATTTGCAGGTACTGTCGAACGAAACAAAATTACAGAGTGAAAATATTCTTATGTTTATCTATTGATTTCATTTTTTTTTTTTTAAAGAGAATAAATTTGTTTTGTTTATGAAGTGTTGAAGTCTCTCGAAGATTGCATTTAAAGCTTCCGGAAAAAACTTGCAGAAATTGTTGATTTAGGAATCGGTAAAATCGATCTAAAGATGCGAAGCTGGCACCCACCCGTTGCAATATAACACAAAATTATTTCTAATTTGTGTTTAGTAGTAATCGCTTTGCGTATATTAGCTCAAACATTTTTATTAAAAATTAAAGTGCCCTTCATTAATTTTCAATATTTTATACTATGCAGGATATTAAAGATGAACTTCTTCTTTCAAACGTATTTCAATCTTTCAAGTACCTTGGGCGTTCTTTAATCCACAGTCTCGCTCCCATTAACTTCGTTTTTTTTTACTCCGTTCTTTTAAATTTTTTTATGCCATGAGAACATCATTTATGTATTAAATAAATAGTCGAAAACAAATCTTCTCGTGACCCCATTTAGTAGTCAATTTCACCACCAAAGTAAATTGGATATTTTGAGTTGTTGAAATAACACTTTACGTGTAAACAATGTTGCTACTTAACTTGAAGTTCTAATTTATTTATCACAGTAGTTTGTACAGTATAGTGTGGTCACTACTCATAAATATAAACGTCACTTAACAAAACAAAACGAACTACTGAGAAGGCCCAGAATTCATTCTGGATTCTCAGGTCTTCTTAGGAAAACATGCAGTCTAAAATGTCATCCTGAACTGGATGTAAAAGACAATAACCAAGCCAAAATGTATATACATATAAATACTCCTAAATGGCGACAAGAAATCAAAGAAGCTAGATCTGAGCCATATAAACTGCCATCAATGTTAAAACTCCTTTGCATTTCGGGTTAGTCCAAGATTCCATAATAAGTACTGACATATAGTCTAAGTAGCTTTACGTGAGCACCTGCCAAGTATGGCCTAATCTAACGACATTATTCGTGCACGGATTAATTATAATGCAAGATTCAGCGCCCTCATGAGACATTTCTGCCTCTATTATTCCCATGGATCAGTACATGCTTAGTTTTCCTACTGGTAGGGGCGAGACCTATCTAACATCTCTGACCGATCTTTGGGTCACAGCGCCCGTTTGAATAAACGCAACTCCACGTCGAGAAAAAATACTCTCTCTGCCCGCGATATGGGCCACCAACAGCCACCATTTTGCTCCCATCAAGTTGTCTCACCATGTCGGGGTGGAAAACTTAAGTTTACCGCGATCTCCCGACCCAGTCGCACTAAACTAAACTAAACTAAACTATGCCTACCTAAATGGTATGGCTTCGTAATTCAGGCCCTAGGACCGTGGATACTTCCGGTAGAATCTTCATGCAGATATTCTTTTATATATATAAATCGGACTTAAGATCTTATTGGCAACATTTATAAATAGACGCTGTCAGCGGGGACCACGTGAAGGGTAAGATATGCCCTTCGATTCTAGAGAGGCTTGAGATTACAGCCTGTAATCTTGTAACTGCAATGAGTACTAGACATACATATAAAAACTACTATCATGCATACTTAACTTCTCAAATCCATTAAGCTTCAACAACCTAGGTCCTTGCCCTAGGGCATTTGTTTGAGATCTTATTTATATTCGATTCTTGTGAGCACATAAATTCCTAATACATACATGACCTCGTTGCCATTGTACCGTACTATAGTGCCCACTAAACCGAAAATCTAATTTTTGTCTCACAGCGAATCGCGCATGTGAGCACAGTGAGTACTACAGTGCCCACTTTGTGATATGATATCCAAAGCACTTCTGAGTCTCAACAATACTCCAACAATACAACAATTTTTGTCGATACGTATACATAATTTCCTTTTACATATCTTTCTAAATGGCAGCAATTCACGTCACAAACTCCCTTCCGCCGCCGATAAGCACTGACAGTAAAATTTGAGTAATATAATTTTTATATTATCATAAAAGTATTGCCTCATAAAAGATTGCTTCCGTGATTCCTGCAAATAAAGTGCTTACTTTGCAAAATTACATACAAATTATTAGAATTGTGTAATTTTTTAGACAGTCTGTCGAAAGCTTTATCTGAAATATGAATAGAAATAAAAATTGTTAATAATTGTGAAGAGCTGTGAGTGCTATAATTAATGAGTGTTAAAAATAATGAAAGTAAAAAAATAAAAGTTAAATCATTTGAAGTGTGGATATTGTTATCCTTTAATTAGCATGTCCTCTTATTTCAAGAAAAAATTTCTTTTCTAGAAGTGGCAAAATAAGTAAATTGCGTACGACTCTCACGGTAGCCTTGGGGGAATACTAAATACACCACCTTTATACTTGCAAATATAAAAACAAGTTAGACTAGACTAGATATAGGCTCTATCTATACCTAAACTTTTGAATGCTGAAGATGAAAAATAAGATCATCAATTAGTTTCGTAGTTATCCCATCCTGTGTAAATATTTACCATAAAAAAAGGAAAAAAGTTAGAATTGGGCTAAGAACATTTTTTGCGATTCCCTAGATGAATGCCCATTATGTAATTTCGTATGGTTTGACTGGTTTTTCGTATCTACCTATATTTGGTTTGTCAAACAATAAAAATGATTATAACTAATTTCATAGAATATGATATACAATAAAAAAGTCTAGGACTGATCGTTTTCACACATATACTATCAATTTTAGCTGTGTCCTTTTGTGTCCACAGAACAGAGCAGAACAAAAGACACACAAAAGAACGCCTCATACATTTTCATAGAAAGATTTAAATGAAGCGAACAGTACAAATAGTTCGCTTCAATCGACAGAACAATTTGTTCTTTCCAGTATATGGGAGTTAAAGAACAAGGTACACAATAGAACACAGCTTTGTATGGTTGCCCAATTTTACCCATCTTTATGTATGATAATACCAAAAACGGGTTGTCTGATTTTATTGCAATTGTATTTCTGGTTTTATCAAAACGCAGTGTACAAACTTTCAGTTTTCGCATTCTCATTTTTGTATTCAATTTTCAAACTTAAATCTGAAAATTTGTTGAAAAGGTTGTGTAGTGTACAAGATTTCAGATCTCTAAGTAAGTGCTCGAGTTATCGCGAGGAAATCAGATAGACAGACTGACATGCAAAAATCAAAATAATTTTTCATATTATGCTTGCGTGTCTAATCCACTTTGCTCTACCATGACAAACTTAGTATACACTATGTTCTATGAGATTCCATTATTTTCGGTATAAATAGCATGGTTAAGAGCGATTCGGGATCAAGCAATCAGTTTATAAATGAACTCTCGATCGACCGAATTGTATATTTAAATTCAAATGTGTCTGTGATAACTGAAAACTGAATGAATTATGCCAGATTGTGATGGAACATAAGTAATTACGTTATCGATTACACTGTGTTGCAATGAAAATATACTTTTGACGAGACTTAGTGGAGGTTGTAAGTCTAATGGAACTAAAAGTAGTAGTGGTATAGAAGAAATTTCTCATACATCCCCAAAATCTCGTTTTAAACCAAAAAAACCGTTATTAGGTAGGTCCACGTATGTATATAATAATTTATAACTCCGCCATTTTTTATCCGATGGCGATTTTTTTGTGGTATTTGAAAGAAAAGAGATAGGCCTTTGTAACTATATATCCCTTATTTCATTATGATGATCGCAAAGTTACAGTCGAGAACATTTCGAAGTTTACCATTTTGTACAGATTTTTTCAACTGTGACAACAATTTGATGGCATGTTTTGTTCTATATTATTTTTTTTTTTTTGTTGATATTTTTAATAGCGATTCGATTACTCGTCTAATAAGCTTTTATTAAGAGGAGTCAGTACCAAGATTTGCAAGTTTCATACATTTTTCAATGCGAATTTCTGCCAAACTGTTAGAAGCAGAATAATGATTTATACCTTAAATCAAAGATAACAAAGAGGTTTCGTGAACAACGTCGGGAAAAATAAAAAATAAATGTATTGGAATGGAGATTTTAGCTCGGAAACTTCTAAAAAATGGTAAAAATTGAAATTTTTTAAATCAAATTCCTGTTAGTAAGTATTCCCATTTCTCTAGATTGTGACTATTTTAGAAAGATCGTCGAGTTTTTTAATTTTTAGTGGCGCCTTTTTTAATTATTTGACTCTAATAGTGTTTGCTTTTTCTCCCGATATTTCACCGACGAGAAATTGCAATATTTCGTTGAAAGTTGTTGAAATACAAAGCAAAATAATATATTTAACAAATATGTGCAAAAAAAAATTAGGGGAGCTAATTCTCGTTAAAAATTTTCAAATTATTTGAACCGCAAATTTTCATTTTTTATGGTTTTGTCGGATGTTGGGTTTCTGTATTTTACGCTAGATGTCTCTAATGTGGTTTGTGGTATAGGTCTAGGCTAATTTTATATGAATTTTATCACTTTCAGGACACAAATCGACATATAGTAAATTTTATTGCCTACAGGGTCGCTGGTATCTAAATTGAAACTTTTGCTGAGTACTGACTCCTCGGGATATAACATAACCGTTTTGGTAAAAAATAATTTTTTTTTTTTTTATTAAAGTAGAGGTAATTCTGGAAATTTTGGTACAATTTTAAGCAAATCACACTACTACAAGTGGGTCAAATTAATTTTTGAAATCGAACACTCCAGGTTGATTTAAGTACCCGATGAGCCTAAAAACACATGTCATTTTCATGTTATATTTAGCTTTCAGTCTTTTTGAACATATCGATATGAAACGATACAAAATCGGCGGTAAAACCGAATTCGTCAGAAAAACTGCTCTCCTGAAAAGTACCTTTTCTCGGAAACCGTAATAAATATCGCGACACTTTTTTTTCAGGTGATGCAGCTAATATCTGTGAATATTTTGGGTTAATCACATGTTTAAAAATATGCACCAAATTTCGAGAAAAAAAACGTTTTTACGGAAAAAAAGGGCTACCTTTTTTTACATTGGTTTTTTTATGCTACGATTCAACAAAATTAAATATCGAAAAAGTAATCAACTCAAATTGTTCCTTAATCCTCTGGGAACAGCTGGAAACCAAAAATTTGAAAATCCAAGCACTAGTTACGGAGAAAAAGAACATTCAATGACCTCAAAAACTAATAAAATTGAATTAAGTCTGGTATAAAATTAAAGCTTAGAATCTACTGATCAAAACAAAAAAACAATCGCTTCAGTTGACAAAATACTTCCCGAGATAACAAGGAGAGAACGAAGCTCGGGCGTTATCAGGTGGACAGACGCCAAAACGGTTATACACCCCTTAATAGGAGTCAGCATTCAGCAAAAGTTTCAATTTAGATACCAGCGAGCCTGTAGGCAATAAAATTTACTATACGTAGGATTGTGTCCTGAAAGTGAGAAAATTCATATAAAATTAGCCTAGACCTAGACCACAAGTTACATTAAAGACATCTAGCGTAAAAGATAGAAACCCAACATGAGACTATTTAAGACGAAAACTGAAAATTTGCAGTTCAAAGAAATTGAAAATTTTTAACGAGACTTAACTCTCCTAATTTTTTTTTTTTTTTTCACATAATTGTGAAATATACTATTTTGATTTGTATTTCAACAACTTTAAACGAAATATTCCAATTTCTCGTCGGTCAAATATCGGGAGAAAAAACAAGTACTATTAGAGTCAAATAATTAAAAAAAAGCGGAACTAAAAATGAAAAAAACTCGACGTTATTTTCTAGATCTGGGCTTTATCTTTCTAAAATAATCACAATCTAAAGAAATGAGAATACCTACTAGCAGGAATTTGATTTAAAAAACTTCAGTCTTGACCATTTTTTACAAGTTCCCGAGCTAATATCTCAATTGCAATACATTTTTTTTTCTCGAAGTTATTTACTAGACATCTTCGTTACCTTTAATTTAACGTATAAATCATTATTATAGTACAAATAGTCTGCCAGAAATACGCATTGAAAAATGTATGAAATTTGCAAATATTGGCACTGACTAAAATCGATCAAAATTTTACTGAGTTATCGAATTTTTGCTCATTAAGCGGCTACAAAAGTTGAAGAAGCTTAGTGGGGTTTAACCGTGAAAACTGCGAAATCGTGAAACAATGCAATAAATAACAACAACAAATTCAACAGCCGTTGTCAGCAACACCAATTTAGAATTAAGTTTCATGACACATGCCTACACGTCGTTGAAGCACAGGACGGACGCAAGAGCGATCTTATAAGGTACCGTTTTTCTCCTTTTGAGATACTTAACACTAAAAAAAGAAGTTGATATTATCGTCAGCAGCTATTAATTTATGTGTGGATTTTCTCCTTGGCTGATGACGTGTCTAGGCTGAAATTAAAATATTTCAAAAATTAAGCACAAAGCTTATTGGGTGAATGTTGAGATTTAGATTAAAACGAAACCACGCCCAATTTTCATTATTACCTGATCAACAATGCGGAAAGAGGACGAGTAACAGGTAGTTATTAAGAGGATAGAATCCATGAAACGCGATGACGTACACCAGAATGAACAGCCCCACTAATTGGTGACCATGAGATTATTTCAAATCAAGGCTACTAAAATTTATATTAAGAAATTATACCTAATTACTGAATTTATTCTTATAAATATTTATTTGATGAGAATATAATTTGTAAAAGTTTTTGAACCACTTTTTAAATTTACTGAAAAAGGAAATTGAGAAGTATTCGGAGCAGTGTTTGACAAAATGTAATCTGATTGATGATTAACGATTACGATTACAATTAGTAGTCTGTAATCATGATTATAGATTAATAGTTGGTATTTATCAGTATTCACTTTTGGCAATTAATCAAATATAATCGTAATCATAATTACATGATTAAATTGTTAGATTACAAATGAACATTTTCAAGAGATTTTAATAAATATTATAGTTAAAAGCAAACAAACATTGTTGTATTACTATTCCGTAAGATTTTAAACATTTATAATGACACATAAACAAATGTTTGTGACTACACATTTCAAGTGGACGGGCAATTAATATATTCTGATGTTCTGTGGATCGGCAAACTGTAATAGTCACATATACTTTCGGAAAAAATGTTCGAAAAGAGTTGATGCTTCGACCAACTTTTTGAGCTATCTTACCGATTTGGCTTAAATTTTATTCAGCTTATTGCGTTATATAAATTGTTAATGCAATTTAAACATTTTATCAAAATTCCACTTATAGCGGAAGTTACAGCTCTTTGAAAATTGCAAAAAATACCAATTTTTGGCCTTTCGAACTAACTTGAAAAATGCATGTCTCCGCGTTATACTAAACCTGCCGTCGATTGGTTCCACACGTCTGGAGTTAAAGGACAAAGTGAAATACCTAGGTATTATACTAGATAAAAAGTTAAACTGGAAACCACACCTCAAAGACAGGCGCGAACAAAGCTCTTAGAGTTTTCGCAATGTGCCTGAGAGCGGTAGGGAAGAAATGGGGACTCAAACCACGGATAATCCTATGGATATACATTTGCGTCATTCGATCCATGTTAACCTTCGGTTCAGTGGTGTGGTAGAAAGCAATGGACTTCGCCGATCGATTCAAAGACTGTAACTTCTCCGCGTAAGCAGCTCTTTAAAGTCAACTAGCACTCGGGCTCTGGAGGTGAGGTTATCTTTAACATACACCCGGTGCAAATACATATTAAGCAGGGGACGCCGACTACAGCGCTAAGACTGCATCTTAATCTTGGCTGGCTTCATACGGGAACAAGAGTTCCACATGAATCCATTTATGAGTTCGTGCAGTCTATCGCACCTGGCATCGACAGGGACAGTGACCACCAACTCGTGACCATGATGAAAAGCAATTTTGAATCTAGAATTCCATCCAAGACAGAATGGGAATCACATTCCGTGCTTCAACCATTGACAAACCCTATTAGAATTTATACTGATGGCTCTAAATCCGATGAAGGCACCGGAGCTGGAGTTTTCTGCGAAGAGCCTGAGATTGAAATCGCCATTCGCCTTGAAAGCCATGCCACGGTTTTCCAGGCAGAAATCAAAGCCATTCTTGAAGCGGAAAGCCACCTCCTTAACTCAGACACTGAGAACAAGGAGCTAGCCATCTGTTCAGACAACCAAGCAGCTGTCAAGGCTTTGTCTAAGCCCTTTATAACCTCCAAACTATTAATGAAGTGCAACACCACCCTGAACTCCCTTTCTCAGAATAACAGGGTGATATTGCAATGGGTGCCGGGCCACAGCAACATTAGCGGGAATGAAAGGGCGGACGAGCTTGCTCGTCTTGGTGCAGCCTCGAAAGTAATCTGCCTCGACACTCGGGATAGCACCAAAACACCTTGTCTCAATCAATTCAAGCTGGGCTGACCGCCAACACAGTCGCCTTTGGTTAGAAGACCCCTCGGGTAGAGCAACAAAGGAACTGTGAGGTAAACCAAACCTAAATCAAACGAATAAGCTCCTAGGACTTAACAAACCAACCCTGAGAACTCTTATGTACATTCTCACTGGGCACTCGTCTCTCAGGGATCACCTTCACAGGATGAGACTTGTTGATGATCCTACATTCAAAGGTTACGGAGAGGAGTCCGAAACAGTCACCCACTTTCTTTGTCGCTGTCCGGCACTCTCAGGAATACATCCCGACACACACCTCCTGGACGAGTTACACGATGGCGGCAAGGAGGGCTAGGGGCCAATACTGACATTTATAGGAGCGTCCGGTTGGGACCTAAGAGCGATCGCTTATGGGTCTTAAGGGTGAACAATGGGCCTTGATTTGGCCTACGTTCAGGGAATCCCTCAGGTTCCCAAAATTCTGTTTCAATCAATCAATCAATTAATATACTAAAATGGAGCTTCAGTTGAAAACGAATAATATTTCGCCTGGACCATTTCTATGGTAATATAACAGTATGTAAATATGAAAATCAAGAAGAAGAATATATTATATATCAGAATATATGTAATTGCTTATTATTACATCGTTAATTACTTTCTAATCAATAAACAAGGGTCCAAATCCAAGTTGTTAATCACAAGATTTTTCTATAATAAAAATTCTTACGATCACAGATTGTTTATTTTCTTAGAAGTACAATTTTAAAATCTCTTCATTTATAATCTAAAAATTTTATCATGATTACAGTTACATTTGATTAATCATCAATCACCTTATGATTACATTTTATACTTGATGTAATCGTGATTAATGGATTAATGGGTAATCATGATTGATTGAATCATATTTATTAAACTGATTACAAAAGTAGTTGATTACGCCCAGCAGTAAGGAGAATTGTATTCTTTAAATTTTCAACAAATGCATTATACTTCGTTAGTAAAGGAACACACCTAATAGTGTTAATTTATAAATTATTTTTATTTCATAAAGAAATTCTCATTATAAATTTGTCGTAAAAACTCTTGAACATTGTTGGAGAATTCATTGGTAATCATAATTATTTTATGATACAAAAACAATTACATAATGGTAATTAATTATATTAATAATATATATATAATATATAATAATAATAATTAATATAATTATTAATTCATTGTCGCTAACTAACAAAAGTTCTTGCAATAACAATTTATGAATTGCTTAAGTATGTTCATAAAAAAAAGCACTAGAAAAAAAAATCAAATCAAATTCAAGAAACAATAATTCTGGGAAATGGGGAAATTGCGGGTGTTACAGGTTTATATTTTCTACTTTTTTTTTTTTCTTCAGTCTACCCACCGGTTATGGTGAATACAAGACGTAGCATAGCCATATTACACTGAAGGTTGTCCGAGATGTGTTTCCATGTTGAGCAACCAGAAATCTCTCAAGTGAAGATCTTTGGGTGAGAAGATAGATTTGTTTCCATTTTATCTGTTTGCTTTTAGCTAAATGTGCTATTAAAGCGTTTTGTTTCGAGGGGGAATCGATCAATAAAAGTAGTTAGTTGTCGACAGTGTAAATTTCAAGTTTGATTTGTCGTATTTAAGTGAAATTAAAAATTACCACTGAATAAGGAAATTTAAGCTGGCACGACTTGAATGCATCATAAACGGAGCAAGTAGTTTTCACGCAAGCTGAATACAGTGTTTAATGAGCGCCTTTAAAAGTTGTAACAATTCACTTTTGAGAATAGATTTTCTTAATAAGTATAAAGTTAATATATAGGAAGGGCTCAAGTATGATTATGATCTCATGAATCAAATAATATTCATATAAAATTGTTTCACACTGTCTACATTTTTGGTGTGAAAGGAAAAGTATATGATTTGCAGATGAAGAAAAATTTTCATTTTCAATAGTCATCCTACTAGAACACATCTAGTGGACTAAAATGCATAGTTTAAGCTTTCTTTCCGTCTTAAAAAAAAAAAATAGTAACATGGCCCATTTCGACCAATGTATTTGTGTTTTGAATTTTTAATGCGCCTTTTATATCTTCATTTTGTTTACTTGGATTTTATTAAAATTCTCAAAGCGTTATCGTTTTCTTTTTTGCGTTTCGCATTTGTTCAAGTGCAAAACTTACATTCTACGTATGATTTGATTTTATACTTCGACTCCGACGCATGAGCTGCTTTTACCATTGACGCGACTGCCTGTGTTTTCTGTGACAACGGAACTACTGATAATAATTAACTTTCTTAATGTATTTAAAATACAAGTTCACGAAGAGTGTAGGAATTTGTACTTGCTTAAACGGTCTATGCGTATGCGCCGCAGACGATGGACGTCCATTGAACTTGGCACAAGTGAAATCAGAAGTACACTTATATAGTATACTGTACGGCACGTAGCATTGGACTTATACTTCCTATTTCACACCTTTTATATTTGACGGGAAATTTTCATTTTTAATAGAAAACATCCTTGTTAAGGGAATATTAAAAATTTCTTCGCACATGGAACGACTTGATAGCGGTAGCGGAAGCTTGAAGTAAGATAATACAGTGAAGTTGAGGCATCACGTTACATTCTATATAAGAAGGATTTGAATAACTTACAACTGACAGATACCCATAGGTAATATCCATCTTTTGCTGGGTTTTTTAATAGAGTATCCAATTGTCTTTTATTCAATTTCTATACTCCCATTCCTCTTGAATAAATAAAATATAATTTTTCACCCTCTTCAAAAGGCCATTACGATGTGCTTAACTAATTGACAATAGATGAGGCTGACATATCACTAAATGGTCATTGTGAAAAAAAATCGCACCAAGAAACTAAAAAATATCCTCAAATATAGGTGAACGGAATATTAGCGCACAAATAAGGTGGACACAATTAGAGCAATGTACGGAACATAGTCAATTAACAGCCTGCGGATACCATAAGAACAACCTGAAACCAAAGTTATACGGCCGACAGGAATTGCAAATGATAAAGCAAAAGATGAAATCTATACCCTTAATGTAGGTACTTTTTCTAATTCGTTATAAAAACTAAAAAAAAAAAAAAAAAAAAAAACAGCTGTGATATTGGCATTGCGATTTTCAGTGCACGAATTTCAATTACAAAAATTATTTAAAATTTTAGTTACAGCAATAAAAGTTCCATAACAAATGAGCTATTAATCGTCTTCCTATGACAGATATTTCGGAAGGTTAAGAGCTTTTAATGATATGAAAATGACAGCTCTTAAACATATATGTATATCGATTGTACATTATACTATAGTATATAAGGTATACATTAAAGTATACATATTTTTTATTTCATAGTTTATTTAGCTTTGAATTATTTTTAAAACAAATTTCCTTCGTTAACATCTTGTACAGGAGAGTAAATAGTAAGAGGCCTAACATAGATCCTTGAGAAACACCGAATAGCCCACATCTAGCTACAATACATCAATAAAAATCAAATAAGGATAATGGTCAGTCGTTGGGTCTATATAATACCCTAAACAGACTACAACATCAATACAGTTTCAAAATGTGACGAAACTTGGATTTAGGACCCCCCCCCCTCCCGCGGGAAATAACAATTAAGTGCCATTCCATAAAAATAGTAAGAAATTCTATCTGTAATGTTCAGCTGCCAAAAGATGTAGCAAACATCGCCAAATACTTCGAA
The DNA here is from genome assembly GCA_963924295.1 of Dioctria rufipes. Taxonomy (NCBI): domain Eukaryota; kingdom Metazoa; phylum Arthropoda; class Insecta; order Diptera; family Asilidae; genus Dioctria; species Dioctria rufipes. Next base: position 24,828,112 of record OZ002745.1, on the reverse strand, counting down.
GTTCCTCTTAATATCAATATTTTTTGAGTACACAAAAGTTACTTAGACCCTGTTTAGACGGGTCAGTATCCTGCCTCTGCCCCACGAGAACTTATTGGTAAGATGATAGTTGGGGGTAGGAATGAAGCAACATCCTACCTATATATTTCGTGCAGCACAGGCAGTGTTGGGCAAAATGTAATCTGATTAATGATTAACAATTACAATTAACCATGTAATCTGTAATCAGATTACTTTGTAACAGATTACTAATGTAATCCATTTCCATAATTACATAATGTAATCGATTAACGTGTAATGTGATTATAAGTTAATCTGATTACACATTAATCGATTACAAGTTAATCCCACTACATGTTAATCTAATTAATGTGATTACATTTAAGATATTTAAGATATTTAAGATATTTGTATTCTAGTTCTTCATAAATCTCCCTAAAACTAATTTCGTACGAGAACAATACTATTTCCTTTCAATTCATTTCATTATATTATTAATTACTTTTAAGTAATCTACAAAGTAATCTGTTACAATGTAATTAGATTACAAAATAATCTAATTATATTGTAACAGATTACACATTTGATAGATTACATATTCTCTCATAAGTAATCTGATTGATATGTAATCGAATACAATTTAATTAGATTACTTTGTAATTTGACTAAACTGTAATGGAATTATTAATTAAATTACACTGCAATCAGATTACGCCCAACACTGGGCACAGGCAGCATAGTCACCTGTCTAAACTGGGTCTTAGTAATCGCTAAAGTCTTCTTATACATGACATCCTGTTGTTCTGAATAGACTTATTCTATAAGTATAAGGAACTGGATATAAGTTTATTAAACCAAAGTATAAAACAACGTAAGTTAAAAAAAAAAAAAGACAAGAAAACCCTGGCAACACCAAATTCCAAGTTGAAGAAATTGATCAGCAACAATACTCCAGACTCAAAGTTTACAAGTTTCCAATAAGACACGATGAAATTGATCACTCAGCTAAGTCAGGTATGAACGAATCAGTCTTTCGCAGATCGATTGACGGATTGGATGCTCCAGTCTAGAGCTCGTGAAAGAGTTGACCGACGACAATTCTATCTATATCAGTTGTTATTATATGAGAAAAAAAATTTCCTTTGAACGTAAAGATAATAACTATCGTCGGAGATTTGTATTTTTTTTTTGTTTTTAGTTTTACTAATAAACGGAAATCAAAAGTTAAAGTGTTTCAACTACATATGTAATATACATAATTGTAAAAGTTATATATACCTTTATAAGTTTGCTCGTGACGAAAGTACATATGTACATTGTTGCAGTTAAATATCAGTTAACGAAAATTATTATTCAGTGCTTGGTCAAAAATCATTTTTTAATAAGAAGATAAAAGTTCTCCACCCATCAACAACGCCGATATATACCCGCGCATTCAAGGATTATTAAAGAGCTGCGCTCAGATTAATCACCGTCTTCAAGCCACTTATTTCCGTGGTAATTGCAGAGAGCGAGGATTATTGATTCAGTGACCGGTCCCAAGAGTATATCAAAGATCGAACAGGTAATATATATGGCATATATATTATGATAGGGCGGCTTATGCTAAGGATGAAAAGATAAATATCCTCGGGCGATTGATTTTTCGATGATATTCATTCTCTTTCGATAATAAAAAACGTTCAAACTGCAAATTGAGATGAAGATAATTGAGTATAAAAAATATCCTCACGAATATATAGGTAAATATGTACGTTGCAATGGGTAGGTACCATTGTGGGAATTTCGGATTTTGAGTTATTAATAAGATTGGCGGACTTATTTTTCTGATTTCATGTGATGTGATATAAGGCCGCTTTATTTGGGGAATGATAGTTTGAGGACAAGAATTCGGATTTTTTTGGGAGAATTTATGTTTGCTGTATTAATTGTGATACTTTTTTATTATTTTATTTATGATGAAATATACGGGTGTATTGTGGATTCGAACTCAGGTTCATCATCAAAAAAAAAAAAACCAAGCTAACAACAGCGTACTCAAAAGGAAAATTACTTTGGGTCTCTCGGCGAATTTAATGAATTTCATATGTATGTAAATGCTGCAGAGCATCGAAAGGTATGGTATGTATACGTTAAATTTTTAATCGTCAGAAAACGATTTTTGGGAAGTGATTTTAAGAAAATTGTATTTAACATAATCACCGTCCTATTTACCACAAGGTTGTTAGGGTGATTTCATTTCTTAAAACTTGTACTTGAGCTAGATTTTGATTATCTACATAATACGAGTTTTATTAAAATTGAAGATTCGATTCTTATAAAATGAGATTCTTTGTCAGTTTTATTAAGGCCAGAAGTATGATTTCATAATACGAGTATTATTTCATTTAAGATTTTAGATACATATAATTACAATAGTTAACAAGAAAAATATAATTTTTTTCATTCAATCTCATGCCCATTCCCTCGAGCAATGCCTACAACTATTATTAGCCTGCTAGTTTATGGTTTGTTTCTCCTTTTCCATGAGTATTGCTTGGCTCGCTAAAAATTACAAAAATTCCTGATTTGATTCGAGTTTCGAGCAAAATACAAATTTAAACATTGTATAAATATTATACCTCGGTTGTGAAAAATAAAATTCGGTGACAATAATTGTTTATCTCTAGCACTGGCATCACGATTAATTCTGAAGTTCCCAAAGGAAATCATCTAAGTCCTATTCTGCCTAATTATTCTCTTCGAAGAGAGTTTTTGCTTTATTGCAAAAGACTTGTGGTGTGTGAAAAAAAAAATTTATTTTCAAATATTAAAATGTGCAAGGCAAATTAAACTATAATTTTATTTAATGAATATAGCTTTTTTTTTAAAATATTGATACGATTTGAGACTTGGGTGTATTATTTGATTCTAAGATTGTTAAAAAAGTGAATGAACATTGAATTCAGATTAATAAAATGTAAAATTTGCGACAAAAGAATTCAATGCCTTCCCCGCCCCTCATTAGAGGCTTCAATTTGGAAAAAAAAAAAAATTATTCAACCTACAAATGTCAATAGATCACTTTCTTTTGTAAAAAGAATAAAAATTGTTGACAAAACCTTTATCCCTCAACTTATACGCAATGAAATTGATGCAGTCAGCCAGTAGAGCTCGTATTGACCGCCGCGACTGTCGTGAGTGATTCATGCTGAGTAGCCCCTTTATGTTATTAATCCTTATAGACTTGGATAGTTAATGTGTGAACAATGTTCCTCCTAACACTGGCCAAGTTAAACATGTTTCGTATTGACGCATCAAAGAATAAGACCGCATCTGGTGGCCTCAGTAGCTCGGTTGGTAAACACGCTGACTCCCATCCTAGGGATCGTGAGTGCGAATCCCACCTCGACACGATCGTGCGCTATTTCCTCATACCTAGTTTCCTGTCGCCTTCTATAGCTTTATAGCTTCTCCTACTTAGCAGGTTAGCACGCTTTGGCCTCCGTGCTTGGGATCTTTCGTTCACCTGCCACGAAAAATTAAAAAAAAAATCCAGCCAAGTGCGAGTCGGACTCGCGCACGAAGGGTTCCGTACCATCGTACACAATTTAACACTATGTACTTTTTATTTATTTTTTCAAATGAGAGTAGGCGTCATGTGAAAAATAATGCCTACTTATGATAATAATAATGAATGAGAATAAAACGAGGGAAAAAAAATACCCCCTTTAATTTTATTTTGTTTTTATTATTTGTTGTTATAGCAGCAATAAAAATACACCTTCTGAAAATTTCAACTGTCTACCTATTACGGTTCATGAGATACAACCTGGTGACGGACGGAAGGAAAACGAAATCTTAGTAATAGGGTTCCCGTTGTTACCCTTTGGGTACGGATGCGGAACCCTAAAAAAGACCTCATTTAGACAGTTCATCAACCAAATCATCCCCTTTAATATATCTATGACCTTGTTCCGAATTCCAAGAGGCGCGATCTCATCACGACATTATCTTACTACTTACATACGTATATAGTTTAAAGGACATTTACACACAGTTACTAAATCAAGTGCTTTAATAATTGAAAATTGTCATATTTTGGTTCGCCCTTAAATCTGAAATTCGGTTGTATTATCTATCCATCAAACGATAATATAGTTTGGCTGGATTGTAATTCTTACTTATAGTTAACAACCAAATCAACGCGCTATTGGTGAGAATTGGGCGTACAATCGTTGTGTTCAGTCAAAAGAACCATCTTAACTTACTACCAATGCATTGACTTCTAACAGAGTTTTTTTTTAGTCTTTGTAACTCTGTTTTTACATATCGTCCTTCTCTATATAGTTCTACGTTGACTGCTCTAACTTGTTGGTGCCTCAAGGGTGTATTCTGGGGCCATTATCGTTTTTAGTTTGTTTATTTATTACCTTATGTACTTGTGATATATATGCATACATATGCAGACAATATAAAAATTTATTTGAATTGTTCCAAATTGGTCTTATTTAGGATTTCATAAAGATCGCCTTAACTGTGATCTTAGCAGTACACGCAATTTAACAAGCGTAACAAATCTGCCTATCAATGCTAACAGGTTGCAATGTTTTTCATTTTACTCCGGAGTTCTTAAAAAGTCTTCATTGTTGTTAATATAAATGCAATCATATTTCCTGCCTGTGCATCTTCCCTAAAATTGTTGTTAAGTTCCAGATCTATTTTAAATCTGTATATATACTGTCAATGTCAGTTGGATGATCTCTGGTCATCTACATAATTCCAAGATAAGTAAAGTATGACATTTGTGAACTGTCAATTAAGAGTTGCGTCATATGATGACATTGATATTTCTCTCGTTTCAATTTCAATCGTTCTTTCCAAGGTGCAAAGAGCTAGAAGAATACACTTGAGTTTGAACACTGACATATTATAAGAATGGACTGAGCGTTCTTGCTTCAAAAATGGCATAAATTTTCCACAGGCTGTTAAAACCCTAAATTACGTAAAGCTGTACACCAATTCATAATTTATTATTATTTGTCGATTAGAAACAATAAGGATGTTATAAAATAGTGTTGCATTAAACGAAAATTGTGCCTTTTTTGACTATAGGAATTAGATAAGAAGGCTTAGTCCATTCTTATTATATGTCAGTGATTTTGACTCAGTTGGAAATTATTTTGTTTTTCCACAAAAACTTATCCACTTTTTGCCTTGGTGATTTACTAGCGGAAAGCGAAAGTAATAAGTGCTTTTAAGTGGGTGCTGCAATTGTAACTTCACGCTACACAATGTATCATGTCTTTCAGTCAATATGGAATAACAAAAACGTTCAAAACAAGTTCGCTTGTAAAAAAATATTCACCAAGTGACGAAATCACCTATATGAAACTGTTATAGCTCACCCCTCCTATCCATTCTACTAACCTCAGATTTAAGGTGCATTTATACTGATTTCAATCATCAGTATTTGAGACATGCTTCATTATCAAAGGGGTTCAACTTTGACCGCTGTTTTATCAAAAAGGCTAGCTCACCCTACTCATTTAACTCTTTATTATTAACCTTAATACTCTTATCATTATTTAATTAAGTTCTCCCAGACTCTATTTTGTTCTAATTTGCACCTAAGCCATTTGTATTTAACAAGCCCAACTTATACTTCATTCTTTAAAAAAATTTGTCAAATAAATTGCCATATTTCACCCCTTTAAAATAGAACTAACTTCATCCATTCATTTTTTTTTTTTTCGAAAACAATTCTTTGCTATTCTCAGCCTATCGTCGAAATAATAGGGGCTTTCGGCAAGCACTGTCTCAGTGAGATAACTGAGACAAAACTTTGAGCAACCGTCTCAGTTGTCTCAGTTCAAACCAATCAGCCGATTTGCCAATTTTGACATTCATATAAATTTGACCACAGAATTTGATAGTAATAAATTGAGGAAAGTGTTGTTAGTTAATTCAAATAGCTCACTAAACTTTAATTAGTAATTAAAATCATAAAATAACGAAACTGAGTCAACTGAGACAAGAAAATTCAGTTTCACTTGTCTCAGTTGCTCAGTGGTTGCGTTCGAATTTTGTAGCTCAATATGGAACTAAGACAGTTAACCGAAAGTGCAGTCTAAGTGAGCCAACTGAGAATATCTCACTTGTCTCACTGAGAATATGCTTACCGAAAGCGCCTAATATATTACGTAGTCTGACTAGTTCCAGTTTCCATACTCTGTATAAAATAATATAAATAAGATTAACATAAATTTTCCGCTATGATATAATGCGGAAAACAAAATCAAGAATTTTTACCTACGTCTGATCGATGCTTCAATTTCATCTTCTCAAATGATTTTCCATGATAATGAAAGAAAGAAAGAAAATTTTAATAAGGAAATCATTGAAATAATTCTCATACAAAATTTCTCAGATTCATTTCTTTTACACGTTTTTTTTTTCACCTACTCTTGTACTTCACTTAACTAACATATTTCTAATCGATTTTTACATAATCGAGAGCGTGTTTTAGCCATTTCCTTCCGCATACTGAATGAATATGTGATATAATTTTTCTCAGTTTCCTTGGACTGGAATTTTTACGCTGGGAATGAGAGTTTTACAAAGAATTATGATAAAGTTCAATTGAACTTTTTTAATTGAAAATTTCAACAAACAAACGTTTTTGGAAGTAAAATTCTCAAGCGTCATTAAATCATAAATCTATAAATCATGTTTACTCTACTATTTTCCGAAAAGCTTAAAAGTGCTATAGGACTATGATTGTAAGAAAGCATTTGAAATGTGTAAGCAGACATATTAAACGAGTTGTAAGTATGTATATTGCTTATCGCAAGCTAAGATCTTTCCTGTTTCATAAATTCACCATATTTCATCACGCTGCAAACTATAAGATTAATTTAGAAAAAAAAAAAATTGAATCACACCTGTACGATAATATTCTTGTGATATTCTATGATCTACCAATAAGTATTTTTGTTATCAATACAACAAATGTAAAGCAATCAATTTAAAATTGCTAGCTACTCTTAAGATCATTGCCTCTGTTTGTCTAAGAACAGAAAACAGTATTCTATATATGTAAGTATACTATGTATCAAAATATAGGTACTATTTCAAAATCCATGATCTTCTTAAGTTTGCTTCCCACGGCGCGTGGTTTCACGAGCCAAGCCGCTTAGTGCGGACGAGCTCGAGCCACCTCGCGCCGCGCCGCGTCTTTGAAGTTACCGACTCCAAATGGATCCTTATCCTTCCCACGGCGCGTTGGCTCGTGCTCGCGCTCTGCGGCTCATGAAAGCACGCGCCGTGGGAACCCAGCTTTAGATACAAAATGTATACATTTAGACACCTTTTTCAAAGGGGTATGAGTAAAAGTCGCGTAATTTTTCATAACTTGCGGCCATCAATGGCTTTTGTGTTTTTCTAGAGGACTCATTAAAATAAACATTTTTTCTTGTGTAATAATAAATGTTCTTAAAATGTAGGGCAAACCGGTAAAGTACTTAAGTACATTGGACTTAAGTACTAGTAGTACAGTACCAGGACCTGGACTTACTTTTTTTTTAAGTACAAGTACATTTCCCGATACTGGTACTTAAAAATTTTTAAATTACAAGTCCAGATATTGGACAGGTACTTATAAGTCCCATATATAAGATTAAGTACCCTATAAGTACCAAAATAATATGCGCTAAAATACAACTATAACGCAAAGTACTTCAGCTCTTGTAATTTTTTTAAATACGCCTTCTAATAATAGAGGTTTAGTAATAGAAACAGAGCTGAAGTACTTCACGTTATGGCGGTATTTGTAATAGTTTCATCGCAACCTCTTAACACGAAGGAAAATTGTGGGATTTAGCATTAAAAAAAACTGCATAGTCGCAATCGCAGCTATACAGTTTAATATCTCTGATTCCCTTACTGCTTAACGTTATATTTCTAAATTATGTCATTGGCCGCACGAAAACAGAGATGATGACAATCGTCATAAAAAATAGCTCAATCCTCTTTGGTTATACGTATACCTTTTGGTAGATGATTTTTTTTTATATATATATATATTATTAAGCCAAGCTCAGGATATACCCTACGAGGCAAAGCACAGTAAGGCAGGATGGAGATAAGGAAAGGAATTAGGGAACATGAGGAAAGTGATGGAGGTGAGTCAATTTTAAACTCTTGCAGATTGTATGCCAGATGAAAGATAGTTCGACAATCGCACAACTCAGGAAAAAAAAGTATCACGGAATATTATTGTACGGTCAAAAGTAATTTGGAGGGTAATAGGCTGAGCACGGTTTGCAGCGCGAATATTGCGTGCAGGAATCGGTCTACAAGGGCTCAAACTAGATCAGAATACTGACTATGCATGTAACGATAAATAAGCGAAAGGCTTCCAACATTGCAGTGGTGTTCGAGTAAGTTGATATGACAAGTTATAGCCAAATAATTGCCAATAAGCTTGAAACCTCTTTTGGACAATATCTAAAAAAGCTAAAGCTGTGCGACTAGCCCCGGTCTAGATATAGGAATCGTAGTTCATTCTAGGTCTGATGTAGAATTTGTAGAGGGGCTCTAGATTCAATAGGTCTGAAATATTTCTGACACATTTTAAGAAATCCAAGACATTTCGATGCTTCTTTGGCAATAGAGATGATGTGTCTGTCCAGCTTAACTTACTGCAAATCATAACGTAAAAAATACATAAAGACAGTGTATCGTAAATCAGTGCTGCATCAAAAGAAACGGGAGTGGAAAAATTGAGGATATTATCTAGGTGCCTCATTCAATGATCTAATCATGCAATCTCGGTTGACAAATGTGGAGTCCACAGGAGTCAAAAGAGTAAGGATGGATACTATCATCGTCAAACCTATGGATGGGATTTAAAGTGAGAGAAAACAGATCACTAATGAAAATTAAGAAGAGATATGGAGATATAACAGACCCCTGAGGCACACCGGCATTTATAGGGTCAGATCCCAATGAAACGCCATCTAGTACAACCCGTATTAGATGACCAGATAAAGAACTTTCAATCCATAATAAAATAGGAAAGGAGAGACAAAGTGCTTTAAGTTTGGCTAAACGGACCCCATCAAAATTGTGAAGACTACAGTTTCAATGTTCAGTAAAAAAAGTCAGCAAGTCTTCAGATGAGCGTCCCGTCCGGAAGCCATATTGGCGATCGTTGATGAATTGATTGGTTTCTAGATATGTACTTCATTAATTTGGAGTTAATGATAAATTCAAGAGCCTTTGAAAGAATCGTGAAAGTTATTGTAATAGGTCGATTTTTTTATTGATCGATATCATAAGGATTGGAATGTGAAGTGGAAAACGGAACTAAGAGAGGAACAGAGTGGTCAACATTGATTTACTTTGTGGAATCATTATGGGAGGTCCTGGTGGTGGTAAAGTCCCATTTTAGCTAGTGAAATGTATGAGATAAATTTAGCCTTTTTTGTCTGCATACTTTGTATCCTTCATTTACATATATTCATATGTTGGTACTGTAAGATCCACACACTTTTAGAATTCTCCACATTTTTTGGATAAAAGGATTTCAAGACCAGCAAAAACTTCGTGCTACACTTTTAAATGATAAAGTCGGCCATTTTGAATTTTGTATTTTACGTACAACTGCACCAAATTATATTCTTACTAAATTAAAAAAAATTACTTATTAATTCAGATTTATCTGTAGAAATTCGCCCAGTTCCCTCTTACATTACGTAATAAGAGTAAATAATAAAAAATAACAATAAAAAAAAGTAATTATAAGTAAAAAAACACAATGGTAAATAAAAATCATACGGGAAACTCCCCAATTTAACCAATTCATATCTTAACACGTCTAACCAATAGTGTAGTTAAAATGTGCACAGTTTTTGCTAGCCCGGTCAATTTTTTGTTCATGTTTCATTAAATTTATGCAAGTACGTGAAGAGCAAAAATTTGACGAGACTTTTACTATTTTGTTTTTAATAAAATTGGATGCGGTGCTGGCGAAACAACTCGGTTGAACTCTACGAAAGATTATAGGGTTGCACAATATGATATCTTCGAATTTATCGTGGCAACAGGCGCTGAAACTCAGTCAAAACCTATCGAAATGCATCTTACTAATCGTTTATTTGTCGCTATTTTGTCGCGAAAACTTAAAATTTGTTGCATTCTTACTAAATAGATATGCTTTTCTACATTTTGAAAATACTAGAAGTGTACATATTTAGCTCAATTAGACAGCTGTATTATGTAATTGAAATATATCTGGGTGTTTGCAAACACAAATTTTTTAACAAAATTTTGATTTTCACGATAAATTAATGAAAGATAAACGACAATTACCCAGATACCTACATATAATATTTTGCAATCCCATAACTACTGCCGAATTACAAACAATTGTTGCGATAACTGAGTAATAATAACTTAGCATTGTATCTACTTTTTTTTTTTAATGCAAAAGGACACAAACAATTTTTGATTTCATGACATATTCCAAAAAATATGTTTACTTCAGTCAAGTTCCAGCGTGTTGCTGCGCTAACATGATATAGCATATTATTAAAAAAACGAAAACAACAATTTTTCGACTTTCACAACAAATAAACAAATATCCGATAATTTTTATTTATTTTTTCAAAATGACACGACATATTTGCATTGAATGAAGAACTAATAAGGAAGCAGGGTATCGTGCGAATATAGTGTACTTGTGTAAGCAATTCAATGACAGTTGGATTCCACTTGGTTTCACTTGCTTTTGACATTTCTGAAAGTCAATATTTCAGAGTTCCGGGAGTTCAGTTAAACTTTTTTAAATATAATTGATTTAATAAATATTAAATATTTGAAATTGTGTTATTTCGGAAGCGTGAAGTGTATATTTTGATAGAGTTCAATGTTTCGTGAAATTAAAGCTGTTAAGCTATTAATTTAGAGTGAAGAATTGTGTGGTGCAATGTTGCAGAAGCAATCGCCGAAATTCAGGCGGAAAATAGTTTTTTAGGCGAATGTTATGGTCGCATGTAGGTATGGTGGTAGCACCAACAGGGCCAGAGGTAAACGTAGCATGCTATCCCTATGTGACCAAACTGACATTTGATAGTCAAAAGTGTCGGTGGAATACCGTACACCATTAGGGGGAACGAATAAAATCGGATCGAGGGAGAGGCCGGGAGAATGACGGTCGACGACAATGGCGGGCAATTAAGTGCTGAATAGCGGTGGAAGAAGGTTCGTGTGAGAGATAAAATATCAAACAAGCTACCGGATCTGTGCGTCAGGGAAGGTTTCGTATACATCCGAACAGTTCCAAGGACGGGGCATCCAGTCCAAGAGGAAGAAGCCTAGAAGTTTTGGACTCCGCGCGGGCTTGTCACAACCGCCATCTCGAGGGCGCATGATCCGCCATTGTCTTCTCATGGAGACATAGGGAAGACTCTGGAACGCTTACGACGACATCTGTACTGACCAAAAATGACAGTCGACGTTAGGAATTATGTTGGCTCATGTGACGTGTGTAAAGAAACAAAGGTTCCGAACACCTTTTTAAGACCACCTATAGGAAACCAGTCTCAGACAAAATGACCTTGGCAGCGTATATACATAGACTTGTTAGACCCATACCCTCGATCTATAAATGGAAACCTCTGCTCAGCAAATTTGTCAGTTTGTGGAAACTGAGCTTTTTCACATGTTTACAGTCCCAGAAACGATAGTAACAGACAATGGATCCCAATTTCGATCGGCTCAGTTTGCAAAATTATTAGAAAAATATGGCGTACACCATCTCCGAACTGCGGTGTACTCTCCACAAGCAAGTGCTTCCGAGCGAGTCAATAGATCCATCCTATTGGGAATCCGAGCATGTCTTACCAGCGAACACAATAGATGGAACGAGAAACTGAGTCACATGCCAGTTCTTTCAGGAACTCAGTCTATCAGGCGACCGGCTTCTCTCCTTACAAAGTACTTTTTGGATTTCAAATGGTGGAGCATGCAAGTTCTTATAACTTACTGAAAAATCTCGGTACCTTGAGTGAACCCATGGCACTGGATGAGAACGACAAAGTGCAGTTAATTCGTGCTAAGGTCCAAGACAACTTGAACCACGCATTCGAGCAGGGTACCAAGAATTATAACCTGGGCTCAAAACCAGTAGAGTTTAAGATCGGTCAAGAGAACCAAGTCAGTGCCAAGTTAGGACGGAAGTTTCTCAAAGGTCGCATTAGGGCCAGAAAAGTAAACTCGCTGTACGAGTTAGAAGATCTGCAAGGAAAGCCAATAGGGGTCTACCACGCGAAAGACATTAGGCCGTGAGGGCTGGTTGGGGTAACTGGAGAGTCTGTTAAAATCACGTTGAAAAAAGTCTTAAGTCCTGGTAGCCTTAAGAAGGCATCCGACCAGATTAACTGGTAATTACAGGGTACGAATGTACCGCTTAGGACCTACTCAGCCTAGCGGCCGATATACATATTGTTAGTAAGTCCACTTTTACACATTCCCAAGCTTGACAATGCGTCAAAACCCCTCCCATATGGTACTCTAAGGTGGCTGCACCGCCGTAGGAACTCCAACTTGCAAACCGCCTTCAGAAATTTTACCTTCAGCTGCACTAGCACTCTAGAGGCGCAGGTCTAAACATCGAAGACGTGGTAACTTGGAGGCGCACCCTCTGCGAATGGTAATCTGGGGTCCGAGGGAGATGTCCAATTGGAGAGATCCGGTGGTCAGTTGGTTAGGTTGCTATGCGGAGGCTTTCCCTGCCCGTCTTGGTGGGGCGTGTTGACAGCCCAGATTTTTTGGGTTGCTGGACTGCGGTGGTCTGGCTTTCGGTGCCGGGACCGGTGTCAAGCTCTGGCCAGGAGGTCGCCGTGACTTTGGGGATGCGTCCCGGACTCGTCACGCTTGGAGAGGGTCCGACAAAGCTTTAATGGCTTGTATACAGCTGGGTAGGATCAAATTCTTTGGTCTGTGGTGGTCTGACTAAAAGTTGTAAGGGACAATGATCCTAGTATAACCCATCTCTACCTTTAATGAATAGATGTCTTCCCTCTAATCCCTTCTGGATTAGCCTCGATATGAGGATTTTACTTTGTTCTTTTTCTTCTTTCTCCTTCCAATGTTCTGCAGTGGTCTGACTAAAATTTGTAAGGGACACTGAGATAATTTTCTACCTTCAGTGTCAAATGGGTGGATGGGGCAAGGCAGCCGAAGGCTCAACATCTATGACCTTCATGTAAGTATGGGAAAGTAGTGTAAAGGTCCCTTCTGGACCGGATGTGTGCGACGGCCTTTGCTTGGCACGAACTTTTTTGTATATGGCTGGTGGCAACAGCAGGTTTTTCGTGGAACCTCCCCACACTCTCCGCCAATAGCCGAGGCGAGCTAGCATGCCGCCCTGAATGTCAACGCTGTCCACCGAGTGATCTGTCAGCTCATGTTGGCAGTCTGGACTTCACTTCCAAGTACATCACTCAGCATAGTGCGATTTTTTAAATGTCAGAAAGTTTTTCGTTTCAATGGCAGCCCTATACTTCTTTTACCTAAAGAAATGGGGCACTAAAGATTTCTTTATTTTACACAGCAATTCTGATTATAAAAAAAGTCCCCCTTCAAAATGTCATGATTTCACTAGTGCCACGACGAAAAGAATACAAATACAATTCGCGAGTGGCTTACGTTTTCACCCGATATGCCGCTTCCTTATTAGTTCTTTATTCAATGCATATTTGCTGTTTCACGTCAAATTAGCGATAAATAAAAAATAGTTCCGAATTAAATTAGATAAAGTTGCGGTGTTAACTTTACACACGTTTTATATTCAACCATAGAAGTAGCTTTCACATAGTTACAAAAATTTAATTTTTACGTCTGTTATATTATTTTATTTTTTCCACATCTGTGGAACTCTTAGGGCCGTATTCACCAAGCAAAATTAAAAAAAATTTCAATTAAAGCTATTCACCAACCACACTTACCGAGTCGATTTAATGAAAATTTAATTTTAATTTAATTTTAAGTGAGGCCTTACCCTCTCTTAAATAAATTTAATTTCGATGTCAGCTGATTGAAGTGTCATGCAGTCAAATGTCATATTTTTAATAGTGCTGTTAAAAGTTTGAAGAAGCAAGAATTTAACTGTGTAGATATATTACGATTTCAGTGAATAGAACCACGGTTTTTAGTTTCAAGTGCATTAAAAAAAAGTAAATACAAATTAATTTAATCTTAATCACTGCTATGGATTTTTGGTTCAATGACTAGTCCATTTATATACGTGTCAGTGGAAATCATATATGATTCGATTTTGATTTGATTTTTCTTTTTTAGAAATGCGAGTAGCGCCCACAACAGAGTAATTGTTGCGACAGCTGTTTGAAACAATCTTTTAAGAGACAGGAAAATTCCACAAATCGAAATTGTATTTGACAACCTACAGCAACCTCAAATGAATATAAGGGATTCTCAGACCGATTTTTCTGCGCGTAATTCAGTTATTGCAAATTTTTTTAAAATCATTTTTAATATGTAGATTGCTTAATATGGGCTATTTTTAATTAAAACGAATTGTACATATATTATAAATTATATTTAATAATACATAAAAACGTCTTTATTTAAATAATACTAAAAAACTTCTTTAATAATATTTAAATTACATGAACTGTCACGAGAACTGTCACTTGCCAAATTCGGAAATCTTGCAGCTGATAGTCCGAAATGTCCGAAATTATTTATTTTATTAAGGTTGGTGAATAGCTACAAAAATTTAATTGCGGTCCCTCAATAATAATTATATTAAAATTAAATTTGTATTAAATGGCTTGGTGAATACGGCCCTTAAACTCTTAAATATATATAAAAATGATTCTGGACACCCTGGACGTCCGAATGAGGTCACAAATGAAAAGATAGTCAATCAAATTCATGATATTGTGTTGGACTATCATCAAATGTAGATATTCGAGATAGATAAGATGAACATGATTTTAATATCCTTTTTAAATATTTGGCCATGAAAAAACCATCGGTAATATACATATATATGTAGCGTTATGACGCGTTTGCTAACAATTGATCAAAAACAGAATCGCAACACCATTTCGAAGCGGTATTTGGACATGTTCAAACGCAATCTAAGTGAATTTTTGTGACGTTATATGTATAACCGTTGAGGAAACATGGATACACTTCAGAAATAACAAACATTGGATTTCTCGTGGCAAATTTGCTCCGAAGAAGGCAAAAATGGTTCCATCAAATGCCAGGAAGATCATAACTACAATTTTCTATAATTCGAATGACTCAATCTTCATCGACTACCTTAAAAAATCAATAACGATCACTGATAGTACATATTATACCTCTTTGTTGGATCGATTTGATGGTAAAAGTCACCCCATTTGGCGAAAAAAAATCCTCTTCCACAAAGGCAATGCACCAGTTCAATCAGCGTCAGCAATTGTTATGACTAAAATTGTCGAAGTCTGCCAAGAACTACTCACTCATCTATTCAAATTGACCCCTTGTACCTTCTTTCTTTTTCCTAATATGAAGCAATGAGTCCAGTGGAAAAAAAAAGCATCAATCGACGGGGTCATCAATGAAACAAACGCTTAATTTGCAAAGTTTGAGAAAATTCTTTCATTTTAAATTCTCTGACTTATCAAATAGCAATCATATAATCCTCAAGATGAAGTCCATTTTCCAAAGTATAGTCCTAAACAGTTTGAAGCCCCTGAAGTAAGATCCTCTGCCATTCTCTTTGGAATTTTTTTAAATTTGACTTTTACCTTTGATATTAGTTTTAAGGATTTTACTCACTTGATAGCAAGTACCTCGCCAATATTTCGCTAAGCAATAGACAGAAATTATTTTACTATCCTAGTATTTTTAAATTTTTCTAAAGCTTGCGACACAGTCAGTCCTGAAATTCTCAGTAAAAAGCTTATCTCTACATTCAATTTACAACACTGTTAATAGAAGAGGTTCCAAAACTGAACCTTGAGACACACTGACAAACAAATAGAAACTAGTACAGTATGATTTTTAGGACATTAAACTCAAATTCGAAGTAGTTTTGTTTTTTTAATATGGAAAGAAGCTTTAATAATTTATGCCTTTCAAAAGCTCTAGAGCTCTCCAAGACTACTAAAAACATAACATCACTATTGTCAAAAATTATTGGTAAAAGTATAAGAACTTTCTTTTACGACTATAGAGACTGAGCTGTTATAAATACACCCATAGCGTAGTTAATTAATACAGCAACTGCTTTCTGTTATTCCATGAAAAGTAGAATTGTTATTTTTGAAATTACTTAAAGGATAGGAGCGTTTAGAAATTTGAAAATAATATTGATATATTTGATATTGCAGCGTAACTATTTCTTAAGCTAATAACTTTTTATTCTTTCGGCGTAGGCAGCACCTAACCGCCATCGAAAGGTGAATCTAACTAAAAAAATGAGCAAAGTTGCAGTAACTCATGCAGTATTTATCTCAAAAAGTAAAAGCTTATGTGATTGTCTCTTTCCATAAGAAGGGCAGCAAGTACAACACTTCAAATTATAGATCTGTCACAAATTTGAATTGTAATTGCTAAAATATTTGAAGCCCTGGTTTCCGATGTGCTGTATACTATCGCTGCAAACCTTTTAGCAAGGCTTTCTGAAACGTAAATATGTTATGTACTACGACTAATTCGTTATGAGTTTAACAATTTCTGCATATCTTTTAAGTATTGAAAGTGAAAAGAAAGTTGATTAATTCATAAGTTGACTGTTCCTAGTTTTCATACTTTTTTGTCAATTTGCCTTGTTCTTATTAATTTGGTCATAGACAACAAGTTGTATTCCACACATCTCTTTCTAACGAAATAAATAACACTTCTGGTGTTCCTCAGGGTAGTCATCTTGGACCACTCCGTTTTATAATTTACATAAATAATGTACATATCTCTGATTCGGACTAACTACAGAATAGTTTTATACCCTAGATGAAATCTAAAGGGTATACTAAGTTTGTCATTCCGCTTGTAACACCTCGAAATAATGATGGTAGAGCAAAATGGATTGAACACCCACGCATAATATTAAAAGTTATTTTGATTTTTGCATGTCCTTCCGTCCGTCTGTGCGCACGATAACTCGAGAATGCGTTCACTTAGAAAGCTGAAATTTTGTACACGGACTTTAAAAAAAAATGTAAAATCAACAACTCCTTCGTGGGGTTGCCATAAAAAAATTTCGTTTTCCACTATATATTTGGACACTGCTTGAGAACGCGACAACATAGAGAGCTGATACATGATGTTTTTATATAGGGTCCGCCATCTAACGTTTTTTTTTTTCAACTAGTGCTTATTTCGTGAATGGTAACACTTAGCTCATGTCTGATTTCACAGATAATTAGTTTTATTCTTCCGCTGAACGAATATGGTTGTGTATACGCTTGAACAACGCTGGGAAATATTGCCTGCGATCGACTTACAGAAGATGCCGATTTTGCCAAAAAAATCATCTTGCGGATGAAGCTCATTTTGATCTTGGCGGGTATGTAAACAAGCAAAATTGTCGCATTTGGGGCACAGAAAACCCGCACGCATACATTGAAAAGCCGATACACCCAAAACGAGTCACTGTTTGGTGCGGATTTTGGTCCAGAGGCATAATTGGGCCATTTTTCTTCGAAAATGAGCAAGGAGTGGCCGTTACAGTCAATGGCAATCGTTATCGGGCCATGTTGAACGAAAATTGAAGAGGAGGATATTGGCAACATTTGGTTTCAACAGGACGGCGCTACGTGCCACACAGCCGAAGCTACACTCGATGTTTTGCGCCCTGTTTAAAAAAAAAAAGTTATTTGGCGGACCCTATAGTAATAGCAAAAAAACATTCAAAAATGGACTAAATCGTGCAACCCCTTCTTGGTGTTGCCATATAAAAATTTAGGTTTTACACGTATACTGTGAAAACGACCAGTTCTAGACATTTTCATTGTACTAAAAACTTGCTTAGAATATGAAATTCTATAAAATTGGTCATAATCATTTTTTCTGTCCGACGAACTGTTCTAGAAATATATGCGAAAAACAGCTTAAAAATTGCACAAATGGGTGACTATACGAAATTTAATATGCGCATTCATCTAGGGTATCATAAGAATTGGTCTTAGACCAATTCTAGCTTTTTTACTTGTTCTATATTAACATGCCAAAATTTGCTGAATTGTTTTTCATGAAAACCATTGTGCAATTTTAAATTGTATTTACTATGTCCTTAAGTTACATTTTAAATGGCAGTGCATTTGGGTGTCTTCCTCAATATCCGTCTGTCCTTCGAGGATCATAATAATGAAATCATTACCAGAGTTAGCACTACTAAGGGGTTTGTAAGTAAAAAGATGACCAAAGTGTTTGAGTTTATAACGAAGTTTTTTTACTGAACATTCGTTACATTCATCCTTGAGTATATGTATTTGTTCGATTTGATCTTCTATCTATTTGTGGTGTATACATAAATCATATCGAGGCTGCCCAGCGGAGATTCATTCAATTTTCTTTTTGTGGACTTCGTTGGAGTAATCCTATACCACCATATGTAAACAAACTTAAACTCTTTCCATTAGATTCTCTAGAGGATATACAAAGCATTTTCAGAGTTTTTTTCGAGATGATAAGTTTTCTTGAGCTGTTAAATATTTTTAATATATCTTTTACTGCATGCTCCTTGAGGAATCTTCTCATTCTTTTGCTCCTCAATTAACCTACGAGATAATTTTATCAATGCCTCGTCTCTTTAATTCCCAGCTCGATTAAATTGACTTTCGTCTTTCAAAAATTCAAATGACAACTCTTGGTTAAGATTACTTTTTTTTTTTCTAATTGTGAAACACATTAATAATGAAGAAAATACTCGTAAGTGATACCAGTTAAGTGGAATCTGTATATGTAAGGCTTTTTAACTATTCTTCTTCATTAAAAACTGCGCAGGCCAATTATCAGTGATAGGTATTGTTTATGACCAATTGTGAGCATCAAAATCACGTAAAATAATTTTTAAATAAATACATACATATGTTGTTGCTAGGAACATTGTTAAAAACTTCTTCGAACTTCTCATAAATAATAAGGAATCCTTGCTATCATCTCTCTGCTCCATCGTGAGCGTATATGTACATTAATAAATTGAAGATATATTACAGCACCTGTCCTGTACATACATATGCGCCACACCCACAAACACTCCGTAATAGCATTAGAGATGCTCTTACAACTTCTTAAAATTTATTACCAGCTATATCCATTATTTCTGCTTCTGCCTCATAGTTAAAGCGTCTATCATTTCTAGCGTTTAATGTAAGACTAATAGAATATTAACCTGATCATCGTTTATGTAAATATACAATTGCTAACTAATCACTAACAAGAGGAATAGCAAACACTTCACTAAGCCTGCATTTTGCAGTCACATTAATTACAAAGCCATCGGAAAAAGCAGACATCATTTGATTCCTCTTTTTTATGTCCCAGGGGATCGCATCATAAATCATCATCCATTAATTTAACAGATAAAATCAGCGAATGGCGATTTAATGCAAAAACGAAGGAAAAAACAGCACAAATTAAAGAGAGTCACGAGAATTGCAGGCCTACCTGAAAGTGAATCAATTCACCTTTTGAATCTGACGACGTTGGTTTTGTTGGTGATCGAATCCGCTTAATTTAATAACAATATCTCGATGACATGACACAGTATGACAATGACAAGATCATATACATATGTTGCTGGTGGGATTCAACTTGGTTCCCACCATTCTCAGAATTTTTGTGTACATTTTGTTTTTTTTTTTGTTTTTTTTTTTTTTATCTTACTCCCAGCCGCTGTTCCCATAGCTCCCTGCGATTGTCTACAGTGCCTCATGATGGTCTCGTTTTCATCAAGATCGATTTGAAGTGATCTTGCCCACTGTGCAATGAACAATATTTTTATGACTGGTAGTATTTTCACACAACCTAATTTTTATTCCAATCGGACACATTCTTTTCTTTTTACTTATAGTTTTTGTTTATTTTTAGTAGCTCGGGAATAATTTTTAAAAAAACATTTTTTATTTCAGATAAGAGCCGGAGAGGAATTATTATCCAAGATGGTCACGGATCGCTACAAATTATTTTATTTAATTATGATAAGCACTCTAGTGCCTTTGGCGAAATGCAACGACGATGTACTACCTTCACCAGTGAAGGGAATTAGCAAAATAGCAGAGGATTCAGGTAAGGATGATAGTTATATACAAAAAAGAAAAAAAAGAAAAAAAAAAGAGAAAAAACATTTTGAAAAGTTATGAAGTCTTCATCGTAAATATGTCCGGTGGTCATCATAAGCTGATCGTCGCGTCGTGACACTATGATCATAGGCGACTGCACGATCTTTTTCAAGTGGCCTGCCTAACAAGTGTGTGGAAAGTCTTCTTTTTTTTTAGTAGTTTTTCTTTTTAGAGAATTTTCTGAATGAAAGCCACATCTTTACGTGCATCTATGAAACAAGGTAGTTAACACTTATGTCAAGCGATAAAAACTACTTTCAAAGAAACCACCATGCTCCGGGTATGGATACATCTTACTTGATTATGAAAATCGGTTCGACTGATTTTCAAATAAAATGGAAAGCGATTTTTCCAGTTTAACTTATTTGCGCGAGCAGTTATAGTTAGTGTTAATGTTGTTGTTGTTGTTGTCAATCTGATTAAAATAAAAACAAAAACTATTATTATTGCATGCAATTTGTATTTACCAAGTTCAGCTATAGCCACATTTAGTTTTATTTAATTTCGGTTTTACTTTCAAATACATAATGCCTTCATGCGTATGAATCTCTAAGAAATTTCGATAGACTTACAACATTGTATATATGAACTGTGACGTATAAGTAAATATAGGAGCGAGTGGTAAACGCGTTTTTATCTAAAAATAAAATTATTAAGAGGATACACAAATTATTGAATACGTTGGACAATGTGCAAATTTACTTAAAAATGAACATCACATAGGAGGACCCCTAATACGAAATCCTCAAACATAAAATTCTCAGAATTTAAAACACAACAAAATTATCAAGCACAAGATACTCAGCAAAATATATATAGACCTTCCAAAATCACACCAACCACGCATTAGCAAGGCTGAAAAAGAATGATGCAGTCTGTACCATGAGAGCGTGAGCAGAAATTTAGTTTTACATATTTTTTTATTAAACTAGGTTCGAGTGACGACTGACGGAAGAACCTCCGATTAGCCACACTTATACACTAGACAGACTGTCTCCATAATGACTTAATTTTTAATTAAATAGAGTCAAGTGTGTAGTGTGTCACACAAATTAAGTCCATCAAGGATCCATTTGCAACATTTCGCTTCATTTTCAAATGGACCAAATTTTACTACATTTAGTGAAATTGCAGTAAAAAGTGCCACCTAAGTTAAATTTATTTGAAAGTGGAAAGTTTATCCAATAAAGTTAACAGTGACAGCCATGAAAGATATTTCTTTGCCTCTTTCTTCTCTTTTTGGTCCCTTTCGAAAACAAAAATTCTGTTCTACTAAATGCTTTGCAACTACAGTAAATACTCGCAAATTTTCTTGATGGCATTTAATTAAATTATTGAACTCTTCCATGATCTTTACTCATATTGAGGAACTGTTAATGACATTCCAAATGAATTAATTTCGTCCCTTCATTTCATTGAAATGACTAAATTTCAAATTAAGTCATATTGGAGACTATCTGTCTAGGGTATTAGATCATCGATGGTTTATTAAACTATGAATGAATAATAAATTCGCAATAAAACTAGTACCGTGCCCAGTCTCCTGCATTTTTTTTTATAATAGCCCCACACCGTTTCGGGCAGCTTTCTACTAGTTTGTCCTTAAAAGCTTAAGAAAGGTCCTCTCCACATTCCTTTCAAGACGCATTGAAGGTGATTAGCGTCTAAATATGTTCTACCGTAAAATCTTGCCTTCATAAGGGTCCATGTTTTCGATAGCGTTTGCGTTTGGACTTTGCGCGATGGCCAGTCCAAATTTAATTTTCTTCCTTGCGCTTAGTGCAGATGCGATTCCAATGTTTCGGGTTATATTCCTCTTGCAGGATCCTGCGTTGGTTTTTATCTCCATACAGTACTTTCACTTCAGCAAATCAATTTTGTACAACTTCACTGCATTTAGGTTTGCGGTAAATGTTATGAACTTCCCAAAACCTTTCTCTGAAAAGCAGCCATAAACATGAATTTTGGTTGGATGCTGGAGTACGCTCTTCAAGTTTTTCATCCAGGCGCTCTTTACTAAATTGCTGACCCAAAATGATGACTCGTCCGTCCCTAAAAATAACATTGCTTCAATCGCGGTGTAAATTTTCCTTCGTCCATGTTAAATGCTTTTGTACCTGCATCTCTATCAGAAGGTATTTCTGCAGTGTACTATACAATGTGCTGTTCAGCAAGCCCACGCCGAATAGAGTAGTGCTCACGAATATCTGTACTCCTTTTCTAGCAAGGTTTTTCCTTATCTTCACGTAGAGATAAGTTTTTATTTTTCTTAAAAAGGTCGATGATCGTCTTGTTTTTTACTGTTGAACTAACACCACTTCTTCTAAGAAAATCATCGACGTTCCCATGCTCTCAATACATGCAAATCCACTTTTAGACAAATGTTGGTTGATGTTTTGGTATACCTGGACACCGTTTTAACCGACATTTTTGGTCCTTTGTGGTGTTCATTTAAAATACAACTCGTTTCTTTGTGCGGCACTCATTTTTCCTTTCTAATAAATGAAATGAATGAATGAACTTTTCATTTAACTAAGAAAGCGGGGAACCTCAATACAGTAAAATTACGGGAGAACAAGATCTTGCCAAAGGAAGAAAAATGGGCTAATATTTGTTCGCATGGAAAAGACTGTAAGACAAGCAAAATGTTAAATTTAAATGGAAAAGAAAAATTAAAAATTCAAAACAAACCCTCGGATGTGAAGCAAACAAAGAATAAATTAAAATTATCAAAAAAAAATTAAAATATATATAATTAAAAATTAAATGCTATTATAATCGCATCACTTGAGAACGGCTGGACCGTTTTGGCTAATTTTTTTTTTAATGTTAATAATAAGGTTTTTAGGGAAAGAAAAATTGGAATCGCCAACCCCTTCTTGATGTTGCCATACAAAACATTGGTTTTTCACTATACGTCAAACGGGCAACTCCTTCGTAGGGTTACCATACAAAAATTTCATTTTTAACTATATATTTACGCACTGCCTGAGCACGCTTCGACGTAGAGAGCTAAAATTTGGTACACAGCGTTTTCATAAAAATTATTAATGAAATTTCAAAAATGCATTAAATCGGGTAACGCCTTCCTGGTGTTGTCATACAAAACTTTAGTTTTTCACTATATATTTGGACACTGCCTCATGCGTCGACGTAGAGAGTTGAAATTTTTTACATGGGCATTGCCTGAGAACGCGTCGACGTTGCAACAACACACACACGCGCGATCAAGTCAGATAATAGCTTAGATATTATGCATCTCTAAACACCCCACCCCTTTCAACCACCACCCCAACCCATCTAGGCATCTATATTATCGCCGGGCAACGCCGGCGGATTTTCCCTAGTAATAAACAAAAATTAAAAAGTAGTCAATGCTAAGTGGGGGAAACTATTCAAATTTTTTGGGACAGTGCTCGCTTAATTGGACGTTAGTTGACAGCACATTGCATAAAAGTATAATTAATTAAAAATTAAATCTCAAAGTCGAAATTCGAGAAAGAATTATGTGCCCATGATGCATTGCATGATTTTGTCTCGGAATTTTGAGTTGTGCTTGTGGATTTTAAAAGATTTTGAGTTTGGAAACCTTGTGCTTGGGATTTCGATTTGGATAATTCTAGTTGTTTCCTTCTAAAGCTTTTTCATTTCTATGATATATTTTTGAAAATTAGATTAATCCTATTCCGATTGGCTAGTTTGTGATAAATCTCACGAAATTTATTAGCCGGAAAGAAGTACAACCTACAATTCACCTATGCTGGCTAGCTAGCTATGAGAAAGAATGATTTTAATTGCTTGTTTTGAGTCACACAAATCAAAACATCATAAATCGTGTAAATGTCTATGGATTGGATCTGTTTTAAATATCGGTTTTTATTTGTTCGACTGACTGATTGATAGGGACAACAAATTGACGGATATAATAAAGATAC
Source organism: Dioctria rufipes (assembly GCA_963924295.1). Classification (NCBI taxonomy): domain Eukaryota; kingdom Metazoa; phylum Arthropoda; class Insecta; order Diptera; family Asilidae; genus Dioctria; species Dioctria rufipes. The sequence goes on along the minus strand of OZ002745.1, from coordinate 24,803,835 downwards.
CGTTAGGCATCTTCAAAGCGCAGCTCAATCTTGCCCATCTTAAATATTGTTAACGAAATCTTTCACTTTAGTTTTATCACATCATATCTGATCCGATATTTAATTGGTTTCTTTTATTTTCATTAATCATTGATATTTATTGCATATCAAAAATTCTTATCATGTCTCACACGTTAATGTAAATATAGATGTGATGAATTTACTGTTTTAGAATTGATTTTTCTTTACCTTTTTCTCGTTGTTGTGTTACCTGAACAGGCGCCAGTTAAAGTAGACTTCCAGTGTTTTTGTTGCCCTTTCAAGTTTTATTTGAAATTTTCTTTTTTTGGGTCAATTCGCAGTTTTATTTATTCTTTAAACCTCTTTCATTCGCACAAATTTACCTTCAGTTCGATTAGTTTCACACATTTTGAGGTAATTTAAACAATTTTATTCCTCAAGTGGGAAAATCCGTACGGATGATCGAGCCAAAATACACTACTTGACCTGATGAACAAATGGTGCTCTACATTATTTTGTTAAAAGAAATCCGTCAAGAGTGAGTCGGGCTCGCGCAATCAGGGTTCCGTACCAGAACTTTATCAACAAACAGTCCGACTCAATTGAAATATATTTAAATCTAATCCAAATTTGTTCGCGATGACTGAAAAATTAATGAATTGTACCACATTGTTCTGGAATATTACTAAATACTTTATCGATTATTGTCTTTCCCGTTTAGTTAGCTCTTTATCACATATGTTTTAAATTCTACTGTATTGTAAAATTTTAATAATATTCAAATAACAAATTTATCTATGACTCATGGTTTTTTGCACATTTGGGCTATATTAAAAACAAGTCACCAAAAATTTTTGGAGTCCCTGAAAGTAGCGCTTTCAAACGATACAAAGAAAATTGTTTGAGAGGCTTAACTCAACCCCATTAAAAATTAAAACAAAAATATTTCATAATCTTTGACTGCCGAAATATGTACGAGTCACAAATAACTAACATTCTGCTAAATTTAAAATGCTTACGTAACATCGTAGTCGAGAAAAAGCCTGTGACAGACAGACGGACAGACGCAAGATAGATCTTATAAGGGTTCCTTTTTTTCTATTGAGGTACAGAACCCTAAAAATGAGCCTCACTGCAATTAAGTAAGCTTATCTGGTTGTATGATAACATGAAACTAAATGAAATAAAATGTACTCTCCGTAAATTATCTTTGGTTGTATGATATATTTATTTAAAAAAGAACCTTTTCCACAATACGGATATAAATAACCGGATACGACCGACAATCGATAGGTAAAATCTATGTTGTCAAGAAAATTCGTAGGCTCTTACATGTCACCGCACACAGCCGACTATAGAAATTGAATTTTCAACCGGTCCGATACAGAAATAGCATGCGTACTCACGACCAACAATTTTCCAGTAAGGTTGACGGTGCGCATGACATATTCCCAGATTTTTTTCTGTGCCTTGATATTTTTTTTTTGTTTTTATCCAAACTGTCGACTGTTACGCCATAGAGATAAATTGCAGTAAATTAAACTTTTAAATTTTTCGATTTATTTTGCAATACTGTTAAAAACATCTCACTCTGTGGAAATTGAAATAGATCAATTCTCGATATTCCATTGAGTCAGGACATTGGAACAACCATCATCGATTAACTGTCGTTCATATACATAATTATGCGATGGCCATTTGTCGATCTAATTGTAAGACAGACTTTTGACAGACTACCAATGTTATTGCACGCCAAACATCTGACAGACTGGTTGTGTACCTACAAAATTGTCTGTCATGTATGGTATTCCTAAATATGAAACTTATTCCTTCTTTCATTAACCTTCTTAGAGAAATTCCGAGGTAACCTTTAATTCAACTTTAATTTGACTTAAGATATTTCAACTATATATTTCAAGAACTCACTTCAGGCATTGGCATTCTGCACTCAATTTATTTAAAAACTAATATTTAGTGCGAACGAAATCAAACTTTAATCGTTTAAATTATTCCTAGTTTCAAATTAAGTCTGAATTAACTGGTTTTATTTATCTGATGTATTTTTAACTCCAATACAATTAAATAACTTTGTATTGCATTTGATCAATTAAAATTAATCAAAATATTCTCTTTTAAGGCATCCCGGAAGCACGATCTCTGTTCAGCCCAAGAGTAGATTACAATGAATGGATGCCAGTCGGACGTGGAGATCCACTTAAAAATGATCCAACCTATGATTATAGCCCGCCGACATTAGATCGTGTTCGATATTGGGGTGATTCAAATAAAGATAAAAAAGAAATTCTTTTATTAGGAGTTTCATCAAAGCGACAAAGTCACAAGAAGGATACCAAATTCAATACAATAAGACGATCTTATTATGCTCAACTTCCAACAAGATTAATGCCACCACCGCTTCAAACTATATCTCCACCAAAGGCATCTCCAACATCGGGATATCAAAATAGTTTTCATTATAACCTGTATAAACCTAATAATAATGGCTGGACCTATAATGATGTTAGATCCGATGAAACTCTAAGCTTTCCCAGTATTAATCGTCCCGACGGGTCATCAAAACCAAGGCCTCCCTTAGATGGAGAAATTAACCAGAGCTCTTTACAGCAACAGAGAAAACCATGGTTAAAGGAATTACTTCAAAAAGAAATCACAAAACCAACACCTACAGATTATACTATGCAACCTTCAAAATATATTCATGAATCATCTAATGAACTGATTCTAGGACCAATTACGTCAGCAATTTATGCGCCTACTACCGAAAATATAACGCCAACATTTTTCCAACCAACAATTCCACCGACTTCAATGACAACAGATTCATTGTTTTCCCATTACAAACAGCCGATACAGCCTCTCCAAGGACCAATGTATCTTATTATAGAAGGACATTCTAAGGTAAAAACGTATGGTTTAAAAGACAACAAAACAACAACAATAAGTCAACATGAACCGAAAATAGTGCCAGTCCCTAGTAAGGATGATGTCATTATTAAACATGTTGTGGCCAAAGATGAAAAAGGAGAAAGCGCCGAAATTAAACATTTATCAGAAGAACAACCCAACAACAGCAATAATACAACAGAAGAACCATCGGCTATGAAAAGTCTTCTAAGTTTTCTGGACACTTCTTTGGGTAACTTCTTTTTAAATGAAATCGAAGAGCCACAAAATAAGACTGAAGCAGTAAATAGAACAACAAACACCAGTGTTGAAGACGAAATCCGAGAAGGCCGACAAATATTTGACTATGATCAACTGCCGGAGTCTGAACTTAAAGATCTTGATGAAGATAATCAAAAGACTACAATAGAACCAAAAAGTTTTGGACTGACAATCGAAAGTGAACTATTAACCACAGAGGTGACATAGTCTATTGATGATTCGACATACCTAAAATACAATATATGACTTATGTAAGACTTTTGGATCAATTGTACTCTACCGCGCAAATCTAATGTTAACTTTTCATACAATTGTTTAAAAATATGAGCTAGGCGCCTTGGAAACTTATTTAATCTCGTTTTAAACCAAATTTTCTTGTAGTTGTGTATGTAATTTAAGCCATTTAGAATTTGTTTTAAGCTAAAAATACTCTGAGAGATATTTATTTAATTATATGGATGGATATTTATGTATGTGTGTATGTGTGATGTCACAATTTTATGTGACTTTTGTTTATTTCCATTAATTTTTATTGTAAGTTATTTTTACTTTTGTTTTTCTGATTTTATTTTTAATATATCTTGAGGAAAGAACTGAAGCATGTTATTATAACAGCAATTACCGGCTTCTTAGAGACAATGTGTACAGTAAATAAGTATGATGGAGTATGCCAATGGATTTTTTGAAGTGTCCTGTCTGATCTAGAACCCCCTCCCCCAAATTTCCGACCAAAAATGTTCATCTTGCTATGACCTTTCGAGGAACACTTTGAATAGAGCTCTGGAAATAACTTTTAGTCGCATATAACATAAAAATATTATTAACTTTTGAACGGAAGCAGATATTGAGCTAGTTAGTTTTTTTTTTAAGGACTGTTAACAGGTCACATTGGAAAATATAAAAATTATAAACATGGTGTAAAAATATTATGGTATTAAAAATAAGAATGAATTTGTATAAAAATTCTTTCAAAAATTCGATAAGTGTATTATTTGACCATAAATAACATGACATGTTGGAAATCGCAAAGGATGAAATGTCCTGAAATGACCGTTTAGATGGGTCAGTAAGCTGCCTCTGCCTCACAAAAACTTGTAGGTAAGAAGGTGGGTTGGGGGCATGAATGAAGCATCATCCTACCTAAAGATTTCGTGTGGCAGAGTCAGCATACTGACCTGTCTAAACTGGGTCTTTGAAACAAGTGCTCAAGTTTATCCTGCGATATCCCTGAAAGGAGCATTTAAGTGATTCCACTCATTACAATTTCCTTGCAAAACGAAAAACTGTCATACCTTCATTTAAAGGAGAAGGGAGTGACTTTGTATGGGGGGGGGGGCATTTAGAGCAAAAGTGATTAGGCTCCAAGAAATAATCCATTGATATACTCCATCCTACTTATTTACCGAAAACCTCTCTTATATAGAACGAAAATATTCTATTTGGGAAAAAAAATATTCAAAAACCAAATATTGGTTCATGTAAGTATTCTAATTTTCCCAGCCCTGCAAAGAATGTCAAATTGGAATTAAAATTACAGAATCCGTCCCACTCAAGTTGTCAAAATCTTTCACCGACTTCACAACAATTATTGTTATTGGGAATATTACTTTGGGGTGGAATATTTTCGAAAAATAATGCTTGCAAACATTATTAGATACCGGAATTCTCTGTAAGAACCACACTTATTTTTATTATTACAATTTTATAATTAATCTTTGTAGATTCCGACCAGTCGGTGTTCAGTTTATGTCCGTCTTTCCTACTCAGTATATTGAACCTTTCTTCAAAAAGGAGAAGCAGACTGTCTTGCACGAGACCGGCGAAGCTATGAAATTAGCACATGTTCCCATAAAGCCAGCAAGAAGTAATGACACCAGTTCTGTTTTTCATGATGATACTATCAGTAAATTAGCTAATTATATTATGCGCGGTGGAAATAAGTCACTGGCAAGAGATTTAATAGAGAAAAGTTTTGAAAATATTAAACGCATTCAATTGGAACGTTATAATTTAGCTGATCCAGATGAGAAGGATAAAATTGAAACAAATCCTAAAGTAATTTTACACAATGCGATCAGAAATTGTCAACCACTTCTTCAGCTGACACCAATAAAACGCGGCGGTGTAACCTATCAAGTGCCAATACCACTTACCGAAAAAAAATCAAAATATTTAGCAATGAGTTGGCTAATTGAAGCTGCAAACGAAAAGGAACGAACCGTTCACTTCCCAGAAAAATTTGCTTGGGAATTATTGGATGCAGCAGCTGGAGCTGGAAGAGTTATAAAACGGAAACAAGATTTACATAAACAATGTGAAGCTAACAGAGCTTATGCACATTATAGGTGGAGTTAAGTACCACTTACAAAATAAGTTTTAAATTGAATAAATGCAATTTACTCTTACATAATCGTTTAATTTCATTCTCCGAATATTGACGTATAGTCCTCTAAGTTCAATACAATTGCAAATCGTCGCATAAGTTTATAGTTTTGCTTACCTCCTTGTGATGTGACTACACTGACACTCTGGTACAAATCTAGAGTTTTAGTCAATCCTGCAGGTGGCATAATTTCGGCTGGAACCATTTCAACATCTTTCCTAGAACCCCAGAAGTCTACGTATGCTAACTTAACTTTATCCCTTAAATTATTTACATAAATTATTCCAATTGTGTTCTTTGTGAATAAACTGAACAAAGTCAACGTGATACCTCCAGTTATACCTGAATAGAAATGGCGCAAATTCAAAATTTTATGATAATTTCCAAACTACCCAAATTACCTAAAATTGAGAAGATCACTGCAGTGCCTTCGGGGATTTGAGAAATTGATGTTTCTAGAGCAAATGTAAGCGGAGCTCCAAGCGCAGTAAAACCAAATTGATAAATTTTTAATTTATTAAAAGCCGCTGTCCAGTGAATTAAAGGGAATTTATAGATGGGTTTCCAATTGTCGCATGACTCTGATTGCAGTTTTGCACTTGTATGTGTTACACCTAGGGAAGCATATGCTCTTGCATATTGTCCCATGTTTAATTTAATTAATTTATTAAATTTAAAATTTCCTTTCCTCAAAATCATTTTGCTTTAAAAACTTCTTAAATTTTTTTTATTGCCGAATCGTCTTGCTGACATTTCACAATGGCGGCAACGTTCGGAAATCGTCTTTGATATATTTTATAGTATTTAATTTACACGAGCATGTAAAACTGAAATTAGGTCAAGCGCCATCACCACTTCTCTCTCGCAGATGTAAAATAATATAATAATAATTTATGCTTTCGCTTTGCCTTTCCTCAAGTAACATGTCTGCTGAGCAAAGTGAATTTCAAGTGTAGCAAAATGGATATGCTTCGTGTTGGTGTGGGAAGGGAACACTTACCGTATATTTGGTTTTGGTCTAGGCTTAGGTACGAAAAGCAATTCGAAAACGCCATCGCACTTCAATGATAAGAGGCTGTCATACTGACATTGACAATTCAGCACGTGCATCTATTTACGGCATATTTTTGTGTTATTTTTTTCAATAATAACTTATAAATGTGAAAATGTCTCTAAATATCAAATTAAAGGAAGTGTAAGTAAAGTTATTCTTTTGTATAACAACTAGCTTAGCGCTCGCATTAAAGTGTTTTATAATCATATAGATTTAAGAGAATAATATGATGAAAGGTTTTGTCAACAAAACTTAATGTTTGTTACTAGCTAATTAGATTGAAAAAGAGTATGAAGGTCTAGTAAGTAAAATGGGAATGTTATCTCGTTTAGTAAATTTCAGAGACCAGCTTCCTGTTCATACAAGTACGTATAATGTATCTAGCAGCTCTGACAAAACTTGCTACCAGTTGAGCCTCCAAGTAGAGTGAAAAGTTTACCGTGATGTATCAGGATGCTGAAATTGGCATATTTATCTAATCGTAAGGAATATGCAGTTACGAGTATAATATATATCTGAATTCTACAGGACCGCCAGTAACTCCCAATACTGGTATATATAATTACCACTGTCGGTCTTTGTACCCACCGTTCAAGGACGTGTCTTTGGCCAGGATCTTTCAATAAAGCATTTTTGTATTGTATTGCATAGAACTTTCGGAGTTCAATAATTCCTACTTAAACATAAACAAACATTTATTTATTTGAGCACCCATGCCAGACATTCATTGCGCTGGGCCTTAGAAAGTTACATAGTGGATTTACATTAGGTTGCTATACCAACAATGAAAGTACAAATATATGTAGGCAACTTAGAATATAATTCAGTATAGTGAAATGCAGGGTGCTTCCGTCTAGGTGGGCAATAGAATAGGAAATGATAATACCTAGCCAAACAAAAAATTGTATCGTGGGGGGCATATAAACTGTTTCAGAGTTACAGGGCGATTAAGAAAAAAACTAGTTTTTCACAAAAAGTACAGGGTGTACCGTCACAGTTAAGAACTAATTGTATGCAGAACTTCATTATCTTTCCAATGACTGTTCAACCAGCCACGTATCCTTTCCCCTCAGGAGTTATTGTGGTCTAAACTAAAAATTTCGGATTTTCTTACATTTTTTTTTGTTAACATCCTTTTTTTTTATAAAAACTAAATTGTACACTCTCCTCTTTAATATGACCTATTACATCCTATATGTAGCCTAAACAGTTATTAGCTCACGATTCATTAGTCGAGAACGTATTATTATGGCCCAGAAGAAGCAGATTAGGAAGATTAGTAGAAGTCGGGGGTTGGTGATGTTTCTGAGGCGAATGAAGTAGACAATTCCTTGAATTTTCGAGGGATTGAGGGCCAGGCTGTTATTCGCAGACCAATCAGCAATTCCACCAAGAGTCCCAAGAGCATCATTGAGATTATCCCTAGGAGCACCAGAGTAAATCTGGAGGTCATCAGCATAAATGTAGAAACGCATTTTGCTCAAAACTGAGGAGTTGATTTCGTCATTGAAAAGTGTAAACACCATCAATTACCGATCTCATTGCGGAGAAGGAATCATTAACATTTTACCATGAAATGTCTTTGACTTACATAGCCGAGGTGGAAAACTCAAAGCGCGTACGAAGCTTAGCGATCAAGAGTGGGTGGCTGACAGTGCCGAAGGCCTTACTAAAACCCAAAAATACGTGAATTACACAATTGCCATTATCACACAGATCATGAATTTCTGGAGATACTTAAACAAGACTGTCTGCTCGAGTGAAGTCTCCTTAAACCTGATGCAAGTTTGAGAATAAATCGTTTGATTTGATGTGTGATGTTATTTTGTTCGCCATGAGAATTTCGAGTACTTTTGAAATGGTCAGTAGTATGGTAATAGGTTTCCATTCAGACATATCAGAAGGAGAATTTGTTTTTGCGAGAGGGGTAATTAGACCCACTTTCCAGTGGTCGGGAAACTGAAGAATACAGTAGTCTATTATGCGAATGTGTGACTACCGGTAGGATTGAGTCAGGATTGACTTGTAAAACTTTAGCGGTTCGTCCTTATATCCAACAGCATTCGATTTATTCTTGCGGAAAACATTCACAACGTCAACCTAAAATCAAATTAGCTAAATCAATATTAGGAATTTGTTCAAGTTCAATATCTATTCAGTATTAATTTATTTAAATAGTCAGGCGGGGATTAATCCGGGAACATCGTAGGTAGAAGTAATTGTCTGAATGGTTTACTTTATCTCCTATATTTAATATAACTATTGACGATTTATGTATCCACCGTTTATGGACGTGGCCTAAATACAGGTCTTTCAATAAAGGATTTTGCTAGAAAAGATTATCACGCCAAGCAGTGTGTATCAATGCGCAAGGCAAGTAAACCGAAGGAAATAATAAAAAATTAAATGAGGATTAGACTAACGAAGTGCAAGACCAGCACGAATTGTTAAGATTTCCAGTTGAGAGTCATTCAGAAAACAAAGAAGGCGCTTAAATGCCATTAAACTAAACGAGGAGTAAGCTAAATTCAATTGGTTCCAAATGGGGATAACACGAACAAAGAAAGAGTTTTTCAGAACGTTGGATGAGGGATAATTAGATTATGTGGGAAACGTGGGAACCTAACAAACTCTTATCTGGAAAATAAATATTGTGTTGTATGTGGTTAAACTCATTTAAATAAAAAGAAGCTGTATTAAGAAAATCCACTGTGTAAGATCATGCATCCGCCTTGGGAGACCGTACACATATCTGATGACAACTGAACTACAGGAAATGCATAATCTGTCAGTGTTACCTGCGGAAGTTCCATTATATAATTCCGCATCATAGATGAAGTGGGAAAATAACAAGGCATGGGTTAGGTTCTTCCTTATAAACGTAGGCAGATACAGATTAATACTGTATAGTTTGCGAAGACCAAAACCTACCCTGCCGATTAAAGTATTAATATGAGGCGATAAGTATAGGGTCTCATCTAAACTGAAGTCAAGGCTGGACAGTCTATCACAAAAGGGTATCGTAATCCCATTAAGGAGGTGCTTGATTAGATGCCAAAAAAGGCAATCGATTGAGACTTAGCTGGATTTACAGTTAATTTATTGTCCAAGATCCAGGCAGAAACGGAGGAAAGTTCGACATTAATATCTGCGACAAATTGACCTATAGATACCACCAGCGCGAAAAAAAAATAATGGCACATCATCTGAAACTATATGAACGACAGGGAACCTAAATGCACCTGGGAGATCATTTAAAATCAAGGTAAATAAGGGTGGGCCCAGAATAGACCCATGGGGAACACCTTTGTGAAGGCCCACAAGATCGCAAGCTCAAATATGAGAAAATTATAATTTTAGTTTTTAATTTTGCATAAAACTTAAATTTTAGATTAGATCAGCTCCCGGTTTAGTATCAAAACCGAAACCTCTACCTAAGAAATAAAATAGGTTTTCGATATTTGATCTGTATTTTACCGAATGTAAGATCAAAATTACAAACTGACGGAAAGGCCAGAGAGCTCTTAACCAACATTAAACGGAATTCTAAACAACGGCAGATATGATCTAAACAGTTCCATACATACAGGGTACCGTGCATAGTTGCAAATAGCCTGAAAAGGTATGGTCAATATTCATTTGAAGTGGGCCCGGGTGACTATGACTTGTGATATCCAAAAGCGTCATACAGATAAAACAATATAGAAATGGTGAACTTGCAATATTGTTGAGTGCAATAGCTTAAACTATCACGAAGTGCCACTATGAAACTTCTTTTACTACTATTATTAATTGAAATTTGCAGGTAACGGTGCTGCCGTGCAACATCAGTAATAGCGTTGTTTTACCTAATTGCTGTTAATTGCTTACTTAAAAAAAAAAAAAATTCTTCGGCCACGCTGATAAAGAACTATTTGCATCGGTGCTTTTATGAACTGAGGTAAGACCGACCCTAATCTTTGAATAAAATGCAAACGGTTTTGAGTTGCAAGCTCTGAATGTCTCTTTGTCATGTCCCTTATGTATGTAAAACATGACATCTGTAAACATTTTTTGTTGACACAGACAATAACATTCTCAGTTATTTCAGGGGAGCGTTAAGATGGGTCCGTGCTTGGGAACTCAAATCGATCAGAATCAATTCTTGTATAGAGACGAACAAAAAATTGAAACACTAAAAATCCACGAAACAATCGCGAACTAATGAGTCAACAACTGTTCTTTTGGGTTTTGCGATCAGATTTCGAAGAATTTTGTTTAATTTTCGATTCATCTACATCGTTTTATACACTCCAATCGACTACCCAAGTACAGCACTTGATCTTTCTATTTAAGTATATTTAAAATTTAATGGAAAATATCTTTCTTTACAGATTTGAAGTTGAATCCCAGTATGGAGCTCTCTACACCGGTGGGTTGATATCTTGGACATCCGATGGTGAAGAAATACTCTGTCAAAACGGCGGAAAAGTGAACACGGTATCAATAGACAGCGGAAATATTGTATCGACCGTAGGATGTGAAGAAGTCGATGATCTGGACGAGGATATAGTATATACATTCGCATTAAGTCCTGATGATAAATATATTTTAACAGCACATAAAAGTGGCTTACTAAGATTATGGTCCAAAAAAGAGGGCACGTTAATCAAAATGTGGAAGAATATTCACAATGGTCCCATATCTAGAGTATGTTTCCGCTCAACAGGAAGTATTGTGGCAACTGGGGGTACAGATTCGTCCATTCGCATTTGGGATTACAAAGAGAGAACTTGCCTCTCAGTTTTAAAAGGAAGTCGAGGTGTAATAAGTATAGTAAAATTCCATCCTGATGTCGATGTACAATTCATTTTTGGCGCTGGAGACGATAATGCAATTAACTGCTGGGATTATATGACAAAAGAATTAAAAACAAAGTATACTGGCCACTTCTCGAAAGTCACTGACATTTCATTTACATCTACTTTGCAATATTTTGTATCTGTAAGCAGAGACAAGGTTTTAATCCTTTGGAATGTAGCACAGGCTACTCAAGTAAAAATTATTCCACTATACGAAGCCTTAGAAAGTGTTTTCATACTACCAAATACTTATAAACTTCCGAATGGGTATGACTTATCGCTTCCCGAAAACAGAGACAAAATATTTGTAGCTATTGGAGGCGAGGAAGGAACAATTAAGATTTGGAATTGCAGCGACTGTAAAATTGTCTATGCTCAGACAAACAGCTGTATATCAAAAGCGTCAGAAGCAGGTGGTCTAGCTATTACACAGCTTCTGCACTGTCCCAATAAGTCTCAAATAGCTGTAGTAAGTGCGGATCACAACATTGTATTCCATACAGTAACAACATTCCACTGTAGCAGACAACTTATTGGGTTTAGCGATGAAATTTTGGACATTTGCTTTGTAGGGAAAAAAGATCGCTATTTGGCTGTGGCAACCAACAGCAGCGACATAAAATTTTATGACACCTTGAATATGAATTGCCAAATTCTGAAAGGACATACCGAAATCGTTTTAGGATTATCATCTCATAAGAACTTGCTCCTATCTTGTGCAAAAGATAACACAATACGAATTTGGGAATTAGATCCAGGTAATTTCACAGTGAAATGTGTTGCAAAAGGTGCAAAACATACGTTTAGCGTTACGTCAGCTACTTTTAATAATAGTTCACATGGCATGTGTGCATCGGTTAGCGAGGATCGTTGTTTAAAAGTATGGAGTGTACCAAAAGTATTTTCAGACGAGGATGACATTGTATCATTAACTTGTACAGCGACACAAATTGCTCACGAAAAAGAAATCAATTGTGTCGCAATTGCACCTAACGATCGAATCATCGCTACTACTTCTCAAGATAAAACAGCAAAATTATGGTCAGCAGATGATCTTCAATTGATAGGAGTTCTTCGAGGACATCGACGAGGAGTTTGGTGTGCACGTTTCTCTCCAGTTGATCAAATACTTTTAACATCATCTGCTGATTGCACTTTACGTCTGTGGTCATTGAGTGATATGACCTGTCTCAAAAGTCTAGAAGGTCATGAAAGTTCGGTAATACGGGCAGAATTCATTAATAAAGGAATGCAAATACTCTCCGCTGGTGCAGATTGTCTTCTCAAGCTGTGGAATATTAAAACTAGTGAGTGTGTTGCAACTCTTGAAAAACACGATGCTAGAATATGGACTATGGCTATTGCTCATGATGAAACCTATTTCTATAGTGGAGGTGCAGATTCACAATTAATTCGCTGGAAAGATGTAACTGGAGAGAAAAAACTAGCCGAAATTCAAGAAAAGCAAGAAATAATGCTTCAGGAACAAGAACTGAATAATTTAATTGCTCAGAAGAAAATGCTAAAGGCATTAAAATTAGCATTAAAATTGGATAAACCATATCTTACTTTGAAAATAATCAACACAGTCATAATGAATAAAGAAAGCGGCTTAGATTCGACAATTTCATCTCTCACCGATATCCATAAGGAGAGCTTATTAAAACATTCTTTGGCTTGGAACACAAACAGTAGAAATTGCCGGCCGGCACAGCTAGTTTTAAATATTTTAATTAATGAAATCTTAGAAAATAAATTTAAACCCCAAGGTCTAGGTAAAATTGTTGAAGAAAGTTTGCCTTACACAGAAAGACATTTTAAGAGAATGACGGAGTTTCTTAAAGATTTGAAATTTATAGAATTTACTTTGAAGTGTATGCAGCCACATGTAAAAATGGAAACTGATAATAAATAATTTTTAAGAATTTTGTGTACGTTTAATATTGACTGGTGCATTCAGCATTTTTTAAATTTGCAGAAACATAGGTTCAAACATTTTAAACTTATATAAACTTTTGCTTCATGCATTTACAAGAACCTAGGTCTTGGTGAGTAATACAACTGTCTGAAAAAAGTCCATGCCTGTTGCAAACTTCATCTTTGATAGAAATTCGAATCACTGTGTTGGCTGTACCATGTATAACTCTGGTGCAAAAAAGAGAATGCAGGAACCGGAATTAGGTTTTATTTGTGAATATAGATTATTGAAAAATAAAATAAAATTTGGAATACAAAGAGCTTGATGTGAGTGTTAACGAGACATATTCATATCATTTTTGCTAAAAAGCTAAAAAGATTTTGGAACTTATCTGCTTTGTCACTATTATGACAACCGCCAAGCGCAGACTACTCCACCTAGGCCTAGCTTTCCCAACAGCTAATTAAGTATAGAATACTAATCGTAGAAAAATTTATGAAATTAAAATAAACGAGGATTCACATTAGATCTATTTGGTTTTGATGATTGAGAGGCTTTGTTACCTTTGTACCCCTAATCCGTTATTAAGATATGTCTCATGTGGGGCAGAGATATTAATTTAGAGTGTATGTAGAGAGCATGTTCTGCTACCTCGGTATCATGATTCGGAAAGGTGAGGTATAAAAGAAGAAATTGAATGCAGGAGCAAAAAAGCACTCTGTGCTTTCAGTCATAGAAGAACGGACGATGTATTCTGTTAAAACAAAAGTGAAACGGCTGGGAAATATGTAAGACCACCAGGACTATTTCTACGTCCGACAAATCTTTGTCAACTGGTATAACTGCTGAATCTTTTGTATTCTTTAGTGTGACATATCGTGAATTGCGTCTAGCGTTGATACCCGAATTGACTTGAAAGTATCTCGTTGAATATATTTGTACAGCGCACAAAGTCATCTGCGGAGATCGGACTTCCCTGCCAAATTGTTTATATAGGCGTTTGTAGCAGTAAGGTAGGTCAACGTAATTTCAAAATTCACAGTAATTTTGTTTAAAAAAATATTTTTAACATTTTTTGTTTATAATTAGTGGAAGAAAAAGAAATATTAACATAATTTGATTTTCTATTAGAAAATTTCCTTTAATTGTGGGCTGTAGCAAGATCTCAGCTGTCAACACATGGAGATCTTACACAGAGATCTTACGCATTCAGGTAGCCTGATTACAAGTACAACGAACTGAAGGCGAACAAAATAATAGAGTTGTGGGTTGAGGCGCTATAGCAACAAGGAGATTACAAAAAATATTTAAGTAATAGAAAAAATTCTGTTTTGAAAAAACTCCAACGCCTTTCTTATAGATTGAACTGAAACACTTTAAATCAGTGAATATAAAACGTATCTAGCTAAGATAGCATTGTGTGGGTATCGCTTTTACGGAAAATCCGCTTCATATTTATTAAAATTAACATTTAATTTTTAATTATGAAAATTTGTCTTGAATTGCTTGAAATTTTTAAAAAGTGGCGGCTATTGTTAATCTTAAAAGGAATCATTAGAGTGTGTTTTTGCGGCATAATTTGCACTAGAAAATTAATGATTTTTTAATGGCTTCGCTATCTTCAGCAGCACGAATAATCATTCGATTTTAGTTATCATCAGTAAAGATCTCTAACTTTCTGTTTTCTTGCTTTTAGATTTTTTAAAGATTATTGACACCTTGACGCTTATAATTTATCTGAAAATTTCACTTCCATAATCTAAAATGATATAAATCCGAAGAATTCCTTAGATTGAAACTAGTAATTTAATTAGCTGTTATTGTTGTTTATATGACATAACCGACTTATTTTTATACCCTAAATGAATTTTTATAGATTTGGAAATTTGCAACGCATTGAAATACCTAAAAATAGTACGACTAAGTCGATTATATAGTCAGGCATGTATGTATGTATGTAGGTCAATGTAAGATTAAAAATCACTTAGATTTTGACATGCTTATGTTCGTTTTTGAGGATAAATGAAGAAATTCATCTATTTCTTGGGAAGTTCTGTAATTAGGCTTTAAATTTTACATGAAATAACGGCCTATATTACGTACTTCGTAGTGGGTTTTTAAGTGAATATGTATTCTGTTGGCAGTAGAATGCCTTTACAATTGATCAGAGGAGGTTTAATTTAGAAAACTTGTGGAATAATACAAAAAAAAAAAAATTGGGAGTTGGCAAATTTCGCTAGAATACCAACAATCTGGATGTTGTGGATGATGTAGACATTAACGTGGTACAGCAAAAAGTGCCCTCATAACAGCTGCGGTACAAAGCCTGGGTTATATGAATGATGAATTAAACTAAAAAAACAAATCGAAAGATGTAGATACATATATATTCAAGGATTACATATATCAAGTTTATCAGAAATCTACTGCGACGAAAGCTGTAAAACTCTCAGCTGCATAGCTCTTAACAGAACCATTTTAAAACGTTCGGCGGAAAGCAATTACGAAAATAATCAATCTTTGTAGATAAATAGCGCATACCGTCCAGGACAGAAATAATTACTGCAATTCAATCACTTATCAATGGTAAAGTAGCTGGAATAGACATCATCCCTCCGAGTCAGGAGCTATCAAAAGAAGACCTGTACTTACTTAACAGTAGATTTACACCAATAACCTATGACTAGATCATGGAGCACCTGTATATTTGCGGCGGACTAAACGGAAATTTCAAAGAAAAAGAAAAAAGAAAGGTAGAACCTAACTGATTGTACATATATCTAACTGCAGAGGTACTTGCTTATTACCAACCCAGGAAAAATTTTCTCGCATGCAGTTCTGAAAAGAATTAAAAGTGCATTCCATCGTGCGGCAGGAAGGACGTAAAGCAGAGTATCAGTTTCTCTCGTATCTAGCTTTGGTGGATTCCAAAAAATCTCCCGACTAACAGAAAATATATTTGGAGGAAAGCTTTTGCAAAGGTGCACTATTCCCCAAAAAATAATTGAATTAATAAATGTACAAAAATACCGTAGGACAACAAGGATGTTTTCTTTTGCCATTTGTATTTTTCTCTGTAATAAACGATAGTCTTAAATACCACATGTACATATGGTTGTGAAATGTGGAGGGTCACTATATCTATAGCCTGCCATTTGCAGACTTTCGTCTATACCTAGATATGTCGAATCTTAAGAATTGTGCTGGAAAAATCGATTGTTAAACGAAAAATTATAAAGATGCAGGAACCAGGATAGCATCGATGAAAAAAAATGGAATTGGATTGGCCACATAATACAACATTAAAAAACCAACAAATCCAACGTAATCACTCGATTTAAATTTTTAAGGAAGCCAGCACACCGGTAGACCAAGAACCATATGGAGAAAAATCGTACAAGCAGCAACTGCTGGAAGAAATTACTGAAAGCTGTTGCCCAGAGTAGAATCCGGTAGAAAGCCCCATGTACGTCAAAGAATGAAACATGCTAAATGATGATGTAAAAACCGAACACGAAACTCCATTTTATGCAATTTCGAACAATTGGAATGCATAGAATCAAGCTTCGTCGGCAATACTAGGCTACTTCCTTATACCATTAAATGATTAATCTAATTCAATAAAAAGAATAATAAAATTGCTCTAATCCTTTCCCTATCTCCTTCCTGCCATGCTGTTCTTTGCATCATAGGTGTCATCTGAGCTTGGTTTAATAATAAAAAAAAAGACGATAGGGGCAGTGAATGGAAAGAAAACTACCTTCAAAGTCTTACAAGCTATAATCTAATATTAAAATTATCAACTACAAATAAATGAAGTAGGTATTTAGAAACCAATCATTCTTCAACGATCGCCAATATAGCTTCCGGACCGGACACTCATCGGGAGACTTGCTGACTTTTTACGGAACGTTGGAATCGAAATTTTCACAATTTTGGGGAGTCCAAAATCATTGCACTAGGTATTTCAACGGCTTTTGATGAAGTCTGGCATCCAGCCCTTTTAGCTAAACTTAAAGTTCTTCTAGTATGATGGATTGAAAGTTTTTTATCAGGTCGACTAATACGTGTTGTACTAGATGGCGTTTCATCAGAACCTCACCCTATAAATACCGGTGTGCCCCAGGACTCTATCTCTAAATTTTTATTAATGATCTGCTTTCCCTTACTTTCAATACTATCCAGACTCTTGCCGATGACCGCATCCTTGACTTCGCTTACTCCTTTGACCCTCCTGCAGACTGCAGAGGGAATGCCACATCTGTGAAATGACATTGCATGATTAGGTCACTGAATAACGACTCGCTTGGGGAAAGGCCAATCGTATGGAATTCAATACATTTAAAAATCCCAAAGCTGTCTTTTCTGTATAAAACAAAATCATAATTTTCCGTTTCTTTTTGATGGAGCACTGATTTACGATGCACCGTCTTTATGAATTCTTAGCAATAAGTTAAGTTGGACAAATTGCATATTCTCTGTTGCCAAAAAGCATCGTAATGTCTTGGATTTCTAAAAAGGGGCTGGTCGCACACCTTTGGCTACATTGGATACTGTCCAAAAACAAGCCTTCAAGCTCATTACTGATTTGACAATAGGTTGTCATATCGACTCACTCAAACACCGTCACAATGTTGGATGCATTTCGCTCCTTTATCGCTACATGCATGGTCAATGCTCTGATAAAATATCTAGTTTGGTGCCTTGTGGAATGATTCCTACACGCAATACTCGTGCTGCAAACCACGCATATCCCTTTACCCTTCAAATTACTTTCGACCGTAAAGTAAAATTCCGTGATGCTTTTTTATCCCGAATTGTGCGAGTGTGGAATAGTCTAGCATCTTCTGTCTTTCCTTCGGCATACAATCTGCGAAAGTTTAAGAGTGACATACATCAGCATCACCGTCACTCTCCTCACGTTCCCTAATTCCTTTTATTATTTTCCCTTTTTTTTTTTATTAGATCAATAATATTATGTTTACATAAATCCCTCTTGTTTTAATCACAATGTATAGTGGAAAAAAATGACCTCCTTAAATGGTAACATAAAAATATTTGTTTGTACACTCTTCCAACTATAACAAATATCTGTTAATCCATTCCGCGAACAGTTGTTATTTTGGAATAAATCTTTAATTTTCATATGACTTAAGCCCTACCTAAATGGTGTCAAATGACAACAATAACAAAAGATAAAGGAATTCACCTGTTGCTCACGTTATTTAAATATTTGTACACTTAATACCTCCGTTGATAAACGGCATGAAAGACACTTTGCTACATTTTCTTTATTTGTAAGCCAAGGGAATTTTTTAGGAATATTTTTTATCGTAGCCAATAGTATAACATATGTATATTAAAAGTTAAAAATTAAGTTAAATTAAGAGTTTAGCTACATTCCATATTGAAAATTTCATAGTTACCTGAAGACACAGCTGCGTCGGTAATAAAGTATAATATACTACGGCAGCACTCGAATCTATTTATTTATTTTGGATCTACCTGCTGATGATGAGTAACGCAACGCATGTTTGCTCTTCTTTAACGGATTATATCACTTATATACAATGATAATTCCAAGATTTACCTAAGATTAGCTCTGTTCAGTTACATTTAGCATGTGATTCATTGACTAAAGTCTGGATTTTATAAAAAATAATGAAAAATACTAAACATCGTAAAGCGTGTCAGTGAAGGAGACATCAACCTCGAACGCGAGTAATGATATTGTTTAGTTTTTTTCCCTCTATAAAATTGCTTATCCAACTTCTTTTATATTATGCATTCTTTCAGCATTTATTTTGTTGATTACAGTTTACATTTTATGAGAGTGTAAAAAATATTAAGTGTCAAATGTAAATAAAATATGATTTACTTTTGGTAGTAGAGTAAAAAAAAAAAAAAACAGACACCCTTTTTAAGGCTTTGCAAGTTATCATTTGCTAACTGAAATGAACTTATAGGGCTAGACACAAGACGTATGTAGTTCTCTTGCATAACAATCCATATGCCTCCAGTACAGCCAAACACTTCGAAGTCAGCTTCCCAAGGAGAGAGACTTGCCTAACCTGTACCAAAAATTGTTGAGTATTACAGGCTTGTAATGGTTAGGATTGGCTTGTTTTGCCATTCATATCGCATCCATTGCCGGTAATACTTGGTGTTTCCACCTAGGTGGTCCATAGAACAGGAGGTGATAGTACTCATTTAGACAAATAAAAAATTTTAAACTCCGTTAGTGTTTGCAAGTTATTCATAAAACAACCACAAGAGATTATTGTAAGCAAAACTTCATGGGCCTTCCAAGCTGCTCCATCAGCCATAAGGTTGAACTACAATAGAATACATAAGAATATACATAAGAATCGCTCATTCCGTAAGAACGCGATGTGTCCAAACAATTAAATTATTAATAAATAATTAAAAGTGCAATGTAAAAATTAAAATGGAATAAAAATTGTATTACGAATTAATAGAAAGCACAAATCACTTTTTAAAATTGAAAACATTAAATATCAAGATAATAACTCTTACGGAATGTGATACATACATATTTAGGTTAAAAATATCAATTTTTCGTAAGTAAACCTCAGTCTCGTTTAAAGTCGTAAAGTTATTTACTTCTATTGTAGTTCAGCCTATATTGTTGTGAGCGTGGCTTTCGGTTCGTTATTCAAAATACAATATTTTAAATATGTATATTTCACAAGTTCTCTTTATTACACTTATGGCGATACTTTCGTTTCAGACTGTACATTCTATAGATTTAAAAAAAACCCGCTCTAATTGCTACAAATAAATTCCAGTAAAAGTACTTTGAGATATCTTGCTGATGACAAAAGGGAATTAGCTAGGTAGGCTTTTGAATTTTATAAAAACCGAAAAACAAAAATCTATACAGGGTATTTCCTCCATGGTGGTTCATAGAGCGGGAGGTGATAGTAATTACCTAGGTCCTAGGCAAACAAAAAATTGTATGGCAGAACGGGGTCATATCAGCCGTTTCGGAGTTACAGGGTGATTAAGAAATTATCCCCTCAAGAGTCATGGTAGTCTAAACTAAAAATTTCGAATTTTCTTACCTTTTTTTATAATTTGACTTCTATTTTTTTTTTTTTTTGCAAAACAGGTTCTGGATTTTGAATCTTCCGAATTTTGGCTCTTGTGGATATTGTCACTTCTGGATTTTGACTTTCTGGATTTCGTCACTGCCATGCTGGTAGCTCAGCTTTCAGATTTAATACCACAAATAATTATAAGCAAACTTAAGCGCCTTACTACTGTTCTCTGTTTTTAAGGCCTCTTATGAGATTAAGGAAGAAGCACTGCGATGATTATCCAAAAAGCTCATTAAAGCTTCCAAAAAGACACATTCAAAAAACTTCTTCGGTCATCATTTAGAGCGCTTCTTAAGAGCAGCATTTAAGCGCTTAACTCTGCGGACATGCCTATGTTAAAAAGCAATGAACCGAGATAGGGAAAAGAACTGTAACAATTTCTGAGATGTTAGAGGCCTTTGATGGTATTAAATCTGATGCCACCGATGATTGATGATAGTATCTCACCTAGATTTATTAAGCTTCTCCTTTCAGTTATATGTAGCTTTCTGTTATACATATTCAATTCTTGCCTCACGTATTCTCAATTTCCTCGTAATTAGAAAAATTCTGTAGTATTACCACTGGCAAAGAACTCTGATGCTAACAATCCGAGCGACTTTCGTCCTATAAGTATACTATGCTTCCTAAGGAAAGTATTGGAGAGGTTAATGGCCTCGCAAATAACTAATTTTTTCGAGCGGAATGACATGCTCTTCAGATGGCAGTCTGGTTTCCGCCCTGGGCATAGCTGCGAGACTGCTTTACTGAAAGTCACTACAGATATTCGAAGCGTGCTAGATAATAATCATCTATCTATATTAGTTCTGCTTGATTTTACTAAAGCTTTCGACAGCGTTGACCACACACTTCTTCTACACAAGTTACATGACAAATTCTTTTTCTCACGAACTGCAATTAGAATGATCAGCGTATTTTTATCCAATCGCTTCCAAGAAGTCCCAGTTAATGGAGTTAAATCTAACTTCCTTCCCATCGATTCTGAAGTTCTACAAGGATCAATTATAGGTCCTCTACTCTTAACATTGTTTATAAATGATCTTCCGCATGTTGTAATGGATGCGAATTTGCATATACATATATGCGGATGACGCGCAGCTCTATCTGTCTAAGCCTATTGGATTGCAGGAGGACTGTGTTGCTCGCATTAATTGCGATCTAAATCGAATATCCGCTTGGGTGGAATCTAACCGGCTCTTGCTCAACCCGAAGAAGTCGACCTGCATAGCCCTTTATAGTGGGGTACTAGACACGGAGTTAGTGTCTCCCATACTGCTGAATAATGAGATATTAGCTTTCTCCGAAAAGCTTACTAGCCTTGGAGTAGCCCTTAACAGCAAACTAACCTGCTGCGCTCAAGTTTGTAGCATAATCCGAAAAATCTATGGTGGCCTCTGCAGGTTGTGGCTCTCAGGGAGGTTATTGTCAGTTAGTTTGCGACTCAAACTGGTTAAGGCTCTGCTTGTCCCTCATTTGGTTTACTGCAGCACTATCTTCTCTTCCCTCGATGCAGCCTGTAATCGTAAGCTTAATGTAGCATTCAACGATTGTGTGCGTTTTGTTTATGGACTATGTCGCTTTGATCATGCATCACAATATATTCTCTCAGTTCTAGGGTGTTCATTGAATGCTTATCTTGATGGCACTGCCCTAAGTTTTCTATATCGTCTAATAAATACGCGTTCACCATTGTACTTATCCGAACACCTGGGTTTCTTGAGCACTCGCATTGCCACTTCAGCCTACTTATACCCCGATTCCGCACACTAGTTGGGCAACGCTCTTACTTTGTCCACATTGCACGTAAATGGAACTTTCCTGCCCAATGACATTAGAACGATTGGCTCGACGATAGATAGTTCGTGCTTCGAACTGGAAGAAAAAATTAAAAACGAGTCGAGAAGAAAAAAAAACCCAAGGAAACGTGGAAAATTCGATCCGGTGGACGACGCGGAAAAGAGGAAAAAGCAGCGAAAATCAATTTAATCCGTAGTGGAAAAAGAAGAATTTAATGATTTTTACTATTGAGCGAGACCAAGTGCTAACCCCTTGGTCCATTTAAGGTAAAAGTAAGAAGCCCAAAACAGGAGAGAAATAATAAAGTACAAGAGAAGGTTGCAGACATACTACCGTGTCCCAATCACATCAACCGACAACTTGATTGCCTCCTCGAGAGCCCGGTTATCTGGGGGAAAACATCCCACTTAATTCAATAAGCTAATTATGTTCTTCTTGCTAGACCATCATCCGACAGGATCATTAGACAAGCCAAACCGAGGATAATATCTTCAGGAATTTATGCAATTTTTGATTGTAATAGGCTCGAATGCCTGTAGTTTTGTGGTCAATTAGTTAAGTGTCTGAATTCATACGTTTTTCCGTCTTTTTCCACATACAATATTTATTATATTGTTGCTGGGATTTATAATTTATTTTATACAGTTGAAAACTTTCGTCGGAGCTAACCTTACAGCGCATTGTTAAATTAAAGAAAACTTAAGACCAATACAAATTTTTTCTATAAACATAAGTATAGGCTGCATAGCAATCAAAAGAAGACTTTCATTTCATTGCATAATTCTCAGCCAAGGGATACTGTATCATCTCTCCCACAATATCACAGGGTAGTTGGGGCAACGGCTGTGGAAGCAGAACATCTGCGCTTCCAGATAAGTAAGTGGTAAGTAGTGTAAAAGTCCCTTCAGGACTGGGTGTGTGCGACGGCCTTTGATTTGTCAGGCATGAATTTTTTTGTATATGGCTGGTGGCACAGCGGCAGGTTTTCGTGGAATCTTCCAACTTTCCTTCCCTCTCCACCAATAGCCGAGGCGATCAGCTCATGCTGACAGTCTGGACTTCACGTCCAAATAAATCACTCTACGTACTTCCATAACAGATTTTCAGAGAGAAATTAATTCAGTATTTAGTATCCACTGAAGTGGTTTGAGTTCGCGAATGCATGAGCTGGATCAGCTCTTAAAAAAAACATAGTTGTAAGATAACTTAATTTTTTTTTTTTTAAATTTAACTCTCCATTTTATATCTTCGTATGCATAATCAAAAGATATTTTGTTGTATTCATTAAATAAATTATTGAATTTGAATGTGAATTTGAATACTCCCATTCCTTTAAATGTTACTCAAGGTGCAAGCTCACTCTCAGCCAATTACTTTACCCGTGACAGAATTGCTTGCGACAGCATCTATTTCTACAATCTCTGCACAACAAGGCGTATCTGGTTATGAGTCCTTAATGTCTATCCTGAGATCGACATTGATGTGGATAATATTATCGATAGGTTTTCCAAATCAAACTGAAAATTGGATTTTGTGATATAACGTAAATATGATAAAAAAAAAATTAAAATCGACTTCTTCTGACTTGTTCCTCCCCCTCTAAGTTGCAGATCTGGATACGCGCCTGCTATCCGATCTAACAGTTTTGTCTATCGAAAATAATATTGTCCAGGTATTAAATTATTTTCAACTGATCGGTATGGATCACTTCAAATTTTCTGTCATATTCTAACTCCTACAGATATTGGACACCAGTGAAAATTGCTATATTTACGTTTTTAAGCAGAGAAAAACTGGAATATTTACAAACAACACACCACGAAAAAAAGAACGCCACCGGTGATAAGCTGAAAGTATATATAAAAAATGTCTGCCGAAAAATTATCATCATTAAAAATGACAGAAAACAAAAACAGTCGTATGATCACCGGTGGGTGTAGGTATTATAAATATTCCGCTCTTGATGAAAATCCAGGTGTGTTTACTTTTAATTACTTGCCCAACAAATTTGCGGTTTACACAAGGATTGTGGATACAGCGCATTTACCTTGTTTCCTCCTATTAGTCAGTTTATTCAACGATGCTTTATTTATTAACTTCTTATTGAATTCGAGCACATATTTACTTTGCAGCATTTAAAACGATAACTCTGACGATAATAAAGAAAATCTGCGGGTGTTTTCCTACAAATTTAATTACATGTTTTTTTGTTTTCGCTAAATGAGTGCAATTTTAATTAAGAAACTAAGTACGTACTTAAACAAAAGTAACAGATTTGTTTGCTGGATTAATGTGTTTCTATATTTAGTAACCTGATAGTGTCTAATTAAGTCAATGGCTAATGCAGATACATATATTGATATACATATATATATATATATAATTCTAAACTTACCGCAATTGTTACGACAAAGTCTGATCCTTACTAGTAGCCCATTTTGAAAATGTTGGCGGAAGTTAATAGAATTCTAGTGTATTTTATTACCAGTCTTGAAATTACTTTTGATAATTCTGCAAAAAGAAAAGAAAGAACAAATCATAAATTGTATCAGAGTTACGATTAGAGTATTTTCGCATTGCGGATTATTTTTCTTATATAAAAAAAGAATAGAGGAAAGAAGATGAAATTGCTGAGATATATAAATATTCATATCCGATCTCTATCCGATCAAGAAACTTAGGGAGTTGACAAAGTCCTTTTAAAGCAAGTATACTGCTATTATTGTATTCGACAGATCATTTATGAATAAATAAAATAATAGGGGACCTATTATGGATTCCTGAGATATTCATTAAATTTTTCAAATTGTTTCCAATAAATATTGGCTGTGATAGTTTTAAATGGTCTCGCACTGTCAACCGTGGAGCTGATAGTTTTTATGACATTTCTTGAATGGTTAATCCTGGATCATAACCTTCAACAAATTACTTCAAAACATCATCATCAAAATTTTATTATATTTTAGAGTTGGGAGTATGCCACAAATTTCTATTGCTGGACTTAAATTTTACTGAGTGTTAGGATAGTGTCGTAAAGATCAATAAATTGATTCTATTCCTTTAATGGAATTCATATCCATGATCAAAAAAATCACCATACAATATCTCATTTGTTTTGACTTTAAGTGTTTGACGTTAAATAACAATTATGTAAACGTAAGCAATACACAAAGAGAGATGTTTACACTACAGCATATTATCAACACAGACTGGCTCCATAATTAAATATAAAAATAATGGATTTCCCGCTATATGGGAATATGATTTTCATTAATGCTATTTAATTTGTAATATAGCCTTGCCGTATTTGTTATATTTATAGATCCTAAATTTACATTTCTAAGTTCTTTAAGAAAAATTAAAAATTTTACAGTGGATATGTCGGACCTACCTTGTTTTCCTTACAGCTAAAACGACATATGCCAACATTTTATTTGATTTATTAATAAGTTATTAACTTTCACAATTGCAGTTAGGTATAGCATAGGCTTAGTTCGACAATATTTTTGGTGACCTTCTTTGGATGAGGATCCAGATAATTTAGAGAAAGAAAGATTCGTTCAAAATCTTGCGAAAGGCCATTAAAAATTTTAGATCGAATACGTATATGGTAGACTTTACGGAAAGGAAATTCGCAGAATGTATTATTGAAACACCTGTCTGTGCTAGAATCCCCTAACATACTCGGACAATTAGAATAAGGTGATGGTAGGCGAATCGTATCGTCCCATAAGTCTGACTTCATTTGTTCTTAAAGCAATGTAGAAAATAGTAGAAAATCATATAGGGATGGAGCGCCAAATCAATTTGTCTACCAAAAAAGTAAATGGACAGAGTTAGTTTTACTAAAACCTGACAAACGGTATAGCAAAAGCCATTGAGAACAGAGAAATCGTCCAAGCATCCGTCGTGGATCCAATCCATAATAGATGAATTTAGGCATTTCTCTCCAAGAGGATAATTAAAACACAGCTATTTGGTAAGACGTTGGAGGTTTACACAACTAGAGGCTGTCTCCAAGTATCCAAGGTTGAACACTGTCTCAACCACTATGGTCAATGGTAGTGTTCAACTAAACAACCAAGATATTGAGTTACAAGGTTATCCTGTTGATTTTGTAATCATTCTCAAAACGCTTGGTTTCTAGAAAGCTTCAAGAAGCCCTAAGTTTTGTTCAAGACTGGTGTGCTGTACACAAGTTATCAGGCAACTTCAGCAAAACATGAATTATATCTATCACTAGAAGAAGAAAAATGAGGAACATATCCAACCCTGGTGAGGAGATCTCAATGTTCAATTAAACTAAATATCGTGGGATAACTCAATTGGAATAAGGATAGCGCAATAAAAGAATTCAGAACAGTACACTAACGTTGTAGAACTGTAGAAAACTGGCTGGCACAACATAATTTGACTTTACAAATCAATAGTCAGACCCATGATCACCTATGATGCAACAGCGGGATGGAACAAGTGTTCACAAAAGTCAACCATCAGGAAGGTAAATAAGGATGACCTGTCTAAGTGAAACTAGCACAATGTGCAAAACATCCACTGGCGCGGCGCACTATTCAATCTACCGGCACTCAGCAATGTTGTTGAAAAAAAGCCTGGATTAATGGTGTACTGAGCCCTGGAAGATGAATAGAGTGAATGGAATTCAAAAACTCTATACATACACTATAACTTCTATATATAACATATAACGTGTGCCATTCAAGATAAAGATGCTAAACAGGGAGGAAATAGATACAAATCTAGACAACGCAACCCTAATTTGGTACATCGACGGTTCTAAAACCAAGAAAAGAGTAGGGGCAGGAATATATGGCGTAAAACCCAGAACTAACATTTATCAAAGCATAGAAAAATATGCCTCAATATTCCAGGCAGAAGTATATGCCATCGCCAGATGTTCATACAAAAACCTCATTCGATCCTATACATCAAAATAGAAATATATATCTATGCAGATAGCCAAGCGGCACTGAAAATGATCTCATCACCTGTGGTAAAAAAAAAAAAACATAAATAATATTGGATGCGAGTACATTCAAGCACTAACAAACCTTGGCACCAGGAATCACCTAACACATCAATGGGTTCCAGAATGCTCGGAAATTATTGGGATTGACAAAACAGAAACACTGTCTAAAAAGGTCCTTATTGTACCGGAACCATTTTGCGGTATCTCTTATAATATCGTGAAACTGACCATGCAAAACTGGATCCACAACCAAATGGACCAGAGATGGACATCAATGATAGGCTCCAGGCAATCAAAAAGATTCATCAATGGATCTTCACAAAAGAAGAACCTGAATCTTTTAAGACTATTTGGAAATCAACTTAGAATCACTACAAGAGTCTGAACCGGAAGCTGCAAGCTCAACAAAGACTCGCTTGGAATAGGCATACCAACCGCTGATGTATGTAGGTTATGTTTCGAATAAGATGAAACATCCGAGCATGTGTTATGCAAATTCGAGGCCTTTTCACAATGTAGACTCCAGGCTTTTGGCTCATTCTTTCTAAAACCTGCCTACTTCGAGGAATTTCCATCCAAAATGATACTGCTCTTTATAGAAAGAGTGGGGTTATTGGAAAAAATTGCTACAGTGCAAAGACTTAATTCTTTTACGACGTTTCCAAAGCTCATAGATACCCTATGATGCCGTAGCACAACCTTGGCCAGAAAGGAAAAAGGGGTATGGAATTGAAGATTATTTACCAGAAAGGAAAAAGGGGTATGGAATTGAAGATTATTGGGTTGAACCAAGGAGGAGACGGTGTGCATTACGCTTGAATGTTTGCGACTGTACTGTACTGTTCTGCTTATGAAGGATTTGCGAACTCTCACGGTACGACCGAATTCGACTTCAAGAGTGGTGTGAGGGTGCGCTCGGGGTACAGCTCGTGTGGTGCACATGTTAAGATTTCTACAAGGCAACTGGCTAGAGACTTCAGCAATAGCCATAGAAGTAGCGATAAAAAAGAGATAGACACCCGATATTACGCTGTTGCTCGAGGGAATTTATAGTTGCTTCATATAGCGATGCTAATAAGCCGGAAGGCCTTCTTTTAGACTTTGTCTAACGCGAACAATGCAGTGCGTCCAGCCCCTGCCCAAATATGGGAATTATATTCTAATCTAGGCCTGATATGAGACTTGTAGATTTGCGCCAAGTCTGATGGAGTAAAATATTTCTTACGTCTTTGCAAGAAGCCCATGCATTTCATCGCGTTTTTTGCAATACCAAAAATATGATCAGACCAACTAAGATTGCTGGATATTTCAATGCCTAAGATATTAAGACATGGTGGAAAAGGGTTGAGCGGGTAATCGAGTACGTTTGAGTGATAACAGACAACATTGCGTTTTGGAAGCATTAAACAAGACCCGATTCGCTCTGCCCGAAGCGAGTATTATTGTAAGATCATAACTTAGTAACTGAACATGTGGCTTCGTTTGTAAACTATAACATTTCCACGGAAATCACCTATATAGTCGAATGAGTACACAAAATCAACGGTGTTGTCGTTTGCAAAACTATGAATAGGATTGAAAGTAAAAGCTAGGAGATCATCAATAAAAATGAGGAAGAGAGTAGGAGAGAGCACAGAACCTTGCGGTACACCGGCATGAATTGTAAAATGGTCAGAAGTAACTGCGTCCAATATAAATTGAATTGAATTGAATTGAATTCATTCCATTTTAAGAAAACATGGTCTAGACCTAATGCCTGAAGTTTAGTTAAAAGAGCAGGATACCAGACTCTATCGAAGGCCTTCGAGATACCTAATGCGATGATATCAGATTCATCAAAATTATGGAGACATTGATTCCAACGCTCGGTGAAGAAATTTAGCAAATCTTCAGTAGAGCGGGTAGCATGAAAACCGTATTGGCGATCGCTAATAAGATGATTAGTTTCTAGACATTTCATCAATTGGGTGTTGATGAATGTTTCGAAAACCATCGAAAGAATCGAAGAGCAAATGGTCTATAATTTGAGGGATTGCTTGCCTCTCCAATTTTGGGTACTAGCTGAATATGTGCAAGTTTTCATGTCGAAGGAAATACTCCTATCGAACAGGACAGGTGAAATAGTTTGCGTAGAGGTTTAGCTAAAGAAGAGGCGCAACACTTGAGCACCAGGAGTGATCATCAAGCCTAGCAACCTTAGACTCATTGAGACTCTCGAGCACTTTAGGTGGTGGTAGGACCCTCTGGGGGTGGCGGTGGTTCCAATATGACACACATCACATTAAAGGTCTCGCCGAGTACTATCGGATGGTGTACTTTTTTTTCTGATTCGGCAAACTTTCTCGGGACGTTTTTGCCGCCGAAAAACCCATTTTCATGCACTTGGGTCACAAACTCCCCAGTTACCATCATAAAAGTATCCAGAGGAAAAAAATCTATAAATTGTAGCTGGTAATGAGCTAAGGTGAGCATTGAGAACCGTGTTCCGATCGGACATAACCGAGTAATAGCCAATATAAGGTGCGAAAAATGTAGTATCCCAGTTCGAAGAGATTAAAGACTTAGTACGTTTAGAACTGAATTTTAAGTATGATGCCATAGAGACTCAATAAAATTTACACAGTAAGTAGCCAATGAAATGAGGAGATTTTTAAAATATGTTTGGGCGAAAAAAAAAATCTGACATTTTTTTAAATTGCCCTCAAAGATTTTTGTGCATTTTATTATTTTGAACTTTATGTAAATTAAAAATTTCTCTTGCCTCAATGGTATATAAGCTACGGAATCAAATTTGTTTGCATTGGATGGACATAACATTCATCTAAGTTCAGCAATTTATCTCAATTATTGAAGTCACTATGACCAAAATGTGTACAAATTAGTATTTTTGTGAAAAATCACGAAAAACATCATAACTCGAAAACTGCACAAAATCGCATAACAAACATGGGGATGATTCGGATTATTCTCAATATGAGGCACCTAAATTTTACCTTTGGACGTCACTTTTGGGGCCACCCTGTATATGTAAAAAAAAAAAAGAGAGAAGGAAATATGAAAAAAAAGATACAAGAAATAACCACCCTAAAGTTACTACTAAAAACACAATCTTAGAAACATACAAAACTTACTAAATATTCTATAATGCAACCTTAATATATTTGGCTCCTAGATACTCATCTAACTGCTGCTTGAAGACATAATTTCAAATATTTTTGCTTTGATGCTACTAAAAGAGCCTTCCACAATCGATATCTTAACGCTGGGGGTTAAGGAATTGTAAAGTTTGATGGCATAACAGAAAAACAGGCGTTCAGTATTCGGATCTTACAATTGACTGTTTTAGTAGATCTCGCAAATTGAAGGATGCTGTATAGGTAGGTTGAACTGCGGTATTTGATATTTTTAACTAAAAGCATAACCGATCGAAAATTTAAGAATTTCAAAAGATCAAGATCCAGTAAAGAAGTAGTATAAGCCTAATAATAGAGTTAAACGCGATCAGAAATTTACTAAAACTAAGATAATCAACCTTACCAAATACTTCGCAACCGTAGGAATAAGCAGAGAACGAGCAAGAAACATGCGCGTGGAGAGTATGGTGAAACAGCTCGAAGCCCACAAAGAGCGAAGACCATCGTATACTTTACGTATTATTGATGTGATATGATCACCTTAGGCGAGCGTGTTAATGATAATTACACCTAAATTATGGACAGACTCTATCCAAGATATGACAGTGTCATTAAGAATAACGACAGAAAAAATAGAGGTATCAAGTTTATTTCGATAAACAACAAGATTTCCCAGAAGATTCAGCATTAAGCCATTGGCAACCGTCCCTCGATATATTGAATTTAGATCTTCATTGATGCAATTAATTCCATCTTCGATAAATCCCAAAGATCGTTATAGGACAAGTTGAGCATCATCAGTTTAGAGATACATTTCACTGTGTGTAGGACAAACCGAACAATTCATTAGCAAGCATACGAAAAAGCAGCAGGTCAAGAGCAGAGCCTTGCGGAACACCAAAGTTAGTTCTAAGGAACGAAATTAGAGTAATTATCATTTGAAAACACTGTTTAAAAACGCCCTGTTAGATATAAGCTTCGTTGAACTTATGAAAAAATTAAATTTAATAATGAGTTTTCTACAGATGATTGTGTGAACTATAGTATCGAATGCTTTAGAGAAGTCAAGGAGCACCAGTAGCATTAATTTATCCAAATCTATTGCTTCTTTTAATTACATTGACTACTTTCAATAAGGTAGTGGTGCAAATATGCTTGGGACGAAAATCACTTTGGAAGTCTTGAAGGAGACTAATCAAGTATAGATAATAAAAAAATTTGCAAAAATATTAATTTTTCAAAAACCTTAGATAGGAACGATAAAATACTGATGGGGCGGAAATTAGACCAATTATGTCCAGACTTTTTAGGAACAGGTATGTATTACTTTAGAGACCTTCCAGTAATGTTTGATTGATATAGTTTAGTATATGCAACAAAATTCCATATTCTAAACATGATAATATTCTCTGCAAACCTTTTTAAGCATTATGAGGATGCTTTAAAAAGTAATGATATGTTAATCTAAATTTAAATGGGGTAAGATTTTATTGCTAAAAGGTCTCTTATATCTTTTTTTCTTCTTTCTGCTTCAATATAGTATTTACATTAAAATAATTATATTAAGTAAGTACTAATTACTTAAAAAAAAAAAAACTTATGTCTATGAAATCAAGATCGTCAATTTCGCAATCTCGATATTTTCAATATTTGAAACTATCGAGATCGAGATCCACTCCGTATCACTCTAGTTAAAAAATAAACAAGAGTAACAAAATTTCAATAAATACAGTTTTCAGTAGCATTGTATATAAAAAATAAAATTTTTAAAAGTATTAAATGTACATTTTATTACAGATATTTTATTACAGATAAAAACAGTTATACCGATTATTGCAAATTTGTATATCAGCCCTATGATCAGTTATCTGGTTGAGAGTTTTTTTTTTTTTGCCTCTTGTTGATATCAAATAGAAGTCTGGTAGCAAATCATGTTTTTGTACACGTATTTGTATATATCTGAACATAAAAACTTTACTATGTATGCAAGTGTATTTTACAATTATTATTATTATTATATTTTTTTCTGATTAATGCAATATTATATTATGAATTTGCAGAAAAATAAAATTTTTGTATATTTGTGAACAATTTCGACTAATTTCTCAATTAAAACAAATAAAGAAAAAGAAAATGGAAATTCTCAAAAACCAACAAAAAGTAGTAAGACATTTCGAAATGAAAATTATCTGCAGATATATGTAGGTACATAATGCAGCACCACGTATTCTGAGCATGCATTTTATTATTATTCAACGAGGTCCTTTGGATAATTAATTTAAATTCAAACAAAACAGCTTTCAAGGAACTTCTTTAAAAACCATATAATTTTCGTTTTGAGATAAAATTCTCACGCCTCTTAAGACCCTCAGAGATGAGATGAAAATATACGATAAGAGATATGTATGTATGTATATTGTAAAACGGGTGTCGCCCAAACATCAAAGCGAGAGTTTATTTAATATATTTTTTTTTTGTATTTATCAGGCAAAAAGAGAGCTTGTTAAATATCAAGGAGCTTCAAGTCAGAAGCTTGAAACAAACTGCTATTCAACAGCAGCTGTAATACTGCTGCTTGCTTCTGTACATAATCACGGCTATAAGCTAGCAAGCAAGCTAGCTGAGCTGAACAGTCTATATAGAATCGAAAACGGTGATAAGACAGTAAGTAACTTGCCTTTAAGTTTTAACACCTTGGCAATTCTCAATTAGTTTTCACCTGTTGCTCGTGTTGAACGTTTAGAGTTCCAGATTTAAGCTCTTGTATATCGAAACAACCGGATTAAATAAATTGCCGCTATTACCTTGCAATTGTTTATTTCGTTACAGTGATACCTAGTGTTTTTTGTTTTTTTTTTGTTTTCATATTCAAGTACCTATAATTTAGTTACTAAAATAAAAGTGAATTAAAGTGAAGTTAGTGTTTCCTAGGTAATTTGAAACTACAGGGATATAACAATCATTTAACGTGAGTGAATCAGCTCCATATTAGTTTTTCTACATATATATATATATATATAAAAAGCAAAAACATAGTTTTAATTACAAGGTTGCTGCTAAAGGCGACGTTATATTTCAATTAACTGCATTCAATTTGTAATGGATCGATACAGTAATTTGCTATTCAATAATAACAATAATTATATACAAATAAAATTCTACTGCTTGAAAAGGCGAAAACAATAAGAGTGAAGTTTTCAATATAAATTGTCCACGTTACATGCCGTCACTGTACGTATTTTGCTTCAAACGAATATTATGAGATTGTCGTCGATATTTAACAAAATTAATTACTCATCGTTAATACTCTGTTTCTTTTTAAGTAATTTATTTTGTTAACATTTTTCTTAAGAGAATTTTCAATTGAAATGAACAAATAAACGGAACTAAAATGGATACGAATTATACACAAACACATATGACACATAGATGAGTTCCTATCCCAAGTGCAATGTTATTTTTGAATTTAATAGTCGTGTTTATAGCTTAAATTTCCATAAATGCTAAATTTGTATTACATACAAATTTAAACATTCATACAAGTAATTAAGTTATAGCTGCGGACATATGTATATCGAAATTTTTAACTGTTCCGAGTAAAATTTACTAGATTAGACCAATTATGTGTGGCGAATAATTTAACTGGTCTAATTTGATTTAAATTTAAGTGATTATTATTATAAAGGTCTATTTATTACTAAATTATTTGGGATATGCTTGCTCATCAGTTAATATTATAATGACTTGAAATATCGAAATTCGATCCCTGTATTTAAAAATTGTGTATATCGATCGTTCTATTTTTTTTTTTTTTTATCTTTCTTGCTTTTGACGAATTTCTTATTGGTTAGAATATTGAGAATATTGTTGATTCTTTTATAGAATATTTTCGCAATACTCAATTCGGGTTTAAGGTAAAACCAATTACCAAAAAATTTGATTTAATATTCTATAAAATTTTCGATAACAAGTTCGAGCGAATTTAATTTTATACTGATATCAATAAATTTTTTGTGTTCTGTTTTTCCACTTATAGAAGTTAGTAATTCAGTCGTCTTCAAAGTAATATATAGTATATTACAATATATCGATGATTTAATTTTGGTGTTCCACAGAGTTCAATACTGAACCTACTCTTTTTCAGTAATTTCTACTACTCTAATTTCCCATAAGATTACCAGTTTTCATTTAAAAAAATTTCACTTTTACTGATGACATGTCATGTTCCGGTAACGAAAATGTTATATTTTTAAATTAAAGCAAGTAGGAGCCACATGAAAACGAAAATGATACTTAATTGTTCGATGAAAAAAATTTCTTACAAATTTTTTGGGGAACCGTTATTATTAAATATTGATTACCATTAATTCAGCTGAAATTAAACTGTTTTTGTTCTTTTTTAGGGTTCTGTACCTCAAAAGGGGAAAAAAAACAGAACCCTTATAAGATCACTTTTGCTTCCGTCCGTCTATCTGTCATAGACGATTTTTTCGAAAACCGCGTGACGTTTAATTTAAAATTTGACAGACTGTTAGGTTTTTAAGTTTTAATGGGAGTGCGTCGGGCCTCTTAAAAATGTTTTTTTCGTGTATCGCGTGAAGTATTGTCTCAAAGATTAACAAAAAAAAAAAGTTTGGGCGATATGGTTTTAATTTCATACCCCAAAATATGCGAAAAGACATTGCCCCCCTAAATCTTCTAGGTTTCTAAAGCTAAAATTTTGATATTATCAGGGTTAGTAGGTATTGAATGAAACTGTCGTTTTTTTCATCAGCCTTATAGTTGCTGTTTTTGTGTGTCTGTCTGTTTAAATATTATTGAAATTTTACAATTTTACTTGTAGTGCACTTTCCCCATATCCTCTAATCCTTTCCCTATCTCCTTCCTATCATCCTGTGCGTTTCATCATAGGGTATCCCCTGAGCTTGGCTTAATAATATAAAAAAAAACATATGGGATAAAGATCTACTTACAGGGGAAACACAAAATAACGTTTTTACTAATGTTCCAGCAAAATGCGTTATATCACAGTCGTTTTCCAGTTATCACAGGCAAATACGGATTAGATTCAAATATACTTAAATTTGATCGATCGACTATTCGTTAATAAAGTTCTGGTATGGAACCCTGATTACGCAAGTCCGATCGCTTTTGACAGGGGTTGTTTTTTTTGCTTCTTAATCGAGTGCTTCTTCGAATATAAATATCTAGAGATTACTATCAACCTTAATTGCGTTGGACGTTCATGTTTTAATTTTATGATGTGATCACCTAAAATTAAAATGTGAATTGCACGTATTATATCGATTGTCTTACTTAAGTAACAACAAACAAAATATTTATCACAGGAGCATTTTTAAGATTTGGCTATTCTCAAAATATTTTATTTGTCTGTTTTTTGTCTCAAAATTTAGTAATCAATTTAAAACAAACCACCCGATTAACTAGATCTTTGAAATTTTTAGCGTTATTTGAATTTATTTATTTAAAAAGTTTCGACGATAGTATACGTACGATAGTATACGTACTAATATATGTACTACCATAAAATTTCTACAATATTTTTTATAAACTACTCTAAAGAAAAAATAAAGAAGAGAGACAAATGAAATAAAATTATAAACTGTTTTTGGAATTAAGGTAATATTGGTTACAAAATAGGAAGTTCAGATTAACATTTTGAAATAAAAAGGATTTCTAGGGGTAACTAATGAAAAAATAATATTAAGTAATGAAAATAATAATAAAAGTAAGAATAACAGTAAGAGACGGTAAAGAATAAAGAAATGCATTATAAGAATATGAAATAAAGTTCAAGTAACGTTAAAATAATTTAAAATCAAAAGAGAACAAGAGGATGTAGAGTAATGAGAACCGTAAAATTATAAAAACACAATCAAGGAAGTACATGTACTTACACCGAGAATAAATTGCTGGAGGCTATTTCATTTCATTTGTTTAAAACTAGAAAGGCTTCTACTCTTACATAAGTCTACATTATTGAGGAAAATATTATGATTTTTTTTTTTGGATTCGGAAAATTGATGATTTATTTCTTAAATTAGTTAGTTCTGGCGAATGGGAGATTAAAAATAATGAAATTACAAGACTGGCGAGATGGAACATTAAAACAACTTCGATATTAACTCTGGACAGTTCACCAGGTTGCTAGTGATCTTATACAAAAAAATCTCATCTATAACAAGTCTGCGGTTTTTTTAAAGACATCATTGAGAAACTATTTAGTCTCTGAGGGTATTCAGATTGGGCTCCGTTCAGTTTGTATTGAAGATTTCTTGTGAAACGCCTTAACGGCAGCTCTAATTCATTTATATATGTGGAATAAAAAAGACTTGATATTGCAGAGGTATATTCCAGATTTGAACGATTTACATGATCTAAATAAAAGTTTTAAGACCTTGGAAGCTCTATACGTTATACATATAATTAACATGAGAAGAAAATAATAATTTATCATTAAAAATAACTCCAAGATCTTTATTTCATGTATCAAAGACAACGCGGCATTACTAATTGAATATTCAAATTGAAGTCTTTTCCGTTTTCTACACCAGTTTTTCAGTTTATTCAGATCATCTTGCAACCATTTACAATATTTATAATACGACAAATTTTCGCATCATCCGCATAAAGAAGGCACTGTGATTCAATAATTTCAGGCAAATTATTAATATATATTGTAAATATGATCGGACCAAGAACTGTACCCTGAGGAACTCCTGAGAGTTGTTTAAAAGGAATAGATTGAAAACCATTCAAAACTACGACACTATCTCTTTCGCTTAGGTAGGAAAACATCCATTTAATAACATCCTCATGAAATCCCACAAATGTCATCTATACTAATATTATTTATGTTGAACGTTATAAAATACCTTTGTAAAGTCAGTGTGTATAAAACCAACTTGTGTACAGTTATTCAAAATAGTTGTAATAACATCCGTAAAAAGACCCAAATTAGTAATGATTGAATGCCACAGAATGAAATCATGCTGGTATTGACTAATAAAAGCATTTGTGTTTGGTGGATCAATTCTCCATGTATAATTTTTTCAAATATCAAAGCCAAGCTGCTTGTTGAAATAAATAGATATGCGATAATGATTTGTTTGATATTTTGAGAGATGTAATTAATTTTATTTTTTATATAAAGAGAAAAAAAAAGAA
This sequence comes from Dioctria rufipes, assembly GCA_963924295.1. NCBI lineage: Eukaryota > Metazoa > Arthropoda > Insecta > Diptera > Asilidae > Dioctria > Dioctria rufipes. Next base: position 24,766,226 of record OZ002745.1, on the reverse strand, counting down.
TATGGCGAAGAAGAACAGTGTTTTTTAAAAAGCGGGTCTTCAAATTTGTTTTTTGAATTATACTTACTCAACGTCATCAACAAGTATTTTTTAAATCAGATTCTCATTAATTAAATCAGTCACACTTTATGTTTGTTTTTCTTGATCTAACTAAATGCAATGTAAAACGGTAGTAAATAAATGAAGAGTACAGAGAAAGAACAAGGTAAGGTAAGTAACGTTTTTGTTCTAAATTAAGATAATGATACCGTTGAAAAGGTGGTGTAAAGTACTTTAAGTAGGTACATGTAGCAAGAAACTTTAAAAATCGCATTTATAAGGACATAAAAGGATATTTAAAAATATCATAAAATCTAAGAACAAGCTAAGTCCAAATTTTGTATGAAAAAACAATGTAAGTCCAAGAGATTTTTGCATTATTTTAGTCCATGTAATGAATCGCAATTAAAACAAAATGTTCACATTGAGCTTCCAAAGGAATGGAACGATCATGTTAGAACTTCACGTCATAGGCCACCAGCATCCACAGTAATTGAATGTAAAAAAAAAACAATTTTAGAGCCTGGTCAAATAACTTTAGTAATATTTTTTCTCTTAATTATTAATTTCTAAGGATAACCCTACTGCGATACAGCTAAGAAAATTCGTATAATGGGCCATAGGAGACTTCTATCGTAAGAAAAACAAAAAACTTTAACAGAAATTGTCATAGTACACCGTCAAACTTATACGAGGAATTCATGTCAATATCTTCAGCAAAATACAACGATTCGCAAGATTTAAAAAAATAATGTGGAGGTGTGGCTAAGACACTTTTCGAAGGACCACCTCATTCTGACAACACTCACACTCAAGATAATGAATAAAAAAGCCTAATTTAACTATCGCCTGAAAAGTACTTAAATTTAAACTGCTTTGGACTTGAACTGTTTTTCTTCTGTTTTTTTTTTATTTACTTAGGTACATGGATTTTTGTTTTTATGAAATGTACTTTTGTTGATACACTTAAAATTTTGTTTGTTGTGAACAGACTATTTTGTTATTATATTAAACATACTTGTTTTAATTTTTTTTTTCTTCCAGAAATTTTTAAAAATTGATTTAGATTGTCTTTTACAGCTGAATACTAGGTCTTGAAACTTTTAACATTAAATATCTCATTTTCAAGTAAATGTGACTTATATATATAAGCCTAAATCTAGGGGATAAAGTTCTCTTCTTTCATGATTTTCTGACTGAACCGATCTTTCAGAAACAATACAAATAACTTGTAAATAGCTACATGGATGGGCTTCTTAAATTCGATACAAAAAATTAGTATGGTGATCATGTGTTATACAAAGGTGACATGAAATCTTAAATTTCGAAGGCAAGATTTCGGCAGAAGTCCTGCGTAGACCATGCATTATATAAATTCGATATCTACGTACTTATACCTTTAAATTTACCCCACACATTTTGGGCGCAATCATGCAAGGCCATCTAATCGAATTACATGACCCTTGAAGATAAAAACACCCAAGCAGACAAGTGCGTTAGGGCGTTATCTGTCTTAACTGATTATTTTTGGAAATGAGTAGATTTAAAGTTTTACAATCTATCTATGAAAATACATATACTTTAAAGTAATAAGTAGTTTATGTATTTTTAAATAATTATTTATATTTTTTTAATTAAATTATAAATAATCATAATAATTTTTAATTATGGTTTATTTGTCATTTTTAGATCGGAAATTGTCATAAAATTTATTTTTTATTTTTTATTGAGTATGACACAATGACTTTCATCGTAATAAATAATTAAAATATTTATTAAAATTATTTCAGTATAAATCAACCGCCTACAGAAAACTTGGCATTCATGAAATTCAACCATTCATTATTGTTGATTTTACAATCTTTATCAATATCGGGCTAACTCAGTGGTAGTCCATATCCATACCATATTCTGCGCACTACAACTACCTAATGATCAGTTTCACGTGGCAGGTACTCTGGGTATAGGTACTTCGTTAATCTATGATAGTTATAACCAAAAAGAACTCATTTTGTTAAAGAGACGACTGCAACGATGTAAGCAATTTGGATTGGTTCGGATATCTGGACCGCTAATGACGCTAATCAGTGCCGTGCCTAGCTCTTGGGGCACCAGGGGCAAGCCGAGCGACCCTGCCTTTTCCGATACTTTTTTTTAATACAGCCTTTTCTCAAATATTAAATATTTTAATACAAAACTAAAAATAAATAAATTAACAAATAATTGATAGTGAACCCGGCGATTCGTCACTTTTACCGTATTTATTGACTCCAAGCCTCTAATACAAAATTGAACACAAATTAACAAATAATTGATAATGAACCCGGTGGTTCATCACTCACACCGTATTTATTGACTCCGAACCTCAATAACTTTCATTTGATCAAAAATAGCCTTCACTCAAAATTTTTTTTTTGTACTTTTACTTTTGCAAAGTCTCCAATAAGTTTCTGATAGATATGGTGGCCAAGCCTACAAAGCGTTTCTAGCTCATTGTCGATCGCAGATAATTTTTTATAATTTTCAGTTTCGAGAAACTCTGCTCTCTTGACGCCACTGAAACTGGTAAACTTGACAATATCCACAAGGCAATGACAATGTTGGGTCCAATCAACAGAATATCATTTTTCCGATGAAATTCAAAACTTCAATTGGAGATTGATTAGCTGGCAATATCACAGCCAGATTCAGAATTTCATATCACAGATCAATACCATCAATATCGATGTTCTCCCCATCTGTTAGTATTTATGCAAACCTTTGCAGCTCTTCATTATTTCTTCTTTCGTTGAAGAGTCGAGAGTATGAATATCATACAGAGATTTGAAGTCATCGTTGTGTGCCTGTAGTTGTTAAAATCTCTCTTCCATTGATACTACTGCTGTATCAACGACGTGGTAAAAGAATTCTGTTCTAAATTGTTCTTTCGGATCTGTTTGTTATACGTTCATTTAGAGCTTGGTATTCGAAATTACGTGTCTTACGTCCAACGCGGAGAGTGTTGTTAGAGGGAAATATCGGCTTTACCTTCACATCAGATGCTAAGTTTTTCCCTGCATTCAATATTCTAGAAAACTTTCTTTAAATCTATACTGCTACAGAAATTCTGTGGTTCTGTCTAGAATGTCACAGCATTCGGCTACATTTAAACAGAACTTTGTAATAATTTTGAAACGACACTAACTTTGTTTAGAAATAATCACGCTACAAATGAATTTAAACATCACAATGGATTGGGCTAAGCACCGAGCCTCATGTTGCGATAGATTATCTCTTTTTCCTTCGAACAAAATTTCCACAAGTGCATCATAGAATCTCTCCAATCTGGTAATGCATGGATTTGATGGCATTAACTCTACTCTCGCAACGCATATCACTGACAGCTTTGAGAGTCAGAGTCAGTGATGGGATACTACAGCACCGCATTCGCATGCAATATTAAGACAAAATTCAGTGGCTTATTTAGAACCGTCTGGTGCCAAAAGTAAGATTCGGATCACTTGACTTACTTTAGAGATCCGGATCTTTGAGTCGACCCAGGTCTTAGTTACTTATGTCTAATTGAGAGCGACCTTATTACCAGAGCAGACTGTACATAGCAAGGTATATAGAATACTAGGTATTCCCACTATGAGCCACGTTCCGCCATTAGTGACGAAATATTGTGAAAATGTATAGGAAAGTACGGTGCAAAGAACACAATACTCTCTCTCCTCTCTCTGTCTTTCATAAAAAAATGTACATACATTAGTCACAGATTTACGTCACAGGCTATTAGCTGCAATGTGTCAAAATTTTAATGGGAATACCTTGTCTTCTATATACCTTGATACAGCACGATCGTTTTTAGACGTCATAAATACGTTAGGTTGTGTTCTGTTGGGTTGTATCGAATAGATTTTTTGAATAATTGTCATTCGGTGAATTAATTTTCAATTCAAATTTGTAGATTCAATTATTTTTTATATTATTTAAAAAAAAAAAAACAGTTACGAGAGTTCGCCGCCGCTTTCACGGCACGTCATCTGGGCCAGTTGTCCCTTTGCCCCACCCCTAGGCACGGCGCTGCTGACGCTTATAAACTTAACAAAATTAATTTTTTTTTCCTTAACGGTATTTAAAAAAAAACAGATTCAAATATCCCGATTAATATTCGACGCTGAAATTACTTTTTTGAATTATTTTATTTAATTCAGAACCTTTGTCTTGCTGGGAAAAATCTTAAAATTTTTTATCAACTTCTACCGAACCAATTTTCATGAAATTCAGCTCATATTTATGCGTACCTGCAATAACAATATTTGAAGGTTAAAGCAAGTGGAGCAAATGCGGTTCTACTGGAGGCCCCTAAATAAATTTTTCGATCCACTTTTACCAGGCCGATTTTCTTGACACTTGGCAAGCATGCGTAATTTTGATGACAACGCAATATTTTCTGGTCAAAGCAAGTAGGCGACATTTAGAAAAGGCCCCAAAATGCGGCTCCCCCGTGAAAAATCGTGATCCCAATTTATGACCTTTTTCTATGGAATCGTTTTTCTTGAAACTTGATACACAAACAAAGTCCCGGTGACAATGCAATATTTCCAAAAGCATTTTCAAGGCAAGCGGAGACCACTTGAAAAATCTTGAAATTAAATATTGCGCGAATTGAAGTATTTGTATATTAAGAAGAAGTACATTTCGTAAAAAATTAATTAATAAGAAAATATAAAACAGCGAGGTAAGAGACGATTCTGCAACATAAAAAAAGAGGCGATTAGAGAACGCTGTATGCAAAACGCAAGCGATTTGAACAGCGACGTCAACGTTTATACATAATCGTCATAAAAAATGATGAAATACTAGAAAAGATTGAAACACTTTTGGAACTGTACGGTAATCATCACACACAATCAAGAATTAATGATTTATCAGGACCTGATTACAAAAGCTGGGTGCTAGTATGACAACATTTAATAACGCAATCAGAATATTTTGTAATCATATCTGTGAAATCTGCATCAAATGTTGCTATCCAAATCAGATTTACACAGTTCGATATAAAGTAACTGCATTATGATTATCTTCCACCAGAGTTGTCTGAAACACCAGGTTAACTATTGGAATATATATTGGAACAATTTGAAACTTGATACGATCTCCGAAGAGATTAAAGTCTTGACGCAATTGAAAAAGCATCGATTGTCAAGAGTGACTACATTTATCAGTCATTAAACTTACCTAGTGGTTTTATTTGAACAATACGGGTTTTGTGGACAACTGATAAAACACTATTTGTTCAACATATCTTTTTGAAGTAAGTGCGGCGCTGTTGAATTATGCTACTCTTAAGGCCACTACACACGCTCAAGTCGTACGATTTGCATCAGCGTGTGTAACAAAAGTCGGAACTGGAGTTGGGACTAAAGTCTGGCATGAATGAAATCGGCCGTATAGAAACCTAGAAGATTGGGGGGGGGGCGGTATTTTTTTGCACATTTTGGGCTATATCTTGATAATAAGAAGAAGACTTCTCATCTAAATAAAATAATTTCAATAAATTTACAAAATGCATTTAGGTGCAAAAGAATGATTGAACTTTTCGACCCAACGATCAGAGAGGTCTCATCGGTATGGTTATCTCTGATCGCCTACCATAGAAATTCATAACTAATTAACCAAAAATTTTGGATTTTTTTCTTAATCCTTGAAGTAACCATTTTAAAGGATACCCCACAAAACACATAAACAATTATTTTAAGGGGCCCAAATGTTGATATTCGAAGTTTGGAAGCACCGAATTTTATTCGAAGCACCGAAGCTTCGAAAGAATATTCAAGGGCGAAGCTTCGAGGGTCGGAGCTTCGACCTTCGAACGTAAGAAATTCGAAGCTTCGGAGCGACCATGATTCAAAATTTGCAATACTAATTTGACCCACTTCCCGTTGAAGCATTGAGCTAAAACTTGGCACACTTATTGATCTCTCATGACAATACTTATACTTTAACACTTTTGTTTATTCAAGAAGCCATTTTTTTTTTTTTGGATTCTCCAGTATATAGCAAAAGCTAAAAAGTTTTTTATTTGTTATTTCATCACACAACCCATTTGATTTTGGGTGGCGAGTTTAAACAGCGAAATTGAGTGACTTGAAAAACAAATGAAAAAATAGAACAAAGAAAAGAAGTGAAAAAATGAAAAAAATCAAAAAATTGAGAAAAATAGAAGAAAAAATTTTATTAAAATTTAAAAACCAGATTTATTCAAAACGAATCGAACCTGTGTACGCCCGCAGTGGGCTGAAAAAAGAAAGAAGAAAAAGGAAGAGGAAGAAGCGTTTCGTGTTAGCAGAAAACCTTACACTCATCGGTACTGCTTGGTTTTCTGCTTATCGTAGACGCTTGAAATAGATCAAATTGATCTCATCTCATATAAACTCAAAATAAATTCTGGGTGTGAATTATATGAGACAAAAACTCCTATATTCCACCAAGGAGGAAGAAACAAAATTAGAGATTACTCTTTAAGATTTGCTATGTACCGGAGAATCAACAAAAAAAAAATGCCTTCTTGAACAAATATAAGTTTGCCTGGGTAAAAAATCTTAAAGAGTAATATCTAATTTTGTTTTAACACTTTTATATAATATTGTCATTATGGCCCGACTTGACTTAAAATCAATATCTTCGGATTGTCGAGGTCGCGTATAACGAATATTTGGTCAAAACTGGCGATGCCAAATTGTATGAAAATTTTTTCGTCATTTATTGCTCAATTTGACTTTAATTGATATATGGAATTTATTGGGTTGCAAATTGTACTACAGGAAAAATAAATTTTGCTTAAGTATACGACCTCAGAGAATATGAAATCGTCTAGGGCTTGGAAGTTGAGCCCTTCGAAGCAAGAACGGTTTACCAATGACCGACTTATGATGAAGAATTCGAGAGAGCTCAAATGCACAATGTTTAATAACGCAGTTATTTTTCCCCGATATATCAACCTTTGGGATAATCCATGGGCACTTTCAACAGAATTGATAAGTAATTTAAGAAAACTGTAAACTTTTTTCTCCAAATTTACAATGGTTTAATGGATAAATTTATTCGAAAAATAATTAAATTGGGCTCTAAAATTTAAAAAATAAAATAAAATTTTAAAACTCAATTCAAAAGTATCATTTACATTTTTATTATACCCTGATAGAATCTGTTGGGTATTACGTGTTTGATTCAGAATTTGTAATCGGGGTGTAGGGAATCTTCCGGCTTGTGAATAACCCTTCCGCCACTGATTCCTGAAGCCAACTCTGGGAAGGCAATTTCATCTATTTGCTTCGCAATCGGAATGGGATCAACTTCGCATGGAATTATCTTATGTGTTTCCCTTGCTCAGAAGTCTTCATTTTTAGATCCGCAATTTAAGGAACTCAGGGCGGAATTCTCAGATTACATAAAGAGCTCTATCTGGTCACAAATAAAAAAAGAAACCATGTTCTCCTCTTCAAACACTACTGAATTTTAGATACCGTTTAAAAGTGCCCTGAATTTTCTTTTCATGATGAACATGCACTCCCAACGCAAGTTTGCAACTCGGGCACTACCTCGCTGAGCCTCAAATTGAAATTAATATGGACCCTTTTCAGTGGTGGAAGTCTCGAGAAGAAAAGCTCTCCTAATTAGCACAGTTAGAAAAGAAGTATCTGTGTATTACCGCAACTTCCCTAGCGTCAGAAGGAGTATTTTCTACTTCGGGCGCTATATAGTATCCCAACAAGGTAACTTTTTGTCGTCGGAAAATATATTGGTAAATGTCCTTTAATTTCAAAATAGGGATTTCTTAAATAAATTACGAGTCCTTTCTTTTTGTGTTATTTTTTTAAATGTTAAGAACTAATTTGTTGTGGTATTCTAATCGATATATTTAACGACCAACATTTTTGTTATTGGACTTCATGAAGTACAGTTTTTTATTCCCTCTAGTCCTTTTTTAAATTATGCCTGATTCGTATATCCTATTTTTACAACCTCCTTGCTGAAATACTTTCATGTTTTCGATATACGTTCAATGCTTTGGTGATATAATTTATTTTTATTCATATGAGTACAAATATACCTACTATGATCTGATGCAATGCCAGTGATTAGGGTTACGGCCTATTATTCTAAGACCCCCTCTCCCCCCTCCCCAACAGGCATTCGTGTAAGGCAACTTATCCACTACCACAGTGGTCCATATCATATCAACTGAGCTTGTTTTTTAAAATAAAATTATATATTGTACATGTTCTTCTATCAAATTAAAAAATAAAAACTGCTTGGGTCAAATCTTGAAACTATTCATATAACCAAGCGAAGGTTAAATCTTGCAAGTATTATATTTTGGTCGTAACTATAAAATGAAGTTAAGATCAAAGAAATTCGTAATCTACAATTCCTAAAATGACAAATTTTCGCTGATAACAAGACAAAAAGAGTCTGAAATTAGCATTAAGAGCGTATCAAATCATACATATATGTAGTATAATAAAACATATTTATATATTCTTATCATAACCAAAAGACTTATAATAGGTCTATTCTCCGAAAAGCCCTTTAAACTATTCAAAAATTATTTCAAGTCACCTTGTGTATTATAATTTAACTTTAACACTAAAGAACAGACACCAGGAACAATTTATGCTTCAAAGCTTCGGCAAAACGTCCTTACTTCGAAGCTTCGCGAACAGTCTGCTTCGAATTCTATCAACAGCCCCAGAGCTGGGCAATACTTAAGTAAAAAAAGACTTAAGTACTACTTAAAGTACATTTTCGTTACTTAAAACTTATCACTCAATACTTTTGAAATGCCCCTACTTAGTACTTGAACATAAGTACTTGCTTCTATTTACTTGTACTTAAGACTTAGGTTTGTACTTAAGTACCAAGAGTTTTACTTAAGTTTTTCTGAGTCTATTAAGTACCTACAATTATCTAACTATTCGTAGAAAAGCAAACACGATCTCTAGCGCAACTCCTTTTTTGTCGAGTTTTAAAGCGCGCAAAGAACTGTCAAAGCATGTGTCGGACTCACGCCTCAAAGCAAAACCTAGACAAACTAATAACATACAAACAAGACTGGGCAAGTAAAAAAAACCAGTAACATCTCGCTCGAATATAAAATCAACGATGCAACGACTTGATGACATAACCCAGGGTAAGCAAGCAATGCCTCGCTCCAATATAAAATCAACGATGACTCGACCTGATGTAGGGAAGGCCTTAATTTTTTCTTAGGAATATACTGGCAATTTTTTCGTTAGAATTTTTATGTATTATTGAAGGCGATAATGGGTGCTTGGGCGGACTTCTAATATATCTTATGAGTGTAGCAATGAAAGGTGAAAGTTTTACTCAACGTGCAGCGTCGAAAACTATAAAAAGCTATAAATGGTAGCCACTGGTTACTATACATATATATTATAGTTTTCAAAAGGTATTTATTTATTAATATCTATTAACTGAACTCGATAAACTTCATTATATTACTGCCAACGTACAATGATTCTAAAAAAGTACTTTAAAAAGTACTTCAAAAAGCACTCAGTACTTTTTATAGACTTAGTACTTAGTTACAAGTACTTTTCATACATGCGGTACTTGTACTTACGCTGAAGTACTCAGGCCTTCGGTACTTGTACTTAAGTACTTTTTCTTTGGTACTTGCCCAGCTCTGAACAGCCCTAGGCCCAACACACCCTTATTAAAAATTTATTAATCTTTAATGTCGTGCGCGTCATGAAGACCTAACATTCTGCCAAATTTCAAATTTCGATGTCATGTCATTCTTGAGAAAAATAGACAGACAGACGGACGCAAGATCGATCTTATAAGTGTTCCATTTTTTCTTGTTGTTGTAAGCAACCATAGTTTTTACTTTTTACACTCTCTTTCTAGATTTTTATACCCTAGATGAAATCTATACGGTATACTTAGTTTGTCATTCTGTTTGTAGTTCGAAGATGGAACGAATCGGGTAAGTCCTTCGTAGGGTTGCCATATAAAAATTTGGTTTTTAACTATATATTTGGACACCTCTTTGACGTAGAGAGCTGAAATTTTGTACACGACATTTTCATGAAAATTGTAAATGAAATTCCAAAACTAATTCGGGAACCGGTTCATGGCTTTGCAATATAAAAATTGAAGTTTTTTTTAAGTATATTGTGAAAACTATCAGTACTGGATATCTTCAAAGTATAAAATCATATGTAATCCGTTATAATAATTTTTACTGTCCAACGAACTGTTCTAGAAATGTATGCGTAAAACCATTTCAACAATAAAACTTACACAGAGGCGCCACGCGGAATTATATACGAGCGTTCATCTAGGTATCATATAAGAATTGGTCTTAGCTTTTTTACTTGTTTTCTTTTACTGTTTTTTTGTTTAGATATGTTTTCTGTTTTTCTCTTACGAGTATACTGTTTTTCTAATTGTATTAAAATTTATTGTAAAGCACTATTTGATTTTAAACCATATATTACTACACATAACTGATAACTGGTAAAAAATTGTAGATCTTGTTGTATCTATTTCCCCTAATAAATGATTTAATTTTAATTAAGCAGTTTCCTTACCACTTTTTTAATATAATCTATAAAATATAATACTAAATAAAGATTTTCTTATGCTATACTTTAAATCTAATTTTTTACAATTAACATACATAGATATTTCCTAAAATATTTTCTTTTTTTTTATAATTACAGATATACGCATTTTCTACCACAAGTCACAATTATGATTGCTCTTCTCTTAACGCTAAAAACTATATTTAGTAGTCTATATTAGTACCTTAATATGGTTTAATATAAAGGCTATTAAAAAAAACGCAGCTAATAAAGTAGTAAAGATAAACTCGCTACACAGAAAGAATGGAAGGTTCAAAACGAATAATTTTAAGTATTTTCTTTGCACAATTGGTATCTGCTCAAGTAATAACGGAACATACTAGAGCAGTAGAAAAACAACATAATTTAAACACTACTAATCAAGAAAAATTAAATATAAATGAATCGCCAAAAACTACTATAGAAGTAGATCATTTCACAACAGACTCAGACATTTTAGTTACTCTCTCCTCTATGGGACGATCAGCAATGAATAAATCGATGCATATAAATAGTACAGAGGAGCCCTTAATAGAAGCTTCAACACATATAGAAAATGACGATAACTATACAACAATTAGCATAGGTTCATCTTCATCTTCAACAGTTCGCATCAATATAACGTTGCCAGATGAAGAACAGACTAAGGCAGTCACAGAGGAGCTGCTAATTCCTCCTGCTGAAGTCAATGCCAGTATTGCTCAAATACATACAATACATCATAACAGTGTTATTATAAGGTAAGTAAACTGTTTTTTAAGAGTTATCTATGCACATAGCACTTTAGAAAAACTAATAATTTATCATATTGTCATAAGCTACTGTGTAAAATAGATTTAAATCTCGTTCACTTTTACAACTCGCTATACCCAACAATTAAAATATCAATATTTGTTAAATCAATTTTTACAGAATGACACCAAATATTTGTTTAAATAAAATGTTCATTGAAATATTAAAAGCCCTCCAGCTCACCGTAAATAAAAATTTAAAAAATTTTTAAACACGATTTTATTGAAAAGTGTATACTATAAGCAAAAAATAATTAGATAATACTAAGTAAGCAATTAGTGTCTAGTGTTAAAACTTGCGAGCGTATCCACGTTTTCATTTTTAGCCATGTAATAGATGTAAGATTAAAGGATGGTAAAATCGAAATTTATTTTTAGTTAAAAATTTTTTTTTTGTGATACATTTTTTTTACTCCTTTAGTGTATTTTTTTTTTTTTCAATAGGAGCGTGTTTAAAAAAATTATTTATTTTTATTTTTGGAAATTTTGTAAATCAATTTTCGGATTACCTATCCTGACTTATAAGCACATGATAAGTTTTTTTCGGTTAGTATCCTCCCATAAAGTTAATTAAATTTTTTAGTTAGTGTCCTCCTCCCGTGTGAAGACATTTTTTTTGTTTTGCTTTTTTTTTTTTGGTAATTTTTTTCTGGCGACTCAATCAACATACAACAGTGAAATTCTTACCACATATTTATTAATGCCTTGAGTACACTCTACAATTTTTTCAGCCCAAAATCGTCGCTCATTGCTGGAGAGCACGGCAACTTATTCACTCATCTTAAAAAAAAAAAGCATTTTTCGGTAACCACGATTGCAGGCTTTCTGCTTATCCAAAATAAAAAACTCAAACGGCATTTTAATCTGTGAAGTATGAACTAATTTTTGAACTAGGATTATTAAAAAATATTGAAAGATAAATTTTTGGCGTCTTGTTGAACATTTTTTCGTGAATTTTGGTGGTTTTCCCCTACTTCTACAACATGTAAAAAAAAGGCTTGATGAATCCTAATTATCCTAGTTTGCAAAGTGTCTACATGAGTACTAAATAAGACAATAAAATTTCAAAGGAATTCGTTCGATAGCATTCGAGATATCGTGGCTACCAGTTTGAAAAATAGAGTTTCGAGAAAAACACTTAACAGAAACATCTCGAAAAGTTGGAGTGGAAGAGAACCTGCCATTGAACCACTTCTACCATTTCTTAAAATCATGTATTTAGGTGAAGAGGCTTTTATGTAAAAGCTACTAATACCATAACAGAAGAAATTGAAAAATGTACATAATTCGAGCAACCTATTTTACAGTTTTTTTTTTCTATTCAAAATTTAAATTTCTCTTCATTAAATTACCCCCTTTGGGAAGGTTTCTCTTGGGTAACTTAGCCAACTTTCAACATTTAATGTATACGACAATAACGCCTCTTATTTGCATCAGGAAAATATTATTCTTTAGTAAAAAGAAAATTATTATCTGAATAAATCTGTTGTCTTTGGAATTTTTTTTTTTTTTATTTTAAATGCAGGGGGTGAGGAATCTCAAGCAAGGAGGCCAGAGTGGGCCATTGTGCTTTCCTGCTAGAAGCCCTATCAGCAAAAACTTCGTGTCCCCTTAATGAAGCGTATCGGTCGTTGGTGAGAAAGGTTTTTGAACTCCTCTACGGATAGGAGGGCAGATCCAAGCGTATCCAGCCTGCTCCGGACGAAGGCCGGACAAGCACACAAAAAGTGTTCGGTTGTCTCAGACTCTCATTCCAGGCAGGACAGGCATTCAGGGCTGTCAACAACACCCAACCATTTTAGATAGGCGTGAAGTGAGCTGTGGCTAGTGATGATGCCAACCATACATTTTTTCCTTCCGAGCCCCATAAGAAAATGAGAGATATTCCTATTGGGCCCATCAAGTAACACATTTGTGCACCTGCAAATGCTCAGGTTCTCCCATCTCTGTTGATGCTGAACATCTGATTTGATGAGAGACCCGATACTTGATGTAGCAACGCCTATGGTGGGTTCCGGTCCGAGGAACGGAGAATCTGAGCCAGCCTTAGCTAAAAGCTCAACTCTTCCATTCCACATTATCCCCATCTGACCAGGAACCCACAGAAGGGACACCTTGTTGTGGATACACAACTTGTCGACAGATGACCTGTAGCCCCCAGTAACTTAGATGTTACCCGAAGGCCACTGAGAGCCATCAAGGCTGCTTGACTATCAGAAAGGATAGCAATGTCTTTTCCCTTGATCTCCATATCAAGGACTATCTTCGCTGCCATTGCGATGGCGAAAACTTCAGCCTGGAAGACAGTGGTATGCTTTCCAAGTGAGTACTACATTCCAATGTCAAGTTCAGGAAAATTTTTAGAGCGGACCGAAGAAGGCTCGATAAGGCACTTCCCTCAGTCCATGGTTCCTTTACAGGAAAACTCACAGAGAAGCGACGCCCGAAACGAAGCTCTGGAGTCATCGCATCAAATGGCATGCTGGCCAGAGAGTTTTCCTGTTTGGACATACTAGCAACAGTTTAGAATTTTACATGGGTTTGATAAATTCATAGATTGACTGTCATAGGTCTTGTGTTAGCAGTATTAAAACTAGGAATTTTCCGTACCTTCTACCCTCATATTATTTAATCTTTGATCTTACCTTTATAGACAATTTCCTAAGAGGGGGGCAGTTATGGCTCGGAGCTTCGATTTTCGAATGAGGCAGTAGGTAATGTATATTTTCACCTGTCCCAGTCCATGTGGTAAATGCTGGGTAAAATGTTTGTCTTTCCAGTTTAGGCAAATAATGGAGTTATGAAACTGTAAAATATTTCAAACCAATCCATAATGTGGAACTTTTTTTCAAATTCAAATTAAATTTTTTTAAACATGCTCTAAAATTATACCCACAGAACGGACATTGGGGTATTATAGATAACACCAAATAAGCAATTTATGTTAATATCCACAGATGACTTTCGCTTTTAGAGTTATGTGAAATGTCTGGTATTGAGATTCCTGTATTTGGAGAAAGATCTTCTTTCATAATATGTATGTAGCTGTGTTATGAACAACTGTTACAATAAGGCAAACGCTCCGATTGAGACAGACTATGATTTTTGCTTAATTTCCTTTTTTTTCACGTAAATTAAAGCTAACAATACGAGTATGACATTTTTCCTTTTCAATATACGTTTCCCGACCCATAAGTGCTTCTACTTCACTACAGTAACAATATTTCCATTACACTTACCTACAATTTAACAGTTCAATCGTAGAAGCTATTTTTATCTTTGATGGTATCATATTGATGTCTGATTCATATGTATGAAAAACTTAAAAACGGTTGAATTCTGTTTTTCGCTTCAAACAGACAATAGTTCTTACGATACAAATTTAAATTATTGTGGAATTAAGGAATTTACAATACCACACCTTGTATACTTCGCATAGACTCGAATTTTGTACAAGCATGTAAGAATTGGATAAATTGGTCGCTGGTTAAATTCGAGCCTCCATACTACATTACATTATAGCTCTTGTCATTACCGGCTAGTTTAGATTCTCCGCTTATGTGGTCCCATAATTGGTCCTAAAAATTGAAATTACATCTTTTTCATGTTTCTATGTCTTTTAATCAGAGCTAATACTCAAGTAGGTACCTACTACTCATAGACGGCACAAGAACTAGATGTCGCATGCAGTACCGAAAAAGTATACAAAATTTATATTTACTTTTTCCCGGACGGGAATCGAACCTACACTTGTTAGAATCAGTCAATGATGGATAAGAAGGATTTTAAGAACTTTTATTTTTAACGATTCTAAATCAAATTAATAAATACAAGAAGAAAAAACAACCGCCTCGTCCGGGGTTTGAAACCGGGACCTTCCTGCCAGCTGAAAGCAAATCGTGGCTTAGTAGGCTAGTAACAAATTGATAAATGCAAGAGGGACAGACAGACTTTGTTTGTTTTCTTGTGTAAGATCAAAAGTAGCAGTAGGCTTGGTTTTTAGAATCGTTTGGGTTTGAAAGTGTAGCAAATTACTTTTGCTTAGTTCTTACGTCTTTTATACTCTACGTGAAGCGCCAACGGTTACTATATTATATATATATTCAACAAATACTTATCCTAATATCATATTAACTAATCTCTATAATTTTCATTTTATTCCTGCAAAACGTACAAAGATTGTAAAAAAGTGCTTTTAAAAGTTTTCAGTATGTGCTTTCAGTTGTCTCAATCCTTTGTTACAAGTCCTTTTTATAAATGCGGTACTTATACTTACGCTGAAGTACTCAGTACCGAATTTGTACCTACTTGCACTTAAGTACTTTTTCTTTTGTACTTTCCCAGCTTTGATTTCAATTGACTGTGCAAGATATGACATGTGAGGATCTCTCCTTCATCTAGATTCAGCTCTCATATTGTGGAAAACGGAAAAAATATTTGGTCACTGGCGAGCAATTTATTTAGTATCAATGTTCAAATTGCGATCTCCGGTGACCAAATATATTTTTCAACCAGCCAGTTTCCAAGCAAAAAGTACAAACGTAGGCCTATATAGACTCATTGGATCTCATTCGCGTATAATTAATCTATTGTTTCCTAAAAGATATTGCTCACTCAGTTCGTCAATATATTTACTTATCAAAATTTTCTTTGCGCATTTATTAAGAGACTCTAAATGTTTTTTAAGACTTTCTTTGGTTTTTCAATGTACTATTTGTGTCGCCGTTATAACTGATTATCAGCAGATTAAGATTAGAAAATCTCAATTTTATTAGATAATCTTTAGCTAATACAAGAGTATCATGCAGAAGTGAAGAGGGGTTTTTTTTTTAACAAATTAAAATTTTCCATTTGCATTGATAAATATTTTAAATATCTTAAGCTGTCATAAATATTTTCAGAACACTTAGGTATTATAATACGTATGTAGAGATATGTACTTTGAACATTTTGAGAATAGCTGCTACTGCATCTATGGTCATTTTGAAACTAGTATGTAAACAATCTAAATAAATAATGAAATAGACTTCATATTATTTGTGATGTTTATTTTATTGATATTATGTGCATTACTCTTTTGAATTGCTTAGGGAAAAGGACTTGCGTGGGTGTAATGTCACCTGCAATATTTATTTGCTGTTTTTTTTTAGAGAATCAATGTATAATTTGAAGGTTTAGTTTGAGTAATCTTATTAGAAAGATTGGTAGATTGTTGTTGTGGTTTTTATAGTATAGACGAATGAAACCTTAAAATATTCCGATAAAATGAATCCAGTTAGAAAACACTTTCTCGCTAGGAGAAATAAGAATCCAATCAATGCTAAAATTTTATGTTTTCAAGGTCATGCTTTTTAACTTTATTTTTCTAAATTAAGTTGTTTTTATTATTTTATTTATCAATAATAAAACATATCCCACTTTTCTGTTGTAATGCTTCCTCCAGACAAAAAAGCAAAAAAAAATTCTCTGGAATTTCTCCAATAAGTGTAGGTACATATATGTATATTTCTTTTCTACTTAGTTAGTGCAAGCAGCTCTTTCTGTTTAATAGCCGCCAGATGCAGTCTTTAAAATATTATTTGACTAATGGAAAAAAACCATAAAAACTTTTATTTCAACTATCTGACTTTCTAAATTATATTTTTTAGTCAATCAGCGTAATATCATTGATTTGTTGAAGCGCTCATATTTGTAATCAGCAACAGATAAATATATTATTCTTGGCCTCAATTCAAACTTTAAACAATTCAATCATCCCCACTTTGTCAATTTAAGTCACAATTTTATAAACGAAAATTTCGTTTTTCCGTTTTGGCAGAGATTCAATATTTTACTAAGTCAGTTGAATACGTTGGCGATTTTTTCCCCTATTTACTGAATACTATTACAATATGGCTATCTTTGCCAGATCATTCATTCTTGATTTGGTTTTACGTGACGTGGGTACTTGGATGATATTCATTTAAATTTTGATGGCAAGTGTTGTCTTACATAATTTCATCCAAAGTTAAAATGTGATATTTATTAGCTGAGCAAACTATAGCGCACTATTTACAGTTTTCTGTAAAGTATTTCGTATTGTTTGATACGATATAACACTAAGTTTTTCAATTTTTGTAAATATTAATTACTACTCGTATTTTTTTTTTTTTTATTAAGATTTGCCGGTTTGCATCAGCTCTTAAATTAATTCCATCTCAGTATTCTTATATGACACCTTACTGATTTACATCAATTTTGGAAATGAGAAATGAGTAATTTTTATTATTTTGACACACTGACAAATGATCCTTAATTATAAATTGTCCTATATGGTATTTTTAGGCGCAAGATGTGCAATAGCATGCACATTTTCTTTTTAACTAATACAATTATTATTTTGACTCCTTATCACAGATCTATCTCTGTATAGTATCTGGAACATTGAAATGATTTTGAAAGTCCATAATATGTCACTGTCATTGAATTCTTCTTAAATGGATCATATTTTCATTTCCATAGGATTTTGAAATTCACACTTAATATTAGAATCTCTTATATTTTAAGAATTTTCCATTAAGAAGTGTCATATTAAGTCATTACAAAAATATCCCTGTCCTTGCTGACACCTCCATCTCCAATGTTGTCCTTCAATGCTGAAATTATTTGCTGTATATTAGCATAGATCATCTTATCTTTATTATATCCCCCGTTCTGCAAATCGCTCACATCCTTTTACCCTTCAAATTACTTTCGACGTACAGTAAAATTCCGTAATGCTTTTTTATACCGAACTGTGCGAATGTGGAACAATCTATCATGCTCTGTCTTTCCTCCGGCATCCAATCTGTGAAGGTTTAAGAATGACATACAGCGGCACCTCCGCCACTCTCCTCATGTTCCCTAATTCCCTTCCCTTTTTCCTTCCTGCCATGTTGTGCTTTGCGTTCAAGGGTATTCCCTGGTTTTGGCTTAATAATATTAATAATATAAAAAAAAATCGCAGAATCTTTGCGCAAAAACATTACTCGATCGGGAAATAAAGTCATATGTTTTTTTTTTAGTGTACTACTGGATAATATTATCCAACACAAATCAGTCAGCATCATACAGCAGGCGCAGTTCATTCACAGAAACCGTGTTACTAACTTGGTTTTCATAAATACAAGGTCTAAAAACACCCCCTGTCCAAGAATCGTACTACTCTTTGTGAATTACGACACTACTCAAAAATCATTCTTAAATTTTCGGAGCTCTAAATGCAGCAGTTCTATTTAATCCCACATATCCATGCAGGTGAAAATACGACCCATTGCTAAGGATGCTTTTTCTTTAAAAAATTAAGGTTACCTTCATCTCTTCTCTCTTCTTTACATAATTTACAAACATACGGCCTTGTGGGTGGCTCGCAGGTTTTATTTTTTGGATCACCTAGACTTGTTCAATGTTAAATTCTGTCACTCATTCCTAATGATACCTGCAATAACTCCAAGTTCACAAGGCAACTCTGAATTGCCTAATCCTAGTGTTTCTTACAAATTTCGCCATTCAATTTTGCCTGGGTAACAGCTAATAACGTTCTCATGACCTTTTGTGAAATAAAATCTAACACCACTAGATGTGATGGTATAAATCCGAAATTTGTTAAAATTTTCCTGCCCTATATTCTTTCTCCTCTTTCACACATTTGTAATACGTGTTTTACGTTCTCTTTGTTTCCGAACCAATGGAAGCTCTCAAAGGTCATACCTATTCCGAAAAACTCATCTAATAGCGATGTCACACCTATTAGTACCTTACCCCTTTTATCTAAAGTAATTTAAAAAATTATGTCTAAATGAGGAACAATCAGCTGAGCATAGATATATGACTGCTCCTCTTAAAATAACCAATGATATACGGATTTCTATTCATGTTGTTAGTACTCCTAGATTCCTCTATGGCCTTTGATTCGGTGAATCATAGCAAACTATGTAGCAAACTGATAATACATTTTAATTTTTTCTGCCCAGGCTGCAAACCTTATCGGTAGTTACTTGGTATCAATTTTTATATTCTAAAAATGTATAGTCCACTTTAAGCTGATATCTTCAGGGGTACCACAAGGATCTATCTTGCATTCTCTGTTGTTCTCTTTTTTCATCAATGATTTATTTCATTGTGTTAAGTACAGTAAACTGCACCTTTAAGCTGATTATGCTCAATTGTAAATCTCAAGACCAATTGGATTAGCTGAAGATGATATTTTTTGGCATAAATGATGATCTCCATTCTAGCCATTTACAACATGCTATACTTGTGCTAACTAAGTGCCTAATTACATATAGTACAAAACAATTTTAGATACTTCTTATTTCTCATCTGTCGTAATCAATGGAACGCAAATTTCAGTTATCGACTCCACTTTTAACTTGGGAATTATCTTCAATAGAACTGTTTCATGTAAGGCCATTATATTAATGCTTTAATTAGAAATTATATTCTGGGCTTCATTGACCACAGAGCGACTAGTAATTTTACTTTAGCGCAAGCCCGTTTAAGGCTAGTTAGGAGCTTCCCTTCCCTCTTTTTACCTATGATTGCGAAATATTTTCTTGTCTTGACTATGAGTCTATTCGAAAAACTAAATACTACATTCAACGCCACTATAAGATATATTTTTGGCCTCCGTCATTTTCACAATGTCTCTCCCTACGCCAACTCCATCCTTGTTTACAGCCTTATGATTTATTTCAAATACCGCGTTGTTATATTTTATTGGCTAGGACTAATAAGTTTCGAAACCCTACCTACTTATATGATATACTTCAGATTGAGAGATCAAGTCAAATTACTACTTTAATAGTGCCTAGACATAATTGTTTAACATCTAGGCGTAAGTTCTTCTTCCAATCAATTATTATTTGGAATTCTCTGTCAATAAATTTGAGATTGTTGTTTGAGTCAGGTAGGTACGTTTGGTAATTTTAAATGCAAAGCTATTTTTTTATTAATATTATTATTCGTTTGAGTTTCTCCTTTACCCCTAAAGGAGTTTTTTCATAGTCGAGACCAAGCTAAATCGTTTTCTCTTACCTGAATGCGGGATATTCTAGTATTGGATTGATTGGTATTATTTATAACGAATCCATATCAGCCCCATTAATTTATACAAATTTGGACTGAGTCTAAGAAGTTTTCCAATAAAAAATAATTGCACAACTTTTAAAGTGATCTTTTTTCTTAAGGCAGAATCAGATCAAAAGTGATAAATTTATGAGAAAGCATTTTTTCAAGTTAGCTTATGTAATTTCTAATAAGAGATAATAAGGTGAAGATAGTGTGATTGCCGTGGGATTTCTTTTCCTCATTCTTTCCCCTTCCGTTAAATGGGACTACAAATTGTGACATATGAAATATCAAATTGTCCAATCCAAATTGTCATTACATAGTCAACAATGCAATGTCAAATGAAAAATATTATTTTACGAGTGAGAACAGTAATTAATTGATTTCTTACAGCTAACAAGACTTTCAAAAAAACGGGCGTATTAAATCCTTGAAAATGTGTCAAAAAAGTCGTGTATTTACCTCTCAAATCCAATTCTCCACTAACTATTACTTGGGAAAAATATAAAGTAAAAGTTCAACGCAATTATATAAATCAAATACATATTTTAATTTGAGTATTTCAATTATACTAAAACATATGTGCATATGTATGAATAAGATTTATGAACACTAAAAATATTATTTTTCTTTAAATTATTTTAGCAGTTAAAAATTAGAAAACAAATGTGCATTTACAAAAACCTCTATAATTTCAAACCTACATTTATTCCACGTGACTTTCATTGGAAATATGTATATCGTAAAATATGGGAGGTTCGAATATTCTGTAATTATCAGAAAGAGATTAACTATTTAAAATTTCCACCATTTTTGCCTCAAACATGCCCAGTTCAGAGGCGTTTCCGTAATAAAATTATCAAGTGTTAGCATGAATACATTTTACATTGTGGTATGGTATCACCCAAACGTGATAAATAGAATAGCTAGCTAAGTAATGGATATAGCTTTTCAGTAGAAGTACATAGTAAACGTTAGATGTAATATAAAATATACAAACAAAAATTACAAATTAACATTTGCTTAGAAATTTAATTTCTCTTATGCATTGTGGGTAGTGTGTACGTACACTAAATAAATTGAAAACATGACTGTAAAGTAGACGACGGAGTAGAAATGTTGTGAAGAGTATTTTTTTTTTTTGTTTTTTACTACTTACTCTGTTCTAATGATTTAAAAATTATTTTTAAATAGTGTAATTGAATTGTTGTGTTATGTATAAATTAAAAATAATTAAATCTACAAAATGATTAAATCACCGCAAAATTACGACAGATGAATATTGTTTTTCACTTTCACTTTACTCTTATGATAAAACACAACATAAGAATAAACTAGGCTTTTCCTTCCATCATCGATGAGAACATAAATTTTCTTGACGAAAATTAAAGATTAACGAGTAGTGACCTGTCTGCCTAGAATTTATAGACTATTTAGCCTATTAGATACATATATAGCTGCAATTAAAATATACATTTTCATAGTCGCGTCACCATAACAGCAATCATCGTGTAATGATCCTTGGTAAATGTGCGTTGCTTTTGAATATCATATGAGTATTATGTCTAATGCCTATAATATCAAGGATTTCAATAAATTAAATTTTATGATGAATTTAAAGTGAAGATTTTATATTTTACATTGACGCAAGGGTAGTAATTATACGCTACTGTGCGTATATCACATGATAATCTCCATGCGGTAACACAGTAAAAATACACTTGAGTTTAGTGATTGTAAAAAAAAAAAAAAAAAGAGCGTCGATCAGTAGGGAAGCCTCACATGTGTAAAGCGCTAAATTTACACAAAATAACTCAAAAAAATTAAAGGAAAATTTACAATAAAAGAGTAAATTTGATTTTTATTTCCTTTTCAAAGTTTGCACTTTAATATAAACTCTTCCCATAACCTGCAGGCACAGATTGTAATAGAGTTGCATCAGATTAAATAAAAATTCTAATCTTATCCCAAGCAACATTTCCCCTCTTTTTCAGGTCGAATTTGCGTCTATTATTATTAAATTATGGCAGCGACTAATTGTGGTTAAGTTGAGCTTAGCTATTATTTATGTCCGATTTACGTAAGTGGAGAATGAAAGGACGTCGTTGTATCGACGTAAATATAACAGAAATTATAGAATAATTCCCTATTAGACACAGGACTCATTTTCTTGATTTGGTAAATTTAACGTAAATTTCACTTCGAATTTACGTAAATTTTCCTTTATCTCGACCTATTTTCTACCTAGTTTAACTCATGTTAACGTATGTGTTAATGTGTTTTACAAGAATTGTATGTGTAATTTTCCCTAGTAGGTAATGTAAATATTATGAACAAGGCAGATAACTCTAACTTGAATGATTATGATAAGTATTGCTTTGATAAAATATAGATGATTTTTCGAAAAACACCAACGAGCTTTAAATATATTTTGTATATTTAAAAAAAAAAATTTATTTAAATTTTTTTTACATTATTCTTTGGTTTGCCTTGATATGAAATTAAGAAAAATTCATTTATTTGGGTGTTTTTTGCAGTAACTATGGAAAAAATTTAATTATAAAATAATATATGGCAGCCAGGTTTTGTTAAATAAATATGGCACATATTACATTTCTCGACCTAAAAGTTAACTTGACATAAAGTTTTTATTTACTTTCTCCCGGACGGGAATCGAACCTACACTTGTCAGCATCGGTCAATGATGGAGTTTTTAAGAACTTTTATTTTTAACGATTCTAAATCAAATTTATAAATACAAGAAGAAAAAACAACCGCCTCGTCCGGGGTTTGAAACCGTGACCTTCCGCTTGTCGGGCGACTGCTCTTACCACTGATCTAACGAGACAGATGATTTTTCCTCTTGCATTTATCAACTTGTAACTAGCCTAATAAGCCACGTTTGCTTTCAGCTGGCATTAACAAGTAACGATGAAAGCGCACAAATAAATTGTAAATTCAATTTTTGTCCCGGTTTCAAACCCCGGACGAGGCGGTTGTTTTTTCTTCTTGTATTTATAAATTTGATTTAGAATCGTTAAAAGTAAAAGTTCTTAAAAAATTCTTCTTTCTCCATTAAAATTTTTCCTTATACGAAGAATTTCCTGGATGGCAAGGCTAAATAACCAAATTTTTCGACTTTGTTGGTAAAAATCCCTGTTTAGGTAATTTTGTATTCAAAGGTAATAATAAATTTTTCCTATAAAGAAATTTCGACTTAAAATAGGGCATTTCGCCCTAAATTATGGACTTTCACCTTAAATAGGTAAAAGAGATTTAACAATTGCAAGAATTGAATTGATTCATTTACATCTTAAAAATAGTAAACCATGTCATTAGAATCATCATTTGGATACAAGATTTGTTAAAAAGCGGGTTAATGTAAACGCAGTTCAATATGTGTGTATTCCGCATTGTTGGAAAGAAAATAATCAAGTGTATTGGCCCAAATCAAGTGTAGCACCTTTGAGAAAAAATGCAAATGGTATTCCAGAGCCTCACTGGTTCTGATATAAATTTGTCGTAAAAAAGAGTAACATTTGTAATTTTGATGAAGCGATTCAATTTATTAATTCCAGTGATACTAAAACCAAACAAAAGTCAATGAACTTTTATTTTTGGTTGTATTATTACGTAATTTCAACTATTAGGGATTTCGCTAAACGTCCCCATTTAGTCCAATTTATCTTCAATTGGGAATTTCGACTTTAATGGCGAACACACTCGAATAGGGAATTATTCAGGAAATATTTACGTTATCTTGCCTTGAACTTGGGAATAGATATAACTACAAAGTCCATACATTTCCTTAAATTTGACCTCAAAGTAAAATTTAGGTTAAGGAAATTTTCCTCAGATTTAGGAAATTTTACTTAAATATTTCCCAATTTTTCCTAATTCCTATGACATAAATTACAAAGGAATTATTACGTTATTTTTCCCTAATAATTAACTATAAAGTCAAGATTACTTTGAAGGCATAATTTAAGGCATTATTAAGTAAAATTTCTTTCCCAATTAACCTTAAAGGAGAGTGGCCTCTGAGATTAAATTCTTAAGTCTAATTTACGTGATTTCCACCAAAATATGTCGATCGGCCATCAAAGATAGGAAATTATATCTCCAATGTTACTTGGGATGCGAGTATTTCATCTCAAAGAAGTTAAGTTTCGAACAAAAATTTCTAACAGATTTTGCAACCTGTAATTAACGAAAATGAACAAACTTTAAGATAAAAAAAATTGTAGTAGTTTTGCACCTGAAGGTTGTGAAAAGGACACGCTAAGCCAAGCAATAAATTGGATGGGTAGGGGGATTCTAACGGTTTCCGGGATAACAGGACTTAAAGAAATTTGGGTATGTTTTTATAGATGACCCTTTAACTTCTGAACGTTACAACACCCTATGATGATGATAACAAAGTTAACATTTTGCAATTTTAACTAGTTTTTTTTATTTAACTACTATTTGCATCAAAAAACACGTCATCAACATCAATTTTTCATATTGGATTTAAAAAACTCAAAAGCTTTGCTTTAAAATGGATCTATCACACTCTGTACGAAAAATGTAAGCCTTTCTGAGTTTTTTGTACTTTTCTTAAGCACAGCACATCATAGGATGTAATGTTTAGAAGTTAGACGTTGATCTGTAAAAACATACCGAAATTTCTTTAATTCTTAAATACTAATTTTCAAATATGTTTGAACAAACGGGAATCTATTATCAGAGCATAATACAGGGTGTTCGGGGACTAATGTTCAATATTGCACGGTTGCTGACTCAATAAATTTCACCCCAAATTGTAAGAAAACACAAAAGTACCATTATCTCGAAAACGACGTACGTAGAATAAGACATAAATACACACATGGGTTCTATGGCTTATAGCGACCTCCCCAATCACCCCCTGTAATATTGACCACTGGTATCCAGTTACCGTATATAGTGCTAAGTCATAAATTTTACTCTTTATATCAATCGGTTTCGGCAAGTTCGTCATTTTTATATTGAGATCCCAAATGATAAAAGTATGCTCAAACTGTACAAACCTACAATAAAGTCATTAGCTGTGTTCTTTTGCGTACCTTATTCTAGAACTCCCATATATTGGAGAGAACAAATTGTTCTGTCGATTGAAGCGAACTATTTGTACTGTTCGCTTTATTTATAAATCTTCTATGAAAATGTATGAGGCGTTCTTTTGTGTATCTTTTGTTCTACTCTGCTTTGCGGACACAAAAGAACACAGCTATTATAATAGATTTGCCATCATAGTTACCAGTTGCAAATCGAAAAGATAATGATAATGTGTGATCTCTGATGAAAATAAAGTAAAAAAAGTAGATAAAGTACTGAAAAAAAAACCTTCAAATTGATTTTAAAGGATCTAGACTTAAACTATAAGTAGTTAAATTACTACTAACAGAAGTCCTGCTGAAGGGGAGTCATACAAACATTTGCAACATGAAAATCACGATCTTTCGATACTAAGCTATTATCACGGGACGTGCAGAGGGAAGAGCTCTGTAGATGTTGAGCGTGGATGAAAAGGAAGTGGAGTGGAAAGCATTGAACAACTATTGTGCGAAACTGTAATTTTCTATAATGCAGTAAACTTTTAACTTACATTAATAGTTTTCATAAATCTCGAAAAAATAGCTCTATTTCCTCTTAATAAAGTCGATAGCAGTAACAAAGACATCTGTTTTCTTCTCTAACGAATTTTTTTTTATATATGTCTTATGTCGTCTTATGTTTTAGTCGTCTATTGAATGAGTATGCTTCTCTTGCCTACGTTGAGACAATTGTTTTTTTTTTAATTCACACTTTTAAAATATGGACGCAACAAATTCTCAAGAATAATTTCTATTCATACATCGACAGACTTGATTTCTTTAAATCGAGGGGCTGAATTCCGTAAAGCATTTTCAATTGTTGTAGAGTATCAATCAGCATCCAAGCATGGATTTTTTTTGGTAGAGGGATGAGAGATCCCAACTACGGAGGAAGCCCATTGTACAAACCTGCTAAAAAAGAACCTTGAGAGCAGACCCAAGCGTATATTCAATCTACTTCGGGCAAAGGCAGGATAAGCACATAGAAAATTTTCAATTGTCCCAGGCTCTCCTTCCAGGCAGGACAGACACTCAGAGGTATCAACAACTCCCATTCTTGTTAGATGCGCGTAAAGCGAGCTACTGATGATGCCAACCACACAGTAAAAAATAATTCCCTAAAGTTAATGGTAAAAAGTTAGGTATTTGTCGATAAGATTAGGGAAAGATCCACCTTGGAAAACGTAGACTAGGGTTTTATCCTTAAAATGTAGATAGGTTTTTCTTCCTAAAATGTAAGGAATTTTTGTTTGTTTCCTTCTAAAATTTGTGGAATATTCCCCAAAAATGTAGGGAATAGGTGATAGCACCATACTTCACCACCCCCTTTAAAAAAAATAAAGGCGGAAACACATCCAAAAAAGCCTCAGGCTTCTTCGCAGCTCGCCTCAAGGCTTGCCTAAGAGAATTAAAAACAAAATGATAATACCGGGCTCGGTACTGTAGTTGTAATTTTGATAGTAGTATATCTATCTGGTGACAGAAGTAGGCCTGAGAGAGAAAAATTTCCAACATTAGGCTCAACTACAATAGCCGTAAAGACGTTAGGGATTTAAACGAGACAGAGGCTTACTTACGAAAACTTGAAAACATTAAATATGAAGATAATAAACCTTACGGAATGTGATAAAAATGACAATAATTAAACCTAAATCTCGTTGAAATCCGTAACGTCTTTACCGCTATTGTAGTTGAGCCAATTGAGCAAAACTCGCCTTGCGGCTAGGCCTTGAGGCTAACTGCTGGCTTGGTTTTGTGTTGCATCATTTAAAAACCCGTGTTGGAAGTTTTTACAACGTCTCAAGGAAGCCTCGAGGCCTGGATGTGTTTCTGCCATTAGAATTAGCTGAACAGCTCATTTATTTAGGCATATACTATACTAAGAAGTTATATTGGTGCACTGGGCATACTCAAATAAAATATTGAAAAACAATATATGACTTTTTTTTTTTTTCAAAAACAATGTGTGAATTATATATAACCAAAGTATATTTCCATAAAAAATGTAGCATAATACCTAATTTATTGTATGTTCTCTTCCTTATATCTCAGGGAATTTTACATACTTTATAGTCTTTCTGGTGCCAAATACCTAATTCATTGAATGTTCCATTAATTTGGAGAAATTAAACTAATTTTCCCTTTATATCAGAGGAAATTATATTTATTTTTAGGGAAAAACCTATCTTAAATTTAGGGAATAGTCCTATTATTTTTTACAGTGCACAGTTCTGCATTGTTTTTTTTCTTCCGAGCCCCAAGAGAACAAATTCTTATTAGGCGCCTCAAGAAATAGTTTTGTACACCTACAAGTACTCAGATTCGCTCATCGCGGCTGATGTTTCATGCAAATATCCGTTTTGATGAGAAACTTAATCACCGAGGCGGTAACGCCTACAGCAGGTTCGGATCCAAGGAACGGAAAACCAGAGCCACACCTGGGTAGAAGGTCAATCGTTTCATTCCTCATGATCTCCATGTGCCCAGGAACCCACTGAAGAGATACAGACGCCCTGCAGTTCCAGTAACTGAGATGTTATCCGAGAGCCACTCAGAGCCGTCAAAGCTGCCTGACTATTCGAGAGGATAGCAATGACCTTTCCCCAAAGCATGGATAGTCACCAATGGAATTCGAATCTGCAAGAATCTCTTTCGGTTATTAATTTGACTAACGACGATGCCCTAATTTTACACCATCTCCAAGTAAAAAAAGAAAAGATATAATACAAGTTAAAATCCTTCCTATAATTACATATATAATACCTAAAAACGTAATAGAAATATGTTTAAAATGTCTCGCAAGTGTTTAAAATATATTTTTACAATTTTCTCGAGTCAGTAAAAAAGCTTTCATCACAACCTCAAGGATGACAATCTACGCTTTAAGATTTCATTCTACCAGTTGACAACCCTCAAAAAATAATTGAACACACGCTCCATAATTTATGCCAATTACAAGAGGTGTTATTATCGTTGTCGTCTACATCATTCCTTCGCCATAGTTGATTCTTGTAACTGGCTTCTTGCATATTAATGCACGAATGTATCTTAGAAGAAGCCATTAAGTTATGAGTTCATACTGTACGTACTGCTAGCTGGTGGCCTCATCGACTTAGATTGTGCGAATATCCAGGTGCAGGCGTGTTACAAATATTTTTTTTTTTTTTGTATTATTGAGATCACTGCAAACTTGGTTATTTTATAAATTCATTCAGCATGTGGCTATTACGAAATTCAAGTGATGATGCTTTATTATTATTGTTCTTAATCACAATGCATGTTTATCTATGCACCTGTTCTATGTACAATCGGCGATACCTGAGATGTTGAGAACAAAGGTATCGTAATGAGCCAAGGTTATTTTTATTTTGAATTTTATGATAAGGAGAAAGTAATATTATGGAGCATAGTGGCATTGGATGAAAATGGTAAATAACAACGAACACATTAGGTGTGTTCTTTTCATCACCTTGGTACACCTTGTACTGGTGAACTTAAACACATTTCTCAAGTGTAACTAACTGTGTTTGTTGAACTCTGTCAAGGCTGTTTTATATATTCAAAATATCATTTAAGATTATGCATCGGATAGTTCTTTTTCTACTATAGTATTATGTAGAATTCACAAAATGAACACACCTAGTATGATATTGTACACATATAAATGGGGCCAACGCCACTTTTATTATACCCTAGATGAAATCATGCATGAACTATGTTTATCATTTCGTTTGTAACTCATAGAAATAATTATAGTACGACAAAATTGAATTGGTTTTTCATGTTTGTTAACACATTATCTCAAAAATGTTTTTTTTTTAGAGTCAAAGAACTGAAATGTACCGTTTCGTAGGGCTGTGATATACAAATTTAGTATTTCCTTATACATTTAGACCCTGCGAGAGAACTCATTGACGCCAAATAATGTTTGGAAAATAAAGGATTTATAGAGCTGAAATTTTATATATGTCTATTTTGTAAAAACTTTAGTTTTAACTACGAAAATGTGTCAAATCTGGCAACACCAACTTTTCACGTATACTTTTTGGATTCATAGTGAGAACGTCCAAATTCTGATTTCTCTAAACGGATAATTTTTTTTTTTTTTAATAAGTATCTATATGTAGTCAAGAAATCTTCTGAATATAAAATCCTATGAAATTGATCAAAATTCAAAATAACCATTTTTACTCTGTAACAAATCAGAGCTGGGCAAGACTTAAGTAGAAAAAAAATGCCCTACTTAGTACTTGAACATAAGTACTTGCTTCTATTTACTTGTACTTAAGATTTAGTTTTGTATTTAAGTACCTAGATTTTTACTTAAGTATTCCTGAGTCTATTAAGTACCTACAAATATCTAATTCTTTGTAGAAAAGCAAACACAATCTCTAGCGCAACTACTTTTTTGTTGAGTTTTAAAGCACGCAAAGATCTGTCAAAGCTTGTGTCGCAGTCACGCGTCAAGGCAGAACCTTAACCAAACTAATAACATACAAACAAGACTGGGCAAGTAGAACAAAAACCAGTAACGTCTCGCTCGAATATAAAATCGACGATGCCTTGACCTGTTGTAGAGAAGGCCTCAATAATGTCTTAGAAATTTACTAAGAAATATTTTCCTTAGAATTTTTATGCATTATTAGAGGCGACAATGGGTGCTTGGGCAGACCTCTAATAGTTTTTATGAGTGTAGCAATCAATGAGAGGTGAAAGTTTTACTCTACGTGCAGAGCCGAAAAACTATAAAAAACTATAAATAATAACCACTGGTTACTATACATATTATAGTTTTCAAAAGTTATTTATTTATTAATATCTAACGTACAAAGATTCTAAAAAAGTACTTCAAAAAGTACTCAGTACTTTTTATAGACTTAGTTACAAGTACTTTTCATACGATATTTGTACTTACGCTGAAGTACTCAGGCATTCGATACTTGTACTTGTACTTAAGTACTTTTTCTTTGATACTTGCCCAGCTTTGTAACAAATCATTTTAGAAAGCAAAATGAGACACAATTTTAAGCCGAACATTGAGCGGCCACTATGTTTACGGGCATCTAGATATCGTCAAAATTTGTCTTACAAGGGGAGGGCCCTACTTGTCATCATCGATTTCGTCCAAATTCACAGTATTAGTAGGGAAAGTCGCGCAAGTGGGAGCTCCATATGACCAAACGAAAGCGAAGTAATGCATAATGTAGGCGAGCTCGGGGTTTTGTAGGTTACCCCTTGGAAAATGCTCGAATATGCAAATTTTCGCGGGAGTTGTCGCGGTTAAATTGCAACAGAATTTAAACGAAAGCGACAAATTCATTCAGGTTAAATGCCAACCACAAAGGAGGTATGTAGATTTTCGATTCTGTAAATGGCGTTTCCGTGCATTTTCAAAGGTCGCCGGTAGATGGCGTAAAATGGGTATGCAAAATTTTATTTTATTTTTTTTAAATAGGTAAATGACATCCGATTTTCCTAAACGTTTGTACAGATAACCTCTTAGTAAAAGCGCATCCATAAAAAAAAGAAAAACATTTTGAACTGAATTTTTCAGAGAAAAGAAGAGGAGGGAAATATGTTCAAAAAATCACAAAAAAATTAGCAAAAGAAATTTTTCAAATCAGATAATATTTACCCCACCTCCCTCAGAACACCCAAAATTCGGGAAATGAGACTCTTTTTCCCATTGGTGTATATGAATGACCTTTTGACATTGAATTTTTCATCTGATTTTGATGAGATTATGTACGAATATTCTACACAAATCGAAAATAATTTATTGTTTTTTTTTTATTTTTTTTTTTTTTTTATTATAATAATATATTAGTAGCCCACCACGGGTTACCACTCTGTAACCCGCTGCCGTACGAATGTCGTAATAGTTTCAAAAAATCATAAAAAACTCACAATGAGCTTAGCAAAAATAATCTTGAAAATCGACTGGAATGATTTTGGTCGAGAAATAAAGGTGGTAACTTTACAGTATATGCTGTTAATTATTGTAGAGGCACTTTCACATCAAAAACGAGAATCGGAAAAATGTAAACCGAAAAACAAGATTTATTCCACTTTAAAACAAGATTTTTGATCCAATGATTAGTAAAATCATGGGAAATAGGGTAAACTAATAATTTTACTAGTAAAATAGTGTATTTATCTAAGATTTTTCTGAAAAACACAACTTTTATGTTTTATTGACCGAATTCTTCTGCCGAAAAAGTTTTTCGCTCGATAAAACATAAAAGTTGTGTTTTTCTTAAAAATCTGAAATAAATATGCTATTTTCTCAGTAAAATTTTTAATTTATCCTATTTCCCTGGATTTTATTAATCATTGTAGCAAAGATCTTGTTTTAAAGTGGAATAAATTGAGTTTCTCGGTTTACATTTTTCGGTTCTTAATTTTGATGTGAAATTGCCTTAAGCTGAAAGTAATTTAGCAAACCTCGCAATCTTATATTGGAAAATGCTCCTAAACTAATTGGGGTAACGACTTCTGGTTTTCTGTATATGAAGGATAACATATTATAGGTAATTGCAACGAAAAGAAAGTGGCTTAAATGTTTCGAATATATCCGCAAGATAGTAATTATCAAAGTTTTCCGAAAAGTGTTAATTTTAACCCCGGGTTCACCTACATTATGCATTAATTCGGTTTCGCTTGGCCATCTGGAGCACCTACTTGCGCCACTTTCATTTTTGGTCCAGCCCAACATATACTGTGAATTTGGACGAAATCGGTGATGACAAGTAGGGACCCTCTTCTTGTTAGACTTGGTCTTACAAATTTTTCCTAGTTTCTTCTTGAATTAAATATTCGGAAGATTTCTACTTCGTGTCATAAAATGTTTCTTATTAACTTATTTCTCAGAGGCTGTAATATAATGAGAAGAATGAATTACCACCATTGAACCCCAAGGTTCATAATGGAGATTTACCCAGTGGAAACTATTAGATATCAACGAAATTGTCATAAATTATTTGTAACAAAGTATAATGAATACCCAAAATCATGGTAAGTAATGCATATAGTAAGTAGTCGCAGGTGTTTTGCATCATGGGTACAGATTTTTCACAGCATATCCCGATGACTAAAGGGCTATACAGGTCGAAAATTCGAAAAACGATTTTATTTAGGTTGACTTGTTAGTCAGAGCGAAATTTTGTACATCGGTTCTACAACCAGTTCCCAACCAGAATAACCCTCCATGAATTTTAGACTTTGGCATGAATATAGGTAGTATGAGAGAATGAGAGCACAGCCATTCAGAGTTGATGAATCTGAGAGTTGATGGCTTTTTATGCACAACAGAGCTGAGTATCAATGTTTCAATGAAGATATTCTTGTTACAGCTAGCCTAATCTAGAATCATATTCATACAGCAGCCAATATTATAGGATTCCTTCGAGGCCTAAGTATATAGAAGGTAGAGCATATTAATCGTCCTAAAAGCTAATTTCAGTGGACAGCATGCAAAACAATCATTTATCGAAAATGAGAATTACTGAATAATCTGAAATGTCTTTGCTGTCTGGAATTAGAACCTTAGATGACAGTACGGTTATTGGGTTTTCCATTCTTTATTAGGCACCCAATATACTTCGAGAGGAGGACCTACTGCACTTCATCAAAATGAAAAGCCGGATCACCTTAGTGCTCTGTGTATAGGTTGAACCATACGTATGTTGTAACACAATGTTGTAACACAACCAACGCAACTTCAAATCGATAAGCTCGACCTAAGGCTGAGGAGACCGCGACTGACTTGGTATCCGTATACAACACAGTTGTGAATCTGCCTTACTTAAGATCACTACTGCGATCAACTCTTGATGTGGGAAATCTTGGAGTGCTAGTTTTATTAGGCTTTTCAAGGGTATTTGATTGCATTATGCATGAAAAAATGCTCTGTGAGTTGTACGCAAACTTTTACTTTTCCTCTTCTGGTGTTAAGATCATAGTAAATTTTCTCTCAAATATGTCGCAAAATGGAATCGTCATAAATGGAATGCTTTTATTTTCTGTGGAGCTCCTGAAGGTTCAGTCTTAGGACCTCTTAAAGTCCAGTTACACCTATATACAGATGACATACAACTGCTGTATTTATGTAGACCCGCGTGGACAGATTGAAGGCTGTATCAGAAGAATAAATGATGATCTTACAGAAATTTGTAGGTGCGGTCAATTAACAGTCAACTGCATTAAATCGCAATGCATACCCCACTCTAATTCTGGCCTTAATATTAAGGAATTCCTCCAATTATGTTTAATAAAATAAAACTACCATATGTAAATTGTATAACCAATTTTGGGGCGACAATGAATAATCGTTTGAGGTAAATAAAATTTATGGTAGGTTAAAGTGGCTATGTACTGGCAATGTATTTCCGGCTGATTTGCGTTTGAAACTAGTTAGGATACTTTTGGTGCCTCATTTTGCTTATGATAACCTAATCTACATGAGTCTTGACTCGGTCTACAATCGAAAATTTGATGTTGCCTTCAATGACTATATACGGTTTGCTTTCGATTTACGTCATTCTGCTCATACTACAATTACATTTCATAGATCTTGGGTTGTACTCTAGATTCGTATAAGGTAAAGCTCTGATTTTTCTACATAATCTTATTCATTTAGGTGAACGAGAGTATCTATTTTTTATAAATTTCAATATCTGCAGTCCCTGAGAGGACGTAAACTTCTAATTTCTTGCTTCAATTCATCCATCTTTGAAGGATCTTACTTTGGTGTGCAACACATTTTTACGATTCCTTCTCTCCTTATGCACAAGGTGTTGGATGGATGGATTGAGACGAGATTGGGATCCGAAAATGGTCCTTGGAATGCAGGACACGACAAGGCTCATTGTTCACCCCTCAGACTTATAATCAATTGCTAAAAAGTCCCAACCGAACGCTCTAACTAAATTCCAAATTGGCCCTCAACCCACCTTTCCGGCTTCATGCAGTTCTTCCAGGAGGTGTGAGCCTAGGAATTTGTAACGTTTTTCAGAGAGGGCCGAACAGTGAAAAGAAAATGAATCACCGTTTCGGATTCCTCTCCGCATCCTCTGCATATAGGATCTTCAACAAACCCCATCCTATGCAGGTGACCTCTGAGAAGAGAGTCTCCAGTAAGAAGGTGTTAGATCTGTCAGTAAATTTAAGCTACTTATGTCTTCTTTATGTATGTATGATTGTACTGTAGGATGTAGACGACGTGAAGTGCATAAAGCAACGTACAAGGCATTCCTTTTAACCAATTCGAATAAGGGTTTCATCAGTTAAGGGGAAATAAATGATTAAGCTCATACAATCTATATGAGATAAAACTACTTTAATAAGCTTGTGGTTTCCTATACAAATTTATGTATTTCTAATAACTATCATTTTTCTGCAATGCAATTAATATTTAATTTAAATGATTTTTTTTTTTTTCATTTCAGCTCTGAAGTAGACTGTCCTTCGCTGGTAGATGCAGACAGCCTGTCTCAAACACAGTTGATTAAAAGACTGACTCATGGTTGCCGGTATGACCGACTAGAACGACCAATAAGTAAGTTCTATTAAGCTATAGAGATACTTTTTTCATATAATTTCCAAGTCGCATTTCAATCTCGAAGAATCACAATTTTATGGGTCGATCATAATTGATATTTACGCCTCACCAGTAGCAACAATTAAATCCCACAAACTGTTCATATAGTCTGAAGCAATATTTTACATAAAGCTCTGCAGGCGATTTGTGGTTTATTACGTTTATTATATTCACCGTGTCGATAATAATTAGTTTTCATTGCCATAATTTTATTTAACGCTTTAACGTTTTTGGTTTCATTTGATATCGTTATTTGACTTCTTAAACTTCATGAAATTTGCTTGTAATGGATTATATAATATAGTAGCTTGCAGAAATGATGATCTTTTCATTATATTTCCATTAAGGTAACAAGTATCCATTAATTTTTTAGTGTTAATGATTGAAATTTTTTCTTCCGTTGCTGAACTCTATTCGTTTCATCAATATGGGAACAACATCATCATCATTATTAGCGGATATATCATAAGCTAGCGTAAAGTCTTATATAGGTAATCGACAAAAGACTGTGACAGGATAAAGGCAATTGTGTAAGTAGATGATGTTGTGATATCCAGGATGCTCCTTAACAGTGATATTATGGAAAGGACCTTGGATAAACTATGTCAGAGAATGCGAACTAAATGAAACTCACGGCAAGTCTGAACTAATTCGTTTCACTACAAAGACCCAGGTGCCTGCCTTCAATCTACCTACTTATACTAGACAGAAAAGTTCTGGAGAAAGTTAAGCAAAAAATTGAGACTTTAACTGAGGTTGGTTCGTTGGATCTTCGGTTTAATTGTCTGGTGGCTAGCTCTAAGCAAGATTAAATAATAACTTCTAACTTCTAGAATTCAGATATTTGCATATATAGGCATCACAGATGCCGCACCATTTTCTCAACTCCACAGACTCTTGGACTACCGAACCTTATGGCAAATAGTACCTATAATTATATCTTCAAGACAAAGATAATTGCAAACTTTGTTTGATTGAGACATACTATAATACCAAAGAAAGCTACACCAACAACTCTCCTTTAAATCTCTTCTAATTAGAAACTTCTCTGAAATGTTATCTTATATGCGGGACTTTTGCCATGGATCCTTCAACGGCAAGTCAAAAACATTTCCGATCTTTGGCAGTACAATGAAAGTCTTTTCATGATGTCTTATGTCTATTTAAAATCCACGTATATGTGGTGGAGTTAGATGTTATATTTCAAAAAAAAATATCGTTATTTGATGCTCAGTGAAGATCTACCCGGTAACTGATCTTCGATCTATGAAATTCAACAGATTCTCGCTCATGATTCCGGATAAAGTTTGAGCTATTCACATACAATAGGAATTTGTACATTCAACGGATCTTGCAAGAAGCCATGCTCGTTTCCAAAAAGGTAGTAGCATAAAAATCTTAATAGTTAGGCGGCAATTAAAGCAGTTAGTTCAGATATGTCATTGATCCTGTTTAGACGGGTCTGTATGAGATGCGCTTTGAGAAACCTCAAAATGCCCTTTAGGCTTACATTAGTCAACTTGCTGCTCTTGCTGCCTTACAGACGGTTGTACAAATATATTGACAAATTATGTAAAGTAACAACTACTCGCAGTAGAACAAATACCAGGAATCTAACAGGGGTCATTACGGATCACTGGGTCATAGGAGAACATGTTAAAAAATTAGGTAGACCGACGAACGATTTCTGCAGACGCTGTAAGGATTCGGAGGAAGTCGATTACGTTCAACACGAACTTTACGATTGGCGTAGTCTGATGAATAAAAGAAATAAGATATTAGGGAACTACTTCGCTTCAAGTCTGGGGAGCTGCAAAGTAAAAAGTTTAGATGTATCGTGAGATTCCTAAGGGTACATGATGGATATAGGGCGGTTTCAAGGGTTATCATATGAGGTCAAAGGGCACAATAGATCCACTGGAGTGAAGCAGGCTCTCAGTTCTAGCGGCCCCCGCCCAACCTAATCACTGTGTAGTTGACTGCAATGCTTAAAACTGGAATGATCGCATGACTCATAATAGCCGGGGCTGCCTCTGAATTTTAAGTTGCACTGCATTCCTGCCCCAACCATCATCCTACCAACAAGTTTCGTGCACCAGAGGCAGCATACATTACTAACCGATCTAAACAGACTCAACTTATGTAGGTGTGCTTTATAAGTAACTCTCTGCTAGATTTCAGAGTACGATGCACTTGCCAAAGAAGAAGCAAGAACAATGCCTCTCAGATTGGTAAAAACGACTCTTGAATCAATTAAAAAAGAGAAATAAATTAAAAGTCCATTCACCATGTCAAACATAGATGGAATAATTTCACTACCCCTGGAATTTCAAGACAGCTAGGGCCCGAAATAAGTCTTCAAAAAATTGATCTAGAGTTGTTGCTAGTTCTACACAGCTTCCTTTCTCAACACCAGGCCGTCATCTGTCTTTGATACTAAAACGGACCATCCGAATATCTATATGAGATGGACATGGTCTTTATGATCTGAAGTCATCACTCTAACCCAATCTAGAAAAGTAACAAATCACCTCTTCATTAAGGTTTTAGCATACCTACCTGAAATTTCCATATGTCATTGAATTTGAATAAACAATTTCTTTACATCTGCAATTATCTGAAGATTATTTTCGCTATAATTTCCCCTAACATAACTTTAACTATTTTTTTTTCATTTTAAAATTACAGCTTACAATGATAAAGGTGAACGCTTACCAGTAAACGTACACGCAAGAGCTTATATATACTTCCTACAAAATCTAGAAGCTCACGATTTACAATTTAAAATTCATGCTTTGCTTCAAATGAGATTTGTTGATTCACGTTTAGTTTTCAAGGAAGTCGCACCAAATCGTAAACAACCAATATTGGGAGAAAATCTCCGAAATGCTATCTGGGTACCGCATATATTTTTCTCGAATGAAAGAGACTCCAGCATTTTGGGTACCGATCAAAAGGATATTCTTACATCTATTGCACCTGATGGCACTGTTATCATTTCGACCAGACTTCAAGCAACTCTCTACTGTTGGATGGATTTGCAAAAGTTTCCTTTTGATGAACAAATGTGTACCACATCACTGGAAAGCTGTAAGTTGATAGAGCTAATTATTTGAAAAAAAAAAAAAAGAAATTAAATTTTTTCTTTAAATTTTGCAGGGATGTATAATACATCCGAACTAATTCTCCATTGGGAATCAAGATCACCCGTAACATTAGCTCCTAAGTTACATCTTACAGAATATGTCCTTCTGAATTACTGGGTAAATGAGTCAACAATTAATGCAGACTTAAGAGATCTTCGTCACGGAGCATTTGGTAAGATAGAAGAAATTGAGGAATATATATAACGAAATAATAAATTAATTGATTTTCTCTTGCTCTTCTTTATAGCTGGTAATTATAGTGCTCTAGGCTTTACTGTGAAATTAGCTCGTGAAAAAGGATTTTACTTGATGGATTATTTTTTGCCTTCGATGATGATCGTTGCAATCTCTTGGGTGTCATTTTGGCTTCAAGCAGATCAATCAGCACCAAGAATTATGCTAGGTAAGTTCATGAAAAAAAAAATACGACTATAATTAATCGCTAAATCAAAAACTTATGTTTAGGTACGAGTACTATGTTGACCTTCATCACTTTAGCATCGGCACAAGGTAAAACCTTACCAAAAGTTAGTTACATTAAAGTATCTGAGATATGGTTTCTCGGCTGTACCGGTTTCATATTTGGCAGTCTTGTTGAGTTCGCTTTCGTTAACACAATTTGGAGGCGAAAGAATAATGTTGAACTGAAGAAAGTCAATAGCAAATACATTTTGAAGTCAACTTTGACACCACGACCGGGAAGAAAAGATATGTGTTTACAAAAATCAAGATCATGCTCTAGTCTTAATGCTTCAACAAATGGACAAAATGTTCCAACATACAACAATTATTTAACTGTTCATGTAAGTACAATGGTAGTAATATTGCTCGTTTTTTTTTTTTTATAATATACTAAGGATAGCTGATGAAAGTATAAAATTAATCAAATGCGTTTGCCCTTCTTAAGAAATTTGTCAAAGTCATTGAGATAAAATTAATGATGAAAAAAAAGACCATAGCTAGAGCCTTGAAACTTTTCAAGATCCCTTTCAACATCATTTAACGACCTCATTTCCATTGAGGACCCATACTTTAAAGATTAGCTTGCTTGCTTGAACACCTGTGGTTCATAGCTTGAGAGATTGAGAGTAAGGCGTCCACCGCGATACTTGGACTACACTTGAATCTGGATCGCAGGCTCTACATGAATCAGAGTTTGATCTTCCGCAATCTATTACATCTGATATAAACAGGGACTGAAACCACCTCTTTCAAACTATAATAATTATCAACTTTGAAGTGACACATTTTAAAAAAGATCACACCTTGTTTTCTATAAAGATCTTTGTGTGTGAATGACTATATATACCTAACCCATGTCACGGTCTTCCAAATTGAACTGATATGAATGAAAAATTTTTAGTAATTTATAATATAAGTACTCTGACTAGATTCTACAATATAAGATGTGTTGGAATGACATTTTACTGCTGCCACGAATCTATAATGGAAGCTCATCCAACGCTCCACGAGTTCAAGCAAGCCCTTCTGGTTCATTTGATTAAAAGCTGTGGACATATATCTCAGTGTGGTAACCCATTTTAGTAATAATAGCAGTGGTATAACTTTATAGGATCTCTTAACCTACACCTCTCTGCAATCCATCCTTTCGTCAATTTTCAAAATTAAAAAAAAATTGTTAATAATTCTCTGTGCTGCATACGATATTGTCCCTTTATGAATAATAGGAATTATGAGCGATTTATGTAATTTCATATACACATGTTATAAAAAACTCTTCCCCTTCCCTGTTCTGAATGCACCACGGATAAATGAAGACAATTGACAATTTCACACAATTAGATAATGTTATAAACGGCTAACAGTTTTATTGCTTTGTTTTTCTATTGAGTACCTCCATTTTTGCTTATTGAAAGAGCTAGGTAAGCACAGGTCCTAGAAGAAATTTTTTCAAGTCATTTGATCGAAGTTTGTATGTATTGAAAAAAGGTTGAGGACCCGATGGGGTCTCTGGAACGTAGGCCACAGCCAAGCGCGTATACAGGGAAGGGTCACGAGGAGTCATGACCCCCCCCCCCACCGCCCCACGCAAAGTGCCAAAACAACTACGCGGTGAATTGAATTGGGAAACACAATCTGGTGCTGAACTGTAGAGTGAGATGTAAAAGTTTGACAGGGCGATTTTCGTATTGTACAGGCACAATGTGCAGCTGACGCCGGCGTTTAATGCTTGTGCTGGAGCATACTTTTCCCAATTTTTAACTTTAGCGCTGCTGCGTCAACAGAGCCAATCTGCAGGCGACGACTGGGCATTTTTTTTTTTTTTGTATATTATTAAGCCAAGCTCAGGGGATACCCTATGATGCAAAGCACAGCATGGCAGGAAGGAGATAGGGAAATGATTAGGGGATATAAGGAGAGTGGCGGAGGTGCCGATATATGTCGCGCTTAAACTTCCGCAGATTGTATGCCGGAGGAAAAACAGAAGATGGTAAGCTGTTCCACATTCGCACTGTTCGGGATAAAAAAGCATCACGGAATTTTACTCTACGGCCGAAAGTAATTTGAAGGGTTTAAGGATGTGCTCGGTTTGCAGCGCGTGTATTGCGTGCAGGAATCATTCTACATGGGATTAGACCAGATATTTCATCAGAACATTGACCATGCATATAGCGATAAAGGAGCGAAAGGCATCCAACATTGCGTCGGTATTTGAGTGAGTCGATATGACAACCTATTGTCAAATCACTAATGAGCTTGAAGGCTTGCTTTTGGACAGTATCCAATGTAGCCAAGGGTGTGCGACCAGCCCCTTTTCAGAAATCCAAGACATTACGATGCTTTTTGGCAACAGAGAATATGCAATTTGTCCAACTTAATTTATTGCCAAGAATTCATAAAGACGGTGCATCGTAAATCAGTGCTCCATCAAAAGAAACGGAAAATTATGATTTTGTTTTATACAGAAAAAACAGCTTTGGGATTTAGATGTATTGAATTCCATACGATTGGCCTTTTCCCATGCGAGGACATTATCAAGGTCGTTATTCAATGATCTAATCATGCAATCTCATTTCACAGATGTGGCATTCCCCCTGGAGTCTGCAAGAGGGTCAAAGGAGTAAGAGAAATCAAGAGTACTGTCATCTGCGAAACTATGTATAGGATTCAAAGTAAGAGAAAGCATTTATGGGATGCGGTTCAGATGTAACGCCATCTAATACAACACGTATTTGGCGACTAGATAGGAAACTTTCAATCCATTATAGAAGAGGAGGAGAGAGACCAAGTGGTTTAAGTTTGGCTAAAAGGGCTGGATGCCAGACTCTATCAAAGGCCTTTGAAATATCTAGGGCAACGATTTTAGACTCACCAAAATTGTGAAGACTACGGTTCCAACGTTCCGTAAGAAAGGTCAGCAAGTCTCCAGATGAGCGTCCAGCTCGGAAGCGATATTGACGATCGTTGATGAGATGATTAGTTTCTAGATACTTCATTAATCTTGAGTTAATGATAGATTCAAAAACCTTTGAAAGAATCGAAGTAATCGCAATTGGTCGATAATTTGAGGGATCGATACCCTCTCCTATGTTACTAAGTTCTAATGTCCATTCATCAACATCCCTCGAAGCAAAACAGACCGACCAATCAATTTTTCTAAGATACTGATTGAGACTTTCCCAATCAGCATTCTTATAGTGCCAAGAAGCGGCACAGGTTTGAGGTGGTACATTGAGCCGTGATTAAACAATGGTCTGAATTTCCGAGAGGGAAACCGATTGAGATGGAATATTTGTCAGGATGAGATGTTAAAAACAAGTCGAGTAAATTAGCTTTATTACCAGTTGCATCAGGAATTCGCGTTGGTGCATCCACTAGCTGTTGCAAATTAAATGATTCACAGAAGAGTTCAACGAAACGGCCCACAGGACTTGTGGTAGAAGAAGGTCTGAGCCACGATATATTATGAACATTAAAATCGCCTGTCAGGACGATTTCGGAAGAGACTGAGACAGAAAGCAAATGATCAATATTGTTGGAGATATTGTCAAATACGGATACCGTGTCGTCATCAGACATATTTGGGCTGCGATAAGGAAACAGAAGTATATGATGTGTTTGTGAAGCTTGAACCTAATCCAGATATAGTTAAACTCTGGATTGGCAGAAGGAAAATCTGTCTTCTTATGAGCAGTAATAGTGGGTATTAAGGGCCAATCTACATCGAGAGCTACACGCTGCAAGCTTCAAGCTACAAATGTCCGTTTGCA
Organism: Dioctria rufipes; assembly: GCA_963924295.1. NCBI lineage: Eukaryota > Metazoa > Arthropoda > Insecta > Diptera > Asilidae > Dioctria > Dioctria rufipes. The sequence goes on along the minus strand of OZ002745.1, from coordinate 24,723,579 downwards.
CATATGTCGTACCGTAGAAACTGCTACATAGAAACTTCAAGCTACATGAAGCTGTAGCTGTAGTAAAACTTGAAAAGCTCTCAAAGAAAATTTCACTTTATTCATGTTAAGTTGTCAGTACGAATGTCAACCTTGTAGCGCTTCATGAAGCTGAAATAGAGTTTCGTGTAGCTTGTAGCTTGCAGTGTGTAGCTCTCGATGTAGATTAGTCATTCGCTTCTGATCCTGTCCCGGACCCATAATGCGAAAAAAAAAACAGGTATTGTGTCTAAGAAATTGGTCAGCGATCATAAATTTTTTTACCTATGTAATTTTCCGGCATAAAATCGATGGCAGGACAACTTGGCGGGGATCTCGCAAAATGAGCAAAACAACTGACTTAACAAATTTTGTTCTAGGGTTCTTCCAGTAGAACCTTGTAGAGAAGAACTATATTTTTCTTAGAAATTGAGATGCAATTGTTCTTAATAATTTAAATAACTATTCACCGACAACGTTTCAAACGAATTAGTGAATTGATTCTTGTGGTTCACTCTTTGGGCCCCAAGGGCACAAGCATTCAGTTTTCTTAGAATGATTTGATAAAAATTTCTTTAGATTTTTTCATGCACTATTGGTGGCCGACCATGGTTCCAAATGGTTATATTGATTCAGGTGTCTTGGCTGGTCTGGGTCGCTCTAAAGATATTTAGGAGCGTTGGCAAGCATACATTTTACTAAATTTTAAAAGCGACTTCTTCCGACTTTCCTCGAACATCTTAGTTGTGACTCCCTCCCCCCCCCCCCCTCCAGGCTAGTCTGGATACGCGCCTGGCCACAGCAAGGCCCATTGTTCACCCTCCGGACCTATGAACAATTGTTCATAGGTCCCAGCCGAACGCTCTTACAAAGTTCAGTATTATCCAAACTTCCTTGCCGGCTTAATGTAATTCGTCCAGGAGATGTGAGCCAAGAAACTTGCAGCGCTTTCCTGGGAGGGCCGAATAGTTACAAAGAAAATAAATTCACCGTTTCGGATTCCTCTCCGCATCTCATGCATATAGGATCATGTCCCATCCTGTATAGGTGACCCGTGAGAAAAGAGTGCCCAGTGAGAATTGACACTAGAGCTGTCAGAGTTGGATTTTTTAGTCCCAAAAGCTTACTCGTTAGGCTTGGCTTCGATTTACCCCATAAGTGTTTAGAAAACAGGATATTTTGCCTAATACTAACTTGACCGCTAACCATTACATGTTCGGACTCCCCCTTTAATTAGTTGGATGGGGAAACTTATATTCTTTAAGCTGTTTTAGATAGACTTTAGACAATTGACAATTGTCACTATGGGCTGTAAAAATGGCGTTTGCAAAGAATCTATACACATTACTTATCATGATCCGATCATACAAAATGCATTGGTCTTTCTCATTTTTAATCATGTCAGATCTCTGACGAAGGTTTTTACCTTAAATGCTGTGTGAAACTCAAGTCTGGTGTTATGTGAGGATTTTGCGCAAAAAATATTATGTTTGTTCGATGAAAACACCGTTTAAAACACCGTGTAAATTTTCCCCCACAATTTTCCCCAAATTTAACCGGGGTTTTGTGCACTCATCGAACAAGTTTTTAAAACACCGGGTAAACCTAATGTAATGACATTTCTCTGACAGTTCTCCTGGGTATAATTAATTGTAAAAAGTTATTTATAAAATGGGTGACGACAAATAAAATGTGCTCGAGATTTTTTTCTTTTTCTTTTCTTCTAATTTTTGCTTATTTTTGCTCAAGAAGTAATTTATATGTTCCAATCAGCAGTAAATTGTAAGTGACAGTTCTCAAGTGACAACTGTCAAACCATTACCCCGAGAAATTTTTAGTGTAAGCTCGGGGTAGCCCAGGTTTTTCAAAAAACAGGATAGTCTAGCTCGGTGTACCCCTAGGTTTACCCGCGGTTTTCATCGAACAGACCTATTAATACACCAGTATTCTCCATGAAAAAATTTTCATGTTTTAATATGTAGTCTCATGAACAGTTTCTGATTACATATGTACATACTATAAGGTGTATATAATACACATAGTATGTATAAGCTTTTGCCATATTTACCACCATATTTCATTTTTATTTAAAAAATCTTAGCCTATTTTCATGTTCTAAAACTTAAATGCGCTTTTGTCAAGGACCCTGTAGGTAGGATCAGTTTATTTATTATTATTATTATTAAATTATTTCCTCTTCTTATATTTTTAGAGTTTTACTACGAGTATTCCAACAATAAAAACAGAATGTGTTGGTGATATAGTTCAGGAAAATGGAAATATTCAAATCAACGTGGATCCACCATCAAAATCAGTTTCACAACAAGAGACAACAAATTATGGATGGACAACTATGACACCACAGGAAATATCTATGTGGATCGATACACGAGCTAGATTTCTATTTCCCTGTGCTTTTATCGTTTTTAACGCATTTTTTTGGACATTCGTCTATTGTTTATAGATGCAATAAAAGTCTCAAATTTTTTTGTATTTTCAATAAATCTCTAAAATCTACCAAAACTTTTACACTTTCAGATAGCTGCTTTGAATTAATTTTTATGTTATATTTTTACAATGAATTAATATTTATTTATGTATTTATATAGAAAACCTCTCGTTTTTAGTTCATTTATTTATGTAGGTGACTATATGCTGTTTTTGTATTCATTTCTAGTTTTACATTTTCTTTAAGCTTAAATGAAACAACTTTAAGGTTTGTTCATGTATATGCTTACTACCTTTTGAATAGTTTTTGAAGATCTAGCGTGTTCCTGGTAGTATACATATTGTATGCGCATATAGTATCATAAGTCTCAAATTTTTCAATTGCCTAGAATTTTTTTCGAAATGTGATCTACCATTGAATAGTATTAAAAATAATGAATAGTTTATAGTTTTTATTTTTGTTTAAGTATTTTGTAAATAAACTTAAATCCGGCTATATATTACAAAAATAAACTTTTTACTTATCTACATATTTACTTATTTTCAATTTGTATCGTGGTATTGGCATTTATTGTCAATTATCTGTTTTCATTGTTGTAAAATATTTGTTGTACCTACTTTATATAAGGGAGAAATATCGGAAAACACTATAGTCTCTGTAGAATCTTCAGAATACCTTGAGATACACAAAAGGATGAACTAGATACTCCCCTCCGATTACTTAATGGCTCGGAGATCCTAATGTTCGTTTAATTTAAACAGCTGTTACGGAACTTAGATCAGGAGGATAAAGTATGATTTAGTATATACCAACAAATCTATATACCTCCCTAATAATTTTAATCGGCGAGAAATGGTTAAACAGTGACTTACCTTTATCCTTCTTTGCTATCCCTGGGCATACTCTGTTTAGAAATGATCGGAAGAATCGTTTGGGTGACGGTGTGGCAATCTACATTAAGGATTGTCTTAAAGCAAGTGGGGGCTGTTTCTTTGTCGATGGACTTGCCCATTGAATTTATCAGTGTATAGGTTGGAACGAAAAATGTATAGTATGCGCGGTTTACTGCCCTCAGGTAGAAACAGTCTCAGCCCTTATTAACTACTCTTTGAAAAATATGTACCAATAAAAAGAAAATATATATCCATTGATAGTTGTTGTCCCTGGTTCTCGCCAAAAGTTGGATCTCCCATTGCCGAGCGTGAATATTTATATCATCGCTATAGGCTCGAAATAGGGCGACCGCGGAAGCTCGGCGAGCAAAGCACCACTGAAGAACTAAACATTTTCTTTACATCATTCAGTACTGCGCCCACTGGAGCTAAGTGATTCTAATCCCGGCATAGGTAATTCAACAAGATCTTTCTCTGTGTCCAATAATAATGGCAATACCTTTTCTTTTACAGGAGTCGATTATAGTGAACTTCTTGGTGCTGTATTCGAAATCAAATCTGAAGCTACTGGACCTGATAACTTACCACCATGGTTCATTAAACTTTTGTTCCCATTTATCGCAAAATATATGCTACATATAATGAATTCGTGTTTTACGTCATCATCTTTTCCCAGTGCTTGGAAGCTTGCAACCGTCACGCCCATTCCGAAAAAATCCTCTCCGGAATCTGCAGTAACTTCTAACATAAGAAGCGCTCTAGACCGAGACCATTTCATGATCTTAATACTTTTAGATTTCTCTAACGCTTTCGATAGCGTGAATCACCTCATCCTATTCGATAAACTAGCTAACTCATTCAATTTTAGCAACTCAGCCGTTGCTTTAATAACAACTTCCTGACCGGTCGTAAACAGCGAGTCAAAGCCATATTGTCTACTGCACTACCACTAATAAGTGGGGTCCCGCAAGGTTCTATATTGGGTCCTTTGCTTTTCAGTTTGTTTATAAATTACTTGCCTGACAATCTCCAGGATGTGAATATCCATTTATATGCGGACGATGTCAAGTTATATTTCAATTGACCTATTGGGGCTTTAGAAGACTGCATTTAATCGAATGAACTGTGATCTCAATAGAATCAATGTCTGGTCGAGGAATAATCAGTTGATTTTAAATCCTATCAAGTCTCACAATCAAAAATTGAATTATTCTCATATACCAACTGTAGTCTTAAACAATGTTTTGCTGCCTATGGTAAATAAAGTCACTACTCTTGTTATTATGCAGGGATTCCGAGTCTCTGACTCTCAGCAAGTATCCTATCTACTGAAAATCGCCTCAGATTAATTAAAGCTTTAATTGTGCCCCACTTCACTTATGATAGTGTTATATTTCCTAAACTGGATAGTTTCTGTGTCCATAAGATGGAAGTAGCTTTCAACGATTGCATCCGCTTTGTTTATGGACTTCGCAGATTTGATCATGTTTCGCCATTTCGATCCCGAGTACTTGGCTGTCCACTGTTTCCCTACTTGCGGCGACGTGCTCTAGTTTTCGTATATAATCTAATTAATTGTGATCGACCTAGATACTTAGGAGAATTTTTCCAATTCACTCTATCACATAATAGGAATATATTGCTTCCACGTTTCTATAAATCTTACATGGAAGGTTTTTATCTTGTCCAAATTACCCGTCTATGGGATAACCTTGAATGTCCAAACAGCAGGCACTGTCGGTGCATTTGAGCGGCACATTGAAATACTTATAGTGTAATATTTATTACTCCTTTGCTATTATGAATTATATTCATGATATCCACAGCAGAATTACGGTAAGCTTTTAAATTTAGCTCTAAAAGGAAACTAAGTTCTTATAGTAGGTCCTTATTATATTTAATTTTGTATTAACTTTTTTTATAATTTAGAAAAATTATATCTGTATATTTCTTTCTTCTGTTAACCTTGAAAACTCGATCTCTAACACCTTTAAATCTAATGTACGAAAAAAGATTATTAACACTCGTGTGCAGTATTTCGAAAAAAATATTTCTATTTCTATAATACGAGTATAAGAGAATTTTTAACAAATAGTCAGACTCACAATGCAATGCAAAAAACATTTGATAAGCATGCGTAGAAACCTCCACCCAAAGGTGTTAATTAATGCTCTCTCGCATAACAACAAAAGAACCTTGCTATAAATTTATAGAACAAGAGAAATATCTGATTTGATGATCGCACATTTATCTCAATGAAAATATTCTCTCTGAAGAGTAACTATCAGTACGTTTACATGAATACTTGAGCACTTGACTTAAAAATCCACTTGAAGCTCAGGTAGGGCGGTTGATTGAATTAATTCCAATTTTCCAATTATTTAAGTTGAAATTTACACGTTCAATGAGCGTTTTCATGATATTTTGATTACTTCAAGTATACTCCAAGTATAGTTCAAGTATACTTCAAGTATACTTCAAGTATTCATGTAAACGTACTGAATGTCTAACTACTTCGAATAGTTCACGCATAAATTAAATTAATGTACATGTTGTTTTTGGACAGTTGCGTTTATTAGACTTTCGTGAAAACCTGCCTTTTAAAAAGTCTCCTGTATAGGTTCAAAAATATGTATTGCCTCATATCGGTCAAAACCAGTCATCTTAATTAGTTCGAGTTTTAGATACATAGTACCTAAGGTGACAAGATTTGTGGAGCAACGTGAATGAAACGGAACTAAATATGGGTTGTATAAAGGGCTAAAATTAATTATTTTGAAATCCAATACTTCTCTCTATAAAATTGATTTCGAAATTTCTCTCTCCGAAATCATAGCACCGGTTCTACTAGATATACGACATAATATGTACTTCTTGGAAAAAAATTATTTCGCTAAAAAACTTAACTACAATGATCAAAAAACAATACTCAAACAAAAACTATAATACAGAACAATTTTTACAGATTTTTTCTTAATTGGCACTTATTGATATGAAAGTCAATTGAATGAAAGTGTCCATAGTTAGTGCGATAGGAGCACAAATAAATAAAATCATTAGATCGTAGGTGTCGAGTTCGTGAATTGAAATTAATTCTATCAAGCATCAAAGGCATGTCGATGTCTTCCTTCACAAGTTGCAAAACAAAAATTATATCACATATTTTCCTACGAGTTTCTAAAGTAGGAAAATATATTAAATTTAATCTTTCGTTAAAAGGAGGAAGATGAAGTCTATCTCTCCATTCGAAACCTCTTAGGGCAAAAGTAAAAATCTCCTTTCCACGATCTCAATACGTTCTGTAAAAGGGAGACCAGACAGGACTGGCATATTTCACAATGTGTCTAACAAGAGTGGTAAGAAAAGGTTTAGTAATGTAGACATAATCACATTTTTTTTCCCAGCGCTTTACAAAAACCCAACATTGAGGTCGCACTACTAACAATGTGATCAATGTGGAAGATAAAAGTGAGTTTATAGAGTCAAACAATATCCCCAAGTCAGATATTTTATAAACTTTCGAAAGTAACAACCCATTCATAAAATAGACATCATTCGAAGGAACTCGCTTACATGAAAAAATTGTTAGTTTACATTTATCAATGTTCAAAAAGAGAGAACTCTTTGTACACCATTCAATAAGTCTATCCAGGTCTTCCTTCAAATTGAGACAATCAAAATGCGAATCGATAGATTTATACAGTTTTAAATTATGTGCGTAAATTAGTATATCAGATTTGGTGACTACATAGGGAACATCATTTATGAATAATATAAAAAGAAGGGGCCCAACGTGGCTATCCTGTGGAACACCGGAGTAAGCTGTGATTTCTTTAGACATAGCAGAAAGGAACTGTATCCTAAGCTTGCGATCCTTAAGATAGGATGATAACCAATTCAATAACCAAATTGGGAAACCAAAGGATTTCAGTTTAAATAACAGAAGAGAGTGCGAAAGCTTGCCAAAAGCTTTGCTGAAGTCTGTATAAATACAGTGAGTTTCGCAACCGCGCTCAAACGATTCGATACAAGTAGATGTAAACTGAAGCAGATTTGTTGTTGTTGTTTTTCCGTTCATAAAACTATGTTGATGAGGATTAAGAGCTCCACTACAATGAAAATACAAGAATTCATATAAAGAAGCTTCAAACAGTTTCAGGAATACAAGACATTTTAACAATAGGAGGTAACAAGCTCCCTTTTACCAGACTTAAAAATTGGGACAATAAATGACTCTTTCCATAGCTCAAGAAATTTATCGAGCCGCAGTAATAGATTTAAGAAAAGTGTTAACGGATAAAAAAGTGTTCCACTGCAATTCTTTAGGGCAATAGGGGGTAACCCATCGGTCCAAGCAGAATAACTAGGGTTTAGCTTGGACATGGTGTCCTCAACAGATTTCTGAACAATAGTGCTTTTGGTTATCCTCATCCCCATTAAAATCACATAACTGCCTAAACAATATCTTTAATAGCTGAAATCTAATATGGTCAAGATATAAAATAAGAAGTTTATTGCAAACATCCTCCAAAAATTGTAGTCACATTTTAACAAAAGAAAAAGTTATAGTTGGTCTAAAACCAATAACCCTAGATGAAAATAAAAGTTAAATAAAAATTTTGAATTGCAATACCAAGAAAGGTTCAACCGATTTAGTTCATTTTTGAATTTTTTGTTTTACTATTTTTGAACTTGTGTTTTGATTTAGTTCATTTTTGAATTTTTTGTTTTACTATTTTTGAACTTGTTTTCAGCTTGTATTTGCAATTTTTATGAAAATGCCATGTACAAAATTTAAACTCTCCAAATCGACGCGTTCTCAGGCAGTTTCCAAATATATAGTGAAAAACGAAATTTCTATGTGGCAGCACCAAGAAGGGGTTGCCCAATTTAATCCATTTTTGAAATTTGATTTACTATTACCCGTGTGTATAGAACTATATAGTGATTGCGAAAATGCTTCCTTGTTATAATGTCAGATGGCTGTATCATTTTGAACAGTTTTGCTCACGTTCAGTCGCTAAAAGTTCTACAACTAAAGAGTGAAGTATGTCTGGACAAGGGATTCAAGTGATTAGCCGTAGGATAGGAGCATAGTAAACTAACATCCAAAGGGAGTAGAACAACCAGTAAAGCGTCACTAGAATATAAAATCAATGATGGCTAGACTCGAAGTCTTGATGCCGTAACAAACCAGCAATTCTTTGCTCCAATATAAAATCAACGATGCCTCGAGCTTCCTTAGAATTGTTATGCATTTTTGGAGGCCGACAACGGGTGCTTGGGCCACTAACAATTTTTATGATCGTTGACGCGTAAATGAGGAATAGCATTCATTTCTTCTTAGAAATTTACAAAAAATGTTTCGGCAGAATTTTTTTTCAGTCTGGTGGCCGACTGGAGTTATTTTCAAATGTGTGCCGTTGTCGGTCTCCAATAATGAATAAAAATTCTAAGAAAAAATACCTTTCCTATATCAGGTCGAGTGAAGGTATCGTTGATTTTATATTGGAGCAAGACATTGCTAGCTTAAAGCTGAACTACAATAGAAGTGTTAGCTTAAAGCTGAACTACAATAGAAGTATACGTAAGTAGATTTACTTACGTAAAGCGAACGCGCCCTTTACTTTAACAGGCGTACACAAATTAACTTTAACTCGTGTGAGGGGTACTTTCGTTAAGTTTAAATAACTCACTTGTTCCGTAAGAACGCGATGTGTCCAAACAATTAAATTATTACTAAATGATTAAAAGTGCAATGTAAAAATTAAAATGGAATAACAATGGTACTGCGAATTAATAGAAAGCACAAATCTTCAATTAAATCAACTTCCATTTGTTAATTTTTTCACTTTTCCACTTTTTAAAATTGAAAACATTAAATATCACGATAATAATAAATAACTCTTACGGAAAGTCGCAGAATCTACTTGGATAGCACATTTCTATATAACATTTTAAATGGTCGAGTATATTGTCATGCACTAGTCTCTAGTATTGATTTGAACGTCCCCCCGCGCAACTCGAGATTCCAGACCCTCTTCAGACTACCTACTTGCAGAACTAACATTAAGGAGAAATCATCTATCTACAGAATTACTAAATCGTTCAATACAAGATTTAACAATATAAATATATTTAGCACTAATCCCCTGACATTTAAAAAATTTATTCTCCGCGAGATCGGTTATTAACATCTTTTCTGTTTTGCATTACTCTCTTTTTACTGCTTCGCTTTACTAATTTCCTAACTCCTTAGCATTTGTTGCCTTCCGCTTTCCAACTGTATTTTAGTCTTACTTTCTCTATTTGCTTTTTCTTATTTTCTAGTTTTTTCGTGTTCTTTAGATTTTAGATTTAGCTTAATTATTTTTTATATTTTTTCTTTTTTTCACATTATGTATTTAGTTTCATTTCTTTAGTTATTACTCTATTTTTTCATTTACTTCTAAACATTATTATTACTTCATCTTCTTCTTTAAATTTATTAAAATTCGTTACCCTTCTAATTGTAAGGTAGTATGTTATTGGAAATTTCTGTTTCTGTTTACTATCTTTTTAACTTACAAAATAAATAAATAAATAAAAATAAATAAATAAATATTTAGGCTAAAAATATCAATTTTTCGTAAGTAAACCTCAGTCTCGTTTAATTTCGTAAAGTTATTTACTTCTATTGTACAGGGTTTTCCAATAAGAGGTGTTATTTTGATATTCAAAGAAAAATTCCATTTTTTGAGATAAATGATCGGTTCTTTATTTCATTATAAAGAGGAAGGTATGCCGTTAATAATGGAAAATAACATCAGCCAAATGACCACCACGACCACGCCTACAGGACCATATCCTTTTCATGAAATAGACCTTCTCTTTCACGTGGCCCCAAAGGAAGAAGTCGCAAGGTGTTAAGTCACAAGATCTCGGTGGCCAATTGTGATCACCTCTTCGAGAGATAACACGGTCCGGAAACTTTTCCCGTAAAAGATCAATGGTTTCGTTGCTTGTATGGCACGTAGCGCCGTCTTGTTGAAAGCAAACGTTGTCCAGATCAATACCATCCAATTCCGGCCATAAAAAATCATTAATCATCTGTCGATAGCGCAATCCATTCACCGTAACTGTTGCTCCAGCCTCATTTTCGAAAAAGCAAGGTCCAATGACCCCGCGGGAACATAAACCGCACCAAACAGTCACACGTTGAGGATAGAGAGGCTTTTCAACAATAACTCTTGGGTTTTCCGAGCCCCAGATCCGACAGTTTTGCTTGTTGACGAAGCCATCGAGGTGGAAATGGGCCTCATCACTCAAGATGAGTTTTCGATGGAATTCCGGATCATTTTCATGCATTTCAAGGACCCAATCAACAAAGACTCGACGTTGTTGATGATCGGCCGGCTTGAGTTCTTGTGTTAACTGAACTTTATAAGCCTTAAGACCCAAATCTTTATACAAAATACGGTGTAATGACGTTTGTGGAATGCCTAATTCCAAAGAACGACGAGGAATGGACAAACCTGGGTTTTCTTCAACACTTTCGGCTACAGAAGCAATATTCTCGGCTGTTCTTGAGCGACGTGCACGGGTTTTATTCTTCACATCACTAACTTGTCCCGACAGTTCCCCGGTTTCGAAAAATAAAAACAAACTTTCTCCTAGTCTACCTTTGACTCATTTTAGAGCTTCAGGATGTAACCGATTTCAATTTTGAGCTTGGTCGTCAATTTATGACGACAAATAATCCATTGTGTGATGTCTTCAATAATGAAATGTAAATGCTATGGGATAAATTAGCAGCCGAGTTTATGTATATTAATTAATTCATCTTATTCAGAAAAAAAAACTACTACTACTACTACTACTATTTTCTGAGGTCTGATCTCGCTAATTTCAATACTAAATTATGGAATACACCTACAGTACATATTGCAGTCATAAAATATTTCTTGTTTTACTAATATCTTAGGGCCTGTCCGAATCCAAGTCTTCGTCTTCGTCTTGTTATTACAGCTAGTGACGTAACATCGGGTCAAGCTCTATCCGAATCTATGTCTATGCCACCGAGCATTGCTACTTTGTATAACAGTTTAGATATCTAGTTAGCTGGATCATCGAGTCAAGAATTCGGACAGGTTAGCTTCATCTTCGTTTAACTATTATTATAGCTGAGCTTGTTGTGTTACGTCATTATTTGTAATAATAAAACGAAGACGAAGGCATGGATTCGGACAGACCAAATCCAGTATCACTGTATTTGTACACGCTAATCTCCGAAACCGCTTAACCGGTTTTAATGAAATTTTGTGAATGTGTTTGGTTGGTTCCAGCTTGAAAGATAGGATAGTTCTGGACACGATAGATGGCCCTGTTATCGAATCGTAAAAAACTGCCTGACAACGCGTAGATGTGGAAAGCTGAAATTTTGTACACGGCGTTTTCATAAAAATTGAAAAGACATGTCCAAAATGGACTAAATCGGGCAACTCCTTCGTAGGGTTGCCATACAAATATTTCGTTTTTCAGTATGTATTTGGATAATGTCTGACAACGACTACACGTAGAGAGCTGAAATTTGGTACGCGGTGTTATCATATCAATAGCAAAACAAAATTAAAAAACAGACTAATTCGGTCAACCCCTTCTTGGTGTTGTCATACAAAATTTTGTTTTTTCACTATATGTATTTAGAAACTGTCTGAAAACGCGTCGACGTGAATAGCTCAAATTGTATGCACGGCGTTTTTTAAAAAAAAAAATGTAAATTTATAGGTTCAAAAATGGGACAAATGGGGCAACTATTTTGTAGGGTTTGTGTTTTTCACTATATATTTGATTTGGGCACTACTTCACGCATCAAATTAGACAGCTGAAATTTTTTACATGGGGCTTTTTTAAAAAAGGGGAAATTAAGTTCAAATATGGGACCAATTGGGCAAATCCTTAGTATGGTTGCCATACAAAAAATTTGGTACGTGGTATTTCCATAGCAATGGTTAATAAAATTTTAAAAATGGACTAAACGGGTTATCCCTTCTTGGTGTTGCCATACAAAACATTGGTTTTTCACTATATACTTGGAAGCTGCCTGAGAGAGCGTCCAGGTGAAGAGCTCATATTTTATATACGGCGTTTTCATAAAAATTGCAATTACAGGTTCAAAAGTGGAACAAATCGGGCAACCTTTTGTTGGTGTTGCTATACAAAACTTTAATTTTTTATATATTTGGACACTGCCTACCGCGTCGACGTAGAGAGCTGAAATGTTGTACATAGGCCTTTTTTTTAAGAATAGAAATTTAAGTTCAAAAATGGGACCAATCGGGCAACTCTTTCGTAGGGTTGCCATACAAAAATTTCGTGTTTTACTAAATATTTGGGTATTACTAGAGCACGCGTCGACGTAGAAAGCAACACTCTCCCACCCACATTAATGTCAGCACGCACACTCATACATGCGCACACGGTCGCACGCGCAGACTCACACACACACACACACACACACACACACACACACACACACACACACACACACACACACACAAGTGACCCCTTAGAATACGTAATCGCGCGATCGAGTCAACGCCGACGGGCTACTTCTAGTAATATATAATATACTCATAATAATAAAAAAAGAGACAAGCAAAAATTCTGGTCTTGTTTCAAAACATAATTTGTTGTCTTCGTTAAAACACCCTTCCATTCATACCTGTTTGGTATAATACACACAACAACAAGCGCTTATCCCAATTTTAATATTTAATATGAATCTGTGTTATCCATTACATCACCAACCCTTTCGAAATGTAGATATTTACGATCCAGCTCCAGTATGTTGTATGTATATCTGGCTACGCCATACCCTGTTAAGGCATAACTAGATGCTTTGTTGTTTCTTTTTTTGTTATAACGTTATTAAGTTCTTAAGTGTTCCATATACTGAAAGGATTGGCAGAGATGTCTGCAGACTTCTGATTACATTAGTTGAGAAATATATTACCACAACCTGACAAAAAGGATTCAATCTTAAGGTAACTTATGTGCCGACTTAGCCCATTTCTGCTTAATCAGAAATCTTGCTTGGCCAATTCGACGATACCAATATTATCGGTAATGCGTTCATCTCATTTTATTTATCAACTCCAATTTGAGTTGCTTATAGCCAAACTGGTTAAGTAAGAGTCTGAATGTAAGACTCATTTTCTGGTATGTATACGTTCAACAAAAATAGCTGCGAATTCGCCGATTCGTGGGTGTGTGCGGATGCCAAATCAAAAGTCATTGCGGGCACTTAAGGTGCATTGCTCCATTCTAGCAGTGGACGAATTCCTCACCACCAAGCTGTGCAGTAAATGATGCGAGCCGGTATGGCCGTCTCGCTCTCCACATCGGTACCAGTTTTGCCCAAAATGTGGTACCATGTGGAACCGAGACGTGAACGCCGGCGCGAACATCTTGATAATTGGCGTGGCCCAACTGATGGGCGCCCCATACTGTACCCAAACTTCAGCAGAACCACCCGGTTATTATGGCTATGTTAAACACTATAACGCAGTTATGACTCCTCGAAAGAGGAGTTTAATTGAGTGTAAGTCCTTAGGCCTCAGTTATACAATCACTTAGATAAAGGTAAACGAAAAAGTTAAAGGTGCTGACATACTATAGAATTTTATCTGAACCATAAAAAGATACTGCTTAGACCACAGCAGGAAGCTACAGAATATCATTAAACAAATATAACCAAATTAGAGGTTAGCATTCTTCTGAACGAAAGATTACATTAGATTTCTAAAGGAGTGTGCAGGTGTTAGCCTCGAAATCACTACGACCTGAAAGATCTATTGTGAATCCACATTGAATTATTTCCTTTCTAGGTTCAGACTGTTAATAAGGTCTAAGAACATTCTGGGATTGAGATTCCACACGTAGTTTGGTGGAGGAAAATCATGTTCGAGATGGAGTAGTCTCCGCCTGGTCAATGCTTCGCAGTTGCAGAGCACGTGCTCCTCCGAGGTTTCGTGAGCATCATGACAGAAGTAGCAGAATGAAGTTTCAGCCAAGCCCACCTTGTTTAGGTGATACCTCAAGTGGCAATGGCCTGAGAAGAGCTCAGTAATCATTTTGAGCTCTGTTCTTCCAAGGAGAAAGAGTTCTTTTGTTTTTCCACCACAGGTGTCGATAATTTATTTTGCCTGACAAAGTCCTTGTAGCCTTTCCCAATATAGGGATTTTTGTTTATTCTCCCAGTCATTTAAGGCAGCTCTGAGGTAACACTTTCAAGTGCCACAAATATAACAAACATAACCAAGTGAGAGGTTAGCATTCTTCTGAACGAAAAGAATGATTATAAATTTCCAGCGAAATAATGAAAAGCAGCAAGTGAACTGATTTTACGAAAACATACTGACTTTGCCCATTTTAGATATAGCAATGATTAGAATGGAACTAATCACAATGGACCATAGCTGGTCTAAGTGTGGCTGATCGTACACCTTCTTACGATGGTCGCCACTCTAACCTAACCTATAATAGAACTCTCTCTTATATCCATTGACTTCGAACGAGCACTAAATCGACGCCATAAATCCTGGACAATGGATGATAGGTAGATTAGCTAATGCTACTAACAGAAAATTAATGTATGTTAAATGAAAGGTTTCGTTATGTATACTTAATTTTTTATTATCGCAGGAAGGAAAACTGAGATAAGCTTCCATTTGAGTTATATCAAAAATACATAATGTTTTTCTGTTCACAACTCTTAATGGAACTATTGATCTAATCTACATTGATAGAGATCAAGTCGGTAGAGATGTTTTAATACATCATTCTTGTACCTGTTTAACAGGTATGTAGGTGTACCATAGGAGCATGTATCCACATTACTTCAATAATATGATACCTAGGTCTAGCACGATATCACCCATTTAATCACCCAGCACAGAATTTAGATAACATTATCGTCAATGAAGAATGATTTATAATTGGTGGTGTCCACTGCCCGCCCATATGCAAAAGAATTTACGCGAAGAAAATACACAAATATGAAAATCTCATAAAATATGACTACTACCCTCGTGAGCAAAACTGTTCAAAATGTTACAAGTGCAGTCATCTGACATTATAACAAGGGAGTAGTAGCGTGGCCAAGATGAT
Organism: Dioctria rufipes; assembly: GCA_963924295.1. Lineage (NCBI taxonomy): Eukaryota > Metazoa > Arthropoda > Insecta > Diptera > Asilidae > Dioctria > Dioctria rufipes. The sequence continues at coordinate 24,708,069 of OZ002745.1, read as the reverse complement.
GAATATTAGGAAGGTCAGAGTTTAGATTGGTGATGTTTCTGAGACGAATTGAATATACGATGGCCTGAGTCTTGGAGGATTGAGGGACAAACCGCTGATATTGTCGCCAGGAGCACCGGAGTATATCTGGAGATCGTCTGCATATATGTGGAAACGCACACTACTCAGTACTGTAGTGACAAAATCTATGAATAGCGTGAACAAGAGTGGCGCCAACATCGCTCCCTGTGGCACTCCGTCGGATACCGGGCTCAACGAGGTGCAAAAGTCATTGCATTTTACAAGCAGATGTTGAAAACTCAAAACGGATACGGACCTTGTCAGTTAGCAGTGTTTGGGGCACTGAATCAAAAGCCTTACTGAAGTCTAGCAATACATGAATCTCAGTTACCTTTGTCGAAGAGATCACGGATGTCTGTGGCAACCTCTAGCAGGGCGGTGGTGGTTGAATGATATCTCCTAAATCCAGACTGTCGGTCTAACAGTAGGTTGTTAGTGTCCACGTGAATGGAAATTTGGTCCGCTATCAGCATCTCAAGGACTTTCGATATAGTTGGTAGTATAGTAATCGGTCTCCATTCGGATATATCAGCGGGGCAGTTTCTTTTTGGGGATAGGAGTGATCAGACCCACTCTCCAGTGGTCTGGAAATTGTGACGAAGTCAACAGTCTATTCATCAAATGTGTGATAATCGGCAGAATGAATGGCAAAATAATCTTGTAGAATCTAAGAGGTAACATTTGACTTAATCTTCCGAAACGCATTCACTATGTCAGCTCCCGAGACATTACTGAAGCTAAAAACATCGTTGGCGGTGGATGCACTGGTATCATTAGGAGCCGAGACATAGGAGCAAAGAATGTCCTTAGGAAGAGGAGAGGAGCGAATATGCTGTGCATCCGCAGTGCTGCCTCTTAAATCATCAGGCAGCAAAACAGTGCTGGGACAAATATGTCCAGCATACTCGTCCGGATCAAAATCAGGTTGAGCCCTCGCTTTGGAGCCCAAGCCCATGTCATTAACCCTCTTGCAATTGGTGACATTACCCTTCCTGATACCCTTCATCGTATGTTTTTTCAGCTTAGTTCTGATCATGTGGTCGGCCTGCCTTCTCAGAAACGCATGATAGTTCGCAACCGTTTTGTCCCTCTTACACTGCATGTATGCAAGATCGCGATACTGACATTTCAGTAGAAATTCTGGAAATTTAAAAATTGTGTCCTTAACAGTGCGAATTCTGGTTGTTTTGAATGGGACCTGTCTCTCAAAAATTGAACACAGTGAGTTGGAGAAATATTGAGCTTCAGAGTTATGGTCGGGGTTAGTGAAAACGGGGGACCAATCAGTCCTTGCAAGGTCTACCTGAAGGGCATTATCCTGAATAGCCGAGAAGTTTCTGAATGTCTTCCAATAGTTAGGAGCTTGAAAATTGACACTAAAGGAAGTGAACTGTAGTTCATGATCAAATATGCCAAGGCACTGCCCAGAAAACGTAGGCAGAAAACTTGGAAGTGAAAGATTTTGCGATATACTGATTCGGTGAGGAACCTGGGAGTTCATTTCAATGCCTCGATCACGTGCTGTAGCCATATCAATAATGTAGTTCGTCGTATTTATGCTCCGCAGACTCTGGCTATCGGCTAGTATTCTCTCAAGGTCGTTACGCTTGAAGCTTGTCAAAGCACTACTCATGCCTTATTTTACCAGTGGCAGCGTAATTTTTCCTCATTTAGACGCAGTCTGTCGAAGAAAGTTCAATGTTGCTTTCAACGACTGTACGCGATTTGTTTTCGGGCTGCAACCCTTTGACCATGTTTCTCCACATCGGCACGCTCTCCTTGGCTGCTCTTTGAATGTTCATTTGGTTCGCAAGGCTTTAATATTCCTCCATAAACTTATGTATTCAAAAAATCCCACCTACTGGTATAGTGAGCTTGTATTCATGCAATCTTCTAGAAATGTGAACATTTTGATACCTCGACACAGACACTCCATTCTGGAGAGCTCCTTCTTCGTTCGAACAGTTCGTGTGTGGAACTCACTTCCTGCTGATTTGCAGGGAACACGATCGATGGGTGTCCTTCGGAGGCTTATTACCCAATATATCTCTCTCGACAATCTAACTTCATAAACCTCATATACTTTATATGTAACTTTTCCTCTGATCACGACTCTACAACAATTCTCTTTTTACAAATTTTCTACTAATTTATAATGCGTTTTCTTCTTTTTTCTTTTTTTTTTCTTTTTTCTGTTCTCTTTCTTTTATCATTAACCTTTAATTTTGAATTAGCTATAAAATGTTTCCTTTTTTTGTTCTATTTTTCTATCATAATTATATATTAGTATTAGAGTATTAGTATTATTATTAGTAGTAGTCTTTCTCTGCAATAATGTTCGGTACAGGCAAAAGATTATTATATCGTATTGTACTATGGCCTAAGATTAATAAATTGAAATTGAAAATTGAAATTGAAATCAATAGGCCGACGTTGGCCCATGGCGCGTGGGTAGATTATTAATAATTCCCAGACCCTTTTCACTTTTTTACTCAGGAGGTCCATCAAAGAGTGAGTTAACGTGGATGGAAGACTGACATCTGTGTTTAAATCACCACCAATCAGAGCGCGCGGAGAGTAGCTCACTGCGGGCCCAAAGGCATCAGAAAGGACAGCCATTTCGTTGTCAGTGAACGTCGCATCACATCTATAGATGACCGCTAGCGTAATGAGCTTGAAATCAGCATCACTGCTAGTAACCTGGACAGCCAGGATTTCCCAGCTGTCATCAGTCCAACGAAACACGACCAGGCATTTCAGGGCATCAGCCACGTAGACAGACACACCGACACCTTTGTTGTCAGTTCTATCAAGCCCATGTAGCCTATACCCGGGAACCTCCAGCATCCTCGAAGAGTAATGTTCCAGTTCAGTCAGGTGTCTGATGCAAGTAATATTTTTGGGGGAAGATCTAGAAAGATCCGCCTGCGTAGGAATATTGTGATGTTGAGGCGACGGGTGAAGTTGGAAGTTGTGAGAGACGTTGTACCAGTTTCAATGTGAAACGGGCTGCTACAAAATTGGTAAAACATAAACGGTTCTATTCCGAGTTTCCGAAATTTAGTCTCCTTAAGCCAACTGCTGAATAAAGAAGATGAAGCTCTTGAGGTAGTAGATCTTCGTTGATATATTGGAAACTGGACCCAACGTAACAAGAGGTGTTATATAAAGCTATTATTAAGCCGCAGCAGCCGTATTATTTACAAAAGCTTTTAAAAAAATTCATTCAGACTAAGTCCCATTCGAGGTACGAACTTACCTCATTATAATTATTTTTATTAAAACTCCTTTCATTTCACAGCTGAAACAGTCATAAAGCTATTCCCGGGTGAAAACCAATCTACTAGATATCAGATGGACTAGGACACTAATGAGCGAAATAGAAAATCTAGATTATGGTATGGCCTTCCCATAAGTAATCAACACCATTTCCTTTTGTTTGGCTTATCACTTGCATATTTTTTTTAAAGAAAAAAAAATGGATACGTCACAAACTTTGAAGCCACGTGCACAAGCAATCAAAAACACTTAAATTTTAAAAGCATTACATTAAATTTAATCGCAGGAAAGAATAAATGTTAGGTTATAAAGATTGTGTAATACAAATTTAAATTAATCATTAGATAATTATATTTTGTATTTTTCATCGTCGACTCCACTCAACATTTTGAAGATTATACTTTCATACTCATCAGCAAACTTAACTTTCTTATTTCCCTTTTACAATTAAGATTTGTTGTATCCTTCGAAAAAATAAGATTTTAGAGTTTTCGTACCCATCCCTTGTTGTTAACTATTCTGTGGTCACTATTTAGATGGATAGAAGCGCCTCTAAATTGTTTTTGAATGATCAAAATTTTTAACGGACAATATCAAATTTCTCACAGCAAAACAAATGGAAAAGTGTGTATCTTGGCTAAATAGTTAAAATTGATGTGTATTTACATACATGCATATATGTACATGTACACACATAAAAATTAATTGTTACTTTATACTTTACAGGAGCAAACTAAATAAATATTAAATAAAATATGTACAAATCTTCTCGAACTGCCGTCTAACAAGAGAAAAGAAACAATCCAATTTGCCATCGAAATGTAATTATTAATATAATATTATACCAGTAACACCAAAAAATTTCGAAGGGTATGATTGATGACTAAATCCTTTGGCATAAAGGCAAAGGATCTTGAACATAGAGGAGAATTATAAACGAACATAAAAACTGTTTAAACTCTTAAGAAAATTAATTTCAGTATCTTACCAAGAAATTTGGACCTAATTAATACGTAAAGTCTTTAAATTCACATTTTTACATTTTGTAATTTTTGCACGAAACAACTTCTATTTTTTGGCGCATTCACTCTTCTTCTTCTTCTACTTTACTTATACAATAAAGATTTGTTCTTACAAGCTGGAATTGCTTTGTCGATAAACGTTGTATTGCTCGTCGACATTTGTACAAATGACACAATTGGTTTTAAATATGACAGCAGCGCCACTCACTGCACTAACATCATTTTTTCGACACTCACGCCACGAGTTCCAACACTACCGTCGTCCGTCATCGCCTGGTGGCGCCCTCATTCGCTTTTGGCTGGGAACAATGGTTGGTGTATAGGGAAATAAAAAACTTCCTGTAACTGTAGCGCACCCAACTTCATACCTAAACTTAAAAAAACAGCTGATATCTGTTATGAACACCTTTCACATGATTTTACGTCACTTCTTGCATTAATTGCCTGCCCATGATAAAGCAAAAAAAAGCATTTTTTTAGTGAAAGTTTTCTAATAGGTATTGCCACCAGATCAATTAAATAGTTTTTTAAGCAGAAAATGGGTAAAACATCCCTTGAAGAAAAAAAACATCGAGACGATAAAAAGGTAAAAAATATAGAATTTAACGATTAAATTTGTTAAAAATAAATTATTTAATTTGCAGAAAAATCGGAATAAGAAACGCCGTAATATAATGTTGAAAATTTTGAACATCATGTTTACATATATCATGTATGTTTTCCATATTATTCTTGATAAAATTCTAGAATTCGCCCTAAATTCCTATTGGGGACCAAAACAAAATTGTCCTGCACTAACCAAAGATCATTTCGTAACGAAAAGTGCAGTAGAAATAGCCCGGATGATACGTGAAAAGAAAGTTAAGTGCCACGATGTAGTACATGCATACATAAATCGAATGAATGAAGTAAACTCAGTACTTAATGCTGTCGTAGATGGTCCATTTCAAGAATCGCTTGAAGAAGCTTTAAAGATTGATGAGCGAATTGAAAAAGGTCAAATCTCCGAAGATGAATTTTCAGAGAAACCTTTTCTTGGTGTCCCATTTACATCGAAAGATACTACTGCTGTTAAAAACAAATTGCACACCTTAGGCCTTATTTCAAGGAGAAACTGTCGCGCTAAAGAAGATGCAGAAATTGTACGGGTTTTAAAAGAAGTTGGAGCTATAGTTATTGCAACATCAAATGTACCCGAAGTCAACAAATGGGTAGAAACAAGAAATATGCTTTTTGGACAAACAAATAATCCTTACGACACAAGAAGATCGGTCGGTGGATCATCGGGTGGAGAAGCATCTTTGATTTCAGCCTGTGCAACTGCTTTTGGATTAGGTAAAACTTCACTACATCAGTCTTAGCTAATTAGATGTAAAGCATTTTTTTTTACTGGATTACAGGTACAGACATCGGTGGTTCAATAAGAATTCCGTCTTTTGCCTGTGGTGTTTATGGCCATAAAGCAACAACAGGTGTTATTAATATGAAAGGATGCTCATTTAGAACAGGCAATGAAACATCAACTATGGTTACTGGTGGTCCAATGACAAGATATGCCAGTGATCTCCTGCCATTACTTAAGGTAAGCACATTTAGTAATAAATAAATAATTTGAGTAAAGATGTCTTGTCTTGCAGATACTTGTAGGACCAAAAAATTCAATTATGCTTAAACTGAATGATAAAGTTGATATTAAGTCGTTAAAGTATTATTACATTCCGGAAAATAATGATATTAAATGCAGTCCTATTTCGAAGGAAACAAAATCTACAATGCTTAAGTAAGTTTTCACTCATTCTTTACTTCTACAAATGAGTTCAAATATACCATTCGACTTTGAGGATATAACATTACTTTAAAGTAAAGTTATTGTACAAATACTGCTTTATATTGAAGACAAAAAACAAAGAGAGCCCCTTTTGTTTTTATGTCGTATTCCTAACTGTATTGCAGCAAAGAACATATAGCTTATACAATATTAGCAGGACTTTTTTGTTATATTACATAACCGCCAATCTGGGAAAACCGTACATATAATCGCTCCTAATCTTAAATACTTCAAAGCCATTCAATTTTAAATAAGTTGTTTGCGTTGTGAATTTGCCCCTTCATTCGTCTTTCCAGCGTGACGGCGTTACACTGAATCAAATCCTAATTAGCACCCCACATGACTGGTTTATAGAATGAACAATAAAAAAAATATATTATTTACAGAGTTCTTCAACACTTCTCAAATCTCACAGGACAACGAGTCAAATTAGTTAATCTTCCTGGTATAAATGAATCTTCTAAGCTATGGAGATATTGGATGACACAGGAACCATCTGATTATAATACTCTTTTGGGTGATGGCGTTGTATTAAATCCATTCATGGAACTCATAAAAAAACTAATTGGTCAAAGTGACTTTACCATGGCTGCCATATATTCACTCATCGATTCAATTCTTCCCAAAGAAAACGCCGAGAAAATGAAAGAACTAACGAAAAGCTGTGATGAAGCGTTAACAGAACTTCTTGGAGATGATGGAATTTTATTCTATCATAGCTCACCTAGAACAACACCATTCCATTATTATCCGCTTGTGAAATTTAATGATTTTCACTATTTTTCCATTTTTAATGTTCTTAAAGTCCCTGCGACACAGGTAAATTCTTGAATATGTCGCCAAGAATCTATTTATTTTTTATTTTATTATCATTTTAGGTTCCATTGGGATTGGATTCCAATGGTCTTCCATTAGGTATTCAGGTAGTTTCAACAAAAAATCGAGATCGAGATTGCTTAGCTGTTGCAGAGGAACTTGAACGAGGCTTTGGAGGCTGGGTTCCACCATTTACAATTAAAGAATAATGAGATTCAACTTTCCATAAGAAATAAATTGATTTATTCAACATTTCTTTTATACTTAAGGCCAGTAATCTTAAGATAATCGTTTTTGTATGTTTTAAGTGACTTGGATTATATTCCTTAAACATTCTTTTAATTGTGTTGTGGTAAATTAAGTTGAAACGAATTATGTTAGGGAAAAGGAAAGATTTGTTTTATGAAAACAATAAATGTATATTTTTTTACTTATTTTAATTTTTATATTGTCTGTCCCCCGTATTTGTAAATATTTAAAATTGTTTGTAGATTTAGGCATACGTAGACGTGCCAAACATGAATAAGAATTACAAATAATTCTAATGATTTTTTTTATGATAATTCAATATCTGTCTGGGGTTTTGACTGCAGTGATATCGTTTTATACTCTGATAATAGAATTATGATTCATAAAAGCCAGCCATCTATTAAGAAACATGTGTACATAAAAGATAAGTAAATATGTAAACTCAAATGATATGAGCTGCGCTATTTCGTTAAAAATACCGTAATCTAATGTTTTCTGCCTTTTTTTTTCTAAAGATCGTGGGAAATCTAATCCAACAGATGGCAAAAAAGCTGAATGTTGTGTTCCATAATGCAAAATCACGCAAAGGAAAAACTTTTTAATTGAAATTGCCCTAACTTTTATGGGCTATGATGTGCGGAAAAATTGTCTTCATATTTTGTTACTCTTAGTTCTCTTAATTTGAATGAATCCACCCTGGTAATCAATTTGAAAAACTAAAGACCTATATGGTTATATCACTGCGATCGATTGGCTATAGATTTATCAACTAAACTATTTAATTCTCTGCTCATGCTCATAACGCTTGATTACATATAATCAGGCAGAGCTATATACTTTCATGAAGCTTTTATCAATATTTTCCCTTTAACTTTATCCATAATAACTTAGATTGCTTTACCAGAACACAGAAAAATTATCTTTTCCGATGTACAGAAAGAAGTCCATTAAGAGAGGATGTCGAGAAAACTGTAACAAAGTTTTTAAAAACTCGTAATACAGAATTGAAGTGACTCAAAGAACTTTGGTGAATAATGTCTTATCCAATAGACATATAATGACACTCGTTTGGTGTTCCACAAGGATCTATCCTCGGTCCTCTTCTATTTATTATAATATTAACGACATAGGCTAAGTACATATTAAGAAATTTAAAATTTGTACTTTTTGCGGAAGATGCACTCATATATGTGACAGAGGAAGATGCAAAACAATGCATAGCGCAAAATTCAGGAAGATTTAGAGATACTAAAAGATTGGTTTAAAGCAAATAAATTAAAAGTTAGCGTCAGTAAAACTAAGTGTATGACATTTAAATATAACTTTGACCTGAACCTGATTATGGATAATGGGCAAATTGATCAAGTTGATGAAATTAAGTATGTATTCATTATTGTTGACAAGGAACTGAAATTTAAAATTCATATATACTAAATATAAAGGAAAGAGGATTTCAAATAAAATAGGATATTTTAGAAGAATAGAATAGAAGACCTACTAAGTGCAATTAGTGTGCATAACGTGTACACTCTGAATATTGTTCGACAGTTGTGTTTAAATGTGATAATAATTCTTTTGTAAGACTGCAGAGACTTGAAAAGAAGGCACTGTGAGCCATTTTAAAGTGTAATTGATATACAATCTATAATATTTATGTTAAATTCTTTGTGTTGATTGATTGTTAAAGAGCGAATTATAATAATTTTATTAATTTTTATATTTAGAATTAAATCAGGTGATATGCTGAGTTATTTAAGCAAATTGATTATGTTGGAGACGTACAACCTTAGCGTTTAAGAAACACTAGTGATTTCAGGCTGCCACTGAATAAAGATAGTTCATCATCACAGAATAGTTTAGTGTATAGGGCTTGCAAATATTTAATAAGTTACTATTAGATGTAAAACTTGAGAATAATTTTAGGATATTTCAGAAAAAAATTATTGATTAAAACTAAGTTAGAATGGAAAAACATTTCATCATTTTTTAATAAAAAGAAAAGAAAAAACCTTAGATTATGAGGAAGAAAAACTTAAGCACTTTTCTTTGTGTAGTAGAATAGCATCGATTGGAAGTCGTAAACTACGATATTTTCTGAGCGGTCACATAATTTAGTGGTTGAAACTTTATCAAGTATTGAAGAAGTTTTATAATTTCCTGTCACCGTGATTCGAATCATTTTTAAGTATATAATTTTATAATCTTTTTATAACTTTTTACCTTTTTAAGAATTTTCCTGGTGCCCCATTAATTTTGCGAGAATATTTCTTGGCGTTACCTGATATCATACAGACATCCGATTACAATTCAATTTCAATTAAGCAAACAAACCGGCATTGGAATGTTAATTTTTTTTATCACGGCTATTTATTTTTATAACTATTTGAAATTTAACACACTATAATTCATTATTGAAACAATTAAACTTTCATGGAAAATTATGTCCTGGGGCAATAGCTCCGGTTCTTTCTGCAGCACAGTACGGTGCACTTCATCATCATAATCCATCTCCGGAGTCTCGATTATATAAAATCTCTCGCACAAAACATTTTCTTACAGGTTTTTACTATTACAAAAGTATAAATCACTTTTTATCACATTTTCACTAAAACAACACCCGACTTGTTTTCATAAATTCAATTTAATTCAGTAATGTCAGACAAATCGAACTGACAAAAACTAAACATCCCCTGGGGGCCTATTCTTGAATTACAAATGGTTTTTACGAATTCGTTATCGTTATATAACGAATGGTTGAACTCCATTCGTTATATAACGAATGGTTTGCGTACGAAAATAACGAATACGGATTTCAAAAATACTCACATTCATTTCGAATGGTTTTGACGGAATCTGCCTTTGTAATTTCACCCGCGTCATAAAAGTTTCTTTAAAAAAAATATTTCATTATAGTTTTGCCAATATGGTAGTACTAAAATTATGCCTTAAATTAGTAGTGTCACCATATCATATATAATAAATTTTGTATTGAAACGTTCAGACTTCAGATGTCGCACCAGTTCAGTTAAAGACAAACGTCAGTTTATATGAAAAAAAAAAAGTTCGCCGCAATTTTAATTTCATTTCATCCGAACCAAATCCAATTCAACCACAGTTTTCGATAAAGCGTTTGATAAGGAGGTGGTCGGTCTCGAGTAAAGTATTTAATTTTAGCAGCCGGGTCAGTCAGTCCTCTCTCGCGGCCAAAGAATAAAAAAAAAACTTTGATAACAAAATTTGCAAAAAGTTTCCCAGTGTGACTAATAAATATTATCCTGTGATAGAAAAAAAACATTAAATGAATTGAAAATTTCACAAACTTGTGCTTTTCTCCCTAATTTTCTTTTCTTTCATTTTGTTTCTCTTAAAAAACAGTTTTATTTAGTTCGACGATTGCATTGCAGTGCGTGTACACCATCAAAAATTATTAATGAATGGTTCAATCGGGGGGTTTCTTTGTTTTTTTCTTAATTTTCTAACTTAAGCTTGACTTTTAATTTTTTTTGTAACTACCAAGTAGATAATTCAGGAAATTATTAAAAGTGCCACCCATTCTCGAAGAAACAACGAAAATCTTCAAAACTATATTTTCTCGCTATGGCGGAGAACGAGAATATAGACAATAGTTTGCATTATTTTGAAGGTGTCGAGAAGTTATTGGAGATTTGGTTTGTACCAAATCCTAGCAAGAATGCAGATCTAAGGATGATTCCAAGGTTAGTCAAGATTTTCATTATACAAAATATATATATATATATATATATATACCCTTCCTGCCTTTCCTTTCAAGGGTTGTTCTAGTACCTAACCTACTTGTATCGATTTTAACATTGTGAAATTCATCTATCTTTTATCCGGCGCGGCGGCTCTACTGCTGCTGTCACATTTGTCCCCGTCTCACATCATGTCTAGTGTAGGTATATATGTGCGTACATTCAAGATGTTCACTCGAGTATAGTTTTTATTTCAATGCTAAGATGTTACAGTACAGGACAGGAAATGTAATCGATTATCATAACTGTAATGTGTAAAAGCCAGCAGCTGTGTTTGTTCCTATCGAAGGTCAAAGTGTCATTCTACAAAAGCTGATAATATTGTGAATCACTTCAGGGTTAATGGTGTGGTCTCCAGCTCAGCTTAGCTTACTTGCATCATCAAACCACTCCACCGAGCGACCCTCGCTGTTCTCCACGCTTTACATTTGCAAACATATAAAATTCACAAGTGCTGCGGTGCTCTAGTGTCTGGCCAGTTCATGACCAACATATGCGCGAAGACTCTATACATAAGATCAGCTGCTTTCTTTAGCTTTAGCCTTCTTTTGTATAGGTTTTAACATCGCACATGCTAAATACAGATTACAGGGAGTTGTACAGAGAATAAAAGTTTACTGATGTGAAAAAATTTGTACAGTTTTTTTCTCTATAGAATTCTGCAGTGTGCTGGCTATTCTGACATAAGTTGAGTTGTAATCTTATAAGTGCATTGCTGTTGTTCTGTTTAATATTAGATCACAGTTAATGTTTTCCTCTATGCAAATTCCTGTCGCAGCCCGGCAATTAGCGTAATATCACTTATTCAAAAGAGGAAACTTTTTTTTTTTAAAAAGAGAAGAAAAAAAAAACAACTGCGCGCTATACCTATTTCGTGAGTGCGAAAAATGAGTATATATGAATACAATTGTTATAAAACACGATTATATCACGTAGACCTAGTAGGGTAGGTTAGGTAGTAGACATTCATATTCATTAATTTTCTTATCACACTTGCCTCGCAAACAAAATGAATCACGAATGTTCGAGAAGCCCTTCTGGCCAAAATCGATGTGTTCCAATGGAATGAGATCTATATTCCTACATAGATGTGGAAGTGAACGCTTTTCACATTTACGGTAGGATATTTTTATTGACCATGATAGAAGCTGTAGATGATGCAGTAATTTCTATGTGTATATGTAGGTAAATGTATCTCATAAATCCACTTACATCCTCAGCTCATACCATAATATTTACACAATGAATCTATTTTTAGCTTAAATTAAATTATATTTTGTTTGATAGAATGAGAGAAATCTATTATTATAAAACAAGGGAAATTTGTAGCAAAGCCTTCTAACATATTATGGAAAACAATGTGTCAGTTAGGGCAAAATAATGATAAAGGCTTTGACACAAAAGTAAGGAAACACAATTCTAATGCGACTCATTAACTTGTAAATAATAATGTATTCATAAAAGTAATCAGTACACAAGATCTCCAATCTTATATATTAGTATACTTATAATTTAGAGAATCTCATTGGATTGGATGGATTGAAACGAGGTTCGGATCCGAACTGGATCCCTTGAACGTGGGCCACAACGAGGCCCATTGTTCACACTACAGACTTATGAGCAATTGCTCGTATAATTCCCAACCGGACGCTTCCAGGAGGTGTAAGCCAAGGAATCTGTATCGTTTTCCTGAGAGAGCCGGACAGTGACAAAGAAAATGGGTCACCATTTCAGATTCCTCCGCATCCATTGCATACCAGATCATCATCAACAAAAAAGAAAAGAGTGCCCAGTGTTTGGGTTAGGTCGGCACACAGCTTCTTTGTAGTTCTACCTGAAGGGTAATCTAACAAGAACCGACAGTGTTGGCAGTCGACACAAGACGAGGTAAGGTGTTTTTGTGCGATCCCAATTTTGGAGGAGGGGGCTGAGTCAGTCCGAGGTTGCACCAAGACGAGCAAGTTCGTCCGCCTTTTCGTTTCCACTAATGTTGTTGTGACCTGTCACCAGTTTTCTGTTGTTCCGAGAAAGGGAGTTCAGGGTGGTTTTACATTCCAATACAAGCTAAAAGGTTGTAAAACGTTGTGATAAGGCTTTTTACACCTGCTTGGCTATCCGCACAGATTGTAATTTCCTTGTTCTCAGTGTCTGAGTTAAGAAGATACTTTCCTGCTTCAAGGATGGCATTGATTTCCGATTGGAAAACCGTGACATGAATTTCAAGGAGTATGGCAATTTCCATGTGAGGCTCACGAAAAACGCATGCTCCTGTAATTTCTTCTTGGAGCCATCCGTATATATGATAGGGTTTGTTAATGGTTGAAGCACGGAATTTGAATTTTCGATTTAAACCTTTTCAGCATAGTCTCGAGGAGGTGATCGCGGTCCGTATCTATGTCTTTTGGAACTCTTGTACCAATATGAATCCAGCTCTGATTGAGATATAGTCTCAGCGTAGCGTACGACACCCCCTTCTTGACGTGTGTATGCACGGGCTGTATGTTGATTATCTAAAGAGCCCCTGAACTGGTTGGCTTGAGAGCGCCACTTACACATCGTAAAGTTCAGGCAATGAAGTACGACGAAAGATTCTGCTACCATGCCCGTTACTTCACTCAGAAAATACATGATTAAAACTGAAGATTTGGCAAACATATTTCACACAAATATCTTATCAGATGTTTGACAAATATTTGACAAGCATATGACAAATATTTATCAAACATTTGTCAACTGTCTTTAAATTCTTTGACAAATGTTTTTTTCCCAATGTGTATTATGTGTGAATGCACCTTAAGGGTGTTTTTCTTTTTGCTTTGATCCATTTTGTGTTCGCTTTGCTAGAGTCATGGCCACTCGTGACTCCCAAAGCTGTCACTTTCTGCTTTTGTTTGCTACTTGGGTTAACCCCGGGATAACGAAGATTACATGCAACGAAACGAAATGACAAATGATTTATTTTCGTAATTAAGAGAGAATGGGCAGAGTTTTCCCATTCTACGCTCATAAAATGTTTCCGTTCTTTTGTGAAAACAGGGTTTTCTTAAATATTAAGAGAATTGTCCCAATGTTTTTCGCAGGAATTCTAATGTTTGTTGGTGTAATCCCATGATATTTGAACAGCACGTTTTTCTGTTTACATTTGTTTTGCTCGAAAGAGAATAAGTAGGGGAATCTCATGCAGGATTCGGGGAATTTTATTTGACAGAAATTTTACATCTCCTTTTAGTGCGTTGTTCAATGCGAAATTTTATCTTTTTCTTTCCATAATTATGAATAGTTTGAAAGGATTTTGAATGTATTCAAGAAGTGAAGTTATTTAAGAAGATTATTCTGAATTTTACTTTACAAAAAAAATTAATTGTGATAGGTGTTTATTTTGTTTATAAAAACAAGATCAATAAAGGAAATCGTAAGTGGAATTGTGTAGTTGGTGGTTGCAATGCAGTTAACTTAAGGTACCAAAGGACAAACAAAGGTATAATGGAGAGTAACTATGCAATATTAAAAAAAAAAAACCTTTTTACAAGTGTAAAAATTTATTAAGAATGGTCTTTCACGTGTATACCCGCCGTATGAGTTACAATGATGTCTTATTGCTTATTATTATTGTACACTCTTTAAGCAATTGATTTGGCCTCGCGCTCTACAGAGGTTGGATTTAATAGGTAATATCAAAGAATACCACAAGGTGTGTTTGGTATGATATGTTTGGTCCGTCAAAGAAAAAAAAAATGGTTAAAAAATGCTGTGCAGCGCATTATAGATAAGCCTATTCAAACAGGTGAAGTAGACAACTTTTAGCACTTTGTGCAATCAGTGAATGTATATAGCAATCTAGTTTTATTTGAACAAAATGTCAATTTTTTCCCAATATCTTTTTTCCCTGAACAAATAGTCGATTAATTTATAAATCTATTACCACATCCTCAAGCTGATTTTTGAGCTATGTTTCAATCTAATTTTTTATTTCACTCATAATTGTATGCGATTTTAATTTTGTTCATTTTGTAAATCTGGTAACCCTACAGTTTTTGTTTTTAACTCGTTGTCTCAGTCGCACTACAATAATGCATAGCCAAATTCTTTTCCCCCATTCATGCAAAAGACAAAAGTATATGACATTTACTTGTTTCTTTCTAGAAATCACGAAAAATTTCCTATTTTGTTCGCCTCTGTCTCTACTTATCCTTATTTATACTTTGACCATACAGTGGCCCTTCTTCTTCCTTCAAGAACTGATTATGCTGAATCTGAAGGTTACCGGCATCCCGAAATTTTTGAGGGTACCACAGGTAGAGAGAAAAGGTCTCCACAGCAAGCGCTCTCCGGGCGCCTCAGTTACGGCGGGCGGTTCTGCACTCAAAAGACTGTGAATTCTAAAATAATTTAAATATGAAAATATCCTTTTACAGACGTTGTTCTAAACACTTTAAGGATGAGAATTATGTAAAAAAAAAAAAATCAAATTTTTCATAGTCATGAACGGTAACCTCCCCTTAAAGAAATGATTTCCATTACTTTTCAAATTTATTTCTATTTCACCATAGATTGAAAATTCAGTTTTAATTTCGACTAGATAAGAGTCAATTATTTCAAGACATTGTAAAATTATAGGGGAATTGTTTTACAGTCATCATCTAATTTCTTGGAATTGTTTTTGTAATAAATAAAGCGACTATTATACTTATCATGTCTCTAGGAGTAGTTCAAGTAGAGGTGATAAAGATCTTTCCGGTATTTTGTTTTAAAAAATATAGAATTTTCAGCTTCCTGCATAAGTGATTGCATTTCGCTGGGTATTTAAAGATTGCATATTGACCTATTATATCATCAGATAAAGAAATGCAACAGGGTTAATTATGTAAAACATATTATATAATTTTTGTTAATATGTACTTTGTAAGCAACAAATTGTCGCATATGAATTTTTCTAACTTTTCGGTTGGTTATTATCAAGAATTTGGTCTTAAGTGCAACAATATGCATATTGTCAAGAGAAATCATTTAAGATAAGGCACAATGAACATGAACTCTGTTATATACATACATACATATGTCGAATATATAGACAACTCAGTACCCATATGAAATTATTAAAATCCTTAAGATTAGATCTTATGTAACATGGCAAATAACTGCTGGATTTGATGATTTATATGCCTGTCATATAAAACGATAACGATTATATATGTATGTACATAGGCTTAACACAAATTCAAGCATTTTGCCGAGTCTACGTTTAATTTTGTAAACGGATCATGCATTGACACTGAGCTGACTAGTTCTCTTTAATTCTGGTACTAGCTGACAACTGAAACAATTCTTTATCACTTATTTGTGTTTCGTTAAATAAATGCTGTAAATTGTAAATATTACTACTACATGTTAAAATTAAGGGCATCTGCATAAGTATTGAGACTCTGCAGGTCATGGTTAGGGTTCTCCAATTCCGCAATACCTTTATCAGTAGCCTTCATTTAATTATCAACGGACAAAACATTCAAGAAGTAAAATGAGTTAGTAGCCTGTGTTCCAAGTAACTATTAAGTTATTAGATTTTTGTTCTGTTTGGAAAGGATCAGATTTTTGTTTCTACTAGGAATCGAAGCCATACGTCGCCACTAATACAGCCGATTTTTGATACTCTTATATCCATCAGTCCTACATGTAAGCTACAGCATAGGGGCAGCATGTAACTCTCTTTTTATTGCTGCTTTCCCGTTTACACCAGAGAGTGAAACCCAATTTGGTATTCCTTTGTATTACAGATTAATTTATGTCGTTTTTGGTGCAATACCATATAAATAATGTCATCGCACTGCCTTCTTTATTATATATTATAGTATGAGAAACGTGTTGTTTGAAAACTTTTTAGCATTGCAACTTATGGGGAATCAAGCACTTTTCATATTTAAAACTTTTTACTGAATAAACCATTCTTCTGGTGATGATAATTCTAACGACTATTTATAGTTCAAGATGTTAACTTTTAATGAAAATGACTATAATTCAACAAAATTATCTTTTTCCGCATTTTCCTAATCTCTACTTAAATTGCAGTGAAGCGAGAGAACAGCTTTCGCTCAAAGCAATAAAAAAAACAGTAGATAGACTAGGAAATGTTTTGATTTGAATCAATATGCTTAAACGTAAATATGTCCACCCCAGAATTGCAGCGAAATCTTTGACAATTTTTCATCCTAGATATTTCATTATAAATAATATTAATGCTACATGTATGTAGGTATGTAATTCTTGTTGTTTAATTGTATCTGATGGTTGTCAATCGAAATAGATTGATTGACTACAATTCGTTCGACACCATTTTAATGGAAAAGCGAGGTATTCTGTAATATGGTGCTCAACATGAAAAAAGTAAATCAAAATTTGTGATATTATAAAAATATTTTAACAATAAGTTTCCCACGCGGACGCTTGTAGAATATTTTTCCTATCCAGGTTTTCGAGTTAGATTCAGTATAAAAGTTGGTTGCAAGTGTTCGTAATTTTATGCATTGTGAAATCTAATATTATGAGAACGTACTTGATTTATTAATTTTAAATGTTTAAATTCTCCAGACAAGTTTTTTTTTCTTCAAGCAGAGTTTTAGGCTCCAGACTACAAGAGTGGATTAGCGTGCATTGGCTTCGATTAAATTACAGTTTTTGCACTCCCATATAGATTTTCTTCCGGAAAACTCAGGGGAGGTATCTAATGGGCATTGTAAGAGATTTCACCAAAACATTAATGAAGGAAAAATGGAATACAATCATGTTTAGGAGTATATTGCATATTTCTTTTGACAATAAAATCTATTCATAAAAAGAAAAGCTATAAAAATTGTTGTAGAAAATATCATCTAAGTACCTAGGTATTAAAAACTTTTTTCCTCTCTAATATTAATAATAAGTCATTTTGAAGTTAGAAAAAAATGTACATGTTAGTCGAATACTATAAAAAATTTATTTCATGTTCTAAAAAACAAAACGTGATGTGATGATTTTAATGGACCCCGTATAAGTAGTATAAAACTACACGAAATCATGAAAATATCTGAACTTGTTCACATAAAATATACACGGATTTCCGTGAAGGTCACTGCACACTTACCGGCACAGCACGAAACGCCACAGACAGGCAAAATATTTTTATATGAAACCAAGTTATCTAATTCAAATCAACCGGCACGTAACGGAAACTTCATTGCCGGACACTATCGGTGGCTAGAAACTAGACCGACATTTATCGGTTGTTTGTCTACTTTCGAAGCTAACATGGGATCAGCTTTCTATAGTTTTCTCTCAATACCTGCCTTAATTGAAAGTTTCCTTTCAGTTTTATGTCGTTATATGTGCACAAGAAATGCCGGTGCCGGTTCGTGCTGGTAAATATGCATTACTTCTTTTTATCAGAATATTAGACAAAGAATCTTGGCAAGCCGCCGTCAAAACCATCGCAGGAACAATTTCAGCAATTCATATACCTTCACTACTAACAATGTTGAAGTGGTTGTTGACTCCCTGGATAAAGCTAATATTCTCACTGCTAGATTTGCTTCAAATTTTCGTCTTCCAACCACTTTACACGACACCTATTTTCCATTCCCTGTGTGAATGTGTACAAGAGCCAATACACAGTCATATGAGAAATGTATTCAAGGTCCTTAAGAAGGTCACAGCCCATAAAAATCTGTACGATAGATGTATTAAATGTTCTTAAGGAGATTAACATCTCCAAAGCCTCAGTTCCTAATGGTTTCTCTCGCCCCTGTTAATAAAAAACTGCGCCTCATCCTTAGCTAAACCTCTACGTCTGTACTTATCTTACTAGGCAGGAAAATTTTCAACTGCTTGGAAACTATCTCACGTTCAGCCTATTCCCAAGAGATATGAGGGTAGCGATCGCTCAAATTATCGGCCAATTCCAATCACTTCCAAATTAACGAAGTACCTAGAAAGCAATGAACTTATCAATTATCGCCAATACCGCTTTTGAAACGGGACGCTCATCTGGAGACTTGCTGACTTTTCTTATGGAATGCTGGAAACGTGTATAGCCTTAACAATTTTGGTGAGACCAAAATCGTTGCCTTAAATATTTCAAAGGCCTTTGATAGAGTCTGGCATCCTGCCCTTTTAGCCAAATATAAAGTATTTGGTCTCTTCCCATTCTCTTCTTTTATCGATTGAAAGTTTTTTATCCAGCCAGCTAATACGGGTTGTTCTAGATTTCGTTTCATCTGAACCTCACTCACCCTATAAATACCGGTGTACCTCAGGGCTCTGTTGTCTCTTCATCTCTCTTCTTAATTTTCATTAATAATCTGCTTTCCCTTAATTTCAATCCCATCCATAGTTTTGTCGATGATAGTACCCTTGATTTCGCTTACCCTTTTGCATGATTAGATCATTGAATAACAACCTTAATAATATCCTCGCTTGGGGCAAAGCGAATCGCATCTAAAACCCAAAACTGTCTCATTTCTTTAAAACAAGATCATAATTTTTTCGCTTCCGTTTCTTTTGATGGAGCACTGATTTACGATACATCGTCTTTATGCATTCTTAGCATTCTTAGTAAGTTAAGCTGAACAGATCACATCTTTTCTGTTGCCAACGAAGCATCGAAATGTCTTGGATTTCTGAAAAAGCGGTAAGAAATATTTCCGCCCATCGAAGCTAGCGCTCCTATACAAGTCCTTCATCAGACCTAGAATGGAATACAATTCCCATATCTGGGCCAGGACTGGTCGAACAGTTTTAGCTTCATTGGATATTGTCCAAAAGAGAACCTTCAAGTTCATTGGTGATTTGGCAATAATTTGTTGTATGCCTTTCGCTCCTTTACCGTTACATGCATTGTCAATGTTATGATATATATTTGATATCATGTAGAACGATTCCTGCACGCAATACTCGTATTGTAAACTGCGTATATCCTTTAAATTACTTTCGGCCGTACAGTAAAATTCCGTGATGCTTTTTTATCCCGAACTTTGCGAAAGTGGAACAGTCTACTATCTTCAGTTTTTTCTCCAGCATACAATCTGCATCAGCACCTTTGACACTCTCCTCACGTTCCTTAATTCCTTTCCTTATTTCCTGAATTCCATTCTGTGCTTTCCATCATAGGGTATGAGCTTGGCTTAATAATAATAAAAAAAAAAAACGTCCATTTCGTAACACGTCTCAGTTAAGTGGAGCTTAAGTTCTTAACTTTCATACTAGTGAGGTATTACAAATCATTTAGACATAAAATATTCTACCTCTAGACAAGTCAATATTAATCTTAAGAAAACTAGATGAAAAATTTATGGGCATATCCAATTTCTTGATTGAACAATACCAACAGAAGCAAGAATCTGGAATTTTTATTATTCTAAATTTTATTAATAATAACAATAACGCTAAAATACCACTTTTACAGCTAAGCATAATCCGTTAGTTTGATAAAGAATTTCTTTCATAAAATTATCCGAAAATTAAATTTTCAGTTGGACTTCAGAACACAACAAAATTTCAACGTTTTCTGTCTTCATCAAATATAGCCCTGACCTACATAAATCCAAATGAAACGTGCGGCCCTCTTGACTCTTGAAACCGCGTGTTAAATTTTAAAGCCGGCAAAAAGTAGGCGCACAAATTGGAGATACAGTGAATTTTTTAAACATCAGTCAAACCTATTTGAACGAGAAATTATTACAGACTCAACAAAATATTAGCAAAATTACAGTTTTTTTTTTTTCGCTTAACATAATTAATAAAAAGTTCGCTGACTTCTCTTGAATTTGATCGTTTCTTGCAGTGATCCAATACAAAAGTTGTTGATACTACATATATATTCAAATTGAAAACACGTGGCGTATGGTGGCTAGTAGTAGTTTTTATAATATTGTTGCTAGCATAATTCCTTACTACTTCCGTAAATATTAAAAAAAAAAAGTATAATGTCTTCCCGAGAAGCACTTATATGGAGGCTTTTAAACTTTAAGTAATCAGAGCCGACATGTGCGACCCCGCAAGATAAGACTATATTTGCCTAAATAACATCGATTTGGCGGAGTCATATCGTGCTAAAAATTAAATATTAAAAATTTAATTTTGTTTTAAAATTCATAAAATTATATACATATGTATACTTATAAGATAGAGCCTACATGCATGCATACATCTCACAATAATTAGTCGTTTGTATCTGTCCTTGGTTTGCCGTACTGCTTTTTTTTTTTTAAACCGGCCTTAAGAAAACCAGTTTCAATAAAATTTACATTTTGCCGGCCGGCCGGCTTTTGTTATATAACAGAGGCAGTGAGTGAGTGAAGTAATGCTTTATATACTTATTTATGTATGAATGTATTTGTATTCAAACAATTTAACAATATAAGCAATGTCTTCCATTAAAATGGACAGGGCTGAACCTCGTACATAGCTTTAAGATTTGCTTTCATTATTTCCATGAATTGCGTATTGTTATTCAATACACGAGAGTGACATTATACTTTATATCTGAATTTGATTGGTTTTATGTTTCCATAAATAAAAGCTATTCTTAGTTTTACTTTGCCGGCCGGTGTCTCATATGTATGAGAAAAGAATTATGAAAAAAAAAATAATAATAATAATAACAAGACTCGAAGGTTAAGTTCGATGAAAAGAAAAGTGTTTCGTTCTTTT
Source organism: Dioctria rufipes (assembly GCA_963924295.1). NCBI lineage: Eukaryota > Metazoa > Arthropoda > Insecta > Diptera > Asilidae > Dioctria > Dioctria rufipes. Next base: position 24,686,365 of record OZ002745.1, on the reverse strand, counting down.
GAAAATTGTTTTTGTCGAATTTAGAAAAAATTAATAAACTGGAAATAAACTTAACATGTGTATGAATCACCGTTAGTATGTAGGTAGATGTAGAAGATACAGCTTAAGATGAATGTAGGTTAAGTTAGGTTAGATTAGATTGACGACCATTGTAATAAAAGCTCGTACGACCGACCACATTTAGATCATATATGGTCCATTGTGATGCCACCCTGGGAACATCTATACATGAGGAAAAAAATTCCTCAAAATTATGGGGTGCGTTGAAACCAGCCACAAGAGTTTTAATTAACTTTACTAGGTTCCCCAACTCTTGGTCTACTAATTCCCCCAGTTCGCAGAAAACGTAGCTACCAAGTGTATTCCTCCTATGCTTAGGCTAAGGTTAAGCTATTCGCACAGCAGGTGATGAAAGCTCTCATTCTCTTCTTTGTCCATATAGGTTCTGCAGAAGTCGTTGTATAGAGCTTGCCTGTGTTCTGCATATTTGCCTCAGAGGCAGTGTCTCGTAATAACTGCATAATAACTGCAATAACATTGTGCACATCATTCCAGTTCCTCCTCAGCAGAGATTCAATCATTACAGGACATATCTCGAGCCAAAGGCTGTTTTAAAATCGCGTATGTAGTTAGTTCTTCGTATCTGCGCATTTTCCAGCTTACATGCCTTTACATCTAGAATCCTCTTCATTGATTCTAGGGGCAGACCTATGGATTCCTCCGCTAGACATACACTCATAGTGGAATCCTCGCTTCCAGGTATGTCACTGTGACCAGATACCCAGCTGAAAATAGCCCTGTAGTTAGCATCCAGTTTCCTGAGCTCATAACGACAGAGCCATCTAATAGTGCTTGAGTCCAAAGCCTTGATTGCTGCTTGGCTGTCAATACAAATTCTAATAACTCGATCACTAGACCTCATAGGTTGTAGCCAGCAGCTGTGCTGCTTTGCAAATACCAAGAACCTCCGTTTGGAACACACTACAGTAGTCCCATAGGCGGTACGATTCCTGTATTTGAGGAAATGCGGAGTACACCCCGACTCTCACTCCTACATCCATTCTCGAACTGTCCGTAAAAATACATACATACATATATCGGAGTCAATTGCCACGTGATTATCATCCCACTCCTCTCTACTAGGAATGCTAATTGAAAACGCTTTCTCAAGAAGAATGTAAAGGGAGAGAATAGAAACGGAATCGATTAAGAACAGATAACGGCAAAAGTCTTCATAATTTTGATGAATTTGAAATCATCGCATTAGATAATTCGAAGGCATCCTTCTCTTTTGGCTGAACTTCAGGAATTCGGTCTTGATCCTTTTTTCTTAAAATGGATTGAATTTTTTCTCCAAATATTTCTTAAACTCGATTTTTATGGAATAATAAAATGTAATTTTTGTTTGTCCATCAATTACAAATATTGTATTGCCCGATGAACTTAATGTATGGTTTTACATCACTTAACCAAAGTTCAATGGAAAATCAAGCTGGAACGCTCGAAGTTCCTCATGGAGGTTCATTGGGCGAGGTCTTTTCGTTTTGTGTTGACCTCAGTGAATTGTCAATTTACATTGACTCGATCAAATCTGATGCCATTGGACCCGATGGCTCCACGATTTATCAGATTATTGCTTCCACTTTGTGGTAAATACATTCTTCATGTGATCAATTCATGCTTAACGACATCAACGTTTCCTTCAGACTGGAAATCTGCGATAGTACTCCCAATACCGAAGAAAAGATGTCCCGACTCCCCTGCCGGCTTTCGCCCTATAAGCATTTTATGTTTCTTTTCTAAGGTGTTGGAAAAGTTAATGTATCGCCAGATGCTTGGGTACCTTGACGATAATAAGCTGCTTACACGTTGGCAATCAGGGCTTAGACGCTTTCACAGTTGTGAGACTGCGGTGTTAATGGTATCCACTGACATTAGATTGGCCCTGGATCAAAACAATTTTAGCACCTTAGTACTGTTAGATTTCACTAAGGCATTTGATAGTGTTGATCATAACATCCTTCTGCATAAATTGTTTGCTATTTTTAAATTCAGTGTTTCAGCTCTTACGCTCATTAAAGATTTTTTGTCACGTCATCACCAGCACGTTAATGTAAATAATAATATCTCAAACTCACTCAATTTATTATTCGGCGTACCATAAGGCTCTACTCTGGGCCCATTGCTATTTAGCCTATTCATCAATGATATACCTGAAGTACATAGTTCTTGATGTCAAAGTGCATATGTATGCTGATAATGTACAAATCTATTTGAGTATGCCCATTGAACTTATTGAAGACTGCCTTGCACGCATAAACGATGATATAGACAGAATAAGCTTGTGGGCTAAGAGCAATCGGTTGATACTGAATCCAAGAAAGTCGCAGTTTATTGCTTTTTACAACAACACTTTTGGATTGTTTGGATGGTGTCAACTTAGTTAAGCAAAGTAAAGTTACAAATCTCTGTGTTACTTTAAGCGAAGACATGAAGTGCTGTGAGAATGTTAACGCATTGATTAGAAAAGTCTACTTCGGTCTTCGGAGACTTTCGCTCTATGCTAGTATCTTAACAACACCTGCTCGTCTTAAGCTAGTAAAGACGCTACTTATGCCATACTTTACACATTGTAGTACGATTTACCCTAAGTTTGATTACTTTTGTGCCCGCAAAGTGGAGGTTGACTTTAATGATTGCGTTCGATTTGTATTTGGTCTTCGCAGGTTTGATCATGTTTCCTCTTTTCGGACAAGATTGCTTGATTGTCTTCTGACTTCTTATCTTCGGCATAGATCATTGATATTCTTCTTTAATCTTTTAAAGTCAAGCAAACCAGAGTATCTCAGAGAACTCTTCAGTTTCGCAACATCTGAACGCAATAGGAACATAATAACTCCTCGTTTTTATAAGACGATTATGGAAATTTTTAACTTGTCCAGATCTCGCGCCTATGGAATAATCTTCCAATGAATATCCAAACTGCCAACTCCTTCATCGCATTCAAAAGGCTCATTAGTTTACAAATAATATACTTGTTGATAATTGTTCCATTAAATTTTGCTATATTTTTCTACTTGTCTTCTTATCATCTGAACGTAAATTCTGTTTTACCTTTCTTAGCGCACTTACAAAGTTTCTGTAATGTTGATGGATCTGTCTTTCTTTTTTTCTGTTTTCTTCTGAATTCGCATAGTTTAGTTTATAATCTTTTTTTTCTCCTAGAATTATTTATTTAGTAAAGTACCTACTACTCGTTGTACAAAAAAAGATGTCTAATCTTGTGTACGACTGGAATAAATGATATCTTATGTAATCTATTTCTATTCTAAATATTAATTTGGAAAATCCACTGAACCATGGTAGATTTTATACAGAACTTATTATTTGAAGTTCAGCAGAATTAAAGTATGCACATAAATCAAAAAGAGAAAACCATATATAAAATTGATCCCATGTTAATGTAAGCATTTTCAGTAGTGTCAGCGGTTCATGTTATGCATGCCAGTGATTATAATATATTTGAATAAAACTACTTTATTGTTATAGCTGTCTTTATCCAGATTATTTATAATTTTTTTCCAGTCTTTTGAAATATTTCCCTGGCAACACTCATTTGCTATTATTTGCTAGCTCTCACTTTCAATCCTATTTATAATTTTGGACAATAGACAGCACCCTATATTTTGTGTACTTGTTCAGCTTTATAGTTCACTTTCGTAGCTATGTTATAGTTGACAAAAGTAGCAACATGTTTATTTTACTAAACAATAACCTTACAAAAATACTCACGTGGGGTAGAGCAATTTGGGTCTTGTTTAATGCTTCCAAAACGCAATGTTGTTTGTTATAACTAAAACGTACCCCAAGCCTAAATTAGAATTTAATCCCAATATTTGGCTAGGGTCTGGACGCACTGTATTGCCCGGGTTAAAAAAAGTTCAAAATAAGGCCTTTCGACCATTAGATATCTCATAAAGACTAAAACATACCGACGCGATAGCGGTGACGGCAACGGTATATATATTTTCTTTTCGCAATAACCAACTTACAGAAACAAAATGTATGGTTATGTACCGCTACTGCGTTGGTGCTTTCTCGACGTTGAAAAAGCTTTCGATTCAATTTGGACGGCAGGACTAATATTCAAATTAAATCAATTCGATTTTCCTCCACACCTAAACAGACTTATCCACAGTTTCCTAACTTTTAGGAAATTCTATGTGGAACTCGATAACCACAAATCTCCGCTCAAAACAGGGTCCCTCAGGGTTCCATATTGGGCCCAATCTCGTTGCCCGATCTTGGCGGTTGATAAAGTCAACCTACATCTCAGCAAGCTCGACTCTTATCACAAAAAATGAGGTAGAATAAATTTCTACGACACTAAATGAGATTACTACAGGGGGTAATCCCAAATAAACCACTCAAGAGCCCGGGAATGTCTCTGATAAAACCTGCCAGTATCCTTCCAGTCCTAAACTTCCTAAAGATCTTAAAACACATCCAATCCGTACTCCCTCCCAAATTTAATAACAAACTCTTGCGAGAAATTCATCAACTACAGCTGATGTGGCGCATCAGCTGTAAGAAAAAGAATAAAGAAAACACGAGAGGTGATCAAAAACAAAACCAAGGATCAAAAAGAAGAAAAGAGAAAACATTTAATCGAACTGAGGGCCAAAGATAAGCCCCAACGCCCTAAACAAGACAATCAATAGGATGTGAAAAATCATCTGATAAAGAAGGAAGACAATGAAGAAATTGGAAAGCGCAAAAGCACTTGACTTGACTTGACTTGATGTTGGTGTTTTCATGCTTAAAAATATCAACTATTGATTTCTTAGCGCACTTCGGTGCCGTATCGGATGTCTATCTCTCTATTTAGTCGCTACTTGTATGGCTATTGCTATGACGAAATCTCTAGTCTGACCTGGTCCTTTGTAGAATTTTCTCTATGGTTATTACACGAGCTATAAATTGAGTTCTCCGTTTTTCTGATTCAAATGTTGTATATAAGGAATTTTCGACATATTGGTCGGTTACAGCAATTCTGCTTTCCAACGTCGATATATGTATATATAGACGTAGCACTGACATAAATAAATAGACTTGCATATTTTGTCAAAATCTTTATATCTTAGAAGCATTTAAACCGGAAACTGACAACTAAAAGTATATTTTGGTTACTTTACTTTAGTTTTTCAATTTACTGAATATTAAAAAAAAATTTGGTATACCGCAAGGTAGCCACTTGATCTCTTTACTATTCATCTTATTTGCAAATGATATTCCCTTTATGTTAGATATATAAAATAAATTTCCTTATTTCTTTACATTGAAAAATTATTATATAAATTAAAATAAATCAAAAACTAGGATTTAAAAAATATATATATTTCTTTTATTATAGGGCAATGTGGGATGCTCTTTTAAAATCTGTACGGTGCGAAATAATTAGTTTCACAAGAAATGAGTATATAGATGCCTATGTCTTAAGGTAAGTTCTAAAAGAAATATAATTAAATTAACCCTGAAAATTCTTAAGAATCTTGACTGAAGTAGAAAAAGTCAAATGATCATTGTGATAGAAAAGTATCATGGTAATTATTGAGATCAAAATATGTACACGTACTTATGCCCGATAGATGTCTTCAATGTTAGATGTAGTGTTCCAAAACTCGCGCTTATGCGAGACCATAATATATGTATTGGTGAAAACAAGTATTTTTTAAAAAGGTATAAAAAATAATTCTAAAGAAAATAACGATAATTTAAGATTATTTTCACTAAAATTTATTTCGATAGAGAGGGTAGGTATTTGTTACATGAAAAATATACTTATCTTCATCAATATTTTTATTTCCATGAGCATGAGTTTTGAGACACCCACAATACTATCTCAAGTATTCATAACATTTAAAGCGTGGGAACGTCCACTAAAACAACTCTGTTAGCCAAAGCTCATCAGTTGATGAAAATTTAATGCTGGTGCGGGTGTCTTAAGACATCCATTCTAATACTGCTGTAATTAGGCATTAAATGCATATTTATATCACTTTTCATCAAAATATATGTTTTTGGCTTATTTGTGCCATTTACATATAGAACGGTGAGGGTGTAGCTTTGATGCTTTAAGTGGTGTCATATGTAACCCAAGGTTCCTGGATAAGGGCTACATCAATGCTTGGCTGTTTGCACACACGACGGCGATGCCGTTTCAGTGCCGCCGCACGTATAAAATATGTACATGGAAACAAATCAACCGGTCACACATGACGGCAGCTGCACGGAAATATAGCAATTATAGCGGAGCGGCAACGGTTCTACCGTCGCGTGTGCAAACAGTCTTAGTTTCCTGTATACAGCTTAATCTAGATCGATAGTATTTGCTTCGGTCCTACTTTCCTCTAATTGCTGGTGGCGGGTCTGTAACGCGCAGGGCTGCCAAGGTAAAAGGCATATGAGAATAAATCACAAAAACTATGTTTATTGAAGATGACATTGGATCTCTCAATGTGGGCGATTCGAATTGTTAAATAAAATACGAGATTTCGCTGACATTGTGGCCACGGTCTTAAATGTGCACAATCCGCATGTTAATTGTAATAGGTCTCAAACATAGCATCTTGGGCAGGGGCAAAGAATGTAAAAAGTTTGCTAATTGGGCTAATTGGAGGAGTTAATGCATGTATGATTGTAGTTCTTGTATGTCGAGTATGCATCGTATGCTATAAAATTACTGGCATGATTTCCGTAATCTCTAGTCTCTTCAGACCTGAATCTGGGGCGTCTATTAACGTTCTCGTGGTCCTGATCATGGACTTCGAAGCCATATCAATTGGATAGCCGACATTGCTAACTTGGTACCACGGGATTGAGGAGCCCTGGATGGTTCTAATATTATTGATAGTTATTATAGTAGAATTATTCACCTTAACATGGAGTAGGCCCTTTATGGGAGTATCGTGGTGGTTGTGGTAGCCCATATGCGGCCAGAAAAATGGTGACAGAATCTGAATGACTTAGTATGTCCTTTGTATAATTGCTAACTGCGCTTGAGGATCTGAAGGATGGCCGTGCTTATTAATGTATGCTTGGATATTTGGCTTTCGGTGTGGAGTTGCACTAAATTAATCGGGTGTGTGACCCAGAAATCGGCAGAGATTTTAGATGGGTCCCGTTTCGACCAGTAAGTTCAATGTCAAGCATGTACTGGCATAAACTGGTACTAATTGGGACAGGATATACTCTTGTTTCATGAGGGTGTTGATTGTCGCATTGATACTAATTAAGATTGCCGTGGAATTAAGGTTACTCTAGCTAGCTGTCCACGTAAAACCAGGAACATAAACCATTTTATCAATTTTATTCCTGTAGACGTTCACTGTTAGCATGTTGAAATCACAATGAGTTTCCTCGAGGCAAGAAAATTTCATAAATTAGTTGCATTATAAGCCACCTCTTCGTCGAATTCGCTTCCTAAGTATCTTCCAATAATTGCAAACGAATTTAGTGTTCTGTGAACTCAGAACAGATCAAGGGTGATTGCTCGGAAAGAGGATCGGTTCCCATCAACCATTTTCTAGTCGTTGGAAAATCTAGATTCTTTAAATTTGGTAATATTTTGGATAGATTTTTTCGCAGTTTTCATTTTTAGGGCTCCGTACCCAAAGGTTAACAACGGGAACCCTATTACTAAGACTTCGCTGTCCGTCCGTCCGTCACCAGGTTGTATCTCATTAACGGTAACAGGTAGACAGTTAAAATTTTCACAGACTGTGTATTTCTATTGCCGCTATAACAACAAATAATAAAAACAAAATAAAATTGAAAATTAAAGGGAGCCCCGTACAAAAAACGTGATTTTTTCGGCGTTTTTTTCCTAGTTTTATTCTCATTCATTATTATTATCATAAGTAGGCATTTTTTTTTTCAAATGATTTTCAAATGACAGCATTATTATTATTTTTTTGCATGACGCCTACTCTCATTTGAAAAAATAAATAAAAAGTAAATAGTGTTTAATTTTGTACGATGGTACGGAATCCTTCGTGCGCGAATCCGACTCGCACTTGGCCGCTTATTCTGTTTAGCTTGCGTTACAATAATTTAGTTATCACAGCTGAAGAGCTCTATCCTGTTTTCTCAGCAATCATAAATATTGATTGCCGATGTGCTTCGAACCCAGATCCAAAGAATGAGGAGGGAATATGTTATCCATTTACAATAAATACATAGAAATCATAAAAAAAAAATCTTTCAACAGTCTGCTTCTTGAATACTGGGTAATTCTTCCTCTATGAAATTTTCAGTTTTTTTATGTCCTTTTTAATATAGTTTAATTGGGCTAGAAAATAGAAGATGGTGGAATTCAAGGAGAAAGTTGATTTTTTCTCAGGTAAACATTTGTAGAAGTATTCAAGAAGAAGACACATAATTTTATCGATTAGTTTTTCTTCGAGGTGATTTCTCTATATGTGTTTACAGAAATGCACACGCACACGATCAAGTCAACATCAGTAACGTCGGTTGTAGGTACTTGATTATATTTAGTTTCTTTAGTATCTCAATTTATTTGTTAACAAAAACCATCTTTTATACACCTCCATGTATACAGTACAATGTTTTACTGTTTATAAGTCATTGTACCTATAAAGATAATGCAAGGTGGAGCAAAACAATTGAATTCAGCTTATCTATTTGAAGATAAATGCAAATGTATGTATATTGCCGCCAAGTTTTTGACGATTAAAATGTTTTTCTGATGAATTGCAGTGATATAACGACGAATTAAACAACTCATAGTTCAATTATCTCTGTTTTACTATCAACAAAACATTTATAAATAGGTAAGAATGTATTTAATTTTGCAGTACATATATTATATATATAAGCTTAAGGCGACCAATCTATTTTTATTCTATCGGTGACGTGCTGCGGTATTCATGTGTATAGGTGGAATACCAATTGAATGACCAATGAATTTTTAAGCCGGTCGGTGGTTTGTTTGTTTATTCTGGGACAGCAGATTAGCAGCATATGTTGGTATGTTGCCATTTTAATGCGGACATAATTTATTATTTATGTATAAATATACAAAATATGAATTCAAAACATATAATTCTTTTAGAAATTTTTACCAGATATTATCCGTCCATGAAGGTTATTCATCTGGCCACATATACTTACTCTCTTTTATGCAAAGCAAGAAAGTAGTAAAATTCTTATTTTTTTTTTCTACAATTATTATTAAAACGAAAAAAATGTCTAGTCTGCTCCAATATGTCACTTATATCACATTATTAGCGTGTGTGATTTTCTTATAGACAGGGAAATTAATTTTTTCAACTTACAACGCTGATAACGTCAAAGTGTGATATCACATTAAAATATGAATTTTTCATTCCTTATAGTTCAGTCAAAGTTCTCGTGCGATAAAGATATTTTTAGCTACCCGTTATCTTCCCTTGAATTTATTGAAAGTGTAATGTTCGAACACATTGACCTTTTTTTATCAATAAATTAATTGACAAGAATTATTTTGTCGTCTAAAGAGACATTGCACGCTTTTTCTTAGTCCTATATTGTATATAGAAACAAAAAATTGCATATACATACATATACATATATACTTAGTATGTATACTCTTAATATTATTCATAATTTATTTTGAGATAATGGTTTCAGAAACACGTCATTGGCTAGGTCTTATCATAATTGACCTAAAATTCTTTGCAACATTTAAGTAAACAACTTTTTGTTATGTTTTATTGTTCTATCAAATCTAAATGTTATAAAATGTGATAAAATTTATCTGAGAAAATATGTAATTAACATGAAAAAAATTGTGCACATCGTGATCAAAGGCCGTGTCGTCTATATGTTCAACTTCTTACTGAACTTTAAGACGTCCCGGGAGATGCACTTCTCATGTTATGAAAGAAAAAATTTCATGACTAAATGATAACCAGTCTAAACTCCAAAGTAGTCTTAGGTTTTTTTAAGTTAGCTCCCAGCTTCCCAGACTTGTAAAGAAGTAACTACCTAATAGCCTACCTCTTTTATTCATCAGAGCGGGGTACTCGCAAAGTACGTGTTGGATGGATTCGGTTTCCTCCGAGTCCTTACAGCTCCTGCAGAAATCTTTCGCCGCTATTCCCAGTCTTCTGGCATGAAGTCCTATGGCCCAATGACCTGTAATGACATACTAGATTCCTGGTACATATTCTGCTGCCATTAAACAGTTTCTTGTCCTCTTCATATCATAAGCAGGCCATATTTCCCTCGCGATACGGCATTTCCCTGTTGAACCACTGGGCTTGTCTTATGATAGGCGCACCTGATAGTCTTCTCTTTTAAAGCTCCTGTAGCCAGGTATCGAGCATAGGGTCACTTTGTGCCGTGCAGTCAATTCCTCAAGGCTGGTCTTGCATAACTGCACCAAACTTAATTTAACTAGCACAGCATCCAGCGCCTTAAGGGGAGGTTCATAACGATGACAAATTAATTTTTTTTTTTTCATAATTATCATCCTTAAAGTGTTTAGAATACGTGGGTAAAAGGATATTTTCATAGTTAAAGTATTTTAGAATTCACAGCCTCTTGAGAGCAGAACTGTCCACCGGCGGGAAAACAGATACCTGAGGCGCTCGGAGTACGCTTTCTGGGGAGACCTTTTTTCGCTACCTGAGGTACCCTGTACATTTCGGGAAACTATTAACCTTCATATTCAGCAAAATCAGTTCTTGGAGGAAGAAGAACGGCCTCTGTGTGATGCTGGAATAGCTTAAGTAAGCTTTCAAAGATTTTTTTTAACGTTAAACTTTATATGAGTTTTTCTGGGAACAAAATTTTTAGCACGTGGGCGCTAACAGCTTCAACGGCTGGACCGATTCACATGAATCTCTGCCCAATTGAAAGGAAATTCAATTTGCGAGTCCATCAGGAAGCGATTTTTGTCAAAAATTGATTTAGAAATAGTTTTTTCGTCCGTTGAAGCAAAAAGCAGGGCAAAAAAAATGGGTTTCTTTTTCAAACTGACTGCATTTTGTTATTCAGTGGTTTTTTCGAAAACGAAAACCGGTAAGGCCCTAAATTTTACCTAGTTTAATCATTTTCAATCTTATTTGTTTCGGATCAACTGGCAGAGCTGTGGAGCCATGCACGCCATGCACAACCAAACCTTGGACCTGGAGCCGCCATTTTGGATATTTTTTTTTAAAAATAAAAATGAAGTTTACTCTCCATTGATGAAAGAATAAAATACGTTAAAATCCATTTTCAAAAGTATTTATTTTATATAAAAAAAAAAAATCTAAAGTTCATGCATTTTTCATGCCTCTCGACGATAACCCTTAAGCCCTGGTCACACCTGGAGCGGCGCGGCGCGGCACGGCACGGCGTTGCACTGCCCGGTGGCACGCGGCAAAATAGAGTGTTCACACCGAGAGCGGCAGATTTTATCCAAATGTACTCTAATTCCGAGGAAGAAATTCTATTATTAGTAGCTCTGCTTGAAGAAAAGCAAAGAAAAGTGATGAAGTTCGATTACAAATACTTAAGAATGCAAAAAGCTTCATTTAACGAATTGTGAGGACTTATTTCTAACGAAAATGAAATTTTGCCGCCAGCGGCAGCGGCAAAATTGTGTTTTTGAGTAATCTCCAAAATCGCCGCGCGGCAACTATTTGGTCGTGCCGCGCCGCGCCGCGCCGTGCCGCTCCCGGTGTGACTTATAGATTTAATTTTGCAAGAACAATCGCGCAGCGGCAACTGAAAAATGCCGCGCCGCTCCCGGTGTGACACCCACTTTAATGACTGACTGTATATCAGCGTTATGCAGATGTGTCGTGCGGACTCTGCCAAATATTGCAGCCCGGTAAATCACTACGAGCTCTGCCTGAAAAACACTACATTTGTTCGGCAGTTTATAGGACTTGTGTCACTGGCCGTCTTTGGAATACACTCTAGCCCTACCCGTCCTGAATTCGTTAGTAAAAATAGATATATCGGATGCTACCATCATCTCTTTCCCATCCCAATCACTCCTGGTGGGCACCATTGCATTGACACCACCACCAAAAGTTGAAAAACTTATTTGATAGTCAGTTTCCTCCTTGCAATCACTGCGGTCTATCTTCAGCAGTATATTGGAATGCCCAATACCCCTCTCCGTCCACCAACCCTCCGCTCTAAGCCTGACAGCGCTAATTGCCAGTGTACTCCTGCAGTGAAGATCTAGCGGTAATAAATCAAGCATGACCTCCAGTGCCGCTGTGGGCGTCAGGGGCAAGCACCCAGCTATTCCCAAGCAAGCGGCCTCTGAGTGTTTGACAGCTCATACAGGTTATATTTCCTCATCAGTGCCGTCCACCAGACCGTGAAGCCGTAACTAAGGATCGGCCGTACTATGGCTGTGCACATCCAATGCACCCACCCTGGGTTTTAATCCCCAGTTGCCAGCAGTAGTCCTCTGTTATCCACAAGATTCAGTGCCTTTCGATTGAAAAGTGAGTAATATTTAAAATATATATTGCCCTTCATTGCCCTAATGCCCAAATTATAGCACATTCAGAAGAATTAATTTTCAGTTTTCTCGATGTCTCTTTATATCTATCGCTCTCTCCGTTTCCTTGAACCCCTCCTATATTTATTCGTTCTCTTGTTTAAGAAGTGAACAAGTTAGGTTTTTCTCCTTTCCCAAGGTAACATTCCCAGAGAATACTCCAGCTGTGGTTTGTTAACCGAGAGAATTATTATTCTCCCCTTTTGCTAGTACGTAATAAACCACTTCGCTTTGAATATGTTTTTTTTTTTAGTATAAGAATTTGGGTCAGTTGTTAAGCTTGTCTTGAAAGGTGGCTTTTTGCATGTCAAAAACAAAGCTTAGATTCGACAGATGGCTTTGTAAGACTGTTCGCGGCATCGTTTTCTCATAATTTCTTGTCCTGGCTCATCTAATTTCATCTCTAATTGTTTCAACACGGTGAGACAATTCTAGACCAGCTTACCATTAAAATTGTACAAGTTCAAGGCTGCCATTTTACATTATGCATATATTTTAGAATTTTTGATAATTTCGTATATGCAAAGTTCTATGGCGTTAATTACTACTTGGAAAAACTGTAGATGAAATTCCAAGTAATTTACTGACTTTACTTTAAATTTTTTGGTTTCATCTGTGTGCCAGTTTAGGGATTCGTTTAATAAAACATTTCTACAAGCAGATTCGGTTTCATCCTAACCAAATCTCAGTGAAATTTCGCTTAGTTGCGCAAATGTAATCAGACTTAGTCGTAAGACATCGTATTTCTACTGCTTCCGGCAACACCAACGTGGACGTGATGATTTTAAGATTGCTTTTATCTTCTGCCATGAATTCAGCAGGATAGTTATCTCTCTGAAACGATCGCCTTATTTGCTATTAGAGCTCTAGATATCAGCTGATATCACATCCTTTCAGAGTACGGAAACGCTAACTCACGTGCGCACGCGCACGTGAGTAATAAATTGTGTGCGATCAAAGCGCACATACTCGTGAGTCGTGTGCGATTTTCTTGGGCATTAGCGCACGCGCCCATGAGTGAGTAATTCACAATAAGAAAGCGCACACTCGCGTGCGCACACGAAATTTCTTACTGCTCATTACTCACGAGTGAGTAATTCACAATAAGACAGCGCACACTCGCGTGCGCACACGAAATTTCAATATAAGAAAGCGCACACTCGCGTGCGCACACGAAACTTCTTACTGCTCATTACTCACGAGTGAGTAATTCAATATAAGAAAGCGCACACTCGCGTGCGCACACGGAATAACTCACGAGTGAGTAATTCATTGGAAGAAAACGCACACGAAATTTTTCATTGCTCAATTCCTACTTGTGTATGCAATTTCATTTATGAAATATCTGCATGATGTAGAAAACGTAGATAATTAATATTTAAATATTTATTCGCCTGATTCTTAACTTATTATTAAGTTAGCTTTGATTTAAAATAGGTAATCTTTGATGATAATTTGAAAAACGTTAGCTGTGATGAACGTCTGAGATGATTTCATCTCAAATGTACTCATTTTAGATCATATAATGAAGCAATTACTAGTAAAGGTAGTCATGTAAATTTCGAACTACTGCTCTGTTGAACTAATTATAATTCCTATCCTTACTGATAGGTGCAAAACGGGTTTTGATAGGTGAAAATCATTCCTCGGCTATTCTTTCAAATATTTTAATTACTGAACCGCCACACCAATTTGCTAGGCGACAGTCTTTATAAATTGTAACTTATCTTAAAGAACGGAATTTTTTTTGTCAAATTCCCTTATTAAACCCTTCAATCCTGCACATACATATGTATGCTCATAAGGCGAATAAACATTAAAAATATTAATTATCCACGTTATCTACATAATGCAAGTATTTCAGAAATGAAATTGCATACACAAGTAGGAATTGAGCAATGAAAAATTTCGTGTGCGTTTTCTTCCAATGAATTACTCACTCGTGAGTTATTCCGTGTGCGCACGCGAGTGTGCGCTTTCTTATATTGAATTACTCACTCGTGAGTAATGAGCAGTAAGAAGTTTCGTGTGCGCACGCGAGTGTGCGCTTTCTTAATGAAATTTCGTGTGCGCTGTCTTATTGTGAATTACTCACTCGTGAGTAATGAGCAGAAAGAAATTTCGTGTGCGCACGCGAGTGTGCGCTTTCTTATTGTGAATTACTCACTCATGGGCGCGTGCGCTAATAAAATGACAACGACTCACGCACGCGCACATGAGTTTTTAAAAATGAAACGCGCACATGAGCCGTAAATTACTCATGAGTCGTTCGTGTGCGCACGTGAGTATGCGTTTCCTTACTCTGCATCCTTTGTTATTGATATTGTTGTTTGTAAGGATTTGAGGTTTCGTAATGACAAGAGCAGTGATCCATTCTCTCTTGGGGGTGTTAATTCGTTCGCAGATTTTTTCAACACTGCTTACTGATTCTGACTGTAATGTTAGTAGTAGATTTTCCCATCTGCCAAGACTTCCGTCTCTTTCTCTTGAAGCTAATGATCTCGTGGTTGGAGTTGGAAATATATTTATTATTGAAAAATATGTCTAATCTTCTTGGTAGTTTTATGGGTGGTACTGAAAGCATTCCCTGTTCTGCACTATTGCTTTCCTCCTATCATTTATTCATTGTTTGACTACATTTTTCAATATGGCATAATTAATTACAGAATTCTGATTTTTTCGAACTCCTAGTTTTCCTATTTCTCCCACGAGTCCTGTGTTTTGAAGTTCTTTTCACTGAGATTGCAAATACTTCAGGAGTATCTCAGAGTAGTATACTTGGTCCGTTACTTTTCATTCTTTATTTCCACAATTCTTTGTTATGAAGAATGAGGGCTATTTCGTATAATACAATTTTAGTTATTAAGAAAACTTTTTAAAATATTTACTAGGTTTATTACGGTGGTGCTAAATTTGCTATTCCCATCTCGGCTGGAATCATGGAGATTTCGATATTTTTTTAATTTGCAGTCTAAAAACTACCCATTACAGTAGTGCAATTTATTGCTTTTATAGCTCCTCTTCAAATTAATCGTCTACCTACTTGAAAAGTTGTTTTTTTTAACATCCTTAAAAGTGGCTATCTCCTCTTAATGACATTAAATTGTGAGGTGAATGCAGACAGTTGCCCAAGAAAAGTCATTCATAATAAAAATTACAGTCATCAAGTGCACTTGTTAAAGCCAACAATAGGATAATAGCTCAAAGATGAAATTTGAAGAGATGAAATGTGCCAATTTTATGCTATTTATATCTACAGTTAACTAAGCGAGACAGAAAGAGATGTGATCTTGTATTTTTGAATATCTGTGTGATTGTAACCAAACGTAATTTGAATATTTTTGGGTTTTATGATGTCATTGTTGCATATTCTATGCGCACAGATATAATAATTTATTAACCTTGCACAATGATATTTCATGCGCTGAACGGTATAATTATAGTGGAAAATTTCTTGCTGTTCAATATTACATCCACCATCATACCGTAAATTTTAATGCTATATGTATAGGGCAGATACTATTGAGTATTACATCTGTTATGAAAGACTTCAGTTTATAAAAATAAATTAACAGCTGGTCTTACGCTATATGCTATGTTGAGCTCGTGTTATTTATCCGACCAAATGTCAACGATAACCAATTTTCCGGATATAATGAGCTCGAATTGGAAGCTATTGATAGCGCACAACAGGTAGCAAATAGCATAAATGCAAATTTCATAAGCGACAGATGAATTTACCTATAACAGATGGTTTGTTGAGGAATATAAAATTAAAATAAATGAGAAAAATATGTAAAGTAATGGATGACATGGTGCTAGACGAATTGATGTCATTTATTTCAAGGTTACTAAAAATTTGATCTCACTCTCTCTCCTCGATTTGTCGGTTAGCAAAATACGTCTATTGCATACTCGGCTTGTCATAGAAAGAAACTAAAAGGGTCATAACTCGACACAATCGGACAACATCAGATTTCAGATTTTAAGCACAGAGTTATGTTCAAATATCTAACAAACATCTATGCCTAAATGCTAAAATTCATTGTATAGAAATTTCTACCTCCTAAAAACCTCTTTGGAAATACAAGTTCGACAACGAGCACCAATCAATCCGACAAAAACTTACAGATTTCCATTTTTATACTTAGAATGGGCTAGAGTTGAAGAGTTTTTGGAGCTGAAGAACGAATTAAGGCATTACAACTTCAGTTCTTCTTGGAATCGAGGAGGCAATATGACTCAAAACCGTTACTTGACCATGTTTTTTTTGTGCAACGAGCTATACACAATTTGACAATTAAAGTTATCATCATGAGCTTTTCTACTGTTAAAGAAAGGTTATTGGTATTGCGAATCAGTATTAGTAGGTTGTGCAATATTATCTTGATGAACGTTAACACCAACCACAAAAGAGCTGATCGATGACTGTAACAAATTCCCTTATAATCACCTGAAAAACGAGTACTAAAATATCTATAGATGTGATATCAAAATCAAGTAATTTTAGTCCTTGAATCGGCTATTAATGAGATTTACACTCAGTACAGCCATTATATGGTCACTTGGAAAAACTCTACAAAAGAATAGCCTTAAATTGACTGCTATGATCGAACAATAACATTTTTCTATGAGTACACAGTTGCAAAACATAGTCCAATGTGATCCATGTGAAATGTAAAAACAAAACTTGAATGTTTAATGTCAGTTAAATTCCGCAGAAATTCCATTTGTAATAAAAACTAGCGAATAACTGAAATATTTAGATGCGCAACAACACGACGCTCTGTGCTAAAATATGCACTTTCCAGCTATTCTGCGTCGTTAATTCGCGCATATGATCATCTTACAAGAATTTTGTTTTTCTCTCATTGTAATCAAATACTTCGACAGTATAAATTCCTGTTGTCGTAATTCTATCTTCTAGTTAACTACAAGAGTAACGTCCCTTATAATTTTGTAGATTATATAATAATAAATTTAAATGCGCATGAATGATTTTGTTTGTTTTTTGTTTTCAACAAAACCAATAAAAATATTTTCATTTCCTTAATATTTATCATTACAGCGAGAGTAGTATGTTTGTATCAAAGCGTCGTTGGATATTGAAGACATGTGGTACTACAACACCTCTTCAATGCTTAGAGCCACTATTAGAAATGGCTGAGCAAATGGGATACAGTGACGTTGAAGAACTTTTCTATTCAAGAAAAAATTTCAAACGTCCTGAATTACAGGTAGAATCCAAAAACAAAAACATACACATAAAACACATTCACTCCTCCTCCGTATAAAACGGTTTTTGTTTCAAATTGAATGAAATAAAAATTTAAAATTCATTCTACCACAGATCTCTCCCCATCGTGGGTTCGAAGAGGAAGTAGCACTACTGGATTCATTTTTCGATGATGGAAGAGCATATTGCTTGGGCTCAGTTAACCGCGACTGCTGGTATTTATATACATTGAGCCGCGGGGGAGGGGGGATTCAGAGACGTATTGAAAATATAAAACCATCAGAACCTGATCAAACAATTGAAATTTTAATGACTGAATTGGATCCACAAATTATGTCGATCTTCACAAAAGATGAATGTTCCAAAGCCAAAGAGGCTACAGAGGTATTTTATTGAGTTTTTAAATAATATTTAATTTCACGTTAAATTTATACGTTTTTCTTCCATTGTAGAAATCAGGAATTCATAAACTTATTCCAGGCATGGTAATCGATGATTATTTATTCGAACCATGTGGCTATTCGATGAATGGAATCGCTAAAAATGTAAGTAAATTTTCAGCTACACTCATAACTAATTCATAATAACCCCCCTCTATTTTTTCTGATTGCTAAGATTTCTGGAGATTATTCTCAAGTAAGTTAAATTTTAATTCATCTTTGCAGAATTTCTTTTCCAAGAATCTAAAGAAAAGTTTTAAGTTCACCGGTTTTCATTGGTTAGCTAACACTTTGTAGCACGTGTCAGATGTAGGTTTTTGTCCATCGCTTCAAACCATAAGACACTGTTCCTTCCTAGGTTAGGTTAGAGGTGATGCTGGAACACCGCCAACTTCCCTTAGACCACAAAATCCTTCCATTGTGTCTCATAATTTCCCTATTTATTTATTGCTATTTCTAGCCACACTGTTTCTCTAAGAAAACTTATGATCCCGCTAAGCGCTGTACTCCTTCTGATCATCAAACAAGGATATTCGCAAAGTGTGTAGTGAATTGACTCGATTTCTAGTAGATCCTTACATTAGTGAGTCGAAACTTGTCTGGAGCTGTCAGTCTCCAAGGAAAAAAGTAGCGTCGCTTTGGTTTCCTGGTCACAAAGGAGCGGATGGTAATGAGCCGAATCCAATAGTCCAATATACTGGTCCTACCCAACATATGGCATACCAAAAAGTCACTTTATGGAAGAATTGCAAAAATTGGAAAACAGGCAATGAGATCTCCTCTAGCGTAGTACGCCCGGTATGAGGCAGACGAAGGAATGCTTCACCTGCTTTCTTCTATAGACTTGCAAACTAATTGGTTTTAGCAGACAATCGCTCAGGCTGTTTACTAATGCAGTCACTGGACGGTCTCCCGTCCGTTATTTTTTGAAGAAGATAAGCAAATTTGACAGCAAACTGTCAACTATGCGAAGAAAAAGATGAAACGTCGAAGCATATTATAGCTATGTTCTTTTGTGTCCGCAGAACAGAGCAGAATAAAAGACACACAAAAGAACGCTTCATACATTTTCATAGAAGATTTATAAATGAAGCGAACAGTACAAATAGTTCGCTTCAATCGACAGAACAATTTGTTCTCTCCAGTATATGGGAGTTCTAGAGCAAGGTACACAAAAGAACACAGCTAATATATGATTGTCCCGCGCTTGCGGTACTAAGATTGCAAACCACTGAAGAAATTCTTCTCTCCAAATAAGGTTTGCAATCTGACCCAAGGGCAATAATAGCGCTCGTAAAAAGGTTAGATTTTGTCTAACCAAGACCTGGGTCAAAAGTAGTCAAACTGTAATCTGCTCCTATTGCTGTATACGGCCAGCTACTGATTATACTGCCCCACAGCTGACCGAAATGTAAAAACTAAAAAGGAAATTCTAATTTGTCTCACACCAAATTTAGGTAGTACCCTCAACCAGTACCCAAATACATATACAAAATTAGAATTATTGTTAGAAACCTTGTCAGGATATAGACAATACAACACAGTCCTGGTAATGAAAAATCTCAATATATCATGAGACCAGAATATAAAAAAATTTATTAACAGCCAAGATGCAATCAAAGCACTGAATTCAAACATCATCAGGACACGTCTAGTCCATCAATATAGCAACAATTTTTGAAGCAAGTTCTGCATACCTGTTCACAATAATGTCCTAGGTAATGATGTATGGAAGTTGAATTATGAATTTAGAAATATCAGAAAGTGGCATAGATAGAATTTTCAAATCAGCTAGTAGAGTTCTTAATACAACCTATTTAATCTAAACGTTGTTACGATCCTAAATATGTCTTAGAATAACAGTAGATCAGCTAAGGAGAAACCGAATTAAAAATTATATTACCTGAAGCCTTCATCACGGCCTGATAATCTTACGAAGCACGTGAAGGCTTCATTCAACAAAATCTATAAAAGCTATTGAGATCAGTATTATATAACTCCTGAGAAGAGACCGTCGCTCATTTGCTGATCAGAACCCTCTGGATACATCCGACTTGGCGGTACTTATCATATTCATTTCACGTCCATCTATAAATGTTAATAACTGCTTCTCTGTCAGAAATTTATTTGCATTTCAAAGTTTGTGAGTACTACTCTCATTTGACTCTTCCTTCTTTACTCACTTTACATGAGCCTGAAAATTTATGTAGACCTACATACATATATTGGCTCTTGGTCCGAATATTTCAGTGTAGCTAGAACACTTCGTTAATGTCTAGCTAGTGTTCTGAATTTTCCTTGCTAGTAAGCATTATTGAGCATTTAATTTTTACTAAAATAAATTTTAAGCTCATAAAAACTAACCTTCACAAAATATGTACAATTCTTTTTTATTTTGAATTTGTTATAATTAATTCCCTTTTTTTATTTTAGGGATGCTATATGACAATTCACATTACTCCTGAACCGGAATTTTCTTATGTAAGCTTCGAGAGTAATGTGGCATCATCCAACTACTGCGATCTAATAACTCGCGTCATTGACACATTCCAACCAGGAAAGTTCATAGTGACTATTTTTGCTAATGAGGTAATATTAGAAAATTTTTAATTTTAAATTAAACAGCAAATCGAATCTAACAAAAATAAAACGAATATATTTTTTTCAGACATCTCCAGCATATACGGCATTCCGTGATCTTGATCATGCTTCTATGCTCGGCGAATGGCAACGTCGAGATATCCAATACTGCCGTTTCGAAACCTACGATTTGACTTACGCTCACTACTGCAAATTCCCAAGCTGAGGGTTACAGGTTATGCCCCTTGCAATTACAGCTGGGGTAAACCATTATTCCCGTTCCGTCCCAATTACTTTCCGCTACTTTTGTCCATTATTATCTTCATATTATACAAGAACCTTAAAATTAAATCCAATAAACCACTTCCTTCCGTATCATTATTCCTCTAAAATATATCAAGAGGTGAAGACCATTGATGTATTTATTCCATCGGTAAATGGTGAGAAGCAGCAGCTAGCAGCAACATCATTATCAGCACCATCATCATCATCATCATCAACTTTATCAACATTGAATAACTACACAATTTCTGATGATTTATTTGACAAAAGCAGCACAATTATCTCAAGCAGCTTCAAACTTCTTGATGCTTCTTCAATCATCTTAACTTTCTTCCTAATTCAAGTCATCTCCTGGATTTTCTTCTTTGATCTTGACGAATACTCTCCGCTGGTTTTATTTTCATGGTGGCGTAACAAAATTTCTTGAAACTCCTACAACAACTTGTTTCGTTTGATCATCATTTAATAATTGTTTAAAAGATCCACCACCAAGAAAATTTTTGTTTTGCTTTGAAAATGAAAAAAAAAAAAAAAAACAAAATAAAAAAAAACAATTCTTAGCGCTCCTTGTGCGCCTTTTGTTGTGTACGCATCTCTCGTCTCTTAACTTACAAGCAAGCCTTCGTTCGTCCTGCCTGCGCGCGTACCTACCAATATATATATATATATGTTTATCACACACACGCAAACACAACTTTCGTAGCTATGTATATATATATGCTAAACCGACGATATGAGTTTTTATTATTATTATTCGATTTATTTCTTTTTAATTTTTACATATTTTGGATCAAGATTGTTCTATTACTGTTGTAATTTTGAATTTTGAAAGAACTGTTTTATTTTCTATAATTTTAGCATTTAAACGTTGTTAATAAATTACTTTGATTTTATATAATAGATGAAGTGAGAAAAATAACAGTTGTTGTATATATATTATTTTTTTTTTATCTATATAAATTTATAGGTCCAGCCCACACATATATTCGAATAATATACAAGTAAAATTACAGCCAAAAAACTTGTAGCATAGACAAACTGAAATGCATACAAAGGTTGGGCAAGCAGAACCAGTAACGCCTCGCTCGCAATAAAATCGACGATGCCTCGACTTGATGTAACCAAAGGACAAGCCAGAAATGCCTCGCTCCAATACAAAATTAACAATGCTTTGACCTGATGTAGGGAAGGCCTCAATTTCTTCTTAGAAATAATTTACAGAAAATGTTTCGGCAAAATTTTTATCACTTTAGTGGCCGACTGCAGTTTCAGATACAGTTGTTGGCCCACCACATTGCAGTATCAGTACCAGACGACATTATGCCGTATACGGAAACTACTCGGGCGAACTGAGACAGTAAAGGATCTCTAGAGAAGCTTTCGGAAGCTGAGGTCCATCGTTGATTTTATATTAGAACAGGCATTGCTGGCTTACCCTTTGGTTACGTCATCAGGTCGAGGCATTGTAGATTTTATATTCGAGCTTGGCATTGCTAGTTTTTGATCTACCCCATTGGGAAAAAAACCCGCTCTAAGAAACTTCCTGAAGCTCTTACCTAAAAGCCCACAGCGCTTCTTCTCTATTCCAGCTCATTGCTTTTTTTTTACATAGGCATGTCCACAGAGGAAAGCACCACTGCTGTTCTTAAGAAACGTTCGAGGTATACTAAATGTTTGGTGAAGAAGTTTTTTGAAGGTATCTTTTCAAAAGCTTGAATTAACTTTATGAATAATCGCAGTGATTCTTCCTTAATCTAATAAGAGGCCTTCAAGACTGCTTCCTGAGAACAGTAGTTAGGGCGCTTGCGCTTGCTTGTGATTATATGTGGTATTAAATTGTATGAAGTTCATTAAATAACCCAAGATTCTCCATTTATTCCCACTTTTATTGACCAAAACTTCAGATTACTTCTAACATCTCTGAATTTCACATTGAAAATTACAAATGCGTTACTTCGCACAATGCTGGAGCTCATCAAATAATCTTCTATACAGCTTCCAAGTGATGGCTATAGAAGCATTTGCTTATTTCTATTAGTGAATATTCTTCTAAAGAGCTTCCAAATGATGTCAAGGGAAACGCTTAAATTGAGCTTCTTTCAGAAGTGCTATTTTTTCAGAATGCGGCTTGCCTGCCCTTGTATGGTATTAGTTCGTCTATGCTTGTAGGTTTACATTTACATGCATGTCGTTCTTAACGAATATTTCTTCGTTAAGTAAACTATACATATCTCGACACCATCAGTATTTCGTTATAGATAGGTTTTTTTTTGTTCTTTTAGATGAATTTTTTTGTATGTCTGAATATATTTTCGATAAAAAATTTAATTGCGTGACTGATACCCTCATACATGGTTTAATAATATCTAATATCACGTGTAGGTACAATGAGTAAATTGGAATTAAAATATTTTGTGTATATACAAGCTTTGTGGATTGATTGTTTCATATGAAATTTAAGATTACATTTTGCTAGATAAAAATTAAACACAAATAAATTTTTTGCCATTTCTAAACAAATCCATCAGCAACAGAGTTGATCGCATACGTTTTTAATAGAGTTGTGCTTGATGCATCCTTGTGTTATAAATTAGAGTCAAAAGTGATAGTCCATTAAAGGTCTATAGAATAGACCTATTTACTGGTTTAGGTGAATTCCCATACTTGAAATGCTGATGATTTACCCAGCAGAGTAACACCATGTCTATTTATCAATGATATGCTAGTATTATTAATAAAACAGATCAAAAACCTTGTTCGGTGAGTCTATGGTTTGTAGATTTTAAATTAGACACTAATGTGATGTAATTGTAATTCCCTGCGGCCACCATCAGCTTATTGTGATTTCCAGTGTTGGGTAAAATGTAATCTGATTAGCGATTAACAATTACAATCAACCATGTAATCTATAATCAGATTACTAATGTAATCCATTTCCAAAATTACATAATTTAACGTGTAGTGTGATTACAAGTTAATTTGATTACGCATTAATCGATTACATGTTAATTCCACTACATGTTAATCTAATTAATGTGATTACATTTAAGATATTTGTATTCTAATTCTTCATAAAACTCCCTAAAACTAATTTCGTACGAGAACAAAACTATTTTCTTTCAATTCATTTCATTATATTAATAATTACTTTTAAATAATCTACAATGTAATTAGATTACAATATAATCGAATTATAATGTAATAAGATGTCAAAATAATCTAATTATATTGTAACAGTTTGATAGATTACATATTCTCTAATAAGGTATCTGATTGCAATGTAATCAAATAGAATTTAATTAGATTACTACACTGTAATGGAATTATTAATTAAATTACACTGGAATCAGATTACGCCCAACACTGCTGATTTCCCGTTTTAAATCTTATGTTATGGAGTTATTTGGATTTCAGTAGTTTCTTAAAGATGTTACTATCGATAGTATCAGGATGCTATACCCAAGAGAAAAAACTCAATTTTGATCTTTTTCTGTATAGATGGTCTGTTTTTTCATTACCTGCAATGTTACTGTTTGTAAAATCGAGTGGTCTAGTAGTTTGTTTAACTCTAACAGACAGTTCTATCCCATGCCAGCTTAGAATCAAATCAGTTCGATCTGAGAGCCACTAAGGCGGCTCTGCTGAAAGGTATTTGGACTGGGGGAAGACTAGAACCAATTACAACATTTGATGAAGTTTAGTAATTCTATCTATCTATCTACCTCTTTCCAATTCATGGAAGAAGTGACTAGTGAATTCCCTCTTCGTATGCAAGATTGAGTATTCACACAGCAGATGTTGAATGCTTTCACCACATCATCCAAAAAATTTCTACAAAAGTTACAGCGCCCATGCGTGCATTCAGCATCTATGTGAAAGAAGCAGGCTCCAATGATTATGGTTGGGTATTGCGCTTGTCTATACAACTCATCAGCAAAACTATTGTTTTATTGAGACATATATTAGCTGTTTTCTTTTGTGCCCGCAGAACAGAGCAGATCAAAAATACACAAAAGAATGCCTCATACATTTTCATAGAAAGATTTAAATGAAGCGAACAGTACAAATAGTGCGCTTCAATCGACAGAACAATTTGTTCTCTCCAGTATATGGGAGTTCTAGAACAAGGTACAAAAGAGCACAGCTATTTGGTCATGGCTTTCTTGAGGTGACTAAGGTGGTTTATTTCTTCCATATGTATAGCAAACATATAATTCTAGAATCCTCTTATCCGATTCTAAGTGACTGTTTGTTAATACATTTACCAAGCCTAAATGCATTTCTAAATTTTTACTAACAAATTCATCTGCCTCTATGAAAGGCATCAAATATTCCCAGGCTATTATGGTGTGACTGGACCAAATATAATATTAGATGGTGTTTAAATCCAGTGCTTTGATTGCCAATACGAATTTTCAAAACAATTCCCACTTCTCTTCCATATAGAGTTCAAACTCGGAGTATCAAGGATGACATTTCATGTGAAACAACCTTTATTACAAGAGATTCCTTTCTTGTTTTAAGACAGATGAGCAGCTTATTATAGATCCTGGAAGGATCTATTATCCTGGTCCCAATCGGGCTTTCCAAAGTAAGGTTTCCACCTTTTCGAAGGCTGACATTCACACCTTCTCCTTTCGGAGACCTGAATGTTATTCTTTCTTCTTAAAGTTCAGATAGATTCATTGATTGTAATTAAGTTTCCTTCATTCCTAATAATTAATTAATTACTCTCTCCGTTTCTTTGGATGTGATGATATTGTTGTACTCATCAGAGATAAATTCCTAAGAATTATTCTATGAACTATAACTAAGGGTATTTTTAGGGTAAACTATGAAAATGTATTTATTGCTCAACCCATACAAAACATTTCTTTATTTCTGCTTGCAAATAAAAGAAAACTTGAAAGAATGAAGTTCATAAAAAGCAAACTCAACTCGAAGAAGAATATGTGAACAATTATATAAGCAGAGTCGCCATTGCATCCTTCTTCAAAGCCTTCATGAGGGTCGTTGACGTTTATATCATTCTGCTGTCAATAGATTTCTCCACATAATGTAATTGGGATGATGTAATGTGCAAGTGAATCGGTAATTCTTACGCAACCCACCAAAATTTGTCCAATTACAGAATTTGCCCAGAATTATTTGAATTTCTCCATCTTCCCTATATTAATGGGGGAGATGAATTACATCATTTTAGTCATTGAGACAAGCTTTCGACACTTATAAGGAAATTTCAAAACGCAATGCTACCCAATTAATGAGTTTAGCAAAGCGAACTAGTAAGCATTCCTGAGGGTCGAAATTAAAAAAAAAATCCAAGTAGAATATGCTCCAGAGGATCTACCGGCGCTCGGGCTCCATGAAATCTACATCTAGATAGGGAATAGACGGTACTTCAATTCCGTTTAATAGGGTCAGCTAGGCTGGTAAAAGTGCAGCTCCAAGACAAATTGAGGCAGGCTCAATTCAATTCTGAGCTTGAGAATAACTGACCAAAAATTAATTAATTAATTTAAAATTCATAGATGAGATTCGATTAACAGAAAATTGAGTACAACACTATTAATGTTAGCGACCAACTCAACAAGTTTCACCATTTCATTTTACCTCCTACTTCCTTGAAATGGCATACAATGCATTAAGGGTTATTCTCTGATGCCGTGGCTACCATATAACTAAATAAGAAATACTAACTTATCCTGTATCACACCAAGGAAAATACCCCTACTGAGAGTAGATCCACTAATTTCGTTTTCTTAGTTAAAAGTTTCCTTGCTGGATCTATAGTTAAAGTTGCTAGCATATATCAAAAATCAAAATTTCTTGAGAGACAATATACGCAAATCTGTGCAGTTTTATCCTAGCAAAAGTGTGTGTGGAATAAAAATATTTATTGACGAGAGAAATACATTTATTTCTTTACCTGTAGATAAGCAGAACTTTATTTATTTCTCATTATAATCCACCCAGGATTAAAAGAGTGAACTGAAAATGAAAGATTTTATATTTGTTTAAATTGTATATGACGTATAATAATGGGACGCTTGAGTGCGTGTTATATAGAGGAGCTTTAGATTTTTACGCCTTCTTAATTTACTGTTGTTTTGTGTTGCCAGTGCAACTAAACACATAATTTTTCTTTATAAATGTAAGCCATATAAATATATCCTATACATTTGATAAAGGTTAAAGAAAAAAAAATCTCAATTCATAATTTTATTAGCTGGCAATTTTGAACTTAAATTTAAATGTAAACACACTGCCTTTAAATCTTATCCTTGAACACGTACCAGAATCCATTCATAAAAAGAGCAACAACAAATTTTCAAATAGGAACACACCATAAAGGAGATTTCTTTTTCTTCTTCTAGTCGTTTATTTAAGAAGATGATGTACGATTTTTTTGTTTTTACAACAAAACCTTTGCTTAATTTTTTCTTTTCCTTTTTTTTTTTTTTTAAGAATAACAATTACATATTGACTTAAGAGAGTATTTTAACATTTCTTAAAGATCTTTATACGATTTTCAAAAGGAACCGAAGTAACTGAAGAGCATTTAATTAATACTTAAGATAAATTAAAATAACAACTTTGTGTACCTTCGAAAATGTAATTATAGCGTAGAAACGTCTTGACTGCAAGATATTTCGGTTAAAAAAAATGGTTGGCGGTTAGCTAGCTATCATAGTTAATAAAATTATTGGAACTATGTTGTACTTGAATATAATCTAGCTCTTATGGGTAGAAACAAAAATAGATGCTGTGCATACAGTTGGCAACAAAATTATTCTTTTTGTGCCATTATTGTCAAGAAACATATGAAGCTCGTCTTCATCTTCCTTGCAAGGACAAGTAATGAGAAGTTTGCTTTTGTGGAAATAGAAATAGGGACCATGACGATATCCATATCAAATCCAGTTTACATATTTGAAGTAATCTTAGAAAAACCACTACCGTAGTGGATTCCTTTCGAAATTTTTATCTGAATTGATTGAGCAAACTCTCCTGTCCGTTGTGTGTGTTAATGGTAACTTTCCTGTATTCGCTTGAACTTCGTATGATTAAAAATGTTTTACCGGAGGCAAAAATATCTCTTTCAAATTACGACATAAAACAAAATATTGTGCAAAATAATCACTATTGGTCGAGAAGCTTTTGCCATTTTCTTTGCAACCCCATAAGGAGAAAAAACCCTTAGATTCACGCAAATAGAGTTTATTAGCTCATACAACAACAACAACAACAACAACCGCTGTAACTTCAAATTTAAATCACCTTTCTCGTGCTAAGTTAGCTGCGCCATGTAATAGTGCCTTAATTATGGTCTATGATGCTTCCAAGACTTTGTAAAAGCGATAGTTTGGCTCGTTCATTAAAGTGTGTAAGAAGTGCATTTATGTAGTTAGTAGCTGTTTGAATTAAGAAGAAGTGAGGGCCTTTTGCACTTGTTCTGTGAATGCCATTATCTGACTAAAAGGACTAATCTACTAGAATTAGAGATTAACGAATTCATTAGATTCATAAAGCGTTGCGTTGATTCTAGCTTTCTCTCTGAAGACTACATTCTGTGACGATCCCAGGAAAGGTCTCAGGGTTGTAGTATCATGGCGGACAATCCAAATATATGTATATGTAACCTTTAACGCTATTCTAAACCTGAATACATTTAGCAACAGTTCAGTTACTATCTTGTCGTATTTGAATTTTATTATAACTACCTCGTCAATAGGATTATCGTTTGTTTCACCCCGTCATCAATCTTAATGCAATGGCAGCGAAGATAGTCGTTAATATGAAGATCAAGGGAAAAGACATTGCTTTCCTTTCGGATAGTCAGGCAATCTTGATGACTCTGAGTAGCCCTCGAATAACATCTAAGTTACTGGAGGACTGCAGCTTGTCCGAGGATAAGCTGTTTATCCACAACAAGGTGTCCTTTCAGTGGGTTCCTGGTCACATGGAGATCATGGGGAATGAAAGGGCTGACCTTCTAGCTAGGGCTGATTCTGATTCTCCGTTCCACGCCATAGGATATCGGATCTCTCACCAAAGCGGATGCTCGTAGATCCTTCAGCAAAGATGGGAGAACCAGAGTACTTGCAGATGCACAAAAGTTTTTTCTTTATGGGCCCAATAGAAATTTCTCTGATTTTCTCTTGCGGCTCGGAAGAAACAATATAGAACTGTGGTTGGCATCATCAACGTCCACAGCTCGCTTCGTGCTAATCTACCAAGGATGGGAATTTTTGGCAGCCCTGAGTGCCTGTTCTGCCTGAAAAGCGAACCTGAGACAACCGAACACTTTCTGTGTGCTGGTCCGGCATTCGGCCGGACCAGACTGGATACTCTAGGGTCTGCCATTCTATCTGTAGATGATCTGAAAAACCTTCCTCATCAAGACCTGATGCGCTTCATTAAGAGGACAGGAAGGTTTTGGTGACAGAGTTTCCAGCAGGATAGCACTATGGGCCGCTCTGGCGATCTTCAATAATAATCACTTCAAAACGGCGCCTAAATTAAAGAATTAAAGAATTTTGAGCATTATTTCTGGAAAGCTTAATCGATCTAGGAAGCCAGATGCTGCCCGCAATCTACTTGAACGCAAATAAACTCGGTGAAAACATGAAAAGCTACCTCTTTTATGCAGTTATATACATACATTATATAAACGAGAGAGAAATTAAACAAAATTCCACAAAATCTGACACAGCAGGCATCCACAGAAGTACGCAGTCGTTTTCTTGATTTTGCTATCGGATTTCGTGAAACGATCAGTACCGTCAATTAGCTTACTGCTATGTAATGCTCTGCGAATGCGCAAGACTTTCTTAACAATTATGCGAATATCCAAGCAACGATTTTGTAATCCCATTAGAAAATACGAAAAACGGACCCTAATAAGGCGTAATAGCCTTCCTGAATATGGCAAACGTGAACTGGACCTTCTGTTTCATGGCTTGGGAAGTATTTTTCGGATTAACTGATATATTTGTTGTAGTCACGGTCGTGTGAAACCAATTTTTTCTAACACGGCACGGGCATAACAAAAGATCTTTTAGATCGTGGTGCTTAGGGACCAGTTCCTCGGACTCACCCCCCTATTTATAATATTAATTAGTTCAATGTCATTGACGTAAAAGGAGCAGACTGTTAAATTTGTTTACTTTGCACACGTTTTCTTAAAAGTAATTTTTTTTTTCTAATCTGCAGATTTTGAGACTATAGATTCCCTCAAATGTTAGAGTATTTGTCATAAAGAGTTTGTGCATAACGGTTCAGGAATTCAGGTTCTGCTTCTTAAGAACACATCTGTTATAAAAAAATATGTACAACTAGGTCCGTCCTAATACCATTATGTCAAGGTATCTCTGAAATTAAGATCATAAATCTGATGCTCTAGATTTATGTAATTTTTAAAATAATTAAAAATCTAAAGCCTTTGAATACTTGTAAACAGATCTGTGCGGTATCAGTTCTCTTTTTTTTTTAAAGGATTTAAAGCAAAATTTGAATTGCTATCCTATGGTTAAAGTGCACAACTAAGACCAATAAGTGGTAAAACAGCCCAAAATCTTGCAGTCAAGTATTAAAAACATTAAGAAATTTAAATGGATTCGAAATAGTTTTTAACTAATTCATTGACAACCATTAAACTTCTAAAACATTTCCAACTGTTATGATATACTACACATATTATTGAAATACACCTAATCAATGTTAAGACATAAAAATTTAAATAAAAAATGTTCACAACTCAATTAAAATATTGATGTTAAACATAAAAACAACTCCTTCTTGTTTTTAGTGCAATCTTAGCATGTTTTTAGCAATATCGTTGAGAATCATCAAAAGAATGCCGATAACATTAAATGAATGAGTTACAAGTAAATGTTAAAAAAAAAACAATTAAATTAAAAACAAAAAAGAAAACAATTTCAAAAAATGTGAAACAATTTTAGTGATAGTAGGCAATTTTAGTCTGAAAACTTAGGTCTAAACTTTATAGTCGTGATTACCCCACTGAGTCAAACTATATTCATAAGGCACACATATACATACATACATACACACACACTGAAAAATATCCATTCGAATTGTTTATATAAATGTGTAAAATTTATTTTAATATTGCCTAGGTATATATGTAATATGAATAGGCTCTCTTACCAAACCAAGAGATAAACGAGCAAAGAGAATCTCTATCCGATTTATTATGAACTAAATATTGTATTTATGTATATTCAAGGAGACTTGCAATTGTATATTCATGTTTTATTCTTGGAAATAAAGAAATTTATTAAATATTCTACCGGCAATTTACAGTTAGTTAATATAATTTCGTTTTAACATAGGATTTTTAAAACTGCCGTCAGCGTTACTGCGCGGGGTTGATTTTAAATCTGATAGATTTATCTATACGAACGAAAGGTTATTCAAATTCGTTAAAATTGCTATAGAATCTGAATCTGGATACAAACTAAGGAAAATATCAACATTTTACCACTCATTTTCGTAGCACGTATTAAATAAAGAGAGAAACTATTAAAATCATATTTTTACCAGCGATAAAATTTGCATGTAAATGTCGCGTTTGTAGAGCGCACGTCATCTATTTATAAACTTCATGCATAAATTATAAAAGAAATCAGGAATCACAGGAGATATACGCAAGATGTCAGGCTGTAAATGACTTGACTACAGAGCTACATCATTACTTCCATGAGCGTTTAAGAAAATCTTCATGAAAAGACTAAAGGCGGTGCTAATTACTCAGAGTCAGACTACGACGGAGAAACGAACTCATGGACACTTATGCCAAAAGCACCAATACTACCCTGAGTGGTCCAGATTAAGAAATTACACCTCATAACAAGAAGAGCATTCGTGTCTTACGAATTTATTTCATGAGGAACCTCAAGTGTAACAACCAGTCGAAAATTAACCCCAAGGCGTGGAAAAGATAAATAATCTGGTCAAAACAACAACAATGAAAACATCTGATTACGACAAAAACTGCAAACAAAATGCAACGACATCGTGCGCATGTCAAATGCGTAATGTAGCGGAGCATGAGAAAGTCAAGGTAGCAGTCAATATGACTGCTAAAGGACCTGCTACAGAAACAGTTAGAACTAACAAAGTACAGAAGGAGCGAGTAACACACAGAAACGCAAGCCTACCAGACAAAGTTTCTAGATTTCCTTTAGATATATCATAACGATGAGTTCCTGTAACAGATGCCAGCTGCTCATTATACAAAGCCAGAAAATCTTACACCTTTGGGATATGGTAGAATGTCTTAACAGCCAAACTAAATTTGGACATAACTGTCGACAAAGCTAGAGGGCGTATTAGAAGTAACAAGTTTGACAAAAAAATAGCATACCAATCATCATCAAAACAAAAAAATAAGCATAATGTGAATTTCACGACATATGGGTATCGTTGACAATAAAAAAGGCGACCTGCTTGCCAAACACACAGGCAAAAATTGTCAATTTAAGATTGAGACAAATGTCCCCAGGATCACCGCATTGGAAGTAAGAAAAGCGATAGAAGGCGACAGGAGTCATCGGATCAAGGAACAAGTTTCCTTCAAAGCTTGGGCTTCAATCGAGAAGCAAACCTAAATCTTCCAGGAACGAAACACGAAAAAAAGAAAGACTTGGGTACACGGACAGAAACCCGAGACCTGCCTGTGTATACTGCCAATACCCTAGAAGTATACTACACATCTTATGAATGTCCAATATCTCCCAAAACAGTTTGACACAACTGATTTTCCCAAAATCCTTGATCCCACACAGGCTGCAGATTCCCCCTTTTTATATATGAGTAGAAAATAGGTTAAACTAACATAAGAAAATGTACAGAGTAATAGTGTGTATGCAATTATAAAACAAAATAAAATCGCTTTACCGTAAAACTAGAACAAAGATTTGAATTCAAGCGGGCGCAATATTGTTCAGTTACAGAGTGCCTTAATACAGGTTAAACACCCTTTATATACCCTAAATTATCCCAAGGTATGACCCATTATAATGTCAACTAAAAAAGGATAACTCACCGCGTGATGTTATGTGCAATATTACCTGAACGTCCCATGGAAACTCGACTTTTAATGAAATCTTACTCGCTATAATACTTGAACTAGTTCTTATAGAATCATTACCTTCTAGTAATTTTCAGTTGGGCTTTATGCTCCTACAGTTGGAAATAAAATGTAGTATGTTCATTGCTCCTTTTTTGGTTTTCTAACAACTTTGTATTTTATCGATTATACCAACTAGCTATTACTTACTCGATGTACCTAACGTTATAACGTAGCGTAAGCTGAAGTTCTTTAATAAAAGATTTTTCTATTATATTCTATTCTATGATTATAAATAGCATAGCACAGTACTAATGATGTTATGTATTCTATTGTATATGGTGAGTGCTTGGAGGACAATCTTAATTGGTTCTGGTTTTTTTCAATGACAAACAATAGGTGACATTGCAGAAGTTGCTAGGATTAGAGCAAACCCATTCATATAATGCCTCGGGTAGTATTTCGTGAGACGTTTTGTTGTCCTCCATAGATATGATTATAATAGATGATCATAAAAATTTGTTACGTAATATATTAAAACCTGACATCAACAATACTCTCTTTATCTAATTAATTTCACATATAAATTAAATAATATTTCTTAATAAAAGTTAATCGAAATTTTTTACTTACTTGGCGCGCTTTATGTTTATACTTGGTACAATTAAAAGTCTGGATGAAATTTAACATACAATTCTTGAATATTTTGAAAATTATCATTATTAGGCTTTCTCAAAACATCTGGTTTATTATAGAGTGGCAAAGTGTGTTTCAGTGGCTCCATGGGAGTTAGAAAATCAGATAATTCCGGAATAGGATCTCTATTCGCCCTAGGTACGTACTTTTTTCGTATTGGCTTTCTTTTCTCTGGTATTATAAGTACAGAATCGTTGACATTGATCGGTATTAATCCCTTGTAATTTTGTTTATCCGGATGAAAATTAAGTTTTTTAGTCATCTGAAATAGAAAGTTTAGAAAATTAATGAAGTCTTATCTTGATTTTTTTTTTACCTCTTGAGTAAGGACTGCTTTTGATTGCGGTGTTAAACATTTCATTGAAGTAATTTTTGTTGGCTTACTAATTTTCAATTTTTCAATTTGCTTAACTAAATCTAAAGTTGTATTTAATTCAGGAAGTTTATATTTATTTGCAATTTCCGGACATACTGAAGATTGTGATGGGCAAACTACTTCTGCGGGTGTTGGATATTTTAAAACACTTCGACGATTTTCTGACATAGGTAAAGGTACATCAATTGTTCTTCTAATTGATTTTTTTACAGCACCCTTACATGTTTTTGTTGGAAGTTGTTTATTAGACATGTTTTAAATATAAAACCATATACAAAAAGGGTGAAATATCGAAAATCTAACAAAAACCGAAGATAAGAATACAAATTCAAAATTATGTCATTATCAGCTGGTAATTGAGAGAAGTTTGAAAACGTTGACTTGTTAACGAATCCACTGCCATCTATATGTGAATGATATAAATTTTAATATTGTCATAATTAGGGATTTTTCTAAAACTATATCATAAATTTTTATGTAATTTATTGAGTTTTTAAAGTTGGACGAAAAGAATTAAGGAAAACTATGGAACGTAGGCAATAGTCTATATCGTAAGATGTGTTTGCAATTAATCAGGCCGTCACATTAACTCTACGTTTTATTTAACCGATTAGTGTCTTCTCAAGTGCTTAACTTGCACTGTGGTTGTCGTCACACTAAAGATAGTTATGCTACCCCAAACTGGTAAACTTCACTTCAATGCTTATATAACAGTTAAATAGCAATGCGACCGTTAAAGATCTATATTTTCTTAATCAAATCATATGCTTAATTTAAATAATTAAGAAAACAAAATTAACTTTTGCAAGAATAGGAATTAACATAGTGGAATATACATGCTTCATATATTTATGGAATTTTTTAATAATGTCTCCACGCTCCAATTTTCTAATATTTCATAATTCTCACATAAAAAAGCAATTTTAAAATATAATCTAGTGAATTTTTTCCCCTCAAAAACTGCAATAGCTATCATCACTGTTATTCCCTTCGCTTAAGCAATGATGTTTATGCTCAAGCAAATATATAATGCATAATAGACGTCATCAAACAGCTGCTTTCTGCTGGTGGATGGTGTCTGGTTCTCGTCGTTCTTGATAGTTGGTTTGGCTGGTGTTGGCCTTTTTGATAATTTTTTTCATCGTTTATAGTAATTGCACTGTGTGTGAGTGAATACGACACTGTTTCTTTTCTTTTCTTGCTTTGGCAATTGGCATACTTTATTACTTCTATACATCGTGACGTGCGTGACGTATATATATTTATATTTTGATAATAGAATAGTGAACTCTATTTTGCAGAAGTTGGAGAGTTTGTTTTGGACTGCCATTGAACGAAGTTGCCTTTGTGTTGTGTGACCGAAAAGATTTCTTGTGAGATCAAGCCAGAGTTTTCCGTGTGAGAGCTTTATCAATTGAAAAGTGTTTTACCGGATCTGTTAGCGGGGTTCAATAGTAATAAATTGATAAATAATAATTCTAAAAGTTCATAAATACAGCTGAGCTGAAAATTAATTTTCCAGTATCTAAAAAGAAAGAAAGCCAAGCCTGTGTGCCTGCCGCCAAGTTCAATTTTTCTTCCTTGAAGAGCGGAGAATTCTTTTGTACGCAGGCAAAGTGAAAAAATTTTGCTTGTGTGTAGAATTAATTTGTGAGTGAGGTGCATATTTTTATCTATTTTCGTGTTTATCAAGGAAATAGTTCGTAAAGAATCGAATAAGTCAATATTAAACTGGCTTTTGCAAGTGTTTTTTGTTCAAATAATTGTTACAATTGCAATCAGACAGCCTTTTTCGCAGTGAGTGAAAATTCCGTGCAAAGGAATGGAACTCGTGGAATGAGGGATGTGCAGAGTTTCATAAGGTACACATCGTCGGATCATTTTTGTGAAATAATTTTTGAAAAAAAATATATTTGAACATTAGTGATTTTATTTGTGATTAATTGAAAAGTAAATAAGAAGGTGTAAACTAAAAAAAAAAAATATTTCTTTTTTTGTAAGTGGAGATTTTTGTGTGTCAATTAAAGTCGTCCTCCCGTTATTTCTGAGACTGGTTCAATCTCCTACACATGTTAACAGATTTATCTACTGCCATCCAATCCAGTAAAATATAATAATAAAAAAAACACATTCAAACAAATTTCTTTATATTCGTTTTTGCGAAATTATTTTGAAATATAACTGTGCCAATTTACAGAAAGTGAAAATATTTACGCGCGATCGTTCTCCTAAGAAAATTTGGATGTTATCCAAATAAAATAAAAAAAAAGTCCTCCAAGTTCGTAGTGTTTGTAATTGCGCATGTATATGTTATCAAGCTTTATAATAAATTTGAAGAAGAGAATTTGATTTTCGCGATTTTAATAGCTCTAGTTTGGGATTTATAAAATAAATTCACTGCAAAAAGCAAAATGGCTCCAATTGCTGTTTATGGAAAAAACAATTCCGTCCCAGAGGATAACAAAAATTCGGATGTTGTGGCTACTATCAATGGTAAGTTTTGTTGATTAGAAGATTTTTACTTTCAGTTTATGTTGATAGTGTAAGGAAATCGAAAATTTCAAACAACTATCGGTTGTGTAATGGATGATAACACAATTGGCTCATAGTTCTATGGGTTCAGAATTTCGAATCCCATATGAAGCCATCCAACAATGATCGAGACATTCTACTGGAAAACAGGAATTTAGGAATTTACTTAAAAACTCGTGGAGTCTGTAATGTGCGAGTTATATTTGTTCCGGAAGTTAATAGTAGCCCAGGAATGGTAGGTATATGTAGGTCAAATTACAGCATTTCTCACGAAACCGATGAAATTGTTCATCTGCCTTATACCTACATATACGAGGGAATTAAGGGAGTTGAAGAAAAGAAATCGCATTTCATGTCCCTTACAACAGTGTTTTGGGTCAAAAGGGGTAACAGTAACATCGCAAAGATCCTTTTAATTTTCACCTCAGCGCAGCGGATGATTTCTGTCTTAAATGTTATTATTATTTATTATTGTTATTAAAATGGAGATGCAGACCGATTCCGTCTCTCACCTATACACTGCAACCGGTAAGATCTTTTGTGACATTACCCCTAAGATCGTCCGTTCGAACTTGAGGTCTTGTTCAAAACCTATATCATACATATAACGTTCTTGGTGCCACATTTGTAATATCTTCGCGGAATGGGAATGCCTTTTCTATGTTTTAGCCCAGAGCTAATCAGTCGTAGGGGACATGTTCAGTACTTTCGTCGCCTTCCATTCAGAGGCTACGGGTCTCACTGTCGAACTTACCCATCTTCTTGAAATGATATCTATGTAAGTGGATAATTCCAAGTAATTAGGTCCGTTATAAGCCTTTCCTGTTGAGCGATTACATTATAAATTTCTTCGCTTTTCTCATCCCTGGAGTGCTTTCCTAGTATACTAAATTTAAATTAATTCTGCCTTCCCAAGGCCTGACTTGGCCCAAAGGATGGCTCTTTGGGTGGTCAAAAGCACTGTCCAGCTTATATTCAAAGGTATACGAATTTAACGTTTTGAGTACTGCTTGGTTGTTTGATGTAGGTATGTATATTTTTGGTCCATGCCGTTCTTTTCTTATAAAAGATTTCACGCCATCCTTAAATGTTACCTCTGTTGTTATCCTAAGATAAGCTTAGAGGGCATCAAGCTTTTAATTCTAGATAAGTGGCAATTCATTTTAAAGTGTCCAGAGAGTCCTATAGAAAGTCTGATATAATTCATTAATGTGTTCATCTAAGACCCTACCAAAATTGGAAAATATAAATGCCGGTGTGTCTCAGAGGTCTGCTATCTATCCGTCTCTCTTCCTAATTTTCATTAATGATCTGCTTTCTCTTACTTTTAATCCCATTCATAGTTTTGTCGATGACTACTCATGATTTCGCTTACTCTTTTGTCACTCTTGCGGACTCCAGAGAAAATACCGCATCTGTCAACCGAGATTGCATGATTCGTTCATTGAATAATGACTTTGCCAATATCCTCGCTTCAATGCATCTAAAACCCCAAAGCTGTCTCATCTCTTTAAAACAAGATCATAATTTTTCCACTCCCGTTTATTTTGATGGAGCACTGATTTACGATACACCGTCTTTATGCATTCTTGGGATTAATATTTCTAGTAAGTTAAGTTGGGCAGATTACATCTTCTCTGTTGCCAAAGAAGCATCGAAATGTCTTGGATTTCTGAAAAGGTGTAAGAAATATATTTCAGCGCATCGAATCTAGCGCTCCTCTATAAGTCCTACATGAGAACTAGAATGGGCTTCAAGCTCATTAGTGATTTGGCAATAGGTTGTCATATCGACTCACTCAAGCACCGCCGCAATTTTGGATGCCTTTCGCTCGTTTATCGCTATATACATGGTCAATGTTCCGATGAAATATCTAGTGCTAGTCTGATCCCCTAGAGAATCATTCCTGCACGCAATATTCGCCCTGCAAATCGCGCACATCCTTTTACACTTCAAATTACTTTCGGCCGTACAGTAAAATTCCGTGAATCTTTCCTATCTCTTTCCTATATGTGGAACTGTTTACCATCTACTGTTTTTCCTCGGGTTTACAGTAATAGCGCCTCTACAACACAACAAGGTACTAAGTCAAATTGCGTTTCGCAATCACTAGGTATATAGTTCTATACACAAGGGTTCTATGTTATATGTGTGTTTTTTTTTTATTATTATTAAACCAAGCTTAGGGGATGCCCTAAAATGCAAATCACAGTATGGAAGGAAGGAAATAAGGAAATGATTAGGGGACATGAGGAAAGTGACAGAGGTACTGATGTATATCACCCTTGAACTTTCGCAGATTGTAAGCCCGAGGAAAAACAGAGGATGGTAGACTGTTCCACACTCGCACAATTCGGGATAAGAAAAGATCGCGGAATTTTACTGTACGGCCAAAAGTATTTTGAACGAGTTCGAGAGGTTGTGCGCGGCTTGCAGTGCGAGTATTGCATACAGGAATTAATCTGGGATTAGACTAGCACTAGATATTTCATCGGATAAAAGAACGAAAGACATCCAACATTGCGGCGGCGCTCGAGTGAGTCGATATGACAAGCTATTGCCAAATTGCGAATGAGCTTAAAGGGTCTCTTTTGGACAATATCCAATGAGGCTAAAGCTGTACGACCAGCCCCGGCCCAGATATAAAATTGCATTAAATGCTGCGTTCTTTTTCTCGTTCAGAATGATTTTTTTCAATCCATGTCGTTCTTTTTCGCGGGCCGAACGATATAATTTCAATCTGTCATCGCTTTTTTCGGAGTCCGAATCGTTCTGAATGCACCTGAGTTTTTCCCGGATTTAAGCAGAACGATTCTAATTTGTTTTCGTGAATGGGTTGTTTACAATTAGTACGAGGTGGTAATAGTTGAGTTTAAGTAGCTTTTGTTGGAAAATGGCTTTATTTTTCATAAACAACAATTTTTACGAATTTATACTTGCTTTTATCAAATGGAAGAAATATCAAAAACTTGAAATGGTTCTGTTTCGTTCCTTTTCTATGAGCACAGAATTAAATTATGACATCGTTCTGTCGATTCATACAGATTCATTCAGAACGAGAAAAGGAACGCAGCAACATTCTAGTAAATATTGTACAGACTCAGATATAGATTGTGATTAGCGACGAACGATTTCCAGTAACACTACACAGATTGATTTGCCCAGTTCCGAAACATTTGCCGCTTTCTTAATTCACTTATTGGAAATTGTTTTGTCTATTTATGCACCATGGGGTCGCGTCCAACTCTCATTCAACTCTCTCATAAGAGAATCTGATTTTAATTTCATTAACTCACATAATAAGTTAAATACGCGCAAAATTTTCAAACGAAAATAATTTGTCGTCGTATCGATAGAGCTCCCAAAAGCAGTGCGTGAGTCGTTGTCATTTTATTAGCGCACGCGCCCATGAGTGAGTAATTCACAATAAGAAAGCACACACTCGTGTGCGCACACGAAATTTATTTCTGCTCATTACTCACGAGTGAGTAATTCACAATAAGAAAGCGCACACGAAATTTCTGACTGCTCATTACTCACGAGTGTGAGTAATTCACAATAAGAAAGCGCACGCTCGCGTGCGCACACGAAATTTCTCACTGCTCATTTCCTACTTGTGTGAACAATTTCATTTATGAAATACTTGCATTATGTAGATAACGTGGATAATTAATATTTTTAATGTTTATTCGCCTTATGAGCATACATATGTATGTGCAGGATTGAAGGGTTTAATAAGGGAATTTGACAAAACATTTTCCGTTCTTTAAGATAAGTTACAATTTATAAAGACTGTCGCCTAACAAATTGGTGTGGCGGTTCAGTAATTAAAATATTTGAAAGAATAGCCGAGGAATGATTTTCACCTATCAAAACCCGTTTTGCACCTATCAGTAAGGATAGGAATTATAATTAGTTCAATAGAGCAGTACTTCGAAATTTACATGACTACCTTTACTAGTAATTGCTTCACTATATGATCTAAAATGGGTACATTTGAGATGAAATCATCTCAGACGTTCATCACAGCTAACGTTTTTCAAACTAAATAATAATAAACTTTTGGTTTTCATTACCTGCGTAAAATTATATTCTATCCATCTCTTCTTGCAAACCGTCAATATCTTTTGAATATTGGAAATTATACTCATCGACGCAAGTATATTCAGGCAGCTGCTTAGCTATTTTTTGCCTGTCTCTCTCGCTCGCTTCTCTCACTTTCTAAGGGTCACCTATTTTAAATCAAAGTTAACTTAATAATAAGTTAAGAATCAGGCGAATAAACATTTAAATATTAATTATCTACGTTTTCTACATCATACAGATATTTCATAAATGAAATTGCATACACAAGTAGGAATTGAGCAATGAAAAATTTCGTGTGCGTTTTCTTCCAATGAATTACTCACTCGTGAGTAATTCCGTGTGCGCACGCGAGTGTGCGCTTTCTTATATTGAATTACTCACTCGTGAGTAATGAGCAGTAAGAAGTTTCGTGTGCGCACGCGAGTGTGCGCTTTCTTATATTGAAATTTCGGGTACGCACGCGAGTGTGCGCTGTCTTATTGTGAATTACTCACTCGTGAGTAATGAGCAGTAAGAAATTTCGTGTTCGCACGCGAGTGTGCGCTTTCTTTTTGTGAATTACTCACTCATGGGCGCGTGCGCTGATGCCCAAGAAAATCGCACACGACTCACGAGTATGTGCGCTTTGATCGCACAATTTATTACTCACGTGCGCGTGCGCACGTTAGTGTGCGTTTCCGTACTCTGCCCAGAAGACCACAATTATCCTTTTTAATAACTTTCTATCAACTTACAGACTCCTGACTCAGAAAGTTTGTGTCTGAGAGCCTGAGAGTGCCGTTCGTTACGAAATAGTTTTAGGGTAGTAAACGTGGATGGATTTACATGGGGTTTTTTGAGTTAGAATGGGTGAATGGGGAGCTTTCCGATGGGGTAAAATGTTCTTACGTGTTGGAGGGTTTTGGGGTGGTGGTAACTACCACCCCTCGAGTTTCGAGAGTATGACTAAAAAGTAGAAAATAAAATATATTAAAAAAACTTTTAAAATAAATAACTTTTGTAAATAAAATGGACTAAAAAGTAAAAAATAATTTTTTTCTTTCTCAGTGATGTAAACAAGAAAAATTTAATGTTTAATGCAAAATAAAAAATGCTACAACTCACATTAAATCTTAAAAGTTTGGGCATCCAAAACTATAATCACAATTGTCTAACTGCAAATCATGCCCAAACTTTTAAGATTTAATCTTAGTTGTAGCATTTCTTATTTTACATTAAACATTAAATTTTTCTTGTTTACATCACTGAGAAAGAAAAAAATTTATTTTTTACTTTTTAGTCCATTTTATTTACAAAAGTTGTTTATTTTAAAAGTTTCTTAAATATATTTTATTTGTTATCTCTTGAGCCTATAGACGGTCTTTTTGAGTATCAAAGCAACATGAAATGACAGATCTGTTTATGTACCACCAAAATAAGTTTCACTGTCTCTAATTAGTACTTGTCGAAATTTGAGAAGGTTACATGTCGACACGACATCTGTTAAGTTGATCTGGAAAATCACATTTAGATATATCTAGTGTACATTATGTATTATATATGTATATACAGTGTTGCGGAAAACAATAGCGACCATTTCAAGAAAATGAAAAACTTATGTTTTTTTCCTTTTTTTTTTTTTAATTGACTTTTCCACTCATCAGTCACCAATAAATTGGCATACTTCCCAAAA
This sequence comes from Dioctria rufipes, assembly GCA_963924295.1. NCBI lineage: Eukaryota > Metazoa > Arthropoda > Insecta > Diptera > Asilidae > Dioctria > Dioctria rufipes. Next base: position 24,643,800 of record OZ002745.1, on the reverse strand, counting down.
AACAAAAGATTTCAGAACGATAAAATAAATGGAAAAATATCAGGTTTCAATATTTTGAAATGTGCAAAAGCAGCTTTTTATAAATAGCAACTCCTTCCTCAGTAGTTCGTAGGTATAATGGCCTTTCTTCTTAATTACTTCAGCACATCTTCGTGGTGTAGACGCTATTAACTTTGTAATTATGCTCTCATTCTCTCTTCATTCTTTTTTCATTGTTTACATTAATTCCATTTTATTTCGAGAACGTTAGCCTCCAACTCGTCATTTAAGGATTCCGAAGAGGATCTCAATGCGATTTAAGTGTGTAGATTGGACTGGCCAATTAAAAGATTGAACCCCATTCTTATTAATATATTCTTTTACCAGCTTCGATGGGTATTTAGGGACACTGTCTCATCGAAGCGGCATTTTCCATTCGACATAGGGCAACATAACCGTTTCTAAAATTTCCTTATATTTTAAACGATCCATTATTCATTTTATTTCACAGAAAGGATCTAGTCCTAGTCCCCACCATAACACTACCCCCTCCTGTGTGTGACCTTGCAGTATCGTGCATAGAGTCGTTCAGTTTTTAGTCGTTGTACATTACTCATTAAAAAGCATTGTTTCCCCTTATTAATGGGCCGATTAAATGTGTTCTTACAAAGTTCAACCACTAAATTAGAATTAATGTAAAGCAGTACATCACAGTTGATAGACTTAAATATAAACTCAATTTGAAAACTAAAGATTATTTATTTATTAATGTCTTTATTTAAAGCAGTCTGAGGAATATTGTGGTGGTTGCCTGAAAGAGAAAGAAAAGTCTTTTGTGAGTACAATGACTCAATGGGGATCCTAACTACTGCAGTCACACTTACAATAACACCTAATTTCAACCGGACGAACGCGGACTAATATATAGAATTGGGGTCTACTCTAGGCTCTCGCCAATCTCTCCGAGATGTGCTTGGATAGCATATCCCCTATTCCCATTAGTATAATCAAACGTTGATAATCCTCAGTGAAAAAGTCATGTCCGGTCTCTCTGTAACAGGTCACTAGTTTCGGAAAAATTTGTGAATAAATTAAGTAATCTCCTCTGGGGTCCTGACATCGCGACCGCAAGCAAAATTCATTTTGAAAATACATACAGACTATTAAGCAAATGTCCTATCTATACAAATTGTATGAAAATTTCTAAGATAAAAATTAATGTTGTTTTTAACTAATAAATATCTTTAGCTGACTTTTCAAGGGACGCAAATCATTCCAACTCGTTAGGACCTTGTCGGTCGCCCATCTTGCTATATCTCCTATGTTCTATTGCAACTGTATATTCAAACTACAGAATGTTATGTAAGAAATGATTATTGGGTTGCTACACAACGCTGAATGAAGCTTTAACACGTGCGTAAAGTTATCACCGCAACTTCGCCTGATATAAAGGGTTTTCCAATAAGAGATGTTATTTTGATATTCAAAGAAAAATGCCATTTTTTGAGATCTTTATTTCATTATAAAGAGGAAGGTATGCCGTCAATAATGGAAAATAACATCAGCCAAATGACCACCACGACCACGCCTACAGGACCATATCCTTTTCATGAAATTTTCCATAACCAAATCGCAAAGTGGCTGCCCTATGTCCTCGATAGCCTCACGAATTCCATCTTTGAGGTCTTGAATCGACGCTGGGCTGTTGGCGTAGATCTTCTCTTTCACGTGGCCCCAAAGGAAGAAGTCGCAAGGTGTTAAGTCACAAGATCTCGGTGGCCAATTGTGATCACCTCTTCAAGAGATAACACGGTCCGGAAACTTTTCCCGTAAAAGATCAATGGTTTCGTTGCTTGTATGGCACGTAGCGCAGTCTTGTTGAAAGTAAACGTTCTCCAGATCAATACCATCCAATTCCGGCAAAAAAAAATCATTAATCATCTGTCGATAGCGCAATCCATTCACCGTAACTGTTGCTCCAGCCTCATTTTCGAAAAAGTAAGGTCCAATGACCCCGCGGGACCATAAACCTCTTCACTCAAGATGAGTTTTCGATGGAATTCCGGATCATTTTCATGCATTTCAAGGACCCAATCAGCAAAGACTCGACGTTGTTGATGATCGGCCGGCTTGAGTTCTTGTGTTAACTGAATTTTATAAGCCTTAAGACCCAAATCTTTATGCAAAATACGGTGTAATGACGTTTGTGGAATGCCTAATTCCAAAGAACGACGAGGAATGGACAAACCTGGGTTTTCTTCAACACTTTCGGCTACAGCAGCAATATTCTCGGGTGTGCCTGAGCGACGTGCACGGGTTTTATTCTTCACATCACTAACTTGTCCCGACAGCTTGAATTTTTCTACCAATTTCTGTATTGCGGTCCGACAAGGTGCTTCACGACGACCCAAAAATGTTCGAGTTTTACGAACCGTCTCTGCCACATTTTCACCATTTTTATAGTGAATTTTAATAATTTCAATGCGTTGTTGAATCGTGTATCGTTCCATTTTTATTAATGGCGTAGTTTCTACTTGTCAAATGTCAAAAAATTACAGCTCCAAAAGTGACATCTACCGAAATAGCGGGCTAATTAAAATAACACCTCTTATTGGAAAACCCTTAACTAACTTTAGTTCAGAACTATCTCATAATTTGTCGTGCCCTTTTTTTCTTAAACAAACTGGATGTGGTGCTAAGTTGACGTCAAGTTAGTACCGCAATTCACTGGAAATTGGCCAACATTTATCGGATTATAAATCTTGGAATTTGTCGTTAATTTGTCGTAAAAGCCATAAATTTATCGTGTCCTGTTTTCTAACGGAAACCAGATGTGGTGCTAATTTGACGTCAAGTTAGCTCTGCAACTCACTGGAAGTCGTCCAAAACTTATCGGATTGGAAAATTATACATCTTGGAATTTGTCGTTAATTTATCGTAAAAGCCATTAATTTATCGTGTCCTTTTTTTTCTAAAGGAAACTGTATGTGGTGCTAATTTGAAGTCAAGTTAGCTCTACAACTCACTGGAAGTCGGCCAAACTTTATCGGATTGGAAAATTACACATCTTGGAATTTGTCGTTAATTTGTCGTAAAAACCATAAATTTATCGTGTCTTTTTTCTAAAGGAAACTGGATGTGGTGCTTATTTGACCACATCCTTTAGAAAAAAGGATGTGATAAATTTATGGTTTTCACGACAAATTATGAGATAGAGTTCTGAAAAAAATCAAACGAATTTGCGGTGCTAACTTTAATCACGTAGCTTTCACCTTTCCTTGAGATCGCTTAGATTATAATAGACGATTTCTCTCGGGATCGACATAAAAGTTGAAGCCATTATAATAATAATGTTTTGGAACTACCGTCCATTCGTATACAACTAGTATAAATTTTGCTTTGACCTACACAGAAAAAAATGTATGTTAAGGTTATGTAATTTATACAGTAATAAAAAATATGATAAAATCAAGAAAACAATTTATTTCCCCAGCAGCGATAAGTAATTTTGCAAATGTGTGTTAAGTAACAATTATTCATAAAAAGTAATCGATTTCTTATCAAAAATTATTTCATTTTTTTTTATTTTTTATTTCCGAATACACCAGGTTCACATTTCTGTTGACTACCAATAATTTTATAGCGATGTTTTTTTTTCACTTCTGGTAAACCAGATGCTTGCTATCACAATTAACGTATATGAAAAACATTCCACGTACCGTTTGACCTTCAAATGAATCTACAATTGAATACTTACCTACACAACCTACCTTAGGAAAGTTCACGTTGATTGCAATAAAATTTCGCCACCCTGTTTTAAGTCCTCTCCAATGGATTGCAGCCCACAGCAACAACAACAAGTTCTAGAAGTAGCCAATTTGGGTCAAATTCGTATATGAAATTTAATAGCATGAGGGGGGTAGTGAAAACAAAGTCTACAACGTAATAGAATTATATCTGAAGGAATCTTTGTATGCAAGCATTATGTTGTGGGGGATACGGGAAGATTTTGCACTTGCGTATAAAAGTTTTGGGAAATATTACGACGTACCTAAATTAACCAATTTTTTTTAGAATATTGATTCATAAATCAAGAATTAAATCAACGACTTATTTATGATTAGATAGGTACTATATAAAGATAAATAAACAAATTAGAATCCGCTGAATAACAGTTCATTGACTTTTAAATTGGAACAACTGAGAATTATTTACTGCAAACAATTTCTACATATTTTCATTCGTGCGTAATTTTAATGCAAAATTGTATGAGTTTGCAGAATATTTTAGATGGTCGGCGTCATATTTCATAGCATCTAAATTCCTCTTTGCAATTCAATTGTTTAAAAAATTATTTGTGCTACTTCATTTAGAATGCAATCATTAGATATTATGTAATACGAGATTAAAGGAGATTCACAATACGTGTCTCAAGTCATGTTTTATGATTTCACTGTGTGTTCATTGAGAAAGTCCAAGGTCCACTGGAGGATTTCTAACTTAATTTTTCACATTGTCGGATGTCTTTGTTTGCTTAGAAATGTTCTTTATTATTTTGTAGGTATACGAGCAAAATTATTGCTTGTAAATTTAATCATTAAATTAGGAGTTTTTATGCGTTGTTATTGGTAATAAATGAAAAAAAATTTACAAAAATTTATTTGAATTCGTGAGAAAACTTGGCTTGCAGTATTCACAGATTTTTGCATTTTGTAGATAGGTAAAAACATAAATTTTAGTATGATAAATTTAATTTATTAAATCAATTATGCGTGAATAAGATTGTAAGAATTGTACAATACCTAACCAAAAAATATGCTAAATATAGAAGTTAAGTTTAAAACGAAACCGAACTAAAAATAGTATAATCGAACCTTCCCACGGGAAATCATGGGCCTTGAGAGGCCAGCTGGAGATTAGATTACAATTGTGGAGGGGTGTGCAGGCGTTGGTCTCGCAATTACTGCGACCTGAAAGATCTATTGTGAGTCCCCGTCAGGATTCAAGAATTTTTGTGAGTAGTGGTGGGTGCAACTATGGTCTAAAAATGGTATACGCTGATACCAAAGATTATCTAATAAGAAGATAGGAAGCAGTATAGCAAAATTGGAAATTTTTGGTGTTTTTTTTTAGAATGAAACAAGTAATTTCATATACTTTCGTCTTTTGGTGGAAAAGAACTTGGCTATGTATTATTGTAGTGCGATTGAGAACGAGATAAAAACAAAAATCGAGAGAATGTAGGATTACCCGAACGACAAAATCTTATTAAATCCCTCAAAATCCTATCAAACTATTTATAATAATGTACTTCGGGTCACACTACCTCCCGTTTTTAAGAAAGTGATAAATTTCGCTTTGGCCAAGATGCTGAAAGGAGATGTAAAGTTCCTCTCAAATAAAATTTTCATTTTTCCCGAAATTATCAGAGAATCCAGCATGAGTTCTCCCACTTAATGTCTTCATAGCAAAACGAATGTAAACAGAGACACGTGATGTTCAAATATCATAAGATTACAGCAACAACATGTTTACATTTACAGCAACAACATGTGACCAAACATTATTAATTTTTCATGAAAACCGGTTTTCACAAAAGCGCGGGAGCATTTTATGAGTAAAACGTGAAAACTCCGCTCCTTCTCATTTATTTACGAAAATGAAACATTTGCCATTCTGTTTATTTATTTATTCATAAAAGTTTTAAAGAGAGTTTCATTTTTTTTTTTTATTTTTATTCTTTCTTTCTTCCTTTTCTTGCCGTGTGCATATTAAATGTAAACCACTCGGAAATCTCGCCTGCTTCTTAACTTATTATTAAGTTAACTTTGCTGAAACAGAATAAAAGTTCGAAGACACTCTCAACCACTCGCAAATATGAAATGCACAGAATTTATCATTTAAAATATACGGGTCAACAGAAAAGCGAGTGGCTACCACTCGCAACGAAGAGGGTTGCTCAAAGTCCAACTTTTCCCACTCGCGAAAATCAAACCAGGTGTTGAATTATTTATTTTGTTTTGGTTTGTAAATGGTGGAAGTGTAAAACTTCCCAATCATCCATTTTAGTTAGTAACAAGTACAAAAGCTAGAATTGGTCTAAGACCAATTCTTATGATACCAGAGATGGATGCGCGTATGAAATTTCGTATATTCACTCTTCTGTGCAAGTTTGATTTTTGAAGTGGTTTTTCGCATATAATTTCTAGAACGGTTCGTCTGACAGAAAAAATGATTATAACCAATTTTATAGAATTTCGTACAAAAAAAATGTCTTGGACTTATCGTTTTCGCAGTATTTGTAAAAAGCCTAAATTTTTATATGGCAACACCAAGAAGGAGTTGCCCGATTTAGTCCATTTTTGACATTTTATTTGCTAATGTAGTAAAAACATCATGTACCAAATTTCAGCTCTCTATATTGGTGTGTTCTCAGGCAGTGCCCAAATATATAGTGGAAAACGAAAATTTTGTATATCAACCCCACGAAGGAGTTGCCCGATTTGTCTCATTTTCAAACTTAATTTTACGTTTTTTTAAAGTACGTGTACAAAATTTCAGCTCTCTAAGTATACGCGTTCTCGAGTTATCGTGCGCACAGACGGACGGACTGACGGACACGCAAAAATCAAAATAACTTTTAATATTATGCGTGGGTGTCCAATCCATTTTGCTCTACCATCATTATTTCGTGATGTTACAAACGGAATGACAAACTTAGTATACCCTATAGATTTCATCTAGGGTATAAAAATATGGAAATACAATTGATGAATTCATCGTAAACTGTAACTTTGCAAAATACAGGAATTAAGGCGTTACGTACTTTACCTCTATTAAAGTTAAGAAAGTTTGACTTTTTTTTTTATATTATTAAACCAAGCTCAAGAGATTCAAAGCACAGCATGGCAGGAAGGAGATAGGAAAAGGAAATTAGGGAACGTGAGGAGATTGGCGAAGGTGCTAATATATGTCACCCTTAAACTTTCGCAGATTGTATGCCGGAAGAAAGACAGGAGATGGTAGACTGTTCCACATGCACACATTTCTGGATAAAAAGCATCACGGAATTTTACTGTACGACCAAAAGTAATTTGAAGGATAAAAGGATGTGCGCAGTTTGCAGCGCAAATATTGCGTGCAGGAATAATTCCACAAGGGATCAGGCTAAATATTTCATCAGACCATTGATCATGCATGTAGCGATAAAGTAGCGAAACAAAAAAGATAACAGAACCCTGAGACACACCGGCATTTATAGGAGAAGTTCTGATTAAACGCCATCTAATACAACTCCTATTAGGCGATGAGATAATAAACTTTCAATCCATAATAGTAGAGGAGGGGAGAGCCCAAGTGCTTTAAGTTTGGTTGGCTAAAAGGTTTGGATGCCAGACTCTATCAAGAGCATTTGAAATATATAGGGCAACGATCTTGGACTCACCAAAATTGTGTAGACAAGTCTCCAGATGGTCACCCAGTCTGGAAGTCATATTGGCAATTGTTTATTGGTTTCTAGATACTTCTTAATCTGGAGTTAATAATAGATTCAAAAACCTTTCAATGAATCGAATTGATTGTAATTTGTAGATAATTTGAAGGATCGCTACTCTCTCCTTTTTTTTGGGAGTAGGCTGAACATGAGCTAGTTTAAAAACAATTGGAAATTATCCAGTCGAATAAGACAAGGAGAATAATTGCGCAGAAGTTTAGCTAAGGATGAGGCAAAGATTTTAATTAACAAGAACGAGAAACCGTCAGGTCTTGGGGACGTGTATATCCTTAACTACATTGAACACATCTCTCGTACGAATGTGTATTGGCTCTTGTTCACATCCACACGGGAGATGCGAAATAGGTATCTGTGAAGTGGGTGGCAAAAGAGAATTTGAAGCAAATCTAGCAGCCAAAATATTAGCTTTATTCCACCATTGTTAAGTAGTGAAGGTATATAAGAGTTGCTGAAGTTGTTTCTGATAGTTTTGACAAGGGACCAAGATTCCAAGATTCTTTGGTTAAAATTCTTTCTCTTTTTCTCCGAATAATGAACTTGCAGGTATTCCATGCAGTCTTGGATGCCATTGATAAACATGGAAGGCAGACCCTTTCGCTTTTATTGCTTGCTTGAACTTATCGTTTTTGCTGTTGGAATAAGAAATGGATGCCAAGACTTTGAATGTCACTAAGTTCTAATGTGCATTCATCAATCGCCCACTTAATTTCTCTAAGATACTGATTGAGAATTTCCCAATCAGTATTTATATTTTGTTATACCCTAGAAATAATGCTCGTAAGCAATGTGGATTGGATACCCACGCATAACATTAATGGTTATTTTGATTTTTGAATTTTGGTGTCTTCGTCCGTCCGTCCGTCTGTCCACAGGATAAATTCAGAACGGTATCACTTAGATAGCTGAAATTTTCCTCATGGACTTTAAAAAAAATTAAATTAAGTTCAAAAATGGGCTAAATCGGGCAACTCCTTCTTGGTGTTGCCATATAAAAATTTAAGATTTTTATTCTGTGCTGTGAAAACGATCAGTCCTTTATTGTACTGAAAAGTGCTTCAGAATATGAAATCCTATGAAATTGGTTATAACCATTTTTACTGTTTGACGAACTGTTCTAGAAATATATGCGGAAAACCACTTCAACGATCAAACTTGCACAGATTGGTGACCATACGAGAAATTACATACATAGAATTGGTCTTTGATCAAGTCTAGCTTTTTTACTTGTTTTTAATTAACGTTTAATCTAATTTGTCTTTATATCAAAGACACTTCGGAAGCTGTTTGTAATTAAAACAAACCGTCCATCGCTTTTACCCGAATAAGCTCTGTCCTGCTTCAAACACTCCTAGAAAATGTGTAATCATATGAATTTTACAGATATCAGCATTTCCAGTTTTCTCTCAACAGTCACGACCTAAAATGGAGCAAGAAATTTTTATATTTTTTACAAAAAATCCAGTAGAACAGATTTGGACCCCTCTCCCGCCACATAGCTGGATCCGCCCCCTGGTCCCAATACAATTTACTCTCTTTCTAGGTTTAGACTGTTAATAAAGCCCCGAACCATTCTAGTAATTAGGGTCAACACGTAGTTTGGTGGGGGAAAAACATGTTCGAAATGGAGTAATCTCTGCCTGATCAATGCTTCACCGTTGCAAAGCAGGTGCTCCGAGGTTTTTTGAGCATCCTTACAGAAGCGACAGAGTTAAGTCTCAGCCAAGCCCATATTGTATAGGTATGACAATAGTAATAAAAAGTTCAGAATTCATTAGAATTGGTCTCCTCTTTCTTACAATGGATGGCGGAACTGATCAAATGTTATTGTTCTTTTTATTTAGTCGAATTTAACATTTCAAGATGTCATCTTCGACGGTTTTAATATTCTTCCACGAAACCGTCTGTTGACTTCCTTAAAAAAAAAATATCGAACTTTTCGACCCAGCGCGATCAGAGTAGTCTCATCAGTGTGGTTATCTCTGATTGCCTACCACAGAGGTTCGATAATAGAGGTCACCCCGAGATAACCACACTTATGAGACTTCTCTGATCGCTGGGTCGAAAATTTCGATATTTTTTCTGTATCTCAATGCATTTTGTAAATTCATTGGGGAAAAAAACATTTTTTTTTCTAATGAATTTCAGTCTAATAAAGACGAAAAATTTCCAGCTTCAAAAACAATATTGTAATTCATTAGATACTAAGTGTTTACTAAGTTCCAAGATAACGATGCTTTCAACGGTCCGAGAAACTGTCGACATATGTAGGTACATGTGTAGTTTTAAATAGAGTTAAAATTTCGATCAAACTATCTTTCATGAAATTTAATTGTCGTCGCAATAGCGATAATCAAACATAAAAAAACGAACTAGCAATAAGTATCTGTGTATCTGGTGACGTTAAGTATCACTAGTTAATTACTCAGGTGACAAGTGTTTTGTAAACATCACTATCAATGGATTTTTCTTTTCTTTTTTTAATTGAGACTATAATATACTTGTCAGACTTGCTCAAAGCATAATATGACGCAATCTCATTTAAAATTTATAAATAATATATAGATACAAAACAAAGTTCATCTTCATGGTGAGTTTTTTATATATATTTTTTTTATATAAAACTTTTCTCAAGGAAAGAGGAAATAGCAGGAAACCTTTAAAAATTGCAACATGGAAAAAAGAGTTTGCTGTTTTATAGGTGGTAAAAAATTTATATATTTATCATTAGATGTCATCATTCGATGTGAGATTATAAAACACCATGAACGTGACACGATTTCTAGTTACATCATTTCATTAGGAGAAAATTGGTTCGGTCACGAGCCGCAAACTCAAGCTATATAACTTTCAGATAAGATAACGCCCTCTTGACGTTGATAACCGTCAAATGTGTAATTTGAAAAATTCATGATGAAATACAAAAAAAAGTGACAAAATTATTTAAAAACAAAAAACCGCATATAATTCAGCGATGGCATGACGAATATGTTTTTTGTTTACTAACATCTGGGGATCAAGAAGAACACAATAATTTATGATTATCGGCTGAATGTTTTTTGCGGTAAGATTATACTTGTATTGTTCAAGGATTATATTTAGGTATGTATAGAAAGGTCAAGGAAAATTTATGCACATAGAAAAAATAAGTAATCAGGAATTACATATATGAGATTTTCAAGTAATTTAACATTTTATAATTATCTGTCAGACTAAGATCAATTTGGAACCTTACCGAAAGTGAGTGGATCTAGTCAATAATTATAATAATTTTGGGATCTAGATTTCTTTGTGATTGAAAAGTGAACTTAAATGGAGGGAGAATCAGACAAGACGCTAGTACTCCAGTGTATAGAGTTTACAGAAAAATTTGATGTTTGAAGGTTCGAAATTAGCTGGTGATCAAATGTTTTTTCCCCAAATATGAAGGCTAATCCGTAATAGAAAGGAATGATGTAAAAGATCAACATCTAAGGGCTGATAATAATTTTCAGAGCGATGTGGTTTTCGACAAAAATCAACCCGTAAATTTTTGTTTTTTTTCCTGACTATTTTCTTGTACCACACAACATTCACTTGATTTACATATCATCACATTGGAAGGAACAAAACACGTGTGCACACAAAGTGCATTGTCATCGACGACAAAACGATGCGGAAAATTTCAGCTCGATTGGATACCGGAAAGTGGGTTAATTTTGATTTTTTAATTCTGCGGACAAGTTAATATAAGGATTTAAAAAAGTCTCCATTTCATGCAAGGAGAGTGGAAAACCTTACATCCTTTATGACGATATCCAACGTGTTGCGATCATTTCTATACAGGGTGTTCCCCCTTAGGAGGTCAATAGAGCAGGAGGTGATAGCGCTCCCCTAGATTAACAAAAATTGTATGGCAAGGGGAGGCAATATCAACCGTTTAGGAGTTACAGGGTGATTAAGAAAAAAAGCTAGTTTTTCACAAAAAAACCCAGTATTTTAAAAAGTACTGGGCGCGCGGCCACAGTTTTGATCTCATTGTATGCAAAACTTCATGGCCTTTCCAACGACTGCTCAACCAGCCCCATACTCCTCCTCTCAGGAATTACGGGGGTCTAAACAAAATATTTCAATTTTTTGTACTTTTTTTTACTTTTAATTTGGCTTTATATATACATACCTATGTGCTATCTGTAGCCGTTAAAGAGTTATTAGCTCAAAACCTATTCTCAAACCTAAATTTGTTCCCTTAGTGACTGAAAACACGTCATTTAAAAAAATATATCGGCTAATTTCGGTAAGACCCCTGTAACTCCTGAGAGAAGTGGAGTTTGGGGCTGGTTGAGCAGTCGTTGGAAAGGCCATGAAGTTTTGCATGCAATGAGATCTTAACTGTGCCCGTGCGCCCAGTACTTTTTAAGATACAAGGTGTTTTGTGGAAACCTATCATAATTTCTTAATCACCCTGTAAGTCCTAAACCGTTGATATTGCCCCCCCCCCCTGCCATACAATTTTTGTTATGAGTACTATCACCTCCTCAGGGGAAACACCCTGTATATAAAATGTTCAAAAGCCTAAAACTTAAATCAAAAATTTCCTATGTGAACGTTGATCCTGTAAACTTTTTACAGCAAAGCCACGATTTTGGACAAGGTTTCATTTAATTTGGATCAGATTTCATTTAAAAATTGCACTTTTAAAAGTCTAACTCAATAGGGTTGAGAAAAGCGCCTTTATTTGTGACACTCGGCCCTATTTGACAGGATAAGAATCTCTGTTCTTGCAATAAAAATATCTTTCGATAGCAGCGCAAGCTTCGCGAATTTTTTACCATAATTCCTCTGTGAACTTTTTGCAGTCTCTCATGGGAAAGATTATGAATTTTTTTCTCTATATTTAATTATGTTGTGTGTCTAGTTAAATTACAGGCTGTGACTATTATTTGATTTTAGCCCGATTTCCAAATCAGATTTTAAAGTAACTTCTAACCGTAATTAATAACTTTCTATAGGTGTGAGTGTCTTTCGACTAAGGTGTCCCACAAGGCTCTATATTTGGTCCACTTTTATTCTTAATTTATATTAATGATTACCTATGAATTAGGAACAATTCTTATGCTCATTTTTATTCTTATGAAGTTCAAATTTATCTTTGGACACCCATTGGTTTGCTTGAAGACTATGTGAATAGAATGAATGAATACCTGCATTATATATTTGAGTGCACTTGAACCGCTGTATAACTTTTTATAAAGGAATTATAAAAAAAAAATTAAATACTTCCTGTTGCTGTTGATCAGTGATGTCAAGCAATCGACTAAGAGTTTGTCAGATCTGTATGGACTTTTCCCACTAACCTCACTTTAACAACATTCCTACAAAAGCATTAAAGGATATTTCATTTGGTACTTTGATTACCTTATAAATATTATGAATTTTTGTACAAGGTCGCCGTACACGAAAATCTTTTGATGACTAACCACGTGCATACTATCTACAACTAATTTTAATATTTTACAAGGTCAAAGTTCAAATCTTCTTGGCAACAAATTTTGTCGACTTCTTCGCTTCTCTCGACTTTATAACATGAATAAAAAATATTGTCAATGAATCTGAGCTTTTTCGTTTTTAAGGCCTACATATACCTGTGAAGGTTACATGCAAACATTATAAAGAATAAAATTAGATATAAACTCTTAATTAAATAACTTTTATCATACATTTTGTACAAATTCGCAAAATACACCAGCTGCTATTCTGCACGAGTTCTAAGTAGGTCTCCATTTCGTCATCTTCGTTACATATAGTGCCAAGTGCATACATACTCGTATAAACAATTTCTAAAACTACTTTTAGTTGTGTCTTCCCTTTAATGAAACAATTGACACAACCGTATGAAGCAAAAAAAAAAAAAAAACTCAAGATGTATAAAGTCCATTGTTAGACGTCACAGAAAACGGGGACCTGCCAGAAAATTATTCAGAAGTAAGCAAGCGCGACTGAAACGTTGCGTTGCCATATTTTTTCTTCATAGATTTTTACTAGAAGAATTCTTAATATTTAGTCTTTGAGCTTTTGGGGGTCAATACCTATAGGTTGGAATGTTAATTATTTATGTACGTACGTCAACGGTTACGCCTCCTCTAGGCTGCACGATTAAAAAGGAAAACAAGTTTACATTGATAAAAAGTGTACACAAACCGTACCAAAGATAGCAACGATCGCTCGGAGGCCAAGCTATTTTCCAAAAGCGTGTATTTACCATATCGCAAGTTGATTGTTTTGTTTTGTTTCTTCTTTAGATGCAAGTCAGACGATCGCCTGTGTCTTGTGATCGTATATGAGTAGCTTCAGTATTTTGTTACTACGTTGTCGTCAAGGTAGGTCTTGTGCTTTTGAATAAAAACTTTTCGTTTTTTATTATCCAGGAAGATCTTTAGAAATGCTGAGGAGGTGTTTTGTTTGTTTTTTGATTTGCAAATTTGTAGAATTTAGCAAAACTTGACGTAAACAATGGTAAATAATTCTTTATTAAGCAAATTAGATTTAGACTTTTCATTAGTGTTGTTGGAAATAAAGTTGTGTATAGTAGAAAAACCATGTTCCTTCTGGAAAATACAAAACTAGTCGTTATAAGTTCTATGACAAAAATTTCATTGCAATTTAACCATTATTTAAACAAAAATATTATCAAAAAGAGCTACCGAATGAATACCTATGAGCTTTTATAAATCTTATCTCATTAATAAGAGTTATTTTTCGATTTTCTTCGTACCACCACATCACAATTTCCCTCTCCATGGAAATAGGCAGCATTTCTTCGTCCTTCTCTACCTAGTAATTTCTATAAGTAGGTACACTTGATTTCCTTGCCAAAATACTCGAAAAAATCATGTAACATGTATTTAGGACCAGAGGATATGCTATAAGCTTCTAAATGTCACATCTGATATCCATAATGGTCTTGGACAAAATCACTCAACAGTACTAGTCCTTCTTGATTTCCGTAAGGCCTTCGATGATGTAAGTCACCCTAAATTTCGATCAATTTGTAAAGTTGCCGGATTTCATCTCTGCTCCGGCGTACCTCAAGGATCGGTCTTAGGCCCTCTTCTCATTTCCATCTATATAAACTAATATAAACTAACTACCTTTTATTGCGTATAAAGCTTTTGTGCACACTGATGATCTTCAGCTGTACATTAGCAGACTCATTAGTTTGATCGACAATTATATTACTCGCACCAATGACGACTTACAATACATACAGGAATTCATACTCGATAATATTCTCATACAGAATTAATAAAAACAAGTCTATCTGCATGCCAATATATAGAGGCACTTCCATAACATCTGATTTATCGCCTGTGAACTGTTAAATAATTCACAGCTTGAATTATGTTGATTTAGTTAAGAACTTAGGAACTCAACTTAATTCCAGATTGAGCTGCATTCCAAGAGCTATGATGGGAAACTTATCGATTTCGGACGATTTTTCTAGGAAATTAGCCATGACTGTTACTGTCTAACATTTTAACTACGGACTCGTCATCGATTAACCATACTCAATTACCAGTAATATGTCATAACGCAATTATTTTTGTTGATAGATGAGCTTATGTCGCCTTTTTATAGAAGGAAAAAAACGGCACAATTATAAGACGTGTTGAAAGATATGACTGAGTTTTTCCCTGTGCCATTTTTCTGTTATTTCGTAGCTCATTTTAAATGAGAAAACATTCACCAGCAGAGAGCATACCCTGCCTGCGTAATTGTTTACATTTTTATCTCGAAGCAAAAGCATAGCCATATGAAAAAATATAAAATCGCAGAGGATGTTTCACGGGTGCCCAAAATTAAACCGACAACCTTAATGTGGTTATAAAAACTACCAAAATAGCAATTTTCGTTAGTAGTCCCATGCTTGTAAATAAGTCGTTTTGACACTTAAATTACATAAGATATTCAAAGTCTTAACTACTTATGAATTTACGGACCTTTGAAATAGCTTGTACCCAAGTGTCCATCGCTCTTGCCAGAAGATGTTTCTCTTCAAATCCATAAGGCTTGTACATCAGAGATTTCGCATAACTGCAAAACAAAAAATCATAGAGTTACACGAGAGCACATGCAGAGCTGGGCAAGTACAAAAGAAAAGTACTTAAGTACAAGTACCTAAGGTCTGAGTAGTTAAGCGTAAGTACAAGTACCGCATGTATAAAAAGTATTTGCAACTAAGTACTGAGACCACTAAAATGTACTGAGTACTTTTCCATATTAGCAGTAATATAATGAAGATTATAGAGATTGATATAAGATTAGGATAAGTACCTATTGAACATGTATATATCTAATATAGTAACCACCAGCACTACACGTAGAGTATAAAAGGCACATAAACAGAAGTAATTTGTTACACTTCCAAACCCAAATGATTCTAAAAGCAAGCCTTTTACAAGAAAGCAAACAAAATCTGTTGCGCAGCTTAACTTTTATCGTGTTTTTTTTTTTTATGTGGGCGCGCGGCCAGACACATATTTGAGGGAAATTTTAATGTTACAGTATGCCACTAGGTGGCCCTAGTGGTCGAATACAATACCTCACGCATAAAAATAAAAGTAAAAAATTTCTTGCTAGGCTATATTTCACCTTTATTTTTTATATTACGTATTTTAAATTTTATTTAACAGCTTAAGTTTCGAAAAATTCAAAGAAAAATTAAAAAACATTTTGATGGTGACAGAAATTGCAAGTCATAGTTCTAACTAGAACTAGATGTCGCATGAGATACAAGAGCAGAGACTAAAAATTTTATATGGCTGGGTGTTCCATTCTGAAATGGTCCACAACATTTCATATGATGGATACGTCGAGTGATTCATATTTTGTCTCATCGCCGTATTGAGGAGATTGATCAAACGTATCAAATTGTTCTTAAAGAAATATTTGCTCTCGATATGGTCTAAAGCATGTTGTGGTGCATTCCGGAATGCACTACCCATTTCACAATTTGTATACACTGCTGCGATATCTAGTTATTGTGCCATCTATGATAAAACTAAAAAACAAGTTAGCTGCGCTAGAGATTCTGTTTGCTTTTCTACGAAGGACTAGATTTTTTTTATATAGTTTTAGAAAAATATTTAAGTAAAAATCTTGGTACTTAAGTACAAAACCAAGCCTTAAGTACAAGCAAATAGAAGCAAGTATTTATGTTTAAGTACTAATTAGGTAGTAGTTAGTAATAATATAGTAGTAGAATTTCAAAAGTATTAAGTAATGAAAACGTACTTTAAGTAGTACTTAAGTACTTTTTTACTTAAGTATTGGCCAGGTCTTATCATTAGAGATGCTTGCTTTTTGTTGAATTTAGGACAAATTTTCCTTAAGTTTAAAATTAAACACCAATTATTTGGATGCTAAGATTTATTATTTACAAATGATGTTCAAACTGCCTTCCTTCAGTTGCAACACAAGTTCGACATCTTCTTAAAAAAGATTGGGTTGTCAGACGGACAAATCTTCCGTTGTTAACAAATTCAACTGCTTCCGTAATTCTGATGCTCATGTTTTTGTAAAATTCGGTGGGCTATACTTTTAGGCACTCCTGTGCTTTCCTGGATTGCACGTACCGAAGTACTTGAGTCTTCTTCAACTGCTTGAAGTACTACGTCCTCGTAAGGTAAGGAACTTCTTTCTTCACCATGTACTTGGTTTGGAATTCGGCCCTCTGTGGAGAGTAGACGGTGCACATTTGTAAAAACTGGATGATTTGATTCGCTAGCGTCACTATCTGGCTCACTCGCAGCTTTGGGTACACTTGAATTATTTTTAGTAGGTGAAAAGAAATTTTTCCAAACTGGATTTCTGGAAGAAAACATTTTTTTCCCCGTAATCTAAGAAATAATGTAGCAAGTGTTATACCATTTTAGAATCCTTATTAAATGCGTCAACTTTTAAAGTTACTTGCCAAACTGGCGTAGTACATTTTTTTTTTTCAGTACAATCAGTTAAAGTTGGGTGAAGTATTAATTTCCTATTCTTGGTTCGGAAAAATGTGACATTTACTTCCAAGCTGGAGCAGGTGGCTTAGAATTTAAAACAACAGGTTACATAAGCACTATTCGGGATTACATAAGAAAAATAAAATTGAGAAAAAGTAAAGATTTATAGCAACAGGAGCTAAAAAACCATCACAGGGTGTACATTTTCTCGAAAACAAAATAAATGTCTATAATTTAAAAAATACATGACTTAGATTTTTTTTTATGTTTTTCTGGTAACTAAGGGGCTTTCCAATAAGAGGTGTTATTTTGATATTCAAAGAAAAATGCCATTTTTTGAGATAAATGATCGGATCTTTATTTCATTATAAAGAGAAAGGTATGCCGTTAATAATGGAAAATAACATCAGCCAAATGACCACCACGACCACGCCTACAGGACCATATCCTTTTCATGAAATTTTCCATAACCAAATCGCAAAGTGGCTGCCCTATGTCCTCGATAGCCTCACGAATTCCATCTTTGAGGTCTTGAATCGACGCTGGGCTGTTGGCGTAGACCTTCTCTTTCACGTGGCCCCAAAGGAAGAAGTCGCAAGGTGTTTAGTCACAAGATCTCGGTGGCCAATTGTGATCACCTCTTCGAGAGATAACACGGTCCGGAAACTTTTCCCGTAAAAGATCAATGGTTTCGTTGCTTGTATGGCACGTAGCACCGTCTTGTTGAAAGTAAACGTTGTCCAGATCAATACCATCCAATTCCGGCCATAAAAAATCATTAATCATCTGTCGATAGCGCAATCCATTCACTGTAACTGTTGCTCCAGCCTCATTTTTGAAAAAGTAAGGTCCAATGACCCCGCGAGACCATAAACCGCACCAAACAGTCACACGTTGAGGATAGAGAGGCTTTTCAACAATAACTCTTGGGTTTTCCGAGCCCCAGATGCGAAAATTTTGCTTGTTGACGAAGCCATCGAGGTGGAAATGGGCCTCATCACTCAAGATGAGTTTTCGATGGAATTCCGGATCATTTTCATGCATTTCAAGGACCCAATCAGCAAAGAGTCGACATTGTGCTTGAGTTCTTGTGTTAACTGAACTTTATAAGACTTAAGACCCAAATCTTTATGCATAATACGGTATAATGACGTTTGTGGAAAGCCTAATTCCAAAGAACGACGAGGAATGGACAAACCTGGGTTTTCTCCAACACTTTCGGCTACAGCAGCAATATTCTCGGCTGTTCTTGAGCGACGTGCACGGGTTTTATTCTTCCCATCACTAACTTGTCCCGACAGCTCGAATTTTTCTACCAATTTCTGTATTGCGGTCCGACAAGGTGCTTCACGACGACCCAAAAATGTTCGAGTTTTACGAACCGTCTCTGCCACATTTTCACCATTTTTATAGTGAATTTTAATAATTTCAATGCGTTGCTGAATTGTGTGTCGTTCCATTTTTATTAATGGCGTAGTTTCTACTTATCAAATGTCAAAAAATGACAGCTCCAAAAGTGACATCTACCGAAATAGCGGGCTAATTAAAATAACACCTCTTATTGGAAAACCCGTTATTATGATTTGGACACCCTGTATATGGTTCGAGTCATATTAGCTGCGTTCTTTATTTTGGTTTAGCTGAACTTGTAAAAAAAAAAACCTCTTACGGTACCTACTCCTGAATCTATATTACCATGAAAACATCAAAACATCCTTGAAATCGCTGTTTGAAATTTTAATAAATTTTACTCACCACTAATACTAACTTGGATGCTAGTTAAAAGTCAGACAGGAAGAATAACTGCTCTCACGGAAATGAAAGTTGTTAAAAAAACAAGGCTTTCATCATCTGTCCCAATTATTTTGTATTTTTTAAATGTACAAATATTACTTTATGATACGCGATAACTTCACCCGGAAAAATGTTATTATTAATACAAACAAAATATAATTACTAGGCTGGGCATCCTTGAATTCTTAAATATTCTAAATACTAATTAGAATAATCATTCACATTCAATAACATAAGAATTTAATGTCGACATTGATCTGCTTTCAGTTCTCAATCAAAACGAAACAATCTACCAATTAAACAATATTCATTATCGAACACAGAATATGGAGCTTGATTGTATTTTAAGGCAAATATCACGCCCATTTCGTCAATGCCGATTAGTTTTATTTTGACGGCTTCGGTCGACTACGATTTTGATTAAATAAAGAAACATGACGACACCGTGACCGATTCGTTTCTTATCAGGTCAAGAAGTGTCTGCTAATGCTGGTATCTCGTATTTTTCCCATGTCTCTACTCGATAGATATACATACATAGATAAATCGAAGTAGCTTAGCTTGTATTTTTTAGTTTATATATATATAAAAACTTAAAATCACCAAGTCACTCCCTGTGATCTAAGTAGTTGTATAAATACGGAACCGGAAATAAAAATGCGTGATTATATATATCTGCGCATGCGAATGCGCGCGACTTGTAAAAGGCAGGCGCGATCTGATTAACGACAGAGATGTGTTACCACGCGCATGTTTGCTTCACTTTAATGACTTTCTCTTCTCAAGGACAATGTGGCAAACTATCAAGGCTTGTGCTTTGTCTTTTTACAAATTCTGACTGTAATAATTGGAAGCATAAAACCGGTATTTATCGTGTAGTCATTATTTCAGGTCACCTCACTGGTTTGTTTTTCCTGAGGACCCAACTGAATCAGAAACATATTATATATAATGTAGGTAAATATGTATACATATGTATGTATCAAAACAGCTTGCTTTCATATCAGAAATTATATTTATTCAGCTCTTGAAATCTTTATAACTAGTTAAAACCGGCTTGCTCGGGTAGAGGTGTGTCCCAAAATAAAGTAAACTCGATGAGTTCGAGCAACCAGAATTTTTCCTCTTATAATTTATTTTGAATGGATCAATGAACTGGTGTTGCCAGAATTTTATTAGTTTTTTTGAGGAAGTATTTCGTCAAGACAGAGGTAGATTTATTTTTTTTACTTATCCTGACCTAGTTAAATAAAAATTCAAATTAATGGACCTTTCACTCGTATGTATGTAATATTCCTACTTATACATATGTAAACAAAACCCACAGAAAAAAATGCATAAACTTAGATATCTATGTCCACTGAAATTTTGCTTGATATTCAAAAAAAAATTTATTTATGTATTTCAAAACAATTAATTTTTAATTCCTTTCTAAATTAATTCTAATATTGGAAAGGTTGAATTCTTTTCTAATTCATAATTTCCAGTCAATTCGCGTCCATTTAAGGAATTTCCATCCTTACAAGAAGGATTTTTAGTAGAATTTACTTAATGTCGATGTTTAAACTTTTGTAATACAATAGTAAAGCTGAATATTTATCTTTTAATTTAAATTAAAAACTGAAAAACATTTATGTAGTATGCATAATAATTAAAAATATCAGTATATGCAGAAATCACCAGTTGGCGTCCAGTCTAAGTCAGTTTGCGTCCACCAAGGTGCCAATTCGCTTTCAGGTTAAAAATAATAAAAAAAAAATATAAAAACTGATTTTGTATGGGGATGTTAAATAAATGTCGTTTTGAAAGCTACGACTTTATTACGTGCTCGTTATTCCTGATTTGAAAAGCCATTAAAAAATAATAAGTTGTCATATAATTCAATGTAACATAACATTCTTCAGATTAAAACTAACTCAGTTCAAATTGGGTGTTTTTTACATAATAGTATCTTTTAAATTTAATTTAAGTAAAAGGAACAAATCAAGAAGGAATTATGTAACAAAACGGAATTCAACGTTATATAAATTAGAATAATAAAGCTCTTGGTCTCTCCTCTCCACTTTTATTATATGGATTGACAGTTTTTGATCTGGTCACCTAGATGGTTTTACATCTGTAGCTCACCCTATAAATGCCGGTGTGCCCAAGGCTCTATTATCTCTTCATCTTTCCTCTTAATTTTCATTAATGATTTGCTTTTCCTTACTTTCACCATATCCAATCCATATAGTTTTGCCGATGACAGTACCTTGTTTCGTTTACTCCTTTGATACTTTTGCGGACTTCGAGGGAATGTCACATGTGTTAAACAAAATTGAATGTTTAGATAATTGAACAACGTTTTTGACAATATCCTCGCTCGTGTAAAGTGATCGAGTCGAACTCCATGCGCCTAAAATCCAAAGCTATTTCATTTCTTTAAAACAAGATCATCACGTTTCTTAGTTGAAAAAATTAACATCTGCTGGTTGTAGCATATGTGTGGTGCTAGGAGGAAGTGTATATAAAATTATCCCGTTTGCCTGAAAATCTAGCATAGCTCCAATGTTAAATGGGATTTCTGGTCGTCAACAAAAATGCTGACATGTTTTTGTAATTAGCCATGTAATTATTTACCACATTCGCGATATATTTTCATGCAGCCTGACTTAGAATGAATTAAAAACACGGGTCCTGGTATGGCTATTGACTATATTCCTAGGTGCTCGTACGTGGGAGAAAAGAACTGTTCTTTAAAATATGTCTCCTGCATACATCTCCTTTATATAATTTTGCAGCTCATCTAACCAATTTCGAATAACCTCTTCAGAAACAGTATTTTTGGCTTCGGTTAAGCCTTCGGGAATTAGCTGTGCTACCTTTGGATTGCATTTCAGGAAAAGTTCATACTACATTTTCGCCCTGGTCGACCATTTTCGAAGGATGTATTCGTGTCATCGCCTGCTAATTTTTTGGGTTCTGTACCCGTACTAAGCCTCTGCTGTTTGTCTGTCTGTCAGCGGGTTGTATCTCATGAACCGTAATAGATAGACAGTTGAAATTTTTACACAGTGTGTATTTCTATTGCCGCTATAATAACACATAATAAAAATAAAATTAAAAATTAAAGGGTGCCCACATACAAGAACCATGATTTTTTCGTTGTTTTTTGTTCGACCTTAACAATCGCTGTATCTCATGAACCGTAATAGGCAGACTGTAGAAATTTTCACAGAGTGAGTAATACTATTTCTGCTATAACAACAATATAATAAAATAAAAAGTAAATGTTGTTAAATGTTGTACGATGGTACGGAACACTTTGTTTGAGTCCGACTCGCACTTGGCCGGTTTTTTTTTTAACTATGTTTAAAAGGCTATCAGGACTTAATGGAAACCCACATTTGGCTAACGACTCACACCACTTAACTAGTTTTTTCTTCGGTTTCCGTTAAAATGTTTTATCGTACAAACTTTCCTACGCCTTCCGGATATCTTTCAGACAATTTATCCTGTAATGATATTTTTTGGAATATTGTATTTGATTCTAATAGAAAATTTTCCTTGTCAAATGTCCGACAGTACGTCATTTGGTGTTTTAGCAGTATATCCTTTCATATTTCCTTATATGTAATATACATTAAATCAGAGTAATTAATGAAGAGCTGAGTAACGACATTAAGGCACCTTATCAAGAGTCCTCTTGCTGGCTTTCTGCAACGTTTTGTCCTGAATGCTTACATAACTATGTTGATTATCATTTTAAGGTGGGAATTCCAGATAAGCTTGCTGTCCAGAATTACTCCTAAATCTATGTTTTTTTTTTTAAATATTCTAGTGAAAGTCCAATTAATCTAGGAGCTGGGGACTGAAGGCTCCTTTTCCTGGTGAAAGGGACTATCACTATCTTACATGTGTTTATTGATAGCCCCATATTCTAGCACCATCTAGTGACTATGTTAAAGGCAGTTTACATAAGCTCGGATGAAAGCTGGTTCAAATTTCTCTTTAACACAAAGAACAATATCATCATCATACTCCTGTGCCTTAAAGTTGGCTCTTGAAGTACAACCACAATCAAGAGCCATAACAGTGGTATTAAAACTTCGGCTTGTGAGCAGCCTCTAGTGGCACTGATTTTGGGGATTCGCCGGTTAACGTAATTTAACGTCAATTAATTAAAGCAGGATGTCATTCTAATTCCTCATAGTCTATGCCAGTTAGCAAGTACACCGCCATCACAAAGACTCGTTAGCTTCAAATTCTTGACCATGAACTATTGCGACTGAATGCAAGTGCCAACTACTCAACTTCCAGCCGCCCAAATTTGGATACATGTGTGTGTTTAATTTTGCCAAAAAATCGTGATCAACACTCTAGGTGCCTTCCTGTACATTGAGGGGGCTTTCAATAACGTGAAGACGGTGGTTATATATAATGGAGAGAGAAGGGTGAGAGTTGATAAGGGTCTATGTGACTGGATCAACTTAATACTTCTCAGTAGAAAGATTAGCTCCTGCTCAGGTGACGTCATAGTGTGAAGAGCAGCCTATAAAGGTACACCGCAGGGAGTGGTACTATCACTACTCCTATGGCTACTGGTAATGGATGAAATCCTCAGCAAATTAGAGAGAGAGGGATGACATATGCATCCTGGTAACTGGCAAGTTTCTCTCTACTATTAGTGAAAGGCTCGAGTACGCCCTGCTTAAGCTGGATAACTGGCCAATAATAGTGAATTGAGGGTAAACCCCTCGAAGAAGAAGCTGGTGCATTTAACAAGAAGGAAGCGGGTCCAAAGCTTCAGACTTCCAATCCTGCGTGGAGAGGATCCTACTCTCTCCAGTGAACCAAAGTGTTTGGGAATCATACTCGATTCCAAGATAAGCTGGAAGGTTAATCTAGAAGAACGCATGAAGAAGGCCAGTGTGGCCTTCTGCACGGGCAAGAGAATATTTGGCAGAAATTGGGGATTAAAGTTGTACGGTGTATGTACACATCCATAGTTCAGCCCATCCTCTGCTACGGCTCCTTGGTCTGATGGACGGCACTGACGAGGAAATGTAACCAGGAGGTGCTGTCAAAAATCCAGAGGGCTGCTTGTGTGGGAATAACTAGATGTCTGCGCACCACGCCCACGGCAGCACTGGAGGTCATGCTTGACTTACTGCCTCTGGACCTCTACTGCAGAGGTGTAGCGGCAATTAGTGCTGTCAGGCTGAGGGCGGGGGTTTGTTGGATGAAGAGGGGTGTTGGGCACTACAATATACTCCAGAAGATAGACTGTAGTTATTGCAGGGAGAAACAGACTACCAAGTACCAATCTTTACTTTTGGTGGGGGTGCCAATGCAATTATGTTTACCAGGAGTGACTGGGATGAGAAAGAGTTGGTCGTAGCATCCGATGTTTCTATTTTTACGGATGGTTCCAAGACAAGTGCGGGCGCAGGGGCTGGAGTGTACTCCAGAGGTCTACACGAGTTCTTTAGACTGCCTGACAAATGCAGTGTATTTCAGGCAGTACTCGCAGCGATTTATCAGGCGGAAACATTGGTATCTATGTGCAGAGCGCCTTCAACGGCACATATGCATATGCGCGCCATCAAAGCGCTGGATGCTGTGCTGATAAAATCAAAATTGGTGCAGTTATGCAAGACTAGCTTTAAGGTATTGACTACAAGGTACAAGGTGACCCTATGCTGGGTACCTGGCCATAAAGATATCGCAGGCAATGAGATGGCTGGTGAGTTGGCCAAAAAAGGCTCTGAGGAAATCATCAGGGGCGCCTATCAAAAGGCAAGCTTCCGGTGGACCAACAGGGATACTTGCCGTATTGCGAAGCCTGCATATGACAGGCAAAAGACAAGGGAGCTGCTTAATGGCAGCAGAACAAACACCAGGAATCTAGTAGGGGTCCTTACGGGTCACTGGGCCATAGGTGCCCATGCTAGAAGACTGGGGATAGCGGCGAACAATTTCTGCAGGAGTTGTAAGGACTCGGAGGAAATCGTATCCGCCCAACACGTTCTTTTCCAATGCCCCGCTCTGATGAATAAAAAATGTAAGCTAGGGTAGCTACATTTTTGCAGGTCTCGGGGAGCTGCAAAAAAAAGAATTTAGATATATCCTGAGTTTTCTCAGAGAAACAAGATGGATCCAGGTAAAGAGTCTTGGAGATATCTTGAGTTCCCTAAGGGAAGCAGGATTGATCTGGGGCGACTTGAAAGGTTATCCCATGGTGCCTAGGGGCACAATGGACCCACTAGAGGTCTAAGTGATGTAGGCTAGTTGTCTTGCGGCACCCATCTTACCTAACCTAACCTATCAAAAATTAAATTTATTTTTCTCTCTCTAGTAATATCAATTTTTCAATTCTTTTCTTGAAATATCTTGTTTGTGTAATGGTAATGGTGGCCAATAATAAATAATATTATTTGATCTTCTTTCTGTATTATCTGAATAATTTCAAATAACAGCCGGTTGGTAATATAAACCAGGCGAGCACCGACGGAGGGATGAATGAACGGGGCCAGTCCAACCCAAGAGGTCAGTTTTTCTTCAGCATTATTTAAAAACAAGTAAAAAAGCTAGAATTGGTCTAAGACCAATTCTTAGGATACCCTAGATGAATGCCCGTATTAAATTTCGTATGGTCACCGATCTATTCAAGTATTGATTTTGAAGTTGTTTTTCGCATATATTTCTAGAACGGTTTGTCGCACAGACAAAATGATTATAACCAATTTTATAGGATTTCATATTCTGCAGAAGTTTTTAGTACCATAAAAATTCCTTGGACTGATCGTTTTCAAAGTATACGTAAAAAACCGAAATTTTTATATGGCAGCACCAAGAAAGAGTTGCCCGATTTAGTCCATTTTTGACATTTTATTTGCTAATGTAGTAAAAACATCATGTGCGAAATTTCAGCTCTCTACGTCGACGCGTTCTCAGGCAGTGACCAAATATATAGCGGAAAACGAAATTTTTATATGGCAACCCCACGAAGGAGTTGCCCGATTTGGCTCATTTTCGAACTTAATTTTACTTTTTTTTTTTTAAGTCTGTGTACAAAATTTCAGCTCTCTAAGTGTACACGTTCTCAAGTTATCGTGCGCACAGACGGACGGACGGACGGACGAACGGACGGACGGACGGACGGACATGCAAAAATCGAAATAACTTTTAATATTATGAATGGGTGTCCAATCCATTTTGCTCTACCATCATTATTTCGAGGTGTTACAAACGGAATGACAAACTTAGTATACCCCTATGATTTCATCTAGGGTATAATCAGGAATAAAATGTAATCTGCATATTATTGCAAAGTCCGATAAAATAAAATAAAACCGTTAAATATAAAATATGAATACGATTAGCAGTCAACATTCGGCGACATGCGGCAGACGCGGAACGGTACCCAACAAACATTTTCAGACTTGTCTGATCTATAGAACGTGATTTTTTAACTGAAAATAGTTTATGAATTCCTTGCTCATTTCGACGTCATTTAGACGTAAGTTTTCTAGTAAACTAGGACATGCTGATCAAATTTTCGTTTATTATTGACCCCTTTCCAGCGACGTCCTTTTTACGTCAATATTTGAAATTTTAAGAAAATCGAGTTTAGTTTCCGTCAAATATAGACTTCGTTTTGACTGGCACTATTTAAATCGACATATGACGTTTTTCAGGAATTCAAGTTGGTATAAGTTTAAATAATGTAATCGGAATTTGATCACAAAATGACCGACCATGCATGTATTATACAGAAATATATGAAAGAACGTCATTTAATGACTTAAAATAGACCCAGATTTAACAGCGTTTTGCCGTCTTTCAGACGTAATCCTATAGTTAACCCTCTAGAGAGCCTAATATTACAAATTTGTCCATTGTTTTTAACCTCTTTTTGATATCTTATATTTGCCGTCTTTTTGTCGTCATTTTTGCTATTGCATAGGCACGCGTTGTCTATTTCTCGTCAGTTTTGGACTGCATTTGAAAGTGGCGCTGCTTGTCGTCATTTTCACGTCATTTCTCGATTTTTAGTAGCTTCGTGGAAGGACGACAATTCAAGACTTGCATTAGTCTTGTTCAAGCAACAGTATGGGCAACAATTCTATGTTTTTTTGAAGCTATGCATTTTGGATACATCGTTTTATTTCAATGTTTTTGTGAACGAAAATTCAACGAAATCATTGAAAAATGATTTTCTCGATAAACAATGTAAAAAATTAATAATTTCTTCCGAATAATAAAGAAAATTTCTCTACTTTTTAGTTTAATGTCTATTGGAAATATTCGTCGCTCCAGAGTAAAAAAGTGAGTTTTTTCATTAAGCGTTTTTGTCTTTCGATGTGCCAACTAGAGGTCATTTTGTATTAATAATTGGTGGCTAATATGACGACTTTATTTCCATCTGAAGACGTGTTTCACGTGTTATAATGATGTCTTCTGGGCAACCAAAATGTACTCATTCAGTTAAATTTTGGAGGTTATTTTGGTGGCTAATTTGACGACTTGATTTCCGTCTGAAGATGTGTTTTTCATTGTACATTGTCGACAGGTCGACGTCAAAAATGTTCGATTTAACCAAATTTTGATTTTGATCACTTTTCAATTTAAGTAAAGGGTTTTCCAATAAGAGGTGTTATTTTAATTAGCCCGCTATTTCGGTAGATGTCACTTTTGGAGCTGTCATTTTTTGACATTTGACAAGTAGAAACTACGCCATTAATAAAAATGGAACGATATACGATTCAACAACGCATTGAAATTATTAAAATTCACTATAAAAATGGTGAAAATGTGGCAGAGACGGTTCGTAAAACTCGAACATTTTTGGGTCGTCGTGAAGCACCTTGTCGGACCGCAATACAGAAATTGGTAGAAAAATTCAAGCTGTCGGGACAAGTTAGTGATGTGAAGAATAAAACCCGTGCACGTCGCTCAGGCACACCAGAGAATATTGCTGCTGTAGCCGAAAGTGTTGAAGAAAACCCAGGTTTGTCCATTCCTCGTCGTTCTTTGGAATTAGGCATTCCACAAACGTCATTACACCGTATTTTGCATAAAGATTTGGGTCTTAAGGCTTATAAAGTTCAGTTGACACAAGAACTCAAGCCGGCCGATCATCAACAACGTCGAGTCTTTGTTGATTGGGTCCTTGAAATGCATGAAAATGATCCGGAATTCCATCGAAAACTCATCTTGAGTGATTAGGCCCATTTCCACCTCGATGGCTTCGTCAACAAGCAAAATTGTCGGATCTGGGGCTCGGAAAACCCAAGAGTTATTGTTGAAAAGCCTCTCTATCCTCAACGTGTGACTGTTTGGTGCGGTTTATGGTCCCGCGGGGTCATTGGACCTTGCTTTTTCGAAAATGAGGCTGGAGCAACAGTTACGGTGAATGGATTGCGCTATCGACAGATGATTAATGATTTTTTATGGCCGGAATTGGATGGTATTGATCTGGACAACGTTTACTTTCAACAAGACGGCGCTACGTGCCATACAAGCAGCGAAACCATTGATCTTTTACGGGAAAAGTTTCCGGACCGTGTTATCTCTCGAAGAGGTGATCACAATTG
The DNA here is from genome assembly GCA_963924295.1 of Dioctria rufipes. NCBI lineage: Eukaryota > Metazoa > Arthropoda > Insecta > Diptera > Asilidae > Dioctria > Dioctria rufipes. The sequence goes on along the minus strand of OZ002745.1, from coordinate 24,614,953 downwards.
GCCACCGAGATCTTGTGACTTAACACCTTGCGACTTCTTCCTTTGGGGCCACGTGAAAGAGAAGGTCTACGCCCACAGCCCAGCGTCGATTCAAGACCTCAAAGATGGAATTCGTGAGGCTATCGAGGACATAGGGCAGCCAGTTTGCGATTTGGTTATGGAAAATTTCATGAAAAGGATATGGTCCTGTAGGCGTAGTCGTGGTGGTCATTTGGCTGATGTTATTTTCCATTATTAACGGCATACCTTCCTCTTTATAATGAAATAAAGATCCGATCATTTATCTAAAAAAATGGCATTTTTCTTTGAATATCAAAATAACACCTCTTATTGGAAAACCCTTTACAAAGGACGGTCTATTGTATGTACTATTGACCAGACGATGTTTGTTGGGGTATGATCCGACCCTGAAGGCGAGACACTATATTTCATACAGTAGGACAACTTAGAGTAAACCACTGAAAAGTTTATTTCGAAAACTACTTATAAAAAAAATATCACAATTTCTCCCATAATCCCATAAGAGGGGAACTATTGAGTATGATACGGAAGGAAATCGGCGAAAAGTAAGTACCTAGTTGCCGCATTTAGTGTTAGTTCGTGTTGATCCATCTCAAATTTTTATATTTTTTTCGCTTTTTGTTGCACAGAACGGCCATAAGATATAAAACTTCTATCTACTGTTTCTTCTTCCCCGGTACTAAATAATTTGTATATTTCTTAACTTTTTACACACCACGTTGATTATCTTTTTATATTATGTGGCATGGGACAAAAAGCAAATTTACTTCTTTTAATGGTGGGAAAAACATACTTAATTACGAAATTTACAGAATTTATTGGCATTGGTACTAATCACACATTTAGAGAAATAACGCCCCAGCAGCTATCACTGATCACCCAGACGACCAAAATAGATTTTGCCTTTTTTGCATTCCGTATTTAAAAAAATGGTTTATGATTAATTTATTGAATATAAAGAAAACGGTGACTTTATGGTCCATGCCGAGATTTACCAGATAAAACTTAAAATTCAAGACCTTCAAAGAAATCAGTTCTTAAGTGCTTAGATGGGTATAGGACGCGATTTTAGAATCCTATTTTTCCGACCTTTCTTTGGACCGGAACACCAACATTTTTCTCTCCTCCCTTTGTTCGAAAAACTGAAAATTTCAGAATTTCAACTTAGTTGCCTACATTTAGGCATTTACAGAAATTTTTCGTATTCTAGGTACTATTGACCCTACAAAAGTGTTATCAAACGCACGTCAATGTTCAAAAAGGATCATAGGGCGATTTACCTATTATCCATTGCTTTTTTTTTATATTATTTGATAGGTTTAGTAAAACTAGCTCTACTGATTTTCTTTTTTGATAAGCAATTTAGTTGGGACTTGGGAATACTCTGTGAGCGCCCCTTTCCTGATGTGCCTTTCAATGGTTTGCCCTATTGTTTTTAGAACAAACGAAGATAACTAATGGGACGGTATGACTTATTTCGTAAATGTTAAAGTATTGTCATATACATACATATCATGAAGACGTTATTCATAAAATAGGAAGAAAAATACCGGTCCTTCCCTTACCTCCTTCATACCTATATTGATATATTGATTTGAGCAGAATACTTCATAGTATGTGCGAGTTGCAATAGTGTGGAAAATGATAAGTAACAGGTCTTGTTCTGAGGAACCACCAAACTCTACTGTAATACGCTATTGCACACTGAAGCTCTGAAAGCATTAAATATATGCAGCGTTTTATTTGCATCTGTTAGTTGAACTGGAATGGAAAATGGGAAGAAGTCGCAATCTAATCACAAACACATCCCAAACACAAAGTGTGTAACTTTTTTTTTTCTGGAGGAGCTCTTACATGGCTACCCCAAGGTAAGCTACCAAAAATTGACCATAATGACAATGCCAAATATAAAGGCATCCTTCGTGTACAGTAATCATGTTTTTGGGGCAATAGTTTTGTCATACAGTTAATCATGTAACGATTATATGCCGAGTTAAGCAACTGTTTTGAAAGTGAAGTTGTTTTATTAACATGGGGAGTTTTCAGAGATGAAACAATTTAACTTTTTTATTTATTTATTCTGTAACAATTCGTAGTGTTGTGCAAGAAAAGATAGTATTCTTCCAAATTTTTCCCCCTAGATTTACTAATTATAAGTGAACTGAATTTGTTCTCTGCGACTTTTAAGCTTTTGGTTGAATAATATTGAGAAATATGCAAATGATATCCTAATCAAAGAGAATGGGCTGGATATGGTCCTATAGACTTTCTAAAGGACCTTAACCTTGAGTGGTTTCTATGATTCAACGTCACGAATCCCCAATCCAAGGCTTTGCTTCAGTTTTTTTAATCGTATATTCTCTTTTCTCTATGGTAAGCGATTAACTCGCAGTAATTTTCCTAATTGTTGGGCTGCCATCTGTCGCTTATTATGAAAGGCGTACCATATTGGGATCCTGTTCATACAACTTCGGGTTGACGTCGCTGCTTATGATGAAAGTTTTCGTGTAATGCTATATAAATCCTACAAACGTTCTTTGTCTTCCATAGAGTCCAATCTAGTTTTTGTTAAAAGAAAGATAGAAGGATTATAGGTAATAGCAAGTTCTAGAAAATGCGAAAGAAACTAAACAGAACCAAGTCAAGGTGGGACTCGAAACTAAGTACTACTCCTGGAATGGTAAAGCTGCGATAAGCGTGCTGGGCCCTGAATTTTGCCTTAATTGAAAATTTTCTAACACTAGGCAAGCGAATGAAACATCGTTTTCCTTAAAATTAACAATATAATTACAAATTTATAAATATCAAGTATAGTATGATTTGTTTCTTGTTACTAATATTCACAGGTAACCAAAAGTAAAGACAAAATTAAAAAGTGGAAACATCGCAAAAAATAAAGGGAAATGTAAATGAAATTTAATCGTTTATGGAACTTGAGATTATATTACGAAGCAATTCTTGGCCTTAGAAATAGCCTCCTATATTAAACTCATTTGTTGGCTTTGCTTTTGCACTACTAATATTTAGGTATTACTTAGAAATCTATTTAACATTATAATATTGCAACAGTGGATTGTACGGCGTCCTGGAGAATCGTTCTGGTTGTACGTCAGCTCTTAAAATCACAACACCCGATGGATTAACTTTGACTTTAATTTTTGTTTGTGGACTCAAAATTCCATAGTCAACATCCTCGTACAAATCCTTTAAAAATTTAAAATTTATTATATTTTCTGGTATTTTTTTTTCTTTTCTATAATTAAATATACAAACCTCAACTCGATATCCAGTTGGTGATGTTAATCCCAATTCTCTTAGTGTTACTGCTACATCTGAAGGTGTACCATCAGTTCTACGATTAACGAATGCAATTGCATATGAGTAATAGGTTTGATAAATGGGAGCAATTGGTCTGGACCATATTTCAATTCCTTTATGCTTGTAGATACGACGACCTTGAATTCCAAGAGGATCTTGATCGACAGAAATAATTTTACGATTTTGTAAAATAGCTTTAAACTCTGGACGAATTGTTCTTAAATCGACAGACATTAGAAGCGGAGCTGCTAATATTGCCCAAAGTGCCATTTGTGTTTTTGATTGTTCATAACTCAGACCGAAATTTCCAATTATTAACTAAAATATAAATAGTAAGTCAATTAAATTGTCATTCAATTCATGTTTTAACAAACTCACCATATCAGGATCATTCCAATGACCAGGTCCAGCATTCGGTGCAATCACATCTTGATTATTTCCATAGTAATCAATTATACTCTCCACAGATGCCCATGAATCCTGAATATCATCATAATTTCTCCACATATTGCAATGTTCTATTATCGAAGAATAATTCGGACTGATGCCAGCATATATTTGATATACTGGCCAACTGCATGAATAAATCATTGCTCGTCCTGTATTATTCAAATGTCGTCCAAATTCTGGATATCCAGAATCCATATCAATCGGTAGTGAATAACATCCATCAAGTTTTACATAATCCACTTCCCATTCGGCAAATAGTTCAGCGTCTGATCGTAAGTATCCAATTATTCCTGGATATCCTGCGCATGTGTAATTACCAAAATCTTCGTATATTCCGAATTTCAGTCCGCGAGCATGTACCTTGAAATTAATTATAAAATTAATAATTATATTTTAATGAAATGACGTATAATCTGTTCAAATACTAACATAATCTGATAGTGATCGCATACCGCTGGGGAATCGTCTACGATCAGCCACAAGTTGACCTTGGGGTCCTCGAGACTTCTCCAGCCAACAATCATCAACATTAATATATTCGTAGCCAACAGCTGCATATCCCTCAGATATTACAAGATCAGTCATTGTACGAAAAAGATTTTCACTGCAAATAATAGAAAATAAAACAATTTTTTTTTTAATTTATTTCAATTGGAAATTTGTGCTAAAAATTAATATATTTACTGATATTAAAGTTATTGAGTAACTAATTGCAAGGAAAATCAAGTAAAGAAGGTGATTGAACAGTTTGAAAACAAATGTAAACATGACAGTATAAAAAATGTAAACAATAAATTAAAAACAGAAAAACATTCTTAACTAAAATTCCAAGCTTTTGATTCGTGAGGCTTGGTTAGGTGACGAGTTTTTTTTTGAATTTCTTTTAATAATAATTTTCCAGTCCACATTTGTTTGAAAAATTCTAAGAAATTAAAAATAAATTTGCGTAAAAAAAGACAATTTTTCTTTTTTTCTTCCTAAGAAAAAAATCGAAGTGTTCCACATGCATCCCACACACAGATTATAGATTTGCCAAAAACCCTGCTAAACACGATTGGAAAATCTGAGAAATTTGCTGCCTTCTTCATTCATTTCACATCCTGGAAAATTGCCTTTTTTTACCTTTTTCTCGGCAACCGCGAAAAATTGTTTGATTTAAATGATTTATTCATGATCCTTGAGCCCGTCCGCGTCGCTTGAACGCCCAGTACAAAATCATTTGCAAAAAATTTTCATTTTTCAATTTTGTGAGCAATGGGTAAGAGAGTTTGGTCAAAAATTGGTGTTTTTTCTCGTGAACTAGGGTTTTGACGGGGGTTAAAGGTACTCAAAGATGCAGGCGAGTTACAGGAGAGGGGCAGGGTCGAAAAATTTTTGTGAAAAACCCAAGCTTTCGTGCGAAAACAGTAAAATAAATTTGAGGAACATAAAATGGTGTGGAAACTGGAACGTTTTGAGTAATCAAAGAAATTCATCAGCCGGCACAGTTTGAGGAACCCTGTAAACAAAAATCAATATCAAATAGCTCCTAAATATATGCAAAAGAACACTTTTGTCTGAAAGTATACGAAATATGGAGTGCTTTATTAAAAATGAAAGAATGCAAAAATTCAAACATTTTATTTTTCTTAATTTTTTCAAATAATAGAAATACTTGTTGGCGATTTAGGAATCAAAAGCATCTACTATTTATCAAGATGAGAGACACGAGCAGTATTTTCGTACAATAGGCACGTTTTTGGTTGCATCACTTGATTACCAATAAACAGAAGCATTAAATGGTGTCCCATAGTCGCAAACTGGTGATGAATTTTAACTGCAGTTTCAAGTTTTGCGCAAATGTTTCAGATTTATTCCATCGCCGGGTTGTTGAGAATTTACACTGCTAAACTAAGCAAACACTACTGGCGTATAGATATAGCACTGATACCAAATGTGAAAAGATAATTTCCATCGATTTTTTACTAGCCTTTACTGTTCAATACTCTCCAAATTTACCTCGTATTTTCAAACTAGGCGTAGTTTATACATAATTCAATGATATCTTTTAGAAAAATAACAATATTTTCTACTAATTAAATATAATTGAGCGTCATTGGAATATACATATATAAACTTAGACAACCTTAATTTGACAAGTAATTAATAATTAAACTGAATGACATAGGTTCTAATATAGAGCCTTAATGTATTCCGTATTATAAAAGCCGTAAGGCGTTTGAAATATATTGGACGTATGAAATTATATATCAAACCAAATAGCTGATTTACTAATTGTAACAACAAAAGATGTAAGAAATATTTTAGTCCATCGATCCTGACTGTTCTCTACTCTACCCGTCCTACATCAGATCTAGAATCCTTATACCGGGTAGACTTGCGGCTTTAAATTGAGATATTGATATTGCATTTATGTCATATTGCAGTAATAGAATTTCAGAGACACACTTGCGGTTTACGATACTTAGAATTAATTAAAGAACTTATATTTGATTTGTTATATAATTTCTCATTTGACTTAAGAAAGTTCCGCGCACGTACAAAATGCAAGCTAATATTGTGAAATAGCTTGTCTATATGGAAAATAAAAACGAAATGAACACTTCAACTTGACAAGTGTCAAATATTAAATGTCAGAAAAAGTTGCAGTATAAAATTCGGCTCTAAAAGGTTCGTGTATTAAATGATTATGGTTTATAACTAGGGTCAGATTGCAGCAAACTTTCTATACCGCGAAATTTTAAGCATTTTCAATATTAAGTTCCAATGTTCTATGTACATATACTGAGTGATCGATTGTATACAAAGTTGTTTCTCAGTATATAGAGACACATTTGCGGTTTAGTGCAAACTGCAATATTCAAACCACAATTATGTCTCCCGTATTAGATACATTAGATAGCATACAAAAAAAAAAAGAAGGTTCAACTAATTGTCAACGGAGCGATAACATTCTTCCATATCAACTCGTTTGAGATGCCCTTCAATTAATTGTTGTTATTTCTATTGTTAATATTCTGATGGATTTTTTGGTCAGATGCCTTACTGTAAATTGCATCCATCCATCCATTCAAAATATACAATGAAATTTCGAGATACTCTCTTATGCCAAGCTATAGGACACTGTGGAAGAGATTACCATCCTCTGTTTTTCCTCTCACATACAATATGCGATAGTTCAAAAACGACATCAATTTGCATTTCTGTATCACTCACTCCATGTTTTCTACTTAATCTAAAACCTTATTATTGTTATTATTTATTCCCGGAGATAATAATAGATTATAAACAAAACTCCAACTAATTCAAAACGTTATCAAAAGTAATAAATCGCACATTTATGAGACTTTGGGAGGCACGAATTCAAAATATAAATTGTCGTGATTTGGTTAAAAAAAAACATAAAACTTGTCTAAAATGGAATTCGTTCATCAAAAACAGTCTAAAAATTTAATTTTATAATAAAAACGTGCACTCAAATTTATTCAGTGATCAACACAAGTCGATAACGAGCTTACATCATTCGTTCGTGTTACAATTGTTATCCTGAATTGCGTGAAAACAATATACCTTTCCATTGTTAAGAAAAGCATACATAGTTAAAGCAGTCTGGATGTGATATAAATTCCAAAAAAGTTGGCATGTCTCGGGTAGATACTTGTATATTTATCTAAATAATGTCATCACGCACAACAAACACAAGGTGCTTTTAACTAGTTTGGTGTTTGCGGTCGACATAACGTTTGGTTGCCATCTTGAATTTAACGAGGATGATTTATAAGAAAACTGACAAGATCATTGAATAGTTTTATCACTTTTACTTTTACATTGGACACAATAAATTAAATGGTTGGAGGATTATCAGATAATACTACATCTCAGTTGAGTTGCTTATATTTACGCGCTGTCGTCGTTTTATTTTACCTCTTCATTTATCTTGTTTTCTATCTATGCGCGCATAAAGATAGAGCAAAATATACAATAAAAAAAAAAAGAAAAAACTTCCAAGTACGTTGAAAATGACTGACTATAATGTATCTTACTTATTATCTTAAAAATGGCCATTTTTTATTGTCTTGAATTGACTTTGCATAATTTCCCGCCATTACAAGGTTGATTAGCTCGTCGCCTAGCATTTTAGTTCTTACGTTGGACCGCAATATGAAAACCGCACAAACACAAAGCAAATTATTCATATTTCATTGATGTAAAAAAATGTATATATATATAAAAAAAAAGAGCAGAAAAACAATAAAATTTTTGTTTTATATTACAATATTCGTTTGTGTTCTTCTTTTCGAGTTTCTCGTCAGTTTCATAATTCAATTATATTCAGTTCAATTAATTCCATATTTGCTGGGTTAGCGGTACAATAAGTCTTAATAAACCATATACATAAATAGATTTGCTGTGCTCTGTTGTATCACGTGTAGGATAGAGTAGGACACAAAAGAATTCTCCAATAGAACAAGGTTTTTTATTTTGAGTAATACGCTACTAATTTCTTTTCACTCATTCTCAAATGAAAAATTTAGAAAATTTGAACACATAGCGATCGCAGCGCCATAAAACATTTAAGTGAAGCAAACTTAACCGCGATGGAACAAAATGTTCTCTTCAATATATGTACATAGGTGGTTGTCTCACTTTAATGTCTGGTCTGGAACAAAATCACAAACGTGTAGACAAATTGTATTCTTGGAAGGAGATTGCTAGCTAGCCCCAACACTGCATTTCATCTTTGAATCGTTAGTGAAAACCAGTAATCGAATGAAATTTTTTTTAATTTATGAATGGCGGTTTAGGAGAGATAAAAATAAGATTTTATCCGATTTACCAAGAAGAAAGGGCAATTAAATATTTCCGACTTGGTTAGGTTAGGCTAGGTTAGGTTACAGAATAGGGGCGACTAACCAGAGATAAGTGCTTCTCCAGTGATTTGCAATCTTGAAGCTACAAGCACAGGATATGATATGCTTCGAGATTTCATCTTCCTCGTTACACAGTTGACACAGCTTGCTATTAGATTTGCCTGTCTTTTTCAAAAAGTATGGAAGATCCATATTCAGTGATTGTATTAATAAATAGCCTGAACGATTGTTTGCTATAAGACCAATGATAAATTTCTTCACTTGCCTCATACTGGGATACTACACTAGAGGAGAGTCAGTTGGTTGGTTACCATTTTTGTAGTTTCGCTCTAAAGTGAATTTTTGGTAGCTTCGGCTTTAGCCACTTTTTAACTTTCGTACTCTTGTTCATGTCCAAAAACTCAAAGCAAGGTTGACAGCACCTGTATTTACGTCCGACAGCACCAGACTAATTTCGACTTGGGAGTCTTAAGAGGACAGAGCCAGGAATGTAACTTGCCTGTCTGAGGAAATGTAGATGTTGGAGTTCTTGCCGCATCTGTTAGGCTTTCCTCAATTCCAGCTTCTATAGCGTAGACATCCGCATGAAAATTGGAAGGGAAATGGAGAGGTTCACTTCTGAAGCCACCACCCCTACGATTATTATGTTATTCTTCCGGGATCCATCGGTAGACCAGATATGGGCCCGTTACAGGAACTGAATCCATCTAGCTTCTTTGGTTAATGGTTATATGGTAACCTTTTTTGAAAGAAAATCTTTTGACAATAATAATTGTTGGAGCTTCTACTTCTTTTATTTTGACATCCTTAATGATGTTGAGATGTCCCACATCGGAATAAATATGGGCATCACAACTTTTACTTCGAAGCATAAGTATTTGCCGCTGCTTCCCTTTGGATAAAGATGTAGAATAGCTGTAAGTCCAGAATAGTTTCAAGTGGTCATTGAGCGAATGATATGAAAATAGTGCCACTTATACAAGCTATCCTTTGTACTTTGTCAAGGGTCTTCTTGGTGGTTGTATCCATAGTTTTAGTCGACCATACGCTTACTCCGTGAGAAAGTATAGCCCTGATCATATCCTTAAAGATCCATAAGGTCATTTTGGGGTTCAAACTTCACTTTTGATGATTTCGACTACTTACATATCAATATGTGCGTTTCGTGATATCAGCTCATATGTATATATTATTTTGAATTGAAGGCTCCACACTTCCTGCCAATAGAATGTTATGTAGACTTCCTTACCATCTTTTCAATGATTAATTCCCACTTCAGATTCGACTTTTGAATTACGCCTAAGCGAAAGGTTTTTAACCATGCAATTTTGGTAGAGTAAAGTGTCTTCAACTGAGTATTGCTATGGATTAACAGTCAGTCCAGAGTTTTTGGAATAATTGCTTGATTTTACTCAAGGTCATAATTTCACTGATAACTCAGGAAATTTTTCGTATATCCTCAAGAGAATCTAATGGAGAGAGCTTAAGCCTGTCAAAATATGGAGGTGGAATAATAGGGTTGTCCCAATGAAGTCCACACAGGGCAAATCGAACGAATCTACGCTGCACGAATGTGCAGTAGAGGATCTACTTTATGAATGGATTATTAAACTCTTCTGACCATCTCTTTCCCAACCCCAGAGTAGCATTATCCCTGGAAACGATTGTATTAATATGATCCTCGAAAGAAAGACGAGTCTTAAGGAAGACACCCAAATCTTTGGTTTTGTCAAGTTTAGTCAATAAGCATCCATCAAGGTATAACTGAAGCCCAATGGCCTCCTTTTATTAAGAAGAAGACAGTTATAAGCGCACAATTTACGAAAGGTGTCTAATCCGGGGGTTACACGACATAGTACAGATTGCATGCAAGCCTTTCTTCCAACGCGATTTTAAACTTGATAAGAAGAAGGCAGTTCGGTTGATGTCTTATCTTCTTGCATGCAAGTTCATTTAAAAAATGGCATTGAGACGTAAAGTTTTGCGTACATTGGAAAATTATAGCGTTAGCAGAATGATAAAAATCCAAGAAAATTGAAGAGAAAGGTGTTGGTAAATAATGATGTAATGCAAATGATCCCAGAAAATTACATTTTCCCAGTATAAATTCATCAATTTCTCTCAAGCATTTCTTTTCCGCCATCTTGAAGACTGTATAATGTCAAATTACTATCAACTCAGCTGCCATGATTTTTCATCATGATGTAAATTATTCGTTTTATCTTGGTTCGTTGAAGAATGACCGGCAGCAACTAGCTTACATCATGTCTATATCGACGCTAGAAAGCATAAACGTCGTAACCGACCAAAATGTCGAAAATACGTTATATACACCATTTGAATCAGAAAAAAAAACTGCGTTGAATGGTGTGGTTCTCATATCTCTACGATGAAAACAAAATAATTTACGCCATTGAAAACACCTCTACTTTTTACAGTAACTTCGACTTGATTTGCAGTAATAGAGTCAAAATCCGCTACTTTTTAAGCACATGTCGCTTAAAGCAAATTAAGGTTTGCAAATTTTTAAGCGAGTTACATACAGCATCCGAGGTTTGATGGCTGGAGAGGCTTACGCCATTTTTGCGGATCGTAAAATGATGACTTCTGTATTAACTCTCAATATTGTTCAAAGTTACTACATTTTAAATGACTTGTTGTCTATGAAAAAATAGCGTGTAATGCATTTTGTTCTTGCTTAGTTTTGCATGAGAGATGAGGTTAATCTATTCTTTTCAACCAATAGATAACTCAGAATATGGTGTTACTACGTTAGAAGAGTATTAAACAAAAACTTAATAGTAACTACAGCTTTTTATTTAAACTGCCTGTCTTGTTATGTGCTAGTGTACATCAAAAGTTAGCGTCTGTTTTAAACAAAGAACTTGGATACAGCTCACATATATCATACAAATAAATAAGGTATATTTGATACAGCATTTCAATTGCCATAAGGTCTTTAACATTCATATCGCTCCATACATTACAGCTATTCAGATACAGCATTCTTGAGGTCCATAAAACAAAAAACGGATTGCTGTAACTAGCAAAACTAATACTTATACTAACTTTAGCGTAATTCTACTTATTGCAAATTGTGGGTATAATTTTAAAATAAAATCTGTCCAAAAATAGCACTTCTATCACAAATAGTTTAGACGTTATGATTTTTTTTCTGATTTTGAAAAAGTTTTTGGGCTCTAGTGAAAAGTTTCATTTTGGTCGGTTACGACGTTTATGCTTTTCAGCGTCGATATGTCGTAGACATTTGACGTAACTCAGCATTTCACGAAAAGTCTAGACACTTCATGGAAAGTAGGCAAATAATGTAACGGTTTTGACTTAGCCCCTTTTTACATTATGTGTCTGAAATTTTTAGTCATTTCATCAAATGCTAAAAGCGTTTACGCCGATACTGTAATACCACCCTATATAACCAAATACTAGTAGTGGGAGATGGGTGGTGGAGGGGGAGGTCGCACCCAGGCCTGCGACACACGTGCCCACACACCACACATACACACACACCCAAATACACACTCATATACACACATACACGCGCGGCGCGTAAGTACTCGTTCTTTGGGTGTCTGGTCACAGAGATGTTTTTTTTTAATAAGACAGGGGGACAGGAGACCCCATCCCAAGCACGGAAGCCAAAGCGACCCAGAGACTTTAGTGGAAACGAAGAAGCGGACGAGCTTGCGGCGTCGGAGGCACCGCCCGCTACAATTGGGATCGCATCGGGACACCTCGTCTCTACAATTGCAATTTGGGTGGACTGCCAATACACTTGTCTTTGGTCAGACGACCCTTCGGGTAGAAAAATAAAGTAATTGTGGGGTAAACCTAACCCAAGTTTCACAAAAAAGCTGCTAGTGCTGAGCAAACCTACCATGAGAATTCTGGTGTCTATTCTCACTGAATACTGTTTTCTCAAGGGTCACCTACATAGGATAGAACTGGTTGACAACCCTACATACAGAAGATGCGGAGAGGAATCTGAAACGGTGACTCACTTTCTTTGCCACTGTCCGGCTTTCTCCGGAAAACGTTATAGATTCCTTGGCTCACGCCTTCTGGATGAACTGCATGAAGCAGGTAAGGAGTATTGGGAGCTAATCTTATGGTTTACAAGAGCGTCTGGCTGGGACCTATGAACTTATTCAGGGGTCTTGAGGGTGAACAATGCGCCTTGTAGTGGCCTACGTTCTAGGGTCCTCCCCCCAGGGGGACTCAAACTCCTTTCAATCCATCCATCCAAGTTTCCCTTCCAACACATTGCAAATTCTGATGTTATTAGACAAGCAAGACTGAGTGCAAACTAGTTACAAGGTAGAACTATTTGATAAAAACTGTGGAGGAATTTGTATCTGGATCAACTGCATTAAATTTGGATAAATTAAATGCTTTACAAACTGAATTTAAATTGAGTGGACTTGAAAGAATTATTTGAATATTTCTATTTCAAGTTATTTGTTTTTTATTTAAATTTATACCTACAGTTTCACTTTCTCACTAAAGCTCTATCTCTAATATTTAAAGTTCATAATTTCATAATTACCATCTGTTGTGGTCTACAAAATCAATTACTTATATACACGAAAGTGATATGGAAAAATGGTAGCAGGTACCTACCTACCCTACCTACTTATGATTTCAGAAAATTTGAATTTTAGTTAAATGATGGATGCTAAAATCGCGTGACTTTTCTATGTCAAAAAATCAAGCAAATGGCAATTAAATTGTTTAATAAACGAAGGCAAACCGAACGTCGATCGTATAAAAACAGTTTTAAATAATTAGATCACTTTCGAACGTGAAAGAGAAAATTTCCTATGAAATTTGTTTAAATGTTTGCTTCGATGAAGAAATTAAATTTAGTTAAGTGAGTATATTGTCCGTGGGTCGTTTAAGCAGACACCAAGTTGGATTGTGACTTGCGACATCAGAAACTGTAGAAGAATCTACAACTCACTCAAGGAACTGACATGAAAAATTATATGATTGATGCAGCTCACAATATATTCAATGCCACAACACAATGGCTCTGTTGCAAGATCATGGGACTCCACAATATAAGTATTAATTGAAGTTTTCGGTATGAGCAAAGGTTCTGCGGAGTCTATATGAACAAATTAGATTCATGTTAACACTCCGCATTTAGAGAAATGCAAAATTTGAACTAAAATTAAACTCGAAAGATATTGTTCCCCACAATCAGAAGAGTTTTGCGTCTTCTAATAAAGTGTTCTATTAAATTTTGATTAAATAGTGAAAATTCCTTGTTGATACAAGTATAAAAGAGCTAGAATTGGTCTAAGAGTAATTCTAATGATACCCTAGATGAATGCCCTTATGAAATTTCGTATTGTCACCCTTCTGTGCAAGTTTGATTTTTGATGAATGCCCTTATGAAATTTCGTATTGTCACCCTTCTGTGCAAGTTTGATTTTTGAAGTGGTTTTTCGCATATATTTCTAGAATGGTGTGTCGGACAGAAAAAATGATTATAACCAATTTTATTGGATTTCGTATTCTGAAGAAGTTTTTAGTACCTACAATAAAAATGTCTTGGACTGATTGTTTTCACAGTATACGTAAAAAAACTACATTTTTATATGGCAACACCAAGAATGAATTGCCCGATTTAGTCCATTTTTGAAATGACGAACAGACGGATGGACATGCAAAAATCAAAATAACTTTTAATATTATGCGTGGGTGTCCAATCCATTTTGCTCCACCATCATTATTTCGAGGTGTTACAAACAGAATGACAAACTTAGTATGCCCTATAGATTTCATCTAGGGTATAACAAGTCGTCATAGTATTGCCAGACCCCTCTGATCTGAGACAAGAAATTCAAGTTTTAAATTTTATTTCAATGGATGAAGGGAATTATAAAAATGAAGATAAAAAAAGAAACCCGAGGGGTAGAAATACTAATGAAAAAGTTTTTTTCTGATTGGTAATGCCTTCAATACTTTGTTTGCTTGTATAAACGAGAGATATCTATATGGTGGCACTTAATACTTGAGACCATTTGTTATGTTGTTATCTTTCACATAGCTTTAGATAGCAGAAGTGGCGGCTCCATATTATTTGTTCCGATTATTTGAGAAAAATAAAAGAATGCATATGCTAATAAGCCATAAACTTTAATTAAACTAAACAACCATATTGTATCCGAAATTGAAGCATTGAATTGACCACACTAACATTAATTAATGGGGTGAGAAGTTTGAATTTTGTTTAGCACTAAATGACAGTCATTTTAAGCGCCATCATAAAATGATAACAACACAAAATTTGTTTAAATGGGCTACAATAAATGTTAACTCATTTAAAAGTTATTTAGAAAAATAAGTGTTAAGTTGACGTTATTATCTGATAGTACAATCAGTTGCAATCAGATCCATCAGACATTATTAGGCCTCATGGATCTGATGGAAAAATGAGATCACTTATCTGCAACAAACGCAATATCTATTTCATGGCTTGTTAATATATCCCGGTAGTTTTCTATGTATAATTTCATTAGAGGAGTGTCATCCTAATTTGGCAGTTACCTTAGAGCATATTGTATGAAATATACTCTGATCAGGAGTTCGAGCGACTTTGTCGAAGTTTTTTTTTTTTATATTTCGGAACAATCATTTAAAATTGGCACTTTCACCGCTCTTATTCCGATCTTATTGGTCCTATGGTGTTTGATCAAAATTATGTACTTTGTACTTTTGATCAACTTTGATGCTTTAAAAATTCTCCCATCCAAATGCATTTTGGACCCATCATTTTAATCATTTTGAAGGAGGCGCAATTATGCAATTATGTAGTTAATACAGAACGGTACAGATTTTTTTTTTTTTTTTAACATTTTGATATACAAAACTTCAAAATCCCATTTTTGGAGTTATTTTTGTCCAAACGCCATAGTATATAAATGTGATGGAAAAAATCTTTTCGTTTCCTTGGTGGCTTTTTTACCGAAAGATTTTTTTTATACATAGTGACGAAACTTTGCACTTTTCCTCAAGCAAATCTAAAGATGTATAAACCGGACTGAAGTTTGGGCAAATATCGGTTAAAATTATTTATTGTTTTATTGGCCAAAGACACTCTGAAAAGGGCGAATCTACGGTAATTACGAACGTTGGTAGTTAAATTTTTTGTGCTTAGATTTCATGGGTCAAGGTGTCGCATGTAGAAATGTTATTTTCTGATTCTTTGACGTGTTTTTTTTTTAATATATTTTGACAGCTTTAACAGATCAAAGAGAAATGTTGTTCTTATTATTATCAGTCTGGTAGAAAAAAATTATTTCGTTAAAAAATGAAGTTAACATTAACAATTTTCTATCTTTTATCGATCATAATAACTGAAAAAAATTTTCAACAATGAAGCACCTTCTTTGGCCATTGTAAAACAGTGGTTCAATGAGTTCATACATGGATGTAGTTTGTTTAACGACGAATCTGTGCCGAAGTTTATGCTAAAGAATAACAACCGGTGCACGTACAGGAGTATCGAGTCATTCATAAATAATCCTATATATAGACTTACCCTGACAGTAAGATTTATGCTTAATGGATACAGCATAATTTGACTGAGTTCCGAAAAAAGGCGACAACTATAGAAGACAATGTGATCGATGTATATCTAGATTTTCTTAAGCTCTCGACTGAAAGTGTGTGGAAAGTAATTACCAGATGAAATTAATTAAATAATGACAAATAAATATTAAAATCACTCGAAAGGAATTAAAGCTTTGTTCCCTTGAAGTAGAAGACAACTATTATAATCTTGTACAAATTGATATTTAGGATCGAGTGATCGAGAAGATATAGGTCGGGCTAAGAGAGATTTATTTCTTCCTTTATGTCATCCTATAACTTCTGAATGATGTACCCTATAGAGATGTTTTGACATTCATTATAGATTTAATTCCGTTGGAGTTTTCTAAAAATTCAAACCTCCCCTCCGCCTAAATTGTAAGCCCCTGCATAATAATTATAACATTTAGTAGCGTTCTTACGTTACTCAGAATTGGATAAATGATTGACTTAACATCTGATGGGGGCCAATACTTAGGTTTTGTGAGATCGTCCGGTTGGGACCTATGATCGATTACTTATGTGTCCGGAGGGTGAGCAATAGCCCTTTTTTTGTGGCTTACGTGCGAGGGACCCCTTGGGGTCCCAAACCTCTTTTCAAACTAAACTAAACTAACTTAACATGCATCAAAAGACAAGCCATGAAATAAACACTTAATAAGGCAAATACAATAAAAGTGCTGGTGTGGTATGCTAATAAATTAGTGCTATCCAGTACTGACAAAAGAGCTGTAATGACCCCTTAAACCGTAGGCCGACATGTAAAGACAAAATGATCAATTTTTTATCTCAATTAATCTCATTAGCCAAAATAAAATTCCTGTCAATTTTCATTTATGTATAGTTTACATCACATTTTCTATTCAAATACAACTGAAATTCCAATACCTTAAGCAAATGGACAAGACAATGATCATTCTTCCGTAATTCGAATTTTCAAAAATCGTTTTACCTTTGAATTTTAATTATTAACAATGAAAAGGCTAGTATTGGTGTAACACCAAATTATGTAGGCATGTATCCACCGGAAGGTATCTGGCGCGGTACATATAAAAATTGACAGGAATTTCATTTTAGTTCAAGAAATTTTGGGTAATTTAATTTTTGCCAAATTTAACTACGAATGAATGAACATTAATTTTTTTCGTCTATCGAGGGTATTATATCCAACACACATGGAAATACTTTTCAAGATGAAGCCAAGACTTTATTTTGACAAGTCTTTGACACATGAAACATAAATAACACAAAATTGAAATCAACAATCGTCTCAAATGCTTAAATCAACGAATTCAATTGATCTTTAATCATTAATAAATTCCGACAGATCAAAAGTCAAGTAAAAAACAATCGTGCCGGGTAATCCCCATGTAATTTCTTTCAAAATAATTAAAATCGTGGAAATGTTACGTGTATACAGTTACTTTACAATCCTTTCAACAGAATACATCCTCATTTCCGCCATTGTTGAAAAAATTTCAAACAAATTAATTTTAATTGTTGTTACTTGTAATTTTAATAATAATTGCACTTTCATGAAAATATTCAAAGATGTAGCGATAGCTGACACGAGCAGTTTTCAGTTTTCAGTCTCAATACTGCTCCTCAGATATTAATTTTATCTACCTGCTTTATTTGACTGCATTGCGCACGCGCAATCGATGAAACATCAACACTTGCTTCTTTAATTTGAATACAAAAAATGCCTCAGTTTTAATTTCATTCACGGCACAGTAAACAAATCCACGATTTAGAAGACGTTTATTCATTCAAAACAGGGAAAGGGAGCGCTCTTAAGTAATGCGAATAATTCCGCCGATTATAACAATAGCGGCGCGACGAGCGGATGATACATAATAGATGTCTTGTCGCAAGTAATCCAAGTGCGACTACTGCCTTCGTTATTCATCTTACAAAGATCGCCTGTATTGACCTTAACATTTAAATTTCGTTGCACACTTAATGGATTTTGTGCGCTATAAACGAATGAACGACTTGCATGAATTAGATTATAATCGTGAGGAGCAAGGAGAAGGAGAATCCGGTTCTTTCTCAATTAATTATTGTTATTAATTGCAGTGGGAAAGTGTTTCGATTATCATGGGAAGGAGAAGGTCAAGTTATTTGTAAGAATTTTTCAGGGTTGATTGAGAAATTAAGGAAATTTTTAATTAATAATTTTTACATTTACACAAATTTCTTTCTACAAATAAATTGAACGTCAAAAAAGAATTAAGTCTGTTTTTAAGTAGCCTGGTGAGCATCGGACAATAAGTATTTTCCACTAGTACTACTTGAAGGCAAAATCTAGGACCTCGTGCTCTATGCTCCACACTATAAGAGCTTAGATAGTGCCGTAGTACTATACCACTTTAGTTTTACTGATTATAGATTACGCTTGAAAGATAAAATGAGATAAGACAAGTGTGTTTGATTTTTGTAAAATCCCTAATGCGATGAACTTCTCCATTGTACTTATATGGTCTTTGTTACGCTAATTCACTAGTAGGTGGCAGATAGTACTATGGAGATCTACATATACATACATATATAGGTTGTCATGCCATTATGAGATTTTCTCGGGTGTTCCTCAGGGATCCATGTTTGGACCGATCCTTTTTTTTTTTTGTATTATATACAAAGTTCCTAAACTCAATGTAAATTCAATTTAATGCTGATGTTATTAAGATATTTTTGCTTTATTTAAGATTTATCTTCCGAAGGTAGTCATAAATTTACAAAAAAAAAAAAAATCTGGTTTCATGCCAGAATTTGTTCGGTTTACTATTCACCCACTTATAAAAATGAGTAATTTCAAATTGAAAAATTAACAACGATGCACAGAAATTATTCAGGTGGATTAATAAAAATACAACTGAACCTATAAAGAAAAATGTATGCGTTATTCAATGCCATTTCACATTATAAGGTATCATCGCCTCATTGGATGTCGCCCTGTAAGGACACCATTCAATTGCTGTGGAGAAATTGCAGCTGAGCAACATTTTCCAAGCTTCTTGGATTTTAACGAAAAAAATGGATCCTGTGATGTATTTTTGTCAGATAGACTCCGTATCATTTGATGGCAGAAAAAATGCAAAAATGGGGTGATATCGACATGTGCATGATATGAAAGGAGTTTGTTAAGAGCGGACTCTGATTATCCATATTCAAAATTTACTTTAAGTACATTTATTACATCTTGTTGATCCATTTTTTTTTTAAATATAGCTCAAAATGCATGAAAAATACCTTTATTTTACACAATTATCGAAATATTATTAGTAGTCTTTCAGTCTGGTCGCCATGGGGACTTATAGACCTTAACCCAGTTAAAGATGTTTATGCTCTGGTGGAACGTGGTAAAGAGGCTTTCTGTTTGTTAGCTTTTTGTAGTATGACATAATTTGACTCAAATTGACAAACAATTTCATTTCAAGCATCCGAAGAAGCTTCAAATATCCTATCCTTTAGATACAATACTTTGAGCAGATTGAACCATTCTATTAAGCCATTTAGTCGTATTAAAGTATTCAGTTTCAAGAAGAAGTAGCTCATACAAATTTTATTTTTGTAAGTCACGGAAACAGCAAACTGACGCACTCAAAGAAAATCCCAGCGTAAGGTTTTCTAATAGAATGAATTGTCTTCTTCTCTGACTGTATAACGTACATATATGTATAAAAAAAGATTCAATCAAATAGTTATCAACTTGACTATACCGTAGTCTGAAATAAAAAGTTAACAAACAGTTTTGCCCAATAATTACGGCACTTAAAAAGTTTTGTAAATTTTTCGTCAACAATTATTCAGTTCAGCACAGCTGAAAATGAAAATAAATAAAAGCGAAATACTGAAACTTCTTGTTTGTTATACCATTAGTGAATAAAGTAGTACAGTCACTTGGCTAAAATTACTGCCACTTTGACGTAAACGATTATCAAAATTCAACTACCATAAAAGTTTGTGCTTAGTTCAAAATTTTGAAATTAAATTGAAGAAATGTTATAATTGGTCTAAAAGCAATTATTATTGTCCATAGCCTAGATGAAATTCACGGTAAATGCATTAAGACTCTTAGATAATAGTTATTAAAGTGTTTTTTTTTTTTTTAATTTGAACCTGGTTCCAATTCAAATCTCGTCTTGTTATAACAATTAGTGACATCAGAACTATTATAAAAGTTAGAAATTTATTTATAATCAACACAAAAAATAATTTTGATTCGATAATTAAAATTGGTTTAAAGAATCTAATTTAAATACGTCAGATTGCGTCGTTTGGAAATTAGAAGGAGTCTTACGCATATCTTATGAATGACTCTATAACTTCTGAAAAATACACCATATTCTCATAGGCACGGATTGTTCTGAATTGTAGCCTTTGATGAAAGCAAGGTGTAGATTATCAGAAATTGATCTGAAGCCTATAAGCTGTATCATAACAGTCTAGCAAAGCGGCTAAAAAGTATACCTTCAGCATAATCCGAACTAATAATAAAGTCCGCCATAGTGACATTTAAATTTCTCCCTTGTTCCCTAAACAATCGTTAATAACTTTGAAAAAACTTCGGAGTTTACATTGATTCTGGTAGGTGGTCAGAACGTCGTCATTGGATATTCGGTTTTCAATGTAATGAACAAAAGGCGAAGTATTCGATCGACGAATTTCAACTGAAGGAGTTATATTAGATTCCAATTTAAATTGGAGTGTAAATAAAAGAAAAGACTGTTCTGAGAGAATTATACTGCTGAATGACCAAATAGTCACGTCCCAACATAGATGGCACAAGAACTAGATGTCGCATGCCATACTAAAGCAGAGTATACACATTGTGAAATGAGTAGTTCATTCTGAAATGGACCATAATATCTTTGAGATTGTGACGAATGCAAATGATTTTATAATAGTAGTTTTGTATACATTTGATCGACTTCCCCAACACTTCAGATACGAAAACATATGAATCACTCGTCGTATACATCATTTCAAATGTTGTGGTCCATTCCGGAATGGACCACCCAGCCATATAAAATTTGTATACTTTTTTGGTACTGCATGCGACATCTAGCTCTTGTGTCATCTATGGTCCCAAGTAACAATTTTTCCAATTTTTGGTGACTGAAGGTAATGGGTAGCTTTATAAGGGGTATATAATGGTTACTCAGTTATATAATAATTTGAGTAGTTTTATAAGAGTTTTATAATATTACCAATTGGTAACGTAGTTATATTAGAGTTTTTTAATGTTACTAATGGTTATCGTGGAAGTAAGTTACTAAAGGTTTTATAAGTTGGTGACATAAATGTTTAAATCACCGGTCTATATAACCTAGAGTAACCGTTACTAGAAGGTATATAAGAAAGTTTTATAATTGTTTTCATTACCACGTTATATAATTATTGGTAATAAGTGTTTATTGCGGTATTAGTGGTTACCCTTATATAACTCGACAACATTCAGTAATTTAGCTGACTTTAATAAAAATTAGGAGCTTTCGGTAATACATATACCGACTATAAGAATATCGTAAAATTTTTTGGTTGCCCTTTAGTAACTACGGTGATCTTTATAAAAATAAATTACTTTTAGTGTCGAATAGAGCCATTATAAAACTATTTTTATTTATTTAACACAATATAACCAAAGGGTGGGTATAAAAAAGCACTAATGTCTGTTTTTTGTCACTATAAGATATATAACATTACCAAAGGTTACATATTATAATTAAAGGGTATATAAGGACCATTTTCGAGGCATGGAAGTTCCTTTAGTTTATATAATATTTCTAGAAGCTTTAAAAGGGTTATTCAGTTTATATCAGAGTAAGGAAACGCGAACTAACGTGCGCACACGAAAGACTCATGAGTAATTTACGACTCATGTACGCGTTCCATTTTTAGAAACTCATATGCGCGTGTGTGAGTTGTTGTCATTGTTATTAGCGCACGTGCGCACAAAAATTTTTATCACTGCTCATTATTCACGAGTGAATAATTCAAGGGAAGAAATTTCACACAAGTTGGAAATGAGAAATTTCGTGTGCGCTTTCTTCCCTTGAATTACTCACTTGCGCACGCGAGTGTGTGATTTCTTCCCTTGAAATACTCACTTGTGAGCCGTGAGTAATGAACAGTGAAAAATTTCGTGTGCGCAGGCGAGTGTGTGCTTCCTTGTATTGAATTACTCACTCATGTGCGTGAGTAGAATGCGCAAGAAAATCGCACACGACTCATGAGTATATGCGCTTTGATTCCACACTTGTGCGCACGTGAATGTGTGGTTCCGTATTCTGGTTTATATAATAGCGCCAGAGTTATATATAACTACTTGAAGTTTTATAATGGTAATTTGTTCATTTAAGTACAAGACGCCATTTTTTCATCTGTGCATTGCAGATAAAAAAGAAAATGTCGGCTAAGCCAATTTTGGCAAATTTGGTAATGGAAACCTTACGGTTAGGTTTAGGATATGGAAAATCTGTCTCGAGTACTACATATATACGAAAGGTCACGAATTATACTGTTCCATGGCTCGACTGTAAGAAAGGCTTCTCAACTACCCTTGCTTGTAGAGAAGAGTGGGAGGATAACGACTCATCTTCACAGATAGATAGAAAATGGACGTGGGAGAGGAGGTGTACTCAGCATATTTTAAAATATAAGAATCGAGCCGTCTACCAGACTACTGCAAGCGAAGATTCTATCCATAATTACCGCATTAAGCTGCTAGAAACAACATATGTATATTGTACGCGTACTTAATGATTAGGTAAAATAAATAAAAAGATTACTCTTTTTGGACTTTTTACCGGGTTAAACTTAATTTTGTTCAAGAAAGAATTTTTTTTTTGATTCTCCGGTATATAGCAAAAGCTAAAAAATGTTCTAATTTGTTATTTCATCACACAACCCTTTAATTTTTGGTGACAAGTTTCAAGTCTTGGTTTGACTCATCAACAGGTCCCAAATAGCAAAATTAGGTGATTTGAAAAACAAATGAAAAAAATGAAAAAAGAAGAAAGAAATGAAAAGTTTGAGAAAAATAGACAAAAAACAATTTTTTTTATTTATTAAAAAAAATTTTAAAAAATTTTAATGAAACAGATTCATTCGAAGCGAATCGAACCTGTATACGACACGCATTGGGCTGAAAAATAAAGAAGAAAAGGAAGAATAAGAAGCGTTTCGTGTCAGCAGAAAACCTTACACTCATCGGTGCAGCTTGGTTTTCTGCCTGCTGCAGACACTTGAAAATAGATCAAACTGATCTCTTCTCATATAAACTCAGAATAAATTCTGGGTGTGAATTATATTAGGATTTATCTCAAACTTTTCATTTCTTTCTTCTTTTTTAATTTTTTTCATTTGTTTTTCAAATCACCCAATTTCGCTTTTTGTGACCTGTTGATGAGTCAAACCAAGACTTGAAACTTGTCACCAAAAATTAATGGGTTGTGTGATGAAATAACAAATTAGAACATTTTTTAGCTTTTGCTATATACCTGAGAATTCCAAAAAATTCTTTCTTGAACAAAATTAATGATTAGGATATCAAGATTATCATTGAGCTAAGCCAACAATCTCTGGAGATTAAGTGCTAACCATAAAGTTATTCTCTATTGGATACTTAACCAAAGTGGTATCTGGGAATAAGGAAAACTGATGAACTGGCTAGAAAGGGTTCATATATGAATATATGTTTAGCAAAAGAATCCGTAGAAGTGCTAGAGACTAAGAATATTTTAGATTTACATGCCTGCAAAACTGACTAAATGCCGATGGGGAGAATTACCACATATACAAATCAGCTATAGCCCGAGAGCTGAAAAGACGTGCACACCCTTAGCACACGCAATTAGCATGGGACACTGCCTCTTTGGCAAACGTGCGGGACTCATTCGAACTTCATAGTCTCCAATAACTTTTGTATAAGCTTCACGGACAAGGATGACGTTGAGAGCAATCAACATCTGCTGTGTGAGGAAAATATCCCCACATTTTTCCTGGATGATAATCACAAGGATACTAGGCAATACTATGAATAAGAATGGCTATGGAGGATGACTTTGAAAGTGACCTTCGTGTGTTGAATGTTCGTGATTAGTTTTCACAATTTACCAGTTAATATAGTTCTCTCCAATGAAATACTTAAGTCATACACTTTAAGGTTAATATGTATTTTTAGGGATGGTTCAAGTTTACTTTTTGTACACTTAAAATATATTTAGAAACGAAAAAAATATTTGTATGTCAATGTCAAGAAATATTAACTTAGCTCAGTTTTAGTATTGATTGATAACTTGGTATACTCATATTGGATCCTTGTACAGCTTAAGCAGATAATGACATTAATTAATTCATCTTTATGAAGCAATAAAGCATCGTGAGACTAAAAAAAAAAACCGTTTCGAAAATAACATTAACTCTTTATAGTTTTTAACCGCACCCCTTATTTGAAAATTTAAGTACCTACAGTAAGCTGACAATCAACAATTATTATTTATATCCGTTTCCACTCAGTGACTATACATTCGGTTAATTTTTCAAAAGAAGTCTAAATTACCTTAGGGGAAAAGCATTTTCAATAATCAACGTGTAATGGCAACGGTTTCATTAAGTGATTTAAAAGAAAAAATTGGAGAACTTCTGAGGCAGTAGTGTAATAACAAAGGCCGGCAAAGGTCAAAATCTCTAGCAAATGCCATTCCATTTTTTAAGTTGCAATATTTCGTAATTATCAATTTAAAAAAAAAATTTCTTAATTCAGCTTTTATTTCAAGCAAAATTCAATGTAGGGTGTAACTATAGCTCCTCAATTGCACAGTTGCAGCAGCACTTGCACAGTGAGTCTAACGATCACGTTAGAAGCACTCTATGAAAAAATATCGCCCAATAAAAACTCAATATCTGGCCTTGATTGCGTGAATTAGAAAATCGCGAGTTTCGATTTCGATTGTGTATGCATGTAATTCTGAAGTGCAGCAAGACTGAAAAATGAGCCATCGACAGAAGGTCCATGACTATATAAGAAGAGTCTACCAGACTCTCTGCTGTAATATGGTGATCTGGTGTAGTCAATCTAATGAGGATTGATCGATCGCGCAGTATATTCGTGGTTTGGCTTGGCTTACTTTCAGGTGATCTGTTGTAAGTTATTAGCGGGCTGCAACAACAATTTTCTCACATTATAATCAAAGGTATAGAAAGATAAAGGCGCCCCTCGTCAAGTGTGTGATTACAGACTGCAACGCTACGGTAGAAGCTTCACTTTTACTTTCAAAAGGTCAATTTAATGCCTTTCAGATTGCATCTGCACTGCATGGCAATTTCGTAGTAGCGGAACGTTGTCTTGGTCTAGGACTTGCACATTAAGCGCATGCTCAGATCACTTCTGACTGAACATGTCTTTTTTTTTCTTCTCATTTCTTCTGTTGCCAATCTCTTCAGATGCAGTCCAATGACGTGGAAAAGATCATCTATAGCTGCATTTATGTATATACATATATAGATATCTAGGTATTAAGAAACGGGTTGGAAAATGTTACAGATTGATAAACGAAATATTTAAAACAACCGTTTCCATTACCCCGTTATTTTCTGCAGAAGAAAATGACTTGGCAATATTTTCAGTAAGTAAAACAACTTTAGATTTCTTCAAGCGAAGTTATTGCCTAATCTTGTTTTAATTAAATGAATAACAAGAAACTCTTTGTACGTGAAGATATTAATTTTTTATTAATTTTGGTGACATTGAAATTTAATTGTTTTTTTCTTTTATTTCAGGTCATGGGCTATATGAAGGTGAGTTACATAATAATAAACATTTTGGCACTTTTTTTTTTAATTATTATTTTTATGTTTCGCAAATGTGTAAGTTTGCGGATATACTTCTACCTATATAATGCAGAAGAATAAGAAAATATTGATTGATTCACAGCCTGATCATGACCGCACAGCGGCAAAACTTTTCTACCGCTCTCTATTTATTTTTGCTTTCACCACTACTTCTCGCAATCAAACTTGTTCTTGCAGACTAGCCCCCTTGCTTTTCCCTGTTATAAGAAAAAAAGAATTACAAACTACAATTAAACAAGTAAAAATGCTAGAATTGGTCTAAGACCAATTCTTATGATACCCTAGATGACTGCCCATATGAAATTTCGCATGGTCATCCATTTGAGCAATTTTGATTTTTGCAGTGATTTTTCGCATATATTTCTAGAACGCTTCGTCGGACAGAAAAAGTGATTATAACCAATTTTATAGGATTTCGTATTCTGAAGAAGATTTTAGTACAATAAAAATGTCTTGAACTGATCGTTATCACAGTATACGTAAAAAATTTCTTAAATATTATTTGCTAATTACTATGAAAACACCATGTACCAAATTTCAGCTCTTCATGTCAACGCGTTCTCAGGCAGTGTACAAATTTATAGTGGAAAACGAAATTTTTGTATGGCAATCTCCCGATTTGTCTCATTTCCGAACTTAATTTGACTCTTTTTTTTTTTAAGTCCGCGTTCTAAATTTCAGCTCTCTAAGTATATGCGTTCTCAAGTTATCTAGCGCACGGACGGACAGACGGACATGCAAATATCAAAATAACTTTTAATTTTATGCGTAGGTGTCCAATCCATTTTGCTCTACCATCATTCATTCATTCACCTAGGGTATAAAAATGTTCAGTCAGTTGTAATAATAGCTCTTTCTGTGCAAGAAGTTTTCGACTCTAGTGCTCTATAATTCTGTAGAATTATCCTGTTGTGTACAGTTAATAAAGCACTTGAATATCAGCTGGAATACCACAAGGCTCATGTTTAAGCTCTACATTATTTAGCTTGTGAATTTGAAGCCACTATTCTTTTATTTACCACTTACACAAAATTACAAGGGTTGAGATCTCATTCTGTCTATGCTCGGATGATCAAAAAACTTCGAGAACACCCCCTTTACAAATGAATAGCAACGATTAGGCATAGACTAAAACACCCCATACAAGTAATTCCGTTGCCGGAAGATATCTAGAAACTTGATTATAGGAAAGTTCTTGGCTTTATCAACAATTCACGGGTTCATAATAGATCTTTTTGTTTGCGGTAAATAAGAGGCTAATACTTGACCAAACCTTCATGTATTTCATCTTATCTATAGTTTTTCTATGCCTACTAGTAAAGTTGTCAGCTTTGTTGATCTGTTCTAAGATAGTCGCTCTACCATGAAAACCCATGCCCGAAATGAATGTGTTACTAGAAGTTTAAAGACATCGAAAATTTTAGACAGAAATATTTCCATTGGCATCTCAATTGTATACAAAGACTTTATTGAGCACACCCGAAGGTGTGGGACTGAAATTAATGCCAAATGCAACTTCCCCCAGTCCAGTCGTCAGATTCCACCTATAATTGCTATTGAAGTGTTCAATTACAGCAAGTATCACATCATAGGGAGATCAAACCAAAAAAACATCATAAGGTTCATTCTGAAAATGTTCCTGGTTCAATATGAATTTATCGATACAGAAGAAAACTGCCATTTAAATTTTTTTTTTTAAAGTATTGTCGAATCTCTTTGTTCGTTTCAATCAAATTGAATCAGGATCAAAGATTAGTTTGAATCTAATTCGACATAATATTGCTTGCTAAGCAAGATATCAAATATTCCACAATAAATCAACTCCCTACCTTGACCCCTAGTTTGAGGAGATGTAACAGAGCAGATTTTAGTCGTTTAATTTTCATGTCGTTCAGATGTGGAAGCAGTACTACCATATCGATATTTTTTGTCGAAAGTATGTATATATGACCTTGGAATAGAATATGGGACATGAGACGACATTTAAATAATTGTTCGATTCACGAAGCTTCACTTGGGTCTTGTATATGAATATTAATCTCTATAGATCTGAGGTCGAATACATCGCCGTCCAACTATAGTTGATTATTGTCAATAGATTCCGTATCAAAAAACCATTAGAATTTATAAAATGCGAATTGTGCTTAAGAGACATCCACTAGGTGTAGATCCAATTGCAATACTTGTCAGGACATAGCTGAACGTAAGACACATGACCCACGAACGAATCCCTTTTGAAAGAACGGAAGAAAAACAAAATTACGATCGCATGGCTATTCTGCGAAATTTTACTAATTCCGGTACCTCCACTAAATATTGTTTTATACTTGGAGTTACTGCCAACGTCACATTTGAGCTTTGTTTGCAAAAGACTTAATTATTCTAAGATCACCGGATTTTATTTAAAGTTTCAATTCATGTACAAATTATTAGTTAGCTACATTTATAGATGGGTTTTATCATAAAAGCTCACGAAACTTGTTGTTTTTCTTATATAAAATAAAATTAAGCATCGAATAAAAACAAAAATAATTTTTTCTTACCTAATACAATTATCTGGATCTCCTTCGCAGTCTGTATTACATCTGAATCTTTCCCAGGATAGCCAACCCATGGGTGGAGTCTTTGCTAAGCCATTATCAAGAGCTTCTAGTTCACTTAAAAAACTAAATCCAAGTATAGCTAAGAAAGACACTACTATCACAGATGTTTTCGGTGGTCCTTTAGGATATATCATTTTGCAAAAATAAAAAATGCCTCTTTTCTCGCAAATTCTCCAATCTGAAAGTAAAAGAAAAAATTATTGAAATTAGTGTGAAATTAGTCACATACACGATATTACGATATTTTTCAATGAAAAGGAAACAATAATTTCGTTGTTATACTTTGTAAAGTAATTTATTTACTGAATTCACAGAATTATGTCGAGGAATGCAGGCAAACAATTGTGAATTGAGTGAGTCTTTTTGAGCTGTCTCCCCTCACACCGAATGTACAACAGACCAGACAACAAGCAATGAGCAAATTTTTATTCACCGACTTGACAAGGGAAATAATTTACAAACACACGATCTGGTCAAGAGGTCTTCAATCTTCACTTCAAAGAGATCAACAGGATAATCCACTGTGCTACAGAAGCATAAATTGTTATTGTTGTTGTTCTTGTTATTTCACATTGCTAATTAGCTGTTTTGACTTGAAAACGTGAAACAAAGTTTCGTGCGATCTCAAAAGGAAGACTGTGGTGACGGTTGTTTTACAGCCCGTATTATTCGATTGACGGCATTAAAACTACTCCCGTTTTGTAGATACAGAACACACCGTAAAATGCTACCATTACGTAATAAATAAATAGGAAATATCAGCAGTTTCATGAATTTGTTAAGCAACCAGCCCATTATGCCGTTGATTGTCTTTCAAAGTTGCCGCAAAATTAACAATTGATTGGTTGATTTTAACTTAATCATACAACCATACCAGGAATTACATACATACATATACTAAATAAGAAAAAGTCTCTCTCAATTTGGCTCGTTCATTATTAAACATAATTTACGTAATTTCGATGATAGGACTAACTCGCTTAGGATATATTTCAAGAAGCTCCACAATAAGTAAATGTTTTTGTCCAAATAATTATTCAAGCACGTATAGGCCTACCAAGTTTGTAGACTTCCTCCTGAAGGCACACCAACCCACCTAGTTTGTAGATTTCATCCTGAAGACGCACCCACAAATTTAGGTCCGAAAATTAAAAAAAAAATCAAATGAAAATATCTATCCGTGCCACAGATGGCTAGGTACTACTGGTGAAACACCCAAAGTTGGTGTACCTACTTGACAGAATTCATTGCGTCTAGTCTCTATAAGTTTAGAGTTCTATAGTTTACAATTGTACAACTGTGGACCAAATGATTGGGGAGACAAAGAATTTTTGGCAACTATTCAATGTTGATTTAAGACGTGTGATAGTCGATGTTATTAGTTCAGTTGTACTCGATCAATTAAATATGAAATTTTACAACTTTTTTAGTAGCCAAAGAATTACTATTACTATAACCCAGAGCTGAGAATTAATTGATTTTTTTTTCTTTTCGGTAATTAATTACTATATATGTATACTAAAATTCTATAGGAATTAGAAATTGAATGTTTGATTGAAGGAATTGATAACTACTTTGTCGATTATTACAAATAATTAAATTAAATCGTTCATTAACATAATAAGTAATTGAAAATAATTGTTAACCACCACAGAACTACCTTGGAAATAATTTCCACAATTAAGAACTTCAATTACTTACTTGATTATTATTATAATATTAACAATAATTTTTCGAATGTAACGACAAGAAGTACTCTTCCACCCGTGTTAGTTACTAGTCTAGCAAAAAGAAATATTCTAATGGACTTGATGAATCCAACCAGTTGGTAATTATTTAACATAATCCTGAAAGTAAATCGTTCGGGAATAATCTCGAAGTACTTACTTTAAATTAGGTTATATTATTATTAGAGAGGTGCTGTTGGAATATCTCCAGTCACTCTGAATTACACTATCAATCAGGTCTATTGTACTCAATAAGCTCTTATATACATATGTACAGCTTAATGATATTAATTGCTTTGAGCAGTACTTAATTAAATGTAATTACGTTTCTAGGTAGCTATATTTATTAAAATATGCTATAATATTACATGTTTAAAACTTTAAATTACGATTAACGGATAATAGTAATTGTAATTAAAAGACTTTAATTCCTTTGGAATCAAAATTGAAAATTTACAACTCTTCTATAAAATTTTGACTACATACATATATCTTAAAAATTCCCCTCAATACTTCCAGTTCGTTTTGAATATGAGAACTCTGCTTTGGAGAGATTTCGGTAAGAACTCCAAATGATATTTTTCTATCTATTAATATCATCCAAAACCTATTTTTAGCCTTATTCCTTGAGGATTTGGGGACAGATTGTCTCAGATGTATTTTATAATTATTTGGAAAGACTATACATAGCGGTATGGATCTTTAGAGAGACTGCAATGATTTATCTCGCCTTGATAATCAGGGTTTTGATCTCAACATATGTATGTATGTATATACTTACAAGATCTACGTATTGCAATGTTGATTTCGGTCCAAGTTAATGTATAAATTTTTACTTGCAAACTTGTTGTATGTGAATATATTGTTCTGAGGATGGTTTTCAAATGTGTACTTAATTAGTCACTCACGAATCGTTACTTAGTTCATTGCTGTTTTTTTTTTTTTATTTTAATATTTAAAATTTATCTCCACCTGAATACCTTCTCAATGTCTGCAATGTCATTGTCAGAACTATCATCCAGATGCGATTGTAATATTGTAATGTTCGAATAATATTTCACTGATGATCTCCAGCCTATCCAAAATTACAAATCCAAATTACAACATTTATGAAAGCGACAAATTCATGATTCTGTACTATTGTGAGTGACTTTCAACGGTACAAAGGATCACGGTCCACTATTATAAGAGACCCAATTTCAGATGAATACATTAAATTAGCTGTTTACTATAAATCTTCTGTATTATGAAAATTATTAACCATATCGTAAAATAAATGCACTAATGAATGAATGAATGTAAGAAATAAATCCTTAAACTAGCACAAGGAAAGTATAAATTTATGGAATAACACTTAATTTAATTATAACGTAAAGTACGACCAGAACTACAAGTAAGTTAACAATAAAGGTAATGGGGTACCGGTTAATTCGTGCGGTTTTCTAACAGATGGCGTAACTTGTTTTATATTCCAGTGATTCTCCTTTTCCAAATATGTGTTGGAAAGCTACTCTCATATAGTTTCAGAATCAGTATGTGTCATTTAGCTGAAGCGTAAACAACAATACTTTTTTTTACTCTGAAAATGTCGAATTTTGTGCCGAATAAAGTGTTTTTGCGGGGAGTACTTCTTCATTACTTCAATATGAAGAAAAAGGCTGCCGAAAGTCATCGTATTTTGGTGGAAGTGTATGGTGTGCATGCTCTAGCTGAGCGTACGTGCCAGAAGTGGTTTGCACGGTTTAAAAGTGGCAATTTTGACTTGGAGGACGATGAACGGCCCGGACAGCCAAAAAAGTTTGAAGACCACGAATTGGAGACACTGCTCGACCAAGATCCATCCCAAACGCAAGAAGAACTTGCAAAATCACTTGGCGTCGCTCAACAAACCATTTCCGATCGTCTAAAAGCAATGGGAATGATCCGGAAGGTAGGCCATTGGGTGCCGTATGAATTGAAGCCAAGAGACGTCGAACGCCGATTTTTCGCGTGTGAACAACTGCTTCAACGGCACAAAAGAAAAAGTTTTTTGCATCGAATTGTCACTGGCGATGAAAAGTGGGTCCATTACGATAATCCAAAACGTCGGCAACGTATGGATACCCCGGCCATGCATCATCATCGACGGCCGTTCAGAATATTCATGGCCTGAAGGTTATGCTGTGTATTTGGTGGGACCAGCTGGGTGTGATCTATTATGAGCTGTTGCAACCGAATGAAACGATCACAGGGGCAGTCTACCGACGACAATTGATGCGTTTGAGCCGAGCACTGCGCGAAAAACGGCCGGAATATGAACAAAGGCACAGCAAGGTAATTTTGCAACATGACAATGCTCGGCCACATGTTGCACAGGTCGTCAAAACCTACCTTGAAACGCTCAAATGGGATGTCCTACCCCACCCGCCGTATAGTCCAGACCTTGCGCCATCCGATTACTATCTCTTCCGATCTCTTCCGATCAATGCAACATGGCCTAGCTGACCAGCACTTCTCCAATTATGAAGAAGTCAAAAATTGGATCGATTCGTGGATAGCGGAGAACCCGGCCGAATTTTTCAGAAAGGGTATTCGTGAATTGCCAGAAAAATGGGAAAAGGTTATAGCTAGCGATGGACAATACTTTGAATATTAAATTTGTAACCATTTTTTCACAATAAAGCTTCAATTTTCGAAAAAAAAACCGCACGAATTAACCGGTACACCGAAAATAAATAAAAATATAAAAATGCAAACTATATAAAAGAAAAGACTAAACAACACAATTAAAAGCGATCTTTTTAACTATAAATATGTAACTATGAGAAGCAAGTACAAAAAGTAAAAGAAGTAAAAACATAAAAAGTAATAATTAAATAAGAAGAAAAAGAAGAAAGAAACTTCGCAGGAAAGACAAAAACAACAAGAATATTAAATGCAAGCTAAAGCACCAGAAGATAAGCGGTAAGCTACAGCCGAAAAGAAATTAATAAAAAATTGATAAGAGATTTAACAGAGATAAGTATATACAATTGAGGAAACATAAACATATCATAAATTTTGTTCATCTTAATCTTGCCCCGTTGATAAAGGATTACATAAAAGAATTTAAAATTTCTTGAAATTGCCCGCAATGCCCACCCGCTTAATCTCGACAGTAATCTGATTATATACCCTCACACCGCCGACGAAGAACGAACGGCTCGTGAGCAAATAAGAGAAACGTGGCAAGATAAGGTTATTAGACCCCCTGATGTTCCTATGCCCAGTTTTTCATACAAATATTGAAGATGGGGGAAAAAAGCAGTTTATTAATAAATATACAGATCCTGTATTGAAAATAAGCATCCAAGCTAATTCCCAAAATTCTTCCCGAGTATGGTGAAATATGGTCATATCTCCTAAGAAGAAAAACGTATCGAGCACAGGCATTAAAACCCACATTTAGCTTGCGCTTACTATTGGAATCCAGGCCGGCATCATCAATGCCCTGATAAGTTTCATGCGAGTTGATGGTGGAATAAAATGAGCAGACACCCAGAGTCTTCTCAGTCCGCCATAAATCTTTCCTGTCAACATGCTAACATGATCGGACCAATCAAAGACCTTATTAATTACAACTCCAAGATTCTTAACTTGAGACTTATAAGGAATAATGGAATCGCCAATCTCAATACGGGGAAAACAGGAGGTATCAAGATTTTCTTTATAAATAACAATACCATTACACTTCTGCGAGTTAATTTTAAGCTGATTTGCATGAGACCAGTGTTAAATAGCAGACAGATCCTCATTCAGCGGGAACACAGCATCCTCAATTAGTCCTAATGGCCTTTGTATATAAAGTTGTATACCATTTGCATACATATGAATATGACAATGATTTATGGACTCACAGAGGTCATTAATAAACATGGTGAACAAAATTTGGCCATTCAATGAACCATGAGGAACATCGCTAAGACCGGAAGAAACGAAGAAGACTGGCCATCTACTTCCACTTGCTGGAATCTATTCGTTAAGTAACTTGCGAAAATCCTCATCGCGGCTTCTGAAAAACCGAAGTCATGAAGTTTATTCACAAGAAGTTGGTGATTGACGGAATCAAAAGCCTTGGAAAAATCCAGAAGAGTCAGTACAGTCAGAAAGTCCCTCAATTCCCTCTCGTATGTCATCAGTTATCTTTAAAATAGCCATACTATGGCTATTCTGGATCCCGGACTGCCATTTGCATAGCAATTCGTTCTCCTCCAAGTATGGTCTAATCTGCATGCTTACGAGCTTTTCCAAAATTTTAGACAGAAAAGTTGTGATACTTATTGGCCGAAAATCACCAACAGAGAGCCCCTTAGCATTCTTAGGGATTGGAACAACTCTTACGATCTGCCAGATCTGGAGATAGTATGATGAAGTTATACAAGAATTAAAAATATGGGTCAGCTCCTGAATAACGAAAGGTAGTAACAGTTTTAAAAAACGTGGACAGATCCCATCCAACCCTATAGCATTCAAATTAATAGAAAAAATTGCGTTTATAACGTCAGTCACACGTACATTAGAAAGGGAGAAGCTAGATGTTGTTAGTGCATTTGGTATTTCAATATTTTGAAAGAAAGTAGTTGTAAAATTAGCATTTGACGTAAAGGCTGTGTTGAAACCGTCGGGGCTGATATTCGAGAAGTTTTTGTAGCTCCTATCCTTTTAAGGTTGGACCAAAGTATTTTAGGATAGGAGGTAGATCAACATTTAATTTACGCGAAAAATGAGCTTTTTTTGCTTTTCTTATCTTTTTCGTCACAATCCTTTTGACCACTGCATATCTATGAAAATCTTGCGGATCGCCAGTTATTCTCTACTTTCTATAAAGAAAATCCTAAAATCCTGGGGCAATGAGGTACATACTTCTCTTCCGAACTGAGTTAATTTAATTGCTTTTATTCCCTTTTCTATAATTGTTTGAAGAGTCTGAATATTACCAATTTTAATGTTATCTGTTAGAATGAGATTAGAGAACAAAAGCAACACTTGAAATTTTGTGTGAAATATTTTCTGAACACATTATCACAAAAGGGTATGTTATCGATTGGCTCCCTCCATACCCTTTGTTCAGCAGGACCAGATTATTTTTGTTCGAGTCATTTAAAGGGTAAAGTGTACGCCAATTAACCACAATCAATTGAAACAACTTACAGACAAACTTAAAAATAACCTTAGAAATTTGTAGAAAATGTCTTTAAACGATTATGCATTTGAATTTCATTGTTTTATTTAAAACGTTATTAAGTTATAAAATGATAGCCCTACATTTGTCATCCTATACCCTCCATTTCTAGCTATGAGGCTTGCAAGGAAGGCATACATATGTATTCTTATATTAGCATGTTGGCATGGAATTTGTTTCGTTTTCTTTGAAAACCATATTTCGGCAGTCCTCCTTAAGTTTAAGAATGCCCAATACTATACATTCTTAGAGTCATACAAAGAAAGTCCTATGAGTGGTAGGGTTAAAACCACCCTTGTCTAATTTAAGGCTAAGCTCTTATTAATTTCGTTTTTATCATTTCATTATTCATTTTTTTCAACTATTCGTGTAGGATTTCTTCAATGACAGTTAACATCTGATTTCTAGAATTTTCATTCTCATAACTTTATCACAAAAAACAAACAACAAAAAAATCACAACTGGAGAGTATTACCATCCTATTAACGATAATTTAGCGTATTACCAATTTGTTGTCGAAGTCAATCAAAGCAATTTTTCTCAGTTTTGATGGATAGATAATTTGCTCTGAATATTATGCAAATGCATCTGAAATCAGAGATTGTTTACAGTCCAGTGACTTTGATTATTCCTGAATTGACATTTAAAAATTTGCTTAGTCAGAATCATCCGAAACGAAATCTTTGACATCATTAAAGCGGAAGAGTAGGTATGTATATTATTCGTAAAGGTCTCAAAGCATCAAGCATATTTAATATTGATTAGTCATAATAAAATTTATGACTGTGATGTCTTTGTTGTGAATGGAGGGGAGGATGTTTACAAATTACGATCCACATGAAATCAATAATTAATCTCACGATTATCATGGGCTGAGTGATATTATAAAGACGACGATGTAATCGAAAAGATTTCATCCAATTTAATTAATTGCTTTTCACATTGTAATTTGTCACGATTTATTGCTTCTTAATGCAGTCTGATTGGTTTAAAAAAAAAAAAAAAAAAAAAAACAATCAATTGATCATCAAAAGAGTCATTTTGACAAGTTGCGTAATTCAGTGTTTGCATGAGTATTATGCCAATGTCAACGAAATTTGACAAAAACCAATAGCATTTATAAGAAATTTATAACTTTTACGTGCGCGCGCAGTTAAAAATGAATGATGAAATTCAAATAAAATCAATTTTGTGGGAGGTGTCGAGCGAAAATTGACTGAATTTATTTAAAATGCAACTCGCGAATTAATTGCGGGGGGCCCACCTTGATGAGAAAAGAAAAGTTCATTTGGCTGGGACCTATTTCTCACAAGGTGCTTTGGAACAATAATTTGCACATTCGTAACAAATTCGAAATTACTAAATTATAAGTTATGCAAATGTTTCGTTCTTGGGAATATATAATTTGAATGGGAAGTTATTAAAAGTAAATAATTATGTTATTAAGTCTTGTCGCCGCAATTTTTTTTTTTTTTTTTATCAACATTATGAAATATCAAATTCAATACTGAAGGAGTAGGTATTAATGAAGACTTTGCGCTGCCAACATTGCATTGTTGTCAATATTGCAATATTCGAGGAAGAAAACTATTAAAATTATTTCGCAAAGATATTGTTTTTTTTTTCTGTTTCAATTCATAATTTTGGGCGGAATATGTTGTTTGAAACTGATTGTGAAATGGTTTAATGCTGACCAAAAGCTTTAGATAGGCAATAAAACTAACAATCATTAAGAGTCGAACCTATGGAAATGTTTTACATATAATTATATGTATGTATATCCCTTGTTAACGTGTATTATTGCCGACTACTTCCTGAAGTATCTTAACAGAGGCAACTATTATGCGCAGGGCCATGCAGGGGTTGCTGATCATAATAAAAATCAAATATGATCATCAAATAGTTAACATCAATTAGCTAATCTTACTTAGAATTTTAATTTAAATTGATCACGACATGAAGGCGTTAGGTCGTACTATTTGAAAAGGCCTGAAATTTAAGCCGAGAAGAACGTATACCCACATATCGTGTAGCCAAACTTGTAGAAAAGGAACTCACAAACCTGATTGAAGAAGTTAGACTGAAGTGATTTTTCCTATCATTATTGTATATTTTGTTTCTGGTTAAGAAACCTATTATTTACAGATCCTTTGATTTTTACACTTGAATTTGAACAACTTTCATACCCAGCATGAATGAGATTGGGTTATATTTGTTGATGCAATTTTATCTAAAAATAATATTCGATATATGCTGTCAGCATATTCCAAACTTTAAAAACTGAATTATTTAATTCCTTTCAATCCTAATTGCTCGATTCTAATTAAATTAGGTGACGATGGTGACATACTTTCTTTTACTCATCTTTTAAATGAATGCGGGTGACACAAACATCAATTTCAGGGCCCCTATTCTTTCTCATGTATATACAAAAACAGTTTGATTCAAAAATTCATTTGTATGCTGAGAATATTTAGATCTAAATATTTGTATAGATCAGTGGTTCTAATATTAATAATAATAATTAACTTTACATTTTCATTGTTGTGATCATACATATAAAAACAACAATTGGCAAAATATACTATATCCATATTTTTAGTCCTATATCTTTGAAACTAATGAAGATACGTCTCTTGCCATACTTTATTACTACTTTCTCCAATTCATGGAATATGGTATACATAGTAAACCCTATAAATGTGGCATTTTATGGTCGTATTTCATAATTTATTTATATAATGAGAAAATACGATAATTATAATACGATGACAAAATTTATAACACTTCTGAGATGTTCCTCAGGGCAGCCATCTTAGGCCACTTGTTGTTTTTATAATTTACATCAATAATGTTTCCCCGATTCGGACTAGTTCAAGAACGTAATGTAAACGATGTATGTTCTATCAACTGCTTTTCTGTAAATATTAGTGCACTATATAGGTAGCTACCATGTCCTTTTCTTGTAGAATCAAGCATTTGCACTTAAGTTATATTTTGGATGGGTGTTTTTTTTTTTAATAGACTTGATAATACTAAAGATTTGTGTGTCTTTTTTCACGGATCATATATTCAATCGCTGTATATGTTTTTGTTTGTAAAGAGATGATCCAATAAGTTAATAATCAGTTTATAACGAAGCTTCTATTCTACACATTCATCAGACCTATCCTATAGAACGCTATTCCTGTTTGGTCTGCCTTATATGTGGTTTATATAAAACGCATCAAGGCAGTTCAGCGAATTTTCGTTCGATTTACCCTTTATGAGATTCATTGGAACAATCACATTATCATTCTACCATATTCAGATTGGCTTGTGCTCTCTCAATTATATTCTCTCAGAAAGAGATGAATCACTTTGAGAGATATTTTCACTTTGAACTGTATGCAAAGGGCGATAAATTCCCCTCAAAATTTTAAATACTTTTAATATATCTATTCCTGAAGACTCCTTGAGGGACTGCGACTACTTGCTTGTACCTCAACATATTATGAAGATCCGGCCTCTATAAAGCCTCTACATCTTACTATGATTTGGATCGTTATTTTGACTTCTCTGTGCCTAGGTTTTCCAACATTCTATTTATTTCTCCAATGACGATTACTATTATGTACGGTTGATTTGAAATCGTCTAGTGTTTTGGAAGCTATTACATTCCATATTGTTGTACGAATTACATCATAGGTATTGACTACTATTTCAAAATTGGCGAACCTGATTTTCGTCAATTCCCAATAGATTCTTTCTTAATGACCTTCACAGCTGTCTGCAAATGCTTAAAGCATTTAAATTGTCGTATTCCTACGATAACCAAGTCTAAGAGCAGTATTACCAAGTGATGAAAAAATGTAGGCACAGGCATATCTTCATCAATAAAAAAAAATCTCACAACTATTACAGCACGATGCTTTTAAACAATTATCGTGTAATCGGCAATCATTTCATTTTACCAAACCATATCAGCAACACTCAGAAGAAGTAGGTATAATAAAAGTTTCTATAGACGAGAAAATCAAAGAGAACAGGAAAAAAAAACGTGTGAATTTCTTTTTATACTTTTTATAAGCTTCATAGTTCTGCTAGATCTCTCCATATAGAAAACGACACCAGTAGTTAACAACAAGGTGGCATTGTCACCAAATGTTGCACACAATCTAAAGATTGTGAAAGACAACGGTCACACAGTCGTTTATCTTCTAATTAGTAAATGTGTAAAATTTATGTAGCATATTTTACTTAAATGAAGCCTTTGTTCCCATCATCGGACGACGGCTGCACCTCTGTATAATGAATTTATGTATGTACGTTCTGTTCAACTTTACGCAACGTTTTTGCCAAAATATTTTTTATTATTTCAGTGCTCGTTCACACGGGTAGGTACTACATACATACGTATATACATATATCCATACATATCTACCTACTCGCCATACTATAAATGCGAATCGAACTCGTCATAAAAACTCACTTTCTCGTTTTTGTGGAAGAGAATAGAATCGTGTGAAAATAACTGTCTACAGTGGAATAGACCTGATGCAGACCGACCTATGCAGATTGTAAGAAAACCTTGTTATTGTGCAACACTCAATTGAGTGAAAATATTTTAATTTTTTTGGTATTTCAATGGACACCTATAATATGAATTTTCACTGGCTAATAAAAACTGGATTACAACCGCAACCTAATGAAGAGAAGAATGCTGTGAACGATAGTGAAAACATAAATTTAAGTTGAATAATTGGACGAACGAGCAGTTAAAAGTTGTACTTACTCTCGAAGTTAATTAGATGTGCCTTGCCCAGTCTTGTCTAATAATGATTCAATATAATTTCGAAGATAGCCAAAACACGGAAACGGATACTCTTGAGAAACAAAAACAACATCAATCTAGTAGTAATATACAATCTATGTATGCTATTTCACATGGCGCATTATCCTATTCAAATTAATTCATCCAATACATTTAAATTCCTTGTGGTGTGGGATAAAGTTAGATGATGAAATTCTTGTATTCCTTCAGAAATGATACCGGTACCTACATAAAGTAATCAAACATCATCCTATAGAAAATTAGTTTTTGTGACTAAGAGAACGATATTATGTAACGAAAAAAGAAAATAGTTAATTTGCAACACATTTTAACGTTTTGGAGGAATTCATTTAAGAGCAAAATAAATAATTTTTTCCTCACTTTATTGATGATCATAACATCCTACCTGATCACCAATTTGGATTCAGAACAGGACATAATACAATATAACCGCTTGTAAGAATCGTCCAACATGTAAAAACCGATATCAAAAAAAAAAAAATCTACAGGACTTGTATTGCTTGATGTACAAGCAGCATTTGACTCGGTATGGCACGATGCACTAATTTATAAGATGTCAAACCTTGGTTTCCCCGTTCATCTGGTGGCACTTGTCCGTGATTACTTGCGCGAACGAAAGCTCAAGGTATACATTGGCGCAATATCCTCTAGTGATAAACAGGTTACTGGTGGTGTTGTTCCTAAGGGATCTGTCCTGGGACAAATATTGTATAACCTATTCACTGCAAATTTCCCCACTATCAAAAAATGGTAATTCTTCGATATTTGCAGACGATACAACTATTTTTAGTTTCGATGCGGACCCAACAAAAATTCAATATAATCTGCAATAGGGACTTCATTCAGTTGCAAATTATTTAAAAAAATTGAAAAAAATAAATAAACTCCGAAAAGACAAAATCCATTTTTTTCACGCGAAAAAGAAAAATTTCATACCTTCCAAGCGCCAAACTCACAGTAAACATTATTGATGTTGTATGGATTGACCACGTCAAGTATGTACGTAAAATCCTTGACACGAAGCTTACTTACGCCAAACACATAACAGAAATTCTAAACAGAGTAAACATATTAATCAAAATATTGTATCCCTTTATAAACCGTAGGTCAACCCTGAATCTGGAAATCTGGAAACTCACATTAAAAAACTTCAAATTACCCACAATAAAATTTTGAAAATTATTTTTAATTTACCGTTCCCCTTCCCCACATCTGAGTTTCACACAATAGGTGCTGTAAAATTGGTAAGCATTAAAATAAGCGAAATAGCTAATAAATTTTTTGAAGGGTGTAGCTACACCGATAGTATCCTTATACGACTTTGGTCTAGCTAGTTAGTATGTAGAGTAAGTTAGTATAGCTTAGGTTAAGTTAGTAGGTTTTTATCTTAGGATAGTTTGTTCAATGGGGTTTTGGCAAATTTTTCCCTCTAATAAAATCTCGTTATAAGTTAATATTCCCGTTAGTTTCTACTAATTATAAAATTTATGCTAGTTGAATGAATGAAATGTTCTAGCACTATATTTAAAATTTCTGTCTCCTTTGTAAACAAAATGAAAGAAATGGTCAAACTGAAATAAAACTGAAACTGAAACTGAGATGACTATCCCGAATCAATCACCAAAAATAGTCTAGCATCATGCTTTCACTGTAAAGCTAAATTCAAAGTTCATCACATACTGTAAACTTTTAAGGATATCCTGCAATCCATTTCTTAGCAGTTCGTGATCATGTCATTAATCAGATCGCTCAAGCTTTCTGTGTTAATTCTGATAAGAAGCCATGAACCGCCCGCCTTAAAACTGTTCCATGTCTTTCTCTCCTGTTTACTAAGAAAAAATTATTTTTTTCCCATAACTTTTATAGCAATGATTATCCCAGCTTTAATATTATCCTCAAACTTCACACTATTTCTTCCAACATGGAACTCGATCTGTTCGAGCCAGTGCTATTGGTTGTAACATGTGCTTTGTTACCCCTGTTATGTATTTCACAATCAAATATAGCAGAGATACTTAGTAAATTTATTCAATGAATGCCTTCCCTATAGGAAACTCTACATATAAGGGTCTCCCATCTTTTATCGGCCATATTTCTTATATTTAATGGCCTCTAGTACTGGCATAGTTCTCGTAGAGATGTACGGTGTATGGCTACAGAAAGAGAATATGATGAACAACAGCTTTTAGATGTTTCGTTGAACTTTCAATGAAAATTCGCCATTCGTTAAGATTGTCTTTGTTTCAAAATTCGATTGGCTTAAATAGATCCATTACATCGTAGCAAAAGCGGAAATTTGATTTTTATTATATTACTTCCTTTGATCGAATATTCTAATGCTCTCAGTAAACAAGTTCAATTTTTTCAATTGAGAAGTCAAAATTTCTTTTGCTGTGGATAGAGAGACTAAGAAAGTATCTAATGAAATCGTTGAGTCTTCTATCATTCAAAAAGTCATTATCAGTGCTATTTTCCTCTGCTGAGCTTCGATCTTAACAAAACGACTATATTAGTTAGTTCAGAAGTAGTGGACACGGGAAATTCTACACTGTGAGGTACCGGAACAGACGACATGGTCTATTTTTCCTAGGGTTTCTGTATTCTATTTCACTCGAATCGGACTCGTCGAGTATTTGGGTAGTTACTCGTGTTCGGGACTCGAATTTAATACTCGACGAGTCTAATTTTTTAAAATTAAGCAAAAATCAGTAAATTTAAAAGATACGTTTGTAGAAATGTTTTGATCAATTTGTAGATTTATGTTTTATTTATTTTTTAATTATACACATTGCTGCGAACATTAATAAAGATTCGTCTTCACTTTCCATTATTACTGAATAAAGTCAAAGTTTACACAAATAAAACTAAAAAAAGAAAATGTAAACAGCTAATTAAATTAGTGTAAATTTGTTCAAATTATCTGAACGTAATCAACTTATTAAATTCAATTACCATCTTATAAAAGAAAAGAAAAGACTTTTTTTATTTTACATATATTGTAACCGCCAACGAGTTTCGTCTTATCAGGACATCATCAGGGCTCTTGTTGTAGCTCTGATGATGTCCTGATAAGACTAAACGTGTTGGCGGTTACAATGTATGTAAAATAAAAATATATAAAAAAAAATATAGAAAAAACAAGAAGTGTTTTCTTTTCTTTTATCAAATGGCAGTTAAAATAAATCTATTGCAGCAAGTGTTATCTATAAAATCTGTGAATTATTCAATTTTAACATTTTTTTATTCTTGAGCTATGAGAATCGTTATTGAACTCCAAAATATTAAACGTTTTCGGTTATTGATTTGAGTTTAGATTTAGATCCAGACTCAATTCGAACTCGACGAGTTTTCACAAATTTGGGACTCGTACTTGCCGAGTCCTAAAACTAAAAACCCTAGTTACCTGAAACCCAAATTTTTCCACAGTCCCGATACAGAATCAATCCCATACTTAATTGTATGGTCTTGATAACTCAGTTGGTAAATACCCTTGGGGGTTCCATAGGTTCAAATTCTACCTTAACACGATCCTACACTTTTCCTCCTACCTAATTTTCTTTCAACTTTTATAGCTTTTCCTCTTTCATATTCTCTCACCCCTCTCTTCCAACAGTATACCATGTATATATGTAGATACTCCAGAAAGACGTAGAAATATTTGCGAAGTTTTAATTATTTATAAGGCTTACACTGTGAGCAGAGGCGTGAATCCAAGAAACA
Organism: Dioctria rufipes; assembly: GCA_963924295.1. Taxonomy (NCBI): domain Eukaryota; kingdom Metazoa; phylum Arthropoda; class Insecta; order Diptera; family Asilidae; genus Dioctria; species Dioctria rufipes. The sequence continues at coordinate 24,570,734 of OZ002745.1, read as the reverse complement.
TCTTAGATGCTAGATCAAGAACAAAAAGCTTTTCCTAATAAGAGACAGATGGCAGCCCTATCATTGTGATAACTACTGCAGGCCTATCAACAGCAGCAATTAATGAAACTGAAGCAGAGACTCGGATATTCGATTCGGTTTGATAACAGAGTCCAGCTGAATAGTTCAAGTGGAAGTTCTATGCGCTCTCAAGAGAATTGAAAAAGCGAAAAAAAACATAAACTCAACTCAATTGTGGACACGCACACGGCCGACAATTTTATAGTAAAGTTGACGGCACGCATGGCTCATTTTAAGATTTTTATTTTGCTTCAAAAATTCATGCGTCTTGGTATTTTCTTCGTTTCGTACCTGCCAAAATGTTGTACTGCCGCGCCAATCATGAAATTAAATTATGATAAATTAAAATATTTAAAAACTTTCTTTTTTTGCAATTATTGCCAAATTTTTCACTCTGAAGAAATGCATTAATGCTAAATTTTCCATAGTGGCAGGCATTGTAACATTAACAACAGTCGGTGATGTGTATGACTGCCAAATCGTCGGTCTAACTGTAGACTAGACGTCTGACAGGATTTTGGATTGTTGTGGGGCTTTCGGAAATTGATATTTATTTCCTCTTCATGTTTGGAAAAAAAAAAAACTGGATAATTGATGTTACCATTTGATTATATATATATATATAAAAAAAAAAATTGTGACAATTTGGATGTTCAAGATTTTGTTGTTCGGGATTATGCTTGCAGGACTTGGTATCCAATTCAATTAAAGTTCTTCAACTTTGAAAAAAGTAAAGCATTTTCCGAACCGTCGCGTCTGTAGGTACTACATATTTTCCGAGATCATATCTTTCTTTCAAGATTCTCGGAATTTTGGTATGTAAAAATTATCCTCTGACATTTAAATACGATTCCACCACGAACACATGAACAGGCGTTAATACATAAAGAAAGGTTTTGATTTTTTCTATCTTTCCAAAGATATCCCAATTTATCTTATCATGGTAGCCGTAGTGGATAAATCTTTGGTTCATCAAAGAATCCAGCGGGAAACGGAAGCATTTCGGATGCATTCCGCAAACATTCTATGGAAAGTATGAAAGCAATACGCTCCGATACCCAGTTCATTTCTTTTAAAGCATTGATGTCCTATGACGGGAAGGTATATAAGACGGTTATATACCTTACCCCTGCATGACCTGTAAGGTGAATGGAAGCATTCCATATTAAGTCTTTGGAAGGTCAAAGGAAGCATTCCTTATTAATTCTTTTGAAAGTGGAAAGAAACATTACTTTTAAATTCTTTGGAAGATGAAAAGAAGGATCAGTGGTAGCATTTATTCTGCCATTTCAGAAAAATGTATGGAACCATTAAGCATGAGTTTTCCGGAAAGTTGGAAAAAAACATTAAATTTATACCGTCAGGAAGGTGGAGGGAAGCACTCATCATGTTTTCACTGAGAGGTAAAGGGAAGAACTTTTCCTGTTTTCTTAGAAAGCTGTAGAAAATAAAACGGGTCTTCACTTATTCGTATCTCCCACTTAAATGAAAATAATCCACTTCTTCTAAAATAATGCACAAATCAGAATGTTTTTCATCTGCACGCACTTTCCTTCCTTCATTGTTCTTAGAAAAAAAAAATGAAACTATATGGTTCATTTTCGACCTGCACGCACTCCCTCGAACTAGCCTCTGCAAATTTAGCCGCACAATTTCTATCTCTTTTCGATAACAACACGAATGTATATACATATCTACTCATACCTCTGCCTTCTCTAAGTATTCATGTACTGATTACTAATGCATTCCAGGTAATATTAATAGTAAACATTACCTAAGTCGGGCATTCCCATTTTTCCAGCTGGGAAATATTTAAACCACATGCACTCTTAGAATTAACCAATTGTTGCTTCGTGTAAATTTGTGAGAAAAATTTCTTGAGAAACGCCAAATAACAGATTGGATCACTCCAAGTAAAACACAATAAAATTTAATGTACTTGTAATTTCTTAATTATATTGATAAATTAAAGTTAATTACACTCAATATAAATGAAAAGTAAAATAAAAGTAGCTTATTAAATTTTACAGATTTCTATCTCTTCACTTTTCCTTACTGGTTTCCTTCGACTTTCGGTTAGTTAGAAAAAAAGTAATAAATTATAAAAGTTTCAATTGTTTTCCGTCAAACTATAAAGATATAACTGAACTCAGTCACGAAGTACCTATAGTCATTGAAAAATTAATTACCTAAACGAATCTACTGAAATCGTTCAAGTCGGGTGTGAATTATTCCTTATCTTGAAAATAGTAGGTATCACTTTTAATAAGAGGATGTTGTCGTTCTTCAGTATGGGATGAATTTTTTTCTTTTTTATTTTTTTATCTCTCTATTACTTGTGTGACATGATATTTAATTGGTTTCAGCAATTTTTTTTTTTTTATTAACAGAATAAGTGCTTCATTATTAATATAAAAAATTTTATCACTCGCGTGAATACAACCAGTCTAATTATCACCGATTGCTCTTTTCGTATATATTTTCCGGTGCAATTCTCCACACGCACTATATAAAAAAAAAAAACAATAGAAGACGTGAAAAGTTACTGCTATTCGCATATGTCTAATAAAAAAAAATGTAAAATAAAGAAAATTGCAGTACTTCTGCACAGAGAGTGCGTTTATGCAGCCGCATCGCAGCAGCAACAGCAGCATCAAGTATCTGCAACATTCAGGCCAGTCTGTAATGTACTTTTGTAATCACCTGTCAACCTGTTTTCAGTGTTGTTCATTTAACTTTTGAGTAAAAAGTCGAAGAAAAAATGAAGTGGAAATCTGAGAACCCAACAATTCTGGGAAACTAAAACTCTTGCACCATACGCCAAGTGGTTGTTTTTCTCATTTTTTTTTCTTCTTCCATTTTTAGCTTTGTAAAGATATCTTTGAAATTGTTATTCATCTTACACAGCCGTGATTAGGAGGGGCCGGGTATTTTGAAATTGAATTAAGTCATATGTTAGTTAGTAGGTCAAGTGTTGTTCGGTAATAGCGTTTTTATTTTTTTTTATTTTTTATATTTTCTTAATATAAGTAGAAAAAAACCTATTTATATAGATGTAGTCGTCATATACATAATTTTTGCTTAACATCTTATAATAACACATCAGAATTAATGATAATATAACAAAATAGATTATTTACTCATCATCATCATCATCATTATGGTGATCACTTGGCAATATCTATGTACATCAAAAATCCATTGAGTCTAAGTCGCCTCCACTAGTACCATCCACGCAAATTTGTGCTACCGTTCATTATGTAAAGTTCAAAAGCTCATCAGCCACTTTATTTTGTAATATTGAACATTTCTTGTGTATCTCTACCAGCATACGGATCTTTTATGTGTTCATTCTGAGAACTTGCCTTTAGCTATAATCATCATCTCTATATAGTGCGTAGTCCTATCTATTTTGGCTTCGAAAAACTTATCAAGAAACAAGATCAAATCAACTCAAATATCTTACAATGATCAAAATGAAATTTATGTAATTTCTTAATGTGTAGAATAAAAAACGTAAAGGGCCATATTGGGACCCCTGAGGAATATAAATGTGTGTGCATATTCAAAATGACTTGATAATTTAAGCTACATATTTGAAGGCATTCCAAGAATACTAAGTATTGTTACCGATAGTAAAGCTTAAGAAGTGGAACACTCACATCTAGAAAGCTTTTAATTCTAAGATTTCCTCTTTTCCTGATTTCGATTTCACCGATACTGAACATATCACGTGGAATTACAATTCTGAAAATTTTTTCAAGTTTAATATGATTAGAAATTAGAATAAGCTTGATGGTTTGAAGACGTAAAATATGCAGTAATCACTTTACCTTTATGGTCACTAATTGTACAGCTCAGGTAAAAAAATAAAAATAAAATAAGTAAAAATTTGGCTGGGGGTATGAAAGTGAATAAGGTGTCGCTGAATGTTTCACCAGATCGAGAATCGCCTAACAAAAAATTGAATTTCCAATGTTGGCAGCAGCCAAGTTAAAGTTTTTTTTTCACATATTTTAGCTGGCTATTGAAAAATTGGGGAATATTTTTTTTGTTATGTGATCTTCTATCTATTTATATTTGTTTCTAGTTTCGACCAAATAATCTTGGATTGTAAGTAGCAGGTAGATGGTAGAGTGTTCCACATTCGCACTGTTCAAGTTATAAATGAATCATGATATTTCACTGTGCGTCCCCATTTTGGGTTTAAGTACCTATGAATTGGTGGGTACGGATATTCCGGGTAAGGAGTTAGACTCTATATTTCATCATAGCAGCATATACAGAAGTTGTGATGAAATAACGGAAGTCAATCAATGTTGGGTCCGTTTTCTAAAGTAAAAGGTGTGTTCCTTCCACGTGGTAGGTAGTATCTCTGCAGGTCATTCGAAATCAAATTTAAATTAGATAAACAGCACTTTACCCCTGCCTGAAACTTAATACTTTTTTCAATTGCTAAGACAATATCTAAGAAAGCCCTTGATAAGCTACAAAAGATGTCCTGTGTAGATGCCACTCCTTTCATATCGTACCGTCAACGAGCACTTGAAGCCATTCTTAGCTTAAACCTACTCTACATCTTTATCTAGAGAGAAGGAGCGTCGCTATAGCATGCTTCGAAGGAAAAGGTCAGATGTTCTCCTTTGTTCCTGTGCGGGACATCTTAACATCCTTGAGCAGGTCAACATTAAAAACCTAGAAATAGTTGTTATTGCTAAAAGATTTTCCTTCAAAAGTGGTTACAAGGTATCCATTAACGAATGAAGCCAGATATTAGACAGAGAGTTTCAGTCTTCGTAACGGGCCCATGTCTGGTATACCGACGGATCCAGGAAGGAATACAAAACTGGCGTAGGGATGGTCGGTCCATATGTGGAACTCTCCATTCCGCTTAGTATGTCACCTTCGATTTATCAGGCAGAAGTCTATGCTATAGATGTTGGAGTTCAGAAAAGCCTAAACAGGTGCTGCGAGAAATCAAACCTCTACTTTTGCTCAAACAGCCACACTACGCTCCTGGCTCTAACCTCTCAAAACTTTAAGTCGAAACTTGTCTGTAGCTGCCACTCGGAACTCTGTTTAGGGACACCAAGTAACGTTGCTTTGGTTTCCTGGACATGAGTGGATGGTAATGAAATGGCTAAAACCGTAGCCGGCAGTTCATATAGTAGTCCCCATCCAATATTTGGTCTACCAAAAAGCCACTTTAGGGTGGGAGGGGGGGGCTGTAAAAATGGGAAAACAGGCAACTGTATATCTCCTCTGGCGCAGTGTACCCGGTATGAGTCAGGAATTCATCCTCTCTTCTCAAAATAATTAGTCTTAGCAAACAATCGCTAGAGCTATTTAGTAATGCAAACACTGGACATTTTTGAAGAAGTAGGCAATCCGACAATGAACTGTGTCAACTGTTCGAAGAGAAAGATGAAACCGCGTAGCATATTATATATGTGTGTGTGTGTCCAGCGCTTACAGGTTTAAGGTTGCAAATCATTGGAGAAACACTTATATCTCCAAATAAGGTTTGCCAAACCACTTTAGGAGAGGGCGCAATAGATCAAATCTGGCCGCGGTGTCCGCATGGACCTAGTGGTCTAGTCGCTCTACTTTTAACCTAACATAGAGACAATACAGTGGAATTTCACTATAAAAAAAAAAAAATGACCTAATAAATTGTGTGTAGTAGATCAAATGAGATATTTTGTTTGAAAAGTCTCAAATCAAAGTCTAACCGCTGGAACAGAATGAACGGATCAATGCCGAATGGAAATGTCACGCAAAAGTTGAATGCATTTGAAATACATTAATGCGCACACAGTGAACGCAGTTACCGCATTTGCCGCAAGAAAGTTGGTCAACTTTCAACTTTTACGCAAGTGCCGGATTAAAAATTTTTGACAGCTGAACCAAACGTTTGTTTTGAATGAAATTTGTAATGTAAAATTATTTATAGAGCTGCGGGATGTTTCAAATGTTACTCTTATTTTACGCACAAGTTTTAACAATATAAAAACAAGTAAAAAAGCTAGAATTTGTCTAAGACCAATTCTTATGATACCCTAGATGAATGCCCGTATTAAATTTTGTATGGTCACCGATCTATTCAAGTATTGATTTTGAAGTTGTTTTTCGCATATATTTCTAGAACGGTTGGTCGCACAGAAAAAATGATTATAACCAATTTTATAGGATTTCGTATTCTGCAGAAGTTTTTACTACAATAAAAATGTCTTGGACTGATCGTTTTCAAAGCATACGTAAAAAACCGAAATTTTTTAATGGCAACAGCAGGAAGGAGTTGCCCGATTTAGTCCATTTTTAACATTTTATTTTCTAATGTAGTGAAAACATCATGTACAAAATTTCAGCTCTCTACGTCAACGTGTTGTCAGGCAGTGTCCAAATATATAGCGGAAAACGAAACTTTTATATGGCAACCCCACAAAGGAGTTGCCCGATTTGTCTCATTTTCGAACTTAATTTTACTTTTTTTTTTTAAATCCGTGTACAAAATTTCAGCTCTCTAAGATACGCGTTCTCGAGTTATCGTGCGCACAGACGGACGGACGGACATGCAAAAATCAAAATAACTTTTAATATTATGCGTGGCTGTCCAATCCATTTTGCTCTACCATCATTATTTCGAGGTGTTACAAACGGAATGACAAACTTAGTATACCCCTATGATTTCATCTAGGGTATAATAACCACAAGCACAATATTGAAAATATGAAAATTGCATTGAATTGTCATTAAACGCAGTCGCGGTAATTTCATTCTGGGCAGCACTTTATTTCTTGCGTTGTTTGACAGTTAGCTGCGTGTTTACTCCGGCATTGATCCGTTAAATCCGTTAAATTGCATTAAATTCTAATTAAAAGCAGTCGCGGTAATTTCGTTCTGGGCAGCACTTTATTTCTTGCGTTGTTTGACAGTTAGCTGAGTGTTTATTCCGGCATTGATCCTTTCATTATGTTCCAGCCATAAGGCATCATTACGAACAGAAGAAAAGCTACAAAAAAAGAAAATATTCACCTTGTCATCATAGAAACTGCATATACAGGATTTTAAATGTTCATAAAAACACCTACTGCGCACAATTTAATGCTATGAGACATTTATTTAATATTTACATTTAATTTTAATACCTTGACGATTTCCGTTATATGCTCATTTCCCATAAATCTATATCTTTCGATATAGGTACGCCACCATAGTCGTGGTCGTGTAGCATTTATTATAAAATCAAGTCATCTTGCCATTATCTAAGATTCTAGGCTAACCAGTTTGCGATTTGAATCCCACACCGGTGTATTTTTGTATTGAAATGGCGTTGTACTTGGACAACGTTTAAAACTGCATCAAGTCGCTAAGCTATATAAGCACATCTTTCTCTCTTCCCCAGCATCTGGCATAATATGTATCTATAGTTAAAGATAGCTATCTTATGGTAGTTAGATTTTATTATAAACTTTATGATGACATTAAAACTCGAGCATGTTGCAATTGTATGTACAATTTTATGAGAGTCTGTAGAAATTATATACAGAGGATTTCCACAAACTCGTGATACATTTAGAGACTAAATTACAAAAAATATTCGTGGCTGGACTTGATAATTTAATTTAATTTTGTTAAAGCCTTACGCTATGTCTACTCCATAATTCTGTATAGTATCGCAATATTAAGAGTATACACGTCGTCATAGTAGGAAGGAAATAAAATTCGTAGTGCGGGTGGAATGTATAATAAAGTATAGCTTCCATAAATACTACTTGTTTCCTCCTACATAATTTTGTACTGTGGATTACAGTTATTCTGGTAAATTATACGCCTCTCGTAAATTTGTACAAAAAGAAAAAAAAATTGAATTACACGCAAGAAGAAGAGGGTTGAAAATTGAAAATTAAGTGAAAGTGATAAAAAAAGACTGCTATTTCATAGAAGAAACATTTTTCGTAATTATTATGTCTTTCGAATACATGAATCGACTTTTTAGCCGGAGTTAATTGGAGCTCGAGATAATCAGATAGACAACTCTAATCACTGATAACCGGGTTCGATTTTTACGATCAAATAAAAATGCAAGGATAAATGGTATAATTACTATTGTTGTTATTCGGCCTCGCTGTGAACAGAATTCGATTGACTCTGAGCTCTATTTGATTTTGATGATGGGCTTGTTACTCACTTCCTTACCATTATTCTGTCTATAGAGAAGGGAGAATCAGAATTCCAAGCAATGAGATCAGAGCAGTCAAATGCGTGTCCTCTTGATGAATTTCAATATGCCCTGGTGAGGTATGGGCAAAGATAACCTAATATTAAGAAGATAGGACACAGCCGAACAAAATTGGAAATTTTTCGTGTTTTTTTTTAGACCGAAACAGGTAATGTCATATAAATACTTTCGTCTTTTGCATGAATGGGGCAAAAAAAAAACCTTGGCTATGCATTATTGTAGTGCAATTAAGACAATAAGTTAAAAACAAAAATCGAGAGAACGTAGGTTTACCTGAACAACAAAATCTTATTAAATCCCTCAAAATCCTTACTTCGGGTCACACTACCTCGAATTTTTTAAAAAAAAAGATAAATTTCGCTTTGGTCAAGGTATTGGAAGGAGATATAAAATTCCTCTCAAATGAAATTCTCATTTTTTTCTGAAAATATCAGAGAATCCAGCATGAGTTTCTCCCACTTAATCTCTTCAAAGCAAAACGAATCGAATGTAATGTTCAAATAGCATGGAAATTACACTAACAAACATTGGATATTTCTCTACTGTGTCATAACTTGTCATTAAGTAACTTTGGTATGGATTTCAACTAGTCTAATAGTAGAAGGGCATATGGCCAAATATCTAAATTTAAACTTGTAAATGCAAGAAAAATATGCACAGGAACTGTGCTATCGTTTCAATCACTCCTTCCAGATCCGCATTATTAATGACATTTATTTTAGAGAGACGAGCGAAACCTGGTATTAAGGGCCTGTCCGGATCCAAGTCTTCGTCTTCGTCTTGTTATTACAGCTAGTGACGTAACACAACAAGCTCAGCTATTATAATAGTTAGACGAAGCCGAAGCTAACCTGTCCGAATTCGGTCGTTTGATCAGCTTGATTTCACAGACAGCAAACAAACATAACCTCACAATACGTTGTCTATTTAAATAAGTCAACTCGAACCTTGACTCGGTGATCAAGCTAACCAAATGTCAAAACTGTTATACAAACTAGCAAAGCTCGGTGGCATAGACATGGATTCGGATAGAGCTTGTCTCGATGTTACGTCACTAGCTGTACTAACAAGACGAAGACGAAGACGAAGACTTGGATCCGGACAGGCCCTAAGTACAGCTAAAATTACTTCTACTCTCGACGAATATATACTTTAGTACCCGAATTCATAACTCTATACACATGCTGTTATGTTTCTTTAAAACCTAGTGTCTAAATGGATGCTAAATATACGGAAGGATGGGATTGGATTCGATTAGCATTGATCAACAACAATCTTAAGATGAGGTTACATGAATACAAAGCAGCAGCAATCTATTCTATAGACCTTTATAGACAGAGGGAAAGATATTATGAGTACATGCGTCCCGATTTCAGATTGATTAGCATCTTCTAAGGGAATAAGGCAGCATGTATATCTGTAAATAGGGGAAATAAAAGTATCTTTATACTTTCCCTCTGAATGAATAGTGCCTACATAACTCCACCCATATTGTAACACCACATCCGTAGAATCCATTATTCAGCCCCGTTTGTACCAGTGATTTTGATGCAGTTTTACTGACTTATTACCTCGGGTATGCGTTTTATGTGCGGCTCTTGCAAAAAGTATGATGTGAAGTTTATGGTACAGATATGCTGCTTATCCTTGTAGGACATTCTACCAGGCTACAATATTAAGGTAATCTTCACGATTATCTACGCGGCAAAAATATATCCTATAGTGATACGTTCTATAAAGATAGCCTTGAAATATGGGATCAGCCCTTCCCTCCGGATAGAAGAGAGTCGAAACTTACTGCCTTAAATCCTTAGCTACACACCTGATCTGCCCCGCAAATGTTAATGACCTTCGATTTCTATCAAGTTCTTAGTGACCCAGAACTACAAGATTAGCGAAGCTTAGCTTTCGGGTATCTGTTTATATTTAATATGCTTTGTGCGCCGTTATCTATTCAGCTCGCTGTTTCCCTACGCTGTGCTTTGTTTACCACTTTCCTAGTAATCTACTGAGATATTCAATTTTGATTTTTGAAAATATAAAAAAAAAAACAAAAAAACAACTGCAGTTCCACCATGCAATCAGCGTCCTTGCCATGTTGGTAAAAATAGGACAGGAATTTTCACACGCTCAGACCAACAGTAGTGACAACGGTGATGCTCTTAGCACGCATGAGGACTTACTCCAATGTGCCCGCTTAGTTAGGAGTTTTGGTATGTATAACCAATTCAAATCATCCAACTCTTATATAGATCTCTATGTAGCAGTGATTCGAGAGAAATTTCCCTCACAACATCTACCAGCTATAGTGAAAATCTGCCATAAGACATCGTAAGACGCAATTATTATGTGAATGACCTCTTGCCTTCGATTATTATTAACAAATATTGGTCCGTTGCTCCACTCTAAACATCAATCAAGTTTAGCTAATAATTTTACACATTTGTGCTGTAAAAAGGGGCCTTAGTGACCCCATCTAAGATAACGCCAGAAATACATGGAACAGCCACTGATACTGTACGATGACCTTTGTAATGACTTTGGAGTTGCTAAATATGTACGTGCTGAAGCTCTATTGAGGCTTCTAAAATAATCGCTTACGTATTCAGTTTACCGTTGGATGTCGCGAGCGTATATTTCGAAAGATAAATGACCTAACAAATTGAAAGCGTATGGGAAACCATCCACTCTGATTTTTTTTTTTTTTATTTTCTTCTTATGGGATTTAATAAATGAATAATGAAATTTTTACGTATATAGGTAAATTCTTCATTAATTACTTATATAATTTCCCTCATAAATTACTGTGAGAACATTTATGGCAAAATTACATCCATAAAACTCGTATCACACCTCACCTGATGACCAATCGCTTATAATTATAATCTTACAAAACTTTTAATCAATTAAAGGTAAATATAATTATTATTCAAGAGGAGTCATATAAGATATTATTCCCTGAACAATAATGAAATTACCACTAGACACAGGACTTCAATTTTTAAGTTACTGCTTGCATTAAGATGCACATCATCTCTTAAGCATTCCATTCTTCAAGAGCCCTGCGTTTAATTCAGTTTTACCTCTGATCTTTATGGCGCGGAGCGCCCCGGGTGCTGCAAATAGTTAGCATCACAAAACAAGAGCCAACCAGTCACATGTATGAAAATATTTCGGTATACCAAGTAATTGTGCAATAGAAGAATTTCGATTTTCAACTACATTATAAGCAAATCCAAAGCGGTTTAATATATTCACAGCGATTGATACAGGAGGGGGTGGTCTCTTACTTCAAAAGTCAGAAAGATCACACTGAAACTGGTTTGCATTTTGCTTTAGAATTTATTATGGATGCATAAATTCGAGCAGAAATTTGAATTAAACGTGAATATTTATAGAACATTAACATTTTCATTGAACACGATTGATTTCGTTTTATTATTTAAAAAGTAGGATTTTATAAATATTGTTATTTTTTTTTAAATACTGTTAATTAATAAAAATCTTCTTCAGAAATAAATTTCCATGGAAAAATACTTGAGAAATCGATGATTCACGTTTCAGGGAGAACAATACAAATAAACCAACACACCCCTCTTCAATAGTTTTATCAGCGGGTGATAAGAGAAAGTTCAATTAAAGTCAACTATATTTTTGTTTCAGTTGTTTTAAGAAAAATTAATATGAATGTGCGACACAATTTAGGGCTTGAAAACATTTAATCAAATTTTCTGTATTGCCAGATCTACAGGAGCCGTCCATCTATAGTCATCTTGGCCCCCCGTTCTAGGAACAAAAATTCCTACTTATTTTAGAACTACAAAATAGAGAAATGTATATTATTTCAAAATAAGCCTACAAATAACTTTCACTTTAGATATCCATCCCACAAGCTTGAAGCTTAAGAACGGAGACATAGTCATATCTACGAAGGTCAAAAATGAATCTAACGGGAATCATGAATACATACAAAATTTATTCTGCCTAGACAAAGTGCCGTCTAATTTGGGGAAAATTAAATTTATTTATGACATCTCTCAGCTATATTGTATTCTCTGAAATTTGTGACTTCATGGATAAAATGTAGAGAGGTTACTTTTAAAAAATAATAAGAAGAATAGTCATTGACAATGAACCATTACGTAAGATAAATACTATTGATGAATTCTTTTCAACAAAACCGAACAGGCACTAAACTGAACCAGAATCTGTCAGATCTACACCGAATTTAGCCCTGTTCCGAACGGGGACAAAATGTTCGTCCCTTATGATTTTAATAAAAAAAAAAAATAAACCACTTCAATAAAATAATTGTATTTTCACAAAATGTCCACACATCCACACAAATTTTCATGGAACAAGAAAGTTCAAAACCGGTACAAAAACCGAATATAGAATCGCTGTGAAAAGAACATACGTGCGGAACCAGTTCTGTGTCAGTGTGGTGAAGAAAACACTTTAGGTTTGGGAACCGAACGAGTTACGGTTCAGTTCAGGTGAAAAGAATTCACCATATGATTTATAGGGGTTAAAAACAAAGTTATTTTTACTTTCCCTAGCATATTTTTAATGCTTACCATAATATAAATAAATTCAATTGATCTCACTACTATTTATATAACTGCACATTATCAGCACAGAGTCGAACATTGGCGTGTCCTCAGACGGCAAATATTAATATATAGGTTAAATAGTAATGGACCAAACACAGATCTCTGAGGAACTCCAGAAAACACTGAAACGAATTTCAACTTCCTTATTTAAAATGGATCTGAATTTTAACTGATAAGGAAATGCCTGATGACCAACCCTGATAACCGACAGTAAATAGGTAATTCATAATTTCCTAATAGGAGTTAAATATGAGTTCCCTAAAATACAATTTTTCTCTCTCCTAATTTAAGTTCCCCAGTTCATTGATGAAATTTATAGGGAAACTCAATATTATCATGAACCATTTTATCTTTTATTTGTTTATTATTATTTCAAAAGAACTCCGTTTGTCTCATTAATATTATTATTATACAAATTGCGCATTTATAATTCTCTCATGTTACATACAAATCAAGACTGTTATCACATCATTTCATACATACATATGTAGGTACTGGTACTCTGGTCTGCTTTTATTACAACGAAAATAATAAAAAAAAAAATTTTTTATTTTAAATTCCCATCCATAAAACAATAAGTGTGGCAATACTAATCACTGAAATGTGCCTCCAAAATCAAATATAGATATATAAAACATAATTGAACAGGCAGCGGGCGTGCCCCCTGCTTCTAATAATTTGCTGCGTGTACTTCATTTATCAGTAGTGAAGTATCTGTCAAGCAAGTTTTACGAATACATTAGACCCGGCTCGAAATGAGGGTGTTAAGTGAGTATATTTTTTGTATATAAGAATATTGTTTAAAGGATTACCGTCACTTCTACTAAAGTTCGATTTTCAGTTAAACCAAATACTTAACAAATTTCATAGCTACTACTAATGATTTTATCAATTAGTGTAGCATTCACGAACTAATTTTAAGTCGAGAAAAATTGAATCGGATGTTTTTGTTTTTCGAGTGCTGCAACTAATCTAGTTTTTTTTCACTGATATGAAATTTCCAAGTGTAAACGCGAATTGTGTGAGTGAGAATTCTAGAGTGTTACTGCTAAAATGTTCTGATATTTTCAATTATAGTTTATTAGTATAAAAGGCAATTAAAGATACACAGAAATTTGTTTAAAAATTATGAAAATAAATGTAAACCTCTGTCATCTGGTTGGTTATTTTAAAAGATTCTCAGCGTGCTTATGTTTTTAATCAATCATAAATAATATCACCGGCTACAATCAGCTATATACATATACATTGACACTTTTTTTTATTATCACTTAATTATTTAATATAATTTATATAGATTAAAATTCGGGTAGTTGTGCTGCCAGCTCTTCAAAATAATCGTTTCAAGGTCAAGCAATATTTATTTTGAACACTTGTTTTCGTTTTTATGGCATTACATCTACATAAATTTATATTATACATAAATTTACATTATACAGATAAATTATATATTAGCTGTGTTCTTTTGGCTCCGAACAGTATTCTGCAGAACACGGAGGTTACGAATTGAATTTATTTGTAGGTGCATAAAAGTAGAATTTTTTTTTTGAAAGTATAAAAAAAAAATAATGAAATTGCCCTGACTTTAATTTTTATAGAACGCTAAACCTGTCAAACTTCGTCCCGAATTTATCAAACTCTATTTTGACATTTTACAAGGATTCAAGTCTCATAGCAATTTCATTATTTTCTCTATAGTTTCAAAACATTTTGTACTTCTATGCACCCTACAAATCAATTCAATTCGATATCTCCTGTGTTCTGCAGAACACTGTTTGTTCGGCACCAAAAGAACACAGCTATTATTATGGTATATAGTAGAGTTGAGAAAAAATCATTCTGGAAAGTTATGCAAACCACTTAATCATTGCGCAGTATACTTCTAAAGGTTTGTGCACAATGAAGCAAAGCCATGTCAACGAGAAATTTGTTCTATAAAATATAAATTTACGTTGCAAGGGGTTTCAACTGAAATACAAATCAAGTGATGGTCTGACTTTTAAATCTAAAAGAGATCGTGTTCCAGGGGAATTTCTGTTATAAACAATTAAATCGTCATTTGATCGTGACAGGGATTAATTTTGGTGAACATTTTTAAATTAGCTCTCTCTTCATCGCCATATTTGCATTTTTTTTTTTTTACCATCTTTACAATATTAATACTTGTCTAACAGGTAAAAAAACCTATTAGGCCAAATATATAGATTTTGACCGATCGTGGCATTGTCTTTGGTAAAGGCGGGTAATAAGTAAATTCAGTAAGAGCAGTAGGTATTATATATCTAATATTACCAAAAAATTTAAACATTTAAAAACTAAATCGCACAGATATATGTTAAATAAGAAAAAAGCTATTGATTTTGACGAAAAATGCAGAGAGGTGGAGGATAGTTCGAAGGGTATTAGATCAGCTTTATTATGGGTGGACATTATGAATGATGTCTTTGAAATGTTCAGCCCGAAGTAATGTAAAGTAGCTGACTATACGTATGTATACGATCTGGTAATTTTAGTAACAGGTCGCTTCGAGACGGAGCTTTATGGGCAAAATGAAGTTCAACTATATTTACCATCTGAGCTACGGACTTCGGTTTTAACTCGTACCAATCCGCTGAAGATCGATATCAGTCTTTCCTAAATAAAAGAAATATTCCTGTAATGAACCTTCCTTCTATTGATTCCACACGTGTGGAACTAATGGATACTGTATAATATAACGACACTGGAAACCACAGGCAAAGCGAATAAAACTTTTATATGTAGCCTCGCTATGTGTTAAAGATCAATAGGAAAGAAGTTAAGTCCAAGGTCTCGAATGAGTCTTTGTATACACACGAGTTTACTTCGACTTATCTTAGTCTATAGAGTTGTAGTATTGTAGGAAGCTATACGTCTTGCTAATCAACGGAATACAACATATAACATATACATATAACATTTCACCTTGAGCTATATTTAGCCTGTAACATGAGTTCTACGTAAATACATACCCGAATTTACGTTAATCTGATATCAGAAAGGACCTAGACCATCTCCTTGAAACACTTTTAGACTGGAGTTTTAGCTAGGGCAAAATTGGAATAACATTGGAATTGGAATCCCTTTACACAGGCCGATCGAAAGATAAATTGGAAGGGCGCCTTCTATTAGAACTTTTGAAAGAGAATAAGTTCCCGTCACGGTCTTCCAGCGCGTGAAATTATGGTTATTCTGGAAGCGGGGGTGTATTTCCTTATACTCTGATACAGGTATGTATATGATCAGATAGTCAAGTAGATATGAAAGTTTTGGTAAAACAAATAATGAGTGATTAAATTCGTTTTTATTCAATTTACTTCAAGAAAGCTTTTCCAGGCTGCGAATGTGCGTCAGATTTATTGGTGGCCAACAATGTTCCAAAAAAATTTTGAATTGCCTACACCACTAAACGTTTTTATGAACGTAGATAAGTTCGGGTTCTTTATATTGCTTAACTACTCACTATATTATACTTTTCTATCAATACCTGGAAAGGTTTAAAAGTTCTAATCGAGAGTTCTTTTATTTTTTTCGTTAAGCCTTAAATAAATCGATCACAGTTTATGAAAACTTTCAATTCATTGATTACATATAAAATATTATACCCATGTCTTTTTTGCAGTCTTTTCTTAAATAACACCAATAGATATGTACTCTTTCTTATTCTTAATTTCTCTAATTAACATTACGAATAACGTAAAAATGATGAAAATTATAATTTAAAAGATTTTGGCGTGAATGCGGATGAATTTGGTGGATTTAAATATTTGAAGATGGATATGTGATGCTCAATGACTTTCAGCCATTTCTCATGTATACGTGTACGTTTTCAGTGTAACACTGCCGATTTTTTTAGTGTAACAACACCAAGGTCATTTCTACGTACACTTTTTCTAACAGTGCACGTCAATGGAACGATTTCAGTGTAGCACATTGCAACAAAAGTCTAAAACTTCTTCTAAAAAACGTAATCAAGTTAGACAGTTTACAGAATTTCTGGTGTGTTTTGAAATATTCTATAAATTTTTTCGGTTTCTATTTCAATACCGGTTGGTTTTATCACAAAGCGATAAGCAATTTAATAAATAAAATATAATAAATTAGAAAATTTGCATTTGACTATGTTAAGAAAAAAAAAATTGTGTCATAAATTTTATTCTTTTGTTGGACAAACTTTTTCTTATAATTTCATCGTACCTCACAAGTTTTTATTACTTTTACTTTATTTTGCTGTTTTTATGTTTTTTTTTTACATTTGATAATAGAGCAATAGTTAGTATAATTAATGTGACTTTAATTTATAATTAATTCTATCAATGCTGCTGAAAATAGGCCATGTTTTGTGCCCGAGTGTTTTTTTTAGTAAGTTTTAGCTTTCTATATTAAAATGATAAAGAGACTTAACTTTTAACTATATGTATGTGGGTTTCTTAGAATATAATTGTGTATGTGAGATAAATTTTACCTCAAATATTAATGCAGTTACATTACGAATAAAATATATTAATATTTATTAAATTGTTTGAGCTAATGAATCGGATCAAGAAAGAAAAAAAATATTGTTAATTTAAATGTTTTGTTGTAAAATTAATGGCCAAATCTTTGAAAGTAAAGAAAATGTACAAAAAAACTTAAAAATAAAATTAACAGCCTTTTTTAGGGTTCCGT
This sequence comes from Dioctria rufipes, assembly GCA_963924295.1. Lineage (NCBI taxonomy): Eukaryota > Metazoa > Arthropoda > Insecta > Diptera > Asilidae > Dioctria > Dioctria rufipes. The sequence goes on along the minus strand of OZ002745.1, from coordinate 24,553,133 downwards.
AGCCAAAGGGTAACAACGGGGACCCTATTACTAAGACTTTTTGTTGTAAAATTAATGTCAAAATTTTTGAAAGTAAAGAAAATGTACAAAAAAACATAAAAATAAAATTAACAGCCTTTTTTAGGGTTCCGTAGCCAAAGGGTAACAACGGGGACCCTATTACTAAGACTTCGCTGTCCGTCCATCACCAAGTTGTATCTTATAAACTGTTATTACGTAGACAGTTGAAATTTCCAGACTGTGTATTTCTATTGGCGACATAACAACAAATAATAAAGTTTAAAAGTTAAAGGGAGCCCCCATAGAAGAAACGTGATTTTTTCGGCGTTTTTTTCTCGTTTTATTCTGAATCTTATTATTATCTGGGCTATATCTCATTAACCGTAATAGGTAGACAGTTGAAATTTTCACAGAGTGTGTATTTCTATTGCCGCTATAACAATAAATCATAAAAATTAAAGGGGGCCCCTATATAAGAAACGTGATCTTTTCGGTGTTGTTTTCCTCGTTTTAAGTAGGCATCTTTTTTTTTTTTCAAATGACAGCATTATTATTATTTTATCAAATGACGCCTACTCTCATTTGAAAAAAATAAATAAAAAGTAAATAGTGTTAAATTTTGAATCCGACTCGCACTTGGCGTTTATTCTGTTTAGCTTACGTTACAATAATTGAGTTATCTCAGCTGTAGAGCTCTATCCTGTTGTCTCAACAATCATACCTGTGTTCTTTTGTGTCCTCAGAAAAGAGCAGAATAAAAGATACACAAAAGAACGCCTCATACGATGGTACCACTGACATGTATATAAATGGACTGCTCGTTCAATCAAAAATGCATGAAAGCAAATATCACCACTTTCATGTTCCTGTCTCTTTCCGTGAGAGCATACTTTCCCACTGAACGGTAACGATTCAGCGGTATTTCCAACCAAAACAGCCTTGCAAAAAATACTTCTTTCGCTTTATAATTAAAATTTAAAAATACAAATAGTCCCAAATACTTTTGTGGTTAATTCTGTAAATCCCACTGACATGCATATATAAATAAATTCCCAAATAATTTAAATACAACGCCAGTCAGAGCATAATTTTTAAAATCAAAACTGGTGCCACATGAAACAGGAGATCAGTCAGTCCATTTATATACATGTCAGTGGATGGTACAGAACCCTTAAATTTAAAACGGACTTAATGATTTTAATGAATGAACGAATTTATAGTTTTCAAGCTCGAGAAAGCAATATTGTGGATCTCAACTTTGGGAAAACTGATATATCGGTTATAAAGAGTAATTTTTATTAAAGGGGTGCTGGAAAACAATATGACTATGTGTCGAACTATGTGGGAACAAAAAAAAACTATTTACAACTATTTACACTATTTTATATAATGAGCAAGATGCCAAGCCTATAGATAAATAAAGAGAACTTATGATAAGTAAATGTTATTAAAAGGTCAAAGCCATCACAGTAATTATGGTGTAAAGTTTATTTATATTTATTATTTTATTTATATGCGCATACTCGATTTTCCGAAGCAGATATAACATTTTTACCCTAACATAGAGACTCTTCGGCACAAAATTAGCATTTTTTTCCCGTATAAATTGAGCTAAAAAATTTGAACTTTATAAACAAGTCTGAACATATAATATTAATTTTAATGTTAATTGAAACCTTCAAAATGTCTGCGTATTTTTATTACAAAACTTACTATAGATTAAATTTTATAATTATAGTTAAATCCCAATAAAGAATTTAAGCCGATGTGAAAGCTTTTTTTCTCTCTATCTCTTTATAGCAAAAATAACAATTACGCACGTTTCGCATCGAACACGTTTTTCTGATAAATTCCATTGTATATCTACCTATTGGCTCATGTCTAGATTATTATCCATTGCTTGCTTTCCGTCGTCCTCATTTTATAACTATATGTACAATGTACATACATAATATCCATATCTTATACAATAAAAACATTTTTTCCAGATTCACTTTTCGCTATCGCAGACAGAAAACATTATTGCAACGTGTGCAATAATTTTAATTGTGCTGATTTGATTTCATTTTTAGTTGCATTGTGTACTTGCTGCCACTTTTGAAATTGAATTGAACCTGCAAATTTTTACGCATGCGCCAACGACTTTACTTTGAATGCGTTCGTACGTCATCTAACAAATTTGAAGCTACTTTTTGTATGACGGCCTAAGAGACACACCTCATATACTAGAAGTCTTGTTGTGTGTCTCGTCTAGATCATGTTATGCTACACAATGTCCAATGACTAGGCTTATGTTTTTTTGTTGTTTTGATTTTCCTCTTCTTCTTTTCGTTAGTCATTTTTTACTTGCTTTTTCAATTTCGTTTTCATTTTAGAAAGTGATTTTGCAATTTCGCGGTTTTTTTTTTTTTTGCTTAGTGTCTTGTCGGTCATATTAGATTGAATTCACGTCGGAAAGCTGACCAGTTTACATATTATGTACATACATATATATGGAGGAGGTTTTTTATTGTTGTTGTTGTTGTCGTTGCTGACTTTTTCTCAGCATGTTATGTTTATTTAGCGGTCAAATCATAATGGAGTAATGATGATGACCATTTTACATGAATTAAGCTATGTTTAATAATGTAGCGATGATTTTTGTATTAACTATTATAGAAGAAGTTATCGGTCGGCTAAATGCATGAAAGATTTGCGTAAGATAACATACTCGTAGTTATTCAACCATAAAAGAAATTCACGTAGATAGCAATTTTCGACATCTGCCAAACATTCGTTACGGTTAAATACTAAAAATATTATTGACATATATAAAATAAATTTTAGTAATTACAGATACATATTTTCCAATTTTTTCCATAGTAATTTTTTCATAGCGGTTATTGAAGATTATTTGAAAATTTTATGATTGGTTTTTGACTTTATTGCTTAATGTAGTGAGGTATGAGGTCTAACCCTTCGCACCCGAAACTTTTTTTTAGTATATAGGTTGGTAATCAGTTGCCAATGACAGTAGTTTTAATAAAAAGTTGTAAAAAATAAAACATAAGAGTTTTAAATATAAATACCATATACACTTATATTCACAGTTAATAGTGATTTTTTGGCCAAGTTGGTTTTAGTGTGGACGATAAGCTTTCGGCGGGCCAGGAGGGTAGAATTTGAATCGGTTTTGCTTATATTTCCTGAACCGAGAGCCGTAGAGTGTTTGATGTTGTCTTCATTTACCAGTATCGTCCTAGGCTACAAATTGTAGGAATATTAAGTCCCCCGGGGGAGAACAAAGTTTCAAAGATAAGGCTCAACATTTTTCATACACTGCAAAAATTTGGGGGTCCGTCACCTCCCAAACCAGCCATCTGATTGGATTCATATTTCCAATATTCATTGATAATTAAAATTCGCATGCATATTTTGACCCAGTAGGGGAGGGGGGGGGGGGGGAGTTAGAAGGTCAAGGGTTTTTCAGTTATAACTCAGCCATTTTACCTCGGAGCATAGAGTTGTGGGTACTCAAACTTCCTCTTAGGACCTGGGCTAATCGATTCTATATTAGATTTTTCAAAATGTACTAAGTAGATCAAACTTTGCCCTACCGCGGTATATTTGCCAATTTTTAAAAAGAAATGGCATATTTTTGAACATCTTTCGATTCCCATACTCAATTTTTTAGTATTCGAGCTTAGATTCTAGATTTTTCGCACTAGCTCGATACGGTTATACCCCATCCGAAAACTGCTTTCACTATTCCCCTTACCAGGTACACTTTGTAGAGGAAAATTGTTTTACTGAGGGTACTTTTAGGCGGGGGTAGCTTCAATACGGCATGTTACATATCAAATTAAAGGTCTCTCCGAATACTGTCCACTGATATACCTTTTATGTTCCAATTCAGAAAATTTTCTCGTTAGGATTTTACCTCTGAAAACCGCATTTTCATGCACGTCACCATACACCCCAGTTACTACAAAAAAATTCAAAGTGTATAGACATTCTATTGAGCTGAATTGAAAAAAGGTTAGAGGACGAAATATCAATCCTAGCAAATGAGCTGATATTAGACTGGCCTTCTTTACATATTATCTTTTTTAATTAAAGTGTAAATAAGTGGTAAATACGGAACATATTATCGAAAAGAGATTACCTATATAAACGTTTTTACGTTTTTTGATCGGATTTTTAGGTATTATTTTCAGGAAAACACCGATCGTTTTGTTTTAAAAATAATTTTTTTAATTCATTTGGTCGGCGTTTCTTTAGTTAATACTAGTAGTATCAAATACATTTCGTTAATTCTAGATTTACCTGTGTTATATTAGTTAAAACTAGAATTACCGAGAGAGCCTTTGTTAGAACTAGGATTTCCTAGTAAAATTGGGTTTTGACGAATTTCGTGCTTTGATTGTAACATATACAATTCCAATTCACTTTGTACGTTTAAGATCTTATTATAATTGTAGTACTAAAGAAATATATTCTATTCTATTCTAGTATATATTCTTAGTACCCGTCAATCATTTACATACATAAACACGCCAGTTATGTTTCTGTCCCCTTTAAAATTTACAATAGATATCAGCTTTCACTTGGATAAATTAGGGGAGCGGAGAAGATAACCTTTACGAGTTATCACTACCATTTCATATGGAACCCTTGGATCTTTCTAAAACCGAGGAGCGCTTTAAAGTCAAAATTTCAAAAGTTTAACTCGATTTTTTATTTTAATTTCTATGCTATTTCAAAAAACCTATCACACTTCATACCCAAATGCATCATACTACAGTCTATAAAGTTGACCCAAATCACAATGCGAGATATTAAATAGAGAAACAATATTCTTCAGACATCCTCTTGCCGTCTACGATAATCTGATCCTTCATTTATGTATCTTTATATGTCCTGACACTCATAAGGTAAGAGGAAAAGTCTAAATCTATGAAAATCTATATATATATTATTTTATCTTTCTCATGTCCTACAAGGTATTAATTGTATGACATTAGATAATTGAAAAACATATCCGTTTCTGTCTCAGCAAATGATTTTTTTCCCTAATACTTCAACACCTAGAGCAAGGGTCTGTTGAGTCCGATATCAAGAGTGAAGGCAACATTGAATTTGATATGTTTCCAGCTTGAATCACTTTAACCAATTAGGACATTTCTGTTTAATTATTTAATCAGGTTGTTCCCGTATGGTGTACCATCGGAAGTCCATGACAGATTCAAATTAATAGGTGAAATTTTTATTTCTAATGTATAAAATATTGGCACATTCCTCATGCTTGTATGATATTTGGTTCATACCCACTGGCAACGCTCACTAATACTTTAGGCAATCTGTTGAAACTACAATAGCTAATAAAAATGAATTGATACAATATAACAATGCGAAAAGATTTCAGTTCGTAATTCGGAGCCTATTTAATATTGTCTCCAGAAAGATTTCAGGGAAATTCACTGATTTACTACTCAAGAAAAGTGAAGGATATAGAATAGATCCCTGTGGAATGCCATCATAATGCTGTAAATAGGGGAAGTGGTATCAAACACTGATTTCTGGATGTTTTCCGAAAAATAATTTTTAATTTTCTCTAAACAAGAATTTTTTCTATGGACGGAAAATTAAAACTTAACATCCGGGTAAATGCTATTCAGATCCGTATGAATAAATTTAGAAAAACTGCTTTACTATCTGCTCTTTCTTTAGGTATATTTGTTATCTCAAATACTACACAAAATGATTTGGATTGTAAAGACTAAAATTTTGCTTAAATAAAAATCGTCAAGCATTATAGTCATTATAGCAAATTACTAGTGCAGCTATTTAATTAATAAATTCCCAGGGCGGTGTTCTAGAAATTCATACAATACTTATCACATATATGGATAAAAAAATCTACGATTTTAATTTCATTTAAGAAAAACAGTCCAAAAAAAATTAAAAATTGATTCATAACAGGTGAAAAACAATTATTTCTCTCTATAAAAGTTGATGGCCAGATTTCTATATGCTGAATTTAAGTAGTTTCAGAATCTATTTATAGAGTTCAGCACCGCTGTGTACTATTTTCAAATCTTGTTTGGCACTAAATCGACTTATATGTATCCCTTGTTCTGTATGTCTACCATTGGAGATTGTATATTATTTATGTACTTTACTTTACTTAGGCCTTCAGAAAAATACATGCTTTCACTAAAAGGCACCGCAAAATCGCAGTCGAACGAGATCGAAATTTAAGAAATTATAATGAAAGTGAACAGAAGATTTTACCTTTCTCTCCCGTCGAACATATTAACAACAAAACTACTTCAGTTTCTAAGTTAGTATGTACCTAGATACTTACATGTGATTATTACAAACCTAAGGTCAGGTTTTATGAGTTCAATATAACTGTTTTTATCTAAAAGATTTTTATCTGGCGGACATAACTAATGAAGTAGTAATCATGGAACACCTGTAAGTATTTTTTTTTTTACTCATTCAATAAAGTATTGGGTGAATTCTTTGGTTTGACGCACCAACAGTTTGCGTCCATCGAATTTCATCAAAAGTAGTTAGTATCAACTTTAGACGTGACGGGGGAGAGTTACAACATTGTTCGGCGGCTAGTTGCATGCAAGTATGCAGAACCAGAAATTTTAATTTATGTAAATTCCTATTTTTTCTCAACTCCCGTAGCATATTTCTTTATAAATTTTGTTTTTTTTTTTTTTTTAGTTTGCGTCACGAATCATTGAAAATCGCATTGACCGGAGATCTCTTCTTGCAATTAGAAGGGATTCAGTAATTATTAGTTGGTGAATCGTGACGAGGAAAAGTGTATTCCAATAAAAATTAATGGAAAATCTTCGGTTGTTTAATGCCCCAAGGGGAGCGAAAAAGATTTAATCGCGACCCAATAATTTCTATATTAAATACGTCACTACTGACTTTGTTTTGTCCTTTGTGAACTCTTCTCAATCAACTTCAAAATCGATACGCGTGCTTTACATTAAAAATAATTGAAGACGATCAATGATGATTGCGACAGCAGTTAATGCTACATTTTATAAGTTGCACTGATTGACCTCAATTTCAAAGCTCTTGCAATAAAGAACGTCCGTCTAAACTGGTAGCAATACAAACATTTAAATTAGCCTCTTTTAACTTACAAACATATTTTACATAAAACAAGTAAAATTTGTGTAAATATTTCGGAATCCAGTGTCTAGGTGCACGATGTTTGGAAGAAAAAAATCCTTTCACTTTTCACTTTTTTTTTTTTTTTATATTTAATTCCTTACGCACGAAGAAGAATTATTAAGGTAAACTTACTCTGTTGCCTGGAACCACTATGTATATGTCGAAAATCAGGTCCGAAAAGGTGTTGGCTTTGACCTTATACTTAATTAAGAGCGCTTTTAAAGAAAGTATGTATAATAATAATAATAATAATCAATGAAAATCAAGACCACAACATTCTCTTTTCATGCAATCAAGATCACATTCATATTCAAGAAAAAATCAAGAAATTTTTAATCGAATCATATTGATTTGACTGGCTGCTACAAATCTATCGCATTCTTTCTATTGAAAAATGTTATCATAAGACCTACGAAAATTTGGGTATTCTACAGTAAGCTGAAATAAGGAGTGCCTCATCTATATATCACCGCTGATGAGATATTATTATTTGAAAGAGAGTTAGAGAGTTGGAAAGGTATTTAAATTAAATGTTGTAGAAGAAGAGATGGTGGAATGATTTCATTTGAGTTTATTTGAAACTTTGCAACTCTCACTAATATGTACTTGAGGAGAAAAATATATTTATTAATTGACCGGATCTTCACTTTCAGTAAATGAAAATCAACTACTCAAGGATTCAATATTTCCTATAGTACATGAAAGTGCAGTTTCTGCAACGTAACCAATTTTTAGCGCATGCGGATCACTATCGTTCCTACTGAAAAATTGGTCGAACTTCTCCAAAGTGGTGCTAAATCTTTTGTAACAAAATCTTAGTCAGAAAGAAACACTAGACATTTTCGAGCAAAAACTTTCAGCCGAGCACGAGTAGTAGTCACAGTAATGCTGCTGTGTTTTTTTCTCTTTTTGCGTGGAAAATGTAGTCTTCCCTTTGTTGTATATGACCCAGTTTAGACGGGTCAGTATACTGCAACATCTTACCTACAAGTTTCGTGCGGCATAGGCAGCATAAGCCTACTGACCCGTCTAAACTGGATCTATGAAAATCTGGAGGGAGGGGGGGGGGGCTCGTTGTACATGTGAGTCAACTCAATACTCCCTCTGCGTAACTGATCAACCTAGGATGCTTCAGACTAGCCGAAGCAGGTTGTCCTGTGAGAAAGTTTTTATACCCTAGATGAAATCATAGGGTATACTAAGTTTGCCATTTCGTTTGTAACATCTAGAAACAATGATGGTAGAGCAAAATGGATTTGACATCCACGCATAATATTTTAAGTTATTTTGAAATGGGACCAATCGGACAACTCCTTCGTAGGGTTGCCATACAAAAATTTCGTTTTCCACTATATATTTAGACATTGCCGGAGAGCGTATCAACGTAATTTGATACATAATATTTTCATAGCAATAGTAAATAAAGTTTTAAAAATGGACTAAATTGGGTAACCCCTTCTTGGTGTTGCCATATAAATTTTTTTGGTTTTTTACATATACTGTGAACACGATCAGTCTTAGATATTTTTATTGTAGTGAAAAGTTCTTCAGAATATGAAATCCTATGAAATTTGTTATAATCATTTTTTCTGTTCGACGAACCGCTTTAGAAATATATATGCGAAAAACCACTTGAAAAATCAAACTTGCACAGATGGAAGAACATACGGGCGTTCATCCTAAAGTATCATAAGAATTGGTCTTAGACCAATTCTAGCTTTTTTACGCGTTAGTATTGAAAGTTGTTCCTTTGTGTTGATGTCTGTGAGTCATAGAGGGAATATATCCTATGCGTCACCCATCAAGGAAAATTTTTATTGCTAAAATCGATGGATCGTCTGTAATTAGATGTCTTCAATTATTTTTATTATTATCAGGCTGCGTTCTTGGCTGATGTTTTGTTTCAAACCTTAAGCAGGGATGAATAAGTCATAAATCCCATGTTGACGCTATGTGCTTTGGTAAGAGGATAGCTGTTTTTTTTTTTCAGAAAATACAATTAATTAAAATTGTCCGATCCTGAGCATTGAACGCGATACAATCAAGATTCCCATAAAGCCAGTTTCAGCTCCAGACAGAGGTTAGATTTGTTCTTCGTTATTAGATAGAGGATTTTAAAGGTCTTTTTTGTTTCGAAAAATGGGCTTCCTTTATACCTTTTCTTTTTTGCTTCTGGAAATGCTCTGGTTCACTATAGGATCTTTTCGATTGAATTTCACATTTTTGATTTTGAAACACCTGTTGGTAGTTAGAAATTATATTAAATTATATTATATTCTCCGTTGGTCCTTCAAAAAATATCGTCCTGATACTTTTTGATTAGTATATTATGAAATATTTTGTGCCATGTTCTTAAGGCAAGCTTCTTTAAAATTGTTTGACAGCTATCTAGTATATATAGCCCTGTCGTGAAATTATCATAGCTGATTATAGATTTCGATTTTTACATATGGAGCTGTTTATAAACTTCGAAATGTCTTAGTTTTGGAAGGAAGAAAGGCATTTCTACTGCAGCTAATGAATCATAACTGTCAAATTTTAAAACCCTCCCGTTAAGGTTAAATTTTTTCTACTTTCGATAAGTCTATAACTACATACATATATGCGCACACAAAATGCGTAGTTGTTTGGAGCTGACTTTGACAGCCCAGTTAAAACCTTCAAAGCTCCTAACTTGCCTTTTATAGTCAAGGATAAAGATAATTTAACTTGAAACGTGGCATTAAATTTCATTTCCTAATTTATGTTGTTTTTTGTTTAAATTTATTTATACATACTCGTATGTAATTTTCAAAAACATGACAAATTGTCAACTTTGAATTGGTTATTCTTCCTCTAACAACTAACACCATTTTTAAAGGTATTTTTTTCTTCTTCTTCTATTTAATAGAATTATAATTCCATTATAAGCAATTTTATCGCAAAAGATTCAAGATTCAATTAAAGTAATTTCAACTGGGACCAATTACGCTGAAGATTGAAAAGTGTCAGATCCAAAATGATCAAGACGACGAAAAACGGATACCTTTTTCCGTGCGGATATGCTCTGTTTAACAGCTCTTAAAGGCCAGATAGATATAATTAATGTCAAAACGCTTTATATAATTTTGAAGGTGAGAACAATGATGTTTTTTGTCTAGAGGACATTGCATGATTAATAATATTTTTGGATTTGGTAAATACATATATCAGTCCATCAGAAAAGCGTTGAAACTATGGCTTTGAAAGTAGCAAACTATTTTCTAACCGAATTTCAAGTAATTTTCATCACCAATTAAACGGATGCTTACGTTGATTTAATACGTGTGTCTGTCATTCAACATTCACTGATATTGATTCATGTGAAAGGGTATTATTAAGGTGAGAGTTAACTTGATATACCTATGGAGAAAGAAGAAAAAGAAAATTTCTAAAGCATAGGACTGATATCCAAATCAATGTACCATACGTAAAAAATATTGCGACCTAATTGGACCACTTTCATTATTAAGTCGTATTTAAACAGCAAATCTTGTACAGATAGACTCATACTGAATAGTGGAAGGTTTTTTTTTTTTTTTGTATGAGGCAGCTAAAATTTCAGAGATTGCAGATTCCATTACTCTGTAAGAAGTGTAGGGTAAAGGAGTGAGTAAAGATCCACTTAGAACTGGTTAAACTAAAGATCAATCATTTTTTTAATCACATGTAATCCCAATCACAGTAGAAGTGTTATGCATATTATGCTGTTTTCATATCTTGCATTTACTGTTAAGTGATAATTAATATTATTATAGCTATTTTTCGTTATTGTCAGCATTCGATATGAGGCCACTAACACTGTTTATAGCAATTACTGAAAAATCCCTTTGTCCATTCTAAATTACAGGCATTTTCTGTGAACTTCCAACAAGGCAATAACCTTGAAAGATCATTAATCTTTGTCCAGTTAGGGTCGATTATAAAACAGCTGGGGGGGGGGCACGTAGCTCGAAAAATTACTTCGTCTGGATAGCTTGAATTCAAATTTATTATTAATTTATTTAAAATGCACAGATGAAATTTAATGAGCAACAATTAGTCATAATTCTTTTTTTGTTGATCGATTTTCCTTCAAGGATTATACAATACAGGTAACATAATTAGATTTTTCCAAATCACCAAAGGTATGCGATCATTGCCCAAAATCTATTTTTGTTATTTATTTTGATTTGATTTTTTTCTTTCTCGAAAATTCTTGTGTGTGTCAGAAAAAAGATATATGATTGATGTGTATATAATTGTGAAGAGCAATAGTCCAATATGGCTGCCTTGAGACACACTGGAAGTACTATTAATTATTTCTAAAAGAATTCTATGAAAATAACACGTTAAGTACAATTAGAACATATTTGATTACTGTGACTAAGAAAGGGGCGATCACACTATCTTTGGTGGTCTGTCAGAAATATACTTTAATTGTTCTTTCACTTATTAGTACATTTAAAACAGCTCTTGCATTCAGTCTGATTTTACTGCTTGTGTGCGAATATTTTATCAATATTGCAAAAGTTCATCATAGTGGATCATTGAAAAATCCAGTCAAAGACAGGATATTGATCAATTTCACTGCTTCATTTGGGTACATTTTAAATCCCTCCATTTTCTAATTTAAATAATAAAGCAGACTCTTTGCATAAGGGACTTAATTCAAATAATTTTCTATTTCAACAAATTCCCAAATTATTGTGTCTGAGTTTTTCAACTGTATTAGAATAGGTTAGGTTAAGAATAAGGGCGACTAGGTTAAACCATGTGGACACCGCAACCAGAGTTGATTTATTGTACCTTCCCCTAAAGTTGTTCGGCAAAATTTAATCTTTTAAACGAACTCGATTATTGCCTTGGAGAGATGCGTCAAGGTTTCATCTTCCTCTTTGTCTAATTTCTTTAAAAAAAAAAAATATCAAAAGGGGTCATGTCCAGTGACTGCGTTAGTAAACAGTATGAGCGATTGTTTGCTAAGATCAATGATTTTGCGCGTCTAGAGAGGATAGGTGGTGAAGAATTTCTTCGTCTTCCTTATACCTGACGCACAATGCTAGAGGAGATCTAGTTGCCTGTTTTGCCATTTATGCTTTTTAGTAATCCAAATGTCGGGGAGGGACCAGTATATGAACTGCCTACTCCGACTTTAGCCAGATCGTCCGCTTTTTCTCTTCCGTCCACTCCTTCATGTCGAGGAACTCAAACCAAAGTTACTTTGTTGTCCCTACACAACAACTGGATTTAAGTATGGAAGCACCAGACTAATTTCGACTTAAAGTCTTAAAATCAGGAACGCAACTTAGCTCTCTGAGCAAATTAGATGTTGAAGTTCTTCCAGAATCTGTTTAGGCTTTCCTCAGTTCCAGCCCCTATAGCGTAGAGTTCCACATGAGAAATGGCAGGTATGGAGAGGTTCACTTCTGGATCCACCACCCCTGCGAGTATTTTGTTATTCTTCCTGAATCTGTCAGTAAAGCAGACATATGTCCCCTTGAGAGAATTGCAGCCATCTGTCTAATATCTGGTTTCTCTCGTTAATGGTTATCTATAGTAACCTCTTTCGAAAGAAAATCTTTTGACCATAATCCGTTGGATCTTTTAGATCTTTAATATGAACTTGCTCAATGATGTTGATATCGGAATAAATGTGATCATCTGACTTTTCTTTCGAAGCATATTAGCCGCTGCTTCTCTTTGGATATAGAGGTGAAGTGGAAAAATCATTGGCATGAAAGGAATGCCCACATAATTTTTGTTATCATTTTAAGGTTGGGGTTCCAGGTAAGCTTACTGTATTTATTCAGTTGGTTTGCTTTCATTATTTGACCGTACACAGTGAGTGGAGATCTTTTGTATGACATAAATATCAGTTCCGGCATTTCCTAAGGCAGCGATCTAGTACGATTGCTTATTATTTAATCAAAAATATATTTTTGATCACTACTAAGACGGAAATCCTTTATTATGCCGACGAGCCAATATCTTCCACATTTCACCAAAGATTTGTGTGTGTGTGTTACTTAACACTGACTTATACCATTTGAAGATCATACTTATGCCATCACGAATAGGGCTAAGGTGACTCTAGGTTTCGCAAAAAGATGGATCAAAAAACTTAATGACTCCTACTTTACTGTACTACTTTTGTTAGTTTTCGGGAGTACACTAGCCCCAGTGTTGATGGTGATGGTCAGAATGTTAAATACATATTTAAAAAAAAAAAACAATATTATTTTCTATTCCGTAAAATGAAAATAAAATTCTTCCTGAAGTAGGTAAAAAAAAAAAATTAAATCGTCCCAATATACCTTACCTAGTCGTCTCAACAAATCAAGGTTTCGCATCAACAAATAATACATAATTAACTGTCGATCACTTTTTGCAAATTAATGGGAATCAAATTATATCGCGAAGCATGTTAAATTCTAGTCGTTGCGGTGAAATCAATGCAAAATCGTGAAAAATCAAGATCTTGATTCGCCTGTGCTGTCTCTGTAATGAATTCTTTACCAAAATTTAACTTTCGATCAAGGTCTAGTTATTTAGTTCCGCACTCATGATCTCTATTAAAATTGTTCAACGCGATCTACAGACCGAATCAAGATGAAAATTATTCTGCACAAAAACTTAAGTCACCAAAAATTTGAAGAAAAAAAAAAACACCCAAAACAAAAGAAAAAGATTTTTGCGCATTAATTTAATCGTCTTCCTTGGCTTTTTATAGCTCATTTAAAAAGGTGCTTGAATGACAAAAACTTTGTTTTTTTTTTTTTTTTTTTGGGTGTGTAACACATGGCGTGTGCTCTGTTGAATACATATTAGTTTTTCATTTGATTGAAATTCGATTACTTTCTCTTTCAGTTCAGATCTTCATGGTACTGATAGTAAAATTGAAGAAAACAAATTAACTCAAAGTCAATTTCAATTTGAAACGAAACGATGCTATAAAAATGTGCATAAAAAGTTCCATGTTTTGGATCTAGAAGCTATTTACCTACATAAATTATACATTTTAAAAGTTTCGCATGATTTTGTTTGTGTGTTTTTATAAACCGTGGAAATTCATATACTTAGAGAGTTGATGATGTAATCAAATGGGCTATTTAGTTCATTCATCCTCGCTTTTTGCAATTTGCTTACTTTCCTGTGACTGTTACTATATTTAATCTTAACTAAGTAGTCGACTCAACAATAAGAAAGCAGTAAGCTATATTCTGAAAAGGACGCTCCTGTATTTATCAACATAATTGCACAGAATTTCTGTCTCTCCTTTACCTAACTATTGTGAGCTACAAATAGACCCTTTACTCGGTGCGGCGGTGTCTTTACAATAGGAACTTTTGCAGAGTTTGCTACAAATGGAAAGTTTTCAAACAACTTCAGTAAGATTCCAGAGCTCGACAAGCATTTATACATATAGCTTCACTGTATTATTCTTTATTACTATCAACGATGTGCTTGCGAATACGCTCGTAATTAAGCCCATTAGTAATAGTAGGGTGAAAATTGTAACTTCATATGGTAATCAGCCTACTTTACACTTTCTATGGTTGCCCAATAATTTTGAAAACTAAAATTGGAAGTTTTTCAAGAAAACTTAAAGGATTGTGGAAATTTGGTTTCCATCCAGGAATAATGAAAGGAATTGAATTACAATTAGAAAAACATTGGGAATTTTTACAAAACATTCGAACACGGAAAACAGCATGAGAGTGAGATCTTTAATATGTCAATGGCGATTATTTGTTTTTTTTTTTTATTATAGGAAATCATAATTTGCCTAAATTAATCATTATACACAAAATTCTGAAGAAATATTTTATAGTAAATTAGTACAAAAATAAAAATGATAGCTTTATCAACTACTTACGATCATACAAATTTTTAGCGGTGCAGACAACACTCGTCGAATAAATTCAACTCTTTAGAGCATCATTGGCCACAGATTTAGTGCATGGAAATTCTCAAGAAAAATCTTCGAATAAATTCGTGAAAAAAAAAAATTCACTCACATCAAAATGCTAGTTTGAAAGACATGGCGTATATGTATGCGCAATTCTCTCAACTACCGCCGTGCTTAACTACGTCGGCCACCCAAACTATGTATGCCGTGTACATATCTATCCCACAATAAAAATATGGGATAATCTGTCGGAGACATAAGAAGAAAAATTTGATAAAATTTCACACTTGGTACGTAACTTCTACGTGTTATTCATGACAAAAACTAAACCTTACCATATCAAGAAATCTTTCGAAAAATTCAAAAAAAAAAAAACTTTTCAGCACCGTCACTCGTTCTCATGACATACAGCTCATAATCCTAGAGTTTTATAATAAAAATGTCATCCAGCATTAAGCATATACAACATAACAGAGAAGTTACAAAGAAGAAAAATGTTCGAGAAAATTGTATGTCTTTTTCTTCAATACTGTAGTTTCCACCGAGAAATGTTCTCTCCAGACTCAAACAATTTTCAGTTTATTCCTTCTTAAGAATAAAGGGTTTTCCAATAAGAGGTGTTATTTTAATGAGCCCGCTATTTCGGTAGATGTCACTTTTGGAGCTGTCATTTTTTGACATTTGACAAGTAGAAACTACGCCATTAATAAAAATGGAACGATACACGATTCAACAACGCATTGAAATTATTAAAATTCACTATAAAAATGGTGAAAATGTTGCAGAGACGGTTCGTAAAACTCGAACATTTTTGGGTCGTCGTGAAGCACCTTGTCGGACCGCAATACAGAAATTGGTAGAAAAATTCGAGCTGTCGGGACAAGTTAGTGATGTGAAGAATAAAACCCGTGCACGTCGCTCAAGAACAGCCGAGAATATTGCTGCTGTAGCCGAAAGTGTTGAAGAAAACCCAGGTTTGTCCATTCCTCGTCGTTCTTGGAATTAGGTATTCCACAAACGTCATTACACCGTATTTTGCATAAAGATTTGGGTCTTAAGGCTTATAAAGTTCAGTTAACACAAGAACTCAAGCCGACCGATCATCAACAACGTCGAGTCTTTGTTGATTGGGTCCTTGAAATGCATGAAAATGATCCGGAATTCCATCGAAAACTCATCTTGAGTGATGAGGCCCATTTCCACCTCGATGGCTTCGTCAACAAGCAAAATTGTCACATCTGGGGCTCGGAAAACCCAAGAGTTATTGTTGGTTGAAAAGTCTCTCTATCCTCAACGTGTGACTGTTTGATGCGGTTTATGGTCCCGCGGGGTCATTGGACCTTACTTTTTCGAAAATGAGGCTGGAGCAACAGTTACGGTGAATGGATTGCGCTATCGACAGATGATTAATGATTTTTTATGGCCGGAATTGGATGGTATTGATCTGGACAACGTTTACTTTCAACAAGACGGCGCTACGTGCCATACAAGCAACGAAACCATTGATCTTTTACGGGAAAAGTTTCCGGACCGTGTTATCTATCGAAGAGGTGATCACAATTGGCCACCGAGATCTTGTAACTTAACACCTTGCGACTTCTTCCTTTGGGGCCACGTGAAAGAGAAGGTCTACGCCAAATATATAAATTAGTTATGTACATAAAAATAACATTTTTATTGAGCTACCATATTTTTAATATAACAAAAAGCAATAAAAATTAATTCAAATATGTATAACAAAATTGAATCGATAAAAAATGGTTTAAACATGCGTAGACGGCTTAAGGAACAGTTTCAGTATTTACCAATGTAGATAACATTTCAGGGAGCCTTGTTTTTTATCAGTTTGTTTTTATTTTTTTAGAATTACTATAAACGAACGAAATATGGTAATGTGATTTTCTCAAAATATTTCAATTGTCATTTTCAGTCACCAGGTGACGCAATCGTCACAAATAAAAAAAAAAAGTTTTGTTTCCAATAATCTATTTAAGTAGTTTCAAACAAAACATCAGTCATGCTACTTTTCCAAACTATACAGCACAATTTTCTTTATCAAAGGTCTCAACTTTCTACCAGTCAGTAGTCAACAAACTATAGCCTGACCCAGTATGTTGAATTAACACTTCAATTACAAATATTGTCAACCATATTGACAAAAAAAAAAAAAAAAAACGTATGTGTTGATTGCTATTGATAGTAAAATTAGTAGTTTTGCATAACTAATATCAAAGAAGTCGACCTTGACAGTACAATATTGTATATACCCAAACGTGACTACGTAATTGCTGTGGTATCATACATAATAATTGTATTCATACCTTTTTTGTTTTTGTTTCTTTTACATAAATATCCATGTAATTGAAAATTGTTTCATGTAAGTAGGTATAAAATCAAAATCAATAGATAACAACATAAGTGATAATTGCGTATAGCGTAGATATAACAACGAATCTGTAAGTAATTGACCTCCAACAAAAAAAAAAAAAAAAACTGATTATCTTGATTGATCGATTTTAATTCACACTCCAATTTGCTAGTTATATCTATCTTTCTGAGATCTAATCTTTTTTTTTTTTCGTTTCTGTAACGATTTGTATGTCACGCCTTTTATGGATTGTTATGAGACTTTGTTAGCACTCTTATTAAGCCGAGCAGTAATACACGCATCTGGAAAATCATAACTTGTCCTTCAATTTTATGCAACCCACGATTTTGATTGTAATCGATTTTTTTTTCTCCGTTACTGCTGCTTGAAATGAAATAGTGAAAAAAACAGATTTTTTTCGTAAATACATACATTAAAAATTCTTCCTATATTTTTTCGAAATATTTTTATTATAAATGGGTTACCTTCAAAGTATTCCGTTTTTAATATACTTTCGAATGCAAATTATGTTTTTTAACAATCTCTATATATACATTTCTGGCGTGTAGGATTAATTCCTTATAACTACATTATCATTAAGAAGATTATAGCTTTTTAGAAACTGTACGATTTTTTTTCTAAACACCTACGTCTTCTATTCTCCGTACTTTTTTTCAGGTTTGTTATGACCTAATTTGCTCTGTACATAGTTTTTGAAATAATTGAAAAATGATATTATTTTATTTTATTTTTTTTTCTTCCAATTCTGTTATATTATTAAGTACGAAATTGAGCCTGAGCCCTGTTTACGGGGTTGTACCATAACTTTTTTTTTTTTTAAACATCTGACATTGTGTTGTCAACATTTCCTGGCGAATGCTGTCCATAAAATCGTCTCTAGTCTGTGACAAATTGACAAATTAAAGATGATCAATAGTCCCAGCCAAAGAAGTCTTAAACGGTCATATCGGGAGATCTTGTTAGCCATGGCAAATCACGAACATAAGAAAAAGAGACCAGGAAAAGTATCATTCAATAAGTTAATTGTCTCGGGCGCTTTGAGTGCGGTGAAACTGTTCTGCTGGAGTTACGTGTCCTTCAATCCTAGCATGTCTGTCTAAAAGTGAAAAAGTCACGTAACGTAGCTCTGTATAGCACTTTTCAGTTACAGTTTCTGTGCTGCTGTCATAGCATCTTCTAAAAAATATACAGGAGGGTGTCCAGTCTTGAGTGTTACACAACAGATGGGTTAAAGTTAACCCAGTTTTCTACTACTATTTTTATCTAAAATCAAGTCATCAACACCAATTTTTTCATATTGCACTTAGAATTCCAAAAGCTTTGCTCTAAAATGACCTATCACACTCTGTATCCCAAAACGTAACCCTTTCTGCTTTTTTGCACTTTTTCTTAAACATGACTTAAGTTAAAAGCAGCCTTGTCTTATACTTTTATGCTTTTTCCGCCACCTTACATGTATTTATATACTTAATCAGTTCAATTCATCATTGTGAGTTCATATAGAAATTCGTCACAAGAACCGGAAATTAAAATATTAAAATTTTACGGAACGAAATGATCTGATAATGATGAAATAAATCGGCTTTCAAGCATTTTGAAAAACCTATTGATATCCAATTAATTCAAGACGCAAACCTACAAGAAGATTTCTTAGTTATTTGAAAAATTTTCTGTAGGATTTTATACAAATAAAATGTAGAGATATAATAAATGGTGTGCATGGAATTATTGCAAATTTAATGGTTTTCGATATTTGAGGACTGATCAAAACATTAAAAGTTTCCCATTTGCTGCATTTTCGGGTTATAGTAAAGATAGCGATTTTGAAATTAGTGTCGAAAAATTGTCTGTCAGGTCATAAGTCCAAAATTATTCCATAAAGAAAACTTTTCGAGTCAAGGAAAATTTCGACTGAAATCTAGAAGACATTAATATTCCTATATTTTCGGGATTTCCCTTGAACACCTTAAGATTCCGCGAAAAGGTACTTCCTCAGCTGATGATGGCCTGTAATCAGACCAGTTAAGAGTCTAATATCTGTTCTGCTGTACCTCAAAAGCTCCATCGTTCTCGTAATGAAACGCTTGTCATGGTTCTGTCCAATAATGTTCCTCCAATACATGCTGTGAACCTCTGATGAGCGTTTGTTAATGGCCCCCTTTTCCGTACACAGGGGCAGCCCGCACATAGGTTCTGAGCCGATCCTAGGTGTAGCTAAGCCTTGTCTAGCACTGCCATTAGCTTTCTCATTGCCAGCAAGGCCTTGATGTCCCTAGATCTAGATCCGGCCAACCTCTGATTAGATATCTATTCACCGTGGTAGATGAAATGTCTCTAATTGCTGTCTGACTGTCAGAGAAAATAAAGATGTTTTTATTGCTATAAAGACTCTTTTTAGATTCTTGTAAGCACAGGGTTAGCATTGCATAAACTTCGGCCTGGAACACTGCCCCCTAGACCCCAAGCTCCAGTTTTTCTCAAACCTAGGTGCAGCGCTCCATACACCTGCCCGGACTTTTATATCAAGCTTGGACCCATCCATATACCAGACAAATAACTCTTACACTGGGGATAGTCGGAAATGTGATCTGTCTGATGCTATAACCAGTTCAGGAATTTCCTCGAGTACCTCTATAATCGTAGTGCGCATTTTGTCAAGGCTTTTACAAACCAGTCCTGCCATATGCATCACTGGCTGCCGCACCCTTCATCTCCAGATGCAGAGATGTAAGGTTCAACTGAATTTCTCTTTTCAGTGCCGCAGACGGTGCTGTGCGCATTACACTCGTAGGCTGGTTAAAAAGGCCATTTTTGACATTATTGACAGTTCAACTGCAATTGAGTTCTGCTTCATTCAATTTGCACGCATTTTGCTTTTATTGTTGTTCCCTTTCATTCTTTACTCGTACGCTAAATCCTGTAAATCCTGGAAATGAATGTAAGCAGCCATATTGCACATTTGATGATTGCGTAGAGATAACGTTTTGAAAGTGCGGGTTTTTTGTTTCCTTAAATAAGTAATGAAAGAAACAAATTGAAATATTTTCGAAACTACATAATTCTCAAATAGTTCCAATCACGAATATAAGCACACAAAAGTGCCAGCTGTAATTTGACACTTAACCTCATCGTGTTAATTAAATATTGAGAGATGTGATCAACTTTTCTGTAATGGCTATGGTATGACTATGTTCACTGCGCTCATTTCATGGGAGTGTACAATAACTAATATTTTCGTGACATATTATCTATAGTTATGCTGCTTACGTTGCATTCTATATTTCAAGGAATAGTGCACGGTGACATTTAGATCTGATGTGCTATTATGTATCTAGTAGGAATTCTACAGAGATGTTATCCTTAAGACACACACACCCAATCAACTCTATACATAGTCCGTAATCTGTATCAATTAATATAGTAAGATTTCCGAAAATGTTACATTCATTTATTCTGCTGATTTTATGCATCAAACGATTAACATAAATGACAGCATCCAAAATACTGAATAACATCTATTTTACTTATGAATTTTAACAATTAATGAATATAATTTTCCATTACAATAAGGCTTATTTGTTACGGCTCGTTCGAAACAATAACGACCCAACTCTAAAATTTCCCTTTTCACGTTTAAAACCTCAAATTTGATGCAGAAAAATTAAACTTTTCGACCCAGCGATCAGTGAGGAGTCTGATCAGTAAGATAACCTTATAACCTTACTGATGAGACCTCTCTATCTCTAATAGCTGAAACGAAAAGTTTAATTTTTCTGCAACAGTTCTGAACTTTAAAATGTAAAAAGGAACATTTTAAATTGTGCCATCGTTATTGTTTCGAACGAGCGGACTAATTTTAAAATTTTCATTTCTCTGCATTGATCTCAAATTCACTTCTTCCACCCATGATTTAATCCAAACGCCTCTATTATGTTCTTATATGTAAAATGTAAAAAAAAACTATAATCGATATCGGTGAAAGCCCTCTAATCGCGGGTTTTTCACTTTTATTTTTATCGCCAACGAATATAATTTTCTCTTCAGTATTCAAATAATGTATTAAATCGAATTGAATTTGTATTTTACTATATTTATCATCTACCACCACCGCATAAAATTTCCCGACTTTATACCGTAAATTTCAAAGTAATATAAGCCTACGTTCCTAGGTAGGTAGGCATATTTGTTTGATTGTCCAATACAATTCATAAAAAAAAAGGAAAACAGCACGCCTTCTGTTAAATCCAGCCATACTACCTACCATACCTTGTCCTAGATATTCCAAATAAAAATAGACTGTTGTGCCCTAGTAAATCCCTAAAAAGGTGTCAATTTCAGATTAAATCTAACTAATTGTAAGATGTTTGGTTTCCCATCAAGTCTTATAAATCGATATATACAACATACGCTCATTCTCGGACTTCAGTATACCTATTGGATCTCTTGGACAATGTTAAGCATGCTGCGCAGGAACCAGTTTTAAATGTTGCGCATATTTTCAAACTACTATAAATGCTTGCACTACTGTTCCGATTGATCTTTCTACTCGCATTCATATATGGACACGAAATAAAAGTGCATTTGGAAATGAACGGAAACTTGCCGACTGCAGCACGACGACACTTGAGAATTTCCAAGTCAACAAACAACATCTTCAAGTGACGACAAAGTCGATATAAGATTTTTGTATTTAATCAAATTGAATTGTTGCTGTTGTTTGCGTATAGAAAACCCGTTTTAGCCGTTAAGGAAAGTTCCAGTAATTATACATATGCGCGGGGACCTTATTAAAGAACGAAGTATGTAGTATAATTGTCGCACATCTGAAATGCGATTTCAGACCAGCCACGCAGTACACGCAGAAGATTTAATCCTGAAGTAAAAAAATTATGCCCATCTTACGACAACATACATTTTTTTTAACTTGCTTTTATGACTGGTTACAGGAAGGTGTACTTTTAAGCCTTTTTAACTTTCTTAACTGTTATGCAACTTCCTTCGAGAAAAAACTGGATGTGCAGGTATTCACGATACGGCAGAGTCAGTTGCTATTAATAGGAGAAGGAATGGAAAATTAATATGTGTGTATGTAAGTAAGTGTAGGTACCTACACCGGGACTTTTATATTTGATTATTTTAGAGTTATTATACCCTAGATGAAATCATAGGGGTATACTAAGTTTGTCATTCCGTTTGTAACACCTCGAAATAATGATGGTAGAGCAAAATGGATTGGACACCCATTCATAATATTAAAAGGTGTTTTGATTTTTGCATGTCCGTCCGTCCGTTCGTACATATGACAACTAGAGAACGCGTATACTTAGAGAGCTGAAATTTTGTACACGGACTATAAAAAAAAAATTAAGTTCGAAAATGAGACAAATCGGGCAACTCCTTCGTGGGGTTGCCATATAAAAATTTCGTTTTCCGCTATATATTTGGACACTGCCTGAAAACGCGTCGATGTAGAAGCTGAAATTTCGTACATGCTGTTTTTACTACATTAGAAAATAAAATGTCAAAAATGGACTATATCGGGCAACTCCTTCTTGGTGTTGCCATATAAAAATTTCGGTTTTTTACGTATACTTTGAAAACGATCAGTCCAATACATTTTTATTGTACTAAAAACTTCTGCAGAATACGAAATCCTATAAAATTGGTTATAATCATTTTTTCTGTGCAACAAACCGTTCTAAAAATATATGCGAAAAACAACTTCAAAATCAATACTTGAATAGATCGGTGACCATACGAAATTTAATACGGGCATTCATCTAGGGTATCCTAAGAATTGGTCTTAGACCAATTCTATCTTTTTTACTTGTTTTGAATAACTTTATCACACATTTATTGGAATATTTTAAAACTTTTCTAATTAAATCTTTAGTGTAAGACAATAAAAGAAGACGGGCATTCATGCGTCATGATTAAAACAATTAGTTCTTGAGTTGCAAATCTAAATTGCAGTACCTAAGGTTGTTTTACCATAAGATAACAGAAATCAGGTTGTTCCTGTTTCCAGTTCTCATAAATATGGTCACCGGACCATTTGCAACGTATCTTCTACATAAATCTTTCTAGTATGAGCGGGTAGTTGATTGGAATCGAAAAACCAAGTCTATCAAGCACGAGTTCCTTCAAAATACTACACGAAAATATATCTTAAAACACGAGCCCGAACTACATGTATTTACAAGATTCGTGTACTAGGTACAGGCTCGTGTATGAGGGGGAGAAGAAGAGCGTATATGGAAGTTAATATATGGCTAGGTGCGGGAAGATGAGGTTATGTGGATATAGGCTCCGGTTTGTATTCGTATCCTTTCTCAATCAGCCATGCTTTCCCACCGTCCAGCGCCATCTATCTACATAGACTATCCTCCCGCCCCCTCGCCGACGAAAGCCCCCTGTTGGTGGTAAAAATTCCTTTCTTAACTTGACGGGTTCTAATGATTCGAAGTTTTGAGGTTTGTATAGAAAAACATTGCACGAACCTTAACAACTATTCGTATGCAGGGTGTTTCCTCCATGGTAGTCCATAGAACGGGAGTTGATAGTACTCACCTAGCCAAACAAAAATTGTTGGGGGCATATCAACCGTTTCGGAGTTACGGGATGATTTAGAAAATATGCTAGTTTTTCACAAAACATCCTGTATCTTCAATAGTACAGGATGTACGGTTATGGGAGTCTAAACTAAAAATTCCGGATTTTTTTTTTTTTTTTTTTTTTTTAATTTGACCCCTTCTTTTTTTTACAAAAAGCTGGTTGACATAATTTTTTTTTTTTTTTTTTTTTTGTAAAACTGTAAACTGTAGAATTTCCTCTTTAATTTGACCTATTATACCTATGTGCTAACTGTAGCCATTAAAAAGTTATTTGCTCATAACCTATTCAGGTCATACCGAAATTAGACGATATTTGTTTTTAAATTATGTGTCACGAAGGGAACAAATTATCTTTGAGAATAGGTTAAGTCCTAATAATTCTAGAGCTAGCACACAGGTGGCCATGAAGTTCTGCATACAGTGAGCTCTTACCGGTGACTATACATTCGAAGAAAAACTAACATATTTTCTTAATCACCCTGAGACTCCGAAACGGTTGATATGCCCCCCCCCCCCCCGCCATACAATATTTTGCTTTTTTTTGGGTGAATACTATCACCTCCCGCTCTATGAACCACCATAAATCCGATATATACATATGTACCTACGAACTTTAACAAATTCATGTGTAGTTCGACAACATTACCTCATTGTAAGCCACTAAAAAAAGATGATAAAGCTGTTTTTCATCAGCATAGATCCACGAAAATTCGGAATTGAATAAGTCAATCAACTAATCACAATTTCCACAGCTACCTGATTCGGTATCCCTGTGATAACTATGCACACAACACCAAAAGTGATGCTTCCTTTACTTCTTTCTCTTTCGATTAGATGTTATTCTAAACTGTATTAAGTGCCGTAAGACTGAAATAGTCCAACTGTTGGAAAGTTTCCGAATATTGTTATTAATAAGTATACATGCCAACTTCACCTCAAACCTCAAAAAGACAAATTTCCAATAAAATTATTTCCTGAATTTCGAATTTTCGAAAATACGTATTTTTATTACCTACATCTGTCATTTTTCATATCCAAAATATTCGAGTAGGATTATGTGTCATATTTTTGAAAATTCCTAGACGAGTAGATAATACTTTTATCTTTATCCGGTAGACTAGACCTTTCTCGGATTTTCTTTTTTGCAGAAGAGGTGAGGGAACGGGGGCTGAGCTGTTAAATTACCAATATTCAATTTCCTAACATTTAACATACCTATGTTTGTATGTAGTACATAACTCAACATCAACTCTTCATTTTTCGACATTCAAATGAATTTGAAACTTCGAAAAATTCCTAAAAACATTTATGTTTTTCGAAGAAAAAAAAGTATGGCATTAGTAGCTTTGCTGTTGGTTTTTAAAAGATTTGAGTAAAGTAAAGATTAAGAACTGTTCTTAACTTTTAAATCATTTGCTTCAGATGAAAGTAAAATAAAGAGCCAATGATAAAATCAGAAGTACATAATTCCCATATCAATTATATTTACAGAGCAAAGATCAAAGATAAAATGCAGTCAGTTATAGTTGTACTACTTGAGTATGAACTTTTCGCAGATGTTTCTTAATTTCAATTCTCCTCAATTTATGGATAAAGGACAACACTATTCTATCCTCCTCCAAATTAGTGCTGTCCATGTTGAAAAACAAACTAATTATCCACAGAGTTTCGTAAGGTTTTAATTATTCAAAATGTCAATGACCGCTTAACCTTAGGAACTTCAACGTTTCACTAAGTAAATATACAAAATGGTAAAAAAAATGTTAAATCATCAAACAAATTCGCAATTAAAAGGCTAAAGAACTTTGCAAATAAGCAGTATGTAGCATTAAGTGACACATCTTTTGTTTTTTTTTTTTTTTTAATAGAGAAAGGTGCTGCAATTACAGACAATCTGAACATTCCCGCTATGAGTTTTCATATCTTACCGGCTTTGCAAACACAAAAAGAAAACGAACGCCGCGCCGTACCACAAACAAGAGAAAAATTGTGTAGCCATGAACTTGATCATGTCATTTTTGATATTTTTTATTTCCATATTTATTTCCGAATAAAATTTACATCTTGATTAGAAAATAATTATGAATCGAAATAACCGATGACACGATGAAAAAATATTTTCAATTCAAATGATATTGATAAAAATGGTATCTGCGTAGGTTATGCTTATCAAAAAATGCTTGAAATGCAAACCATTCACATGTTTGCTGTTTTACGCCCCCCAAACATTTATTTATTTATTTTTAGCATAATTAAGAGATATTATTTATGTATGTACAAACAAACAAACAAACGAAAAATCTAAAATATTATCAAACTTATGAAAATACCTGATAACAAGTGGCACGAGATTCTTCAAGAGTTCAATTACTGCTGATGGTGCGTTCAGCACTTTTAATTGATAATGCTTTTCAGGAGCAATTTATATGCCTCATATAAGTATATTTCAGTACGTCATAAATTTTGTCACTTGAATATTATTATCAAAATAGGAAACACTTTAAAGACACTTTTGTAATTCCTTATCTATTGGCACTTGTGGACAATGAACTTAAACAAATTTGAAAATAATTTCTTTTTTCACACAAAAGCAGAGAGACAGATCGATGGAAGAAAAATATAAGATCGGAATCGAGATCGAGATCAAGACAGTTTAACTGATCGGCCACTCACGTCAAACTGCAAAATAAAACTAAACACCGCGCAAATCGTCTTCTCGTGTTCTCTTCTCCAAAGTCTGTAAAATTATATGTATGATAAAATTATCGACGATCTTTTAGTATTTCGGACCAAAGTAAGAGCCCTATATGTACTCACGATCACGATTCAAATGCACTCGCCGCGATTGCGTTTAAGTATATTCAAAATTATAATCAACTACTCTTACTCACGCTAAAGACAAGTCTAAAGTTTGAATGGCCACTGCGGCTTTGTTTGAACGAAGGCCTTCTTCACATATTTTTTTTTTTTCGATGAACCCTTCTCCCGTTTAAATGAACAAGAAATGAATTTGAAGCCCCCCCAACTGAAGTCTAAGTGCCTCCGAGTGGGGCTCAACATGTCCAATATTTCTATAAACTTCAAACTTCTTCGAAAGCTTTTAAGATGCAAAGCATTTAGTTTTCTTTTGAATACATACTTAATATGTAGAGCTAAAGTAAGTTAGCGGTATTTTATGAGAAGGCTTTTATCGCTTTCCCCAACTGATTTATGAAGAAGTTTTCTGTCTCTCTTGCCACTGTTACGTTACAATACAAAATAGTACGTTTGTGGTTTTTCTGTGCTCGGTATTATAGTTTCGTGATTATTATATTTATATAAAGTGAATGTGAGGGGAAAAAAAGTATAAGAAATGTTTAAAGAACAGAAGCAAAATGTATCAAAGATTAAGTGTAAGTTGATTATAAAAGTATCTTTCTTTTTTCCATGCTTTCATAATACATATATGTATGTATGCAATACATACACACATATGTTGCCGAGTAGTAGAAAAGACCTTGACTATTCAGTCACCCACAACCACCACCGTTATTGCATTTGGAAATTTTACTTTCTGCTATGTGCTGTTAGCATAATAAATATGACGACATTATGGTTGCTAGAAAATTTTTACGAATTTTAGTTTTAATAAAAAAAAAAAAAAAAAATTACCGGTTATTTAATTGGAACATTACCAGTTAAATTAATTGATAAATTAAGCGGTAAGTTAACATGTTATTTACCCGTTAACTTTCTAGCTAAATTATCGGTTAGTTTACCAGTTAAATAACCGGTTAATGACCTGGTAACTTAACTTCAGGCCATGTTTCTCGCCTTCTTTCAAAATACGACCCGTATGGAATGGAGTTTTAGGTACTGTAGTATATTTTGCCAAAAATTGTGTTAATAATAAAATTTTAAAAATAATAATAAAAAAAAAATACAGAATTAACTAATTAATTTGAACACAATACAAACTGCTATCCAATTTATTTTTGATGATTTCTTCAATTAGTAAACGTTAACATTAAGCATTCCTTTTATAAGATCTTTAGCCGCTTGACTGACATTCTTCGATTCAAGATTTGGAAAATCATAATGTCCGGTACGAATACGCTTTTCATTCCTGGAGATATTTCTAATCCATGATTGCTATAAAATGGTGGAAATCCGCATAAGAGGATATACATAATAACACCAAGAGACTTTTATTATATTTTCTGGTCCCAATACTTCTGGAGCTAGTCTCATTAATATAAAATTAAATTTTAATTTGTACCACTAACCCAAAATATAAATGCGGTTAACTTACCTACATAATAGGGGGAATAACATGGTGTTTGTAAGATGTCTTTAACAAAAGTCTCCTTTGCAAATCCAAAATCGGTTAGCTTAAGGCACAGTATACAGACCAATAAGGTATGACTATCCGGCACCATAGATTCACCATTTTCTATGTTAGTCGATTCGCATGGTGAATGAATGAAACACATCAGGTCTTGGTGAGGACTCTGGGCTGTCAACAACTCCCATCCTTAATAATGGGCATGGCCTGTGATGATGCCAACCACAGTTCTACATTGTTTCCTTCCGAGCCCCATAAGAAAATCAGAGATATTCCTATTGGATCCATCAAGAAACAGTTTTGTGCACCTGCAAGTACTCAGGTTTGCCCACCTCTGTTGATGCTTGCTATGAACATCCGCTTTGATGAGAGACCTGATGCTCGAGGTGGCAACGCCTATGGCGGGTTCCGGTCCGAAGAACGGAGAATCAGAGCGAAATCTAGCAGATAGGTCAGCCCTTTCATTCTCTATGACCCCCATGTGACCAGGAACCCACTGAAGGGAAACCTTGTTGTAGATACACAGCTTATCTACAAATGATCTGTAATCCCCCAGTAACTTAGATGTTATCCGAGAGCCACTCAGAGCCGTCAAGACTGCCTGACTATTCGAAAAGGTTGAAATGTGTTTCCCCCTTGATTTGCATATCTTCGCTGCCATTGAAATGGCGAAGACTTCAGCCAGGAAGACAGTGATGTGTCTTCCAAGTGAGTAATCCATGCCAATGTCAGGTTCAGGAAAGTAGACACCCGCCCCAGCTTCATCATTAGTGAGAGAGGTGTCGGTGAAAATTTTTAGAGTGGGCCGGGGAATTCTCTAAAAGGCACTTCCCCCAGTCCACGATTCCCTTACACTACCTAAGATTACTGAATAATTTGCTTCCATAAATGTTTAAGGTATAGCCACTCCTTTCTAATGCGGGTAAATACTGATGATCATTAATCATGTGATTGGATTCAAGGTATTTCTTTAATGTCACGTTAATAATACATTCCAGGACCTTCGATTATATTATTATTATTGAATGGGGGATATATGCCTTCATGCCGCCTATCATCTAGTCACTGCCATCTGTAAGATCTTTTGTGGCATTACCCCCAAGTGCACTAGGGCATCCATTCGAACTTAAGGCCTCTTACTAAACCTATAGATAGGTAACGTTCTTGGGAACCATATTTGCAACATCCTCTGGCAATGGGAATGCCTTTCGTAGATGTTTTAGATGTCTTAGCCCCGGGATATTTTTCCAGTATGCCATTTTAATTCTGTCCTCCCAAAGCTTGACTTGTGCCGAAAGATGCCTTTTTGGGTGTCCAAAAACAGGGTCAGCACCAATAAACAGAGATCTGATTCCCTTTTTTGCAAGGCCGTCGCGATCTGTTGCCCTTAATGCGCTCATATATACTCACACCTGCTCTACCTTCCATTTTGGATCCATCCGTATACCATTGTTGTGCAGCGAAAAAGCTAAATGCACTGATTTAATTTTGGGTGCTTTTTTTTTTGAAAATAATAACGCACTGATTTGTTTAATAAAATTTAATCATTCTTTAATTTACAGAAGGCAAGAGAGTTTTTTTCAAAAGTAAAAACGAAAACTGCCTCTCTAGCCACACTCCACCGACAGTCAAGAAGCTTCAAAAATATGCTAAAAACAAATAAGAGGCTCATGTTACCATTTCCCGTGTGCAGTTTGAAGATAAGTACGGGTACTTGCACTGTACACGAGCATGAGAAACTGCATCGACAGCTAATTAATTGGAAATGCAACTTATGTTTGCTAATGCAAAAATAAATTAATATGAATGCAAAATAAATGCTGTTTAGGCTGTCTGCAATATTAGGGCATTGGTTTTACAACACCATTTAAGAGATCCTTTTTTCAAAGAGTAAATCCTCAGAATGACACTGTTGACAGTCCCCTAAGAAAAGCACATTGAATGGTGTTTCAAAATTGTGGCACTTCGGCATAACGTCTGAGATTGGGTTGCCTGTCGGGTCCTCTAGGAATTCGATAGAATTGAATTTTAAGCTATTGGGGCCTATATATGTAGTTTGACGAATCAGATCTTCAAAACATAGCTCTATATGGCTACCCTAAATACTTTTTGTATGTGTAGTTTACTGAGGACGTAACTTCGTGAAACGGGCTTAAAAGATGATGATGTACGGTTTTTACGGGAAGAAAAATTAAATAAACATAAATTTTGGCTTTTGAAGCTCTGTGCTATAAACATTACCGCGAAGATACAATTCGAGGCTAAATGCCCTCAGACGTAGAGCTTGCACACGATCGTAATGATACGGATGCAAGCGCTCTTTCCGAAGTTCTCGATGAACCTAATGAATAAGACAAGTTACAAGATAAAACCATTATTGTATGTTAATTATAAAATTATTATATAGACATTACCTTTGTATGGTGGACTTCAGTTCTTCTAGATATTTGCCTGACGCTAATTTTTCACGATCTTCCGGTGTATATATGAATGGTCTTTCGACCCGACGACCTTGAAAACTCCCTGTTTCGCATATTAGATCGTGCATCCAAATTAGAAAAAAGTCTTGTCGAAGAAATTTTCGACGACGGATACCTACTAAGATATTCTGCAACAGCTTGAGAAGCATTATCGTTACAAAATCCATACACGAACTGCATTAACCCAAACTCCCTATTTGAAAATTTTAAATTCCCCATTTCTAAGTTGTAAATCTTTCACTTTAGAATATTCCTCCGATATAAATAATACTGACCTTCCTGAAATAGCCTATTTATAACTCCTCCCACATTTCATTGCGTTATGAAAATTTTGTTATCTTCAATATTTGGAATCAAATGTTTTATTGCAAATAGATTTGGTAAATCCCGTTTAGGGTTAATAATGGCAAAGAAATTGCCAACAGTCTCAGAAATAACTTTTCTTTATTGCAATTTAAGAATCGGAAAAATTCTTTCCTTAGTTGAGTTGTTTCTTCCATCCTTCAAAGATCTCTTGCAATTCGAATTAATTTTTCTGAAGTTAGTGAGTTGCAGGCAATTCCTTATTGTAACTCTGGCAACACTTAAGCTAGATTAATCGTATTGAACTTTTATAAAAGGTAAAAAATAATGAATGTTTTTTTCAATGAGTGGCATGGTTACTTTTAGAGATTTTCGACTTTCAAAATAGATGAATTTTTGACGGAAAAAATGTTTCGGAAACAAATCGGCAATTTTTCCACTATGTATGAACTTTTTCAAAATTGAGTTACACCGAATGAGAGCCTGTAATGATACGAATAAAACAGAAGAAAAATTGTCGTAAAGTGATTAGTCTGGACTGAGCTATAGTCGTCCGAAAGGTGTCATAAGGTTCAAAATGTCGAAAAAATCGAAAATCGTCTATAACTTCGAAAATAGTGGGAACTCGAAAAAATGTTATATAATCTTTTCGATCACAAATAGGCTATACTTTCACTCCATAAAATTGTTTATCATCTCCACGCTGTTACGTTCTCTACAGCGTGTAGAAAGCTGGCTCAGAAGACGGGGTGGGTCTTTAATAATAATTTATGTCGAAAGTTAAGCGCCACTTGATTTTTCTTTCTTTTAACGGGTGTATCACGAAACCGATTTTGGTATTAGCAGATTCTATTGCGGAATAACCTAACTCCAATCTCGAACATACAAGGAATATTATTAAGCAAAGTAATATATTACGAATAATTCAGTAATTTTTAATAGGTTTTCTTTTGTTTTCAAACCCAATCTTATCCTATGATTCAATGTAATACATACATAAAAGACCAAAACCAACACTAGAAATTAATGAAATTAACTTCAATGAGTACTTTAATTGCCAATCAGCCACTACCAATAATTTAGCGCAACTTTTTTTTTTTTTAAATAGGTACTTAACTTTTAAATTTTGTTTTTATTCCTGCCTTTTGCCTTTGATCTTTTTACATTCAATTCTGTGGATTTCAAAAATTATGCACTGGTCCAGCCCGCCCCCCCCCCCCCCTTTCTTTTCTACGTTCAACTTCTCATTTTCCTTTTTTTTTTCCCTTTTTTTTTTCTCTTAATAATTTAACAATCTAGAGATGCAAATTTCAACTATGTATATGCTTTAGAATTGAGAATTCAGTATGTGCGCAAAACAAACTAAGTACAATTGTAAGTTACAGGATTTCAAATTGGCTACTAATTTTCAAATAATAATACAAGTATTTAAAATCGGCGTTATGCCATCCAAGGAGGTAGCTTATTTTACATAATTTTATAATTTCTTAACTAATTTTATCATCTTTTCTTAAATGGATAGAAAACTTCTTCGAGTGGGTGGTACCAGTAATATTTAAATGGTTAAATTTAGGAGATATGCCATGATGCTCAGCTGTCTTATATTGTCTTAGGTGTCGCCAGTTTGTATCTTAGTACAACGTTCTTAAATGCTTTGCAAAGCTCTAGCTATATGCATAATTTAGACACAGTACATTAGATTTGTAGGGCCAGGGGGCGAATTAGAATGCAGCAATAAAAAGGTTCCTTTATAATACATTAGTGTAGCAGACCCTCTCCATACTTTCGAGGCAGTGACCAGTTGAGGTTAGCGTAGTAAACTGTTAGCCCAAAATCAATCCGAGAATAGAAGAAATCATTTCCTGTCAAAAATATATATCCGCAGTAAACCAGTTTTACAATAACACAGCCATTACGGACCACATTCCTTACACTTAACACTCACAAAAACGAACTTCCTTAAGGACCATAACCCTGTATACATAATAATTAATTTAAAAATATTTTAATTCATTGGTGATTTGACAAATACTTATCATATCGACTCACTCGAAAACCGCCACAATGTTGCATACCTTTCGCTTCTTTATCGCTACATGCATGGCCAATGTTCCAATGAAATATCTAGTCTGATCCCTTGTCCCTTGTCCTGCTGTACACAATACTCGCCGTGCAGGCCGCGAACATCCTTTCACCCTTAAAAATACTTTGGGCCTCATCTTATCCCGAACTGTGCGGATGGTGGAATAGTCTACTATCTTCTGTTTTTTGTTCGAATTTACAATCTGTGAAGATTCAAGAGTGGCATACATCAGCACCTCCGCCACTTTCCTCAGGTCCCGTAATCCTTTCCCCATCTTCTTCCTTCCTTGCTGTGCTTTGCATCAAAAACTTAAAAATGGAGGATTTAAATTTCAGTTTTTCATGCTGTTTTAACATTTTTGCATACTTCATTAGAGTTATAAATACTTCTCAAGGATTCTACGTTTATTTAATCCCATTACAAAAAGCTTTGCTAAAGCAGCATCTGCACAATTCGCAGTTCACGAAAAGTATTTGGGAATAGGAGGAAAAGGAGGAAATAGTAAACATAAATAGTAAATCCCTATTGCGTCGACTCGGTTTTCGTTATCGAATCGACATAAATATTCGACAAGCACGAAAGTAAACATATTCTGACGTCACATTTGCAAAAGGAAACAAATGCTGACGATATATTTCTCCTCTTCCACCTCCATTCTCCACTGTGTAAATAATAATTGCGCTGAAATTGATGCCGCCGAGCCCCTTTTCCAAGCTCGAAGTATACGAAAATATCTTTTCGGCCCGATTGAGGTTATTTAACTTTGGCCTGCGGGGCTGGGCTGAGTGTCTTGAATCTTGTCTGTATTACGTTTGAAATCAAAACAGAATCTTCGCGACAGTCAACGATGCAACTACTACATATACCTTTGTTCCTACATCTCTGTAGCTATCCCCCCCATGAATATTGCAATTCAATTTGTTAATCGTTTTGCGTATTTGTTGTGTATTTTATATGACAGTGTGGTTATTTAAAAGCTATTTGCAAGTAAGGTGTTCTCTTATTAAAGTTCAGTGGCCTGACGACACATTTACTAACTGACCAGTTACCGCGCCGCGCAGAGTTGTGACTTTGTGTGTCGACTTTAGTAATGTTCTTTCGGAAAGTGTTACGTGCTATTAAAACATGCACCCAACATCGTGATTTAGGTATATTTATCAATCAAGAAGGTTACAATAAGGTCAATGAAAATGTTCCTAATCTGGAAGTTGAAGTGAATAGTTTTTGATACACCATGGAATAAGATTTAAAAAGTGAAAAAGAAATGGGTATGACGGATGAAAGTTCGTATGTTCGTTATATATTACATTTTGGATAGTTCTGACTTCTTTGATGAGTATTTAACACTTTTAAAATAAATTTAAATTCTATGGACTTAAAAAAACCGACTTATTTTGAACAAAGTGCGTCAACAGATAGATAGCAGTACATAGAGTCTAAGGCAGATGTCACATTATCCGGAATTTCAGTATACTGAATTCCAGAAATTCAGATTACTGAATTTAAGAAAACCGAAAAACACTCAATCAAATACGCCATGTCACAGTCATCTGAAATTCAGTTTTACTGAAAAAATTCAGAGAGCCCTTCCGATTTTTCAGTTTACTGAAATATTTCAGTATGCTGAATTTTTTCAATTTGCTAATATCGGTAAAGCATTGTAGCCTATGAATGCTGTCACATTATCCGATTTTTAAGATTTTGATTAATTGTCAGTGGCGTGGGTAACTTTGCGAGTACAAGTTTAGAAGGTTTTATAAAAATGTTGTTCGCCACAGAGTAATTTATTGCGGGTATCGAGAAGAATAGTATTTGTGGAATATAAAGTGTCAAAACTATAGCGTCGCGATATTAAGGACAAAGCTTGGGACGAAGCTGCGGCGACATAGACTAATTTTCAAACTTTTCTCTGACACTTCCACCAGCCCTACGCCACTGGACAATCTAATATTCAGTTTTGAGTTTCAGTAAAACTGTGTCATGACATACTGAAACTAAATTTCAGTTTACAGGGTATTTCCGCCATGGTAGTCCATAGAACAAATGATTGTACTTACCTATAGGCAAACAAAAAATTGTATAGCAGGTGGGGGGGGGGGGGGGGGGGACATTTCGGAGTTACAGGGTGATTATTTAGAAAATATGCCTGTTTTTCACAAAACGCCCTGTATCTCAAAAAGTGCTTGGTGCACGGTCACCGTCAAGAGCTCATTTTATGAACAACTTCATAGCCTTTCCTCCAACAACTGCTCAACCAGCTCAGAACTCCTCTCCTTATGTGTGTTATGTCGCTCTAAAATAATTTTTTTTTTATTTCTTACCTTTTTTTTTTTGTTCTTTACTTTGACCTTTTTCTTTACAACCAGTTGATTAACATATGACTTATCTTTTATAAAAACTGTAAAGAGGAGAGACCGCACAGTTCAAAGTTTTTATAAAAAAATATATGTTAATCAGCTTGTGGTAAAAAAAAAGGTAAGAAAATTCGAAATTTTAGTAGAGTTGAGGGGAGTACGGGGCTGATGACCGTACATCCTGTACAGGGTCTTTTGTGAAAAAAATAGCATATTTTCTTAATCGATCTGTAACTCCGAAACGGTTGAGATGATGCCCCCTCCCCTACCCTACAATTTTTTTTTGTCTAGGTTAGTACTATCACATCCTGTTCTATGGACCACCATAACGGAAACATCCTGTATATTGGATCTAATCAATTGATCGATCTGAAGTTATGAACCAATGTTTATTATGAGCGTAAAATTTTAGCTAGCTAGCTTACTATCTTTATTACTCATATAGAATTGATCAAAAAACTGAATTCTTTATTTTAAAACATCAATGTAAAAAATTAAAAAAACTGCTATGTAGTACACAGTTATCTCGCCTGCTCAGTTCGAATAGCATGCGTTATATGAAATATTATGGGGTTGCATGTCCGCTCATGCTTTCATTTGAATGAGCTTGAAAATATTTATGCTTAAGCTCTGAGCTTTTACAAGAGAAGCACAAGACGCACAATACAACAGAACAGAATCAAGCAAACAATAGGATAGGAATTAAGGCTTAAACAATAGCTCTTTGAGCCTTCGTGATGTGCCGCAGATCCATAAGGAAAACATAAGGACTTTAACCACGGATGATCCTGTGAATCTACACTATCGTCATTCGACCCATGCTAACCTACGGTTCTGGTGGTGTGGTGGAAAGCAATGGAACTCGCCAATCATCGCAAGATACTGGAGAAGATTCAAATATTGTGTCTCCTTAGTGTAAGTGGCGCCCTCAAGTCAACCAGCTCGAGCGCTCTTAAGGTCATCCTTAACATACACCCCGTCCACATACACTTCAAGAATGGGGCCTCAGTCGCTGCGTTGAGGCTGCATCTCAATCCGAGCTGGATTTACACTGGTACAAGAGTTCCACATGAATCCAGCTTTGCAGTCCATCCTCCACCGTACCTGACTTAGGCAGTGATCACCTCCTCGCAACTATGTTGAAGAGCAACTTTAAATCAAAAATTCCAGATAGGGCAGAATGTGAATCACATTCCGTGCTTCATCCATTGACAAACCCTATCATATATATAGACGGCTCCAAATCGCAAGAGAACACCGGAGCACCTTAAAAGCCGTATAACAGTTTTCCAGGCGGAAATCAAGGCCATCCTTGAGGCGGCAAAGTATCTCCTAAAAGCTCAGATACTGGGAACAAGGAGATTGCAATCTGCTCGGACAGCCAAGCAGCTGTCAAGGCCTTGACAAAACTTTTTGCAACCTCCAAACTTGTATTGGAATAGAAATCCACCCTGAATTCCCTTTCTCGGAACAACGGCGTACTGGTGCTTTGGGTGCCAGGTCACTCCGACATTAACGGGAATGAAAAGGCGGACGAACTTGCTCGTCTTGGTGCAATTTCGGAGGGAACCTCCTCCACAATTGGGATCGCACCAAGACACCTTGACAATTTTACCTCGGTTTGGGCCGACTGCTAACACAGTATGACAGTCGGATGACTCCTCAGGTAGAACTACAAAGGAACTGTGGGGCATACCCAGCTCAATTTGAACAAAAAAGGTACTGGGACTAAGCAAACCAACCCTGAGAACATTAATATCAATATTATCACTGGACACCCCTGGTCACTTGTATAGGATGCGGTTTGTTGAAGATCCGGTATGCAGAGGATGCGGTGGCGAATCCGAAACGTTGACTCATTTTCTTTGTCTCTGCCCGGCCCTCTCAGGAAAACGTTACAGATTCCTTGGCTCACACCTCCTGGAAGAACTGTATGATGCCGGAAAGGAAAGTTTGGGGCCAATACTAAGCTTCATCAGAACGTCCGGTTTTGACCCGTGAGCGTTTGCTCATAATTCTGGAGGGTAAACAATTGGCCTTGTTGTGGGCTACATTCCAGGGACCCATTTTGGATCCCAACCTTGTTTCAATCCATCCAAGGCGTAAACATAGTTGCGACGGCTCACGGCAGATTATTGCAGTAATAGGAACAATTTTCTCCAGGAACGTTTTATGGAGCGTGTATTAATGTATTACATAGCAATCTGCAGTGCCGTCGACCGTCGACCACTTTATTGAATTAATTCAATTACGACGACGAGAGAGTCCGATTCATATGGCCCTGTTTAGACGGGTCAGTTTGCTGAAACTGCCTCACGAAAACTAACTTATTGGTAAGATGATGGTTGGGAGCAGTAAGGAAGCACCACCATACCTACTGACCTGTCTGAACTGGGTCTATGTAATACATACTTATAATATCAAAATATATTAATATAATTAAAAAGATATATGTAATATTGTTTTACTTTAGATGTATACTTTTTCAATATAAAGCATGAATTTAATTGACACGATTTTACACGGTTTTGGTGTTCACGGTTATTTTGGAGAATGAATCCACCGTGCAAGATGAGGGTCAGGTGTACCTTTTATATACTTAACAATATCGCCCTTGAAGCAGTCGAACTTTTTAAAAGTAAATTGTGCACCACCCTCTGGTGGAATTGTAGCTTTCTGGATTATAGCTTGGATTTACTAAGCTTCGTCATATATCACAATGTCGAACATTAATTTTTATCGATCTTGGTTGAATTTCTCGAGTATTTTTTGCTCCAGTTGACGTTAGTTAGTTAGTTCTTTTGGGTCTCAGTCAAATTATCAGTATTAATCGATTAGAAATCTTCCTAACAATCAAATGTTTTCTGCAGGATTGTTTTATCCGGATCATGGATATGCCCACTAGTTTTCATCAAATAGCATGTTCCTTATAGCTCTGAAATTTTTCTTTCTGACCCTTCAATTCATCTGGTATTGAACGGAGTTATATTTAACCAATTTATAATTAACTCTGGTGTACGTATCACAAGGTGCAGTTTTCTTTTCCACTCTCTTCCTTATTTTTATTCATGATTTTCTAGCAGTTTTACAAACAACATCCCTCTACTTGTTTGGCTTTACAATGGTCTCGTGTGGAAACCCTGTCTTCACATGTTTAGTTCAGTAAACAGCTGGCCTTACAATAATGCTGGCTTAGAACAGAGCAAATCGCATCCTAAAAATTCGAATCAAGCATAAATAAAAAATACAATAGGTAAATAATAAATAAAATATAAATTACGCTATAGATTGAGTTAAAAGTTTAGAGATAGTTGGAAAACACGACAAGGGCACAAAACTGTATCTAGACCTAAAAACGAAGAAGAAACTATATGAAATACCACGTCTAGATGATTTCGATAGGAACGATTGGTTACGATAAGTATCCTTATACAAATTTTGGAACGAAAACTTATTCTATCTAATATTACTAAAACATAACCCAAAGCCCTCCACATATTTTCGTTAACGGAGGATATCACGAACTCGTCTTCAGGAATTCAATCGCGTTTTTGATTATACTTTTTATTTCATCAGACTTAGCGCAAATTTAGAAATCTTACATGAGACTTAAACTAATCTAAGCCTGATGTATACAATTCAAACATTATGCGGCAAGAGTTGGATGCAATGCGCAGTCCACGTTACTCAAAGCCAAGGTCAAGGTCTAAGCTAATTGAGATTATTAGCGATGAC
This sequence comes from Dioctria rufipes, assembly GCA_963924295.1. Taxonomy (NCBI): domain Eukaryota; kingdom Metazoa; phylum Arthropoda; class Insecta; order Diptera; family Asilidae; genus Dioctria; species Dioctria rufipes. The sequence continues at coordinate 24,513,757 of OZ002745.1, read as the reverse complement.
ATAATAATTTCAAAAATTGATTTCCTGGAGTGCCGGCGTAATGCTGGATTTCTTTCACTCTTAAACGAGGTGGGCATCGTCACTTTCTAGACTCAAACCAATAAACTTAAATTCCCAACATTTTTTTCCTTTCCTGGTCAGGCTTTACTATCAGCATCATAAGGTATTCCCTATCTTGTATTATGCCCACCAAAATAATTGAGTATTACTCTAATGTGGGGCGGGGCTACTTGCCCTTACCTCTTTCTCATATCTTGGATTTTGTACTTTAAAAAAATATTTTACAATTTTATATTGTACAATGTTATCAATGAAGTGATTATCAGTGATTACTTCACACATGCATGTACAGAAATTTATTTATTTTTTATCTTTAATTTCAGATATCGGAGCAGCTGCAATCACTTTTCCTGTGGCACCATGTCCATTGCGGGCTCCGCTAGTTGTGACTATTGTGGGTTTGCCATGTCGCGGTAAATCATTTGCCGCTCATAAAATAGCTCGACATTTGAGCTGGAAAGGAGAAATGGCAAAAGGTTTGTATTGATTTACATTTAAGAAAATTTTTGAAAAAAAAAATTGTTAGTGAAATGAACTTTATGTTTCTACTAAAATGAAGAGCTTTTATTGAAAGATACCGTGCCAGAAGATGTAGTCGCATAAGAAAAGTTTTATACAATATTCTTCCACCCCCGCACTTTTACTAGTTCACGAGAAACTTAAACTTAAAAAATAAGTTTATAAAAGTAGTGATGGGGGTATAGCTCAGTGGTAGAGCATTCGACTGCAGATCGAGAGGTCCCCGGTTCAAACCCGGGTGCCCCCTTCTAGTGGGTATTTTTTTTTCTCGAACAGCATCTATTTTCTACATAAAGAGAAGGAGATAGATAGCATTGGCATTAGAGAAGCATCATAAAATAAAACAATAATTTATAGTCACTCTTTGGAACGGAATTTTCGCGCACTGCCGTTCGTTTCGCTCGAATTCACATTCTTTCCTTATATCCCAAAATCTAATTCTTGTCCATTATTGAAAAGTTATTGTTGTCAACGTTATTTCAATGATATTCTTATGCTCCATTTACCAGTTCATAGCAGTCAATTTTTACCGGAAGAAGGTCGGTAGCCTCCAGCCTAACGAAACCTAGAAGAATTATGAGCACTCAATATTTAGAAGAACATTAAAAATTGGTTACCAAGAGCCATCACAGGATAGTATATCGAGTTCTTGGTGAGATCAGCAAGCAGTTGCAACACTGTTGCTTCCACCCTGTATGTCAAGGATCATTCGTCCCATAAGCAATTCAGAGAACTGATCACTCTTTTAAATATACACGATCACCGCAAGGAAAACCACGTGGTGGGAGTCTGAGAAGTCTGTTTCAACAGCTTCACAGACTAACAATTAATAAAACCTAAGATAGAGTTAATAGCGTTAAAGCTAATTATAATGTAATTTACTTAAGTGATCCTCAAAGGAAACGTGTCAATTGTGGATATTGATCGTTCTTTTAGAGGGTTTATTTTGTAAAAACTATTTTTTATAATCAATGGTTTGCAAGTAAATTTTCAAAGCATTTTGAGATTAAGAATTGTTCTAATCCGACACAACTCTAGTGTGAAATCTACACTGGTAGAAAAAAGAAGTATAAACTTGCTAAAAGGGAAGAAAATGCAACTATAATGATTCCATTCTACTCTCTGTCATTGTAACAAATTTAAATTTCCTATAAACACTATATTCCGGATACATGTACATCTTTCACATAAATTTTATCCTAGAGGGGCTTTATAGTCACAGGTTTTCAATTTCTGGGCCCAAATTCGATACTTGCTGATGGAAAAATTATTATCACTTACAAAAATCAGTAATCAAGTTTCGAAAGCATCATAACAGCAACAGGCATAACACTGTTGCTGCTGTTCGGTCTGCATGAGAATAAAACAATTCATTGAGTCTCAGTTTTGTCAGCTTTGAATGGCACTAGCATATTTCTTATGTTTGTTCTTCTATTGGACACCTGGCTACAACAAAACAATGCATGTAGGAAGAAGTGTTCATCTCTTCATTTGGGCCAGCGATTTCCAGTTTTTTTTTTTTTTTTAAAATCCTATCAACAATCAGTAAAATAACTAATAGTAACTAACTAAATAGTACCAGCGAAGGATAGCACGGATTACACAATCGAATCAGATAGATCAATCTGAACGGCTTCATTCTCTTTCCGGTGCGTTAGCTCAACAGAACTCATTTGTACTATTTGATCGATACGTTCTGAATCAGTGGGTCCCGACGAAATTCACCCTCGCTTACTTAAAGTTATTATCCCTTTGATTATTTTTGATCATTTGATTTTTCTGGTTAATTCTTATTTAACTCATTCTATTTTTTTTTTGTTCCTAATAAAAGGAAAATTGCAACAGTGCAGGCATTACCGAAAAAACCTTCACCTACCGATATGAATGACTTCCGCCCATTAAGCATTCTGTCCTTTCTCTCCAAAGCTCTGGAAAAGCTAATGTACACCAAGATGTCTAAATTTTTAGAAGATTTTGCATTTGTAACTAAATGGCAATCAGGATTCCGCTCTAAGCACAGCTATACCACAGCTTTGTTAAAAGTTACTAACGACTTACGAGCTGCTCTCAATGATGATTTCATCAGTATCCTGGCCTTTTTGGACTTTTCCAGGGTTTTCGACTGCGTCAATTACGTGATGCTTCTATAGAAATTATCTACCCACTTTCGGTTCGCCTCTACTACTGTTCAGTTAATTCAAAGTTTCTTGTCAGAGATATGTATAACAACATATAAAGGTAAATGATACTTTTTCAGGCCTTCTTCCACTATCTTGTGGCGTTCCGCAGGGTTCAATATTGGGACCCTTGCTTTTTATTATCTTCATGCCTTTTAGTATCTTTATCATCGTGTGGAGGATGTTAATATTCACTTGTATGTTTATGACGTGCAGATTTACTTCAGCAGACCAATCGGTCTGATCCAGGATTGCGGTGAATAGTAATTTAAATAAGATACATCAATGGGCATAATCAAACCTTTTGAATCTCAATCCAAATAAATCTCACTACATTATTATCAAAAACAGCAACCTGAGTATTACTGAATTCCCTGATATTTTTCTAAACATCTCTTCTCTGTCTTTGGTTGGTTCTGTTAAAAATCTAGGAATAACCATAAATTCATCACTGAAATGATGATTATGTTAGCTCAATCCTTGGTAAGATCTATAGAGGACTCAAGCAACTGTGGCTAACCGCCTCGATTATGTCAAAACTAATGAAAACTCTTCTCATACCTCATTTTACATTCGGAAACATAATATATCCAAAATTGGACAGTACCTTTCTCTCGTAAACTTAACGTTGCATACAATAATTTCATTAGATTTATCTATGACCTTCAGAGGTTTGACCACGTCTCTCCTCTCAGATATCGTTTGCTCGGCTTCTCCATATTCAAATACCTTAAATTCAACTTATTGATTTTTCTATATAATCTGATAAAGTCAAAAACGCCTAGCTATTTGTTCTCATATATACAATATCTACGTTCTTCTAGAAACTCCAATATTCTGTTACCTCATTTCCGTACAGTTGCTAATGAATATTCTTACTTTATTCAGGCAACTAGATTGTGGAATAGTTTACTAGCAAATATCCAAAACGCTGGTTCCCTGCAAGAGGGTAATCAAAGATCGCTTCTCAGTTCTTCCTTCGGTTGGCATTGATTAGAATAAGTTTGGCATTGCAATTCATTGACTGTCTCATGACCTATTCTATATTTTACGAGTATATTGTTTCTCATTTCATTTTGTATGCTTTTGATTAATTTTTTTTTCTTGTTTTTCTTTTTTCTATTTTGTAGTTTTTAGTAATACATTGAATAATTTTTTGGTTTAGTTTATTTTTTAGTTTTATCTTGTTTGAAAGCGCAGTCGCAATTATACATAAAAATCCTTAAATTAGAAGTCTCTGTAGAGAGTAAAGAGCTCCTGGATAAAGTGATCACATTGGAGGATATGATCGCTGCGACAAAGGATCTAAGGCGACACACCTCACCTGGTTAAGACAGCTTGACTCCAGAATTCTTCTTACGTTTCAGGAATTTATTAATTCCTGGCCTTTTGGAAGTCTTCAACTCGGCGGATGAGACACGTTCAGACCTTCCTTCTAGTTGGAGGAGGTCTGTTTGCGCTGGATTCCAAAGAAAGGGGATTTGCAGAGGATAGGGAACAGGAGGCTAGTAACCCTATGCAATGTGGACTACAAAATCGTTTACAAAGCATTAGGGGCGGTACTTCGCTCAGTGATTGCTTCGGTAACTGCGACAACATCACGGTAGCCAAACATTTGTTTGCCTACCATGAACAGACAGGTACGCAAAAGGCCATGATTTCACTAGACCAACAAAAAGCTTTTGTTAGCGTCTCGCACTAGTATCTCTTGACTGCTCTCGAGGCATTTGTGTTTCCTCCCAGGTGGCTCAATATCGTCGGGAAACCGTATAGAGATTCAGCGATTTTGATTAAGCATCAAGGACAAGTTCTGGCTCCAATCTCGTTTCAGCGAGGTATTAGACAGGGCTATCCATTATCAGGTATGCTTTATGATCTTTCATTGTAGCCGCTACTGGAGAATCTTCGTCGGATACCAATGTGAGACCTCTTATGTTGGCATATGCGGATGACCTTTCTGTTTTCGTGACAAGAGATGAAGCTTTTCCGGTCGCTCATGCAGTTTTCGAATAATACGAACATATAGCAGACGCTAAAATCAAACCTTAGTAAGAGTCAAGGCTTGTGGTGTGGAAGGTGGAGAGATCGTACAGATACTCCACTGAACATCCAATGGACCAATACTTGCCTGAAGCATTTAGGTGTGTGTATATCGGACGCGAGAGTAAATTAAATAATAGCCGCATTGCTCTGGAGAAACTCTCTAGAGCTGTAAACTCATGGCGTAATGGAAATAATCCTTAATGGGAAGGACAGTCGTGATAAATTATTTGATTACCTCGTCCATCGTTCATCTGTTAACGTCTGGAACGTTTGATGAAAGCTTTGTAGGTCTTCTTCAAGCAAAAGCGATAGACACCTTTTGGTACGGAAGACGAAAGCACACGCTCTGTCTGCCAGTCAAGATAGGTGGATTACGTCTCACTAACTTGGTTGTGAAATCAAGGTGTCTCCCAGTGCGTGTATTTTGTCAGCGAGACACCTTGTGACAACTGTGGGTGAATGTACTGGTAGGTATCGGCATAGGGGAGCGCTACTACCTGCTCTCTGTTCGACCTCCTTATCCTCGTGACTGGCCACAGGATCTAATCTCAACGATTCAGACCTGGGGCAGAATCAGCTCAGCATTTCACCTTAAATGGAATGCTCTTCGGTTCACACATGACATGCATCCACTGACGGTTTTTGAGATATTTATTATTGGTATCTCTTGAAACTATCTAATAAACACTAACACTCCACAACACACGACCTGGCTGCTTCTGCGCGAGAGAAATTTCGCCGACGTGGGACCAGTAACCCTGGAACTAAGTTGGAAGATGCTTTTGTTCTGAGCAGACCTCCTCCCACACCTTTCACCACACTTACAACAGGTGTGCTCCGTGACGTGCTTATGTCAATTAGACCTCCGGAGTATAGAGGATACAACAGATGACGAACATACCTCTGGGTGAATATGGGTGTGATGGGAGGGATAACTTGCAGAGTAGTTTACAGTTATCCTTCTAATTACAAAGATGCTGATGTAGCATTCAAATTGTTGCATCACAGTCTTATATATCCTAAACAGTTGTCACATGTCGACCGGCGGGTTCAGAGGATCTGGACAGTTTGTGCTGGTGAACGAACGCACCCAGCTTTGCAAAATCTAATGGAACTCGTGCGCGATATGTGTCAGCTGATCCACCCGAATTTCGGCATTACTAGAACATCGTTTCTATGGGGACCAAAGGCGTGTAGTCGGGTGAATTGTTTGATTAGCTTTGTGTTGACATTGGCCAAATCTACAATTCACTTGTACTACATGAGAGTCGAAGATGGGAATCAGAACATTGACCCACAACACAACGCACAAGCACTTAAGCGCCACTTCGTTGACATATTGAAGAGACGTGTATGTCTTGAATATCTGGCAATGAACGCAGACACATTCAACTGCACATAGCAACCACTATCGTTGGTGCAGAACGGCGCTTTTGCCTTTCGCTGGTGATAACAGGCTACAGCATTTGCAACGCTAGGCCACAAAGCTTCTCCTATCGGTGGCATTGGACACATTTTTTTTTTCATAATTTCTCATTTGGTCATTTTAGAAAAATTCTTGTTATCTATTTTGAAAACTTTTTATGGTGGACGCTTCTTGGAACTGCCCCTTATCTACAAATATAGGCACATTTTATATTTTAGCATTTCACTTTGACTTTACTTTAAATCTTTGTTTTCAAAATTTTTATGAAAATTCTACTTTACCTTTTCTGTATATTGTTAGCTTAATCTTTTTTAATGTGCCTTATTTAGCTTTTATTGTTTTTTAAGTTCTTATACAATTGTTTGAGTCTTTTGCGTCCCATTTTAGTTTTAATTAGTTAGAGCCTTTTCTCATTTTGTTTTTTCAGAGCCGCTTTTTTTCTGTTTTTTGTTTTTTTTTTACTTAAGAGCCATTTTATAAAGGTTTTCTTATTGAAGAGTCATTATATACATAAAAAAAACTTATTATTTACTCAAAGAGCATTTCAAAAGCTTCTTAACTGGCTATGAGTTGCGGTCTGGGACTTAACCCTGCAAAAACCGAAGTAGCTCTATTTACACGGAAGAGAGTTATTCCGACTTTCGCACGCCCAAAACTGGCTAACATTACTTCTGAATTTAAAATTGAAGCAAATACCTGGGAGTAATACTAAACTCCAAATTAAATTGGAGGATAAATGTGAATGAGCCCGTCAAGACGGCAACCATTTCACAGTATACTTGCAGAAAACTTTCGAAAATGAACGTGGGTGTGGGAGCCGGGGTGTACTCAGCATTCTCTCAAATACAGGAATCATATCGCCTACCGAACTACTATAGTGTGTTCCAGGCGGAGGTACTGGCCATTTGCAAAGCATCAAGGCCATTGCAACTTATTAAATACCTAACGATGAAGTCATTAGCATTTATATTGACAAAGCTCTTGATTCGTGCACCATTAGATCGTGCCTAGTGCAACGGTTTCGCTGTGAGTTCGGGAAACTAGTTATTCTCTGTTGGGTGCCTGATTACAGTAACATATTGGAAACGAGGCAGCTGATGCTCTGGTCACAAAGGGTTCTGCTATGAATATATATCTAGTTGACGAATCCATACGTCGGCCACTAGAATCAGTGAAAAGGATTCTAAATGTACAGGCCTGTAAGCTAGCAAATCGCAGATGGGGATAATAGACTTCATTCGCGATTTCAAAACAACTTAGGCTCGGGATTTGTCCTGTAAAGACTTAATTCCTACTGAGGGGGAACCGGAACTGCTGTTATCGCGGGACATTGCCTCTCTGGAAAATATGCAGAGCGCATGCAAGCTCCATACAATAACTGCTGCAAAAGCTGTATGGGCGAAGAAGATGTTGAGACAGTTCAGCATCTGCTTTGCCAATGCCCTAACCTTGCTAAACATAGGAGGAATACTCTTGGTAGCTACTTTTTCTGCAAACTGGGGGAATTAGCAGACAAAAAGTTGGGGGACCTAGTAAGGCCCATTAGTTCTTGTGGCTGGTTTCAGCTCACCCCCTAGATCTTACGTATTTTTTCCATGCAAGGTCCCAATAAAGTGACATCACAATGAACCATAAATGGTCTAAGTGTGGCTGGTCGTACGTGCCTTTACGATGGTCGCCACTCTAATCTACCCTAACCTTACCACAGCCAATTTTTATTTCAACAAAGATTTTATTATAACACTCATCAATTTTTCCCCTCTTAAATATTTTTATCTTATTTGTAATTATGGAAAATGATTTATTTTTAGTGTTTACTGTGGACATTCATGCAACACCAAACATATTATCAGAAATAGTAAATTGGTTCCGTGATGGCAACAACGTTGCTGTAAGTATTTTGATAAAATTGAATTTTTTTTTAAAAAATTTGTTTTAATTAAAACGAAAATTATTATTTCCTTTCTATGTGCCGTATATGTTGTGCCGCTACTTATGTAAAATGTTTCTTTCTTTTTCTCAGATTATTGACGGAATGCATTTAACAAGACAATCACGTCAATTTGTTGCCACATTCTGTACTGAGCGCATTTATCACCATTTAATCGTAGAAATAGACTGTGATGAAGAAAGTTTAAACTCAAACCTCAAAGAAATGGTGCGATTCTATAAGAAAATTGACAGCAACACAGATTGGAGCAGTTGTTTTTTAAATAGAGTATTAAAAATTTTATATTAATAATATTATTAGAATTGAAATAAAAAAATATATTTTTTATTTTCAGCTTTTTAATTATGCACCAAAGTACGAGAAATGCACAGCTCTAGAAGGTTCACTAATTAGCGTCAATAATTCAGAGAATCCATCCTTACACTCAGTAGCAGCACGAGGTGTTCAAGGTGCACTTCAAACATCAATATTAGGTGTTTTATCCCATCCTGTGATCAGAGAACAAGTATTCTATTTTAGTCGAGTAAGTTTTTTAATATTTTTATACCCAGTAAAACGTTGGAAGGCGCCTATACAGGATTTATGTGTAACTAACTTTGTTTGTTGAACAGTGCCTATTTCCGCTCTGTATAGAATATAAATAATACTCCTTGAGTGCCAGTGGTGAAAGCCCTGAGGGAAAATAGCAGATGCAGAGAGAAGGTATACCAATGCAGAAATTTTTAAAATTTTCTAAAAATCACTACAACTATGCCTTCAGGCTGGAGCTGAATGGACTGAACCATCCTATCTAATTCCAAATTTCATTTGAAATCTGTTTGTCTCCTTCAAGCTGAAAATGTACACTGAACTGTAACCAATTTTGGAAACAGTACGGTTGTATTAAATGGAATGCATTGGAATTGACATAAAAATTCAGACAAATATATTGTTAATATACATCTATCTCCTTCAAAGCTCAATTATGTTTGACATCAGATCAGCAGAAGAGCACATTTTCAGTAATATAAAAATTAATTTTTGTGCTAATTATAACAGCTTTAACTTCCTAAACAATTTTCGTGTAATGCAATACTATTTTATAACATCTTTAGTGTTTCTAATCCACACATAATAATAAATTATGGTTCGGTGTAAGGGTTGTACGAAATAAAGGGTTTTCACAGCCTGTTCAAAATTTGTGCCATTTTTGAAGAAAGAAAGTTCAGCCCATTCTTATTATATGTATGTCAGTGATGTAGCGAAAGGGTAAAATGCCTAGCTCCAATCTGAAATAGTGATGCCTCGACGTCTACCTGATTTAGGGGAGTCTTCAATGTTTTCTTAGAAATATTGTCCTTAGCCCTAAATACTCGTTTTTTACGTGCCACAAAATGACTTTGAATCAATGGTGTTCATATATAACTTGATCTAATGTAAGCCACACCACTTCGTGGCACCACAAGGTTTGATTAAACTTGAACTTTGTGGCGCGTTGTTTCTTTCTACGTTTGTTCCCTGTTTCATTTTAAGAGAACAAATGAATTAATTGATAAGTTTGAAATAACTTTTTTGGTAATAGTGTTTTTCATAAACCTTTAGGTCAGGAATTACTTATCATAGTTAATTACCTATCATAATTAATTTTCTTTTTATTAATTTTTAAACAAGTGTGGCTCTCATTAGGCTGAATTACATTAACAATGCCGCCGGCGTGGATGCCGATTTACTTCAAAAATATTTAGAGACAGTATTGCATGTATTAATCCATCTTGCATGTATTAATCCATCTCTAATCCTGATTTTAGCCACTCCATTGCTGGATTTGTATAATGCGCAAGTGCATTAAATCTGTTTTTCGGTGGTAAAAAGTCAGTTAACCCCTGTTCACAAGCGTTATACGATACCCTGCGATTTTTTAGTGGCGTCCTACTCTTCCTATACGTCTGTCTTTATTTGCAACTGGTTTTTATCGCACGATACATTCACAAGGTTGACAGCTTCCTCAACTTAATTTGTTTAGTTTTGTGGTGGCAAAGAGATATTAGTGTGAAATTTACATATATTTATGTTTTTATATTTATTATAGTAAATTTCGACATCACTGCGAAGTATTAGCATCCGATTACAAATATAAACAAACATAAATGTTGAGGTTAAGCTGAAAATCGCACCAAACTAAGAGCATTGCTACAATAAATTTGTGTATCGCACGAAACGTAGAAAGAGTAAGCATGTTCAAGGACAACCATATTGCTGCAGTAAATCAGAGCCCTGTCGCATGCGATAAATCGCGCTCGTGAACAAGCCCTTATGATATTAAAATGATCATAAAGAAACTGTACCACTCGATTACCCTCTCCTCCCCCTTTAATTTGATACCAAACATGACATATTTTGAATAACCCCCTATGAGGGTTGTTTTTATGTCACATCCATTCCTCCTTCTTCTCTCCATTCTTCCGTTATACCAGCAAAATTCGAAAAAACCTACCCTCTTACATCCCTCAAAAACTACCCTTACAAAAAAATGAAAATCAGTTTATCTCAACGTCAGGCGATAATAGACGCGTCTTGTACCTCGAATATAAAAAAAAGTTTAACGCTTTAGAACAAAAACTGATACCCCTTATTGTCGCAGTCGATTCGCACTTTTTCACACTTCACAATTTTTCCCTAACTCCCCAACTATGTTAGAAAATCGCGAATGGAGAGTTAGGAGTTTTAATCTGGGAGAAAATTCTCATCTCCAAACTCCTTAACTCTCCGTGTTACAGAATCCGGCCCCAGATCGAGGTCGAGGCATTGTTGATTTTATATTGGAGCGAGGCATTGTTGGCTGGCTTACCATTTTGTTACGTCATAAAGCCGAGACATATTCAATTCGAGCGAGGCGTTACTGGTTTTTGTTCTACATGACCAGACTTTGTAAGTTATGAGTTTGGCTATGATTGGACTATTTCACACTTATTCTATCTAATAAGAAATTTCGGTATATACGACATCACACAAAAATACACAAACCCAAAATAAATAAAAAAATGCAGTGAATACGTATCCAATTCTATTTCTTTTTAATTCCTTGTACAAAATTATTTCCCTTCTCTCTGTCAATACTCACATCACAACCATTGGAATTTGGAGGGCAGAAGCAGAACACCGACCAGAGAACAAGATATCATCTGTTACTCCCGAAAATGTCTACGTCAACCCACTGGCATATAATAAGAATGGACTGAGCGTTCTTGCTTCAAAAATGGCACAAATATTGAACAGACTGTAAAAACCCACTGACATATAATAAGAATGGACTGAGCCATCCTATCTAATTCCTATAGTCAAAAATGGCACAAATTTTTACTAAAATCTATTTGTCTCTTTCAAGCTCAAAATGTACACTGAACTGTAACCAATTTTGGAAACAGTACGGCTGCATTAATTGGAATACACGGGAATTGAAATAAAAATGCAGACAAATATATTATTTATATACGTCTATCTCTTACAAGCTCAAGCCTATTTGACATCAAATCTGCAGAGGAACACATTTTTCAGTAATATTAAAAATTAATTTTTGTATTAATTAAAACGAGTTTAACTTCCTAAATAATTTTCATTTAATGCAATACGATTTTACAACATCTTTAGTGTTTCCAATCGTCAAATAATAACTAATTATAAATCGGTGTGAAATTGTATGAAATAAAGGGTGTTCACTGACATATAATAAGAATGGACTGAGCGTTCTGCTTCAAAAATGGCACAAATATTGAACAGGCTGTGAAAACCCTTTATTTCGTACACACCGATTCATAATTTATTATTATTTGTCGATTAAAAACAGTAAAGATATTGAAAAATAGTATTACATTACATAAATATTATTGATGAAGTTAAAATTGTTTTAATTAACACAAAAATTAATTTTTTATGTTACTGAAAAATGTGCTCCTATGCAGATTTGATGCCAAACTTTATTGAGCTTGTAAGAGATAGACGTATATAAACAATATAATTGTCTGAATTTTTATGTCAATTCCAATGCATTCCAATTAATACAGCCGTACTGTTTCCAAAATTGGTTACAGTTCAGTGTACATTTTGAGCTTGAAAGAGACAAAAAGATTTTAGCCAAAATTTGTGCCATTTTTGACTATAGAAATTAAATAGGATGGCTCAGTCCATTCTTATTATATGTCAGTGACGTCTACCAAACCATTGAAATTAGCCCACAAGACTTTTCTTATGTGGAACGTATGTTCAAGTCCAAGATAGCAATAGCTCCATCCTGGATGCTTCGCTTTTAAAGTGATTTTTAGAAAATTTTAAAGATTTCTGCATTACTATTATCTTGTCATTTACCTTCTCTCTGGCAAATGGTAAGTGGATCATTTGATAGATAAAAGAGAAATGAAAATAAAGCTTTTTGTGTATGTGGTGTCCAACAAACAAATCTATTTAATAATAGATGGAGCACAGATTCCTCGGTCCTATGAGAATGAATCGAAAATGAAATTATTTCTAAGCCGAAAAGTATTTTCAAGTCACTTCTTCTAGAAGTGCGATGGAAAATTTATGATGATGCTAGCTTTAAAAAATCTTACCGACACACTTCAGCATTTTGTGCTTTTTCGTTCTTCTGCTCCAAGTACATAATATGATGTTTCCTTCAAACTGCGTCACTGCTCTGTTGCTTAGGCTTTCAAACTACTTAAAACTAGAGAATAATTCCATTATTTGCAATTTTCTATACATAAATCTCTGTCATATATGGTATGGGAGCAACTAGTCTTCGACTTATCTATGCTCATGCACTAAAGAACACATCTAATAAATCGTAAAAAAAATTGATAATAATGTTGTTATCCTTAATAATTTTTAGCATGGCGAGTCAGAGTTTAACTTAATTGGACGAATCGGCGGAGATGCTGATCTATCACCACGTGGTTGGAAATATGCAGAGAGATTAACCCGCCTATTTGAAGAAAATCCTCATAAATTTCCTGGTCCTCAATTGGTAATTATAATTTAAAAGCAATTAAATAATAAATTCCTGTTTAATACACTGCTGACTAATCCTTATAATTCATACAGATCTGGACTTCGGCATTTCGACGAACTGTGCATACGGCCCAGGGAATCTCTGCACCAAGAGCTGCTGTTAGTGAATTAAATGAAATTAATGCTGGGATTTGTGAAGGACTAACCTATGAAGAAATCCAAGAACGGTTTCCACAAGAGTTTGCATGGCGAGATCAAGATAAATTTAAATATCGCTATCCACATGGAGAATCATATTTAGATTTATTGCAACGGGTAGACATTGTGATACAAGCTCTTCTAACAAAAACTCAAGTACTAGTTATATCACATCAAGCTGTACTTAGATGTGTGATGGCATATTTTATGGGAACTAAGCCAGGTAGGTAAATATGTAGTTGTACATAATGGGGAAAATTATATTTCTGTTTTAAAATTCACAATTCTATAAAGCATAAAATAATGTATTTTGAATATACATAGAGTACTGCAAAGGTACGTTTAGATAGTGCCTCCTTTCGTGCAATATAAAGCATGCAACTAGAATCAAAATAATACTTGCCATGGCGCATGCATCAAATATGAAAGTACGACTACGCCCAGAGCGCACGTGCTCCCATTCGAATTGGGGAGCTTGTTCAATACACCGTGCAAACACTATATTTCGGAAGTATTTGATAGTTTTCACAAGGTCATAAGAACGGTTAGTTAGTTAATAATCATAATAACAATTTATTCATGGATGTGTACACAAGATTAACATCTTTGAGCAGTACATTACAAAATATATTGGTATCTTGGTTTGTTATCATTGGTTCAATCATTTGTAATAGTTCCTAAAAGTCACTTATTAACATCCATTCGAACTTCTACCAAAAAGGTGCTAATGCCATACTAGAAAATCATGCAGCCAATATGCTTTTTTTTTTTTTGCTTTTACGCGAAATTATATTGCTGGCAACAACAACAACCTAATTGACTGATTTGAAGTTGTGTCTCTTGATGAACAGGATTCGGCACGAGACACAGTAGCTTGCCACATCGCATGCATCGTTACATGCGTTGTTGCACAAATAGAGGCACTATCTAAATGTACCTTAAGGTGCATAAAACATAAAGGTCAAAGAGCTTGCGAAGAAAAATTTTCAAGAAAAGAACCCATCTTTTGCTCGCTAGCCATTAAACAAAACATATACACCTTGGTCAAAATGAAAGATATTAAAAAGTGAAGAGTAAAAACCCTTCATAATTTTTATCGTGTGAACTTCTTATAAAACTCTAACACAAGACACAGCTTGTCGCTTGTTTTGTTATATAGAACACGAAGTCAAGATGTAGTTGTTCTAGATGCAAAAAAAAAAAAAGTTGTGTAGAGCTAAGAGGTGACACGAATTTTGAGGTAACTTATCACTCTATTATATCGAGTTAAATAAAGTCGAGTTTGTATTTCCAAATAAAAATTTCTCGATATCGACAAAGATTGAGTCGAAATACTAAATTCGGACCAAGCGTTCATGTCTAATTGAAGTCTTCAGATACTTCACTTTTCTCTAATGATTTTGATCCTTGCAGTGTATGCTGAAATGTCCAATTTAGTTATAATTTACTTTTTTCGACTTCTATCCAGAGGTACAAATTATCAACAAATCAAAGGACTTTCTTCGATGTGTCTTAATGTATATTGCACGTACCAGATTGAATGAAATAACGGACATCGTATCACTCCCACAAACTGTGAAGAAAACCTTGGCCAAATGAGTAGGAACTATTGAAATGAATTCTTCAATAGTGACTAGATAATGGTTCAAGTACTATTATGCTGGCCAACGTAACTCGCTGTTAGTGTCGGTCAATTTTATCGTACACTTGCTTAAATTAAATAAGATGCTGATCATGTTGTATCTTTTACTCCTAACATTTCTATAAACTTTGTATATCTTTGAATATACTTATTCTTATTGCTTATATATCTAGTGTTAGACAGCTTATTATTATTTGTTCATCGTATGATTTGAGACCCCCAGCCATGATATACGATAATGCATTCAATAAATATTTTACTTGATAACCACTGAATACAGCATCTTATTGATTTTGTTAATTCGAATATATCGAATTTAAGATATTTGCTATCTTTAAGCTTTTCTTTAGATAACAAACATATAAATATATAAATCTTTAGATAATATATAAATAGACTATACATTGTATTGGTCTCAGACGTAATAGTACTAAGAATATTTTCCATGGAGGATACCTTAAATGTTTGTAATAAATTTCCCGTTCACATTTGTTATACAAGATAAGAGATTTGCTGCTAATCTAGTCTTATCTACATCCTAAATTTATGAAAGTTCTACTGCCTGTAAGTCCCATCTATTTTTTCAACAACATCATTTTAAAATCTACGATCCCTCGTATTTGGAACTATTCTAAAATAATTCTCATCCCCTCTTTGGAAAAATCGTATACATCCAAATCACCCTCTATCTAAAAGAGAGAGCCTCTTACCTTATCTTCAGTCGGGCTTTAGATCCAAGCGGTACTGTACTACACCGTTGCTTAATATAAGAGATGATATTAGGAAATCATTTCATTAAGATAAATTTAGTTCATTCGTCCTCCTTGAATTTTCCAAGACCTTTGACACGGTTGACCACATATTATTGTAAACTGGCTTTTAAATTTAATTTTTCAAGCTTTGCATTCAAGTTGGTTTAGTCTTACCTTACCGGACGTCAACTGATGAGTTACGTTCTAATTCTGTTTCTTTGCAAAGTGGAATCCCACAGGGTTCCATTCTCGGACCCTTATTATTCACTATCTTCCAGTGATTTTATGAAATTATGATTATCACATGTATTCTGATGATATTCAGCTTTACTTTTGTAGGCCTTTGGAATTCTTGGAGGATGCTATATACCGTATGACCTCGCTGATGTACTTGAGTTGGCTGTTAGTAATGGCTTGAGCCTAAAAGCCTCAAAATATAATGCTATTGCTATCTACAAAAGTGAATTGGAACTTGCTACATTCCGGATAGTATCCTGAACAATGTAACTATTCCTCATAGTAATATCGTAAAAAATCTTGGAATAATCTTTGATCGTACTTAAAGCTGAACTGATCGCATAAATGTGCTTGTCTGCAAGGTTTATGGGACGCTACGCAAACTTTCTTTCAGTGTAGCCTTTACTCCAGTTGACACGGGAATTATGTTAGTTAAATCGTAAATTGTCTCTCTCATGACTTATGGTTGTTAAGTTTTCCGTCGTTTTGATTCAGCGTTTTTGCATAAGCAAAATGTGGCTTTTAATTTTACGGTGCGGTGCAGTATATGCTTAGCTTGAGGCAATACGACTACGTCTCGGAATATTTAAATTCAATCTTGGGAGACCGTTAGAAGCTTTCTTTAAGTATCGTGCGATATTATTCTTTCGTAATTTCATGATTACTGAGCAATCTGTATGAGCTTATTTTCTAAAAATGTTTTCAAGACTTGAAGTCTTCATTAAATTATAATATCACCTAATTTAGTCTATGATATTGAGAACGAAAACCATGTTACTATGTTTTTGAGTAGTCTAGTTTGGGTTTCTAGTTACTCTGATGGATCTCTGGGAACTGCATGAAGTCACTATATAAGCTCTGGGTAAACAACATGTTTGTCTGGCGAACTCCTGGGCACAAAGTGCGATATTATGAAAATTAACAGAGTAATCAAATAGTTTACTCACTTCTTTTGATTAGTACCGTCAATAGTAGAGTTGGCAATAATCGCGATTAGATAATTCATAAAGAATAATATTCATATTCAGTATAATAAAGAAATTTTAGATGCATTAAAAACTATCAATTTTGTTGAAAAATTTACATTTCTGATAAATACAAGCCAAAATAAACAAATCATATTCTTCTGTTTCAGAGCAAGTGCCATATATTAAAGTTCCATTACATACACTTCTTGTTGTGCGCACCAGAGGATACAATTTCGAAGTTGAAAAATTACCTATTTCAGTAGAATGCGTTGACACCTACCGGAACAAGCCCACGGTAAAAAATATTATTATTATTATATATGAATATAGAAATGTAATTTGATTTATTTATTTTACAGAATTGCGATATTGAACGATCAAATTCAGATGCTTTGGGTACAGTACCACCTCATTTGGATGCTCTTTCAACGGTTTAATGGTTAATTAAAAAATCTACTGTACACCTATTTCACTACTCTTCTAAATAGAGAGAGGATGAAGAAGCATACAAAGCCAAAATATCAATTTCTAATAGGTTAAAATCTATGCCAAAAACATAATTTTAAAAAGTACCCAATCAATTGGCATTATCAAAAATTGGTAGGTTGTTATAAATTTGTTTTTTCAAAATTTAATTATTAGATATCTTTTGTAACCTTTTTAATTATCGGGTATCCTGTTACTTTATTATCTACCGTACACGACAGACAATCATCGGTGGTAGAATATTTTGTAGAAAAATACATCACACACAAACGACCGAGAGTCTGTTAGAGGTCTGACCAGTTATTTTAGTATTGATGCATTTCCAAGTGGAGAAAGTATTTAGATGTTTAAGTTATCACAACTTATCTCAACGGCACAAAAGTTTAGAAATTTAGTAATAATAGAAAAGAAGAACCAAGACGTTCGAAAAACGAATAGCTCAACTCTGACAATGTATCATGATTAAGCTTAAGCTTACTACAAAATTGTGAATCGTGTTCACGTTGACACTTGAACTCGAGATCCTTAGACTACTTTGGGCCAGTCTTTTTAGTCGACTGATAAATATTCTTACCGACATAATTGTCTACAGCAAATTACCTATCGTACGTGGTATTTTACAACACAATCATTCTTTCTCTCCTTCATCTTTAAACTCTCTTAAATCCGTCATACGGCAGCTAATCTGCGTATATTCATCTGTTGTTTCACATTTGCTGTAATTGGTGTGAAAATCGAAAGCGACTGACTAATGACTCCTCGTGAATGAGATGTTTAAACCAATACACTTTTATAAGAGGAAGGAGATTTTGAGTTTATCTACACATCCCTGATTGATGATATGGCTGATAACTGTAAACCTCATTGACAACTGCGCAATTGTCCATTTCATGTGACATAAAATTATTTTCTGGTTAAAAAAGAATTCTGAATATTACGTTTATATAAAGAGTATTGTTTTGTAAATGTCTACATTTCATTGCCTTGCTTGGGTCATCCTCAGGACATGTACATACGTATCCTACATAAGAATTATTAAAGATATCATGACTACTTAAGAATAGTCCAAAATATTAGTCTACAAATAAGTAAAAAAATTAACGTGAGTTCCATGTGTACCCATACCTTTTTATATACATTTTTCCTCTGAAATGCGTTGAAGCCAGACTCAAAATAACAAAAGTTTGACCCTTCTGAACTGAAGGGGGAAAAGGAGTATTACAAAATATGTGCTATTCTTTATTACAAAAAAATGGTTAATTACTGCTTCCTTTCAACTTCCTTAATTAAATCCATCATGGGACAGATGGAAACATTCAGCTGTTCCTTGACAAATGCTGTAATTAGATCTACAATTTTCGATAGGCTGCCAAACACTTGCATTGCAAATTTCAAATTAAGGAAATCGCATGAGTACAATTGGTATTCTACTGTGTTTTGATGAATAGTTAAATAATCAATAGGAAGAATAATATTTTTTGCGTAAAAAAGAACTTTCTTTGGCCTTCAGTGATACTTTCAGTCACTTAAATCTCATGATCATATTACTAGTGCTAACTTACTACTAAAATTCACCAACTTTTCTTTCTTACGAAACCAAAACTATCAAAAATTTCAAGTCTCAGCTCGGGCTACTGCCAGTAAGTTAAGCTCTCATTTATATATGTAAATTGAAGAGCCTGAAGAGAAGCCGTCAAGATCAGCTAGCCGGATACTCCTCCGTAGACGATATGAAGGCTGGGCACGAGAAACGTACAACAATACCGTTATCATTGCGAAGAGACTTTGTTTTAATGTGAAAAGCATCAGTATATGTCGAAATTGGATGTTCGATCCCTGCATCAAAATTTTTCAAGTGTTTACTAGATTTTCTTTTTTTTTTAAGTGATTATATCACTGAAGCGATAATTTCTGTGTTAGTTAGTCATCAAGTTGATCTTAAAGAGACTTCATGTGTTACTTCCGTTTTCAGTTTTTCAGAATCTTCAATTCTCTCCTCGAGAGAGCGTATGACGTCTTCGATTTATTCAGGGATTCGTTCCTCAACTTTCTGTAAGCGTAACTTGATCATGGGCATAATCTAGCTTCCAAAATCTGAATTAATTTCTCTACAATTATAGCGAAACATTTGTCATTCGGACACCACTTCTCGTCACAATTTTAGAGGTTCAGGGTTTGAAGTTGACGGGGTTTTCTCTTTTTTGTTTTCCTTCTCCGCCATAATGAGCAAAGAACGCAGAAATTAAGAGTAGCGTCATACACACACCAATACCAGAGAGTTCCCAGTTGCCACAGCACTAACTGTATTAGCACCAAGCAGCTTCGGAAATTAATTGGATTTCCAAAAATCAATCACAAATCTATCGGAAACCAATACGCACGTAACGTTATGTAGATATAAGAGAGAAATGCCCTCCATAATGACTTAATTTTTAATGAAATAAAGTCAAATGTGCCGTTTGTCACACATATGAGGTGCAACAAGGATCCTCTTGCAACATTTCGGTACAATTTCAAATGGAAGAAAATTTTACTCCACATATTAGTGAAATTCCAGTAAAACTGCCATCTCCCATCATTAAAATGAACTAAATTTATTGGAAAATAGAAAGATTTTCCAATAAAGTCTAGCAGTTACAGTCATCCATCAGCTGATCATGAATAATACCTTTGCAGCTTTTCTTCTCGTTTTGGCCTCTTTCAACAGGAAACAAATCATCTACTTAATAATGCATTGTAACAACAGCAAATACTTTTCTTGATAATATTAAATTAAATTATTGAACTCTACCTTGATCTTTACTCACAGTAAGCAATTCAAATGAACTAATTTTCAATACCAGTCTATCACAACCAGAGCTGGATTTAAAGGTTTGGAAGCACTGGGGCATCGAAAAGTGGAGGCCCTGGAATAATATGGAAACCAGAAGAAAAAATGACTTTCACAGTTTTTCCATAATTTATTCCAAGCCAAAAAAAATTGTTTTTGACGGACATATGAAAGTATCGTAAAACACAGGAAATAGACAAAAATAAATAATATTACTAGGTGAATGGAACTTTGCGAGCTTTTTTCGACGAAAAATCATCAATAATTTGGGTGAAATAGCTCTCGGAGTAAATCACTTTCACTACTAACTAACTTCGACAGGCGGTTCTGTATCATCGTAGTTCGTAGCCTATTTTTTATAATTTTCATTTTCGAAAATAAGTATTCTCCAGTACAGTTCGACCATTGACATGTATGATATGTTATACATGTCAATGAGTTCGACACGATCTCCACCAAGTACATTCTCAACGTAATTTCAACGTTTGGAGATGTACTAGATCTAAAATTGGTCTTTTTTTTTTTTGTACAAAACGATCAATGATGTGATTTAGACCAGCTCATTACCAAGACTTAGTTCTAAATCGTTTTTGTAATTTTTTACCAATTATTCCGCTGCAGCGTGTAAATTTGCAGGATCCATTTCGTCTAAATGATTTAAAAATCCAAATCGTGAATTTATAATAGTGTCGTATGCATGCAATCTTTCATTCAGAGAAACACGTAGCTGATCTTTATGTTTCTTTGATAATACGGTACATATTCCGAAAAGAATATCATATACTTGTATAGAGAATTCATGTAATTTTTTTTTTGCCTAAAAAAATTTCAAAAGATCATATTGTGGAAGTTCCGGGGGTTCAACCCTATATCCGGCCATGATCACAAATTCATTTCCTTGAAAAAACTGAATTTCAAATTGAGTCATTATGAAGACAGTCTGTTTAGGATATTAGGCCGAATTTAGGATTTAAAAAGCGAATCAAAATTAATCTGAAAAATATGTAGACAAAGAAAAGACATTTTTTAAATAAAATTCTTGGTAGCTAAACAATATTATTTTTGATATAAAAACTAATTACAAAAATATCTTTTTTACTATTTTAGCCTAAATAAAAGAAATACTGCTTCATTCAACCTCTCTATACCGATTAACTACTAATCAACTAAGACATTACTATTTTTAACTTTAGCTGTAAGAAAAATCGTCAATTGTATAAGAAGCAGCAAAATGATGAAAAATGCATTTTATATTATGAAAAAAAAAAAAAACACGAAGAAAAGAAAACATTGAAAACCCTATTTTGTACAAAATAAAAAAAACAAAAAACAAAATTTTTTATATCTGAGCACAAACAATTTTATAAAGTTAAGAGTTTGATACCATAAGAAGAAAAAAAAAACAAAAAATATTTTAGTAAATCGATATTAAGCTAAGATGATTTTTAGAACGTGCCTCCACAAGTTGTGAACGTACGCCCCTCTCAATTTTGTAGACTTAATACTATTATGTTTTTGTTTTGTCCGCGAGTTTTGTAATGTATTCAATGACAATGCACTTAAATATTATTATTACTATTATTTTTTCGTTTTTGATCAAAATCTTTATAGACACTTTTATTTGAGATATTTTTACATTAAAAAACTGTTATCTCAATTTGATTATTGATTACGTATGCTAGCAGTAAATACTTGTGCTCTAGGCAAAGTTATTGTAGTAATTTTATCCCCATTCAATAAAAATGGCTTAATATGAATATTAGTTTATTTCATATAATGTGTAACCAGAGCCGTAAAATAGTACTACTATTTACGGCTCTGGTGTAACTCTACTCTAGTGGAAAAACATCTACAGATCCTGTAATAATTCATTTAAAAAATTGTATTATAACTAAAAAATTTTAAAAGTGTCGGAATGAAATAATGGAGCAGTTAGAAATAATTGCACTAGCATATCGCTTCGAAGCTGAAAGGCAAATTGTGATAAATGCTCAGCTCCGGAGTGGAGCACTAGTAAATTGAAGGGTTCTGGTAAATTAGATTAAAGCAGTGAATGAAAGATGAAATTTCACGTAATACATACTATTTTTTTATTAAAAGTTATTAAGTCAATAGGGACAACAAAAAAAAACAATTAAAACAACCAATAGACAACAAAAATGGCACAAAAATATGTAAAGACACACAAAATTCTGATAAGATACTAAAAACGGACACAAGAATTTTGAAAAGATCTAAAGGATATAAAAAAATTTAAAAGCGGTCCCAATTTTGGGTAAGTGGCAGTTCCAAGAAGTACTAAATTTTCAAAATAATCTAATAAAAAATAAATGCCCAAACGAACCAATTTTCAAGATAAAATTTTGCAATTTAGCACCGATACCGAACCGAATTAAAAATAATAAATCGAACGAAAAAATTTACTCGATACCGTTATAGAGTCCGTCGAGAACAGCCGTAGTATCGTAGACCTCTACAAGCTGCCTCATCATCATCCCTCCAGGTCAAAATATCTAAGCCCGTGGACTAATGTTACAAATTCTGTGTCCTGTTATCACCAGCGAAAGACAAGATCGCCGTCCTGCACCAACGATAATGGTTGCCATGTGCATTTGAATGTGTCTGCGTTCATTCAAGACGTAAACGTCTCTTCAATCTGGAAACGAAGTGCCTTTTAAGTGCCTGTGCATGGTTTTGTGGGTCAGTGCTCTGATTACCATTTTCGACTCTCATGTAGTACAAGTAAATTGTAGATTTGGTGGCCAGTGTCAACACAAAGCTAATCAAAAAATTCACCTGACTACAAACACCTTTGGTCCCCATAGAAACGATATTCTAGTAACGCGAAATTCGGGTGGTTCAACTAACACATATCGCGCATGAGTTCCATTAGGTTTTGCAAAGCTGGGCAAGTGAGGAACCTATGAAACAGGATGTCTTCACCAGTACAAGCTGTCCAGATCCTCTAAACTCGCCAGTCGATATATGGCAACTGATTAGGATGCATAAAACTGTGATGAAACAATTTGAATGCCACATTAGCATCTTTGTAATTAGAAGGATAACTGTAGACTATTGTGCAAGTTATTCTTCCCACCACACTCATATTCACCCAGAGGTGTGTTCGCTATGTGTTGTATCCTGTATACTCCCGACGTCTTATTGACATAAGCAGTGAATGAAAGACGAAATTAAACCAATCTGTGGGATGTTTTTGAATTTGAATTTGAATTAAGATGACAATATATTCTTAGCTCGTAAGCTTGCATATAACAAAAAGCAAAAAATAACTCCAGCTGGTGCTACTCCAGAATCACTCCGCTCTGACACCCTGATTCCAAGTAATACTCTATCCAGGGTACAGAAAATGCACGGTCATGAACTCTCAGAATGGTTTATGAATGTGTGCATATGTATATTGTAAGCTTAGTGAAGTATTAATAATATTAGGTGACATTTAATCTTCATTTTCACTACGAGGAGCGTTCCGGAGCTGACATATCTGATCCGAATTATAGCGCCGCTTCAATTACTATTCAAGACAATTGATCAGCCATCTGTTCGGTCGGCACCAGTTGTAATTACTTCGCTCTGATACCGATATGATCAATGACAATGTATTATAGTGCATAATGAACTATTGCCAATACATTTAAACTTAGTACGATCTATTCTATATTAGAAAATTCATTAAAATTGCGGAAGCAGTGAGTAATAGGCTCGACTCTTATGAGGAAAATGCTTTGAAATTCAAGAAATATGTGTATACCAAAACGGAAAGCATCTCTTTCTAGATGGGATGTTGACGCCACTTTAATTTAAGTTGTCCATACTCTCATACTTCCTGCCTGAATGAATGGATAAGAATTAGAAAACCAATAAGTGGGACTTTTCCTTAGAAATTAACTGGATAATTTTCCTTTAGCATTTGTATGCAATATTGCTGGCCGACAGTTTAAAAGATTTCTGTCTTTCCTGCAATATTAACAATGCTAATGAATAAGTATCTTTCATATAAAAACAACTAGCCGTGGATAAATATTCTTATTGGTATCTAATTTAACGCGAGAATTATCACCAAGTAGACAGACCAACTAAAGTAAATGTCAATGAGTCTCGAGTAAGTTCCTAATAAAAAAAAATTTACGTTCTAAGCATCCCAAGCACCTGAATCAATTCAATTGGCAGCCCATGTACCATAATACCAAAATACAGGTTGTTGATTATGAAAAGGTCTTCGATTTAGTAAACAAAACTAATTGACAGATTTTCCGGCCATACCTAGTTAATCTTTGTATCATGACTTACTCCTATGTATAATGTCCTGCTCTTGACAAATTACGCTCATGTACACGAATTATACACGATTCAACCAATCCTGTTTGATAAATATTCTAAGGAATTACTAGTACCACTGTATATTTGTCTAAAAAACTGAAATCATAAAATTGGAGTAGAATGCCACACCAGCTTGAAGTATGTAAGTTCTTCACAATAGCGAACGGTTTCAAAATTCATCCTTTATATAGTTTTAAAACACTCGATTCCGTTCTGATCGAAATAAACTCAGTAATAAATAAACCCTCAGTACCTTAATTAAAATCATATTACAGGTATTTATTAGACAGTAGTCTATCCGGTTTCGAACTCAGAAAAAAAGAAAAGAAATTCAGATTCAAGTAAGATGTCCATTACGTAACTCGTCTCGATCGAATTTTTTTTAGTTCCGGGGGGGGGGGGGGGGGGTTGGCGAAAGATCCAAAGCACGGAGACAAAGGACAAGGAAGCTGCTAAAAAAATAATCTCTGTCACTGAAACCTTCCTCCACCCTCTTAATGAAGTGCATCATTACTGCCCAGTTCTAGAGTCACTTACAGCGGCCCATCAACCACTCTTCACATGTTTCCTAATCCCCCCTAATCCCCATCTTGCTGTGCTTAGTTTATGAGATATGTATCAATTTTTATATCAATAGTCGGTCAAATCTGCATTACGGAAGCTACATATGTATATGTATAGATAAAATCATAGATGCAGTCTTAATTATGATCCTTTGTAAAGAAACAAGATCAAGTTCATCTTTATCTGGCATGGTAATAACAAGAAAAAAGTTGTATTTGGTCTGTAGTTTCTTTCAGGCAAAGATCGTAGTGATTTACCAAGCGGCAATATTGACATCTATCAGAGAATCCGCACGACACATCTGCGTATACACTGATAGCCATTAAGACGCTGGATTCTGTGCTGGTTAAATAAAAATTGGCGCAGTTATGCAAAACCAACCTTGAGGAATTGATTACACCGCACAAGGTGATATTATGCTGGGTACCTAGCCACAGGGATATACGAGGCAACGATATGGCTGATGATTTGGCCAAAAAGGACTCTGAAATGGAGGATCCCAATCGGAGCTTTCAAAGAGAAGATCATCAGAGGAGCCTATCAAAAGGCAAGCCTCCGGTGGATCAATTAGGAAACCTGCCGTATTGCGAGACAATTGTGACCTGCATACGACAGGAAGAAGACAAGAGAACTGTTTAATGGCAACAGAACATATACCAGGAATCTAGTAGGGATCATTATGGGTCATTGGGTCATAATAGACCATGCTAGAAGATTGGGAATAGCGACGAACGATTTTTGCAGGAGCTGTAAGTATTCGAGGGAAATCAAATCCGTCCAACACATACTTTGTGAGTGGCTCGCTGTGATGAATAAAAGAGGTAGGCTATTAGGTAGCTACTTCTTTTCAAGTGTGGGGAAGCTCCAAAGCAGAGTTCAGATGCATCCTGAGTTTCCTAAGGGAAACAGAATGGAACTAGCGCGATTTAAAAGGTTATCCCATGTGGACAAGAGGCACAATGAACCTACTGGTGGTCTAATTTAGCAGGCTTAGCGCTTCTAGCGGCACTCCTCCTACCTAACCAAACCTAGATAAAGTCGTCGAAAAATCATTTATATGTAGACAGCCGCATCAGCTCATGGATGAATTAATAACAAGTGGAGGCCTATCGAGACCATTTGTGGCGACTGACACTAGCAGCATATCGGCATTTCACACTGAAGACTGATCGGTTTTTTAATTCTATGAAAAATTGGTGTGTTTTCTAGAAAAATTTTAGTTAAATGAAAAAAAAACTCGTTAAAATTCTGAAGTTATCATTTTGTTAAACCATCATAACTTCCAAGTGCTAGGAAGGAATAGAAGACTGTTGGAAAACTTCAAGGATTATCTTTAAAAAAAATCCTTAATTGCTCCTACAATCAGAATGACGCATTTTAATGTAATTTTGATATTTTGAAAACGAAAATTATATTTCCGAATGCATTACTTAAAAACAAGTTTTGTATGTGTTTGTTCGTTTTTAATTTCAACCCCAGAAAAAAATTTACGTATGAATCAAATGTTATACATAATATATAACTCATCTATTATAGTGATTATAGTATTATTGTATTTATATTTTTTTAAATTTTTCAATCTCATTAAATTCTAATTGGAAATATTTCTCATTTATATATAATGGCATGGCAGCACTTGATAAAATAAGATGAAAAAAGCTCGAAAGAAAAGCTTTTCAGGAAATTTTTTTCCATATACCAACTTAACAATCGCATTCACCACGACCGCACACACACACACCACAACCCACCCCACCAGGCCCCACCAACCGTATGCATGAGAAGATTTTCAGAATTTTGCCCTTGATTTGACACTCATCTTGTGAACGCCAACGTGAGGAGTTGTACTGTGCTTTTTTCTTGAAGAGTAAAAGTGAGTTAAATTCTTAAAATCAGTTTAAATTATTGGAAATAAATCAATTTTATCGCATTTCATATAAATAGTACCCTAAGCTCCTATGTTTTTGTTAAAGAAAAAAAATGTGAAATTTTAAGTGAAGTAGTCGTAACTCGTAACGGGCTCAGAATATTATTCTAACTGGAAAAATAGTGTATTTTACAAGAATTCCATTTAACAAATACGTTAATTGCACGTTTAGAATTGCAAGTAATCCGGAAAAGCTGAATTCTTTGAATTCCTTTACATACGTCAGGTTTAACCTTACATGACCTTGCCGGTATCAATTTGTCACTTACAGTTATCTATAGAAAACTCGTTTGTACTTTCAATTCCGCTATCGAGATATATAACAACTTTGCATTAATAATTTTAAATTTGCAAAAAAATAATATTTTCTGCCCCAGACCAGACAGTCCCTGCGGAAAAGTGAAGTGATACAATTAATTTCCATTGCTTCAGCCCGAGCCGAGTTAGATTAGTAAATCTAACAACAAATTCAGAAGCAAAAGATTCATTAAGAAAAATCTGGTTAATCTTAATTCCGGGGGATGTAAATTGGACTCTTGCCGGCAATTCTCTGACATACTACTGCCATTTTTGTTGGCTGATTACATATGATATGATTGAGATGGCACTTTATAGGGTGATTCAATAATTATATTCTGACGAAATTTTAGAAATATTTGTGATATAAAAATTATAATTATTACATTTAGTTATTACCTATTGCTGCTCACAAATATATTAATTTCGCATTTTTTGCGTTTTATAATAGTAACATTGTTTTATCGATGCCAACTAATTTTTTTTTTTATATCTGCATATACCTATATCAATTTAGTACTTGTACTAAAGTAAAATTAATACTATATTCGCTAAGTATTCTGAAGCTTATGAAAGAGAGATTTATCTACCTTTGAAATGAAGTTTTTCTCATCTTCCCTTCATGGGCTATCACTAATAGAATAGAATAGAATAGAAAAAATATTTATTGAAGAACCTCAGCTTACGCTACGTTACAAACGTTAGGTACATCGAGTAAGTAATAGCTATTTGGTACAAGCAGTAGAATCAAGATTTAAGAAGACTAACAAAGGAGCAATGAACAGACTCATTGCAATAGAAACTAATATTAGAATTATAGGTACATTAAGTTATAAAGCTATAGTAAAGATAATGCAATAAAATGAAACAGAATGAAATACAATAAAATAAAATAAAATAAAATAATGCGATTAATTACATATTTGTGATTTTGTGATTTAGTCTTAAATAAAAAATTGTAAATAACATCCCTACTAGCCCATTTCGTCTGAAATCAGATCTTCAATTTTTTATACAAATCATAAATGCAGAAACTTTGTTACTCAGGCTCAGAGGTTGGTTTGGTTGTTGGGCTTGTGTAGCCTAAAAAACTTGCATATTAAAGGAAGTACCTAGATACTTTCAGAACTACTTAATAAGAGTATTAGTTATCAGTTATATGTGCTTTTATTTTTATTTGATAATTATTATTACAGGAAGTTTACAATATTACTAAAGTGATCTGCTATAGTTCGTTTGTAATGGGCAGAATTTTTTCTAGATCTACAATACATTATTTCTTTTACCCAATGCATGCTACTAATCTTATTCGAGCCAAATACGTTTCCTAACTTATTTCCTTCTATACTTAAGCTACTCTCAGTCTACTATTAGTAGGTGTAAGAGGTGTTGCTTATTATTGTTTTCAATTGTTACCAGGAACCCAATATTTAAATTTATCCAGGTCCGAGTTTATTATTTCCTGTAGTGCAGCACCATTAGAAATTAGTGTCATCCGCAAATATTCTGTACTCGGCTTTCAGTTTCACGTTATTTATGTTACTTATATATATCTGATATAGTAGTGGCTCTAGTAGAGATCCCTGTGGCACTCCTTCCATCACGATTATAGGCAGGCTAAATTCCTCCCGAATTTTTACTTTGACGATTCTATTTGTCAGGTAAGTTCTGAATAAGTCATTGACTAGCCCACGTACTCTTCTCCAGAAATTGTAATAGCAGACGACGATTCACAGTGTCAAATGCCTTCAGAAGAATACAAATATCACGCCGACGTATAGACCCTGCTCAAGATATGTGTTTATTGGAATCATAGTTTCTATTATAGCATTTTCAGTACCACATTTTTCTTGGAATCCAAATTGATTCATATCAAAACCACCAGTCATAAGTAAAAACTGTTTAAGGCGTTTATCTATCATTTTTTCTATTAATTTGCTGAAGACACTAGTCAATGCAATAGGCCTGTCATGTTCAGGAATGTTTAATTATTGTTATTATCGCGATCTGTACGAGTGAACCTTTTCAATATTAGTTAAGAAGTATGGTGTAGGTAACTCAAGTAAAACTTTCCATAGAGCTGATTGGAGTCGGTAAGTGCGCTTGTATTCATTAATAAAGCGAGGCAATGAAAATATGTACCTTAAAATATGTTACTGTAAGGAGATGAAACAAAAGATCTTACACCGTTCGAACATATTCAGCAATACTTGAAAGATATTATAAAATGTTATAACCAAGTAGAGAAAGAAGTATCGAATCTCACCATTTCTACCTCTACAAGTCCTGCGGGGACGAGCAGCGCATTGTCATTTAATTAAAACTATATATGCATGCTCGGTTATGGACCAATTAAGTAGAGTAAAGTAAATGATCGATTCCGGGAAGGTGTTTCATAGGATAAATCTAAAACCCTGCCTGTAAATACTTTTCTCTCCAAAATTAATCAGTGCTCTTGTCACTACTATTCTTGACCCGTCAACCCGATTCCGTACTGATGTGTTACGACAGCATTTTACTTCTGAATTTATGGATGAAGCTGGGAGTGGACGATTTATAAAAAATGCATTCAGTGGGAAATTTTTTGCGCAACACTATTTAACACACTTCGAGCTTGATTATAATAGTCGACACCACCTAGTAAATGTTTGCATCTTTGCTAATATGTTATAACGTTTAGCTAAACCCACAGAAAAAAAAATTAACATTGCAGGTACAATTTTCATCTTTTATTTAGTCAGTGACTGCAGCGATTTTTTTTTTTTTTTCATTTTTTTTTAGTATTATACATTCAGGGAAATCTCTATTTCCAAAAGTTCTCAGGTGGTTTATTATGTATTAAGTAATCTTTCACATCTCGCAACTACAGATCAGCACTTACAATTTTCTCTTTTTGAGATATTTGAAAAAAAAAACATCCCATTGATTTATTTATTTTAAAAATGGCTTCTATTTGTGGTAATTATACTACCGAAATAACCGAAGCTGATCATTCCCTCACCCTCTTGTTATTTATTTGAGTTTTGTGGAAGGAATTCGTGTTCACTCCCATTACCATAGTTTTTACTGGATTAAGTAAGTCTCTCTCTCTCAATTCAAAAGAAGATTAGGGTACTATTTTGACTTATTATAATTCAAAAGCGGAATTCGTTTTTGTTTAAAATATCAATTTTATTAACAAATAATTCTTTTTTTCTCCCTAGATAAAAACAAACCAACATGTCAAAGATTGGAATTAACGGATTTGGACGCATTGGTCGTTTAGTATTGCGTGCTGCTCTTGATAAAGGTGCTAATGTTGTAGCCGTCAATGATCCCTTCATTGGTGTAGATTACATGGTCTACTTGTTCAAATATGATTCAACTCATGGCAGATTCAATGGCACTGTCACTGCTGAAGATGGTTGTCTTGTTGTGAATGGAAAGAAAATTACTGTCTTCTCTGAACGTGACCCTAAGGACATTAAATGGGCTAGCGCTGGCGCTGAATATATTGTAGAATCTACTGGTGTATTTACCACAACGGAAAAGGCATCAGCTCATTTCAACGGTGGAGCCAAGAAAGTCATTATCTCTGCCCCATCAGCAGATGCACCAATGTTTGTATGTGGTGTGAACTTGGAATCATATAATCCAAGCATGAAAGTTGTCTCAAATGCCAGCTGCACAACTAACTGTCTAGCTCCACTTGCTAAAGTTATTCACGATAATTTTGATATCGTTGAAGGTTTGATGACAACTGTTCATGCTGTTACAGCTACACAAAAAACTGTTGATGGTCCATCTGGAAAATTGTGGCGTGATGGACGTGGTGCTGGACAAAATATCATACCAGCATCGACCGGAGCTGCTAAGGCTGTTGGTAAAGTTATTCCAGCTTTGAATGGTAAACTCACCGGCATGGCATTCCGTGTTCCTGTTGCAAACGTATCCGTTGTCGATTTGACTGTTCGTTTAGGTAAGCCAGCATCTTATGATGCAATCAAACAAAAAGTTAAGGAAGCTGCCGAAGGACCACTTAAGGGTATATTGGCTTATACTGAAGATGAAGTTGTCTCATCTGATTTCATTGGTGACAATCACTCTTCCATTTTCGATGCTCGTGCTGGTATTCCATTGAGCGATTCTTTCGTAAAACTTGTCTCGTGGTATGACAATGAATGCGGATATTCCAACCGCGTCATCGATCTCATTAAATATATGCAAACCAAGGATTAAGAAGTGAATTGTCCTGCACATCGCACAGCACTACTTTCATAATTTACTAAGTACCATACTAACATCAGGACATAGTGTTTAAGGAAGAACCTTTTTCTAAAAGTTTGTTCATTTTACATTTATGCCTTTGCAACACGTACAATAAATACCCACCCAAAATTTGTATTATCTTAAGTGGAGAACGCTAATTAGTTTTTCCTGCTCTGTGGCAACTTGTTGTTAAGTGTAAACAAGGCAAATATTAAATGTTTGAAAAAGGTAATTTTTTAATTTTTTTAATGCTTCCTATCCTATCCATCCTTTTCATTGATACTTAGGCATCAAGCAAAACGCTACCTTAGTCGCAAAAAAGAAATTTTTATGAGAAAGTAGTTCTTTGGATGGAAGACTGATGCAGGATTATTTGAGGTAAGTTTTCTTCCAGTATGTCGACAAACAAGATTATTTTACTTGAACAATAGTGATACACTGGACGCACCAGCTAAAATTACACAAAATCAACTAATTTTTATTCTTGAAATCATTTAAAATTTGAACGAATTTGTCATCTGTAGTCACGTCCTTAATTTAATTTTTCTTGGCGGTTTGTTTGTAGCGTTTAGGAGTAGTTTTTTGCTTTCTTTTAGACATAACTGGTTCAGTTGCTCATTAGCTCGCGAGTAGCACTTCGCTCCTCCTTTCTCAACATATGCCATTTATTTGCGAAGGTGCAAAAACTATCCTGGGGCCGTAGCGATCCATGTAATATTGCTCCACGCTTGCTCTACCTCCAATTTAAGAGATCTTAACCCCTAATATTAGCTTGTTATTTATTATCACATCGGATCGTAGTGTTAAGCGAACTTATTTCACTTTTTCCTTTAGTTCTTTTCATTTCACGCCAATCCTATCTTAAAATTCGATAGTCTTGAAAATGCTTCATTTAAGATTTGGTCACGTCAGAAAATTTGACCACATAAATTATTTTAACTAAAGTAAGGAGTGTGTCAACAAAGTAAAAAGCTCAAATGTACACAAGTATATTTAGATTGCTTAGGGAAGTAGGATGTATCTAGAGCGGTTTCAAAAACGTTATTCTGTGAGGTCAAGGGGCATAAACATGTTATAGAAGCACTAAATGAACGTCAATACTATATATTGTTTCTGGTATAGTCGGGCCAATCATTATTGCCTTGCATACAGCTGGGTAAAACGGGGTGATTTGAGGAATCAAATCTGCGTACTCAAGATATTCGTTTATGGTCGCATCATTTGCCTTAAACATCTCGTACCATGTGGTAGCCTCGGCAATAAAATTCTGTAAAATACCTCCGTAAAGGTTCTGTATATCTTCTGCAATGTCTAAAAATGGAGATCTGTCTAAGTTACTTAATTTTTAGGTTGGAGTTGCATAAGCGCTTTTCCTTGTATAGAAGAAAATCGATCTCTCAGAGTTAAAATCAGAAACAGTATGGAATGAAGACAAATATTCTGAAGAATTCTTCAACATTTTCAGAGGAATGATTTGTTCTGGTGGCCTAGCTTGCCACCACTCGAAGACGTTTAAATTTAACATGTCAAACATGAACTGGCATAACTGGTACTCATTGGTAGAGGATATACTCTGAGAGCGCTGATTGTCGCATTATTACTAATCCGTGCATTAGACTGCTGTGGAATTAAGGCTTAATAGCTAGGTGTCCACGTTAAACCCCTGACAGTATCTGTATATACGTCGTTGTGTTTTTTCGCAATGAGCAAAGGTCAGCGGCCTTATTGCGTAAACCAGTGGGATTTGTAATCGATTTCTTTTTGACGTTTTTATACATAAATTATTGTACGTCAAATGTTTATGAACATAATGTACACCTAGAATATATAAAATTTTAATTTTTAAAGTAAAAAGTGTCTTAAGGGAGTTTTCTTTCTGTTCTTGGATGAAAAAGAAAAATATTCTCGATTGTTGTAAATAATAGCATGCATTATTTATTAAAAAACAAAAAAAGTCAATTACCCGTTAATTGCGCAATTATTGAGTTCTATTTTAGATTTAGTTGGCTTGTTCCGAAATTGATCATCAAACATATTAGTGGAACTGGTCATAATTTCTCGATCTGTCGACACCTTTGTTAAAGAAGACTATTTCCTGAAGGACTTGTCGTAGCTTCACCCAAGAGGTTACTACAAATCTTATTATATTAGCCATCAAAATCTATATCCCGGTCTTAATCATTACTTGTTGTAGCCTTGCTAAAAAAAGTCACAGATACTCTTATAGCAGCCTTCAATACTATTTCCTGAACTTAAAACAAGATTTTACATAGCCTTGCCAAAGCTGTTACAGAAAATCCTATAGCGGCCGTCAAGAGTAATATTCATAATATTTACTGATATTTCTTTTCGCTTGTCATCTGCTCTCCTGAAGACCGTAAATTGGAAGTGATTCTTTTAATCAGTCTTCTGAGTGTTATGCAGATAGAAAATCACACCTACTACACGATGGCGTTGTCGAAAATAATTCAGTAGCAATTTGGCTGTACATTAGGTTATTTAGATCATACATGGGATTATTGAGTTCTAACATAACGTCATTATAACAATGAGGTTAAGATCCTCCTTCCCATTTGACCTACCGGTCTTTTCTAGCAGTTCGTTGGAGTATACCACTTTTTCGTAACTGGTAAATCGACGATTTTATACCTCTTTTTGGGGACTCAGCACCTGGCACCGACTGAATCACAGCGAAAAATTCTAACATTCTTAGGGAAGGATAAGCCTTAGTCCTTTTTATCTCTTGGTATCCTTGTTTATATAGAGAAAATTTACGAACGACCAGTGAAAGATTTGTTAAAACGGTAACGTTTCCATTGTGCGGCCGAATGAAATTTTGGACCTTGGTGTCATTTTTGACGTGAAACTGGGAAGTGGTTTGCATATTAATTATATCTGCTGTAGGGCTTTAAGGATGCTTGGTTTTATAAAGCGAAATACTAAAGACTTTAGTGATCCTCACACCTTAAAAGCTTTATACATTGCCTTAGTTAGATCTATAGTGGAGTATGCTTCAGTGGTATGGTGTCCGTACACCAAACAACTTAGTGACAGAATTGAGAAAATTCAAAAAAACTTTACTCGCTATGCTTTAAGGAGATTGCATTGGTTGCATGATTTACCCAACTATAAATCTAGATGTATGCTATTGGGGTTACAGCTCTTAGATACAAGGAGAAGAATTGCATAATGTTTGTAAGAGATACTCTTTGCTACAAAATTTGTTCACCAGATTTGCTAATCTTATTCAATATTTATGTGCCTGGTTTTGCACATAGAACAAGATGTTTGTTACATGTGCCTTATCACCGAACCTCTTATGGTCAGCATGAACCCATTTCCTACTGCTCTCGTCGTTTTAATGAAATTTATGACAATGACGTGGATCTGGCTCTTGAACGCACCAAGTTTAAGGATTTACTAATTTTTAAGTGCTTATAGTCGTGCTTGTTTAATTTAATTTAGTGAATTCTTGTATTCTAGTAATACTATGCATTACTTGCATTTTATATTTTCAACTTTTTCTGATACTATTGTATTCTTTTTGTTTGAATACTAATGTTATATTAAGTGGTAATTTATATAAATTAGTTAGTTATATTAGCATAGTATGTAGGATGATCTCTGTAGACTGAATTACATAAATAAATAAATAAATAAAAACTCATTTGTCTTGAGTGGTGCGGATTCAGCCATAACTAAAACAATACAAATGATAAACACTCGTAGGTATGTAAGTAGAGATCCTTCGATCCAGTTAAGTATTGGACGAATGAAGACTACGAGATAAAACTAAGAACCCCATAAAAAAAACTAGAAAAATGAAATAAATTTGAATAAATTCATATTAGCAGAATTTCTGGACTTAGTAAGTGGTTAAGAATGAACAAGCTTCTGCTGAACTTGCAAAAAAAAAATTAACGATCCTAAATACGAACTGTGACCTGGAAATTGATATTGATGGAGAGGTAATAGAAAATGTGAGCAAAATCAAATATTTGGATGTCATAATAGATAGAAAATTGAATTTTGAACAGCACGCAGACTATATTTGCAAAAAAAAAATTGACTTCTTCAAAAGAATTAAACGCAATATGTCTCTAATGATTGCCATACAAGTTTACAATAGCATAATTATGCCCAATTTCAATTATTGTCCAACGATATTGTTTCTGTGTAACTAAGCATCATTAGATTGTCTACAGATACTTCAGAACAAAACTATTATTTTAGGTGTATATTAAAATGCAACAGATTTACACCAGTTAGACACATGTTACAAGCACTGCAATGGATGAACTGTTAAAAGAGAATTCAATTAAATATGTTTAAGTTTATTTTCAAAATAAAAACAGGACAATTGTCTGAATAAGTGAAACTAAATCTTGTTTGCGAGGTGCACAAGTGAATTATCGATTACACAATATAACCGGTACTAGAGCAAAAAATTCATTGTTGTATAAAAGACTACATTGTTAGTTAACCGCGTACCAATGGAACTAAAGAGAGTAAATAGATTTATTAACTTTAAAATGGGGTGTTGGAATATTTAAGGAAAAATAGTACTTAAATTTAAATTAGATATATAGAATATTTTATTATTATTAAATTAATGAGTGTTGGAAACAAACAAACGGTTACAAGCTTTCAATGCCAATCCCAATAGACAATATTAAGTACGTATTCCAAGGGTAACCGGTGTGGTGCAATCCCTTGGTATAAACAGTAATGAGAAACTTAACTGGGGTAGGCATGTGACGAAATAGCTTCCAATATTATTACAAAGAAATCTTACTGCTTACGTATATACGGATTACTAGAGATAGTGCACAAATAAGTAATGAATAGAGCTTTAAAATATTATTCATAGTTAAATTTATTTATAAAATTACACGCAGACACAAAACTGAATGCAGTAATCAAAAACAAACAGAATCCAAAAAATGACGTTCTCAATCTACAACCGTCTTTTCGAAATTATTAAGAACGCCCTAATATGCAATGCACTCATTTCGAAGTCAAAAGAGGCTAGTTCCATGCGACTGTTCACAGAATCGAATCTTACGTTAATTATTTTATCAACGAGCCATCAAACAAGGGACTTAACTAATATGTCAAGAATTAAAAGAAATTGGAATTACTCTAATCCTATGGCTAAGTACCCTTGCAAATTATGATCAGTAAAATGAAATAACTTCGGTGGTGGCAATAATATTTTTAATTCTAAAATTTGTGTCATATTTCTAACAAGCAATTTTTTCTTATATAATCCGCCCACAGGAGTGTCATATAAATATATCACTATTAAAAACTGGGAACAACAACTGCACTCTCTTAGTCTAGATCTATTCTAGTATCCGTCATTAATGTGCCAGTGTGCATTTTAGATTCTTTCATTTTACCATATGAATTAAGTAAATCCTCCATAGACATGGCTAGTTCACTGTCCTGAATCGATCTATCAATTGAATCATCAGCAAGAGACAGATTATTCTTATTGGATCGCATAAATTGTCTCATCCGATAAACTGAAGCATTACGGCATAATTCTCGTAAATCAGATCCAGAAAATCCATTTGCCAATTTTGCCAAACGATTTAAATCTACATCAGCAGAGATATTTTCACATTCAAGGATAAGCTTAAGAATTTTATTTCTTTGTTCTTCATTTGGAAGTCCGATATGAAATTGTGCAGGCATTCGTCGCAATATTGCTTTATCTAAATCTTGCGGGCGATTTGTGGCACCCATAACAATAACAGTTGATCCGCATTCTGTATTTAAGCCATCCCAAAGCATCATGAATTGAGTTTTCATCATAGCAGTGGCTTCATGATCTTGAGCGTTCCGTGAACGCAAGAATGAATCGACTTCATCAATGAAAATTATGCATGGTTGAATTTTAATAGCTAATGAAAATACAGCTGATGCCAGTTTTTGTGATTCTCCGTACCTGTTACGAAAGTAGTAAATAGTAATTAGTATGAAGTGCGTTTTTCTACAAACCATTTGTCTGTAAGCATCGCTACGTCCAAATTAATAAACCTCATTCCAGCTTCTTTTGCAGTAGCCTTTGCAATTAGCGTTTTACCACAGCCTGGAGGTCCATGTAAAAGTACACCTTTTGGTGCTTGCCATAGTTTAGACTGTGTGAAAAGATCCTTGTGGCGTACGGGCAGCACCACAGATTCTCTTAATTCTTGAATCACTGAATCAAGTCCTGCTATATCCTTCCAACTAACAATAATATCATCGGGAACAACCAAATGAGAAGCTATCATTAGTTCGTAGTCAGTTAAATTGGCAACACTAATTTGGAATCCATGCTCCTCACTTAACCTAGAAAAAAACAATTCAATATAATCAAAAACTCTTTTTTTCTTTCCCCGAAAAAAACGAGCGTAAATTAAAAAGATTTTTACCTTTTTAGTTGACCCTCAGCACGTACACGAGCCTTTTTCTTATTTTTATTTGTTGGATCAAGATGATTTAGCATCCATTTGACCGAATAGTATGTAACAACGGATGCTATTGAAACTCGAAACAATAATTGTAAAATTTCATTGCGACTTATCTGGGAGCCACTCAGGTTAAAGTTACTCATGATTTCGTCGATAAATTTTCTTCAAATATAATTAACATGAAATGTTTACTTTATTGTCTTTAAATAATAAACAGCAATTTTTCAACAGACGCAGACCTTATGAACCGCGATTCACACATAATCCACACTCGTGAAATTTTCTTTGACAACTTTGACGTATTCAAATTAATTTCGAAAATCAGCAGGCTGATAAACTTGAAAATTCAAATGTATTACGTGGGGTTGAGAATGGAAGCTTTTTTCTGGGATCTGTTCAAAAAATTCTTGTTTTCTTTGCATAAAATTATATTCTAATTTCAATATTTCAGAACAAAAATATTCAATATTCTTATTTTTCTAATCCTCTCTTCGTTTCGCAATTATTTATGGCTCAACAAAGTTAATTTTTTATTTTAACTTAAGGCCGAAACACAGTGCGAGCACGAGCTCAGCTCATATTTAACAGCCTCTTCGGTATGCATACGCTGAGGTAGATCTTTTCTACTCCATCGCAACTTTTAACGTTTGGTGCATTTATTTCGGTGCTTACAAAAATCAGCTGATTTGTAACAATGTTTCCTGATTTAATATTACTAGTACCACAAAATTTATATTTGTCTAAATATGAGAAAGATCATGAACAATTTCAAAGCTTAAAAAGTTCTCGGACATTTGGCAACCCTAAAACATGTGGTATTGGTAAAGTAAAAATTCCCTGTCGGATGATAAAAGTTTCTTCATGCAAGCATGCCAACAATAGTAGTAGTAGTAGAATTGTTTGATGTATATGACCAGTGTGCAATTAGAATGATGGACGCCATTCGTGTGAAGTTTCGTGCAGAAGAATTTTTTATCCATAGATTTTTGTGGAAGTGATTCGATTTTCCTTTAAAAAATTATATTGACTAACTGTTCCGCGTACTAATAGTGTGAAAATCAATAGAATTATGTTCAATTAAAGTGATAGGAAAGTTATCAGAAAGTTTAGTATAAAAATGATCACATAGTGGAGAAAAAAAAGTAGCAGGCAGCAGCAGCAGAGAAGAAGATCATTCAAAAGCAAAAAGGAGAAGTTAGAAGGAAAAAAAAAGACAGTAGAAGAAAAAGTTTGACATTTTATATGTATGATGGCTAAAAAAGCTTGAAAATTATGTGAGTGCGACAGAGATGAAAGTTTTTTTTTTTTATAAAAATTTCTTCATGATTTTGTGAAGCAAAGGCCTTTATTGTGGTTTTTTAAAAAGAGTTTACATGAAAAATCAGAATTGTGCATCACAAAGATATTTGAAATGGTAAGTACAATCCTTGTTATTCCTTAAAGGGCTTATTTAAATTAAATCCAGAGATAGGTATAAAACTAAAACTAGAAACAATGAAAATTGAAAACTCGACATTCAAGTAGTAAGTTATTCGGTCGCGGTGTGCATTACATTGAAATATTTCTTGTAGTAAGTTTACAGTCGCGTGTTTCTCAATGCAATCGACAAGTGGAAATCTTGCGGATTTGTATAAAGATTCAATTAGAGCAATAAAGTATTTTTCAAGTCTGTAGGAAATTAGGAAATTTTGTAGATTTATTGTATCCAAGTAGACATTTTTTTTGTTGTATTCGTATGTGCGAGAAGAGTACAGTATTATAAGATGTACTCGCATCGCAACTACTGAAGGTGCATTTTGTGTAGAGAAGCAATAGGTGTATGTATGATTCGGCTTCCAATAATTTGTATATGAAATGTATACATGCATCCATTGAAAGTGTAGTATAATATATATATATATATAATATGTCCCGACTGAACTAAAAAGTATGTATCGTTCTCGCGGCAATGGAATAGAATTAGAATATGTGTGTATGTAAACATGTGCCTACACATACAGATTGCGTAAACGTCGTGTAAAGCAGCGGAATATAACAAAAAGAAGATCCTCGCCTGTTGTATATATGAGCTTTAGAAGAAAGGGTATGCATGAAGTAATAAAAAACAGTAAGTAATAAAGGAAGGATACTAACCTACAAAACTCGTCTTCGGTTTTCTTACAGCGGCTCAATTAGGTATGCTTGTGTCTCTTTACAAGTTACATTAATTTAGTGAAATTAAAAGAGATATTTCTGGTTGCACTAGATGTTTGGCCTTTTTTCTTTTTGTGGGTTTTGTCAAAAATATATTTCCTAAATTTTGCCGGTGGTAACATGGATACAAGAATTAAAAGAAAAATGCTTCTCTTACTCTGGGTAAGAGATAATTTAGGTAGTAGACAATATTTAATTAACGAAATCATCTTAGATTTAATGACATTAGTTGGCACAGAAAGATTTCTTATTTGTCTTCAACGTAGCATATGTAGGTAATCTGGATGGATGGATATGTCTCTGTTGGAATCTCAGTGCCGGATTTCTGGACTGTTTACCAAAACAAAAAGGTTGATTGGGTTTGCACGGTCTGCATTAACACGGCCAAATCTCATCTAAATTGTAGTCTGATGGTCTCTGTTGCTCCTGGCAAGAATAATACATCACTTGCTGAGCTCAATAACAAGATTGATCTTTTGTCCAGTGGTATCCTTTCCCTCCACTCAGAAGCTTAGCAGGAATATCGAACATATCAAATCGCACACTATCTTAAAAATAAATAAGGACGTTACACAAGACCTATTCTCGGTTAAGCACTAAGAAAAGCACGTTAATTATCTCCAATATTCCTGAAGATATTTTTAGCTCTGGTGAGAATCTGCTGCCCGCTTTGTGTGCTAGTGTGGGTCTACCCTATAACTTCTCTAATAATATTGAAAAGGCGGAAACTTTCAGGAGTTCCCCAGTCTCCTTGCCACCCCAGTTCAGAAAGCTGTAAAGACTTCATTCGATTCTTTAAGGAAGAAGATTGTGCTGCGTTTTTTCAGGCGTATATTGGGCAACTTCGTGCACAGCAAATAACACTTAACTTAATCATTCCTGATAGCAAGAGTCTTTATTAACGAAGACCTTGACACAGACGAACTTGAGCTTCTACACCTTGCTCTGAGGCTTAAGCGAGCCAATTGTATCCTGCGAGTTTCAACTAGACACAGAAAAACTTACATATATAGACACTCTATGGCCTGCTTTTCCAACTTTCGTTACGAACGCTTAACGTCTGCTTTAGATCAGCAACTTCTCACACTTGCTTCCCATTCCAGTTCGTATGATGTATCATCTGCTTCTCTCGCGGGATGCTCTCCCCAATCTTCTACCTCCCGGAAAATAAAGTATTTTATCCCTCAACGCTCGTTCCACACTAAAAAATATCTCTGAAATAAGACACACTGCTATTCGGACTGGAGCCAGGGCTCTTCTCGTATGTGAGACCTGGACTAAGCCTTCTCACTCAGCCAAGATGTTGCAGATACCTGGTTACAGGTTGCATAGACTTGATCGTGCAGAGAATAGGGCAGGTGACGTCGCAATATATCTGACTTGTTCACTGAGATCGACATTGTTCTTTCAGGAGATCACTGACAGCTTGGATATCTTAGTCACTAAATTCTGGAGTACATATAGTGCTGAAGACCCGAATGCTCTGATGGTGTTCTACTATCGGCGGGTGCAAACTTTCACTGATAATGATCTTTTTATTTTTGGTGATGCTCTGAGCCTTGTAGTCAGCCCGTTCTCGAGAGTGATTGTTGCAGGAGATTTCAATATAAGATTTTATAATACGAAAATTTACTGGATTAATGAAGTTATGAAAAAGTTTATTTTGGAAGTGGCGTAAATCCCTTTGTGAAAGTTTCAAATGGTTATTCAAAATATTATACAATAAAATTTTATGAGTTCACAGCTTTATGTTTAATTATCAAAGTAGCAATTGAATTATCAATGTGCATTGAATTTTTTATAAACAATTTAATATCAAATTTCACTTTCGATCAACCGCGGACAGATAGTTGCCAAAACTGTGATCTTTGAAACATTAAAATTAAGGCATCGAATAATGACGAAGAAAAGCAAGAGAATCATTAAAAAAGATCAAAATTTGGCATTACATTATTCTAGTCACTATTTCAGTTATTCTCTCGACTTACAAAAAGCACTACCCTACCCAAAGCTAACTACTTCAATTACATATTACAAGCGTAATTTGTGCATATTAAATCATCCATAATAATAATGTTCACATGTATGTTTGGGATAAAACATCGAATCCAGAGGTTGACAGGAAGTAGCATCATGTCTCCTGAAGCACCTAAAACTCCTAGAAACGAAAGACATATTATAGCTTACAGCGATGTGTGTTCAGTGTTCAGGACAAAACAGAAATATTAAAATAGTAAAGCTATTTATTTGGTTAAAAATTATCCAATTGTTATGGTCGTAGCGTATTGCATATAGCAATATGCTACATTGATAAATACTGAAGCGTGTATGCCGGCTGCTGTCAAACAGAATATTCGAATGCACCCAGTGCGTTTCCTCGAATGCGGTCTGGTTGAGATGGAGAAGAAGAAAACAATTGTCTCTGTTGTGTCAAATTAGCCCAACAATTTTTTCTGTATACATCGGCAAGGGAATACATCCTGTAAGTAATTTTAGAATATTTTTCATTTCTAGTACTAACTTATTTCTAATTAGTGAAATTATTTTTCAACAACCCCTCACCAGGAGAGAATCGATCAACTTTCCTTTGATTTCAGTCTTCAAGATTCGATTCTAGATAATAGTACAAAAAGTGATCTGTCAGCTTATGCTGGCAGTCTGGACCTCACGTCCAAGCCAATCACTCAACATGCTTCCATAACACAATCTTCCGAGAATAATGTAGATATCATTGACCAGATCTGGGCAAGTACTAAAGAAAAAGTACTTAAGTACAAGTACAAGTACAAGTACCGAAGGCCTGAGTACTTCAGTGTAAGTATAAGTACCGCATGTATAACTTAATGACACTGGAAAATCGCAGAATCTACTTGGATAGTACATTTCTATACAAGATCTTAAATGGTAAAGTATATTGTGATGCATTGGTGTCTAATATTGATTTACATGTCCCTTCGCGTAACTCGAGATCCCAGACCCTCTTCAAATTACCTACTTGCAGAACAAACATTAAAGAAAAGTCACCTATCTACAGAATCACAAAATCATACAATATAAGATTTAACAATATAGATATCTTCAACGCTAGCCCTCTGACATTTAAAAAGCTAATCCTCCGCGAGATCGTTCAGTAACACTCTCCTTCATTCTACTGCTTCTCTTTGCCCCTTTTCCCAACTCATTAACAGCATTGTTGGCCTCCGCTCTCTCTATGAATTTTAGTCCTAATTACTTTTTACCTGCCTAATCTTCTAATTTTAAGTTCACGCATGTATCTATGCATGTTTTAGATTTAGTTTTTTTATATTTTCTTTCTATTATATAGCTCCTTTTTGCTCTTAATTTTACTTCTTTAGTTATAATTTATTTTTTGTAGTTATATCTCAACATTTCTTTTACTTTTTGCTTTTTAATTATTCTTTCACTTCTTCTTTTGTTTTGTTTATGTAAATCTATTAACTCGTTAAATTACATGTAAGGTAGTATATTATTGGAAAGCTTTCTGTTTACTATCTTTATAACCTTCAAAGTAAATAAATAAATAAAAGTACTTGTAACTAAGTAATAAGTCTATAAAAAGTACTGAGTACTTTTTGAAGTATTTTTTAAAGTACTTTTTTAGAATATTTGTACGTTGGCAGTAATATAATGAAGTTTATCGAGTTCAGTTAATAGATATTAATTAATAAATACCTTTTGAAAACTATAATATATATACTAACCATTGGCTACTATTTATAGCGCCGAAAACTAGCGCTGCAGGT
This sequence comes from Dioctria rufipes, assembly GCA_963924295.1. Classification (NCBI taxonomy): domain Eukaryota; kingdom Metazoa; phylum Arthropoda; class Insecta; order Diptera; family Asilidae; genus Dioctria; species Dioctria rufipes. The sequence continues at coordinate 24,469,696 of OZ002745.1, read as the reverse complement.
AGAGTAAAACATTCATCACTCATTGCTACACTCATTAAAACTATTAGAGGTATGCCCAAGGACCCATTATCGCCTCCAATAATGCATAACAATTCTTAGGAAAAAATTTCCAGTAAATTTCTAAGAAAAAACTGAGGGCTTCCATACATCAGTTCGAGGCATCGTTGATTTTATATTGGAGCGAGGCATTGCTTGCTTACCCTTGGTTATGTTCACTGACGTATATAATATGGACTGCTTACGTTTCTATTTCATGTGGGCACAATTGCTTGTGTCAAAAAGGGTTCTTACGTCGGTGCCAACATTGAAAAAATCGTTGGCGGGAAGTTGAAAAAGTGAGCACGCAGCTCGGGAAGTGATTTTAATAAAACATTTAGAAATTCTTCTGCGTATATAATAAATACATTGTCTTTGATGAAACAGTTTTTGTCAGTAATAACCCTAAATGAATGATTTAAAACCATGTATTTCGACGAATCTACTATTTTACTTGTTTTCAGTTCTCTCTCAGTTGGTACTTAGACCGAAAGAGTCAGCAATATAGAAGTGAGCTCACTTTCTGCAGTGTATTTCTATGAACGTAGTCAGTTTATATATTATACATACATATCAGTGGTTATGTCATCAAGTCGAGGCATCGTCAATTTTATATTCGAGCGAGACGTTACTGGTTTTTGTTCTACTTGCCCAGTCTTGTTTGTATGTTATTAGTTTGTCTAAGGTTCTGCCTTGACGCGCGAGTGCGTTACATGCTTTGACAGTTCTTTGCGTGTTATAAAACTCAACAAAAAAGGAGTTGCGCTAGAGATTGTGCTTGCTTTTCTACGAAGAGTTAGATATTTGTAGATACTTAATAGACTCAGAAATACTTAAGTAAAAATCTTGGTACTTAAGTACAAAACTAAGTCTTAAGTACAAGTAAATAGAAGCAAGTACTTATGTTCAAGTACTAAATAGGGGCATTTCAAAAGTATTGAGTAATAAGTCTTAAGTAACGAAAATGTACTTAAGTAGTACTTAAGTCTTTTTTACTTAAGTATTGCCCAGCTCTGTCATTGACCATAAGTTCCTGTTATCAGGGTATTCATTTTTATCTAATGATAGAGATTTCGGAGTTGTAGAAATGGCTGCAAAAAAAGTCCCTCAGGAATTTCACGAAGTCATAAAATTTTTCGAAAGAAAAGTTCATTCTAAATAAAATGAAACGTGAGCAGTTCATTTCAACTAAACCTCTAGAGAACACGATTTTTAAAAGGCTAAAAAGTACTGAAGTGTGAAAAAGTAAATTGGTTTCAAATATGTTGGATGAGATTTTCGACAAGTGCTCCATATAAGTTATTGTTACGTGCAATAGAAAGAGACAACTGGTGACATCTACTGGCAATGGTAAACGACTTTAGGTTCGGAGAATTGATTATGGTATCTACAGGAAGGTTCAGGAATAGAATGAATAGAATGAATAGAACAATCAAGAAGCTTCTGGAAAATAGAACACTCGAGAATAATCTGGAGAGTTTCTAGGGTATAAATATAACAGTTGTCATAGCCAGAATAAGAGTCTTGTCTTAGACGTTGCAGTGTTAACAAGCGAAAGTAATAACGTGCGGAAGTGTTGTAATTAGATTGCGATAATTGAAAGTACAGTATTAAGCAATAATTAAAGTATAGTTGATTAATTGAAAGTTTGTGAATTGTTAAGATTAGAGTTAAATAAAGAACTTGTATATTAATTTAATATTGTGTTTTAAATAACGAACCAAAGGCCACGCTCGCAACAACTGGTGTCAGAAGTGAAATAAATTCGCGAAATAAAGTGGTGGCAATTGACTTTAAAATTCAAAGTGTGATTAATTTTGTGAAATTGTGTTAAATTTTGAAAGTTCTGGAAAATAATTTATATTCAACTTAAAGTGAATTACTAAAGTAATGGGGCGAAAATTCGAGGAGCTTCGAACGCAGGATTTGAAAGTGGAGTTAGGGAACCGGTCATTACAAACGACAGGTGCAAAGAAAGTTCTAGTCGAGCGACTCAGACAAGCTTTGATAGAGGAAGGAAAGAATCCTGAAACATTTGTTTTCGAAGATAACTTGGAAGAAACCGAAGTTGAAGAAGAGCCTACAATGAAAATGGAACAGCTTTTGAGTGCTTTAATGAGCAAAATGGAAGCCCGTTTTGATGAACAAAAGAATTCTCTCGAGGAACAAAAGAATTCTCTCGAGGAGCAAAAGAATTCTCTGGAATCCCGTTTAGATGAGCAGAAGAAATCTATGGAAACCCGTCTGGACGAGCAAAAGAATGCTTTTGAGGAACAAAAGAATTCTCTGCAGAATTGTCTAGAAACTTGTTTGGAGGAACAGAAGAACTTTCTGAAAGGTTCATTAGACGAACAAAATGTGAAAATTGAGGAAATCCAGCAGGAAGTGTTGGAAGTTCGACAACAAGTGTCGGGAGTCAACAAAATGTTACAGAACAGCTTGACAGTTTTAAAGCAGATCTGGAAAGAATAAGGCATCGTCAGCCTCTAAACGTAGCAGCTGAAATATCTGGCGCAGGTAGAATGAAACCTCCAATATTTGATGGACAAAATTCATGGCATATCTTCAAGAGACAATTCGAGGCAGCTTCAGAGGTAAATGGATGGAATGATGAAGACAAAGCTATAGCTCTGGTGTTAGCACTTCGAGCTCCTGCGTCAGAACTCTTACAAACTGTACCGATTGAAAATCAACGTGATTACTCTTCATTAGTACAGGCGATAGAATTACGTTACGGAGATGAGCACATGCAGCAAGTATATCGCCTACAGTTGCACAACAGGATTCAAAATCATGGCGAATCACTACAACAATTGCAGGGTGATGTGGAAAGATTAGCGCATCTTTCATACTCCAGCATGAATGCGGATTTTCTCAATGAAGTGGCGACGGAGGCATTTGTGAACGCTATTGCAGATCAAAACTTACAACATGCATAAAGGATAGCTGTAGACATCGCTGGACCTTTTCCTGAAACGGATGGCGGTAACCGTTATATTTTAGTTGCCATTGACTATTTCAGTAAATGGCCTGAAGCTTATGCAATCCCTAATCAAGAGGCAGCCACAGTTGCGGAACAAATAATAACGAATTGGGTCAGTAGGTTTGGAGTGCCTCACGAACTTCATTCGGACCAAGGACGGAACTTCGAATCGCGGATTTTCCAGGAGATGTGTAAAATGTTGGGAATAAGAAAAACTAGAACAACTCCTCTACATCCACAATCTGATGGCATGGTAGAGCGCAGCAACAAAACATTTTCATAAATATCTCTACGGGCAGAAATTCATCCTTCGCACCGACCATGCAGCACTTAAATGGCTTCTGCAGTTTAAGAACCCTGAGGGACAAGTCGCGAGATGGATAGAGCGACTCCAGGCTTATGATCTTGAGATCCAACACCGAAGAGGTCGTATCCATGGAAATGCAGACACCCTTTCACGACGTCCATGCAAACTTGAATGCAAACATTGCGCACGGGTGGAAGAAAAAGAAACAACAGCAACTATACAGTTGGTAACCGTGGAACCATCTACAGGTTGGGACAACGAGGACCTGAGAACAGCACAACGAGAAGATCCGGACATTTCACCTATTCTCGCTTGGAAAGAAGATATGGAAAGACCAGACTGGAAGGATATTTCAGAACGGAGTGAGAAGCTGAAAAGTTACTGGGCTCAATGGAACTCTCTTCATGTTGAATGTGGTATATTAAAACGCAAATGGGAAGCACCTAACGGCGAATATTTCCGAATGCAGATAGTCTTGCCAGCATCAAACGTCAAAGATGTTCTAGAAGAAATGCACGGTGGAACCTCTGGAGGACATTTGGGAGTGAACAAAACCATTTCCAAAATACGAGAAAGGTTTTATTGGCTACATATACGAGAAGATGTGGAGGAGTGGTGCCGCAGATGCACTGTCTGCGCTGCTTGCAAAGGGCCGCAACACAGAAGCAGAGGTGAAATGCATAAGTATAATGTCGGAGCCCGCTTTGAAAGGATAGCTGTAGACATCGCTAGACCTTTTCCTGAAACGGATGGCGGTAACCGTTATATTTTAGTTGCCATTGACTATTTCAGTAAATGGCCTGAAGCTTATGCAATCCCTAATCAAGAGGCAGCCACAGTTGCGGAACAAATAATAACGAATTGGGTCAGTAGGTTTGGAGTGCCTCACGAACTTCATTCGGACCAAGGACGGAACTTCGAATCGCGGATTTTCCAGGAGATGTGTAAAATGTTGGGAATAAGAACAACTAGAACAACTCCTCTACATCCACAATCTGATGGCATGGTAGAGCGCTTCAACAGAACATTGATCGAGCATCTAAAGAAAGTAGTTGACTATCATCAACGCGATTGGGATCGACACATTCCTATATTCCTAATGGCTTATAGATCAGCTATTCATAGTACTACCGGACAAACCCCAGCTAAAGTCATATTCGGAAGAGAGATGCGTTTACCTAGCGACCTCAAATTCGGTACCCCCAGAGGTGAACAAAAGTTACCAGAAGACTACGTATCGGAGCTCAAACAACAATTAGCTGATGTGCACGAGGCCACGAGGACGAAATTAGCAACAAATACTGATCGGATGAAGACCCGCTATGACCTACGTGCTAATTCCGCAGGATTTAATGAAGGTGATCTTGTTTGGCTCTACAATCCGAGACGACGTAAGGGACGTTCTCCAAAATTGCAACAACACTGGGAAGGACCGTATTCAGTAGTAACTAGAATTAATGACGTGGTATACAGGATTCAGCGTGGCACAAGAGGCAAGCATAAAATTGTTCACTTGGACCGCTTGTGTCAATACTACGAGCATCAAGACCGTGGACCACCTGTTGTTCGGGATGAACAAATTTAAGAAGGGGGCAGTGTTACGTGCAATAGAAAGAGACAACTGGTGACATCTACTGGCAATGGTAAACGACTTTAGGTTCGGAGAATTGATTATGGTATCTACAGGAAGGTTCAGGAATACAATGAATAAAACAGTCAAGAAGCTTCTGGAAAATAGAACACTCGAGAATAATCTGGAGAGTTTCTAGGGTATAAATATAACAGTTGTCATAGCCAGAATAAGAGTCTTGTCTTAGACGTTGCAGTGTTAACAAGCGAAAGTAATAACGTGCGGAAGTGTTGTAATTAGATTGCGATAATTGAAAGTACAGTATTAAGCGATAATTAAAGTGTAGTTGATTAATTGAAAGTTTGTGAATTGTTAAGATTAGAGTTAAATAAAGAACTTGTATATTAAATATTTCATATTGTGTTTTAAATAACGAACCGAAAGGCCACGCTCGCAACATTATACTACCGTAAGGGGGAAGACTGCAAAACTTGAATAATATCAAGTTGTGTATACAACAAAAATAAGACCACTCATAAACCTAAAATACAAGGACTTAACGAATATATTACTCACCTGCACACCATAGTTATTTCAAATCCCTTCCGCATTCAGAAACTAGAAAAGACTGAATAATAATTAATAAAAAATTAAAATTAGTATTGATTTTAATGTAAAAATTTGTTAACAAAAAAAAAAAAAAAGTTGAATATTTTTTTGATTTGATAACATCAAAGCATAGACAAATTAATAACATACAAAGACTGGACACGTAGAACAAAAATATGCAACGCTTTTCTAGAATATAAAAATTAACGATGCCTCGACGATGCCTCGACTTGGCACTTGATGACGTGCACAAAGGGTAAGCCACCAATGCCTCGCTCCATACAAAATCACAGTTGCCTCGATCCGATGAAGAGAAGGCCACAAGTTTTTCTTAGAAATTTACTGGAAATTTCTTCCTTCGAATTTTTATGCATTGGCCGGGCCGAGAACTGTGCCTTGCTCGAATATAAAATCTAACAACGCCTCTCAGTGGCGGATACAGCGGGGGGCGATCGGGGCGATCGCCCCCCCCCCTAGTTTTTCCTCATCGGATCGAGGCAACAGTGATTTTGTATGGAGCGAGGCATTGGTGGCTTACCCTTTGGGCACGTCATCAAGTGCCAAGTCGAGGCATCGTCGAGGCATCGTTAATTTTTATATTCTAGAAAAGAGTTGCATATTTTTGTTCTAAGTGTCCAGTCTTTGTATGTCATTAATTTGTCTATGATAAAAGTGTATACATTTAATTTTATTTCAAGGAAAATTTACTTTACTATGGACTTGGGCTTTCTTAAGAATTGAAAACGTCATTTCATTGATTTTGAAAGTGTCGTAAGTCCATTTATAGCTATCAAAAACATATTATTTCTTAAATAATGTTATGCTAAATGGGATGATAAATTTGACACCCTTAGAAACTCAAAATCATTATTCTACTATGTTATTTGTTACTCATATTTTCTAAATTTAATCCAACGTAAACTCTTCAAAATCTCGATTCGAACATAAATGGACTTACGCCACATTCAAAATAAACAGCTCATATCATCTTCGCCTCCCCGCCGAGCGCACATTCCGTAATTTTGCTGTCTTCCAACCTGATGCTCTTCAGGCCGATATTATTGGTAGGGATTGGTCTTTCATCTATAACGCTGCTTATCCTGAGGAGGCAGCTCTTAATTTTTCGCACTTAATCACTGCAGTTTATCACAACAATGTCCCCCACAAAACAGTCAGAATCAGATGCATTGATGATTTAATTCTTCGCAGGTGAGATGTGGCTTTGTTATATCAGGCTCGTGACATCGTATGCACTCATTGGAAGATGTACAAATGTCCTGCTAACCTCGGCGTGCTCGCAGGGCAGTAGAACATCGTGTCAAAGCTCTCATAAAGGAAATACTTTGAGGGTGGCATTGACTGGCGCAAAATCAGTCAAATGGAGCTTGGATCAGAACTAAGGCCAAAAACCTATTCCAGCATCGACCCCGAAAAATTCGCCTATCATCTATGCCCAATTCAACCCATCACCTCCCCCTCAGTAACCTCGACACATTATATTGCTCATCGGTCCACGGTAGCCAGCCTCCCGGGCGCAGCTCGCCAAGGTAGCCTTGATTCACCGAATTCTGAGCTTTCCTTTCGCAACTTTGTGAGGCTGAAGTTTTAGAACCATTCAATCGCTGGTCATGATGAGATCCCTATCAAGGTTCCATACTTATTCTTCCATACATTTTATCACCGGTCACCCATCTCTTTAATAGATTAGTCACTAGCTCTATCTTCCCCAAGTGCTGGAAGATGGGCATTGTCACTTCTTTTCCCGAAATATCGTCACCTACGGGCCCTAATGATTGGCACCCTATAACGATCCTTCCATCAACTTCCAAGGTCTTTAAGGTGCTTATTACTGATCAAATTTCTGTGATGATCTTTCAAGTCGCAAATATTAACTTTTAGTCAGTTTTTTTTCTGTAATGTAACCATGAATAACCCTTCTGTAAATTATAGTTAAAAGTTAAAACATAACATAACATATTTCCCAAGCTTTTGAGAGAAAAATTTGTCTGCCTATAATCTCGAACGCTCTCTTAAAATCTACGAATACTGCTAGAATAGCGATACCTTCCTCCATTTCTTCTTTCCATTCCGTCACTGCCCAATGTGTTGCTTCCTAATAAACCCTGATTGTTCCTTAGCTATTACGCAATTTTCCCCTAGGTATTTTCTAGTTGGATTTGTACTCCTTTTTCCGAAATCTTCTTACGTAGTGGTAACATATCAACTGGCCTGAGATTTCATTGTATTTTTTCCTTATAAATTGGTATTATTACTGATTCCTTCCATTCGTCGGGAGATTTTCCAGTTATTAACGACTTATTAATGATACCAGTGAAGGTTGCATCTAGTTCCGATTCCGAAAAATGTTCTGATGTATAATCATTTTAGCACTTAAATTATCATAGCCTCTTTTTTGATTTATTACACTACAAATATTTGTTATTTCTTCACCACTTAATATTTTGAAACGAAAATATTTTTCCCCGAGATTCAAAAGAGTGCAGTTGGTACTCAGTATTAATTTTCTCTACACTTTCTATGAAATACTTATTGAATTTGTCCTCTATGCTCCTACTACTTGTACTTTTATTGACGGTTTAACTTATTTTATTTGTTTACATTTTCTTCAATTATGTATGATGACATTCCTAGTTTAGTCTAATCCCACTCAGACAGCTTAGCTGGTATGAGAGTTGGGAGGTTTGATTATATACATGATTGTAGTTTATTACAGAATGATGTCGATATAGACTCTTTAAAATTACGTACTTCTGTTTTTTATTTTGGGTAAACAAAGATAATTTAGTTTTGTTTTAATTGTACTTTTGGTTTAACAAAACTATTTATATTGTTATTATCAAGTAATAAAGATAATTTGATATTAATTTATTTGTACTTATAATTCCACAAATTAATTTAGTTATTCCTATTTAGACTTATTATTTACGGTTCATCTAAGCTATTCCCTATTTTTACATTCCAGTTATTATAGAAGCAGTGATTATTTTTCCATTATACATTTGTAGATTCCATACATACCGACTTTGTTAAGGCCTTTGATAAGATTCGTCACACCAATTGTAATCAAACTCTTTATCAATCTTAATTAAACACTTTTTATTTGAACACTCCAATATTCCTTCTTTCTTCCTTGGAAACTACTTTTTCGATTCATATTTCTTAATCTGCTTTTCCCTGATCTTATCATCCAAAGAATTTTCTGAGAAGTCGTCACAGGATCCGACAACATATCGTACCTGCTCCCTTCTCATAGCACCTTTTTCTTTTCTTTATATATCCTGGTAGTAATTACCTTTAAATCATTTAAGGATCATAAACTTAATGCCTAGTTTTCTACATTCTAAATATATTTATTTCATGTTAAAAGGAATTTTAATGGCTATGCTTAATTATCTTAAATGTATAGTTTTGTCTGCATTCATGGATCCAACCGCACACTCATCTTACAGCTCGGCCATGCATCAGTTGCCGCGTCCTCGAGGCACCAGTCACTCTTTCTGCAAATAGGTATATTTCGTGATGATGATTTGGAGTGGATGTAAACTATAACTCTGACTCTGAAAAACTCTCGTCTTTTCCTAGATCTCGTTGATCCTGGAGGATCTTCCATGACATATCGGTCATGCTCCAAAACCTTTGTGACCACGTGTGGTCCGCTATAGTGCGGAAGTAACTTCCTACTATTTGACCCCTTTGGTCTTTTCACTAAAATATATTGGCCTACTTCGTAAGTACGGCCGGGACACCTTTGTCGGTCATAATAAAACTTCTGCAACGTTTGTTGTTTTTTTATTTCCGAAGCAAAGTTTCACCTTATCGAGTTACATGGTGATTAGTAAAATATGCTCTTTTTCCATTAAACATCCTATATCTTGAAAAGTATAGAGTATACGGTCTATTTAAGGATAGCATTATATGCAGAACCTTGAGGATGAATGTTAAACCACCCTTGTACTCCTCCCACTCCAGAGTTATGACGCTTCAAATTCAAAATTTACAGTCTCCTCTTCAATTTAACCTATTAGACTTATATTCTATCTGTAACGGTTAAGGATTTTTTAGCTTTTAACCTATTAAGGCAAACATAATTTGTTCCCTTAGTAAGTGAAAACACGTCATTTAAAAAAAATATCGTCTAATTTCGGTATGACCTGAATAGTTTAATAGCTAATAACTCATTAAGCTTAAAATAAATGCTTATTTTATATAAACATTTTGAAAAAAGGTTTGACTACAACCTTAGAAGATATTCAGAAAAGAACGAATACAAAAGCGGGTGCAGAGACAGAGATCCTTTCTATACGCGGCATGTTGGATTAGCAGTTCAATCAAAACTAGGCACCGTGCCGAAAATTAGCTTGAGTTAATAACCGCCGTGCGAATTGTAAACACGCGCACGGCCGGCGCAAGCTCGTCCGCACTAAATGGCTTGGACCGTGGGAAGCAAGCTTAATAAATGTCTAGATCGAATAGAGTAACCAGACATATAAATTTTAAATAGGGCGATCAATTCGGACTAGCATATTTTGTAGCAGAGAACATCTCTGCCAAACATAAAGACTGTTCCAGATGAAAAGTGGACGCAGAAAAAATTTAATAACTCTTGACTATTAAAATATTTTAGAAATTTTATTTCACTAATACGAATATGACAATATAGTCTAACTGTAAATCATTATTATTTGCTCAATTTTTAGTAACGGTAAAATTGACGCACTTTTTTTTTAGGCCTGCCATCAAATTTGTTACATAAATTGAATTCAGATGTTGCATAACACGGATGTATCGTTTTCTGAAATCCTCGATATTTCTGGTCTGTTTATTTGTTCTCTTCAATTTCTGCTTCATATGCGCCCAGTATATTTCAATAGGACGTAGCTCCGGGCAATTAGACGGGTTAGCGTATTTTGGAACCATATTGATTGGATTTGCCTCATAAAGTTCCAAGGTCCTTTTGCTGTAGTGGCACGTTGCCAAATCAGGCCAAAATAAAACAGGAACTCCATATTATGACCTTATAAAAGGGAGAAGTCTTTTTTTCAAGCATTCCTCGATGTAGACATCGCTGTTAATACTCCCTTTTATAATGAAAGGCTTTGATTTCAAACCGCATGTGCAAAAAGCCTGCCAAATTAGAAATTTTGAAGGAAACTTGGACATCCTTCGAACTTTAAACTGCTTAGGGACTCCCCTCGATTAGTGGAAACGTAAAAAGTTTGTCAAGGAAGTTGTTTGAAGTCTCCTTTGCAGTATGTTTCGTCGTCGAGAATACAGCAAGAATACTTTGTCAAAAAATCGGAGTAAAGTTTTCTTGCACGCGTTTTACAGATTTTTTTCTTTTTCTTCACTTCTGTCGGACGCACATAAAACTTTAAATGATTTTAAATTTGTCCTTTTTTTCATCCTGTGTGCTGTTGACTTCGATATTCCCATTTTTATGGCCACATCTCTGATGGAAAGTTTGGGGTTCCTCTTGTAGATGTTCTTTACCTTTTTCTCTTTTCTTATGTCCTTCGAGCCTTTTTTCGCACCAGTTCCATGTTTCATCTGACTAGTCATCCTTTCAGCATAATTTTTTAAAACCTTGTGAATGGTACTTTTAGCAATTTTAAGCCTTTTAGATAACTTCCCAATGGACAATTCGGGATTTGCACTTCGTGTGGAAATAATTAATTTTCTTTGAATTTCTTGATTAGACGCCATTGTTCACGTTACGGTGATATCAACAAGACTGATATGTATATCAAAAGAATGAACTATGACGAGCCAGTCGTGACATGTTCGATCATAATCCGTTAGATAATAGTAAAATAACAAAGAAAGAGTGCGTTCACTTTTCATCTGGGACAGTCGTTAATACTAACAAGAGGTCTGAGAGCAAAATTATTATACTCTAGATGAAAATAAAAGTTTTGTATGGCAACACCAAGAAGAGGTTGCCCGATACAGTTTATTTTTGGAATTTTATTTATCATTGCTTTAAAACTCTACGTCGACGTGTGCTCAGCAGTGCTGGGCACCGTTAATAAAAATATTAACTTCGTTAATCCGTTACTAAAAAAGTTAATTTCGTTAAACGTCAAAGCGTTACTTTACGGAAGATTTAACGGAAGCTAACATTAATCCTTAATGTTAACTCCTAACAGTAATTGTAATCTTTATGTTATTGGATTAGTGAAATGAGCAAGTAAATCAAACGTGTTATAAAACGTAATAATAGAAACTCTACACGGAACATATCAAAGATCATTGCAATTATGCGTTACTTGTCATTCCTTTTGCCGATAAGTGTGTGAGGAACTGCAAGTTATTGGAAAAATCAGCTGATTTTCCAGCCATCACTGTCAGATGTTATTTGTAAAATTTGCTGATATATTTTTCAAAGTAAATTATTGAAAAAAATTTCTTACATTATATGTATATCTAATACAAGCCTCGATTAAATTTTTCACAATTTTTAATTTACAAAATTGAGAACTGTCATCTGTCAGGTCGAATTATTGTCAAGATATTTTGTGCTTGCCTTACCAAGCAATGATCATTTGATCAATTACGTAATTGGTTCAATGATCGTTCTAGCGCGTCGTGTGCCTAGGATATTACCCTTGCTTATAAAAAAAATGTTTTGGTTGGGAAAGTTTAGGTAGGACGACATGGAAGATAAATAAAAAAACAGTATATAAATCGTAGTTTGTTATAATAATTATTTCGGAATCAAATTAAAATTACGGGAGAATCAAAATACTGGAGATCACTGGTGAAAAGCCGCAGCAAGTTGGCATTGTTCATCATCCAGAAAAGGTCAAAACCTTTAATAAGGCATTGTCTAAAGCTGTGCAATTTACATGACCCGTAGCCTTGATATTCTTTAATTTAAATACAGTTGCTGCAATTATCGGTAGGAGTGATCCGAGATATGTTTGAGCTTCTCCTTGAAGCGTGATGTCAACAGGGGGCTCCTATGTACGGAACCTACGCGTAGCCACACACATACACGACCCAAACATTAACGAGTAAATGGTATTTGTATAGATTCAATGCATTTTATGCAAAGATGCTGTATAAGGGCACCAAGCTGCGGAGAAATACTTTAATATTGAGCGAACTAATGAAACGCATAAAACGTATAAATGTGTCGGTCCTGAAAAATAGTGAAACAAAGTCTTCTAAATGCCCTACAAGTTACGTAATCAACCTACAAAGAGTAATTTAACTTGTTATCAAAAACGATACTAAGGCCTATCTAAAGTAATATCTTTAATTAGGTAATCACAGAAAATTGGATTAATGCAACGATAAAAGCTGAAAGAAACTCTTACACGTGCTAGTATAAAGTTCCAAACCATTTAACGATCACCAAAGCATAAATTCATTTATGTCGTTCTGAAGATGTAGACAGTCTGCCAAATCTCTAACTGACAAGAACATTTTTAAGTCATCAGCATACAAGGGACATTTAACTTAAGAGAATAATTCAACCATATTATTAATATAAATTACAAAAATAAGGGGCCAAGGTGGCCAGACACCCATGATTTCTATGTAGGTATAAATTTTCGGGATTTAACAGAGTAAATTTTTATACATTGCAAACGATTACTTAAATAATTAATCCTCCCAAGAAAAAATGAATGAGAACTAGAAGTTAATGATTTCATATGTAGCTTCCACCCATTCACACCCACCTACAATCGGCATGTAGGTACTGCTTTTATTTCATACCTTTTCATGGCCTTGGGTGATGTATGGTGTTCATAAGAAAAACCAATGGAAAATATCCTGGAAGTATTTTAGTTAAATGGTGCTTAGCGCTTTCCTGTTCCTTTCCTGAAACGAGTCATTGTAGTGCCGCACTTAGTTCTTTGGTACCATGTGAATATAGCTACTGTTTTGACTTTAAAATGTTTTAAGAATTCAGTAATTAGTTTTCAGCCTGAGACTGGAGTGATGATAAAAGTAACATTGTCGAGATCCCAAAGGCAGTTTTGCTTATGTTTGTGTTCCGATTTAAGATTAATTGCATTTGGCATATGATTTAACTTCATTTCTTATATTTAGGTATTCTTCGTTGCTATGCTGAAGATGCTTTAATTTTTCTCTTTATTCTATCAACTTTCTTCGAATGTGCTCTCTCTAAAATTCTTAGACCACTATTACGTTTTATCCAAAAGGATTTTTTTGCTTTTCTGTTTTGAAATAGACGTTCATTAAATAAGAGTTGGAAAGCAGTGTAATAATTTCAATGTTTCAAATCTGGTTTTGCATGATTGTCGAACTTATCCACGATTTCAAATGTAATGTAATGTAATAATATTTATACCCTTTACCCTTTACAACAATTAAAAACAAACAACAAATGCATACAATCACATAAGATTATTTTCTTCCCACGCCTACGCAATCGCAGTCATCTAAAACCCTAAAAACCATCGAATGCGCAAAACTGCAGTCATATTGAACTAAAAACAAAAAAATCAAAGCAAAAATCATCATATCTCGGCTTGCTTTGCACAACCAGCCAAAATTCTAAGAAAAATTCAAAAATGTTCCAAATACGTCACCACAGCAAAACATGAGCGCAAATATTGCTCAACATATAGTCCGATAACTTTCTTCACTCCCCCCGTTATTCCATTCAGTCATCGAAAAATTCACGCTTCTTTTGGTTGCTAGCTCTTGAACGAAAATGTTGCAGAATTGAAGTAATCGGACACATGTTAGTGGATATAGCGATGTGTCCACCCTTAGCTTCTTTCGGTTTTCCTGTCGCGCCCTTATGAGATAGTGGTTGGCCACCATAGAGTTTTTTATTTAGAATCATATTCTGAATAATACAGCATTTTTAATTTTTTCAAAAATTTGACCTCTTCCAAACCGCACGCACGGCAAATAGATTGTCAGGCTGCATTTTTGACACAATACTCCCAGGACCACCCTACACCAACCCTCAAAATTGCAGCCTGAAACAAATTAAATGCGATCTTTAGCATTTTTTCGGCTTATTTGACTGGACTAAATGATCTGTTTGGTTTGAAAAGTTGGAATACCTGCAATTGAAATGTCAAAAATAAATTGAGATTTTTGTTCTTTTCAATCTGATTTTTGTTCTTTTCAATCTGACCCTGCCAATATTTCAGAATATATATGAGAATATTTTGTTTTTATATTTTAGATTTTTTTCATGATCAAAGATAAATATACAGATTAAGTTTTGGCTGTAAATTCATATTAATGCACAGACCTTGACCGCGAACCAGATGAAAAAAACAGCTATTGTCATCATCATGAAGTAAACGAACATATTGTGTCACGTAATTGATGGAGCAAGTTAGCATAATATTCAGCATTCATCATGTTCCAGAAATCAGTAAGCAAAATGCCAAAAAAACAACTGTCGTTATTTTCAGACGTGATTGGATCACCTTGACTTTTTTGGAGCTCCTTCCACTCGTTTTAATACCGGGTGGATTCTCATAGTTTTAACAATAACGATAGAGGATAGGGAGGTCAGGAATCTCTGATCATCTGGTATACGGATAGATCCAAAACTGGCATAGATAGTGTGGCTAGGCTATGAAACGACTGTGTTGTGTGCTGGGATCACAGATCCTGATGAAGAACGGCACTGTAAGTCACTAGCTGAATTACGTTCTGCTAAGAGATTGTAAAATTCCGCTGTCGATTTCGTTGTCTACCAAGATGTTAGAGGTGTTGATTATGTAAGTCCACTACCGATCAACAATGATCTTAGCAGAAAAATTGCAAGCAACAAGCGCAGGTTTTGAATGAGGGTAGCTTTCTTTTCAAAGTTTTCTGTGGACTTTCGTAATTTTTTCCACAATTATTTGCATTATTTTTCTATATTACACTTGAGCCGAATGAATTTACGCGACTTACGTAATAAGGTTCAGTGTTAGCTTAATTCAAATCTATTAATCACTATTCATCAACCTGTTTCCATACGGAATATTTTTTTTTCTATTGCATTCGCAAGGATATCGCTTTGACAAATTTAGAACCAAATAAGACCAGAAAAAATATGGATATTTGCGTTCTCTGAAATTTATTTATGTACCAAGGCTGTCAGGTACCCCCTCTATTGTATGGAAATCTCCATTTCGAACTAAATTTTCTTTGAATAATTTCATATTTGTGTAGCGTGTTGCTATTAAGTAAAAATTTCATAAAAGATTTAATTAGCTTTTATGAAATTTTGACTTTAATAGCAAATATTCCAAAATTTATAATTTTTTCGGTAGGTATGTATATCGAACGACTTAATATCTGTTTTTCTATTTTGCGTGATAATATAAGTAAAGGGTTTTCCAATAAGAAGTGTTATTTTGATATTCAAAGAAAAATGCTATTTTTTGAGATAAGTGATCGGATCTTTATTTCATTATAAAGAGGAAAGTATGCCGTTAATAATGGAGAATAACATCAGCCAAATGACCACCACGACCACGCCTACAGGACCATATCCTTCTCATGAAATTTTCCATAACCAAATCGCAAAGTGGCTGCCCTATGTCCTCGATAGCCTCACGAATTCCATCTTTGAGGTCTTGAATCGACGCTGGGCTGTTGGCGTAGACCTTCTCTTTCACGTGGCCCCAAAGGAAGAAGTCGCAAGGTGTTAAGTCACAAGATCTTGGTGGCCAATTGTGATCACCTCTTCGAGAGATAACACGGTCCGGAAACTTTTCCCGTAAAAGATCAATAGTTTCGTTGCTTGTATGGCACGTAGCGCCGTCTTGTTGAAAGTAAACGTTGTCCAGATCAATACCATCCAATTCCGGCCATAAAAAATCATTAATCATCTGTCGATAGCGCAATCCATTCACCGTAACTGTTGCTCCAGCCTCATTTTCGAAAAAGTAAGGTCCAATGACCCCACGGGACCATAAACCGCACCAAACAGTCACACGTTGAGGATAGAGAGGCTTTTAAACAATAACTCTTGGGTTTTCCGAGCCCCAGATGCGACAATTTTGCTTGTTGACGAGGCCATCTAGGTGGAAATGGGCCTCATCACTCAAGATGAGTTTTCGATGGAATTCCGGATCATTTTCATGCATTTCAAGGACCCAATCAGCAAAGACTCGACGTTGTTGATGATCGGCCGGCTTGAGTTCTTGTGTTAACTGAATTTTATAAGCCTTAAGACCCAAATCTTTATGCAAAATACGGTGTAATGACGTTTGTGGAATGCCTAATTCCAAAGAACGACGAGGAATGGACAAACCTGGGTTTTCTTCAACACTTTCGGCTACAGCAGCAATATTCTCGGGTGTGCCTGAGCGACGTGCACGGGTTTTATTCTTCACATCACTAACTTGTCCCGACAGCTCGAATTTTTCTACCAATTTCTGTATTGCGGTCCGACAAGGTGCTTCACGACGACCCAAAAATGTTCGAGTTTTACGAACCGTCTCTGCCACATTTTCACCATTTTTATAGTGAATTTTAATAATTTCAATGCGTTGTTGAATCGTGTATCGTTCCATTTTTATTAATGGCGTAGTTTCTACTTGTCAAATGTCAAAAAGTGACATCTACCGAAATAGCGGGCTAATTAAAATAACACCTCTTATTGGAAAACTCTTTATATTAAGCTTCTAGCCATTAATACAATAAATCTTTACAAGTGTACTTCATAATTTTTTTTTTTTTTTTTTACTTTTTTTTTTTCTTGTAGGAATCACTGATACTCCCTAATAAATTAAGTTAAATTTTGTTAAAAGCCCTGAAATTACTTTCATACTTAAGTGCCACTGGAGATTCATTAAATACTTTTAGTCCTTTATTCTAAATTCTTTTTGAAATTTGATCTTTTGTCAATTATCAATATTTTATTTCCTCAACTTCCTCTGTGGTAACAACCCAAATTTCACACTTAGTTCGCAACCAATAGCCATGCACTTAGTTTTCTGTACGTTTAATTTTAGCTTATTCATCTTTAGCCATATACCACAAGTGAAGCATTATCTGCGAAAAGTGCCAGTTTTGCGGATTTATTGATGATTTTCATGTCGTTGATATAAATCAGTAATAAGAGCATTCCTAATACCGACCCTTGTTGTATCCCATTTTTTTTTCAATCAATGGAACAGCTTTTAAAGCAATGGTAGCTTTATATCCAAATAATTTGTCAGTCGACATTTTTTTTAAATATTGTAATATGGAAAGACTGGCGATTGCGGATGAATTTGGTGGAGTGAGTAGTAGTTGAAGATAGATATGTGATGCTCCATGACATTCAGCAATGAGATTTCTCATATATATGTGCACGTTTTTCAGTGTACTACCGCCAATTTCTCGAGTGTAACGCCAAGGTTATTTTGACGTTCAATTTTCTAGCAGTACAAGTCATTGAAACGATTTCATGCAAGAAAAGTGTAACACTTCTGCTAGAAAATGTGATCAATGGGAATCGGTTTAATGTTATTTTTTTATTTGCCTGTGTGTATGTCGATTTCGAAGGGACCAATTCAGTATTGCACACTTTCTGGCAGTGGAGCAATGAAGGCCATTGGACATATTTCTGTCATGGTCCTTGTATTTGTGTACAAGCGTATTATATACACGGAACTGTCAAACGTCTGTCAAATGCTCTTTATCTGCTGTGCGTTCAGCCGCACGCAGAATATCACATAATGTCACATTTTTACACCATGTCGTTCAGACGACCGAAGCGTTGTCATTTCCCCAACACATAGGTGTGCACATTTTTACACTACGGTCTGTTAGCGTAGTGTCTCGGTACGCTTAGTAGTTTTGCGTTTAGCGTAGTTTTATTATTAAAGAACTTTCACAAGTGATATTTCAAATCGAAGTGCACACCAACCGTTCAGTTGCTATCCCTACTTTTTCAATCATGTGATGTGCACACCGATGAGCTGAAAAGCACATCAGTGTGTATACCTGAACGCACGACTGATATATAAACTTAAACTTTATAAAAATAGCCCAAATAAATTTTTAAATTCGTTTAACTCAAAAATTTCACAAATTATCGTGACACTACACACAGAGCGGATGCCAATTACACTTCAATAAAATCCAAAAAATCCAGTGTAGGGAAGTTCAGTGCAAACGTAGTATTGCACGTCTGCTATAAAAGTTGTCAGATCGAACATTTTCAGTGCTGCACTGCTAGGAAAGTCCAACACAGATGTTGCACCGAAGTTTCATCGAAATCGACATTAGTATATTATATTCGGCGTTATTTTGATAAATATTTGTTTTATCACTCTTCCAAAATGTACCGTTTTGAAGGTAGAGAGAGTTCCGATTTATTTTTTTATTTTTTCTGATTCAACCTACACTACTGAACGAACAAAAACGAGGCAGCTGACGCTCAGGCCAGAAAGGGCTCGGCTATGAATATACATATATCTAGCGGAGGTAAAAATAAATCTAGATGTACAGGCCTGTAAGCTGGCAAATCGGAGAGGGGAACTGACTACATGTGCGATTTCAAATCTGCTTTGGCCCGAGATATGTCTTGCGAAGACTTACGAGGACCCAAAATGATGCTAACCTTGTTAAGCGTAGAAGGAATACACTTGGTAGCTCCTATTTAGCGAACTGGGGAACAAGGAGTTGGGGAGCTAATAAGGTTCATTAACTCTAGTGGCTAGTTTCCCCCAAAATTGAGGAATTCTTTCCAGGTAGATTCCCAATAAGGTGGCATCACAATGCACCACAGATGGTCTACGTGTGGCCGGTTGTACGAGCTTTTGCGATGGCCGCCATTCTAACCTAACCTAACCTACTACTGAAGGGGTACTCCCTATGAAGATGATTTAAAATTTGTTAGATACACAATCGGAGGAGCCTTCCAACAATATACCGCTTTTTCCCCTCGCTCTGTTTCACTTAACACATAAACAAATTTCGGAATTAATTGTATTTTGTTTATCAAGAATGTGTTTCAGAATCGGATTTTCATATCATTCAAGAAAATTCTTGCAAAATGCAACTTTTCTATGCTTTTTGCACTTTTTCTCAAAACATGTCCAGCGAAAACTCTCAGAAAATGCTTAAGAGTGGACAATTTTCATCTGTGCTTTCGAAGTCATTTTCGCTGGATTTGCATAGGAAAAAAGTGCAAGATCGCAAAAGGATTGCATTTTGGGTACAGTGTGATAATCTTGATCTCGACTCCAGCTATATTAAGATAGATTAGCCTCGCTATCTAAGTAACGTTTTATCATTTTAAACTGCAGCGCTATCTTGTTACTGATGAAATTTTTATTTTTATCAAACCTTTGTACACATAACAATTTTAGACTCTTTAAAGCCGTGGTTACAACGAGCGCGCGGTGCGTTGCTATACGATAAAATAGCGTATTCAGATCGGGCGCAGTGAGTTTTCCATGTGATATGCTGATACCTTCCATACCAGAAACTTATCTAGATTTTTTACCTATTTAATTCAACTTAGTAGTGATCGGTTGTTAAATGAATTATTTTCCCTAAAATGTATTCTAATTTCGATGAAGATCTGTTATTATATCTATGAATACTTTAGAATGCCAAAAGTCGCATTTGAAGAATTGTACGGACTTTTTGCGAATGATATAGGAAATTTTGCCGCCAGTTGCAACGGTAAAATTGTATTTTGAATAATCTCCAAAATCGCCGCGATGTAATTAATTTGCCGAGCCGCATCTGATGTGGGCTGTAGATTTATTTTTGGAGGGGCAATCGCACAGCAGCCGTGCTGCGTTTGGTGATACACCCATTTAAACCGTCAGTTTTACCCTTGAACTGGTGTCATTTAGGAATTTTTGGTACGACGATCGTCATCCCATTGTTCGAGCGATCCATTTATAACGTATCAATGATGAATTTAATGCTTCTAATAGTGAACTATTTTCTTCGACTCGGTGTAACCACAGCCAACGAATCTGTTATTTCCCGACTCTTTTTTTCCCACCACACCAGTAGGGAAGAAAAGAGCACGAGAATGACAGATTTGGTGTCAGTGTTAACACTGAACCGCAGAAAGGAATTCGCTATAAAATATATACAAGAATCTTGGTACAAAAAGTATAACCACTCCACTCCATATACATGAATATGTCAGTGGTTCGGCTCCATATTAATTATTTGACACACTACTCTGCTCTGTCATGTACATACTCACTTGTTCTGATTTTTTTTTTTTTTTTGTAGTCATTGAACAGAGAGAGAGCTGCTCACATGTTTGGTTAAGAAAGAGTTTTTAAGAATTTCGCAAAGTTTCGAAAAGTTTCAAAACGCATTGAATATTATTTGTAATCATTTTTATTACCAAAAGTGATAAATAAAAAACCTCAGTTGCACATTATTCCATTCCGATAACATTGTAAGATAACAGGTCCAATTATATTCTTCGTGTGTAGTGTAATAATTAGTTATTAATTTGAAACGTTTCTAAAATGTTCTTTAGTGAAAATTTGTATTAATTATTTTTATTCTTTTGTGTAATTTCAGAGATGCAAAAACCTGAACTAAACATTTTACAATTCACACAACCCGTTGAAGAGAAATTTCAACTAGAGTTAAAAGATTATTCAAATTTTTGTTGTTTGCCAAATAGAACAAAGAGTTCCTTACTAATGAAAGCATTAGTGATTTCGAAAAATCATCGACCACGACGCATTCAAATTCTCAACTGTCGGGAAGTGGAAAATTCATTTAAACTGAATTCCACTTTCTTCTTTCATTGGAGGTGTCATAAATAAATTCTTTTTCAGATTTTTTTTGTATATTTCAAATACAAAACAAACAAACAAGCAAGCAACAAAAAGAATTTTCTTAAACTTTTTTACAATGGCAAATACTCTTTCATTAATGACAAATGTGATACGAAATGCAGTTAGTAAACAACGTATTCGATATACGGAAAATGGTTTTAATTTGGACTTAGCATGTAAGTAGATTTTATATTACTATTTCCTGTAGAATTTAAATTTAAGAGTTAAATGTAAAATTTGTTTTTCCAATTTAAATTTAGATATCTGCGATAATATAATTGCGATGGGATATCCAGCTGATAATTATGAAGGTATATACAGGAATCGAATTGATGACGTCTGCCAATTTTTTGAAGGACACCATAAAGATCACTATAAAATTTATAATTTATGTTCTGAACGTAGCTACGACATAAACAAATTTCATGGCGTAAGTATAATTTTATATATATAAAGGCATTCAACATTATTTCCGCCATTCAATAGAATATAACATCCAAAGGTCTTTCATCTCATTTTCTTGATACATTGGGAATCTTCTCCTCGAGGATTACTTAACGATTTTAGGAGAAATCATCGTGATTTATCCTTTTATCGATGATAACCATATTCTATCAAAGATTCTTTCTTGTTTGCAGCGGAAATTTTCCGTTCAAAATGGTTAACGCTATCATCTTCCATTAATCCCGAACCAAACATTACAACATAATTGTCCGGTAGATAATTTTCAAGATAGATTGGTGCTTGAGAAGAGCAGAGGATCCCTCCGATCCAGACTACCGTGAATTACCTTAGAGAAAGAAATGAATATTATGAAAATGATGGTTATTATAAGAAAGCTATTTAAGACGGGTTTAGGTACATATATCATTTAAATAATTAAATTTCAGATACAGCCTCCAATACATAAAAGCGAAATGTTTTTTTTTTTAATATCTAATATTATATATTACATACACCCAAGTAATAGCTTTCTTAGAATAACAAACATATAAATTTATTTCGTTATAATGTGATTCGATGTTTGCTACTTGATGGGCTAAACTTAACTTAAAGGCATTTCAGGTACATAATATACACATTTCAATCTTTACATTAACTGAAAACATGTATCGTTAGGTACTTCGTTTTTTTCGTTGATTTGAGCCCCTCTTAAGTGTTATCCCTATCGATCTGCGTATTGAAATCTCTGTAAAGGATTCTAATATTTTGTTTAGGAGCACTGTTGAGGCATCTTTCAAATTTTTCTCATAAAAGAAATTGACGCAGCGTAAACTTGGTTATATTATAGTTTAAACTGATCCGTTTACTTAGCATTCTTCCTGCTTTTAGGATTGGTATAAATAATAATAATGTTCTTCTGAGGGAACTTTTGTTTGTTTAATATTCTGGGTATATGGAACTTTGGTTCCATATTGGGATTCTCGGTCTCTTGGTCTCTTACATAATTAGACAGACATTTTCTGAACCTTGTCTCAAATATGTGAGAGTAGGTTAAATAATGTATACGCTGACAGCAGTTCTTGCTGATATTTGAAAGCGATTGTAGTTTTTTACCTGCTATTTACCTGTTTAGCTAGCTTTTGCTAATTAATCGTCCGGTATTCTCACATTTCCACGCAGATGGTGACTATCTCATAATATATTCAGTTGATTCGAGTATTATATGTATTAGAGATGATAAGATTAGAGATGATAAGCAATGAAAGGCAATCAGAAAGATGTCAACTTCCCAATTGATGCCAGTTCGGTAGATTACACATCGACAACTATTCAAATATTCTATTCACTAGACTTATCAAAGCCCAAGTTACATGATGATTCGATTAGAATGAGATGGAGTATGCATAACTATATGTCTATCAAAAAAAATGTATGATTTCGTGGAATTTTCTTTCATTTTTCGTTTTGTTGTACATACCATCCATGTACATAACATCCATTACCTACCATCGATCGTAGTTATTTCGAGCAATGGATTGAGAATAAGCCCATGCCAACTTAAAATTACCGACCATAAGTTAGAGAGAAAGATGTGTTCTGGCGCGTCATAGGTTTTACACGATTGATGAGAACTGAAAAATGTATACAAAATTAAATATGCAGTTTTTATTGAATAATAAAGCGAGCCTACTTACGTTGCAAATACAAAATGTTTCGATTACCAAAGGTACACAGTAAGCCACCAGTTAAATTGCAAGCTTCAAGCTAAAGTTTGCACATATGATATACCGTAGGAACTGCTACATAGAGAGCTATATGGACTGACTGCGTTCGTAGGAATACACGGAAATAAAGATTAGTGTAGCTCTCAATGTAGATTGGGTCTTATATTCACAAGATTCGTTAAAATCAACGCAGCCGTTGTTTTTGTCTTGCTTCTCTACCAAACAATATAATTTAATCGTTATTTCCATATATGTGTATATGTATATTAAAATATAAAAATATGAAATCTATTAACTATTCTAATATATATTTTCAGAGGGTTTCAGTATATCCATTTGATGATCATAACCCGCCAACAATAGAACTAATACAAAAATTCTGTGATGATATAGATCGCTGGTTAAAAGCGGACAAAAAAAATGTAGCGGCTGTGCATTGTAAAGCAGGCAAGGGGCGAACTGGTAAAACAAAATTAATTTTATTTAGCAACAATTAATTGATTGAAAAAAATATATATTTATTTTTCATCCCAGGTACAATGATTTGCTGTTACTTATTGCACAGTGGATTCACAATAACTGCTGAAGATGCGCTCGCATACTACGATGAGAAAAGGACTAAAGATAGAAAAGGTGTTACAATACCGTCCCAAAGGCGATACGTTGATTATTATTCGAGATTGATTCGTTCTGGTAAACCGTACGAGAGGAAAACATTACAAGTAATTTTAATTGACCAATTATTATTATTATTATTAAATAACTGAACGAATTTTTGCTCTTTTAGGTCTATGAAATAAAATTTTCTTCGCCACTCCAAATACATAGTCAGGGTACAGTACATTGTAGTATATCTAGCCTTCCTGATCCATCGTCAGCTGAAAAAGCCCAAGTAAATATTAGTAGCAATATTTTGCGTATTACACGTATTTTAAATTTTTTTTAATTTTCAGAATATTCATACATCAGTGATAGATTTCCGTAAATCACAAAATATAGAATTGAAAGATTGCTGCATATTTTTGACGGGTGATGTTAAAATAGAAGTTTACCATAAATTAATGAGGAAAAAGGAGAAATACTTCCACTTTTGGTTTAATACTTATTTTGTTTCCGAAGAAGCTGGTAAATTAGTTTTTTTTTATATTTATTCTTACAATTATATTAATTAAGTTTATTTCTAGATTGTAAGGGGAATGGGGATGATATAAAGCTAGTGCGTGAGTTTTTAAAGCATGAATTAGATGATGCTCATAAGGATAAGGAACATAAAAATTTTCCAGAAGATTTTAAGGTTTGT
Organism: Dioctria rufipes; assembly: GCA_963924295.1. Classification (NCBI taxonomy): domain Eukaryota; kingdom Metazoa; phylum Arthropoda; class Insecta; order Diptera; family Asilidae; genus Dioctria; species Dioctria rufipes. The sequence goes on along the minus strand of OZ002745.1, from coordinate 24,444,956 downwards.
ATTTATGAAATAAATTTTGTGTGTATATCTGAGGGTTAAGTAATGACTGAAATAATTTTTATTTGATATATCCTGGTTTTTTAAATGTGTCCGCATGTACGTTGTGTTTAGAAAAAACTTCGCACGCCTCTTGAATTATATTGGTATGCGATATGAGCTGGGACACCATTATTTTAGAAGCAATAGGTTTGTTCGATGAAAACACTGTGTAAACCCTAGTGTAAGTTTTCCTCTACAATATAGCCTTTGTCACACCGGGAGCACGGTGTCACGAAATAGAAGCTGTGTTCTTTTGTGCCCGCAGAACAGAGCAGAACAAAAGATACACAAAAGAACGCCTCATACATTTTCATAGAAGATTTATAAATGAAGCGAACAGTACAAATAGTTCGCTTCAATCAACAGAACAATTTGTTCTCTCCAGTATATGGGAGTTTCAGAACAAGGTACACAAAAGAACACAGCTAGAGTGTTCACACCGGAGCGGCGGATTTTATCCAAATGTATTCTAGTTCCGATGAAGAAGTTCTGTTATTAGTAGCTGTGGTTCAGAGAAAGGTGATGGGGTTCGATTACGAATACTTAAGAATGCTAAAAGCCTCATTTAACGAATTGCGCGGACTTCTTGCGAATGAATTAGAAATCCTGCCGCCATAATAATCGCCGCGCGACAACTATTTTGCAAGATCATTCGCGCAGCGGCAATCGCAAAACGCCCCGCCACGCCTCTCCTGGTGTGACACCCACTTATAGCTGCTATTTACACACGGTCTTGTGCACTCATCGACCAAGTTATTTGAAATTAGGGTAACCCTAGTGTAACCTGACAGTTCTTCTGAGCATAATTAATTGTGAAAAGTTCTTTATGAAATGTGTAAAGACAAATAAAATGTCCTCTAGCTATTCTACTATTTCTTTTCTTCTTATTTCTGCTTATTCTTGCTTAGGAAGTAATTATATGCTCTACAGCAACAAATTTCAAGTGACAGTTCTCAAGAGACAAATGCCAAACTCTTACCTTAAGAAATTTTTAGTGTAAGTTCGTGGTAATCCCGTGTAGCCCTAGGTTTTTCAAAAAACAAGAAAGTGTATCATTAGGGTGCACTAGGTTTACCCGGTGTTTTCATAGAACGACCTAATAATTTGTGAATTGATGGTATTGTTTCTATTAATCCATTAGATAGTATTATGAATGAACACCAGCATAAGAATTACTAACAGAAAAAAATTTTAATATCGGAATATTTGCATTTCTCACAAAGAATGTCGTTTTGCGAAAACAACCGCGCTCTGACAGTGTGAAAGGTTCAATGTGCCAAAAAATAGCCATACATTTATCTTCTTTCTTTGATGTTTTACATTTCTTCCTAAGTATTTAGTGTATGTTTGAAATCTTTACAATTAGGGTCTTGATAAAAATTTGTCGCAATCTCTTTGTTTAGTTTAAAGTTTGTGGTCCTTCTTCTAACTGATTGTTCACAATTTTGACTAAATACTATCGTGAACTAGTTTTTAAAAATGATTTTCGCCAGCTTTGCAAATGCGCCCGAGCACGTATTCTATCCTTCATTAGTACATTCGTTAGGAACCCATCATCTATATTATTATCCAGGATACACCGGTAATACTTTTCACTCAATGTCCTTAATATCAGGTATTTATAGCGATCCATATTTTATTTATTCTATTTGACATTTTCTTTGTAAGATTTCCGCTGCCTTGCTGTGGCTGTCGATTAAATTTTGTTAAGAGACTTCTCTATACGCAAAGCATTCCGAGGAGACGTTCTGGCATTTTTGGACCCCAAACTGGCTCTTTGCGTTATAGGTGATATGCTGAAGACAGTTATATTTATAGGAGCATAACATTATTATTGTTACGAGCGTTGCTTTTGTTTGTTATTCAAAACAGGATATTTCAAGTATAATTTACAAGTCCTTTATTTATTTAACTATATTGGTTACTTTTACAAATTGTCAAACAATTATCAATCAACTCTACAAATTATCCTAGAACCTTCCCGAATGTTCTGTTTTCGAAACATCGATTCTCCGAACTTAAAGTTGTTTATGTCCGTACTTTATAGATGTCGCTTGCCCTTTTCTGATATGATTCTCCGAAAGTTGTTTATGTGCGTAATTAATTTCTCATTTCATGCGATGTATGTAGATATCGCTCATGCTTTTTCTATTACACGTAACAATATATATGTATTAATCGACCAAACTAGGCAATCATGTGTCTTGAAATATAGATAAAGGACGAAACAGGTCTGTAATTATGATGAAGAAAGAATAAGAAGCAGAAGAAACATGCGTTGATGACTCTTTCTGCTATTAAATTTTCTCGTTGCATTATAATTAACTCTACCACTCACTCATTCTCCTTGTCATATTCCTTGTTCTTTGTATAGAAACAAATACAATACCACTGACTTGCTAGAAATTGATTAAAACGATCTATTATTTTGTTTTTTAGGTGCAAATTATTTTGAAGCCAGTTCCTCGAGGTTATTTAAGTGGAAGTGAAACACAGCAAAACAATCATTTCCTTTTGCATAATCAAATGCAAAATTTTAAAAATCATCACCACCACCACCACCACGATCAGCATAATAATCAGCTACCGAATCATCTACTTAAAAATTCAATAAATTCACAAACAACAACAACATTAAATAAAGGACCAATTTTCGAAGCAGCAACGGGTGGCGGTGGTGCATTAGCTGCACCAAAAATTTTATCCGAAAATAATAAGAAAAGTAAAAATCATCAATATCAGGAACTCCAGCATCACCAAAAAAGCGATAATAGTAAACGAAATCACCATCAACACCCGAATAAAAACCATTGTAATAACGCTAGGAGGGATTACAGCGATGTCCTTGTTAATGATCAACACTTAGTAAAACATCCACAAAATTTACAGCAACAAATCACAGATAAACCTAGCAATGTCCATAACCATCATCATACACCGTCCGTTAGTCCAGATGTTTCAAGAACAAATAGTAGCAGCAGTAGTAGCAGTATAAGCAGTGAGGCATCTTCAGCAGCAGGTGAAGATTGGGAATCTGGTGAGTTTAAACCTAAAGGTACAATTATGATGATGATGACGGATGGTAGGAAAAAACAAAATCAAAATTTCAGCAATTCTAGTAGTTTTAGTGACGATTTACTGCTGTCCGATGTAAGACTTAATAATAATAACAATAACCTTAGTAGTAGCATTGGTTCAAATAAAATAGTGAATGCCAGTAATAGTAGCTGTAGTACCAGTAGTAAATTAATTTCAATAGCTGTTAGGCCAGCAACACAGAAATTCAAAGCAAAAACCAGTAATATTAAAGGGTCTGGTCATCACAAAACAGGCAGTAAGAAAAGTTTTAAAAATTTTCGCTGGTTATCGTCAAATATTAAATCCGATCCAGATTTATGTGAAACACTTCTGAAGCCAGTTAGTTTTCAAAGTAAACAGGTAACCGGTGCAGTTATTACAAATCAGCAGCGTCAGCAAAGAAACAACAGCGGAACAGATCATGATGACTACTATTCATCTTTGTGTGATAGACAACTTAGTTTTGGGACTTCACCTTGTAAAAGTCCCCATTCGATAAGTTCATTACCCTCAGCAGATCCATTATTGTGTAAAGGAAGACGGCATATTGCTAATGATATACAATCTGGATCTGATATTGTGGTTGTAGCAAAACCAATTGAGTCTCATTCAATAGGATTTAATGTGTTTAATATAAATAAATCCAATACAACATCGGATGTGTCCTTTATTAAAATATCAGGTGGTCAGGAAAATGTTAAGAATATTTTTGCTTCTGAGAAGCAATCTGTCACATGTGATGTTGATAAATTAAACATGACCTCCAACAATAGTAAATGTATTCAAAATTCGACTCAAACTAATTTAAGCTTAAATGAAGAAAAAGATAATTGTGATAAGATACAATCCATAATGATGTTATCAAATATAACATCATCTTCGCCACCGGCACGTTTAGGAAATCGTTGCGTTCCATTCAGTTTCAGAGGAATAAGGCAAGAATTGCAATCGGTTATCAAACAGAACTCTAATAAAGCAAAATTGAACCGTAGCAATAATTGTACTGCCTCCAATAGTTCGAATCGATTTAATTTTAATATAGTAAATAATAAGAAAAAAGTTTCATTACCTGAATCATCGTCATCTAGGTCGTCGTCTAGCGAAGGAGATAATAATACTTTAGTTCAAAGCAACCAAAAATCTTCCTAAGTGTATTTTTTCTTCATTTCTTTTCTTTTTGTATTTGTTCGATATTTATAGTTAAGTAGTGTGGAAAACGTAGTATTTTTGTCTCATTAAATAATACTTATACATTTTCACATATGTCGTCATTTTTTAAAATATTCCTTGTTCACATACATATTTCGAATGTTTTTAGAATTTTTAACATTTTTACGAGTATAGTTAAATTATTTAAGTATTAGTTAATTTTTTTTATAGTAATTTAAGAGAATGGAGACGAACCTTTTACTCTAATAAAAATCAAGAGTTCGACATTCCACTACAACACGTCTATATATGCACGCAAAGTTTCGTTGGCGAAGTACACGAAATTCAAAAGTGCAGTAACGAGCACGCAATCCGCTATGTAACAGGATTATTTTGAGTACACCAAAGAAGAATGTCTTCTCGGTCCCCACATCGATATCAAACTACCGTATCACGTGGAACCGAGACATAAACGCCGGGAAGAACATCCTTCAAATTGGCTTGGTCCAACTCCAGGGCAGGCCATTGCACCGAAACTTCTGTCGAAGTACCACCCTCTTCTAACAGGGATAGCCCATTGATGTTTCAGCTGTAGCAAGCTCAAACGTACAATGCAGCCATGACTTCCATGCGAAGTTTACCGGAGAGCGCCGTGGGCAATGAGCGTGCAGTGCACGACATTGCCCGCCGTCATCTCCGATAATTTAAGAGTCTTAAGATGTCTATAAAAATGGGTTATTCTAGAAACTAAAGCTTATAATATTCCTGATGTGATTATGATTGTGATTTTGAGTGTAGATTGATACGAACAAGGACAAGATATTATTTTGTTATTAGTAATTATTCTAAGCAGCAGAGAGTGTCCTATGATGCATTGGGTGGTTTTAAAAAGAAAGGAAAGAATGCATAAGTAATGATGGTAGTTCCACAAAGGACCCATCCATCGTATATACTAAATTAGAAAATTTCCAAGTGCGTTCTATAACATTGGACGGTGAATTTGAGAGCAGGAAAATATGTTTATCTTTATTTTCAATACATTTTTTATATCTTAATTTCTTTGTAACTTCTTCTTAAAATTACCCAAATTCTCCTTTAATTCTTAATCTTTTAAATTTTGTTATTATTTGATGAGTTCCGATTTTAATTTTGAAAAAAAAAGTATTCATCTTAAACCAAATCCGTACAAAATGGATGTAAAGCAGACAGAAAAGCGAAGTCTACCTCTAAATTCTTATATAACAGTATACATTTTTATTGGAAAATTTTGAGAAAAATAACTACTTCCGCTTAAGTTTTTCTCGAAGTTCTTTGTTTAATGTCAGAGAAAATATTGCAAACAACTAAAAATTCCCATAAAGATACTGATTGATTATTGAAAAATTAGTGGTCATTTTGAAAATTATTGTTAAGTTTTGGGTAGAACCACCATTGATTGAAATTAATTCGATTTAACCAAAGACTTTGAATTTTTATAGAGACTAGCCCTACAAGATATTTTGATTCGCACATTTTAGCTTAACATCCGTAGTGAGTTTTCAACCTTTCGCGCAAATACGTCTGGTAACTATACCCCTATAAGGGACTCTTAATGAGTCAATAATTAACATTTTTCCCCAAAGACCATTCTTTGACAAATGAAACTGTAATCCGAAATATTCCCCCACAAAGATGAAAAAAACTCAACATCATGAATTCGGCGTAAAAAGAAAAAGACCTGGCTCATAGAAATAAAAGCATAGAAAAGTTTAAAATTAACTCACTTTTATTTAAAAACTTCCATAGATTTCTTAACAAAAGTTTTTATTAAGTTATAGCGAATATATTACCAAACGCAGTAAAAAAAATATGTAATTCAGACAAACAGTTATGGTTAAGTGAAACTTTTAAAAAACAAATCTTTTGGCTTTATTAAATATTAGACAATTGAAATAGGGCTTTTATAAATTTAATTTTTTTCTGAAATTAAAGCTATTACGTTATTAAGTTATCGTGATGAATTTTACAGTGATAAACTGCAAAAATAATCGCCGAAATTTGGACAGAAAATTGTGTTTTTTTTTAGATAAATTAATATATGTATTGGCAGAAATATATCATCTTATTCTATATGCCAGCAAATCTAGCAAAGCCAATTTAAATCGCAAAATTATCACAAAGTGGAACACAATTTTCGCTAGTGAATTCAAATGTGATATGAAAGCGAAACTTCGAGCGAGAGCAAACTTTGATAGAACATTGTATCACATTGGTAGTATCACCTTCGGATTCACTTTGCCTTTTTTTTTTCTCGACCAATTGTGATAAACTTAAATGTATCCAAAGTGAATATTAATCTACTGTGGTAACGATAACTTTAGCAATTCGCAAATAATGAAATTATTAATCTATGCTTGGAAACGATCTCCAGTGCTATTAGAGTGCAAAAGGAGAAAAAGTTTGAACCAGAGGATCTGGTTGGTCATTTAAGTATCTTAAAACAGATATGCTTCGAGCAAATGATGACAATATCTGATATAATCATACCCAGGGTGGATTTTGTAAGACCATTCCAAGTGATTCTGGGAGACGAACAGCAATGGCGTTCCACTAAGCCGTCCTTCCAAGAAGGACCAATGGTGTGGTATACAGATGGTTCAAAAACGAACAATGTAGTCGGAATAGGCGTATACGGCCCCAAATGCCATATATCAAAGGATCTGGTCTCTACCGTATTCCAACCCGAGGTATTGGCCATAGTAGAATGCGGTATTAAAAGAGCCATAAATGGCTTAACCGTTAATATCCACTCGTACAGTCAAGGCCTTAAAGTCCTACACTAGTCAGGGATAGTCTGGGATTATCTACAAACCCTCAAAAATTTATCAAGGAGAAACAAGGTTATCCTCATGTGAGTACCTGGACAAGGGACACAAAGGCAATGAAATTGCTGATGGCCTAGCCAAAAGAGGAGCGGAAACTCAGTTTGTCGGACCAGAGCCATTTTGTGGCACTTCCAAGTGTTACCGAAGAGCTGCCTTAAATGACTGTGAGAATAAACAAAAATTCCTGTATTGGGAAAGGCTACAAGGACTTCGTCAGGCAAAAAAGTTTATCGACATCTCTGGCGGAAAAACAAAAGAACTCCTACTCCTTAGAAGAACAGATCTCAAAATAATTACTGAGCTCTTATCAGGCTATTACCCCTTGAGGTATCACCTAAACAAGCTGGGCTTGGCTGAGACTTCATCCTGCCGTTTCTGTCAGAATGCTCACGAAACCTCGGAGCACTGCGAAGCATTGGTCGGGCGGAGAATATCCACCTCGAACATGCTTTTCCTCCACCAACCTACGTGTGGAACCTTAATCCCAGAATGTTTCTAGACTTTATTAACAGTCTGAACCTGGAAAGGGAGTAAATGCAACGGGGACTCACAATAGATCTTTCAGGTCGCAATAATTGCGAGGCTAACGCATACACCTCTTCTAAAATGCTTCCTATAGTGTTCCGAAATTAGATCCTTCAGGACTTTTTTTTTTTTTGTTTTCATTTCGAAACCGTTGCGCTTTGCCAGAAAGTCATTTTACTTTCCTTTTCTTTTTTCTCCTGTTTTCCGACTGTCCTATTTTATTGTTATGATTCTCGAAATCCATCACGTTTTATTGCCACTTTTCTAAATGAACTTGCATATAAGGTGACAAGTCATAGAGTTATTCCGAATGCAAATAGTTGTACCAGCATCAAAGTTAAACGATGTCACAGATGCACTGTGTGTGCTTCTTGCAAGGGACCGCCACACAGAACTTTCTATTTCTTTATGTGGCACATAAGCTAACTTGACTAGATTAAATTACTAATGCATCAAAAACTCGCCATTGCAGTAACTTAAAATTTGATAGAAAACAATTTTGCATAGCTTATATTTCAGATAACTATATCCCTCTCCAATTATCATAGAGACGTAGATCATTATTTTTCACCAATTTTATATCAATCTTTATTAAAGGTGTAACCATCCCAAGTTTTAAATGAATGTAGTTTTTCGATACTTAATAGCTTTGAATAATTCAACGGCGATCCCGTTTATGCTTAATGTCTTCCTGTTCGGTAAAGTTTCAATATCGCATTTTTTATCTCTTCTTGGTTGACTGTTGCTCTGTACATTCTTAGTAAAAGCATTCCGAAAAGACGGTCTGGTAGTGTTGAACAGTAAGCACATTTTGTTTGCTGCTGAATAGTTACATATCTATTTTAGATTTTACACGGATTTTTCTATGAAATGGTTGACATGTGCTCGGATGTATTGATGTACAGTGTATTCAGTCTTGTATGGAGTTTATGAATGCTGAACCTTTCCTCTCATCGTTTTTTACGTTTTCGGCGTTTCTATCATTGACGAAATCTTTTTCATCTACATATGTATGTATGTGTTTTCATTTTTGTTTTGGGAAAGCAGCTTATCACAATATATTTTGGTTTTTGCAATGAACTTTTTGTTAGTTGCTATTTATTTTTGAGCAAAAATATAACTATAACCGGTGAAATATGTTTCCCAACAACGAAATGATGGTCGCTGCCAATGCCTGCTCCTCTTTTATTCTGGGCATGTTAACGTGAATGCTGCCTCCAATTGCCATATATGTAGATCGATTGACTTTGCGTGCAAGAGTTTCTGTAAATATAATATTCAGGGATGATCATGTTGAAAGTGTTAGATTAAAGATCAATCAGTCTTATTGGTATATTTCCCATGTTTTTGCCAAAAATGTATTCGATCGAGTTGAGTCAGAGCGATTATTGTTATTCATGTCTCACCGAACTTGTGTTTGGAGGAGGGCTGGTATAAACTTTATTTTCCACTCCTAACTGAATCCTAAGTTTTTAAAAAGTACATGAAAACATAAAGAAAAATTTACAGTTTTTATGGTAATTGACGATATGTGAAAATGATAAATTTTAAATACTTTTAAAAACTAATCGAGTTAAGTAAATCTCATAAAATTTCCACAATATCGAACATTGTCACATTGATTTAAAATTAATTTTTAATATATTAAATATTATTTTCAGTTCTTCATCTTTGTTTAGTTATTTAAAATATTGTTAATAATTAATATTTTACTTCTACATTGTACATACATAAATTTATATATCTTAATATAAAGCATAAATTTTAAACTGTCAGTAGTATCTACATACTATAAAATATTTTATAAAAGATCATGTTAATTATTACTTCTAATTTTTTCATTTTATATAAATGTAATTCCTTTCTCTTGTAAATATTGAAACTATTTATGTTAAAGTTATAATTATAAGCAAAAATGATAATATTACAAATATCAATTTTTTTTTTCTACTTAAAATTCGAATTAATTAATTGGAGAGAGTAAATACATGTGGGAGAATATTATTTATGCGAGAAAATGCAAAATTTATTTATTAAAGAAAAAAACTATAAACTTTAGCGATTATTTGTCTTGTTTCTATCTCTAAATTTATAGATTCTCTTCTCTATATTGTAATTCATTCAGAGCGCTGCTGTTTGTTTAAGATCTTCTCATTATTGATGAGTATTCTCTCTCTATTTTATTGAAGCAGTAAAAATTTTTGAGATTCGTTTGTTTTTCCACTTCCAAAATGCATTAGCAATATTTTTTTTCCATTTTATTTTTATTTGGGGAGGATTTTTTTTCTTTCACTTATATTTCATATTTCGGCTTGAATTGTCTTTTCAGATCATTTATAAATAATACAAATATTTCTTTTTACCTTAAATAAAAAAGAAGAAAAAAAAACAGTGATCACTTTCTTCTTCACAACACTCTGCACCCTTTGCATTTCAAAGTAGAAGATTAAGCTCCTTACACGATTTAACATGTTTACACAGTTTCAAAAATACCACAATCCTTCTTAGATTTTTTTTTTAATAAAGCTCGCAAGGCTGAATTGAATTTAAAAATAAAATGAAAATATTTTGTTATATAAAATGTGAACTTATTTTAAAAATTGTACAAACATAGTTAATAGTTAGAACCGGCAGCTGAGATTTTAGCCTGCATTTTTATATGTATGTCTGCCTTAAGTTGCGTAGATTGATCGAGTTGTAATTGAGTTCATGTCTGGTCGAAATGATAGTTAGCATAAGCTTAATTAACAAACATAATACTATTTTTTTTATTACGAATCGAGTAGTATGTAATTTTATTGTAAATTATACCTGTAACAAATGAAATACTTTTGTGATGACCAACTCTAAATATCCGTATTAAGAAATTACTCTGTATTGAATAAATTAGAATGGAGATTATTGCATTGAAGTCAGTTTAGATAAACAATGTGAGAAAATTTCCATTTTCAAAGTGCTCAACAGAACGTAGATATGTTGAGTGACCATGTATCGAAGGAAAGCTTGTCTCACTAGAGAATATAATAACGAAAGTCAGTTGTTGTTCTGAAATCTTCTTTAAACAGGGCATCTCTATTTTTATTTTTCATAAATGTTAGATCTGATGGAATACTTGTCTTGTATATTAGATCAAGAAAAAGATATTCTTACTGTGGTACGACCACTTCTATCGATTAACTAACCACAAGCTCAAAAAAAAAAAATCTACCATTCTTCAATTACCGTTTTGCATTCTTCTCAAATTGGGTTGAAGTTTGTTAATTTTTTGACTCAAGTAAGTTATTAACTTAATTTGCTTGTGTTCGAGACTGTGTTTAAATAAAAAACTATCAGTCGACCGTAGCGTTGTAGATTTATGTGTATACTCTTTCCCTTTTGGTATTTTTCTATATCTAGTCATAAGGTAGTTAAATATTCCTAAAAACCAGTTTCCAAATTTACAATATTTCTTTAATGGCAGAAAAACGCAGCTGGTTCACCATATTGCAAAAATCATGTTGACAGCTGCATAAGTAGACACAGTATATTTTATAATCTCTCTATTATTTTGTAAGTTCAAGACTGCAAAAATGAAATCGTGATGTTTACGTAGCTGAACTGTCGAAAGTGCATCTTTAGGAGACTTTGCAGTAGAGGTTTCGTGACATTGGTTAGCAGTATTAGCACACTTTTTATTTGTCAGTTTTCAACTTTCTTAAATAATAATAATAATAAAGATAAATTGATAAATTGACCTACAATTTTAGATGATTTGAGTCAAATATCACTCATTCATTAAAAATTTCCAATATATTTATAGTGTGTAATCAATTATCAGCAGAATGCCTCTAAAAAATTAGAGGACTTTAATCCAGACGAATTATGGTGCTAATGTTTTTACCATTATTCGACCAAATACAAATCTGATTATTACGATTGTGATAATTACTTAACTCTGACTGCTTCAATGGATACATTTTTTACAGAAAATCTAATAGGGTCAAATTTAAGCAAAGTCATTTCAACTTTCAAATTCAATTAAAAAAATATTGTGGAGATGATGGTTTAAAAAAGATGAAATCTAAATTTATTTGTGGAGTTGCTCTTAGAAATTGTCTGTATCTACTTATAACATGTAATTTTGTAATTCCATTTGTCTATACGTTACAAATAATGATGGTACGGCAAAATGAATTGGGTACACAATTCTATACCACAACTCGTTTACTAGGAGATATGAAATTTTTTTCGAAAATATCTAGATCTTATTTCACAAATTATAGAATTGAATAATTCCTTCATAAAGTTGGCATACAAACCTTTCGGTTTTTATTGTATACTTGGATAACGAGATCGAAATCATGGATGCTGCCAGTAATCAAAACATAAATTGGCTAAATCTTACAAATCCGATTTTTCATGTCATTCTTGGACAATTCAATTTGTTTAAAGCGGTAAATATCTTTGAAATTGATCATTTTTCTCTTTTGATGAACTCTTAGAAAGAAATATGAAACTTAAGTAACTATTTAATTTTCAAAGTATTGACGGAATTATATAATGGGCATTTATTGCCCATAACAGTTTTTTTTTCGTTCATTAGAGCACTAATGCTGTAAAATGTACTAAAACTAAATTTATTTTGTAATATAATATAAATCTGGGTTCCGCTATGCATCTGCTCATTTGAAAAATATAAGAACAAATGCAAAACAAACTATATTATAGAAATACTTTTTAATATAATGTTTTCCATTTCTAAATTATTACACTGAAAAATCAAATAAACTAAAATTAAATTTATTGCTGCGTTGATTGCGTTGGATGTTGGCTGATGGTATTTTCTTGTTGAGCTACCATTTATAGGGATCCCGCCTCCCGTAAAATCCTGCCGATATGTATGTCAAAACCAATTTCACAGTACATTCTAATTCAAGGTATACAGACTAACTAGGTAGAACTGTCACGGACCATAGATTCCTCATTTTGTATTGTGTGACGTGATACGAATCGAATCTCTATTAGAGAAAAATAAAGTTTAAATTTGTTTATAAGTTTAATCTACTGGATCTTAACATAAAGGGAAATCAGATCAGTATTAAAATGAAAGTGCCTGAAAATTTTGTTGGTAAAAAATGACATTTTGTATTATGTACTTGAATCTATGATATATAATTTGAAGCAGGATTATTAAAACTGTATTTCACAATTTAATTTGCCACTAACTCCACTATTTTACACTTATGATGCATTGCAAATTTGCTTCCTATTTGATAAAATTACCATTGTCACAACTAATTTCACTATAGAAATATTAAAAGGATTTCAAATATTCAATTAGGAGTGTAAATTATAGGTATTTCATTCTTTTCTCAATTTTTTACCAACAAAAATTTCCGGAATTTCGTTAAAATACCAAGCCAATTTAAACTAGAAAATTAAATTTTTTGTTATGTTAAGAAATCAAACTTGAACTTATTTCAATACTTTTTACACGGATCCTTTTTTAGGAATCGATTTACATGATGTCACAGGCATTTGATAGACCGGATGATCATACCGTATTGCTTTGTTTGTATACTGTGAACTTAATTAAAGAAATGGCTGTGTGGTTTCAGTTGACTCAGTAGTTAATTATTCATTCGGAACACTGTGGCTCTAAAGCAGCATGGTTATCACAAGCGAAGGACTGTCTCAAGTAACCTTGTTTTCAGGCTGATAGCTGTATTGCAAATCTTAAACCTCGTTTTCAGCCCCTCACCTACTTTTGACATAGCCCCCATAGTCAAACACTTCAAATAGTTCTGTTTCATTCCTTTTCTAAGTGCGCAGAACTAAATTATGATATCGTTCTATCAATTCATTTCGGACGAGGAAAGGAACACTGCGAACACAACGAAGTGAAACTTTAAAAATAACCAGTTGAGAGTATTTTCTGCAGTTGGTGCATTTTTAAAAAGATACAGTTTTCATGATGCCGATTATAGTATTATACTTTTCTTTAGTGGCCAGCATTCCCTTCAATTTCAACTCGATCATCGTACATAAACATGAAAGAAACTCAATTCTGCGTCAAAATGACATGTCATGTTGTATACGTATGCAATGGTAGAAGTAAAAATAGGTATATTAAAATATTTTATACTTTCCTTATGATTTCACAAACTCAAGTTAAGTAAGTGCAACAAAAATTATTCATCTTATTAAAGTTGAACAATATTGTTTTTGCAACTAAAAAAATATATGAATGTTGTTTCAAGATCTGTTTTTGATTTTTTTTTTCTTAAAAATAAGTCACTAAGTTTCAATTACACCAACTGATAATCCTGTGCTCCTATTGTGTTATTATACTCTAGATGAAATTTATTTATACTGCAGAGGATATGAGAACATGTTCTCTGATTACACGAATTGATATCAAAATATATATTCTTTCCATATGCTTTTATACCCTAGATGAAATCTATAGGGTATACTAAGTTTGTCATTCCGTTTGTAACACCTCGAAATAATGATGGTAGAGCAAAATGGATTGGACAGCCACGCATAATATTAAAAGTTATTTTGATTTTTCGATGTCCGTCCGTCCGTCTGTGCGCACGATAACTCCAGAACGCGTATACTTAAAGAGCTGAAATTTTGTACACGGACTTTAAAAAAAAAAGTAAAATTAAGTTCGAAAATGAGACATATCGGGCAACTCTTTCGTGGGGTTGCCATACAAAACCTTCGTCTTCCACTATATATTTGGACACTGCCTGAGAACGCATCGATATAAAGAGCTGTTTTCATTGTACTAGCAAATAAAATTCCAAAAATGGACTAAATCGGGCAACTCCTTCTTAGTGTTGCCATATAAAAATTTAGGTTTTTTACGTATACTGTGAAAACGATCAGTCCAATACATTTTTATTGTACTAAAAACTTCTTCAGAATATCCAATAAAAAATCCAATAAAATTGGTTATAATCATTTTTTCATTTTTGCACAGAAGGGTGACAATACGAAATTTCATACGGGCATTCATCTAGGGTATCATAAGAATTGGTCTTAGACCAATTCTAGCTTTTTTACTTGTTTTTTTATATCTTTTATAACGGATAGGATAATAGGTACAGAAAATGGTAAATTATATATCAATTAGCGGTCTAATTTTTAGACTTCATTTGATTACACTGTAATAGTAGAATCCTATCTTTCATTGCCACTAATATATTAATCAGTTAACTATGGATACGTCACAATGCAATGCTGCATTTGAATTAAATCTTCTTCTGTTCGGTTTATATTTGTGCTTATGATTCTTATTCTCAAACATCTTGTTTTTGCATTTTTATCGAAATTTATACTATAATTGTTTACGGATCCAGAAATTCAACAAATTTCCTTTTTAACAATGTGAACGAAAGGATATTAATTTAAAAATGTAGACAAAACAAAATAAAATAAAAATAATTGGAGAAAACAAAATATGGAAACATGGATGTTATTTATATTTTTTAGCAAATCTTCAAAATGATTGCAAGGGTAGAGCACCGTTAAACAAGAAACTCACAAAAACATCCTCTGGAGATGTTGTAATGTCATCTGTGGTGACAGCAATAAGATCAACAAGATCAACAAATAGTTACGATTTTCCGCAAGAATCAATCAATCAAATCAATCAATCAAATGTTGATGTAATCCGAATGACATCATCTTCGATTCCATTAACAAAAACAACAACAGCAGCAGCAACAACTACAATTACTACAACAGAAAAGGCAACAAAAATTGATGAATCTGATGGGTCAAATCACCGCCGTCACTCTAATTTACCTCTTAGTACCAGTGTCAAGTCGATGTTAACTAGAAACTTTAAAGGTCGCCCTAGGCGAGAATCAACGTAAAATTCTTTGTTTACAACAAGAGCCAGAGCAGCGTATACACACATCCATAGTTATGTTTTCTTAAGACTAATTGGAAAGATGCTGAACAGATTTTGAGACCTTATGATAGAATTTTTTTTTTAAATTTTAATTTTATGTCTGTTAATGTAGAAATTAATTCGATTAGAAAATTTGTAATTGCTGCATATATACACGGAAGATTTGAAAAATTCCAATGTAAATTGATAGTGCGGCAAAGTAACAAAGAAGAAGAAAAAACAAACAAATAAAACACGTTTATATCTAACATAAGAAGAAGTAAATATTTAATCTGACTCCCGCTTTATTGTAGAGAACTTAATAGAAAATTAATAGCAAAAGTTCAGTGCTGGTTTCTAGTATTTGAAATTATGATGAAATGATCTTGAATTAATAATTACAAATGGAAAATTAGGTAGAGATTTTAATATTTATAAATTTTGAGAAGAAAAAGAAGATTTTTTCCGTTCTATTTTGTCATATAAAATAAAAATATTGCATTTACGCACCGCAACACAAGTGCCTGTATTATGTTTCAGCAGCAGGCTTACTGAATTTTGGAAATCTTTTAATAAATTTCATATATAGCTGGCCAAGTCGGTAAAGAAATAGACGAAAGGCAGTAGGATATTAATTCAATTATTTAAGTAACATTACCGCGTGCGTCTTTATTCTTTGTGTTATTTAGAATTTGAATTCATTCTACAATAGACACTCAGTGCAGATAATTTAGCACATCTCCTGTGATCATCAACTTGTAGATTATGTGGGACTCAAAAATAATATTGAATTCTTGATTCTTTATTTGGGTAAACTTCCATTTTTTTAATGAATTCTTCCATATGATATATTATGATTTTTACAGACATACTCCCTGTGCTCTCTTTTATTTGATTAAAACTTTGTATTCTTTCAAGTTGTACGTTAAAATGTAGTAATATTTTTCTCTCCTTAGTAAGACAGCCGCCTAAAATTTGTTAATAAAAAGCACTTTTTCTTTACATAGTCTTCATTTTTTAGATTGTTTTAAAATACTAATTCAACGTAATCAATTTTTAATTCAGAAACAAATTTAAGTGCAATTCCATGTCTAATTCGTTGCTCCCCTTCCACAACATTCCTTTGCTTACAAAAATTCAAAATACATTTCACGATTGTGGCTATACTGCTGTAGGCCTGCCGGAAATAACACTGGAACAGAATGTTGAAATATGGCACGGACCTAAATCGGATACTAAATTGTGTACTTGATATTTAGATTGAATTAGATCAGGAATAATTCTCCGAGTCAGATTCTCCTAAAAAAATACGAGTGCTGAGGATACATTCTGATGTTTCGATTTCTTTTAGTCTACATATATTGGTAGATATTATTTTTATTCCATGCAGATGGCTGTTGAGTTTGCAGTGTTCAAAGAGAAATCATGTTGCAATTTTTAAGAGTATTTTTGCGCAGCTCCGAGTTTTTTCTATCTGAAAACTCTCTCTCTAAGCTGGATTTGTTTCCGGACTCAGTTTAGAATAGAATATTTACTTTTATGATATTATAATGGCACGGAAAAGATCTGGAGAAAATACGTTCATGAATGCTCCACTTTTGGCCGATTTGCCTACTCTTTTCTTTCCTTTTCTACAATTCTTGATTATCGCGGAATCGATTTGAAGGATTATGTAGTTCCGTTGTTAAGCCAAGATTTACTATAGCTCTTGGAAATCACTATGCTGGAGCATAGTGAACACAACGGGAAGGAGATAAATGTCAAGCCGGGGATTTTTATACCCTAGATGAAATCTATAGGGCATACTAAGTTTGTCATTCCGTTTGTAACACCTCGAAATAATGATGGTAGAGCAAAATGGATTGGACACCCACGCATAATATTAAAAGTTATTTTGATTTTTGCATGTTCGTCCGTCTGTCCGCACGATAACTCGAGAACGCGTATACTTAGAGAGCTGAAATTTCGTACACGGACTTTGAAAAAAAAAAAAAAAGTAAAATTAAGTTCGAAAATGAGAAAATTTCGTACATGGTGTTTTCATTGTACCAGCAAATAAAATTCCAAAAATAGACTAAATCGGGCAACTCCTTCTTGGTGTTGCCATATAAAAATTTAGGTTTTTTACGTATACTATGAAAACGATCAGTCCAATACATTTTTATTGTACTAAAAACTTCTTCAGAATACGAAATCCAATAAAATTGGCTATAATCATTTTTTCTGTCCGACAAACCGTTCTAGAAATATATGCAAGAAACCACTTCAAAAATCAAACTTGCACAGAAGGGTGACAATACGAAATTTCCTACGGGCATGCATCTAGGGTATCATAAGGTCTTAGACCAATTCTAGCTTTTTTACTTGTTTTTTTTTTTATATATATGTACCTCTCAGAGTGTACACAATGGATGGATGCAGTCGTAGCTTAAAATAATCTGAAATTAGCGCACATGAACATAATCTACAATTCCTACGAGTAATAAATATACTCGACAATAGTTTGTACACTGGCGTTTTCATTATTGTTTGTTGAAAACAACTGCTCTGGATCATTCACTTTTATATTCCTAAAGATAATCTTGCATCCAGTAGCATCTCTATTATGCCTATTTATCTTTTTGTCCCACCATCTCATTGTAGATTACTTTTTTTCTTTTGTTCAATTCCCGATAACGTTTACACATTAGAAACAGCAAATTCAAGATAAAAAAAAAAGTTTTTTTTTTCATTTTACCCATTTTTTGATTCAATTTTGGATCAAATTCCGTCAATTAAAGTGGTCTCTATGGTTATATTTGCGAACATTCGCATCTATGGTATAACGAAAGTTGGTCTCTGCTAATTATAACTATATTACATAGATTCAGGTTAACAGCAGTCTCAAAACAGATAGAGAAGCATTATTATTATTTTTTTTTTTAGAAAAAAAATTTTCTTCTCAACATCTTCTTTATTTAGCCCAAATATGTTACATTGATTTATATTTTTATTTCTTAATAGGCTATATATATATGCATGCCATTGTTAAGATTTAAGCTTATTGGCTAGAGTTAGACATGTCAAAGTGCAAAGTTATTTAACCAATTTACAGAATCTTGTTCATTTTAAAATACTTAATTACGTATTTCCTAACTCAGTGATTATTTATACAAATATTACATTAACTTGATGACAACACAGATGAAAAACTGTTGATTGAATTTCTTGAAAACGAAATTTTACAAACTTCGCTTGTCAAAACTAAAATTATTTACTCGAAGGTAACTTCTTAATTACCTGTGAGCAGAAAGGTTTGTTCATTTATTCCAGTTGCGAGTTAGGCCCTGGCCAGCAGAGCAGCGCTTCGTTTAAAAAATTGATAGATCTGCTGGCAGCTCCCATGAGTAGTCTCTAACTTTTAACATTTCGATGTGCCCGAATGGCGATTTACACCCTAACCAAGATGGTGATTAGAATAATGTTATCCGTTATTTCATCCCCATCCATTCAATGCCTGAGAACGTCGGCGTAGAGAGCTTAAATTTAATGGTCTATATCGGGCAAGCCTATCTTGGTATTCCCATAAAAAAATTGATGTTTTTTACGTATACTGTGAAAACGATCAGCCTTAGACATTTTTATTGTACTGAAAAGTTCTTTAGAATACGAGTATATAATCCTATGAATTTGGTAATAATCATTTTTACTATCCGACGAACCGTTCTAGAAATATACGCGAAAAATCACTTCAAAAAACTTGCACAGAGGAGTGACCATTCATCTAGGGTATAGTAAGGATTGATCTTAGACCAATTATAGCTTTTGTCTGTTTTAATAAAGTCCCGCGCAATTTCCATTCTGAATAATTTTCCAAGGACATTTCACATAAAGTAAGCACAATTTTGTATGCGAAAAAATCAAGGGCTTTTTTACGAAAAATTAGTTTTTTTTTCCTTCAATTTTAAAGCAACATTTTTTTTTCGTATGTATGGAATGTTATGGCATTTATTCACATAAGTTTCGTCCATCTTGTTCATTTCCAGTTTGTATGCTCGTTCCGTATTCGATTTGAATATTCACCAGTGGGGTTTTGTTATTATCCTCATATCTTTTACCCCTTGCCTTGTAAGTTTCTCTCTTCGTTGGTGGTATATAGAACCTAATTATATATTTTTATTCTGAATTAATGAATTAATTTCCATATTGTGCTAATAACGAAAAATTAATTTCCAAAAACTATTAATGAAAAATTGTGAGGATAGAAGTTTATTTTTAATGAAAACGTGTAAACCACCGCTGAACCACATTTAAAACAAAATTGATGTTTATAAAATAAGTCGTCAAGAGAATAAAAAAAAAATGAATAAATAACCCGCAACTTTTATGTTCTTTTTTAGGTATTCCATAATGAAAGTAAATCAAAAGAAAAAAAAAAACAACAAAACTAAACATAAATTGGATAATAATTGTAAATGTTACAAAATAGATGTCTTCGAGATAAAAAGAAAAAAAAGAAAAGTTGCACAATGTGCATTAGCGGGAAGTTGGAATAATTTCCAATCAAATTCTTTCCTTTTCAAATTTCCTTGAACAGCTTATTTTAGCTGTATGTGTTTTAAATATAAACAAAAATACAAGGAAATAATTTCATTGTGAAATGTATTAATTATTATTATTATTATTGATTTATTGAAGAAATATTTTCTTTTTATTTTTTAATATTATTATTAAAAACTATTTTAAAAGGCTGTGAAAGTAATTCTTTTTAATTACACAATTATATTGTCAATGTGATCTTTTTTTTTTTTTAATTTTTTCAATTTGTTTTGTTTTTCAAATTTAATTAATTTGCTTAATGTAAAAATTAAAATAAAATTTACTTAACTTATAAAAAATACAAAGAAGGTTCAAAATAATTTTTACGAAATGTTATTTTAAGCAATTTATTGTGTGTTTTTTGTGTAAACATCATTCATTTCTCATTAATGCAACAAATTTTGTACACATACGTTTAAAATTACGAAAATTTTTATTAAGTAGGAATAATTCTTAATTATTATTGATGTTTAATTTAGAAATCATATGGACGTGCATTCACGTGTATATCTATATCTAATATGTATATTATATATATATAACTTGGTTATTGACGATCGTTTTTCAGGGTTTTTATTCGAACATCGTAACTCGATATCGATTCGTTATGTTTATATGTATTTAACATTAAAGGGTCGTTCTTTTTGGTTGACATATTATGTGTGTATGTAATTTCGATCATAAGAAGAAGAAGAATAAGAATATTATCGTAACAATTTGGTACAAAAAACTCGATAAGGAGATCATTCATTATCGAATTTATCTTTAGATGTTTTTCAATAAATTATATTCAATCTTTACTTAATTTTTATACAAAATTTCTTATTATTAATATTACCAAATGTATGTAGTGTGAATATTTTTACAGTAACTATTTTTATAATAACTCCTGGAACAGAATGCAACTTAGCCAGCATAATACAGATAGAAAAACTAAATATTACGAAGATGTAAGTAATACCGCAATGCCATGAAGTGAGCGCAATTAACGTAGCCAACGCAACTGTTGGCCAACTTTTAACTTTCAAAGCAATTATCGCACGTTGTAATTTGACAGCTGATTAATATTCTCTTTCTTTTCAAATTTTGTATTCTAAACATAATGAGTTTCGAAGAAAATTTAATTATGTAGGTGGAAAAGATGAAAAAAAAAAATTAATTTTGCTGTCATTCTGTCCAGCATCTTTTAGGTTACGATTTTAACACTTCATCACCGCATTTAAGCGTCATGGCTGCATTGCATTATGTTACAGGCATAAAAGTTAGAGGATTATAGATTCTTTTTTATCATACGTAGTTACCAAAGTGGTTGGGGCGGATGGGGTCTCTGTCATTCTTTTTCGGTACTCTACTACTTGAATCTTTGAATTTAACTTGTTCTTGAGTAGGATAGCCTGATATCGAACTGATATGGTTGAGTATCTTTATTTGACTGAAGAAGTATTAAGGTAGTACAAGGACTAATAGTACTCTTATCGTAAAGATTGAATACAAAAATAGTGGTGGGTGGAGGTTGTATGCGACGTATAGTACCCAAAAATATATTGGGATTTTCATAGCGCTCGCACTTCTTGTAAATGCATTATTGTATTTAACTGAAGCAACATGGAACAAGTTTTTCCAACACCTTTTGAAATTCTTTTTATGACCATAAGAATAAATCTTTTCGTCCTAGCGATCAGAGAGGTTTCATCAGTGTATCTCTGATCAGTAATCGCACAGAAGTTCGATGATAGTGGTAGGTGGTCAGACACACAGACCACACTGATGAAACCTTTCTGATCGCTGGGTCGAAGAGTCCGACTTTTTTTTCTTCTTCATTTTAAAATTCATTGAAATAATTTTCAGTGAATTTCAGTATGCTATAGACGAGAAATGGTCCACCTAAGAATATATATATGTATATATATATTCATGTATGATGCTCTGACAGGCTTCGGAATGAATGTAACATTCACCATTTTCCAGCCCGTATAAATGTTTCCAATGTGATTTATAAAACATTCAATAGAAGCAGGAGGACAGCCTGTTTAATGTGGTAGACTAACTTCTTCCAAGGTTGCATTGTCGAAGTTGCGCATGTGTTCAGTTTCCTTACTCGACGAAATCTTCATTATCGACACCGGTGTCAGGTATGTTGTTAGTGTTTTCATCTTTATATTCCGTATAAGTCTCGAGAATAGTCTATTTCCGTAGCTAATACGTATCTCCTAAATCAAATTATTCACCGATGTCTGAAGCTAAAGTTGTAAATTAAATGAATTGTACCCAATCTCAAAAAATTACGATCTACTTTACTTAAATCTTCTCGTAGAATACCGCCTGGGTATAACATCTAAAAGAGAGTAGAGCTATTTCCACCCGCTATAAACAGCAACGAAAATTAAAATATCATTTACGTGGTGCAATAAATCACTCAGAATGCTCCAAGTGATTGCAGTCTAGAAGTTACACATCTTTTGTGAGCGAACTGTGATCTAAGGACTACAACAAAGTAACTGTGCTCAATGATGACTATATAAATTTGTTTAATTCACCAGAACTGGAATGTTACATAAGCAACAGAGGGTTAAAAGCAACTTATCGTCTGTATTTGTATCGAATTCCAAACTAGGGCTACAGAATATTGGTTTACTCAATTTGCACACACGTTTAATCTGTATTTATCATTCGTTTTTATTTTTTTATTTGTACGTTGGAAATCAGGCTCTGATTTCAGATAGCGTAATTTACAAAAACTTTTTCGTATGTATGCGGGAGTATCAAGTCATACTTATATATGCAGACGATCTCTAAACTTCTAGTTAAGGACATATTAATGCGCGGGGGTTACATATACAGATAATTCGGTAAGTTGCTTGTTTTTTTTTTCAATTTGAATAATTATTTATTTATTAAACGGATATTTCCAGGTGTAGAAGTTACTTTCGTCTGTACAAAAGGCTGCTTCCCTTACATAATGCATACGTGATAATTAATGCTGTGTTTTCCACCGACTAAGTATAATTATGTACCACTAGCACGGATAGGAACAACAGATGTTTGTCTGTTGTAAAAAAATGATTATAAATGTGCAAAGTATAAAAAAACTACTGTCTGCAAGTGACATCAGTAATGGATGAAGTAAAAAAAAAAACAAGTCTTTCGGATTGAATGATGAAAAGAAAAGGTGAACGTTTATTGGCAAAGTATTTGGTATACCTGGAGGTAATTTCAATTTATATTTATCTACTATCTCATCCCTTGTATAACTATCTTAATCTTAATTTTATGAACAAATTACAATTATGCTTCTAAAAACGTTAAACACAGCATTTATTTTGTAATATTTTCAATTAAATCTCAATATTACTAATAAATTTCAAAAAGATCGATTAAAGCTTTCTCATCGAGTTTTCATATCAACTTTTCTTCTAATCGACGAATAACGCGAATTGAAAAACGAGGTTTTTTACTTAACTGTTGTTACTTCAACGAATCGAAATCGAGTTACATGTTTTTTTTTTATTGAAATGATTTAATTTAACAGGAAAGTTTTTCAGGTTAAATAATTTATTTGTTGTATTCAGGTTCCTTTCCTTCTCTAAAACAAAACTAATTATGACCTTTATAATTTGAAAATTTGTTTTCTATTTACTTCTACTGAAAGACTTGCAGTATAGGCTCTCTCATAAAACATTAATCTCTTGTTATTTCGCATATTGTTTCCATGCATGATAATAACATTTTGTTAGTTTTTTCCACGTATAGAAGGACTGATCAATAATTTGTAAGGAATACCTTTGATATTTTCATAATTAATTTATTATTTAATAATATGCGACTAAAAGCATTTTTTAAGTACAGTGCATACCCGGTAACATGAGAACCATCAAACCAAGTAAATTCACGTTATTGAACATGTTCATGTTAATGGGAGGTAGAATATAAATTTATATTTAGCACTATTATATTTAAGCCATATGAGTATAACTATTTGTGGTTGCGTAAGCTTTCTTGTTTACGAGTATGTATAGAATTTCTTGTTCACGCTGTTCAGAGTGTTTCACCTTTAGCGGATATTCACGTTATCGAAGATCAGTCTGTTCACGTTATCGAAGATCAGTCTGTTCACGTTATCGAAGATCAGTCTGTTAACGTTATCGAGGATCAGTCTGTTCACGTTATCGGACACTAAATACATACTTTTCTTGTTCATGTTAGTAGGTATTCACGTTATCGCATATGCACTGCATAAATATTTGCCAATTTATGAAACAAAAAAACTATTCTCACATGCGGCCTTTGAAATCTCTCTTTAGTTTATTTTTCTAAAGAGTTCGTTCTTTTGCTGGCTAATAATAATCAAGGAACTACGTCAAAATTAACTTAAGGACAAGTTAGGAAGTAGAAGATATTTCCGACTGTTTTCCATTTAAATGTTAACAGCTAGAAAAAGAAAGAAGAAGAAAAATTTGTAAATAAATCAAACCTTCAAAACTATTACGAATAAAGACAAAAAAATGTGGTAAGCGTAGATTACATGCAACGAAACAGAATGATTCATTTTTGTAAATAAATGAGAAGGGGCGGAATTTTCAGATTGTACTCTCATACATATAATGTTCTTGCGCTTTTATGAAACACGTTTTTTCTGATATATTGAGAGAGGCCACCAAAGTTTGTCCCAAAGTTGTTGCGACACTAAATTGTCGATGAATGAATTTGACGTCGTTGTTTGTCGCAGACGTAATACAATGAATGTGAATGTGTTGCTTACATTTTAGTCAGGATGGTAGTAGTTGGGGTAAGATTCTCTTTGTTGGAGAATGGTTTTGTGTTTGATAAACAACAATTTATATGAATTTTTATTTGCTTTTATCAAATGGAAGAAATGTCAAACACTTGAAATGGTTCTGTTTCGTTCCTTTTCTATGTGCATGGAACTGAATAATGACATCGGTTTGTCGGTTCACACGGATTCATTCAGGACGAAAGAAGGAACGCAGCATATATTATGTTTATTAAATTCAACAAATAGCGAAATCCCTCTGAATATCACTTTTCCCTGGTAAAATTCTACTCAGCTTACCACAGCGTGTACATTGGTAGTCGTAGGATATGAATTCGCTTTATTTTACTTGCTCTTATGCCGTACGTTTACATCAATACTTGAAGTATACTTCAAGTAGAGATCAAGTAATCAAAAAATCATGTAAATGCGCAAAAGAAGAATATTGTTGACAATTCAGGTTATGATTTTTGGTAAATTTCAAGAAGAATATTTCAAGACGAGTAATTGGAATTAATTCTACCAAAAATCCTACTTGACTTTCAAGTACTCAAGTATTCATGTAAACGTACTGATAGACATACGAATTAGTCGCTTAGAATGTGGACTTACGTTTAATTCGCCTGCCAAATTTTGTGTAAAATCAAAAGCTTCCTATTCGTTTGGAGGGCTATAGTTCGACAAAATGTTAACACAAATCGCCCACACTTGTATATGTGCAACTGTGCTGTGCGACATCCAATAGCTAACTTGCAAGAATAGTATGGGGCACATTTAGGAGGAAGCCAAAGTTAAGAGTTGTAATAGGTTGCTATCACTTAAATTATGTACATAGCACGATTTAAAAAAAAAAGGTAGCTTTAACCTGATTGCAATATTTAGAATTTCGGTGGAGTAAATTTCACTGTTGATTTAAAAGCTATTTTCAAGTCAATTTGCAAAGAATTTTTTTGTATAATGGTAAAAAAATAATAATAATGCTTAGCTGTGTTTCGATTATCAAAATACCACAGAGTAATTTGAGAAGGGAAGGGTTATGATTATAAGTATGTTGAGAATGTTTTTACTTTTCGTCATTAATATTTCAACAACACGATCCAGTTGAAAATGGCAATATCACGAGAAATGAAATAAATTATTGCTTGTGCTTTAGTTGGCTCAATTTGTACATTTTATATCGCTCTTAGGTTCGTTCACATGTTCAGCTAAAACGATAGAATCTTTACTAACGTAGAGTTGAAATGAGATAATCTGAATGACTTGAAGCCTTTACCAAAGCTCTTGTTTTCCTATTCTTATTCATTCTGAAATTATCAAAAGCTGGGCAGTTTTTTAACTGAATGGACAACAAATATCTGTTTTTTCTTGTACCTTGTGGATGACTCGGTCGATGAGAGTCCATGCAAATGAAAAGTTTTTACAATTTTTATTTCAAAATTAAGTCAATAAAATAAGTAATATGCACAAGCCGTAAGCATTAGCCGACTTATAGTTAGAGCAGCGAAAACTAATAGTTCGAGATTATCAAATAAATTAATTTTTTTTTCAGGCCTCAAAAAATTACTTTTATTAACAAAAAATTCAATAAAAAACTGCTTACAACCGAACTTATATTCAATTATTGTAAGGAAAATCTATCTTTTTCTGTCTATAATTGATTTAGTTACTAAAAAAAAAAAAAAAATAGTTATTTTGTGTTCTTCGTGTGTCAGTTTTTACTGCGACGACGCGTACCGTTGAAACTGCAGATATTTCCTTTAGAAAGTTATTGCTAATATTTGTAACTTTTTCCTTATTAGAAATTTCCTTTCCTAGAGCTTGTTTGAAAAAATTACGCATAAAATAACAACATTTTTTAAACCCAGGATATAAAAACTTGAAAAAAAAAAACAGTATAAATGATTTCAATATATTTATTTATAAAAAAAAATAACAATTTTATTTCATTGTTTCTTACATGCTGCTTCCGTTGCTCTCGATAAAAAAAAAACAAAAAATAATTCCCGCTCTAATACAATTTCAATTAAAAATAATCTTCCAATAAAATTCACTGAACTGTGGCCGTCGATCCCTAACTACTGTGTACGTATACAAATTTTTCAATAAAATACTTTTTTCTTGCTTATAATTAAAAATTTGTATTATCGGATGCGCATATTTTTTTTAATTGTTTTCTTTTATAACTAATTTCTTGCAAAATAAAAGAAGCGAGTCATTCTTCACCAAGTAGTTGCTTGACAATTGGTAGATATCGCTTACTGTCTGAAAGTGATATTTGTGAATATTTTGGTACAGAATCTGCTGTACCTGATTCTGGTATTGAGAATGCTAATTAAAAGTTATAAATATAAAAAAAAAAACTGAATTCTGAAATGCATGTCCCTTTTGAAAACATATTTTTATGCTCGTAACACATTATTGTATTTTTTTTTAATTAGAGCTTTGATTTTTGCATGCTTTTACTTTTCTTTTCTCAAATATGACTTGAAACTTTTGTGAGTTTGTAAATAATTTCGTTTGTGAATACTTTGATTTGAAAAGGGTTGAGTTTATTATTTAAAACTAAAATGTCTAGCAGAAGAAAATTATTACAGATTTTTAATGCATTTCACATTATTATTTTAGTCTGAAAACATATTTAGATATTTAGTTACATACGCAAATAATTAATGCAAATCTGAAAGTTTGGTACAAGCGGTTCTTCATTTTTGAACAATAAATTACACGTTCTGTTATTTCCCATGAGAGCTTTATGTTTGTTTTTCAATACCAAAGTAATTGAGCTATGCAAAAATATTACAATCCTTACAAAATTTCTATTGGAGTAGTGTGCTGATTAAATTAAGTTATTGCGACAGATGTAAGTTAAAATGTGATGCCGACGTTGTTATTTTTTAAATATATAAATTTAAAAACGGTATTATTCATATTAATTTTATCTTCCATATTCTCCTTCTCATCAGAACACTGGCGAATGTTGACTATCTGAATTCCGTAGGCTTCTTTGTAATGTGGTATATTGTTACCTTCAGGCGAGATTACTGTCAGTTGCCATAAACCCTTTTTTAATCATGGTGGAATAAGGATTTAAATTCATTCAGCTTGGAGAAACTTTTTAACAGAACCAATTCAATTAAGAGTTTTAAAGATTGGGTAATTTCTTTAAAGCATCAAAATGAATTCTGTGAATACATACAAGTCCGGACATGAAGACCCAGGTCGCCTAGGCGGTTAACAGAATCAGGGCACCTAGGTGGTTAACAGAGTCAGGGACCCTTTTTGAAATAATTGAATAAAACAAAAATATTACCCTTATTTTTCATTTATTGAACGTACATCGACTTAGAAAATAGACAAGCAGACTTAGAAAGAAAGTTCGTTGCGTGTAAGCATATATTTAGATTGTCATGCAACAAATTTTCTACTCTGCAAAGGAATGGGTTACCTCACAGACTGCATTATTTCTGAGCCTATGTACAGCACAGACAGTGAATTGAGCCTGATATTCGCTATGATGGATTTTAAATAGTTCTTTACTCGTTTTAGTGACCATTCTGCCAGGCAGTTTTACCCTGGTGTACAGATCAACATTCGGAGCGCTATTTCACATTTCGATAAATGTCCAAAACGCCTGCTTTCGGGGTATAATTGTATAACTCTTGGGCCGATAATTATTTTCTTCGTGTAGTCTCAGCGCATGACAAATGAGTTTGCAGGCGCCGACACGTTTCCCAATGTTCCGTCTAAATGTCCTACATAGATAGAAGATTTTCAAGTTCCGTGCGCCCTCGCGGATATCTCGAGATTCCAAGCTATGTAACTTCATGAGAAAGTTTATTTAAGCTCTCGTAAGCAGGACCACGTCTCTTTAGTTCTGCAATCAACCTATCGATAATGACGTTGAAAACGGTAATTCTGAATCTGTCCCTGACTATAGTGCGATTTCGATTTCGTTTCTTTGTACTTCATAAAATAAGAATTTGTCGCTCTCCTCTGCTTATTGGTTAAATCCGCCCCTGTATGCAGGAAAAATAAATTGAATTAATATATTTTTTTAAATGTCGGGTGTCGTATGTTCTCCATATCATTTCGGCCCCTGGCGGTGTCCCCCTCTATAAGGTTGGGCAACTGCTTAGTTTGCCTACACTTATATTTGGGAATTCCATGATAATATTCATTGTACAAACCCCGATTCTCTAAGTTCTATTGCAACTCAGGATAATATAGAATGAATCCATTTTTGTTCCTTATTATAAATTGACAGAAATTGATATTGAATAATGCTGTAAATGTAGAATTAGTTTAGAAAACTCCCAACTCTATAAAATCAAAAAAAGTAAAGCTTATCCCTCTATCTCTTTTCATTTTCTTATTATAAAGATCTAACTATAGTGCAAAGATGTCCGTCTTATGAAATTAAGTTCATTATTGTAGGTAAGATGCAAAATCTTAAGGAAAGTTAACACGTCAACTTTCAGATTTGTATTAATTACTTGCAGCTCAAACCCTCTTTGGTTGTAAGAAATTTTTGTAGCAGTTCAATTTATTCTAAGACCAAAACTAATGAATATTTTCAGTAGATACTTATCGCACCTTGGCAAGATAAATGATACAAATTAAAAATCAAAGTTTGTCTGATTTGTTCATAATTCAATGTAAAAATAGCTTATCACCTTCAAACAACAAAACAATGACAACAATAAACAACTTGATAGCTTAAATGACCTTCATACAATTTCAAAAATAATACTCAGTTATTTCTTAATTTCGCTATTTTGAACACAGTCCAAATTTGATTTGTGTAACTTTTCTTGCGAAGGTGCGATTTATAGTTATCGATATAAAAAAAAAAAAAACTATGTTTAGCAGCTAGAAAGCAGTATCTTTTCAATGAATCAAAAAAGTTATAGAATTTGCAACATATATAGCATATTTATAAATTAAGAAAGGCTATCATCCTATGAAATCGGGGAGCGTTCTTTTAAGATGACGGGAGCGCTCGTTATCAGCTCCACTTGACCTCCTTTTAACATAGGCGTGTCATTAGAGAGGAGCACTAATTTCGAACTCCGAAATGACTAAAAATTGAGCTCTCGTTTTTAGCTCCGAATGATCATAAAGTTATGACCCCTTTTTAGCTTAGTACTCATGTACATATGATTTTAAATGGAAGCTTCAATTTAACAGTACTGAAAACTACCACAGGCCACAGGCGAAAATAAATTTTTCTTGTAAAAAGCAATCTTAAATCATATTGGAAAGAAGGTGACATGCAAAAATATTTTGAGATTTACACTATACCACGTGCATGATCGTTCTAGATAATAATAAGATAAATTAATTTGTGGTATTAAGAAGATGAATGTCAAAGTAACAAAAATCTGGTAGAGAAATAGTGTTTATCTCAAAACGCACTAATATTCAAACATAGGCCCATTTAGAAGCATTCCTTTAAATTGGGTTAATTGATAAATAATAAAATAAATAAATTTTAATTTATCATTAACTTTTTCTAAAGCTGTTGTTGATCAACTGAAAATGTTTGTTTTCTATACAAAACTTATTTAAAATGAGCCCAAACAAAAAATGTAATGGGGACTTTCATTTGTGAATTGTGTTCGTTTATCGTTGTCATGATATTACCGATTTTGAATCGAATAAAGATGATACATTTCGATAGGAGTTATAAACCCGAAAATTTCTTTTGCATCGGATTTTTAAATTTGGCTATTACGTTTTCGAATTTTGGGACAAGAATTATTACTTCAAATGAACTCTTTTTGCATTTTAATTTTTCATTCCTTTTCTAGTTCAAATTAATTCTCATGTATGAACATACTACATACATAAATGTGCCTAGAAGACATATTATGAATTTGTCGCATGATCAGCATTTACAGCGCTTAAGAAAAAGACGGTTTTTTTTTTGGGTAGACTAAAATTCACATAGTAAACACAAACTGCTTAAATATTAAAAAAAAAATAATTATAATAATAATTGTAAAAAAGAAACTCTACAAAAGTTCAAAGTTGTATTTTTGTTTTTAAGTTATTCTTTTTTAATTTGTTCTTAAGAATTATCATCCTCATCATCGCTTTGAGTTTTAAGACCAAAAAAAAACATTTCCCATTGGCTGAATGTATGAGAAAGTTTAAAAAAAAAACAAAAAAACAAAAACTTTATAATTTTCTATTATTTTTTATGTTTGTGTGTATTACAGGTGAATCCACTTATCTGTGACTACTACTGACACCACACAACAATAAATTATTCAAATAAAATTGCCAATTCATCCACATAATAATATATTATATACTATACTATATATGTAAATCTAATAACTTTGTATGATCGAAACAAAATGTTTTTGAAAACATTTAACTTTTGACTGCTACTTTCTTATTATAATGCACAAAAATTTTAATTTTTCCACCATTGATGCTGCTCTATTACCTGCTTAATTAATACTACAACTTTATATTAATCTTCTATTCTTTACTCTGTTTTACTATTTAAAAAGATAATTAAGTGGTCCACTATCGATAGTAATTTATTCTATGTTTTTTTCTGCACTTATGTACATTTGTTGTTGTATGTAAATTTCTTATTTTGAAACTTAAAAACACTTCACACGAGTTGAAGTGAGTTTTTTAATATTATTATTATTCGTATAATTGTTATATTTATAAATTAAATGAAGTGAATAATAGTTTTACTATAAATTTTGTTATGATCGTTCTAAAGCATAAGAAACTTGTGATATATAAGTAAAAAATAATTTTTAAGTGATCTGTTTTCATGCATTGTTCATAGGACTAACTAACACTATAGAAACAGTCTCATACACTCATTCAAACACATCTAGACTTAGAGTAAAATTTTGGTAATAAGAGTAGTAGTATATGTATGTATGTATAGGTATATGTACCTATGTATATATTTTGAAATGTGTTTGTTGTTTGATTTATGTTTATTTAATGTCTAAATATTAAGTAAATTTTTTTTATGATTTTTCTTGTTACTTACATAAAATTTATCTGCTTTTCTTTTTGCATATTAGAAGAAATCTCTTCTAATCCAGGACTCTATCTTTGTGTTCTTATTGTAGCTAATGACATCGCACCTAATTTAATTTAACTTGCCACATCAGAAGAACATTCAAGTCTTTGTGGCTTTGGTCTTCAAAGTATTTAGATTTTATATTAAGAGGTAGTACATGCAGGTTAATAATCGTTGCAACCAACAGTTCAATCAATTAAACTGCTTAATTCCTTCTTAAGATATGGTGGTAGATGGAGAAAACCATTAGTTTCTTGGGAATAATAATTGCTATTTGGTAGAGGAGAATTTTTCGAAATTTGGTAGTGTTTTTTAATTTGAAAATCATAAGGATGTTGTTTTTTTTTTATATGTAGTGTATACTTCTTATAAAAGAAAAGTAAATATTCTCAACCCTCATCGTGTTAAGGGAGAAGAACGAATTTATTATTTTTCGGGTAACCTTCCCCGTACAAATACTTGAACAAATATTGAACACTAAGTTACCATTTCACAGAGTTTCTGGAAAACACCGTAGAGCTATTTTTACCTTTAAAGAACAAAAACGAGAAGATATATAATAACCACCTTTTATTGCTCAATTACAAGTTTTAAAAAAACATTACTTAAAGAATTATGGCTAAATGCATTTCGGACTCATTTGTCCATCTTCAGTAGCTTCCCATTTGACCTTAAACGAAACCAGTATTATGGTATATGATTATAGTCACAAGTACACTATCATTAGAAATGCAATCGTCAAAGTTTTTTACATTTGTATTTTTTGCTGACAACTTTGACGATTGCATTTCTAATGATAGTGTACTTGTAACTATAATCATATACCATAATACTAGTTTCGTTTAAGGTCAAGTGGGAAGCTACTGAAGATGGACAAATGAGTCCGAAATGCATTTAGCGATTATTCTTTAAGTAGTGTTTTTTTTTTAAACGTGTAATTGAGCAATAAAAGGTGGTTATTATTAGAAAAAACGTCTTCTCGTTTTTGTTCTTTAAAACTAAGTTACAATTTTTAAAATAAATAAAAACAAGCATTCTGTTTGTAACACCTAGAAATAATGATGGTAGAGCAAAATGGATTGGACACCCATTCATAATATTAAAAGTTATTTCGATTTTTGCATGTCCGTCCGTCCGTCCGTGCGCATGATAACTCGAGAACGCGTATACTTAGAGAGCTGAAATTTTGTACACGGACTTTAAAAAAAAATGTAAAATTGAGTTCGAAAATGAGACAAATCGGGCAACTCCTTCGTGGTGTTGTCATATAAAAATTTCGTTTTCCGCTATATATTTGGACACTGCCTGAGAACGCGTCGACGTAGAGAGCTGAAATTTCGTACATGACGTTTTTACTACATTAATAAATAAAATGTCAAAAATGGACTAAATCGGGCAACTGCTTCTTGGGGTTGCCATATAAAAATTTCGGTTTTTACGTATACTTTGGAAACGATCAGTCCAATACATTTTTATTGTACTAAAAACTTCTGCAGAATACGAAATCCTATACAATTGGTTATAATCATTTTTTCTGTGCGACAAACCGTTCTAGAAATATATGCGAAAAACAACTTCAAAATCAATACTTGAATAGATCGGTGACCATATGAAATTTAATACGGGCATTCATCTAGGGTATCCTAAGAATTGGTCTTAGACCAATTCTAGCTTTTTTACTTGTTTAATATTAGGTTTGTTGCTACCTCTTGCTTGCTATATCCGAATTTAATATGTGGGCCCACTGACATTTGGGTCACATTTAGATCCGTTCGCTTCTGCCTCTGCACTATTTGATCCCTATGTATTTATGGTCCGGTGTGGTGTGGAGTAGCAAACCTCCCATTCACATTGTACCTCGCCTGTACTAATAAATGTCCTTCATAAGTCATTCCATATAGATATATATTTTTCGCATCTGCGGAATCAACATCGCCTGTGCTTTCCAACCATAAGTAATTATGCTACCTGGACCCGAATTATGTAACTTGATATTGAATAAAAATTATTATTCTTCCTTCATGTAACTTGATATGTCAAACAACTCTGATCGAATTCTTGATAATAGTGACAGTACGATGCTACTTTAGCTATCGAGTTGTACTTGGCCAAGTAACTGTTGTGTAGTTTTCTTAAGTTTTTGCGAAATACAAATACGTGGAAATCCTATGTAAGTTCATAAACTGTGAAACCATTCATTATATCATACTTTTAATGGTTTATTGGCTGGAATTGAGAGTTATATGTAAAACATGTGCCATCGGAGCTATTAATACGATACCTATCTGTGAGACACTGGTACCCTTCCTTCTGCTTATAACTCAAGTGTCACTGCTACTCTTATTTGATATTTGTATGTGAAACTGCTGTTCATGGCAATAAAAACGATAGTCGTCATATCATTTTACTTGAAGCAACATTTTTCGATCGGACAATTCTGAAGTATCGAGTTACATGATTTGGGCTCTGGCACAGTAGTTAAATACTTCATTCTCATATGTTGGTTATAATGGCTTCGAGTGCCATACAGGCAGCTCCTCCATATGGGATTGGATCTTGGACTGTTTACTACTTCATGTAAAGTTCCAGTTGTGTTGAATTGCAGACACCTCCATCTATCCTCACTATTATCGTGTCCCACTCTCCACTGAAGTTCTTTGAATATTGTACTACTCTTTGAAGTTTCAGTATCTGCCACATAAAGTTGTGAGCTACATATAGGTCGAGGTAACTACATATATGGGCCCAGTTTCAAGTCCTGAAGTAAAGATACGCTCTCGATAACCAGCAGGTACTGTTACGACAGACAGGTGTGACTGCCTCTGCATCAACCATATTCTACTATTCTTTCATTTGGGGTGTATTCAAAAGGGTATTCTTATTATAAAATTATATTCAGACCGCTCAGCCGTTATTTCGATTTCTTTCGAATATTTCTGTACGGCAAGATTGTAGAAGAACCCAATGATTTTCTACACATGTCCTCTGTCGTATGAGGGATACAAGAGAATCGAAGAAGAAGAAAACACCTTTTTTTTTCCCTCTCTCAAAAATTACACATTTTCATCGCAGCCTAAACAAAATTTGAATGGTCTGTGATAGCAAAGTTGAAAATTAAGTTAAAAAAAAAAAAAAAAAAAAAAAAGTTATTTCACAGGTTCAGTAAACTGTTTTTCTTTCGAATATTGCTTAGAATACTAGAGACATTGTTTGGGGATGATCTCTTTTCTGTGAAAATACCTTTGTAATGCATAAAAATAAGTATAGTATAAAAAAATTGAATTCATAGTATGAATGTGAAATATGTCTATAAAAACATGTGTACAGAGTCCCGGTCTCCAACCTATCATTTTAAAGTATGGACTCATTAGCCTATTGTGAATAGTCTCCGATTTTACCGATGATCAACAGACAATGAAATGTAAAGGTACATATATAGTAATTCCACTTTTAGCCTCATTTTAGAAATTGATCCGGACAAAATAGCAATCATCATTCATGCTGCTCGATTAATGGTACAGATGCGTTTCCAGACGCTTGTCAACCACATATGTAAATGTTTTTGGAAAATTTACTCTTTTTACGAGTGCTATTTTTTGTTTGTTTTTTACCTGAATTCAATATGTATTGCCTTTTTGAAGTTTCATCATGTTTTATTATAACAAAGTCAAATTTTCGTGTCTTTGAAACAATCATGCACTCTTGAAGTTTGTTAGGGTTTCTTTTATACGCTATACCGAAGACTGGGATGTATCTGCTTTGTTTGTCACATTTCGCACAGAAAAGTTGAGGTTCTATTTAAATTTAGTTTTTACCTGATGCATTAGTTTCTTATAAACGGGGCCTTTATTTATTTTCTATTACTACTACTACTTTACTGTAACTTTTCTTCTGTTTTAGCTAACTTAGCTTCATATTTTCATTTTCTAAGTATGTAGATACTTGGAAAGTATTTGTTCGAGCAAGGGACAATCCTTGTTTTACTCGAGATACTCGGGCTTTATAGTTAAATGGGACTACTGAGCAATAATTATATCCACATTTGTGTAATTTGAGAATTCAGGCGATATTCAGGCTTTCCTAGGTTTATTATAAAGAACATATTCCAAAACAACTCTATGGGTGATACGAATGTTCAGAGCTATTCCATTTGAATGCTTACAGTGTATATATTGATACAGGCGAGTGCCATCGAAATGCATCCATCATTAACTTTCGACATCTCTGTACTCTGCGTAACACTTTTTTTCACTTTCGGCCTTGGCTTATTTATGGATGAAACATATTTCCAACAGCAACAGGTGGAAAATTTTTTAAAACACAATTTTGTTTTACCAACAGCAACAGTAACAAGAACGTTAGCCATATTTCTACATATTTTGATGTTGCTATTCCAATGATGCCAACTTTTTAATGTGATATAGCAGAGGTGATATCTCGAAGATTATGAAAATTAAATTAAAAACAGTTAATTCTTAGATTTTAAAGCTTTGTAAATTAAAAATTTTCAGTAATTTATCACAACTGCACTACAAATTTCTCACATGTCAAAAGTGATGTTAATGTTGTGTCGTCGTCGTCGGTGTAATGTGTTTCATATCGGATTTAGTAAAAACCTGTTACTTTTGGCAATTTGTTCTTGTTTTTTTATCATTATGCATTTAAATTTGTAATAAAACTTCCACAATTTCCTTATAAAATTTTGACGCTGTCTAGTTGAAGAAAAAAAAAACATTCATAACGTACACATTTAAAAATTTTCTTCTTAAATAGTTAGTGATTAACAAAATCATAGTAAATAAAAGAGGCTATAAAAAAAAAGTATTTAAAAATTAAGCTTTTATTTACTGTTAATTGTAAATTATTGTAAATACATTATTACTTATGTACATATGTAGCGCACTATACTAAGTCGAATTATCATCAACTAGCACAGATTTCGAACTGTAATGAGTTTTGAATATTTATTTGATGGTAGGCACAATGCATGAAGGGATATTATTTCAAAATTTCTTATTTCTAAGCATAATTCCATTATAATACCCCCGGTGCCCCAGTGTTTATTACTTATCATAATATAAATTGGGAAAGAAAAAAAATTATTCCAGATATGAAATTAAAATTTTTTTTATCATAATTTGGAGCACTACACTTAACGTGTGCTTTAATTCACATCTGGTATTTGTCGAATGTTTACTTAAATCGAATCGCTTCATTCAATTAAA
Source organism: Dioctria rufipes (assembly GCA_963924295.1). Lineage (NCBI taxonomy): Eukaryota > Metazoa > Arthropoda > Insecta > Diptera > Asilidae > Dioctria > Dioctria rufipes. The sequence goes on along the minus strand of OZ002745.1, from coordinate 24,407,782 downwards.
TGAGGTTAGAGATAAAAAGTTCAATATTATTTTTAGTTTTTCTAGTTTGTGGTAATTTTCTACTGTATATATATAGCTTAGGCATTTAAGAATATATTTGTATGTATAAAAAATTGTTAATAATGTTTTAATTTTACATTTTTACACATTCCCTTTCAAGATGCGCGCGGGCATAGCTTTTTGCATAGAAATGTGACTTTATGAACAATCTCCATTATAACATAACACTCGAATCTATAAAAGAATTTCAAATTTTTCGTTTTCTCTAGAACGAATACAACCTATGATAAATGATTTACAGAATATGAAGTGACACTCAAGACTGTTCTAACGTAATGGGCAGTATGTGTGGTTATAACCGTATTTGAGCTCTGTAAATGACATTTCCAAAGAAATTGACATAGAACGTTGTTACATTATTATAAGCGAATATAAATTTATTTCTAAAAACAATATGGAAAATCAGCGGGCCCGCGCAATCAGTTTGCCCTACGACAAAAATATTGATTAAGCGGAAAAGTAATAAAATTAGATACGAACTAGACTAATGCGAGTACAGTAAACTGTCAAGTGATCATCGAGGGACAGTGGGTTGTATTGATATTGATGCTCAAAAGTAAACAAAACTCAATGTCACATTAAAAAATCATTCAGAGTTAAAAATATTTATTTGCAAATTATTTAAACGCCATAAAAATATTTCATGTTTTAAATACTATTCTGTATTGTCGAATTTCAATAATATTCAAACAGACGGATGCAAGAGTGATCTTGTAAGAGTTATCTTAGAAGTTAACATAAAAAACATGTTTTTTTTCAGTTCCCACAGTTTTCCTCTTATCTATGACTCAATGTCCACAACCCTGATAATATAAAAATTGTAGCATTATAAGCCTAGAAGATCAGAGGGGTAACGGTATTTTTCTTTCGCACATTTTGGGCTACATGTTTATAACCATCCATCCATATTCACCAAAAATTTTGAAATTTTTTTTTTTAATCCTTGAAAGTAGTAGCCCTTTCAAACGATACAAAAAAAAAAAAAAGATTGTTTGACATTCACATTAAGCCTAAAATTCAATATTTGATAGGTCTGCCATTATTTCGTACCACCTTGCTCAGTCTTTTGAAAATTGATTCCCAATATGGTTTCATTAGAACATCAGCTGCCAGGACTCTTTAATGGCGTGTATTTTTAGCTCGTTGATGGTATACCTTGCGAATAATTCATCCCAAAATATTCACTGTCGGGCTAAGATTAAGTGAATATTATTAATGTTATTACTGGTTCAATATTATTAATGTTATGACTCGAAAAACACTCTCGCGTAGATCGAGGCACGTGAATTCTGAATATTCCAGACTGTTCATTCTTATCGACGGAAAGGCGAGTTCTGAGGTATCGAACTTATTGAATGCTTCCGATGCTTCGTCGAAATTACGTTTTGAAAAATAGCGCGGACCCTTGTTTAGATCTCGTCAAAAAGTCTATCTGGACTTCAATTGCAAACTAGAGCTAAATGAAGAAGAGATTCCTGAGGAAATTCCCTATATAGGATATCACCGTTTTCATGAGCGAAAGTAAGCCATGCTTCCTTTTGCCGGGCTTCCAGACGAGGGATGTTTTGCATTTCTTTCCTTATGATGTCAGGATTTTGCTTTATTGCCCTTCAGACAGTGCGTTAGAAGAATCTTAGCTGTCACTTCATATTCTGAAAACTGTTTACAATGGGTTGTATTCGCTCTCGATAAAACGGACAAATTTCAAATTCGTTTATAGCTTTCAAACGGAGTGTATATTATAAGTAGAGTTGTGATTTCTAGTGATTTCTATATTTTCAATTCACTTACTAATTTGTTTATTTTTCGACATTTATTATTTACTACTACTCGTTTTGGATCAAAATATTTGGGTGCACTTCAAAATGCATTTTGAAATCAAAGCATAGTTCTAGTTCGTATTAGGCGACATTTCGTGATCCTGTAAATTTTGTTTTTAATTTAAATACGAAATGAAATGGAAAAACTAAAAAATAATGGGTCGACGATGTTTTACGTAAATATTTTATTTTTATCTAATTAGCGATAGTTTGGTTTTTTTTTTTTTAATAAGATAATTCTTTCTTATCAAGTCACGATCAACAGTTTCATTTGATTTTGCATAGATGGTGTGAATTAAGTTCACAAGTTAAATAAAAGTAGAACTATAATTTGCGAGTTATAATTTTTTCATGTATGTAGATATTTCTTAATGTGGCGTTTAAGGCAAAAGTTCAACTCTCAGGGTAATTTGGTAAAATCGCTGGCCATGGTTATCAGACACTGATCAAATTGTTTTTGAAAATATTCAAAATGACTATTAAGAAAATGTATGTGGGGAAACATTGGTGATATTATATATTTATATAATTTTGAGGCTTTCATTTTACAATTGATTTTAAAATAGCACTTCTAGAGATTATAATATCATAAGGGTGCAAAACTAATTATGTGTTTGTGTAGTAGATTGGTTGGATGGTAATTGGTTCATACCAAAACCAATATCAAGTAGGACTAGCTTGTATTTTAGTTATCTGTACGATCAAACTGGTTTTTTTTTCTCGGTCTTATTAGACTATTCTAGTTTGGTCTGCATATAATCGCAATAGTTGATAACTTTAATTTTTCAAATACCTAAAATATATGAACTACCAACACAGAGTAATCTTCTATCCTATGCTTTCCCAAAAAAATTTAATACAATCTTCTAAGCATTTTTCTGTTCATATGTTGAACTACTTTGCTCTGGTATACCACAGACAACATACAACTAGATAAGAAAATCTCCATATAAACCCGGATCACTTTTTCAAAGCTCTTTAACTTTTTATTCAACCAAAGAAAGTTATTATTGCGAAGAATTTATATGTCATAATACAACAAGATAGAGAGAGAGAGAGAGAATGTATAGAGCTTTCCATTAGAGGGCCATTAATTAGCTCGTTTTAATTCGACTGCTTTCTTGTCAGGGTTTCACATCTAGATAATAGTTGTCTCAGGGTATACAATACGATATCTAATTCTTGTGTCATCTATGGTTATATACATTTGCTGTGACATCTATTGCTTCAATATGCAGTCAATTTAATTTAATTTAATTGGGGTCATTCTATCTTCTCCTACTTTTTAATTGGAAAGAGTGCCACTTTTAAAGTAACACTGAGAAATACCTCTGATGCTGTCCTTTTTAATATTTAAAATTTCCTTTTTGATATAACCAAACTAATGATCCATTTTCTCTTTGAATATAGTATAGAAGAGTGAATGCACTTTACGATTCTTACTTTCTTCGATTAGTTCTTAAGACGATGTGAAAAAATGAATTTGTTTTGATTTTTGATTAAATTTTGCTTAAAGAGGAATAGAACGCTTTGATGACTCAAAACCTTTTACCAATCTACATAGCGTCGCTATTTTTATGAAACCTTCTTCTATGTGGTAAAAGTATAATTTTATAGGAGAAACAAAAAACTTCAACTATAAGAATTCAAATAGCACACGGGACATTTCGTTTTCTGTATTATAAGTATCAACAAAAATATTTTTCTACAAAGTAGTCTTTTTCCATGGGTAAAGAGCAAAATGACGATTGAATTTGTACCAAACCTCAAATAGCTTAGTGCAACAATATGTACATTCAAACGTGCTTCTAATATTACCAATTGCATTTTAACCTATGCAACTTCTATTGTTTTTTTTTGTAACTTTCGTTGTTTCCTGTTTTTCTTTGAACATTTCTGTTTCAGCTTTTTAGCTATATCATACAATAGAAATGTATTCCTCAAATTCACCATCCATTTTCATTATTATTATTATTAATTCTTTCCAGAAATAATTGAAAAAAAAAAATTAAAACAACGGCTCTTAATTAGAAATGCAAATTTTCCGCCAACCTGAAAATGTTGCATTTTTATCTATTTATTCAGAAAAAAATTATGCATTTTGCTTCTATAAGACACGTGTCCTTGTACGAATGATTTTAGATCTCAATATAATGAGAAAAAATAATGTGAAATACGAAAGTGCTTGGTTCAATACAAAGAAAGCAAGCATATCGGTAACCAAGTTGAAACGCTGCAAAATTAACAGCCATAATAAATTTTCTCCAAAAAAATTTCAATAATCGACGAGGAATTCTGAAATTTTTTGCATTTTTTTACAGTATATTATACAAAATATCTTCGTGGTGCAAAATTCAAAGATTTGCAACTACCGAATTTCTAGTATATAAAATATATGAGCCGTTTTCTTTGATAGTGGTGCAAGTTCCCAATTTTTTTACGACGAAATATTAAAATGTTTTAATTTAAATCCATTTAAAAAAATTATTTAAAATATTTATAGAAACAGTGAATTTTTGTGTGTTTTGAAGTTAAAGACAGCGTATATTTATTAACCAGTTATGTTTATTAAAGAATTCTGAAGGAAATAGAAACACTATACTCAAATGCACTTGCACCACTTTCAAAGAAAACCGATCATATATGTATGTACATTAGGGTGGCCCAAAAATGTATGGTTTTGCAAAAGTGTTAAAATGTCTAAATGCTAGCTAATGAAAAATTTCAGTTAAATTCATTTATGTTTATCGAAAATAGGTGATTTTTTGGGCTGTTTTGGATTTTCATAGCATTTTAATTTGACAATATTTTTTCTTAATTTTTTTTTTTTTTTTTTCAATTTAAGTAAACTTAGTTATAAACTTATTGAAGTGAAAGGCGTTTTAGTAAATTAAATTATTCATTTTTTTATAAATTGTTCAAAACGAAAATTCGAATCCGGAACTCCAATTTTGTTTGTAAGGAAAATTGGCACGCGGATATACTTTTTCTACTATAACGTTATCTACTACAATCGATTATCTTTCTAGCAACTTACTATTTGTCTATAGATTTGTAAAGCATTTAACTGGAATCTAAGTGGTGAATTGAAAGATGGGTAAGTTCGATGATGAGACCTGTCGCTTCTGTATGGAATACGATGAAACCGCTGAACACGTTCTGTGTGAATGTGAAGCTCTGTGCCGCATAAGGCTAGACATCTAGGAAAGGCATTTCCACTGCCAGATGTCACAGAAATGGCCTCCAAGAACGTCATAGACTTTATCAATGACCTTATATTCGAATATGCGCCCTAGGGCATTTAGAGGTAATGTCACAAAATATCTTATAGGTCGCGGTGACTAGATGAGAGGTGGGAACTCTGTCTACATTCTCCACAAATAATAATAAATAATAATAAGTAGTGAGTTTAAATATAGACATTAGATTATATATATATTTTTTTCATTTATTTAAATTTTTTAAGTTAACCATCGAGCTCGACTTAAACATCCAGGCTTTAACATTCAAATTCCTCTGGGGAGAAATTGGTTGTGATCTCAAGCTTGTTTTTTCTAATAATATAATTTCAAATGATGTCTCTTTCCAAAAATTTTTTGAATTTGTGCGCAGAACCATTTCGGATTCCTAAATATACAAAAACTTGTGGTATTATTTCCCTTTTCTCGTCGCAATAACTTTATTTGAAGCTATTATATCAAAACATAATCCTTGAATTTTATCTTCCAAACCAGAATGCATTAAAATATTACTTATAGCCATTGCTCTATTTTTCCCAATGCTTCATTCAATTATTACAGGAAGTTGTTAAAGTTGGTTTTTTTCCTTCTCTATGTACAAGTACAGGTAGTCGATCTGTAGATATCTATAAAATATTTGTATCCCAATGCAAGATTCTTTTAAATTATCTGCACGAATTTCTCGTTCGATCAATGTTCCTGGTTCTTTGCAGGACTACATTCTTTTCTTTATATATATCCCAGGATAGATGCAATTTCCCTCGGATGAACGTTGATTAGAAATATTACAGCGGTCAAAGATTACTGTCACAGTTCTATTGAAAATTCATTTTCTTATTCGAACTGATGGGCTTTCTGCTACTTTCAGCAATGGATCATTTGTAGACTTAGAAGTAGACGTATGATATCCACTTGAAATTAACGGACTGTGCTCTGCAAAAGGTTCACTTCTTTGGGTCTGTGTTAAAATAATTGTGCGCAAGTACTTCTGTTTTTCTTATTGCATTATTTCAAGAATCTTAAGGATTTTTTATTTTATAGGCAGATATATCAACATAGCTCTTTAGCTTCTTGGTTTTTTCGTTTTATTGTTTTTGTTTTTATTTAATTTTAACCATTTTAAGTACGTATTAGTAAGTTGTCTGCTTCTAGTACTAGTTTTTTTTTTTTTTTTTTGGGACATTAAAAGTTTTCCACACATTCATTTTTAATATGTAACGTTTGTGCAAAATTTTATTTAACTCTTGTTTAACTGTGCGGAAATTTCATTAATTGGAATGTTTTCTTTCAATCTTCCAACTGTAATTTTTTATTTTCACTTAAAAAACTGACTTTTTACTACACTCAGTAAATCAAAAAAGTATCGATTTACTCATCAAACATTCGTAATCATACTTTTGCAAAACACAAGGCAGAAAATTATTATGTAACTATTTTGTAAATTTGCTAACATTCGACCATCTATACTCGAATTTCTTTAATATCCTTTCATTCGAGATTTATATCGAGTCCCTGTGAATCCCTTTTCCACTTAGTTGTTTTATGGCATATGTTTCCTATATATATATATATAATAAACTCAATTTGTGAAGGAAGTAATATGGGAATAGGTGTGTGCTGGCTGTTGGATGGCTCAGTACAAGATATGATTTTTGTAGACACATGTATTTAATTATCATAAATAATTTTCAGAAAACTCACACTAATTCTTACAGGAACTAAATATTTTACAGCCTGGGTGATACCTTTCCCATTTTCTTTTGATAGGTATCTCTTGTTTCTATCAACTTTATTATATATGTATGTAAATATAAAGGTCATAATATTCTCAAAAACGAGTTTATTTAGTGACTGCATTAGCTCTGAGTTGTTATATTGGGAGCTATTAATGTACTCGTTTTCGCACCACCTTTGAGTAAAATACCAGGTGTGATTTTTATTTCGTATCTTTGTTATATTAATTGGTTATATGAAAACAATGCATAGAACTTTCTCTGCAGAAAATTTCATGACTCCGTATTTTTTTTATAAATCATTTTGTTACAGTGACAAAGTCTATACTTTTATGGACCTGCACATATCCTTTGTAATTCGTAAAAATGCTTCACCTTCGAAAACCGCTTTTTGAGAAATATGACCCCCTTAGTTATATTCGCTAGAAAGATAATCGATTATTGGGATACGTTATAGTAGAAAAAGTATGCTTGCGCGCAGTGCACTGGATGTACATTTCGATCATAAGGCCAGGCCAGTAGCTAGATTCAAATCGGAAATTTGAAGTAGGGCGCAAATTTTCGATGCATTAGTATAAATCTGTTCAGGTGAAGGGACATCTTTTTGAAAATGAAAGCTTCTAGAACCCTCATTTTTTACATTTTTTTATACGTGAACTAAAACAGGTATCTACAATAAAAAGAAATAAATGGACCGAACAAGAAAAAGAACATGGTATAAATATTCACGATAATTGCAGTCTTCGATTTACAATATTGTGGAATTGTCGTAGCACTTCGTCAATATCTTATTTCTCTGTTCTTTTCCATTCAAATGCAAGAAACACCAAATCTTCCATTTGAACCATTGACATTCTTTGAGGCTAGATTCGCATGAAGCAGTACTACATCCGATTGTTGCGACTGATGCAAATAATTCATACGTATATCTGAAGGATTCCCTTTGTCGGTATAGAAATTCTAATATGTCTCCTCGACCATGCAACTCATTCAAGTATCTTTTCACAATAGGAGCCTCTTCTTTGGAAGGAATTTTAATACCTGAAAAATAATTGCAAATACGGATTTGTTTTATTTTCTCATTAATTTCCTCACAATAATTAAGACACCAAATTGAATCTATTAGATCCTCATTGTTTTCAAATCTTCTGTTCATCTCTGCTGTTATTATGTCTACAGTTTCATAATATTCCGCTTTAAATGGCGGAGCTTAAAAAATGCCTGCAGTGTTTTGACGAGAAGGTGATGGACCATACAGCATCTAATCCTCCAGATGTCTAACCTTGTCTACTTGTCTCTTCTGTTCTGGGAACTATTTTGAGATTATTTTCTACAATATGGTATTTTCAGCTTCTTCCAAAATTGTCTCATACACCTCGTCTGACCTCAATTTCTTCCTGGACTCATTTTATTATTGATATGGCATCCTTAAATCCCGTGCTTCGACCCTGTAAAGCCTGTAACCGCATCAGCCGGTTGCAGAACACGTAATATTTTTTTGCTACTATCTTTGCCAGTCGATCTTTCATGTTTAACATAACGCCTTTGATGTCAATACTTTTTGCAAGTAGTCGACCAATCATCTTACCTTCATACATGGCAGGAAGTGGTGGGAGGTAAGCAACGCAAACATGGCCGAGTAGTGGCTGACTGGTCAGTGTTGCCGATAATACAGACTCGCCGCGATGGCTTTTATGACGTCGCCGTAGAATACGGAATTAGTTGGCAATTTTTAAGGTAGGGCATTGTCATTTTAAGGTAGGGCATTGCCCCTCTATGCCCTCCCCTAGCTACGGCCCTGCATAAGACCTATGCTTACATATGCCTCTTGTGCATGGTGGCCGAGAACGTAAGTGGGGACTGCGATCTGGAAACTAGCGAGCCTGCAAAGATTTGCCTGGGAATTACAGGCTCCATGCGGTCTACAGCTACTGCTGACCGTGTGAGGTCTTACTTAATCTGAAACCTGTGGATCTTTTCATTCAGGCAGATGCCAAAAGGGCTGTGTGTAGATTGCGTTCATGGGGATGTTGGAAGGACAGCTGAACTGGTTCTTCCCATTGCTCATTGGCGTTTGGGCTGGAACAGAAAAACGCTTTGGTCAGCATGCCACTTGATGCGATGGTATAAGAGATTCGTTTTGGGCGTCACTTCTCCATCAGTTTTCCTGAAAGTGAATCGTAGGCTGAGGGAAGTACCTTATGGAGGATTCTCCGGTCTAAAAATTTTCACCGACGACACTCTCATTAATGAGAGAGCCGGTCCGGATGTTTACTTTCTTGAACCTGACATTCGATTGAAGTACTCACTTGCAAGGCACACTGCTATCTTCCATCCTGAAGTCTTCGAAAGGACTCTGAGTGGCCGTCGGATAACATTAAGTTACTAGAGGACTGCTGTATATCTACAACAAAGTGACTTCTGGTCACATTAGGAACATGGGGAGGTGACCTTCTAGCCAGGTCTGGCTTTGGTTCTCCGTTCCTTCCTGTCGTAGGCGTTACCGCCTCGGTTATTATGTCACTCATCAAAGCGGATGTTCATATGAAGCATCAGCAGAGATGGGCGAACCTGAACATTTGCAGGTGCACAAAAGTTTTTCTTGATGGGTCCAATAGGGATTTCTCTGATTTTCTCTTAGGACTCGAAAGAAACAATGTAGAACTGTGGCTGGCATCATCACAGGCCACAGCTCGCTTCACGCTCATCTAACAAAGATGGAAATTGTTGACAGCTCTGAATGTCTGGCTTGTCTGGAAGGAGAGCTTGAGACAACCGAAAATTTTTTGTGCTTGTCCACTCTTTGCCTAGAGCATGCTGGATGCGCTTGGGTCCTGCCCTCTTATCAGTGGATGAGCTAAAAAACTTACTACATCAAGACCTTTGAAAAAAAAAATAAATAAAATAAAAATATCCGCGCTAAGTTTTTATTTAAAACTACTTAAAAATAATTAAAAATGAAAACTAACTTGGATTTGACGAACTTTATTTTAGAAAAACTGATTTCTATAAAGCGTGAATAAAGACTGCCAATTCTAACTCCATCAAAAATATAATTTTGTTACTTTAAGTTGATAACAAGAATGCTAACTAATTCCCTGGGAAGGTATTGCGATTCGTTTTATGGTGTCATAATGCATCTGGGATGGATAATTATGGTTTTTCTGATCACGTTGGAGTAGTGGTGTACGTAACTCGTGCCACTTTTCCTAAAAAAAGAAATTGACGCGAAATAAAAAAAAAAAACTGGAGTTCTGGTTCCGAATTTTCGTTTTAAAAAACTTGTATAAAATAGAATAATTTAATTTACTAAAACGCCTTTCACTACAATAAGTTTATAATTATTATTTCGATTTGAGCGACCTATAAACATAAATGAATTTCACTGAAATTTTGTATAGAAATCTTAAAATTACATTAGCTAAAAAATTCTGAATGAGCATTTTGAGATTTTAACACTTGTTTTTTGGGCAACCACCTTAATGTATACATATAGGTAGATACATATATATATGTATATATTTTATTATATTTAATGTGCCTATAAAAATACAACAATTCGAGAAATAAATGATGTATTACAAAAAAAAAACAAAAAAAAACATGCAACTTTTATAATTATGCCATATTTGTCGATTGGTTCAAATTATTGTATTAAGTAATTGGTATACTATATATGCATATATTAGGATATGTACATACATGTACATGTAAAGAGAAAAAAAAAATTATGTAAATTAATTGCAACAAAAATTTTAGACGAAAACAATTTGTTTTTTTACAGATCCTCAGTTTCTTCAGCAATATAATGTAATAATTTTTTTATGATTTCTTATAAAAACATTTTAATCAAAATAAGTAGAAAATAGTTCAATTACAAGAACAAATCGATAAAATTGTTGTGAAGAATTGCAAAAAAAAATTTTTTATGATTGCAAAGTAATTATCCTTATCTTTTGTTATTGGAACTGGAAACTAATTTATATAGATGTATACATACATACATATATATATAAAAACATGAAAAACTAAATTTAGTAGTGAATGTAACTGAAATAAACTATAAAATATAAATGTATATTTTACAAAATGCAAGCAACAAAGGAAAACAAAAACTATTTCCAGTTGGTTGTCTACGATTCGTCCCAAAAAAAAAAAAAAAACATAAATAAATACCTAAAATTAAAAAAAAAGTGAATAGACATTTATATACATAATATTGATTGTAATAGAGTCCAAAAGAAATGTCTTATTTATGTATCCACGCGGATATGAAGTAAGCCTAAGTAGGTATGTATATGTAGATATATAGTAAGAATGGATACATTTGAGTATAAAACAAAAAATGTACGAGCAAGTTATAATAATGCCAATAAACATTAAAAAGAAAATGTAATTCATAATTCAAAGTAAAACATAAAATGAATCCAACGAAATAATATTATTTTCTGTGAAAACAAAACATTTTTTATGTTAATGTCGTCAGTGCAAGTAAAAAAAAAGTAACTTCGAAGAGAGAGAGAGAGCAGCGCAAACGCAACTTCTGCTGGAAACGGAATGAATCAATCTCCTTTCGATAGAGAAAGGTTTTTCGAATGTGATGCGGATGATGTGAATGGATGATGTTTTATATAATAGATTTTATTACAATTTATTATTATTATAATTAGCTATTATTATTATTATATTAAAATATTTTGTTTGTTACAAATTTTTGATAATCACATTAGATTTTTAAATAAAATGTAGGACAGATAAACAGTATCTACTCTATAATGGAATACACACATTTATTATGATAAAAAGAAAAAAGAAAAACAAAACCAAAAACACACATGAAGAAGCAGTATAACAACTTTTTGGCTTCGAGTATAATATTATTATTATATATATTATATATAATCAAGTAACAAAAACTACAACAACAAAATATATATGTAATCATAATATTGAAGAATAAAATAATTTTTTAAATCTATTTCTACCTAGAGAGTACAAATCAACTCAACAATTTGAAAAACTGATAGGAAAAATAAATAATATAAATTATAATAAAATTTTGTTGTTATTTAATTATTATTTTTATTTTTTTTTACCTGAAATCATTAGCTAAAATCAAGATAAGAATAATTTCTAGTAAATACGAAGACTTGCTTGCTTGTTTTTTAAAAGCACAAAGGAAGTTAACTTGAACCTAAATGTAGGTAATTTGTATAAAGTGTATTTAATACTTATTAAATCCGGCATTATGTGTACATGCCATTGACTTTTAACAATGAACTGAGCGATTTACTATTTCATGTGGCACAAAAAATACTGTGTTTCTTTATATGAAAGTTTGAACACCCTTTAAAACATTTACTACATAAAAAAACATGTAAAACTGAACCAATTAGATGAAATTATACACCCGAAATTCGAATTAGATTAAAAAAATATCCTTCTTGTGTTCAAGTGATATTTTAATCGCTTATAAAGAATTAAACTCATTCCGACTTTAATTTTCATAAAGGTTATTTTTACCTGAATCCTGTGTATGGGCAAGAGAGGTGGAGCATGGTAAACACTATCTCTACCTTATTCTTTCTGCGGTGATTGCATCTGTAGCCAACATGAAAACATCAATTGGCATAAGAAAACGTTCAGTAAGCGATATTTTCTGTTGGTAGTTCCAACTCGACATAGCGCGAAAGAGAAAACTATAAAATCTTATGTCATTCTTTCCTATAGGAAAATGACAATACGCTCATTCCATTGTTATAAGGAAGTGCGCTCACATAATAGCGGTGATGTCCATTGATCACGTTTTCTAACAGAAGTGTTACTTTTCTTGCAGTGATACCGTGAAATCGTTCCATTGACGTGTATTGTTAGAAAAAGTGTGCGTCAATATGATCCTGGTGTTAAGGCCGCTACGCACGCTCAAGCTCAAGAAGCAAATCTTGCGACTTCTGCATGACCCAGCCGTTTGATTTGCATGAGCATGTGTAGCGAATGTTGGAACTTAAGTTCAGAAGTATGAGTGAAATCGCCGGAAACTATTGCGTACAAAATCAAGACTTATTACTTTGTTATAGAATTGAACTAGACAAAATCGGATAGTAACGTTTGCCTCCACTCTCAATAAATTTTATTCAAACTTTAATTCATTTCTATAGCAAAGTCGTCAGGTTTGCTTGCATACAAACGATTTCATTCATGGGAAATTTCAATCTGAACTCAAGACCGGACTTGCGCTATACACGCTCATGCAAATCATACGATTGGGACGTGCGTGGCCCAGTCGTATGATTTGCTTTAACGTGTGTAGCGGCCTTTACACTCTATAATTCGGCGGTGGTACACTGAAAAACGCACACATCTATATGAGAAAAGTAATTGCCCTACTAGTAGACATGATTTCATATTTTTTCGTTGAGTTCACCATGACCCGTAATGATGAGATCTGTTCTGGACCAGGAACTGAACTCATTATATACTTTTCTTTAACATAATGAGCTTTTCCATGATCACTCGATGAGCAGTTCCATTCCTACCACTAATACATATCACCAGTCAATTCATGATGAAACAATGAAAATGCTCACTGCTTTGAATTGCACATATTTTCGTTTCTGATTATCTGTGATGGCTCTGCGATAGAGAGAGTACTTTCCAAAATTTTAAACTTTCCCCAGGGAACTTGTCGTAAAAAAAATAGCACCTATTTCTATTCTTTGTCTCACAAGGGATTAGGAGAGCTGATGAAAGCAATGCACTTCACAGTGTATACAACTTTTTGTAAATGAATGCGATTTTCAACAACACGTCATAATTAAAAACTTAACTGTTTTTTTAATCAATACAACACACCATTCATCATAATTTCGTGCGCACATGAATTTTGAATATGAAAACGCTCGTGGTATGCTCATCGAAAGGCTCATCAGAAAACTTCAAAAGCAGAGAAATTTATACATTATGTGCAATTTTTAGATGCAATAGTGCTAGTTTAATAGGTTTGAAACCCCCCCTTCCACGGAGTGGGAAACTGATGAGCATTTTCTACTATGGTTCTGAATGTCATGAAACATCACCACATATCCATTAGTAAATTATTACTCCAGCAAATCCATCCGCCAATTACGATAAAATCTTCCAAATTATAATTTTCCATTTTTACGTTGTTTTTCCCATAAAACTTCAATATGGAAAAATCATATTCAAGTTTTAAAAGTTGTTCCATTGCTCAACGTACACTTTTCTTGAAATATCATTAGAAATTGGAATTAACCTTAAATATGAATTCAATTTGAATTTATTTGACCGATTTTTGTCATGGAATAACTTAAAATTTTAAACCTTTACATAAAAATCTGATTCAATTTAATTTACACAATCGCTTGATAGATTTTCTTGTGAAAAAGCTCTAAATTTTTAATTTTATTCCACAGCAAATCTATCGATAAAATTTAAATATGCTATTCGATGCGTTTAGAATGAACGAGGGGAAATTAAATGTGAATGAAACTTTTATCCCTACCCTACGCCCCAAGACAATTTCCATTCCCTTTAAAAATTGTGGTTTGCAAAAACTTACATCCACCACAGATAATCACGGAGCTTGGACTAGAAGATATCGAAAATACTCCGAATTTTTCTTTTTGCAATTGCCATAATTGCCAGATGTGTCAATCTGCTGATAGAATTTCTATATAGTTCCTTGAGACATAGTATATCTATATGGAGTAACTCTTTATACCAAGCACCGGCGTAAGTTAATGTATGCCGGTGGCTCTAATTGGGGCTAAACGAAATAATAAAAGAAGAAGAAGACATTGTTATTTTATTTAAACGTGGTCGCCAGTCGGTCAGTCTGCTTGAAGTGATTTTTTTTTTGTCACGAGAAATAATATTATATTCCTGAAAAGTGTTCTTAATTTAAAGTTTTAATTGATAAATACCTTGCAGTGTCAACGTTTTTGTAAATGTTATTCAAATACTTTGGATATTTTGTCCGATAGTTTAGATTTCTGAAATAAAAGAATCAAAGAGCAACAAAGAAGACAATGGGAAAAAGGCGATCTTCCAAGATGTTTACTTTGGTAAGTAGATGAATAATATTATAATGGTCAGCAATAAATATTTTATAATTTTGGTATTGTAGGTAGTATAATAATGTATTGTTAAGTGAATCTTAAATAAACAAATATTTTTATCACAGTGCAGTTTAAACTGAATTGTTTAATATATAATTTGTGGGTGTGTGTGTATATATGTAAGAAATTTTCGAATGTAGTGACATTTTAAGGCGGCTTTGCAAGATGTGTTATGAAAAAAATGAAAAACGTTGAGTTTGAATAGATATTACAGCTTGAGAAATGGAAGCCATTTGTGCAAAGATGATGAGTGAGTAGTAGTAAAATAGAAATTAGGGGAATAAGAAGTTAAAAACAAAAAACTTAGAATAAGATTACAGTTAAGGAAAATTTTTTCGTAGTTATAATTTTATCTTAGCTCAAAACTATAACTGTAATCATCTTATTCTAAGTTTTTGGGTTGATTTATGGTAAAATATTTATCAATAGCCTAGGTACCCCAACGCACGGTTTGCATAACATTCCTATATAAACCCAGCGCTAATTAGAAAAACACTGCGACTCTAGTTAAAACTTAAGAAATACTCATAAGCGTAGAGTATTCTTAGTGAAACAGGCTCAGGTCATAAGTAGTAGAAAGAATTTGGAAGACATATTATTACTATGATGCTAAAGCAAAATATTAAAAGAATAAAGCTATTCCACGAAGGAAGTGAGACATTAAGATTAGAGATCAAAATTACAGGATTAAGCGGGGCGAGTGGAGTTTGCACTGCAACAATTCATTAGTCTTTGTTTCCAAGAGAATGCGGCGGCAAAACCGCGCGTGAGAAATACGTTTGTTCTGATCACGGCGCAATTACGCTTAGTGTGGTTTCCTACAATTGCGTTTGTAAAAATTCTCCCTAAGTGTTCTTTCCTACAAATCGCAATTGCGCCGCCGCATTTTCTTAGAAACCAAGGTTTTTTGCACCGCTTTCTTTATAGTTCATCCAAACAATCCTACACTTCTTAGAAAGAGCAGTATTTTTTTGGGTGAAGTTTCTTCGTAGTCGGCAGGCTTTAAGAAGTATGAGCCAAAATCCCGGCATCTAAAAATCTGCAATGGCCTCGCATTCTCACAAGATGTGCTCTGATGTTTCATCCTCTTCGAGACACAAGCTACATACATACATCAGTGGGTGATATACCTACCCGATGCATGTGTTTGTTTAGTTTGCAGCGTCCAGTTAGGACTCCTGCTATGATCCTGAGTTAATTCCTAGACAGCCCAGACTCTTCTTTGGAGAAGGTCCTTAAATGAATCTTTTGGCTTGTCTTGAACCTATTATTGAATTTCATCCGATTTTCGATCCAGTTTTGAATGATTAGTTTTAAGGTGTTGTAAGAAATATCGCAGAATGGTTCCGGTCCTATGAGGGGCATGAAGTGATATGCAGATACGTCAGTAGTGAGTTAGTTCAGTATTATTTTATAAGTAAGCAATGAATTTATTTTGTATTAATTAATAATTTACTAATAATACTTACACATATACATTCCCAGTGGAAAATGGAATCCTACCATCATTCAAACCAGATGCCTTCTTTGTACGATATGATTCATCTCTCTATATTGAACACTATAGGACATTCGTGTAGGTATGTCTTAGGGAGGAAGCAATTCAAGCTTTTCGTGCGCTTTTTCCTTGCTTCTTTGGAAGGAAAACAGATGCCAAATAATTCCACTTTGGCATAAATGAATTATTTAGAAAGTTCTTCTTTCGTTTTATTTCTTATGTAGTTACACTTCAGTAAAAATCACAACAATTTAACACATAAATTTACTCTGTGCAAGCGAAAATACATCTGCTTTCACTTGGGTTTCACAAACGAAACAAAAATGAGTTTAAAAACATACATTGCACCTTCCAACCAACAAGCTTCTTCCGGGATCAACCTGGAATGGATCAAAAATAGTTTAGCCTTTTAATCTTCTTGCACTAAGTTTTAGTATTTCCACAAGCCTTCACATGAAAAGCCGGACCAGATTTCAGGCTGGGTTGAAGCTCAAGTATCGCAGAGTATTGCATGGATACATGATACTGCCGGCGTTGAAGAAATAATCACAGTATAATAAGATCTTTAAATAATCAACACTGTATAGGCGGTTGCGAATTAACTTGAGGGTACAGTGAGTGAGCATGCTAAGTGAAAATGCAGACAACTGGATCCTACAGAAGAGTGTGCCTAAAAGTTTTATGATATGAGACGAACGCGTACCTATGGCTTACAGAATAGCTTGCATCTTAGATGGATTCGAAGTGAGACCATTCTTTAAACAACACTAGTAGATTGAGTTACATAATAAGGCCATGTGGATATTGGCGTTAGGCGCAGGTGATTAGCTCTGTAGGCCCTCAGCATACATGATAATATCATGTTGAAAACAGCTGTAGTGACATCAGTGATGTATAGGGAGAAAAGGAGGGGATTAGCATAGCTCCTTGGGAAACACTAGATTTGACAGATCTCGAATGAGACTTAATAGCTATGTAGCAGATGCGGCCGGCTGAAGCAGAGATCATTAATAATGAGCGAGATGATTACGACATACTGTATTGAGTCAAATTCTTTGCTATGATCAAGTAGAACGTGTATGTTATTAATGATTCTTATGAAAATAAATCACATTTAGTAAGACATTTATTTTTAAATTACATATCTTAACAAGCTGCTTTGAGATACATAAGTAAAATGAAAGCAAAACTAATTAAGGCAATCGTATGAGAATAAGGACTACTAAGAATGTCTAGATTGAATACTGCTTGAAGTGCTGAGTTTGTAATCTGGGGAACATTATTCTGGTCCCATTATATCTGCTGCAAGTGATTATCTCACAATTATTTTCTGAAACCATTATAAGCCAAGTTTTGTAAATAAAGTGAAGTACTCTGGCCTCATATATCTTAGGATTGAATAGGTAGATGTTTCTGCCATAGTTAGGCATGTCAGCGTAGAAAGAAGAAGAGCTGACACCGGTTTGTCTCAAATTGTTTCTAGAAGAACTCGTGATTTCGTATAGAATGATCTATCATAAAATAGCGACACTTTGGAGCAAATTAGATTGATGTGAGAATGGAATGACATTTCTGAATACATCAGCAATTCGAAATTCTTTATGTAATTAGAGTTAGATTAGAGTCACTGTGTGAGGATGGTTGTTGGGAATAGGGGGAGGGTCATGTACTGTTCCAGCCGACACTCTGGGCAGTCTAATATGCAACATCCAGAAACCGTAAATAAGGGAAGTTATCAGAGAGCATTACATATTTAGGGAAGTTATCAGATTATTACAGTCTCCTTATTAAAGGTAGCAACATAAAAATCTGAAGTAGAGATGGAAACTGAAATTACAGATTTCTTTCGAGATGAATGCATAGCCGATGAGATTTAAAAGTAAGTGCGAAGTTTTATAATTATATGGAGCTGATTCGAATACGTGCTTTTTAAAACTGAAGGAGAAATAAGCTTCATTGTTGCCCTAATCAAAGAAGGATTGGATATCTGCTATACAAATGAGGTCAGAACAGCATATTCTGGTGAGTATTTGTGCAGAAAACCTGGCTGAGACTTAATAGATGTGTAGTCTCACGGTCGACTGACGCCTTAACTATTCTGTCGTATTCCTTTGAAACAGTTCTACACCAGTTGAATGTAGATCTATGGGCTTTTGTTGTTTTATTACAAAACCAGCAACACGTAAAACTACACTGTAACGGGTCAATGGAATTTGACATTAGAAATTTACGAAATTAACCATGGTCCTTTTTCTTTGGAAGTGTGTAATAGTTAGAAATTTCCTCTATTTATACCCTAGATGAAATCAATAGGTTATACTAAACTTGTCATTCCGTTTGTAATGCACAGAAATAATGATGGTTATTTTGATTTTTGTATATCTGTCTGTTTGTCCTCACGGTAACTTGACAAGGCCTTCACTTAGAGAGGTGAAATTTTACATACTGGCTTTATTAGAAAAAAGTAAATTTTGGTTTGAAAATTGGACAAATCCGGTAACTCCTTCGTAGGGTTGCCATACAAAAATCTCATGTTTTACTATATATTTGAACATTGCCTCAGAACGTTTACAGATAGAGAGCTGATATTTGGTACATGCTGTTTTCATAACAATAGTAAATGAAATTTCAAGAATGGACTTAATCGGGCAACCCGCTCTTGGTGTTTCCATATACAAATTTAGGTTTTTTACGTATATCGTGAAAACGATCACTCTTAGACGTTTTTATTGTACCGAAAAGTTCTTTAGAATATGAAATCCTTTGTTTTATGTCCTAGAAATATAAGCGAAAAACCACTTCAAAAATCAAACTTGCACAGATGGATCACCGTATGAAATTAATACTATGCTTTCTTATCTGTGAATAGTTACGAATGGTGGAAAAATTAATTCTTTTGCCCGGAACCCTTTTGCTTTATATTCTTTTTTCTCTCTTTCGCTTCATTGCATCGTCTTAATTTCATTTGTATTTTTTATAATGAAGGTTGGGGATGCTATTTTAACTATCAGCAACCCATTGATTTTTTTAGACTGAGAAAAACATTTGAACCAAGATCAATGTAATTCAACGCCATACTCTCAATACAATTTTCAATATTCTAGACAGACAGAATTAAATATTTTGTGGAAAGTTCTATTTCGATTACGGGAGTTACAGTATCAGCTGGTATCGGCTCTGTTATCTAAGATTTGAAATATGAATGATTCTCTGCGGTGGTCTTGCTTGGAACTCATTGGAGATGATTTGCAAAGCAGAATATTCCAATTTGACTGTTTAACAGTTTGCTATTTTTACCATAAAAACTATTAGGGAAGTATGTGAGAAGTATTACAATGTTCGGCAGCATCTAAATTTCAAGAAGCCATCTCTTTCACAATTTCTGGAAAAAATGCATGCAATCATAAAGTAAATTCAGCTGTACTTTATAGATTTAGTTTAGGGTATAAAGGCTCATTAACATCTACAGACACGTTATTGGATAAGATTCTCGCGGAGAATACTTTGTCTGTAACGTGTCTGTCCATGCCTCCCAGCTCAGTGTGAATGTATTTTCGACACAGTGCAGACATTTGCTGTGAGATGGACAACGAAAAGGTAATAGAATTTGTGAGGGAGTTTTATCCCATTCTATATAATTTAAACGATAGGAGATATAGTGATACCCAAAAAAAGGATGCAGCGTGGAAGGAAATAGCAAAAAAATTGAAAGTGACTGGTAAGTACTTTAATTGATAATTACACTTGATCACATTCTTGTTGCATCCATCGTTTTATATGTTCAAGAAGGCATTTTTTCTGATTCTCCGGTATATAGCAAAAGCTAAAAAATTTGTTATTTGTTATTTCATCATACAACCCATTTCATTTTGGGTGACAAGTTTCAATAACAAATAAATATTTTTTAGCTTTTGCTATATACCGGAGAATCAAAAAAAAAAAAAAAATTAAATAAATGCCTTCTTGAGCAAATATAAGTTTGCCCCGGTAAAAAATCTTAAAGAGTAATCTCTAGCGATTCTTTTACGAAAACAAATAAAAAACGAGCGTCTTAAAGTGATCCTTAACAAAATTATTGGAGTTACTAACGGAATATTTCTTACTGATTTTCGTGTCTGCGTGTCTGTCATTGTGAATACTTGCTAAAATGCTGTGTCTGACACGAGACGTGTCTGCAGGCATGAATGTGCCTTTATACGTATCAGCTGCATTTTTTATACTGAGCTTGTTCTTTGGAAATTTCAAATTGATTTGGACAATGATTTTTCATATGGAGATAAAAATTACCAAATTGCAATGATTTAAATTTTGACAAAATTGAAAAAACAAAAAATGTGGCTCAATTTTTAAATATGTGTGTGATAACCCTAGAAAAACAATGAAACTTTTGAAAAGTTCACTATAAAAAGCTTTGCTTTTCGTCTAAAGGGAAGAGGAATCAACAAGTTGGCATATCTATATATTATATAAAATCAAATCAGTTATTTTACGTAATTGTTCTCATTTTTACAACTTAAAATAATATTTTTTTTCGCAAGTTTATCATACAAAATATCTTAAAATCAAGTCATATAGTTTCCATAGTCAGATGTACCGCTGAATTCGTTAGGTTACCACTAGCTTATGAAGAGTCCTCACTAGCAACCAATTCAAAAAGGAGCTTACTCAATTGCATTCGGAATCGCAAGTTCTTGGTAACTGTCATATCTCGCATATGTGGCAACATACTCATTAAAAAGTGGAAATTATCATCTCTGTTCAATGCTTGCTCGTCTTTCAGTATAGCTAATTTCTCTTTCTCGATTTCCAAAAATTTACATTCTTCGTCCCGAAGCTTTCTTTTTAACACCGCCTTATGTCTAGAATTAGTTGCAGGAGTCCTAGAGCTGTCTTCTGAATCCACATAATTGGTACTGAATTCAAAATATTTTTGAGATTCTTCTAGCAACCTTGATGCAATAGGATATTCGGAGTCCTTTTCGAGATATTTGTCATGTTGGCTACCTTCGTCCGTCTGAATTTTTAAAGACTCGTTTAATATACCAGTTGGTGGCTTACTGGGTGTAACAAAATCTCGGAGAAAGTCCAAATCGTGGAAATGACACCATTTACTTGTGTAACCCATAGTTCTATTAATTTTGCTTAGCTCTGAACGATAATTATCACGTAAACATTTCCATTTCCTTTTAACTGCTTCAACTGAAAATACAAAAAAATGTTTCTTTTAATTTTTTGCAAATATAAAACTGTAAACGTATGTGCATGCAGAGTTGAATCTTTGAATCATGTTGCATATCAAATTAAAGTTCTCACCGAGTACTATCGGGTGGTGTACTTTTTTCCCGATTCAGAAAACTTACTCAGGACAATTTTGCAGCCGGAAAACCCATTCTCATGCAATTGGGTCACATACATACATACACCCCAGGTACTACATTTCGCATATATTTTTACAGTTCTTTCTTTCATGGCCATTAGGGCTCTGTTTTGAACATTTTTCTCATAGCAAGTCATTTTCCACGACGCGTCGATTCCGCGCAATCACGAGAAGTAGAAAAGTCCACTTTTTCACCGAAGAAAGTTGCTCAAGCTACATGCGATCGCCAAAGCCTTTCCCCGCATAATTGAAATAAACGTAGTTAATAAAATATGTTCAAAGTATCATAATGCATAATTTAAGACATCTCTTATGTCTGGAGGTGTCAGGCCTAAAGTTGTATGAAAAGTGGGTATTCCCATTTCGACTCACAGGTTGAAAATTGGTTTCATTCTGCGGTCAGGTATGACACATATGCTGATATCACTGATGAAGAAAATGCTGTGCTAAGAGATTATTTCTTTAGCTTCAATGTTATGGCGGGTCACTTTCTAGATTGAAAAGATGTACCTACAAAATATTGTCATGGTCAGAGCTAGAATACCTGAAGAAAATATAAGATCGATTTATTTATATAGTAGGAAGACATCATTAGCATGGAGATAGATATGTAGATAAATATAGGACTTGTGTGTAATAATCATCCTACCATTTCCTATTTTCTGCGTAAAGCTGCGTAGTAGACTAAGTGTTTAATAATAATACAGTTGGTGTTTATATGGTCGCGAAAAAAACTCATGAAAGCTTACCTGTCCATCGTTGTGCATCGCAAGGCGAGCTCGGTAGTTTGATTCGCAATAAAACGATTGTGTGGTGTGTGGGTGTGTTTATCAAGAGAACAAAGTGAGTGCAAAGAAAAGTATGACATATAGTTACTAGTTTATCTCTTTTGCTTCGCGGCTAATTCTTAACCCAATCCCCGAACCGAAGGAGCAAACTCTTGCTTTTATTGTCAGAGTCATGACTCTCATATCCCTCATGACCCCGGAAGCTCCATTTATGTATGCTTGTATTCTTGTTTGATGCTTCATGTTTCAGGAGTTCCGGTGCCTCTGTTTTTTGTTAGGAGCATTAGTGTTCTAGAATACAAATGCCATCAAAAATGTCTATTTACTTCGGTAAACGAATTTTTTCTTAGAATGTACGACAATTGTAAGAATAATTTATTATTACTTTTTATGTTAAGCTATTAACTTTTTCTTTATGCGGAAAGGGCATTTTAGGGTTCCATACCCAAAGGGTAACAACGGGAACCCTATTACTAAGACTTCGCTGTCCGTCCGTCACCAGATTGTGTCTCATGAACCGTAATAGATAGACAGTTGAAATTTTCACAGAGTGTGTATTTCTATTGCTGCTATAACAACAAATAATAACAATAAAATTAAATTAAAAATTAAATGTGGACCCCATACAAGAATCGTAATTTATCTCATTCTTATTATTATCTGTCTGTCACCGGGCTGTAGACCGGGTAGACAGATGAAATTTTCACAGATAAAAAGTAAATAGTGTTAAATTTTGTAGGATGGTATGGAACCCTTTGTGCGCGTGTAACGGATTTTCCAATAAGAGGTGTTATTTTGATATTCAAAGAAAAATGACATTTTTTGAGATAAATGATCGGATCTTTATTTCATTATAAAGAGGAAGGTATGCCGTTAATAATGGAAAATAACCATTTTTATAGTGAATTTTAATAATTTCAATGCGTTGTTGAATCGTGTATCGTTCCATTTTTATTAATGGCGTAGTTTCTACTTGTCAAATGTCAAAAAATGACAGCTCCAAAAGTGACATCTACCGAAATAGCGGGCTAATTAAAATAACACCTCTTATTGGAAAACCCTTTATATGAAAACATCGACGAGTTCTCAGGCAGTGTTCAAATATATAGTAAAAAGTGAAATTTTTGTATGGCAACCCTACGAAGGTGATGCCCGATTGGTCTCATTTGCGATCTTAAATTTACTTTTTTTTTTTTTTTTGTAAAACACCCGGATGCAAAATTTCAGTTGTCTAAGTCAACACGTTCTCCAATTATCGCGAGGATGGACGGACATGCAAAAATCAAAATAACTTTCTACTTTACGCGTGGGTGTTTAACTGATTTTTATATAGCATTATTTCTGTGCGTTACAAACGGAATGAGAAACTTAGTATACCTTATGATTTCATCTAGGGTATAAAAATGGTATAACCTTTTCCTGAAATGCAATCCAGATATTGCATAGCGAATTCTCGAAGGTCTAACTGAAGCCAGACATACGTTTTCTGAAGAGGTTATTCGAAAATTGTCTGATGAGCTGAAAAATTATATAAAGGAAATGAATACATGAAACATATTTGAAGAAACAGTTGTTTTTCTCTTACGTACCACAACCTAGGGATGTAGTCAATAGTCATACCAGAAGACTGGTTTTAGTTCGTGCTGAGTCTCCCTGGATGAGAATATATCGTAAATGGGGTAAATACATTGTTAATTAATGAAAAAATTCAAAAACACGTGATCATTTTTGTTGAAGGCCACCAGTCCCATTTAAAATGGGCGACAAACTAGTTTTTCAGCGTAAATGGGTAAAATTTCCACTTCCTCCCAGCACAACACATTTGCTACAACCAGCAGAGTTTAATGTTTTTAATTAATGCGCCATCAAAAGAAAATGGAGTGGTTGTGTGATGATCTTGTTTTAAATAGATGAACTACCTTTGGACACAAACAAGAAATACCCAGATATCGACGGTAGTATTTACTAAGAAAGCGATGTGTGGAAGAGTTCATAGCAAACCTTAATAACTCACTGATCTCGGCTAAAATATCATGGGTACGAACCAAAAATGTTTTTCAATATAGGCAAAAATTCATTTCTTTCATAGATTTTAGATCGACTATATTTCTTCAGAATTTGTGTGCATTATTGGTGGCTGAAGACGATTCGAATAAGTTGTGTCTGGACAGTCCTGGCTTCGTGGAAGGTGGATTGATTTGGTTGCTTGGGCTTGTTAGCTAAAAATTTTTATGAGCGTAGACCTAGGTACATCAGCGCGGATTTTTGTCACAGGCCTTTATAAATTGATTTCAATGTAGAAAGAATTGATTTATTTCTTAGATTTGAAATCGACCATATTTCTTCAGAATTCGTGTGCATTAGTGGTGGCTGTAGGCAAATTCGAACAAATTCCGGCTGTCCCCTTGATGGATTTTTTGTTTAAGAAGGGGAGGGGAGGGGGAGTAAATATATTATTGTTTTCAATACTTGCACTATATACAATACAACCAACTTTTTGCTCTTAGCTTGAATCCCGATATTTATTTTCATATTTCACGACTAGTCAGGCAAGTGTTGGTAGATTAAGGAATTTATTCCATATTATGGGAATTTTCACCCCAAAAAAATCGTGAGAAAAATATTGTCTTAAATTTTACACAAAAAATTGAATTTTTCTGTATAATTAACACAACATGAGCAAGGAATATTACTAAAATATAAAAAATCGAGACAATATAGTTACATATTTCTTGAAATAGCACGTTCAAAAGTATGAAATTAAAATTTCAAGCACTTCTTAAATAAAAGCTTTGAGGACTTGAATGGCTATAAGCGACGAGACCAGAAAACAGCGATTCTGAAAGAAGTACAATTTAAGCGCTTTCGAGGTAGGAATTTGGAACTCTATCCAGAAAAATTAAGACTTAACTAGGTACAATAGAAGTATACGTAAGTATATTTACTTACGCAAAGCGAACGCGCCCTTTAATTTAACAGGCGTACAATAATTAACTTTAACTCTTGTGACGGGAACTTTCGTTAAGTTTAAATATCCAACAATTAAATTATCACTAAATGATTAAAAGTGCAATGTAAAAATTAAAATGTAATAAAAATGATACTGCGAATTAATAGAAAACACAAATCTTCGATTAAATCAACTTCCATTTGTTAATTTTTTCACTTTTACCAGTTTTTAAAATTGAACAAATAAAATGTCATTAGGGCACTGCGAATTAATAGAAGGCACAAATCTTTTTTCACTTTTACCACTTTTTAAAATTGAAAACATTAAATATCAAGATAACAGAATGTGATATACATATATTTAGGCTAAAAATATCAATTTTTCGTAAGTAAACCTCAATCTCGTTTAATTTCGTAAAGTTTTTTACTTCTATTGTAGTTCAGCCTTTAGTAAGTAACTCAAGAGCTTCTATAGCCGTCACTTGGAAGTTCTATAGTAGATTAGTCTACTGAAGCGCTTCTTCGGAAGCATGCACCGCATACTCATGTCTTTGCCTCATAGTGATGCTTACGGTTGCAAGCGCCTTTCTACTGTTCTCGGGAAGCAGTCTTGATGGTCTCCTATGAGATTAAGGAAGAAGCACTGCGATGATTATTCAAAATAAAACTTTTCAAAAGACATCTTCAAAAATCTTCTTTGCCCATCATAGCACACCTCCTGGAGTGCTTCTTTAGAACAGTGAAATGCTTGGGATAGAGAAGGAAAGCACTGCGAGCTTCTAGGAAAGCGTTTCAGGACGTTGTTTAGAGCGCTCTTTTTCCCAAAGGGACTCTCCAGAATATGTTCTACATAATTAATATAATGAAATGAAGAATACGAATAACAGGAGCATACTTTTATAGAGGAAGAAGGCTTTCTCATGAGTGACCTTTTTGCTTAACTGTTAGATATGTAGTTTATTTGAAACTGTTATCAGTAAAAATGAATTTGTTTTGAAATATTACTCTAGTTATTCCTTCTAGTGTATTTCTATGGCTTTTCATCCCAGGAAAAAAATTTGGAAAATTGCATCATTATCTGTGGGAAAAGTGCCCAGAAATTCCCATTTTGGAGGGAATTTTCATCAAAACCACCTCCCAATACAGCCAGGCAGGGAGGCCGAAATTGCTGAGAGTTCTTGCAACTATTCGTTCTTTTGCTGTATTTAAGTCCATACATGCTGTCGTTCTTTGCATTCCACGAACTGAATTTATTAAAGTAAGTTGAAATTTCACTGTGCAATCGCATTTTATCATCGATTTGCATTAACTTGCTACTAATCGTTCTACTGGTATGCCGTACATTTTCCCTGCTTGCAATTTTAGTGCAATTTCAATGAAATTTTTACCTCAATAAGTACCTACCTACTTTATCATATTTAAAACATTTCTTATGTACGAAACAATAGCTGTGTTCATTTTTGTACCTTCCCAGCGGGAAATAAGTCAAGCACTTGTAAAGGGAAGCGCTTCCACACCATAGCCACAAAATAATTTTTCCGAAGCGCTCTCTTACCATAGCCGAAGGAATCTTTGTGGAAACAGATCTCTACTCTGAGTTTAGGCTTATTCGTTTTTTGTTGTGAACAGATGACTCATATGCATCTGAAAGCGCAGCAGAAGTTTCAATCTTTTCCGCTCTTACCAAAGGCAAAAGAAGCTTTGCGGAGCCAGATCTCCTTTCTGTGTTTAGGGTTATTTATAACCTATCTTCTTTTTGTTGTGAAAAGATAACTCATATACATCCGAAAGCACAGCAGAATTTTCATTCTGTAGTAGATAGTCAGTTGAAGTGTACGGTTAATTG
The DNA here is from genome assembly GCA_963924295.1 of Dioctria rufipes. Classification (NCBI taxonomy): domain Eukaryota; kingdom Metazoa; phylum Arthropoda; class Insecta; order Diptera; family Asilidae; genus Dioctria; species Dioctria rufipes. Next base: position 24,380,334 of record OZ002745.1, on the reverse strand, counting down.
AAATTTAATTTAAAATAAAACGGAGCTCATTCAGAATAAAACTGAAATTATTAATAAATCCCTTATCTTGATTCCCTCTGTATTTGCTAAAAGCGTCCCAAGACTGCTACGGCTACCCTACAAGCGATTCAAGAATTCTACCCTGCAAGCGCTCCAAGAATACACCCTGCAAGCGCTCAAAGAGTTCCACCCTACAAGCACACCAAGAACGCTTCCCAAGAATCTAGAACTGCGCGCATGCTCATGGTAAAACGATATGAACAAGGATACAGTGGGGAAGCGCTGCAAGCTTCCAAAGAAGCGGTCTTGCATTCGTCTTTCAGCGCTTCCATTTCCGCTGGATTGTTCTAGAACTCCCAAATACTGGATAGAACAACGTGTTCTGTCGATTGAAACGAAATTTCGTACTGTTCGCTTCATTTAAATCGTTTGTATGAAAATGTAATGAAAATGTATGAGGCCTTCTTTTTGTATCTTTTGTTCTGCCCTGTTATGTGAACACAAAAGAACGCAGATAATATCTCTCGAATCCATGTTTTGTTTGTTAAAATTTGCAATTTTCTTAAATGCGGAAACCAAAAAAATGCAAAATCTACCTAATTAGGTTGTGGCAATTAGTGATAGCCGCAGGCGTTATTTCCCTAAATCTACGACTTGTACCCATGCAAAACCCTCGAGAATACTTCACAAGCCATGAAACAGACTCCCTCTCTACCACATGCGAGGCCCAACGGAGTCCTTACATTATAAAATATTTGCAATGTTCTTATGTAAAACGGACAAAAGTTTGAATTGAATAGCTACTGTGACCTAAACTACTATTCATACAGAAAAATGGAGTTCTTATAATCTTAAGGTTGCTTTCTTATCTTCCGAACCGTAATAAAACTTTCATACCTTTCCTAACAAAATTATTTAAAAAAATTAATCTTAACCAAATGACTACGATTCTTCAAACAAAAATTCTCAGCTGAGTAATCATTGTAATGTCGCTGTGCCGGGGATGCCGTGGGCTGATGATATCGAATGTAGCTATGCCTATAGATTCGGACAACCGGCTACACACATGCAATTATCACTCAGCTGAGAGGTATTGAGCGTAAAATAGTAAGGTTACTTTGTAATCAAAACTATTTTATTATTTTTTAAGTAAGGTATATAGGAAGTGTAGCCTTTGGGAAGGTAAGGAACCAAGCTTTAAGTTACTAGAAGACTATTTTCCTGTATGGCTAGTAGTTTAGGCTCTATAGCATATATAAAGTCAATGTTTGGCACTTTTCCATAAGTATCAATATAGAACATTTTAGAAAACTGACTCAAAACGCATACATATAGGTTTCTGTTTTATGGCTTGGGAAGTATTCTCGAGGGTTTTGACCCATGCCAATAAATTTCGACAAAGTGTGTAATTTTGTATGCTTATCCAACTTAACCCACCCACCCACCGCCCCTCACACCCAACTCATCTCGCAAGACGACAGCCAGAATTTGTTCGGATTGTCTACAGCCACTCATAATGTACACAAAATTCTGAAGAAATATGGACGATTTAAATTCTATGAAAGAAATGCATTTTTGGTTCGTACCCACGATATATTTAGCCGAGATCAGTGAGTTATTGAGGTTTGCTATGAGCTCTTCCATACATCACTTTCTTAGTACTACTGTCGATATCTGTATACTTTTTGTCTGTGCTTTGGATCTGAGACGTGATTCCCTTTGCCCCAAGCGCGAATATTGTCAAGATCGTAATTCAATTATCTAATCACTTGATACATGCGGCATTTCCTCTAGAATCCGTATGATTGTCAAAGGAATAAGCGAAATCATGGTACTGTGATCGCAAAGACTATCGATGGGATCATTTAGGCTGGGTGGTTGTCCTAAATTGGACAGCTCGGTGTATAATTCGCAAGATGGGGCGGGGCGTTAATATTTTTGAATAAATCACAAATTGATTAATGGAATATTTATTTAAACACCTAAGGCAAAAAAAATAACGTTTTCTAATTTTTAAATTTGTCCCCCAATTTTTATTGAAAATGATTTAAAAATGAAACATGGTTGCAGAATCATGTACCCTTATCATTTGTCTCGATATCTGGCTTTAAACTCTTTCGGATTGATTGTCCTTCACACAGAGATGGTGGGGTTACTATTTATTTAAAAGACACTTTTAGGGCTAAAATTGTGGATTCATCAGTGAATGGTGTGACACCGAATACCTAAGTATTGAGGTCGAGTTTGGCTCTAGTAAATGTATTTTCTGTGCGGTGTATCGGCCTCCTGGTATTTTTATTGAAGAACGTTCTAGCGTATTCTTGAACTCGTTGTCACGCATGTATGTATATGTAGTTGGGGGTGATCTAAATGTTAACATTCTATATCAAAATGCTATGACTGGTAACTTTTTATTCGCTATTCAATCCTTGCAACTAAATATTGTGAATGGTGTACCTATTTATTATAACTGCCCTAACCCGTCGCTTTTAGATCTCTTCTTAGTCACTGCTCCCGATAAAATCCTTTTCCGAAATCAGCTTAGCCCACCTAGTATGCTTGATCACGATATGCATTTCCTGACCTACAATCTCTCATCTACCATTAATACAAATGAGAAAGTTTTCTATTATAGTGATTTTAAGCATCTTAATATGATTGGTCTCCCTCCTTGATCACTGTATTTCGTTACTTTGGAATGACATTCTCGATCTTCCTTCGGCAGAGGCTCAACTTGGGAAATTATATGAACTGACTTGTTATTTTTTTAATAAATATGTACCACTTAAAATTAAACGTATCCGTGCAAGCAATTATGCTTGGTTCTCCCGAGAAATACGTTCTCTAATTGAGGAAAGAGAGTGTTTATACCGGCAATGTAAACGACTTAAAAGTGCATATCCTCACAATCTGTACAGACAAGGCCATAATAAGGTCAGTACTGTAATTAAGAAAGCTATGCAAGAGTTTTATTCCTCTAAATTTGATCCTAGCTTACCGTCCAAAATCTTATGGGACAACTTAAGGAGGGCATCTGTCTATAAAGATGAAGGTTCTAAAAAGTCCCTTCGACCCAGAGAAGCCAACCCGGTTCTTTACTAAGGGGTCTTGCTCAACTCCTTCTATCAGTGAGCAATCGACTACATCATTGCTTGACCAAAGTGTAAATTGCTTCCCGTTCTGCTGTATTGACCTTGCTGAACTATATCAGGCTGTATACTCTATTAAGTCAATGGCGATTGGTTTTGATGAATTTAATTCAAGGTAATATTCCATTACATTTCTTCTTACATTCTGCACATTATGAATACCTACCTGTTTAATGTCTTCTCATTTTCCGTATATTTGGAATATGGCTAAAGTTCTACCAATACCCAAAAAAAAACTTCTCTGATTGATTTGGCTGACTATCTTAGCTTTCTTGGTAAAGTCTTGGAAAAATTATGAAAACCCAGATTATGAAATATATAGCGGACAATAATCTCCTGACGAAAATTCAGTCTGGTTTTCGTGAAAAACACAGTTGCGGAACTGCTCTACTCAAGGTTTCGTCAGATTTGCGGTCGGCTATCAATAGGGGTGCTATAGGTATATTGCTCCTTTTCGATTTCTCTAAAGCAATTGACAGTGCTTTGCAAACAGGTCGCAACAGGTGATTGTTGATGGGTTTGCATCTTCGCTCTTGCCTTTACCCTGTGGTGTTCTCCAAGGGTCAATTTTAGGACCTCTCCTGTTTACCCGCTTTATTAATGATTTAGTGACGTTAACTTACATCTCTATTCTCTTGGACTCATTGAAGATTGTGTTAGTAGAATAAATAAAGACCTGGCTGAAATCTGCAAATGTTCTAGGGATAATCAGCTCCTCAATGCCAGTAAATGGCGATGTATAGCCTTATATCGTTCGGACCTTAATACTCATAATCTTCCTTCTCTTATCCTCAATAATATGAGACTATCATTTGTTGATTGTGTGTTAAATCTAAGAGTGAGATTCAACACCAGACTGAAATGCTGTGATCACATTAAGACCACGGTTGGTAAAATCTAAGATGGTTTAAGAAGATTGTGGCTATCCGCCAATTATCTGCCCTTGAATCTCAGGTTGAGATTGGTTAGGGTGTAGCTAATGCCCCGCCTTACCTATGGAAATCTAATCTTCCCTAAACTCGACTTCAATGATTGCATACGCTTCGTCTTCGGTCTACGAAGGTCTATCCATATCATCGCCTCTTGGCTGTTCCCTGGACACTTTCCTGAAGAGAAAGGCCCTCTTTTTTCTGCATAATCTCATTCATACCGGTACGCCTGAGTATCTTATAACAATATTCTATTTTTGCATTCCCCGAGAGGGTGTAACATCCTAATTCCACCTTTCTATACATCAATTTTTGAAGCATCTTACTTTGTCCAGATTGCTGGCCTTTGGAACTCACTTCCTACTAATTTACGTCACGTAGCTACTGTCAAGGAATTTAAAAAGCTCATTTGCAATTTCCCGGTTTGATGGCCATATCCTAATACCCTAGGCACACGACACGCTAGAATGATCATTGATCCAATTACGTAATTGATCGAATGATCATTGTTTGGTGAAGCAAGCACACGATATCTTGACGGTAATCCGATTTGACAGATGACAGTTCTCAATTTTGTAAATTAAAAACTCTAAATTGTGAAGTAATTTTTGGAAAATTGACTTGTGCCTTATATTAGATATATAATAAGAGAAATTTTTTTCAATAATTAGTTTTGAAAAATATTCAAATTTTACCTTGAAAAATGTATCAGCAAATTTCACAAATGACATTTGCCAGTGATGGCTGGAAAATTAGCTGATTTTTCCAATAACTTGCAGTTCTTCAGCACTGAAAACGCATTTATCGACAAAAGGAATGTCAAGTAATGCATAATTTCAAACGAATGAGCTTATGGAAGCATAATTGGTGCAATGACGAAACGAATGATCATTGCGCCAATGATACAATAACACACGAGCTATGCAATGATCATTGCTCTGCCAGTGATCATTGATATGTTCCGTGTGTCTAGGGTATAATGTACCTCATCCGGCTGTGTAGTTTTTTCTATTGAAGCTATTTTTATTGCTTTTCATGTTTTACTTTTTACTTTTACTTTTTTACTTATTAGTTTATTTAGTATTCTGCTCTTGTTTCTTTTCTTTACTTTTTACTTTCTCATTTTTTTATATTAGACTAGATTACTGTTAAGTTTTTTCATTTTCACCACAACTGTAATAGATTGTACTTAAATTACGAATCTTGTGTACAATTTCTGTAAATGAAATTGAATTGAAATTCAAATATTGTCATATCCTATTTCAATGCTTTGATGCTTTGATTCCACATCTGTTCCACTATTAAATTATGCCACGTAAACGGCTTTAAGTAAGTACAGGCATCAAAATTGTTGAAAGAAATTACGAGCAAAAGTCCAAAACGTTCAAGTAAATATAGAAAGTCGGAGAGAGAGGCGCATCTATCGCAACGTATGCGTATGTCAAGCGGAGATGTATTAGCAGTCATGGTGGATGGAAAGTTATTTCGGCATCAATCCCATATAATTAGAATGAGTGTCCCAAATAAATTTAAATCGTTTAAAGCCGTTCAAGCTGCAAAAAAATGCTATCCCAAACAAGAGGCTCTGTTTGACCATACTGTGGAGCGGCTACTCATAACACATAAATCTGTCATTGATTCACTCAAGGATGAAGCATAAAACGGAAAAGCAGAATAGACGATCAAATAAAGGATATACGGCATACTACTTGGTAGTAGAGATGTGTCGGTTCGGAACCATATAAGGAATGAACGGAAGGGTTCCATAATTAGTGGAGCTGTCTTTCACTCGTTCCTAATTTATGCAAAAATCACTTACTGATCTGAGCACGTTACACTTAGTCTTTATCTGATTCCATATTTTAATATTTTATAGAAGCTTGTTCAATTTTCTTTGTACACCAGATCATATAAGAAGCTGTAATATGCCTAGCAAGAAATTACAACTTCAATTGCTCTGTCTTACAATACATAAAAAGCAATGCACCATTTCATAAACAAACAGATACGGGTCAAGCATTTTTGATGGGTGCAAGATCCCTGAAGTGACGCAAAATCCAAGTCACAAGAATGTGCAACGCATTAATTTCGACCCATGCAAGTGCGGCCAGCGACATAAACAAAGCGCCGACATGGGTCATGCATTTGTAAGAAAGTAAGAATGCAAAGTCAGGCATATTGCTACTTTCACTGAAATCAATAAATGCGATATAAATTTAATGTCTATATAAGCAATTACGTATAGTAATATAAATTAGGAAATAATTATCGATTTAGCATAATTCAATGTGTTTTGTTCTACTACTATAGCCGACGATATTCTTATTTGGACTTCTGCTGTTTAGTTGCTCCTATACTAAATACCTGGAGTTAGAGCTTCAATAACCGCTCCGATCTCAATATTGGAAACTTAAGTGATGAATAAATGGAAACGTGTAGAAATGTGTCTAATAACACCCTTATAAAAAAATATTCAACGTAGGAATTCATTCATTATGCCTGTGATTTATGGCCAACTTTGAAAGGCCGCTACCCCACTGTGCGGCCGTTGAAGATCATCCAGCTACGACAGTGAGGTACTTAGCATTACGGTTACCTGAATGAAATTAGTAAGGTGAACACCTGGATGAAATAGGTAAGATGAAGAAAATAGACAAATAAATTCCTCGCCAGTTGACCTTTGCAAACATTCTTCGGCGGTACAGAAATGAAGTTGAACCATCTTTGTGTCGAATTGTGACATGTGATAAATAATGGATCCTTAGAGCATCTGTTCACTCTAGATACGGTTTACTAGTGAAAGAGTGGTGCATTATTAATTCTTACGAAATGCGCACGGTGTCATATTGTAGGGAAATTTAGGATTTCCATGTTTCACAAACGACTGTACACAAGCTATCAGAGTTGGAAATGAAACACTGGCCCATCCCTCTTACTCTCCTGACTTTTCGCTTGCTGATGATTATCACCTTTTTATGATTCTAGTCAGTCATTTATGAAATAGCCAGTTCCATACCACGTTGCTGAAATTTCGACCTTTAAAGCATTTCTGCAGCAGAAAAACAAGGACTTCAACAAATCTGGAATATATTTACTTTCGAAAGTTATTGGATACAAATGATAGAAGCAAATGTAAATTTTTTTATTGAATAAATTTACTAAGGATCTAAAATATAAATTTTGAATGTTATATCTAAAAATCGGAATATACCACTAATTTGGCAACCCTGTTAACACGCAGGTACTGTCAGATAAGGAATACAGATTAAACTCGCGATGTAGCAGTTTAAGCATGCGCGCTTTCGCTCTTTTCACAATAGTCGTTTTCAGATTCATTAGGAAGAACTGCCATATGTTGCGGTGGCAAGAATACCAATTTCTAATAGGTATAATAAGAAAAGAAATAAGAAGTACATATACTTACGATCATCAATATTCATTATTTTCGCTATTTCTCCCCATGCATCCCTTAAAATGGCTCTATTTCTATACTCTTTACACCGCACATCCCATAAACACCATCTTTTTTTCACTTCTCTTATCAATAATTCGGTATCCATGTCAATATATAAAAATATGAATATACCTAGCGCCCTGGAAATGTTATTGCCTCAAAATGTATGCACTTTTTCGGCTGTCGTTCTTCTACTGAAAGCAAGCACTGAACTAAAATAAACTCCTCGAATTCGCGATTGTGTGCTTGCTTGCATCGGATGATTTCCATTTACGACGAGCATACCAGCTTGAACAAGCGTACACGACACGCGTGCACAGTATATATCATACAGTAGCCCAGCTCTGTCAAAACTGTCAAGTGAGTAGGATGCTTCTATAAAGAGACTATACTTTCTCTTTCAACAGTTTTAACTAACACACTAGTCAATTTTTAATACATGGATTCCTATGTAAATCTAAAGTGGAAGAAAGAGAACTGATGGCATTCTTAAACTTTTACTAGAGGGAAAGAGGCAAAATGACACCACTTTACCGTCAAACAGCTGTTTAGTAATGGAACAATACATTTGTCGCCGATTGCCGATATGTGTACATACATAAAACTAATACTTCCGTCAACGGTCGTGCAGCTAGCTACTGTTCGCCCATTTATGTCCGTATCATACTTAATAGTTCCCTCTTGTGGGAGAAATTTTAAGGTTATGTTTTTTTAATTGAAATTCTAAAATTCACTTTTCAGTAGTTAGTTCTAAGCTATTCTACTGTATGATATATACTGTGACGCGTGTAAGCTTTCAATCCGAAATCGCATCGAGGTAAGGCACGCCATGTATATTTTCTACACACTGTGCCGTTTGCGAGCGTGTATTATTGAATCCCACACCACATACAGTTCAGATTGGTTCTTGCTTGTATTGTAAGATGAAAAAAAACAGAAAACATATCACGAAAAAAGTTGTAAGGTGACAAACTCTATACTAAGAAAATCTGATTTCTTCAATTTGTAGGTGATTTCGTCTTTTTCAAAAAGCATTTCATGCTCCTCCTTAAAGTATTACGCAGTATTTACGCTTTACTACTACCGCATATGGATGTGTTTCGTGTGTAGTTGCTTGGCTCCTTTCTTATAGTCTATTTACAATCTTTTAAGCGTGAAATGATTTATGAATACTTAATCAGCTGTTCGCTTTATAAGGAACCACAAACCAACCGATACCATTGCAGCAGCAGAAATCCCTCCCAGAGAAAAGTTTCACAAAGCAAGGGAAACGTGTAGCTGATAGTTGCTTGCTACAATCTCTGTTTGCCTGGTTAGATTTGTGTATCGCGTGCCGTCCGTGGCTGACTTTAAAGACACGCCGTCAAACACGCCAGCTGCTTGTGCCTGCCCAACAACTTTATGTGGTAACACGCGCACAAAACTTCAAAGATATGTGAGATCCCTCTACATTGCAATTTACAAAGGGGCTATGCATGCAGCGGCGGGTTTAGAAAAAAAAACGTTGTATTCATTAAACATGCGATGGATATAATAATAATTTTGTGTCACTAAAGATAAAGTAATAGCAACTGGCTGACTGTACTATGTATATGTATTGCTGTGGGAGGCATTATGTTATGACTGTACTATACGGTATCAAGAAGAAATGCGAGGGGTGCCACACGGGATCGTCATAAAGCGGGGTTGCGACGAACGTTGTGAACATGTATGTTGCGATGCGGCAACGGCAATGAAAGCAAGTAGTAGAAGTAGAAGAACGGGGCTTGGGAAATAATTCCGTTGGTGATAAAAGCGGAGTAAGTTTAAGGAGACGCTGCTGGCAGCAGACGGGTGGGCAGAGCTCAGATTCTTCTTGTTAACGGGATGCCGGAGCGAATACCAACCAGGAAAAACGAGACCCCGCCAAAAGAGTTTTGCTTCCCTCTTTTCTGCCAGGGTATCAGAAACCACAGCAAGCAAGCAAACAAGCTTACTTTAGTTGACAGCGAAGAACTTGGCAGGCACGTGGCTTTTTAGTGTTTTTCCGTGAATGTGTTTATACTATAAAAGCATAATAAATGTGTCAGTGTGTGAAGCTTGAAGCTGGCTGGCTGATGGCGCAGAAATCAATGAATGGGTGTGTATGAACTTGTGAAGTGTTTTGTAATCTCCGACGAATTTCCCCAAAAATTTCTTTAACGGCGATCCTATTGCTGCCGCTGCTGCCACTTCCTTCCCCACCCATTTAAATGTGGAATTGTACAACTGACGCATCATCGCATAGTTGAGACACAGTACAACAGACAGCCTAATGGAAATGATGGAAGGCAAGGAAGCAAGTAGAGCCACTGGACTGGCAGTCAGCGAAACAAAAGAGGGGCGCCGGTTTATTCTCGTCATTTTGCTAATTTGATGAATAAGCATCAGGGGAACATGTACAATTGCTAGCAAACCATCATATGATTGGAGGAGACTGGACTTGGATTGAAGACTGTTGTGCCGTTTCGTGTTGGTATCGGGTGCTGCTGGCTGATTAAGAATTCAATTCGATTTCGAAGTTTTAACGGAAAGGGAAACAGTATGGGACTGTGGGTAGAGTGAATCTCCGATTAATCCGATCCTGAATTTGACAAGCCCCGAACAAGCCGCATGTATCAAATTACCTTGGAAGGAGTGTAATGGGAGTTGGCTTGTGAATGAGACTGTTGCTGTACACATAGCCAATGTGTGCTTGGATAATATGTGTACGACATAACTACGTGTAAATATTGAAGCGCGGGAAAAACTGTTGCTTAAATTTATTTTCATGTGTTTAATTTGACCTAGTATGTGTACAATAACATTCTGTAAAGATTCAGCGACCAGCGCTCAGTTTTAATAAATTCATGCACCTACTTCATCTACTGTGTCCAATTGACGTGCTGATGGAATTGGCTAATCCTGCGTGTTTCATAAAATTGTCGATTAGATTTAATGTGAATAGTATTTAAGGAATTTTGTGGCATGCATCAATAACTTTGGAAGAGAGCTCTTCATCTTTTACGAAAATTAAACATTCGGATATTTTTCGTATTGTTTAACGTTAATGTATGCTTATTCGTAGATGAATGAGATAGCTAGTTTCAGTAATACAGGGTGAGGGTATTTCCACCTAAGTGGTCCATACAGCAGGAGGTGATAGTACTCACATTGGCAAACAAAGAATGTATGGCAGTGAGGGGATATATCAACCGTTTCGGAATTACAGGCGATGAAAATATGCTCGGTTTTCACAAAAGACCTGTATCTTATGCATAACTGCATGACATGTTCCACGACTGTTCCATCTAGCCCCGTACTTTGCTCCTCTCAAAGTTTTTGGATTTTCTTACCTTTTTTTTACAAAAAGGTGCTGCTCAAGCATTTGTATTCGAGAGAGGTAAGAAAGGGATAAAGTTCTCTAATCCATTGCAGCTTTCCATTTTCTTTTACATAAATGTGGCATTTTCAATGCCCGGTCTATCATGGTGAAAAAGAATATAAAATTATTTCGAACACTTTACAATTTTTACCAATTTTTATTTGATCATTTTATTTTTTTATAGTTATCCACCAGAAAGGACGTGGTGTGTCCATGAAAACGGTAGACTAGAATTGATTTTCATTGAGCTGTGAATCTCATCGCAATTGCGCTGAACGTGGAAGATGGACTGTTCTCTTTGGATGCATTTTCGAAAAACCGGATGAGAAGGATTAACAACATATGGGCATACATATGACTAAAAGAAGAGTATTTATAGGTATTGTTAGGAATATTTGGCAAGTCTGAAAACTAAGTATCTATACTGGTGAGAATGTAATGTTGAGAAGATTCCGGGTTACTACTTTGCTCCTGCGTATGTCGCATTATATTTACTATGCGTGTGCCGTAAATACATTTTAATGTATAAGTCTCCAACTAAAGTCTTAAACACAATTGCTACAAATAGAGCGACCGAAGGCCACGGCAGATTCCTATGCAATATACGCTCCATAAAACCTTCCTGGAGAAAAGTGTGCCTATAACTGCAATATTCGTGGGCACCTCTGGTCCTCGCAATTAGTTTAATTCAAAACAGTGGTCCACGGCCGATGGAAACTGCAGCAAAGATTTCAGACTGAGAGAATATTCCTCTGCTCTCTCTGTCTCCGCCAGCCATGCACATAGTTTCATGTTTCACTTTGCTGCCTGACTGCTTGACGGCCACCTTCCTATCCCATCCGCTCATCTTACTATTCTCCTTCTGTTCTACTGCAAAGCAATGTAAATGCGAATTTACTCATAAAGTATTCTTGATGAAACTGGTTTCCAAAGGAAGAGGTAAAATAAGCAAAAAGAACACGCAAAGCAATGAATGATCATGATGCGGAATGCAGATGCTGGTTCTAGTGGTGGTGCTTTGACGAGCCCCGGCTCGCCACCGCGGAGAGTGGTGGTAGCTGGTCCTCAAAAAGCAGAGAATTTTCATACAATTTGTGAGAGCGAGTTGTAATATTACCACAGGTGACTAGGTTTTGAGTGGCGGGTCGTCAAAAAGCAGAGTTGTCGCAAAATTTGTGAGAGCGGGTCGTAGTATTACGACCCGCCATATAAATCTTTTCAATACACGAGATGCGTAATCTTTCTGTTAGATGTTCTTTGGTAATACACGATTTATAACATCTTCACAGAGAAAATTCTTTCGCGGCAGACGCGTGTAGGTTTTGAGCAAGACCAAATGAACACTTCATGTAGGTACTCTTAAGATTTATTTATAAAAGTAAATAGTGATAGAAAATCTCGAGTTATTAATTAAAAGTGAACGGATATATCAGATCTATTAGATGTGGCTAGGCAAATGACAGGCAGCTTACGAAGCATAATAAACAGTTTAAAACCAATCAAAAGAACTGTCAAAGCGTCTGCCGCGCGTTAAAAGTAGAAAATTGCACTACTTTCGCGTCGAAGCAGGCAAGCGCGGCAGCCATTTGGCCAGCACAAACTTAAACACGTATTTCTATTGAACTGTCAAGGCGACGCAACGCCTAGCGCGTTCATTGGGTTTTCACCATAATGATCTAAGCGGAGATATGATTGAATGTAAGATAGTGTGAATATATAATTAATGTCTGCTGCATCTTACTGAGTTTTATACTCAAACGTTGTTCTCCTTTTACAATATACTATAAAGATACATATATACCTACAAGCAGTTTTCATTGATAAAAATCTGTGCTTTAGTCATATTCTACTTTCCCGTATCTTTCTTTCTTCCCCTATTATAGTATTTAGATCATTTTTAGTGAAAACGGAGGTATAAGTTTAAGTGAATAATTTAAGTCTTTCTGTACATACGTTTATACGGGGTCAAAATTACTTAGTGATCCGCCGTGAAGTCTATTAAACAAGCTATCATGGGTTCGGTTCTTTAATCTAAATGGTATTGTTTGGGCTTTCGATAACGTGGCCTCAGTTTATCATATTTAAAAAACTGAGGAAAGGAGAAAGTTAAGAACATTTTCACACACAGGGTGGTATAAGCTGGGGTCGACAATCGAGATCAGCAAGACATTTTTCTAGGGTCGTTTTGTGGTAGGTAGGAGGTTTTGAAGACTTTTTCTCTATTATACTCATTGCAACCTTTTTTGCACTTTTTCTTAAGCCTACATATATAAAAAATTGCTTAAAACTCATTCACAAAAGACGATATTGCCTACCCTTAGGCATTTACTAAATTTTTCTTTAAATATTTTACTAGATTTTCTATTTTTGATAAGCCACATTTATATGCATAGATATATTATCTATCTTAAACATTTTTTCGGATAAAATATCAGTTTTCTGCCGGGCGGTTGGAACTGTGGGAGGGTGGTTTCTGTGCATATGCTTCTTATGGAATGAAAACTACGTGGATTTTTGCACACCTTTGGAGTGACGGCTTCTCTATACTGCTTTATACCGATTTTTATTGATATTTCAAGAAAAATGTCCGTAAATCAATGGAAAACAAGTTCAATGGAACAATTTTCAAAAGCAATGAGTATGTGGTAGTATCTCATATCCGCGTAGTTTGTGAGATTGTAATTTTCTGAGAAAAACAACAACTCGAATAACGTAAGAATGGTGAAAATGGTGCAAATGGAAGAGTTTTGCCTGATTGCGGATGAATTTGGCGGAGAAATAGTTGAAGATGGATATATAATGCCCTATGACATTTCTGTGATTTTTTTTGTGATTTTTCGAGTGTAACACCAGGGTCATTTGAAGGTATCCTTTTGCTAGTGTGCACTCAAAAAATAATTTTTTACTGTCGCAAATTTTAAATACGCCGAGGATTGCCTTTTCTATAGAAAATAATGGAACGATTTCAGTGTACTAAAAGTATAACACTTATGCTAGTAAACTTAATGGAGATCGTTAGTACATTTTTTCCTGGACAGTTATTCAGATACCTGCGCTTTTCCTTCTAGCAAATGTAAAAATGTTGCTGTCCATCACTATTCCCATAAATATCATCAACCAAATCTTCTATAGATTTTAATCTGAACTCTCAATCTAGTTGTCAAAGCATTTCTTGATCATTTTCGATCTGTTTAGATTGTTCTAGTATCTATCGTCTTACGCTTTCTGGTGGTTCATACACTGACATGTAAATGGACTGACTGATCTCCTATTTCGTGGGGCTATGTACCAACTGTCGTAATATGCCGCTATATTAAAATTTTTGGGGGATTTACGTATATTACATGTCAGTGGGATTTACCGATTTTACCACAAAAGTATTTGGAACTATTTTTATTTCTAAATTTTAATTATGAGTCGACAGAAGTGTTTCTTACAAGGATATTTTGGTAGGAAATGTTTGATTCTCCTCTGCAAATACTGCTGAAGCTTAAATAATTTCTAGTTACCAATCATTAGTCCCCTGACACAATTTGATACACACTCAATACTTCGTACAAAAAAATGGTTTTTTAGCACTATTTTTTCGTGTATAGCCCAATTTATAGCAGAGGGTTAGACTCGGATGATGATACACCAGTGTTATATATGCGTGTGCTCAGGTTGTGTGCGTTGGAAATTATGAATTTTCTTTGCTACTTCAAGAACGTGTATCAACCGTGTGTAAGCTACGTATACCATGGGCTGATACACATTCGATACAAAAATTGGTTTTTACATCGTGTATAGCCTCGAGTGTGTATCATCGTGTGTCAGGGGACTTACAGTTCAGTGGGATATAATGCTCTCACGTACAGAGACAACAATATAAAAGTGGTGCCATTTGTTTTCATTCATTCTTAGTTCAATGAGCAGTTCATTTATATACATTTCAGTGGGTTCATATCAGTCGTCCTTCTGTTGACTCGTGTGGTATTTGATAAAACCATATCAGTTTTTTCCTAAGATTAAAATAATTTTACACTCAGTTTTTTTTTTTAATTATCAGTGAAACGAGTTATTTATTTTAATTTAGAAGAAAAAAAAAAACTACTTATTACGTTGACAGGAATATAATTTTTATACATCTTGGTTACGATCAATATTTTTAAGCTATAGCAGTTATTTATCGTTCAAGAGTTTTCAAATAAGCTATTTTTTGACATTTCTCGAGAGCAAAATTTAAGCTATTTTAAGCTATGGTCGGATACTGTAGCTAAGAAGTAGCTATAGGAAGACTTGTGTATGTATGCATTGTCAGAATTTTAGTCGAGTTTTTATTTGCGAAGTGACAATAAATTTGTAAAAAGTTGGAGAATTATAGTGCAGCCATTGCTTTGAATTGGAATTTATTACTGTAAATAAGTTTCCACTGGTATCCTTTTTCATGATTAAATTTAATCTTTTCACATATTGTTAAAGTATGTATTGCAAAAGCTAATTTGGGCATTCAGAAGATTTCGTGTAGATATTAGCTTATTTTGCCTACAAACTAATAAGGTCAAGTCTGCACAAAATAGATACACGTTAAAAAAATTGCAGAAAACCTCACAAATACCCACCTTCGGGCGTTCGACATTTTGAAGTTATTAACTGCACTTATTATAATTATTACGCACTAAGTAACACTCGACTAAAACGAGATTCTTATACCACAGCAAAATTATGTATGCGTATATTCAGCAATCGTTTGTTACACAATTCTGATAATGTATAAATGCTTCTCTCTTTCTCTCTACCCCAATAGCACACAATTATTGATTAATGAACGAGATACAAATTCAACAGCGAAAAATAATAACAATAAAAAAACTTGTTTATTATTGCTTTTGTTATTATTTACAAAAATAATCAGAAATATATTTAGCAACACACGTATCACGACTTCACGGCTTATCGATTTAAACTGAGGTAGATACATATAGTCCGACCGTAATTCGTATCAGTTAATAGAAAAAACTCAACATTCAGCTTGCTGTTATTTGCTGCCTTTCAAATATGAGCTCCCAGTTGAATCGGCGCTGACATTTCGCAACGACCCGGCTAACAACGCAGTGCCAGTCGACAGACAACCTTGCATAGGTACAGGTTCCGCGATAGCCGGTCTTGAATGCGTTGATGGTTTGTACACTATGCTTACACGATATGAGATTATAGCCTTACACTCCTCTGTCCTTCGACAAAATGAGCTTGAAAATTTCAGGGACGTTACCTTGGCGTACAAAATATTTGAGGGCCACACTCAATGCCATTGCCAATGAAATAATTCAATTGCCAGGGGTAACGAGGGGTGTATAGAACGTTGGATTCTATATATTCAAGATAAACAGAATTCCGGATTTCCTTGACCGTCATGCAAGGACACAGCGAATTTTAGAGTTCAATGAAATGTCCTCGACTCATGGCCTCCGAATCGGCGCGGTGGAGGCCACACGTTTCTCATATCGCTACTGACTGTTATAGAATGCTTCCCTGCTTGCAGAACTTTTCGATTCTGTTTGGATTTCCGTTGAATTTTTATATATAGGTATAGCGCGATAGTTCCGAATACTATTCTTGGACGTGTGTGACGTAAGTGTATATCTGTAATCTCTGTATCTGCGGTTTATTTTCGTACAGCTGAGCTGGTTTCACCAGAATGAAATGGAACTGTTGTTGTAGATAGGGAATTCATTTTTTAAGGTAGTTTGAGTTCGTGCGTTCTTTTGATGAGCGCCGCGCATCTTCATGGGAAAAGCAGAACAAATGTGGACCCAGTGGTAGGGTAAATGTGTGTAAATTCAGTGCTTGTTTTTGTTTGCACTGTCATCTCTTAGATTTGATACATTTTAGTTGGTTCTTTGTCAGCTGTATTACATACTACAAGGACTTGTAATGAGTTTCCTCATTTGCTTGAAACTTTCCCTGGAATCCATTACTTGTCGATTTGATTGTGGATGCAGTTTTCTAGGGTTAAATTAGTGCAGCTTACGGACTGTTATTCTTTCAATGCAGTGTTAATATAACTTGGATAAATGTCTATAATTACAATTTGTATATGTTCATGTATAATACGGAATAATATCTTTCTTCACATCTTAAGCAAATTAATTATGCGATCCTACTGTGGGATAATAGGTGATTATAATTCAAATTTTAAAGCTGCGTCACTCTGGCTTAGCGACGATGGCCTATGAGTGTAGATACACATGTATAAGAATTGCGAAAATAATGCATGCTCGTCAATTGTTATGCTAAATTATCTTAGTACTTTCTACTTCAATTTTTCTACAAATAAGATAAATAAAAAAAAAATTGTACTCACAGGCTTTCCAAATGCGCATTTGTGCCGCATTTACTGAAATGTGGTAATAATTATTAATTTATAAATTCCTTATTCTATAGTTGAATGCTAACAACGTATCAATTGCCCGTCGCCATGGATGATGTTGCAAGGTTACGGTGAAGACTTGCTCCGTCTTAAGGAAATTATAGGCGTTTTTAATGATCATAAATTCTTCTTAGCTATTCCGGTGCCTGTTCCACTAGCAACGTATGGTCTTGGCCTATAAATGCCTGCTCTTGTCCCTATTGGAAGGGACTACTTGTTGGAGGCGCTTTCGCTTGAATTGGTATGCATCTCCGACCCCTTAGTTTATGTTCCTAGCCACCTCAGTATAAGAAAATCGGCACTCTTTCTTTTCATTTTACCCAACCTCGGTTTTTATTATCCTTCAGACCAATTTATCCCTGACCTCTCCATTATTCTCACTGGCTTCTTGAAATTGAAGACACTTTTTACTTGTGTACCACTAATAATTTATGCCAATTCCAATTGACTTATGCATACTCCAATAAAGGCAACTTCAAGGTACTTATAAAAATGTTCTTTGTACTACTATGGACAGCTTAATTATCACTAAGCCCGATCGCAAATAACTCGTATGCTGATCTGATGATCTTCTTCCCGTTAGTTGAACGAAGCACGCTTAGCAAGGACGGCCGAGCCTTTACCACAATTCGTTCTCAGATCACGTTGGTGCATATTTTTAATACAGCGGCATTCCACGGCTCTGTTTGTCATCGACCTTTAGGTGATGCTCTAGTTAGGATTGCCACTGCCGCACACTAAATGGCTGAATTAGGTCCCAACGTGAGGGATTGTCACTCCAATGTTAAGTGTACTTCACTATGTTTCCATGAGCAAGAATTGAGTTAGGATTGAATTAGCGTTAAGTTTTGCTGGCTGAGTTAAATCGATGCTCTTTCCATGAACGGCTTGAGTTGAGTTGACAGATAAAATATTTCATACGAAGTAGCCAGATTTGTGTTGGATAAAACACAAATTCCGCACTATACATACACAAAATCCAACTCAACTCGACTGGTTTCGTGGAGTTAACATGGATTGAACGAAAATCAACTGAATTCTCGTTTCCATGGAAATATAGTAAATTGCTAAACTCATACTTAGACATGCCATCACAATTACTTTGATTTTATTTGTATATGTGTTCAATTAAGTTACAGTTTAATAGAACAATACTGTATGAAAATCTAATCACTGTACTACCACCTCCAATCACAGGTAACAACTTCATAGCTGTCTGATCAAAATTACACAACTACCGCACTACTCTAGGAAATTACTCTGAATATTTGATATAGTCGTGACATTCTCATTCTGTACTTCACTTTCTTCGTTGAGTTTAACCGCCCCTTTACTTATCTCAGCATAACTTTTGAAAAGGAGTTGTTCTTCTGATCATTTAAAATTATGCAACTATTTTAAACTACATTTTCTAGGATGCTTTCTTATCCTTTGCAATGTCATAGGTTCCGTGCTTTCTCAAAACCTTTTTTCTGAGAATTTTTAAGGAAGGGCTAATACCATGGGCAAACTAATAGCATAAAAAGACTGGGCACATAGAACAAATATCTGTAACACCTCGTTCCAATATAAAATCGACAATGCCTCGACGATTTCTAATACCGTAAGTTGTCTTAAATAATCATTTCCCAGTTCATGTGTCATGATGTAACCTACTTATCATTCATATCGTCATTGAAGGAATTAGATATTTCAATATAAATCATTTCTTATGAATGACAATTGCTATATGTCTATTGGCTTGCTTGCAATAGTCAGAAACTTCAATTTATTGGAAGAAGGAATATAGATAGAAGCATTATTTTTCGAAATCTTATTGCTGCATACTATAAATTGACAAATTTAGATTTTTTTTTAACCTTTGATGCATAACTTATTTTTGAACTAAACTGAAAACTAAATGATTATTTAGCATCTTTTGAGAGTTCAATTACTGTTTCTGTTTCCTTAAAAGATTGTGCATATGTATATGTAGGTTAAATTTTATTTTCATCGTAATTTTGATCTTTGCTTTGTTTTATCTACTGATAGCAGTTATGTTTAATCACTAAGCATTCAGTATATAAAGAAGTCATCTCGAATAAAAATGTGTCGCGACAAAATTGTATGTTTTCTTTGTGAATACCTACTGTAACTTCACACAGGGAGTTTCTGCCTAAAAGTATTAATCTGTTTCTTGAATATCACATTAGGTCTGTCTGTTAATTCAAAAATTCTTACTCGGTGTAAAAACATTTACGCAGATTTACACGCAAACCGTCTGTTAACTTTTGGGAACGGTAAAAGTCGAGTAAATTGATACTTTTCTCTCTTGCACAAAGTTACACATTTTTTCACATGCTCAAGAGGATGTTTAACTTCGATATGCAATCAGTTGACTGTAAAAAAGTATTAAATTTCAGCTGCAAGCTGCTTGTTGTGATATCGAGTAAAAAGTGAACATCTAAAGAGTTGCGATTTTAATACAACAACTATTAAAGAACTTCTCACCTTTTGCTATACTTTAACAAAATATTCTTCTAATTATTTTTACAAAATTGTTTCATTTTTTTTTGTTTCAGACAGAAAACGTAGCCATAATATGTTTAACACATTACAAGCTTAACAAAATTTACTCGAGTAGTTTCTGGCAATTTTTCTTGAGTTATCCACTCTTCCTCATAAAAGTTTTTACTTGATTTTACGCAAAGACCTGTTCTGTCTCCTATTTTATACCAATGAAATTATTGAAAAGTGAAAAAAAACTGTCAAAATATTTGGCTTTTAAATAATTTTTCTATTTATGATCCTGAAATATCTACCTATATACATCTATCATTAAAAATGCGAATCTCACAAAATATTCTCACGAGGCTGTCAGTCGCTATTATAATAAATAATTTAATTTACATACTGTTTATTTATATCAATTTAAAACAAGAATGGGAAAATTACATCCTTACACATCATTTCATTCACCTGCTTCTAGGGTTGAATACAATAAGCAATTTATGAATGTACATACATAGTTGCAACCGTTTGCTGAGGAATATGCCCCTCTTTGCTTGCCTCTAGTATTTTCGAGATATCTGCAATCTGTTTGCATTATTTTAGCTTACATACATGAAAACAAACCTTGTTATAAAATATGAACTCCTAGTACTCAAACAGTGTTCGAAAGAAACAGGTTGACTACCTCGACTCTGTGCGAACAAGGAGATAACCAAAGTTGTGCTAAATTCTGAAATCGATTAACAAGACGAAAGCAGCCAACTCCTCTAACACCATCTACTTACTAGTCTGTGATGTGAGTTGATTCAATGCGATCGTATGGTTGCAAGCAATTTATGTGGCGTCATATATTGGAGAACGTTTTCTTTCCATGATAATGGCGCCAAAAGCATCTTGAAGCTGTTTATTTTTCTTATTAGTATTATCATCTGTGGATGAAATTTTTTATTTAACCGAGATAACTTTTATTTCCAACCTCCAGAACGTCTCCGCATCTTCATATTTTGATGTTATAGAAAAATCGTTATACCTATTTCAAGATTATACTATGCTTCCCTGGCTGGTATCGGTATTCAGTACTATAGTGATTAGCTAGCGACATACTCATTTTACTGCATTCCTCAATTCACCAACTCTATTATAATATAGGTATATCTAGAAAGGGAAGTGAATCTTTGTGAAGCTGGCTAAGAGAAAACTTCTTGTGAATGATTATGGGGGCCTGGTTTTGAGTGTCATACTTTGCACACAATTTGGAGTGGTTCACGTTCGTACATGTTCGTGCATGAGAGTGCTAATGTTTTGGAAAAACTCAAAACCTATATTGTATAGTTACAATACAACCAACAAACAGCACAAGTACGATACGGTGAATCTTGAAGTTTAGAAGGATGATTGGGACTCACCTTTTAGTATCAAGTCTTATATGAGTTTTGTTGGAGCAATGCACAATATTGTGTGTACACTTACTACACAGTGACATATCTAACGCCGAACAACTTTTCTTTCTATTCACAAGTCAAGTCTAATGTTCCACAGAAGACCAGGCGAGCAGATATCCTGGTCGAATGAAACTCCTGGCAAAGCGAAACTAGCCCCGTCCAAATTCCTACATTCAAATTCTAACAAACATTTCTATTAGGGTTGCATAACATGACGAAAATAGAGGAAGCAGATTAGATTAGATGAAACAGGCATTTTCCCTTGCTTGCTAGATATATTCGGTCTCTGCCATCTGTTGATAGACATTAGAAATTTTTGTTTAGAAACACACAGAGAGAGACGCCATCGTCTACATCGGGCTGGGTAAATTGCTTTGCCGTCTGAATCATTCAGTGAGTGCTCTTGGATGTTTGCTGTTTGTTGATTGCTCTACTTCTACTGTACGGGGATTTATAGAGTGAAATTATCGTTTTCCCAACCAGTCGCAATTTGATTTGTTCCAGGTCTTTGAGGGGTACGTCAGAAAAATCTCGGATTATCTTGCTACTTCCATGCTTAGTGGATGATTAAACTGTATTTAATCGTTTGATATTAGGAGCTCAGAGGATTTAGATAGAAATTTGGATTTACACCATTCTTTGCTTCTTCTATGGTATAGCTGAATTGAAAAATAGAATTATCTTGCCATCGGTAATGTCGTTATATACATAATATACTTTTCTTATGTACATTATTCTATTCGAAAAAGTTATAGGTATTCAAATTTAATTAATTTCTTAAAAAGGTATTATTTTTATTTGTTAAATATAAATTATGGTATGTCATAGCATCAATTTCAATATAATATGAGGAAAAAAATGTGGTGAAAACGTGGAGTAAGTATAACCGATATACCAACGGAGAATTTGAAGTTGTATATGTATGTACGTCTATAGAAACTGTCCAAACAATTTAGAGCACTATAAGGTTATCGTGCAGTATCAGTCCCACAATAAAGCCACGTTATTATAACTCAGATTAATGATCTTTTCGAGCTCCCCAAATTGAGAATTCAACATTTAGAAGGGCAGCCGTAAAGTAATATCTATCCCAATTCGAAAATATTCCTGTTAGAAGAAATGTAGCATAGCCGGCGATCAGATGAAAGCTTGTTACTTTCACTCCTTATATAAAACTTGCAAGCATAGGCAATTTTCGTTGGTTTTAAATACCTCACCTTCAAAAATAAACTGAATGTTAATAAAAGTCTCCACACAGGTTCCAGTTCTGTAAAAACTGTGGTACCACGTGGAACCGGGACGTCAACGCCGGTAGGAACATTCTGTGCATTGGCCTAGCCCAACTCCAGGGCAGGCCATTGCACAGAAACTTCAACAGAAGTACCCCCCTTCCCTGACACGGAATAGCACGCAAATTCTCCAGCTTAACAAGCTGGGGACTACTGCGTCGCCTTGGCCCCCTTGAGGGGCTTACTCTTTACGGGTAAAGCCTTGGAAGCATATTAAGGAAATTTTTATGACATTAATGGCCTTGAAGAGTACGTTGAGCCAATTGGTATCCACGTACTCTAACTATTCTGCCTGTTGTCGTCGCGATTGTAGATTTGTGGCTAACATTTTGTTCTAGTAGTAGTTACTGCAATAATCGTCATGGCTTTCGTGTCTTTGGTTATTTGTGTATTAAAACCCTGCTATAAAATGTCAGTCAGAGATGCTTTTACTTGTTTAAAGAAAGGGGTCCTCACAATGCTTCTCTGCTTTTTTTGACCTGCTATACCTCTCTGTTGATCCAAAGTCTGCGAATCTTATAGGAATAGTTGGTATGTCGGATACCTGTACTTGTGATGAGTTGAAATCCGCCGTTTGGATTTGAAATTTGGTGTAGATATGTGTACCAAAATTTTACGACGTTTATTGCACTTATTGCAAAGTTAACTTATTAGGTTATCTTTCCTTACTGCATTCTCAAATAGTGCATTTTGTGGTAGTGCGACATGTCTGTAGACAATTAATGCACACAAACTGAATTTACGAAGCAAACTTAACCTGCTGGTAGATGTTAATTGCAGGAAGCTCTTAAATGCATATAATGGATGATTTCCTTTGTGTGATACACATTACATCAATTTGTACGATGAATCGGTATATGTATCATAGATGCAAGTTTTTTTTAGCAAAATTAGATTTTCTTTGAGTCCTCTAATTGTTTTATGGTGAATTGTTTTCAACGAAACCGAACAGGCACTGAACTGAACCAAAACCGGTCAGATCTACACCGAACATAGCCGTCTCGAACGGGTACAAGGTGAAAAGAATGCATGAAAGAAGAATATCCGAAAATGTTCGTCATTTATGATTTTAATAAAAAAATAAAAATAAACCATTTCAATAAAATAATTGTATTTGCACAAAATGTCCACACTTCCCCACTTTAAATACAAATACCTCCTATTTGACGTTTCGCTCCGAACCGTAACCACAAATTTTCATGGAACAAGAAAGTTCAAAACCGGAGCAGAAACCGAACATAGAACTGCTATGAAAAGAACATATGTACGTTCTGAACCAGTTTTGTGTCAGTGCGGTGAATTAAACACTTTAGGTTTAGGAACGGAACGAGTTACGGTTCAGTTCAGGTGAACAGAATTCACCATTAGTTTAGCCCAAAACTTTAAGGGATGATCAATGATTTGTCTTTCTTTTGTGTTGGCTAAGGATTGTTCATACCTACAAGGTATGACTCACTTTGTCTAGGTGTTTATCAATTTCTCTACCAGGGATTATACGTGTCAGTAAAAAGTGAGTTACACTAACTCACAACAATAGCTTCGAAGAAAATTTGTCACACGTGTGAACACCAGTTTTCAGTACTAATTTTAATTTGTCAGTCCGACTGGTATCGCATCATTGCCAGTTCATTTCTTATTGTCAATAAAAACATGAAAATTGCAAGGTGACAAATCAGGACTGCATGGAGGGTGTTCGTTCCCACGTTTTTCATTTGTATTGTTTTTGTCAAAGAACAGCTTCAATATTAGCCTTTCAGCAGATGCAGCAACTCATTTGAACTTCCCTTTAATTCAGGTTAGAAAAAATTAATCCACGTCTCATAATCGGTCACTATCTTTGTATGTATTTCCTTCTCAAAAATTATGCAAAAAATCATTCGCTACTTGTAAACGCCGACTCTTGTGTTTTTCTGCAGGAGTGGGATTATACTTTTTTAACCATAAAAATCGTGTGATTACTGCACGAATTTAAATTTTTGATAACGGAACAGCTGTCATTGTTGAAAACTGATAAGAGATGAATTATTAACATTACAATCGATATCACTTATTGATATCTGAATAAATTTCTAAGATGTCCGATGAGCATCTGCGAATAAGCCACTTTTAAGTATCACATTTTGTGTACATATATTTACATTGGTCATGGCTTTCTTATGAACTATTTCTGTGAATAAGATGTCTTCAGGTTGATTGGAATTTATTCTGATATTGTCGTCGAAGGTGTTGGGGAAAGTCTTTCTAGAAGAATTTAAATTTTTATTTTTTATGAAGTTGAATGCAGCTCCAAAGGAGGATTAGGACTAGGAATTTAGGAAGTAGTTTCTTCTTTCTCTCAACATTAGGGAGATTTTCTGTTAATAACAACATTTCTTAGCTACAATTCTCGTCGTAGCTAATTAACTTGTTTACTAGAAATGTTGATAAGGTTTTCATTTTTCTACAAAAATTAATATTAAAGTGTAACATAGGAATGTCAAAAATTCGTAAGTAAAGCTCAGTCTCGTTGAAATTCGTAGAGTCTATTGTGGTTCAGCCTAAAGAAGGAAAAAAAATGCGAATAGATGAGAGGGAGAGATAAATTCTGTCATAGACTTTTGTATTGAAGAAAGTATTCCGTCGTTAATGGATGGTGAAAATTTGGAAATTTTTAAATTTTCTTCTATTCTCCATTCCCTTCTCTTGTGTATGAGGTCACTGACATGTATCGTATGGATCGCTTATACCACTGAAATCGCTTACATTATCATGGGATCACATTTCAATAGCTTTCTCTTTTTGGTTTAACGACTGGATTCCACTAAACTTGAAATAATAAGCTCTATACGAAATCCACAATAGTTCAGTTTCAGTTCAGTAGATTTTCCAAATGAATATATAGAATAGAAATAGATGGCAATATAACATTTGTAATCCTTTCTTTGTCCCCCATAGCTACTTTTAGGGATAGACAGATAAAAATTGTGCTTAATTTTATTTCCTTAAAAATCGAGTTTAAGGAAATCTTGATGTTATAGGAGAAAAGCTTCCAATAAAAATAATAATTTTGAATATATTTGGAATTTGCTGAGCATGTAACATGAATGTTAAAGTGAAAAGGAAACTTGAAATTACGATAGTTTTCATACCCTTGCCAACAAAAGTAGACCATATGAAATAGAACATCAAGCAGTCTATGTTAGGACGTGTTTTTAAAGTTGTCACATTTGACGATGTTGACGCTCTCTTGATTCATTCATTTACGCTTTTCTTTGCACATTTGATTTTCTTGGCATAACAATAAACAACCCGACTTCATATTTACAGGTTATTAAAAACAATTATATTTTCATAATAATAATAATACCGCAATGCAAGTGTATATTATTTATTTTTTCATTATTCATTGTTGATTTTAATAGAAATCACAAAATGATTGATATTGAACAGCAAAGAAATATTTTTGTAATATTCAATATTATTTCTATGACAATTAATGTTTTTTACCTTTATTAAGGTCCTCTAATTGCGTATTGGTAAACATAAATGTGATAAAATTGTCGATTACGCTAAATTGCACGTATGGCATTTTAAATTAATGATTTACACTATTTATTATTTAAAAAATGACAAAGGAATCGCAAAACAAGGGCCGGCTATCAATAATAAATTGCAAAACAATCATCTATTATCGCATGAATCGCAGCGATTGCAAAAATATTCATGCAGCAAGTGTGACGCTCTCTTTTACACATCACAGACTTTAAAAACGATAAATGCGACGTGAAATGAGTCGCAGAGAGGATTTAAATACAATTATTTGTGCACAAATGATTAAATGTGCACATATCACGACTTTAAAAACACGCCTGAACTATAGTATTACGTAAATCGACTTACGTAAAACTAATTCTAAATAGTGCTGGTCTAAGGCAACAGGCAGGTCTAGAAACGAAGCGGGAATAGGAAAAATAACACTTGATGGCTAGAGTTACATTCACTCGATTTATTTCATACTCAATCAAAATGTTTATCGATTTCCACTTAGCTTTACAAACAAATAACAGTTTTATATCATAAAAACTTTTCTTTAGTCAAAAATAAACTAAACAATTTCGCACCTTCAATTGGTGTCAGATTTCTTGAAGAAATTTGCAATGGGAATGGTTTAGAGTTGTATGTAACAAACAATAACTAAGTCACTTTTTTACTACTGATTGTTGAACCTGTATGAATGAAAACACCCACCAGCAGTGGTATTTACAAATTTTAAATAATGATTTATACAATTTTACATGGTATTTAAAACGCTCTTAAACTCCTAAACCCAATGTAAACAAAAACAGCATGCAAATCCTCCAAAATAACAAAGGAAAAATTCCCAAGGCAAGTGAAGTTACGCGGTTATTTTCTGTGGAATGCAGAGAATTCTAAAATTGCTAAGAATGGTTCGTA
Organism: Dioctria rufipes; assembly: GCA_963924295.1. Lineage (NCBI taxonomy): Eukaryota > Metazoa > Arthropoda > Insecta > Diptera > Asilidae > Dioctria > Dioctria rufipes. The sequence goes on along the minus strand of OZ002745.1, from coordinate 24,353,356 downwards.
TGCTATGTCGTTTGGACTAGGCGAACAGAAAACTCAGCAGGGAGTCCGAAGCAACTTGGGAAATCCCAAACAGCGATCATTTTGGCGCGATAAAATACCCCCGTATAGCTGTATACATATTACGATTTACCAAGCACAATCACAGCGCATGACCAGTTTGTGTTGTTGATACAGTCGATCTGAAAGGGGAGGTGTGGTGTGGTATGATTCGCGTATCTACACTCTCACTCTCATGTGTTGTTCGGTTTTCAGGGTTATTTTTGTGACTCGCGCTTTGGTTGCGAAGACTAACTCGAACAGTTTGTGTGTGTGATGTAGATATGTTTTTATCAAATTTGCGTGCGGATAGTAGATTGAATAGAAATTTTTCATAGTGATGGAGAATAGACGCAATAATTAACAATAGTCAATTTTTATATTAAATGCTTGTTTAGTTCGTTTGAAGACACAAAAATGAGTTGAATTATGCACCTACATTGACTGTGAAACTTCGCAGCTTTGTTCCTTCCTTGACTCTCTTATCCGTATAAGGTGAGTCGTGAATTCAATAGTCTTCAGGTCATTTTTAAATACTTCAATAAGGGACCGTAAATTACTTATTATTGGCTATCAGCTAAAAAAGTCATCAAGATTGATTGGTATACTTGAGACGTAATGGCAAATAGTTAATAATTGAGTGGCTCAAAAGCAGAGGGGTACAAGTAATATTTTGCTAAAAATTGAGATAAGTGCATAAATGCAAACTAGATATACCAAAAATGTTTGTGATAAAGGGATATCACTAAATTCCTATCCAGCGTTTTTTTTTATAGCAGCCATTAATTTAACTACTAACCAAGCGTTTTTGTTCAGAGGCAAAAAGGAACAAGTGCTCTTGTACCCCTTTACTGTTCATCTTAAGGCTTAAAAACAGTTGCGACGGCCGACAACTATGGCAGTAATTGGATCAATTTTTTCCATAAACGTTTTATGGATCGTGTATTACATAGGCCATCTGCCGTCAACTAATCTATTGCCTTAATACAGTTGCGACGACAAACTTAATAATACAATAAAAAATGGAACTTCTGAAAATATTAAAATTGATCCCGCTGCATTAAAGGAGATACACTTTAGGAAAATCGATGCTGCGAGAGTTGTTAAGAATACCGTTAAAGAGCTAGAGTTCAAGTGATCGGATCATACAGCATTTTGCATTAATTTGCAAAGGACACTACTAGCCCATTTTTTAACTTGGCTCTCAGGAAATTATGTCATATCTTCTGCGGTTTATCATCATCCTTCCATCCACAATTACCCACATTGATATGCCTTTAGCGATAATGCTAGAGGATAAAACAGAAATAAAAACATCATTAAGTTCTGGTGTTACGTAGTCAAAATACCACTATTAAATCCGTTGATCACAGATTTTTATAGAGTGCGATCGACATTTTGCTATTATAGAAAAGTAAAAAAAATTATTGTACTTTTCGACCCAGAGATCAGAGAGGTCTCATCAGTATGGTTATCTCTGATCGCCTACCATAGAAGTTTAATGAAGTTCAATCATTTTTTTACACTTAAAATGCATTTTGTAAATTTATTGAAATATTGAAATTATTTTCAATAAATTTTAGTCTGGTGTACCATAACATATCAGACATACGACAAGTGCAGTGGCGGCATTTTGAAGTCTACACCTTTCTCATTATTCTATAAAGAAACTGTCAATGTAGATATGTCAGTTGAACAGATTGACATGAAAAAAATACCTAGCAGAGCAGCCCATGTTGAACTCATTCCACTGTACGAAAGGGCTATAAAAATTAAATTATCTAAATACAAGAATCTAATGGATTTCCTTCATTTATACCTCCAATTCACCACCAATTCTTCAAATCTCTTCCACATGAATTGGGTGGCAAGAAGAGAAAACGTGCGGTCTAGTAGGGAACCCATCAGGACATAATAACGAACCAGAAGGAGAAATGGAAGGAGACTCGGTCAGTGAAGCTGATAATATCTTAGAGTCTGACTAGAATGATTAACTCTCTTGATAATAACGAAAGAGAAGATGAAGGTTGTACATACTCAATATTGAATTAATTTTCATTTTCTGAATTTAAAAACAACTTAAAAGTTTGAACTATATTATCCTTTGGATTTGTTTTTCCTTTTGTACTTTTTTAAATAACTAATTTGTTAAAATACTAAATATTCGTTTTTATATTTGAATAAAACCTGTAAAGGCATAGGGGTACAAATAGACTTTTTACAGGAAAGGGGTGTAAGTGATTGCAAGGGATTAAATTATTACCTTTTTTACTAAACCAAAAACTATCGAACATTATTTTAACCACAACAAAAAGTTATTATTTTTAGTATAATTACATATAATTAAGACTTTACACAGAATTTAGGGTATCCAACCAATTTTAAAGTGTTTTATCTCAAAAGTGTGAAAAGTGTAGTTGTACCCCTCTAGAGTTGCAATAAATTTTTATACCCTAGATGAAATCTAGAGGGCTTACTAACTTTGTCATTCCGTTTGTAACACTAAAAAATAATGCTAGTAGAGAACAAGTAAAAAAGCTAGAATTGGTCAAGACCAATTCTTATGATACCCTCCTAGATGAATGTATTTTCGTCTGTGCAAGTTTGATTTTTAAAGTGGTTTTTCGCAAATATATTTCTAGAACGGTTCGTCGGACAGTAAAAATGACAAATTTGATAGGATCTCATATTCTGAAGAACTTTTCAGTATAATAAAAACGTCTAGAATTGATCGTTCTTACAGTACACGTAAAAACCTAAATTTTTATATGGCAACAACAAAAAGGGATTGCTCGATTTAGTCCATTTTTGAAGCTTTACTTACTATTACTATGAAAGTACCGTGTACAAAATTCGAATTCTCTACGTTGACGCGTTCACAGGCAGTGTTCAAATATATAGTGAAAAACGAAATTTTTGTATGGCAACCCTACGAAGGACTTACCCGAATCGTCCCATTTTTGAACCCAAATTTGCATTGTTTTTTTAAATCTGTGCCCAATTTCAGCTCTCTACGTGTTGACGCGTTGTCAGGCTCTGTTCAAACATATAGTAAAAAACGAAATTTTTGTGTGGCGACCCTACGAAGGAGTCACCCGATTTGTCCCGTTTTCGAACTTAAATCAACTTTTTTTTTTAAAAAAAAAATCCCGTGTGCAAAACTTCAGTTCCCTAAGTCAATGCGTTCAAGCTATAGTGAGGACGGACATGCAAAAATCAAAAGCGGCTGAACACTAACAACATCTTGGAATAAAGCCCTCTAAAAAGCTCTATGATATGATTCTACACGTATGTAATGAAAGAATAATGTCAGATGATTTTTATAGTGCCCATATCCTTGTAAACGGCTATAGAGACGTACCTATGTAATACTATCTAAGAAGTTCTTTGCTGAACGATGGATACAATCTCCTATCGTATATCATCGCTATCTGGCTCATACTTTACGCGGAACAAGTGCTTAGCGAGTGTCCATGTGCCTTCAGAGATGGAAGGTTAGTTGTTCGTGTAGTTCGTGTATTGAGGGCTCTAGCTTCTACCTCAATATAAGATTCTCTTCACCTAACAATATATGTATATGCTCTCCTGCTTCGTAGTAGCTGGCTGGTCCCATAATGAGGATTTTTTATCGGTTTACTTTTGCGGACATCATTTAATCCTACAAATGGTCACTCACATTTTATTCTCTAGCTCTTGTAGGAAAACCTATTGGTCAACGTCAATGTTGTTTCAGTTCATTTGCGAGACATCGTTTTACGGTTCCTGGCTCGCTAACCGAATTTGAATTCCCTCTTTGAGGCTCGGAGCATTAACCTATATTACATTTGTTTACGAATAAATGCTGTTTCCATTCATCCAATAGCTCTTGCAGCTCTTCATGATACATTTATTATTATTATTAATGTGAGGATGCAGACAGAGCTTCCACCTCTTATCTAGTCACTACGACCTCTAAGATATTTTTAGACTGTACCGCATAAATGCCATGGGGCGTGAGGTACAAAACCTATAACCATCTGTGTAACATCCTCCTACCATACAGAAGTGACCGTTCTCGCTTTCGACCCTTAGCCACATTCTTAAAATGATATCTGATTGGCAATGCCTAGTAAGTGGACGAGTTATGAGCTTTAGTTTTTATTCCTGATGATCGCGAGGAATAATTTAGTTCAGAGGCATAGAGCCTTAATATGGACTCTGCCGATTTTTCAACTAAACTTGAAATTTGTGAACTCTAAAACATGGCCACCGAATAACTACTACTACTATTCGTCGAAAACTTCAATTAGAAAAGATTTTCAGGAAACAAGTTAAAGTCCTGTTGACATTCCTTGTTTCGCATCTGTACAAGAGCATTATATTTATGGATATTTATAAGTATTGTCTTTTTCACACATTGTTTTGTGATTGAACTTACTCATGTGAAAATTTTCAATTCTTGGACGTTTTCGTCTAGATTGAACTTCATTTCACTTCTTCTTAGCGTTCTATAAATCGAAATTTATCCTGTCGTCCTATTTGAAACTAAATTTAACTTTAAAGAAGTTAGGCTTGACATAAAGTATTCGTATTCGAATGATCTTCAGGTGTGGATATACAGAATTCGCATATTGACATTCACATATCTATAATGTGTTTATTTTTGTTATTTATGTACATATGTAGATATGGATATTGTAAAAATAATACATCTTTAATTTTCAAGTTACTTCCGCAGTTATCCATCAAAACACTAAGCACCAACTGATAAAACAGGTGATGTTTCTACCGAAAAAGGTAGTCTGCAAAAGCAATTGTTGCGCAGATATATCAGATTGAAACAGCAACTTTTTGGTGGTAAGTCGCAATGGATCCTTAGGAACTAAAAAAAAAATAAAACGATAGGACAAATCCCTTAATAAAAACACTCAAACCTTGAAAATAATCAGAATTGATCAAATAAACGCGAAAAGATTTGTCGTTGATACTACCTCCTACAGACTCCTTTCTATATAATTTTATAATGTTAATATCGAAAAGGAAATTTTATTTTGACCTTGAAAAGTAACATTTCAGGGTCAATTGACTCCCACAGGGCCTATTTCAACCTAACTTGTGTCCTCTGCAAATCCTATATTTACCAAGCGAACATAAATGATTCAAAAACGCATGCACCTCAAGTTCAAGAATTTTCAGAGACAAGAGCCGGTTGCAGTATCGAGTCTACTCTTTTTACTTTTAATCATTTTTATCTTCTCCTTTGTACGGCAAAAAATAAAAACAAAAACATCAAAAATGCACAAGAGTAAACAACCAAAAAAAAGCATCCATTTATTTTTAGCTCTCGCCCAAGCACTTATGTTCCAATTTTCAGCATATACACGATCTTGTAGGCTATACTCATGGGTGTAAGGCTTATCTTAAGACTCGTAGTAAAATGAAAAAGGCTAATTGTGTTATAGTTGAAATAGATTTGTTATAAAATAAATGCATACTTGTTTTTCAATTCGAATTGTTTTTTTTTTTTTTTGAGTTACATCGAATTCATCATACATTTTATCGGACTAAAATTATATTCTAGTTTGACATCTACCTTGTGATCACTTTATTTTTGCAACATTTTAGGGTGTCTATTCTGGTAGTTTCCAAGTCTATCCATTTCCTATTGTCAGCAATTGTCTTGAATGGGGGCTTGTTTTTGGGACTAGTAGCCTTGTCAGCTGCGCGAATTTACTCTCAGAAAGCTTTGGCTATAGGCTCTCTCCCGGCTCTAGACATTCCCTTAAGGATGTCATATGTAGTTTATATTGAAACAAATACAATTAGGTATACCCTACATAAATATCTAACTTCTTTAAAGATTTAATTCGTACAAACCTATTGTCAGCCATATTCTGATGGCTAATTGGTATTCGATCATGGCTACTGCCGAATATACATGGACTGCTTATTTTCTTTTATGTTCACGTTCTTATTGAAGTTTTATCTGAAAGGGGCTACGAGAGAAAGGGATAAAAATACAAAATCATATATATACGTATATATATTTTTTATTTCAAAATTAAAAGACAGCGGGGGAGTAGGATAGATACAAAATTTGTTCCTATTAAATGCTTCTAAATTGTATGAAATTTGACAAGATAAACAGTCCAATTATACAATATCTGTGATTCTGTCACGCTTGAGAATAGCTTGCGTCACTTTATTCATCTAATTTTGTTATCTGTTTTTGTTATATTGAATAATTCGGGCATGAGCAGTATTCAGAGTGGGAAATAATTATAATTATCTCGCATTTTTCAAATTTTGTTCAGGAATGATACTTATTCAATTATTTACCTGGTTATTTACAGATATTAGCCTTAATTATATTTATATTTGAGTTTTATTTTTACCCAAAGATTTAATCTATCTAAAAAGTGGTTTATTATTTTTTTCACATATGTAGGGGAATGTCGTTAGGGTTGGCCTATCGTTTAGATCGGCCAACTGTGATTTTTTTAGTTTTGACCACTAGCTCCATCAATGTGTGAGGGCAGCCAAACTTTTTTCAGTGACAGCGAGCTTTTCGTGACATTACAGATTTGGAGCGTGAATGCAAAGCATGTGTTGTGCACTCAGCGGCTTGAAGTTAAAAAAATAAAAAATCTTAGCATCAGTGAAAGTGAGACGAAAATATACAATCGTCAAGGTACGCATTAGGTGTTGTGTTGGTTTATGTTTGAAAATAAAAAATGAGGAAAATTCAATCCTGTAACATGCTTGGTTGTGGTGTGACACGATGCCGCAATGGCGCTTATCGTCAAGTTTGGTAAATTTGTATAGTCAGGATTGGTATACTGTAATGGTGTGCTTTGAAGACATCCAAAAAACGTCCAACACCGATCCCAACGAAGTCTGCCAACAAAACACCAGCTAAAGGAAGATGCCCACCAAAAAAGCGCAGGAAAATCCCTCTTGGACAATGCAAGAGAAAAGTGAATTTGAAGTGCGCCAATATGAACACGAGCTATTATTACATTTGCGATTTCGACTAATGTGCCATTTAATTTTTTTCTAAATAACAGAAAAATGCTTTTTATTTCATTCCATTAATTTTTCCAGATCATTTAATATCATTTAAGCACATATTTCGCCTATTGGCCAACCTAGACAGCACTGGCCGATCTTTAGAGCATTTCACTTGTTTTTTAAATACTTATATTTTTTTCATTTTTTCCCCAATCAATTTACGATATTCAACAAAAGTTTTCCGCAGACGTTTCCAAAGCTGTGCTTGGACTTGTTAAAATTCTTCCACAAACGGAAGTTATGACAAAAGTCAAAATGGTGACCAACCCTGACGACATTCCCCTACATGATAAAAAATAAAACAACCGAAATAGACAAGGTCTAGAAACCATGGACAAGATCTATTAGGTTTACTGCAATGTTTGTTGCCTATTGAAGTACCCCCCTTCCCTGACACGGAATAGCACGCAAATTCTCCAGCTTAACAAGCTGGGGACTACTGCGTCGCCTTGGCCCCCTTGAGGGGCTTACTCTTTACGGAGGGTAATTTGAATTCCATTCCCTATCCATTTTTTTACTGTCTATGGTTGAAAATGCATTTTCCGTTCAGTGACTTAGCATATCAATCGATAACGTCTGGTGGAGATAAATTGGTTTCTAAGAAAGTTGATGGAATCCACTCACTCATAGTGTCACGTTTCGTCTAACACATGATTGTACTCAACTTTTCTTCATAGCACTGCGAGCAGAGTCATACAGAGTTACTATATTTTATCTGTTTCATTGACTATACATAATTATAATCGATTTTTCAGCAGTTCTATAAACAATGTCTACTGTCAAATTGAAGGTACGGTGTTGCTCTGCTTCAAAATTATGATAATTCGGATAGTATCTCGAAGTACGAATGTACTTTTCGCCACCTTTCACTAAAGTAATTAAATAAAAATATGAATTTAAAATAATAACTATATTTAGAATTTTTGAAATCGGCGCCAAGTGAATGAATAAAGCAAATAACTGCAGTCCAATCTTATTATAAGAGACTGCTGCAACTTTGTGGCAATATCATTTTTAGAAAAATTGAGCATCTGTATTTTTTCGTATGTACAAATTCCGAAATTTTAATCTTGTTGAGCCATAATTTCAAAACAGTGAGTACATTTTGTATTTATACTGTACTGGTACTGGAGTTCAATACATTTTGTACTTATATGCTTGTACTTAATAACTATTACCTGATTGGTACTGATTAGTAATTAATTTCTTTTGTACTAGTTACTTCTATTTATCATTGGTTCTTTTCATCTTTAATAATAAGATAATGAGATATTGTAATTATTCGTCAGTCAAAGGTTTAATTTTTTGAATACGCTGAATGCGTTCACTTTTAACAGAATTATAAAGTATACAAATAGGGCTTACTCTTTACGGAGGGTATACAAATAGGCGCCAGAAATATTTAAAAGCTTAAAAAGCTTTGATTAGTCATATTGTATATTCATTAGAAATTGAAAAAGAAAATTCCGATAGATGGACATACTTGTACTGAATTAAGAAATGCATGCTTGTAATACATTTTCTGATTAGAGAGTCTCCTTTAATTTTTTGAAATTTTCAATTTCTTTTACTTGTGTAGATTAAACCAAAACTCCAAAAGAAGTATTTTTATTATTTAATGTGGGTCTGTTATCAGATTTTTCCAAAGATAGATGAATTTATCTACATATCTGCTGCATGTCCCATAAATAGTGAAGAATGAAAAATTATGGAGTTTCTCCGAGTCTAACAATATCGTGCATTATATTTAAAAATATAATAATAAACAACCATTTTTTGGTGCCTTTTCCCATTACAATATCACCAGCCTAGTCAGCAGGTATTTTGTGTGCCAATCGTAGAGGTCTTACAAATTGGAAATATGTGTTTTTAATCTAAAAAAAAAAAAAAAAAAAAAACACTGTGCTCTGTTTGTGTTACTTTTCAATGACTTTATTTCTTTGTATGTTAGTCTTATTAGAAGAAATGATATCAATAAAAAGAGATGAGCACAGTGACTTAATCTCAAACTTTCATTCAAATAGTTAGAACCAACGCCTAGCGCATTATAATCTACTTAAGAAAATAATTGAATAATTGGATTCGTTAGACAGTCAACCAGTGGGTAACTGTTCCAAATCTTTATCTTCGCTCAGTTTCGCATTGACCGTGATACCGTCTGAACAGTATATTATGAATCTTGTGTACGATTATAAATCCAAACTTTGGAGAACTGTGATCCTTCTCTCATTACTGAAAATTTTTGCAGCAGAATCGACAAGTGAGTTATATAATAAATAATTAATCTTCGTTATATTTTAAAACAATATTGAAAGTGTGAGGAATTGTTGAAAACTAACAAATAACGGAAATGATGGTATTTCTGAGTGACAAATTAGTGGAAATGCGAGAGAGCATAGAAAATTATTCATATTAGTTTCGTTAATTGCTTAGAACCGAATTTGCTCTTGAAACATAGAATTGCATTAGGAGCAAATTCCTAATTCCGATGGAGATTTTTTTGTTTATTTTACTTACTTGCCGTGTTAATTCCTATCACGGAAAGCTGTGATCTTCTTGATGAAATATAGTTTTCAGTTCATCCAGAACAGCTATTTCGAATAGGTTTTTTCTGTGCCTAGCAAAGTGAAATGCATTTATGTATGTATATGTATTTGTGTATAAAGAATGAGAAGCTGGGTCGAGATGGCTCATAAGTAAGATCCAGATCCGAAAGAAATGATTATACAACTGTTCAATTTTATTTTTTTTATCAGGCCACTTATAGGGTTTTACATAATCGGCATAAAAAAGAAATGAAAACTTTTTGGTGAATAAAAAAATAAAAAATAAAAAATGACAAAATTATTGCGACATTCATTTACAGTGACAAAATTATTCGGAGAGGGTGGACGAATGGCTATTTTAAGGCTTTGTGATAGGGGGGTGGGAGTTGGGAATGTGGGGGATGGAGGTTGGAAGTAGCGATGGGAGGCTGATGGGTATAGAAATGGATGGCTGAAGTGGAATGGAATGGTGTGCTAGAAATATGAAGTTAGATAAAAATTTGCTAGTTGGGGTGTATGTAAGGTGTGGAAAACGATGAAAGGGTAGAGATAGATACCAAGGTTAGGTGGAAATGGAAAAAGAGATGGGAACAGAAAAGATAGGTGGGAGAGAGAGAACTGGTATAGATTAAAGAGGGTGAGGAGATCGAAGACTAGGTGGAAGATTTAAAGGAGATCGGGGCAACGATGAATGGTATCAGTTACGTATCTCCCTTAATCGCCGGGTTTAATACAATTTATTTGCTGTTAATTTTAAAATTTTGATTCTAATATAATATATTATTATTTTATATTTTAAGGTGAGCATCATGTAAGTAAAAAGAATTTAACTTGGGTGGAAAAATTACGTCACGATCTTCTTACAAACTATGATAAGTATATACGTCCAGCGAAGAATGACGAAAAAATTCAAATCAACATACACCTAGAAATTTCCCACATCGAACTAGACAGCACCAATGGACTTTTTACACTTTATGGACGCTTACATACGGTAATTTTATATAAAATTAAATAACATCAGAAATGTGTATCTAATGTGTCGAATTTTTAAAATAATTACAGGACTGGAAAGATTCAAAATTATTTTGGGACAAAAATGATTATGGAAACCTTGAATTACTGCCAGTATCCGATCATGAAATTTGGTTGCCAGATTTGGTGCTCTACAATAGCGTATTAAAAAATAGCGCAGAATATTACGGAAGTGCACAGTGCTATATTAAATCCACTGGGGAGGTATCTTGGATTCCATATGTTAGATATCAACTTTTCTGTGATATGGATCCAAGACTATGGCCGTTTGACTCTCATAAATGTTCTCTTGTGATGGGTTCATGGACCTTCAGTGAATGGCAAATGGATTTGAAATTGAATGAACAAAATGAGTCAGTTATTAATCTATTCGTAAAAAATAGCGAATGGAAAATAACGAATGTTAGTGCAGATCGAAAATCGAAATTCTACAGTTGTTGTGAGGCACCCTATGTAAGCGTTACCTATAATGTTTCCATTGAGAGAAGATCGGCCATGTATAAAGCCATAGTGTATACTCCTACTATTTCCGTAATACTAACAACTCTGGCTTGCTTTTGGTTACCTCCACAGAGCGGAGAAAAGATTACTCTAAATGGAATAAATTTGATTATTGTCCTAATGTTCATGAAGTTCTTTGCCGAAAAACTGCCATCTTTATCGCGTAGTACACCATTAATAGGTAAAGCTGAAGTTATGCACAAAAATTTGTGTGTCTTTATTTTATAGTTTTTCATTTTCTTACAGTAAGCTTCTACTGCAACACTCTACTCCTTATTGGATTTTCAATGATCGTTTCAGTAACAGTTATAACAATTTCCAAATCTAAACATAGTCGACAAGTTCCGGTGAATATCCGGAAATTGCTTAAAGGGTGTTTTGGACAGATTTTAGGTGTTGCTCACTTAAAGTCAAGGGTTGAAGAATCCGAATTGAAGGAACAACATTTGAACATATCTAAAGATACAGAATCTAGCTCTCTTACTGAGGAATTCTATCAAAGCGATTGGATATCGCTAGCAAGTGCCATTGACCGAATCGCTTTCATAATATACTGTTTCGGGTTTGCTTTAATTACTATAATCGCGTATTCTTAAGATACTTATGATGTTGAATCTTGAAAGAAAGGTTTTGTCATTTTATTTTGATTTCAATAAAAGCAATTGTTCATAAAATTCACCATCCCGGAGAAGTATAGGTACTTATCCAATCCTAATTTCGAATACATTACATAATATAAGATATAAGTGCAAGGATAAACCAACTGAATAGCCTTAATAACGAACTGTGTGCTTGATAGTGAATAATACAGTGCTTTTGAGTATTAGAACTACATTTGGACCTCATAAAAAAACGAATCAACCATGAATTACTAAATGTACTTTGGATTGGGCCAGATGATGAAGAAGATTTCTCTACACATCATAGTCATGTCCCGATATAGATATTTAACTGCTGCAGTTATTGTTAGATGAACTTAGCTCATAAAAATTCTAAGCAATCATTTTTGGGAATGAAATAAAAGAAGTTGATATGGACGTGTGGAATGAGAGTGTAATTGTTGGGAAAATTTCTCTCAGAAAAAAAGAAAAAGCTTTGTAGTGTCACCAATCATTAACGAAAAGGTAAACGATTACTGCATGTATAAATAACGCTATCTTTCTAAGCAATGTTTTTTTGTAGTCATCAAGATCTCTCAGCAATCTGGAATGTTTTTGCGTTAAATTTCAAGAAAAAATATTTGCTTCAGTAAATCCATCATGTTCTATTGGCTCCAAAAGGTAGGTGCTTTTTTTTACACTTCTTTTAGTAGTTGGATTATTTTCTGAAAATTTCATTATGTCTGGCTTTTTTTAGTTTTGTTCAAAATTGTGGATTATTTTTAGGAAACTGTAGAAATTTAGTTTTTTTTTTGTTTTTGTTTTTCCGAAATACAAACGAAAACGTTTTATCCCAAGATTTTAGATAAAAGTTAAGTTATGCTTTAAACGCCCTTTAGCAGAGATTGCTATTCTCTCTAAAATGATTATAAGAACTAGTCACAACAAAGCTGATCTTTTAATTTGAGGGATTATGTTATCCATTAAAAAGGTTTCTGGGCGAACGATTCTAAAAATCTATTGTTTGAGTTAAATCATCTGTGTCTTTGTTCTGTAAATAGTTAATTCTTGAAGTAAAAAAGGAAAGAGAAGTATTTTCTATAAGGAAGTGGAGTCCTTTGAATTTTCAAGATGAATTCCTTGGATGAAAATAAAGATCAACTGAATGCCGACCACACTGTTCTAATGCAAAAGTTTTTCTATCATAATATAATACAATACAATACAATACAAAAATGTTTTATTGAAAGACCCTGGCCAAGGCCACGTCCTTAAACGGTGGATACATATCGACAGTTGGTTATTTAATTATTAGCATGAACACTAGCAAACAACAAAACAGTCTTTCTAACCAAAGGCCAAGTTCGAAAATAGACAGAAAAATATGTGTGGTCTGTGGTTCGAAGGTGGATGTCCAATTTATTTTGTGACTTCCGATACCTTTAGATGTTGAAGCAATATTATGCGAGGGGAGATTCGTAATGGTTTGATTATTTCATATTATTAGATATATAATCGTTTGAGCTTTCCAATATCCCATAATGTTTTTCCTCCTATTCATGTCATTGATGCATTTTTTTCTTTTTCTTTTCAAAAAACAAATGAGTACAGTTTTGTATAAAAAAATTGAGAAGTCCAAAGCCTTTTGTGTAGTGAAATGATCCTTTTTCCTGTATGAGACACACACGTTTATCAGGGGACTATTTATTATTATTATTTGGTGGAAGGATGCAGGCAGAGCTCCCGCCTCTCATCTAATCACATCGACCTATTAGATCTTTTGGGACATTACCCCTAAATGCCCTAGGATACCTATTCGAACTTAACCCTAGAAAACTAAACATGTGCAAAAACTCCGTTTAATTCGAAACATATTTATAGGAATATAAACAAAAATATTCTTTCTTTTGTTAATGAAAATTAATAATGCATAGAAAAGACTATATTATACAAAAAATTTGTATATCTGGGAACAAGTTTTAATAGTATGTTCCCTACATATTTGCTTACTGTACTTTGAACAGACCGTTGCTGTCTTTTGCTTGATTTTCGAAAGGTAGAATGAATAATATGTCCTCTGATGCTGTTTTTGTGATGGCTCTGGACCCTGTGAAGATGATCCATTAGTTTCTCAATCGTCTATCACAATAAATACACTATATGAGAAAATGTAATACCCGCAAAAAAGTAACACTATTGCTAAACATACGTTATTTTGACCCATATATCTTCCGGTTAAGTAACGTACAAGCAACTAAGAGCTTCAATATTCCATCTACAGACTCATTAATAAAGGTACTGACAAGTTTTGGCTACTTCGATAATGTAGACATTGAAATAACGGCAATATTATTTTGCGAGGAGTCAATTTGACTCACGTTTAACATTCTAGGGTTAAGGTTTTTTACAAAGCCTAGAACGTTCTTGGAGGCCATCTTTACAACATAGTCTGGCAGTGGGAATGCCTTTTATAGATGCGGCACAGAGCTTCAGAGTCACTTAGAATGTGTTCAGCGATTTCAACGTCTTCAATACAGAGGCGATAAGTGTCATCATCGACCTACCCTTTTTAAAATGATATCTAAGTGGGCAATGCCCAGTAAATAGGGCCGTTATGAGCCTTTCTGCTGAGTATGAGGAATATTTTTGTCTTCTGTTTTTAGTATACTTTATGAAATCCTTCGATTGTTTTAGCTCCGGGATATTTTCCCAGTGTACCATTTTAATTCCGCCCTCCCAAAGCCTAATCTGAGCTTAGAGGTGGCTTTTTCGGTGTCCAGAAACTGGCTTAGGACCAATAAATAGAGATTTTTTTCTGACTTCTTCCTTTGCGATGTGTTCCGCAATCTCGTTGCCCTTAATATGTATAGTAACCAGTGGATGCTATTTATAGTTTTTTATAGTTTTCGACGCTGCAAGTAGAGTAAAACTTTCACCTCTCACTGCTACACTTATAAAAACTATTAGAGGTTCGCCCAAGCACCAATTATCGCCTCCAATAATGCATAATAATTGAGGCCTTTCCTACATCAGGTCGAGGCGTCGTTGATTTTATATTGAAGTGAGGCATTGCTTGCTTACCCTTGGTTATGTCCACTGACGTATATAATATGGACTGCTTACTTTTCTATTTTATGTGAGCACAATTGCTTGTGTCAAAAAGAGTTCTTGCGTCGGTGCCAACATTGAAAAAATCATTGGCGGGAAATTGAAAAAGTGAGCACGCAGCTCGGAAAGTGATTTTAATAAAACATTTAGAATTTCTTCTGCGTTTCTAATGGTAAAATAGTTTTTATCAGTAATAACCCTAAATGATTAATTTAAAATCATGTATTTCGACGAATCCACTAATTTATTTCTTGTTTTCGGTTCTCTCTCAGTTGGTGCTTGGTGCTTAGACCGAAAGAGTCAGCAGTATATAAGTGAGCCCATTTTCTGCAGTGTATTTCTATGAACGTAGTGAGTCCATATTATAATAGTCATTGGTTATGTCATCAAGTCGAGGCATCGTCGATTCTACTTGCGCAGTCTTGTTTGTATGTTATTAGTTTGTCTAAGGTTCTGCCTTAACGCGTGAGTGCGGCACATGCTTTGTCAGTTCTTTGCGTGCTGAACAAAAAAGGAGTTGCGCTAGAGATTGTGTTTGCTTTTCTATGAAGAGTTAGATACTTGTAGGTCCTTAATAGACTCAGAAATACTTGGTACTTAAGTGCAAAACTAAGTCTTAAGTACAAGTACTTATGTTCAAGCACTAAGTAGGGGCATTTCAAAAGTATTAAGTAATAAGTCTTAAGTAACGAAAATGTACTTTAAGTAGTATTTAAGTCTTTTTTTACTTATGTAAGTATTGTCTAGCTCTGACTGAAAACAATGCCATTCTTATTGAATTTTTTTTTCAATTTTGAACTGGCTTCAAATACATACCTAACATTACCATACTTTAATCGGCTGCGAATCAATATTGTGTTACAAATTATCCTGGGTGTCTAACGGCCGCTTTCACAGTTCGAGCTTAAACTCAGGATTAGTTAAACTCCGTTCGTAGTTTAAACTGAGTTTAAACCAAAATGAGTTTCACAGTCTTCGACCTTTTTTAATATGGCAGCACTATGGAATTGTGAACTAACAAGCTATTTTCTGTACAATTGTGAACTAGCAAACTATTGTGAGTCATTTACTGTTAAAATATTGCCAGCCAAATCGTTCTGCCAAAAAAAATAATTAATTAAACCTACGAAAGTGAAAAAAATAAAATAAATTAATTAAACCTACGAAAATGAGTAAAGTCTCTTTGAAACGCACGAAATGTCACTTCATTCACATTTAAAGATAAACTGAGTTTAAACGCTCAATTTTGGTGGTTTAAACTAAGTTTAAACTTACCACTGTGAAACTGTGTTGAAGAGATAAACTGAGTTTAAACCACATCTTAAGTTTAAACTTGAACTGTGAAACTGGCCCTAAGTGTTGGAAAATTGCGCATTATTCAAGGATACCTTCAGCCCAAAACCTTTATGAATGAATTATAAATTAAGTGAGCAAGTCATTGGTGGTGTTAATGGGTAAAAAATTCGCTCATGATTCTATGGGCCTGGACAACAGATTGCTGGCTATAAAGAATATTTCAATGTTCGAGTCTTGTTTTAATTCTGTAGTTCGGAGTATACTTAAAATTGTAGATCTAATCACAACATATAAATTTCTTTATTTGTCTCCACAAGTAAAACTAGGTGATATTACTGACGCTACTATATCACCAAGTACCTTACAATTATTGGAAGGATGGCGAATGCTGGTTAACCCTTCATGAAGATTCTGCCTATAGAATGAAGTCACAGTCTTCCAGACAAAAATTATTTTCTCAAGATCATAGAGCTATTGAAATCTTCATTTTATAAAATTAGAGGTAATATTAAAATGAGATAGATATGAAACTTAACTGGATATTTAAGAAGAACATACTATTATTTATTTCATGAAGTTAGGTAAGCCAATCGTTGGCTTGATAGTTTGAAAGACCCAATCGCTATATTATTGCAAAGCTGATATATAACTTTTATTACAAGAAGAAAATGAAGACTTGCAGGGATAGACCGTTAGAATTTGAAATCTTTAGACCGCAATATAATTCATAATCTATTGAATCCTCTATAACTTTATGTGTTGCGACGGTGTATTAATCACTCATCTGTCATAATATCATCAACAACCTCTAAAAAATTTTCAATGTGCTTTCATTCTCTCTCTGTGAATATAAAATATAAGTTTGTGTAAGTACTGTCCTCTGTGTGTCATAGTTGCTATAAATAATCTTGGGAGTGAGCGATGAGAGTGATGTAAATTCAAAATCTGTCAGCTTAGGCTGACAGTTCACTCCGTGATGGCTTAAGGCAGAGCACCACGCTAGTCCGTCTCAGCTAAATCTGGAGAGTATGGGGTGGATGGATCGAAAGAGCCCTGCCCTTAGAATATAAGTAGAGAGAAGGGGAAGTGTGATAAACAAAATTTAGCATTGTCAAATTCTGGTTGTGTTAAAATCTGTTGACGCTGTAGTGAAAGCGCAGTATATGCGTGTAGTATGAATCAACATAGACAGCAGGGCAACTGCGCTTGCTCCAAGTGAAAGTGCTCTTAGTTGCTGTCACTACACCAAGAACGTCAGTTGTCAGTTCTCAGTTGTCTCAAACGTAAACAAATCAAGCAGCTAACATACATTTTTCATACGATATCTCTTTCTTCAATATATTCTGTCCTACTTCACGAACCTCTAAGAAAAGCCACGCTAATATACACGAATTTTATAGTTATCAATATTTCCTATTCTCTTTATATTCTAAGGCCCTGCCTTAAGCTATCACAGAGTGAGCAGACAGATTCGACTTTATGACACTCTCATCA
Source organism: Dioctria rufipes (assembly GCA_963924295.1). NCBI lineage: Eukaryota > Metazoa > Arthropoda > Insecta > Diptera > Asilidae > Dioctria > Dioctria rufipes. Next base: position 24,335,691 of record OZ002745.1, on the reverse strand, counting down.
CTTACTCCCAAATATTTATGCAACCGTAACAACTGTTTCTCCTTATAATCAGGGCATTCAACATCATCCCCGTTTTCCTCACATTCCATAATTCCCAAACTCCATAATTAAGTTTAAAGTAATTTACATTTTCACTATAATCGCTCCGATTTATGTCGGAATGTTTTAATGGCGACACCACTCTAAATAATTTTATATTAGGATTAAAAAAGAAAAAGAAAAAAAACTTTTTGAAAGCCTTCTCTATTTACAAAGTTTATCTTCACTTCTAAAGGAAATTTACAGGCAAAATTTACAGCTGCTAATTGTATGACAATTAGAACTTCTTAATTGTAACACTTAAAATGAGTAAGACTAATTAAGCTATCTTAATCTAAGTACATTATGTGTCGTCCAGTCTCGGACACCAAACTTCCTTAGCTAGGTAGTATAGCAGTATACAGTTGAGCCATTGTCCAATTTATCACATCTTCATACCTAGGAAATTGCCTACAAATTAGATGTAATTCCTGAGAACAGTAATGACCATTCCCAGGGGGTGCCACAGTATTTTATGACCATTATGTCGTCCGAACTGGAGGAACACTACAAAAACAAAAGTTGAGGAACTTGTTGAGGTTAACGAGTAAAGCTAATTAAATGCATTTGTGGGTGGACGAGGCTCGAAATTCGGTGGTGAATACGGCCAATAAGATGTTGTCGGAAATAACGGCGGGGGTGCTGTACTAGTTGTTGTTGTTACAGGACTTGCTGCAGTTGTTTTTCCAACCCCAGTTACTGCGGTCGGTACTACTTGCGAAGTTTGACTGGATCCATATGCTGATAGAGGTGGTGATAATTCTGCAGTCAATCCAGAATGATGATGTTTGTACGTAGCTGCTGTTATCATACTTGTGGTCGCATCACAACCTTGTGCTTGAGCCTGACAAGCAGCCATCAATCCGTGAAAGTCAAATTTATACGCGTACCGCTTTCCATGGACCTTGGTCATGATGTTCTTGTCGTAATAGTATCTGCAAGATGAGAAATGAATCAGTTCTTGGAATTGTCTTCATTGCTAATTCATAAAATTGAGGTACAAAAAATAAAAGAAAAAAATTGATTCATTGCTCATGGTATGGTGCCTGAGGACAACAGCAGAGCTGCTGGCCTGGCCTTCCCTGCATTTCAGTCGAATGAATCACAATGCTGTGTGTGGTAACTGTGCGTATTGGTAGCATCAAAGTAGATATGCCTCGATTTGGACCATGTTTAACTTTGCAATTTAGCTAAATCCGCATGTGTGCTTGTTAAAGAGAAAGGTCCCGGGTGTTTGGAATGTGGTTATGTAAGTTATTCTTGTTCACACGGTTTCCTCCTTCTCAATTAAAATATTTCAGGGCATCGTCAGCATGAGAAAAGAAATTTTGTGTAATGACGCTTAGAAATAGTTAGGAAATTCCAAGCAATGTAATTTAATTTTTATCTCACATTTTCAATGAAAAATTTTTAGTTTTATTTATTGTGTTAGATTTCACTTCTCATTCTCACTAAGCAAATGGTTTCCTTTAGTACGCAGATAGTATGGGGAGGGGGAATCCGGATGGTTTCCGCTATAACGTGACTTAAATATATTTGGGTATGTTTTTATATATCATTCCTGCTCCTTTCCGTTTTGAAGTTATGGCTCAACAAAGCTAAAATTTCGGAATATTAACTCAGTTTTCTTATCAAAAAACACGTCAGTCATCAACACAAATTTTTCATATTTGATTTAAGAAGCCCAAAAGCTTCGCTTTAAAATGACCTATCACACTTTGTATCCAAATGTAACCCTTTCTGCTTTTTTACACTTTTTCTTAAGCATATCTAGCAAAAACTAAATTCAAGAAATGTCAGAAAGTGTGTAATTATCTTTTTATAATGAGCTTTTAAGTCATCGTTATAGGTTGTAACGTTCAGAACCTTAGAAGCAGGAGGATAACCACAACTCTAGCGAACTGTTCAGTCATGATCACCGCAGCAAAAGGCTGCCTACAAGGAGTAGTTCTCTCTTCACTCCTGTGGTCGATCGTGATTGATGATCTGTTAGAGAAATTGACCAGTTCGGGTTTTAATGTACAAGGTTACACGGACGACCTAGTAGTCGAGATAAGGGGCAAGCATGATCAAGTCATATCCGACCTCATACAAAATGCTCTCTCCAAAGTCCTCATATGGTGTTTAAACAAAGGCCTTAGCATACCCCAACAAGACGGTTATCGTTCCGTTCACGAGAAGATCGAAGCTTTTACTAAGGCTCCTCTTTTTGATAACACGGAATTGATATTTTCAGACGAATTCTGGTGTTAACTCTAAATAAGAAACTCACCTGGAATTCGCATCTGTCCAGAATGACGGATAGAGCGGTACGATTTCTCTACACGTGTCGTCGCTTCATTGGCAGAACATAGCGACCATGTGACCGTGATTCAAAATTTGTAATGCTGATTTGACCCAATTCCCGTTAAGCCAATGAGCCAAAATTTGACACAGGATAGAGGTTATACTAGCTGGCAAGAATTATAATTAGATTGAAGTCAATTCCAAATGTGTATGTGATCCAGAAATAATATAATTTTACGTTTTTGTGATATCATCGTTCTTATTCCCTTTGAAAATATCTTGCCTGTAATCCACACCTTATTATTATTCTCATAATCCAATGGAAATGACTTAATACCTGAGGAATACCGTGGTTTGGCGGACTTTCCTATTATTAGCTGTGTTCTTTTATGTCCGCAGAACAGGACAGAACAAAAGAACACCTCATACATCGAAGATTTATAAATGAAGCGAACAGTACAAATAGTTCGCTTCAATCGACAGAATAATTTATTCTCTCCAGTATATGGGAGTTTTAAAATAAGGTACACAAAAGAACACAGTTATTAAAGGCATCACTTTGTCCAGATATGTTACTTCCTAGCATAAGAGTTACCCATTCTTTGCTTTTTTTGCCACCACACTACAACGATTACATTTAAAAGTCATTCACCCTTATTATAGTTGTCGACTCACCGAAGTGACAAGCTCCGCAGTCACTCTCACTTCACTTTTCGTAATATCGTTGTCGAACGGTGTGACGTGACATCGTTCTCACTTACAGTGACAGATAGCATCAGGGCATGTGTCAGGGTATGAATATTTTTGTAGACAAAAGTGAGGTTTGCCTTATTTCGTGGTATTGTTGTTATTTTTGAAAGTGTTTAAAAGAAAGAAAAAAATCATAAACGCGATGTACTTCAGCCCTTTAGCTATAAAAAGATGCTTCACCATAAAATCTATCATGACTTTGAATTGTTTTTTGTTGTCATTTTTACACTAAAAATGCAAAAAAAAAATAATAATTTAATTTATAAAAAACAATTGAATTTTATGTTTTAATGAACAACTAAAAAATCATCATAAAATTTTTTTTTTCCGCTCGCATTTTCCTTTTCCTTACACACATGTAACATCTGTCACTTACAAAAACCAAGTGAGTCAAATTGTCACTTAATTTATCACTTATATTGGCATTTGTTTACTTAATACGACAACAGTAATACGTCCAAAGTCGTATGTTTTCGACAAACTGTCACTTTAAACAAAAATCATAATATCATTTTTGTGTCGTAACGCCATTTTTCACTTAAAGTGACGACGATAATAAGGGTGTGTGTTTTATCAGAAAGAGAGACATTTAAAATATTGTGCGGTCTTATCGATATTAAAAATATCATTTGGACCATAATCTTTCCAAATATCCTGCAGTTTTCCAATGCAGTCTGCATAAACGGAATGGCTCACGGAAGCGCTTTCCCCACAATTTTTTTTAAAAATAATATCATTCCTTTTTTTTAATTTTCGAGCCATCCATTACTTGCTCTAAATTCAGGTATGTCCAAGTCCTTGCTAAATTCCAACGCCTTTTCCTTGAACCTAAGCTTTTTCCTTTCTCCTTGATTGGCGTCGTATTTTTTTAAAATAATGTCTTTATTTTTAAGAATTGTGGACCTATGTCTTTCTTTTTCTCTGAAGAGTTTTCCACCTTTTTAATGATTTTAACTTTATCACTTATTGACAAAGCTTTTAATTTTCGAGCAGTTCATTTTAATAAAAAATTTAATTCCAAAATTTCAAAAGACCTTAAAATAAAATATCTTGGAGGTTGTGTTAATCCCTACATAGAACAATAAAAAATTTGAAACCGCTAGCCACAATAGAACTTAAATTCAGCACTTTTTCAAACTGAGAAAAATGGAACAATAGTACCAGTAAAACAAAATTATAACAGTATTGTGTAAGAATTTTTCGAATTATCGAGGTTCGTCTTATAGAGGTCTGACTGTATAGTGTATACCTTATGATTTCAGATATAGGGTATAAAAATGGTATCATCCGTGGTGAAAATAAAATTTTTTTTTACACAGTGACTCCATTTTTTAAATGTGTTTGCTGCATCAATTGTTGGCGCAGTTTGAAGAAGAGCAGGTCATGATTGATGGAATTAAATGCCTTACTAAAGTCAAGGAGAACCAATATGGCCTTATGATATTTGTCTAGTGTCTCAGATATATCAGATACTACTTTGAGTAACGCAGATTCACAGCTAAGCCGTGGTCGAAAATCGGACTGCCAGAAGGTTACCAAACTTCTTTGGTTAACATACATATGTGGTAATTTGATCGTTCATTAATTTTTCCAGAGTCTTGCTGAAAAAACAAAGTAGATTAATCGGGCGAAAATCTTTAAATTCAGCATACTTGCGGGACTTGGGAATCGGTAGGATAACAGCCCTTTTCCAGTACACTGGGAATTGCGATGTAGTTAAACATGCATTAAAGACATGTGTCAAGGCTTGTAGAATAAACGGCAGAATAGTTTTGACAAATTTTGGTGGAATGTAGCAGCCGATTTAATTTTATTTATAGCCTTAGATACCCCAGACACATCGACACACCTAAATGAGAATCTATCGCCAATATACGACTCAGACTCTCTGTCAAAGTTAGATATAAATGAGAATCTATCGCCAATATACGACTCAGACTCTCTGTCAAAGTTAGATATTAATTCTGGATAACCATTCGCGGAGGATTGAGTATATGTGAAGGATGAGTTTAAGCTGTTGGGGTCGAAATTACATTGTTGTGAATCCTTACCACACACTCCTAATTTGCGAAGGTCAGCCCAAAGATTTTTAGGAGGAACCATAGGGTCAAGCTTCGAATTAAAATATCTTCTTTTGGCTGCATGTTTCGTAGTGTTGACATTATTACCTACGATTTTATAACGACTTAAATCGACAGGTGATCGTGCCTGTAACGGTGGTATAAGTAGTCCAGCATTAGTTCCACGAATAAGCTTTGAATTTCATTAGTAAACCAAGTACATTCCACATTTCGCTTGCGACAAACTCTAATAGGGACAAAATTATTAAATAAATAATAAACGTATTCAGTTAGGCATCTTACTTTGTCATCGACAGTACTACAGTTAAAAACATAGGTTATCATTATTTATGTTATCATAGTCACGATATGAGTACGTACTAAAACGCGAAGTAGTATCAACTTGAAAACTGTAAGTCAAGAAGCTGAAATCGTGGTCGAAGTTATCTGGAGGACTAACTTGATTAACAAGTAAAGCTGAGTCTGCGTCAGTTGTTAAGAATAGATCCAATTGTGATGGATTTGTTGTATTAAAATATTTTGGAGCTGAATTCATGATTTTTAAATCCAAGCTATGCAATACGTATTTCAAACAACGGGAGGAGCTCCCATCAACATTGAAATCACCACCAACAATAACATTCCTACAGTGAGTTGATATACCCGCTATGATCTTTTGAAACTTAGCAAGAAAGTGTGAAATTTTGGGAAGAGTTTTAGGGTAGTAAAAATGGATGGATTTACATGGGTTTTTTTTTTTTAATTTTAGAATGAATGGAGTAAAATTTGTTCACGTTTTTGGCGGGTTTTGGGGCAGAGGTGGCAACTAACCCCCTTGGTATTGTCCAATTTGTGCCGTGTGTGATATCAAATTAGAGCTCTTGCTGAGTGCTATTAAATGGCATATTTTTTTTGTTTGGGTCTAACAGAAAAACAATATTACAACATAGTTTAAGTAACTCTATTAGTGCCCATCTACTTACAGGTCGTAGATAGTTACTCGTAAGTATACAGCAAAAATTAAGCATCTAATTCAAATCTTATGAGCAAAAATTCTGCTATTTAAAACAAGTTTACTAACAAATTTGTTGTTTTTCGACGTAAGCCGGAATTATCTTTTTTTTTTTTGATTCCGTATCAGAAAATGCTGCTGGTGAGTTTTCAATAATGCTTGCTTCCTCAAAGGAATTTATTTTTACATTGCACTGGAAAGAAAACCAATCTTCTGTTGGTTTGGAAAGTAGAATCTTTCAGATGTTTTTTACTTGAAGTTTATTTCTCGGCCATCGCAAGATGTTATGATCTTCCCATGAAGATGGCACTGCCGAAATTAAGTGTTCCTCGTTTTCTTCTGTAGATTCTACTTTAAACATTTTAAGTTCTCGTGCAACAAAAATCGACACTTCACACACGAGGTATGGAAGTAATCTGTAAAACTTGTATCAGTCGCGTAAAAGTCGGAGAAAAGACACAGACAGTAACGTATAATATAAAAGTCGTGCAAGAGCTGTTTATTAGTCATATTTTCTAATGTAAGACTGCAAACTAGCTTAAATACAATGTTCTTGAGCTGTATATACGTTGCTATACAGTTTTAAATAAATCCATATTGTTATGGATAGAAAATCAACATGATTAAATATATGAGACCTTTTTTCCATTTACTAAGATTTTCAATTCCATTTACTGGTTAAATTGCAGTATTTTTGATGTGGAAAATTTAGAGATCCGATTCACTTTGCTTAAAATACATTTTGTAGTCAAAAATATTTTTATATAAATTTCATTAAATGATTATATAGACTTATATTGTAATAAATAGAAGGTCCGTAATATTTACGTATCCATTTTACAAAACTACACAATAAAATTTTCTCCGCAACACATTTCAACATTTATGGGAAAAGACATTTCAACATTTATGGGAAAAGATCCAACTCAATCACAAAAATAAAAAGAGTATAATATTATGTATATTATATAACTATTACATATGTATACTTAGGATTGGTCTTGTAAAAAGCTTTTATAGTTTCTAAATGGAGATAAGTTTGCATCTTAATTTTGATTTTCAAAAGACCAAAAAGTTTCATAAAAGTTATTTAAAGGTTTAACTATTGTGTGGTATTATGCAATTAATCCCGTAAAGCCGGTGCAAAAAGGTCTTAAGTGTGTAGAAACTGCCAAATTTACAACCTCCTCTCATACTTCTTTGACTTTATTTATGTAATCAAAAAATCATATTAGTAGTTACAAATGAGCTATAACAGCGTCCTATAACCGAAATTGAGTTCCCATTTTAATTATATGAACGTTTTGTATATGATTTAATGTCGTCGGTTAGTGTAAGTCGTTATGACTATATTATCAGTTATACGGGTGTCCCACGTAACGTGATCCCTGAGCATTTTTCTCGAAAAAGTCCTAATAATAAAAGTTACGCATCGTTAATCGAGGTATCCTCTGGCATAGCCAAAGTTCTTGAAAAAGGACTTGGGAAAGGATACCTATATTTAAAAAATGTCCTTTTCGTCCTTATTAAGGATACATTTAGATTGCATTTTTGAATTCCGCAAATAAAACGAAAATGTTATATTGAAAATTCCAGTTTAACCCTTTATTATCGAGATATAAGACCTCAAATTGTACTCTATGCACCGTAATCCTTTGCCATTTTTCTCGAAAATGCACTCAGATATCATAGGAGTGCTAGTACCAAAAGTACCAAAAGCTACCCATCATAAGCCGGGATAACTTTTGGTATGGTCAACATTTAAAAACAAAAGCCACACAAAAAAAGCATATCTTCGGTTTGGTCCTTTTCGTCCTTTCTGAGGATGTCTTTTGGCTACATTGAAGAATTCTTAATAGCTATACCACTTTTTATCTAATTTGATTTGCAGTTATTCAATGTAGCCAAAATGCATCCTCAGAAAGGACGAAAAGGATCAAACCGAAGATATCCTTTTTCGTATCCTTTCTTGTGTGGCTTTTGTATTTAAATGTTGACCATACCAAAAGATAGCCCGGCTTATGATGTGTAACTTTTGTTACTAGCACTTCGATGATATCTGCGTGCATTTTCGAGAAAAATGGCAAAGGAACACGGTGCATAGAGTACAATTTGAGGTCTTATATATCTCGATAATAGAGGGTTAAACTGGAATTTTCAATATAACAATTTCGTTTTAGTTTTATTTGCGGAACTCAAAAATGCAATCTAAATGTATCCTTAATGAGGACGAAAATGACATTTTTTAAATATATCCTTTCCCAAGTCCTTTTTCAAGGACTTTGGCTATGCCAGAGGATACCTTGACTAACGATGCGTAACTTTTATTATTAGGACTTTTTCGATATCTGCGCACATTTTCGAGAAAAATGCCCAGGGAACACGTTACGTGGGACACCCTGTATAAGAAAGTGACACGACTTTCTTATAATTCGAGTGTGCTACTTGGTTTCTGATGCTCCTGGGAAAATGGAGCGTATGAGAAAATTACCAAAAAGTAAAAAATAAAATATATTAAAAAAAAACTTTTATAAATAAATTGCACTAGGCATAGGTACAACGTCCTTAGAAACTCATATAAGAGAGAGATAATAAGAACAAAAAATAACTTCATAGAAAAACAATTAGAAATGTATTCAGGAGACCAGAAATGGCTATGGAAAGCAATTAAAAATCTTGTTATAAGCAGAGACCCAGTAAAAATAGCTAATAAGTTCAACATATATTTTATCGAAGGTATTAGAGAAATTAATGATTCTATTCCCACTGTGCAATATGTTTTACCAAATAGAAGGACTCCTTGTAGATTTACAATGACATACTGTGATACAATAAGTAAAAAAGCTAGAATTGGTCTACGACCAATTCTCATGATACCCTAGATCAATGTTTCCCAAAAGGTGTGTCGCGACACACTGGTGTGTCGCGGACGGGTTCTAACTGTGTCGCAAAATTAAAAAAAAAAGTATTTTTCATTAATCGTGAATAATTACTAAAAAAATATAGTTTCCGTTAAAGTTTTGATTTTCAAATTTAAGGAATGGAAGAACAGTTAAATTCGAGTATCAGTTGCCTAAGACTTTCTAAAAATTTAATTTTTTCTTTTTTTTTATTTTAATTTAGATTTATTTTACGAATATAGAATTGTGAATTTACATGCTAATAATACTAAGTAAATTTTTTTCTTCAATTTTTTAAATAAAAAAAAAATTATTTAAAAAGTGTTCAAAAATACAAGAACAAAATACATTTTAAGTGATTCCAGCTGTTAGCGTGCGTTGGTCCGTAATTACCTACTCTGCCTGCACGTATATAAGACCTTGCTCCTCCAATATAAAATCAACGATTCTTTGACTAGACCTGAACTAGGGAAGACCTTAATTTTTTCTTAGAACTTTACTGGACATTTTTTCTTTAGAATTTTTATGCATTTGTGAAGGCTGGCAACGGCACACATGAAAGTATTGTAGCTGAAAAAAACTCCAGTCGACCACTAAAGTGATTAAAAATTCTGCCGAAACATTTTCTAAGAAGAAGCAATCTAAGAAATCTAGCTTCCATGCTCACAAAAATTATTAGCCGTCCAAGTACTTGTTATCGGGGATAATGCATACCAAGTTTAAAGAAAAATTTTCCAGTAAATTACATCAGGTCGAGTCAAAGCATCGTTGGTTTTATATTTGAGGAGCAAGGTCTTATATACGTGCAGGCAGGGTAGGTAATTACGGAAAGAATATGGAATATGATCAACACGCGCTACAGCTGAAATCTATAAAAAAAAATTATTTCGTAACAAAGACAGATACTTCTATGGGCAAAAGACACTAGTTGCTTTTTGCATTCTTCTTCTTGAATATTGCAGATCATCACTTTTGTCCACAGGCACTGGATATCTGTATTACTTGTCTGTGGTTCAAGTTTAAACAATCTTCAAATAAAAAATAATAAAGTTTATTATTCAAAAGTTTTACCAATACTGAATTTTAGATCATAATTTGTTAGATTTATAATTAGGTACATAAGTATTTCTGGTTAATATAATTAATATTGTATTTATAAAAATAAAAAAACAATTGAAATTTAAATACAAAAATATATTATATCCGTTAAAAAAATGGAAAAGTTTATTATTCGAAAAAGACCAGCAAACGAAGAAGCAAGGGAATTAAATATTGCAGTAAATACAGTCGACTCTGTAATGGTAGATGTATTACCAACAACTTCAAAATGTACCTCTCAAAATTACACAGAAAATTTCACAAAGCCAGCTAAAGTAGTTTGCCGAAAATGTGATGTATCTTATTTAAAAATTGGATTCTCATGGGTCGGTAGTGAGACATATCCGATTCCGATTTGTGTTGTGTGCGACGAAAAGCTAGTAAATCAATCAATGGTTCCCAATAAACTAGAACGTCATTTTAAATTGAAGCACCCGAATTTATCTAAAAACACAGCGGACTATTTTCAGATACTGTGAAATTTTAAAAATATTCAAGCGAAGACATTTTTGAAATCGGTAAAAGTATTTGAGAAAGCTCAAGAAGCGAGTTATCTTGTTGCCTTAATGATTGAAATGAAGAGCAAATCACACCTTATAGCTGAGAGTCTTATTTTGCCAGCTTGTCAGATAATGGTTAAAACTATGATAGGAGAGGATGCTGAGAAAGAAATTAGGAAAATACCACTTTCGAATAAAATTTAATCAATCAATTTTGTTGTTGTAAAGAACTAACAGATACTACACCTGGTCTAGATATCTTCAATGTTATTAATAATTATTTAGAAAAATATGAAATTTCATGGAAGCTTTGCAATAGTACTTGCACTGATGGTGCATCGTCTATGACAGGTTCATTAAATGGGTTTTTAACAATTGCTAAGGAACACAACCCAAATATTATAACTACTCCTTGCTTTTTACATGGAGATGCTTTGGTAGCGAAATATATTGTCGCTGATTTGAAAATAGTAGTCGATCAAGTAGTAAAAATGATAATTTATATCAAGAGTAAGCCAAAAAACATACGTTTGTTTTCGAAATTGGAAGCCTATCATTTGACCTTGCTCATCCATACTGAGGTCCGATGGCTCTCGAAAGGAAAGATTCTTTCCCGATTTTATGAATTGCGTAATGAGATTCTGATTGTTTTCACAATGGACAGCAGCGAATATTGTGATTTATTGAGTAATAATATTTGGTGCTCAAAACTTGCTTTTCTGATGGACATTTTTGCGCACTTTAATTATTTAAATACCAGCATGCAAGGAGAACAGGAAAAGATTCTCAGTTCTACTCATAAGTTAAGTACGTTTAAGGATAAACTTAATATGTGGAAACGACGAGTCTTACAAGGAAACCTCGATATGTTTCCCTGCACATCAAAAAGTTTGTTTAATCAGAAAATTGATTTTTATTTTCCATCACTCGATATTAGTAGTTTTGATTGGGTACTAGATCCATTTAGCAGCAATTTGGTAACGGAAAAATTTTCATTAGCAGAAAAAGAAGAAATTTTGGAAATGCAGAACCACCGAACTCTTCGAATTAAATTTAATGATAAGGAATTAAGCAGCTTTTGGATAGGAGGAGCAAAAGAAACTCCAATATTGTCAAAAAAAGATTTAACTGTGCTATTACCTTTTTCCACCTCTTATTTATGTGAATTAGGTTTTTCAGCTCTAAATGAAATAAAAAGCAAAAAACGAGAGAGGCTTTTATCTGTTGAAGAGAAACTAAGAGTGGCCTTTTCAAAAATTCGACCACGTATAAAGAAACAGTGCTCTGAAAAACGCGCTCATATATCACACTAAAACATGTATAAATGAAAAAATATCAATTCACGCGTTATGTTTTTTATTAATAATTTCAATATTTATCAGTATTTTATCTTATTGGCATCGATAACAAGTTTTTAAATTAATTCAGTTATGTAGATATATATTGAAGTCGTATTTAATAAAATGTTTTTTTTTTTACATAATTATTACACTTGTAATGAATGAAAAAAATTAATAAAACTAATATTTTCAATATAAAATATTTTACTTCTCTTATAAAATATCGTTACTCAGTTTCCTCTGTGTCGCATAAATTGATTAGTTTGAATACTGTGTCGGGAGAACAACAAATTGGGAAACACTGCCCTAGATGAATGCCTGTATAAAATTTCGTATGGTAACCCGTTTATGTAAGTTTGATTTTTGGTAGTTTTTCGCATATATTTATAGAACGGTTCGTCGGACAGAAAAAATGATTATAGGCAATTTTATAGGATTTCATATTCTGAAGAAGTTTTTAGTACAATAAAAATGTCTAGGACTGATCGTTTTCACAGTATATGTAAAAAACCTAAATTGTTATATGGCAACACCAAGAAGGGGTTGCCCGATTTAGTCTATTTTTTAAAATTTTATATGCCATTATAATGAAAACACCATGTACCAAATTTCAGCTCTCTATGTCAATGCGTTCTCAGGAAGTGTCCAAATAAATAGTGGAAAACGAAAGTTTTGTATGGCAACCCCACGAAGGAGTTGCCTGATTTGTCTCATTTTCGAACTTAATTTTACGTTTTTTTTTTAAAGTCCGTCTACAAAATTTCAGCTCTCTAAGTATACGCGTTATCGAGTTATCGTGCGCACAGACGGGCAGACGGACGGACATGCAAAAATCGAAATAACTTTTAATATTATAGATGAGTGTCCAATCCATTTTGCTCTACCATCATTATTTCGAGCTGTTACAAACGGAATGATAAACTTAGTATAACCTTTAGATTTCATCTAGGGTATAAAAATGATCTGTGATATATTGAAAGAGTGCATTCAATGGTTTAAACTGTGATATAATCTTCCAATCAATAGAACTATAGATCCCGTGCTATTGAAAGTTATAGACTTATCGCTACAGACAGGTATTTTTCCTAAAATATGGAAAGAATCGATAGTTGTCCTAATTGAGAAGATATACCTAATCAAGTAATTGTAAAGAATTTCGTTTGATAAATATGCTACCCGCGGAAGAAAAAATATTGGAACGACATGTAGCTAAAAGACTAGTGGAGTACATCGAATCGAATAATTTATTAGCCGAAGAACAGTCAGGTTTTAGAGGTGGACACTCATGTAAAACCGCCCTAAATCGGATAGAAGGAACTGGATGCCGGTAATGCTGTTATAGCTGTATTTCTAGATTTTAAACGGACTTTTGAGACCTTAGACAGGTAAATCTTTTTACAGAAGCTTTCAATGTATGGAATAGAAGGAGTAGAATATAAGTGGTTTGAATTAATCTTGGTGTACCACAAGGTTCAGTACTGGGTGTTAGTCTATTTCTATTATATATTAATGGGGTTAAGGATGTGATTAGTCATAGTAAAGTGTCGTTATTCGCGGATGAGACTTTGATATTTTTAAGTGGTAAGAACATTTTCAGTATGTGCACTAATTTAAATGCAGACTTAGAAAGCGTTAACAACTGGTTAACGATGAATAAATTAACGTTAAATCTTGCAAAGTCTAACTGTATGAAGTTTAATTGTGTTGATAACATATCGGTACGGTTAGATGGAATTAATGTTGAATGTGTGGATAATCTAAAATTTCTCGGTATTATATTAGATAATAAACTGATATTTGAAGAGCTTGCAGACTATATATGTTGCAAAATATCAAAAAAATCTGGTTTTTAAGAAGAATACGAAATATGTTAAGTAAAAGGAATGCAATTATGTTGTATAATTCATTGATTTTACCACATTTCCAATATTGTTCAACACTCTTACATGCAAGCTCGAATGAAGTAAAGGAACGTCTTCGATTGTTGCAAAACTAAGCTATGCGGATGATTTTGAAATATAATTTGTACACGCCAATCCAGAATATGTTGGAGACCCTATAATGCAATGGTTTTCATCTTTCAAATCAAATATAATTTACTTCCGGCCTACTTAAGTGGAAATGTTGTATACACTGTAAAAAATGTGTACAATTGTTGTCACAAAGCTTAGATATTTTTCCCTAAAATGTAGGGAATGTTCCTTGAAATGTAGGGAATATTGCCAAAAATGTTGGGAAAATTCACTAAATAGGGAATATTCCCTACAATTTAGGGAAAAATACCTAAGCTTTGTGGCAACAATTGTGCACATTTTTTACAGTGTACATATGTATCTGAAGCGCAGCCATACAATTTAAGGCAAAATAATAACTTCAGATGATGGAACAAAAGCAGCACACAACAGAACGTACCTATTTAAGATAAAGCTAGGAGAATTTATTAAAAATAATTATTATTTAAATTTTTGTATTAGCTAAGTCTAAAGAACTGTAAATGAAATGTTATTTATAAAGTTCTTTAAAACTAATAAATACGTACTACACCGTAAAAAATATCTATTGAAAATTCCGCTACTATAATAGGCAACAAATTGCCAACATTTGTAGCGGAAATTTACATAACTTTATGCGCACTGCATAACCTTATGTAAAGTAATTTCGCACTGTATGTAATTTTACATTGTTTATGCATTTTTCAATTTCCGATGTAAAATCACATATGTAAAGTTACATCATGATGTGGAACTAAGTTACATAAGTTTAATGTAATTTTACATTATTTATGAATTCTTCAATTCCGTATGTAAAGTAGACAATATGTAAAATTACTAATAATTATGTAATTTATGTCAATTACCAATATAATGTTTCGTACAGAAATTAATAAATTACATACATAAACAAGTAAAAAAGCTAGAATTGGTCTAAGACCAATTCTTATGACCATGGCATTAATACATATGTAATAATAGATTAACAATCAACATGTAAAAGAAGTTATGCTAGTTTCAATGCTAACTGCAACCTAAGAAATCATAATTTTAAGAAGCAATAAATATTTTTAGGTATGCAGTATTTCCATGATTGAGTTTTTTTTAGCGAAATTCAATTATAAAAATACTGCGTACCTAAAAATATTTTTTGATTTTTAATACGGTTTTTAAGGTAACTGTCGGATCGAAACTAGTAACATTTCTTTACATGTTTTATGATTATTAATCTATCACCAACTCACTCCACAAAATCAAACTATACACTGACCGGCGACCGCATTCTGATATAATTTCCATATAATGATTCATAGCGACGAATCCTGATAAACTATGAGCAGAGTACTGAAGGAAAAAATAGAGATAAATGCAATCGGCATTACTTATGTTTTATTGTAATTTCCTTTTTAAATATGGGGAATTCAATGCAAATTACAGTACTGTAAGGAATTTTACGCAAATTTACAGTATGACACAAAAGTTTCGTGTAAAATCACAATACTGTATGTAATTTTACACAAATTGACAGTACGATACAAAATGTTTGTGTAATTAAATGTAAAATCACATAAATTATCTAAAAAATTACTTACATTACTTATTTTTCCAATTAAAAATAGGAAGTTTGCAGATTACGTAAAAAATATTTAATTTCTTAATGATTATGTGTATATACATACATTTTAAGCGGTAGTGACTATTTTAACCATAGTAATTTTCCACAAAGTTAGTTCATGATTTTTTACGGTATACTACTATTACTACTAAAAAGTAAAAAATAGTTTTTTCTTTCTCACACAAGAAAAGTTTCATTGCAAAATAAGAAATGCTAGAGCTCAGATTAAAGTCAAGCGAAATAATATAATTTTAAAAAATACATTCACTTTTTTAAGATTTAATGTGACTATTTTTTTACTTTTTAGTACATTTTATTTATAAAAGTTGTTTAATATATTTTATTTTCGTATTTCAAGTAGGGAATCAAATGCCATGCATACGTTTTTAGTCTGTATATCGTGTAATGTATTCATCCATCACAAAACATGGAAGTTGGGCTGGAATTGTGAAGAAATACAGAAATATGTAGGTTCACATATTGTAGATTTTAGACGGATACCTTGATGTTTAAGATTCAGTTTTATTTTTCTGTTTATACCATAAAGAAAATCAAGATTGTAGTTTTTCAAAATTTCCAACTCGAATTCACTTAAGCATGCATTCATGGCATATCATGTATTGCTTTGATATACTTATCTGAAAAGCTTTTATAAAATCGCATGTTACAAAATTTCTTATCTATCATGACACAAAAGCTCCAACAAACATCGCAATAAATTCTACGTCATTTCTCCACTCAATTTAGTATATCTAGTTATCATCACACAGTTGTTAACAACAATGTATAAAAGTAGGAGAGATCTTCTATGTATTAAACTTACCTCAAAGCTCTACTAAGCTTGTCGTAATTCATGTTAGGTTTTGCCTTGCGTTCTCCCCATCGTCTGGCCACTTCGTCTGGGTCGATAAGCTTGAACTCTCCATTTGTTCCCTCCCACGTAATATACGCTGAATTCGACGAATCGGCCAACAGCTCCAGCAGAAACTGCCACAATTGGATCTGACCGGAACCTTGTGCCACCAATCGGTGTGACGCAGCATTCAGGAGTTGATATGGATCTGAAAAGGAAAAAGAAGAAAATTGGGGAGTTTCGTGAATTTTCGTGCATAAATAGCTTTTAGAGGGGCGGCTTTTAACTGTCGCTTTTAAAACATTTTGTTTTCTTTAGAATTTTGTGGTTAAAAAATGAAAATGGCGCTGAAGTTTATATAATCTGGAGGTAGAAATGTTGTTTTTATGAGGCAAGGTATACGATAATTGCTAATTATATATATATATTTTTTGATTAATTAATTAATCAGGCAATAATAGTTGCATGCTTTTATGGTTTTCTACTTTTTTTTTTTGGGGTTTTTGATTATACAAGGTCATTTTTGTTTTTTATTAATTAGATATATTTGGACTGACGAAAGGTGTAGATAATTTGTTCTGTCTATATTTTAAGAACCTAGAGTGTTTCAGATAAGCTCGAGAAAGGAAAAATATTGTTTGGACAATTTTCAATTCTCCTAATATTTTTCGAGGAATTCGTATCTGACTCTTCGAGGAATTTGTATCTGACTCTTTTAAAAAAGAGCCGGCTCAATGAGCCGACTCAAAATAAGTTAGGTGGCTCTTCAGTTCGCGAACTCATTCAACGAGTCTAGGGTAATGTCGTGTCAACTCCCACTCAATGTGTAACTCAAATGCATTGCCAAAGTGAGTCACTAAGTTCGGAATGCATTGGAAGTTTGCAACTTTACTTTCAGCTAAACTCGTTGATGAAACTCATCCGCTCCATAAATGCAATTATACTTGTTATGTTTATGTATACTGGTGTGATAAATAAATCGTATACAGGGATAAAATGCTTGTCATCATCGGCATGAGAAGCCCAGCAGCAGTGTTATTATTATTTTTACTTATTGACTTACCTATGTGCATATGATTGGCTGCTCTGCCTACGTTTGTGCTATGCTGTTGTGTGTGTACGCACGTCGCACTGTAAAGTGAAGTGCCCGTGTACAATGTGATTGCAAAACCCACACTCACAACTCACCGCAAGAGTTATCTGCCGTCATGTTTTGTTATAGCTCTTGAGCCATCTTGACTCTGATTGTATATCGTGACATTTCGCTCCTCTGTGATCAATGAATCTCATCAGAGCCACGAGTCAAATGACGAGTCACCTTAAAATAAAATGAAGAGTCGGGTCAGGCGGCTCACTAATAAGAGCCGACTCTTTGAGTCAACTCAACTCAGGCCCATCTCTGTAAGAGTTTTTAAAGCATTTTTTTTCCACAAAAAAAAAAAAAAAATGGGCAGAAACAAAATCTGTTTAATGAATTCGTTAGATTAAAAATAGCCTCTTGTAAGTGGCACCAAAGCATTAGTCTTTTGAGGAGCACCCTCGATCTGCGTGTCAAAAATATCCTTGTAGGTCGCTCCTATAACAAAAATAAAAATTTGATCTTATTAAGAGCAATATATTTTATGTCTGTACGTAGGGCTTTTTAGAAATTTTGATTTTTTGAAACATTGCGGTCATTAAAAAAAAAAAAAAGTGAATTTTTCAGGGTAAAAAAAATGTTGCTTAAGTACACCAAAAATAAAATAACAACTCTACCGAAAATATCCTACGTACAGCCTTAGATTATACTATGGAGAAGAATTATTCAAATTTTCAAGTCAATCCGATGAAAATGGGATTAGTACTTTGACACGCAGATTTGAAAAACATCGTTTGGAGAAAATCGCATTTTAAGTTTTACATATGTGAAGCCCATATATAACCGCCCAAATATACGCGCTAATAGCGCTTACTCATAATCGGTTTATAATATTAGAAGAAGGTTTCAGTCATCATTCCAAAGAATTTTTTTCAATTCTACACATTTCAAAGAATATTTAAAGCAAAGAGAAAAAATTTCGTTTCTTTCAAATTTTCAAGGTGGTATCCTGTTTTAAAATGATATTCCACCTTCAAAATGCATTTATATTATATCTTTAAAACAACGCAACATTGGATAGAGATTTAACACGGTCACTCTCCAGAGAATTTATTTCAACGTTTGTTGGGTCAAATCTGACAAGAGCATTTCGATGCATTTTACATGGAGACATAAAAAATATATTTATATATATAAAAAAAAAAAAAAATACTGCATTAGCAGTGCTGTGTCATATTTGTAAACTTTCCAATTGAAAGAATCAACTACTGTATTGCTTTAGTGAGTGTTATTTTCCTACTAACTGTAATAAAGAAAGTGCATATTCAAACAAGTAGGTACTTTAAAAATTTATTGCTCATGATAACAAAAATGTAATAAAATTCATCATACTAAAAATTAACACATTAACAACGGAAATATACTTCATTATAAGATATAGATACATAAGTAAATTTTCATAGAATACTTAATCGCTTTCTTCGTCAGTAGTTATTGTACTATGTTTGTGGCATTACTTTTAAAACACGAAATACACATTGGTGGAATTCCTGGACAGCATCTACATTCGTAGGATGTTTGCTTTCTTATTTTATCCTTGGTGCAGGATTTACAATTTAAAATAATAAGATTTTCTTTTACAAGAAGTTGGTACTGGTATCTTTTTCAATAATGCTGACATAATTCATTATCAGACTGGACGGTTTTTCTGTTGTGGTTGAATCATTTCCTTAATGTTATCTAGGGAGTATATCATAGACTTAATAACAGAGTTGCGAAAATCTAGATGTGACATTTTTGCTGCTAGGTTTTCCTTATAAAAAAAGTAAGCATTAAACGTAGCCAAATTAAGTATGTGAAAAATCACTTTTTTATACCTGCGCACTGTTTTCCGAGGACAAGAATAGTACGACACGAACTGGTCAGCTCTGTCAAAAACAGACACATTTAAGTTATAGTCTTGAATTTCCATAGGCTTTTGTTTCGTCATTCCATATTTGTTAATACAGATGTCTTTCCACTTTGATATGTAAATGCCACACTTACGAGCCCCTACGTGTTCTCCTTTTTTTAATTTCTTGTCTATTACAGTTTTTGGATTTTCTTTTCTATTACTACGAAATGTTCCCACTGAATAAGTCTTGTTTGCCAGCAGTAAATTATATGCCTGTCCGGATCGCATAGTTCAAAAAACTAAAATGTAAATACGGACATTTTTTATTTTTTATGTTTTGCCTGAAATGTAATCTTCCACGAAATATAAGCAGTGTTTCCATCGTTTTGATTATTCAAATTATAAAAAAAAAAGAGCAACATGAAAATACTGCATATACAGTAGCTGTCCGCAAACGTGTTACTACGCATTTTAAAGCAGACAAATAATTGTTGAATTGAAGTAGTTTGGAAGACTTTCAATAAGATAGTTGTCGAGATATCAAAACTTAAATTTAGACTTTTTGTACTAAAAGTTCAATAACTCGGTAATTTCCCTTATAATTTTTTTTATTTTATTACCTCATATAAAGCCCAATTTTGTCTTTTTTCAACTGCTTTTTATTTCATCCCTTTATCTTTATCCACTCAAAAGTTACCTACCCAACCAAACGCGCGACAATTACTTTCCACAAATTAATAATAAATTATAAATCATGCGAAATAATTTTTTTTTTACTTTTTGAGTTTGCTTTGAAACTTTGGCTTAAGAATTAGAAACAAAGGCAGAACGTCAGGTTCGGTAACTTTTGAGTAGATAAAGATAAAGGAGTGAAATAAAAAGTAGTTAAAAAGAGACAAAATCGGGTTTTATTTAAGGTAATAGAATAAAAAAAAATTATAAGAGAAATTTCCGAATTATTGGACTTTTAGTACAAAAAATGTGATATATTTCGGGCAAAAAAACTGAATTTAAGGGTATGTCCGAATCCAAGTCTTCGTCTTGTTAGTACAGCTAGTGACGTAACATCGAGTCAAGCTCTTTCCGAATTCATCCGAATCCACCGAGATTTGCTACTTTGTATAACAGTTTAGACACCTGGTTAGCTTGATCATCGAGTCAAGGTTCGAGTTGACTATTTTAAATAGACAACATATTTTAAGGTTATGTTTATTCGCTACCTGTCGAGATCAAGGTAAGCAAACGAATTCGGACAGGTTAGCTTCGTCTTGAGGTTGATGGAAAAATCGCGAACGAAGCATAAATATGAGCAGGTTTTTTACTATTATAATTCCCTTAAAATCACAATTATTAATGGATATGAGCGTTTATAAGGCAGTCATAATTTGTGGCTAATAAAATTACTCTTTATTTTTTGCATTATACATTATCGTAGTATAAAGTAGATACAATATAAATCATGTCGCCAAAATATTATAATTTATTGGTGAATTTGACTGCATTTATGATGCTCAAAAAATATATGACTGCCTCGTAAATATAACCGTAATTAATTTAGCATTTCAAAGACAAGAGAGCTTGTTTTCAAGTTGATTAATGCATGGCGGGAGGTATAGGTACAAGCATCAAGTAAAACAACACAAGCTTTTAACAAAACGTCAAATATCGAGCTAAGCATACGAATTTGGACGGGTTAGCTTCGTCTTCGTCTAATTATTATAAGGGTTATGTCGCTAGCTGTAATAAGAAGACGAAGACTTGAATTCGACAACTACCTTAGGGAAAGTCTTCCAAACTACCTCAATTCAAAAATTATTTGTCTGCTTTAAAATGCGTGTTAGATCTCTATCCAATGTTGCATAGTTTTAAAGATATAAACAAAAATGCAGAACCTTACACTTTGAAGGTTGAATATCCTTTTAAGTCGAATTCCTCGAAAACCGTTAGGAGAATTGAAAATTGTTCATACCATGTTTTTCCGTTTCTCGAGCTCCTCCCATATCACCTCCTGCAAGGATGACATCCTTATCTGAAACACCCTGTATAGTATGTAGCTACATATGTATATAATATATTATACGTATATTTAGAGTCGAAAATACACCATAGGCACACTGCGTGACATTCAAATTACATAATTTGTTATCGAAATTTCAAAAAAGTTTCATATGAGATTTCATTTTATAAGCCAGAATGGACAGATTCTCACATACATAAACTATGGCCATCACTCTGTAAACATGGTTATTTTATTACGTACACTCTTAATTTAACGGGTTTTCCAATAAGAGGTGTTATTTTGATATTCAAAGAAAAATACCATTTTTTGAGATAAATGATCGGATCTTTATTTCATTATAAAGAGGGAGGTATGCCGTTAATAATAGAAAATAACATCAGCCAAATGACCACCACGACCACGCCTACAGGACCATATCCTTTTCATGAAATTTTCCATAACCAAATCGCAAAGTGGCTGCCCTATGTCCTCGATAGCCTCACGAATTCCATCTTTGAGGTCTTGAATCGACGCTGGGCTGTTGGCGTAGACTTTTTCTTTTACGTGGCCCCAAAGGAAGAAGTCGCAAGGTGTTAAGTCACAAGATCTTAGTGGCCAATTGTGATCACCTCTTCGAGAGCGGAAACTTTTCCCGTAAAAGATCAATGGTTTCGTTGCTTGTATGGCACGTAGCGCCGTCTTGTTGAAAGTAAACGTTGTCCAGATCAATACCATCCAATTCCGGCCATAAAAAATCATTAATCATCTGTCGATAGCGCAATCCATTCACCGTAACTGTTGCTCCAGCCTCATTTTCAAAAAAGTAAGGTCCAATGACCCCACGGGACCATAAACCGCACCAAACAGTCACACGTTGAGGATAGAGGGGCTTTTCAACAATAACTCTTGGGTTTTCCGAGCCCCAGATGCGACAATTTTGCTTGTTTGCGAAGCCATCGAGGTGGAAATGGGCCTCATCACTCAAGATGAGTTTTCGATGGAATTCCGGATCATTTTCATGCATTTCAAGGACCCAATCAGCAAAGACTCGACGTTGTTAATGATCGGCCGACTTGAGTTCTTGTGTTAACTGAACTTTGTAAGCCTTAAGACCCAAATCTATATGCAAAATACGGTGTAATGACGTTTGTGGAATGCCTAATTCCAAAGAACGACGAGGAATGGACAAACCTGGGTTTTCTTCAACACTTTCGGCTACAGCAGTAATATTCTCGGCTGTTCTTGAGCGACGTGCACGGGTTTTATTCTTCACATCACTAACTTGTCCCGACAGCTCGAATTTTTCTACCAATTTCTGTATTGCGGTCCGATAAGGTGCTTCACGACGACCCAAAAATGTTAGTTTTACGAACCGTCTCTGCCACATTTTCACCATTTTTATAGTGAATTTTAATAATTTCAATGCGTTGTTGAATCGTGTATCGTTCCATTTTTGTTAATGGCGTAGTTTCTACTTGTCAAGTGTCAAAAAATGACAGCTCCAAAGGTGACATCTACCGAAATAGCGGGCTAATTAAAATAACACCTCTTATTGGAAAACCCTTTACTTATTTTCCTCCCCCGTAAAACAATTTAACATTTCTCGTTGGCCTTACTTCAAAGCAACTCGTTCAGAAAATTATTCCAGTCTTTATAACAAAACTTCTACGTGATATACCAGTTAGAAACAACTTAATAAATTTTGGAAAATTAAATTAATTATGAGATAATAAATGGCGCATTTAAAGTTGCTTCAATCAAAATCATACAGGTGATTTTCAAATGTTAAAATCAGACGATTTTGTATAATTTCAGCTTGAAATCACATTTTCATGTGATTTGGTAATTAAATTTTTACTTAATCTTCACCTGACTGAAATGGGCTTTACAAAATCTTGAAAATTTAGCAGGTCGTAAATAAGATTTACAAAAGAATAAAAAAATCGAAGAGCGGTGCATTTTGGTATCTACTTGCCCCCAACTTGAATAATAATTAATTATGGCTAGAACCTCTGCGTGGAAGACCCTGCAGTAATCTGGTAAGCGATACAATCTTATATATTATATGGTATGTTGTATATCCCTGTTTCTACTCGGACATCTATCTTCGATCCGTTAGCGAGTTCTTCACAATGCGATTCAGTTTGCACCCTTCTCAATTAAGATAGCTGGGAAGCTTTTGTTAAAGTCAATTCGTAGAACAGGATAAATCATGGCCTCCCGAATACAGTCCTTTAGACAGATTTTTCGGGTGTTATACGAAGAGCTATTGTGATGCCTAAACAGGTAGATAGCTCTCTGAATTTTAGTAGGATTTTTTGAGTGAGTCGCTCTGTTTAGAGCACTTCATCACACCAAGATTCAGTAGGTGGGGATAGGTTTTACAATAAAATAGTGGTGTGCGGAGATGAATGACTTGCTCCCCCCTTTGCATGCCGAAAGTTTCCTCGTTAGTTTATTTACCAATACCCGCTTTTTTACGCGCTCATTGATATTTAATATCCAGTCTAATTTGGAGTCAAGTAGGAGTTCTACATACATATTTGGCTTCCTTTTTCAATTTGAGGGTGATGTTACCCAGGGAGAGAATACTTTTCTTCATGTATAAAGAGAACTAGTTCAGTTTTTTTAGATTAAGCCCCCAGACCAGAACTTGTACCCCAGTTAAAAAGCTTTTGCAATGCTCCTTCGGTCGAAAAGAATTTTCCCGAAAGAAGGATGACTAAATCATCAGCATATGCTACCGCTTTCATTTCTTCCAATTGTAGAGAGTTGAGGATTCCATTGACCACCAATAACAAGATTCGAAGAGAGACTATTCCTCTTCGCTTAGATACTCTACACTCACTCCTGCTAACCTTACTCTTACTGTTTTTAAGCATTGAATTAATCCATCTGTGAATGAGGTATTCGACTCGTATATCCGTCAAGTAATCATGAATAGGCTTTGTTTTAGTGTTTCGAAAATCTGCAGAAGAAACGACTTAAAGCTGATTGGTTTCAAATCCTTAAAGATCATGTGTCAGCTTCGACCTGCGATAGGAGTGCAGATCTCTGCGAGGGGTGTAGGAGTAATATAGATTGCTTTTATTGATCACACCGGAATTATAATTCTTTATCTATCTTCTGTAATATAATATGTGAGAGAGAAATGTAGTATTAATGTATTTCTAAAGAGTGATTTATTCTTTAATATTACAAATAAATCGTAAAAAGGAAGTATTTTTTTTATCACGATTTATCTCCATATCAATTGTACTACAAAATTGTCGATCGTCCACACTTGAATACGGAAATACCAATGTCCAATAGTCGCCGAAAATCGAGGCTGTATGAGATCAGTGGAAGATGGAACATGTTCTTATTGTCGGTCTATTCGTTTTAAGGTATAACCAAGAGTACTAATTCAGAGAAGTGTGATGGTTGTAATTGAATAAACCAAGTAGTAGCTATAATTAAACAAAAAATATGAAGAAAATCGGAGAAGAGATTCCCGAGATATAATGAGAAGAGTATGTATATGAAAAAATTTGTGAATATATGATTTTTAAAGCTGTCTCATCTCATTACAATAAGACCATAACTTAACCACTCCCGATTTTTTTTGATTTTTGATGAAGTATTGATTTCTGATTCACCGTTACTAATCATTCTTGGCATTAATATTTCCAGTAAATTAAACTGGACAGATCACATCTTCTCTGTTGCCAAAGAAGCATCGAAACGTCTTGGATTTCTTAAAAGGTGTAAGAAATATTTCAGCCCGTCAAATCTAGCGCTCCTCTTCAAGTCCTACATCAAACCTACAATGGACTACAATTCCCATATATAGGCTGGGGCTGGTCGTACAGCCTTAGCTTCATTAAGGCCTTCACAGACCAATGCGAAGCCGCCGGAGCGGGAGCAAATTTTGACGGGCCTCAGCGGTAGCGAGAAATTATGAACCAATCATACCCAGAGAAGCGGGAACGAATTCATCCCGTCGTTCTTATAATTTTTTTTTATGATATTCAACTTTTCTTTCTGCGGGAGCTGCGCGAATGACGGGAAAAACACTGCATGCTGCGAACCGAAAATGAAAGCTGCAATCCCGCGTTCGCTACCTAGAAAAGATGTGTCAGTGCGAGGTAGTTCCATATCGCGCCATAGTTTCGAGTCCCGCAAAAATTTCGCTCCCGTTCCCGCGCCCAAGATTTCGTATTGGTCTGTGAAGGCCTTCAAGCTCATTGGTGATGTTGGATGCCCTTCGCTCCTTTATCGTTACATGCATGGTCAATGTTCTGATGAAATATCTAGTCTAATCCCTTGTAGAATGATTCCAGCACGTAATAATCGCGCTGAAAACCGCGCACATCCTTTTACCCTTGAAATGCGGCCGTACAGTAAAATTCCGTGATGCGTTTTTATCCCGAACAGTGCGAATGTGGAACAGTTTACCATCTTCTGTTTTTTTCTCCGGTATACAATCTGCGGAAGTATAAGGGCGACATACATCGGCACCTCCGCCACACTCCTCATAACCCCTAATCCTTTCCCTATCTTCTGCCATGCTGTGCTTTGCATCCCCTGAGCTTGGCTATATAATATAAAAAAAAAAAAAACTAAGCAAGCTAATGATTTTTTTTTAATGAAAGCTAACAGATTATAAATTATTCGATGTAGAAGATAGTAGCTTCAATGTTGCGAAATACGCCCGAAAGATGGCGTTTAATATACTGTAATTTCGGTGAAAAGTGGTAAATTAGACGGGAATCATCGCAAATTCGGTGATAGAATAGAATTGAAATTTCCAGAAATTAATCTTTTGAAACCAATAGAGATTGAAGTTAAGCCGACCCAGTTAGCCGTCGTTAGTAATATTTTATCCCACAAAATGGATTTGAAAATGAATTATTGTTCAAAAACCACCCGAAAAGTAGAATATTTTCAACTGGCGATTGTTGAGAATCCTTAGGCCGTGGAAATTAACAATGTAGTAGATAACTCTTGACAACAGATCGGAAATGCATTCGAAAGAAATAACGGTAATGATACTATATGTGTAAGATATAGAAATGTGATGTATCTATGGGGTGAAAGAAATGCGAAAAAGTGTGAGACCTTTTTTTCGAATTGTTGGGAAAAAAAAGTATTACCACTCGATTATACTCAGCGAAACCTTTAATTTGATATATGTATAACATGCTATATTGGAAGTACCACCCGCGGGGGGTTTCTACCCAAAGAGCACCTCAATTTGAAAAAAATTTCTTCAACAAATTATAGCCTGGATTTAGCTGAGCTTGAACGCAGGTAACCGTTTTCCAATCGGAATTAACCTAACGGAGTAATCCCCGAACAAACATGCGAAAAAAATAGTATCTCGTAGGTACTAAAAAAGTATATGAAGATGGAAAGACCTAGTTTAAGGAATACTAATAGTTTTTTAAAAATTTAA
The DNA here is from genome assembly GCA_963924295.1 of Dioctria rufipes. Lineage (NCBI taxonomy): Eukaryota > Metazoa > Arthropoda > Insecta > Diptera > Asilidae > Dioctria > Dioctria rufipes. The sequence goes on along the minus strand of OZ002745.1, from coordinate 24,308,800 downwards.
AAATCTGCTGCGTTCTCATGGTGTGTTGAACATGCCTGTGGTACATTTTCAAAAATCTAGTACAGATTCGAATAGGGCTTCTGAAATTTGTATTTTTGACCGCCATAACGCCGTAGAGTAGAGAAGTGCGGGGCTGGTTTAGCAGATATTGGATATATGGAAAGGCAATGAAGTGCGTCATACAATGAGCTCTTAACGGCGATCGTACACCCTTTCAGTACAGTGTGTTTTGTAAAAAATTAGCATATTTTCTTAATCACCCTGTAACTCCGAAACGGTTTAGATCGCTCTCCCCTGCCATGCAATTTTATGTTTGGCTAGGTGAGTTCTATTATTTCCTGCCATATGGCCCTCCATGACAGAAACACCCTGTATAAAAACAAATTTCAAATATATCGAGTATATTCGTGCTGGCAATGCAACGAGTATACTCGTGATTGGCAGCGAATGGCTTAAGTTAACATATAGTGATCAGACGATCATAACTTACAATGACCCCACAACATACCAATCATGAATTCTGAATACCATTGCTGTATTTCACAAAAGTGCAACTCGCGCAAATACTGAACTAGCGCAATGTTATTCAACTGTACAGCAATAAATGCAAGTAAAGCAAAGTCGTTCATCTTTGCTTAAAATAAAATGGAAACATATAATAAAGGGTTTTCCAATAAGAGGTGTTATTTTGATATTCAAAGAAAAATGCAATTTTTTTAGATAAATGATCGGATCTTTATTTCATTATAAAGAGGAAGGTATGCCGTTAATAATGGAAAATAACATCAGCCAAATGACCACCACAACCACGCCTACAGGACCATATCCTTTTCATGAAATTTTCCATAACCAAATTGCAAAGTGGCTGCCCTATGTCCTCGATAGCCTCACGAATTCCATCTTTGAGGTCTTGAATCGACGCTGGGCTGTTGGCGTAGACCTTCTCTTTCACGTGGCCCCAAAGGAAGAAGTCGCAAGGTGTTAAGTCACAAGATCTCGGTGGCCAATTATGATCACCTCTTCGAGAGATAACACGGTCCGGAAACTTTTCCCGTAAAAGATCAATGGTTTCGTTGCTTGTATGGCACGTAGCGCCGTCTTTTTGAAAGTAAACGTCGTCCAGATCAATACCATCCAATTCCGGCCATAAAAAATCATTAATCATCTGTCGATAGCGCAATCCATTCACCGTAACTATTGCTCCAGCCTCATTTTCGAAAAAGTAAGGTCCAATGACCCCGCGGGATCATAAACCGCACCGAACAGTCACACGTTGAGGATAGAGAGGCTTTTCAACAATAACTCTTGGGTTTTCCCAGATGTGACAATTTTGCTTTTTGACGAAGCCATCGAGGTGGAAATGGGCCTCATCACTCAAGATGAGTTTTCGATGGAATTCCGGATCATTTTCATGCATTTCAAGGATCCAATCAGCAAAGACTCGACGTTGTTGATGATCGGCCGGCTTGAATTCTTATGTTAACTGAACTTTATAAGCCTTAAGACCAAAATCTTTATGGAAAATACGGTGTAATGACGTTTGTGGAATGCCTAATTCCAAAGAACGACGAGGAATGGACAAACCTGGGTTTTCTTCAACACTTTCGGCTACAGCAGCAATATTCTCGGCTGTTCTTGAGCGACGTGCACGGGTTTTATTCTTCACATCACTAACTTGTCCCGACAGCTCGAATTTTTCTACCAATTTCTGTATTGCGGTCCGACAAGGTGCTTCACGACGACCCAAAAATGTTCGAGTTTTACGAACCGTCTCTGCCACATTTTCACCATATTTATAGTGAATTTTAATAATTTCAATGCGTTGTTGAATCGTGTATCGTTCCATTTTTATTAATGGCGTAGTTTCTACTTGTCAAATGTCAAAAAATGACAGTTCCAAAAGTGACATCTACCGAAATAGCGGGCTAATTAAAATAACACCTCTTATTGGAAAACCCTTTATTTAGGCGTAAGCAATTAATGTGTATAAATTGACCGATGTTTTGTAATAAAGTAGCGTTTTTTAATCATACGCAAAACGGTAATTACTCTTTAGAACTTTGCTACGCCCCCACCAGTGGTAAGCGTACTTCTCCCATTACACCTACGCCCCCACAAGTGGTAAACGTTAATTAACCTTTCGGTTCCCTTATCGTACATTGGTCATTCGAGCCTTTTTACAGCATATCCTATTAGAAGGAAGTCTACTAGCTGGTCTTAGCTTCAACTACCGTTCACGGCGCTAGACAATCTCTATCAGAACGAACGAAGTCTACTAGCTGGTCTTATCTTTAGCTATCACTTACTGCGCTGGACAATTTCCATTAGAAGGAAGACACTAACAAGCCAGAAGGAAACTTAAAAGAAGATCCAACTTCAGCATGGATGAAGCGGCACTATTGCAAACGGAATGACTAGACGACATTCTTAAAATTAAAATTAATTTTTAAAAAGACTCTGATGAGCCCAAAACAAAAATATACCTACAGGCAAGACTTGACCGACTTGGAGGTTTGTGGGCTGAGTTTTTAAAAAGAGATATAGAAATAAGGGAATTAAAGCGTACAAATCCCAAGCATCAGTATTTCGAGAAGCAATTCTTCAAAGAATCAGAAAAATATTACGACGCGATTTCTGAATTATTGCTGAATTAACTGGAAGAAGTATTGGAAGAGGAAAAATCCATGGTTGAAAATGATACCAATAAAATGGATGATCACATGAAACTTTTCGGTGTTCAGCAAGAACGTGCACTCCAATTTCTATTACTAACATAAGCTAAACACCATTAAAGCTTACTGGGGTAAAATAGCGATAAATCATACTAATATGATAGCTAGTCCAACTGAGATATATAAAGAGTACAGTGAAAACAAGGTGTTTCAGGCCACTGAGGACATCTACTAAGATATTGTCATCTTTTTGCAAGAAAAAATATGCACCTTCCAAAGAAGCGATGATAGACATCAAGCGACCCAAATTAGCAATACCTATGTTCGATGGAGACTATTAAAGCTGGACATCATTTCATGATATATTCATCAGGCTGATCCACAACAACAGCAGGCTGGAAGAGGCTGAGAAGATGCAGTACTTAAAAACTCATATGAAGAGAAAAGCCACCAGTCTATTACAACACCTCACAATTTCAGATGCCAATTACAAGACTGCATGGCAGTTGCTCAATGATAGATACAATAATAAAAGGAAGCTCTTCTCAGTTCAAGTACAAGTACTACTAGCCCAACCGAAACTAGACCACGAGACGGCTGTTGGTATTCGGAAACCTCACGATACAACAAAAGAATGCTTACATGCAATATCCAATCTTGGTATAGATACTACCAAGTGGGCTCCACTGATAGCTCATCTAATAATTCAGAAATTAAACCTCGAAAGGTACAAGCTGTATGAGCAAGGTCTAGAAAAGTCACGAGAGCTTCCAACGTATGACGTTCTATTTCGCTTCGTGAAAAATAGATTTCAATAGTTGGAATCACTAAGGGATTCTAAAAAGAAAGAACTCATGCCACAGAAAATTATGCGGCCCCCTAAAAACCAAGACTGGTCCCACTTCAAGACATATCACTCTACTACAAATACGGCAAAATGCCAGCACTTTCATCAACCATACAAAATATACATGTGTCAAGCATTTAAACTATATATTGAGAACAACAAATTGTGTGGTAACTGCTTAACTTACAAGTGGTAAGCGTTAATTAACCTTTCGGTTCCCTTACTCAACATATAGCAAATGACGAATATCCAACCATTAAAATATCAGCAGACAAATTTTTCCATATGCAGAACTACAGAAGAAAGAATTATACATGCGCGCTTGGATTTATCACTAAGTTCGACAATTTTAATGTCCACCTGTGTTTCTTTGTTTGCACGTCACTGAAATAAACCAATTTTTTGTCATTAGTGATGGAAGTGATGAAAATTAGGTTTTTATAGAAATGTAAAGGACTGCATACCGAAACGGACAGCCTGCTTCATTGACTCGAAGTGGAAGATTGCATCGCTATGTAAGTCTATGAGCTACTTATACTGTAATGCAAGCAATTGGAAAGGCTGAAGGACAGCTTAAAATCTAAATAAGCATCTAGCACCAGTTTATTTTTCTTATACTTATGTATGTATACTAAAAACTGGCAGAACTTTGCATTCACCTATGTTGTAGATCCAATTAGTATATATATTATTTTTCAAAAAAAAAAAAAAAACGTATTTTTCCATTGATTGTCCTATTGCCAATGGGAATTTGAAATAGTTTGAAGAAGAAAAACAAGATGGTCCATAGACAGCAGTGATGATGATCAAGTATTTGGCTACGTACATATGGCTCAGTGACTAGCTCTAACAATCAAGTCTACCAAACAAGAGGTAAGGAAAGCAAAACTTGGTCGAGTTTAATTATGCCAACATTATTTATAATTGAATCGCTTAGAATTAAAATGGCATATGTCCAATGCCCAAAAGTCCTGGACTAAGTTGAGATTTAAAGTGCCAAAGTTTGCTTTATATGGTTAAATTCTAAGAGTTGGACATGTTTCAACAAAAGCAATAAAAGCTAAAATTTGCTAAAATGTTTTACATACAAATTTAGATTGTAACATCAGTAAAATATTTGTTCCGTTAACTCCCAAAATATGCCAAAAATGTGTCACGGTACAAGTTATGAATCAGTTCAACATTAAAGAAAAAAACTGCAATAATAATTCAATGGTTTCTGAATGCGTCCTATACAGAGATTTCTACGTAAACTGTCTAGCCATTTACCAACATGAGATGAGCTGAATTTAAATTTGGTAATTTTCTAGGAATTTTCAATTGTAAAAATAATATTGCTGGCGCCTTTAATATTGCAACCACTAAAAGCTAGACATGTGCGCATACTCCTTAAATCACCTCCAACAGTGATACAAGAGATCGTGAATCATGTTCATTTAAGACGTCTGAAAAAAAAAAAAACAAAAAAACATAAAGACAGGACAGTAGAGGGAATTTCTTCAAAACGATATTTAAAAAATAAAAATAAAAATCGGGCCACAACTTGAACGAACATCAGATTAAAATGTGATTGTGAATATTAATTTTGCGAATTCTAAGACTATAGCCATATTGTACAATCGATGATCGGATTACTTCCTGGAAAAATGACGAATTTCGAAAAGCAAGTTTAAAATAAGATCTCGAAAAGAGCTTGTTAATTTGTTAATACCATTATAAATCACTGGCCGAGGCGAATGGTGATGATGATAATGCTGGTGGTGATGATGATGATGCGGATGAACGCGAACACCAAATCGCCGATTGAAATCTTCCGAAAGGCGCCACATAACGCCCATATCAACACTAACACTCATTGCAATCGACCACCAATAGTATAGAGAATTCAAATCACTCAACACTTAAGACCTTTTCAATCCCGTCGGAAATCTCAAACTTCACCCGACAACTTCAAGCTTCCGAAAGCAACTGAACTGAAATTGAAAAGTCGTAAGGATTCCAACAAAACCCTTTTGTTGATTCTTAGCTTTCTTTGTCCTTAAGAATTTGGAAAAGATGCGCTGTCTGCTGCCATACTATACTATCTACATTACATACTTACTTATATTTCCTTTGCCAGGCATACATTTTCCGGAAAATAAGCCCGAACAATGGGTGGTGAGAACACATGTCTTACAGGGCGATTAAGCTAAATCTATATGATCTGTTGAATAAAAAACAAATCAATTAAGCAGACCCTCTCCTTTCCTGGATGGACTCAGAAGCACCGCAAAATTCCGGACAGGCGAATATGGTTGATTTGATTTTAGGATGCACCCCTCGGTGACTGAGAGATTGACTTGCTGAAGGCTTGTGTTGTTACACAATTCTCTCACTTACAAGGGTTGGTTAGGTCGATTCGATGGCTGGAGCACTGCAGAGCTGAGAGGATTATTACAGGATGATTACACGGGGACAAATTATCATATTTTCCTCGTTTATTATATCACTTCAACTTTATTAAGATACTGAGGGTTGTTTTGTGTTTGAATTGATGTATTATACGTCTTTTATTATGAATTCTTAAGAGGCATCCTCGAAAAACACTGTCAAGGGAATTATAGGTTGTTTTGATTTTGGTTGGCATCATATTTTGGACTTAAGTGATGAACAATTCACAGGGCTTAGTTTGACAAAGAGTACTAAATTGCAGGGAAAAGTAAAGAAGGCCGAATCAAATGTGTATGTAGCAAAATTCACGCATATCAGCAGGTTGAACAGATCATGCGGATATGCTGATACAACTAGAAAGTAGATTGGTTAGTTTGATCAGCCAGCTAATAGAATCTTCGCCCCAAAGAAGGTTAAATGGGCTATCAGCTTCTTCAATCGTGGGCATCTTCCCAGCACTAGTACAGTAAAGAATAAAAAAAAAAAAAAAAGAAAAAGAATCTGGAAAGATGAAAAAATAGCTTTTATATATTTCCAAGGGCGATCGGCAGTCAACTATTCGGCCCAGGTCATACCGACGACCGATCAGTATAACATTCTTTCTTCTTAAAACTAGAGAAAGAGTTGACCATTACATCAAGTATTCAAAATGTCACCGTACCACACACACATTAACATGCACACCAAACAGAGAAATCTACATAAACTGCCTTTCATAGTCTAAATATTTTTAGGAGTATAGAAAAAGCGTTGAAGACAAATGGCAGCCCTTTGCAAATTCTTGGATATCTACGGTGCATTTGAATCCAGCTGCGAAAATAGAGGTCAAATCTTCAGTGATCAAATGGACAAAATGAAATCTTCTCAGTTGGATAATCATAGCAAACTTAGGAGAAGAAACCACACCATTAGTAGTCGCGAGGGGAGGCTCCCACCTAGGGAGTGAATCCTCTTTTTCTATGCTCCTTTGTCAATAATCCCCTACAAGAACTAACTCCGACTATGGCAATTAGGAATATGGGAATTACTTGGTCATAACAATCCGGAATAAGCATGATCAAACAATCTCCAATCAAATGCAGATATGAGTAACTGTTGTTGACGTGATTTTTAGAAAAAATACTTGCTAATGACATAAAGTGAGTAAATTAAAATTCCGAAGTTTTTTATTTCTTGAGTCCTAGCTTCAGAACGGAAGGGGTAGCTGGAAAAACATTAAGGAGTATTACAAAGCTCCAAATGATTATAAACTGTATCATAAAGAGTTAAAGCCTTTTTAAATAGTAGGCAACCCAAGCTTTCCACTGACAGCTTATAACTACTCCTCTAATCCCCGTTCCGTAGAAAAGGGTATTTTATGTAAATTTAGACTTAGTTTTTATTTATTTTTTTAAATTAACAGTTTATTTTTTCAAGACGAACTACTAAGATTCAATTATGACAGACATTTTAGGATTCCAAAGCTTAAGTTTAAGCTCACGATGTATTACCTTATCACTAATCGTTTTACAGATAATTGAAGTGGTAAAGATTAGAACATCTGATGTTGATTTTTCATTTTCTAAAAAATTTGTTCGAAGCGTTATAAAAAAAATACGCACTTTTTTTTTATATTACTAAACCAAGCTTAAGGGATACCCTATGATACAAAGCACTGCATTGCAGGAAGGAGATAGGGAAAGGATTAGGGGACATGAAGAGATTGACGGAGGTGCTGATGTATGTCATACTTGAATATGGTAGACTGTTCCAAAGGGGAATGCTCATTTTAGGCCCGGCATGAACAGACATGAGAGTTTTCTTAAACGATGCATTATAATACTCTGAACATATTTGATTAACAATGTTTATATCAATTAAGCGGGGAAGACTTAGGAGGGGTCGGGGGGGGGGGGGGGGGGGGGGTTCAGAATCGAATTCCTTAGATCATAAGAAGAAGTTTGAGTACCAACACTCCTATATTCGGAGGCTTAAATAGCCATCACTATACTCACTTTTTTTTAGTATTTCCCTCTTTTTAATTCAAACTGAAATATTAGATTTCTCGCACTTTAGATCGGTTCTAACTCGGTAGGGTCATGTTTAATCGGAAAACGGGTTTCACTGTTCGCCTCAGCTCATTACCACCCACAATTTGTAGAAGAAAATTTTTCCCTGCATAATCTCTACACAGTCACGAGCAGTAGAAAGTCCATTTTTAAGAGAGTCGCTCAAGATACATCCGATCACCAAAGCTTTCCCTCGTTTAATAGAAACAATTTTTATTAATAAAACATATTCAGAGTAACATAATGCATCGTTCACATTCCCACCTAATGAACGCCTCAGAATGGTGAGACCGCGGGCAGAGTTGGAAATAATGTAATCCGATTCACCAGACATATTTGTGTTAAGCCTCCTAGATCATTATGTGCAGGGTCTTGACAGTTTGGAGGAACTGTATCTGGCAGACTTTGCAGCTCTTTATAGATATTCGAAGACTGCTGGCTGGTTCTCCGAAGCTATACATGAATCAGAGAATAATATCCAAGAAGATACTGAGCCCTTAAACCATAATAGGGCCCAACGCTTGAAGAATTCTAGCAGCTATGTACGCAAGCGAATGAAGCCTTGCGTAATTCGGTACCGGCGATTTAAAGATTTACAGGATCCCGATAATTTTTACAGGGAACAAGTCATGCTGTTTATTTCGTGGAGGGATGAAGAAACTGATAATATTGCGCGGAATTGTCACGAAATATGTTTGCAGAACAGAGTCATGATTTCTAACAATCGCAAGCGATACGATTCATTCGAAAATTAATCGGAACTGGATAATGCTCTGAATGACGCTCAGCAAGACATTATTTTACGTATAGAAGAGAACATGGTAGATTCAGATATTTTGGATGACGATTTTCGTGTTTTTGCGATACCGGAGGTGGATTCAAATGTAAATGTCCTCGATGATCAGGGCAGCGACACATTCTGCGAGTTCGTAAGTGGCGGAGCTGGTATTGGTAAAAGTAGATTAATAACTGTTATTTACTAAGCTCTTACTCAACGACTGAACGCAGTTCCGGGTAGCGACCACAATTTATTTAAAGCTTTCTTGTGCGCGCCTACGGGAAAGGCAGCATTCGGATCTACACTCCACTCGGTGCTCTCTTTACCTCTAAACCAATCATCCGCAGAAATTAAACAGCTAAGCACCCTACCCTTTTTTCTAAATTTATTAATTGATGAAGTATCAATGGTTGGGATCAGAATGCTCTCGCATATAGATTTTTTTAGAGTAATTTGGTGGTATTTCGGTGAGTATTCTCTCGAAATAGATCAGATTCCTACAGTGTTATAGCTAGTACTTCTCTGTGGGATCTGTTCAAGTATTCGAGCTCACTGAAATTATGCGACAACGGGAAGATCGCACATTTGCAATGGCTCTGAATAACTTAGCCATTGGAGCTCTGACCGTAGCCGACATTAGTCTTCCGTCAACGAATAGTGTCTCCAGAAGATATTCCACGCGAGGCCATTCATCTATTTTGCTCAAATTAAGAAGTTGTTAATTATAATTCCTATAAACTGGAGCTTCTGAACACTGAGTGCGCTACCTTAACATGAGTAGACAAGCTTAGAGGTCCTCTGCCAGAAAATAGTCGGCAAAATATGCTGAGATCAGACTGCTGTTCAAGACTACTGAATCAACGGGCTGCCAAAAGTACATGATCACAGTCAATGTTGACACAGCTGACGGACTTGTGACGAGTGCTTCTAGACTCTAGCTCTTAGGGAGCTTCAATCCTCCGAAACCTTTCTTCCTCACAGACCCTGTTCAAGTTGAAATGGGTTCTTTACATCTCTCATGTCTGTTCACGAATGTTCGTGCAGGGCCTAAACTTGTATGAAAAGTAGACATTAAACTTTGTTTGTTAAACCTCATTTCATTTTTGTAGAGGAAGATTTTTCTACAAAATGAACAAGGTACGTGCGGGCATATTTGTAGCCACCTTTTTTACGCATAACTTGTACTTGGTGACTAAGCTAACAAGTCGGATATATTTGAATCTGCAACAAGTGTTTATGATTTTTTCATGCCACAGAAATTATCATTGCTTGTGCAGCAAGTGCATTAAAACATGTATACTTGTTCAGCATACCGGCGGCAGTCTTTCCGCAGAAAACAAATCAAAAGATTAATTTAAAAACTTAAATAAATAAATCACAAAAATCAATTCAAATTTTCCTAGTAGAAATGTCATCTGACAAGGTGATGGCAATAATAAATATTTATTTATTGCTGGTTTAGTATATAGGGAGCAGTTTCATACTATCCAATGAGCCCTTCGGTGAGATTTAATGAATGCTCATCAGGAGGCTCATCGGGACTTAATTTTCTATATGTTTCTTTATGAACTGCAAACACCTTGATACTTTTCAGTCAAATTAGTATTGGTTTACATAAAAACTGCCCCTTGCGGGGCAATAGACAAGGTAAAACTATGAGCAATTTCTACTAGGGGTCTCTTGCCCCATAATGGGCAGGTATTATGTGAACCAATACTAATTTGACTAAAAGTATGAAGGTGTTTGAAGCTCATGAAGAAACATTTAGAAAATAAAGTCCCAATGAGCCTTCTGATGAGCATTCGTTAAATCTAATCGAAGGGCTCATTGGATATCACGGAACTGCTCCCTATATACTAAACCAGCAATAAATAAATATTTATTTTTGTCATTAATCACCATGTCCGATGAATTTTCTACTAGGAAAATTTGAAGTGATTTTGTGATTTATTTATTTAAATTTTTAAATTATTTATTTTAAATTAATTTTTTGATTTGTTTTTCCACGAAAAGACTATCCCCGTATACTGAGCAAGACGTTATGCCCAAATTCTTACGCCTCAGCGTATCAGAGTTTGATTTGCAACTGGAATATGAATTCGGAAAAATATATGAAATCAATCGTAAAATCAGATTCTCATTTATGAACTCATCATGACACCCATTGACATGCTTATTAATAAGCTCATCGTAGCACTCAATATGTACTCATCGAAGTGCTCATCTAATATTGTAAAATGCACAAAAGAGAAGCAAAGTGTACATTTCTAAATAAGTGAATGAGATGCAATATCGCATGAGCGCTATCTGTGAATAAGTAAATCAATAATTTTTTCCCGGTTTTGATTCAAACGCGAATAAATTTCATCAGGACGTTTATCTCATTACTCATGAAAAGCTCATTGATGAGCTCATCATGTTTGGTCTACCAGGGATATTTTCTGTCATTCAGCCTTACGAAGTAAATTTTTAAATATGTGAAAACCTAGTAGATCTACTACATACATATGTCGTAGGGGGCTACCCAGAAGAGTCCTGCTGGTTTGAATTAGTCCACGTCAGAGAACTTTAAATTAATTATTGCTAATATCCTTGGATTTCGCCTACATTTTTCTAAGTTTTTCTATTTCAATTATACTATTTTTTCTTCTAAGGCTTTTTCGTTATATTTTCGTTTATAATATACAAAATTTTCCTTGCTTTTTGTGTGCTTCTTATGACATTTTCTGCTTCAAAAATATTCTGTTTCGCTTCTCTAATTAATGAGCTCATAATTTTTTTTTTTCAGAGTAATCTCTTTACTACTTCATATAAATCTTTTATACCTTTTTTTCTCTTCTGAAATAATATAATAACCGCTATTTTTAAATAATAACCATTTTTTCTGTGTAGCTATAAGAATTCTGTCAAAATAAAAATGATGGATAAAATATTCCACAAAACCCAGTTAATTTTTAGTTAATTGCTCTATCACACTTCTTAAATTTCACCTTACCTACTGCCGTTATTGACCGCAGTATATTTTAAAATTCAGTTTAAAACTACTTTAAAATGTTTACTAATAATAATAATTCAACCTGGATACCCCGTACAATGCAATGCAATGATACCAAAACTGACTGCCCTTCCTCGAAAAAAAAAAACAATAAAAGTAGCTAGTAGCAGAATAATTCTTTTAACTAAAAAAAAAACCAAAAAACTTTTTATTGTATTCCTATTATTTTCAAGAACCTTTATACTATACCTCTGTATAATGTCTATAAAATACATCCTAAGATTGCCATTTTCTGTTTCACCCTATCCAATTAAACCCTTTTCAACAGATAAAGTCTCAAATAAAAGACGCGTTAAATTACTCTATTACCACCTTATCGGAAACGAATAAATCTTTTCCGGATAGGGGGAATGATTTTTGCCATGTGCATTCTATCAGCCTTATCAACTTCTAATATCACAAATACTATTACTACCCACCATCAATTGTTTTCCTGGATTCGGACGTGCATGGATTGAAAAAAGAAAGAACAGTCCATACACACCAATCTCCTCTACAGAATAAACGGAAGGAGAAATCAATAGATTTTTTTTTTTCCGTTCCATCTGGGTTTTATTATTGCAAAATTTACAAAGAAATTTTATTTATTCATTTGGAGTTTAAGAATTTAAAAATGTTTTGTTTTCAAACTCGCCTATTGTTTAAATAAAACAAAGAATCGTAGAATTCGAGAGTCCACCAACTTAGAGAACTGTTTATGATTTCCCGGTTTTTAATGTAGATACTGAAGAGACTTCGAAAATTAAAAATGGTTGCAAGAATATATTGAGAAAAGGAAGTGTGATAACCCAAATATTAGGATTTAGGCGTAGTAAAATTCTGGTTGTGTTAGAATCTATTGCCACGGTAGTGAAAGCTCAGTATAGGCGTGTAGTATGAATCAACATAGAGAGCGGGGCAACAAATATTGCGCTTGCTCCCATTGAAAATGCTATTAGTTAATGTCACTATGCCAAGTATACCTCAGGAGTTTCGCAGCTGTTTCAAATGTAAACAAATCAAGCAGTTGGACATACATTTTTCATAAGGTATCTCTTTCTTTAATATATTCTGTCCTACTTCAAGCACCTCTAAGAAAAGCCACGTTCTGTACACGAATTTTTCTGATCTCTCCATAATCTAAGATCCAGGATATCACCAAAATTGGTATTACACCAAGTATAACTTTTCTCTTAGTTTTCATCTCCATTGCGGTCTTTTCTATAATTACTTAGTTTTTTTTTCCTTTGAATACCTTAAAGCAATCATGGCGTATAGTAAGTTTGTCGCAAAGAACTAATGATAGTATACCTATAAACGTCCTAAATATATTGAGCACACGTGCATAACATTAAAACTAATTTTGATTATTGCATGTTCATCCACACTATTGTCTAAGCACGTGTTAACTTAACGTTTTTTTTAGATCTAAGGCTGAATTCACACCGGACGCTTTAAGAGGAGTCAGTACTAAGATTTGCAAGTTCCATACATTTTGCAATGCGAATTTCTGGCAAACTATTTGTAGCAGACTAATGATTTATATCTTAAATTAAAGGTAACGAATAATTCTAGTAAATATCGTCGGCAAAATTTTTAAAAAATGTATTGGAATGGATATATTAGCTCGGAAACTTGTGAAAAATGGTAAAAATTGAAGTTTTTTAAATCAAATTCCTGTTACTAGGTATCCTAATTTTTTTAGATTGTGACTACTTTAGAAAGATAAAGCCTAGATCTAGCAAATAACGTCAAGTTTTTTCATTTTTAGTGGCGCTTTTGTCAATTATTTGACTCTAATAGAACTTGTTTTTTCTCCCGATATTTCACCGAAGAGAAATTGCAATATTTCGTTGACAATTGTTCAAATACAAAGCAAAATAGTATATTTCACAATTATGTGCAAAAAAAAATTTAGGAGAGTTAATTCTCGTTAAAAATTTTCAATTTCTTTGAACTGCAAATTTTCATTTTTCGTCTTAAATTGTCGCTTGCTGGGTTTCTGTCTTTTACGCTAGATGTCTCTGATGTGACTTGTGGTCTCTGTCTAGGCTAATTTTATATAAATTTTCTCATTTTCAGGACATACAGTGAATTTTATTGCCTGCACGCTCGCTGGTATCTAAATTCAAACTTTTGCTGAGTACTGACTCCTCTTAATCATCAGAGCAACTGATTAAATCATTTTGTTTTACCGGTATGAATGCAAAGAGAGATAACGTAGAAAGTTATGTTTGAATCAAGAATGAAGCATCATTAAAGCGTCCGGTGTGAATTCAGCTTAAGTTCAAAATCTGCAAAATCGGAATATTATCTGAAGACGGGATGACTTAGAGTTCTGAAATTTTGTACATGATATTAAAAAAAAAATGGAACGGAGAAAGATTCGAAATGTCGCCAATCACATACATATGTTTACCAATTCATTTCGCAACATTGGATGCTGTCACCTACGTTAGAGCATTTAGTTAAAAAATATATATATTTATGTATGAATAAGTAAAATAACAAATATCAAACCTTATTTTGTTTTACATTACATGAGGCAAGCTTCCAAGTCCGCTTTGGAGTAGCCTCAGATAAGCTCGCTTGGATGTATTTCCCGCAATTACTGAGACATGGGGTTGTAATTAGAGCTCCGGATTATTAGGATCCGATACGAACTATCCGGATCCAGACTAAGCAAAAGAAGGTTCAAAATTTCATCCAGATTGCATTGTTTCATAAGAAAAATGGAAATAACATGAATTTATATTTTTCCAATGAAGCAATGCAATCTGGATGAAATTTTGATCCGGATAGTTCGAATCCAGATCCGGATACTTTGTATCCAGATCAGAATAGTTTGGATTCAGATCTGGATAGTTCGGATCCGAATTTCAGGAATCGGATAGTTTGCAGATCCGGGTATTCGGATATTCTAATATTAGCAAATCCGGACTCATTTTCAGTATTAGTTTCAATTGAAAAATGTATACAAAAATATCAGGAATTTTTAACTTATGTTCGACTACCTCTTGTTGGAACTCCATTCATAAAAAAATATACCTTTTTACTACTGAATCTTGAATGTATTTATATTTACATATCTGTATATGTAGGCTATGTCGAGGACGGATGAAATCTAGGATCGTTCCGAATCAAAATCCGTTCAAACGCACAATTTCATATTAGAAAATATTTACTTATGTGCAAATACATACTTAAAAATTTTCCTTTTTAATGTAAGCTTTCTTCCATATTGAACTTAAAAGATTTTGATAATTTTTGGTTGCATCTAACCTTTGAAAATATTTGCTTCAACAAACACTTTTACAGCACTCAGATTTCAACTTGGCACATTATAATTTCAAACGATTTCGACTTTAGTCAGATCCGTGGTGTAAACTATCTAGACAATAACTCTAGGTGAAACTGATTTTACCTGTGTAGATCGATCTATTGCAGACTATAAAACTATAGTGCTCTCAGGTCTGTAGTGGTAGTGTACAGAAAAAAAGCTCACATCATCTGCTTTACACGCACTTCCCTTGACTGTAATTAGGAGTCTTGAGAACCACTGACTTTGTAGAGAATATCGCGTTTACACAAAATTCCTTCAATATTGATGTGCGCCTATGAGATTTGAACCCCATGGCCCAAAATTTCAAACACTGCCTTACTCATGCTTGACATTTGCTTGATCAAAATATCATAAATCGTGATTAATTTTTGTTTTCCTTCCACAATGGCAATAATTGCAATGTCTTTGATCTCAAAGAAAATATACGAAAAATTAGCAAATTGGAAAAAAAAAAACTTCAGAAAGTCCTAAATAACCGTCAACTTATTAAGAGAATTCAAAACATCTTCTCACCTGGAAAATGTTCTAAATGTCTACCCACTCCCGTTTCCTTCCGATTTTTCATTCTTCCTTCCTTCCTGTCATCATGTCTTCCTTCCTGATCTTTATTGACTCCCAACAAATAAATGTCTCACAAAGTCTCAAAGCATTGACATTTATTCATGACCAAATCCGACCGGGCGAACCCATGCTGGGGTATACTCACCCAGGGGGTAAATGGTTTTCTATTACCATTCACTTAACCCTGAGATTTAACGCGATTGTTGTTTGTTGTTTGAAACTATATTTCTAGTCCTTCTTGGTTGGCTTATCAACGATGACACGATGCGATGACTGGAAAAAGAGGACGTGATATTACTTTGGATGCGCGTTTAATACCATCACACCGTGAGTATCTTGGCTAGATGAGTGAGGAAAATACATTTCACATCACAGAACAGAGCAAGGCGAAAGAGAGGATGTACTACGACTCAATATAATTTAATTAACTCAATTTTGGGGGAGGATTTTAGCTCTCGGTGGGACGTCTCTGAATCTTTAATGGGGTAAAATGAGTCCTGTTATATCGCCCAATGACATGAACCTGAAATTTACCTCGATGGTTACATTTCCATATAAATAATTTAAGTTGGGACATGTTTTTCTAAACTGGGGTGGATCTCCCTTTAGTATTGTTTTGGTTTCATTGTAAGCTTTATAGTTAAGTAAGGAAAAGGACGTTTAGTTGAATAATTTTGTCATTTTGTGGTGAATAAAATATATATACTCACGGATTGGCAATTTTATGTAACATTGTATATTGTTCACAGAACAAGTAAGCTTATAGCGTATGCGCAGTATGTAAACGATATTGGAAACTAAAAAATAAAATGATGCTGGAAAATGGAATTCTTCCAATTTCAATATAAAGCCAGAATAAAATTGAGTAAACATATTGCATAGCTTGTAGTCCGTAAGAGCTGTGTTCGAACCCCACCGATGCATACCAATAGTTGAGTAAGAAACTTGCCGCCAACAGATTACACTGCATTACTGTAAGGTCACTGGGATTTTGTAATAATACGTATACGATTCATTTGGTTGTTCGGAGCTGGGCTACTAATTACAGCAATATTTTTAAGAAATAGATGCTTGTACATACAACAGCCTTACAACCATAAAGGATTAAGGGATATGATTATTTAAACGTATTTCCCGTAAAAATAAACAGTTGCAAATATTTCCAATTTCCACAAGTTTCATCATATGCGATTCAGCTGTTTGCCCTATAATGGGTGAAATTTTTTGGAATGGATAAACAAATAATGGAATAGAAATTTTATTTTATTTGCACAAGACAAATCATTTCCATTGCAAAATATCTTTCACCTTATTTCAAAATTAGACCAAACACCTTTTAACGAACTTTAACAACTGTGCAGCTATAATAACTGCAAATTTTGGTGTATGTTCAAGAATTTATAGAAGTAGGATGTTGAAACTCCAATGAACCATAGGTACTTAAGGAGTTAATCTTATTATGATACTATCTATTCTATTATCAGTTTGTAAGGCACCAATTAACCATATAAGATCATTAATATAGGATTAACCGGCTAACCTACTGATAGAGAGAAAAACCGCTCACCTAAACTTTTTTATCCTCTTAATGCAACGCATCAGGTCCAGGTTACCTCATCCGCAGACCAAAGAGTATCCAACCTACATCGGGAGAAGCACACCGACAGTATCCAATTTTGCTTTGTTTCAATTTCAATTAATTTATTAAATGGCATCTACACAATTAAATTTCTTGTCAAACTTGTATCTATGCACAGGAGATAATGAAAATACATATAATTTAACAGCTAGAGCTATGATATGCATATGCTATAACAATAAGAAATAAAATAAAATGGAAAAATAAAATAAAGATCTATTTAGAATGGGAAAAAATAAAAACAGAAGCGAAAAGGAAATAAATAGCTAAAAAAAAACCTACAAAAACTATGACCGCTGGTATTACACTTGAGTTCAATAGATGAGTGTTCCACATAGTCTGATGACTCCTTAGACTAGGAATTGATTCTCAGTAACCCGACTACAGTAACTTGGCATAATTAAATTCATTGTCCTATGAGACCGTGAAAAACAGAGCTTTTGATACAAATAATGTTTGATACAAATAATTGTTTGCGATATTGAATCAAATTACGTAAAAACAAGTAAAAAAGCTAAAATTCTTATGATACCGTAGAGGAATACCCCCCATATGAAATTTCGTAGGGTACCTATCCATATATGCAATTTTGACTTTTGAAGTGGTTTTTTGCATATATTTCTAGAACGGTTCCTCGGAGAGTAAAAATGCTTATAACCAATTTCACAGGAAATTCTAAAGAACTTCTCAGTACAAGAAAAACGTCTATGACTGATCGTTTTCACAGTACTATACGTAAAAAACCTAAATTTTTATATGGCAACACCAAGAAGGGATTGCCCGATTTAGATGAAAACGAAGTGTACAAAATTTTAGCTCTCTATGTTGATGTATTCTCAGGCAGTGTCCAAATATATAATGAAGAACGAAATTTTTGTCTGGCAACCCCATGAAGGAGTTACCCGATTTGTCCCAATTTCGAAATTAATTGTACTTTTTTTTTTAAAAGCCCGTGCGCAAATTTTCAGCTCTCTAAGTACACGCGTCCTCGAGTTATCGTACGCACAGACTGACGGACAGACGGACATGCAAAAATCAAAATATCTTTTAATATTATGCGTGGGTGCCCAATACATTTTGCTCTATCATGATTATTTCTGTGCGTTACAAACGGAATGACAAACTTAGTATTCCCTATGATTTCATCTAGGGTATAAAAATATAGACGTGTGAAAGGAGGCATTTCACATGACGGATCAAAGGTTAAAGAAGTTTTCGGTAGAATTAAGGTAAATATGACTCAAATTGCAATTGCTCACTTCATTATATAGCATTATTATAGCATTTTCATATTTAATTAAAACTTTTCCAAAAAGAATTAAACCTTTTTCAGAAAGAATTAAACCTTTTCCAGGAAGAATTAAACCTTTTTCCAGGAAGAATTAAACCTTTTTCCAAAAGATGTAAACCTTTTTCCAACAGAATTAAACCTTTTCCACAAAGAATTAAAACTTCTCCATAAAGAATTAAACAAAATTCACAAACAATAAAACTAAATTCACAAACAATTAAACCAATGATTTTTAGTCTTTGGTTAGTGAAGTGGTTCGCCACGCGATACAGGACTAATTTTCATCGTTATAACTAACGCTACTTTCTATAACAGATTTATCTGCGAGAATTCTGTTCGTAGCTCCTTTAATCTTTGAAAGTGCTTGCTGTACAGGATTGAGCTTAATTGAATATGGTAGAAAAAATTGACGTCATAGGTTACTATCGGTAGCAACAACCTCTCGAACAGCATTTATCTTGTGTATCGCGGCATTATCTAAAATTAGTCAAGCATCTGCCATATGCGAAATTTTACCTATAAGCTCTCAAGGAATGAACAAAATAAATAAAAAAATCATTGGTTTAGTTTTATTGTTTGTGGATTTTGTTTTATTTTACCTGGAAAGGGTTTAATTCTTTCTAAGAACAAGTGATTCTAGAAATGCTTTGTGAAATATTTTATTTCAATCGACTGAAGGATAAGTCAATACAACAGTATGGTGACATGAACATATGGAAATGTGTCATAAAAAGTATTATATCTAAATTCGATCTTTCTAAACAGAAGTATCGGTACCGCTTTAGTTTACATCAGCCAATGGATGGATAGATGGATTGAAACCAGGTTGCGATCCGAACTGGGTCCCTTGAATAACAAGGCCCATTGTTCACCCTCCAGACTCATGAGCAATTGCTTATAAGTCCCAACCGGACGCTCTAACAAAATTAGCCCCCAATCCTCATCACCGGCTTCATGCAGTGGAGGTGTGAGCCAAGGAATCTGTAACGTTTTCCTAAAAGATCCGGACAGTGACAAAGAAAATGAGTAACTGTTTCGGACTCCTCCCCGGATCCTCTGCATACCGGATCGTCAACAAGTCCCATGTCCCATACTGTGTAGGTGACCCCTGAGAAGAGAGTGCCCAGTGAGAATTGACACTAGAACTCTCAGGTTTGGCTTACTTACGGCAGAAACATCCAAGCAAGCCTCAGGCCTGGTACCGCTCAGGCTTGCCTCAGAGAATTGAAAACAAAATGATACTACCAGCCTCGGTGCTGTCATTGTAATTTTGATAGTACATCTGACAGAAGTAGACCTGAGAGAGAAAAATTTCGAACATTTAGCAAAGTGCGCCTTGCGGCTCGGCCTTGAGGCATGCGCTGGCTTGGTTTTGTGTTGCATCATTTAAAAATCTGTGTTGGAAATTTTAGCAATGCCTCGAGGAAGCCTCGAGGCCTGGATCAGAAACACATCCAAAAGTTTCGTTTTGTTTCGGACAGGTCGGTCCCAAAGCTCCTTTGTAATTCTACCTGAAGGGTCATCTAGTCAAAGGCTTTCTGTGTTGGCAGTCGGCCCAAACCGAGATATTAGATGCAAGGTGTTTTGATGGGACCTCAATTTTGAAGGTGGATGCTTCCCGAGTTGCATCAAAGCAAGCACAATTACGTTTATTTTTTATTCGTGTAAGCTCGCAATTTATCGTACCTATGCTACAATCCTACTGGTTAAAAGTACTTTATTTGTTCGCTTTGAAAATTGGGCCGGCCAATTAATGACTTGAACCCCATTCCTATTAATCTGTTCCTTTACCAGCTTCGGATCATTGTACCATCGAAACGGCATTTCCCATTCGATATAGGGCAACATAACGGTTTCTAAAATTTCCTTCGTATTTCAATTATTCCTTTTATATCATAGAAAAGACCTAATCCATCAGCTGAAAAACAAGTCTCCACCATAACACTACTACCTTCATACCTGGCTGTGACTTTCCACAGTATCGTTGATCGAGTCGCTCAGCTTTTAATCTCGTACATTACTCATTTCGTCGGAATTAATTAAATTAAACTTGGACTCGTTACTGAAACGGACCAATGTGGACCAATTCAAATGAACACTAATTCAAATGTACACTTGCAAAGTTCAACCTCTAAACTGGAATTAATGTAAAATAGTAGATCGCAGTATTAAATTCATCTTTTTTTCAAGTGTAACTTTTTAACCTCCAAAGCGCGTCTTCGGACTGTACTAGCAAATCTGCTTAAATTTAACGTTTTTACTATTTTGTTTGACGTCACAAATGCTTCCTTTTTAATTAGAGCACTAATTCTCCTATCAGTGTGTCTTGTAAATTTTCGCGTTCGCCTACCCAAAAGCAGCGTGTTAATATTTCCGGCTGTTTTATACTTCTTAATAAATCGCGGAATTACAGTTTTATTAATAAATAATATATTTGTTAGCTCCGTTACAATTATTTTTGACTTGAAACTATTGTTCAACTTATTATAAAGTATGTCGTAATGAAAAAGGAAAGATCTATTATGAAGTACAATGGGCAAAAGTTACTAATATCTATTTCTAGCAATTATTTTGCACAAATGTGTAAGAGTTGCATAGAAAGAATCCTGTTAGCTGAAGATAGTTATAAAGTTGCTTTATTTTTGCACACTTCAAAACTAGGAAGCTTGCTGTTCTTTCATTTATTTTACAGTTATAAAATCTTTTGTTTTCTGTGAAATTATGCCAATAAAAGTAAATCATAATTTTATTTATATAAGTCAATTAAAATTAAGCAGAAAACAGAAATTCTTTTCTCTTGAAATGCTTACTATTGTTTTGCACAACACTAGTAATTTATCTAATCATATAGACAAAAATTATGAATTCTAGCCAATTTTTTATTTTATTTTTTTAATGCTATAGTAATTCCTAAGTTACTACTCTGTTTCATGCATTCAGAAGAACCTTCTTGTAAGCACAGTGGATCCACAATAGAGCATATCCAAAAATTTCCATCCACTACATGCCGCCTGGATAGAGATTTCATCAAGGAAGTGCTTTGTTCATCTACAAGCACTTAGGTCCAACCAGGTCTATTGATGTTATATAGAAATATCTTTTTTGATGAACCTACTAGCAAGGCCTACGGTAGTCTAAGAAGATGGATGCTAAAGCAGATGTGTTCTTTTGTTTCCCTTCCACAATTCTCTGATGCCCAAGATACCTTGTTGCATTTACAGAACAATTCATTATTCAATGTAGAAAGGTACCCAATCAATTCGGGGCTACTTAGAGCCATTAGAATGAGAGAATGCTGTTGTAATATGGACAAACTTAGCCTGGAAAATAGTGTTGTGCATCTCAAGCACTTACACCATCTTTATGCTAGGTTTAGAAAATTAAAACTAAAACCAGACCAGCCCATTATCGGCAAATGAACCATCCATGAAATTTTTAGAACTGAAGAAGTTACGTTCTCAGAGGCTAAAGTTGCTTACTCGATAAGCTCAACTCTTACTTTTGTGCAGGTTGCAGTACAGATTGACTTGCCGTTGCATTAATTTGACTATGTTCAACGTACAAATGTCTGAAAATCTTCCAGAACAACAATGAACTAATCGGAAAATAAGCTATTGCAAGGTTGATGGTTTCGTTACTTTGTACTGAAAAATCTTTGCCTGACTTCCGAGGATTCATGAATCTTAATTCGCTTGTTTTCCAAATGGTTGGTTAGTAGGTGTGTGGCATTTAATTGGAACCCATAATATTACAAAGTCCGTGACAACATAAGCAAAAACGTAATTATTTCCTCAAATCTAAACATATATCAATAGCGATCTTACCTATCCGGGGAGATATAGTACCTATCCGAATCCATTGCTGATGTCACCAGTAGTAAAGCAAAAGTGGACAGGCCCTAAATGTCTTTCTGTCAGAACGATCTTAGACATTCGACCTGCAAGTCTAAATAAAATACACCTACGGGAAGTCAAATAGTCTGTTTCTGTTATTCTCCTGTAATTTCACTTTCACAAATGAAAGTATTGCCTACTTATCTTTTGATCTATCCCTAGGCGTATAGCATGGAATTTCCCTTCTCAACCTGATACAAAAAAAAAAAAAATAGTTCTCTTGAAACACCAAATTACTTAAAAATTAATATCTTAAAAAATCCTTAAAATTCCTAAAAATATGGAAATTGTTATTTCTATAATAACCAATTATTTAGGACAAATTTTACATAAACATGCCATATTTCCAGGATGGGAAGGTGTGGTGATTATTTCTACCTCAGCCTTGGAGTGGTCTACGTGCATAGATCCTAAGTTTATTTGCTAGTGGTGATCAAATGCATCATACATATAAATATATATGTCCAAGTAATGGGTTTGCTGAATTGTATTCCAAAAATGATGATTTCTTATTTTACATAGGTATAACTCCTTAGAAGTACTAAACCATCGCTGTTGCCTAACATATTTCTTGATGATTATGATGAGATCAATTAATAAAAAAAATAAAATTTTCCAAATAAGATAATATTAGAGAAGGTCCAGCTCAAAACGCTGCATATACATTTTCGTAAAAAAAAAAAAAGCTGCTATCGATTAGATCGTGTCATGTAAATCTCAACCTAAAATACACTACATCATAAAAAATCCTTAGTTGAGCGTTCACATGATGGAAACGTAGGTATGATAATCACAATACATTTTAAATTTTCCTGAAATTTTTCCCAAAATGGATATGTAGCGTTTTGTGCTTGGACCTCTTCATTTAAAAAAATTAATAATGATAAATATTCACCAGGCTCTTTATCACTATGTAAGGGACTTGTTACCCTTCCCGTTGCAGTGTGCAGCAAATGCGCAAAATGCTTAGCAAGAGTAATTCCACCTTCTTTGGATCCACCACAAACCCAAAACTCTGATCTAGTAAATTGACACAATTCTTTTCCCGTTGTTGGAAATTTATTTAGATCTGGTTCTGGTTCAATTTTAAATTTTTTGGTTATCCACTTTATCCAACTACAAATATGATCTGCATTCCATTCATTTGGATCAGTCGGTACCATTACCCATGAATCATTTTCACTAATATCCTGCAATTCACTATCACTTTTATCCTCTTCTTCCAAATCGGCATCATTTTTTTGTGTCGTCCTCGAACTCTTCGATTCATTATCTTGCATATTTTAAACACCCACAAAATCGTCGTTTTATTTTTACTTTTAAATTATAATTAATTATTCAAATTTTTATTTTAAACACATTAAATTCACATTTTCCTAGGAATAGTCGAAGATCATTATTTAATTCTCTTGAATCATAATGACTTCTTGGAATAACCGCTAAATCTATGCAACACGTCATTACTGTCTCACTGAAAGCCATTTTTGGCACACAGAGTAATTTTGGAACTCAGCTTATGATGACCTTCATATTTCAAAACATTTTCAATTCACTATGCATAACTATTGCAAAATTAGCACAGATATAATGTGAATCACACAAATTTCCAGAAATTAACAAACGTGCTAAGGCACACATAAATGAATCAGGTTGATCAAAAATAATAACACTTCAATTTTATTGGTAGAATTGCTAAAGTTTACATATTTAATTCACATATCGAATTCAAATTTAAATTTATTAAAAGGGCCACTAATAACGGATCCAAAGGAGCCTTAGAACTGTATCGCGTCACGATCTTCAATCTGTAGAAAAGAAGATTTATTTGAAATTGAAACAGTAACGCAGTGGTTAATCTGTTAAATCACTTGCATCGTAAAATTTGGGTATTGCAAACTATTGACAAAAGTCAAAATCTTTTATTTCAAAAACAAACGAAATTCGCAGTAGGTATACGATCGCGATCACTATGTTCAAATGAGAAGCTTTCAATTGGGGATATAACAATTCACCTCTATTCTATCTACCGGCCGAGTTCAAAATCAATTTCACTCACAAATGATCAGTGATCTCACGATGTGCTCTTCACTTCTCCAACACGAGAGATATCCTCATGATTAATATTGTAATAGATCAGTGCTAGGCTCCCCTTCTGAACAGTCTTAAGAAAGACGTTCCAAGTAAGTTTGTTCACATTCAATCGAGCTTTCTCAGTGATACTCAGCTACGGTGGGTAACCAAAGTCGTAGATGGCATACGCTAGCAATGACTCATCCCATTGAGAAAAATTTACAGAGAACGGTAAAGGGGATCCATTCGTACAACATGACACATTTAAAAGCTCCCTCATTCATGCTAAGAGCTTAGATCTCAGTTGAACAGAAATAAATTTTAAAACTGCTGTGAAATTTTTCGGTAACTACCTACATAGCATAATGTGGCATCAATATAATTGCGGTTCCTGGTAAGACTGGCCCGGAAGTTCTACATCATGAAATACTCTTCCTGAGTTTTTCCTCTATGATTTCCACGAATTTTTATAGATTCACCACCAATAATTGAAATGATTCAGCTTTACACACGTTCATTCATAAAATTTTGCACGATGTACACAGCTTGTTGTGTTGTTTGATGAATGCTCTTTCGCGCTTACGCTGATTAATTACGCCCTGGGAAAACGAAATATTATTCATTGATAACTTTTTATACTCATTGTGACGTCAGTACTAGTGGCGCTTTGCTTGCGGACGCAAAACAAAACTGATGAGATGATGATTCAGGCACTTGTTGAGTTTTTAATTTACTACGATTAATTGATGTCACCGATTTATCCAACTTTTTTATGCAATTTGAATTTTTCGAATCTATTTGAATACAGTAGAAGATGTAAAGAAAAATAACGTTATCTATGCAGGAGATTTTAGTTGAAAATTCTAATAAGCCTAAATTAAAATAACAGAAACAACTTTTTTTCAAATATAGGTAGGTACCATGTACTTCCATTTTTCTTTTTTTTTTACAAAGAAAACACACAAGCGGTACATTACCCACTTTTGATGCTTACAGCTCTGAGGCTGAATATTCTGAAATTATTAAAAAACAAGGCAACATGCTCGAATTGGTCGAAGACCAATTCTTACTACGTATAAACTAGATTAGAGGTAGTCAACCTGGTCCCTACGGCCTACTAGAGAGCGATTAAGCTTTCAAAGTGGGCGGTGGGGGTTTTATAGAGGATGCTGAAGTTACTTTTGTTATCACCGCGTATCTAAGACTCACTGATGTGGGGGGGGGGGGCATATCAATATTGTCACTTTCAAAACATAAAGTTTAAAAAAAAAAGATAAATTTAATTACATATTTTTACTAAGCTTAATGTAGCCTTTAATTCTACCGTCCGGTATGTCTTTGGCTTAAGACATTACGGTTTTTACGAATTCGGTAAATCACGAATTCTTGAATAAGGAAGGCGGATTCCATATACGTTGTGCTGTCAAGACCGTTCGAAATGAATGTGCATGTGGTACTCTTGTAATCTGTATTCGTAATTTTTGTACGGAAACCATTTGTTATAAAGAACGGGGCTCAACCATTCGTTATATAACGAATTCGTAGAAACTATTCGTAATTCAAGAATAGGCCCTCCAGTCTCGGAATATTTAAATTTAATCTTGGGATACACGTTGGAATCTTTCTTTAAATATCATGCGATGTTATTCCTTCGTAATTTGATGATTTCTGGTCAACCTGGCTATTTGTATACTAGATTGGATTTTTCCCAATCTGTAAGAACTTATTCTCTAAACAGTCCTCGTCCACCCTACCTGTCGTTCAAGCGGTCGTCAGTTTTTTGTTCAATCCATAAAACTTTGGAACGTTAAGATCCTTTCACCACCTTTTGGGATCAGAATTCAGGAATTGACTCTAACTTCTTTGGTGCTAATGCGATAGAAACTATCAAAATACCCCACAAGATTTCATTTTTTTATCCATTAACAACAGCCAAAGCCTAAAGGAATTGTGGGTTGACTAGTATGCTATAGATTTTCCTACATATTTATTATTATTATGCCACCAACCACTCTCCTCCTTTATCCTTTACATATTGTATGTTCAATGTTCTGATGAAATATATAGTTGATTCCTGCACACAATACTTATGCTGCGCATCCTTTTAACCTTCAAAAGACTTTCGGCGGTACAGCAAAATTTCGTGATGCTTTTTTATGCCAAACTGTGGAAATTTGGAACAGTCTACCATCTCCTGTCTGGGGCTTATAATCTGCAAAGGCTCAACTCAAGAATGACATACAACAGAATTCAACGCATTTTATCATTTTTATGTGTAGTGTTATGTTTGAGTAATAAAATATAAACAATTTTCTTAAAGAAAGTACTTGGATTTTTATGCTGGTAAATGCACAAGGAATTAAATAACAAAATTCCTCAATAAAACTTTTAGTACGGAGGCTTATTTACATTGTGCAGAAGGTTGAAGTTGAAAGTAATGAATATTTTTATAAGAACATATGCTAAGAGAAGTAGGAAATCGTACCACTCTAATACATTCAAAGAATTCGATGTCACGGCCTGGAACAATGGCAATGATATGACCCAAGTGCAAAAACATCCGTCTTTCGGCGGTAAAATGTCAGTTATGAAGTTAAAATGATAAAAAAAACTACACCATTCGATTACCCATTTCTCCCTCCTAAATTTGATACCAAACATGACGTATTTTGGGCAGCCCCCAATGTGGGGTGGTACGACCCCCCATCCACAAAAGCCCTTCCCCCAAAAATTGTTTATCTATATTCTTGTACTCAGACCCTAAATGCGAAGGAAAAAACCCCAATGCTCTACGACCTTCCCACACAGAGTTAGACGTCCTTCAATATTGCGACGCTTCTCATGTTTTCCCCAACTCCCCAAGTATGGTAGAGAATCTCGAATGGATAATTAGAGTTTTAATTGGGGAAAACCAAAATTCTCATCTCCCAAACTCTTCGAGTTACAGAATCCGGCCCCTGGAGTATGAAGCGACAGACCTAGTTTAGAGGATGAAGTATACTACAATGTGTAAACCCTAGCAATTTAGAGGATGAAGTATACTACAATGTGTAAACCCTAGCAATTCACACAACTTGTTCTAACCAGAATGTCGTGTAGAGAACAGAGTTGAACCAAACACTATGTAAAATGTAATACAAAGATGTTGCAGGCACATGGTATAGCCTGTGTGTCGAAATTGAGTTGAGTTTTCGACTCGTGCTTCTGAGCACGCAGGGCTGAGAGATTGAGTTGAAAACGGGCTCAAATATAACATACACATAGTTGAAGTGAAAGTTAAACATAACATCTTATTTATGGTATTTTTGTGATGGAGCTATAAAAGTTATAAATTTTATTTAGATAGACAAAATAAACTCACAATAATTACACAACCTAACAAAATTTTTGCGTAAAGAGCAAACAAAATAGATCCCAACTGTTAGCTGCTAACTCGACTACTCAATCCGCGTTTATAGGATGCCATACCATTTCGATTCGACTACACCAGACAAGCGCAGTCGAGTCGACCCAAATTTAACTCGAGCCGCGTATACATGGAGTTGAACTTCAACCCGAGTTGAACCATGGTTCAACCCTGCATGTAAACATGGTATATAGAACTCAATTTTCTAGAATTGAATATCTGAAACTCCACAGTGTTTCACAGCCAACAAATCTTCTTAGGGAAAGGAATATTTTTTCATAGAACTTGTATGCATTTTTGGCGGCCGACAACGGCACACATGAAAGTGTTGTATCTGAAAATAACTCCATTCGACCACTAAATGGAATAAAAGTTCTGCCGAAACATTTTTTGTAAATTTCTAAGAAGAAAGAATGCTTATTGCTTAACAAGTGTCTACGTTTATAAAAATTATTAGGCGCCCCCAAGCAACTGTTGTCGGCCAAATACATACAAATTCTGAAGAAAAAATATCCAATAAATTTCAACAAAAAAAATTGAGGCCCAGGCTGTGGTGCTCATGATTAGTGCGAAGTTTTAATAATTTCTCAACAGAGGTGGAATCTCGGAGATTCCACATTATTTTTTCATTGAGGCCAAACTACACAATGTGTCTGCAATATCTTTGTATTATAGAATCATTGCCCAACAGCGGTCGAATTCATTACTGACCTAGTTCTAGAAGTACTTCCAGAAGTCACAACTAGTTTCAAATATGACTCCACTCCATGTAAACAACTCGTTACTTTTTTTTACACGGTGTTGTCATATGGCGGAACCAGTTCTTCCTTCCTGTATTACCAGTATATATCCTAGACGTAATTACCGGAAGCATTACCGGATTATTTTTTACTTTTTCAAATTAATTCTAGAAGATATTACTGGATTACTTTTATCATGAAATTTTTAGAATCTAAAATCTGGTATCTATTTGTAATTTAATGATCCATTTTTATTTTAAGGTATTCAGAAGTAGAAAAAAACTAGAAATACTTAAGAGATAAAATAGTCTTGAAGTATCTTTGAAAGGGGAAGAAGTAAAAAGGTACTAATAACGAAAAAATTGCATAGTATCCATAAAGGGTTTTCCAATAAGAGGTGTTATTTTGATATTCAAAGAAAAATACCATTTTTTGAGATAAATGATCGGATCTTTATTTCATTATAAAGAGGAAGGTATGCCGTTAATAATGGAAAATAACATCAGCCAAATGACCACGACGACCACGCCCACAGGACCATACCCTTTTCATGAAATTTTCCATAACCAAATCGCAAAGTGGCTGCCCTATGTCCTCGATAGCCTCACGAATTCCATCTTTGAGGTCTTGAATTGACGCTGGGCTATTGGCGTAAACCTTCTCTTTCACGTGGCCCCAAAGGAAGAAGTCGCAAGGTGTTAAGTCACAAGATCTCGGTGGCCAATTGTGATCACCTCTTCGAGAGATAACACGGTCCGGAAACTTTTCCCGTAAAAGATCAATGGTTTCGTTGCTTGTATGGCACGTAGCGCCGTCTTGTTGAAAGTAAACGTTGTCCAGATCAATACCATCCAATTCCGGCCATAAAAAATCATTAATCATCTGTCGATAGCGCAATCCATTCACCGTAACTGTTGCTCCATCCTCATTTTCGAAAAAGTAAGGTCCAATGACCCCGCGGGACCATAAACCGCACCAAACAGTCACACGTTGGGGATAGAGAGGCCTTTCAACAATAACTCTTGGGTTTTCCGAGCCCCAGCTGCGACAATTTTGCTTGTTGACGAAGCCATCGAGGTGGACATGGGCCTCATCACTCAAGATGAGTTTTCGATGGAATTTCGGATCATTTTCATGCATTTCAAGGACCCAATCAGCAAAGACTCGACGTTGTTGATGATCGGCCGGCTTGAGTTCTTGTGTTAACTGAACTTTATAAGCCTTAAGACCCAAATCTTTATGCAAAATACGGTGTAATGACGTTTGTGGAATGCCTAATTCCAAAGAACGACGAGGAATGGACAAACCTGGGTTTTCTTCAACACTTTCGGCTACAGCAGCAATATTCTCGGCTGTTCTAGGGTGACGTGCACGGGTTTTATTCTTCACATCACTAACTTGTCCCGACAGCTCGAATTTTTCGACCAATTTCTGTATTGCGGTCCGACAAGGTGCTTCACGACGACCAAAAAATGTTCGAGTTTTACGAACCGTCTCTGCCACATTTTCAACATTTTTATAGTGAATTTTAATAATTTCAATGCGTTGTTGAATCGTGTATCGTTCCATTTTTATTAATAGCGTTTCTACTTGTCAAATGTCAAAAAATGACAGCTCCAAAAGTGGCATCTACCGAAATAGCGGGCTAATTAAAATAACACCTCTTATTGGAAAACTTAAGGAAACAACCGTCATTATTATATGATAAAATCGCTTATTGAAGCCATTCTATAATCACTTTCCCTTGTAGGAACGTGATAGTAAATTCAAAGCAGTTCTAGAACTATTTCTCAAAGAAAGTGCTTCAAATTCGCTGTTGGGGTTGAACTCAAATATGACGACAAGATAGAACTACTTATCCCGAAGATTTATTTATTTATTTATTTTTTACCAAGGACTTGATTTTGCAAAAGTTGTATGGTGCATACATTCATACATAATCGGGAAAACCGAATTTTTATTTTAAATACGACTAGAATTATTTCCAGAAAAGTTCCTCTTTCCCCAGAAAAGTACCAAAAGCTAATGACGTGATATAACATATTTGTGAGAATATTGCATTTTAAACAAACCCATATTTATTATCCTTAATTTCTCCCACTTAATAAGAAAAAAACCTTTCTTGTATTTAGTTTTAGAAAATAAAATTTCTTAGTTTTCCCATGAAAATATCTAAAATTTTAGTCGACAGTTTTTTGTAACGGGTTTTGATCGACGACAACGCGACGCGGACGGAATCAAACGCCATAAATACAACTTTTTTTTTTCAAAAGGGACGAAGAGAAAATGAAAAAAAAAAACTGGAATAATTAAGTTTATTTATTATTGATTTATTTAAATTTTAGCGCTTGTATTCCCGTCTCAAGCCGCGACAAGAAATATTTTACGCAAAAACATCTGGCAATGCTATGCAGACATAAAATCGAACCAAACATTAGTGGGGCAAAAATTTAGGTACAATTAGGTTAGGCGTTAAGGCTTAAACACAATTCGCTGTCAAACTTCTAAAAACACAGCATCTTCTTATGCGAAATGCACCAAATTGCGACGACCGACGTTGAGCGATCGACGACCGACGCACGTTGAGCGATCGACGACATTATCGCCGGGATTGATCAGTTTCTAATTTTGCCGTCGTCGCTGCAGTCCTACCAACAAAATTAATCGAATGAAATGGTTGTGGCATTCACTTTTGTCTTTTTTAGGAGGTAGCACGCCGCGGTAATTTTAAAATAATGAGCTTTGAGGAAAAATTGATCGAGGAAATGCGAAATCCATAAAATAATTTATAGTTTACAAGATAGGCAAGACAAGTGGACAAAAAAGACAAGGGTTGGATGAATATTTTAAAGCATTTAATTTATTTAATTTCCGCATTTTCAGTTTTTTTCCACACTTTGGTTCATTGCATTTCTTTCAATATAATATAAAATATTCTTGATAAAAATCTCCTTTTGAAACGCTCGAAACATTTAACAAATAAAATTTCAATATCTTCTTCTTTTACAATCGTCGCTCATCGCTTGTCGTTGCAATTGTGTTCCAAATTTTTCGACTGCCTGTTTCGCAGCGAATTTGTTGTTGTCGTCTGTCGTTCTATCACTCTGTCGTCGCAATTGTGTTTAAGCCTTTAGGCATTGATTAAATGTCACTTCACTAGTGGACGACTGTCTGTCTGTCGTATTTTCGCAAAGTTTTTTGTTTTTTCACATTCAATTTTCTTATCTTTCGTAATACTCCTCGTTAATACAGGAGATATGGAATATTTACGCAAGATGGTAAAATTTTATTTCAAAGAAATCATATTCTTCCAGATTTGGGATTGGGCAAGCCTTTTAAAATACAAAAGTAAACACGAAAAACTAGAGTTTCAATTTAAATGATTAACTGAATTTTTCCAGAACTATCATTCGAATTACTTGTAATAAGTCAAATTCGCTGCTTAGAAGAACCTTTCCTTCCCTGAAATATGTTGAAGCTGCTACATGAAGAGATGCAAAGAATTATTCATCATTGCGGCATTGAGATGCAGCAAGAAATGTTGAAATTTCTAAAAGTGCATAGATTCCCAGAATTGCAAGAGGAAATTGTTGAGAAACGCAGCTGTAGAGAAGACTTCTATCTACTATTAATACAATGGAGGAAATCTTGTTGCCATTGAATTAGCGTATTTTAATATCAAACATTCGGATTTCCATAATGATGTGCCACTCCTGTTCTGAGTATACATTGGCTCAGTAACATAAACATAAATTTATTTGAGTACCCGTGCCAAAGGCACGCATAGCGCTGAGCACATCTTAGAAAGTTACATAGTAGATTTACACTGTAGCAAAACAACTCATAAAAGATAAAAGAGAATATAGGTAACATTAGCCTAATATACAGTATAGTAACAAATGCATAGAAAGCAACAATGAAATAAAATGGAATAGAATACAACTGGGAGCCTAATATATGCGTAATAAAATATAGCATAATTAGGTGCACAGTGCACCAGTTAGATTTATAAGCATACATAGGCGAAATATGCAACAAACAAATTCTCAGTCACTAGTAACTGGAACCACACGATGAAGGTGATATTTAGAGCTTCCTACCCAGCAAATTAATTGGTTGTCTATCACTCGCAGTACGCGCTGATAGTATTGAAGTCCTTTAAAGCCAGTTAATCTTCTGCAAAATGTTCCAGTGAACATCACTTTTCGGAAATTTACAGACAAGGACCAAAAAGACTGACATTATTGGTAAAATATATATATATATACATATCAAACTATATGTTTGACTTGTTAACAATTTTATCCACAGAACATCGTATTTTTACATAATCAGGAAATCAATTCAAGATTCGGTACCAAAGGCTATTATGCATTACTTAATCAACTACGTTAAAGATAATCTGCAAAGTAAAATAGCATTTATAATTCCGAAAGAGCTGAAGACTAATCAATGAATCAGATCACATCGCAGGCCGACGAAAAGAAGCTGCAGATATGTTTAAGGTAAGTCGTTATTGCTGTTTTTTTTTTTTTTTTTTTTCAATTAATTATACTACTGGCTGGTTAGAAAAAGAAAAGTTGCTACTTACTGTCGCTCTGCGTTTTCTTTCCGGGATAGCTGAGAAAATATATATTTTTATATTATGTACATATCGACGCTGGAAAGCATAAATGTCGTAACCGACCAAAATGTCAAAAATACGTTATATACACCATTTGAATCAGAAAAAAAAACTGCGCCGAATTCTTTGGGTTTCATATCTCTACGATGAAAATAAAATAATTTAGCCGTTGAAAACGCCTGTACTTTTTCCGGTAACTGCGACTTGATTTGCAGTAAAAGGGTAAAAATCCGCTACTTTTTAAACACATGTTGCTTAAAGCAAAGGAAGGTTTGAAATTTTTAAGCGAGTTAAAATTTTCCTTCTGATTTTGAAAACGTTTTTGAGCTCTAGTGAAATGTTTCATTTGGGTCGGTTACGACGTTTATGCTTTTCAGCGTCGATATGTATTATCTCTATGACACCCAAGATCAGGTGATTAGGATTCATAAGAAATAATTGTAAGGTTAAACTTAACTTGACCTTAAGCTAAGTTTAAGCTTCCCTGTGGTGATGAATATATTATTGACATCACTGGACTTCATTCGGATACAATTTCAAATGTAACACCATTATGAGTAACATTAACTTTATGATCAACCTAACAACTTACATTGATTTTCTTTTTGTAACGGATATAGTTATTCCAGATAGTAAATTTCAAGACGCAATCTCTGATTTTCGAACATGTGGCTTTAAAGTCCCTAAGACTCCTATTATAGAGTTAGGTAGTTTGGTACTTCGTGTTACACTTATCAGACCCCAGTGCTCCGATCAAAAAATTCCATGTATATGAAAAATGTGTAATACAATTTGTACTTCTTTACAGCGCATTTTTTAAAGGAGAGGATTCTTTCTGTAGATACTTAAGAATTCAACAAAACACAATGTTACTTATTTAACATTGCCTGATTTAATAATAAAGACGTTTATTTACTGCCTACGGTGTAACGTAGTTAATTAAGTGCAATTTGATAAAAACGGCATGAGCTTGTATATAGATTGCAGTTTGCAGCTGATCTCATTCCTTCTAGAATACAATTTCAATTTTTTATTCTCCCACTGGCTCTACTCTGTTTTTCTTATTGTTTAGTTTGCACTCCTGGTCTCTGCCCAGAGATCCCATTTTACTACAATTGTAGTAGATCTACTACAGATTTTAGCGTTTTACTAGCCTACTCCCTAATTTTTACTACACTTCAGGAGTTTAAAAAAAAAGTTACGAAAAAACTACCCCAAACAATAGAAAAAAATACATAATCGCATTTTTCCAATCAGTAAAAGGCAAGTGCATTTTTAAAATTCCAAGAATATTTTCATATAAAACCTCACAAAATAGTTAAAGCTAGTTTTACTCATTAGTTAACATTGTAAGCATTTTGCTTGGCAAAGAACTAACTAATGAATTTCGCGATGATGCAATATGCAAATCGACAAGAAATTAATAAAGTGCCATGAAGTTCAAATTTTTAGATGGTAAATATAAACTGAAAATAGAATTTAATAAGTGTACAAATATTTTTAATTTTTAATCTCTTCCGGAGTTATTTTATGTTTTCTGTTGAAAAATTTTCGGTTAAAGTTTTGTTTTCAATAAAGTTTAATTTAATTGTAGTTTATCAGTCCTTTGAAGAACTAAGAAACTTTCCTTAAAGTTGAATCTTTTCTTTAATCCTCTCGGATTTCACAACGCATTACATTTGTGGGTTGACTTCCCTTTTTATATCCTAGATGATGAAATTGTACAATATACTAATTTTGTCATTCGATTTAATAATGGTATAGTAAAATAAATGTCTCGTTAGCTCAGTTGTAATAGCAGTCGCCTGGAAAGCGGAAGGACCCGGCTTCAAACTCCGGACGAGGCGGTTGTTTTTTCCTCTTGTATTTATGATTTGCTTTAGAATCATTAAAAATAAAAGTTTTAAAGCAATTTTTATTTTATATGTTGAAGTTAAGCAATATAAATGAATTAAGGACTTTAAAATACTGAGATCATAGCATTAAAAAGCAAACGATTAAAACATTTAAACAAAAAAGGAAGTAAAGAGATAAAAATTCATCTAATTACCATTTTATTAGGATAACTACTATTTAAAAATGATAACGGAAAATATGAATGCTGTTAATCATCTCGACAATCATGGAACTTTGAAAAGGTAGTATTATTTAAGAATAAAAATCTTTATATTTATTTTTTAAGATTTTACATGTTTTCTGATTTCGATAGTATGAGCAACTGTTGCTGCTCTTAATGATGACATGGGCTGGAAGGCCAAACTTTAAATTCCTTCTAAAGATAATAGACCTAGAACTAGTTTAAGTATAAATTTGTCTATAGTGTTTTTATTTAAACAAATTATTAAATATTAATTTTCATTTTAGGATGTAACAGATACAAGAGGGATGAATTTGAGGAATTTTATTTAAAACGTGAGCTTCTGATGGGGATATTTGAAAAAGGCTGGGAGAAACCTTCGTCTATACAAAAAGCTGCTATACCTATAGCTTTAAGCGGTAAAGATATTTTACCTCGAGAGAAAAATGGTACAGGAAAAACAGGAGTATATATTGTATTCCTGTACTTTAACAAATTGATCCATCGAAGGATATTATTCAAGCCCTTGTCATCGTTCCAACGCGAGAACTTTCATTGCAAACCTCACAGATTTGTATTGAATTAGCGAAACATTTGGATATTATTGGTGGTACAAATCTTAAAGATGATATGAGGATTTATCAGAAAGGTAAGAATCACTTAAAAAAAATTTAATATTAATATTTATTTATTAAAGTGATGATTCACGTGGATTCCCCATCATTTAATCATAAATGAGAAAAACACCATTCTGATAATTACAAATAAATAATAATAATATTTCATAAAAAAATATTTTTTGATAATTAAAGGAATTTTTTTTTTGTTTTACAGTACAATTAATTATAGCAACACCAGGACGTATTTTGGATTTAATTGATAAAAAAGTTACTGATATGTCAAATTGTAAAATTCTTGTACTAGACGAAGCTGATAAATTATTATCGCTGGATTTTAAAACATGCTGGACCATGTAATAATGAAACTGCCGAAGGATCTTCAAATATTATTACTTTCGACAACTTTCCTGCTCAATGTACAGAATTTCATGAAGAAGCGTTTACCTTAATCATACGAAATTAATTTAATGGAAGAACTAACACTTAAAGGCGTCACACAATACATATTATGCATTTGTTCAAGAGAGACAAAAGGTTCACGCTTTTTTCAAAATTACAAATAAATCAATCAATCATATTTTGTAACTCAACGCAACGTGTTGAATTGCTAGCAAAAAAAAATAACTAGCTTGGGTACTGTTGCTATTACATACATGCTAAAATGATACAAGCGCACAGAAATAGAGTTTTCCATGATTTTCAGCAGATCTCTTTACCCGAGGTATTGAGGCTGTGAATGTTGTAATCAATTTTGATTTTACACGTACCCGAGGTATTGAGGCTGTGAATGTTGTAATCAATTTTGATTTTCCACGTATGGCTGAGACTTACTTACATCGTATTGGCCGTTCAGGTCGATTTGGACATTTAGGTAAGTCAATAAATTTTACGTAGAATTTTATTAATTCATAATTTAATTTAATTTATAATGCGTAACTATCTACGTATGAATTTACTGTATTTGTACTTTATGAATAATATTGCAACTAAAAAAATTTTAAATTTAATAGAACGTTAATAAATACCTTACCATTGTGAGTTAAACATAAACAATTAACGAACCCTAAAAGTGTGACTATGCAATATCTCAAGCGACATAACTAAACGCTGAAAGTTCAGAAAAGTTCACTAAAGAATTACTTAAATTAAGGTCCCAGCTATAAAGTGAGCTACCATACCAACAAAATTATTTTCTTTATGGCGTATCTTTGAATAGTCATAAAATATTGCCACGCGTATTCAAGGATTTTTCTGTTTTTCTTTAGCAATTGGCTAATATTCATTGTGAATAGTTACGTGCGCAAATTGAATTCCAATATCTTAACATTATTGACTAATTTCATTGAAACAAATTACTTGTCGTGTTATTTCTTGTAGTAGTTATCTTAAGCTCAATATTAACTAACATATCAGTTTTTAAATTACAATTTTTCTGAATTTCAGACTTGCGAATGCTGAAAGAATATTATAATAGTCTAAAAGGAAAGCTGTTTCTCCATCACAAAGGATGAAGAAGAGATATAAATGGAATTGGAAGACTCCAGCTTATCTGCTCATAAGGTAAGCGGTCAATGTAGACTTTTTTATATTAATTTTATTTTACTTACATATACTAAAAAATTATGTTGGTCCGATATTTTCTATATCGAATTTATTTTTAAGAAATTCTTAGTGTGCGCCTTGAAATATTTGTGATGGTTTTATGCAAATGCAAATTAATTGAAGTATATATGGCTTACACGTAATGGTCCTGTTATGTATATGATGTGGAAAAGGTTAGATAGTTTGAGAGAGATTTAATTTAGAACTTCTATTCTTGATTTGTTGTTTACTTGTTGGTTTTATCAAGTAGTACATGAAGGGATCATTCGTGATGTTTGTTTCGAGTGGTGAAAAATTGTTTGAAATTCAGAAGAAGTCAGTATCAGTATAATAGCATATTGCAATGAAGGAGACAAAAGCTGTGAAATGAATTTTTGATTTAGTTGAACTTATACTCTTGTGCTAAAAGTCAGCTGGTAACATACTTTACTCTTCATTTTTTTTGTATTGTCTTGCTACTAAAATTTGAGATTGGCCACTAAAATTGAGATTGTAAATGAAGAAATTATTTCTTCAGATATCTATCAGAGTGCGTACATTATACCTAGGAACACTTGTGTATAATCATAATCCAATAGAAACTTTTAAGCCCTATTATAAGGTTAAAAAAAATCATCATCCAGTTTCAGTTATAGTTTCTAGCTACGCGCTAGATGGAGAGAGTAAAAATATATCAAAGAAAATATCGTAGAAGAATAGTAGAGTATTTTTAAAACAATATTAAACATTCCAATAGGACTTAGCACCACTTAAGTAAAAAAGAACACAAACAAGTTACATAAGTATCTAATACCATAACTGAAGATTGGGTATCTTCCAGCATTCATCTATATATGTATGTATGTGTCAATCCATTGCATTATGGAAATTGTGGTCGATTTTAAAAGATTGAAAACAAAGCAATACAAGATTTTAAGTTTAATGCCGCATTCACAATGCATAGTGCAGAGCAGAGTGAGCTCTGAGTCCAGAACGAAGGTGCTCACAATGCAGCGCAAAGTCAAATTCGAACTTTGAATTTAACATAAAAAATCGCCATAACAACGCCAAATCAACAAGCAAAACAATAAATTCGAAAAAGGAGACACCATCAGATTCCTTCGAAACTAGCTAAACATTACGTCCTCCTTTAGGTTTTTAAATAATGAAGCTTGCAAAAAAAACCTCTTGATTTTTATTCGCATTCATGAAAAATATTAAATCAGAAAATAACAATAAAACATATGTTAGTTCTGATAAAAGGCAGTGTGGATCTCTTTACACGCCATCTACATGCTAGTAGTTCGAAACTCCAGTTTATAAGCTTTCGGAAATTGCAGTGTGAAAATAGAATAGAACGTATATTCATGCAACTCCACTCTGCGCTACTCTGAGCCATACAGGGATGGACATATGCACTACTGCGTATGAAAAAAGCATGCCAATTGCCAATATACGCCACTTTACTCCACTTTGCATTGTGATGCGGCATAAGTCTCAAAATCAGTAAGCAGCTAATTTTTGAATGGATTTTGTCTGTACTGAAAATGATAAAAGTGCCAGGAATAACAAGAGTGAAATTCTCTTTGTTTTTGCGTTTTATTTTATCTACGTACATTCTTCCTTAATCTAAAAATTGTATTTAATAAAAGTTTCTAAATTAATCCAGTGTTGTATTTTGACTATAGGAAGGAATTTTTTTTTTTTTTCACTTAAATAACCTTCTTCAAAAAGATTTTTCATACATTTAGTGCACGATTGTGGCCACAAACTCTTTCCTTTCCTATTACAATAATATTTCAATAATAAATAAATAAAATATCGGTATATGGTCAACGCCATCTAGTAATGTATTAACAAGCTTTTCTACAATTACAGTGGCATTACGTGTTAGCATAACCTAAGCGAACATTTGATATGAATAGAAGTTATTTGTCGACGCTACCATTTTTCTGATATTTCACATTTGGGTTGGTTGAGTGCTTCATTGAACTCCAAATAATTCCAGATTGATATTTTCCTGGCTTGATGTCGACTTGAACAACTTTCTTAAATACTTTTAGGCTCATGTGAATGTGTCAAGTGCATAAAATAGCGAATAGGTTCCTGTTTATCGACATAGTATAAAAAGTGAAGAAAAAAATAATTAGACCCAGATGAAGCCTGTAAATTTTGATCATGCTTTGCCTTTATATGGTCCCAAATCTCCACAAAACTTGTAAATGGGAAACTTGTTTTGTTTGCTGTTACCTTGGGGTGCATAGTTAAATGGTTTAATGTAGAGTCGGTCGCTCCGATTATAGAAATTAGATACCTACTGTAAAATGTGGGTGTAAGAACACCGGTGAGATTCCTTGATAGTTCCTGATGAATTCAAAGAGTTTTTCACCTCTCCAAAGAATTGGTTGCCGTGGTTGGGGTTAGTATTATTAGCTCAACGAACTTGTGTCCAGATTGGATTTTTCTTTCCAATGTGTATAGAGTAAGAGGTTATGAAATTTGATTTGATTCAGTAACCCCGAACTGCTTTCTTTAAACTTGATGATATGAAAAGTCATCTAATTCTTCGCGGAACAGCTTGTGATTATACTTACTGACATTACAGATATTGGTAATTTTTACCAGCTAAAAGTCCTTTGAGTCTATTCAAACATTCTTGCAGAGGTTAATGTAGGTCCTCGCAGGTAGTTTTTAGAGCAAATTAGGAATTGGCAGTATGTTTCTTGCTCTCAATCCCAACATAGCCTTTTAAACAACTCTAGCAAAGGTGTATTTAATACCGTAGGCCATTTAGCCTTAACAATATTGTCCAAAAACCAGCCAATTTTCTTTTCTATATGATAACTAGAGTGAAGGCTGTGAATTAGCGAGAATAGTGTCTAACTACAGCACCTTTTAAAGCCATGTATCATCTTGGTGCATATGTACTTACGAGGATAGGTATTTTTTAAAGACGCGTACATTATTGCTTACATAATCTGCGGATTTTTTGTCAATCTAGATTAGGAGCGAGATGTTATCAAAGTATCCAACCCAAGGCTTATTTATGGCGCATGAATTCTTTCTTACCTGGGTTATGTCTACTTTGAGAATTTTTAGAGAAAAATAAACGTTGTAAAAGTTTTTAGAAGCATGTTGAATTTGTTCGTGAATTTTTCGCTAGTTCTGAAAGTGTGCAAAATACTTTGAAAGTATGCGTGCACTTCGAAGCTCATTGCGAAAAGTCGTCTTGACCAGCTTTGAAAAATTCTCGCTAAAGAGATTGATTTTTTCATGTTTTCATGACAAAATTCCTATCTAAAGTGAACCTTCGTGTCTGACGATAAAATCAGGTGGATACCTTTCAGCGCGAAAAATGAAACCGTGTACAACTTTGCCATTCAAACAAATAATCAATATTTGTTTCGCAAATTGAATAGCCATAAAAATCAACGTTGTAGATAGGTAGCAGGTTGTAGCCTTTACATGAGCTGTAGTAAATCTACCGAAACTGAGGATACAAATTATTCCTTATTCCTCCTAAAGAAATTAAAGTAATGATCTCGTGTTCCTTTTTCCCTACTAGTATGGTGGGAAGAAAAGAGTCGGGAAATGACAGACTCGGTAGCGGTGATTACACCTAGTCACAGAAAATAATTCACTATAATATATTTGGCCCCAGGTTGGTCACCATTTTAGGGAACATTGCATTCTATAACTCTCTGAGGGTTATACTGGTAGTGTCCCTTATTGCTATTAACGGGTGCGTACAATAAAAATTTTTGAATTAAATATGTGTCTTACCAGATCCATGCGAAATACAAAGTTACAAGACACGATCTTTTTGCAAGCATCCTAGGCATTTTTCAAGAGTTGTGGGCCTATGCTTTTCTATAATACACACCCCAAACATAAGACTTTGAGGAACACATGACCTGTTTACAGAAATTAAGAACATTTCACTTGAAATAATTATGTGAGAAGGACTGGTTATTGAAATAATGCGTAAAATCTGATATTACGTGTATGGAATGAGGAAATAATTCCAAATGAGTCTGTTGAAGTAACTACAACCGTAAAAAAGTATATTCTTGCAAAATGTTGTATACAAAGCCCCTTCATATTTCATCGCTGACTGTCTGAAACCGTTCAGGTACGCGGAAAATATCTTGGCGGTATCATTCCAACTTCAGATAACTACAGCAGATCATCATTATGCCTGCTCTAAATAATGCAGAAATTATAAGAGTATTAAAAAACAAAAATCACAATTATAATTTTAAGGAGTTCTGCGTTGTCAAATATCGGAATACTGTGAAGCATTGTGAATCTTTATCGGTTACGGATTCACGAAGATAACATTTCGTAATATACCTACCTACCTGTAAAAATTCCAATATTTCATGCATACACCATTTCTTTGAAAACTATGTAAATGCATTTTGTTGCCATTGGTTAATTATAGAAAATATGAAATTCCTAATCATATGGATATTATTACTACCTAAATTGGCTTTAAAATTCTGTCATCCATGGCATGCAATAGGCTAGCTGTTGCGTTGAGGCTGACAATGATAACTATCACGACGTTTGCCTTCTCCTCTTCCAAAAGTTGATTTAACGAAAGTTGGTTGCATTTATTTATACTTCTTCGTTTATGCTTATTCTCTTTACAACTCCATTCTTATTTGTTTATCTCTTTTATACAATACCATAAGAGAGAGACAGTTTGTAAAGCTAATTGTCACATATCACATTGCCTTCTCCTCTACCAAAAGTTAAAATGACTGCTTCTTTTCATTGGTTCATAAAATGCATGCTCACCCACACTACTTCATTTAACGAACTCAACGAATATTTCGGTCATGCGCAGTAGAATAAAATTTTAATTTTTGTGATCTGAAACTTGCTGATCGCCTGGTATTTGCTGTTTCTTTAAAATACACAAGAATGAATGGGACAGACAATATTATAAATTCA
Organism: Dioctria rufipes; assembly: GCA_963924295.1. Lineage (NCBI taxonomy): Eukaryota > Metazoa > Arthropoda > Insecta > Diptera > Asilidae > Dioctria > Dioctria rufipes. Next base: position 24,266,187 of record OZ002745.1, on the reverse strand, counting down.
ATATGCAGCCCATTTGGATTGTATCGTTTCTGTTTTCTAAGCTAGTGATACCTCAGCCAACAGATGGCTCCGGGGGTATCGAAATGAGAAATTTCTCAGCTTGATGAAATCTAGTTTTTTGTAATTTAGTAGCTTGACATTTTTTTTTAATTTCTTGGTATAATTCATATTTATGTAGTTTCATTTTTAAATTTTGCGTAGGCATGGAAATAACAATGAAAAAAAATTATATCAAATAAGAAAATATTTAAGTTTTTGAATTTTCCTCTTTTTCCTCCGCGATTAGCACTCGTTTGTCTTTCAAGATAAAATTTTCAATTAGGAATTTTATGAAAACTAAAATTTTTAAAGATTTTAAAGTGGAAAATTAGAGCTGCTGCTGCTACTGGAAATACTTTTCTACTTACTGCACCTTGAGTGTACTTATGCTATTGAAATAAGACCAAAAGTGTGCAAGTAGTTAATCTCCAACTTAAAAGTTGCGGCTGTTGACAGTTAGTATTCTAACGATATTCTTTGTTCTTCTTTTAAATGCTGTTGAAATCATAGCCGTCATCCTATCCGATTTTTTTCATGCCTTATATTGCTAGTGTCTTTAAAGGAGCTTAATCGCTCTATTAGCGTTGTTGTTTTATTCATTCACGTTTACATACCTACATACTTTAATAACGGTCATCATTACGAGCTCGATGTACCTGCCGAGTATTACCTTATTTCATTCAAACGGGTATCCGACCTACCTACTTATTACACTTTCCTATGTTGCTGTGAAGGAATAAATCCTTAGTCGATAATCAAGTTGATCGCAACTCTAATCAGAATCCGGATTAGGATTATGCCGATAGAAATTTTACTGAAGGCCCGAAATATTTCATTTCATTTATATTGCAAAGCATAATTTTCTCGGAAATTTATCTGATCGACTTCCTTCATTCTCTAATTATTACATATTTTCATTGTTTTTTGGAGAGTTGAGGGTTCCAATATTCCGAAGTAATCTCATAGCGTCTGTGGTCGGGATGAATTTGCATCGCCATGCCTTTTCAGCTATTCCAATTTTGTATACAAGTATTTTTGAAATACTCTGGCCAAATCTTTAAAACCTTTTGTCGCTAAAACTGTTTTGTTTTTTTAGAATTTTATCTCAAACTCATTTTGTTTGTTTGTTTATGAGATCGATTCAGCTCATTAGCAAAAATGTTTCAATTCCAAGTGTCGTTACTTGCAAATTCTACAGATCTTGTAAGGTCCCAAATTTACCTCAAGCTGACGGTTATTTTATTTTTTTACAGTTGTAAATTTAAAATGCATTGAATTCATCCGGGGTCTATTAGAGATTATTGCATAATAATTATTCTGCTCCTTTGATTCCTTTTGGCTGCAACAAAATTTCCTTTCATCCTAACTTTCTCCCATTGTCGGCAGTGCACTCGATAATAGCCATATAAAGATACAACTCAGTTCACGATTTACAGCACCCGGACTACAAGAGTACAATTTCTAGGTTTTAAAGCGCAGTTCGAATGCATTTAACGTGGCCTTGGTTCATAAAAGTTTCAACGAGTATTTCTTAAAGAGTTGACAAGGATTATAATTACAAGCAATTAACGCCAAAGGAAATTGAGAAGTATTTTAAGTAGATTTTCTGCCTCTTAGTGAGTGGAAGAGCAACTTAGCCGAACCCATAACTAACATAAAGCCCTTCCCTTATTGTCCTAAATTTGGTATAGATTTTGAGGGATAGGTTGATGATGATTGAGGTCCTTTGAAAAGTATGAAACTTCATACTGTTGGCTTCGGTATTATTATACAAGCCCAGCGCACGCGGTTGCTTTGCTAATTCAAATTGTCATTTCCAACGTAGGTGAGATGATATTCGATGTTCTGTTTAGCGTGTGTTACCCCAATTGTGTATTGTTTTCATGGAGAGAAATTTTAGGCTTAATAGTCTCGCCAATAAAACTTCAAGAAGTTTGAATGAAAGTAAGTTTCAAATGTAGATAAATAAACTGTTTCCTTTTGTTGCAGGCGTTCTAGAATTATTAGGGGTCAATTTTCGATTGTCAATCAGTTGATCAACTAGATTAGTTTTTTCCATCGAAGAATTTTAAAACGCCTTGATTCGTCCTTTGAATCCCTATGCGCTCATCCTCAATGCGAATTTGGAATATGTCATCATCAATTTGGTTGAAAATGAGACGATTCTTTTGCGTAAGTTCTTATAGCACCCCACCCTCCTCCCCTCTCAACGATCAATTAAAGACTGCATATTTATTCCCGTTGAATAACTTTTGCTCATATTCTGAACAGGATTTTCTTTGTAAACCCTAAGTAATAAGTGATATAGTTTTTTTTCGGTATGTTTTTTGCTGTTATGAGCAAGTTCTTGGTGACGTTATGAATATGTCATTTGAAGAATATTTGAGTATCAACTATTAGGCTTCGCTAGCTCTTTTGAAATGATCCTTTACAAGCACGTAGGTGGATCTCTGATTGATCTTTCTTCCACATAGGTTGGTTTTTGCATAGTATAATATGATATTTAGACGCCTCTAATGACCAAGTAACGACTACGTAGATATACTAGGGGTATTTCCTTCGAGATTTCTCTTGTGGACTAAATTGTAGTAATTCTGTCGATATTCAATCATCCAACAGGTCTGTCTATCCGATTTAAATTGGTTTATAAAGATCTCATATATGACTCAGAAACCAAACAGATCGACTCCATAAGGAATTGTCTAGTCTAATTATGTGCAAAAGAAGGACACCCTAACCCAAAATTTAGCGATATTAGACTGAAAAACAGTAAAACTTTTAGTTCATTTTCCTTTCTTTTGAAAAGGATTTGATTAGAAAAATCCTTATAAATCCTTATGATATATTTAGAAATGAAATCCGTTGGCTTCTTGGTGGCGCATATATATATCTTATCCTTTGCCGAGCACCGTCTCTATCTAAGACTCCAGAATCACAGAACTCTTCCTCGAAAACGCCCAACGGTTTAATTGTCTCTCGTTTGAGTCATATACATATATATGTCACCTGAGCTCTCAGATTGCTCGATAACTACACTCCTTTGAATTTTACGAACTACTACCGTATGTGATACGGTTCCGTATAGGTATCAAACGTTACTTGCATATATACCTAGTTGGTTTGATTAATGTATTCCCAGATATCAGAGCTCAGCTCAGCGTTAGCGGTGCGTGATGCGGGTGTCGTCAAGATTTACTATCATTTCTATAATATCAGAAGAATTTTTATCGATGAGGTCGCATCCAAGCAGTTTTTCATATCTAGTAGCTGACGAAAATTCTACCACCATTTTACCATGTGAAGTTTCGGATGCCAGATTAAATAAAATATCGAAACCATATCGCCTTTGGCGTGTAGAAATTTTTCTGGGATGTTATCTTCGTGAATACGTAACCGATAAAAATTCACAGAACTCCTTAAAATGCAAAAATTATAATTGTGATTTTCGTTTTTTAATACTCTTATAATTTCTGCATTATTTAGAGCAGGCATAATTAGGATCTGCTGTAGTTATCTGAAGTTGGAGTGATACCGCCAAAATATCTTCCGCGTACCTAAACGGTTTCAGACAGTCATCGATGAAATATGAAGGGGCTTTGTACACAACATTTTGCAATAACATACTTTTTTTATGGATAAATAGTTACTTCAACAGACTCCTTTGGAATTATTTCCTCATTCGTATAGTATGGTATACGTATCAGATTGTAGACAGTAACTGTGTTCTTTTGTGTACGCAGAACAGGACAGAATAAAAGGCACAAAAGAATGCCTCATACATTTCTCTAGAAGATTTATAAATGAAGAGAACAGTACAATTTGTTCTCTCCAGCACATGGGAGCTCTAGAACAAAGTACACAAAAGAACACAGCTAATATTTCAATAACCAGTCCTGCCCACATAATTAGCTCAAATGAAATGCTGCCAGTTTATGATCTCTTAATTCCTGTAAGCTCAAAGTCTTATGTTTGGGATATATCCCCAGTCTGAGCCTCCCTACATTGGCTCTATACGTTTGGAGGTAAAGGATAGGGTTAAATATCTCGGTATCATACTAGATAAGAAGCTAAACTGGAAACCACACCTCAAGGAGAGAGTGAGTAAGGCCCTTAGAGGCTTTGCAAAGTGCCGCAGAACTCCAGTGGAAAAAATGGAGACTCAAACCACGGATGGTCCTATAGATCTACACTAGCGTCATCCGACCCATTATAACCTATGGCTCTGTAGTGTGGTGGAATGCAATGGATTTCGCCAACCATCGCAAGATATTGGAAAAGATTCACAGACTGCCTTCTTACCGTAAGTGGAGCTCTCAAGTCAACCAGCACTCGGGCTTTCGAGGTTGTCCTCAACATACGCCCCGTGGAGATACACATAAAGAAGGGGCATCAATCGCAGCGCTGAGGTTGCATCTCAATCAGAGCTGGATTCAGGCTGGAGCAAGTGTTCCACATGAATCGATCTTTGATATTGTGGAATCTATCGGTCCTGACATCAGCAGGGACAGCGACCTCGTTCTAGAGATTATAATGAAAAGCGAATTAAAATCAAAAATTCCAACTAGGGTAGATTGGGCGTCACACTCTATGCTTTAACCATTAACAAACTCTATTGTTTACATAGACGGCTCCAAAACTGTAAAAAATACCGACGCAGGTATTTTTTTGTGAGGAGCCTCGTATGGAAATCTCCCTACATCTTGAAAGCCATGTTACGGTTCTCCAGGCGGAAGTCAAGACCATTCTTGAAGCGGGAAGGTATCTCCTCAACGCTGATACACAACAAAGAGATTGCCATCTACTCGGATAGCCAAGTAGCTGAAAAAGCCTTTTCAAAACCCTTCGTAACCTCAAAGCTGGAGTGCAAAACCACCCTATATCCCCTCTCGCTGTGTAACAGGGTGTGGGTGGTGTGGGTGTCAGGTCACAGCGATATCAGCGGAAACGAAAGAGAGGATGAGCTCGCTCGTATTGGTGCAACATCGGAGAAATCGGGATTGCACCAAACAGTCTTGCATCTAGGACTGACTGCCACACACTCGCCTTTGGCTGGATGATTCCTCGGGCAGAACTACTAAGGAACTGTGGGGTAAACCTAACCCAAATCTTGACGAAAAATATATTGGAACTGAGCAAGCCAGCTTTAAGAACACTTGTGTCAATTCTCACTGGACACTGTTTTCTCAGGGGTCACCTACACAAGATGAGACTTGTTGATGATCCTATATGTAGAGTATGCGGAGAGGACCCCGAAATGGGGACTCATTTCTTGTGTCACTATCCGGTCCTCTCCGAAAAGCGTCACAGATTCATTGGCTCACACTTCCTGGTAGAACTGCACGAGGCTGGCAGTGGGAGGGTTGGGAGCCAATTTTGAATTTTGTCAAAGCCTTCGGTTGGGACCTGTGAGCTATTGCTCATGAGTCAGAGGGTGAACAATGGGACTTGCTGTGGCCTAAGTTCCAGAGTCCTCCTCCCGGGGGACTCAACCTCTCTTCAATCCATCCATCCATCCATGTTTGGGAAGCGTATTATTGAAAAGCATGGGCCCACTTTGATCTTGTTAAAATATGCACACCGCACTCTTGTTACTTTGTATTTCGCGTACAAATGTGGGACTCGATGGTTATTGGATGAACTGTACTGAGCGTGAACCAACAAGTTAAGAGTTTCATGAGTTCTGAATGGCATTTTCTTATATTCCTTCACTTTTCGATTTTTCCTACCAAAGTCGTGGTTATGTATCAAACAGTACGTGGTATTTGGGCTATCTTTTTTCCTTATACAAGATTTAATAAAAATTTGTATTGAAAAAGGAACTAAGATGTAGTCAAACTCTTAAACGGGGTATAAATGCGAGTTGAATGTCTATCCAACCGTCAATGATTCCATATTTCGCTGGTTAGCTCTTAATTAATCTCTTGAATTTTTCAATTTCGCTTTTTCAAAAACCCATCGCCCTGCCGTACTCTACAAGACGAATACTTTAAAAGATCTCAGAATTGTAAAATATTATTTCTCGATCACAAAGCATATGATCAATTTGTTGTGTAATTCGAGCAAATTTACAGCACTGTCGCCATTGTTATTAATTGTACCATGGAGGCTATAAAGAGAAATTTATCGTTTGCTAATAGTAGTGTTGTTCAAAACTGATTACCTGTAATGATTTTGATTTCATGTTTAGAAACATTCTTCGAGATTCTGATATTCCGAGGATCTATTTATCTATCTAATTATTTATTAATATACCGTCACTTTTATACTTCTTAATAATGTCCTTTACTGTACTTCGCGGTATTTCAATCTCCTTTGAAATTGTTCGTTGCCAATACCCTTTTTCAGAAAAAGAAACAACCAATTTTCTCTCTGGTAAACTTGTTTTATGCTTTTCTGGCATTTTGGAGATTTAAATGTTTAAAAGAAAACTTACTTAAACGAAAAATACGATAAACTAATACTCGACGACGATACTCTGCATGCACATATTTATCCAAATTTCTTGGAAATTTACTCCATTTCGTACATGATCACTTCATGGGCGGATACTTTTGTGACTTTGTATTGTGAGTTGATTCATCATTGTTAGTTTTTCTCTGGAATTTATTTATTATATATTGTTTTTGAATATGAGAAGACATAGTACACATGTTGGAGTTTGTAAATGCATATTTTTTAAATTATTAGCAAATGAACAATCTTATAAATTACATGCAGTTTGTCGGGAAGATCAAATGGGTGGATGCTTTGACTAATTGTACATATTAGGTTTTCCAATAAGAGGTGTTATTTTAATTAGCCCGCTATTTCGGTAGATGTCACTTTTGGAGCTGTCGTTTTTTGACATTTGACAAGTAGAAACTACGCCATTAATAAAAATGGAACGATACACGATTCAATAACGCATTGAAATTATTAAAATTCACTATAAAAATGGTGAAAATGTGGCAGACGGTTCGTAAAACTCGAACATTTTTGGGTCGTCGTGAAGCACCTTGTCGGACCGCAATACAGAAATTGGTAGAAAAATTCGAGCTGTCGGGACAAATTAGTGATGTGAAGAATAAAACCCGTGCACGTCGCTCAAGAACAGCCCAGAATATTACTGCTGTAGCCGAAAGTGTTGAAGAAAACCCAGGTTTGTCCATTCCTCGTCGTTGTTTGGAATTAGGCATTCCACAAACGTCATTACACCGTATTTTGCATAAAGATTTGGGTCTTAAGGCTTATAAAGTTCAGTTAACACAAGAACTCAAGCCGGCCGATCATCAACAACGTGGAGTCTTTGCTGATTGGGTCCTTGAAATGCAGGAAAATGATCCGGAATTCCATCGAAAACAAGTCGAAAACAAGTCGAAAGCGTGGCTATACAAGTACCGATACAAATTCAGATACTTGTATTTAAATTTAAACTCACCTTAACAATGATTTGACTTTCTCCATTTCGAACGACTGATAATAAATCCATCAGAATTACATTTTTCCATTCTAAAGCCTTGGTTTCCAACAGAATGCGGCGGCGCAATTGCAATTGCGCCACATTCTCTTAAAAACCAAGTCTTTAGCATAATGCGACAACGCGTTACACTGTTTACGTAGAAACAAGCCGTTCAACACACCGATTCTGGCCATTAGGGCTGTCCCTGACTTACCATACAGCCAGTGTATGCTTGCTTTAACCAGATGTGAAGAAATATGCGCATTGTGCCTAATGTTTGACCTACAAATTGGGGTCTGTGTATTTTTTTTTTCATTTTTATTTCGCTTTGCTCTTATATAGAAAATACTATGCGCAATATGTTTGATGCTTGACCCACATACTGGCACTACATGATGTTTTTGGTTATTGGCCATGCTAGCCAGTAGCCTTCGTTTAATTTTCTTATGCGTAGGGGAAATATTCCATTTCTCTTGTATAAGCGAAATAGACTATTTCCAATATTAAATTAATATATAAATCGGAAGACGTACCCAAAATTATACACTTACGTTAATTTATAAATATTCGCCCCTTCACTAAATCTTGCTGGATCACCAATTATCGAAGAAAATCGATCGATGATCCTAAGTAAAAAGCCGGTGTGTCGCTGTAAATTAGGCAGTAGTTTTTAAAACTTAATCAAAAACTTATTCTCGGAAATCGGGAGCTTCGGAAAGAGATATGGCGACATTGGCAGGAACATCAAAGTCTACAGTGCACAGATATAAAAAAAATTGTGGATTAAGGAGCTATAAGGTTCAAAAAGTACCGCTGAGGAAGGAAGAAGAAGAGAAAACAGCAAGAAGAAGAGCGAGAAAACTTTATGAGAACTACCTGACGAAATACGATTGTGTCGTTATGGGTGATGAAACCTATTGCAAAGCTGACTTTTCGCAGATTGCAGGTGACGAATATTTTACTGCAAAAAGTCGGAGCGGAGTATCCAGAAAATTTTCAACAAAAGGAATGACAAAATTTCCCAAGAAGTACATGATTTGGCAGGTGATCTGTTCTTGCGGTTTATCATCAAAGGAACAATAAACTCAGATGTGTACATCAAAGAGTGCCTTCAAAAAAGACTTCTACCTTTTATTCAACAGCATCAAGGGTCTGTTATTTTCTGACCAGATTTGGCCACCAGTCATTACGCAAAAGCAACGATGGAATGGTACAGAAACAATGAGGTCAATATCGTGCCAAGGGAAACCAATCCAGCAAACTGCCTCCAACTTCGTCCAGTAGAGAGGTACTGGGCATTAATGAAAAAGGAGCTTAAAACAACAAAGAAAATTGCCAAAAATGATGTTGATTTCAGAAATAAATGGAAAAGAGCATATAGAAATGTTACTAATATACCTGTTCTAAATCTAATGCGCGGCTTGAAGAACAAAGTTAAAACATTCCTCTAAAACAAAAAATGTATTAGAAATAACTTTTGTATTTTAAAGTTTAAGTTGTAAGAAACAAAATATAGAAATTTTATAAAAAAAAATTCCATTAATGTTTTTACTGCAAACAAAAATAAATGGGTGAATTTTTTCTGGACCACTCCTTAGTGATGGATGGTGACGAATTCAAATTTAACGATAATGTACTGAGAGAAATTTTCACTGAGAATAAGCTCTGTTCCATGTGTATCAAGGAAAGTTAGGTGCGATTTTGAGCTTAGCAGACATTTCCTGGATGTAAGAAAACAAATTGCTTCGTCTTATTCAAATGAATATAGAAAAATTAGATCAATAGTAGTAAATATATTTTCTCAATTATCTCTGATTATGATGATAGCAGAAAATTTTATTATAGAATATGAGAAAAGGTTATATATCCTGAGAATAGAATTGCTTAAATGTAGTCTACTTTTCGTTATTCTAGAAAAAGATTTATTTTAAATGTTCCAACTTAATTTTTAGAGGGTACGTATATATTATGTTTCATGTAAAAAGTTCTTTGTTGTAGTAAGTCAGTTTCGTTGAATAAGAAGAATTTTCCTCGTGTTTCTACGCATATTAATGAAAATGGGTTTCTATTAGATCTACGGTTTTATTGCCGTTAAAAGGAGTTTTCTTCTGTCTATGAAAGTTTTCTCACTCCAGTAGAAATCGTAATGCTAGTAGATTTGAAAAAAAAACAATCATTTGTATTTTGTATTCGATCTAAAAAACAACGGTAATCAATAAAATAGTTTGCTTGATGTTAACACTGATTACCGTCTTAGAAACTTTTGCACATTTTTGAAAAACAATACTTGATTGAAGAATAATCTTTTTCAATTTTTGTGTCAAACTGGTCCCTACTAGGCCCACCCCAGAGCAAAACCCTGGCTACGCCCATGTTGGTGACAGAAAATGAAGGTTATTATCACATTGTCATCTCCTCTTCTAAAAGTTTTTTAACTTTTGGAAGAGGAGAAGGCAACATGACGATTACCATTTTGACGGCTTCTTGTCATTGGTTCATAAAATGCATGCTCACCCACGCTACTTCATTTAACGAACTCAACGAATATTTCGGTCATGCGCAGTAGAATAAAATTTTAATTTTTGTGATCTGAAATTTGCTGATCGCCTGGTATTTGCTGTTTCTTTAAAATACACAAGAATCAATGGGACAGACAATATTATAAATTTAATATGTACCACATTTGGACTGTATTGTTTCTTTTTTCTAAGCTAGTTATACCTCTGCCAACAGATGGCTCCGGGGGTATCGAAATGAGAAATTTCTCATCTTGTTGAAATCAAGTTTTTTGTAATTTAGTAACTTGAAAAGTTTTTCAATTTCTTGGTGTAATTTATATATGACTTAATTTTTAAGTTTTGCGTCTGCATGGAAATAACAATGAAAAGAAATTTACTCAAATAAGAAATTTTTGAATGTTCGTTTCACGATCGCATGCGATGAAAACGCCCTTGTCTTTCAAGATAAAAATTTCAATTAGAAATTTCATAAAAACCACAAAAAAATTTTTAAAGATTTTCAAATGGAAAATTACTGCTGTTTCTACGGAATACTTTTTACATACTGCTTATGTTATTGAAAGAAGACCTGGTGTGCAAGTTAATCTTCAACTTAAAATCTACGTGACTGTTTATAGTTACTTTTTCTGTCGATATTCTTTGCTCTTCTTTTAAATGCTGTTGAAATCATAACCGTCGTCTTATCCGAATTTTTTTCATGCCTTATATTTCTAGTGTTTATTAAGGAGCTTTTCTACCAAATCGCTCTATTAGTGTTGTTGTGCTTAATGTACCTACCGAGTTTTACCTTATTTCATTCAAGGTGGTTACTACCTACCTACGTACTTATTACAATTTCCTTTGTTGCTGTGAAGGAATATCTCCTTAGTCGATGATCAAGTTGACCGCATCTCAATCAGAATCCGTATTAGGATTACGCCAATACACATTTTACTGAAGGCCCGAAATATTTCATTTAATTTGTTGGAAAGCGTAATTCTTTAAGATAGACGTTCTTATACCACTTCCCTTCATTCTCTAATTATTACATATTTTCATTGTTTTTTTTTTTAGAGTTGAGGGTTCCAATCTTCCGTAGTATGTCATAGCGTCTGTGGCCGGGATGAATTTGTATCGCGATCCTTTTTCAGCCAAATCCGACCAAATCTTAAAAACCTTCTTTCGCTATGCGGCTGTTTGTTTTTACAATTTATTCCCAAACTCATTTTGTGTTTGTTTGTTGATGAGATTGATTCAGCTCATTAGGAAAAATGTTTCAATTCAAGTGTCGTTACTTGCAAATCCTACAGATCTTGTAAGGTCCCAAATTTACCTCAAGCTGACGGTTATTTTATTTTTTCACAGTTGTTAATTTAAAATGCATCGAATTCATCCGAGGTCTATTAGAAATTATTGCATAATCATCATTCTGCTCCTCTGATTCCTTTTGGCTGCAACAAAATTTCCTTTCACCCTAACTTTCTCCCATTGTCGGCAGTGCACTCGATACCAACCTTATAAAGAATTCAATTCACCATTTACAACACCCGCACTACCAACAAAATAGCTTGAATGCGATTTATCAATTTCTGGAGTTTTAAAGCGCATCTTGAATGCATTTAACATGACTTCAGACCTGTAAAGTACTTAAGTACATTGGTACTAATGTAGTAGTACCAGTACCAGGATCTGGACTAAATTTTTTTAAGTACCAGTCCCGGTGCTGGTACTCAAAAATTTCTCAAGTACAAGTCTCGATACTGGTAGTTAATGCACTTACTACAAATACCGCCATAACGCGAAGTACTTCAGCTCTTTTAAATTATTTAAATATGCCTTCTAATAATAGAGGTTATCTGCATCTAGACAATACCTCAAGAAATCTTACCGCCTTTAGTAAAATAGAAAGAAAATGACATATGAGTAACTGTAGGACAGAAATTGACATGCGGAAACGATATCCTTTATTGAGAAGGTTGACAATTAAGTGCCACAATCCGCACACATGTGGAAAATTGATTTTCATTTGCAGGTCTTGTACACAAAGCCAATCATTATCTGATGCGACATTTGTTTTGTTAAAGGCAAATTCAATGAATGAACAACTTCTAAAATTATGTAGAAATTAAAACAGCAAAATCTTATACGATATTTTATGATATTTCGTAAATGGAAACATCAACCAGTTATTTGACCGGCTATAGATTTTACAAAATTTCTGATTTAAGTTTTCGAAAGCTCTTGAACCTAATAAGTACCACTACCAGTACCTGGACTTGTACTTGAAAATTTTTAAGTACCAGTACCGAAACTTGTACTTAAAAGATTTGAAGAATGGTTCCTGGTACTGGTACCAGGAATAAATACTGGGCATTAGGCAGGGCGTCACTATCATATCAGTTTCGTGTATGGAACAAGAGGATTTTGATTTATTTTCCTTAATACGTGAGAGAAGCAAAGGAGGGGATTCGGAAAACAAGTCTCTGTTAATTAAACGACACCACTTTATTTTATTTTATTTTGCAAATAAACACTACTTCCTATGATTTACGAAAAATTTAAATCGATTCGGATGTTTGGAGTGGACTTTACGGAATATAACGCTTGGGTTCATTGGGATTAAAGAACAAAATGCACTTTCACTCAATTCGCCAATTACGTTATGTACTAATCTATTTTCGCATTAATTTAAATGTCCGACTAAAACTATTTCGTAAATACTTGTCGCCGGAGGTCTCGTTAGGCAATAAATATCGCCCGATCGCCGAATTTTGACTGACTAGTTATCTAAAAATTGATTGAATGTTGATGGCTTATACGAACTGATAAGCGATGTGCCATGCTTTTCTCTCTCTGGGTGCTCAATATCAACGAGAATTATAATAAAGAATGGGAAACAATTGAAAACTGTTTGTTGTTCTTCTGACCTTAACATCGCAACCTCGACAAAGACTTATTTTTGAATTCTTTAATTTTTTTATTTTTATGAGAATTATTTTATTTTGTGTGTGTGCAGTGGAAATTATGTTCTAGAATTTAACTTTTGAAACTTATTGTTTTTTTAATCTATGCAATTTCAATGGCTCTAGGCATTATGTCAACATCTTGTAAGTGCTCAGAGCAATGCATAAAAAATGTCGGTCAAATGCTGGAAATACCCATGAACTGGTATACTTCGCAAACAAAATGTTTGTTAAAACCTATGTACGAAAGTTTGGGTACCTGGCCCTCCCCAGAAAAATGTTCTAGTTACGCCAATTCATGCGACTGTCCATAAGATAGCCCTAGCGAATTTTGATTGTTTTGTTCTTTTCCATTTGCTTCTAAAACTTATCAGTCGACATTTTTCCTGTCTGATCCAATCGAAGTCCTGCCTCGCAATATTATCTATCATTGGTGCGCAATAGCATTTGACTAATCCAATTCAATTTCTTATATGCTTTATCCTATTGTCGATTCTATCCTGTCCTGGATGGCTCCACAAGCTTTTGAGAACTTTTTGATTTGACATAGACACCATTTTACACGGCCGGTGGTAGGGCAATTTTCGTGACTTCAAAAGCATTAGCTTTGGCATTATTTTTAGCATCATTATATCATTTTTATTTTGAAAAACGTATGGAAAATTGTTTTGTTTTATCAAATGGATTCAACAAAGGTTTCAAAACATTGCCATACCTATGGGGCATATGCACAATAAATATACAAAAACTGTTTTCAAATCTTGCTTTTATTTTCTATAATTTTTAAAAATTCAAGAATCTTATTTCATATTTTGAAGTCGAGTCAGTGAGAACAATTATTACAATCAGCCTTTATTATGGCAAAGGACAATGGGCATTCTGGCCCATGAAGTACTGCATAGTCACCAAAATGTGCCTTCTTATACATACGTTAATCATAATACCACTTTTATGCATATCACAATATATATATATATCACAATGGACCGCAAATGGGCTGGATGAGGCTGATCGCAGAGGTGCCCGCGCGATGGCCGCCACTCTAGCCTATACTACGATAAGAATATGTACTAATGCCGCAATTATAAAACTAATTAACAAAGTCGAGTATACGTCTTCCAGAATATTCAAAGATAAAAGATTCAACTTTTAGTTTCAGTTCGTCTGCCTTAAAATGATAACAAAATCGTTAAATTCGGTTAGTTACTTTTAGAGGTAGTAAAGATAACTCTACAGCGAAATTTCAAAATACTTTGAATTTGCATAACTCGCGCAGTGCGCAGGGAGGTTATTGAAAATTAGGTTATTAGGACTGTCCCAGAAAGCTCTGCACAATTTTTAATAAACCATCAAATCCCTAGTAGTAAATGCGCTACCCACTTTCAATATAAAAAGTATTCATCGGCACGTATTCAAAATGAGTTCGAAATGTGAAGATGTGCGCCGAGCAATCAATTTTGCACAAGTTTTTCCAAAAAAAGAATGAAAATCATTTTCCCAGATTGCAAGAGAAGTTGAAACAACGCGTTGGACAGCAGAACAATTAAAAGATTCTTAGAGACGAAGACAATTGCAGGAAAACCGAAATGTGGTAGGCCGAAAGGGACAACACCTAAAACAGTGGAAAAAATGTGCTTAGGTTCATTGAAAAGAACAAGTCGAAAACTATTGTGGGCATCACTCAGAGAAAAATCGTTTAAAATCAAAGTAAAATTAGTTTGAAACAAGGAGAAGTAAATATGATTTGGCTTCGAATGCGTATTACTTTAATACAATAGGGCTGTTTTCAAAATTTACGTAAGATCGTGCCCTTATTGATTACACCAACGACATATTCAATTTGATACTGATAGTCTATTGTATTGGCTTCAAAATTAACTTAAAAACAAAGCCAAATAAGTTTGATTTAAAACCTAAAATTTTCGATTTCAATTTGTGCATTTTTAACTTAACAGTTTTATGTATTCGTTTCAATAATGTGGCAATATTGAATATCATGTGGCATTTTTGTAATAAATGTGTTATAATTTTATATGAAAACTGCTTTTAAAAATAAAATGAAAAATATTACTCGTATACTTTTATACCCTAGATGAAATCTAAAGGGTATACTAATTCCGTCTAACATGTAATGATGTAATGATGGTAGAGCAAAATGGATTGGACACCCACGCATAATATTAAAAGTTAGTTTGATTTTTGCATGTCCGTCCATCTGTGCGCACGATAACTCGAGAACGCGTGTATTAAAAAAGCTGAAATTTGGAACATGGTGTTTTTATAGTAATATGCAAATAGTCCCAAATGCTTTTGTGGTAAATTCGGTAAAACCCACTGACATGCATGTAAGTAAATTCCAGAATAATTTAAATATAGTGTCAGTTTACGACAGTTGATAGCATTGTCAGTGAGAGATTGTGCCACATGAAACAGGAGATCAGTCAGTCCGTTTATATACATGTCAGTGGCCTAGGCACATATAAACTAAATGGTAAGACCTACAATGGCTAAATTAAAACAAGGAAAAACTTCAGTTCTTTAACAAGCTTTTCAGATCTGAAGTTGGACTAATTATTCACTTCCCTTCAAAAATGCGTTAAACTGTAGAAAATATGAATAGCTATACTCTGCTAAGTAGGTATCCAAAAACTTTGTAGTACAAAATTGTCTCTGTTAGTTGCATCAGTTCTCCATTGATATTTGTTTGAACCAGATACCTGCAAATCGGTTCTCTACAGCATCCATATATTCGTATCCACATCATCCAACAAGGTATCTTTTGCGAGACTTCCCGCAATTCTTGAAACCTTCGATATTTTCCTCGAGTACAATATTGTGAAGATCCTCTCTAGATGACCAATCATGACACAGGGTCCAAACTATCTAAGTCTGTCCGATTTATAAATTAGTTATAAAGATCTCATATATGAGCCTCTCAGTAGCAGCCAAATTGGTTAACTCCATTTTTAAATTTACCATTACCAACAGTTACGTAAAGACTTGTTGCGTCCAATTGTTTGCAAAAGGATGACAATAAACAAAATTTAGCGACTTTAGACTGGAAAGCAGTGAAATTTTGAGCTCATTTTCCTTCCTTTTGCAAATGATTTGATTAGAAAAATCCTTATCTACCTATCGTTCCTATAGCAACACATGCTCATATTTATCAAAGCCTAGGAAAATACGTCAAGTATTTACCATCTCTAGATGTGCATACGAAAACCTCAGCCGATTCTCATATAGCGGCATTGAAAGCCATCTCATCAGCTAATGTCAAGACGAAATTAATGTGGGAATGCATTCAAATATTAACAAACCTTGGCACAAAGAATCACTTAACATTTCATTGGAAGCCAAGACACTCGGGAATTGATAGGAATGATAATGCGAACTTACAGGCCAAAAAAGGAGTATCCATTCTCCTCATAGGCGCGGAATCATTTTGCGGTATCTCTGAAAATACCGTGAAGCTTCAATTCAAAACTGAATCTAGATCCAAATGAACCAGAGATGGACTTCAATGATTCCACACAAGCCAAAAGATTCATTAAAGGTCCTTCGCCAAAGAAGTTCCTGGATCATTTACAGCTATCTAGGAATTAACTCAGAATCATGGCAGGAGTTGCAAGCATCAAGTAGCCATATCACCCAGGGGCGGATTTGATCACTTGGCCGCCCTAGGCCTATGGAAGATTGCCGCCCCCCTACTCCCTGTAAAACATGAAAAATTGAATGATCTATATCCAGTGAAGGGACCCCAGGCTAGAATTAGCGGAGTAGGCTGCCTCATAAATCGGAGTAGATTTGAAAAAAATGGAGTAGAATTAAAAATAACACTTTCCAACGAATTATTTTATTTAAAAAAACGAAAAAGTATAAAAATGTAATGAAATACCCACAACTACAAGAAAAAATCGCCGCCCCTAAATCTGCCGCCCTAGGCCCGGGCCTACTCGGCCTATAGGGAAATCCGCCCCTGATATCACCCACTGATGTATGTAGGTTGTATCTGGAGGAGGATGAAACATCGGAGCCAGTCTTATGCGAATGAGAGACCAGTGCACAATGTAGATTCCAGGCGTTTGGCTCATACTTCTTAAAGCCTGCCGACTTTTAAGAAACTTCATCCAAAAATATACTGCTCTTCCTAGGAAGAGTGGGATTGTTGGATGAACTGTAAAGAAAGCGGGGCACAATAAGCCACTGAATGGATGCAGTGCAAAGGCCACTCGCCCCGCTTAACTCCTTAAACTTAATCTTAATCTTCATTTCTGAGTCCAAAGTAAAACATTGTTCTCAAAATTGATGTTATTCCTGGTGCATCCTTTTTTATATTGTTGTAAGACCTTTGATCATAATTTGTTTATAAGAATTTGAGTATCTTCAACTCTGAATGACTCCTTCTTATTTTCTATTGCACCTTTTGGAGTAGATGTCGATTTTGGGAAGTCGAGCCTAGATAGTTCCGACTTTTCAAATTTCGAGGACGCATTAGGGATTGCTTCACATCACAAATAAAAGTTTGCCAGATGCTTAATAATCGGCCCCAGGTTAGTCACCAATTTAAGGAAAGCTGCATTCTCTGGGGTGACGAACGAAGGAAGCGAATTTTCAGTTTTTTCAGTGATCATCTTTATATTTTTTTGAATTTTACGCTTGATAGACGTTACAAATTTTATAGCCCTCTGTCATTTAGTACCTACCTACCAGGGGTCTGTTCAATATTACAGATATAGCTGCTTTTAGCTGCTTTCGTATGCTTTTGGCTGTCCGAAGTAACTCGAAAGCTGCTTTTTCTTACTTGCTGTTTGAAATTTGTTCTGTTCAAGATTTTAAGATAGCTGCTAGCATAGCAGCTTTTTGTTGCTAACACTCCTGACTCTAAGCAACAAAGCAGCTATGGTAATATTTATGTAAATGTGCCTGTCATTTTCTTAAAAATGTTGGCACAGGGAAATAATAATAAATTTAAAACTTCTTGAAGTGGTAACCATTTGCGATAGAAACAAAATCAATTTTTCTGGTCGCTCATTATAATTTGGGTAGCAATTCAATACAAACAGCTATTGACAATTTACACATAAAGATTGCAAAGCATAAAAGCAGCTTTTGGCTGTCCAAAATCTCGCAGCCGCTTTTTCTTGCTATGGCCAAATTTGACAGTTTTCAAAGTGTTGCTCTACTGTGCTATCAAAGCAGCTATAGCTGTAATATTGAACAGACCCCAGAAAACTTTATTCTGGAACCTTGCTGAAGTTGAGCACATTGAAATCGTGTTCAGAATTTTCTTTGATGGTTTTTTGTTTTACTAATTTTCTTGCTATTGAAGGGTGCACAATTACATTTTTGTAATTAAATATGCGTCTTACCAGATCCACGCGAAATTCAAAATTACAAGCCTTTTTCAAGCGTGGTGTGCAGATTTTAACAAGATCAAAGTGGGTCCGTGCTTTTCAATAATACACACCCCAAACATAAGACTTTGAGGAAGACATGACCTGCTTACAGAAATTAAGAGGTCATAAAATTCCTAGATCTGGCAGCTGAAGCTGACAATGACAACTATTTCGCCGTTTGCCTCCTCTTCCAAAAGTTGACAAGATCTACTTCATTTTCATTGGCGAATGAATAAAATACACACACAACTTGATTTAACGTAAGTTGGTTGCATTTATTTATACTTCTTCGTTTATCGTATCCTCTTTAAAATTCCATTCATATTCCTTTATCTTATCTGGTATAGTATTTTGCCCATAAGAGAGAGAGAGATAATAAAACTAATTGTCACATTGCCTCCTCCTCTTCCAAATGATTGCTTCTTTTCATTGGTTCATAAAATCCTGGTCACCCACACTAAGTACAGCATTTATCGAACTTAACGAATATTTCGGTCATGCGCAGTAGAATAAAATTTTGATTTTTGTGATCTGAAATTTGCTGATCGCCTGGTATTTGCTGTTTCTTTAAAATACACAAGAATGAATGGGACAGTAATATTATAAATTCAATATGCACCACATTTGGACTGTATTGTTTCTTTTTTCTAAGCTAGTTATACCTCTGCCAACAGATGGCTCCGGGGGTATCGAAATGAGAAATTTCTCATCTTGTTGAAATCAAGTTTTTTGTAATTTAGTAACTTGAAAAGTTTTTCAATTTTTGGATAATATTTTCAATTAGAAATTTTATGAAAACCACAAATTTTAAAATGGAAAATTATTGCTGCCTTGAGTGCGGCTTCTGCTATTGAAAGAAGGCCAAAGGTATACAAGTTATTTTCTCCAACTTAAAAGCTGCGACTGTTGATAGTTTTTTTGTCGATATTCTTTGCTCTTCTTTTAAACCATAACCGCCGTCTTATCCAAATTTTCTTCATGGTCTATATTGCTAGGGTCTCTTGAGAAGCTTACCTTTACCAAATCGATCTATTAGTATTGTTGTTTAAACATTCACCTGTACCCACCTACATACTTTAATAAAGATCATCATTACGAGCTCGATGTATACCTATCAAGATTTACCTGCACAACTAATATAAAGCCTCCTTCCCTTGTTGCCCTAAATTTAGTAGAGATGTTAGTGTATAGGTTGATGATTGACGTCCTTTGAAAACTATGTGAGACTTCATCCTGTTGATATCGGTTTATTATACAAACCCAGCACAAGAGGCTGTTTTGCTAATATAAATTGTCATTTACGATATGGCCGAGAGGCTATGCGATGTTCTGGTAGTTCTGGTGAATTGTTTTTATGGTGAGAAATTATAGGCGACGTTTTGCGAAGAAAATTGTCCCTGTTTAATTTTAGACGACGAACGTACTTCAAGTAGTTCTGATTTTTCGACTCTACCCGGACCTTAATATTATAATGCAAAAAAAACAAAAACGAGGTGCCTGAAGCTGAAAAACGTGTTCGTAGAAAAATACGGCTAAAAGTTTTTTGTTTCGTAAGCCTTTGTTCGTGAAGGATGCATAAATGCAGATATTTATATCAATGCCTTTTATTGCTGATAGGCCGAGCGGCATACAAATTTGCCCTTTGTCCTTTCCATTGTTACTTACACAATACGGTTTGTACCGGCCGCCAAAGTAAAATTCTGATTAGCAGAAATCAAAATATATTTTGTTAGATTCAACATATAATGAATGTAAACACGAATTAAAGAACTTTATTTTGATTCTCGTCACAACTTCTTCAAACAGACTGCCTGTACCTTATTTTTCTTTGGTTTAACTACCTACCCTAGTCTACCTTATATTTTTCTGAGCTCATCAAGGTACAGACGTATATATAGTATTACATCGCTATTGTTGTTTGTCGCCAGAAGGGCCATAAATGTTTGGCTGCATTTAAAACTAAAATATCATGCAGAGGTATGCTCCTTTCATTTTTTCCAGCTTACAGTTCGGCCACGCTGCACTCTGCCGCGTCCACGAGGCACTCTTTGCTACCTGCGTATATAAGCAATTAGTAATCTAATTTTAGTAGACTATAAAATTAATAAAGAATTTTAAAAATAAACTGATCATCAGATTTAAATTGTTTCTTCTTAACTTTGTACAACTTGAGCTTATCTCCCGACGTGATGCCGCTATACTTCTTCCTTGATCGCGTTGCGCCGGGCAGGTCTTCAATGACGTATGTGTCGTGACCTAAATTTTTGGTGATCACATACGGCCCATTAAACGTAGATAGAGGTTTCCTTCTGGCACCATCATTAGTTCGTTTTGTTTTTTTTTACCACTACGTATTGTCCAACTTCATACGTGTAACCTTCAGTTCTTTTCTTGTCATAGTTCCTTTTTTTGCAACGTATGCTGTCTTTTAATTGAAGAAGAAACTTGAGCTCTTAGCTCTTGTAAATCTTTTTGTTCTCCCACATAGTCGCAAACTTCATTCGTCAAGTACGAATCGTTGGCACTACGTGGTCTATAACCTAAAAAGATTTCGTAAGGGGACTTTCCCGTGGATTTTTTGTATGTATTATTTATGCCCCAACGTATGGAGTTCACAGCTTCGTCCCATTTTCTTTCATCCTCGTTGGATGTCGCCAACGAGCTTAAAATGGTTCGATTATATCGTTCCGCTTGACCGTTAGCCCTAGGTGTAGCTGTTGCATTAAGTACACGTTTAACACCCAATCCTTTACAATACTCAGTGAACGTTTCACTTGTAGAACAGCTTCCTCTCTCGCAAACAAGTCAATTCGGAACACCAAACATGTCGATTATTTCATTAAACGTTTTAATGACAGGACTTACTTTGATACTGGGAACGGCTTTCATAAAAATAAACTTTGTGAACCCATCCACTACCACAATTAAGTGAGCATTGCCTTGTAAACTTTTCACAAAAGGCCCAAAATGGTCCACATGCAGGAACTTTATTATAGATGCATTGAAGACAACGATCAATATCCTTTGCCGATATATATTCAATCGTCTTTTCAACGAAAAATGACCAACGCTGTCATGTGACACATAACTACCTCTTTCCTCGATGCCTTAGGGACAACCCATCTCTTACCTTTATCAGTATTTCTGTATAACCTGTTATTTTTAATGGTGTACTCCTTATGAATTTTCTTTTCCTGCTTTTCTGATAATACTGCCAGTAACTCCTTGCATCCAGTCATCAGTCGTTATATCAACTACAAGATTATGCTCATTCGAAATGGAATTTCGACTCAATGCATCCAGATGAGCCCGTTTTGATCCCGCGCGATATTCAACCGTATAGTTGTACTGTTGTACAGTAAGCCACCCACCACCACCTATTCGCGGAACCAAGTCACGCTTTGTCATAACGAATCTTATTGCACTACAATTTGTTAGTATTTTGAGTTCGATCTCAAGTAAATAGGTTCTAAAAAGTCTCCAATTCGTGAGAGTGATAATTTTGTTCTTCTTTAGTTAGTTGTCATTCTGGTAAAGTACGAAATGGGCTTCAATTGATTTTCCGGCTGTTCCTGTAGTAGAATTCTGGCGTTGGGGTCGTATAATGCTAATATTCGTCGTTCAGATAATTTACTCTTTATGTATTAAAAGCATTATCTTCTTCCTGTTCCCATATAAACTTTAAGCAAATTAGTTATTGGCTTTGCAATTGCTGCGAAATTATTAATGAATTTTCGAAAGTAACTTGCCAGACCCATAAATTGACGTATTTGATGTATATGTTGGTTTGGGATATAAAGCGACGGCAGAAATATTCCCTCTCGAAACTTATATCATGGCCAAGATAGTCGATTTTTGTTTTGAAGAAAAAATATTTTTCCAATCGTAATGTCAAATTGGCGTTCTGTAATTTGTTTAAAACGTCATTTAAAACCGAGAAACCTTTTCCGGTATCCTCTGTAGGAATTAATGTATCGTCCATATAAGCTAATGTTGTAGTAAATCTTGAGGCTCCTAAAGCAGCATTAATGGTTCGTTGAAAAATTGTCGGAGCATTTGCCAAACCAAAAGGCATGCGAAGGTATTCATAATGCCCATCAGGAGTTATGAATGCGGTTTTTTCCACTGATTCCTCATTTATAGGTATTTGGTGATAGCCATTGGCTAGATCTAAGCTAGTGAAATATTTGCAAGCGCTCAATCTTTCCAGCTGGTCGTCAATTATAGGTAATGGATATCGGTCTTTTATTGTATTAGCATTTAGTTTTCGAAAATCAACGCACATCCTATATGCACCAGTCTTTCTTTTAACTAGCAAAATGGGGCTACTGAATGGTGAATTTGATTCTCTTATTATATTGTTTCCTAACAGTTCGTCCACGATGTTTCTTACAGCTTCTCGCTCTGAATGAGCCAAACGGTATGCTTTGAAAACTACTGGGGAAATGTCTTTCAATGTAATTTTCATTTCCGCCAAATTTGTTTTACCAAGTTCTTGGAAGACTTTTGGCAAAGCAACCACGATATCTATTGAGTAATTCTAGCAATTTTGTTTTAATCGATATATCAATATCTTTATCATTTATCATTTATATCATCAAAACTAAAGGGCTCTAAATATTGAGTGCTTATTTTAATTGTACTCACCGACTCATCAGCCAATAGCTTCCTTGCAAAGGGTTGCTCTCACCACAATTTGCTTCTTTTTAAACGTTATAGGTATATCTGAAACTAGTTTTCTGTTATCCTCCCTAGGTACATCCCTTGATAAAATAACTAAGATATTGAAAAGCATTGTAGAGGACCCAGTTCGACGAAAAGAGCAAACGTCCAGCATACTAATTAAAATAAGCTTTAAAGCGTGACTGTGTGTAGACTTAAGGTGAGGTTACCGTCGGGAGGCATAACAAATGCATGAACTTTGGAAATTTCTTTTTACATAAAATAAATACTTTTGAAAATGGGTTTTAACGTATTTTATTCTTCTATCAATGGAGAGTAAATTCTGCGCACAGTTCTGCCAGTTCATCCGAAACAAACAGGGTTGAAAATGATTAAACTAGATAAAATTTGGAATTTGGGGGGCCTTACCGGTTTTCGTTTTCAAAAAACCTCTGAATAACAAAATGTCAGCCGTTAAAAAAAAAAAAAAACAAAACATTTTTTTTTTGCTTCAACGGATAAAAAACCTATTTCTAAATAAATTGTTGACAAATCTTGCTCCCTGCAAATTGAATTTCCTTTTAATTGCGCAAAGATTTATGTGAATCGGTTCTTCTTCCTCCAAGAAGTGATTATGCTCAATCTGAAGGTGAACGGTTCCCGACATTTATGAGGGGGTATCCAGGTAGCGAGAAAAGGTCTCCAAGCAAGCGCGCTCTGAGCGCCTCAGCTACATGTTTTCCATCCAGCGGTCCGCTCTCAGCAGACTTTGAATTCTAAAATACTTTAGATATGAAAATATCCTTTTACCCAAGTGCTCTAAACACCTTAAGGATGATAATTATATACAAAAATTCTAAATTTTCATCGTCATGAACGGTAATCTCCGCTTAAGGGATAACGCGGTGTATTGGAGTCATGAATTCAATCTCTACCGCTACCGCGTAGTACTTAAGAGAGAATCTATTATGAGCATACATATCTAAAATTATATGTAAAAAAAAAAAAAAAAAAAAAACTATAATTTCTGGTGCATGTCCCATGACGACTTTAGAAGAGTTGAGAATAATGCATCAAAAGTAAAGAAATCAATTTTTCTTTCTCAGTGCTATAATACACAAGGAAAGTTTCATTACAAACAGTTCAAACATTTAAAGTCGAACGAGATAATATAATTATATTTTGCAATTAAACTTTTCTTGTGTTTAGCAATAAAAGAGAAAAAAAATATTTTTTTACTTTTTAGTGCAATTTATTTATAAAAGTTTTTTTTTTTTAAATATATTTCATTTTTTACTTTTCACTCATTACATTTTCGCTAAAAACTCATATAACGGTTAAACATAGAAAATTGCAATGTTCGAAATATGTAAAATATTAAGTTTATAGAATGATCCCTGCATCCTGATCCTGCGCCTTTTACCCTTCAAACTACTTTCGCTTTTTATTCCGAACTGTGCAAATGTGGACCAGTTTATCATCTTCTGTTTTTCCTCCTTTATCTATGTAATATCTCATGCGCCATAACTAAACACTGAAAGTTCAGAAAAATTCACTAAAGAATTAATTAAATTAAGGTCCCAACTATAAAGTGAGCTACCGTTAATTACCATCTTATTTCTTGTCACACCAACAAAATTGTTTCCTTTATGACTATTCAGCATAAAATATTGCCACGCGTGCCGCTCGACCCGCCCGCACTTTATTCAAGGATTTTTCTGTTTTTCTTTAGCTATTGGCTAATACTCATTGTAAATAATTGCGTGCGCAGATTGCATTCCAATAACTTAACATTATTAATTAATTTCATTGAAACAAATTACTTGTCATGTTATTTCTTGTAGTAGTTATCTTAAGCTCAATATTAACTAACGTCTCAGTTTTTAAACTACAATTTTTCTGAATTTCAGACGTACGAATGCTAAAAGAATGGTTTAATAGTCTGAAAAGAAAGCTGGCTCTTCATCATAGTCTAAAGGGAGAGCTGTTTCTCCATCATAGTCTGAAAGGAAATGGAAGACTCCAGCTTACCTGCTCTTAAGGTAAGCGGTCAATGTAGACTTTTTTTATATTAATTTAATATTATACTTATACTAAAAATTCATGTTGGTCCGATATTTTCTATATCGAATTTATTTTTAAGAAATTCTTAATGTGCGCCTTGAAATATTTGTGATGGTTTTATGCAAATGCAAATTAATTGAAGCACATATGGCTTACACATAATGGTCCTGTTATGTATATGATGTGGAAAAGGTTAGATAGTTTGAGAGAGATTTAATTTAGAACTTCTATTCTTGATTTGTTGTTTACTTGTTGGTTTTATCAAGTAGTACATGAAGGGATCATTCGTGATGTTTGTTTCGAGAATAAAACAGGTATGGAAGCATGCATAAACCAAAATGTCCAGACCTATTGGAATTCGGTCATATAAAACAAATTCCTGTCCGAGTGGTGAAAAATTGTTTGAAATTCAGAAGAAGTCAGTATCAGTATAATAGCATTTTGCAATGAAGGAGAACTTATACTCTTGTGCTAGAAGTCAGCTGGTAACATACTTCACTCTTCATTTTATTTGTATTGTCTTGCTACTAAAATTTGAGATTGGCCACTAAAATTGAGATTGTAAATGAAGAAATTATTTCTTCAGATATCTATCAGAGTGCGTACATTATAATCCAATAGAAACTTTTAAGCCCTATTATAAGGTTAAAAAAAAAATCATCATCCAGTTTCAGTTATAGTTTCTAGCTACGCGCTAGATGGAGAGAGTAAAAATATATTAAGGGGGTATTCTAGTCTAGAGGCCCGAATTTTAGATGATTTTTGAAGTGCCGTAAAAAAATGGCAATCAATATCTTTCTATCCATTTTTTTATGAGTTATTTATTAACATTACAAGAATACAGAAAAAAATTAAAAAAGTTGAAAATAAAAAAAATTAGCAGCTGATGAAGTGGGGGGCCTCAAAAAATTGGCGCGTGATCATGCCCACGATTCCAACCCGCCTAGCAATCCGAAAAAAAAAAAAGATTATTAGTCTAGAGTAATGTCGCTATGTCCGGAACTAGGGAAAAGTTGAAAAAATTTTTTTTTCACAAAATGGCCGCTGCCTGAAAAAAAAGCAATTTTTGTACCACTTTTTTTGAGTTTTTCGAATTTTTTAAAAATAGTAAAAATTGATATTTGGGGATGCGGCTAGTTCCGGACATAGACAAGTCTATAAAGAAGACTTTCAAAAAAATTTCAAGTAAATCGGTCCAGTAGAACTTGAGAAATCGTGGGCATCGTCTTGAAAAAGGCAGTTTCGAAAAAAACGCGTTTAAGGTGTAACGCCACTGTAAGATTTTTGAAAAATGTTTTTTTTTTATTGGCTTAAAAAATAGTTTAAACCTTCTAGAATAAGAAGAAAAAAAAGGTCCCGTGCGAGAAATTTTTTTTTTTAATTTGAAAATGGAGGTCGCCACCAAGCGCGTTAAACTTGCTCCGAAACATGTCCCGGGAGGATGGCTATGGAGCCGCCATTTTGCTTTTTTTTCGCTGTCAAAAATTTATCAATAAAGTTCAATGTATGCCCGATAATACCCTTAAAAGGTTTTTTTCAAACACCTTTAATTTCGCGAGAAAATTCGTGAAAAAACCTTTTTTTTTAGCCGTTACAGTAGCGTTACCCCTTAAAGTCCAAGTGGTTTAGAAGTTAGAATTCAACTGTTAGCAGCTGGATGCAGTTGAACACTAAATATAAAACATACAAGCCACCATTTTGAAAAATCCTCTTGTAGGCATATTCTTGAATAGTTAAACTTTGAAAATATGAAAACAAAAAAAATATATTTTTTCGAATTTCTAGACTAGAATACCCCCTTAAAGAAAACATCGTAGAAGAATCGTAGAGAATTTTTAAAACAATACTAAACATTCCAATAGGACTTAGCACCACTTAAGTAAAAAAGAACACAAACAAGTTACATAAAGTATCTAATACCATAACTGAAGATTGTGTATCTTCCAGCATTCATCTATATATGAATGTATGTGTCAATCCATTGCATTATGGAAATTGTGATCGATTTTAAAAGATTGCTCAAAAATAAAGCAACACAAATATTTTAAGTGTAATGCCGCATTCACAATGCAGAGTGGAGCAGAGTGAGCTTTGAGTCCAGAACGAAGGTGTTCACAATGCAGCGCAAAGTCAAATTCGAACTTTGAAATTAACATAACAAATCCAAGCAACGCCAAATCAACAAGCAAGCAATTATCGTTGTCAAAACAATAAATTCGAAAAAGGAGATACCATCAGATTGCTTCGAAACTAGCTAAAAATTACGTTAAATCATGAAGCTTGCAAAAAAGACCGCTCGCGGAACAGCTTGTAATTATACCTACTGGCTTTACAGATATTGGTAATTTTTAGCAGCTAAAAGTTCATTGAGTCTATTCAAACATTCTTGCAGAGGTTAATGCAGGTAATTTTTAGAGCAAATTAGGAATTGACAGTCTGTTTCTTGCTTCCAATCCCAACAAATCCCTTCAAACAAATCTAGCACAAAGGTGTATTTAATACCGTAGACCATTTAGTCTTAACAATATTGTCCAAAAACCCGCAAATTTTCTTTTCTATATGATAACTAGAGTGAAGGCTGTGAATTAGCGAGAATAGTGTCTAACTACAGCACCTTTTAAAGCCATGTATCATCTTGGTACATCTGTACTTACGAGTATAAGTATTTTTTAAAGATGCGTGCATTATTGCTTTCATAATCTGCGGATTTTTTGTCAATCTAGATTTTGATGTTCATCTCATCAAAGAAAGGTTTTTTCAAAGTACCCAACCCAAGGCTTATTATGGCGCATAAATTCTTTCTCACCTAGGTTATATCTACTTTGAGAATTTTTAGGAAAATATAAACGTTGTAAAACTTCTTAGAAGCATTTAAATTTGTTCGTGAATTCTTCGCTAGTTCTGAAAGTGTGCAGAACACATTGAAAGTACGCGTGCACTTCGAAGTTTATTGCGAAAAGTCGTCTTGACCAGCTTTGAAAAATCCTCGCTAAAGAGATTGATTTTTTCATGTTTTCATGACAAAATTCCTATCTAAAGTGAGTCTTCGTGTCTGACGATAAAATCAGGTGGATACCTTTCAGCGCGAAAAATGAAACCTTGTAAAATTTTGCCAATCAAGAAAATTATCAAAATTTGTTTGGCAAATTGAATAGCCATTAAAATCAACGTCGTGCAAATTGAATGATGTCAAATTTGGGTGCAGCGCTGATTTTAAGAAATTAGTCGGAATATGAAAACAAAAACACATCTACGTACAAGAACTCAAAATGTCTCCCCCATTATTTTTCCAAGCTTAATATTATCATTTTGGCTTGAGAGGCTGACAAAGATAGAAACAAAGAAAACAATAATATTTATCACGTCGTTTGCCTTCTCTTTTATAAGTTGACAATATTTGCTTCATTTTCATTGGTGAAGTATTAAAATACACACACTACCTAACCTAAAGTTAATTGCATTTATACTTAGCCTCTTTTACAATTCCATACTTCGTTTATAAGAGAGTGACAGAAAATGTAGGTAATCGTCACATTACCATCTCCTCTTCCAAAACGATTACCATTTTGACGGCTTCTTTTCATTGGTTCATAAAATTCATGCCACCCATCCACGCTACTTCATTTAACGAACTCAACGAATATTTCGGTCATGCGCAGTAGAATAAAATTTTAATTTTTGTGATCTGAAATTTGCTGATCGCCTGGTATTTGCTGTTTCTTTAAAATACAAAAGAATGAATGGGACAGATAATATTATAAATTCAATATGCACCACATTTGGACTGTATGGTTTCTTTTTTCTAAGCTAGTGATACCTCTGCCAACAGATGGCTCCGGGTGTATCGAAATGAGAAATTTCTGATCTTGATGAAATCAAGTTTTTTGTAATTTTGTAGCTTGAAGAGTTTTTCAATTTCTTGGTGTAATTTATATTTAACTTAATTTTTAAGCTTTGCGTCTGCATGGAAATAACTATGAAAAGAAATTTACTCAAATAAGAAAGTTTTGAATGTTCGTTTCACGATCGCAAGCAATGAAAACGCCTTTGTCTTTCAAGATAAAAATTTCAATTAGAAATTTCATAAAAACTACAAATTTTTAAAGATTTTCAAATGAAAAATTACTGCTGCTGCTGCTATTAGAATACTTTTTCTACTTTACATTCTGCTGCCTTGAGTTTGCTTATGTTATTGAAAGAAGACCAAAGGTGTGCAAGTTAATCTTCAACTTAAAATCTGTATGACTGTTAATATTTACTTTTTCTGTCGATATTCTTTGCTCTTCCTTTAAATTCTGTTGAAATCATAACCGTCGTCTTATCCGAGTTTTTTTCATGCCCTATATTGCTCTTAAGGAGCTTACCTTTACCAGATCGTTCTATTAGGGTTGTTGTTGTAAACATTTATCTGTGCATACCTACATACTTTAATAACGATCATCATTACGGGTGGATGTACCTACCCAGTTTTACCTTATTTCATTCAAGCTGGTACCTACTACTTATTACACTTTCCTATGTTGCTGTGAAGGAATAAATCCTTAGTCGATGATCAAGTTGATTGCATCTCAATCAGAATCTGAATTAGGATCACGCCGTTACAAATTTTACTGAAGTCCCGAAACATTTCATTCAATTTGCTGAAAGGCGTAACTCTTCAGGTATTAATAATAATAATAATTTATTAGCAATATTATCGCTATACAATACCACCACCTATCTTTTACAAATATGCTTCTTTAAAATTTACAATATTGCACTATTTTTAATATATTGCACACAACCTTTTTTAAAACACTTAAAATTTTGTTCACTTTTTAATTCAGTCGGAAGTTCATTAAATTTCTTGAAACTCTTATATACCAGCGAATTCTGTGTACTCGATCTATTGTAAAATTGTAGTCTGAAGTTCTCCGATGCTCCTCTTAGATTATATGGTTGCGCCTCTGCTACCCACGTGATCATATTTAAAAGATATTCCGGAACCAACCCATTTTTCATTTTGAATATAAAAAGCAATACATTTAGCTCAATTCTTTGCTTAATATCAAGCCATAATAAAGAATTTAACATACTACTAATGGGTGTAAAGCGATTACAACGTAGAATTACACGCATTGCCTTATTTTGTAATTTTTGTAACCTGTTCAAATCACCTTGATTACATATAAACAATATTGTAGAGCAGTATTCAAATTGTGGTTTTATAATACTGTTATATATATTTATCGCGGTAGCCATCGTAACTTTCTTTCTAAGTCTCTTCAAAAATCCAATCTTTTTACCAATTTTTTTAGAAATATAGTTTATATGTAATCTAAAATTTAACTTCTTATCAAAAACCACTCCTAAGTATTTATATTCATTCACACAATCTATTAGCTCACCATTCATTTCAACACACACATCCGTATTATTATTTATCGTCATAGTTTTTGTTTTACTTATATTCAGTTTCAATTTATTCATCTGTAACCATTCACACAATAATTCTAAATCTCGCTCAATTTTTATTTTCAATTCACTGGAGTCTTTCCCTGCTATATACAACAACGCATCGTCCGCAAAAAGTACTATCTTCGAGAATTTCAACACTGATTTAATGTCTTTCACATATATAATAAACAAAATAGTTCCAAGCACTGATCCTTGTCGAACACCCATCGATACTTCAATTTTATCGGAAATTGTATTATTTATTTTGGTACTTTGATTTCTTCCATACAGGTAGCTATGAAACCATTGATATTCCTTTCGACGAATTCCATATTTTGCTAATTTTTTTAATAATATGTCCCGGTCGACTGTTTCAAATGCTTTTTTTAGGTCTAAAAACACAGCCAGAGATTGAACTGGTCCACTTTCTTATACCCCTTTTCCTTCCCTTTCCCCACCCTCCTCCCTCTCAACAATCAATTAAAGACTGCATTTTTATTCCCGTTGAATAAGTTTCGCTCATATTCTGAACAGGATCTTCTATCTAAACCCTAAGCCCGGTAGGTTTTTGTGTTATGAACAACTTCTTGGTGACGTTGTCGATATGTCCTTTGAAGAATATTAGACTACCAACTATTAGGCTCCGCTAAGTCCTTTGAAATGATCCTTTACAAGTAAGTAGGTGGATATCTGATTGATTTTTCCTCCACATAGGTTTAATTTTGCATGGTATAATATGACATTCAGTCGCCTCTATAACGACCAAGTAACGACTAGGTGGATATACTAGGGGCATTTCCTTCGAGATTTCTCTTGAGCACAGCATTGTGGAAATTCTCTCGATATTCAATCATCCCACAGGTGTGTCTATCCGATTTAAATTGGTTTATAAAGATCTCATATATGACTCAGAAGCCAAACAGATTGACTCCATAAGGAATTGTGCAGTCTAATTATTTGCGAAAGAAAGACTATAATTCACAATTTAGCGACATTAGACTGAAAAGCAGTAAAACTTTTAGTTTATTTTCCTTCCTTTTGAAAAGGATTTGATTAGAAAAATCCTTACATATCCTTATGACATAATTAGAAATGAAATCCGTCGACTTCGTGGTGGCTCATATGTAGCTTATCCTTTGCCGAGCAGCTCCTCTATCTAAGACTCCATAATCATAGAACTCTTCCTAGAAAACGCTCAACGGTTTAATTGCCTCTCGTTTGTCATATACAAAAATATGTCACCTGAGGTCTTTCTTATCACTGCTCGATAATTATACCTCTTTTAATTTTACAAACAAAAGCATGACTTCGTCTCATCGAAGCAATCTCTCTACTATCGTGTATGATACCTACCTATCAAACGTATCCTATATACCTAGTTGGTTTAGTTAATGTGTTCCCAGATCTTTCAAGGACTCAGCATTAGAGGTGCATAATGCGAGTCGTCGTCAAGACTTCTATCATTTCTATAATTTCAGAAGAATCGATGAGGTCGCGTCCAAGCCTTTGGCGTTTAGAAATTGTTCTGAGATGTTATCTTCGTGAATCCATCACTAATGAATGCTTCGCAGTATTCCGATATTTGACAACGCAGAACTCCTTAAAATTCAAAAATTATAATTGTAATTTTTTTGTAATACATACTCTTAAAATTTCTGCATTATTTACAGCTGGCATAGAGAGGATCTATTGTATCTGAAGTTGGAATGATACCGCCAAGATATATTCCGTGTCTGTACCTATTTGAATGGATCGGGCTTAATGCAAAAAATGCTGCCAGCTCTACGAGTTTTATGGTCTCTTAATTCCTGTAAACAAACCATGTATTCCTCAAAGTCTTACGTTTGGGATGCGTGTTATTGAAAAGCATTTGGGCCTAATTTTATCTTGTTAAAATATGCACACCACTCTTGAAAAATGCCTATCATGTTTGCAATAAGATCCTCTCTTGCAACTTTCTATTTTGCGTGATCTTGTAGGACATGTTTCTATTTAAAGAGAGGGTTTTTCCACTGCAATTAACATTCTTAGTTTAACTCGGCTTTTATGGTCTGAAACCTCTAGTAGGTGTGAAAAAACAATTTAGAATTAAAATTTATTTCATTTGGTGATGATAAACTTAGCAGACCTTGTAAGGAAGCAGTTTCAAAAATGTCTACTATTGCTGCGGGCTAGGTTTGATATTGGACCAGGCTAGCTATAGGAATAACATTTTTGGTAAAAGTGAACAAATGTGGGACTCGATGAGAAAAGTAAATCACCACTTTGGGATGATCTGTACTGAGAATGAACCAACAACTTACTTCATGAATATTTTGAATGGATTTTTCTGTATATTCCCATCACTTTTCGTTCTTTCCTACCAAAGTCATGTTTATGCATCAAACGGTACTTTGGCTATCTTTTTTCTTTATACAAGATTTAATAGAAATTTGTATTGAAAAAAAGAAAGCTCTTAGACGGAGTATAAATGCGAGTCGATTGACTATCCAACCTTGAATAATTCTATATTTCGCTAGTTAGCTGTTAACTATCATCATACCCATCACCCTGCCGTTCCTTGCAAGACGAATAACGCTCTTCTTCTAAAAGATCTCAGAGTTGTGGATCTGGATCACATAGCATATGATCAGTTTGTTTTGTATCCTCCTCCGAAATTTTTCATATATCTTCATGATTAATGCGATGCTGAAAGTAAGTGTTCCTTAAAATCAGTTCTTTGTAAGAGTCGAACAAATTTACAGCACTGTCGCCCATTGTTATTAGTTGTACCATGGTGCTGTAAAAACATGATAATGATTTTGATTTCATGTTTAGAAACATTCTTCCAGGTTCTCATAAAAGAACATATCTCAAAAACGAAGCCGAATAAAAAAAACTATAAAGCATTATGCTTCATTTCGCTTCCATTCGCGAGATATGATTTTATGAAAATGACGTTTTATCGTAAAATCCCGAAATTTCTAACATCCCTAGCGGGGGTGGGGCGCACGTAGTAGTGGGAAACTAAAACATATGCAAGAGCTATTTTGGTATTCCATACAAACTGTGAAAGTTTCCTCCAAATCGGTGATGGTCGGGTTCCAAGATTCGTGTGATTAACTTATAGAAAATAAATGCAGTTTTTCGTATCAAGAAATTTGTGATGAGTTTTTTCGCATAGAAGACTCTCTTACTGAGAAAAATGCTTTATTTCTCTAACGGTAAAATCTGTGCCGTATATAGTGTTAGCCGCTGTGAACCAAACAGTGACTACCGCATATGGACGGCACCCATCGCGAAAGGGTTACATACGTCCACGCAAATCGATCAACTTATCATGCACATGCTTAACTTCAGTCTCAACTCAAGTTCCGACTTTCGTTACACACGCTGATGCAAAACCTGCAGACTTATACGATTTGCATCATGAACGTGTGTAGAGGAGACCTTTAGAGTTTAGATTCAACCCCAGCCTAGCAATATGTCCCCTTACGCTTCAGGCAACCGAACGATCACCACTTTGCTCGCTCTTATTAATAGTGGAAATTTACTGAAAATAGCAACTCTTTTTTGCATCTTATTTTATGTAACATAGGTTTTCGGCATTTAACTAACATCAGGACATCCCTATTACCACGAGTCTTTCCAAAACAGTTGTCTACTAAACGCCAATTAAGCTGGGACCGCCATTTCATGGTGGAAAAGTTTTGAATACGTGGAAATTTAGAGCTCAATTAGGGCTAATTTAATGCCTTTTCCCCGACTTTAATGCTCTAGTATTTTTTATTTTAATTACATGGATAATCTAGCTTTATGAGAAGTTAGGACCCACTACTGAAAATAGGATAAATAGTATTGTCACAATAGTCTTCACTGCATAATATTTTAGGGCTCAACCCAACACAACTGTCTAAATTTCACTGTCTTATCCAGCAATGGTTAAGCGTTGATTCATGGTTTGTTAGTTGGCATGGTGGAGATTTTTCATAATACCTACTATGGAAATACAGTAAAATAAATAATATTTTCTTTGCATTTCTGTGGATAAAGACTTACTACCCTCTATAACTCCGGAAAGGTTTAGGTAAAAGGGGTGCCGTTAGAAGTGCCGCGTTTTGGAGTATTCAATTTCTTCTGATTGAAAAACGATTCGCATTTCATCTCTTGTTGTGATAAATTTGATCGTCGATTGTCTTATTGAGATCTTCTTCTTCTGAACATATGCCGCAAGCAGCAATTCGTGATAGGTTTGATTTGTCCTTCCTGACACAATCCATCCCAATATGGTATTTTGCGGCGTGGGACAATTTGGGCCCAGCCTTATTTGTCCTATGGACAATAATTGAAAGAAGAACTCTGCTCCAATAAGTAAATCAATTCTGTCTGGTCGATTGAACCCAGGATCAGCTAATTGGATTTTGTGTGGTATGGTCCATTTCGGCACATCCAGCAACTGGGTTGGCTGATAAGACATGATACGGTCGAGTACAAATGCCTCTAGTCTGGTTGAGAATCCATTGACCCTTGAGTGTAGTTTAATGTCGACTCTTCTTTTACTCTGCTCCTGACCCTTCCCAATGCCTTGAATTCCTAAGGAGCAGGGAAGGTCGTCTTCCCGAGTTTCTTGACTACCTTCTCCGTGATCAGGTTTACTTGTGAGCCGGAGTCAAGAGTTCAACTAGTGCAGTATCAAGAAGAACATATCCCTTGAATTGAGGTTCCACCAATGCCTTTAGACTCAATGGCGCTTCCGTAGACGTCTTACTGGGTGGTTTTCAATGTGCATCGGGATACATGGTGGCCTTTTTTTAAGCAATTTTGGCATATGTTGACGCATTTATTAACATCAACCGATTATCCGGCGTCATCCTTAAAAAGGTCTAGCACCGGAAGAGTGGGTGACTGGCCTTGCAGACCATCGATATTAAGGTTGACGTCTTGAACAAGCCTGGCCTTCTAGCTCCTTCCTATAGTCCTTTGCCCTTATTGCTCAAGGCATCTAGCATCTGAAAACACATCTCTAGGCGGCTAGGAAATCCTTCATGGACTGTAATTCCTTAGGATTCGATAGACCTTGTTCGTAAAGCGAGTGGGTAGTTCGATCCAGCTTTTTACATAAAATGTGCAGTAGAAGTGGGTCCCATTGGGTTGTTTTTAGACCCAAGTTGTCTAACCCAAGTAAGCACTCCTTGGTGGTATCATGCATGTTTTTATGAATGTGGCTGACGGGGCCTCTGTTGTACGTGACGGTTGATGCAACAGTTTATTAATTAGTGATGCAGTCAATAGCCTGGGGTTTTCGTACCTTTCTTGCAGCATCTTCCATGCCGCAAGATAATTGTCTTCGGATAGGGTGGAATGTCGTAACAATTTCTCGGCCTCTCCTATTAAGTACGTCTTGAGGTACCACATCTTTCGGCAGCTATCCATAGGTTGATTGTGGACCATTTTTGTAAATAAATCGACGAATTGGCTCCACTTGGAATAATTCCCATCGAACTTGGGCAGAGTTATCTTCGGTAATTTCAGCATTGTAGATACGTCAATTAAGTTGGGACCGCCATTTCATGGTAGAAAAGTTTTGAATACGTCAAAATTTAGGGCTCAATTAGGGCTAATTTAATGCCACTTCCCCGAATTTAATGCTCTAGTACCTTTAAAAAAAAATCCATGGATAATCCAACTTTATTAAAAGTTAGGAACACCACTACCGAGAATAGGTTAAATAGTATTGTTACAATAGTGCACACTTCATAATATTTTAGGGCTCAATTAGGGATAATTTAATGCCACATCCTCGAATTTAATGCTCTAGTACTTTTTAAAAAAATCCATGGGTAATCCAACTTTATTAAAAGGTAGGACCACCACTACTGAGAATAGATTAAATCGTATTGTCACAATAGTGTGCATTGCATAATATTTTAGGGCTCAATAAGGGCTAATTTAATGCCACTTCCCAGAATTTAATGCTCTAGTACTTTTTAAAAAATCCATGGATAATCCAACTTTATTAAAAGTTAGGACCACCACTACTGAGAATAGGATAAATAGTATTGTTACAATAGTGTGCACTACATGATATTTTAGGGCTTAATTAGGGCCAATTTAATGTGTTTTCTCCGAAAGTAAGAAATCAATTGACACCAAGAAACCATACAAGCAAAAGTTTAAAAAACAAAATGTTCCATCGATGTTAACCTACCTGCTGCCAACATTTTAATAATACTAGGCTTTTCAGTCAGATTAAATCTTTGATCAACATATAATACTGCAAAGGAGTTGAATACTCTAATCTTTTCCGAACTGATAAAGGTTGGTAAGGCGTTATACACAGAAATGTAGAGAAAAAATATAATTTATTTTACTGCTTTTCTGTAGTATTTATTATGCCTAATCTCCAATATACCAACTAAGAAACCATGAATCAGCGGTTAACTATTGCTGACTGCAAGAGCGAAATGTAGATGCTAAATTGGTGCCCAGCTTAGAAATTGAGATTTTATGCCTTGAACACAAATAGGATTTCACTACGGTAAATTTGGGTGACCACACTTCCTGTTTTCTCTACGAGTATACTCCATTGTGCTGCTGAGTTTCATAACGAAAAACATGAGAAAGATTAGTTTTTGAATCCTGATAAACGCTTTTCGTTATTTGTCAAATTACAAAAGAATTTACGTTAAATTTATGTGGAGAGACTAATTACATTTATTCTCTGCAATTTATTAAGTTTTTGTAGCTTTACACAGTGGTCAGTGCAAACTAAATTTATTTGATCTAAATTACGGTGTATCATAATAATTTAAAATTCTAACCATGCTTGGCCGTTGGGTTGTTGCAGATACCCATTAAAACCTACGATCTTTGGGGTCTTAAAAAACGTTTTCCATTTTAAATTTTGTGGTCCTAAATTTGAATAAAGTTGGATTATCCATGGATTTTTTTAAAAAGTACTAGAGCATTAAATTCTGGGAAGTGGCATTAAATTAGCCTTAATTGAGCCCTAAAATATTAATCAGTGCACACTATTGTAACGATACTACTTAACCTATTGCCAGTAGTGGTGGTACTAACTTTTAATAAAGTTGGATTATCCATGGATTTTTTTGAAAAATACAAGAGCATTAAATTCGTGGAAGTGGCATCAAATTAGCTCTAATTGAGCCCTAAATTTTGACGTATTCAAAACTTTTGTACCATGAAAGGGCGGTCCCAACTTAATTAACGTATTGTAGATGGGTTAGCAGCCACCATGGTCTGTGATTGCAGTGAACTACTAACTTCTAGCTTGATTGAGAGCTGCATAACTAATTCTTGTACTCTCTCTTCTAATTGTATGTATTCTTCCAGGCTATATCCCATTAAGGTAGGGTCAGTTGCAAATTCCCACAAGTCATGATTGTAGTTTTCAATTTGGGACCAGTATTTTTTTACTGCCTTTATCTTGATCTCATAAAAAGATTTTGTCTCATCAGTGAAATCAGTTTGCTCCAGATTATCAAAGAGTCGTGGCAATGTTGAGTTACCGCTTGTTGTTTTCTCCAAATTCTGATACCTTCGGAATCATTCGCCCTTGACAATACCGGATGGCTTGTGGATTCATAAGTTTTAGGTATGGCTCCTTTAGTGGTATCTGTCTTATCTGTGTATGACTTGCAACCCTTTTCGTCAACTGGCAGACTCCCGATGATGATTCTTCATTTGATTTAGACTGATTATGTTTAATGACTGTACTAGTTTTATGTGGCTCACTAGTATTCGTACGTCGTGTTGGTAATGGTACCCTCTCAGTATCGGCTGGTTGAGCCACCCCATTTAGGTCATCAGCTTCCTCGAATTGGTTTATTATTGTAGCTAAATATTGCCTGAACTCCTCGTAGACTGCCTCTATCTTGTGGCAGTAATGTAGTACAATATGCATGGTCTAGCGGCGGTGAAGGTAAAGGGCGAAACACAATTCCACCTTTTCGATCCGATTCGTACAAATGTCAAAATTGTTTATATGAGACATACGGGCAATTGGACACATTATGCCGAAATGGATCGAATCGAAACGGAGAAGTTGAGCAAATTTCAACTTTTACGGATGTCATAACGTACAAAAATCACCTGTAAAAATTTGTTTATACTCAAAGATGCATGAAAAGGCTTTTGTTGAGGAAATAAAAAAAGACATGAATTCTATGGCAAAAAAAGAATGTTTTCATGGATGAAAGACAAAATCTGGCAAAATTTTAAAGTCAAAGGATCGAAATGGGTTTGGATCGAATCGGATCGAAACGTCGGAATTGTGTTTGGCACTTAAGCCTCGGATTTCTTGGTCAGTAGTTTCACACCGTGACCACGCTGCATCCAGACGTTCGAGCCGTTCTTCGTAGTAACTATACGTTTTCCTGACCACAGAATTCTTCTTATAGTTGGCTAGTATGTTTTGGATCTCCTTCCCCTGGAGATTTCGGGCCGCAGCCAAAGGGTCCATAGATTTGTCAATCTGCGGCGGCATCCTTCTTGGTATAATGGCTGAGGAGCATATAGCACTTTGCTTATATCGGATGTCTTCTATTAAGCGTGATTGAGCGTGCTGAATCACGTCGGGGTCACCAAATGTTAAAGCAAACTCTTTTGTTGGCCTGTTAAAAATTGATAGGTTAAAGTGATTCACCTCAACCTTGTTGCTCTGTATTCGGTGGTTCACCGATTACAGGAAATTCATGAACCTGAACGATAAGTTACGGATTAATATCCCGGGCTACTCGGTTCTTGTACCGGCAGCAATAGCGGTTACAAAAAATTTAAATCA
The DNA here is from genome assembly GCA_963924295.1 of Dioctria rufipes. Classification (NCBI taxonomy): domain Eukaryota; kingdom Metazoa; phylum Arthropoda; class Insecta; order Diptera; family Asilidae; genus Dioctria; species Dioctria rufipes. The sequence continues at coordinate 24,226,906 of OZ002745.1, read as the reverse complement.
AACGCAGTTCGTGTCGAAAAAACTACTGACAAAATTTATTCAGTTGAATAGTTATATACAAGCTAAAATCTAAGCACCTGCGCTTCATAAAAATTGCTGATTCAATTCACACCACATTACTTTCCCAACACATTCTAGCAAGCTTACCACCGAGGTAAAGCTTTGATAAAAATTACCTGGGATCATGTTGCGTCTGGCAATCGGTGAGAAAATTATGTGGTGTAACTTGACCAATGAATTTGTGAATAAATTCTAAATTTTACACATTGAGAAATTCGGGAATCTTAATGCAATTTTGCAGTTTTATACATGCACAAATGCCGCAATTATAAAAATAATTAACAAATTGGAGGATACGTCTTCCAGAATATTCAAAGATAAAAGATTCAACTTTTAGTTTCCGTTCGTCCGCCTTAAAATGATAACAAAATCGTTGAATTCGGTTAGTTTCTTTCAGAGGTAGTAAAGGTCTCTACAACGACATTTCAAGAAACCTTGAATTTGCATATCTCGCGCAGTGGGTAGGGGAAGTTGTTGAAAATTAGGCTATTACATGTAGGTACTAAGGACTGTCCCAGAAAGCTCTGCACGGTTTTTAATAAATCATAAAATCCTATTTTGCTACCTGAATCAATGAAACTAAAACCAGGCTAGTAAATCAGCTACCCATTTTCAATATAAAAAGCCTTCATCGGCAAGTATTCAGAATGAGTTCGAAATGTGAAGATGTGCGCCGAGCAATCAGTTTTGCACAAGTTTTTCCAAAAAAAGAATGAAAATCATTTTCCCAGATTGCAAGAGAAGTTGAAACAAAGCTTTGGGCAATTACCCGGGGGTTACACCTGCAAGTACAGCTTGCATGCAACTTGCACTGCCATATTTCTTGTACGTGTAATCCAACTGCCATGAAACTTTCACCGAACTTGCATGATGAAAAATCATGGCAGGTGGGAGATCGTAATTTAACATTTATACAGTTTTGAAAATGGTGGAAAAGAAATGCTTGAGAGAAATTTATAAATTTATAATGGGAAAATGAAATATTCTGGGATCATTTGCATTACAACACTTTCCTCTTCCTTTTTTCTTGGGATTTTATCATTCTGATACTTCCTTTACTGCTATAATTTTCCAATATACGCAAGACTTTACGTCTCAATGCCATTTTTTAAATGAACCTGCATGCAGCTGATAAGACATCAAGCGCAACTAACACAGCCGAGAGTTTTTTCGAGTCGCATGCTGATGACTTTGTTATCATTATCAAAGGTAAAAGTGAGCGCTTGCTTTTTAGAAAGCATCAAGAAGCCCTAAGTTTTGTTCAAGGCCGGTGTGCTGTACAAAGTTATCAGTCAAGCCCAGCAAAACAATTTTTATACCCTTTACCAGAAGAAGGAGAATGAGGAACATAATTGGCCCTACCCTCTTTGCTAAGGAGGTCCCAATGTCCAAAGATGCTAAATATCTTGGGATGGGATAACACTCGATGATAAGCTCAACTGGTGCAAACATATCGACAAGACAGTCCGGAAAGGTACACTAATGCTCTGTGGGAATGAAAAAAACTGGCTGACTCAATATGGGGACTCAAGCCAAACATAATGATTTCACTATACAAATCAGTAGTGAGGCCCATGATCACATATGCGGCAGTGGAACAAGTGTACATACAAAAGCCAACCATCCAGAAGCTAAATAAGCTACAGAGGATGGCATGTCTAAGTGTAAATCGTGCCATGCGCATTACTCGTACATCTACCAGCGCTCTAGAGACACTATTGAAATTACCAGCACTCAGCAACGTTGTTGAAAAAGGGGATGGACTAATGGTGTACAGAACCCGGACAGATGGATTGAATGGAACTCCAAAAGCCTACGCAGACAATAGCACGAATAGAAGCAAATCCAATACTTAATTAAAATTTCGAGGACACATTAGGGATTGCTTCACATCACAAAAAAAAGTTTTCCAGATGTTTAATAATCGCCCCCAGGTTGATCACCATTTTAGGGAACGTTGCATTCTATAACTCTCTGAGGGTTATACTGGTAGTGTCCTACAAAAAAGGAAAAACTTGGGGTGACGAAGAAAGGAAGGGAATTGTCACTATTCTCAGTGATCATCTTTATATTTTTTGAATTATTACAAATTTTATAGGCCTCTTTCATTTAGTACCTACCAGAAAACTTTTTTCTAGAACCATGCTGAAGTTAAGCATATTGAAATCGTGTTCAGAATTTTTTTTTTGTATTTTGTGTTTTTTACTAATTTTCTTCCTATTGAAGAGTGCGACAATTACATTTTTTGAAATAGTTAAGTATGTATCTTACAAGTTACAAGAAGGGATCTTATTGCAAGCATCTCAGGCATTTTTCAAGCGTGATGTGCATATTTTAACAAGATCAAAGTGGGCCCATTATTTTCAATAATACACACGCCAAACATAAGACTTTCATCCCTGACTGTCTGAAACGCGGAATAAATCTTGCCGGTATCATTCCAATCTCCAATAACAAAGATCAATTAAGCCAATTACAATAGCTCCTCGCTATGCCAGCTCTAAATAATTTAGAAATTCTAAGAGTATTACAAGACAAAAAATCACAATTATAATTTTTGAATTTTAAGGACTTCTGCGTTGTCAAATATCGAGATAATGTGAAATATTGAGAATTTTTATCGTGTCATCGGCTCACGAAGATAACATTTCATAATATACACACCTATGGCAATCGGCTAGCTGCTGCGCTGAGGCTGATAACTATCACGACGACGTTAGCCTTCTCCTCTTCCAAAAGTTGAAAATATCTTCTTGACGAATGAATAAAATGCACACACACTACTTGATTTAACGAAAGTTGACTGCATTTATTTATACTTCTTCGTTTATCGTATCCTCTTTAAAATTCCATTCTTATTCCTTTATCTCTTTTACTATACCATATTTTGCCCATAAGAGAGAGAGATAATGAAACTAATTGTCACATTGCCTTCTCCTCTTCCAAATGACTGCTTCTTTTCATTGGTTCATAAAATCCTGCTCACCCAACTACTTTATTTAACGAACTGAACGAATATTTCAGTCATGCGCAGTAGAATAAAATTTTAATTTTTGTGATCTGAAATTTGCTGATCGCCTGGTATTTGCTGTTTCTTTAAAATACACAAGAATGAAAGGGACAGATAATATTATAAATTAAATATGCAGCACAGTTGGTCTGTATGGTTTGTTTTTACTAAGCTAGTGATACCTCTGCCAACAGATGGCTCCGAGGGTACCGAAATGAGAAATTTCTGATCTTATGAAATCTAGTTTTTTGTAATTTAGTACTTGAAGAGTTTTTTAATTTCGTGGTGTAATTTATATTTAACTTAAGTTTTAAATTTTGCGTAGGCATAGAAATAACAACGAAAAAAAAATTATACCAAATAAGAAAATATTTAAATTTTTGCATGTTCGTTTTTTTTTCTTCATGATCGCAAGCGATGAAAATGCCTTTGTCTTTCAAGATAAAATTTTCAATTAAAAATTTCATAAAAACCATAAATTTTTAAAGATTTTCAAATGGAAAATTACTGTTACTGCTACTGGAATACTTTTTACATACTGCTTATGCTATTGAAATACGGCTAAAGGTGCGCAAGTTAATCTCTAACTTAAAAGCTGCGGCTGTTGACAGTTAGTTTTCTATCGATATTCTTAGTTCTTCTTTAAATGTTGTCCTATATTCCTAGTGTCTTTTAAGGAGCTCTATCAGTGTTGTTGCTTTAAACATTCACCTACATACTTTAATAACGATCATTATTAAGCTCGATGTACCTACTGAGTATTACCTTATGGGTGTATTTGCGAAGCGCACAAGCCAAAACCCTCGAAAATACTTCGCAAGCCATGAAACAGACTCCCTCCCTACCACATGCGAGGCCTGACGTAGTCCTTACATTATAAAATATTTGCCGTGCTCTTATGTAAAACTGACAAAAGTTTGATTTGAATAGCTCCCCCGCTCTAAACTACTATTCATACAGAAAAATGGTGTTCTGATAATCTTAAGCTTGCTTTCTTATCTTCGGAACCGAAATAGAATTTTTATACCTTTCCTAACAAAATTATTTAAAAAAATTTATCTGAACCAAATGACTACGATTCCTCAAACAAAAATTCTCAGCTGAGTAATCATTGTAATGTCGCTGTGCCGTCATGGCATGCCGTGGGCTGATGATATCGAATGTAGCTGCCTACAGATTCGGACTACGGCTGCACATACACACATGCAATTATCACTCAGCTGAGAGGTATTGAGCGTAAAATGGTAAGGTTAGTTTGTAATCAAAACTATTTTATTATTTTGTTAAGTAAGGTATATAGGAAGTGTAGCCCTTCAAAAGGTAAGGAATCAAGCTGTAAATTACTAGAAGACTATTTCCCTGTATGGATAGTAGTTTAGGCTCTGTGGCATACATAAAGCCAATGTTTAGCACTTTTCCATAAGTATTAATATGGAACATTTTAGAAAACGGACTCCGAACGCACACATCTAGATTTCTGTTTCATGGCTTGGGAAGTATTCTCGAGGGTTTTGGCACAAGCAAAACCCTCGAGAATACTTCCCAAGCCATGAAACAGAAATCTATATGTGTGCGTGCTTAGTCCGACATTACAATGATTACTCAGCTGAGCATTTTTGTTTGAGAAATCGTAGTCATTTGGTTAAGATACATTTTTTTAAATAATTTTGTTAGGAAAGGTATGACAATTTTACTACGGTTCGGAAGATAAGAAAGCAGGCTTAAGATTATCAGAACACCATTTTTTTGTATTAATAATAGTTTAGGGCGGAGGAGCTATTCAAATCAAACTTTTGTCACTTTTACATAAGAACACTGCAAATATTTTAGAATGTAAGGACTACGTTGGGCCTCGCATATGGTAGGGAGGGAGTCTGTTTCATGGCTTGTGAAGTATTCTCGAGGGTTTTGGCACAAGCCATAAAAAAACACTTCTCCTAGCGCACAAGCAGGAGTTTGCGAAGCGCACACCTATTGTTAAGGGATTACGCATTGTTCTAGCACGTTGTAAAACTTCTTAGAAGCATTTAAATTGGTTCGTGAATTCTTCGCCAGTTCTGAAAGTGTGCAAAACATGGAAAAAGTACGCGTGCACTTCGAAGTTCATTGCGAAAAGTCGTCTTGACTTCGTGACTTCCGTACTTCGTTTATAAGAGAGGGACAGAAAATGAAGGTTATTGTCACATTGTCATCTCCTCTTCTAAAAATTTTTTAACTTTTCGAAGAGGAGAAGGCAACATGACGCTACTTCATTTAACGAACTCAACGAATATTTCAATCATGCGCAGTAGAATAAAATTTTAATTTTTGTGATCTGAAATTTGCTGATCGCCTGGTATTTGCTGTTTCTTTAAAATACACAAGAATAAAAGGGACAGATAATATTATAAATTAAATATGCAGCACAGTTGGTCTGTATGGTTTGTTTTTACTAAGCTAGTGATACCTCTGCCAACAGATGGCTCCGAGGGTACCGAAATGAGAAATTTCTGATCTTATGAAATCTAGTTTTTTGTAATTTAGTGCTTGAAGAGTTTTCCAATTTCTTGGTGTAATTTATATTTAACGTAATTTTTAAATTTTGCGTAGGCATAAAGTATATCAAATAAGAAAATATTTAAATTTTGCATGTTCGTCTTATTTCTTCACGATCGCAAGCGACGAAAACGCCTTTGTCTTTCAAGATAAAATTTTCAATTAGAAATTTTATGAAAACTAAAAATTTGTAAAGATTTTAAAATAGAAAATTACTGCTGCCTGGAGTGTGGCTTCTGCTACTGAAAGAAGGCTAAAGGTGTGCAAGTAAATCTCCAACTTAAAAGCTTCGACTGTTGATAGTTTTTCTGTCGATATTCTTTGTGCTTCTTTTAAATGCTGTTGAAATTCTCCGTCGTCTTATGCGACTTTTTTTCATGCCCTACATTGCTAGTGTCTTTTACCAAATCGCTCTATTAGTGTTGTTATTTTAAACATTCACATGTACCCACCTACATGCTTTGATAACGGTCATCATTACGAGGTCGATGTACCTACCAAGTTTTACCTTATTTCATTCGCTGGTACCTACCTACCTACGTACTTATTACACTTTCCTATGTTGTGAAGGAATAAATCCCGTGTCGATAATCAAGTTGACCGCTGCTTAATCAGAATCCGGAAATTTAACTGATCGACTTTCTCATTCCCTTTCAAGAACCTATTGCCTTCATTCTCTAATTATTACATATTTTCATGGTTTTTGTGGGGAGTTGAGGGTGTAAAACTCATAGCGTCTGTGGTCGGGATGAATTTGCATCGCCATCCTCTTTCAGCCACTCCAATTATGTATAGAAGTTTTTTTGAAATACTCTGGCCAAATCTTTAAAAGCTTTTGTCGCTAAGGCTGTTTTGTTTTTTTACAATTTTTTCTCAAACTCATTTTTTTGTTTGTTTATGAGATCGATTCAGCTCATTAGGAAAAGTATATCAATCCAAGTGTGTTACTTGCAAATCCAACAGATCTTGTAAGATCCCAAATTTACCTCAAGCTGACGATTATTCTATTTTTTTCACAGTTGTGAAATTAAAATACATCGAACTCCTCCGAGGTCCATTAGAGATTATTGCATAATCATCATAAAATTGTGAATGAGTAGATATTTCTTCAAGAGTTGACATGAATTATAATTACAAGCAATTAACGCTAAATTTAAATTGTTTTCTTAAATTGAGAAGTATTTTAACCTCCCCCCACCTCTCTATCTCTCATCCGTATTCCCAACGTTATTTCAATCACAACCTTCCTCAATTTGACCACGTCACCGAAATAGTCCTTTTAGTTAAATAGTTATGTTCTGCTAAATAGTAGTGAAACATAGAAAAATTTGTCTCTATTACATAACTTCTCCATTGATATTTGTTTGTACTCTTAAATCAGTATCCCCTCCTACAGTTCCACATCATCCAACTAGGCACATTGTACGAGGCTTTCTGCATTTCTTGAAAGCTTCGAGATTTCTCTTGAGCACAACATTGTAGAATTTCTGTCGACATTCAATCATGCAACATGTCTGTCTGTCTGTTCGAGTTAAATTAGGTTCGATCTCATATAGGATTCAGAAGCCAAAAAGATTGACTCCATAAGGAATTTTCCAGTCTAATTATTTGCTAAAGAAAGACTATAATTCAAAATTTAGCGACATTAGATTGAAAAGCAGCAAAAGTTTTAGTTCAATTTTCTTCCTTTGAAAAGGATCTGATTAGAAAAATCCTTATGACATATTTAGAAATGAAATCCGTTGGCTTCTTGGCGACTCATATGTAGCTTACACTTTGCCTAGCACCTAAGAGTACAGAATCATAGAACTCTCCCTTCTAAAACGTCCAACGGTATAATTGTTTTCCATTAGGTCCGACTCGTTTGAGTCACATATATATATTACAAAAATATGTCACAGGTCTTATGATTGCTCGAAAATTACACTACTTTGAATTTTACGAAGAAAGCACAACTTTGTCTCATCGAAGCAATCGCTCTACTATCGTGTGTGATACCGTTTCGCATATCAAACGTTACCTATATGTATATATGTACCTAGTTGGTTTAATTAATTGTTCCCAGATCTTTCAAAGGCTCACCATTAGAGGTGCATAATGCGAATCATCTTCAAGACTTCTATCATTTCAGAAAAATCGATGAGGTCGCGTCCAAGCAGTTTTTTTTGCACTAGTACTCGACGGAAATGTTACCACTATTTTACCATGTGAAGTATCGGATGCCAGATTAAATAACATATCGAAACCATGTCGCCTTTGGCGTTTAGAAATTTTTCGGAGATGCTATCTTGGTGAATCCGTCACCAATGAATACGATAAAGATTCACAATATTTCGAAGTATTCCGATATTTGACAACGCAGAACTCCTTAAAATTCAAAAGTTTTTATTGTGATTTTTTGTCTTGTAATACTCTTAGAATTTCTGCGTTATTTAGAGCTGGCATAGAGAGGATCTGTGGTAGTTATCTCAGTTGATCTTAGGTATCTGTAGTTGGAATGATACCACCAAGATATATTCCGTGACTGTACCTATTTCAATGGACCAGGTTTTCTCTTGATTTCTTTTTTTCTTCTTTATTATTTCTTCCTGCTTTTTAGTTCAACGCTTTTCTTAGTAGTTAATTAAAATTTCTCAATATTTAATATAACATACATTCTTACCTTAAGACGCAACGGACACACACACCTTACAACTGACGAACTAAATAACATACGCCCCTAGTGGGCACAAAAATGGGTTCGGCCAGAGGGCCGCAAAACTATTACGCCGCCCTGGACATGGACGATTCCATGCCCAGGAAGCTGGCTCGTAGAACGGATAAGCGTGGCACGGTTTGGTCCGAGTTTCCAACTTTGGGGGAATCACTTGGTGATGCCCTCACGGGACCAGACCCCAAATACGTACTCATTTCGCTTGCCGACCTTAATCCGTTTATAGTCACGAAACATATTGAGCATTGCTCACCTACCATCCGATCCTGTAAAGCTCTTAGAGACGGCAAATATCTTGCCTTCTTCCCCTCGAAGAATGCAGCCGAGAAACTGGTTAGAAACTTTACCAAAGTTGAGGGATATGACACCAAGGTGGAATATCATCTCAAACTTAACTCGTCCAAGGGCATAAGTTTTGCTCCCAATCTTAAGTTTCTTACGGAGCAGGAGATCCTGGAAGGATTGCAAGAAAAGAATAAATCGGTCGTGGAAGTCAAGAAGCTCACCAAGCAGAAAGATGATAAGAAAGTCGCTACTGGCGCCCTACAGATCACCTTCGATAGATTCACTCCACCCTCAAACATCGTATGTTGCCTGGAAAATCTGCCGGTACGCAGATGGTACCCTGCTCCGTTGCGCTGCAGGTCATGCCTTGAATTCGGGCACCACGAAGCAGTATGCAAGGAGACACCTGCGTGTGAATTCTGCGGACGTGCGAAGGCAAAAGACGGCTCCACACACGAAGACTGTAATCGAGTTTATTGCATTGGATGTAAGACGGAAGGGCAACATAGCACGCTCTCGAGGAACTGCCCAAGCTTCCTTAGGGAAAAGGAGATTGTCCGTATCCAAACGGACCACCACCTTACGAGATACGAAGCGAGGAAGAAGTGGTATGCCTTGAATGGAAGCCTTGCCCCTGTGCAAGAGAGCCAAAGCAGGACCATGCCAGGACAATCCTTTGCCGACGCTACAAAAAGCATGCCATCCACATCAACCTTGGTAGAAGAAACAAAAGCAGAGGGCACCACCACCGTACTTAAGACGAAAAAACAAAACAAAACAGACGCAACAATTACAAAGACAAACAAAAACGCTACAACCAAAAACATCTCCACTCCAAAACCCCATGCTAACACAATAACTAATACAGATAAAAATACACCTAACGACATCTCTATGCAAGAAGCCAACGAAACAACCCCCCAAAAAACAAAAAAAGCAGCCGCTATCCACCAGAAACAAGAAGTCGCACCACGCAAACACACAGACACAGAAACCATCATTATATTAGACTCCCCCACAGAAAATAATGCTACAGAACAAGCAACACATCTTGAACATAAGATACCACCACCATCCGAATACAATTTAGTGGCCAAATCCGGCCCTTCAATATAGAGCATTGCCTTCAAGGCTGGCACCGACCATACCTTTGGCGCTAAAACCGCCGAAGACGCAAACAAACTTCTTGCACTTACACCGACTACTTTCAAATATATGATGGCTCCACTTCTGGAGCACACACCTCGAAACATACATTCACCGACGACTCTACAGCTTGACCCAAACGCAACCACACTACGTATCTCTGACGACGAAATGAACTAACCTACATAACACCCTATCACCGTTACTTCTCCCCATACCTGCCACAGGTATCCTCTTAACTTCCTCTTCCCACTTATGTCCCAACCTAATGCCCCTCCTTTTCCATTATGAATCAACAAGTCCAGAACCATTGTGGAGATTGTAAAATCCTACAATGGAACATCTGTGGCTTCTTTAATAACCTGAGCAGCCTTCAGCTGCTCATCTCCCAATTTTCTCCTTCCATCCTAGCTATCCAAGAAACCCACCTCCCATCCTCTACGCCTCCCATTCATCTACGAGATTACACTCCCTACCTCTACAACACTGCGAACACGAGAAGAGGAGGTGTTGCAGTGCTGATCAGAGATGACGTTCCTTCCACTCATATTCCCATAGATACCCCACTTAACGCAGTTGCAGTCAAGGTCTATATGCGTACGCAGTTCAATATCGTGTCCGTCTACGTGGGGGCCGGGGACGTGGTGGACAGCGGGCTTCTCAACTCCCTAGTGGAGCAGATACCCGGTCCTACTTTCCTATTGCGTTGAAGTCACACATCATCCATTATGGGGATCGCCGCGGAGTGACCCAAGGGGAAATGGGATCGTGGGCTGGCTGGACCGCTCCGACCTTGTCCTCCTAAACGACGGTTCACCTACCATCCTTAATACACGGAATACCCTTACGCATATAGACCTCTCTTTTGCCCCTCCCTACCTGACTCACCTAACGGACTGGAGGGTGGTCGACAACCCTAGGGGAAGCGATCATCTCCCGATAGTAATCACCCTGTCTGGGTCTCTTCCGGGCAGAGTGCATATACCTAGATACATTGAACGTCGCGCCGACTGGGAAAAATTTCGTATTGGAGTAGTGGAATATCTGCTCCAACACCCTACCAGTAACAAAATTGATCAAGAAGCAGCCACACTCTCGAAAGCAATACGCTTCGCTGCAAATAGCAGCATGCCAATCAGCAAAAATGTCACCAAAATGCAGCCCCCGTGGCTCACGGCGCACGTTCAAGGTTTCATTCAACGTAAGGACTCTGCCTGGAAGAAACTCAAACGTCAACCTGGCACAGCGAATGCCATTGCATACCGCAAGGCAAATGCTCAGATGCGCAGGGAGATCAAGCTGGCCAAAAGGCAGTCATGGCTGGACTTTGCGAATAGTATAAACGCAAACACCCCAATGGGAGAAAATTGGCGGAAGGTCCGGGCTATTTGTGGACGCCCCTGTAAGGCAGGCATCACAGGCCTCACAATGGGGAACCAAATAGTCCAGGACCCGAAGCAGATAGCTGAGTGTCTTGCATCTTACCTCACCACCTATTCTGATGAACCTGATCCTCACTTCTTGACCGTGAAAGGATTGTGCGCGGAGACTAACAACAGGAAAGAAGACATTCACCCTCCCAATCCCTTAGAAGATCCCTTTTCCCTCCAGGAGGTTAAGAGAACTCTTAACTCCTTCCATGGAACCACTCCAGGTCTGGACAATATCTCTTTCGGTATGCTTAAACAGGCCCCTTCAGCCTGGTTGGAAAGAGCTAAAAGACTGTACGACCTAGTCCTCGATCTGGGCATATTTCCACAAGCTTGGAAGCTTGCCGAGATTAGGTCAATACCGAAGAACTCAAAAAAGATCCCTTGTCCCTCCGAAACCAGACCCATTTCACTCCTGCCTACAATTTCCAAAATCCTCGAGAAGATGATGGCCAACAGACTGTCTTGGCTGCTGGAAGAGAAGCTGCTGCCTACAGTTACAAGCTACAGGCCTGGTAGGGGGACTCAGTCCCTCCTCCAGGAACTGGAGCATAACCTGGCATGCGCGCTCTCCAGAGGAAAACACTCTGTTGTGCTGTCAATTGACCTTGAGAAGGCGTTCGATAGAACACCTAAGCGCTCTGTTCTGCGGCAGCTTGAAGAATGGAACTTGGGAAAGAGATTCGTTAGGACAGTAAATTCCTTTCTTACGAACAGAAAGATTAAAGTTAGAGTAGGAGGACACTTCTCCTCCACGCATAACATCCGCAAAGGACTCCCACAAGGGTCCCCACTCTCTGTCCAACTTTTTAACGTTTTCATCCACTCTCTTAGTGAGAAACTGGACAATATCCCGAATCTCTTTTTCCACGTTTACGCTGACAACATTATCTGCTATGCTTCAGGTGAAGTCCCGTTTGTAAAGAACGTGCTCAACAGAGCAATGAGAGCAATCTCAGTTTGGGCCGACACAAACGGGGCAAAAATCGCCTACGATAAGTTGGAAGCACTTCACGTCTGTCGTAGACGGAAATGTGCTGAGAGCGCCTTCGAAGGAGACATATCTTCTGTCCCTCTCCAAAAAAGTCTGAAAATCCTGGGGTTGGTCTTCACGCACAATCTAAACTGGTCCAAACAAGCAGCGATCGTTGCTGACTCTGTTAAGAGTCGAAACAATCTGCTGAAGATTATATGCAGAAGGAACTCCGGCCCACCTCTGGAGACAGCCATTAGGATCGCCAAACAGTTGATCATTGGCAAGGTGGACTATTGCCTCACCATCTACGGCTATACCAATAAGAAAAATGTTCGCAAGGTCCAGACATCACTCAATGCCACGGCCAGATTGGCTCTCGGCGCGCTACGCACTACACCTATACAAAGTCTGTTAGTCGAGTCAGGACTCCCAACCTTACTCCAGAGAAGAGAGGAACTTTCCAGTAACCTCTTCCTGAAGATCCTACATAACCCCAAATCCTCACTTTATCTCCTAGTATCGGACATCCTATCCACAAACCCTATCCCCACCAGACGCACCTGTGCCAGCCTGACACGTGCGATCGCTAGCATCCCTGACACCCTTCGAACCTTCCCCTTTGACCCTGATAAACTTAACCCTGTGGTAAACCTCCCACCCTGGAGAGTTCCTACGGAGAGAATAATTACTGACGAAAAAATCTACGAACACCTAGACAACACATGCAAAACTAGACTCCACACAGATACATACAGACGCATAAACTCTTACAGAAACATTTATACTGATGCCTCTAAAAATGAAGAGCAAGTCGGAATCGCCATCTGCACGAATAAAGAGAGAGAGGAACTCTCCCTCACATTTATTTTGCCAAATTGGACAGACGTCTTCTCGGCCGAACTCACAGCTATCTGGGAGGCTGTTAGGTGGGCTGCCAAGCAGGAAGGCACTAGCACAATCTTCTCTGATAGCCTTTCCTCGTTGAAGGCCATCGAAAATATTAAGAACAAAAACCCCCTGGCATCCAATATCAGGAACTCTCTACGCGCTGGCAAGATTACCCTAGCATGGTGCCCAGCCCATGTTGGAATACCGGGCAACGAAAAAGCGGACACACTAGCAAAGAACGCAACACGTGGCGAAAGCAGAGAAATCTCTCCGCCTAGCTACAAAGCTGCCAGGGCGCATGCTCGTAAGCTCCAACATGACGTCAGAAGCGATGACTGGAACCTATCCCGCTCCTTCCTTGCTACACACCACCGAACAGCTGATAAAATCTGCATGCCCGACGCTCCTAGAAACAGAATGATCTCGATCGCGAGGCTAAGACTTGGTCACATTCTTCCGGTGAAGAAACACATCTTCACAAAAGAACCTGCCCCCACCTGTCCCTACTGTCGTAATGTCACCCTAACGACGGCGCATATACTGCAACAATGCAGCGAGCTACAGAGGCTGCTAAACGAACGCGGATCTAGAAAATCACCGACAGAACTCCTAACATACAGGGAGGAAGACACGGACACACTACTACACGCACTAAAAACATACCTACAAGACGGACATCTACATACTAGACTCTAACTGGCATACCGTTTTACATATAATAAAAAAAAAAAAAAAAAATATAAAATATATATAGATAAAAAAAAAAAAAAAAAAGGGAAAAATCACCTAGAATAAAAAGATAAAAGAAAATATATACATTCAAATATAAAACAATATATAAACAGTTATAAATATAATACATAAGGAAATACAAATAATCTTACAATACGGAAGAACTAATAATTAGGAAAAGAAAGAAATTGAAACAATATTTTTAAGAGCTTAGGAATTAATACATGAACTTTTCACTTAGAATAGAAAGTAGGCCCCTTAGTCTAACAGTCAGCTTTAAGTATATCTGAATAGAAAGTAGGCCCCTTAGTCTAACAGTCAGCATTAAGTATATCTATTTTAAGCATACACATTTTTGTTTAGCTAGCATAAGTACAAAAACCTTATTGTATTAGAATTACTTCCCTTATCGTAAGTCACTAAACTACTTTTTATTTTAATCACAAGTCCCTTCAGGACACATTTCTAGTGGAGCATCACAGAATGCCTCATTCCTATTCAATGTAAGCCTCTTTTTGGCTACTTTCATCAAGCTTGCTGATCGCGCAAGCTCGATACCTAAAAGAAATAAAGTACATAGTTAGTAGTTTTCTTCACAAGGAAAAGTAGGAAAAATAAAAACAAAAGCGACTTCCCTAGCATACACTTCCTATCCACGAGTACCATAATTAATTAAATTTGTAGTCGCAAAGTCCCTTCAGGACGTAACCTTACAGCGTAACACAGATCGTCTCAAGACAAGCAATAAAAGCCTCCTTCCTTAGGCGGCTATCACCAAGCTATCAGAGCTGTGCAAGCTTATTACCTAAAAAGAAAAATGTCTATAGTTAGTAGTATTCTCCACATGTAAAAGTAGATAAATAAATAAACACAGAATCTACTTCCCTAGATTACACTTCTTTTCCACTGCAAATTGTCACACAGCTTTCCCGCTTACAGCCCCCTCTTAGATAGCACAGATTAAATGAGACATCCTTCTCGCATCAGTCCTAAAAGTAAGAAAATAAAACACTGTTATAATCAGATCTCTTAGCTCATAACTCTGTTAAACATACTATTAACAAAATGTAATTAATAAATTTAGTACGGCAAACCAGCAGATAGCTGCCCAGATGGCCTTGTAGCCGTGGGCCCATACATTAATTGTAGATTAACATAGGCTTAGGTTAAGATCTATGTAAATTACAGTTAATTAAAATAAATAAATAAATAAATAAATAAATAATAAGTTTAATGGACCAGGCTACCTGATAAAAATGCACGACTCGATGATAAAGGTAAATCACCACTTTTGGATGATCTGTACTGAGAATGAACCAACAGCATAGAGTTTCATGAATATTTTGAATGGATTTTTCTGTATATTCCTTTCACTTTTCGTTCTCTCCTATCAAAGTCGTGTTTATGCATCAAACGGTACTTTGGATTTCCTTTCTTTTTTTTTATGTTGGATTTAATAGAATTTAGCCCCAAAGCTTTTAAGCGGGGTGTAAATGTTAGTCGATTGTCTAACCTTTCCATCAATGATTCTATATTTCGCTGGTTAGCTGTTATCTGTGTTTTGAATCCTTCAACTGCGCTTTTTCGAAAACCCATCGTCCTGCCGTTCCTTGCAAGATAAATACCGGCTCTTCTAAAATATCTCAGAATTGTAAAATTTTATGTGTGGATCTGGATTGCATAGCATATGATCAATTTGTTGTGTATCCTCCTCTGAAATTTGTCAAGAATCTTCATGATTATTGCGATGCTGAAAGTAAGTGTTAAGTAAATACTTATAATCGGTCCAGGAAACAAGTTAGCTTTAGTTTAAAAATATTAATTAATACGGTAAAAACAATTCGCTGTTTTAATCCATATTGCTATATTTTGTAATCTCTCAAGTCTCTCAGGTTGTGATCTAATAACTCTTTAACGGTATAATAGTTATGTTAACTACCGAAAAACGGGACATTGGCAGATTTTGATGGTTTCATAGATTTTTTTCGCATAAACTTTCGCAAAATTTAATTTATTGTGGTGTCATCATAGCATTTGACATCTTGTTTATGTAAGCTAGTAAATAAAAAAATAAAAATTTTAGAGAAAAATGCCCTTAAAGGGTCTGCCAAAGTCACCCCGGGTTTGGATTGACTTTGGCAGTTGTATAACTTAAGATGTTTCCATCATTATTAAACATAAAAGCAGGTGAAACTACGAGAAAATAGTATAAATCAAAGTAGTTTAGTAATTTGAAAAGACTATTTAGAAAATTAAATTAACAAAAAATCAAAGTTAGCTTATGAAAAAAAAAATAACCGTCATCTCATATTTGCACATTCTTTAAACAGATCCTACGGTCTTCGTGGCAGTATTCGCGTAGCGAACCATGGCAAGTGATGTACTGCAGTCAATCTATACCCCTATAAGAGCTCCATTTTATTTTACATAATGAGTACAGGTGATTATTATCCATTTCCTACCACATAGCCATCTGATGCAAAGTATCCGCAATCAGTGTCTCTTCCTCAGAGTCTGAAGCAAGCGAACCACCAATTTTCTCCTTGTGTACACCACTTAGTCTAGTCTCACTTTTTACTCTCACTGACTTAATATCTTCTAGTGTTCCTGTGATGTCATCGTCCGTATAGTTTCGATATCTAGGCATTCTTAGTGGCCTAATATAATTTCGGGACATTTTATAGTGACACACGGACACCCGCTACCGAATCGTACAACACATTGTACTATTCAGTACTCCGCGCCTCTTTGCCATCACGTCAACCGATCACCGGCACTAGGTGCCAAAGTCACCCCGGTTACGGTACCTATTTATACAAAAAAAAAAAAAAATGTCAAAGTAAAAAAAAACAGGTAAGAAAATTCGAAATTTTTAGTTTAGACAACCATAATTTTTAGGGAGAGGGGTACGGGACTGATTGAGTCATGAAGTTCTGCATATAATGAACTTTGACCGTAGTCTTTAAGATACAGGGTGATTTGTGAAAAACTAGCTTTTTTTTTTCTTAATCACTATGTAACTCCTAAACCGTTGATATGTACCTCCCCCCTGCGATACAATCTTTGGTTTGTCTAGATGAGTACTATCACCTCCTGCTCTATTGACCTCCTAGGGAAAACACTATGTATATGACTCTTCTGAAATACTTAGTAGGCATACTGTTTTCAAGATATTATTGAAATGATTTTTGAAATTTAGTGTATTTTCTATAAGTTTTTAATTTTTTCATCCAATTCAATAGCGACACTATTAATAGATGTTGAGGCTTTCAATAGAGTTAATAGCCATCATTTTGGTTTTTGCACTATTAAGCTTTAACTTATTCGTTTTAAGCCTTTGCTAAGATGATTCTAGTCAAATTGCTCCTACACATCTACAAAGAGTCTTAATATACAGTGGTCCAGCATATTATCAACATAATTTTAATGTAAATAAGAAAGAGCAGTGCCCTCATGATAGAACCTTGGGGTACGTTTAAGCTACAGTTTATTGCTCCTGACATAAATTCGTTTACTTTAGTCCTCTGCTATCTGTTCGTTCGAAATAACCGAAACCAATTCAATTCGCCTGTACTTATCTAATTTGTACATGAGAATTTTTATATCCACCGTCTGAAAAGCCTAGTCATGTCTAGGAAAATAGCGACAATAAATTTACTTTCATCAATAGCTTGCTTCCATTCAAAGCTGGGCAATAAATAAGTAAAAAAAGACTTAAGTACATATAAAATCGACGATTCCGCGACTTGATGACATAACCAAGGGTAAGCAAGCAATGCCTCGCTCCAATACAAAATCAACGATGCCTCACCTGATGTAGGGAAGATTTACTGGAATTTTTTTTTTAATTTTTATGCATTATTGGAGTGTAATAGGTGCCTAGGCGGACCTCTAATATTTTTTATGAGTGTAGCAATGAGAGGTGAAATTTTTACTCTACCTGTAGCGCTAAAAACTATAAAAAACTATAAATAGTAGCCGCTGGGTTACTATACCTACTATAGTTTTCAAAAGGTATTGATTTATTAATATCTATTAACTGAACTCTATAAACTTCATTATATTACTGCCAACGTACAAAGATTCTAAAAGAGTATTTCAAAAATGACTCGGTACTTTTTATAGACTTAGTACTTAGTTACAATTCTGATTAAATTGTTCTTTTCCATTTGTTTCTAGAACTTAGCAGTCGACGTTTTTCTTATCGGATCCAATCGAAGACCTACAATTGATAAGGCCACCTCCCATATCTTATAGCTGCACATTAGGGTGGCCCAAAAAACAAAAGTGTTAAAATGTCTAAATGCTCATTGAGAATTTGTTAGCTAATGTAATTCTAAACTTCTATACAAAATTTCAGTGAAATTCGTTAATGTTTAGAGGTCGCTCAAATCGAAAATAGTGTTTTTGGCTGTTTGGACTTTCAGGAAAATAGTTTCGACATTTTCTGTCATAACTTTTTAAGTTTGGCAATATTTTTTCTTAATTCTTTTTCGAAATGTAAGGGAACTTAGTTCTGAACTTACTGCAGTGAAAGTCGTTTCAGAAAATTAAATTCTTCTATTTTTTATAAATTTTTCATAACGAAAATTCGGACCCGGAACTCCAATTTTTTAACTTCGTGTCAATTTTTTTGTAAGGAAGAGTGGCACGCGGGTATACTTTTTCTACTGTATCATTATCTGCAATCTATTATCTGTCTAGCGACTATAACTTAATGGGATCATGTAGTGTATAACGTGTTCTCAAAATGCGATTTCTACGGTGAAGCATTTTTAGAAATTACAAAGATGTGCCGCTCCATAAAAGTAACGACTTTGTACCAATGACATTTGCAATGATTGGATTGGACACCCACGCATAACATTAAAAGTAATTTTTGATTTTTGCATATCCGCCTGTCCGCTTGTTTAACTCGAGAGTGCGTTCACTTAGATTGATGAAATTTTTCACACGGACCTATTTAAAAAAAAAAAAGTACATTTAATTCTGAAAATGGGACAAATCGGGCAACTCCTTCGTAGGGTCGCCATACAAAAATTTCGTTTTTAACGGTACATTTAGCCACTGCCCGAGAGTGCATTTAGTACATGTTTTCCAGCCAGCGGACGGTTCCGCTCTCAGCTGTGAATTCTAAAATACTTTAGATATGAAAATATCCTTTTACCCAAGTGTTCTACTAAACACTTTAAGGATGATAATTATGTAAAAAAAAACATCGAAATTTTCATCGTCATGAACGGTAACCTCCCCTTAAGGGATAACGCAGTGTCTTGGAGTCATGAATTCCATCTCTACCGCTGTCGCATAGTACTTAAGAGAAAATCTGTTGTGGGCCCATCTAAAATGATATGTGAAAAAAAACAGAGTAATTTCTTTATCATATCATAAACTCCACGTGCATGTCCCACGACGAATTTAGAAGAGTTGAGAATAATGCATCAAAAGTAAAGAAATCATTTTTTCTTTCTCAGTGCTACACACAAGGAAAGTTTCATTACAAACAGTTCAAACATTTAAAGTCGAAGGAGATAATAATTTTATTTTGCAATGGAACTTTTCTTGTGTTTAGCAATGAGAGAGAAAAAAATATTTTTTCTTTTTAGTGCAATTTATTTTAAAAGTTTTTTTAATATATTTTATTGTCTACTTTTCGCTAAAAATTCCTATAACGGTACATATATAGTCTAACTAAGTCATGCATATTAATTCGCATTTACGTTCACTTGAGAACGTTTCGGTGTAATGTTTTTTTTTTCTAGATTATCGCATTTAATGTAAGCACTTCCCTGTAAAAAAATTAGAAAAATTAATTTCACATCAAACCCATATAAACGATTAATCATAGAAAATTGCAATGTTCCCATGAAATACCTGTGTAAAATATTAAGTTTATAGAATGATCCCTGCATCCTGATCCTGCTCCTTTTACTCTTCAAACTAGTTTCGCTTTTTATTCCGAACTGTGCGAATGTGGACCAGTTTACCATCTTCTGTTTTTCCTCCTTTACCTATGCAATATCTCAAGCGCCATAACTAAACACTGAAAGCTCAGAAAAATTCACTAAAGAATTAATTAAATTAAGGTCCCAACTATAAAGTGAGTTACCGTTAATTACCATCTTATTTCTTGTCACACCAACAAAATTGTTTCCTTTATGACTATTCAGCATAAAATATTGCCACGCGTGCCGCTCGACCCGCCCGCACTTTATTCAAGGATTTTTCTGTTTTTCTTTAGCTATTGGCTAATACTCATTGTAAATAATTGCGTGCGCAGATTGCATTCCAATAACTTAACATTATTAATTAATTTCATTGAAACAAATTACTTGTCGTGTTATATCTTCTAGTAGTTATCTTAAGCTCAATATTAACTAACATCTCAGTTTTTAAACCACCATTTTTCTGAATTTCAGACGTGCGAATGCTGAAAGAATGGTCTAATAGTCTAAAAGGAAAGCTGGTTGGTTCTCCATCACAAAGGATGAAGAAGAGATATAACTGGAATTGGAAGACTCCAGCTTAACTGCTCTTAAGGTAAGCGGTCAATGTAGACTTTTTATATTAATTTTATATTATACTTATACAAAAAAAATATTTTGGTCCGATATTTTCTGTATCGAATTTATTTTTAAGAAATTATTCGAATGAAATATTTATGTGATCTGATTTACACCTTCTATTCCTTGATTTGTTGTTAACCTGTGGGTTTTATCAAGTAGTACATGAAGGGATCATTCGTGATGTATGTTTCGAGAATAAAACAGTATGGAAGCATTCATAAACCAAAATGTCCAGACCTAATGGAATTCAGTTATATAAAACAAATTTTCGGTCCGAGTGGTGAGAAATTGGTTAAACTCAGAAGCCGTCAGTATTAGTATAACAGCATTTTGCAATGAAGGAGAACTTATAGTCTTGTGCTAGAAGTCAGCTGGTAACATACTTCACTCTTCATTTTATTTGTATTGTCTTGCAACTAAAATTTTAGATTGGCCACTAAAATTGAGATTGTAAATGAAGAAATTATTTCTTCAGATATCTATCAGAGTGCGTACATTATACATAGGTACACTTGCGAATAATTGAATCCAATAGAAACTTTTAAACCCTATTATAAGGCTAAAGAAATCCTTACTGGGCACTCTCGTCTCAGAGGTCACATACACAGGATAGGGCTTGTTGCTGACCCTGTATGTAGGGGATGCGAAGAGGAATCAGAGAGAGTAACTGACTTCGTTTGTCACTGTGCGGCCCTCTCGGGAAAGCGGTATAGATTCCTTGGCTCACACCTCCTGGACGAGCTGCACGAAGCTGCCAAGGAGGGCTTTGAGCCAATACTCAAATTCGTAAGAGCGTCTTCATTCTTGCTTTCAGACCCCATGTTCTGCCAATAAAGCGACGACACACGTGTAGAGAGATCCTACCGCTCTTTCCGTTACTCTGGACAGATGGTTATTCCAGCTAACTTTCTCATCTTTTTTTAAACTCCTTATTGATTAGCTTCTTCTTAAGGGGTTACACCACCTTGAGATTTTCAAAAAATCTTGATTTTTTATTGTGCTGTTTATACTTTGAAGAATATTTTAAGTGCGCTTAACCATTTCAAAATTCAAATTACTTCCGAAATTATAGCAATTAGAAGTGAGCGGGGCATGGAGCAGTTGGTTTTTCTTTTGCGCTTTTTCTGGAAACTTCAAACTGGTGGGGAAATTATCTCAAGATCTACTCAACCAATTTTGATAAAATTTAAACCACATATTCTTCATAATATTATCCAAGCGGAGAGAAACAAATAAAACAAATAAGTAAATATACAGATAACGATTCGAATAGGAAAATTGAAAACCATGTTGCGAGTCAATTAAAAAAATTTGCAACGTCTCGCTCGAATATAAAATCGACGATGCCTCGACATGATGTAGGAACGCCTGAATTCTTTCTTAGATATTTTTTCTTACAAATTTATTGGAAATTTGTTCCTTAGAAGTTTATTATTGGAGACTGACAACGGCAGAAGAAATGAATGCTTATTGGGAATTGGAAGCCGACAAAGGCACAAATGAAAATATTTGCTCAGTAAAAATGCCTTCTTTACTGGTTGATGATTTATTTAAAAGTCAAATTATGTAGATTTTATTATCCTATTTACTATACAAAAATTAAGTTTGGGAAATAAAATTAAAAATTATAATAAAGTGCTTAGTTCACAATATATTGTGAGAATGTAAATTCTCACATGAAAGTTGAGTAGCACAATGGTGATGATAGGTACGTACGTAAATGCTCGTGCAATCAAAAAAAAAACTGCTGCGTCTGAAGTTCGCATGGTAGAATTTTCCGGTGAAATATGAATTCCCTCAGATTGAATACGACGCGACATGGTAATTAATTTATATGATTACCGCTGGGCTAATCAGTATTGCATATGAAAGTAACTCCAATCGGCCACCAAAGTGAATAAAAATTCTACCGAAACATTTTCTGTACATTTCTGAAAAAAAAAACTCCTTATTGCATATTTACGCGCATTCATTCATAAAAATTGTTGACGACCGGCAAAAATGCATACAAATTCTTAGAAAAAATTTCCAGTAAATTTCTAAGAAAAAATTGTGGGCTTCCTTACATCAGGTCGATGCATCGTTGATTTTATATTTAAGCCAGGCATTGCTGTTGGCCTCGACCAAATTTAAAGGAAGAAATTTCCAGTAAATTTCTAAGAAAAAAATGTGCCCTTCCGTCCGTTCATCGGGTCGAGGCTTCGTCGATTTCATATTCGAGAAAAGCTTTTCTGTGCCTGAACATTTGGGGCATTTTCTGTGAATAACAAAATTTCTTAGCTACAATTTGGTTACCACAAATGTTGATAAGGTTTTCATTTTTCTAATTGCGTTCTTCAGCTGTATGTTTACTTATTTGTGATTGAACTCAATTTTCTAAAATCTGAAACTCGACCACAGTGTTTCACACCCAACAAATCTTCTTAGGAAAGCCCTCAATATTTTCTTAGAAATTTATTGGATATTTTTTCATTAGAATTTGTATGCAGTTTTGGCGGCCGACAACGGAACATATGAACGTGTTGTATCTGAAAATAACTCCATTCGGCCACTAAATGAATAAAAACTCTGCCGAAACATTTCTGTAGATTTCTAAGAAGAAATGAATGCTTATTGCTTAACTAGCATCATAAATGGCACAAGAACTGTCACATGGCATACTAGAGCAGAGTATGCTGATTGTGAAAAGGGTAGTGCATTCTGAAATCGACCATAACATGTTTTAGAGCGTGCCGGAAGCAAATGTTTTTATAATAGCAATTTTGTATACAGTTGATCGACTTCCTTAACACTTCAGAATCCGAAGTTCAGTTCAGATGCATTCCGGAAAGGACCACTCAGCCATATAAATTTTTTATATTTTTTTGATACTGCATGCGACATCTAGTTCTTGTGCCATCTATATTAGCATCTAGCATCTAGCCGCCCCGTATTGTCGACCAAATGCATACAAATTCTGAAGAGAAAATATCCAGTAAATTTCTAAGAAAAAACTGAAGTCTTCTCTATATCAGGTGCACGTGCAGGTCGAGACGTCGTTGAATTTATATTCGACCTACGCGTTGCTGTCCGGTCTCCAATACTGCATAGAAATAGTAAAATTCTAAGAAAAAATTCAAGTCCAGGTTATGGTGCTCATGATTAGTGGAGGCCGTTTACAATGCGAAGTTTTAATAATTTCGCAACAGATGTGGAATCTCGGAGATGTGGAATCTCGCATTATCTTTCACTGCGGCCAAACTACACAATGTGCCTGCATTATCTTTGTATTAGAGAATCTTTGCTATATTATCTTTCTAAAAGAGAAGAAAGAAATTTTTTTATTTTCCAGACGATGTCTGACAGAGAAAAAAAGCAGCAAGATAGTGTATTACTTGACGGCTCATAGTCATATCTCCCACTTTTTTATCGTTTTCTTTTAAAACTACTTGTAAAATAGGTAAAACAAAAATTATTTTATATATTTAATAGCTGCGTAAAAAAAATTTTAATTTTATATCCATATTTCCAAGGTTATGTAACGCCTTAAGCAAAATTCCATCTGATTTTAAGTAAGCACTCCACACCGGAACCTGAAGTTTTTGAAATGCCACCGCAAATTCTAAGCTTCTTTGCGAGCTAAATTGTCTGCTCACAAATAAAATCGCAATATTTAGAAAGTTTTAAAATGATATCTTAAGGAGACTTAAGGAGACCTAATGGACTATAAGTAGACGTAAGTATTTGTGCAAGAACTTATATGTTCGATGTATAGGTCCACATCTTTGATTACTTCTTGGGATCGTGTTACTCGATTGTTTTATACGATATTTCAAATTAAAGATATTAAACGGGTCTTTCCAAAGAAATATGAAAAGTATATTTTATTTTTTTGAATTACTCCAACAAGGCATATGATATAAAAAATTTGCTGATGTCAGCTCTTAGTTTAGGCGATACAATCTTTTTTTATTAGCGTCTATGCAAAATTTCACATAAAAAATTTTGAATTTACTCCAAAAACAGATTTTTTTTATTGTGTTTAAAAA
Organism: Dioctria rufipes; assembly: GCA_963924295.1. Classification (NCBI taxonomy): domain Eukaryota; kingdom Metazoa; phylum Arthropoda; class Insecta; order Diptera; family Asilidae; genus Dioctria; species Dioctria rufipes. Next base: position 24,202,537 of record OZ002745.1, on the reverse strand, counting down.
ATATTGTAATAATAGTTCTGTTTTATTATTTCATAAATTTAATTTCTATTACGAAACGAGTACCTATTCTTTAACACTAACACTATTGTCAGTTACGTAGGTATAAAACTGGGGGTTCTCTTCCGGAGAAAGTCAAAAATCTAAAATTAATAAAAATTCTGTTTTATTTTTTCAATATATTTTTTTTTTAATTTCTTTGAAAAGTTCCATTAATTTGAAATATCGTACGAAAGAATCGAGTAACCCGATCCTAAGTAATCCGCAAATTAAAAAAACACATCCATAAGCCTTTATCTTCTTCCTTGGCTGTCCAGAGACTGGTATCTGTTGATAAACTGACAGTTTCAGATTCAATTGTAGAAATGCTCCTGCACAACACATATACAAACTAAAACCGATAGCCGCCTAGGTAGGTAGGTAAGAGGCTTGCCTCTAGAAGTGCCTAGCTTGTTTCAATTAAACCTATGCCACCCCTTGTCTTCATGGGATAACCTTTAAAAATCATCCTAGATCCATCCTGCTTCCGTTAGGAATCTCAGCATACATCTGAACTCTTTTCTATGCAGCGCCTCTATAGACTACAAAAGTAGTGACTACCTAACATTCTATCTCTTTTATTCATCAGAGCGGGGCACTCGCAAAGTATTTGTTGAACGGAGTCGATTTCCTCCGAATCCTTACAGCTCCTGCTTTCGCCGCTATTCCCAGTCTTCTAGCATGGTCTTCCTATGGCCCAATGACTCGGAATAACCCCTACTAGATTTCTGGAATATGTTGCTCTACCATTAAGTGTCCTGTCATATGCAGACAACAATTACCTCGCGATACGGCAGGTTACCCTATTAATCCACCGGAGGCTTGTCTTTTAGCTATGGGACTACGTAGGGGGGTTTCTTTTAAATCAAATTAAAAAAAAAAAATTTCCATTTTTGAAGAAATACCTCAATTTTTTGCCCAAAAAATAAGCAGTAAATTGTTTATAGAACAAAAATTTTACATGTAATCGAAAAACGTCTGCGTCTCCCATAGAGAAAGTTATTGTAAAGCTACTATCGAAATTTCAAATCGATCCATGCAAAGTTGTGCGAGTAATCCGTTTCCCAGTCCGCGTTTAAAGTTGTACGCGCACTTAAATCCTTGAATATGTTCAATGCCTGCACATTGTCGCATTTATTATAGCATTTGCACAGCCTGGGCAGCGGCAAAATCGATAATGGAACCTTATTTTTTGCTACAGGATGCATATGGTTTTTATGACCCCAAAGTATTTTGCAAAAAAAAAAAAAAAAAAAACATTTTTCCAAAATCCTAGAGCAGTGTTACCCCTTAAAGCCTATTTCACTTAAAGGCTCAGAGTTGTTTTGTTGCTGCTAGTGATAAGTTTGGCAACATACAAGTATTCAAGTTTATGAAAAATTAAATTGGTTGATTTAGAAAAAAAAAAATAGAGTCGTATGGAAGTTGTCAGTGTTAATCGAATAGAATCGTAAACTTTTTTGAAATTCGAACCTCAAATAGATTCACGTATAAGACCTAATGCAGCGCAATGGTTGCACGGAAGACTTTTCTAACAGACTTGAAGGCTTAAGTCGAGACAAATCTACTGAATAAAGTGAGATCGTGACTGACTGGTTTTTTTTTTTTTTTTTTTTTTTTATTATATTATTAAGCCGAGCTCAGGGGATACCCTATGATGCAAAGCACAGCGTGGCAGGAAGGAGATAGGGAAAGGATTTACATACGTGACACGGAGAGAAAAAAGTTGTTGATTCAACCAAAATCATTGTAAGTTCTTCAAAAAAGTGCTTTAATTTTCAGCCAAAAATCATAATAAATAATAATTGTTGGATTAACAAAAACGATTTATAATTCACAATTTCAAATATTGTTACATCAAAAGTTATCGATTTTCAAAACAACAATATTAATCTGATAAAAGTGAATTTTTTAATTGTTGAAATTACAAATAAAATTTTAAATCAACGCCTAACGATGGTAAAACTGAACGTTTTGCAGAATAAAATAAAAATTAAATTTTAAACTTTACTGTCTTCATTCATGTCAACAAAAATGTTTGCGGGCATTTTGGATATTGTATTTGGGGTAGCGAAAAAATTTAAAAGTTAGATGGAATTGAAGAATCCAAAATTTATTATTTTTAGTATTAAAAAAGAAATTAAGCAATATAACAGAATGTACATACCTACCACAAAAATATTAATTTGGTACACAAAAAGTTGGCTTCATAGCCATTGCAAAGTAGTTAAGTTTTAAGTTTCCAACACTATATAGCATATTTTAAAATTATTACATCATATATACGTCATATGCACTTTACTTAATTTAATTTGAATAAAATACCAAACATTATAGCACTCACGTGGACAACAAGGGTTAAAGACATTATACACTTTGAAACATAAATCAATGCAGCTCAATACAGAATATTGTATGTATGTGAAGATTTTCATCTACGCTTACAAAATATTTCTTTGGACATTTTAATTACAAAATTTCTAAAGCCTAGGGTCTCCTCTTTAATTAAACCTATCACACTTATGTTCTATCTGTGATGGTTAAAGAGTTATTAGCTTCTAACCTATTCAAGTCATAGATAATTTATCCCCTTAGTTATTGAAAACACGTCATTTAAAAAAAATACCGTCTCATTTCGGTATGACCTGAATAGGTTAAGAGCTAATAACTCCTTAACCGTCGCTTTCTAGAAAGCATCAAGAAGCCCTAAGTTTTGTTCAAGACTGGTAAGCTGTCCAAAGTTATCAGTCAATGCCAGCAAAACAATGATTATACCCTTTACCAGAAGAAGGAAAATGAAGAATATAACTAGATCAAGACTCATTGGTAAGGAGGTCCCAATGTCCAAAAATGCTCTCGATGATAAGCTCAACTGTTACAAATATATTGACAAGACAGCTCTGTGGAAATGTTGAAAACTGGCTGGCTCAACATGGGAACTCAAGCCAAACATAATCATTTGGCTATTCAAATCAGTAGTCAGACCCATGATCACCTATGCTGCAGTAGTGTGGTGGAACAAGTGTACATACAAAAGATAACTTTCCAGAGGCTAAATAAGCTTCAGAGGATGGCATGTCTAACTTTAAATGGTGCCATGCGAACAACATCTACCAACACTCTAGAGACACTATTGATCCTACCAGCACTCAGCAACGTTTTGAAAAAAGACTGAACTGAACAAGAGCTTATATCTATCAAGGCCCAGGAAAATACGCCACAATATTCCAGGCAGAAGTTTATGCCATCGGCCATAGCTAAGCGGCATTGAAAGCCTGAAGTCAAAACAAAGTTAATGTGGGAATGTACGCAAGCATTAACAAGCCTGGCACAAAGACCCACCTGACACTTGAATGGGTGCCAGGCCAGGACACTCGGGAATTGATGGCAATGATAACGTAGACGTGTTGGTAAAAAAAGGAGCATTCATGCCCCTCAAAGGATTGGCACTATCTTGCGATATGTCTTACAACACCGTGAAGGTTACCATTCTGAACTGGATCCAATACCGAATGGACCAGAGATGGACCTCAATGATAGGCTCCATACAAGCCAAAAAATTCCTTAAAGGACATTCACTGAAAAATTTCCTGGTTCTTTTAAGGCTATCTAGGAATTAACTCAGACTTATTGCCGGAGTTGCACGCATCAGTTAGGCAGTGATGTATGTAGGTTATATCTCGAAGAGGGTGAAACACCGGAGCACGTCTTATGAGAATGCGAGGCCATTGCACAATGTAGATTTCAGGCCTTTGGCTCATACTACTTAAAGCCTGCCGACTTCGAAGAAACTTCATCCAAAAATATACTGCTCTTCCTAGGAAGTGTGGGATTGTTGGGTGAACTATAAAGAAAACTCCGTTTAACTCCTTAATCTTAATCTTCCCTTCTGAGTCCAAACTAAAACATAGATGTTTCTCCAAATTGATATTATTCCTGGTACATCCTTTTTTATGTTGTTGAGAGACCTTTGATCATAATTTGTTTATGAGAATTTACGTATCTTCAACTCTGAATGTCTTCTTCTTATTTTATATTGCACCTTTTGGAGTTGATGTAGATTTTGGGAAGTCGAGTCTAGATGGTTGCGACTGAATTAAAATTTCGAGGACGCATTAGGGATTGCTTCACATCACAAATAAAAGTTTGCCAGATGTTTTATATATTCGGCCCCAGGTTGATCACCATTTTAGGGAACATTGCATTCTATAACTCTCTGAGGGTTTTACTGGTAGTGTCCCGTAATAAAAGAATACCTTGGGGTGGTTTGGGATGACGAAGGAAGGAAGGGGATTGTCAGCTTTTTCAGTGATCATCTTTATATTTTTTTGAATTATTACGATTGATACACGTTACAAATTTTATAGGCCTCTTTGATTTATTCTGGAACCTTGCTGAAGTTTTTCACATTGAAATCGTGTTCAGAATTGTCTTGTATTTTTTTTTTTTTTTACTAATTTTCTCGCTTAATGAGTGCGTATAATTATGTAAATTTTTTTTAATTAAATATGTGTCTTACAAGATCAACGCGAAATACAAAGTTTCAAGAGAGGATCTTATTGAAGTGGGACCATGCTTTCCAATAATACACACCCCAAAAACGAAGACTTTGAGGAAGACATGACCTGCTCACAGATATTAAGAGGTAATAAAACTCCTAGATCTGGAAGCATTTCAATTGAACTAATTATGTGGGAAGGACTGGTTATTGAAATCTGTGTAAAAAAAAATCTGGTACTACTTGTATGGAATGAGGAAATAATTCCAAAGGAGTCTGTTGAAGTAACAATAAGCGGAAAAAATTATATTCTTGCAAAATGTTGCGTACAAAACCCTTTCATAGCTGACTGTCTGAAACCGTACAGGTACGCGGAAGAAATCTTGGCGGTGTCATTCCAACTTCAGATAACTAAGATCAATTAAGCCAACTACGATAGATCCTCGCTATGGCTGCTCTAAGTAATCCAGAAATTATAAGGGTATTAAAAAACAAAAATCACAATTATAATTTTTGAATTTTAAGGAGTTCTGCGCTGTCAAACATCGGAATACTGCGAAATATTGTGAGTTTTTTCGTGTCATCGGTTCACGAAGATAACATTTCATAATATACCTACCTACCTACCTATGGCAATCGGCTAGCTACTGCGCTGAGGCTGATAACTATCACGACGTTAGCCTTCTCCCCTTCCAAAAGTTAAAAATACTGCTTTACGAATGAATAAAATGCACACACACTACTTGATTTAACGAAAGTTGACTGCATTTATTTATACTTCTTCGTTTATCGTATCCTCTTTAAAATTCCATTCTTATTCCTTTATCTCTTTTACTATTCCATATTTTGCCCATAAGAGAGAGAGAGATAATAAAACTAATTGTCACATTGCCTTCTCCTCTTCCAAATGACTGCTTCTTTTCATTGGTTCATAAAATCCTGCTCACCCAAACTACTTTATTTAACGAACTGAACGAATATTTCTGTCATGCGCAGTAGAATAAAATTTTAATTTTTGTGATCTGAAATTTGCTGATCGCCTGGTATTTGCTGTTTCTTTAAAATACACAAGAATGAATGGGACAGACAATATTATAAATTCAATATGCAGCACATTTGGATTGTATGGTTTCTTTTTTCTAAGCTAGTGATACCTCTACCAACAGATGGCTCCGGGGGTACCGAAATGAGAAATTTCTGATCTTGATGAAATCTAGTTCTTTGTAATTTTGTAGCTTGAAAAGTTTTTTAATTTCATGGTGTAATTTATATTTAATTTATTTTTGAATTTTGCGTAGGCATGGAAATAACAATGAAAAAAACATTCTCAAATAAGAAAATATTTAAATTTTGCATGTTCGTCTTTTTTCTTCACGATCGCATGCGATGAAAACGCCTTTGTCATTAAAGATAAAATTTCCAATTAGAAATTTTATGAAAACCAAAAATTTTTAAAGATTTTCAAATGGAAAATTACTGCTGCTGCTACTGGAATACTTTTTACATACTGCTGTCTTGAGTGTGGCTTCTGCTATTGAAAGAAGGCCAAAGGTGTACAAGTTAAACTTAGTTAGTTAGTTAGTTTTCTAACGACATTCTTTGTTCGGCGTCTTATCCGAATTTTTTTCATGCCCTGTATATCTAGTGTCTCTTCAGATGCTTCACGGAAAGAAAAATTTTCTAAATACCAAGAGACTAGACTATAAAATCAAGAAAGTAGAGAACAATTCACGTCCAAGTGATGACAAGATCACATCAATCGGATGTAGATTAAATTTAGAAGAGAAAAATCCAGAAGATGCTTCTTAAAACTAATTATTAAATTTCTTGATTCTAGAAATCATAAAGTAAAATCGTGAAATATATTCTCATTGAATTTCTTCCCTTAATAAACTATTTTCTGAGATCAAGAATGTTTTACTCGATATGAAATCTAAAATCATGAAATAGTTTCTTAGATTAAGAAGATTTCTCGTATAGTTTCTTCTTATATTAAGAAAGTAGGGGGAATATGTTTTGCTAATTTCCAGTAACGTAGAAATATTAAGAAACCAATCGTGTAATTTTTATAAAATATTTATTATATCATAAGATGAACAAAGATTTAAGGAACCTAATGTTTTTATATTAAAAGAATTTATGCGGATACAATATCTATACGTAATTTTCACATTCTTAGTAAATGACATAATTAAACCATAAAAAGGATATAAAAAAATAAAGTAAATTAGTTAGATATTTCTTTTTTTGAAACATTTTCTCCCATCAGCCAAATTATTTAAATTAAAGGGTCTTACTTACATTCATGAGACCTACATTGCTAATTTGATAGGTATTTTTTTCATCACCTGCTATAAAACTGTTAAAATGTTTGTCAAAATTTAACAAATCTATTTTTTGCAAAATAATGAATGATGCCTTTTCTCCATTATCGGCAACTGTTGTTAATAAATCAACAATTCGAAAAAGTTCTTCTGTTATAAATAAACAAAACCCAATAATTTTTCATTTCCCTGTGTCTTGATTTGAATCTCATACTCCAATAAGTTCGAGGAGGACCTGATTGCAAAATTATTAAGCAACAATGTGTAAGTAGATGATGTTTGGGTTTTAAATCATCCTCAAATAGAGTAATATATATAGAATGGTGTTCCTTAATTTGTTTGCTTAAGTTTTCAATGCTTTGAGAGTCAAATGAATCTGATGAAAGCATTTGTACTAAGTTTTCTAACAAGACAACGTAAGACCAAACTTTGTCGTCATGAGAAATAAAGTCTCCAATAATCATAGAAAAATAATTTAAAAAATTTAAAGTTTCATACGCAGAAAAGTGTAATTTTTTTGATTTTATATGGGCTCACCGTAATCAACATTTTTCATTCTGTAGTTAAGATCGCTCAAATCAAAATAGCCCTTTTTAAGAAAATATAAAATGGAATTGACTAGCCCATACTTAATAATAGGAATAATAGGAAATTTGTAATAAAAAGCTGATACGCTCTCTGTGCCGGAATGATTTCCTATTGGATCGTTTACCTCAAAATCGTCATTATATAAGAAGTATGGTATAGTTATTTTTCCTTCATATTCTCTTATTTTGTTTTTCCATAACTGTCCTTGTACAAAATTAGTAAGGTTAATGTTATCGTTTGAAATTTTATCCATGAAGTCTGTGGTTCGTTCAAGCATATTCGGGAGTTCAAAATACGATTTCATTTGAAATTCAATATCAAGAATAGTACCATTATGTTCTATCCTATCTAAAACGGGAGTGCCTTTTCTCATCGTCTCATCGTCACAAACTTCTCTGGAGATCGCATAATATTTAGCTCAATTAAATGTTTAATTAATTTATGCTCGGTATCTATTTTTTTAAAAGTGGAAGAGCACAATTCCAATTTTCTTTCTACTTCATACCGTTTTTCTTTTGGAATCAATGTAAGTACTACATTTTTTATTAAAGTGAGGATAACACTAAGTAATTCTGAACAATCGCCCAAGATTTCCCAAATTTGTTTATAAGTGAAATGGCTGCAATAATTCATTTTTACTACTAATTTTAAAAATTCATTTAAAATTAACTTCTCCCAATCGATCTCATTTTCATTGTTTACTTTAGAATTGAATTGATTGAATTCTTTACTCTCTTCATATATACTACTCGTAGATAACACTTCAATCCCGGAAAGAGTACTTTGATCGGCAAAAGAATACGTGTCCTCGGCATGAGAGTTTTTGCCATTGTTTTTTAAATGCACAAAATTTCGAAAATGTTTACGGCCAAGGGATGAATGGACAATAAAAACTTTTAATGGATTTCAGATTATGAATAAACTTATAGTGTGAAAATAATAATTGATCAAGACAGTCAACAGGTCTTTGACACAAATGGCAAATCATCTTGATATATAATAAAAAAATCTTAAAATAATTGCAAAATTAAAACTAGTTTTGTGCAATTGAAATTGTGCTTAAAAAACCTGAAACCGCTGGGGATATATCAGTCTCGTTTCCCAAATAAATCTACATTCTTCCTGATAAGGAGTGGTCCAGAAAAAATTGACCCATAAAATTTCTATATTTTGTTTCTTACAACTTAAACTTTAAAATACAAAAGTTATTTCTAATACTTTATTTGTTTTGGAAGAATGTTTTAACTTTGTTATACAAGCCGCACATTAGATTTAGAACAGTTATATTAGTAACATTTCTATATGCTCTTTTCCATTTATTTCTGAAATCAACATCAGTTTTGGCAAATTTCTTTGTTGTTCTAAGCTCCTTTTTCATTAAGGTACTGAGGTACTGGGCCCTCTCTACTGGACGAAGTTGGGTGCAGTTTGCTGGATGGGCTTCCCTTGGCACGATATTGACCTCATTGGTTCTGTACCATTCCATCGTTGCTTTTGCGTAATGACTGGTGGCCAAATCTGGCCAGAAAATAACAGACCCTTGATGCTGTTGAATAAAAGGTAGAAGTCTTTTTTGAAGGCACTCTTTGATGTACACATCTGAGTTTATTGTTCCTGTGATGATAAACCGCAAGAACAGATCACCTGCCAAATCATGTACTTCTTGGGAAATTTTGTCATTCCTTTTGTTGAAAATTTTCTGGATACTCCGCTCCGACTTTTTGCAGTAAAATATTCGTCACCTGGTATCTGCGAAAAGTCAGCTTTGCAATAGGTTTCATCATCCATAACGACACAATCGTATTTCGTCAGGTAGTTCTCATAAAGTTGTCTCGCTCTTCTTCTTGCTGTTTTCTCTTCTTCTTCCTTTAAACCTAATGGCATCAAATACTGCATACGCTTCAGAAATCTCACCAGATCCTGGATCGATAACTAATATAAACGGCTGACATTTAAGTTTGTATTCTAAATACTTCGCTTTTCTTTCTTTAACAGCTTTGTCCAAGTTCGTAATTGTTTTTACCTTTAATATAAATGCATCCTGACTATCATTAATGCTGTACTTCCATATCTTTTTGTCCTTTCTTTTCGTTCGTCTGGTGGGCACTAAGCTTCACATATGTTCAGGTCTCGTCTGTTGTTTCCTAAAACGTGATTTAAGAGAAAAATTGACATTTAAAATGTGGTTATCATTTTACCTTCGGTTCCTAAATCTGCTGATCGAAGAGGCTCTTTTGCACTCTGTCTGTTGTATAAGAGGAACAAACTTGCGTCTAAAAGTATCCCAATTCCTCAGCAAGCCGTTGGAGTTTTTGAAATTCTCCTCAAAGTCAATATCTATCTGTAAATAAGAGAACTAAACATTCATTTAAAATCACGAAGAAATTAGTAATAACCAATCGATCACCAAATTGCCTTGTATATGCAGGCCATTCCTTAAGAATATCTTGAAGAACTAAACCAGGTGTTTTGAAATAATAAACCCTTCCCTGTGAAGATTCTTGTCATTTAAGCTCGACAGTTTGCCATGGCTTTTCGTATAATTGAAGCCATTCCTTATCAAGTTCATAAGTTTTTTCATTCAATATCGGTCGTTCGGTTTTATCACAAATTCCTTTTATTTTGTCCAAGATTCTTCGTGGTTTTCATCTTACTTTTTCTAATGAACTTAAGCCCACCTTTCGCAGGTTGTCTTGTATCACCGATAGAAGGAAACAATGGGCCTATTCTGTAATTTTTCATAAAATAATATTTTATGTTATTTTATGGCGAAAAAATCCCTTCTTCATAAAATGAAAATAAAATATTTTAAAAATTCGTATTCTATCGTTGTTCCATAAAATTATTTTATGAATTCTTTTATGAACACGTAACATAAAATATTTAGTACATTCCGCTATGTTTTCTATTAATTTTTGAACAGCTGGTCAATTGACATTTGCGAGATACTCAAATCACCCACTAAATAATATTTATGAAAGCAGCTGCTTTCTTAATAGCTCTTGAGATACTTTGGGTGTAAAAGTTCTAAAATATGACAACTCCTGACTGGAGTTTGATACGAACCATGTCCGTAGAAATGCAAAGCAGCAGAAAGACATCAATTCTGTTCACTTTGAGATTGCTAACTCAAAGTGAACGGAACGGATGCCTTTCCAGTATGAGGCTCTAGTTAGTTAGTTAGTTTTGGGTATAAATTAGAATTATTTATAAGTTTGCAAAATTAGTTTACAAATCATAATATAACAAATTTATTAATTATCCAGTCGGAAAAACTTTTGAAGCCTAAGGTTGGGCAATTCACATGGATCGTAGAAATCGTGAAGATATCGTATCCTGTGATATCTTCTGCATAAAATTAAAACCTATTTAAATACAATCAACTTTTTATATTTTACCATACTGCACCAAGTGCAAATTTCTACTATTTCTGACAAAATGGTAATCTTTATGTATGGCGGTGGACATTTTAGTTTTTAATTAAAACTACTCTCACACCACAAATGTCAATTGACGAATGTCATTTCATAAAATAATGTCAAAATACCTTTAAAATGTGCTGCTTAGGTTCTTTTATGTTATGCTCCATAACAGGAAATATTTTATGTTACGATGCGTAAAATAAAATTTCTGGTACAGAATAGGATTTTGGGGAAATATTTTATTTTAAGGCATAACATAACATAAAATGATAAAATTTTACCGACAAAATAGGGCCCAATAATCCTATATATAAATAGATAATACAAAAGATATCTAAATAAATTTAAAAGAAGCCAATTTTCGAAATGGGTTACTTGCCTTTCTTTCATTTGGAAATTTTTTGGTGATTTGATCCGTACTTCTTATGTAATCGGCATCTTTCATAAAGAACGTATTCGTCGTTTATGTTTTAACGATATCTTCTCTCAGCTTCTCTCTTGCAAATGGTGCTAGGTTTTGGGTGTTATCCTTCCATGCTTTTATAATAAGTTTTCCTTTAGCAGTAGCCAAATAACTGGAAAGGTCCTAAAAAGTTTAAGACACAAACTCTTTAGTAATGCCCAGCAGAGACTAATTTTTGGATACATGCAAATCCTTGAAAATTATTCGTAGAAGAAGTGGAGGGCGTAACAGGTCTTGTTCAGGGAGAAGGAGATCCAGCGTCAGAAATAGGGCACACTGGACTTCCTATAGAGGAATTGCCAACATTTTTTTGAAGCCAGTCATAAGTAGACAAATTAAGAATCTCGCAGTCCTTTAATTTTATGGTATTATAAACAATATTGAAAATGTTTGATATGTTTTTCTTACATTTTGTGCTTGCCATTTTAATAGATTGAATCTCGCTTTTGTTAAGAGTTTCAAGTTGTAGGGATAAAGTTTCTTTAAATCTTGTGGAATAAGATACTTTAACGTATCAAAGTCAACTCCATTTATATTTTGATTTTTTAAATGAGTTTTAATAAGTACAAGTAAATGTGTCCATTTCTGTCTCCATTTTGCACTCTACTAGAACTTGATATAAACGTTCATTCCTTGGGAAATTTATCACGGTCGATGTTGATGCTGAAGGTAAGGTTATTGTGTGAGATTCCACTAGGTTTTCATTTACATCATTTGAATTTGTGAGCGGCATCAAGTCAGGAGAACTGTTACTCATGGTGATGGTGATGATCTTTCTCAAATTATAAAATATAGTTAAATTCAAAAATACATTACTTCTCCATCGATGCAAAATTTAGCTTCATTGTTCCGCACTGAATTGTGAATCAGTCGTACTTGCAAATTGTGTATACGTCCAAAATAGCGAGTTTTAAAAAAGGCGGGGAAACCTTCTATTTTTAAGTAATACCGTCAAAATTACCAGCCATGAAACGGCCATATGGCTGCTGAAAAAATTGGGTATGTATTTATTGTTAAGCCATTCCCCATCTGTTCTATTATTTATTTGTGCTATTACGGTAGCTATACAGGGTGTTTCATAATTAGTGCACCTAGCTCAAGGGTTTGAAAGCTAAACTCCACTTCAGCTAAACCAAAAAATTATAAGTTGAAGGGAGTGGTAAGACGCGTCGTTTCGACGGTAGGGTGGGTTTAAGATTCTTAGTACTGCTTCCTCTTTATTTTATACCCTGTAACTTTCTTTGTATACACCCTATCAAGGTGGGATTCATCTCATATGATGGAAAACCGTCTCAGCTTTCCAATGAATTCCCAATCAGCCTTCCTTTCGTCAGAAGTTGTTGGACGTGAAATTCCAACAATTGGATAATAATTCCTAATTTTTTCAAATTTTAACGATTTTCATGCCAAAATGCATAATAACTGTACCGTTTTATTACAAGATATAGAAACCTCGGAATATTACCATTAATTTGACTATGCACATGCAAAATGCAAAAAAAAAAAAACAATGTAACTGCAACCGTTTTCCAGTTTATGTGATTCATAATTTCATTAATTTTGTTACTGACGATGTAATCGCGTTTTGCAATTCCTCACAAAATTAGCAAAATTAATGAAATTATGAATCACAGTAACTGGAAAACGGTTGCATTTACATTGTTTTTTTTTTTGCATTTTACATGTGCATAGTCAAATTAAAGTTAACATTCCGGGGTCTCTAAATCTTGTAATAAAACGGTACAGTTATTATGCATTTTAGCATGAAAATTGTTAAAATATAATATAATTTTTTGATTGTGTCCACCTCACCTATCAAACCCTTGAGCTAGATGAACCAATAATGGAACACCTAGTATACAGGGTGTTTCCCCTTAGGAGGTCCATAGAGCGGGAGGTGATAGTACTCACCTAGACGAACCAAAAATTGTATGGCAGGGGGGGGGGGGGCAATATCAACCGTTTAGGAGTTACAGGGGTGATTCATAAAAAAAGCTAGGTTTTCACAAAACACCCTGTATCTTAAAAACTACAGGGCGTATGGTCACAGTTAAGGGCTCACTGTATGCAGAACTTCATGGACTTTCCAACGACAGCTCAACCAGCCCCGTACCCCTCTCCCCTATAGGTCATATTAAAGAGGAGAGTCTACAGCTTACAGTTTTTATAAAAAAAAGTTATGTTAACGACCTTTTTGCAAAAATAATAGAGTTCAAAATAAAAAAAAAGGAAAGAAAATCCGAAATTTTTAGTTTAGTCCTTCAAAACTTCTGAGGGGAGAGGGATACGGGGCTGGTTGAGCTGTTTTTAAGATACAGGGTGTTTTGTGAAAACCTAGCTTTTTTTATGAATCACCCCTGTAACTCCTAAACGGTTGATATTGCCCCCCCCCCCCCCGCCATACAATTTTTGGTTCGTCTAGGTGAGTACTATCACCTCCCGCTCTATGGTCCTCCTAAGGGGAAACACCCTGTATACCTACCGCATAATTCGCTTCAATCGAATTTAGTAATAAATTTCGCAAATGGTTTACTTTCAATTGAAAGTTTTCATTCTTATTCAATAGCAGAAAATTAAAATACTCCGTTGTGAAAATCACAATATATGCAAACATACTTACTTGTAAAAAAAGCACTTTAAAAACTGTGGCAACTTAAACACTTTTTCACTATTAAATAATTGCAACGACAACAAATGCAACGCGATCAGAATACCCATTTACTGACTGACTGAGAAAACAATACCACCGGAACCGTTTAACTTTTTACCGCAAGTTGTAATAGATTGAAATAAGAATTAACTTTCTGAAAGCAAGAAAATATATTCTAACTATTAAACTATTTCTTAAAATAAGAAAATTTCTGATTTCAAGAAATGTAAAATGATCTTATATTTCTTGATATTAGAAAACAACCTTAACTAGTATTGAGAAACTAAAGCGTCATTTTAAGAAGATTCGGCTTAATTTTAGTAAATACTGATTTAAATAAGAACATTTTTCTCAAATAAATTACTTCTGAAATCAAGAAAATCATTTCTCGACTCCTAGAAAATTATTTCTTTCCGTGTAGGTACATCCCTTATTAAAATAACTTAGGCATTGAAAAGCATTACAGAGGACCTAGTTCGGCGAAAACAGAAAAACTTTAGCGCACTAATTAAAATAAGCTTTAAGGCGTGACTTGTTTTTTTTTTTTTTATTAAGCCAAGCTCACAATTTTTCGTAATCATATCATAAGCTCCATGTGCATGTCCCACGACAAATTTCGAAGAGTTCAGAATAATGATCCAGGTGCATTAAATGACATTGCTCTCTATCAAAAATTACAAAAATGTATAAAACTTTTTATTTATTCTTGCATTTTTATCATCTTGACTTAAACATGATAAAATAATATTAAAAAAAACTTTCATAAATAAATTGCACTAAAAAGTAAAAAAAAAATAGTTTTTTTATTTCTCAGTGCTTTACACGAGCAAAGTTTCATTGCCAAAAGTTCAAACATTTAAAGTCGAACGAGATATTTTCAAATATTGTTCGCATTTGTTAGTTTGCAATGGAACTTTTCTTGTGTAAAGAACTGAGAAATAAAAAAACAATTTTTTTTACTTTTTGGTGCAACTTATTTTAATATATTTTATTGCCTACTTTTTAGTCATAACATTTTCGCTAAAAACTCATATAATGGTACATAATCTATCTAACATATGCATATTAATTCGCATCTACGTTCACTTGCGAACCTTGTGGCGTAGTGTTTTTTTTTTCTTTGCGGTAAGTAGTTTAAAGGATTATTGGACTTTAATGTAAGCACTTCCCTGTAAAAAAATTTCCATACATAGAAAACTGCAATGTTTCTATGAAATATGTAAAATATTAAGTTTAAGCGTTTCACAGAAAAATCAGCCCTCCACACCAATCAACCCTCTGTACACTAATTCGAAAACTACGCATTTGATTCGGGTGAAAAAAGTCTTTTATAAATTTTCTTAGTTACCTAGTTATCATTTGAAGTATATATTCGTCCTAACTACAATCCTAAGAGCAACAATGGCGGACTACACCTCCTTAATGGGCATCATAATAAAAAAATAAAACCTCTCCGTTGAAATTTTAAAAGTGTTGGCACAACATTTATTGAATGGGAAATTCTAGAGAACGCCTCACACCCATTTGAAGAGTCTTCACAACTCTATAAATCTCTACAGAAAGAATTCATGAAGCAGTCGAAGTTCAAAGGAATTTGTTTTCTCAAATATTAACGGTTTCGCGCCAAAACGCCCCACATTAATCTAAACTTTTTATTTAAGATTTGAATTCAGCGGAACTTGACCTTTCATTTAATACCGAACACGTATTTCCCTTTCTCTCATCGTTTACGAGATAAACGTGATTTTGTTTTCTTAAATTTTTCTGCGCCAATTGAAATTAGTAAACGAACGATCTTGGGTAGCCACCACTGCTGTATGGTCGGTCCATGATAGTTAACCATCTTTTGGTTCAACTAAGCAACCAAGGTATTGAATCCCAAGGTTATGTTGATGACCTTGTTATCATTATCAAAGCTAAATGTGAGCGCTTGCTTTTTAGAAAGCATCAAGAAGCCCTAAGTTTTGTTCAAGACTGGTAAGCTGTCCAAAGTTATCAGTCAATGCCAGCAAAACAATAATTATACCCTTTACTATAAGAAGTAAAATGAAGAATATAACTAGCCCCAACCACATTGGTAAGGAGGTCCCAATGTCCAAGAATGCTCTCGATGATAATGCAGTAGTGTGGTGGAACAAGTGTACATACAAAAGATAACTTTCCAGAGGCTAAATAAGCTTCAGAGGATGGCATGTCTAACTTTAAATGGTGCCATGCGAACAACATCTACCAACACTCTAGAGACACTATTGATCCTACCAGCACTCAGCAACGTTTTGAAAAAAGACTGAACTGAACAAGAGCTTATATCTATCAAGGCCCAGGAAAAACGATATTAATCCTGGTACATCCCTTTTTATGTTGTTGAGAGACCTTTGATCATAATTTGTTTATGAGAATTTACGTATCTTCAACTCTGAATGTCTTCTTATTATTTTATATTGCACCTTTTGGAGTAGATGTAGATTTTGGGAAGTCGAGTCTAGATGGTTGCGACTGAATTAAAATTTCGAGGACGCATTAGGGATTGCTTCACATCACAAATAAAAGTTTGGCAGATGTTTTATATATTCGGCCCCAGGTTGATCACTATTTTAGGGAACGTTGCATTCTATAACTCTCTGAGGGTTTTACTGATAGTGTCCCGTAATAAAAGAATACCTTAGGGTGGTTTGGGATGACGAAGGAAGGAAGGGGATTGTCAGCTTTTCAGTGATCATCATCTTTTTTGAATTATTACGATTGATAGACGTTACAAATTTTATAGGCCTCTTTGATTTATTCTGGAACCTTGCTGAAGTTGAGCACATTGAAATCGTGTTCAGAATTGTCTTGTATTTTTTTTTTTTTTTACTAATTTTCTCGCTATAATGAGTGCGTACAATTATGTACATTTTTTTAAATTAAATATGTTTCTTACAAGATCAACGCGAAATACAAAGTTTCAAGAGAGGATCTTATTGAAGTGGAACCATGCTTTTCAATAATACACACCCCAAACAGAAGACTTTGAGGAAGACATGACCTGCTCACAGCTATTAAGAGGTAATAAAACTCCTAGATCTGGGAGCATTTCAATTGAACTAATTATGTGGTAAGGACTGGTTATTGAAATCTGTGTAAAATCTGGTACCACTTGTATGGAATGAGGAAATAATTGCAAAGGAGTCTGTTGAAGTAACAAAAAGCGCAAAAAAGTATATTCTTGCAAAATGTTGCGTACAAAACCCTTTCATAGCTGACTGTCTGAAACCGTACAGGTACGCGAAAGAAATCTTGGCGGTGTCATTCCAACTTCAGACAACTAAGATCTATTAATCCAACTACAATAGATCCTCGCTATGGCTGCTCTAATTAATCCAGAAATTATAAGGGTATTAAAAAACAAAAATCACAATTATAATTTTTGAATTTTAAGGAGTTCTGCGCTGTCAAGTATCGGAATTCTGCGAAATATTGTGAATTTTTTCGTGTCATCGGTTCACGAAGATAACATTTCATAATAAATAATAACCTACCTACCTACCTATGGCAATCGGCTAGCTGCTGCGCTGAGTGATAACTATCACGACGTTTGCCTTCTCCTTTTCGAAAAGTTGAAAATATCTGCTTGACGAATGAATAAAATACACACACAACTTGATTTAACGAAAGTTGGCTGCATTTATTTATACTTCTTCGTTTATCGTATCCTCTTTAAAATTCCATTCATATTCCTTTATCTCTTTTCCAAACCATATTTTGCCCATAAGAGAGAGAGAGATAATAAAACTAATTGTCACATTGCCTTCTCCTCTTCCAAATGACTGCTTCTTTTCATTGGTTCATAAAATCCTGCTCACCCAAACTACTTTATTTAACGAACTGAACGAATATTTCAGTCATGCGCAGTAGAATAAAATTTTAATTTTTGTGATCTGAAATTTGCTGATCGCCTGGTATTTGCTGTTTCTTTAAAATACACAAGAATGAATGGGACAGACAATATTATAAATTCAATATGCAGCCCATTTGGTCTGTATGGTTTCTTTTTTCTAAACTAGTGATACCTCTGCCAATAGATGGCTCCGGGGGTACCGAAATGAGAAATTTGTGATCTTGATGAAATCTAGTTTTTTGTAATTTTGTAGCTGAAAAGTTTTTTAATTTCATGGTGTAATTTATATATTTAATTTATTTTTGAATTTTGCTTAGGCATGGAAATAACAATGGAAAAAGCATTCTCAAATAAGAAAATATTTAAATTTTGCATGTTCGTCTTTTTTCTTCACGATAAAATTTCCAATTAGAAATTTTATGAAAACCAAAAATTTTTAAAGATTTTCAAATGGAAAATTACTGCTGCTGCTACTGGAATACTTTTTACATACTGCTGTCTTGAGTGTGGTTTCTGCTATTGAAAGAAGGCCAAAGGTGTACAAGTTAATCTTAGTTAGTTAGTTTTCTAACGATATTCTTTGTTCGCCGTCTTATCCGAATTTTTTTCATGCCCTATATATCTAGTGTCTCTTGAGAAGCTTATACCTTTACCAAATCGCTCTATTAGTGCTGTTGTTTTAAACATTCACATGTGCCCACCCACATACTTTAATATGAATCATCATTACGAGCTCAATGTACCTACCTAGTTTTACCTTATTTCATTCAAACGGGTACCTTCCTACCTACGTACTTATTACACTTTCCTATGCTGCTGTGAAGGAATAAATCCTTAGTCGATAATCAAGGTGATCGCATCCCAATCAGAATCCGGATCAGGATTACGCCGGTACAAATTTGACTGAACGCCCGAAATATTTCATTTAATTTATTGCAAAGCATAATTTTCTCGGAAATTTAACTGATTGACTTTCTTATACCCTTTCAAGAAAATATTGCCAATACTGCTATCTACCTTTGCCTTCATTCTCTAATTATTACATATTTTCATTATTTTTGGGGACTTGAGGGTTCGAACATTCCGTAGTAATCTCATAGTGTCTGTGGTCGGGATGAATTTACATCGCCATCCTCTTTCAGCCACTCCATTTTACTTTTTTTTTAAATACTCTGGCCAAATTTTTAAAACCTGCTGTCGCTAAGCCATTTTTTTTTTACAATTTATTCTCAAACTCAATTTTTTGTTGATGAGATCGATTCAGCTCCTAAGGAAAAGTGTTTCAATCCAAATGTGTTACTTGCAACTCCTACAGATTTTGTAGAGTCTCAAATTTAGCTCTATTTTTAAAATGCATTGAATTCATCCGAGGTCTATTAGAGATTTTTGCAAAATCATCATTCTGCCCCTCTGACTCCTTTTGGTTGCAACAAAACAACATATGAAGACACAATTCAGTTCACCATTTACAGCACCCGCACTACCAACAAAATCGCGTGAGTGTGATTTATCAATTTCTGGATTTTGAATGCATTTAACATGGCCTTGGTTCATAAAAATGTGCATGACTATTTCTTCAAGAGTTGACAAGGATTATAATTACAAGCAAATAACGCTAAATTTAAATTATTTTTTTACAAGGAAATTGAGAAGTATTTTAAGTAGATTTTCTAGCTGCCTCTTCATGAATGGAAGAGAAACTTAGCTGAACCCATAACTAACATAAAGTCCTTCCCTTATTGTCCTAAATTTAGTAGAGATGTTGAGGGATATGTTGATGATGATAGACGTCCTTTGAAAAGTATGTGAGACTTCATCCTGTTGACATCGGTATTATTATACAAGCCCAGCGCAATCGGCTGCTGTGCCATTATTAATTGTCGAGAGACTATTCGATGTTCTCGTTAGCGTTTCGTTACCCCAATTGTGTATTGTTTTCATGGAGAGAAATTTTAGGCTTAATATCATCGCCATTAAGACTTCAAGAATTTTGAATGAAAGTAAGTTTCAAATGTAGATAAATAAACTGTTTCCTTTTGTTGCAGGCGTTCTAGTATTATAGATTACCAATCAGTTGGATCAACTAAATTAGTCTTTTCCATCGAAGAATTATACAACGCCTTGATTCGTCCTTTGAGTCCATTTATCCATTTATCAATGCGAATTTGGAATATATCATCATCAGTTTTGTTGATCGTGATGTGCTCGTTGTCGAAAAGGGTTCATTGTGAAGGTTTTTAAAGCAACTCCATCACCCTCCTCTAACTCAATTAAAGTCGGTATTTTTATTGCCGTTGAATAAGTTTCGCTCATATTCTGAACAGGATCTTCTATCTAAACCCTAAGTAATAAGTGATGATAATTTTTTCCGGTATGTTTTTTTCTATTATGAGCAACTTTTTGGTGAAGTTATGAATATGTCACTGGAAGAATATTAGACTACCAACTATTAGGCTTCGCTAACTCTTTTGAAATGATCCTTCACAAGCACGTAGGTGGATCTCTGTTTGATCTTTCCTCCATATAGGTTTGTTTTTGCATAGTATAATATGACATTCAGTCGCCTCATCGATCAAGTAGAAGCCAAATAGATTGACTCCATAAGGAATTGTCCAGTCTAATTATTTGTGAAAGAAAGACTATAATTCAAAATTTAGCGACATTAGATTGAAAAGCAGTTCATTTTCCTTCCTTTTGAAGAGGACTTGATTAGAAAAATCCTGATGTTATATCCTTGTGACATATTTAGAAATGAAATCCATTGGCTTCGGGGTGGCTCATATGTAGCTTATCGTTTGTCGAGCACCATCTCTATCTAAGACTCCAGAATTATAGAACTCTTCCTCGAAAGCGCCCAACGGTTTAATTGTCTCTCGTTTGAGTCATATATAAGCATATGTCACTTGAGGTCTTATGATTGGTTGATAATTACACTTCTTTTAATTTTACGAACAAAAGCACAACTTTGTCTCATCGAAGCAATCGCTCTACTATCGTGTGTGATACCGGTCTATCTAGATATCAAACGTATCTTATATACCTAGTTGGTTTGATTAATGTGTTTCCAGATCTTTCAAGGACTCGGCGTTAGAGTGCATAATGCGAGTCGTCGTCAAGATTTACTATCATTTCTATAATATGAGAAGAATTTTTATCTGTGAGGTCGCGTCCAGTCAGATTTTTATATCTAGCAGCTGACAAAAATGTTACCACCATTTTACCATGTGAAGTATCGGATGCCAGATTAAATAAAATATCGGAAACCGTATCGCCTTTAGCGTTTAGAAATTTTTTTGAGATGTTATCTTCGTGAATCCGTCACTAATGAATACGACAAAGATTCACAATGCTTTATTTGACATCGCAGAACTCCTTAAAATTTAAAAATTTTAATTACGATTTTTGTTTTTTAGTACTCTAAGAAGGACCTATGATCAGGATACACCCAGTAATTTTTGTGGGTATTGATAATATCTATACCCACCAGTTTTCTGGATATATTAAAAGTATTTGATGACACAAATGGTGTATAAACGGGGTATTCCGAATATTTAGATATCGATACCCCATGTCTGTAATAAGCGTCATACCCCGGTTCACGTTGTTAAATGGTTCCAGAAAACCTCGACATCAACTCGAACAACGCAATTAAATATCCCGGTAGAAAAAATTACTGCTATTAAGTATACCAATTTACGCAGCATAAAATTTTTCTTTAAAGTGAATGGCAACAATTTGTGCTACTAATGCACATGATAAATTCTATACCTTTAAATATTGCAGGCAGAATAGTGATTGGTCGCCATTCTGAAATGTTTGTAGGAGACACAGTTTTGAGGATCGGTGTAATCATGCCAACCTTCAATCTGCATGGGAAGTGCGAGCAGGTCAAAACCTGTTAATGAGATGAGTGATTATTGGTAAGATATTGGGTAATATTTTTTCATGGAATTTTATGGGAGCGTCTTTATATCCCAGAGATTCCACATTATCTTTCATTGCGGCCAAACTACACTATGTGCCTGCATTATCTTTGCTATATTATCTTTGTATTAGAGAAGAAAGAAAATTTTTATTTTCCAGACGGTGTCTGACAGAGAAAAAAGCAGCACCCCATCAGCAAGACGGCTCATATCTCCCACTTTTCTATCGTTTTATTTATATTTTTTATTTTTAAATGATTCCTAAAACTACTATGTAATAGGTAAAATAAAAATTATTTTATATATTTAATAGCTGCGTCAAAAACAAATTGAATTCCATACCCATTTCTCCGAGGTGGTGTAACGCCTTAAGGGCGAAAACGCACCGAGAAGCGCGAAAAAAAGCCATTTTTCTGAATTTTTTTGAAGGCAATCTATAGCAGTAATCAAACCAATTCTTTTTTAAATGATAAAACACATTTTTAAGAATACATCAAAATTTTTTTATTGAAAAATATCAAATAAGTAAAGTACCGCAAAAAACCGGCCCTCCGCAGTACGCACTCCTGCTTCATCTGTAATCATCCAAATAAAAAAACAAAAAACAAAAAGATTTAAACTGGACAGTATAATCTAGTCTTTGTCATATGCGATTTTGAAAATATCGATTTTTGACAAAATGGCGGACATTTGAATTTACATAGCGATTTTTAGAGAAAAATACGACCTTATTTCGCCGATTAAAAAAGAAACTGAGCCACTAAAAAAAATCAATATGATAAAGACTAGATAATTATGTGTAGAATAAGCACAAAAAAAGAAAATTGCAATCGGTGCATTAGTTTTCGAGATATCTTGCGTAGCGACTTCAAAAACATGATTTCGAGAAATACGCGTTTGAAAATTGAGCAATGAATAAATCGCAAAACTCTTCAACTTACATAGAATCATCCACTCCACTTCGACCGATACTTAAAATGGTTCTGAGATTTTCGAGAACCTTTTTTTTTATCCATTTTTCACCGAATATATTAATTCCGAACGAAAACTTCCGATATAACGCCCGGTTACGCAGACGATGTTACAATACAGGACGACCAGGGGCGGATTTCCCTATAGGCCGAGTAGGCCCGGGCCTAGGGCGGCAGATTTAGGGGGCGGCGATTTTTTCTTGTAGTTGTGGGTATTTCATTACATTTTTATACTTTTTCGTTTTTTTAAATAAAATAATTCGTTGGAAAGTGTTATTTTTAATTCTACTCCATTTTTTTTCAAATCTACTCCGATTTATGAGGCAGCCTACTCCGCTAATTCTAGCCTGGGGTCCCTTCACTGGATATAGATCATTCAATTTTTCGTGTTTTACAGGGAGTAGGGGGGCGGCAATCTTCCATAGGCCTAGGGCGGCCAAGTGATCAAATCCGTCCCTGAGGACGACGTCGTATTTCTACCTGAATTTCGTTCGACCGCTCGGCACTGATATTTTAAGTAAACGCTCCACACCGGAACCTGAAGTTTTTGAAATGCCACGACAAATTCTAAGCCTCTTTTAGAGCTAAATTGTCTGCTCACAAATAAAATCGCAATATTTAGAAAGTCTTAAAATAATATCTTAAGGAGACTTAAGGAAACCTAATGGACTATAAGTAGACGTATAGGTATCTTTTATCCTAAATATTTATTAAAAACCTTAGATTTCGCGTATATCTATTTCGACTTAGGGCGCTCTATATTTTTGTTCCGTATCTGAAGCATCTTAGTTTAGTGCAGCTAAAGAATATTTTACTTTACGGAAAACTCCGCTTCAGAGTTTTACTCTCAACTCCAACTGGCAATTTTTGTTGTTGCTCCAATCGGGACAAATAATGCAGGAATTCCTTACCAAAGCGATCACGATCATTGGAGCCGACCCTCTCCGATTTCGATTAAACTTTCAGAATTAGTTAAATATTTTGAAAAATATTGGACCCGTATTTATTTTGCTTAGCCTGCCGACCTCAAGTCTTTTAATGTTTTCACTGTGGACGTGGTTTTTAATTTGCTGATTACTTGGGATCGTGTCACTCGATTGTTTTATACGATATTTCAAATTAAAGATATTAAACGGGTCTTTCCAAAGAAATATGAAAAGTATATTTTATTTTTTTGAATTACTCCAACAATACATATGATGTAAAAAATTTGCGGATGTTCAGCTCTTAGTTTAGGCGATACAATCTTTTTTTATTGGCACCTCTGCAAAATTTCACATAAAAAATTTTGAATTTACTCCAAAAACAGATTTTTTTTATTGTGTTTAAAAAATATTGTAATCATAGTTCTGTTTTATTATTTCATAAATTTAATTTCTATTACGAAACGAGTACCTATTCTTTAACACTAACACTATTGTCAGTTACAAGTATAAAACCGGGCGTTCTCTTCCGGAGAAAGTCAAAAATCTAAAATTAATAAAAATTCTGTTTTATTTTTTCAATATATATATTTTTTTTAATTTCTTTGAAAAGTTCCATTAATTTGAAATATCGTACGAAAGAATCGAGAAACCCGATCCTAAGTAATCAGCAAATTAAAAAACACATCCATAAGCCTTTATCTTCTTCCTTGGCTGTCCAGAGACTGGTATCTGCTGATAAACTGACAGATTCAGATTCAATTGTAGAAATATTCTTGTACAACACATTCATATACTAACTAAAACCGATAGCCGCCTAGGTAGGTAGGTAAGAGGGTTGCCTCTAGAAGTGCCTAGCTTGCTTCACTTAAACCTGTGCCCCTTGTCTTCATGGGATAATCTTTAAAAATCACCCTAGATCCATCCTGCTTCCGTTAGGAATCTCAGGATACATCTGAACTCTTTTCTATGCAGCGTCTCTATAGACTAGAATAGAAGTGACTACCTAATACCCCATCTCTTTTATTCATCAGAGAGAGGCACTCACAAAGTATGTGTTGGTCGGCTTCGATTTCCTCTGAATCCTTACAACTCCTGCTATTGCCAGTCTTCTAGCATGGTCTCCTTGCCTTGTAATAACCCCTACTAGATTCCTGGAATATGTTCTTTTACCATGAAGTAGTTCTCTTGTCCTCTTCTCTGTCATATGCAGACAACAATTACCTCGCGATACGGCAGGGTTCCATATTGATCCACCAGAGACTTGCTTTTTTATAGGCGCCCCTGATGATCTCCTCTTTGAAAGCTCCGACCGCGATCTTCACATAAGCTATTGCTGCGGAGCACTATCCATTTCAGAGTCCTTCTTGGCTAACTCATCAGCCATCTCGTTGCCTGGGATATCCCTGTGGCCAGGTGCCCAGCATAGGGTCACCACCTAGCTATTTTCCAATTTGATCTTAATTGACCCTTCAAAATTCGAATTTTAGCATTCGTTTCAAGACTTCTGTAAAGCACATGAATATATTCAATTTCAAGTATACTTAGAATATCTTAAATTGCGCTAAGGATGATAATTAAAACACTCAGAACTTCCTTTACCTGAATAACGAACGACTTATGCCGGCAATAAAAAAGATAATTACCTGGTTATCTTTTAAGTGGATACGTGAAGTTTTTTATTTTGCATAGGAGTACCTACTCTGAAAATTTACTTTTTTTTTTGCTATAGCAAGTAATGACTGTAGCTTTAATTACAATATTTTTTGGAGATTCAACTAATTTTCTACATATTCTATCATGGATTTAAGGAAATTGACTGATTTCAGAATCATCCTTGGTTTTACTTCCTTTTGTTAAACTGATCCCGTCGTTTGACTATATATCAATCTTTTCTTTTTCATTATACCTTGGTGCCCAATACCTCTCTGTTGTTTACAAAGAACCCATCTAATATCTTCCTTCAGTTTCATAACACCTTTAGTCTTACTACGATTTTGTAAAAGTGAAACAACAACTCTCCTGAAGGCTAAAATATAACAGTTTATTCAAATTTCTATAAAAAAAAATAATAATGCTAGTAGAAAATATGAATGGCCAAAGTGGGCAAAGTTCAAGGAATTTGTGTAGGTATAAAATATTTTTCAAAAATTCCCACACTGTGATTACTGGTTAAAATGCCTTTATTAAAATTTGTTCATTCCTTAAATGAAATACTAATAATCAATATATAGTATCTCGAGAATCACCAGTTGATTCCTTTTGAAACCTCTTTATTTTATTTCAAACATCCCTCGTCGTAAGTGCGGTCTGTGATAAAAACAAAAAATTGCAGTTCCTGAAAGATTGAGTGATCATATCCTGGAAATACCTACCTACGAGAAATAGATAAAAAAAAAGTGATTAAAAGCAGCTTTACTGCAAGTACCTACTGATCAAATCTATTATCCCATACATAAAAGGGTTCTGTTTTCTTAATTCATGAACTCTTTCACAAGTCCGAGCTTAAATTCGAGTTATATTTTAACCCTAAGCTTTGATCCATCACATTAAAATCAAACGACAGACTAAGCTCAATCTACATACCTACATACGTTAAACACTATCTTGAGGAATACGCTGACCTCAGCATGCGATATTAGTAATTTGTAAGATCACTCTAAAAAATGTCTAATTTCAATTACCTACTTGCGAAAGCAAACCTAGGTACGAAGAAATTTCATAATTAACGAAGAGACCGAATTACACCAACACATACAAAACAACTTGACGAAATAATGCCGCCATTAAAATTAAATTATTGCTAACCATACGCTCTTCATTTGTCTACAAAAAAAAAAAATAAATCATAATTAACGAAGAGACCGAATTACACCAACACATACAACACAACTTGACGAAATAATGCCGCCATTAAAATTAAATTATTGATAACCATACGCTTTTCATTTGGCTACAAAAAAAAAAAATTTCAATATAAAAACTTATCAATTAGTGTCCTAACAGTTTCTTTTCTATCATTGACAGGTCAAAGCCATCCAGAAATGCAGATTATCGGAAAAGAAATGTCCACCAGACGCCAGAAGAAAAAATCATCTGTACTATTGCAACTAATCTCACCTATGCCTGGACACGCTTCTACTCCACTCGCATGGGAATATTCAATTATGATTGGTTAAACTGTACACAACTTGATATTCGTTCAATAAAAAAAACAAAAGAATACTATCAGTGTTGTATTATTCCTCCCCTTTGAAATTGAAAATGGCGACCTTTTTCATTACTGCATTAAAAAACAAAATCAATACACATTTTTATTTTAAACTGATCCCCTTTATACCTACCTATACACTCTCAACTGGAGTAAAAAATCTAAAAAAAAATATTAGCTTTGGAATTGTCCCTTCCCTCATTGGTTAGCATTTAAATGAAAATGGCGTCCTATTCTGTCTATGCAAAAAAACAAAAATCAAATAAAAATAATTTTTACCAATCCCTGACATATCATATCTTTTCTGACTCCTCCTTTGATATTGCCACAGCTACTAGCAGAAAATCTTCGTTCATCATCATGCATACTGGGAGCAGAAATTCAGAATTTTTGCCTACTACGGTTTATGAGTTCCTGTTGAAAATCAGAAATTTTACGATAAATTGCAGCAGAAAAAGAGGTTTTCCATGTGGAAAAAAAATTTATATGGGGAGAGTCTCTGGTAGATGCGTTCCACAAACTTTTCTGGGTTTGTGCTCTCGATTTAGTAAAATGTTTCGAGATGGAAAGCATCCATTTCTAGACCGATTTCAGTGTAAATTTTCGGATATTCAACAGGAACTCATAAACCGTAGTAGGCAAAAATTCTGAATTTCTGCTCCCAGTAGAGCAGTGCATAATGGGTGGTAGATGAAACCGTCCAGTTAAGAATTAAGCAGCCATTTGCATTTTTTTCATAGAATTGGTGGGAATAGTGAGAAATGAAAAATTTTGTTTTAACTTTTTTTTTTTTTATTTTCTTAAGAGTAAATACAAGAGCGAATTTCATGTTCTTAAAAATAGAAATTATTTTAAACGGAATGAGTGTGAGTGGAAGGGGAGACATTTTATTTCAACATTCTGCATTCGCATGATAATGTGGTGATGGACTTCTATAATATCAGCTCCATTTTGTTCTTTCTGATGACAACTGATTTTCGTTCTCCAATCCTGCTAATTGGGTTTGTTCTGTAATGAGAGAAAAAGAGACTGTTAGAAAACTAATCTGTAAAAAGTTTTTATTGAAATAGCAGTAGTAGAAAAGTAGTTTGTTTTTTTTTTTGTAAATTTATATAGATTTCGATTAACAAAATGGAAGATGAAGTGCACGTGTATGCATGGTTAGCAATAATTTAATTTCAATGGCGGCATTATTTCGTCAAGTTGTGTTGTGTGTGTTGGTGTAATTTGGTTTCTTCGTTAATTACGAAATTTCTTATTTCTGAAGATGGAGTTTAACGTATGTATGTATGTAGGTACATATGTAGGTTGAGTTTAGTCTGTCGTTTAGGTTTTATGTGATGGCTTATGGCTTAAGTCATATTTCGAATATGAGCTTGGATTTGTAAAAGAGGCTTTGAAATAATAAAACGTATCTATGTATCCTATGCATATGCGATTTAATTCAGTAAAAACAATAAACTCGTTGAATTGATTTATGCTCTTCGTTCATTTGCATACGAAGAATTAAAATTAATCGAAGCATAATTTTGAATATTTTCGGAGTTTAAGAAGAAAAAAAAGGTTAAAACTGAACATAGAGGAAAACAAAGGAAATGTGCTCGATTTGTCAAAATCGGTCACAAAAAAATTTAATTGCAATTTTCGCAAAAAAACATGAGCGGTAGCATATGTATGGTTTTTTCTTCAATGCAGTAGGTAATGCTCAAATTAGATTAAAGTTTCGACCATAAATTTAGCAAAAGATTTTGTATTATTTTTGTGAGAAAAAAAAGAAATCAAATCCAAAGCATTCCATGAAAATTTCGAAAACTTGAAGTGACATTTTTCTTAACGGATTTTAACAAGGAATGACTCAAAAGATGCGGATGATGTAAAATTTTATTAGATATATATAATCCTTCAGTTTATTCTTATAATATACATATTACCTCCTAGAATTTCATGGAAGTACATAGAGAGGAAGAGGTTGATGATAATTTTTTATATCGTCATATTAAGGGTGATCAAAGGACCCGTGGGACTACTGTAAATATGGCTGAACTCAAGAAAGAAAATAAACATATCCAAGGCTCACACAGTCAGATCTCAGATGTCATGATCTACTATGCTTGGTGAATATTCTAACTGTCAAGTAGTAGTAGTAAAGTGGAGATGCGAAAAATCATTGGCGACAGCTGTTTTTCTTTAGCAGGCTTAAGTACATACCTACCTACTTATGTAGATATTATATGATGGAATATTTCAATGGTCGTGGGGAATGGGGATAGACGTATAGATAAGATTGGTGCGAATAAATCTAATACTGGTATGGATGAAATCGATGAAATGTTTAGAATATCACTAGACGACTGTGGATAATAAAAGTTATGAATTAGCAGGAGATGTGTGAACAGGTGAAGTGGATCGAAGGAAATTTCTGAAGAACAAATTGGTATGGATAATTTGTTTGTTTTTGCTCATTCGAAGTGTTTGTTATATCTTATCAATACTATCTTTTTTTTTTCATAGTCGTATTGGATAGTTGTCGTGATTAAAAACAGAAATAAAATTTTAATTAGGTATTAAGTTTTTATTTTTTATTATTATCAGAATTTTTAGAAATGATTGAAAATGGAATGGATAGGATCTCTTTACTGCATGAACAAAATGTATTAAATTAATAAAATGGAAAAACCAATAAGTTGAACGAGAGTTTGACGATTAGTTGGAAGCAGATAAATAAAATATGATGAAAGCCTACATATATTTCGGGTATATGTACCTACCTACCTAGATCATATGAGTACACTTTTAGTAGGGTAGGTACTAGTATTAGTTTTAAATATTTGGGTCATAAAACGAAGTAGGTACACTAGGGGGAAATAGTTAGACTATATCTTTATTACATGACTTCTATACTGTTACATTGATGTTTGTTTAGAAGATATACTCGTATACATCCTACGTATTTCGCGGCGCATATAATGGTAGTATTCTACACGGTTATTATTTATTGAGCAGGTTTATAACCTCTAATTGATACGAATATATATTTTGCGTAATAAGTTAGAATAAAATAACACCTATCACTTTATAGGTAACAGATTGTAAGGCTTTGTATTATTTCTTAGAAAACGCTTTAGTTAGAAGATGGCTTCTGATAAATTATATAATATATGAACAAGTAGTTGGAATTAAAGACTCCTGAAAATTTCATATCCGAAGTTATATAGAAACTATAACGTGTTACTCTAAAAATAGCAGTGTGACTTAGCTCAATTCTAGAGAAAGTTAAAGAAGGCATTACCCAAGAGATAAATATAATTTTGTTTAATGACTATCCTATAACATACTATATGTTACCTATACAGGATGTCCAGACTATATTTTTCCAAATGACTCCTCTCGTTCAGATAAATAAAAAAATTGAATGTCAGGGGGAAGGGGGGGAAGGGTCACCCTAACGAGGTCGGAGGTGATTAATAAAATATGGAATTTTTTCATTAAACACCCTATATCTTGAAACTACAGAGTATACGGTCTATTTTAAGACGGCATTGTATGCAGAACCTTGGGGTATTTCCTATGAATGTTAAACTACCCCCGTACCCTCCCCCCTCCAGAGAGAGTTATGGCGCTTCAAATTCATAATTTCGGGTTTTGATTTTTTTTCCATCTATTTTTTCAAAAATACCCCTACTAACATACATTTTTGTTACAAAATTTAGTAAGCCCAGAGTCTCCTCTTCAATTAAGGTTGTATATGCGACGGTTAAGGAGTTATTAGCTCCTAACCTATTCAGGTCATACCGAAATGAGACGGTATTTTTTTTAAATGACGTGTTTTCAATAACTAAGGGGATAAATTATCTATGACTTGAATAGGTTAGAAGCTAATAACTCTTTAACCATCACAGATAGAACATAAGTGTGATAGGTTTAATTAAAGAGGAGACCCTAGGCTTTAGAAATTTTGTAATTAAAATGTCCAAAGAAATATTTTGTAAGCGTAGATGAAAATCTTCACATACATACAATATTCTGTATTGAGCTGCATTGATTTATGTTTCAAAGTGTATAATGTCTTTAACCCTTGTTGTCCACGTGAGTGCTATAATGTTTGGTATTTTATTCAAATTAAATTAAGTAAAGTGCATATGACGTATATATGATGTAATAATTTTAAAATATGCTATATAGTGTTGGAAACTTAAAACTTAACTACTTTGCAATGACTATGAAGCCAACTTTTTGTGTACCAAATTAATATTTTTGTAGTAGGTATGTACATTCTGTTATATTGCTTAATTTCTTTTTTAATACTAAAAATAATAAATTTTGGATTCTTCAATTCCATTTATTTTTACTTTTAAATTTTTTCGTTACCCCCAAAATCCAAAATATCCAAAATGCCCGCAAACATTTTTGTTGACATGAAGAAGACAGTAAAATTTAAAATTTAATTTTTATTTTACACTGCAAAACGTTCAGTTTTACCATCGTTAGGCGTTGATTTAACATTTTATTTGTAATTTCAACAATTAAATATTCAATTTTATCAGATATAATTTATTGAACCAATGCATTTTATTTTGTAGAATTAATAAAAGTATTTTTATTTTAACAATAATATGTTGTTTTGAAAATCGATAACTTTTGATGTAACAATATTTGAAATTGTGAATGATAAATCATTTTTGTTAATTCAACAATTATTATTTATTATGATTTTCACAACTTTATTTTTGGCTGAAAATTAAAGCACTTTTTTGAAGAACTTACAATGATTTTGGTTGAATCAACAACTTTTTTTCTCTCCGTGTCACGTATGTAAAAGAGGGGTATAAATTATTTGGAACACAGTCAGTCACGATCTCACTTTATTCAGTAGATTTGTCTCGACTTAAGCCTTCAAGTCTGTTGGAAAAGTCTTCGGTGCAACCATTGCGCTGCATTAGGTCTTATACGTGAATCTATTTGAGGTTCGAATTTCAAAAAAGTTTACGATTCTATTCGATTAACACTGACAACTTCCATACGACTCTAGTTTTTTTTTGTTTTTTTTTTAAGTCAACCAAAAATCTTTATCAAGATCTTGAGATAATTTTCCCACCAGTTTGAAGTTTCCAGAAAAAGCGAAAAGAAAAACCGACTACTCCATGCCCCGCTCACTTCTAATTGCTATAATTTCGGAATTAATTTGAATTTTGAAATGGTTAAGCGCGCTTAAAATATTCTTCAAAGTATAAACAGCACAATAAAAAATCAAGATTTTTTGAAAATCTCAAGGTGGTGTAACCCCTTAAGAAGAAGCTAATCAATAAGGAGTTTAAAAAAAGATGAGAAAGTTAGCTGGAATAACCATCTGTCCAGAGTAACGGAAAGAGCGGTAGGATCTCTCTACACGTGTGTCGTCGCTTTATTGGCAGAACATGGGGTCTGAAAGCAAGAATGAAGATGCTCTTACGAATGTGAGTATTGGCTCAAAGCTCTCCTTGGCAGCTTCGTGCAGCTCGTCCAGGAGGTGTGAGCCAAGGAATCTATACCGCTTTCCCGAGAGGGCCGCACAGTGACAAACGAAGTCAGTTACTGTCTCTGATTCCTCTTCGCATCCCCTACATACAGGGTCAGCAACAAGCCCTATCCTGTGTATGTGACCTCTGAGACGAGAGTGCCCAGTAAGGAGTTTTTTTTAACCTTATAATAGGGTTTTAAAGTTTCTATTGGATTAGGATTATTTGCAAGCGTACCTATGTAGGTATAATGTACGCACTCTGATAAATATCAGAAGAAATAATTTCCTCATTTACAATCTCAATTTTAGTAGCAAGACAATACAAATAAAACGAAGAGTGAAGTATGTTACCAGCTGACTTCTAGCACAAGACTATAAGTTCTCCTTCATTGCAAAATGCTATTATACTGATACTGACGTCTTCTGAGTTTTAACCAATTTCTCACCACTCGGACAGAAATTTGTTTTATATAACTGAATTCCATTAGGTCTGAACATTTGGGTTTATGAATGCTTCCATACTGTTTCATTCTCGAAACATACATCACGAATGATACCTTCATGTACTACCTGATAAAACCCACAGGTTAACAACAAATCAAGGAATAGAAGGTGTAAATCAGATCACATAAATATTTCGTTGGAATAATTTCTTAAAAATAAATTCGATACAGAAAATATCGGACGAACATAATTTTTTAGTATATGTATGTAAGTAAAATAAAATTAATATAAAAAAAATCCACATTGACCGCTTACCTTAAGAGCAGGTAAGCTGGAGTGTTCCATTTCCTTTCAGACTATGATGGAGAAACAGCTCTCCCTTTAGACTATGATGGAGAGCCAGCTTTCTTTTCAGACTATTAAACCATTCTTTTAGCATTCGCCCGTCTGAAATTCAGAAAAATTGTGGTTTAAAAACTGATATGTTAGTTAATATTGAGCTTAAGATAACTACTACAAGAAATAACACGACAAGTAATTTGTTTCAATGAAATTAATTAATAATGTTAAGTTATTGGAATGCAATCTGCGCACGCAACTATTCACAATGAATATTAGCCAATAGCAAAAGAAAAACAGAAAAATCAAGTCAAGCGGCACGCGTGGCAATATTTTATGCTGAATAGTCATAAAGGAAACAATTTTGTTGGTGTGACAAGAAATAAGATGGTAATTAACGGTAGCTCACTTTATAGTTGGGACCTTAATTTAATTAATTCTTTAGTGAATTTTTCTGAGCTTTCAGTGTTTAGTTATGGCGCTTGAGATATTACATAGGTAAAGGAGGAAAAACAGAAGATGGTAAACTGGTCCACATTCGCACAGTTCGGAATAAAAAGCGAAAGTAGTTTGAAGGGTAAAAGGAGCAGGATCACGATGCAGGGATCATTCTATAAACTTAATATTTTACATAGGTGCAATTATCTTTGATTAATCGTTATATGGGTTTGATGTGAAATTAATTTTTCCAATTTTTTCATGTAAAATTTTTTTACAGGAAAGTGCTTACATTAAATGCGATAATCTAGAAAAAAAAAATCATTACACCGAAACGTTCTCAAGTGAACGTAAATGCGAATTAATATGCATGACTTAGTTAGACTATATGTACCGTTAAAAGAAATTTTTAGCGAAAATGTAATGAGTGAAAAGTAGACAATAAAATATATTAAAAAAACTTTTAAAATAAATTGCACTATGATATGATAAAGAAATTACTCTGTTTTTTTTTCCACAGATCATTTTAGATGGGCCCACAACAGATTTTCTCTTAAGTACTATGCGGCAGCGGTAGAGATTGAATTCATGACTCCAAGACACTGCGTTATCCCTTAAGGGGAGGTTACCGTTCATGACGATGAAAATTTCGATGTTTTTTTTTACATAATTATCATCCTTAAAGTGTTTAGTAGAACACTTGGGTAAAAGGATATTTTCATATCTAAAGTATTTTAGAATTCACAGCTGAGAGCGGAACCGTCCGCTGGCTGGAAAACATGTACTAAATGCACTCTCGGGCAGTGGCCAAATGTACCGTTAAAAACGAAATTTTTGTATGGCGACCCTACGAAGGAGTTGCCCGATTTGTTCCATTTTCAAAATTAAATATACTTTTTTTTTAAATAGGTCCGTGTGAAAAATTTCATCAATCTAAGTGAACGCGCTCTCGAGTTAAACAAGCGGACAGGCGGACATGCAAAAATCAAAAATAACTTTTTTAATATTATGCGTGGGTGTCCAATCCAATCATTGCAAATGTCATTGGTCGAAATCGCATTTTGAGAACACGTTATACACTACATGAGCCCATTAAGTTATAGTCGCTAGATAGATAATATGTAGATTGCAGATAATGATACAGTAGAAAAAGTATACCCGCGTGCCACTCTTCCTTACAAAAAAATTGACACGAAGTTAAAAAATTTGAGTTCCGGGTCCGAATTTTCGTTATGAAAAATTTATAAAAAATAGAAGAATTTAATTTTCTGAAACGACTTTCACTGCAGTAAGTTGAGAACTAAGTTCCCTTACATTTAGAAAAAGAATTAAGAAAAAATATTGCCAAATTAAAAAGTTTATGACAGAAAATGTCGAAACAATTTTCCTGAAAGTCCAAACAGCCAAAAACACTATTTTCAATTTGAGCGACCTCTAAACATTAACGAATTTCACTGAAATTTTGTATAGAAGTTTAGAATTACATTAGCTAACAAATTCTAAATGAGCATTTAGACATTTTAACACTTTTGTTTTTTGGGCCACCCTAATGTGCAGCTATAAGATATGGGAGGTGGCCTTATCAATTGTAGGTCTTCGATTGGATCCGATAAGAAAAACGTCGACTGCTAAGTTCTAGAAACAAATGGAAAAGAACAATTTAATCAGAATTGTAACTAAGTACTAAGTCTATAAAAAGTACCGAGTCATTTTTGAAATACTCTTTTAGAATCTTTGTACGTTGGCAGTAATATAATGAAGTTTATAGAATTCAGTTAATAGATATTAATAAATAAATATCTTTTGAAAACCATAATACGTATAGTAACCCAGCGGCTACTATTTATAGTTTTTTATAGTTTTCGGCGCTACAGGTAGAGTAAAACTTTCACCTCTCATTGCTACACTCATAAAAACTATTAGAGGTCCGCCTAGGCACCTATTATCCTCCAATAATGCATAAAAATTAAAAAAAAAAATTCCAGTAAATCTTCCCTACATCAGGTGAGGCATCGTTGATTTTGTATTGGAGCGAGGCATTGCATGCTTACCCTTGGTTATGTCATCAAGTCGCGGAATCGTCGATTTTATAATGTTTACTTATGTATTGCCCAGCTCTGAATGGAAGCATGCTATTGATGAAAGTAAATTTATTGTCGCTATTTTCCTAGACATGACTAGGGCTTTTCAGACGGTGGATATAAAAATTCTGATGTGCAAATTAGATAAGTACAGGCGAATTGAATTGGTTTCGGTTATTTCTAACGAACAGATAGCAGAGGACTAAAGTAAACGAATTTATGTCAGGAGCAATAAACTGTAGCTTAAACGTACCCCAAGGTTCTATCATCTATCTTTCTTATTTACATTAATTATATTGATAATATTCTGGACCACTGTATGTTAAGACTCTTTGTAGATGTGTAGGAGCAATTTGACTAGAATCATCTTAGCAAAGGCTTAAAACGAATAAGTTAAAGCTTAATAGTGCAAAAACCAAAATGAGGCTATTAACTCTAATGAAAGCCTCAACATCTATTAATAGTGTCGCTATTGAATTGGATGAAAAAATTAGAAACTTATAGAAAATACACCAAATTTCAAAAATCATTTCAATAATATCTTGAAAACAGTATGCCTACTAAGTATTTCAGAAAAGTCATATACATAGTGTTTTCCCTAGGAGGTCAATAGAGCAGGAGGTGATAGTACTCATCTAGACAAACCAAAGATTGTACCGCATGGGGGAGGTATACATATCAACGGTTTAGGAGTTACATAGTGATTAAGAAAAAAAAAGCTAGTTTTTCACAAATCACCCTGTATCTTAAAGACTACGGTCAAAGTTCATTATATGCAGAACTTCATGACTCATCAGTCCCGTACCCCTCTCCCTAAAAATTATGGTTGTCTAAACTAAAAATTTCGAATTTTCTTACCTGTTTTTTTTTTACTTTGACATTTTTTTTTTTTTTTTTATAAATAGGTACCGTAACCGGGGTGACTTTGGCACCTAGTGCCGGTGATCGGTTGACGTGATGGCAAAGAGGCGCGGAGTACTGAATAGTACAATGTGTTGTACGATTCGGTAGCGGGTGTCCGTGTGTCACTATAAAATGTCCCGAAATTATATTAGGCCACTAAGAACGCCTAGATATCGAAACTATACGGATGATGACATCACAGGAACACTAGAAGATATTAAGAAGGGCATTCTACAAGTCAGTGAGAGTAAAAAGTGAGACTAGACTAAGTGGTGTACACAAGGAGAAAATTGGTGGTTCGCTTGCTTTAGACACTGAGGAAGAGACATTGATTGCGGATATTTTGCATCAGATGGCTATGTGGTAGAAAATGGATAATAACCACCTGTACTCATTATGTAAAATAAAATGGAGCTCTTATAGGGGTATAGACTGACTGCAGTACGTCACTTGCAATGGTACGCAACGGGAATACTGCCACGAAGACCGCAGGATCCGTTTAAAGAATGTGCAAATATGAGATGACGGTTATTATGTTTTTTTTTTCATAAGCTACCTTTGATTTTTTGTTAATTTAATTTTCTAATAAGTCTTTTCAAATTACTAAACTACTTTGATTTATACTATTTTCTCGTAGTTTCACCTGCTTTTATGTTTAATAATGATGGAAACATCTTAAGTTATACAACTGCCAAAGTCAATCCAAACCCGGGGTGACTTTGGCAGACCCTTTAAGGGCATTTTTCTCTAATATTTTAAGCGATATGATTTTTTTATTTACTAGCTTACATAAACAAGATGTCAAATGCTATGATGACACCACAATAAATTAAATTTTTCGAAAGTTTATGCAAAAAAAATTTATGAAGAAATCAAAATCTGCCAATGTCCCGTTTTTCGGTAGTTAACATAACTATTATACCCCATGTGCTATCTGCAGCCGTTAAAGAGTTATTAGATCACAACCTGAGAGACTTGAGAGATTACAAAATATAGCAATATGGATTAAAACAGCGAATTGTGTTTACCGTATTAATTAATATTTTTAAACTAAAGCTAACTTGTTTCCTGGACTGATTATAAGTATCTACTTAACACTTACTTTCAGCATCGCAATAATCATGAAGATTCTTGACAAATTTTAGAGTAGGATACACAACAAATTGATCATATGCTATGCGATCCGGATCCACACATAAAATTTTACAATTCTGAGATATTTTAGAAGAGCCGGTATTCATCTTGCAAGGAACGGCAGGACGATGGGTTTTCGAAAAAGCGCAGTTGAAGGATTCAAAACACAGATAACAGCTAACCAGCGAAATACAGAATCATTGATGGAAAGGTTAGACAATCGACTAACATTTATACCCCGCTTAAAAGCTTTGGGGCTATCTTAATTTATTTTAATAAAAATTTCTATTAAATCCAACATAAAAAAAAAGGAAAGGAAATCCAAAGTACCGTTTGATGCATAAACACGACTTTGGTAGGAGAGAACGAAAAGTGAAAGGAATATACAGAAAAATCCATTCAAAATATTGATGAAACTCTAAGCTGTTGGTTCATTCTCAGTACAGATCATCCAAAAGTGGTGATTACCTTTATCAGGTAGCCTGGTCCATTAAACTTATTAAGTGAGAAAACCTGGTCCATTGAAATAGGTACAGTCACGGAATATATCTTGGTGGTATCATTCCAACTTCAGATACCTAAGATCAACTGACATAACTACCACAGATCCTCTCTATGCCAGCTCTAAATAACGCAGAAATTCTAAGAGTATTACAAGACAAAAAATCACAATAAAAACTTTTGAATCTTAAGGAGTTCTGCGTTGTCAAATATCGGAATACTCCGAAATATTTATCGTATTCATTGGTGACGGATTCACGAAGATAGCATCTCCGAAAAATTTCTAAACGCCAAAGGCGACACGGTTTCGATATTTTATTTAATCTGGCATCCGATAGTTCACAAGGTAAAATGGTGGCAGAATTTTCGTCATGGTACTAGGTATAAAAAACTGCTTGGACGCGACCTCATCGATTTTTCTGAAATGATAGAAGTCTTGAAGATGATTTGCATTATGCACCTCTAATGCTGAGTCCTTGAAAGATCTGGGAACACATTAATTAAACCAACTAGGTACATATATACATATAGGTAACGCTTGATACGCGGAACCGTATCACACACGATAGTAGAGCGATTATTTCGATGAGACAAAGTTGTGCTTTTGTTCGTAAAATTCAAAGGAGTGTAATTATCGAGCTGTGACACATTTTTGTAAAACGAGTCGGCCCTAATGAAGAACAATTAAACCGTTGGACGTTTTCGAAAGGAGAGTTCTATGATTATGGAGTCTTAGATAGAGACGGTGCTGGGCAAAGTGTAAACTACATATGAGTCGCCAAGAAGCCAACAGATTTCATTTCTAAATATGTCATAAGGATTTTTCTAATCAGATCCTTTTCAAAGGAAGGAAATTGAACTAAAACTTTTGCTGCTTTTCAATCTATTCAATCTAAATTTTGAATTATAGTCTTTCTTTAGCAAATAATTCGACTGGAAAATTCCTTATGGAGTCAATCTTTTTGGCTTCTGAATCCTATATGAGATCTAACCTAATTTAACTCGAACAGACAGACAGACATGTTGCATGATTGAATATCGACAGAAATTCTACAATGTTGTGTTCAAGAGAAATCTCGAAGCATTCAA
Organism: Dioctria rufipes; assembly: GCA_963924295.1. Taxonomy (NCBI): domain Eukaryota; kingdom Metazoa; phylum Arthropoda; class Insecta; order Diptera; family Asilidae; genus Dioctria; species Dioctria rufipes. The sequence goes on along the minus strand of OZ002745.1, from coordinate 24,163,225 downwards.
GAAATGCAGAAAGCCTCGTATAATGTGCCTAGTTGGATGATATGGAACTGTAGGAGGGGATACTGATTTAAGAGTACAAACAAATATCAATGGAGAAGTTATGTAATAGAGACAAATTTTTCTATGTTTCACTACTCACAAAGGTTAAGTACTTAGCAGAGCATAACTATTTAACTAAAACGACTATTTCGGTGACGTGGTCAAATTAAGGAAGGTTGTGGCTGAAATAACGTTGGGAGTACGGAGGAGAGATAGAGAGGTGGGTGGTGGTTAAAGAACTTCTCAATTTAAGAAAATAATTTAAATTTAGCGTTAATTGCTTGTAATTATATTCCTTTTCAACTCTTGAAGAAATATCTACTCATTCACCATTTTAGGATGATTATGCAATAATCTCTAATGGACCTCGGAGGAATTCGATGTATTTAGAATAACCGCTAGCTTGAGGTAAATTTGGGAGCTTACAAGATCTGTAGGATTTGCAAGTAACGACATTTGGATTGAAACAATTTTCCTAATGATCTGAATCGATCTCATCAACAAAAAATTGAGTTTGAGAATAAATTGTAAAAAACAGCCTTAGCGACAGAAGGTTTTAAAGATTTGGCCAGAGTATTTCAAAAAAACTTCTATACATAATTGGAATGGCTGAAAGAGGATGGCGATGCAAATTCATCCCGACCACAGACGCTATGAGTTTTAAACCCTCAACTCCCCACAAAAACCATGAAAATATGTAATAATTAGAGAATGAAGGAAAAGGTAGATAGCAGTATGGGCAATAGGTTCTTGAAAGGGAATGAGAAAGTCGATCAGTTAAATTTCCGGATTCTAATTGAGCAGCTGTCAACTTGATTATCGACTAAGGATTTATTCCTTCACAACATAGGAAAATGTAATAAGTGCGTAGGTATGTAGGTACCACCAGCTTGAATGAAATAAGGTAAAACTTGGTAGGTACATCGACCTCGTAATGATGACCGTTATCAAAGCATGTAGGTGGGTACATGTGAATGTTTAAAATAACATCACTAATAGAGCGATTTGGTAAAGGTAAGCTCCTTAAAAGACACTAGCAATGTAGGGCATGAAAAAAAAGTATAAGACGACGGAGAATTTCAACAGCATTTAAAAGAAGCACAAAGAATATCGACAGAAAAACTATCAACAGTCGCAGCTTTTAAGTTGGAGATTTACTTGCACACCTTTAGCCTTCTTTCAATAGCAGAAGCCACACTCCAGGCAGTAGTAATTTTCTATTTTAAAATCTTTACAAATTTTTAGTTTTCATAAAATTTCTAATTGAAAATTTTATCTTGAAAGACAAAGGCGTTTTCGTCGCTTGCGATCGAGAAGAAAAAAGACGAACATCCAAAAATTTAAATATTATCTTATTTGATATAATTTTTTTTTCATTGTTATTTCTATGCCTACGAAAAATTTAAAACTTAAGTTAAATATAAATTAGACCACGAAATTGAAAAACTCTTCAAGCACTAAATTACAAAAAACTTGATTTCATAAAGCTCATAAATTTCTCATTTCGATACCCCCGGAGCCATCTGTTGGCAGGTGTATCACTAGTTTAGAAAAAAGAAACGATACAGTCCAAATGTGCTGCATATTGAATTTATAATATTGTCTGTCCCATTCATTCTTGTGAATTTTAAAGAAACAGCAAATACCAGGCGATCAGCAAATTTCAGATCACAAAAATTAAAATTTTATTCTACTGCGCATGACCGAAATATTCGTTGAGTTCGTTAAATGAAGTAGCGTCATGTTGCCTTCTCCTCTTCGAAAAATTAAAAAACTTTTAGAAGAGGAGATGACAATGTGACAATAACCTTCCTTTTCTGTCCCTCTCTTATAAACGAAGTACGGAAGTGTAAAAGAGGCTAAGTATAAAGCAATTACGTTAAGTTAGGTTGGGTAGTGTGTGTATTTTAATACTTCACCAATGAAAATGAAGCAAATATTTTCAACTTTTGGAAGAGAAGGCAAACGACGTGATAATTATTATTGTTTTCTTTGTTTCTTTCTTTGTTTCTATCTTTGTCAGCCTCTCAAGCCAAAATGATACTATTAAGCTTGAAAAAATAATGGGGGAGACATTTTGAGTTCTTGTACATAGATGTGTGTTTTTGTTTTCATATTCCGACTAATTTCTTAAAAACAGCACTGCACCCAAATTTCACATCATTCATTCATTTTCATTATTCAGTTTTCGCCATTGCTGATTTTTTGATTCCCGGAAAAGGCAAATTTAATTGAATTTCGTTGATTGGCAGGGATCATTATAAGTGTATTGCATCCACAGCAAATATGTCTCTTCAAATAACCAAACAACCATGGATAAGTCATATTGTGTGTTTGTACATAAATCCTGATACCTACAGAAATTATCGGAAGTAGACTTTGGCAGCATACTTTTCATGTATTACAGGTATCACTGCCTTTGGAGCAGATTAGTACGGTAATAACATTTCTACCTTAATTTCTTTAGGAGGAATAAGGAATAATGTTTATCATCAGTTTCGGTGGACTTACTACAGCTCATGTAAAGGCTACAACCTGCTACCTATCTACGACGTTGATTTTAATGGCTATTCAATTTGCTTAAAAGATTTTGATTATTTGCCTTGAAAGGCAAAGTTTTACACGGTTTCATTTTTCGCGCTGATTTTATCGTCAGACACGAAGGCTCACTTTAGATAGGAATTTTGTCATGAAAACATGAAAAAATCAATCTCTTTAGCGAGGATTTTTCAAAGCTGGTCAAGACGACTTTTCGCAATGAACTTCGAAGTGCACGCGTACTTTCCATGTGTTTTGCACATTTTCAGAACTAGCGAAGAATTCACGAACAAATTTAAATGCTTCTAAGAAGTTTTACAACGTTTATATTTTTCTAAAAATTCTCTAAGTAGATATAACCTAGGTAAGAAAGAATTTATGCGCCATAAATAAGCCTTGGGTTGGGTACTTTGAAAAAACCTCGCTTTGATGAGATGAGCATCAAAATCTAGATTGACAAAAAATCCGCAGATTATGAAAGCAATAATGCACGCATCTTTAAAAAATACCTGTAATCGTAAGTAATGAAATTATTCAAACTTTTATCATAATCATAAGGAAGGGTTTTTGCTGAAATTTCGTGTAGGAATAAATTTTTTAATTTTTTTGTTGGAGATCATTAATGTGGAAATAGTTTGGCCTTCGAGCTATTTAGGTACATACAGACAGAAAGAATCAAGTTATGCGCGATCTAGAAAGACGTGGAATTATCCTCACCGTATTATGCATAATGGCGGCTGGCTGCAATTTCAAGGTTGGAATTTTCCTAGAGATCGAATTGCTTAGTTTTCCTGGTGTTTTATTTCTCGCGCGCTAGTTTTTAATGGAGCATTCTTTAAGTCATTACTCTACCAGTATACATAGCTTGATAATTGCAAAATAGGTATATTGTGTATATCGAATCGACGTCTAATGTTCAAATGTTTTACTATTCGATAACTTACTGCTCGTCTTTAATTTCTCGTCGGATCAAGTTGGGCAAAAGCCATGTTTCGTACTATACAGGTTTTTACGTGGCTCATGTACCTACCTAGTTAAATATAATCTGTACTATGCCCCAGAAATGAAGAAAAATTTGGTGGGGAACAATAATTAATTTCAATAATAATAAAATAATTTTTATTTTTCTCTATTTATCCATTTCAGATCATTTCTTAACCATTCTGTATTCTCACGCAAACAAGCAGATGCCTCGAAGTTAAAAATTTTTGGACTCAGATTTATGAATTTGCATTCGAGTTTTTCCAGACACCTACTACATATCTACTATCCTATGTGCAAACTATGTAGTATGTACATATGTATGTATGTATGAGCAAATTTTTATTTCCATTTAGATTTTGGGTTGTTCAAAGTGATTCACTCAGCCCTAAATCAATGGTTTTTTTATGTTTTATTTGTTTCCGTGAAAATATTTATGTTGGGACTGCAACTTCCTTTACGCGGGTCCGGAGATAAATGTAAACAAATAACCTAGATAAAAATGTAAATTGGGCAACCTACCTACCTACCTAAATAATATTTCGCCTATACATACTGCTGTTACTGGCATTATTGCTAGATAGAGTTTTAGGATACCATCGGCGATACTGCATAGCCACTAGACTATAGCAATATCATAACCGCGTAATTATATACTTAAAAGTTAATGCTGACGTAGCTAGGAAACTACAAACTTGTTTTATCAATTTTATGTTTAAAATCCAAAAATATGATATTTCTCGTCCTCTCCATGATAATAATAAAAAAATAATTATTTATGAAAATTTGACTTTGACTTCAACTTACGCGGTAGTGACATTAGTAGTCTCGCGGTTATTCTTAGTATATCACCGACAAAATGTCAATAACTTGTGGACTACCTACAAAATTCCACCCATTTTTGGTGCCCGATTTACCTGTGACTGTTCCATTTAGATTCGTTTTAAATTCCATGTTAATTATCTTATCGGTAACCCATATATGAATTAGTATGACTTTCATACATAGGTAGGTAACATAGTCGACGGAAGAAATTACACATTGATGGACGCTCAATTAAGAGCAACTAAAATTTTACTTCAAACAGATAATGGACACTAAATTATAATATCCATCAAAAAAACTAAATCTTAACCAATTGAAGAAGTTCAGATGTTTCCGTTAAAATAATATGAAAAAAAATAGTGTAGGAAGTAGAAAAATTATTTTGGGAAAATCAATTAAATTTCCAAGAAAAACAAATGAACAAAACAAAATTCTTGCTTTGATTCTCTGCTGCGATATACCAAAAAGTAGCTGGGTCTTTTTCATTCAGACATCATAATATTTGCATAAGTTGGTGACTTAAAATTCCTACATTAGCTGGCCACTGTAATTTTTGTAAGCAAAACGGGCAAACGGTCCACTTATAGTGTATTAAATGTGACAACTCCAATTTCGTGGCTTTTATTGTATTTCAGGGGTTACGTTACGACGGCCTGGCCTGGCGGACTTGCTGCGGAGTGCTACTTTTTATTTTTTCATCGCTCCTGAGCTTGGTCTGACTATCTACAAAACTCTTCTCCTTGTTGTAGAGTTACTACGCTCCTCATTATATCCTAGATGATGAAATCATAGAGTATGCTAAGTTTGTCATTCCGTTTATAACGCATAGAAATAATTATGGTATAGAGCAAAATGGATTGGACACCCACCAGAGCTATCACTGGCAGCGCCGGCCATCTGGGGGGTTGCCGCGGATGCTATGCACAGACTGGGGCCCTCAACATGAGTACATTTTAGTAAATATTATCAGTGTAGATCTCAGGAATTTCGACAATCTGCAAACTAATTCTTGATGATGCGAGTGTTTAGTTTTTGTTATTTAATTCAGAGAACTCCTAGAGATCCCCCCCCCCCTGAACTGGACTTTTTAAAGCCTCAAATCCATATAGCCTGCGTTAAGAAATGAAAATAATACATATTCCCTGTGGTTTTCTGTGGGTGTTTTTAAGTGGTAATATTTAAGAATTTGCAAGTTCATATAGCCGCTCCCAAAATTTTAAGATATTTGGGCCAGATAGATTTACCTTTAATGGATACCTTTAAGTGCCAACTGTCCAGTTTTTTTCTCTTGCGGTCACGGGCAGATTAGTAAGTAGCTGTCCCAGCAGAGAAATTAACGGCCAGACTGAAGCTAAGTGAGAACTCCCGTCATGAGATTCCGCTTTACAAATTGTAAAAATTATTTTGGGATATTGCAATGTTTCTATTGCATATTTTCTGCATCTACAAAAATATGGAAAATTCTACAAAAGCTTTAAACATTACACTTGAATCATTATGCGACACTCGTTGGGAAGCCAAAATAGATTCGGTTAAAGCAGTGTATACACAGTTTGAGCAGACTTTTAATGCCCGAGAAGAATTTATGGATGTAAGTAACGATAATACAGCGGTATCCGAAGCTAAAAGTTTATTGGATTCACTACAAAAAAAGCCATTTTAATATGGTTTGCATTATTGTCCAAAATTAACAATAAACTATCTCAAGCAAAAAATCTATTATAAGACCCATGGTCACATACGCCTCAATCGTTTGGTGGCCAAAAACAAAACACAAGACGGCTCAAGCTGGTTTGGAAAAACTACAACGGCTTGCATGTCTAGGAGTAACCGGTGCCATGCGTACCTGCCGAACTGTGGCCTTACAGACTATGTTGGGACTACTGCCGAAACGCCATAACTTTGAAACACCATTTAAGGTAATCTTGGGGAACTTTAAACAGTGGCACACTGGGGAACTACCCTTTGAAAAGGGATCTTTAAAATGATACACGGATGGGTCCAAAATGAAACGTAAAGCAGGCGTGGGTACATATGGGCCAAGGTGCCATCTCTCAAAGGCACTGGGGTCCTCACCAATTATTTTTCAGGCAGAGAGTTCAGGCCATAGAACTCTGCGCTCGCGAAATAGTCCACAAGAATATGCGTGGAACCAAAATATACATAATATTAGGCAGCCAAGCAGCGCTTAAAGCGTTAAACTCGTTTACCTTTGAGTCTTGAAGCAACTGGCCGAAGCAAATAGAGTGACACTGATCTGGGTACCAGGACATGAAGGCATTAAGAAAAACGAGATTGCAGACCGCCTTGCAGAGAAAGGAGCCAAATCTCTGTTTATTGGCTCTGAGCTTGTCTTTGGAACCCAAAAAGTTACCTCTCAGCTCAGATCAGGCTATGGGAGGACAGAACTAAGAAGGAACATTGGGAAAATACCCCGGGGTTGGGACAAGTGAAAAAGTTCATAAAGTATTCGCAACAGAGGACAACAGCATTCCTCACACTCAGCAGAAAGGAACTAAGGCTCATAACGGGCCTACTTACTGGGCACTGCCCACTTAAATACCACCTTAAAAAGATGGGTAAGGTCGATGATGAGACCTGTCGCTTCTGTATGGAAGACGTTGAAACCGCTGAACATGTCTTGTATAACTGTGAAGCTCTGTACCGTATAAGGCTAAGACATCTAGGAAAGGCGGTTCCATTGCCAGAGGTATCGGAAAAATGGCCCCCAAAAACATTATAAGCTTCATCAAATACCTTAAGTTCGAATGGGCGCCCTAGGCCATTTAGGGGTAATGTCACAAAAGATCTTATAGGTCGCGGTGACAAGATGAGAGGCGGGAACACATTTTTAGATGAAATAAAGGTGCAGCACGTAATTTGAATATTCAAAACATTTTCTTGAAAAACGAATTCGAAACAGAAAAAGATTATTCCGAAATAGCAAAAGATGAAGTTGAAGGAAACCCGGTAGAGGAATTTAGAAGTTATTTTTTTAACATTGTAATTGATCCTGTTATTGTACAAATAGAGGACCAAATATTTTATATTATATTTTCAAATTAATCACTGATATAAAAACCTTAGAAAAATATCAATTAGTAAAAAGATGTAGATGAAAACTTGGTCCAGGAAATTGATTTGCTACGGGATTTGATTTTGAATGACACAAATGTAAATAACGCACATAACGACAAATTTCTAATTGTATTAATTGTGTTAAAAATTTTCTTTACGTTGCCAGTTACTATGCACAGCAAGTGCTGAGCGCTCTTTCAGAAAATTAAAATATTAAGCATATGTGTGCAGAACGCTTAAATGCACTTGTTATATTAAGCATCGAAAAAGCAATTGCAAGAAATTTTAATTTTCCAGAAGTAATTAATGTATTAGGCAAAACAAAATCACACATTAGTAACATATGTTCGTGTTTGTATGTTTTTTACTTACAAAAAATTTAGGGCCCCAAGTGTTTTCTTTAACCCAAGCCCCTTTATAGAGAGAGAGAGATCAGTGGGATCCAATTGAATCCGAATAGATATAATTTATTCTTCAATTTTCGATATTTGTATATCATGGAGCAGATCTGGGAGGAGAATGAGTATGAGCTATGGTAGGGTGTAAGTCAACTACCAACAAAAGAACGTTTCAGCTCGTAAAAGCAAATTAAATCCCAAGCAAATTTAACAGACATTATTGCTACATATATTGCCAGATCCAAAACTTTCTTGAGATATCTAAAGAATACAATTTCAAACTATAAGAAAAGCCGATTGTTTCACTTAATTTTTATTTATCTGCCCACTAAACGAACTAAATTATTCTCTAAAATCCATAGGCAAAATTAATTTCATAGTTGGGTTAGATAAAAATTTTATAAAGTCTGATTTGCCTCTCTAAATTTTTCTATACTTGTTTGATAAATTTCAGCTCAACACAAAAATTGGTTCAGTCGTTTACAAAATTTCCTTAATTTTTTAGAGAGGGTGAGTTTGATTGTGGAATAGGGTGAATTTGATCAACAATCAAAATCACCGCATTAATAAAAATTAGGAATATTTTGTAAACGACTGAATCAATTTTTGTATTGAGTTGAAATTGATCAACTAAGTATAGAAGCACTTAACGAGGCAAATTTGATCACTGAATTTCCAATGAAAAGCTGTTGTAATTCCTTTAAAGATAAAATCGATATTAATGTTAACGGAAAACAAAAGTTAGGTGCAGTATTTAACACTTTAGTTAAGCCAAATTGAGCCAAGACTTTGTGAGTAATCGATTTTTCATTAATTTTTTGATCAATTTCAACCCATTCTGCGGTACTTTGATCCTTTTTATTCTAAATGGATCGATTTTCAGACACTTAACTAATTTCCTACATAAATATCTTAACGAAATCTATCAAAGTTCGATCATTCCCAACCCGATCATTTCCAATTTCGTCCTTCTTTTGGTGAAAGTTAAGTAGTTATGAGATAAGAATACCACCACTCATTTTTTTGTCCTGCGGTGCATGCTGCCTAAATTAAAAGGCTTTGAAATCCTTAAATTTCGCTGATTTTTGACTTTGGTTCTATTATCACAGAGACATATGATATTTAGCTAATTTTAAAGAGGAAAGTACAAAAATTATTAAAAAAAATGCCTACAGATCTATGGATTCTCCAGAGTGGGACCAAATCGACACTCTGTGTCATCCTGAATAGCAGTTTTCAGTAGAGATTAAGGATAATAAATATATCCTTTATTCTTGAATGTCTGAAAATGCATCCTGCTTTTTCTTACTAGTTATTTTAATTGTAAATCAATGCTGATAATGTTGTTAGTTAAACTGTTAAATTTCCAAGTTGGAATTTCAATTGGTGTAGGGATGAGAATTTTTTTCGTCAATAAAGGTCTAGTTATTTTTGGAAAAAATTTCATACAAATTTATAATCTTATCTTCATCCACCAAGCATGTAACTATCTCTCTTAAAATATGACCCGTCAACAGTCCTTTAAAGCATAGAAATAATTAGTTATTATATTTCTATGTTATGCGGAAAGTGAAAAGTTTATTTTCCAGAGTAGAAATGTGCATCTTGGAATATGAGGGAACGTAGAACCAAAGAACATAGGAGATAAGAGTGGATTTCAGGTTGCACCTACATACAGCAGCTTACAAAAGAAATTTGTAATTTTTTCACTTATAGTGCGAAAAGACGTTTCAGGACTCCGTACTTTAAAATGGGCATAAACTTTTAGGATTGGCACAAACTGGATGGCTTTTTTTTTTTATATTACCAAGCCAAGCTCAAGGGATATCCTATGATGCAAAGCACAGCATGGCAGGAAGGAGATAGGGAAAGGTTTATGGGATATGAGGAGAGTGGCGAAGGTGCCGATGTATGTCGCCCTTAAACTTCCGCAGATTGTATGCCGAAGGAAAAACAGAAGATGGCAAGCAGTTCTACATTCGCACTGTTCGAGATATAAAAGCATAACGGAATTTTACTGTACGGCCGAAAGTAATTTGAAGGGTTAAAGGATGTGCGCGATTTTCAGCGCGAGTATTGCGTGCAGAAATCATTCTACAAGAGATCGGACTAGATATTTCATCGGAACATTGGCAGCGAAAGGCATCCAATATTGCGGCGGTGCTGGAGTGAGTCGATATTACAAATTTTTTTTAAATCGCCAATGAGCTTGAATGCTCTCTTTTGGACAATATCCAATGAAGCTATGGCTGTGCGACCAGCCCCAGCTCATACATGGGAATTGTATTACATTCTAGGTCTAATGTAAGACTTATAGAGGAGCGCTAGATTTGACGGGCTGAAATATTTCTTACACTTTTTCAGAAATCCAAGACATTTCGATGCTTCTTTGGCAACACAGAAGATGTGATCTGTCCAATTTAACTTACTGGAAATATTAAAGCCAAGAATGCTTAGTGACGGTAGTCAGAAGAAACTAATGCTCCATCAAAAGAAATGGGTGTGGTTAAGTTATGGTCTTGTTTTAACGAGATGAGACAGCTTTGGGTCTTAGATGCATTAAATTCTACGCGATTCGCTTTGCCCCAAGCGAGGATATTGTTAAGATCGTTATTCAATGATCTAATCATACAATCTCTTTAACACATGCAGCATTCCCTCTGGAGTCCGCAAGAGTGTCAAAAGAGTAAGCGAAATCAAGACTAAGGTCATCTGCGAAACTATGGATGGGATTGAAAGTAAGGGAAAGCAGATCATTAACGAAAATTAAAAAGAGAGTTGGAGAGATAACAGAGGTTTGATGCACATCGGCATTTATGGGCTGCGGTTCAGATGTAACGCCATCTAATACAACACGTATTTGGCGACTAGATAGGAAACTTTCTATCCATAATAGAAAAGGAGGAGGGAGACCAAGTGCTTAAGTTTGGCTAAAAGAGCTGGATGCCAGACTCTATCAAAGGCCTTTGAAATATCTAGGGGAACGATTTTAGACTACAGTTCCAACGTTCCGTAAGAAAGGTCAGCAAATCTCCAGATGAGCGTCCAGCTCGGAAGCCATATTGGCGATCGTTGATGAGATGATTAGTTTCTAGATACTTCATTAATTTTGAGTTAATGATAGATTCAAAAACCTTTGAAAGAATCGAAGTGATCGCAATTGGTCGATAATTTGAGGGATCGCTACCCTCTCCTTTCTTGGGAATAGGCTGAACGTGAGCTAGTTTCCAAGCAGTTTGAAATTCACCTGTCCAATAAGACAAGTAGAATAGTTTGCGCAGAGGTTTAGCCAAGGATGAGGCACAGCTTTTAATTAATAAGGGCGAAAAACCAACAGGACCTTCGGCTTTGGAGAGGTTGATCCCCTTAAGGACCCTGAACACATCCCTCATACGGACGTGTATTGGCTCTTGTACACATCCACACGAGAGATGCAAAACATGTGTTTGTGAGGTGGGTGGAAGACGAGAATTTGAAGCGAATCTAGCAACTAAAATATTAGCTTTATCCAGGGAGTCAACAATCACTTCACCATTATTAAGTAGTGAAGGTATGGAGGAACTGGTGAAGTTGTTCCTGACGGTTTTGACCAGGGACCAGAAACCTTTGCTACCTTTGCGGATTGCCAAGATTTTTTGTTTGATATTCTGGTCAAAAAGAAAATTTTCTCTCTGGATAATGGACTTACGGGTGTTCCGTGCAGTCTTGTAGACAGTTTCGGACATTAATGCAAATGATAGGCGCGAAATGCAGACTCGCTCGCTTTTTGCACTTATCGTTAAACCAAGAGCGATTTTGCTGTTGTTGAGATCTGCTGTAAGAATACGGAATGTATTCACGCATGCTAAGACTAAGTATGTTTCTAAGTTCTAATGTGCATTCATCAACATCCCTCGAAGGAAAGCAGACCGACCAATCAATTTCTCTAAAATACTGATTGAGACTTTCCAAAGAGGCACACAGGTGGTGAAGTACGGCGGCACAGGTTTGAGGTGGAACCGTGATTAAACAATGGTCTGAGAGAAAAACCGATTGAGATGGAAGAATTGTGGTAGAAGAATATCTGAGCCACGGTATGTTATGAACATTAAAATCGCCTGCCAGGACGATTTCGGGAGAGGGGGAGACAGAAAGCAAATGATCAATATTGTTGCAGATATTGTCAAATACGGATACCGTGTCGTCATCAGACATTTTCGGGCTGCGATAAAGGAAACGGAGGAATATGATGTGGTTGTGAAGTTTGAACCAAATCCAGATATAGTTAAACTCTGGATTGGCAGCAGGAAAATCTTGAAGAATGGTAAAAGCCACATCATTTCGAATATAAACTGCGATCCCTCCGTGCTGAGAAAAAAAAAGGCACGAAGCTCTAACCAGGGACGTGATACTGATTAATATCAGCATGAAAAACTACCTTGGTTTCAGTTAGCGCAAGAATTGCCGGATTTTTGCTCTTAATCCGCGAATGTTGCTGAAATTTAAAATGAAATTCTGCATGCTGAAAGCAAAAACAAAAAAACGCGACACACAACAACACAAATATGTGGGCGCCACCAGCAGCAGTCAACGACACAGCGAGCTAAAATAAAAAACAATAGTGTTATGCCTATTTGCTGTTTTCAATAAGTCAGACTGCGCAGTTCTTTTTAGACCATGCAAAGAATATCTCTGGCTGAACAAATGGTCAAACCTGGAATTAAGTAAATTTTTAAAAATTGTTAATGTTATGAATGCGGATGTCAGGCTCAACCCTTAAGAATACACTATTATGGAAAGTAATTTTAAGATTACATGTTATTAGCAATTTTCTTCGAATTCATCCTTTTTGACTTTGAAATAATAACTGAAATTGATTTTCTTAGTGCAATTATAATTAGCATATTTGCCATTGAATAGAATCTATATGGGATTACTAAGCCACACTGAATTTATGGCAAAGAAGTAGAGGCATTAAATTATCTCTAATTGAGCACTAAAATATTATGCAGTGAACGCTGTTGTGAGAATACTATTTAACCTATTGTCAGGAGTGGTGGTCCTAACTTTTAATAAACTTGAAATCTGCAACTTTGTACACGGACTTTACAAAAAAGAAAGTAAAATTAAGTTCAAAAATGAGACAAATCGGGCAACTCCTTCGCGGGGTTGACATACAAAAATTTCGGTTACCACTATATATTTGGACACTGCCTGAGAAGGTGTCAACGTAGATAGCTGAAATTTCATACATAGTGGTTTTATAGTAATAGCAAATAAAACTTCAAAAATGGACTAAATCGGGCAACCCCTTCTTGGTGTTGCCATATAAAAATTTTATGATTTAGTCTGTCATCTCTGCACAAGAAACTGGACGTTTGGAAATATTAAATATTAGATATAGGTAAGTACCTACTCCCTGAAATAAGGTAACCACAAGAATATCTTCTAAGTAAGATTGCTGGCCTAAGTTGAAAGATTGATTTTCCAATAGACACGAATTGTTTTAATGCAAGAAGAGAGCTTTAGCAGTCACACGGGAAGGTCTGCCGAATATTTTCACCGTTTATGTATGTTCCCTTTTGGATTAGCCAAACAATTCTCCGAACAAAATTATAGAATAGGTTTTTATAAAAAGAGAGAGGTAGAAAAGTGGGTCATTACCAGCAAAACCATGACGATAAAAAAAAAATGTGTATTCTAGGAAACTGTGCGCAATCATACATAAACAGCATTCCAAGAAAATACAGGCATTAAAATTTCTGGTAAAGGACCAATGACCAAATATCAAAGTTAAGATTTTTTTTCGTTTTTACTTAGATTTTTTTTTTTAATTCACGTCGTCGCTTTTACGAAATAATAAACTTTATTTTCATAGATAGTAACATGTTAGCGAGGGTTGAGGCCCACTAGAATTAAAATTAAAATTATTATGCATTATTATGGCATAAAGTAACACAAATAAAATTTTAATTTAATTTTAAGTGTGGCCTATAATCTTCTCTCACAGGAGTACTAAAACAGAAATTAAATTAAATTCAGTGGCTTGCTGAATACGGCCCTAAATATAAAATTTAAAAAAAAAATTTAGAGGCGTCTAGTAATTTGGTCAAAGACAGTATAAATTCTACTTAAAATACTTCTCAATTTCCTTTAGCGTTAATTGCTTGTAATTATAATCCATGTCAAATCTTAAAGAAATATACTGATTCACATTTTTATGGAATTTTTATGGAAATTGATAAATGGAATTCTAGCAATTTTGTTGGTAGTGCGGTTGCTATAAATGGTGAACTGAATTGTATCTTTGTATGGCTGTTATCGAGTGGATTGCCCACAATGGGAAAAGTTAGTGTGAAAATAAATTATGTTGCAGCCAAAAGGAGTCAGAGGAGCAGAATGATGATTATGCAATAATCTCTAATAGACCTCGGATGAATTCGATGCATTTAAATTTACAACTGTGAAAAAATAGAATAACCGTCAGCTTGAGGTAAATATGGGAGCTTAAAAAATCTGTAGGATTTGCAAGTAACACACTTGGATTAATATACTTTTCCTATTGAGATGAATCGATCTCATAAACAAACAATAATTGAGTTTGAGAATAAATTGTAAATAAAAACAAAAAAGCCTTACTGACAGAAAGTTTTAAAGATTTGGTCAGAGTATTTCAAATGAAGTGGCTAAAAGAGGATGGCGATGCAAATTTATCCCGACCACAGATGCTATGAGATTTTACGGAAGATTGGAGCTATCAACTCTCCAAGAAACAATGAAAGTGTGTAATAATTAAAGAGTGAAAGAAAAGGTAGATAGCAGTATTGGCAATATTTTCGTGAAATATAAGAAAGTCGATCAGTTAAATTTCCGAGAAAATTATGCTTTGCAATATAAATGAAATGAAATATTTCGGGCCTTCCGTAAAATTTGTATCGACGTAATCCTAATCCGGTTTCTGATTGAATTTACTCCTTCGCGCAACATAGGAAAGTGTAATAAGTAGGTAGGTAGGTACCAGTTTGAATGCAATAAGGTAATACTCAGTAGGTACATCGAGCTCAATGATGATCGTTATTAAAGTATGTAGGTGAATGTTTAAAACAACAACACTGATAGAGCTCCTTATAAGACACTAGGAATATAGGACAACATTTAAAGAAGAACTAAGAATATCGATAGAAAACTAACTGTCAACAGCAGCAGCTTTTAAGTTGGAGATTAATTTGCGCACCTTTAGCCGTCTTTCAATAGCATAAGCAGTATGTAAAAAGTATTCCAGTAGCAGCAACAGTAATTTTCCATTTGAAAATCTTTAAAAATTTTTGGTTTTTATGAAATTTTTAATTGAAAATTTTATCTTGAAAGACAAAGGCATTTTCATCACTTGCGATCATGAAGAAAAAAAAACGAACATGCAAAAATTTAAATATTTTCTTATTTGGTATAATTTTTTTTCATTGTTATTTCTATGCCTACGCAAAATTTAAAACTTAAGTTAAATATAAATTACACCACGAAATTAAAAAACTTTTCAAGCACTAAATTACAAAAAACTAGATTTCATCAAGATCAGAAATTTCTCATTTCGGTACCCCCGGAGCCATCTGTTGGCAGAGGTATCACTAGCTTAGTAAAAACAAACCATACAGACCAAATGTGCTGCATATTGAATTTATAATATTGTCTGTCCCATTCATTCTTGTGTATTTTAAAGAAACAGCAAATACCAGGCGATCAGCAAATTTCAGATCACAAAAATTAAAATTTTATTCTACTGCGTATGACTGAAATATTCGTTAAGTTCGATAAATGCAGTACTTAGTGTGGATGAGCAGGATTTTATGAACCAATGAAAAGAAGCAGTCATTCGGAAGAGGAGAAGGCAATGTGACAATTAGCTTTACTATCTCTCTCTCTTATGGGCAAAATATGGTTTGGAAAAGAGATAAGGAATATGAATGGAATTTTAAAGAGGATACGATAAACGAAGAAGTATAAATAAATGCAGCCAACTTTCGTTAAATCAAGTCGTGTGTGTGCATTTTATTCACTCGTCAGCAGATATTTTCAACTTTTGCAAGAGAGAAGGCTAACGTCGTGATAGTTATCAGCCTCAGCGCAGCAGCTAGCCGATTGCCATAGGTGGTAGGTAGATAATTATGAAATGTTATCTGCGTGAGCCGATGACACGATAAAAATTCTCAATATTTCACATTATCTCGATATTTGACAACGCAAAAGTTCTTAAAATTCAAAAATTATAATTGTGATTTTTTGTCTTGTAATACTCTTAGAATTTCTAAATTATTTAGAGCTGGCATAGCGAGGATCTATTGTAATTGGCTTAATTAATCTTAGTTATTTGAAGTTGGAATGATACCGCCAAGATTTATTCCGCGTTTCAGACAGTCAGCGATGAAAGTCTTATGTTTGGCGTGTGTATTATTGAAAATAATGGGCCCACTTTGATCTTGTTAAAATATGCACATCACGCTTGAAAAATGCCTGAGATGCTTGCAATAAGATCCCTTCTTGTAACTGTATTTCGCGTGGATCTTGTAAGATACATACTTATTTCAAAAAATGTAATTGTCGCACTCTTCAATAGCAAGAAAATTAGTAAAAAAAAAAAATACAAAAAAATTCTGAACACGATTTCAATATGCTTAACTTCAGCATGGTTCTAGAAAAAAGTTTTCTGGTAGGTACTAAATGAAAGAGGCCTATAAAATTTGTAATAATTCAAAAAATTATAAAGATGATCACTGAGAATAGTGACAATTCCCTTCCTTTCTTCGTCACCCCAAGTTTTTTATTTTTTGTAGGACACTACCAGTATAACCCTCAGAGAGTTATAGAATGCAACGTTCCCTAAAATGGTGATCAACCCTGGGGGCGATTATTAAACATCTGGAAAACTTTTATTTGTGATGTGAAGCAATCCCTAATGTGTCCTCGAAATTTTAATTAAGTATTGGATTTGCTTCTATTCGTGTTATTGTCTGCGTAGGCTTTTGGAGTTCCATTCACTATATCCATCTGTCCGGGCTCTGTACACCATTAGTCCATCCTCTTTTTCAACAACGTTGCTGAGTGCTAATAAATTCAATAGTGTCTCTAGAGCTCTGGTAGATGTAATGCGCATGGTACGATTTACACTTAGACATGCCATCCTCTGTAGCTTATTTAGCTTCTGGATGGTTGGCTTTTGTATGTACACTTGTTCCACTACACTACTGCAGCATAGGTGATCATGGGTCTGACTACTGATTTGTTTGGCTTGCGTCCCCATGTTGAGCCCAGTTTTCTACATTCCCACAGAGCATTAGTGTACCTTTCCGGACTGTCTTGTCGATATGTTTGTACCAGTTGAGCTTATCATCGAGAGTTATCCCAAGATAGTTAGAATCTTTGGACATTGGGACCTCCTTACCAAAGAGGGTAGGGCTAGTTATATTCTTCATTTTCCTTCTTCTGGTAAAGGGTATAATAATTGTATTGCTGGGGTTGACTGATAACTTTGGACAGCTCACCAGTCTTGAACAAAACTTAGGGCTTCTTGATGCTTTCTAGAAAGCAAGCGCTCACTTTAACCTTTGATAATGATAGCAAAGTCATCAGCATAACTTTGGGATTCAGTACTTTGGTTGCTTAGTGGAACCAAAAGATCGTTAACTACCATGGATCACAGCAGTGAGGACAAAACTCCTCCTTGGGGTTGGGGTTGCTCTGGTGAAGTTAACCTCCAGTGTCGCACTAAAGAGCTGCGTCTTGATTATCCTGCTGGAAGGCATTGCTTGAATCCATTTGTTATGTGTTGTTTTTATGAGCATAGACACTAGTTAAGCAATTAGCATTCATTTCTTCTTAGAAATTTACAGAAAATGTTTCGGCACAATTTTTATTCATTTTAGTTATTTTCAGATACAACCCTTTCATGTGTGCCGTTGTCGACCGCCAAACATGCATACAAATTCTAATGAAAAGGTATTCAGGAAATTTCCTTCCAGATTTTGAGAACTGCAACTCTACATGCAAACGTTACAATAGAGAGCATTCTCTGCAGAAAACTAAGAAGATTTGGGGTGTGAAACACTGTAGAGTTTCAGATATTCAATTATATTTTAGAAAATTGAGTTCTATAGACAGGCTATACCACGAGTGGGCAAATGGTCGATCGCGAACAGTTCGACAGTAGATCGCAGACATTTTAAATAATTTACTAAGTTAGTTTCAAGTCTTTTAATTTGAAATGTGTACTAAAAATTTAGCAGACGATAAAACATGAATTTAAAATTAAACACGTTTCTATTCTACAACTGACCACAAAATAGGATGTCTTTTGTATGAATGAGGGGAAAAGAGCTTGGCTATGCATTATTGCAGTGCAACTGAGACAAAGAGCTAAAAACAAAAATTGAGAGAATGTAGGATTACCCGACCGACAAAATCTTCTTGAATACCCTCAAAATCCATTCAAACTATTCATAATCCTACCTTAACCTTGCAAATTTGTCTTTGCATAAATTGGTTGCGATGTCTACTGACGGAGCACCTTCAATGATTGGTAGAAATAATGGATTTTCAGCCCTTTGCAAATGAAATGAACAGTTTCCTGATTTCATATAATTTCGTTGCAATTCTTAATAATGCCATATCTGCAAAAATATTGAATGTTAATGAAATTATGTATGGGGCAGTGAAAATTGTTATTTCGGTAAGAGCGAGAAATTTAAGTAGGTGTCTATTCCGTAGCCAACTTGATGACCATAGGTCGTATTTATAAAAATAAAGTATTTCCTTCAAAGGGAAAGGTAAAAGCAAAAGGTAGAGCTCACAAGCGAAAGGCTGAAGGAAAAGATTTTGCTTTATTTCCTATTTATAATCTTTTCGTTTTCTATGCAAGCAAATCCTAAATTAAATTAAATTAATTATTCTTACGAAATACTATTATTAGTCTAGACGCTAGGACAGCAATCTATGTAGTAATTTCATTTTTTGCTTAAAGAAGTAACTTTAGAAAGATACGAATGTTAGCAATAAAATAGCAAATAAGTTCAGCTCGATTGTGAGTTTTAAAACGAAAAAGATATAAACATTATAAGATGCTTTAATTGCCAAATGTATGGCCATAAAGCAAGTAACTGCACAAACAAGATCTGTTGTGCGAAATGTGCGGGAGAACACCATTCGCAGATATGTTCCTTCAACATCCTCAGGTGTATAAACTGCGTTACATGGAAGTTTCACAAGGATATAAATCATAGTGCACTAAGTTATAACTGCGGAAAATACATCGACCTAATTGGCAGATTGAGGGAAAGAATTAATTATAGCTCAGAGACGCTAAGAAACTAAAGGAAAGCGCCAAGAAACACAAATTAAAAAATATGGATCTAAAGATACTATACGCCAACACAAGAAGCTTAAGAAATAAGTTAGAGGAAATAGAATTAATGATAACAGAAGTAGGAAAAGTGGATATTGTAATACTAGAGGAAACCTGGATTAAACAAGATGAAATACACTTCTAAAACCTACAAGGATTTACCCCGATATTCAACTGCCGAAAATCTGATACGAGAGGGGGCGGAACAGCGATTTACATATATAAAAGATTCCATGAAATTTTCAACTGAGCAAACCACGGAACCGGTATATGAGCAACTAAATGTGATACCTATAATGATTGAGGACATAATTCCAAAATTAACGATAATCGCATACTACAAGCCACCTAGTGCTAATGGCGAACAGTTTCTAGAAGCATTAGAATCTATACTAACTAAATATAAAAATTGTATATACTTATATCGGATACTAATATAAACTTGCTTAATGATAACGAAGACACTAGGAAATACTTGGAACTACTATCAACTAATAATGCAACAGTGCTAAACAACATTGATACAAAGTATGCTACCAGAATTTCGGAACATAGCTGCTCAATAATTGATCACGTGGTAACCACTCTTAATGTGGAAAGATACGATTTTGGATTGGAGCTTAACGACTGGCCTCAACTGGACCACCGCATCATAATATTCACGCTTAGAAAGGCTTTAGAGAGGAGACCAAAAATGTCCAGCAAGAAAACAGTTAGAATAAATACTGAAAAATTAAAAGCAAAGGTAAGATCTGCTGTTGACGATTGCGATAATCTAAATTTTGATAAGCTTATCGAAATAATACAAAAAGCGAAACAAGAAGCAACTGATATCAAACTCGTTAGAACTCGAGAAAATAACTGGATCACATTAGAGATAATAAGCAAAATAAAACAAAGGAATAAATTATATAAGAAAATAAAAGGGGGCTCAAATAATTCACAACTGATACAAAACTATAAAAGGATTAAGAACGACATCACCTGGAATATAAGAAAAGCGAAAATGAGTTATGTGGAACAAAAAATGCAAAAAGCGGGAAACGACTCAAAAAAGATGTGGAAAGCAATCAGCGAGACATTAAGAAATAGTAATTCGGATGCCAGAAAAGGCAGTATAGAAGAATTAAAAATTGAGGATAACAGCTTTAAAGACAAAGCACAAATTGCCAACTATATGAACAAACACTTTGTGAATGTGGGCCCCTCACTAGTAAAAAAATTGGAGGACAAGTGCAGGTTTCCTTGTGAACCAACTAAAAATGTAACAAGGTCAAACTGTGTATTTATCAGACCTGTGAATGTTGCTGATGTTGAAGGGGTACTATCCCAGTTGAGAGAGGACACATCACCAGGATTAGACGGAATAAGAGTAAAAGACGTAAAGAATATCAAAGATATAATTACTGAACCTTTAACGAGAATAATAAATAATTGTATCGAAAAGGCGGAGTTTCCAGACTGTTTGAAATCTACATGCATAGTACCAGTCTTCAAAGAAGGAGATAGAAGAGACCCAAACAACTACCGACCCATAGCGCTCCTCAATGTGTTCAGTAAAATATATGAGAGACTACTTCATAATCAGCTTACAGCATTTATTCAAAGTAATGGTGGATTTGATAAAAAGCAATATGGATTTCAAAAGCAAAGCAACACGACGGCTATTATGTCTGATGTAATGGAGTTCATTAATAAAGAACTCGATGAGGGTAATTATGTTATTGGAGTATTTGTCGACTTGAAGAAGGCATTTGATACTGTGGATCATACCGTATTAATAGAAATATTAGCCGAATTGGGAATTAGAGGAAAAGCAAACCAGTTACTAAGTAATTATCTGCAAGCAAGGCAGTGTTATACGAAAGTGGGAAACAGCTTTAGCGAGAATGAAGCGATGAGTAGTGGAGTCCCGCAAGGATCAATTCTAGGTCCGCTCCTTTACTCTCTGTACATCCAAAATTTAATGGAGGCTGGACTGGCCGCGGAATACTACATATATGCTGATGATACCCTGCTCCTGTATAGTGGGAAGGATGGCGATGACTTAGAGAGGTTAATAAATGAGGACTTAATACGGTACACAAGATGGCTATATGGAAATAAACTTACAAATAAATACATCGAAAACAAGCTTCATGGTTTTCAAACAGACAGGCAAGCAAAAGCTGGACATTGAAATGCAAGTGGAACGAGAACCCATTAAAGGAGTCGACTCAATAAAATATCTGGGAATGATAATGGACGATAAACTGACTTGGAAATAACACACAACATATGTGAGGAAAAAAGTTGCACCACTTATAGGAATCATGAGGAGAAGAGACTTTTTTAATCGTCAGACGAAAATCTTAATCTACAATGCATTTATACTACCAATAATTACTTACAATATAATTAACTGGTCACAATGTAGCAATCATTTATTAAACTGCATGCATAGGGTATTAAACAAAGCAATAAAGTCCATATTTAATTTACATAGACTCACACCAACGCATGAGCTGTATGAATTGACAAATTTGCTGAGCTTAAAACAACTAATTTATGTGGAAAAAGCTAAAATGATATATAAGATAAGAAAAAAGAAGATAAAGTCGAACATAAACCTAATAGAGCATGGAGAAATACATAACCATGGCACACGATCACGCCAACATATACGCTTACCTTATGCTAGAACAGACACAAAATTAAAGAGTTTGAAACATACAGCTGTACCCATATACAATGAATTACCAGAGGAAATAAAAAATACAGAGCAAGTGCACAAGTTCAAGAAATTAATAAAGAAATTTGCACATGAGAATGTTGCAATAGTATGATGTGTAAACTGATTACTATGTAACAATGATAACTAGTGACTAAAAAGAAAAGAATTGTTGAATAGGAGAAGTGCTCTTCACTAATACCAGCCCTTGGCTGTCTGTGAAGATGCCCAAATATATAAGAAAAACAAAAAAAAACAATTAGTCAGACTAGAGAGATGGAGAGAGTGGTGGAAAGGAGGATAGCTCTGTATTTGTAAAAAAAAAAACAAAAAAAAAAAAAAAAAGTTCAATAAAGTTAAGTCGGGAAAATTTGTGCGTTTTAATTTTTTTTTATTAAATATCTTAATTAGAAACTTAACTCGCGCGCCAGGATGAAGTTATGGTGCAACCCAACTGTGTTCAGTTTATATGCATATAGAAGAAAGGACTTCCTTAAATGTATCCGCGATTACCGATTGTTAAGTTGTAAAAAATTATTCTTAAGCCACACCTTTCTTCATATGCATATAAACTGGGAACAGTTGCGATGCACCAGAACTTAATCCCTTTATTGGAAAAGGCGATATGGACTTTGTCAGGCATAAAAATTTATCGACACCTCTGGCGGAAAAACAAACGAACTCCTACTATGAAGACAGAGCTCAAAATGATTACAGAGCTTTTCTCAGGCTATTGCCCATTGAGGTATCACCTATACAAGATGGTATTGGCTGAGACTTCATCTTGCAAAGCATTGGCCAGGCGGAGATTACTCCACTTCGGACATACTTTCCATGGACAAAACTACGTGTAGAACCTAAGTCCCTTCATTAACAGTCTAAACATAGAAAGGGAGTAAATTTAACAGGGACTCACAATATATGTTTTAGGTCGCAGCACATATGTGAATTTTAAGTCACTGAAATACATCGCGTATGAAATAAGACTTCTTATAGCTATGTGGTAGATATGCAAAAATTTATGGTTGGTTGCTTAACTATTTATCTAGAGATCGTTTATGAATTTGAATTTGTACAGGGACTATGTAAATCAGCTTCAACGATTAAAGAAATTTGTAATCCTTATCATAGGTTCTTTCTTCAAAATGACCACCCTTCCCCCCACAACTTGATTTTTACAGTTTTATACTTGCATTTGTTTGTGCAAAATTTTCATAGTGTAAATGTTTCTATTATTCCACACCGGGAAATGCTCGATATTAATGAAAATCATCTTCGAAATTCATGCCAACATAATGTAATTCATCAGGAGGCATACTGCGGAGAGTTTTCATCCAAATTATGTTCTACCCACAGTAAAGACCTACCCCCTATAAAAATGATGATTTGACGTTAATTAAATTGAGATCGCCAATTCATGGTAGACAATTTTTGAATACGTCAAAATTTAAGACTCAATTAAGGCTAATTTAATTCCCTTTCCCCGAATTTAATGCTCTAGTATTTAAAAAAAAAAATCCATGGAGAACCCAACTTTATTAAAAGTTAGGACCACCACTCCTAAAAATAAGTTAAATAGTATTCTCACTACAGTGTTCACTGCATAAATTTTAGGGCTCAATTGGGACTAATTTTCAATCCATAATAGAAGAGGAGGGGAGAGACCAAGTGCTTTAAGTTTGGCTAAAAGGGCTATGGTAATATCTAGAGCAACGATTTTGGATTCACCTAAATTGTAAACGGTTCCAATATTCCGTAAGAAAAGTCAGAAAATCTCCAGATGAGAGTCCAGTCCGGAAGCCGTATTGACGATCGTTGATGAGTTCATTACTTTCTAGATACTTCAATAATTTGGAGTTAATCATAAATTCAAAAACCTTTGAAAGAATCGAAGGGATTGCAATTGGTCGATAATTGGAAGGATCGCTACCCTCTCCTTTTTTATTAATAGGCTGAACATAGGCTAGTTTCCAAGCAGTTGGAAAGATTCCTGTCGAATAAGACAAGTACGTATGCCTTGGAACAACTTTCTAAAGTTAAGTTGCTGTGGATGGTTAGGCACGTTTTTTTTAAGATGTTACCAAATCTCAGAGGATACCCTATGATGCCGTACTATAGCCTTGGTTGGAAAGGAGGAAGGGGTAGAGAATTTAGCATTATTGGGTTGAGCTAAGGAGTTGACGGTGTGCATTACGCTTGAATGTGTTTTACAGCTCATAGCTGAAGGGGGAAACAGAGGATGGCAAACTGTTCCATATTCTACTAACTATATACCAATCGAAGAAGAGAATCTTATCACAGTTGGTTATCTAAGTACACAACAAGGATTTTAGGGTGGCACTGTTAGAAGATTTGAAAATTTGTTCCCGAGTTTTAGTGAAATTTTGAGAGGAAATATGATGAGACAAAAAAAAATTAACTTTCAGCTATTTTGGAGACAAGATTTTCAAATGCGTTGGGGCACGGTAAAATCAGGACTAAATAGATTTTTATCAATTTTCAATTAATCATTTCCATCAAATCTGGAATAAATTGAAAAATGCTCTAATTGGACGTATACACTATTTTTCAGTCTAAAAACTAATTACTTATACCTAGTGCCTGTATTACATTGTCACCATTGAAGGACTAAAACTTGAAACCCTACACATCTCTTAAAAGAACCAAGCTTTATTTTTCTATACATTATGGCTTTTGCGGAGAAAGTCGATGTGTATGAATTCATCATGTGCTAGAAGAGAGTCTCTGCTGATTAAATTTCGCAGAATAGATGCTTACAACACTACAAGAATAATTGTAATTTAAAAATAAGCTTTTGGATATTGGCAAGATCGTTATTCAATGATCTAATCATGCAACCTTGTTTAACACATGCGGCATTCCCCTTGGAGTCCGCAAGAGTGTCAAAAGAGTAAGCGAAATTGAGAGTACTGTCATCTGCGAAACTATGGATGGGATTGAAAGTAAGGGAAAGCAGATCATTAATGAAAATTAAAAAGACAGTTGGAGAGATAACAGAGCTTTGAGGCATACCGGCAATTATGGGATGGGGTTCAGATATAACACCATCTAATACAACACGTATTTGGCGACTAGATAGGAAACTTTCAATCCATAATATAAGAGGAGGGGAGAGACCAAATGCTTTGAGTTTAGCTAAAAGGCCTGGATGCCAGATTATATCAAAGGCATCTGAAATATTGAAAGCAACGATATTGGACTCACCAAAGTTGTGAAGACTACGGTTGCAACGTTCCGTACGAAAAGTCAGCAAGTCTCCAGATGAGCGTCCATCTCGGAAGCCATATTGGCGATCGTTGATGAGTTGATTAGTTTCTAGATACTTCATTAATTTTTAGTTAATGATAGATTCAAAAACCTTTGAAAGAATCGAAGTGATTGCAATTGGTCGATAATTTGAGGGATCGCTACCCTCTCCTTTTTTGGGAATAGGCTGAACGTGAGCTAGTTTCCAAGCAGTTTGAAATTCACCTGTCCAATAAGACAAGTAGAATAGTTTGCGCAGAGGTTTAGCCAAGGATGAGGCATAGCTTTTAAATAACAGGTGAGAAAAGCCATCAGGGCCTGTGGCTTTGGAGATGTTAATCCCTTTAAGGACCTTAAACCCATCTCTCGTACGGATGTGTATTGGCTCTTGTACACATCCTACCCGGGAGATGCAAAACAGATGTTTGTGAAGTGGGTGGAAGACGAGAATTTGAAGGGAATCTGGCAGCTAAAATATTAGCTTTATTCAGGGAGTCAACATCCACTTCACGATTATTAAGTAGTGAAGGTATAGACGAACTGGTAAAGTTGTTCCTGATGGTTTTGGCCATAGACCAGAAACTTTTGCTACCTTTGCGGCTTGCCAAGATTCTTTGTCTAATATTTTGGTCAAAAAGAAATTTTTCTCTCTAGATAATGGACTTACAGGTGTTTCGTGCAGTCTTGTAGACTTGTTTCAGTTCCGGACATGGATGCAATTGATAGGCGCGATAAAGAAATTCTTTCGCTTTTACAGCTTGGTTGAATTTATCTTTAAACCAAGAGCGATTTTGCTGTTGTTGAGATCTGATAGGTCTGATATAGGACTTGTAGAGGAGCGCTAGATTCGATGGGCTGAAATACATATTTCTTACACCTTTTGAGTAACCAAGACATTTCGATGCTTCTTTGACAACAGAGATAAGATGTGGTCTGACCAGCTTATATCACTGGAAATAGTAATGCCAAGAATGTATAAAGACGACGTACCGTAAATCAGTGCTCCATCAAAAGAAACGAGAGTGGACAAACCGAGAGAACAGACCAAGTGCTTTCAGTTTGACTAAAAGGGCTGGATGTCTTGAAATATCCGAAGCAACGATTTTGGACTCACCAAAATTGTAAACGGTTCCAACGTTCTGTAAGTCTCCAGATGAGAGTCCAGTCCAGAAGCCTTATTGACGATCGTTGATGAGTTGATTGCTTTCTAGATACTTCATTAATTTGGAGTTAATCTTAAATTCCAAAACCTTTGAAAGAATCGAAGTGATTGCAATTGGTCGATAATTGGAAGGATTGCTATTTTTGAACGTGAGCTAGTTTCCAAGCAGTTGGAAAGATTCTTGTCGAATAAGACAAGTCCGTATGCCTTGGAACAGGTTTTGACTGAAATAACATTGAGAATTCGGAGGAGAGGTATAGTGTGGGGGGGGGGGGGGGGGTTGAACTACCCATAGTATATTTACCTAGTTACTTGGTCATATTATTATCATTATTATCATCATTATCATTATCTAAATCGAAAGTCGTAATAGCGCACTTAGGGTTTAGATAGAAGATCCTGTTCAGAATATGAGCGAAAGTTAGTCAACGGGAATAAAAATACCGACTTTAATTGAGTGAGGGGAGTACATCAAGATCAACAAAATTGATGATGATATATTCCAAATTCGCGTTGAATGCATTCAAAATGCACTTTAAAAATTCAGAAATTGATTTTCTTGCGGATGCTGTAAATGGTGAACTGAATTGCATCTTTATAAGACTGGTATCGAGTGGACTGCCAGCAATGGGAAAAAGTTAGTGTGAAAATAAATTTTGTTGTAACCAAAAGGAGTTAGATTATCCAATAATCTCTAATAGACCTCGGATGAATTCGATGAATTTTAATTTTACAACTGTGAAAAAATAGAATAACCGTCAGCCTGAGCTAAATACGAGACCTTACAAGATCTGTAGAATTTGCTAGTAACGACATTTGGATTGTTATGCTTTTCCTAATGAGCTGAATAAATCTCATCAACAAAAACAAATTGAGTTTGAGAATAAATTGTACAAAAAAAAATGTCTTAGCGACAGAAGGTTTTAAAGATTTGACCAGAGTACTTCAAAAAAACTTCTAAAAAAAAATGGGAGTAGCAGAAAGAGAATGGCGATTCAAATTTATCCCGACCACAGACGCTTTGAGATTTTACGGAAGATTGGAACCCTCAACTCTCCAAAAATAATGATAATATGTAATAATTAGAGTATGTAGGGAAAGGGGTATAAGAAAGTCGATCAGTTAAATTTCCGAAATTCCTGAAGCATTAGACTTTCCAATAAAATAAATGATCTACTTCGGGCCTTCAATAAAGTTTGTATCGGCGTAATCCTAATCCGGATTCTGATTGAGATGTGGTCAACTTGATCATCGACTAAGGATTTATCCCTTCACATCATCATAGGAAAGTGATTAAGTACGTAGGTAGGGAGGTAGTTACCAGATTGAATGGAATAAGGTAAAACTTGGTAGGTACATCGAGCTCGTAATGATGATCGTTATTAAAGTATGTAGGTGGGTACATGTGAATGTTTAAAACAACAACACTAATAGAACGATTTGGTAAAGGGAGGCTCCTTAAAAAACACTAGCAATATAGGCCATGAAAAAAGTTGGATAAGACGGCGGTTATGATTTCAACAGCATTTAAAGAAGAACAAAGAATATCGTTAGAAAACTAACTATCAACAGCCGCAGCTTTTAAGTTGGAGAGTAACTTGCACATCTTTAGCCGTCTTTCAATAGCATAAGCAGTATGTAAAAAGTATTCCAGTACCAGCAGCAGTAATTTTCCATTTGAAAATCTTTAAAAATTTTTGGTTTTCATAAAATTGAAAATTTTATTTTGAAAGACAAAGGCGTTTTGATCGCTTGCGATCGTGAAGAAAAAAGACGAACATCCAAAAATTTAAATATTTTCTTATTTTACATAATTTTTTTTTATTTCTATGCCTACGCAAAGTTTAAAAATTAAGTTAAATATAAAGTACACCAAGAAATTGAAAAATTTCCAAGCTACAAAATTACAAAAAACTTGATTTTATCAAGCTGAGAAATTTCTCATTTCGATACCCCCGGAGCCATCTGTTGGCAGAGGTATCACTAGCTTAGAAAAAAGAAATCATACAGTCCAAATGTGCTTGCTGCATATTGAATTTATAATATTGTCTGTCCCATTCATTCTTGTGTATTTTAAAGAAACAGCAAATACCAGGCGATCAGCAAATTTCAGATAACAAAAATTAAAATTTTATTCTACTGCGCATGACTGAAATATTCGTTCAGTTCGTTAAATGAAGTAGTGTGGGTGAGCAGGATTTTATGAACCAATGAAAAGAAGCAGTCATTTGGAAGAGGAGAAGGCAATGTGACAGTTAGCTTTATAATCTGTCTCTCTCTTATGGGCAAAATATGGTATAGTAAAAGAGATAAAGGAATAAGAATGGAATTTTAAAGAGGATACGATAAACGAAGAAGTATAAATAAATGCAGTCAACTTTAGTTAAATCAAGTAGTGTGTGTGCATTTTATTCATTCGATTGCCGATTGCCATAGGTAGGTAGGTATATTATGAAATGTTATCTTCGTGAACCGATGAGATGACACGAAAAAATTCTCAATATTTCGCAGTATTCCGATGTTTAACAGCGCAGAGCTCCTTAAAATTCAAAAATTATAATTGTGATTTTTGTTTTTTAATACCCTTATAATTTCTGGATTACTTAGAGCAGCCATAGCGAGGATCTATCGTAGTTGGCTTAATTGATCTTAGTTATCTGAAGTTGGAATGACACCGCCAAGATTTCTTCCGCGTACCTGTACGGTTTCAGACAGTCAGCTAGGAAAGGGTTTTGTACGCAACATTTTGCAAGAATATACTTTTTTCCGCTTATTGTTACTTCAACAGACTCCTTTGGAATTATTTCCTCATTCCATACAAGTAGTACCAGATTTTTTTTTACACAGATTTCAATAACCAGTCCTTCCCACATAATTAGTTCAATTGAAATGGACCCAGTTTGATCTTGTTAAAATTTCACACCACACCACACGCTCCCTAAAATGGTGACTAACCTGGGGCCGATTATTAAGCATCTGGCAAACTTTTATTTGTGATGAGAAGCAATCCCTAATGCGTCCTCGAAATTTTAAGTCAGTCGCAACCATCTAGACTCGACTTCCCAAAATCTGCATCTACTCCAAAAGGTGCAATATAAAATAAGAAGAAGACATTCAGAGTTGAAGATACGTAAATTCTCATAAACAAATTATGATCAAAGGTCTCTCAACAACATAAAAAGGGATGTACCAGGAATAATATCAATTTGGAGAAACATCTATGTTTTAGTTTGGACTCAGAAGTGAAGATTAAGATTAAGGAGTTAAACGGAGCTTTCTTTATAGTTCACCCAACACACACTTTCTAGGAGGAGTAGTATATTTTTGGATGAAGTTTCTTCGAAGTCGGCAGGCTTTAAGAAGTATGAGCCAAAGGCGTGGAGTCTGCATTGTGCAATGGCCTCGCATTCTCATAAGACATCCTCCGATGTTTCACCCTCTTCGAGATATAACCTACATACATCACTGCCTAACTGATGCGTGCAACTCCTGCAATGATTCTGAGTTAATTCCTAGATAACCTTGAAAGAACCAGGAACTTCTTTAGTGAAGGTATTTAAGGAATCTTTTGACTTATCTGGAGCCCATCATTGAAGTCCATCATCTATGGTCCATTTGGTTTTAGATCCAGTTTAGAATGGTAACCGTAAAATAGTTCCGATCTTATGAAGGGCATGAATGCTCATGTTTTTGGTCAATACGTCTACGTTATCATTCCCATTAATTCCTGAGTGTACTGGCCTGGCACTCATTGAACTGTCAGGCTCTTTGTGCCAGGCTTGTTGTGATCAAATGGCTTTCAAAGCCGCTTGGCTATCTACATTTTCCTGTTAGTGTAGGATCGGTAGGTTTTCATATGCACATCTAGCGATGGCATAAACTTCTGCCTGGAATATCGAGGCGTATTTTCCTGGGCCTTCATAGATATAAGCTCTTGGCTTTACACGGTGTATTCCTGCTGCTACTCCTTCTGGGGTTTAGAACCGTCGGTGGACCAGATTAGGGCTTCATTTTCTAAATTTGTACGAGTATATCTATTTCCTCCCGATTTGGTATTTTTATTTTGAGAGGCAGACAGAGGTTGTGTTTCACAACCATCCTGATATCATGTCCAGTATTGGATTTGCTTCTATTCAGTCTGTTGTCTGCGTAGGCTTTTGTAGTCCCATTCACTATACCCATCTGCCCGGGCTCTGTACACAGTTCAGTCTTTTTTCAACAAGGTTGCTGAGTACTGGTAGGATCAATAGTGATCAATAGTGTCTCTTGGTTGTTGTTCGCATGGCACCATTTAAAGTTAGACATGCCATCCTCTGTAGCTTATTTAGCTTCTGGATGGTTAGCTTTTGTATGTACACTTGTTCCACTACACTACTGCGGCATAGGTGATCATGGCTCTGACTACTGACCTGTATAGCCAAATCATTATGTTTGGCTTGAGTTCCCATGTTGAGTCAGCCAGTTTTCAACATTCCCACAGAGCATTAGTGTACCTTTCCGGACTGTCTTGTCGATATGTTTGCACCAGTTGAGCTTATCATCGAGAGTTATCCCAAGATAGCTATGGCAGAAACACATCCAAGCCTCGAGGCTTCCTCGAGGTGTTGTCAAAATTTCCAACACGAGTTTTTAAATGATGCAACACAAAACCAAGCCAGCAGCTAGCCTCAAGGCCTAGCCGCAAAGCTCGCTTTGCTCAATGTTCGAAATTTTTCTCTCTCAGGCCTACTGCTGTCAACAGATGTACTAACAAAATTAAAATGACAGCACAGTATATTCTACGGAGCCCGGTGGTATCATTTTGTTTTCATTTCTCTGAGGCAAGCCTTGAGGCAAGCTGCGAGGAAGCCTGAGAGAGGCCAGGCCTGAGGCTTACTTGAATGTGTTCCTGCCTTTAGAATCTTTGGACATTGGGACCTCCTTACCAAAGAGGGTAGTGCTAGTTATGTTCCTCATTCTCCTTCTTCTGGTAAAGGGTATAAAAATTGTTTTGCTGGGGTTGACTGATAACTTTGTACAGCACACCGGCCTTGAACAAAACTTAGGGCCTCTTGATGCTTTCTAAAATGCAAGCGCTCATATTTACCTTTGATAATGTGTCAACATGTAAAAAGAGGAAGGTAAGAATTCCTTAAAATAGAAATTGATCATGTAAAGTAAAATGTAGCTACTGCGCACGCTGAACGGGTGGATCGACAATGAATCCGCAAAGTGACTGCACGAGTGTATGTGTGATTATGAGTGGTTAGGATTAAGCACTCATTGAGTAAATTATTGACTTTACTCACACCACAAAAATTTAATTGATCTTTGCAGGAAAGTGCTGAGTGAATCGCCCAGGAGGACTACCTTAACCGTGATTCAGTGTTCATGATCTTTTCCTTTTAACCTTCAATATCTTTTTTTGAATTGAAATGAAAATGTTTATTAAAATTTATAGAAGGGTGTTTTTAATAAATGATAACAAGGTCATCAGCATAACCTTGGGATTCAATACCTTGGTTAGTTAGTTGAACCAAAAGATCGTTAACTATCATGGACCACAGCAGTCGAGGCTACCCAAGATTGTTCGTTTACTAATTTCAATTGGCGCAGAAAAATTTAAGAAAACAAAATCACGTTTATCTCGTAAACGATGAGAAAAAGGGGAAATACGTGTTCGGTATTAAATGAAAGGTCAAGCTCCGCGGAATTCAAATCTTAAATAAAAAGTTTAGATTAATGTTGGGCGTTTTGGCGAAACCGTTAATATTTGTGACAAAACAACTTCTTTGAACTTCGATTGCTTCATGAATTCTTTCTGTAGAGATTTATACAGTTGTGAAGACTCTTTTCAAATGGATGTGTGCCAACACTTTTAAAATTTCAACGGAGAGGTTTTATTTTTTTATTATGATGCCCATTAAGGAGGTGTAGTCCGCCATTGTTGCTCTTAGGATTGTAGTTAGGACGAATATATACTTCAAATGATAACTAGGTAACTAAGAAAATTTATAAAAGACTTTTTTCATCCGAATCAAATGCGTAGTTTTCGAATTAGTGTACAGAGGGTTGATTGGTGTGGAGGGGTGATTTTTCTTTGGAACGCTTAAACTTAATATTTTACATATTTCATGGGAACATTGCAGTTTTCTATGTATGCAAATTTTTTTACAGGGAATTGCTTACATTAAAGTACAATAATCCTTTAAACTACTTACCGCAAAGAAAAAAAACACTACGAATTAATATGCATATGTTATGTACCGTTATATGAGCTTTTAGCGAAAATGTTATGACTAAAAAGTAGGAAATAAAATATATTAAAATAAGTTGCACTAAAAAGTACAAAAATAGTTTTTTTATTTCTCAGTTCTTTACACAAGAAAAGTTCCATTGAAAAATAACAAATGCGAACAATATTTGAAAATATCTCGTTCGACTTTAAATGTTTGAACTCTTTGCAATGAAACTTTGCTCGTGTAAAGCACTGAGAAATAAAAAAAACTATTTTTTTTTTTACTTTTTAGTGCAATTTATTTATGAAAGTTTTTTTTTTAATATTATTTTATCATGTTTAAGTCAAGATGATAAAAATGCAAGAATAAATAAAAAGTTTTATACATTTTTGTAATTTTTGATAGAGAGCAATGTCCTTCAATGCACCTGGATCCTTATTCTGAAATCTTCTAAATTTTTCGGGGGACATGCACATGGAGCTTATGATATGATTACGAAAAATTATTTTTTATCTCATATAATTCATATGGGCTCACAACAGATGATCACTCAATAGATTCTATGGGAGTAAGTATTGAGTGACGCAGTGGGGACTGAATTCATCACTCCAAGAATCATGAGACATCGCGTTATCTACGATATGCAGAGCAACAAGGTATGATTGTCCGGGGTGTCAAGTGCGTGTGACGTCACACGAATCAACTCTTAAAACGGGAAAAATAAAGTGCTAATATTTATGTAAATTTATTCCACTGGATCCATTGAAAATGTTGCAATAACTTATATTTTTTACCATAAATACACATTGAATTTGTTAGTTTAAAGCTCATTTCAGGGAAATCAGTTCGAATCTAAACAAAGGGCCACAAAAGTTTATACCTATAATTTGCACTCCTAATTGATTATTTAAGATCTTTTTATTATCTCTATAGTGAAATTTGTTAGTGATAATGGTAATCTTCTCAAATAGAAGGCAAATTTGCAATGCATCTTAACGAAGTGTAAAAAGTGGGGTTAGTGTCAAATTAAAATGTGGAATACAATTCTAATAACCTTCCTTTAATTTATCTTTCTGTTTAGAAAGTAAAATGGTACTTATTTTAAGATTTTAAATGGATCCAGTAGAATAAATTTGCATAAATATTAAACTTTATATTTTTCACTTTTTAAGAAACGCGTCATGCGAATCGACTAACACAGAAAATGGCGCATCTATGGTGCCGGATAGTCATACCTTGTTAGTCTGTATATCGTGGCGTTATCCCTTTAGCTTACCAATACACATGTAGTACTTTCGGCCGTACAGTAAAATTCCGTGATGCTATTTTATCCCGAACAGTGCGAATGTGGAACAGTTTACCATCTTCTGTTTTCCTCCGGCCTACAATCTACGGAAGTATAAAGGCGATATACATCGGCACCTCCGCCACTCTCCTGTAATCGTTTCCCTAATCATTTCCCTATCTCCTTTCTGCCATGCTGTGCTTTGCATCATAGGGTATCCCCTGAGCTTGGCTTAATATTAAAAAAACAGTCACGCCTTAAAGCTTGTTTTAATTAGTGCGGTAAAGTTTTGCTATTTTCGCCGAACTGGGTCTTTTGTAATGCTTTTCAATGCCTTACTTACTTTAATAAGGGATGTATTTAAGAAAATTATAAATCAAACTACAATTGCCCATGGTGGTGTTCACGGGAGGATAACAATAAAAGTGTGGAGATTTTAAAGAATTTCTATTATATCGGTGGCGTTATTACGGAAAAAATGGGCGATATAAAAGAAGACATCTGTTCAAGCCGATCATACTTCAATTGATAAAAAAAAAAGCAGCTCAAAAACGAATTGATATCGTAACTAAGGTCTGGATTCAAGTCCTGAATGAAAATGACAGATTTTATTCGCATTGCAAGAGAAAAAAGAAATGCATATATTAAACACAAGATCATAAATTAAGCAAATATTCTATTGTAGCCTTGGTGTAAAAATTACCGATTCTAATAGTGAACTCTTTTCTGCGACTCGGTGTAACCACCGCCACCGAGTCTGTCTTTTCCCGGCTCTTTTCTTCTCACCACACCAGTATCAAACGCAAAGGCACCATCAGGTAGTGTTAACACCGAACCGCAGAAAAGAATTCACTATAAGTTCTGCCAACTCTAAACAAGTATAAAAAACTCGTATAAGTAAAACCGTTTCTTTCCGGTAGGGAAATCTAGGGATAAATATCCGTTAAAGCGAGACTTCGGTCGTTCATCTTTGATATCGAGATTATTTTGAAGTACAACTGTAAGATATGGAAGGTGGCCTAATCAATAGTGGTAGTAAACCGTCTACAAACGCTTGTAAAAAAGGTGTTTAATGTGAAATCCCAAAAAATTCTGGAGACGATCAGGGCAGAATTGAATCGACAATGAAATAAAGTATATAAGAAATTGGATTGGATTAGTCACATGCTATTGCGCACCAATGATAATATTGCGAGGCAGGGCTTCGATTGCATCCGACAAGAAAATTGTCGACTGATAAGCTCTAGAAACAAATGGGAAAGAACAATTTAATCAGAACTCGTAATTTGTACCGACAAATGTTAGAGTTTATTTAAAGACTGTCGCATAGGACAGAGTCCACTGTAGAGCTACCGTCTCCAATGTTCCACGACGAGAACTTATGTACAGTCATACCCCGGTTAACGCTACCCGGAACAACGTTGTTTCGCTGTAACGTCGGTCTGCCCTTATACCCCTGTTGCTTGGCTGTAACTTTTTTTTAGACAACAGAGATATTTGAAAATTTGTTTCAGTACATCAATTTTCATTTGCTTCCTACTGCTGAAGTTTTTGTTTTAGTTATTGTTTGTACATATTTAGTAGTAGGTACGATAACTATCATTTCTTACCGGTTAAGCTTTATATTTGTTCAAGATGGCTACTTTTTGGGCAAAAGAGGATTTTTTTTAATATCTAATTAAATAAAAGATTATTTTATTCTAATAAAGAATTAAATTTTCACAACCATAATTTTTTAAATCTATTTATTTGCCCAATTTTTCTTAATTATGTAGATTATCGTCACTACATACACTGTAAAAAAAAAAAGTAGGACAATTCCCTAAATTTAAGATACGTTTTTTCCTAAAAATAAATGTCATTTTCTCTGATTTAAAGGGAAAATCAGTTTATTTTTCCCTTATAATCTAAATATTCGGAATACCTCGTTTATACACAATGTGTGTCATCAAATACTTTTAATATAGGTGGGTATAGATATTATCAATACCCACAAAAATTACTAGGTATAGCCTGATTTTCGGGGCTTCTTACTTTGGCGCAGCGCCATCTAGTTGTTAATAATATGATAATGTGTCAAACTAAACAAACATATGTCTGTTATTTCCCATGAAAGAAGAGGATATACAACAAACTGATCATATGTGATCCACAAAAAACATTTCACAATTCTGAGATCTTTTAGAAGAGCCGGTATTCATCTTGCAAAGAACGGCAGGACGATGGGTTTTCGAAAAACCGAAGTTGAAGGATTCAAAAAAAAAGATAACAGCTAACCAGCGAAATAGAATCATTGACGGTTGGATAGACAATCGACTAGCATTTACACCCCGCATAAAAGCTTTCAGGCTATCTAAATTTATTTTACCGTTTGGTGCATAAACATGACTTCGGTAGGAAAGAACAAAACGCGAAGGGAATATACAGAGAAATCCATTCAAAATATTCATAAAACTCTAAGCTGTTGGTTCATTCTCTCCACAGTGAGACTGAATGTCCAGTTCATTCAAAACTGGTGATTTACCTTTATCATCGAGTCTCACATTTGTGCATTTTTATCAAAAATGTTATTCATACAGCTAGCTTGGTTCAATATCGAATCCAGACCGCAGTAATAGTAGACATTTTTGAAACTGCTTCCTTACCAGCTCTGCCAAATGAAATTAATTATAATTCCAAATTGCATTTTCCACTAACTAGAAGTCTTAGGCCGTAAAAGGCTAGTTAAACGGAGACTGTTAATTGCAGTGGAAAAAACTCCCCTCTTTAAATATAAACATATCTTACAAGATCACGCGAAATACAAGGTTACAAGAGAGGATCTTATTGCGAGCATCCTAGACATTTTTCAAGAGTGGTGAGTATATTTTAACAAGATCAAAGTGCCCATGCTTTTCAAAACACGCATCCCAAACATAAACTTGAGGAATACATGGCCTGTTTACAGCATTAAGGGATCATAAAACTTGTAGAGCTGGCGCATTATTTCCATTAAACTTATTAATGTCGATTTCGATGGGACTTCAGTGCAACACCAGTATTGCACTTTTTCCAGCAGTGAAACACTGAAAATGTTCGATAGGGCAATTTTTATAGCAGAAGTGCAACACGCGGTATGCACTGACTTCCCCTACTTTTCACTGGATATTTTGTCGGAGTTACAAATGCATATTCAAGTTAAATTGTCATCTGCTCTGTCAAAGTGTACTGTCGCGATTATTTGTGAAATTTTTGAGTTACATGAATTAAAAGATTTTATTTGGATTATTTGCATAAAATTTAAGAAGAAATTACTTTCTATATATCAATAAAGAACATTTAATACGTTTGACAGCTCCGTGTATATAATACGTGTGTCCACAAATACAAGAAATATGACAGAAATATGTTCGATGAACTTCAGTGCTCCCAGTTCCCCGCTGCCAGAAAAAGTGCAAAATTAGTGAGAAAACCTGGTTCATTCAAATGGGTACAGACACGGAGTATATCCTGACAGTATCATTCCAACTCCAGATACAACAGGTCCTCATTATGCCTACTCGAAATAATGCAGAAATTTTAAAAGTATGTATTACAAAAAAAATACAATTATAATTTTTGAATTTTAAGGAGTTCTGCGTTGTCAAATAGCGGAATACTGCGAAGCATTGTGAATATTCATTAGTGATGGATTCACGAAGATAACATCTCAGAACAATTTCTAAACGCCAAAGGCGATACGGTTTCCGATATTTTATTTAATCTGGCTTCCGATACTTCACATGGTAAAATGGTGGTAACATTTTGTCAGCTACTAGGTATAAAAATCTGACTGGACGCGACCTCACCGATAAAAATTCTTCTCATATTATAGAAATGATAGAAGTCTTGACGACGACTCGCATTATGCACCTCTAACGCTGAGTCCTTGAAAGATCTGGGAACACATTAATCAAACCAACTAGGTACATATATACATATAGGTAACGCTTGATACGCGGAACCGTATCACACACGATAGTAGAGCGATTGCTTCGATGAGACAAAGTTGTATTTTTGTTCGTAAAATTAAAAGAAGTGTAATTATCAACCAATCATAAGACCTCAGGTGACATATTTTTGTATATGAGTTAAACGAGAGACAATTAAACCATTGGGCGTTTTCTAGGAAGAGTTCTATGATTATGGAGTCTTAGATAGAGACGGTGCTCGGCAAAGGAGAAGCTACATATGAGCCACCAAGAAATCGACGGATTTCATTTCTAAATATGTCATAAGGATATGTAAGGATTTTTCTAGTCAAATCCTTTTCAAAAGGAAGGAAAATAAACTAAAAGTTTTACTGCTTTTCAGTCTAATGTCGCTAAATTGAGAATTATAGTCTTTCTTTCGCAAATAATTAGACTGGACAATTCCTTATGGAGTCAATCTGTTTGGCTTCTGAGTCATATATGAGATCTTTATAAACTAATTTAAGTCGGACAGACATGCTGCATGACTGAATATCGAGAGAATTTCTACAATTTACTGCTCAAGAGAAATCTCGAAGGAAATACCCCTAGTATATCTATACGTAGTCGTTACTTGGTCATTAGAGGCGTCTAAATATCATATTATACTATCCAAAAACAAATCTATGTGGAGGAAAGATCAATCCGAGATCCACCTACGTGCTTGTGAAGGATCATTTCAAAAGAGTTACCGAAGCCTAATAGTTGGTAGTCTAATATTCTTCAAGTGAAATATTCATAACGTCACCAAAAAGTTGCTCATAAATAAATTATGATCACTTATTACTAAGGGTTTAGATAGAAGATCCTGTTCAG
The DNA here is from genome assembly GCA_963924295.1 of Dioctria rufipes. Lineage (NCBI taxonomy): Eukaryota > Metazoa > Arthropoda > Insecta > Diptera > Asilidae > Dioctria > Dioctria rufipes. The sequence continues at coordinate 24,124,548 of OZ002745.1, read as the reverse complement.
AATATGAGCGAAACTTATTCAACGGCAATAAAAATACCGACTTTAATTGAGTTAGAGGAAGGGGGTGGGGATGATATAAAAACCCCCGTAAAAGAATCCTTTTCGACAATGAGCACATCAAGATCAACAAAACTGATGATGATATATTCCAAATTCGCATTGAAGCTGAGCATAAATGGACTCAAAGGACGAATCAAGGCGTTGTATAATTCTTCGATGGAAAATACTAATTTAGTTGATCCAACTGATTGGTAATCTATAATACTAGAACGCCTGCAACTAAAGGAAACAGTTTATTTATCTACATTTGAAACTTACTTTCATTCAAAATTCTTGAAGTCTTAATGGCGATGATATTAAGCCTAAAATTTCTCTCCATGAAAACAATACACAATTGGGGTAACGAAACGCTAACGAGAACATCGAATAGTCTCTCGACAATTAATAATGGCACAGCAGCCGATTGCGCTGGGCTTGTATAATAACACCGATGTCAACAGGATGAAGTCTCACATACTTTTCAAAGGACGTCTATCATCATCAACATATCCCTCAACATCTCTACTAAATTTAGGACAATAAGGGAAGGACTTTATGTTAGTTATGGGTTCAGCTAAGTTTCTCTTCCATTCATGAAGAGGCAGCTAGAAAATCTACTTAAAATACTTCTCAATTTCCTTGTAAAAAAATAATTTAAATTTAGCGTTATTTGCTTGTAATTATAATCCTTGTCAACTCTTGAAGAAATAGTCATGCACATTTTTATGAACCAATTTTGCTGCAACCAAAAGGAGTCAGAGGGGCAGAATGATGATTATGCAAGAATCTCTCTAATAGACCTCGGATGAATTCAATGCATTTTAATTTTACAACTGTGAAAAAATAGAATAACCGTCAGCTTGAGGTAAATTTGGGACCCTACAAAATCTGTAGGAGTTGCAAGTAACACATTTGGATTGAAACATTTTTCCTAAGGAGCTGAATCGATCTCATCAACAAAAAATTGAGTTTGAGAATAAATTGTAAAAAAACAATGGCTTAGCGACAGCAGGTTTTAAAAATTTGGCCAGAGTATTTCAAAAAAAGTAAAATGGAGTGGCTGAAAGAGGATGGCGATGTAAATTCATCCCGACCACAGACGCTATGAGATTACTTCGGAATATTCGAACCCTCAAGTCCCCAAAATTAATGAAAATATGTAATAATTAGAGAATGAAGGCAAAGGTAGATAGCAGTATTGGCAATATTTTCTTGAAAGGGTATAAGAAAGTCCATCAGTTAAATTTCCGAGAAAATTATGCTTTGCAATAAATTAAATGAAATATTTCGGGCGTTCAGTCAAATTTGTACCGGCGTAATCCTGATTCGGATTCTGATTTTGATGCGATCAACTTGATTATCGACTAAGGATTTATTCCTTCACAGCAGCATAGGAAAGTGTAATAAGTACGTAGGTAGGTAGGTACCCGTTTGAATGAAATAAGGTAAAACTAGGTAGGTACATTGAGCTCGTAATGATGATTCATATTAAAGTATGTGGGTGGGTACATGTGAATGTTTAAAACAGCAGCACTAATAGAGCGATTTGTTAAAGATAAGTTTCTCAAGAGACACTAGATATATAGGGCATGAAAAAAATTCGGATAAGACGGCGAACAAAGAATATCGTTAGAAAACTAACTAACTAACTAACTAAGATTAACTTGTACACCTTTGGCCTTCTTTCACTAGCAAAAGCCACCCTCAAGACAGCAGTATGTAAAAAAGTATTCCAGTAGCAGAAGCAGTAATTTTCCACTTTAAAATCTCTAAAAATTTTCGGTTTTCATAAAATTGCTAATTGAAAATTTTATTTTGAAAGACAAAGGCGTTTTGATCGCTTGCGATCGTGAAGAAAAAAGACGAACATCCAAAAATTTAAATATTTTCTTATTTGACAATGTTTTTTTATTGTTCTTTCTATGCCTATTTAAAAATTAAGTTAAATATAAATTACACCATGAAATTAAAAACTTTTCAAGGTACAAAATTACAAAAAAAATTTGATTTCATCAAGCTGAGAAATTTCTCATTTCGGTACCCTCGGAGCCATCTGTTGGCAGAGGTATCACTAGCTTAGAAAAAAGAAACCATACAGTCCAAATGTGCTGCATATTGAATTTATAATATTGTCTGTCCCATTCATTCTTGTGTATTTTAAAGAAACAGCAAATACCAGGCGATCAGCAAGTTTCAGATCACAAAAATTAAAATTTTATTCTACTGGGCATGACTGAAATATTCGTTCAGTTCGTTAAATGAAGTAGTGTGGGTGAGCAGGATTTTATGAACCAATGAAAAGAAGCAGTCATTTGGAAGAGGAGAAGGCAATGTGACAATTAGTTTTATTATCTCTGTCTCTCTTATGGGCAAAATATGGTATAGTAAAAGAGATAAAGGAATATGAATGGAATTTTAAAGAGGATACGATAAACGAAGAAGTATAAATAAATGCAGTCAACTTTCGTTAAATCAAGTAGTGTGTGCATTTTATTCATTCGTCAAGCAGATAGTTTCAACTTTTGGAAGAGAAGGAGGCTAACGTCGTGATAGTTATCAGCCTCAGTGCAGCAGCTAGCCGATTGCCATAGGTAGGTAGGTAGGTAGGTAGGTATATTATGAAATGTCATCTTCGTGAACCGATGACACGAAAAAATTCACAATATTTCGCAGTATTCCGATATTTGACAGCGCAGAACTCCTTAAAATTCAAAAATTATAGTTGTGATTTTTGTTTTTTAATACCCTTATAATTTCTGGATTACTTAGAGCAGCCATAGCGAGGATCTATTGTAGTTGGCTTAATTAATCTTAGTTGGAATGACACCGCCAAGATTTCTTCCGCGTACCTGTACGGTTTCAGACAGTCAGCTATGAAAGGGTTTTGTACGCAACATTTTGCAAGAATATACTTTTTTACGCTTATTGTTACTTCAACAGACTCTTTTGGAATACAAGTAGTATACAATTTTTTTTACACAGATTTCAATAACCAGTCCTTCCCACATAATTAGTTCAATTGAAATGCTCCCAGATCTAGGAGTTTTATTACCTCTTAATATCTGTGAGCAGGTCATGTCTTCCTCAAAGTCTTCGTTTTTGGGGTGTGTATTATTGGAAAGCATGGTCCCACTTCAATAAGATCCTCTCTTGAAACTTTGTATTTCGCGTTGATCTTGTAAGACACATATTTAATTAAAAAAAATTTACATAATTGTACGCACTCATTATAGCGAGAAAATTAGTAAAAAAAAAAATACAAGACAATTCTGAACATGATTTCAATGTGCTCAACACTTCAGCAAGGTTCCAGAATAAATCAAAGAGGCCTATAAAATTTGTAACGTCTATCAATCGTAATAATTCAAAAAAGATGATGATCACTGAAAAAGCTGACAATCCCCTTCCTTCCTTCGTCATCCCAAACCACCCTAAGGTATTCCTTTATTACGGGACACTACCAATAAAACCCTCAGAGAGTTATAGAATACAACGTTCCCTAAAATGGTGATCAACCTGGGGCCGAATATATAAAACATCTGGCAAACTTTTATTTGTGATGTGAAGCAATCCCTAATGCGTCCTCGAAATTTTAATTCAGTCGCAACCATCTAGACTCGACTTCCCAAAATCTACATCTACTCCAAAAGGTGCAATATAAAATAAGAAGAAGACATTCAGAGTTGAAGATACGTAAATTCTCATAAACAAATTATGATCAAAGGTCTCTCAACAACATAAAAAGAGATGTACCAGGAATAATATCAATTTGGAGAAACATCTATGTTTTAGTTTGGACTCAGAAGGGAAGATTAAGATTAAGGAGTTAAACGGAGCTTTCTTTATAGTTCACCCAACAATCCCACACTTCCTAGGAAGAGCAGTATATTTTTGGATGAAGTTTCTTCGAAGTCGATTGGCTTTAAGAAGTATGAGCCAAAGGCGTGGAGTTTACATTGTGCAATGGCCTCGCATTCTCATAAGACATCCTCCGATGTTTCACCCTCTTCGAGATATAACCTGCATACATCAGTGGGTGATATTCCTAACTGATGCGTGCAACTCCTGCAATGATTCTGAGTTAATTCCTAGATAACCTTGAAAGAACCAGGAACTTCTTTAGTGAAGGTATTTAAGGAATCTTTTGACTTATCTGGAGCCCATCATTGAAGTCCATCATCTATGGTCCATTTGGTTTTAGATCCAGTTTAGAATGGTAACAGTAAAATAGTTCCGATCCTATGAAGAGCATGAATGCTCCTGTTTTTGGTCAATTCTACGTTATCATTCCCATCAATTCCTGAGTGTCCTGGCCTGGCACTCATTGAACTGTTAGGGTCTTTGTGCCAGCCTTGTTAATGCTTGCATACATTCCCACATTAACTTTGTTTTCACCTCAGGTGATCAAATGGTTTTCAAAGCCGCTTGGCTATCTATATTTTCCTATTAGTGTAGGATCGGTAGGTTTTCATATGCACATCTAGCGATGGCATAAACTTCTGCCTGGAATATCGAGGCGATTTTCCTGGGCCTTGATAGATATAAGCTCTTGGCTTTAAACGGTGTATTCCTCCTACTACTCCTTTCTCGGGTTTAAAACCGTCGGTGTACCAGATTAGGGTTTCATTTTCTAGATTTGTATCTATTCCTCCCGATTTGGTATTTTTATTTTGAGAGGCAGACAGAGGTTGTGTTTCACAACCATCCTGATATCATGTCCAGTATTGGATTTGCTTCTATTCAGTCTGTTGTCTGCGTAGGCTTTTGTAGTCACATTCACTATACCCATCTGCACGGGCTCTGTACACAGTTCAGTCTTTTTTCAACAACCTTGCTGAGTACTGGTAGGATCAATAGTGTCTCTAGAGCGTTGGTTGTTGTTCGCATGGCACCATTTAAAGTTAGACATGCCATCCTCTGAAGCTTATTTAGCCTCTGGAAAGTTATCTTTTATATGTAAACTTGTTCCCACACACTACTGCAGCATATATCAGCAAATCATTATGTTTGGCTTGAGTTCCCATGTTGAGCCAGCCAGTTTTCAACATTCCCACAGAGCTGTCTTGTGAATATGTTTGTAACAGTTGAGCTTATCATCGAGAGTTATCCCAAGATAGTTAGAATCTTTGGACATTGGGACCTCCTTACCAATGTGGTTGGGGCTAGTTATATTCTTCAATTTCCTTTTTCTGGTAAAGGGTGTAATTATTGTTTTGCTGGGGTTGACTGATAACTTTGGACAGCTCACCAGTCTTGAACAAAACTTATGGCTTCTTGAAGCTTTCTCGAAAGCAAGCGCTCATTTTTACATTTGATAATGATAACAAGGTCATCACCATAACTGTGGTTGCTTAGTGTTAAGAGTTGGACTTACTTCATGTCTGACCAATGCAGGTATTATTGACTTAGCGCAGGTGTTATCAAATGCACCTTCAATGGCCGAAAAGGAACAAAGGGCTATTTCTATGTCGGCAATGGCTTCTTCTCTACCATACCACTCAGAAGTGAAAGGGGAAAGTGCTACGTATGCGCTAAGTGATTCGAACGGCTGGATTTCAGGTGGAAACGATTAACATTACAGGCAGTCCTCGCTGTACGCACATCGTGAACATATAGCAAATAACTCATCGAGGGTGGAGACGTAATGAGGATGATGTTCAAATTTTCAAAAATTGACTAACGAGGATTTAGTGGAACTCAAGTAGAAATAGAATCAATCTAATAACGAGGCTTCGAAAAAATTAATTGAAGCTTTTACCCATTTTTTTAATATTCGAGAAAAATGATTTATAGAGCTGTGAAGACTATTTCAAATGGGTGTGAGGCGTTCTCTAGAATTTCCCATTCATTAAATGTTCTGTGTCTTTATTATGATGCTCATTAAGGAGGTGTAGTCCGCCATTGTTACTGTTAGGGCTGTAGTTGGAAAGAATATATAATTGAAATGATAATTCGAACTAACGGAGAAACAATAAAGTGGAAGTGGACTAAGATCGTACAACCAATTTCTTCTACAAATATATTTTCAATTAACTTTATCTACTCACTAGCCCTTGACTATAGATAACTTTGTGCGTAAGGGCGCCGTTCGTGACGAAAGCGTGAAATTGTATGAAGAGTTTTAGGGTAGTAAGCGATTTACATGAGGTTTTTTGATTTAGAATAGTGAATGGGGAGATTTCCGATGGGGTAAAATAAAATTTCGTTTGTGGGGGTTTTGGGGGATTTTAGGGTGGTGAAGGTACCCCCTCCCTCCATTGGGGTTTTCCAATTTGAGCTGTGTGTAATATCAAATTAAAGCTCTTACTGGGTGCTATTAACTGGCATATATTTTTGCTGTAAGAAACTTTATAACAGACTTTTTACACCCGAATATCGTTAAAATATGTAGTTTTCGAATTTGTGTACAGAAGGTTGGTTGGTGTGGATTACGAATGATTTTTCTTTGAAACGCTTTAGCTTAATATTTTACATATTTCATGGGAACATTGCAATTTTTTATGTTTAGCCGTTATATGGGTTTTGATGTGAAATTAATTTTGCCTGTTTTTTCATGTAACATTTTTTTACATGAAAGTGCTTACATTAAAGTGCGATAATCTTCAATTTACTTGGTGCGGAGGAAAAAAAAACATTACACCACAACGTTCGCAAGTGAACGTTATATGAGTTTTTAGCGAAAATGTAATGAATAAAAAGAGGAAATAAAATCTATTAAAAAAACTTTTAAAATAAATTGCACTAAAAAGTAAAAAATGTTTTTTTTTCTCTCAGTGCTATACACAAGAAAAGTTCCATTGAAAAATAACAAATGCGAATAATATTTTAAAATTATATTATCTCGTTTGACTTTAAATATTTGAGCTCTTTGCAATTGTGTGAATAACTGGGTGCCTGCATACTACGCCAACACGGCAGCACTGGAGGTCATGCTTAACTTACTGCCGTTGGACCTCTGTTACAGAGGTGTAGCAGCAATTAGTGGTCAGGCTGAAGGCGGAGGTTTGGTGGATGGAGACGGGTGTTGGGCACTCCAATATTCTCCAGAAGATAGACTGTAGTTATTGCAGGGAAAAAAACAGGCTAGCAAGTACCAATCCTGACTTTTGGTGGGGGTTTTAATGCAATGATGGCCACCAGAAGTGACTGAGATGGGAAAGAGATGGTCGTAGCATCCGATCTTTCTATTTTTACGGATGGTTCCAAGACAAGTGCGGGCACAGGGACTGGGAGTGTACTGCAGAGATCTATAGTGGCACGGGTCTTATAAACTGCCTGACAAATGAAGTGTTGTTCAAGCAGAACTTGCAGCGACTTATCAAGCGGCAACATTGGTATCCGCGTGCAGAGAGCCCTCACGGCATATATATATACTGATAGCCAAGCAGCCATCAAGGCGCTGGGTGCTGTGCTGGTAAAATCAAAATTGGTGCAGTTATGCAAGACTAGCTTTAAGCTATTGGCTACAAGGCACAAGGTGCTCCAATGCTGGGTACCTGGCCATAAGCATATCTCATGATGAAGTGGCCAAAAAAGGCTATGAATTGTATAGCTCCGTAGCGGTAGCTTATGTGAGGATCCCAATCGGAGCAATAAAAGAGGAAATCATCAGGGGCGCCTATCAAAAGGCAAGCCTCCGGTGGACCAGCAGGGATACCTGCCGTATTGCGAGGGAATTGTGGCCTGCATAGGACAGGAAAAAGATAAGGGAACTACTTAATGGCAGCAGAACAAACACCAGGAATCTAGTAGGAGTCTTTACGGATCACTGGGCCATAGGTGACCATACTAGAAGACTGGGGATAGCTGCGAACGATTTTTGCAGGAGCTGTAAGGAGTCGGAGGAAATAGAATCCATCCAACACTTGCTTTGCGAATGCCCCGCTCTGATGAATAAAAGAAGTGGGCTACTGGGTAGCTACTTTCTTTCAATTCAGGTGGAGCTGCAAAACAAAGAATTTAGATAAATCCTGAGTTTTCTGAGCAGGATGGATCTAGGTAAAGAGTCTTGGAGATATCTTGAGTTTCCTAAGGGAAGCTTGAAAAGTAGTAGAAGTAAGAATTTCATAAGGAAACAGATGCATATGCACAAAATATGTAAAACCAATGGCAGTGCTTCACAAAACGTAGAAGAAGTCAGACTTTTTCTAATATTTGGGTACTTTCTGAAGTTATGCTAAACTTACATCCTGGCAGTAATTGTCCATCAATTTGTTGTTAACAGTACTGACGGGCGACGGTGCCAAATTATAATGAACAGAGTTTTACCTTAGCGGCCAGTACTAACCGTATTGTGTTAGTAAGAATGGAAAGGACAAAGGGCCAATTTGTATGGCGCTGGGCCTATCAGCGACCATCAACAATTTATGTGTTATTTACGTATATTAGAATATGAAGGCATAGTTCTGAGGTACATTTAGTTAAAAAGTTATACAAGATAAGACTATTTTTGAAAGAAGGGCTATTTCACCCAAAATCGTTCAGAACTATCAGTTCCACCATCACAGGTTTTTTGAATATTAATCTGTTTGAAGGTCTTAGATAAGGACTGTCCCAGAAAGTGCTGCACGGCGTTCGAATTTTTACTTATTTAAATGTAGATAAATCCTGGCAACTTCCGTTTTACCGAAGCTGTCCACATTTTTACAAAAAATTTAAGCGGAGTGGCACTTTTACCTTCCTTTCGTAGACTATTTTTTACAAGAGCCCAATAACGTTCAATTGGACGAGCTGTGGCACATTTGGGGGATTGATCAATTTGTAGACAAAGTTTATTTTGTTCTCTTGATACCAAGTTATTGTCCATGTGGCTAAATCCAGCCAAAGTAACATAGGCGCTTTGTGTGATTGAATAAAAGGCAGAAAACCTCTTTTTAAACAATTATTGACGTAAATATCTGCATTTAGGTATCCTTCAAAAACAAAAGCTTGCTTCTGCGCCAACATTGACAGATGGCTTACGAACACGTATTTTTCAGCACCAGGCGCCTCGTTTTTGTTTTTTGCATTATAATTTTGTGGTCCGGTTAGAGTCGAAAAATCACAACTGCTTGAAGTACGTTCGTCGTCTAAAATTAAGCAGGGACAATTTTCTTCGCAAAAGTTGCGTATGCTTTCTGTTTCCATGTCCGTTTTACACTTTTTGTTTCCTACAAGTTTTTATTTTATGTCTGCTCTTAATTCTGGCCACATTAGATTTCGAAATATTAATTGTTTGCGTTACTTCCCGCACAGACACTGACTTGTTCTTTTTAATGAACTCAAGCACCATTTTTTTTCCACAGTTTTATGTGTTGTACATTTCGGTTTTCCTGAAATTGTCTCCGTTTCTAAGAATGTTTTAATTGTTCTGCTAACTGACCAACGCGTTGTTTCAACTTCTCTTGCAACCTGGGAAAATGATTTTCATTATTTTCGAATCACTTGCGTAAAATTGCTCGGTGCACATCTTCACATTTTGAGCACATTTTCAATACCTGCCGGTGAAGGCTTTTTATATTGATGGGTAGCTGGTTTACTAGCCTGCTTTTAGTTTTGTGGATTCAGGTAGTAACATTGGGATTTTATGGTTTGTTAAAAACCGTGCAGAGCTTTCTGGGACATTCCTTAGTACCTATGTATACATATGTAATAGCCCAATTTTCAACGACTCCCGCAGCCCACTGCCGAGATATGCAAATTCAAGGTTTCTTGAAATGTCGTGGTAGAGTTAGCTTTGATACCTCTGAAAATACCTAACCGAATTTAACGATTTTGTTATCATTTTAAGACGGACGAACTGAAACTAAAAGTTGAATCTTTTATCTTTGTATCCTCGACTTTGTTAATTATTTTTAAAATTGCTGCTTTTGTACATATTTTAATCATAGTATAAAAGAGTTTGTGATTAACGTATAAGGAGGAGCATTTTGGGTGTGACTAGAAAGTCATTTTTGGATTTAAATAAAACTTTCTTTCAGAGTTTCTATGGAATGCAAAAATAGCTCACCCATATTTTTTTGTTTCTCCATAACAAAAGTTAATAGCTCTTTCATAAGTGTGAAACTATGTAGTATCTCATACGCCTGAATGTCCATTATCTTTTGTCATAATAAAGGAATTAAATTCGGGGAAGAGGCATTAAATTAGCCTTAATTGAACTCTAAATTTCCACGTATTCAAAGCTTTTCCACCATGAAATGGCGGTCCCAGCTTAATTGACGTAGGCAACTGTTTTGGGACGAGCCGTGGTAATTGGGATGTCCTGATGTTAGTTGAATGCCGAAAACCTATGTTCCATAAAATAAGATGCAAAAGAGAGTTACTATTTTCAGTAAATTGCCTCTATTAATAACCCATACAGCACAGAATTACCCAGGACATCCCATTCCCGTCTCTCATATCCTATAGCTTTACCGGGATAAACAGAAAGTATTCAGTAAGTACTTAGGACCTTATTTCCAGGAGTCATTATAAATTTCCAATAAGGTATTCCCTGGGATATCCCACAACTATTCTCTATGAGAATATTCTCAGTATTTTACAGACAAATCCATATGGGATGTGCAGGACAAACATGGGAAAGTCATTCTCCCCATTCCAGAATTTATTTCGGCATGCTCTCTGTTTCTCGTGGTTCGTGTGGTTCTCTGGTGAAAGCACTAATTTCTTGCTCGGTGCACTTTTATGAGCCGTTTTTGGAGACTTATGTTACTAAATTTTAATGTACATTCATCAACATCTCTCGAAGCCATCAGCATTCTTATAGTGCCAAAGAAGCGTACTTGTAAGTGGAGACTGAAATGGAATATTTGTAAGAATGAGATGTTAGAAACAAATCCAGTAAATTAGCTCTATCTCCAGCTGCATCAGTAATTCGCGTTGATGCATCCATGCGTATTTTAATAAACATTAAGATCACCAAATTTCAATCTCGAAAATTGGTTCTCACTGTAGTATTAAAATTTCAACTGTATCTTGAAAATTTCAAGATTTATAAAGAAATGTAATATAATTTCAATATTTCATTAAATGTTACAATTAAGGGAACTCTAAGAGAACTTTTGTGTTCTATAGGTACTCAATAAGTAACTATTTTCTATTTTTTAGTGCGGGTTTAGAAGCAGTACCTATTTGCTAAAAAAAAGTTTCTATTTTCTATTTCATTTGATTTTAGTACAAATTTTGAATTGGCAGCCACACGGCAAAGTCTGTCGAATCTTTTCACCGGGATTAAACCGTTCCAATATGTACCCCTTTTTGAATTAGACAAACAATTCTCCGGGCAAAATCTTAGAATAGGTTTTTATAAAAAGAGACAGGTAGAAAAGTGGCTCATTACCACCAAAACCATGACGATAAAAAAAAATAATAAATGTGTATTCTTAGGAAACTGTGCACAATCATACATAAACAGTATTCCAAGAGAATACAGGCATTAAAATTTCTGGTAAAGGACGAATGACCAAATATCAAAGTCTTTTCGTTTTTACTTAGAATTTTTTTTTTAATTCACGTCGTCATGTAAAAATTATAATTTTAGTAGAGCTTATCCGTTGAGAAATTTAAATTTGAGTCTCAAGGACTATTCACCAAACGATTTAATTGAAATTTACTTTAATTTGTGTTTTAGTACTCCCGTTAGCGAGGGTTGGGGCCCACTTTAATTAAAACTGAAATTATATATGCATTATTATGGCATAAAATAACACAAATAAAATTTTCATTTAATTTTAAGTATATCCTATAACCTTCTCTCACCACAGGAGTACTAAAACAGAAATTAAAATAAATTTCAATTCAATGGCTTGGTGAATACGGCCCTAAATATGAAATTAAAAAAATAATTTCTTAGAGGCGTCTAATAATTTGGTCAAAGACAGTAAAATTCTGTCATTCCTCCACTCAAAAGAAGGTCGATAGCAGCGAGACCAGTCTTTTTTGTATGGAAGATGACGGAACTACTGATCACGTCCCTCTGTGATAATAAAGATCTTGGTTAAGAGGCTAAAATATATAGAAAAAATCTTTTTTCAAAGCAAAATCGCTCTTTGAATTTGTTTAAGAACGATTCTTATGATAGCCTAGATGAATGCTCGTTTGTAATTTCGTATGGTCACCCATCTGCGCAAATTTGATTTTTGAATATATCTCTAGAACGGTTCGCCGAACAGGAAAAATTATTATAACCAATTTTATAGGATTGAATAAAAACGTCTAGAACTGATCATTTTCCCAATATATGTAAAAATCCTAAATTTTTATATGGCAACACCAAGAAGGGTTGCCCGATTTAGTCCATTTTTAAATTTATATTAACTATTTTTATGATAAAACTGTGTACAAAATTTCAATGCTCTATGATCTATGTTAACGCGCTCTCAGGCAGTGTCCAAATATGCAGTGAAAAATTAAATTTTTGTATGGCAACCCTACGAAAGAGTTACCCGATTTGTCCCATTTACGAACTAAATTTTACTTATTTTTTTAAAGCCCATATGCAAAATTTCAGCTCTCTAAGTACACGCGCTCTCGAGTTATCGTGAGGACGGATAAAATAACTTTTAATACATTTTGGTCCACCATGATTATTTCTATGCGTTACAAACGGAATGACAAACTTTGTACCTATACCCTTTAGATTTCATCTAGGGTATAAAAAAAGCAAAATAAATAAAATAGAAATTTCGCTTCTTAAAAATGTTTTCCATCTACTTTGATTGCCTCACGGCAGATATATAATTGCGCTCTTATTACATGCGGATATAAGTTCAAAAGAGCATGTAAAAATCAAATTACACCACTAGCGTTGCTAAAACGTGACGTTTTTGCCGCAAATCTATTGGCGGGCAGGGACGCTTTGACAGTTTTTTTTTTTCATATTATTAAGCCAAGCTTCAAGGGATACCCTATGATGCAAAGCACAACATGGCAAAAGGAGATAGGGAAAGGATTAGGCGATATGAGGCGAGTAGAGGAGGTGCCACTGTATGTCGCCCTTAAGCTTTCGCAGATTGTATGCCGGAGCAAAAAGACAAAAGACGGTAAACTGTTCCACATTCGCACTGTTCGGGATAAAAAAAGGATCACGAAATTTTACTGTACGGCCGAAAGTAGTTTGAAGGGTTAAAGGATGTGCATGGCTTCCAGCCGAGTATTCCGTGCAGGTATTAATCTATTAATCTACAAGGGGTCAGACTAGATATTTCATCGGACCATGACAGTAGCGATAAAGGAGCGAAAGGCATCCAACATTGCGGCAGTGCTCCAACGAATCGATATTACAAGTTATTGGCAAATCGGCAAGGCTCTCTTTTGGACAATATCCAATAAAGCTAAGGCTGCACGACCAACCCCGGCCCAGATGTGAGAATTGTATTCCATTATAGCACTTCTAGAGGAGCGCTAGATGCGATGGGCTGAAATACATATTTCTTACACCTTTTGAGTAACCAAGACATTTCGATGCTTCTTTGAAAACAGAGATAAGATGTGGTCTGACCAGCTTATATCACTGGAAATAGTAATGCCAAGAATGTATAAAGACGGCGTACCGTAAATCAGTGTTCCATCAAAAGAAATTGAAGTGGAAGTTATGATCTTGTTTTAAAGAGATGAGACAGCTTTGGGTATTTAATTTGACGCGATCGGCTTTGCCCCAATCGAGCATATATCAAGGTCGTTATTCAATGATCTAATCATGCAATCTCATTTGACAGATGTGGCATTCCCTCTGGAGTTTTCAAGAGCACAGTACAGAGAATAACGGGTATTCTCATTAAATTTTGACACATGTTCTGTGACATAATTTCGAGACTAACGTATATACATTTCTATAGAAAAGACAGAGAGAGGAAGAAATCAAGGGCACTGTCATCGGCAAAACTATGGATGGGATTGAAAGTAAGGGCAAGCAGATCATTCATGAAAAATAAGAAGAAAATTAAGAAATAACAGAGCCATGGGGCACACCGTCATCTAATACAACACGAATTAGGCGACCAGACAGAAAATTTTCAATCCATAATAGAAAAGGAGGGGAGAAACCAAGTGCTTTAAGTTTGGCTAAAAGGGCTGGATGCCCTTGAACTATCCGAAGCAACGATTTTGGGCTCACCAAAATTGTAAACGGTTCCAACGTTTCGTAAGAAAAGTCAGCAAGTCTTCTAGATACTTCAATAATTTGGAGTTAATCATAAATTCCAAACCCTTTGAAAGAATCGAAGTGATTGCAATTGGTCGATAATTGGAAGGATTGCTATTGTTGAACGTGAGCTAGTTTCCAAGCAGTTGGAAAGAGTCTTGTCGAATAAGACAAGTCCGTATGCCTTGGAACAGGTTTTGACTGAAATAACATTGAGAATTTAGAGGAGTGGTATAGTGAGGGGGGGGGGGGGGGGGGGGGTTGAACTACCCATAGTATATTTACCTAGTTATTTGGTCATATTATTACTATGCAAGGATCAAACAATTATTACTATGCAAGGATTAAACAGAGGTGTACCTGCGTGCTTGTGAAGGATCCTTTCAAAAGAGTTGGCGAAGCCTAATATTCTTCAAGTTACAGATTCATCGTCTACAAGAAGAAAAACAGACCCGAGAAAAGGCTATCATTATCTAAATCGAAAGTCGTAATAGCGCACTTAGGGTTTAGATAGAAGATCCTGTTCAGAATATGAGCGAAAGTTAGTCAACGGGAATAAAAATACCGACTTTAATTGAGTGTGGGGAAGGGGGTGGGGATGGTATAAAAACCTCCGAAAAAAAATCATTTTCGACAACGAGCACATCAAGATCAACAAAATTGATGATGATATATTCCAAATCCACGTTGAATGCATTCAAAATGCACTTTAAAAATTCAGAAATTGATATTCTTGGTATTGCGGATGCTGTAAATGGTATGCTGAATTGCATCTTTATAAGACTGGTATCGAGTGGACTGCCAGCAATGGGAAAAAGTTAGTGTGAAAATAAATTTTGTTGCAACCTCGGATGAATTCGATGAATTTTAATTTTACAACTGTGAAAAAATAGAATAACCGCCAGCTTGAGCTAAATACGAGACCTTTCAAGATCTGTAGGATTTGCTAGTAATGGCATTTGGATTGTTATGCTTTTCCTAATGAGCTGAATAAATCTCATCAACAAAAACAAATTGAGTTTAAGAATAAATTGTACACAAAAAAAAAATACCTTAGCGACAGAAGGTTTTAAAAGATTTGGACAGAGTTTTTCAAAAAAACTTCTATAAAAAATTGGAGTAGCTGAAAGAGAATGGCGATTCAAATTCATCCCGACCACAGACGCTTTGAGATTTTACGGAAGATTGGAACCCTCAACTCTCCAAAAAACAATGATAATATGTAATAATTAGAGAATGTAGGGAAAGGGGTATAAGAAAGTCGATCAGTTAAATTTCCGAAATTCCTGAAGCATTAGACTTTCCAATAAAATAAATGATCTACTTCGGGCCTTCAATAAAGTTTGTATCGGCGTAATCCTAATCCGGATTCTGATTGAGATGTGGTCAACTTGATCATCGACTAAGGATTTATCCCTTCACATCATCATAGGAAAGTGATTAAGTACGTAGGTAGGTAGGTAGGTACCAGATTGAATGGAATAAGGTAAAACTTGGTAGGTACATCGAGCTCGTAATGATGATCGTTATTAAAGTATGTAGGTGGGTACATGTAAATGTTTAAAACAACAACACTAATAGAACGATTTGGTAAAGGGAGGCTCCTTAAAAAACACTAGCAATATAGGCCATGAAAAAAGTCGGATAAGACGGCGTTTATGATTTTAACAGCATTTAAAGAAGAACAAAGAATATTGTTAGAAAACTAACTATCAACAGCCGCAGCTTTTAAGTTGGAGATTAACTTGCACATCTTTAGCCGTCTTTCAATAGCATAAGCCACGCTCAAGACAGCAGTATGTAAAAAGTATTCCAGTAGCAGCAGCAGTAATTTTCCATTTGAAAATCTTTAAAAATTTTTGGTTTTCATAAAATTTGAAATTTTATCTTGAATGACAAAGGCGTTTTCATCGCGTGCGATCGTAAAGAAAAAAGACGAAGATGCAAATATTTAAATATTTTCTTATTTGATATAATTTTTTTTTTCATTGTTATTTCTATGCCTACGCAAAATTTAAAAATTAAGTTAAATATAAATTACACCACGAAATCGAAAAATTTTCAAGCTACAAAATGACAAAAAACTTGATTTCATCAAGCTCATAAATTTTTCATTTCAATACCCACGGAGCCATCTGTTGACAGAGGTGTATCACTAGTTTAGAAAAAAGAAACCATACAGTCCAAATCTGCATATTGAATTTATGATATTGTCTGTCCCATTCATTCTTGTTTATTTTAAAGAAACAGCAAATACCAGGCGATCAGCAAATTTCAGATCACAAAAATTAAAATTTTATTCTACTGCGCATGACTGAAATATTCGTTCAGTTCGTTAAATGAAGTAGTGTAGGTGAGCAGGATTTTATGAACCAATGAAAAGAAGCAGTCATTTGGAAGAGGAGAAGGCAATGTGACAATTAGCTTTACTATCTCTCTCTCTTATGGGTAAAATATGGTTTGGAAAAGAGATAAGGAATATGAATGGAATTTTAAAGAGGATACGATAAACGAAGTAGTATAAATAAATGCAGCCAACTTTCGTTAAATCAAGTAGTGTGTGCATTTTATTCATTCGTCAAGCAGGTATTTTCAACTTTTCGAAGAGGAGAAGGCAAACGTCGTGATAGCTGTCATTGTCAGCCTCAGCGCAGTAGCTAGCCGATTGCCATAGGTAGGTTTTTTCTCCTTCATTGCAAAATGCTATTATACTGATACTGACGTCTTCTGAATTTTAACTAATTTTTCACCACTTATAGATTATGCTTTCTCGAACAGAACTTTGTTTTATATAACCGAATTCCATTGGGTCTGGAGATTTTGGTTTATGCATGCTTCCATACCTGCTTTATTCTCGAAACATACATCACGAATGATCCCTTCATGTACTACTTGATAAAACCAACAAGTTAACAACAAATCAAGGAATAGAAGGTGTAAATGAAATCTCTCTCAAACTATCTAATCTTTTCTAGATCACATACATTTTCAATCATAACCACCATTATACGTGTAAGCCATATGTACATACTTTAATTAATTTGCATTTGCATAAAATCATCATTAATATTTCGTTGGAATAATTTCTTAAAAATAAATTCGATATAGAAAATATCGGACCAACATAATTTTTTAGTATATGTAAGTAAAATAAAATTAATATAAAACAAAACTACATTGACCGCTTACCTTAAAAGCAGGTAAGCTGGAGTCTTGCATTTCCAGAAACAGCTTTCCTATTAGACTATGATGGAGAAACAGCTTTCCCTTTAG
This sequence comes from Dioctria rufipes, assembly GCA_963924295.1. Classification (NCBI taxonomy): domain Eukaryota; kingdom Metazoa; phylum Arthropoda; class Insecta; order Diptera; family Asilidae; genus Dioctria; species Dioctria rufipes. Next base: position 24,107,114 of record OZ002745.1, on the reverse strand, counting down.
GTTAGTAAACCATTATTTTAGCATTCGCATGTCTGAAATTCATAAAAATGGTGGTTTAAAAACTGAGATGTTAGTTAATATTGAGCTTAAGATAACTACTAGAAGAAATAACACGACAAGTAATTTGTTTCAATCAAATTAATCAATAATGTTAAGTTATTGGAATGCAATTTGGAACTATTCACAATGAATATTAGCAAATATCTAAAGAAAAGCAGAAAAATCCTTGAATATACGCCTGGCAATATTTTATGACTATTCCGAGATATGCCATAAAGGAAATAATTTGTTGGTGTGACAAGAAATAAGATGGTAATTAACCGTAGCTCACTTTATAGCCGGGCCCTTACTTTAATTAATTCTTAAGTGAACCTTTCTGAACTTTCGGTGCCATAGCTAACGCTGGAGATATTGCAAAGTCACAATTTTAGTGCTCGATTTTATGTTTAACTCGCAAGGATAAAGTATTAAAGTTCTTTTAAATTTGCAATTTTTTTTAATTGCATTATTTTTCATAAAGTACAAATACAGTAAATTCATACGTTCATAGTTACGCATTATAATTTAAATTAAACTGTCTTAACAGATGTAAGTGTTGCGAGGTATTGCAGCCCATGTTTAGGAGTTCCTAAATTTCTGGGGGTCACTATCGATAAGAAACTCACCTGGAATTCGCATCTATCCAGAGTGATGAAAAGAGCGGTAGGATCTCTCTACATATATCGTGGCTGTATTGGCAGATCATAAGGTCTGATGCCAAGAATGATGTACTGGATTAACACCACGGTTATTAGAGTTATGTTCATCTATGCGACCTCGAATGGTAGCCAAAAACTAGTTAAAAAACAAGTAAAAAAGCTAGAATTGGTTTAATAAGACCAATTCCTATGATACTCTAGATGAATGCGCATATAAAATTTCGTATATGGTCACCCATCTGTGCAATTTTGGTTTTTGAAGTGGTTTTTCGCATATATTTCTAGAACGGTTCGTCGGTCAGTAAAAATGATTATATCCAATTTTAACGAAAAAAAAAAGGTAGGTGCAGCATTTAGCACTTTAGCTAAGCCGAATTGAAACAAGACTTTGTAAGCAATCATTTATTTTTTGATCATTCTACGGTATCTACTTTGATCCTTTTTGTTCTAAATGGATCCATTTTCAGACACCTAACTAATTTCCTACATAATGATCTTAACGAAATCGATCCCAACCCGATCATTTCCAATTTCGTCCTTCTTTTGGTGAAAGTTAAGTAGTTATGAGATAAGAATACCACCACTCATTTTTTTGTCCTGCGGTGCATGCTGCGTAAATTAAAAGGCTTTGAAATCCTTAAATTTCGCTGATTTTTGACATGCTGGGTTATATAAAAAAAATCATAACTTTGGTTCTATTATCACAGAGACATATGATATTTAGCTAATTTTAAAGAGCAAAGTACAAAAATTATAAAAAAAAATGCCTACAGGTCTATGCCTTCCAATGTACCCAGGATTCTCCAGAGTGGGACCAAATCGACACTCTGTGTCATCCTGAATAGCAGTTTTCAGTAGAGATGAAAAATAATTAAGGATAATAAATATATCCTCTATTCTTGAATGTCTCAAAATGCATCCTGATTTTTCTTACTAGTTATTTTAATTGTAAATCAATGCTGATAATGTTGTTAGTTAAACTGTTAAATTTCCAAGTTGGAATTTCAATTGGTACAGGGATGTGGGTTTTTTTTTAGTTAATAAAGGTCTAATTATTTTTGTAAAACATTTCATTCAAATTTATAGTCTTATCTTTATCCTGTAAGATTTTTCCACCAAGCATATAACTTTCCCTCTTGAAAAAGATATTTGTAGAACCTTTTTACTTGTAGTGCGAAAAGAAATTCTGAGTTTCAAGAGCTTCAGGACTCTTTACTTTTAAATGGGAATAGCTTTGAGGATTGGCTCAAACTAGATGGCTTTCTCTTTAGATTATTCTAGAACAGTGGAAAGCACTGCAATTTATTTTATTTCGTATGAACTGGAAGACGAAAATGTACATGCAAAGAATATCTCTGGCTGAACAAATGGACAAACCTGGAACTAAAGTAAATTTTTAAAAATTGTTAATGTTATAATGCGAATGTCAGGCTCAACCCTTAAGAATACACTATTATGAAAAGTAAATTTAAGATTACATATTATTAGCAATTTTCTTCGAATTCATCCTTTTTGACTTTGAAGTATAACTGACATTGATTTTCTTAATAATTAGCACTATTAAGAAAATCATTTTCAATAATTAGCATATTTGCCATTGAATGAGATCTATATGGGATTACTAAGCCACTGAAATTATGGCAAAGAGGTTTGATTTTCAAAATACGGTTTTTAATCAGCTTACATTATTAGACCCAGAAGCTACATAAGAAAAATTTATTGATTTGAGCCTAATTAAAACAAGAAAATCGAAAGTTCGATATGGACACAATTTATCTCTTCAGAGAAATTCTGTTGTAATATTGAAAAAAAAAAAACCATTTTGTCAAGTTTGAAAATGAAAATTTCGTCCATGTGAAAGAATATTTGTTAATACTACTAAGCTTTTGTTGGAGCAATTATCGTTAAAGAACGAAAATTTGTTGATACCACAAACTAGATTTTGTTGAAAATAGGGAAATACTTTTTAAAAAAATTCGTTAATAAAAAAAAAAAATATTTTCCCCCAGAAAGAAAGAATATTTTGTGTTATTTTGTGTTGATTAAAAATTTCTTTTGTACGGAAAAATTAACTTCATTTCAAATAAAAATTATCTTTTTCAATTTAAAAAAATCGAGTTCGTTAAATTACAAAGTTTTTGTCATTTTTAAAAATTAATTTTGTTAAATTACAAAATTTTTGTATTTTTTAAAAAATTATTTTTTTAAATTACAAAATTTTTGCCTTTATTGACAATTAATTTTGTTAAAGAACGAATTATTTCTATAATCTTAAAAAAAAACATTTTTTTTGTGGGTCAACCATTCCCATTCAATCTTCATTACAGTGCGATATTGTAATTTGACGGTCACGTTTTAGGAGGAACTGCTGTTTTTATTGTCTAATAGTGCAAAATGAAGTGAAGTATCAGTACGCAGAGGTTTTATTAATTGATTGAAATAACGTGAATTTATTTCATATTTTATATAATATTGTATAATTGTGCTTTTTGTTATTCGAAAAATAAGAGCTTTTTCAGCATAAGAAATAAAACAAATGAGTTTTAATTTCTAGGGTACGGCAATTTTTTTTTTTTATTTTAGAAGTTCTTCACATAAAGTGCACATTTGCTTTACAGTAATGATCTGTTTCCAATAAAATATTTTAGAATATAAATACACGAATTATACATTTTCGCATTTTCCACGGATTAACATCATTGAGTACGTATAAATGTTGTGAGAAGAGTTGCTTACAAACGTCTTCAAATATTAGCACCTTTAAAAGACACGTTAACAATAAACATTTAAAGCCTTTTTTAAATCTTCAGTTAAAATCACAAGTAAATTTTGGTATGCACCCAGATAATAATGTAGCAACCGCATCTACGAGTATAAGTAATTTAAACCAAAATCAAAATCATCAAGTGGAAAATAATGCGAATAATTTATCATTAGAGGAAAATAATATTATTTCTCCCGAATTGAATTTAGAGAAACTTCAAAAGGAAATTTAAAAAAATACAATAGAATTCCTTTTGCAACTACACAATAATAACAAATTCACTAGAAAACGTAGACGATATAATAATATTTGGTTCTAATTTAGACGATCACAACAACAATCTAATAAAAGTATTAGAAAGATTGCAGAAATACAACTTAAAGTTAAAGCGAGTAAATGTAACTTTTTAAAACCAGAAGTTACATACCTTGGCCACCAAATCGCACCTGAGGGTATACGAACTGACCCAAAGAAATACGAAAGCATTAAAAATTATCGTGAGCTCAAGAACTCGGATGAAGTGCAAAGATTCGTAGCATTCTGCAACTATTATAGAAGATTTGTACAAAATTTTGCAGAGATCGCAAAACCACTAAATGAACTTCTAAAAAAGAACAAAATATTTCATTGGTCTGAGGATTGCAAGAAATCATTTGAAATATTAAAGTATAAATTAATATCCCCACCAGTACTAAGTTATCCTAATTTCAGTGAAGTATTCATTTTAGCAACTGATGCATCTAGCTATGCATTTGGAGCAGTACTCTGGCAAGGCGAAATTGGACGAGATAAACCGATAGCCTATGCAAGCAAGTCGCTTAACAAACACGAATTGAACGAGCCAATAATAGAAAAAGAACTTTTAGCGATCCACTGGGGAATAGAGCATTTTAGACCATATTTATTTAGAAGAAAATTCGAAGTGTATACCGGACCACCGACCACTAGTAAGCCTATTCACGCACAAAAACATATCATCAAAATTGACGAGAATAAGAGTTGACCTCATGGATTATGATTTCGAAATTATCTTTAAAAAAGGTAAAATGAACACCAATGCAGACGCATTATCAAGAATTAAACTAGAATCCAAGGACTTGATAGCAATGATGCCGAAAAATATTGTCAATGTAATTACAAGAAACATGCAGAAAAAGCAAAATATGCAGGATTATAATAAGGAGGGCAAAAGTAGTGAGAACTGTGCAAGTACCTTAAATTCGAACAAGAAGACTGATCACCTTTACGTTTGGAACAGTACATCAATATCTGACATAAGGTATATTAAAAAACTCGAGTTAACATTTAAAGATAAAAAACGCGCGCATCTTAAGACACACAATGATAACAAAAAACTGCATGAATATAAAGAGATGGAAATAAAAATCTCGAAAGATAAAATAATTGCAGAGGGTAATGATAAATCTTTACCAGAGTTAAAATTGGTTCTGAGGAAATTACTACTCGAAATACGCAATGCGAATATAAATAAATTAGCGCTAGCAAATAATCATGAATTATTTGATATTATCGACGTCGAAAAATTAAGAAATATTTTGAAGGAATTCCATAAAGAAACAAAATATTGTGTTGATAAAAGAATAGTAGAAAAATATGAAATGCACAGATTGATAGAAGAATACCATAACTCACTAATTTGTGGACACTGCGGCATACGAAGATGCATTGTTAGATTAAAACAAAAATACACTTGGAAAAATATGAATAAAATGGTAAAAGAGCACGTAAATAATTATAAGGAATGCGCAAGAACAAAAATCACAAAACACACCAAAGAGAGATACCTAATAACTGACACACCAAGCTCATCTTGCGAAACAATCTCAATAGACACGGTTGGACCACTTCGACCATCTGGAAATTTCAGATATATTCTAACTCTGCAATGTGAGCTTACTAAGTTTGTAGAAGCATTCCCAATAGAAACAAGGACAGTGGCGAAAACAATAGTAGAAAAATTCATATTGAAATATGGATGTTTTAAAAAACTCAAAACCGATATGGGTACAGAATTTTGTAATCAGCTAATGAGCAACCTATGTGATCTTTTAAAAATACGAAAAGCAACATCAGCCCCATTTCATCATGAGACCCTAGGTTCAATCGAGAGAAACCATAGAGTTTTAAATGACTATATAATGACAATTTCCGAGCAAGAAAATTAGAGTGAGATATTACCCTATTACAGCTATAATACCACGCCACATACTACTACAAACTATACACCTTTTGAGCTAGTTTTTGGAAAGTTAAATTCATTACCATGTGAGATTTTAAATAATAATACGAAAATATATAATATTGACGATTATATCAATGAGTTAAAAATAAAATTGCAATTTGCACAAAACAATGTAAAAGAATGTTTGCTAAAAGAAAAACAGGAAAGGATAGATAAACAGAAAACTGTAAATGTAGCTAATTTTAAAATAGATGATTATATATATATAAAAGTAGGTAATAAAGTAAAATTACAACAACCATATACAGGACCATATAGAATATGTAATTAGGCAAGATAATGTAAATAGCTATGTAGATATAAATGGAAAAGAAACTAAAGTACACAATAATAATTTGAAATTATGTAAACATAACATTTAGATAGCTGTAGATATATACATAGCAAAATAATTAAAAGTAGTAAGAAAGATATGGAAATATGTAATAAAGTATCATAAAGAAAGAAAAATGATCGAATGTGCACTATCAAATAATGTAATTTTACTTTCTTTAGAGAAATTAAAATTACATCAATCTTTTAAGGATGGGGCTGTAATGCATCTGTAATCATGCATCATTAAAGCATGTAGTAATTGCATATAAATCATATGCACATCTCCGTAAAAGAAATATGATACCAAGATTACAACTAAAGTTTGTAATTTATTTTTTCCCGGACGGGAATCATTACCTCGTTATGAATGAAGTAAAATAAAAGCTCATCAGATTACAGCGCAAGCAGAAATAAATTATGTATGTGCAGTGTACCAAATTTATCAATAGCAACAAAGAACGTTATACTCACGTGAGGTCACCGTTTCGTTCATAATGATACGGTGAGAAAATTATCGAATGTAAGTAGCTTTAAGAAACTAATGTAAATAGCTTACTTAGGAATAATTAGCGATTATAAATAAGGTAGCATTAAGAAAGAAATTAAGAATAAAGTTTTGACCATTGACTGGTAAAGTACAAGGCTTATTCTTCAGAACGCAGCGGCAATTAGCCAGGCGTTCTCCTTCCTTAAGATATATTATTATATATATATTATTTATTATTTATTAAGATATAGAGGCTTCTTAGCCAGATATCTTCAGCATAAAGATATTGAGGCATTCTAGCCAAATATCAAGTAAGAATTGAGGCATTCAGCCAGATCCATAGAATATTGGACATCGGCGAATACGCCAATCCATTGGCAACCAGCGTAAAGGCAAACATAATACAATACAAATAAAATGAAGAGTGAAGTATATTACCAGATGACTAAATCAATCAACTAAATCAAAAATTCATTTCAAAGCTTTTTTCACCTTGATTACAAAATGCTATCTGACGTCTTCTGAATTTTAACTAATTTTTCACCACTATAGATGATGCTTTCTCAGACAGAAATTTGTTTTATATAACCGAATTCCATTAGAGCTGGACATTTTGGTTTATGCATGCTTCCATAAATGTTTTATTCTCAAAACATACATCACGAATGATCCCTTCATATACTACTTGATAAAACCAACAAGTTAACAACAAATCAAGGAATAGAAGATGTAAATGAAATCTCTCTCAAACTATCTAACCTTTTCTAGATCACATACATTTTCAATCATAACAGCACCATTAAGTGTAAGCCATATGTACATACTTTAATTAATTTGCATTTGCATAAAATCATCATTAATATTTCGTTGGAATAATTTCTTAAAAATAAATTCGATATAGAAAATATCGGACCAACATAATTTTTTAGTATATGTAAGTAAAATAAAATTAATATAAAAAAAATCTACATTGACCGCTTACCTTAAAAACAGGTAAGCTGGAGTCTTCCATTTCCAGTGATATCTCTTCTTCATCCAATGTGATGGAGAACCAGTTTTCTTTTCAGACTATAATGGAGAAACAGCTTTCCTTTCCATCTTTCCATTCTTTTAGCATTCGCATGTCTGAAATTCAGAAAAATTTTGATTTAAAAACTGATGTTAGTTAATATTGAGTTAAAGATAACTAGTAGAAGAAATAACACGAAAAGTAATTTGTTTCAATGAAATTAGTCAATAATGTTAAGTTATTGGAAAGCAATTTGCGCACGCACTATTCAAAATGAATATTAGCCAATAGCTAAAGAAAAACAGAAAAATCCTTGAATAAAGTGGGGGCGGGTCGAGCGGCACGCGTTACAATATTTATGACTATTCAGAGATAAGCCATAAAGGAAACAATTTTGTTGGTGTGACAAGAAATAAGATGGTAATTAACAGTAGATAGTTATGCATTATAAATTAAATTAAATTATGAATTAATAAAATTCTACGTAAAATTTATTGACTTACCTAAATGTCCAAACCGCCCTGAACGGCCAAAACGATGTAAGTAAGTCTCAGCCATACGTGGAAAATCAAAATTGATTACAACATTCACAGCCTGAACATCAATACCTCGGGTAAAAAGATCTGAGCAGACTAGATTTCTGCATAACCCCTGGCGAAAATCATGGAAAACTCTATTTCTGTGCACTTGTATCATTTTGGCATGTATGTAATAGCAACAGTACCCAAGCTAGTTATTTTTTTTTGCTAGCAATTCAAGACGTTGCGTTGAGCTACAAAATATGATTGATTTATTTATTTGTAATTTTGAACAAGCGTATTTAAACAGTGAAACCTTTTGTCTCTCTTGAACAAATGCATAATGTTGTGTGACGCCTTTAAGTGTTAGTTCTTCCATTAAATTGATTTTGTATGGTTCACGTAAATGCTTCTCCATGAAATTCTGTACAGTGAGCTGGAATGTTGCTGAAAATAATAATATTTGAAGATCCTTCAGCAGTTTCATTATTACATGGTCCAGCATGCTTTTAAAATCCAGCGATAATAATTTATCAGCTTCGTCTAGTACAAGAATTTTGCAATTTTTTTATCAATTAAATGCAAAATACGTCCTGGTGTTGCTATAATTAATTGTACTGTAAAAAAAAGAAAAATTCCTTTAATTATCAAAAAATATTTATTTTTTATGAAATATTTTTATTTTTTATTTGTAATTATCAGAATGGTGTTTTTCTCATTTATGATTAATTGATGAGGAATCCACGTGAATCATCACTTTAATAAATAATTATTAAAAATAAAAGATTTTTGAAGTGATTCTTACCTTTCTGATAAATTCTCATAATATCATCTTTAAGATTTGTACCACCAGTTGGGTCCAATACTCGAATATCTAAGTGTTTCGCTAATTCAATACAAATTTGTGAGGTTTGCAATGCAAGCTCTCGATGACAAGGGCTTGAGTAATATCCTTGGATGGATCAATTTGTTCAAGTACAGGAATACAACATGCTCCTGTTTTTCCTATACCATTTTCGCTCGAGCTAAACTATCTTTACCGCTTAAAGCTATAGGTAAAGCAGCTTCTTGTATAGGTGAAGGTTTCTCCCAGCGTTTTTCAAATGTGCGCATCAGAAGCTCACGTTTTAAACAAAATTCCTCAAATTCATTCCCTTTTGTATCTGTTACATCCTAAAATGAAAAATAATATCTAATAATTTGTTTAAATAAAAACATTATAGACAAATATTATACTTACACTAGTTCTAGGTCTATTATCCTTAGGAGGAATTTTAAGTTTGGCTTTCCAGCCCATGTCATCATTAAGAGCAGCAACATGTCTCAGCCATACGTGGGAAATCAAAATTGATTATAACATTCCCAGTCTGAACATCAATACTTCGGGTAAGAAAATCTGAGCAGACTAGATTTCTGCATAGCCCCTGCCGAAAATCGTTGAAAATTCTATTTCATATCAGCAACTATTAAATCCAAAATACGTGCTGGTGTTGCTCTAAGTAATTATACTGTAAAAAAAATTGCCTTTAATTATCAAAAAATATTTTTTTATGAAATATTTTTATTTCTTATTTGTAATTATCAGAATGGTGTTATTCTCATTTATGATTAAATGATGGGGAATCCACGTGAATCATCACTTTAATAAATAAATATTAATAATAAAAAATTTTTAAGTGATTCTTACCTTTCTGACAAATCCTCATAATATCATCTTTAAGATTTGTACCACCAGTTGTTACCATTACTCGAATATCTAAGTGTTTCGCTAATTCAATACAAATCTGTGAGGTTGGAACGATGACAAGTGCTTGAATAATATCGTGCTAAAATATCTTTACCGCTTAAAGCTATAGGTATAGCAGCTTCTTGTATAGGCGAAGGTTTATCCCAGCCTTTTACACATATGCCAAACAGAAGCTCACGTTTTAAACAAAATTCCTCAAATTCATTTCCTCTTGTATCTGTTACATCCTAAAATGAAAATTAATATTTAATAATTTATTTAAATAAAAACATTATAGACAAATTTATACTTACACTAGTTCTAGATCTATTATCCTTAGAAGGAATTTTAAGTATGGCATTCCAGCTCATGTCATCATTAAGAGTAGCAACAGTTTTATCGCTGTTGCTCATACTATCGAAATCAGAAAACATGTAAAATCTTAAAAAATAAATATAAAGATTTTTTTTTAAATAATAATACCTTTTCGGTGTTCCATGATTGTCGAGATGATTAGCGGCATTCATATTTTCCGTCATCGTTTTTAAATAGTAGTTATCCTAATAAAATGGTGATTAGAAGAGTCTTTATCTCTTTACTTCCTCTTTTGTTTATTAACAATTGTTTTTAATCTTTTGCTTTTTAAGGTCCTTAATTCATTTATACTACTTAACTTCAACATATAAAAGTTGCTTTAAAACTTCACTTTCTATGATAAGAGTTCTCATGAATCTCAAATTTATTCAAAATAAATTGCTCTTTTCTTATATTTTATAAATGTACAAATTGCATTTCACCTTTTGATATAAAAAAATTATATTGAAGTTTTATCACAAATTTTTATATTTTTTTAATATTATCACAAAGTTAAGGTTTTGTTAATGCTTTGGATATTCACTGAAGATTCATTTACACAAAAAGGTATATTTGTACAAGTGAAAATTATCTATTACAAGTCATTTTGAGTTGGATTATATTTAAATAAATAATAAATAATAAAATGAATAATTGACTTAAATGTAAAGCAAAATACAATACGAATGTATAGAAAAGTTGTATTCTTTGAATGAAATTGACCAAACTATTTAAAAATAAAAAAAACATGTAAATAAGCCAGAATTGTTCTAAGACCAATTCTTATGATACCCCAGATGGATGCCCGTGTAAAATCGTATAGTCGTATAGTTTGATTTTTGAAGTGGCTTTCGCGTCTATTTCTAGAACGGTTTGCCGAACAGCAAAATGATTATAACTAATTTCATTGGATTTCATATTGTGAAGAACTTTTCAGTATAATAAAAACATCTAGAACTGATCGTTTTCACAGTATACGTAAAAAACCTAAATTTTTATATGCCTACACCAAGAAAGGGTTGCCCATTTTAGCCCATTTTTTTAAATGATATTTACTATATGAAAACACTGTGCACAAAATTTCAGCTCTCTACGTTGACACGTTTTCAGGCAAAGACCGAATATATAGTGAGCAACGAAATTTGAGTATGGCAACCCTACGCAGGAGTTGCCCGATTGGTCCCATTTTCGACATTAAATTTACTTTTGTTTTAAAAGCAATTTCAGCTCTCAAGTAAATGAGTTATCGAACACAGCAAGCGGAAATTATGCTTGGGTGTCCAATCCATTTTTATTTATTTTTCCCGGACGGGAATCGAACCCAAACTTGTTAGAATCGGTCAAAGATGGAGAATAGAAGAATTTTAAGAAATTTTGTTTTTAAAGATTTTAAATCAAATAGTAAATACAAGAGGACAAAACAACCGCCTCGTCCGGGTTTTGAAGCCGAGACCTTCCCCTTCCCGCGCGACTGCTATTACCAGTGAGCTAACGAGACATTCATTCCATTTTACTATACCATTATTACATCGTTACAAACGGAATGACAAACTTAGTATACCCTATGATTTCATCATCTAGGATATAAAAGGGAAGCCAACCCACAAATGTAATGCGTTGTAAAATTTTATATAATCATAATCCGAGAGGATTAAAGAAAAAGATTCAACTTTAAGGCAAGATTCTTATTTCTTCAAAGGAGTGATAAACCACATTTCAATGAAAGTTTATTGATAAGAAAACTTTAACCGAAAAATTTTCAACAGAAAACATATAGAAAACTCCGGATGAGTGTAAATTAAAAACTAAAAATATTTGTAAACTTTTTATATTCTGTTTTCAGTTTATATTTACCATCTAAAAATTTTAACTTTATAGCATTTTATTAATTTCTTGTCGATTTGCATATTCCATCATCCCGAAGTTCACTGGTTAATCCTTTGCATAGTAAAACTAGTTTTATATGAAAATATTCTTGGAATTTTAAAACTTCACTTGCCTTTTACTAATTGGAAAAATGTGAATATAGTATGTAACTTTTTCTATTGTTTGGGGTAGTTTTTTCGTAATTTTTATCAAAATTCCTGAAGTGTAGTAGAAATTAGTTAATACGGAGTAGGGTAGTAAAACACTAAAATGTGTACTAGATCTACTGCAATTGTAGTAAAGTAGGATCTCTGGGCAGAGATCAGGAGTGTAAACTAAACAATAAGAAGAACCGAGTAGAGCCAATGGGAGAATAAAAAATTGAAATTGTATTCTAGCTGGAATAAGATCAGCTGCAAACTGCAATCTATATATGTACATATGTATAAGTAGTTCATTCCGTTTTCATCAAATTGCACTTAAATAACTACGCTACACCGTAGGCAGTAAATAAACGTCTTTATCATTAAATCAGGCAATGGGACAATTAACATTGCGTTATAGTATACTGAGAAACTGACTTTAGTGAGAATTCTTAAGTATCTACAGAAAGAATCCTCTCCTTAAAAAATGCGCTGTAAAGAAGTACAAATTGTATTAGACAATTTTCATATACATGGAATTTTTTTAACAGAACACTGGGGTCTTATATGTGTAACACGAAGCACTAGAAAACTGAAGTTTTTACGAGACCTTTTTATAAAAATTACGCATCAAATTTCAAATATGAGCGAAATCAAGCAACTCCGTCCCAGGATTGTTATATAAAAGTGTGGTTTTTAGTATACATTTAGACAATATTTGAAAATAGCTAGACATAGAGCTCAAATTTTGTAGTATACGATGTTTTTGTCATCTAAAAATTTCGTTTTTCATTATATATTTCGACAATGATTGAGAACACATTGACGTATAATATAGGACTGATTCTTAAGTCCCCCATTCATTTAAAGATTATCTGCACTGTAGATATAGTATATTTGAATTCCACCACACATTACAACGACAAGTATTGTTTTATTGGCCTGCAAAGTTGTATTCTTTTAACTACCTAACTCTATAATAGGAGTCTTATGGACTTTGAAGCCACATGTTCGAAAATCAGAGATTGCGTCTTGAAATTCATCATCTAGAATAACTATATCGCGTTAAAAAAAAGAAAATGTGAGTTGTTAGGTTGATCATAAATTGAATGTTACTCATAATGGTGTTACATTTGAGATTGTATCCGAATGAAGTCCAGTAACGTCAATAATATATTCATCACAACAGATAATCAAAAATGATTTCAAAAGGTCATGGTACCTATATACTTCTGTAATCTATAAAAGAAGTTTAAACTTAAGGTCAAGGGCAAGTTAAGGTTAACCTTACAATTATTTCCTAATCACTGTCATGGATATAATACATACATATGTACATAATATAAAAATATGTATTTTCTCAGCTATCCCGGAAAGAAAACGCAGGCAACTTTTCTTTTTCTAACCAGCCAGTATTATAATTAATTGAAATAAATAAAAAAACAGCAATAACGACTTACCTTAAACATATCTGCAGCTTCATTTCGTCGGCCTGCAATGTGATCTGATTCATTGAGTAGTCTTCAGCTCTTTCGGAATTATAAATATGTTTTGCCATTTTAGTTTGTAGATTATCTTTAACGAAGTTGACTACGTAATGCAGGATAGCCTTTGGTACCGAATCTTGAATTGATTTCCTGATTATGTAAAAATACCATGTTCTGTGGATAAAACTTGTATTATTAACATGTTAAACATTATAGTTTGATATATATATATATTTTTCCAATCCCAACACAGACCTTTTGCTCTTTGTCTGTAAATTTCCGAAAAGTGCTGTTCACTGGAACATCTTGTAGAAGATTAACTGTCTTCAAAAAACCAGGAATTATGTTGTGAATTGGTATATTGTTTGCTGAACTTTCAGTATTTTCGAGCCGTGCTGCAGATGGTAGACAACCAACTACTTTGCTAGGTAAAAGTTTCGTTGACGTGATTCTGCTACAATATGATAAGAATTCAAATATTACTGAATAGCAAAATGTTAAAAAAAATAAATAAATTACCTGTATCGCATCAGCTCATCTGACAACTTCATCGTGTGTTCCAGTTAATAGGGACTGACAATTTGTTTGTTGCATATTTCATGTACCGACACAACGTGAGTCTAAGGATCTACTATAGTATACTCAGAACAAGAGTGATATCATTATAGAATCTGGATGATAAGTATTAATACAGGCAAATTCAATGCAACCAAGATTTCCACCATTGTATTAGTGCTAGGTAGATGTATTCTCAACAGCTGTGTTACAACATCAACAATTTTCTCGTGCAATTTGGGAACCTATTCACTTTTAGAAATTTCAACAATTGTTGCTGCATTGCGTAATGCTGAATAATTCTATGCATCTCTTCATGAATAAGTTCAATACATCTTAGGGAAGGGTCTTCTAAGTGGCGAAATTGATTTATTACAAGTAATTCGAAAGATACTACTAGGAAAAAAGTGCAGATCTTGGTCCAGTAGCGTTATTACTCATAAGTTCATTTGTTAAAAAAAAATAACTTATAATATTTTTAGTTCTCTAATTATTACTTTCAATTTTTTGCATTTTTCTTAGGAACAAACAGTATATTTTCAGATGATGAACTTATGCAATTCATAATGAAGTCATTTAGCTGAGTAGTTAGGACGTGGTCATGGATTTTCCTTTTGTTGGTTGCATGATGATAGTGATCTGTTAATGATAGTCCAGTTTAGTATATGCTATGAATATGATAAGTAATCGCAGTGTTGAGTGTAAGTAGCTCATTGTCAGATTTGTTAACGATTAAAGATGAAGGATCGCCGCCAAATGTTTCTTAGTGGGTTCACGGAAGGGTAGCGTAGAAAAATTCTGCACAACATTCAAAATGTTTGAGGTTCTAAGAGCGATATTTTCAATGTCGTTTTCATTTAAGTTGGCTTGTATGTATAGCTTGAAAGAATTCTTTTTATTCTTAAAATGACCTACGGTATCCAAGAAAGTGGCGGAAACAGAATCCTTGAATTTTCTTTAATTCCTTCCAGTTTTTTGCATTTTTCTCTTTCCATAGAAATTTCGAAATTTTGAGTTGAATTTTTTTATACGGATTATAACTAAAAAACGCAGACGAGTTCAATGATCATAAGAAAAAGTTTTAAAATATTTACAATTACTTAAGGCGGTGCTGTACATAAGCAAACATGATGGTAACTTAGGTGGAAGTTTTCAATCATGTGACAAATGTCTTGAGTTAGGAAGAATGGTAATAAAATTAAAATGTAAGATCTATCATTCATTTTGCATATTATAGAAAATGAGACAAAAATAAACAGGAATTCAGGATTTTTTTTTAGGTAGAGCAACTGACCGAGTAGACAAATGAAATGCAGTTTGGAAATTTTGTTTCTCCTAAAGACTGTTTAGAAAAATTTTAAAACAATACATATCTTTTGAAACAAACATGAAGTTCAAATATTAATGTTAAATGATATTTTGATTGTAATTAATTTTTACTTGGATGAGTCAAAAAGTGAAAATCATAAATCTGAAAAATAAAATGTAGAAAGAAAAATTGGCCCCAGCCTTCTCGCTTATACTTTAAGTTAGTCTATTATTATTATTACTGCGCATAAATCAATAACTTTAATAAAATTATATTACGACTGAAGGGCGTAAATAAACCTATAGTATATAATAAATAAACAGATCACACTAAAACAACTAGGTGGCATTATTTTTACATACTTCAGGTATATATAGGTACATATAGCACCCTTACCACTTCTACATACATACATATCATTCATTATACATACTTACAATTTCTGTTGTCAAGCATAAGTTAGAGTTTTTTTAGCTAGCTGTTCACAGGTTCCGATAATATTTTATGCTAAAAGATGATCTTCAACTGCCAAATAATTCAACTGGGAAATTAATTATGTGCGATTCTGTTCCGTTCATATTTCCAAATTTCATAGCAGTATTCAATTTTTATAAAATATTTTATTGTTTATTGCAAAAACAATGAAATTCCGCAGTACAAATAACTTTTGTAAATCTATCATAGCCTAAAACCTAAAAAACCTAAAACCTAAAGTAATCTTAGTAGAACGAAAATTATTATCAATGTCGCGATATTTAAAAAAAAAAACTAAACACTCAAACACCACTGGGTATGAAAAACACTTTTCTATCTTCAACATAACAAGTTAAAATTGTCACATCTAGTCGAAAAGACAAAAATAATAAAACATATAAAAAATATCACATCGAAGCTTTTGTCCTTTTTGAGAAAGTGTACCTACCGTTAGTGAATTTTTATGTATGAGAAATGCCTGAGACCATGAGAAGATATATAATAAGTTCAACTCTACTGATTTATCACCAAAAATAAACTAAACTGGATCCTTTCTGAAGCATTTTACCAAGATCACCTGTGTCAGTGTCTTCAGTCCGGATTGGAAGACTTTTGTCACCTTGTGTACCATTGAGACTATCAGTTTCCGGTATTGAAATCATTTTTCTTATATCTTTGTGTTTTTTTACCGATACAGTTGGCATTGAATTAATACTATCCACCTCCTGTAAATCACTTACAGGGGTTTGATCGAACGTTGGTGGCTCAGCCTTAAACAAGTCGATACTTACTTCTGGATAAAATATTGTGAGACTTGTTGTTCTATTGATTTGAGCTTCTGAATCTGTTTTCGAATTATGTGGATGTTGTTGATTAGGAGCGAGCTGTAATTATAAATAGATTATGGAAATTAATTTTAAGTATTTAAAACTCGAATCCGATTATTATAAAAAAAATGTATGCTTAGATATTGTTTTAAGGATACCCTATGTATGGACGAAGATTATAATGAATAAAAAAATATATATTTATGGACGATATGAAAGTTTTTCTTTATTTTTCATATTTTCTTCGTTCACATACTAAATGAACACTGAAAATTAAGGGATGGGGCGGGTGGGTGGGGGGCGTTTGTTGCCCCCTCTCCTAACCTCGCCGGAATACTACAATTGCAGTAGACAGATCTTACCATAATAGTGTCTGTTAGTAGTCTTTGCTCACTGTTAAAGCCAGCCGTACAAATTGGCCCAAACGAGGCCGTGAAGCCACGCACAACAGATACCACAGCCAGGTTACTATATCAACCATAATTATTATTATTTCTCTTCTTATCAGGCTGTAGGAACCCCATCAAAATCTGGAAGACACCTATATAATGGGGTCAGGAATACCGCCAACATCTGCCACTGCGCCCAGCATCCCGCCAAATAAACGAAGGAGCAAAATAATCCGCCGCCTCCTTAGGCTATGTAAGATAAGCTCCAGCAAGGAATTTCTACTGCAACCTGTCAGACATCCGTCTGCGTAGACCTTATAGTAGTATTTAGGCAACTGTAGGGTAGCATGAGTTTTCATAGATTTTTATTCTAAATTAATAATGAATTAGTTAGACACAAAGCTAAATTTCATGTATGAATGAGATTTGTCAAGAAGCTTCTAATATAGAAGAACTGTTAATGGTGCTAAGTGCCTTAAAATGTATCTTCTAAATTAACTAGGATATAATTCCTACACTATGCAAAGGGATATATATAATGGTGAACTAAAATCCCCGGTTACATCTAGCCGGCCAAAGTGAATTTCTGTAATGTCTACGCTTACTTAAGTACCCCTTGTGTATTACCAGTGTCACGGAAGTGCTGATTCATAATTATCACATATTTCTTTACACAGCGCATAGTAGGTCTGGCATACTAGTACCTGTATATAGCCCACACGACAGTATGGCAGTTTTTCTTTTGGTACACTACTGAGCGAAAGATTCGGCCATTCAAGCTTTTCCGTCAAGTAATTACTTCAGTATAGACTTTCAATCGATCTGAATCACGGAGTAGGCACTTGGTAGAGAAATTTGTGAGGGCGTGGATTCATCGTTGAAAAAAAAACAATAACTTTTATTTCACAGTTGAGTTGCAGGACATCTCGGAGGCGCCTGTATGGCGGTGGATGCTGAACACTGGATATACGTAAGTCATAGCCCTCGGGCATTCAATTTGTTTAGATATAATAATTTTTCTCGTGCCTACAAGCTTTCCCTCTTATTACACACATTTTAATATATTTAGTACAGTAAGGGTTTTTATTTTTAAGATATTACTGTGGCCGATGCACAGATTTGATTTTGAATTGATACTATTCGGTAATGCAGCTATTTTATTTATACGATAGATACTACTGTGCCTTACGCACAGATGTGACATTGACCCCATTATCGTAGTCTCGCGATAGATATCCTCGAATTCACTTGGCGACTACGAACTTTGTTTTAAATTCAGCAAACAAGACCGCTCCTGACGCTAGGTTGTGCTCTATTGGAAGCTTCGATTTCAGTTTTACTCCTCCGGGAGCTTAGTAGTTTATAAGGATTAGCTTTTATAATTATAGTTGACAGCTCTTAGCTCCTTAAGAGGTTCAATACTTCGGATTTATAAAGTTTACGCTCAGTTACGATATTCCTGCACAAGGATTCATAAAGCGAAAAGAACTTCATTTAAATTTACAGTCTGTAGTAAACTCTAGATAATTAATTGTTTAAAAAAAAACTGAAATGATCGGCAACGCTGTAGTTGTTTTGAAAAACATGATAGCCTATCCTGTTAATAAAGTCGAATTTCAAGATTAAGGTAAATGGAATTGTAGTCTTGTATTTTTTTCCTCCTCTCTCCCAGAGCCCGTCTTATGATGAAATGTTTTGGTTCGCTCCTCCGCTTTTTCAGGACAATAGGGACATTGAACATATTTGTGCCAGCACTGTTAAAGGGAGGATGGGGAAATGGCACATGAGACTATACATCAAGTCCCCACCAAGATCTACAGGTAAGTGGTGTAAAGGGTCCCTTCAGGACCGGATGTGTGTGACGTTTGTTGTAGGCACGATTTTTTTTTTGTATATGTCGCGTGACAGTGGCAAGTTTTCGAGTGACTCACCCCACACTCTCCGCCAATAGCCGAGTATGCTAGAATGCCGCCCTGCATATACAAAGCTTGTCACAGAGTGAGTTATCAGCTTCGGCTGATAGTCTGGACTTCTCGCCCAGGCCACTCACTAATATGCTTCCATAACAACATAATCTGTAAGCTTTAAATAGGCCTGGCGTTGGCGGCTGATTTTGACAAAAGAATATCGCCTACAACAATCATGTACATGTATACATGCAGTTCAGCTGAAAAATATTCAATTCAGTCGACCGATTGGAAATACAGTTATATATATATCACAAACACTGCTTAATAAAAGAATACTTTAGCATAGTTTTTAAGAAAACAGCTATGGAAAAATTAATTTAGTAGAAGTAAATCGTAATTGCCATGGACAGTGTTGATAATTATACGGTACCATACAGAACGGACAATATAATATAATATAATATAGCTTAGAAATATTTTTGCGGATTAGATATTAAATATAAGAAACCCCGGACTCTGCCTGTAACGCGGACTAATCCCAGCAGGCTTTTTTTTATAAACTTAAGTATAAATCTAAGCAAGTTTTTTTTATAACCGAAATAGCTGCAGCTCTGATGAAAGATGGACGAACAGTATACATTCCGCTTTTCGATACGATACTTCCGTTTCATTATTCCCCTGAAGCTGAAGTTTTGAGACTGGCAGTTCTTATCATTATAGATGAGATAACAATGCTTTCAAAGCACGAACTCAGATGCAACAACAAGCTTCTGCAAGAAATTGTCGCGAATAAGCTGCCATTTGGAGAGAAAGTGGTAGTTGTGGGAGGCAATTATCGAAAGAAGCATTAAATCAAGTAGATCGTAACAACATTTCAGGACGGTATAATTCACACAACAAACATGCATAGGATGAGCACAACAATTGGTTCTTAGATGTTGGAAAATGAAACCATTCGTCAATTCCTGAACTAAACTGTGACGACATAATTGATCTACGGACACAACATTCGGAAAATGTCTGTTGAGGAGTTAGCGAAACGAGTAATTTTGGCTCCAACAAAAGCTCATACGCTGGAAATGAACAGGATAATCATTCCTATCATAAGAGGAGATCTAATCATCTACTATAGCGCAGATTCTGTCTTCTGAGAAGATCCCAAGGATGCATTGAACTTTCTAGCAGAATTTCTAAATGAGCAAACGCCATCGGGTATGCCATCACATGTGGTGCTGTTCCAGGAAGGAGTTATCATAATGCCGTTGCAAGTTTGAACCCAAAAAAAGAATTATGCAATGTCACACGTATGATTCTCAGAGGACTTCACCGAAATTCAATCAGGGTAGAGATTATTTCCGAATGTAATCGAGGTGAAATAGTTCTTCGAATAGATTTGGCTCCATCAGACACTACCTTGCCATTCATCCTACGACGAGGACAATTCCCGGTGATCTCAGCCTATACGATGACAATTAACAATTCACAAGGACAAACATTCAACCATGTAGGCATCGATTTAAATACTGCCGTTTTCTCACATGGACAACTTTGGTGACCTTATCGCTATCCAGAGTATCGCATTAGGGGAAAAGTAAACATTCATCAAAGGAGGATCTTAACAAGAAATGTGGTTTTCCATGACATTTTTGAACAGTAATATATGTAAAAGATGTGATCCCATTCTAAGAACGGGCAGCTTTAGCTAGTTCTCAGATATTATACAACATTAACATATTTCAATTAGCTTAAACTACACCATCCAAAATTTCGAAATGTACAGGGCCAACTAAGTCAAATACTGAGCCCAAACAACTTTACCGCGAGATTATAAGTAAAATCGATATGTGATTTTTAGTGTAACTTCAGAAAAGGATATACTAAAAAATGTAATAATTTAGTATGCAGCTTCTTTATCTATTTCAATGTTAACAGTTGATTCGTTTCTATAAAAATTATAACGCTCAATATTTCGGCAACAAAAAATAGCTATCAAAGAAAACGTTACTGTAAATAGAATTTCAGGTTATAAAGGAATAGAATTCAACAAAAGAGCCAACAGGGCTAGAAAAATAGCTCTAAATCTCGCCGATTCTACAATAGTACAGATATCAATTGAAATTAGAATGTCAATTCTTAATGATTGGGAAATAAGGAAGATACTTAGCTTTTAGGAGTTTGCATTGAATGATCCTACATCGTATATGCCAAAAACGTTTTGATAGAAAATGGTGTATTGGTTTAATAAAGTTTCTAGCTTATCACAACAGGCAGATCAATAATATGTCTGCGTCTTACTGGTAAAAAACAAAATCAAATATTATTCTGAACAGAGATGTTTCCTATGATCGCTGAATCTTCACAGGGTCTTCTTTATTCTTTTATTGTATATGATCGAGGTGAAGAAGTAAACATGATGCTACAAATATCACAAAATATGAAATCAAATGGGCCAACAAAATGCTTATTGAGTACTTTAGATCACTCAACAACAAAAAAAACATTTAAAATTAAGAATTTTACTTAACTATTTTACCTCTTTTTTAACGTTGCTCATGGAACTACTGCCTGATTCTTGTTTTAGTTGCACTTTTAACCCTGCAGCAGAATTGGTAGGTTTTGTTTTTCTTCGATCCCTATTATGTATATTAACGTGGCGTTTTAAGTCCCCACTTACACGGAATTTTTTTCCACAAATCTTACACGAATAAGGCTTCTCCCCTTTAAATAATATAACAAAAATAAATATATACTTGTCACAATCTGTTGATTAGTAGTTTATGTATTTTTATTTTTACCTGTATGAACTTTTCGATGATTTTGTAAATATGAGCTAGCTCTAAAAGATTTCGGGCAAAATTCACATTTGTAATTTTTTTCACTTGTATGTATCCGTCTATGAACTACAAGCGAATAACGTCGAGCAAATGCTTTACCACAAAATTCACATTGGAAGTTTTTTTCGTTTGTATGGATAGATATTTTATGATACTTAAGATCTCCCCATTGTCTAAAGGCTCGCTTACAAAATTCACATTCATAAGGTTTAAGGCCCGAATGAAGTCTCATGTGAACTTTTAAAGCGCTTAAGGCAAAGAAACTTTTTCCACAAACGCTGCATTGATGAGGTCTTTCTCCGGTGTGCGATAAGTCATGGTATTTCAAGGCATTTGTAGAATTGAATAATTTGTTGCACTTTGTGCACTGAATTCGTTTTTTAGATTTCAGCTTATCTTCAGACTCACTAGTATCACCATTTTCGGAATGCTCTCTCGAATCATCTTTACGAGATTTGGTTCTTCGTCGTTTCCTTTTGGGTTTGGAACTTTCTTGCTTACTAAGCTCCGAATTTGAATTTATTTTAGATTCTATTGATTTATCTTCGTGTCCAGAAACATCATCTTCTTCTAGTGTTGGTAGTATATCTAAAATAGAATAAAATTCAAAATACACCAATTTAATATAATTTGAAAAATAAAAAATACGAGTTTGTTTGGCATAAAAGAGAAAAAATGCGTTAGTAAATAACTAAATTCTGTCCCGATAAAACATAAAACTCGTAACACAAGTTTTCATTGATGTTAAGTTTGCTTCCCACGGTACGTGGTTTTAAGAGCCAAGCCACTTAGTTCGGACGAGCTCGAGCCACCTCGGGCATTCTCGCGCCGCGCCAGCACAGGCGAGCTCGCGCCACCTCGAGGCAGACCCTTCCCACGGCGCGTTGGCTCGTGCTCGCGCGGCGCGGCATGTGAAATCACGGGCCGGGGAAACCAGCTTTAGGTTTTTAAGCAAGACCTAAATGTCATCTAGTCTCCAGAAAAGTTATACAAATGCCAAAATTGATTAGTTTATTTTAAGAATGAAACAAATTTGTGATGTGTCAATGAACTTAGTCATATTGAAGAATCTTCTTTCAACTTGAATATCGGTGGAATTCTAAGTCCGCAATAAAAAATGTGGAAATGCAGTCTCACAAAACCCTAATGAAAGCAAAAACTCATCCACCGAATTGCCGGTGATTGCAAAATTCAGATAACTGTATCACTCAGCGAATGGACAGAAAGCGAGAGTTATCTCAAGGAATCATATTAAGCTCCTACGACAAAGGTTGATGAAAAAACATTACATTTAGCGTTTCCCGTTATTATTAATAATCTTAATAAAGAGTAAGAAAAGGCTTCTTATTGTTTCACAAGGTTATTTTATTATACAAAACGCGTTTCGATAGCTAAGCTACCATCATCGGTAATCTTTTTAAAACTGAGAAACAATTTCAATAGACAGTACAGAAAATATAGTAAAGGGTCACTACAATAAATTGAAAACAACTCAAACATCAAGTACAAGTTACTGATAAAAAAAAAACAAAAAAAAAACTATTCAGAAAAAAGAGAATGTAGTATCTGCTATCAATAGATTTAATCTAGCAAATAAAAAAGGCCATGCTCTATCGGTGCTTCTCCTGAATTTATCAAGCGGTCTTCATACAAATGCATAAATAGAGATTCCCAAGCGTCATGTTTAGGGATAAATTTTATAAACAAGTTGATGGCACAGCAATGGGGTGCGCACTATCTCCATTTTTATCTTCTGATATTTTTCTTGGATACTTGGAAACACAGTGCAAAGAAAAGGATTGGTTTCCACGGATTTGGTTTAGATATGTTGACGACATTTTTGTAGTAGTTAAGAGTGAGAAGGTTACGTCCATTCTGCAGGAGCTCAATGGTTTGTTTCCATCTATTAAATTTACTTATGAGATAGAACAAAGTAAAAGTCTTCCTTTTCTGGATATTTTAATTAAAAGAGTCAACAGCCAGCTCAATTTTTCAATATATAGGAAATCTACTAGCACGCAGAGATTTATAACTTCGGATTCCAACCACTCCTACCAACATAAAATGTCTGCTTTTTACTCCATGATCCATCGTATGCTGAATATTCCGATGATTGACATTGACTACAAAAATGAGTTGAAATATATCAAGGATACTGCCTCGATAAATGGCTATAACCCTCAAATAATTGACACAATCATACAAAAAATAAACCAAAATAAGTGGATACGTACCATCACTACTTTAAAAAGCGATTGTGAGAAGAATGAGGTTAAGAGAGTGGTGATTACATATCATCCAGCAATTACCGGGAAACTTAAAAACATCTTTAAGAAAACCGAAAAACAGGTTGTTCCAGTGTCTAAGAATAAACTTGGCGCTCATCTTTGCAGAACTAAAGATATAGTTGATCCTCTGGATAAAAGTGGTATATATTCTTTGAATTGTTCATGTAATTCTATATATATTGGCCAGTCATCGAGAGCGGTTAAAATGAGATGGCGTGAACACAATAGACACATAGTAAACAATGAAAGTAATAGATCAAGTGTCGCACATCATATTCTGAATAATTTGAACCATGAACTTCACTTAGATAACTTCAAATTAATTAAGGCTGAATCAAATAAACAAAAACTAGATACCCTTTACTATATTTTCTGTACTGTCTATTGAAATTGTTTCTCAGTTTTAAAAAGATTACCGATGATGGTAGCTTAGCTATCGAAACGCGTTTTGTATAATAAAATAACCTTGTGAAACAATAAGAAGCCTTTTCTTACTCTTTATTAAATGTGTTTCACAGTGCTCAAAAAATTAATTAAAATTAATAATCTTAGTTATGGAAACATACATATTTGAAAAAGATTTTTTACAAGTCATAGAGAAAGATATACTGCGAAGTGGGGTAACGAAAAAGTGAAAAAGGTTTACATACAAAACTAAAAGTGTTAAAGACCGATTTTAAAGATTAACAGCAATAATGATGATTTCTTGAAATCTTTTTGGCACAGACATTTGCAGTGTCTCAAATTACGACAACAGAGACCGACAATGATGGAATAATTATTACAACTACCCCTTAATTAATATATTTATACTAACCACATATATTAAAAGCAAATAAAAAAAAACTCCAATTCTTAGACTCTCTAGTCTACCTTCCCTACTGTATACTTACTTTCACTTGGTTCTGCTCCCTTTACCAAATCACTTTTAAGGAAAAGCGAAAAGTTATCTACGGATTGCTGTGTTATATGACTATTTACTGCAACACCGTTCTTAAAATTTATATCGCCGTTTAAGGCACTAATTGTATACCTGAAAAAACAAAAAATATAAATTAGAAATAAAATTATATCAAACTTATTAAATAATTTATAGGCGTACCAAGTTTTTTCCGACATTTCAATGCCGTCATTAGTGTCATTATCAACAGACTCTTGTACTTTATCAACAACCCCACGAATTCCCTCCAGCATGTCCTCTGTATCACTAAATTCAACCTCAGTGACATTTATATCAACATCTTTGGCTGAAGCATCATTAGAGCTGCTGCCAACTTCTATAATTTTGACATCACTGTGTTGGTCGTCGTTCTCATCGTGTTTTGATTGATTCAAAATTTCATCGTCGAAACCTTCAAAGTTAAGTTCAACAGTTGGCTCTATCATGGGTGGCTGCTCCTACGAAATAAAGAAATTTTAAAATTAAATAACCAGCAAAACATCAATTCATCTTACATCTTTTTTAGCGTTCTCAGCAGTAGCTCTTTCATTTTGAATTTCAGCGCCCACTGGTTCGTAGTGTTCTTTTAAATGAGCGAAAAAGTGTAGCTGAGATTCACTTAGTTGCCCACATAGTTGACATGCAAACTGCTGTGTATTTAACACCTGACAAAAAAGATATTATATTAAATCTTATCAAGAATACGGAATAATTTGAAAATATCAAAATCGGAGCTTACGATACTTTCTTCCTCGACAGTGTCTTCTGGTTCTTCTGAATATAAAATGTGGCACTGGGTTTGATGCTGTTCCAGCTGCTTATCAATTGTTTTAAGTTTTTTTGTTATGCGTTTCTTATGAGGCAAACTTCTTTTACCCAATGGACGTTGAACTATGGTATCTTCAATTGGTGTTTCATGGTTATTCTGTAACAAGTCCATAAACTGATAAATGCAAGTAAATGTGAAATTATCAAGAAAAGTATGTCGTCTACACAGCCATTATCCATCATCAGTAGATCTGCGCTAATTACATTAAATGATGGTCTAAAACGAAATTCAACTCCAAATTACTAAAGAAAAAGAATAGAGAAGCATGATATTCATCAACGACTCTCTTTTGAATTTCGGCAGTAATGGGGATGCGTTTAATAGCTTCATACATGCAACAGATTGTTTAAAATTTATATTGAAGAGAGCATTTTGCTTCTAATATCGTGACTACTATCATTATTGGAATTTAAGAGCTGATGTACGATAGTTACATCGGAAACAATCGATGCTTTTCAGGTGAGAGCAATTTCAATTACGATATACGTAAGATGGAAGGACCGATTAAAAAATTATTCCAGGATAGGCTGCTATCTTTACCTATCTTATGATTAATAAGAAAAAACCAGATTGTCCTTAGTGGGATTCGATCTCAGGTACTACACGATATCCAAGATCAATTTGTAATAATACTAAGAAGGAAGGGAATATACAAATGAAAAGTAGAACAGGTACCAGATAAAAAGGGTAGAGTCTAGAATTATTGACTACTCTCTTATGTCGATTTCGATGGGACCATTTCAGTTTTGCACTTTTTCTGGCAGCGGAGAACTGCGAGAACTAAAGTCCATCGAACATATTTCTGTCATATTCCTTGTATTTGTGGGCACACGAATTATATACACGAAACTGTCAAACGTAATAAATGTTGTTTATTGATATATAGAAACAAATATTTTCATAACTTAAAGCCAATTACCCAAATAAAAATGTTTAATTCATTTAACTCCAAAATTTCACAAATAATCGCGACAGTACACTTTGACAGAGCAGATGACAATTCGACCTCAGTATGTATTTGTAACACCAAGAAAATATCCGGTGCAAAGTAGGGGAAGTGAGTGCAAAGCTTGTGTTGCACTTCTGCTATAAAAATTGTCCCATCGAACATTTTGAGTGTTGCACTGCTGGAAAAAGTGCAATACTGGTGTTGCACCAAAGTCCCATCGAAATCGACATTATTTTCTGTTAATTTTTCTTGGATGCTTTTTTTTTATATTAATTTGCACGCAATGATTAGATCCGATTCGAATATTCCAAAATCAAATTCATTATAATAAAGAGATTAAGGGTATTGAGAATGAAAAAAAATGCCGAATATGAATTGTTGGACCTCAATCTTGGGAGATGAAATCACAGGCAGTTTTAAGATTTTAAGAGGACATGTCAATGTACCCACATACTGGAATATTATTTCAGCACATCACTTGTGTTTGTGAGCAAATATAATTAGTCGGTTACGATTGGAAATTGAGGCAATGAAATTAAGACTTTTCATTGTACATATACCATTACAACAAGAATTGAAACTATCCAATAATAATTAAAATAAAAGAGCTACCCACAGATAACAGTTTATTAATAGCTGTCGACTATAAACGAATGCAAGCATAGAACCGTCATGAAACTAGCTTTTCATACTCAAGAAATCACTGGGATATTTTTTTCGGAGCGATATAAGACAAGGAGAGTACCAAAAAATATTCTCATCTGCCTTAAAAGTTTAAAACTTAACTGGATTATACACATACGTTCCAAAGTTACCTTAAAATTATTAATACTATCAGCTTTAAAGTCATTTTCCGTAGAGGCTGAATTATTTACATTTGCAATTTTTCTTGGTGAATTCAGTCTTCTTATTGGAGTTAAAGGTGGGAGTGGCGGATTTACCTAATAAAAATATAAGAAAAATAAACATATACTAAGTAAAGTAAAATGGTCAAATACAAACATTTAGATGAGGTTCGGTACTTTGATATATTTTTAATTGACTATCACTGAGCAATGATTGTGGAAAAGCTTGTTGATCATCTATCGTTAAAAAGTTGTGATCTATTGAATTTTGCTTTGCAGTTTCACTAGCATCTGTAAGAGTTCCCAATTCCTTTATAAAAGATAATATCATTTTTATAAATTTTCAAAAATCAATTAAATAAAATGTACCACCTTATTAGTTACAATAACTTGAGTTTCATTTCCACTCTTTACTACTGGCGGACACTGTTTGTTGACAATCTGTAAAAATGTTGCTGTAAGCTTACGATCATGTTCATCATTTTGAAACTCTAAATCATTTGATATTGCTTCACTAATAAAATGCGGGTGCTGCTGTTGATCGTTACCATCATGATTATTCATAAGATCTATTATAAAGCCATTCGCTATATGCGTTGCTATATATTCTGGACTTAAAAATGACTGCAAATTAAGGTTCTATATTTTGGATTAAATTATAATTATATTTTTTCTTATTATCTTACATGATCGATAAACTCTTGCTCTCTATTTGGAACAGTGATAAAATGTAAAGCACCACCTTCTATTCCTCTCAATACACCACCGTGGGCATTAATTTTATTAATTTCATTCTGGAAATGAAGAATTTTATAGAGAAGCAAACAAAAAAAATGAATTATTAGTTTCGCACCTGACCATTTTCTACATTTGTTACGTCAAAATTATCTAAAATTGTTTGACTTATTTGATCATCCATTATTTAGAATTGTCTGGAAAAAAAACATATTTTAAATTATCTATTTGCATTAGACATGATTTGAATTAATTCATAAATATGAGACGAAGATCTACTTATTTTAAAACTAGGAACAATACAGTAACTTAGGCAGGATTACATCTCATAATATTTCATTATATCTGGAGGGACCAAGCAACCAAATTACATATATTGGACAAGAGGAGTTATGAGGAATAAAATGAAATTTACAGGTAGCATAATTATATAACGGACTCTAGTCAAGGTGATGATGTTATCCCCATGGGCAAAATTCTAGTTGATAATAGGTCTGTTTAATGAATTGTTCTAGGTTAGCTTAACAGAAAAGAGCAGAAATCGAGTTTTATGAACCTAGAACATTGCTCTAAGGTACTCTAATGTGAACTTAATCTAGAACAGGATTTTCTGCTCTAACTTATAAGCAACTTAGAGCAGAAACACAAGTGACAACTGCCAAAAAAAGAAGAAGCACAGATCTCAGAAAATGTGTTTCATGCCGTGCGTTCAGGTGCACGCAGAATGTCACATAATGTCACATTTTTACACACCATGTCGTTCAGGCGACCGAAGCGTTGTCATTTCCCCAGCACATCGGTGTGCACATTTTGCACTACGGTCTGGTAGCGTCGTGTCTCGGTGCGCTTAGTAGGTTTGACGTTTAGCGTAGTTTTATTCTTAAAGAACTTTCAAACATGACATTTCGAATCGAAGTGCACACCAACCGTTCAGGTGCTATGCCTACTTTTTCAATGATGTGATGTGCGCACCGATGTGCTTTTCAGCACATCGGTGTGTACACCTGAATGTACGGATAAACTTGTTGCTTCTTTCTGCTCTACTTATAATTTGACAATTAATCTAAAGTCAGCTAACTGCATTGATCTGCTCTGAACTTTTTTTTTATTTCCCAAAGATTTTGTTAGTATATACAATATATATATATATGTAAATGGGGGAAGTACTCTTGATCCTGCATCTGGGATAAAGCTAATTTAAGATTTTGAAGATATTCAGGAAGAATCACTCAGATAATCCCACGTTCTCTGTTTTTAACTCGTTGCCTCAGTAGCACTAGAACAATGCATAGTTAAGTTCCTTTGACCTGCAAAAGATAAAAGTATATATATAGAATAGAATAGAAAACTCATTTATTTTTCAACCCCGGTCACAGAGCCACGCCCTAGGAGTATCTCGATGTTACAAGATTTACATTAATTATAATACAAAACAAAAGGTGTGTTCAAGCAATTGCAAACAAAATGAAATGTTAGCTATATCAAGAAGGTTCATTAATCTTTATGTCTCGAGTTCACCCCTGCTACTAATTTACCATACACTGAAAATGCTGCTGACATCATTCCATGTCCTATATGAAATTGCGACAAACCAATACATTCATGCAATTGAGTGTCCTATGCCCCTCTTGGACACAACGGAAACATATCACTTATCGCTTTGCATTCCGCAATCCTGTATTCAAAACTTGAATATCTGTCAGAGGCCGGGATTGCCCATACCATACAACACACACCATTTTATTCCCTTCTGCTATCCAGAGGCGGCTAACTATGCGTACCTTCTTTTTGAAATCTTTAATCGATATCTTATCTTTTAGATTAAGCTCCCTGGACCGGAACCCACCGTAGGCGTTGCCACCTCGGTTATCGGATCCCTCATCAAAGCAGATGTTCGTATGAAACATCAGCGAACCTCAGCACTTGCAGGTGCACAAAACTTTTTCTGACGGGCCCAATATGAATTTCTCTGAAAAATTTACCTCATCAAGAACTCCTGCGCTTTATTAAGAGGACAGGAAGGTCTGGTGATGGATTTTCTATCAGGTTAGCACAATGGGCCGCCCTGAAATACGTGCTTGGGATATTTCGCCCTTGCCTTTAAAAAAATATGCTCATAAAGTCTCCAAAGAGACTGCAGAATGAACTTCCCCCCGCACAACTACCTTCGGGCCTACTCTGTCATTTACGCTAGCATTCAGTGCACATGACTTAAACTTCTCATTTTGAAGTATCTTCCCTCCATTACGCAGTGGCTTAACGTCATGAGCCTTCAGTCTAAGAGTAGAGCCAACCTCAGTAACCAGTTTTTTGATAACTCCGTTCGCCGCGAAACTAGAATCTTTGCCCCTCACTACGACGGCCCAAGTGTCGACCGGACCTTGAAATGTTAAATTTGAATTAATTCACTTTTTTCATAACATATGCAAATATGTGGCTTACAGGTGGGTTACACGGGTCAGTAGAACGGATACTGTCAATGACACACATATAACTCGCATATATTTCTTTCTTTATTCAAAACAAGGAATTTATCCTAATTTGTTCGGCTGTTTCCTAACTTCTATTAGGTAACTTTGATGTTGAGTAGGTAGTTGGACGATATTCAAATCATAGTAGTCCATAGTAAAAAGAAATTTTTAAATTTTGTCTGTCAAAGTATTTTGTAAATTTCTTAATTAATTATATATTGGGCCAATTTCTTTTGTTAAAATTTATAGTTCTCAGTCCTCAGCAGCAATTTTAAAGAATTGGAAAAAATTGAAATAAATCAAGTTCCCTTTGGAATTGCGTCACCCTTTTCGATGACATCTATCAAGGTGTAAATTTAACATTGACAAAGGAAAGGACACAGAAAACATGGGGAACTCTTTAAAATCAGAAAAAAAGCCAACAAATTGTGAAAGTGTAAACGACAGCTTTTATCAGCAACAACAACACAGCAATAATTTTAAAAATTATGATGATGATTCAAGAAAATCAACTGAGAAAATTGGTAGAAAATTAGAAAATCCTGGTACAGTTGAAGACATTCATAAGGATTGCAGAGATGTTATGCCGAATTTTTATGAAGGTGCAAGACTTATTCTAAACAAGTGTTTAAGCAATTACTTTCAACTAAGCCATACGATTAAGTTGTTACCAAGTAGGAATGAAAGTTGCTACAGATTTGGTGCTACATATGTAGGAAGTAAACGACATGGAGTTTTTGAATCATATCCAGTTCTTTTTGGTAAAATTAAGTTTTTTTTTTTAAATTATCATTAAATAAAAATTCAATATTTGTGTTTTAGGTGAAATAGAGAAAAGTGGAAGCATGCAAGCGAGTATAGTTCATTGTATAACTGATCATGTACGAATGAAGTTCGGTGCAGAGTACCAGGGCAATCATTTAATTGGAGGCCAGCTTGTCACAGACTACCTAGGTGATTCATTTACAGCATCAATTGGAATAGCCAATCCAAATGTTGTAAATAATTCTGGTATTTGTGTTGGACAATATCTTCAATCAGTTACAACAAACTTAGCGCTTGGAAGTGAACTTGGATGCCAGTACGGGCTTCTATATCCTCAAGGGACTATAACCGTCTTTAATTTTATATCAAAATATAAGGGAACATCTTCAATATTCAGTTCGTCTTTAGGAGGAAGTGGAATTCATCTTTCATACATGAAAGAAGCAAGTCCACAATTAAGACTTGGAGTTGAGTTTAATACAAATTTCGATGCCCAAAGTACATATACCACATTCGGGTATCAAGTGCTAGTACCAAAAGCAGATTTAATATTTCGCGCTTCTGTAGATACGAACTGGAACGTATGTTCTGTGTTAGAGAAAAAGTTGAAACCGTTGCCGTTTTCGTTTTCCTTAAGTGCACTGTTAAACCATAAAACTGGAAAATTTAAAATGGGATGTGGATTGATGATTGGTTAATATTAAATATTTAATTAAAGAAATTATATCTTGTCGCACAACGAGCATAAATGCTAAGAAAACGACACAAGCGCTTGTCTTTTTAGTCCCTTTTCTTGTTTTATATATATTTTTTTGAAAATAATCCAATATATTTTGTTAATATTTACTGCGCACTTTTTTCGTTTCGTCATCTTTCATTTAATTTCGTACACCCTATTGTTCGTCGTCTGTCTGGAAGCCAGGCATAATTGCGTGTAGCTGCGAGTTTAGCCATTACTAGCTTCAGAAATGTCATAATTGGAGAATGAGTTACATTTCATGTAAATAAACAAAAAACAATTTATTACCTGCTTCGTCTATTAAATAAATAGATGGCTCCCCACGCTCATTCATATAAATGGTTACATTTACCATTATTACAATAAAAAATGGAGCTCCGGAGCACGTTCATAAAGTGGACTGCAGCCGGCTATGATAGCTGAAGATGTGGCTATCGGCGATCGAAAATGCAATAGCCAGTTTTTTGACTTGACTAAATGACAGTCCCTGGCGTTCGGATAATCATAGTAGCCGGTCTCGTAGTCGACTGCAGCCGGTACCCACTTGAGAGTGGCTACCCAGCATAGCTAACTAACACAAACGCATTATGTTTGACATTTTTGTTTGTTGCTATTTTTAAATTACAGAAAAGAAAAGAAATATTATTGTAATAATGGCAAATGTAACCATTTATATGAATGAGCGTGGGGAGCCGTCTATTTATTTAATAGACGAAGCAGGTAATAAATTGTTTTTTTGTATATTTACATGAAATGTAACTCATACCCCAATTATGACACTTCTGAAGCTAGTGATGGCTAAAATCGTTCATAAAGTTAGGAGCAGCTACACGCAACTATGCCTGGCTTCGAGATAGCTAAGACTGGCTGCGGCTGTAGTTGCAGCCGACTTCATGAACGCGCCCCTGATCCGTCTAATCTGAGATCATAGGTTCTGGTCAGTGGTTTTACTCGTTTCTATCGTAAATTAAACGTCACTGAATGTGATTTTGAAATAACATGGCAATTTCTACAGCTGCTTTTATCTACTTCTTTGAGCCGGATCAAGTGTGGATGTTTTCTTTTAGACAATTACAATCCTTTCACAAGAAAATGAATATATTCGTCAATAGCAATAAATAAGAATAACTAGCGGACCAGGCCACCAAATTAATTGGACTTTCAACAATAGTTGCTTATATGAAAAAATGCCATAAATAAACGAAATGTAAAAAACTTCACAACAAAGCAGTATTACCGTCAAACAGTACCGATGGACATGCCTCATATGCTACATCGAATTCGCTAATATGACCAGGATCTGGGATTTTATGCTGCCTATGCTTATCGTTAGGTTATGAATTTATTTAATATTATGATAAGAGTTGTAGCAAAGCTTTAGATCGTCATTATATTGAGTAATAGTAACATCCCTGTGTAACAATGGTAAATGAACATGTTTGATTTTCTAAGTTACATAAACAATTGTAACAAACGGTTTGTAGCAAGATAACGAACTTAGCATTCACTGATACTTTTGATTTCTATCTTCAGAATCTCATTAAAAGTAAATGTACGGTAACTGTACTTAGGTTTCATCTTACTTTTTGCAAAATCATTTTATTGCTATTAAGAATATGCGATATATTTTATTTTCTTATCACTATTTAAGTTTTTTATATTTAGCAAATAAATATTTTTAGGTAATTTTGTTATAGTTTTGTGGTTTGAAAGTAGAGTACCTATCGCAATCGCTGGTAATGATATACAAGAAGGCCCAGTCGTTGGCGACGATACACAGGAAAGAGTAGGTTATGGAGAAATAGTTTCAACATTTTCCACCTGCCGTCATTCAAAGCATATTTATTTATTGAATGTAAGATCTAGTTTTGGTTACGCTTCTGTTGCTGCTTTCTTTATGATCTCCAAAACTTGATTTTTGTGAATATTTGTCAGTCTTAACTTATGATCCATTAGCTCAATAACCTCAATAGCAGTGTGAAACTTCTGTACTGGAATTGATTCTTGCGTTGTAGTTGGTGTATCAGCATTTCGAGTAGCTGCAAAATTTTCAACCACATTCACTGAAATCAACTGCTTTCTGATGGCACGGTTAAAACCCACATATCCTGAAGTTTTATTTTTATGCACGGTTCCAAAATTTTAGATTTCGGAAAATTGCAGTTTCCAGCAAAGGACAGAAAGTTATTTTTTGATATAATTTGGCCAACGTTCTTGAACGTTTTTTTTTTCAACTGACGTCAGTCAGCCGACTATATCATATGAGTGTTGTTTAGTGGCAATGCACATGAATTATTACTATTTTTCTTGTAATTTTCACTCAGCTCTAACGTCAAATGTAACCTGTGGCCGTCTATGAAAAGGATGCCTGGTCTGATAATTTCATATTCCTCGAAACACCCATTAATTCCTCCATTAACCACATATTCGAAAAGGATACCGTTCCTCATCCATCCTTTTCTGTTTTTCCCAAAAACCAGTTCGCTTGCATGCTATTTATGATATCCTTTAGTGACGCAAATATGAACATTTTTCTGCCAGCGGAAAATATAATTCCTTTTCGTCGCCGGTCTGAATTTGATAAACATTTTTGTATCCACGGGATGTAAAATTACTTTACTAGTTTTCGGACAAACAAAAAAACTTTCAGCATTCAGTATTCGGGCAGGATGATTTAACATGTCGTCCTGTCGGATACTATTTAAATTTTTCAAATAAAGCTCTTCAATAATCGTTTAAAGAAGGAATTGAGCCATGTTTTAACTCGTCGACCATCTTCCTAATGTGTTGCACAGTGTTGAGTAAGTCATCTTGTTTAAGTGAAAATCCACACTTGCCCACAGTATTCCAAAATAATTTTTCAGCACATTTCATAATACTCAATTTATTTTCTCGGACTTCTATATAGTATAGAGCTTAAGTCTTCTCTGTGAATTATTAGCGGATCGTTTTATCCGTTTTTTAGGTTTGTATGCATAAGTACTGTCATCCAATATTTTGAAAAATATTATACTTATTTGCTATCCAGTTATATTTTACTTTTAATTAATCAATTACGTATCAAATATTTTTGTGTGGACTGCCTGATTTTCTATTTCATATGGATCAACTTTTGTTGGCAGGGATGTGACAATTACCTTAATTTAAAATTTTACTTTCGTTTTAATATTCATATTAAAAGTTCAACAAATTACAGATGCATTCGAAATTATTTCTATTTTTCAAAGCTTCTACAACATCAAATATTCCTTAAATATACTTTTAAAGAAATAAATATAAACAATTTTTGTCTGCCTATCCCTAAAAGTAGATATGGGGGAGAGAGAAAGGATATCAAATATTGTCTTGCCAACTATTTCTATTTTATATAATTATTTGGAAAACCACTGAACTGAAACTGAACTATGGTGGATTTTGTATAGAACTTATTATTTGTAGTTCAGCAGAATAAAGTAGTTAAGCCAAAAAGAGACAGCTATAGATAAGTGATCCCATAATAATGTCAAATAATGTAAGCAAGTAGTGTCAGCAGTGATAAGCAGATGGAGCTGTAATTTATTGGGTATAAAGACCTGTAAGGTCGGAATCTTTTTATAGTTTGTTTCACTAATAATTTAACAGTGGAACCGAGCCATAATTATAATTATAGCTAACTCAAAATTAGTGATATATATTCATTGGCTAACCGGCTGTGAGGAGTGGAGCAACTCCAATCAGTAAGCGATTAATTAATCGGAAATTTGAAGTGTTTAATAGACTCATAATGGGCGAGACTAGCGGTGGGCTGGGTGGGGCATTAAAATTGCCATCCCAATACTTCTCACAGCATGAAATTGAAAAACTAAACAGTGATTTTGTGAAAAACTTCGAAAATTCCAAAATGGCGGATGACGCCACCATCATTAACGCGCAATCGCCTGAACAGCTTTCTCAGCGGCAACTAACGAACACGCTTGGCAACAAATTGGCTACTAACAGTAATAATTTAAACGAGCACTTAAAGGAGGCGCCAACATCCCAACAAGTAAATATAGGTGACGGAAAAATACCCAAAACGAAGC
This sequence comes from Dioctria rufipes, assembly GCA_963924295.1. Taxonomy (NCBI): domain Eukaryota; kingdom Metazoa; phylum Arthropoda; class Insecta; order Diptera; family Asilidae; genus Dioctria; species Dioctria rufipes. The sequence continues at coordinate 24,070,564 of OZ002745.1, read as the reverse complement.
AAGCAAACAATGCTGACTCCGGAGGTGGTGACCCCAAATCTAAAGGAACGTACAGCTCCAATGCAGTTAATATTGATAGCCGTGCTATAAACCATCTTAAACAAGCTGCAGATGGATTTACCATGGTTAAAAGAATCAGGAAAAGACGCAGAACAGATGACTTGTCTAAGAGTGGAGCATCAGAGGAAAACAGAACCTCAAAACAAAATAAATTTGCAATACTGGCTGAATCAGACGACATAGACGGCATGGATGTAGAGGACTAAATTCAACAGATTTCAGAGATAAGCAATAAACAAGTACTGTATGACTATACAAAGATAAAAAATACAATTAACTCTGATATTTTACAAGATAAACAAAGAATCAAATTTTGTCCTCCTATTTTTGTGTTTGGTGTTAACGCCAAATTATTATCTGAAATTATTAATAGAACAGCAATAAGACTGAATGTATTGGATTTAAAAATGAGGTTTGTTAACCTTGAATATTTAAAAACAAAAATTTTTGTCAATAACGTGGGCCTACACAGGGAGATGGTAGCATTATTTAGAGACTCTGCAATAGATGCCTTTTCCTTTACTCCCAAGGAGGCTCGTAAACCTACCATCCTAATCAAGGGATTAGACGGGGATACCCCAATTAAAGAAATTTTACATGACTTGCATACCCAAGTGCCTGAAGTAAAAATCACGAATATTTCCAGATTTTCAACCCCTTACTCGAGAAAAATTAATATCCCCTTGAACACATTCTCGGTACAAATGAATTCAGAGGAAGACCTGAAGAAAATAGTTCACATTAGGGTCATTCTCCTCACTACCGTATACTGGGAAAAGAAACGATCTCAGAAAATTCTCAGATGTTTCCGTTGTCAGAGATTCGGTCACACGGGTGACTATTGTGCATATGATCCCAGATGTGTCCTATGTGGTGAAAATCACGACTCTTCACATTGTATCTCTTCTGAGAAAGAGTAGAGACCACCCCTAAGGTGCGCCAATCTCAATCTATCTAATTAATGAACACCCGACCAGTTACGGCGGATGTCCCGAGTTCCAAAAGTTCAAAATAAAAAAAGGGAGCCTAAAAAATAAAATCAACCAAAAAACTGCTGAAAGAAGCAACTTGGTAAACAAAGCAATAGCGAACTACATTAAGACCCAAACAACTTTTGCAGACGTGTTAAGAGGCAGCAGAAGCAATTCAAACGTACACCCTAAAGTATCAGACTTTAATGCATTAAATGATTTTCTAAACGAATCTAACAACTTATTTAAAATTCCTTTTCATGAACTAATTAAAAAAAATCAGAGACTTCTGGCCCAAATATAAAGCCATGAAATCACAGGATGAAAAAGCATTTGCTTATCTCCAGTTCGCCGCCTCAATAGTAGGGTAATGTCGTCTCTCAAAATTTTCGCACTCAACATAAACTCCCTAGTTTCACACGAAAGGAGGCTAACTCTTTTGAATATTCTAGAAGAGACTAAACCTCTTATCTAATTTATCTCCGAAACGGAAGAGGCACAGCAACGATCCTCAATGACAAAGTAAAATTTGAAAAAGTAACTTTCAACAGTAGTATCTACTCCGCCTGTCTTATCTCAGTTCCCTTTATAGATAACCAGGGTCAAACAAGGAAATTACTCGCGAGATGCATTTACATCCCCTCCAACGCTGACCACCTTCTAGTAAATGAATTAGACAACATATACAATCTTTCCAATAGTTTTGACCTCACAATTATAGGTGGAGATCTGAACGCGAGACACAGGAACTGGGGTGACATAATAAATAATAGAAATGGTAATCTTTTAGCTAACTGGCTCCTTAACGGACCCTTCCTGAATCTTGACGTGGCTGCTCCCAGTGGCCCAACCTTTCCAAGATCTGCCTCAACACTAGATTTTTTCCTAGTGTCGACTTCGTTCCTTGATCCGGGCACCACTGGATGCAGCTTCTCCTGCTACACTGTTCCCTCTCCATCTGACCATTTTGGATTAGTGGCAAACGCCACACTCGAAGACATCGCCCCTTTTCCCCTGACACCACGAGCATATGTCTGTTACTCTGAGACTGACTGGACGGCCTTCAGATTTGAACTCCACTGCAAACTAAATTCGTCAATAATCCCAGAAAGAAATAACATCACACATGCTGAAATCGACTCCGCCGTGGAGACAATTGCAGCGGATATCAATGACTGTACAGAAAGACACTCCACTAAAAGAAATATAAAACACCACAAATACCAAAATGTCTCGAGGACCACATTAGAACTTATTAAAACAAGGAATAGGTGGCTAGGAAGATTAAAAAGAATATTCCACAGACATCTCAATAGAATCAATAATGAATACGCCGAGTTGAACGCTAGAATCAAATGTCTAAATAAAATAATCAAAGACAGGGTCAGATTAGATCTTAACAATGCTTTCCATGATAGGCTAAGAAACATTAGTCCATCTCCGCAAGCGTTCAAAGAAATAGATCGTATAACGGGTAGAAAGCTCTGCGGAACAGACATTGTAAACAACACTCTGCTGTTCGAAGATCAGGAATTATCATCAACGAATGATAAACTAAGTGCCTTCCAGAGCTTTTACTCCACACTCTATTCTGAGACAACTCCACAACGAGATGGGCCCCTTCCAGGTCTGGTTGAAAGGAGACTAAATGAATTTCAAAACAGCAATCCCCAACAAGCACTAACACAATTCTCTGCAGATAACCCTGCTTCAAAGCCCAACGAACTGTCGGTATTTACCACTGAAGCGCAAGTTGCCTCCTTCAGGGCCTCCCTGAATAACAAGAAATCATTCGGCCCTGACGGTATTTCCAACTATATTCTACGGAAGTGCCCGAAGTCCATAGACCTTAAATTAGCAACCCTGTTCAAACACTGTACAAACAATGGTTACTTCCCTTTGAAGTGGAAGAAAGCGAAGCTAATTCACATTGCGAAAACAAGGAATAGTAAATGTATCCAAGACTTTAGGCCAATTTCGTTACTGTCAACCATTGGGAAACTTTTTGAACGAACCATTGCTGACAAATTAAATGACTTCTGCGAAGAACAAAACGTTATTCCCAACAACCAGTTTGGGTTCAGGAGATCCCACTCCACAGACCACTCAGTGCTTACACTGGTCAAAAGGTTACTCAAAATTTGCGCAACAAAATATGCACGGTGGCCCTGGACATTGACATTGAAAAGGCTTTTGACAAGGTATGGCATAAGGGCTTACTCTTCAAGCTAACTGACATCAATTGTCCACCTAGCCTCATCAAGTTACTGTCCAGCTTCTTTAGCAACAGATACACATCAATACTCATTGGCGACATATCCTCCGAATTAATCCCAGTGAAGTCCGGAGTTCCACAAGGATCAATTTTGGGCCCGAAGCTCTTCAATATTTATCTGCATGACTTCCCATTAGTGGAAACAGTAACAAGTGATCGGACGGCTCTACTATACGCCAACGACACCATTATCACACGTGAGCACGAAAGACCACCTTACCAAGCGCTAGAGAATATCAAATCGATTATACCTAACATCATCGAATACTACAGCAAATGGGGGCTCAAAATTAATGATCAGAAATGCGGGCTAATCTGCTTTCGAAATGCGAGTGGGAAAGGCCACCATCTTGCAGTAAGAGAAAGCAAATCTCTCACCTTGAATATGAACACAAATCAAATACCTCTAAAAGGGGAAATAAAACATCTTGATATTCACCTCAGTAACAAACTCCGTTTTAACACACACGCAAGAAAAGTATTAAAAGCTAAGGCAGCAGAAACAATCCTTAGACCTCTTCTCAATACTAGCCACCTGTCTGACTCAACTAAACTTATGATATATAAGACTCTAATACGACCTATACTTACTTACGGATTCACAAATTAGTTTACGATTACACCTTCGGTGGCTGAGGAGCTTGAGTCCTTCGAAAGAAAAATTATCCGACACTGTATCGGTAAGTTCAGGAGACCTAATAGCAATAAGTGGTACCCCAACGCCTTCCTATATAAGGAAGCCGAAATCCCTCCTCTTTTAATGTACTCATTAATCCACTCACAAAAAATGCTGGAAAGACTCATAGATCATCCCAACCCCTTAGTCAGACAAATTATCGAAGAAAACCGGAATGACTCCATTCTAGATAACTATTAACTATCCCCTGTTAATATACTCCACAATAATTCTCAACCCTTCTTCCTAAGTAGGCCGGGAAATAGCCTGAAAATCCCCTTTTACGAAAAGGCATCTATTGAGAATTACAGAGGATAGGCTTACCCCATTTCTTTTAAATGTGTACACACACCGAAGAGTGTTTAATCAAAAATATGTCAGCTCCCAACTGGGCCTTCTACCTTATAGAATAAAAGAGACTGAATTTACCTAAATTTAATATAAAAGAAATAACAAAACAAAAATAAAGAAACATACATATATGTAATTAGCTTTCTAACTACAGCTAATGCTGTAGTCTGAGTTAGACTTGGATAACATAAATATTACTGCCCTGTATTATTCTAATTGTGATGCACCACACACTTGATATGTTCATATACATTAAAATCGTATGTATCGGGCTCCATTGAGCTCTTGTTCTTGTTATATAGTTGTAAGTAGGTTAAGGGCCATAGGAGGCAACAATTATTAGTACGTCGGGAGCAAGTGTACACTTCCTTTTGTAGTCTAAATAAAAAATAAAAAAAGACGCATGAAGCACTTTTGATTACTTAGTTAATAATCTTAAACAAACTATACTGTAATATAGCCGGACAAATCTGTAAGTCGGCTAAATCTAAAATTTTTTCCATGTATAGTCTTAAGTAATCTGTGTATACTAGTCTCAAATAAATGAACTTTGACTAGACTTTGTAGTGTCAGCAGTCCATTTTATATATGTCAGTGCCAGACACTAATGTCGATTTCCATTGATATTTTAAGAAAAGTGCACGTCAATCAGTAAAAAAGAGTTCAATGGAACAACTTTTGACGCGATGAGAATGCAATAGTAGCTCATATCCGTGTAGTTTGTCAGATTGAAATTTTTTGGAAAAAATAACATCACAAAAAGGTAAAAATTATGAAAATTGTTACTTAAAAGATTTTGGCGTGATTGCGGATGAATTTGGTAGAGTAATAGTTGAAGATTGATATGTAATGCTTAATGACATTCAGTTGTGAGATTTCTCATGTAGATGGGTGCGTTTTTCGGTGTAACACCGCCGATTTTTCCGGTGTAGACCAGACTCATTTGACGTACACTTTTTCTAGTAGTGCAGGTCAATGGAACAATTTCAGTGTAACACTGCAAGAAAAGTGTAACACTTCTGCTAGAAAACTTAATCAATGGAAATCGGTATAAAACTGACACTTCAGTACTCGGACAGAAGAAATGACATTTTTTACTGAATACTAAAATCATATTAAAAAACATGTTTCACTCTTTCTGTCTTATAAAAAAAAAACATATTTGGTAATTGTGAGAGTAAGCAGGAGACAATCTCTTTTGAAGCATATTTTCAGTGCCTGTCCAGAAACTAAACAAAATTGTTTTTTTTTTCTGTTTTACTTATCGAACACCAAAAATTTAAATATTTCAAATTTTGTTTAATGAAATACCATATTCAATCGATTGATTCGTATCATTAATGAGTTAATAAGTGGAGAATTTCCCGAACGCTTGGAAGGAATCAGTAATAATACCAATTCATAAGGAAAAAATACGAAGAAATATAAAGAATTCAAGCTATTTGATATGTTACCACTATGTGAGAAGATTTTGGAAAAAGGAGTACAAATCCAACTAGAAAAATACTTAGAGGAAAATTGTCTTATCGCTAAGGAATCAGGGTTTAGAAAGCAACACAATTGCGAGACAGCATTAAATTGGGCAGTAACAGAATGGAAAGAAAAAATAGAGAAAGGTAACGCATTCTAGCAGTATTTTTAGATTTTAAGAGAGCTTTCGAGATTATAGGCAGACAAATTCTTCTATCAAAGCTTGGAAAATATGGTATACAAGGCAAGGAGTACAGTTGGTTTGGAGGGAACAAGACCGAGGACAAGAGTGAATGACATGCTTTCCGAAGCAGTTATAAAATCGGAAGTACCACAGGGATCAGTGCTGAGACATTATTGTTCTTGGTATATATAAACGACATTAAGAGTGCATTGAGGAATTCAAAAATTAGACTTTTTGCTGAAAATATATTGGTGTTTGTGACAGGTAAAGATGCAGAAGGAATCATTACCGATTTAATGAATTCAGTGAATGGCTTAGAAAGAATAAACTGAAATTAAATGTAAAAAAAAAAAAACTAAACTTATGGCCATAAATAGTACATATAAAGTTGACTTAGAAATTGATAGTGAAAAAATTGAGTGCGTGAGTGAAATTAAGAATCTGGGGTTTATTATTGACAGCAAATTAAGCTTTAATGGATATATTCGACTATATTTGTAAAAAAATTGGAAAAATCGCCTATTTTAGGAGAATTCGAAGAGTATTGCTCTTCAATACTATTTCTGTGCACGAAGACAAAGTCGGAAAGAATTGAAAAGATTCAAAATAAAACTACGCGCATAATACTAAGCTGTAATAGATTCACGCCAATAAGAATGATGCCGGCAGCCCTAAAATGGATGAATTGCAGAGAAAGAATACATCTTAATGTACTTCTTTCCATTTTTTTAAATTAGCAAGGAATGTGTACCGACATATCTACAGGAGAGAATTAGGATGGTATCAAATGTCCAGCCATATAACTTGAGAGGAGCAGATGTAAATATTCGATTAGGCTTATTTAATAGAAGTAAGACACAAAATTCACTAATAATAAAGGATTTCAAAAATTTAACGAACACCATCAGAAATATAAAGAGAAAGTAATTTTAAGACTTTTAAGAGAAAATGTGTGAAATATGTAAAGGATAGAGTTGTTTAAGGAACTGGTATGTAACTTAGGAATTATGCTTATAAAAGTTATATTTGTACTAATAAATAATTATCTTATCTAATCTTTATTAATACAAAGACAATTAAACTAAACATCACTTTCTCTGATGTCCAATGCACTTATTGTATTTAACATAAAATACGTATTAAGCCTACTGACGTGAAGTATAAAACCAGATTTATACGCATTTTCTCAAAATGAATGTTCAAAAGCTAATGTATGTTCTTGTTTTATTTTCGAAAAGGGTCCGAATACTGGAGCTGTCCGGAAACTAATGTAGTTACCATATTTAAATTATATCTCTAAATTCCATAAAACATTCAACAGTAAGAATGTTTATTCTTTCATCCATATTTCTGAATTTTAATATACGCTCTTATAAACAGCTTAATTAAATTCAGTATTAGTTATGACAAAGCAAATATATATAGAGCATAGCCTATCGTTTTTTACAACGTGATAACCACATCAAATACTAACAAAATTGCATTTGGAGTTGATCTTAAAAACTAAGAGTACCATTCACCACAGTATCGGTTAACCTTAAAAAAAAATTAGCAGTTGATAAGTGAATGATCTTGATTTAAGCGAAGTTAGATGACACTCAAAGCAAATATTTAAGAATTACCTCATCTACAGAAGTAGAAGATAAATACTGCGATGTGATACAAACTTGCGAATTTAATCACAAACTATTTTATATTCTAGAAATATTTGTTTCGAATTGCATTGGCTATATATTGGTCTTTCAACAGAATAGCAAACTAATAAACTAATTAATCTAAGATACAGAAAACCGCAATGAATTCAATTAAAAATAAAATTTCAATCTAACAGAACTACTATTTCTAGTAACCACTGACTTATAACAACGGACTGAGCGATTTTCTATTTCATTCAGCACAAATATTGTGTTTTTGTATATCACCGTTAGAGCACCCCTTAAAACGTTTACTACATAAAAAACATGTAAAACTCAACCAATCAGATGAAATTTTACACCCGAATATCGAATTAAATTAAAAAAATATATTTTCTTGTGCCCAAGTGATATTTTAATCACTTATAAGGAATTAAACTCATTCCGACTTTAATTTTCAAGTTATTCTTAACTGAATAATGCGTATGGGCAAGAGAGACAGAGCATGGTAAACACTACCTTTACCTTATTCTTTCTGCCGTGATTGCATCTGCAACCAACATAAAAACATCAAATGGCATAAGAAAACGTTTAGTAAGAAATATTTCACGTTGGTAGCTCCAACTCTACCATAGTGCGAAAGAGAAAACTGTAAAACTGGTGCCATTCTTTCCTATAGGAAAATGGCAATACGCTCAGTCCATTGTTATAAGTCAGTGCTAGTAACACATATATGAATCGACGCGATTTCTTAGTAAATTATAGAAAATGAATTACTAAGGCTGCATTCACACCGGACGTTTTAATCACCCTTCAGTCTTGATTCAATTAGAACGTCACATAAATTTCAACGCATTCACACCAATAAAACAAAATGATTTCTTAATCAGCAGCTCTGATAAATCATTAAAACATGATTAAAACTTCCGGTGTGAATGCAACCTAAGTTCGCCAGACAAGTAAAATCGGTTTCACATTCCAAAGAACTCTGACCTGTCCAAGTACTTGCTAAAAAAAATGTCTATGTAACTGGCAATCATTTCTATTTTATATTTTTATTCCATGTTTTTTGCCCAGTCAGTGCGGATGTAACTTATTACATAAGCCTTTTGGTTTCCAAGAGAATGCGGCGGGCGGCATGCTTGCGCTACATACAATCAAGAATAAAGAAACTAGTAGAGATGGTTTCCAAGGAACAGCGTAACGAAATTACGCTCGAGCCCTCGGGATCAGAGTTTTTGATTCCAGGGCAATTCGGTCAGCACAAAATCATAGTTTAAGGTTTTTTTTTTTTTCCAATTAATGCGGCAATATTTTTTATGGTAATCTAGTGTTTTTACGATTGGAACATAATTGATAGGAAAGAACACTTCGGAAAACGAAGCAATTAAGTGAATACTATTTTTACGAACGCAATTGTAGGAAACCATACTAAGCGTAATTGCGCCGTGATCAACGCAAACGTATTTCCGTCGCTGCATTCTCTTGGAAGCCAAGGCTATACACTGAGTGCGTTTCAGTGCACGCGTGAAAATTGAAAAATTGAAAAATTTATCATTAAATTAATTGTTTGTTTTTAATTGCTATTAGCATTATAAATTGCATTTGTAGTTATAGTAACGTAATTTAATATACAGTCTGGCATATATGTTATCTCCTGCATTACCGCACTCTCATTTGAATTTAATCTTTCTTCTGCATTGAATAAAGATTAATTCAATATCTATTTACCTAGATAATATGTAGTACTCTCAATGCATGTATTTGCAAACTGGATATCTGTTATAATCATATTACCTACTCCTTCGGGTTGTAAATAAATATTTCTTTGAATTTGAATTGGACAGGCACTCTGACTTTAGTGTGTAGAAGTTATTTCAGAAAACGATGTTTCTCATGAAGTGAAAACAAATATTAACTACTATGTTTACAAATTAAGTTAAGTTATTTAATATCTAGGCTACAGTTTATAAAAATTCTAAGTGAAATTTAACCTTACCTAGGTATTATCCTTATACAATTATGCGAACAATGAAGGATCCTGATTCCTGAGCAGAGCTTCCTTCACATTTTTACAATTCACTTCACCCGTAGTTGCGTGCTTTCTTTAAGTTATCATAAATATTTAAATATACACAAAATTATAATTTTTCCTATTGTTTATCTCTAAAAACCTTTTAAAAACACAAAAATAATTTGTCAACAATAGTTACTGTCAAAACGCATGACAGTATTCCATTTACATACAGCAGCCAAGGTCATATCAGTGGAATGCATATGGGTGGATGTTCAATTAACTAACTGCAGACACTTTTACTTACGCTTTTCTATCTTATTAACTTTATAAAAACATTATTATGTAGAAAATAAATATAATTAATGAATAAATGGTCTGCTTTTGGCATTTACACTATTTACAGGAATATTTCGGACCTGTCCATAGAACTAAAAACTGACAACGCTGCGAAAAAATGGCGAACTTTTCTATCGTGTTGAGGGATTCTTGTATTCGTTAGACTTCGAAATTCTGTGATGTTGATGCATTCTAGGGGAGGGGAATTATTGTGTATGAATTTTCACATTTTTTTTTTTCATTTTAGTAAAAGTAACGAAATTTCAGTCACTCAAATTTATTTAAATACTTAATACAAAATATTAATTTTGATGTACTAACAGCTAAGGAAAGAAATATGGACTCAATTTAAATTTTATTCCAGGAAACTTTTATTAAAATTTAAGTAGAAAACCGGTGAGTGCCTAAGAAAGATCTCAAAAAAAGGCCCCATACGTAAAATGTTTATTTAAAAATTGTGTTACTTTACCACCAGTTTCAAAATAAAAACAATTAGCGTTTAATTTGAGCTTAATGGATTTAAAGAGAATGTATTACACAAGGATAGGATTGTGACTTTAAAGGACCCATCTAGCAGAACGGAGAAAAAGTAAATTTTTTCGGCTGAACATAAAATTATTGCATTTTTCGTTTCATCGGAAAAAAAATAGCATAGCATAGCTATAATTAAAATTTTTCGAGGTAAATGCAAAAGCAATTTATAGACAATTTTTATTTGCACAAAATGGCGACGAATATTGTATGGTCTCAATTATTTTGCAAAAATAAGAATTTATCACTCACAACAGCTTCTACCCGACACCATCACCTATTAATTGCAAGTAAACATTTGTTATAGATTTCAATCACTTACGATTTACCTCATCTATATTTTAACCTTTGTTGGAATCGAGTCATACGACATGCAATTATTTTAATCCGAACACAGAAAATGATTATATATGCGCGACTTTATGTGCACAAAGGAATTTGCCCAAGTATGTGCATTTCTCAGTTCCTTGGACCAGAATCCACCGTATGCGTTCCCACCTCAGTTATCGGGTTTCTCATCAAAGCGCATGTTCGTATGAAACATCAGCAGATGGGCGAATCTGAGCACTTGCAGGTGCACAAAACTTTTCCTTGATGTGCCCAATAGAAAATTCTCTGATTTTCTCTTGGGGCCCAGAAGGAAACAATGTAGAACAGTGGTTGGTATCATCACCGGCCACAGCTCACTTCAGACTCATCTACCAAGGATCGGAGTTGTTGACAACCCTGAGTGCTTATCCGGCTTTTGCTCGAAGCAGGCTGGATACGCTTGGATTTGCTCTCCTATCTGTGGATGAGCTGAAAAACTTACTTCACCAAGACATGTTGCGCTTCATTAAGACGTCTGAAAGGTTAGTACTATGGGATCTCTCATCCCCCTGCCTAAAAGAAATTAAGTTAAAAGCGATATTAATTAATTAATTATTAATTTCAACCACACAATAGCTGTGTTCTTTTGGTTCCGTGCAGTGCACTGCAGAACACAGGAGATTGCGAATTGAATTGACTTGTAGGGTAGATAGAAGTAGAAAAGGTTTTGAAAGCATAGAGAAATGATCAAATTGCCATGACTTGAATCCTTGCAAAATGTCAAAATAGAACTTGATAAACTTCGGGGCAAAATTTGACAGGTTTAACGTTTTGTAAGAATTAAAGTCATGGCACCTAGATTATTCTCTCTATGCTTTCAAAAAAAATTTCTACTACTATGCATTCTATAAGTCAATTCTATGCGCAATCTCCTATGCTCTGCAGTGCACTGCACGGAACCAAAAGAACACAGCTACTATAAGACATGGTTCTTAATTCGAATTCGAGACTTTGTTTTCCTTCAAGTTTCATACACACCACTTTCATATTCTGTACAACCTAGAAAACGAGTTGCAACATTTAACGCCTGATTACGGCTGATGTGAACTGATGTTTCAATACTTCTGTAAATAAAACAATACTACAGCATATAGTATTCCTTCAGATATTGTTCCAAGACATTGGACTTGTTCTACATAGACACTTTAAGTAACTGGCCTTTAAGCCACTAAACAAGCTTCTGATTCAAGAACTAAAAATACTTTTTCTTACGAAACAGGACGTAAAATTAAAAATAATTAAAACAAATTAATCGGAATGCATCATCAAAAGCTCATTGAAAAGAACTTAAGAAAACGAACAACTTTCCGATTGTTTATTAATAAATATATTTTCAAAACACTTTATTTACCACCTTCATTTTCTCTTTAATTAATAATAATTCATTGTAAAAAGCCGTGAATTTATAATGACAAAAAACTATTTTATCCTAAATTTATTATTCACGTAAAATTATGTGGAGTAAGACACGAGCAGCAGATAATTTAAATTTAAATTAAGAAAATAAAAGCATCTCTCCTTCTTCTTGTTCAGCTGCTGTGATGGCAAATAATTTATTTTCCTTTTTCATATAATTTATTATTATATTACCACCTATGTATGTATGTTAGACTGTTCGTTTTACAAACAAACAAACAAATAAATAATAAAGTGTTCTCACGGAAATCTTGACTTGTTTTATTTTACCTGTTTTGATAAATATGTCTCAATGGCTTTTTCTACATGTAAAGTAAAATTTTAAGATACTTCTAAAGCACACGCGCAAAGACATACTAAATCTATTAAAAATTAAAAAATAATTAAAATAAGGAATTTTATATTTATGGAATAACTTATAGCCCTGATAAAAATCGCTTTTCAGTTAAATCTAAACTTTTAAAGATTTTTGCAATTACACTAGTGACATACAAACTTATGACGTGCACGTAAAACTAGAGAAATCCAGTCCAGTCTTTAAAAGCCATTAAGACTAAAAACAAGGTATAACCCGCGCCCGATATGCTCTTAAAATCTCGCAATATTGTTAGATAAACTAATATATAAATGTACTTCTTGTGTGATTTGGCTTGACGATTTATGATTGAATTAAATAAATTGTAAAAAAAAAACTAAGAAAAAACAAGAGTTCACAAATTTGTTTATAGGAAACTCTCGATTTATTCCGTTATTCTTTTCGAGACTTTCGCTTTTTAGTACCATCTATATTTTGAGAAGCTATTTCCTGAGGGAAAAAAATTGTTGACGATTGTTTTTCAATTAAACTATGTTTTTTTAGTTTACATACCTCCACCTCTTCTTCTATTTCTTCAACTCTGGCTTCTCCTTTTTCGGGTTCTTCTTCTCCTTCTTCGACGACCAGTTCTTCTCTATTATTATCATTATTCTCAGCACTTTCTACTTCTAAATCTGATTTTTTGCTTTTAGGACTATTTTCTTCTTTTTTATCTACTTCTTCTTCTTCTAATGATTCTGCACACTTTTCATCAGTCTTTGGCGCTTCTTCAGCAGTTGGCTCATCATCAGGACTAGGTTCATCTGTTTTCTTTGCTTTTGCTGCTTTGTCTTTTTCTTTTTCCTAGATTTGAAAAATTCAATACTTTTAATAAGCCTTAGGAGTAAAAAAAATTTTTAAGACCTTATAAGCAACTACATTACCTTGTTAGCGCAGCATAGCGTATAAATAGCAAAAGTTAGCGGGGTTCCTACTACGACTATATATACTGCCCATAGCCAGGGATTGTCATTCGTATATTTAATAATCTTACCCAAAAAGCTTTCCTATAATATAGCAAACATAGAGGTTATTACAATTAACTATTAAAAAATATTTTTTTTTGTATTTGTATAGAAAGTTAGTGAGCTTTTTCTTTTCGACAGATGAAAAGCACAAACGGGAGGTATTAGGTAGAATTTTCATACGAACCGTAGGAATATTCTTTACTGAGCGGGAAATATGCTTCGCAAACCTAACTAATAAGAAGTGTCGATTATTGAGTAAAGTTATTGAAGTAAAGAATATTTGCCACACCGTCAACAACTTTAATCTGATTGCAGTTTTTCAAGAGCGACTTATAGAAAAATTTGTGGAATTTAACGAAATGTATAACTCGAATACAAGCTTTTGTAAATTAATGCTTGCGTTGAGTCTTAAAAAGTTTGCTCTTTGCAAAACAGACCTTCGAGTAAAACCATCGGACAAGAAAAACGAGAAATTGGAAAAAAAAACTCTCAACAGAAACATCTTTTAATTTACATAATTACTGTTGTGTCTGAAGGCAACAAGTCAAAATCACATTCTCAAAGAGTGCAATATTCAAAAGCCAAAAAAATTGTTTTGCAGCCTGCCGGGAATTGTAATTACACATACCGAATTTCATAAATTTATTCGGAGATATTAACAACGAATCACAACAAAAGAATGCACTATAGAAAGAGAACAGGCAAGATTCAGCAAATCGTGTTTGAATTTGCCTAAAGCAGTTTCTAGACAATAGAACCCTAAGGGCAGCAACATTTTTAGTTTTTCCAAAGGGGTTAGGAATTTTTTTAGATGCTTTTTAATTATATAAATGGTGATGCAGTAGCAAATCAAATATCTTCTTTCATTGAAAAAACCCAAGTATTTATACTAGCCTCGTATCAGTTTGCTCAGCTTGTTTATGCTGGTATGCAACGATACACAGGTGGTTTATGCGTGTATTATGATATCTGTACTAGCTGTGTGTCAAAGGTATAAAGAAACAGTTCATAATTTTAAGTATCACTTATTGCCTATGTTTTCAATGCACTTTATAAATTCATTGAAATCTACTTTTATTAGCAATTGGGAACATTAAATGCAGCACTTTTAAAACAAGTCTCTCTAACTATATAGACTTTTACGTTTTCGTTGGCTTAGTTATCCCTTTAAAGTTACATTCAAAACTCGTCTCATACACAAATGAAAACAGTATGAAGGCAGTGGATTGCGCTGAAATGTCAGCTACATTTAATTGTTTGTTCTATTCTCAAAAAAGATTTTTACCGAGAAAAAAAGGCTAAAAAATTACAGTTTTTTGAGAATTGAAAGAAAAGTGAGCGTTAAATGTTACGTCGGTGGTGTAATCAATAGCACACCGGCTAATGATATATGAGCCTAGATTCCAGCCTCAACTTGGTCGAGGACTTCTTCTAATTACAGGCACTCACTTTAAAGCCAATATAATATAACACATAACTTTAAAGCTGTTATATAATATGCCAGAGATATTTCATTTGATGGTTCGAAGCAGACACAATTAAGTCCAAATAAAACATAAGTCAAAAGATAAATGAATTTGTCGATCTGTCCCATTGTAGTGGGATTATAGCGAATTAAAAGAAAAAAAAATAATTTTCTTATAATTTCTTCGTTTTGGTATTGTTGGAATAAGCTTTCAGAAATCGAACAATTTTTTATAGATTATTTCTGAGAAAAGCTACCGAGTTTTACAACATGTATACAATTCTACGAGCTTTACTTATCGAGAAAAAAAAACATAAAATTGTTATATATACATATATATAGCATAAATTCGGGGAAAATAATCTGAAGAAAGCAACCTATTCAATGATAGTTCTACATTGTATATTGCAGGCAACTTCCAATTATACCTCTCTTGCTCTTTTCAATAAATATCGAATATAAAATCCGGCCGGAATAGCACAGTAAATAAAATATAATGCCCACCAGCCCGGTTTATATCCCATATATCGCATAGCACGTTCCCATAGAGTTTTCTTTTAATAAAACGAATTTTAAGTCTTCATATTTGGTTCAAAATTAAAACAGATGTTTTAAATCAAAAATACTTACAGATTCCTTATCAATTTGTCGTCTTTTTAAATCAAAAGTAACAGCTGCCCATTCGTCGGCTCGGGCCATATTATCTGTAATCAGCAAGTTGTCAAACAGAATATCTGGGGACATTGACCACAACTCAAAGCCTACAGCAGACTACGTAAAATAATATTTTTGTATTTATATTAAAACTTTTAAATTGAAAATTTATCTTACAATTGGTGTCATTTTAAATGGATTGCGATCTTCAAAGTAATCAGGATTTGGTACCTTCCTTGGTGCCCATTTTCCTTGATAGTTTGGATTTTCAATTAGAGGTGCACGCCATTTACCTTTATACTCTGGATTTGAAATTAGAGGAGCTTTCCATGGTCCACAGCCAACAACTTTTTCACAGACTGGATTCTCAATAAGTGGTGGTTCCCATTCTCCATCAATATCATTTTCCCAATCATCAGGTTTTCTTGCATTTGGATCTGAAATCATTTCAGATTCATCATCTAACCATCCATCAGGTTTTACAGCAGTTGGATCTGGGATTTGTGGAGGTGCCTCTTCATCCCAATCTTCCGGTTTCGTTGAATCTGGATCTGGAATCTGCAATAACGTCTCTTCTCACTTTATTGAAATATTTTTAAAAAAATCAAAAACTCCCTTACCTTCTCACGCTCATCCCAATTTTCCGGTTTCTTATCTGTTGGATCATCAATTTCCTTGGAAGGATTAACAGGTGGAGTAAAATCATTCAAAAGAGATCCTTCGTTTAAAACTCTATGATCAACAAGTATCTGGAAAGTGTTGTCCGGATTAACAACCAATTGGTAGAGATGTGGCAATTTATCTTTAAATGGTTCCTCCAACCTCTCTCTACATAACACAAAATTGTAAATTATCAGAAATATTGATGAAAAAATTAAAAATTTACATACTTTGGTTTACGACAATGCTTCTCAGAAATTGTTCCGTTTATGGGATTCACATGCCGGAATATGAAATGAAGCTTGACATCGTTGCCACATTTATCTGGCCCAAACATAATAGTATAAGGTGTTTTATCGTTGAACTGGAATTTTCAATTCATATTTTTATTACATAAAAATAAATATCACAGATATTTACCTTTGTTAGATCTTCAGTTTCCCTGCCCTTTGACAAAAGTTTTATATACGAACCACCACAATCTTGTCCGTCCTTGAACAAATAATTTTATTTTATCTCATCAACTACAATAATTAAAAGCAAAAACAAACCTGCATGGTAACCTCATACTGCACAATTAAAGGTTTGTCGTCAAATGTAAATGGTTTATTGAGCTTAGCTGCAATAGCTGCATGTTTGGCTTTTGATTTCAAGACAAGACCATAATCATTTCTCCAAACTAACTTTTTAGGAATCTCGATTTTCCATTCTCCATCGTATTTGGCTATTTCTTCTGCTATGTCATCCTTTATAGCTTTTGATTTTATCCATTTTTTTGAGAATTCTTCTTTACTGTCAAAGTGATCAGCAAAAAAGAATTTTCCTGGGTCTGCTACGGGACTTTCATAATTTTGTATATCATCATCTTCAGACTCCACTTTTAATGGATCTACTTCCTGGAAAATGAATAAAATTTGTTTTTTCAAAATATTTATAAATTATGAATTCCATTGGAAAGTTTGGAAATAATATTGCATGATGAAATATTTTAGGGGATTTAAAATAAACGATTCATCTAACAGAGAATTTCTGCACAACAGAAACTAGGTTTGTAAGACAAATCTATTTCCCGATCGCATCACTCATTATAATTAAAATATGTATGATAAAGATCATTTTTTTTACCGGAAACTTTGCAGCATAGCAATATCTCATCAACATTGATTAATATTCCTGGGCTGTGTTTTGGCTAGAGCAAGCAAGAGCTGGCTATAGCCAGAATGAGGTCGTTCCGTTGTTGGCTATAGCCAATTTTGAGCCAAAAATAAGAGCTATAAATGATGAAAAATCATATATGCATATGTGAGGCTCAATTGTCAGAATTTATTGTTCAACTCTTGGCTGTAGCCGGCTATAGCCAAATTGGTTAGTGTTCTGGAGGTGAAGCCAAAGTAGCTTGACGTTTGTTTGTTTAGTTGTTGATGTCAAGTAAACAAAACATTTGCGCTGTTATTAAATTATTTATTAATATAGATTTCACTTATTTTATAGGAAATTAATCCAATCTTTTATAATAGTTGCTATTGCAGCTAATTTACTTTTATTAATCGACATAATTCTTACAATGAAATTGAAACAGTTTATGGAAGTTTGACATTTACTCACACAAATAAGAGCCCTAGCTACAGACATTCTGGCTATAGCCAGCTCTAGCCAAAAGTTGAACACAGCCCTGATCTTGGTATTTATAGAAGCAGCAGGCGGGATCTGACAGGAGCAGAGTGTAGTAATATATATACGTGATGTTTGTTACGAGATTAATTGAATTAAGTTCTCTGAGGACATTTAGATGTTGGAGGTATGTTTGGATGGAGCTACTTTTTTTCCTTGCAATTTGTATAGCGCGCAAAATGCAGAGCAACTGGAGAATATTCTACAAAATTAACCAATATTAAAAATTAACCAATATCATAATCGGTTTCGGCTCGTTCTCTAACTATCTGATATGCTTATTTCAAAAGAACGAAATAGTTCTTCTTGCTTTTAGCTTAATTAGGGCAATTTTTTTATTTATTTGCAAAAGTATGAACACCGGCAGATATTCTGTTTATTACTGATTCGAAATTAGATTCAGTGAGTTCCCTTACCAATTTGGTCCCTACTACATACTTTTTCTCATATGATTTCATTTTGTACAATAATTTGTTAAATTTTCAATTTTTCCCCTTAGATAACATTTCCAGTGTGTGTACACTAATATGCCCACCTTTTAAAAGCCTGCATTAGTCACCTCAGAAACAAACATGTGCCTATTCAAGCATGCTTCACAAGTATTTTGGATTTAAGTCTAAAAGTGAGACTTTACTAGCTGAGCTAGAAGAGCTTACTATAAAACGAGCGACTGAAGACTTGCCAAACTTTTGCTTGAAGTCAATAAAAAAATGCACACCAAAGGATATTAGAAGATGGAATCGAGAAAATTGTATTTTATTTCTAGTCTATTTAAAAAGAATACAATCGTTATAACAATGAGTGAAAAAAAATATAAACCAAAACTACATACAACAGCGTAGAAATAACCAAAAATTAGGAGATAGCTATATTCAAAGATATTGAAACATGATCTCACTTTTAATAGACGAAATAGGGAAGTGATCTTAATGTGGTTAAGGCGCAGCAGAGTTTGTGGTCGAACAGATACGGATGGTCTGGCTGTGTGACCTTTGGTATGAGTGACGTGGTGAGGTGATTATGAGGAAATTGATCGTGGTCTTCTTTATTCTTTCTACATTTCAAGAACAAATGGCTGTTCGAAGGTGCTTTGGCTTTTAAGATTATTATTCTCGATAAAAGCACTTTAAGAAAAATCATTAGATGTTTTGTAATTTCGGCAGTATTTAAGATAGATGTTTGGTAATTTAAGACAGTCCAGCGATTTATATCTATTCAGTGCCTTATGGCGACAAGGGGAATAATCACCCAAATTGAAAATTGCAATGAGAAATCTTGGTACCATGATTCACACCAGAGATCTTCACAATACCATTTACCCTTTACCCAAACTCAACTGTAGTTAACTAGTTATTTATATCCAGTTGAAACCACATCCAAAAGCAATTATTAAATATGTAGTTGTACTCACTCGCAATGAACAACTAATGCATTCAACTTGCAGGAAAAAATCAAATATGTAGTTACAAATGCATTTTTTTTTTTTTTTTTTTTTTTTTTTTTCAAATACAATTGATAAATACATTTAATAAACATGAAAAAATAATCCATTCACAAAGCAAACGAATAACAGGTGAAGTCCCGTTATTTCCCTGAACCGAAAAAAAAAAAGAATTTTTGTTTGAAATTTATTTGCTTTGGGAATGAGACTACTTTTGACGCGCCATTAATTGAGCTTGCTTACGAAACTCGTAATACCATTTAACTTATTCAACTGATTGCGAAATCCTATGAACATTTACAACTGTAGTTAAATGCATTTGGAACCTTGCAACTTAACTATAACCATAGATGGCACAAGAACTAGATGTCGCATGGCATACTAAAACAGTGTATACAGATTGTGAAATGGGTAGTGTATTCTGGAATGGACCATAACATATTTTAGAGCATGCCAAAAGCAAATTTTTTTATAATAGCAGTTTTGTAAATATTTAACCGACCTCCTCAATACTTCAGATACGTAAAAATATGAATCACTCGACGCATACATCATTTTAAATCTTGTGGTCCATTCCGCAATGGACCACCCAGCCATATAAATTTTGTATACTTTTTTGGTACTGTATGCGACATCTAGTTCTTGTGCCATCTATGCTATAACTCAACTGATCTTATTTCGATTAGGTGTGAGTTAGTTACATATTGTTCAGGCAATTGTAGCTACCCATATGCAGTTGGATATGTATAACTATATTAAAGCGTCTTTTGAATGGTATTGTGCAGATCTCTGATTCACTTGCTTTTGATAAAAAGTATTTGTATGCGCATTTGGGTGAACGAACTTCTATGGTTGGCGATCAGAGATAACCATACTGATGAGACCTATCGGACCGCTGGGTCGAAAAGTTCGATTTTTTCTGCATTTTCAATGCATTTTAGAATTTCAGTCTATAGAGAAGAGAAATTACCCACCTATAACAGCTTTAACGTAAGAGTGTTGCTGTTGAGGTGCATTAAAACCCTCGAGCATACTTCCCAAGTCATGTGTGCGTCGAGAGTCTGTTCTCTAAAGTGTTCTATATTGATACTTATGGAAAACTGCTTAACATTGACTTTATATATGCTATAAAGCCTAAACTACTGTCAATACTGGAAAATAGTTTTCTAGTAATTGAAAGTTTTGTTCCTTACCTTCCCAAAGGCTACACATACTATATATCGTATTTAACAAAATAATGAAGTAGTTTTGATTACAAAGTAATCTTACCATTTTACACTCACTAACTCTCAGTTAAGTAATAATTTCATATGTGTATGTGCAGCCGGAATCCAAATCTGTAGGCAGCTACATTCGATTTCATCAGCCCACGGCATATACAATGTTTACTCAGCTGTTTGAGGAATCGTAGTCATTTGGATCAGATAAATTTTTTTAAATAATTTTGTTATGAAAGGTATAACATTTATTTATTTCGGTTCGGAAAATAAGAAACCAAGCTTAATATTATCAGAACACCATTTTTCTGTATGAATAGTAGTTTAAGGCGGAGGAATTATTCAAATCAAACTTGTCAGTTTTACATAAAAATACTGCAAATATTTTAGAATACGACTCCGTTGGGGTTCTCATGTGTAGTGAGGGAATCTGTTTCATGGCTTGTGAAGTATTCTCGAAAGTTTTGGGTGTATACAACACAATAATTAATAAGGAAGCGGGATATCGTGCGAATAGAGTGTACGTGTTTAAGCAATTCAATGACAGTATGACCAATGGTTGGGGCGGGGGTAGAAATGACAAGAGGGCCTAGTGGCTATTTTGCATCAGTTCAACATTTCTGAGATTTCATAATTTTGAAAAGAAGTTCTCGGATTTGAATTCGGGATATTGTAATAAATAAATAATTTAACAGGATTTTTACTTAACCTTGCATGACTAACCTTATACTATGTTGCGTTCTTACTAACCATGGGTGTAATCCATATTCACGAAAACCAGGAACCATAACATTAAAATTTCAGAATAAAGTAACTTTAAGTAAATACAACAAAACTGTTACAATATAAAAGTAAGAGAAATAAACCTACTACGATTACATACTCAAATGAAGTCTGTTGAATTTGTTTGACAGTTTGATTTTAGAATATTATTTCAAATTGGGTGGATTACACCCTTAGGTTAGTAATGCAGGGTTAATAGTAGTGTGAAATAAGTGTAAAATATTCTTTTGTGAACGATATTTTATGTAATACAGACTCCGGAGTCTTCAATAACCGTAATGAAGTGCGCTGTGCTGTGCTGCAGGAACGAACAGAGTTATGGTCCTGGGAACGCATTCTTCAAGTAACTTTAATAGCTTTACTAATTAATTATAGTGTTTCTAACAAAATAAAAGTGAAATATTTATAAAAATAAACAGCCATGACAAAAAAATTTAACATTTTACCAATGCCGGTTTGTTTGTTTACAATTCAATTGTCATTGGTGGCTAATTTATGCCAGTCATACAAAGACAACGCCAAGAAATATTATCTGAAAATAAGGGGGGAACTAAAAATTTGTATATTTTACATAGCAATTTGAATTATAAAAAATGTTCCCCTTCAGAATGTCAGGATTTCATTACTGCCATGACGAAACGAATACAAACACAGCACACTAATCAATTTCGCAGAGTGGCTTAGGTTTCTTTTCACCCGATATCCCAGCAAACATTTGGATGAAAAATCTTCCGGGCGATATGTGGATGATATTGCGAAAATATCTTCCACACGAAATTAAAGAAAATACTGTGAAATGATTTCTTTCTTGTCTTACAAAGACGAAAAGAAGATGAAATTACAAACAATTTTGTTTACTGATTTTAAATGTGGTAGCAAAACGACAATAGCTTCGCTTATTTGTCATCTCTATGATACACGAGCTATCATTTAGAAGAACGTGTCATTAGACGCCATGACAGTAAATAATTTGTTAGTTCACTAGTGATTTTAATTCCACCAATTCATATTAAAAAAAAAATTAATTAAACATCTACCTACTTTAAAGAAATATCTTCTTAATTCCTTACTACAAATTCCAAAGGATTTATTTCGACATTCTTGAACGATTTGCTTGGACGATAAGAAAGCGAATCATCTTGAAGAAACGAATACGTTTCTTATTAATGATATGAAAATAACTCGCCAGGAAGGGATGTTGGCAAATTACTTTAACGTATCGCGTAGAAGATACGCATTCGTTTCTTCAAGATGTTTTGCCTCCGGGGTAACAGTTTCTCCCGTTGAAGTTAAGAATGCAATATGAATATGATTATCATCCGCGAGATATTTTATCGTCCAGGTAATAAGAAAGTGAATCTTCTGCGTATCGCCAAGTTTGCTGGGTTGACGTTTCCTTATTATTTATTTATTCAATGATACAACATACAGGAATTGAAAAGTTACTATAATTTTATATATGTATATGTAAAACTTATTTCCTATTTTCTATTTTTCCATTTTCCTATTTTTATTTTCGAGTCACTTAAATTTGTTTTTTCGGACCTGTTGATAAGTCAAACCAAGAGTTTTTTTACTTTTTTGCTGTACCAGAGAACCCTCTACTTGATCAAATATCAATGATAACATATTTCTTTTCTCTAACCGTTCAGATTATTTAGATATCAACAGAAATAGACTTGGTTAACAGCAACAGAGAATATTTCTTTATTGTTATAGGTACATATGGATATGTAAAAAAATTTCCAAACATCCACGTGGCCATTATCTCTAGGTAGTAGTCAGCCCTCGCGCATTTAAAGATATTACATATATGTCACATGTAAGTTTATAGACATTCGAGCGTTTTTCAAGTAATTTATACACGAAAAAAGAAATTTCCTGATTCTTTAGTAATAAAATTTACTATCTATGCATAAGAATTATAATCAGTATGTATAGTTCAATCAATAACAGCATGATCTGCAGTGTACGCTACAATTAAACAACAAACTCGTTAAACCTAAATCAGCGCCCCAAATTGAAACTTACTTCCTGACTTTACGCTCTGTGGGGCTGCAAAAACAACTGTGCTACGCACCACAACGATGTGAATTTGGATTAATTAGGTTAAGCAGCTTAAGTTACAATCGTCATAGGTCTTTTTGAGCACGCTTTGTAAATTTCTGAAATTAGCTAATTTTTTCTAATTGGTAATTGGGGAAACATACAATTTACAGGCATTCAGATTTTTTTTTATATACATACTACTATTAAGCGTCGACTGAAAGTTCTAATTTAAAAACAAAAAAATTACTTCTGAATTTTTTTACAAACCACATATCGTTGTGTGGATCAAAGCTTTTTAATCAATAAAATTAAGCAGACTTACCTCAACTTCCTCCTGCACAATACCATCATCCTCAACAAAATCTTGCTGTGAACAGAGCCCCAATTCAATGGTGAGCCCCAAAATTAATACAAATGCTATCCCCCACTTCATCGGAACGAAATTGACAAACTGAAAAACAAAAAATCGATTAAATACTTTTTCGCTGACATTTCCATAAATATAATATAAATTAGCAGAGAAAAATTTTATTTAAGGAAATTGAACAGAAACATTTCATTGGTTTCATTATTAAAATCCAGAGCTCCTGTTGAGTCGGATGACCCCATTAGATTGAGGGTAGGTTGGTTACCTTTCCAAATTGGAGAAAGTTTTGCAGATCACCCAAATTCGTTGTATATATTCTTTTCTCCTTAAAGAGTTTTATAATTAACAGTCTTTACACGTTTATTGTGAAATTCTAAAATATATATTCAGTTAGAAATTTACTTTATTAACCGGTAATTCGTGAAAAATTAACCCCCATGACAGTCTCTGCGATAAATATACTGAAAATCTACGGACCGTCGTGTTCTTCAAAGCCGGAACACAATGTGGCGCGGTAGCTCGTAGCTGGCGCGGCGCGGTAGCCAGATCTGTCAAAATTTGAAAGCAATTGGCTCACTGACATGTATATAAATGGACTGCTTGTTGAACCAAAAATGCATGAAAGCAAATGGCACCACTTTCATATTCCTGTCTCTTTCCGTGAGAGCATACTTTCCCACTGAACTGTAACGATTAGGAACGAGAAATTGCTTGTAAAAATCCTTTAAAAAATACTTCCTTCGACTCATAATTAAAAATTAACGATACAAATAGTCCCAAATACCTTTGTGGTAAATTCGATAAATCCCACTGACATGCATATATGTAAATTCCCAAATAATTTAAATATAACACCAATTTACGACAGTTGGTAGCATTGACAGTGAGAGCATACTTTCTGAAATCAAAATTGGTGCCACATGAAACAGGAGATCAAGCAGTCCATTTATATATATGTCAGTGAATTGGCTGGATTACATTACAACGCCGACGCCGGCGTGGTCGTCGTCGTCAAACGCCGAACAAAACGCCGGGCAAGTTACATTAACACTGGGCGGCAGCGCCATATCTTAATTTCCCTTACATTTTACTGATTTATTTGCTTGTAATCTCTGCCGGTTTGCAATAAAATTTTAAATAATAATAAAAAATATATTTTCTTTTCCTTCAAGTTCACATTTTTTTAATACAAAATCATTTATTTTCAGAAATTTAAATATCGTTTCATTTTGGCATGTTTTTTCATAATAGATTTAGATCTGGCATATTGGCAGCAATGGAGCGCCAACGTTAAATTTAGGATTAGAGATGGGTCGACGACCACGCCGACGACGACGCCGGCGTGGGTAATGTAATGCATTTCATACATGCAGTAGTCTCTAAATATTTTTGACATAAAACGACGACCACGTTGTGTTTTGCGTTGTTAAAGTAGCCGCTGTAATTATATAGCACTGATTTGTAAATTTTTCGAAATGTCAATTAATTTTACTTTCCGTGAATTAATAAATACTAATTATTATGTTTAAATAAACAATGCTCATATTTAAATATATATTTTTTTCAGTTAAATAGCGGATACTGAATATAATTTCGACAGTTAAGTTAAGCAAGTCATGTGACGTGTGCACTCGTAGTTTTGCTATTTTAATTTACTAATTCAGTAATTATTTTATGAAATAAAATGGCTTTAGAATTGTGTATAATGACATTAAATGTTTGGTATGTAACAAATAAAGTTTATAAAAGTTTAATAAAACTTTTATAGCTAACAAACACTTGTGAATGTCAATGTTTTTTTAGCAGATTTCATTAAATAAGTTAGCTATCATATGTAGAAAGAATTATGGAAATCGGTTAAGAAGATGAAAAGTTATGGGTAAAAGAATGGACAAAGGAATAGTGAATTTTTTATCATGTAGTGTAGGTAGAGTTGGGTTTGAGGTGAGTGGAGGGAAGAGAGGAGTGAGAAAGGGTGGGAGACAAAATTTCCTATGAAGATAGAAAGATTAGCTACCATATAAAAAAAGAATGAAGGAAATTGGTCAAGAGGGTGAGGAGTAATGGACAAAAGAGTGGAGGAATGTTGGTGAATATAAAGTTCTATGTAAACTGTAAATTGGTAACATGATGGGGTGAAGAACAGACAGTTGGCTATCATGTAAAAAAGGAATGAAGAGAAACGGTCAACAGGGTGTGGAGCAATGTACAAAAGAGTACAAACGTACCGTATAGCTCTAACGAAATTGGAAGGAAAAATTTTTCGCCTGAATAGCCCACAAAAGTCCGGATTGTTGCCTTAGTGCTAAGTTCGAGTCGCGCAAATCTCTACAATTATTACCTTATATTGGGAGCGTGTGAAGTGTTGATTTCATAGGACCATCCTCTCTGAAATTGTTATCCCAGCTGGGTGTTTCTTATTTTATTCTGGTTCAATCAAACTATTCTTGACCCATAGTCATCTATCTCGATTCTCCTTCACAAAGGTATTTGGACTGCCGTAACGAGTTCCTCTCTGATTTAATCCAAAGTACATCTAAAGGATCCGAAACTCTAAAGGCATAATGAATGACCCAATGGATTGTGTAACAAGTTAAGCATATCAAATTTTTAGTACACCTTCAGCTTAGGCGCAAAACATACAAGAAATCGAATACATGAACTGCACTCTGTTTTTATTGCCTTTTGCAATAAACTAAATTTAAATTCAACATCCTCTGTCCGTTCCTCAGCAAAAAATTACCCTTAGGATTAGAACAAGGGTACAAATTCTCATAGACAAAAAGGTTTAAAATTTTTTCATTCTTTAGGGGTATACCATACATATCAGCAGATCGATCTGTCCGAATGGAAGCAATTGCCGATGAATTGGCCAAAGGAGCTTATGATTTCGTCTCATTGCAAGAAGTTTGGTCAGAAAGTGACTACCAACTCATCAAGAAAAAGACAAATTCAATATTTCCGTACACATATTACTTTTACAGGTAAAAAGGAGAAAAATGTAAAAATATTCAAGTTAAAATACATCTAAAACATTGCTGCTTTCTTTCAGTGGCGTTTTCGGATCAGGACTTTGCTTGTTATCCAAACATCCAATTATCTCAACGTTTTTTCATGCCTGGAGTGTGAATGGTTATGTCCACAGAATACAGCATGGTGATTGGTTTGGAGGCAAGGGAGTTGGCTTATGTAAAGTCTTAGTCAATAATCAATTGATTAATATTTATATTGCTCACGTAACGTAAATGAACTTTATTTTATTCTTTAGTAAAACTAATATTTTACAGCTTCATGCTGAATATGATAATGAAAATGATGATTATAAAGCTCATCGCATTATTCAAGCCTTTGATACTGCTCAATTTATAAAAAATACCAGAGATAATGCAGTCTTACAGATTTTAGCCGGTGATTTAAATACGGAACCTAGTGATATTTCATATAGGTAAGAACTAGATTCTATGTGTATTGTACTTGTGCAGACCAATCCGTTTTCTAGAATACTGACGCAATCCTCTGAAATGAAAGACTCTTGTAATGATAAGTTTGTAGGAACTAGCGATTGTGGAAAAAATTCTTATACAGCTGCATCTATTGCCAAGCAAAATCCATTGGGAAAGAGAATTGATCATATTTTATTAAGGGCAAGAGATGATTACGAGGTAAACACAAATTTTATCATTTGATTTCAAGGGAGACTATATATAAAAATACTATTGTTAATACTGTTTCTAAAGGTTTCAATCTCCGAATATGGACTTCCATTGGAAGAACGTGTACCAGGACATTCCTTTAGTTATTCAGACCATGAAGCAGTTTATGTTAAAGTAAAAATAATGAAAAAAATACCAGAACTTTGCGAAGATATCACCTGTGATGCAAAAGATAAAGAAAGTCAACTACAAACAATATTGGCGTTAGAAGAATGTGTTGTTATTTGTAATGCAAGTCTCCAAAAATTGAAGACAGATTGTATCGTATACATTGGCATGGCTATGTTTCTTGCATCTGTTTTACTAGCTGTAATGGATATTCTTCCCCCTTATGGCCTGCAGATGCTATATTTAATATTGAAATTTCTTTTGTCCGGCATTATTATATTTTTTGTATTTATGGCCACATTATGGAATACAATGGAACGGCATGGTATACTCTCCGGAAAACTATCAATGGAAATTGCTCTAATTTTCTTAAACGAACGTGAAAAGAAAATTCGATAAACGTCTGGCATATATGCTTATGTAAAAAAAAAACTATATCTTCAATATAATCTCATAAGCAGAACCATTGGAGCTTTTTCGTACAGATGCTGAACTGGACACCTTTTTTAACAAATAATCGAAAAAATCTAGACTATTGTGAACATCAATATGGTGAGATTGTTATAGATTAAAAGTGACGTAGGATGCTTAAAGTGAACATCAGAATATGTTTGATAAAATAAAATAAACAATTTATTAAACTTTTATACACGACTGTAATTACAACATTCAAATATAAATAATAAATTCATCATAGTATTTTCTATAGATATATATATATATATATATATAAAAAGAATGTCTTTCTCTCTTTTTCCTGATTATAAAAAGCCTAAAATTCTACCGACAATTAACGACTACAATAGTCAAAACGCGTTCAGATTAGCAAAAGAATATTCTCCGTTACACCTATGTATTAGTCATAGAACTTAAAAGGCATCTTAATCAATTATTTTCAATTGGTAACTAAAGTTAATAATATCATCTTTACAAAATTTCATCTAGTTCACGTGGATCAAAGTTTCTCCTTTTTCAGCTATATATGTACATAATATATAGTGTCAAACAAAACAGTTGAAGAAAAGTGTAAGTACTAAAGTTTGGGTTTCTTAAACTTAAATTTTTCGAGCACTCCGTGCAAGCTATTACATTAATATAAATGTTGAAAATAAATTAAGAAAATGAACAATTAAAAATAAAAAAAGAGGATAGATTTCAAATTAAATATACTTTTTTGAGGATAAAAAAAATACAGAGGGAAAAACGACTTCAATTGGAAGTCTGGAAGGACGATTGTAATCTCTTAAATTTAATTCATTAAAATAACCGACTAACAAACATTTGATTCTATTAAGGGGAGTTATTGCTTAAATAGTTCCATCATTACATCTACATATCTACTACAGTATTGCTGTGTTTGATTAACGTAAATGAACCAATAGGAAATGTCTGTGTTATAATTAAAAACGATAACTGAATTGTTAAATACAACGGATCGTATGCATGTATTTCCATCTGCAATATTTAATTTCTATGGCTACTTTTATCCATCCATGTTTTGTTCTCATCATCAGTAGTCCTCATTTGGGTGGACCTTCACTTCAGTACAACAAATCTGAAGTAAAAACCGTATAAAACTTCAACAAACTCTTTAATTTCTCATTCACACTCTTTGATACTGAACAAACTTTTTATTCAAATGTGCGGGAATAGTGATTTTAGCGTAATAAAGAAATGAGTATTTGCGAGTATTATTAATTCAATGAATTGGCATTTGGCTTAGATCACCTTATTTATAAAAAAAAACATAGTATATCAAAATCATCAAAAACAGTGGCAATAGTATTGACGTAAGTAAAATAAATGAACCATCATTATCGCCTTGCTTGAACCTCGCTTAATGTATTTTTATAGCGCAGCCTCGATCCAACATATATGTATATTGCGGAATATTTTTTAGCCCGATTGGTGAACAATGCACAACAGAAACACTACTGAAGATAATAGTAAATTTAATGTAACAACAGATTTTATTGACTGTGTATTGCTTGCGGGGATAGTATTAAGTACTGATAATTATTATAATATGGAATGGATTAGATGTATATAAAGTGAGTTAGAAGAAGTAGTTTTTATGGATAAATTTAGTTAATGATGAAATATTAGTTTATTGATTGCTGCTGGAAGCAGTAAAGTAGATAAAAACTAAAAAAATAACACAAAACAACAAAAAAATTAATTTAAAAATTGAAACAGCATTCAAATGCCGCCGAATAATGGCAAGCGGGGTCGAGCTCTAAATATCTTGCTTGTTACACTACTCGTATTAATATAATGATGCGATATTATTAAGCAGCAAAAGATTTATACTCTGAATTACTGTAAGCGTTAGATGTAAGCATTACAATTGGAAAATAAGAGACATTATTCTTGATATAGGTGAAAGCAGTTGTAGAAAATCCATTTGAACACATTCATTAAATCATCAAATGCATTCCATAGTTAGTATTATCAACTATATACTTAATTACAAATTAATTAGATATTTTTTGTATAAATATAAAAAGAACAATGGCCCCGAAACTTATAAATCTAAAAGTGGGCTAGGCAATGTTGTGCACTGCACGCTCATTGCCCAGGGCGCTCTCCGGTTAACTCCACATCGGAGCCATGGCTACAAATGTGTGTTAAGGCAAATGCCGAAACACCAATGGGCTATCCTTGTCAAGCGAGGCTGGTACTTCGACTAGAATTTTGATGCAATGGCCTGCTCTGGAGTTGGGCCAGGCCAATTCGCAGGATGTTTTTGTCGGCGTTGACGTCTTGGTTCCACGTGATACGACAGTTTGTACAAAACTGGTACCTATATGGAGACCTAGACGGCTTTGCCGGCTCAAAACAAATGCTGCACAGTTTCGTTGTGCGGAATTCATCCACTTCGAATATACTAGAAGAACCAATGCAGTAAATAATAAGTTAGTCCACTACTGTATGGAGGATTAGTTGAATTATTATACCCCAGCCTAATAAATATTAAAACCAAATTTATAAGTGAAAAGGAAGGAATAATTGAAAAAGACCCAAATTCAAACAAATTATTCTTACTTGGAGAAAAGCTTGGCTCTTGCCACATAAACAAGACAAACTAATTTGGAATCACTTATGTAGAACTAAATACAAATAATGATTTTATGTTCAAAGAATTCCACTGATATTTCCCTAAGTTTTTACTTGTACTAGCAATAAAGTACTGTTATCTGGTTAGAACGACTGAAAAAAAAAAAAAAAAGTTTTTTTTCAAAGCATTTATCAATAAGACCGACACCACAAAAACACGTCCATAGCAAACGACGAACGCAAGGAATAAGCAAATTATTCGTTTATCTGCACGAAGTAAAGTTAAATGGTTGCAGGTCCAGATATAAAAATTTGCAACTCCTGTCGACAATACCCAAAAATAGATCAAAACAAAGGGATCGTTATTCATAAGCTTAAACAGATGCCTATATTTTATATAATTGCCAAAACATTTCGCAAGGTTTCTGCGATTTTGCTTATGCATATGCATGTAATTAACAAGAAAGTGTTGAAATGTTTGCAGCTCAGCTTCTAATAAGTTGATCATACGTATGATTTGATTTATTCACTCACCAAAGAGATTTTTTTTGCATAAGAAATATAGCTAAATTTTTGACAAATGTTTTATCAAACTGTAAGGATGGTAAGAGCAATACTCCAGATTCATTGTTCAATGTAAAAAGGAAGATATATTTCACTTACCTTTTGCCAAAACGAAAACAACAAAATCAATGCTAACCCAACATATAAAGAAATCAACAAGTTGATATGTCCAAATTCGATCCATTTACAATAAAACTCCTTCTGTTATAAATAAATTTAAAAGAAAAAAACAAAAACAAACAAAAAATTTAAATAAAATCAAAAATAATACTTAGATTTCAGTCAGTTTCAGTGTTTATAATGACTCCCCTCAAGCATACAAATCTCATTCAATTCTCAAAAACTTTAGAAAGCACCATAACACAGCATAAAATATTTCTTTTTCTTAGGCTTTAGGATCTCCAGAAAACGTAATGCGATCTTTTTCGATTCCTTTAACATCGATTCCCATCATTTCATCTGTCGGAGTACTAAGCCAATCACTTGCACTGCTATCAGATTTTTTCATGTTCGCATTACCACTACCGGCCGTAGCTCCTGTATACGTTGAATTCGATTCACTTTTTGATGATGTATTCGTAACATCATTACGCGTTGATGTATTTGATCCTGGCTGAGATGGCCGATTTTGAAAAAAATTCCCTGTGGTGGGTGCACCATAGTGCGGAGAATATTCCTTTTCTTCCTTCTTATTAATATTTATAGCATAATTCGATTGTTTTGATGTTGTTATATTATCTATGGCGCCGTAACGATTTTTTGATGATGGTAATGTGTTGCTATTTGAGTGTACGTTACCTGTATCCATTTCACTTTGATAGCACTGCATACCAGATGATGGAGTTATTAGATGTTGATATTCCGTATTGAATCCACCGCGTGGAACATGATAACTTGATCTACCACGAAATCGACGACTTAATGAGCTGCTTACAACACCTAAATGCTCTGTCACATCCTCTTGTACATCAGAAATATCCCACATTGCCCAAAATGCATCATACCAATTTACATTGTCCATATATTGTGGAGCATTTATATGAAACGGTTCATGTGAAAAGCTATAGATATGTGCTATAGCAGCCAAGAACATTTCTATGCATATTAAGAAATTCTGAAAAGTTACATTTTCATCAATTGAATATCCTCTCATACAATAATATATATTTTTTTTTATAATTAATTACTTGTAATTCCGATGCCAGTCCCTTGTAATCTCCCGTTTCTTCATTGGAACCAAAAATATCTTTTATGTAACCAAAATAGACTAAAACATTTATTATAACTCCTTGGCTGAAATCAAAACAAACATAATATTGATGATCAGTCTATATTTTAATATTGCTCTTAATTAAATTTTTTTTTATACTTACAAAAATGAGAAAAACACGACGGCTTTGATACATAAAAACTTTGGTATTGGCCTCATTGGTTTCAAGTCAACCTATAACAAATAAAGTTTTGTTTCACTTTGTTTCAATTGATCTTTCAAAAGTACTCACTTTATTTGCTTGGTAAAATAATACTAAACAGTACATCGCGGCAAATTGTGATAAATTATTTACAAATATTATATATGGGAAAGCTACATTCGCTGTAAAGCTT
This sequence comes from Dioctria rufipes, assembly GCA_963924295.1. NCBI lineage: Eukaryota > Metazoa > Arthropoda > Insecta > Diptera > Asilidae > Dioctria > Dioctria rufipes. The sequence continues at coordinate 24,037,597 of OZ002745.1, read as the reverse complement.
CCTTCGCCATATACTCCACATAATTCACAGATTCTAAATATAGAGTGAGAGGAGAAAGAGATTTATTGAGTATGTAATAAATAATCAAATTAGCTTATGATATTTCTAATGTAATGCCAATTCTTCAATGAACCAGACGTAGAAAACGAGAAGTTAAATATAAGGCCGACAAATTTATTACGTATTTTAATAAAACTGTGGTGACGGTTGGGTTGATCAATAAGAATTTGTTTACTATCCTTATATGCTTACTTTACTCGTTAGGATACTTATGTCTTCTTAATTTAATGTACTCAGGACCTAGAGTACGTATGCAGTATGTAATTGCTAAATTTTAAATTCTTCGAGTTGGTTGGGTGTTAAGCAACGAATTATGATGAATTTATTAATTTTTAGGTTATATGTCGAGTTATTTAAGCAAATGAAAACTATGCTGGAGACGTACAACCTTGTTATTTAAGAAATACTAGTGATTTCAGACTGCCACTGTATATATATAATTTATCATATAGTTTAGCGTATAAAGGCTTGAGATTAATTTTAGAATATTTAAGAATGAAAATTTGTATAAATAACCTATTAGGATTAAAAAACTAAAGTAGAAGTAAAGGAACAAAATAGAAGAGGGTTAGGGTTAGGTTAGAAAAAGAAAAAATCAGGAAAAATAAACTCAAAAATAAATGTAGTACATATTACTGTGTGAAAGCTATTGATACAAAAATCAAATTCAAAATTTATTTATTACACGCCTGACATTAGCGCCACTTAAATAAACGTAGGGTTAGGTACAGCAATTGAAATCATGCAAAAATTAATCTCTAAACGGATAATGAACTCAAATTGCTACTAGGTTCGCAGAAAAGAAAATAATATTTAGTTGCACTCTTCTGCATATCGAAGTGAAGTATGAATCACGGGTGATGTGATGTAGTCAATTGACCTTGACAGATTAGAGAGGCTTAAGATTTCCCACATATTCGGAAATAAAATTACTTATCAGAATTAAAAATATTCTTTGATCCAATCCTGTAACAAGTAACTTCAATATCTGTAAATAGCATTACTTAAATATTGACAGATTGATGATTTCATCAGAAACATCATCGAGAGAAATAGATAAAAATAAAGTAAACGAAAGAGATACTTACACCGAAATAAATGTTGTTATTGGCCTAACTACTGTGTACTGCAGTATTCCGTGTTTGCAATTGTGTATAAATTCACGTCCCATTTCCCATGGCCTCATGCAGCATAGCGGAAATATATGCTTCACTTGAGGTTTATGTTCAAGTGTAGCTTCTAGGTCCATACCCAAATTGAGATAGTTCAGCAAATATACCATAAAATTGTAAATAACATATGCCTCGTAACATTCTCGTAATGAGTCCACATATATCGAATGATCAGGAAAAAGCAGACCGAGCCACTTAAAATACAAAATAAGAACAAAGCAATTTATTTTACTTTCTCTATCGGAAGGATGTTTCGAAAACAGATCTCTCAACTTACAGCATTTAGGGCATAAATGGGAACCATCCACAATATCCGAATAATATGTTTCTGTAGAATAGGTTTGGTGAAGTGTATAACATGTTGCATGATGTGCCAAACAGAGATTGGTACAGCGGTCAGAACAAAGAGACCGCCAATAAGTATAAGTTGGTCTTTTCGAGTAAAGCCATCTTTAACTGAATTTACAATTAGTAATGGGACAACAATCATTGCAAATACCACATATGAAACAAGTAAAAGCGGCCGGATCCATATCCGCCATTCTCGACAAATATGTCGCCAACTTATTTTACACATTTTCACTACATTTGTTTTTAATTTTTGTCTTATGGAGTTACTCTCGTGGCTGACCGTTGAATTTATCACAAAACTAAAATCCTAAGTGATGATATAAAAGCACAATATTTAACAAGATCACTTTTATTTGCAAATTGTTTAAATTTGAATATTATAAAACACACAAAAAACTAAAGGACAAGTAATTTTGTTGTAAAAATCGCGTCGAGGTGCAAGGGGATGACAACTGTTTACGTGAATTGTCAAAGGGTAACAAAAATTGTCAATTTTTTGACAGCACCGCGCAGTTAAGAAAAGCTATCGCATCCGATCGCAATGCGATTTAAATGAAACATTGGACATTTTTTTGGGACGTTTTTGTCAAAGATAGAAGTAGCTTAGCGATTACTTACATTTAAACCCGGCATGCTAATGCCTGAGACAACTTACATCTATGTAGATGTGCAAAACCTCACAAAAACGCGGTCCAACTGAAACGAGCTAATGGGCCTCTAATAGAAAGCTCTACATATTCTATTTCTCTCTGCTGTATTATGCCACATAAATTCTTCGCAATGATAGCTTTCTTTGTCGAAAAATCCATTTATGTCAATATTTCGTGAAGAAATAAATACCACTACACTTATTTCGGAATTTTGATGTTGGTGGAATAATTGAACGAAGGAACGGCGATTTTCCACTAGATTCGATATCAATTGCAGTTTTCCGAAATAATTTATTCCGCAATGATCAATTTATTTACAATTAAAAATTATCCATTTCTTTATTTTCTTTTTTATTTTTATATTTATTTTGAGATATCTAAACACAATTGTCAAATAGAAATTGTCAAAAATTTCTGGACCAAATATCAAATTTTCTTCAAGAAATAAGTGCATAAATTCCTTGGCTCCATACCGCCTTTTAGCCAGAAAATCCAACCAGCCTGCCTGTGTGCGTGTGTGCGTGCGCCTGCAATGCTGGTAACTAATGTTGTATAGCGGTGTTTGTGATTTTAAAAGTGAAATATCTCGGAAAGTGTAAGTTTCCGTGAAAAATAATGTGATTTGCGAGCGAATTGTAAGTTATTCACAAAGTTTGAAGAAAATCTTGTCTTATGCCCGTTTGATAAATTGGGTAAATTTTATTAAATTTGGCAACTCTCGCTTTATTCGATTTATCGTCAATCGCCATTATTGAAGTTGCTGTCAGGAGGAAAATATCGATTCGCCAAATTTTTATTTTATTGGTAAGTACGATTTGTGATAATTAAATCGATAGATAACAAATTTTATTAAAATAGAAGTTGCAGTATTTACTTCTAAAAAAAATTAAAATGATTTATAGGATAAATTGCATTGATAGAATATTTCTAAGAAGCAATCTTGCCGCACTAGCAAGTAAATTATGCGATCCCCTTTTTATGCTGAGCTTATAAATAACAGCAAAAGAAGTGGTCTAAGGCAAATAATTACTATGTAAAGTAGGAATATTCAAAATATTTGAAAGGTTTCAATGAAAGAATAGAAAACTGAAAAAAAAGTACTGAGATTGAACCAACTTAATGAAGCAGGTAAGCAGCATTTTTTGGTGACGCTCCTTCAGTATTGTAGAAGCAAGAACATGCTATGTTTTGAGTATAAGTCTGCAAGCCAATAAAATATCAACAATTAAAACAAACAGTGGCCATGGATTACAATTTGTATAATTTAGAATGCGTAGTAGACCATAACATGTATTAGAGTGTGCTGAAAGCAAATTGTGTATACTTTTGATCGACTTTCTCCACCAGATACGAAAAAATATGAATCACTCGACGTATACATCATTTCAAATGTGGTGCATTTCGGAATGAACCACCCAGCCATATAAATTTTGTATACTTTTTTGATACCGCATGCGACATCTAGTTCTTGTGCCATCTATGCTAACTTGTATAATAGTACTGATTTGCAGGTATATCACATAATTGCATCTATCGTTCTGGTGAGTATGGTAAATGTTCCTGCTTTTAAGAATATCATTAGCCAGACTCCTGTACACATATTCAAGATAACTTTCCTTTTTGTCAATCACCTAGTCCTGACGAGGGAGGTTTGATTGTGGAATTCTTAAAGCATCAGGTCATGCACTGACCATTCAAATTCTTACAATACTATGTGATATTCATAATATTATTTTGTATAAAAGGATGTATACATAAATAACCACTAATCATTCAGTATATAGAAGTTGTCTCGCACTAAATTTCAACAAGTTAGTAATAGATCTGGCCAAAGGAAACCCATGTTGATTTGCAGATAACAAATTGTGAGCGCTGTGAGTGATTCGAATAGTGAGCACACAAGACAAATTAGCAATAGGTCTAATTAAAAATTTAATATTAGCTACTTTTTTATGGGCGAATTTGATGAGAGTTTTTCCATAGCTGTTAGAATACAACCAAGATTTTGGGAAATAATTCCCATCATTTAAGTATGACTTAATAAGAACTGGGAGGATATCGAAGGGACCCATGAAAAATCTTTTGAAAGACCTTCAAATGATCAAATATAGCTCCTGCTAGTAATTATAGGTATGGTGAATGAAACACTTTGAAAAAGGTTAAGTTGCATATGAATTTTTATCTAAATTCTAATGGTGAACTTGATGTTATATAATTTGAATAGTAGCGTGTGTACTTTACACTTTGGTATCACAAAAATTATATGAATACACTTGCTTCCGATGTATACTTAGCCTTAGCCTGTACTGGCTTTAACCTACAAACTTAAGAACTAGATAAAAACTATTTTTTTTTTTTTTTAGATTAGAAATGTAGCAAGAACCAAGTTCCCTTTCAAATATATTTTTATTTGGTTCTGAAATTTTCTCGAGAACTTCTTCCAGTTCTTCATTCAGGCCTAATACATAAGAATGTATATAATTTTTTCTTAGAATTGTAATTACATTCAAATAAAAATAAATTTAAAATTAAGTAAAATAAAACATATCAGAGGTTATTCAAGCTTAGCTCAGGTAGTGGCTTAGTCTATCCGCTTAGGTGCGCTAGGTTAGCTCTTGTTTGTTAGTAGTCAGAGAATCTTGGTATCTCGATACCGAGTCGGACTACATAACGCTGTTGAAATGCAAATTTGGGAGTTACAAGTTGACGCAGAGCTCACACGATTATTCTTGATGAAGTATGCAAGTTTTTTCGTGTGGGATGGCCCATTGAGATCATTGCTTCTAGTGTTTCTATGGGTAATATTACCTTTAAGGATATCCGCATAAGTCTCAGAGGAGTATACATTGGGCACTACTTGATTTTAAGCAGAGTCGATTCTATTATTATTATTATATTATTCTTTTTCTGATCTGGGATATTAGATCAGCTTTTTTCGCTTTGTATTTGAAATTCAGAGCAGCCCGTGTAGCTAGCAGGGTGCTCAGTTGACTGACAAGTTTCGCATTTAGGAGATGATCTACTAGCTTTCTGTTTCAAGATGCATGTATGGAGTCATGTTCGTCTCCACAAAGGACACATATGGGATCATAGGCACAGAAGTCGCCGATGTGGCTAAATTTCTGACACCTAAAGCATCTTATAATTTTCTTCTATGCCCTCTTTTTTCCCAACAGATTCTGGTTATAGAAGAATGTACCTAATTACAGTTAGTTTTTTGATGTCCTCTTTTGTTTCAGTTAGAATGATGGAAATGTTAAGGGGATATCCGACTTCCTAGAACTAGTTGTCGAAAAGGGAACTATGTTTGTTATTTTAATATCACGAATTTGATCTTTTATATCCTGAAGGACATACTAGACTGGCGCATTGCAGTCTAGAGCTTTGATTTATATTAAGGGCTTGTCGATCCTTTGGGAGTGAATGAGAAGGCATTTATCGCAGAGTTTCTGAAGATGTCGACCAGCTCTCTATGCAGTCCGACATGGTTTACAAAAAGTTTTGTCCTCAAGTACTCTATACTTATGAATTTAAGCCAAGTCAATGACTTTAATTTGCTGAGCTTTGGCTTGTATAATTTGGGTAAGTAACTTTGTGGTAACACCAAAAACAAAAATGGGTGGACAGAAATTTAAAAATTTGTTAGTAGCCTTATTTAATAGAGTTGTGCTACTCCCAATAATACTAGGTTGATTACTGCTTATATCATTCATGTTAGATCTATAATTATTGTTAGTCTGAAAATCACCTTCTGCTTCCATTTCCATTTCGTGAACATCGGCTAATATGGCATATCTATTTGGGTTCCTATCTGTAGCTTTCGATTTAGACAGTCGGGGAACTACTGGGCTGTTGTTCCAGCGCTTGTTTCTTCTGCGAGTACTCTGTGTTAGTCTGGCCCTAATGGCTGAAGTAGCCAGGTGAGTTCATTCCACTGTGATGGGCACGGGGCTGTCCTGCCGGAACCGTGAATCCTGGACCGGTGTCTTCATTATAATTCGTCGAACATGCTGGAAGAGCATATGAATATAAATTTCGTGTTCCGGATTTTGCCTCATTTGGCTGTTACTGGAGAATACAGCGGTATCGGTGTGTCCACGTGTGTGGTTATCGATGCTGCTAGCTATGGCGGTACTTACAGCTAGCAGATTTTTAGCGTAGTAATCTTCAAAATTCGCCTTGAGCGAATTAATTTTCTTTTGCGACCAGAGATTCGATGGCCAAAAGAGACTTTCAGGAATATACGTGGTTAAGTTCACTTGACACGTTTCCTTATTTTTTCATATATACTCACAGGGAAACTATTTTCGGACAAAATAAGAACGGCTGCTTAGTTACTATATCAAGAGTTAAGTCTATACATCTGTTGTTGGTGTTCGATTTGATTAACACCATTTCCAAGTTACTTGAACTTAAATCTAGAATACGCATGTTAAAATTAAATCTAATTTTCAGACAACAGCATGGAAACGAAATGTGTAAAACGAAAATTAATGCACAAGGACACCGAGGTAGAATTCTACAAGGTGAGCATTCCAACAAAAATGCGCAGCGTCTACTGGAAATATTTTGGGTTTCCAGCTGATGCATATAACAATATCGTTGCACACGATACAATCATATGCACGCTTTGCAATAAAGCAATAGCATATAACAAAAATACAACGAATCTTCGTACACATTTAGCTGCCAAACATGGCCATGTAATGCCTCAATTATATGCAGAAAACGAAATGAAACCTCCAAAGAAACCGAAGCTCACATCGAGAGGGAATCAAAAAATTGAACTAGTTGAGAAGAAGAGAAATAGGAGGAAAGTCGAAGTCGAATTATCTGAATTGCCAGAGCCTATTTCAACGGAAATTGAAATTGTTGATACACAGGATAAAATGGGAAATGATGCGTACAACTATCAGGATTTTTCAACCATAGATGAGACTTATGAAGTGGAAGAGGTCAATATTAGTTCGGTTAGTACTACAGGAATGAGGACATCTTTAAACTTGCCTGAACAAATCCAAGAAATGTTAATTACCGACTTGTTACCCCCATCAATTGTAGGAGGCAGTGGATTCTTGAATTTATTATATTCGATACTCCCGAATGTAAACATACCTCATGCTAAGGAGGTATATGTAAAAGTATCAATTTTGAATTTCCAATAATAAAAATTTAATTTTCTAGCTAACGGCCAATATTGAGAGTTTGTACGATCATAAATATAAATGTTTGCTTAGTAGTATAAAATCCCATGCAGATTTTAAGCCCTTCAGTCTTAGCTTCGAAGTTTGGAACAATGTCGAATCAAGAACATTTGTCAGCATTTATTTCAATAATATATCGAAGGACTACGAAATTGCCCTGGAAAATGTCCTGATATGCACAGTAGAACTGTATAAATATACCGATTTCGATGAACTTTTCTTCGGAATCAATTTGAAGAACTGTTCTGCCGCCATTGTGAATACGCATAACACAATTCTTGAAAACTTTCTGGGTAATAATGGTATGTGATTGTTACTAATTTTTAAGTGACTATGAATGTAATTCTATATTTCTTTGTTAACAGGAATTCACACTATTCCTTGCTTTGACGCTGTAGTGCATAGATGTCTCAAGATTGTTTTCAATTTACCAATTGTTGCAAGTATATTCTCGGAGATTTCAGATCTTTTGGAAAAGCATTCAGACTTATTACCAGAGGTAAGATTTTATAGATAAGTTAACCAAGTTATGGTTTGGCTGGGATAGTATGGCATCTCATTGAAATTTTGCTGAAATGAGACGTATTCCATAATGAATTTTGTCATCAATATTTAGTACCTATTCAGTACAGACACTTTCCAACAAGCTATCATGCCCTTTGGCATATTGGCGCTTGACTAAGGGAATAAGTAGTGGAATTCTTGATTCCATTAAAGTCAGGAAAGCCTAAGCAGGGGCTGTTGCAAGAACTGCTACATTTACATTTGCTCAGACAGCCAAGCTGCCATACGAAACTCCAGATGCTGTCTACAGACAACAAAGTAACCTTGCTTTGGGTACCTGGACACAAAGGAGGGAACGGAAATAAAAAGTCGAACGATTTGGCTAAAACCGCAGCCTGGTCCCTACCCAACATTTGTCCGAACAAAAAGCCACTTTAGGAGGGAACTACAAAAATAAAAAGACATGCAACTGGTCCTCTGGCGTAGGGCGCCCGGTATGAGGCAAATAAAGGAATTCTTCACCCCTCTCCTTTCCAGATCGCAAACTAATTATTGTTTTTAGCAAACAAACGCTCAGCCTGTTTATTAATGCAATCACTGGACATTGCCCTTTCTGTTATTTTTTAAAAAGATATAAAAATTCAATAGCAAACTTTTACGAATGTGCTGAGAGGAAGACGAAACTTCGAAGCACGCTTCCAGCTTTAAGGATGCAAATCACTGGAAATAAGGTTGACAAGCTAACCCCAAAGGCAATAATCGAGCCCGTAAAAATGTCAGATTTAGTCTAACCACTCTAGGGGAGGATACAATAGACCAACACTGAACGCGATGTTTAGATGTCCTAGTGACTTAGTCGCCCCTATTCTTGACCTAACCCAATAAGATTGACCGTAGGTTTGTTGGTAAGTATTATGCCCACAACGTGCCTATGTAGTTGTGTTAATGTAGAATCTTATCTGAAAGGGGAGCATATCTTTGTAACACCAATTCCTAGTTCATGGAGTCCTGTCAGAAATGTTAATGTGTATGTATCATCAGCGCAACTCACAATATAATAGTTAGTAGTTCTCCTTTCTCTCTTTGAGATTATGGCCACATGTTTCGGAAATCACTTCGTATACTTCGATATAGTAGTTTCTGATACCAGCTATGTGTGACACGTTTTTAAATTTCGATTTTTAGTACGTTTGGTCATGATAATGGAATTGTATTGGGACAACACTTTTTCTTTATATTTATGAAATTACTTATTACTACTTTATGTAAATTTACGTCGAAATTATCCACAATAATTGGTCTTAAATCAATGTTAACTATTTTCCTAGTTTTTCTTTATTATTATCTAATTATTCTACTTTTCTTGTTTAAAGGTTCAAAGCTTGCCACAGATTAACTCCTTATTTCCATGGACAAAATATAATTTGCTTAAATTTTTCTACGAAAATGTCCTGGGTACAGAGGAACCTAATGATTTGCTATTAAGGGCAAAAGAGTTAATACAATGCTTGGATCCTCTAAAGGTGACGAAATATAATAATTACACGTAATACGAATCTCTAAACTCCATTATTCCATTATGCAGGTGGCTTTAGACACTCTTTCAGAAGAAACAAATGCCCTCAGTTCACTAATGAAGCCTTTAGCTAGAAGGCTACTTCAGCAACATTTCTGCACTAATCCTATAGATTCCTCTTTAACAACTGAAGTGAAAGATGCAATAAATCGAGAGTTGTCAAAAAGGTTAGTAAGTAGTATCTACATAATTAGTTTATTGTAATTTTTATAGAACCTTTTAATTTTCCAGCATATTATCCAATGATCTGCTTACAGTATCGGCATTTCTTGATCCCAGATTTCACAAATTCCTAGAGCCGAGCGAAATTAAATTTACCAAACAAAGCTTAGAGGACAAATTAAGTGATTTCGAAAGTACGAAAATTGAAGGCGGCATGCGTTTCAAAAGTGGCAGTTCAAAAAATATAAGCAGACGATCAGGTAACTGTACTCAGACTTGCTCACGTATTACTTACGATGTTAATTCTTTTTTTTTTTATATTTAATTTTATTTAAAGGTTTAAAAATGTTCTTTGAGACATCAGAGACAGAGATGGAGATCTCTGCTATTCGAAATATCAATATTGAACTGGAAGTAAGCAAATATAGAATGGAAGCTCTAGCTGATCTGGAATATGATCCCTTGAGTTGGTGGAATAAATATGGATATTCCTATGAGGCATTAAAAAAAATGGCTGAAATGTATAATTGCGTGCCATGCTGTGTAAACAACGTATTCAAAAGAAACCTAGAAAGTCAAATTGAATTTTCAAATAGGAGGTTTGTCTTAAGGGGGAAATTTGTAAACCAAATAATGTTTTTACACTATAACAATAAGAAAATTTAATAGTTTGTAAGATGATAAGATTATGTTAAGCTTTTATTGAGAACTTCAATGTGGGTACACATACGTAAGATGCATGTACAAATTTTAGAATAAAGTAACATTCAAACTGTAAATATATTGTTGTTTGTGGAGTAGAAATTAATAATCGAGTAAAATCTAAACAAAACAAAAAAAAACGTCATTATCATGATGTTCATGCAGAATAAGTTATCACACAAATTTGTATTGTTGTTTGTGGAGTAAGCGAGCATTACTTACTTTTGTTTGAATCTATGCTTAACAGCACGACAGTAAACCTGACCTAGATACTGCTTGGGTTCTGGATGTAAAGGAATTAAAACAGCATCTAAGCTCTATATAAATTGAGTACTTTAAATAATCAAGAATCATACCCATTGAATAAATAACTAATAAGGAAACGGCATATCGCGTGAAAACGAAAGCCACTCGGCGAAATGTATTAATGTGCTGTGTTTGTATTCGTTTCGTCATGGCAGTAATGAAATGCTGACAATCTGAAGGGGAACATTTTTTATAATGCAAATTGCTATGTAAAATATACAAATTGTTATTTCCCTCTTTTTTTTTTTCAGATAATATTTCTTGGCGTTGCCTTTCTATGACTGGCATAATTTAGCCACCAATGACAAATCAATTGTAAACAAACAAACCGGCATTGATAAACATAAAATGTTAAATTTTTTGCCATGGATTTTTATTTTTACCAGAGGAACAAAATCTTTTCCAAGCCCTTATAGCCTGTCTATAGCATAGTATGCATGTAAAACAGAAATGAAAATGGTCTATTTTTAATTTAGCTAAACTAAATCAGTTCAGAGGAGAAATACTATCATGGAGATTTCAATATTAATTGGTTGAACCCATTAGATACATATAAAAAAGAGATAGATAATATTATGCGGATTAGTAGGACAAAAATGCTTCTAAATCAACCAACTAGGATAACATATGAGGAGTGTCTTTTCAAAAGGGGATATTTACAATTTTCATTTTTTTTAAGTTAATTATGAGATTATATTCTCTATTCTGAAATTCAATTCAAGATTTCGTCACTGTAAACCGAAACAAAACGCGATAACTCATAGGAAATCTTACTTGAAAACATTTGTTCCGATCAAAAGGGGATATTTACATTAAAAAATATGACATTATTACTGTTATTTTCGTTTCATTTCAAAAAGGGATATTTACAGTACGATTTCAATGGTCGAAATAAATTTTGAAGGGAGTAGTTTCTGTTTTACATTTTTGAGTAAAAATAGAAGTAAGAATACTCAAAATATGCTTTAATAATTTTATTCTAGTATAATGTAGAAATCAAGAGAGGATATTTACAAAAACGTACAACACAAAAAGGGATATTTACAAAATGGTACAGAACAAAAGGGGATATTATAAAGATTTTTATTCAAAAGGGGATATTTCCAAACTTTGCAAGCCAATATTACCGGAAGTAATAGTCAAATTTTTTTTAAAATAATATATTCTAGATAACTTATCATATCCTTTCCATATATTCCTCCTATTATTCTGTAAAGCTGTTGGTATTTCTACAGTCAGTTTTTTCGATTTTACGAAAAAACGATTAGGACGTAAATATCCCCTTTTGAAAAGACACTTCTCATATATCCGAGACCCTAATAGACTTTGTGATAACTAATGCGGGTGAAATAAATGCAAAATTAGAGCCAAAATTTAATGTAAATGACCATGAAAATAAAGCTATCAATATACCGGTTGGTTCAAAACAAGTTGGAACTATAAGCTATTACAAACAATTTAAATATAACAAAGAGAGAATAATGCGAATAAGGGAAATGAAAGTGAAATCAGGGAATTAATGGAATCAGTAGTGCGGACGAAATTGTGAGAATTTTTCAAAATAAATTAAATAGAACAGTAAATGAATTTGTTAGAATCAAAACAGGTTCGTATAGGTAGGTTTACTGATTTAATAGTAGATTGGGTTAAGTTAGAAAACACAAAAGAATGGCACGGCAACGTGCAGTTTTTTCAAAATTAAGAAGTGATTGGATTTCTTATAGTACCCAAAGAAATAAGTATAAATCGGTTATACGAAAGGCAAAAAGTGTTTATGTGAAAGCAAAAATTAATTAATATAATAAACAGAAAGATATGGATATGGTACTAAAGAGAAAAAAGACTAAAATTAAAAGCATTAAAGCTAATAATATAATATTGCATAAAGAGGACGATATGGCGAGATCACTTAACAACTTCTTTATATGAAAGATATTCATGAAGGGATTTTGAATATAAGATATTAGGACAATATCGTGAACGTGAGTAATACATTTACCTATAGAACAGTAAATCTCAGAGGTATAAGAGAAACATTATTAAAAGAGCTAAAAAAAAAGAGATTTCAGTTTTGCTAGCTCAAGTATAATAATGGACTCGTTTGATTTGTTAGGTCAAGTGCTGATGAATATAGTAAGCAAATGTCTGGTAAGGGGAGAGTTATCGATCTCGTGGAAGGAATCTTTGGTCACACCAATTGCGAAAGTAAAAAAAATCGCAGAAACATTGGATTTTCGGCCGGGTATTGGAGGTATTGGAGAAGATTACGTATAGGCAATTGTTGAAGTATCTGGAGGTGAGATCATTACTTATTGAGAACCAATCGTGGTTTAGACAAAAACACTCATTTGAAAAAGGCAATTAACACAGCGTGTTTTTAGATTTATAGAGAGCTTCAGACGATAAAAAAATGCAAAAGTATGGAGTAAAAAAACATAAAACTGTGTTGTAAGTGCCCGGTATACGCGCCGCCTTACACCCTAGTTGCTCTACGCGACGTCACAATCCTCCTAAACCGGCATTATCCATAAGTTATTTCCTAAAAAACTAAACATACATCGCATCTCATATGAATCCATAAAGTATTTCCTAAAAATCTAAACATGCATCGCATCTCATCTAGAATAAAAACCCATAAATTATAATTCTCAGTTATTCCAGTTTTGTTTACTTTTTTAAACAAATTTCTTCAATGCAAATGCTAGTATCTCGGATTTCAGCTTTAAAATTCGTTAAAAACCAATAACGCAGATGGAAACGATTTTTCCGCGATGAGTTTAAAGTACTTGAACTCATCTGAGTTAAATGTTTCTTCACAAAAACCAATAACAACGACGTAAACGATTACTCATACGATTTATGCTATTTTCCCCTTAGAAAAAAATTATTGCTGAGGGTAACATTTTTCTTATCGAAAAAATTGATTGGTGGACAAGTGTAGTAATATAATAATATGTGGTTTATATGAGCACGGTCGCCATGTAGTATGATTGTCACACGGTAGTAGATTAAAAAACACGGTAAGAAGCTTAACAAGCAGATCTCACAGAGGGGAAGCTTTATAAAAGCAGATCCCAGTTTTTATTGGGCAAGCTAGAACTAGCAGATGACCTGTTGAATTAAAAGACGCAGCTTGATGATAGTCAGAATACTGATTGATTTTTATTGGACTATCGCTAGCTTATTCATACAAACGTGAATTTGCTAGCCTAAACTTAATTATGGTTAGTACATAATGATTTGTGTACATGCCCGTGATTTGGGGCATGTTAAGCCAAATTGCTTATTTGCACTTATGTGCTTAACTTCGGAAAAGATGTGACGCAAGTAGCTTGATCCGTATTACGCTGGTTGTAAAACATGTAAACAAATGCGTGTAAACAATTGCAGTCACTTCTTATGGTTGTGACATACATTTGGTTGAACGCATGTTTTGCTTACTTGCAATAAATAATGTCATCTATCGCATTTATTGTAATCGATTAATAGAGCAATGGATTTCGGGTCAATTGAATAATGCAATAATGCAGAATGTGCATTCTTACATTTTCAATTGTTTTGTAATTTCTTGGTTTTTGTTTTATGTGTGTCAATTCACATCACACAAATTTCTAATAATGAATTCTCCCAATAAATCGATAGAGGGGACACCAAATAAATTTAGCTGGTGCAACTAGATGCCAGAGTTTTTCTAAATTTCAATTAAATAAGAAATCTGAAGAGTTCCCCTAGCAGAGGTAAGGCCTTAAGATCATAAAGTTTGTAATTCGAAAATAAGTGAAGAAAATTCCAAAAGAAAAATAAAGTGTTATTAGTCGTGAGCTTGGTGATCTTCTAATTTAAACACTCCCCAGTCTTTGGCTAAAAGTTAAGAGCTCTGAACATCCTTTTTGGGAACACTTCTCTTCTCAGTGTATGTAAATGACATCGGCACAATGATTAAGCATTCCAAGGTAGCTTTGTTTGCAGGTGATACGTTAATTGACACAGCAGGCTATAATATCAATAGGATCTGGATGGTTTAAGCTGCTGGTTAAAAGCAAATAAACTAAAACTTAATACCGAGAAAACAAAAGCAATATTGGTAAATGGGGAGGAGGAGCTCAGACTGAGTATGGATGGAGTGATGATAGAAGTGTTAAAGGAATTCAAATACCTGGGGGTTGTGATTGACTATAGGCTAACAGCACACAGCAATAATACGAGTGCAAAAATTTTGAAGTAAATAGATTTTTTGTGGAGAGTCAGAAGAAATGGATCGACCTATACAGCAATTATTATATATAATAAAATTGACAAGCCACATTTTGAATACTGTTCGACTATATTATTCTTAAGTAATCTACAGGCTGCAAAATAAAGCAATGCGAATTATACTTCCAAAAGATGCATGATGGATTCTCTGCAGTGGCTAAATGTGAAACAGAGAATAAAGATGAATATTTTTACCTTCATTTTTAAAATTACGTTCAACATAGGCCCAAATTACCTAACTGTGCACGCCACGTTTCCTAAATTCGGCGAAGCAAAATTTAGAGGATTACAAAAAGTTTTAAAGATTAAAAACAGAATCGAACTTTAGGGTATTTACAGTATGAAATTGTAAAATATCTCAAGGAAAACTTTTAAATCTAATTAATTAGCACTAACAATTACAGATTTGTTTAAATAGCTATGAATTTACTGATAAATATTATTATTATTATACAATATTAGGTGGTCTCTCAATCACCGAGTGAAATATCATTCACACACTACTGCATTCTAATGGATTTTAAAGTGTGAACAACGACATATGGTGGGCGTCAATGTTGGAATCTGAACTCCAGAGCCAACATATTTTCGTTACCAATGGTAAAACAAATATTTCGATCCACGTAAAGCAGTAAACCCTCAGAACCTTAAAAACATTGACAATTTTTTTCATTTTAAAAAACACGTTTCTGAACTCTATGAGTAATTCAAATAAATAGTTTAAATTTATTTAAAACAAAATAACTTTTAATATAAGTGCTATGAATCTTCTGGTTTTTTTGCAGATTCTTTTCTCATCTCAAGCATTCGAAGCTCTGTACTAAGAAAAGCTTTCATGTTCGGATCTGAAATCTTCTCCAAAATAATTTCTTTCGCCTTCTCACCGGAATCACTAAACATCCCGGTAACAGTTTGTGCATATTCTATCCAAACGCAATTTGCACACCCTGACATGCAGCAAGTTGTTGGTTCTGGTGGTAACTAAAAATAAATTCAAATTATTGCACTTTTTCTTTTTTTGTTTAAAAAAAGAGAAGTCTCATACCTTTAGATTGATAATATCACAATAATTGCATTTATCATGACAAAAATTTGGGCGTATTCGTTTTGTGTGATGTGCAAATGTCTTGCAAATATTTAGACTGGTATACATTGCTTTAGAACACAAGAAGGCTCTATTTTAATGCAAAATAAATTTTTCATTATTAAATTAGGGAGTACATGAGAGATGATACATGATTCTGAGTATGAAATTCTTTTCTTTTTTATTACAATCTAGCGAAAACGAGATAAAGGCCATCTAGGAATAGAATACCGATTAAATTGTGGCAGTTGATGAGCTAAATAGCAATATTCGGAGCAAGATTAAGAGTTACTGGAGAAAATAATGGCCCAACAAAATGGAGTCAATGGTGTAGTGATTCCCAAATTTCATTAAAGAAGGAACCTACAAGAAAAAGAAAGCACGAATGAAATCCATTATCAGCACGAAGTACATATCTTCATTGAATAATCTGAACCAGTTAATTGAGCGTCTGATTAGTTAGCATTTATATAGGCCTCCCGCTCAGAATATAAGCGGAAGTCTTTCTTAAGAAGTAATAACAATAACATCAACAGAGTGATGGATCAAATGATAAGTGATTGTCTTATCTGAAAATTTCAATAGTTATTAGAAGATCACAATTTCCTACAGTCTTCTGGATCCAAAAACCCTGAGCTCATCAATTAAAAATACAAGAATTATATATTCATTTTCTATTGAAGGATATTAGTGCTAAGGATGTATTTTCTGGATTACGTGCGATTTAAGACGTTATAAGATTATGTACTCGTGATGTAAATGATAAGATGAATCAATGACAGATTATACATTAACGAAGGTTTGTGCAACAAAAAATTTGAGATGGCTTTCGACTTAACTTTTCTTATAATACTTCAATAGAGTTGGAAACACATAAGAGTTGTGTACATGGATGTATGGCGTGAAAAGAGGTTGAGACTTCAAGCGGGACTCCTGGAACAAACTCCACAAATTGTTCGACTTCTGGACATATGACCAATTTCATATATAGGTCCCAACCGGACGCTTTTATGAAGTCAATATTGGCGTCCAAACCGGTTTCATGCAACTCGTCCAGCAGGTGTGAGCCAAAAAATCTGTATCTTTTTCCTGAGCGGGCCAGATAGTGACAAAGAAAGTGAGTTACCGTTTCGGATTCCTCTCTGTATCCTCTGCGCACAGGATCATCAACCAATCCCATCCTGTGATGGTGACTCCTGCAAAGAGTGCCCAGAGAGAATTAACACCAGAGTTCTCAGGGTTGGCTTGTTCGATAGGTTTGAGTTAAATTTACCCCAGTTCTTTCGTTTCTGGACGTGGTTACATACAAATTGAACATTGTAAACTGAACAAATAGTCCTCAACACAGCAAAACTAAAGCGCAAAAGGGATTTTATTTTATAGCCCTACAGTGCAGTGTTCGAATCTGCTTCTGAACGTAAGTACTTATAATAGTACTGACTATAAATGAGGAATAAGCGGTAATACCTAGAAGTATACCAATCGTTAAGCTTATTGTCTTTGCAAAGTACTTAAAATGGTTAAAACAGCAAGCATATTCTGTAATTGCCATTACCATACTTCTCATACTTGAAGGAACAATCATAATCACAAGCATTGGCTCATAAAAAGTATGTAGCTTAGTACACTTGCGAAATTGACCATCATACGAGGACGAGAGAGAGGGACAAGGTATTAATAGAACTTATTTTATAATGTTCTGCAGTCATCCAACAGCTTAGGCAGGGGCGGATTTCCCAATAGGCCGAGTAGGCCTGGGCCTAGGGCGGCAAAACTTGGTGTTTTTTTTTATAGTAGTCGCGCCCTCTGTGAACCCACACATGAACCTTTAAAAATTCAAAAATGGGTCCATAGCAACCCGAAAAAGAAATTTACACGTATGGAAATTACAATTATGAAATTTTTGGATCATCGGACTGGATCTTTGCTTACTAGTTTACTCCAAGTTCAAGCGCATCATTTTAATTTCGCTCCACTACAGACTACATGTATTAGTACTGGGTTATTTGGTATTTTCGCTGCCACTTTTCGTGTTTTACAGGGAGTAGAGAGGCGGCATCTTCCATAGGCCTTGGGCAGCCAAGTTATCAAATCCGCCATGAGCTTAGGTCTATTAATTTGCTGCTATTGCAATAGTCAGGAAGTCAGGCTTTATTTGTGAGGCAGCCTAATCTGAAGAGTTGACTGGCTTAGCTACTAGGGTAAGAACAATAATGAGTCCTCTCATCGTCAGCAGTTTATCTTCACGAACAACTACCGTCATGTATGTTCACAGAAAAATTGCTAACAAATTGTAGCTGTAAGATATAAAGTTCTTTATTTAACGCCAATTGCAGGTACCGCCATTCATTATTGGTCCTTTTCTCAGCACATTAAAGAGGACTTTGCACTTTTATTAGTTATTCAACTTTGAATTAAGTACAATATTATCCCGTAACATGCTGACCTGACAGGCTATAAAATGGTTCGCCCAATTTGCAAAGACCGGGCACCATTCGTTTTTAAGACGCTACAGTAACATAGAGCGTTAGTTCTTTAATAAAGCAATGCAAAGTTTAGATAGAACTGAAAACTAAATTTAAAGATTTTTATTGCAGCGAAATGAATAAAAATGAATATGATAGTGAAAATAAACTTACACGGTTGCATCCACTATCCACTAGAGTTTTATACACAATTGAAATTAATGTTCGTGTGAAATTTAGACTCAAATAGAATTTAAATAAATCATCTGACAACACTAGCAACTACTAATGACAGTTCTTTCAAGACTGGAATTTTAAACGAAAGCGCGATCTTAGCTACACCACAGACCTTATCTCCTTCCAATAAAAATAAAATTTGTTTTTGCTTAAAAAATAACTTATGTAAAACTTAAAAATAAATTTATTAGCAAAGAAAACACAACGAATTACGCATCCTGAATTGTTACGAGATTCTTTTCTGACAGATTGATATTGTTTGAGAATCTGACTTGTCAATGACAGTACTTTTGCGAGTCTCTCAGTATCGTTATCGTATCGATTTATTTGTTTTGGCCGATTCGGATTCTCGAGTGGTAAAGTAGGTAATTTCTCGATACTCTATTTAACTGAATTTTATACAATCTAAAAACTGAAATCAAAATGAAGTCCCTCTTCTTCCTTGCAGAAAATAGTATATGAAAAACCGTGCAAAAATGGAAGATGAAGTACTTGAATACACGCGAATGATTGTTCCTTCAAGTATGAGAAGCCAATATTGGAAGTATTTTGGTTTTCCCTCCGATAATTTCAATAATATTGTGACGAGAAAAAAAATTATATGCACTTTATGTAATAATGCAATTGCTTACAATAAAAACACCACAAATCTACGGACACATTTAGTTGCCAAACATCCAGATATATTATTAGAATTAAATCTTGTAAAGCGAGAAAAAGGAACTGCTGAATCGGAGAGCTGTTCATCTGATGCTAGTAAACGACAGAAACTAACTGTGAAATCAAAAGCAGATCTAGTAGAGTCCAATGAATTGAAAACAGGAACAATTCAAATTAAACTAAATAGTGTTAATTCGATAATTGAAGCACTAACAACTGATAATGATGTAGAAAAAAGTAATGATGATTATCAGGATTTTACAAGCAATTTGCATTCGGATTATGAAATTGAAGAAATTGATGCAAGCAGTATAAAGCCAGACGCAAATTTCATTGATGTACTGCAAGATATGCTTATAAAGGATCTACTTTCTCCAGCTTTCATAGAAGGACCTGGCTTTCGTAATTTGACGTGGACGTTAAGTGGAAATTCAAGCAGTCCAACAAGGAGTGAGGTATGAAATCATTCCTTTCCTTGGAATTCTATTAATGTGCTTTATTATCCAATTCTTATTAATTAATTAATTATTATTACCAAACGCCAATTCTTTGTTGCCAATTCCATTTTTTATACAATTTGTTAGACTGATGCTTTCCTTGAATTCCATGTTTGGGTAAGCAAACTTCTTTGACCAATGTAGACCTCTTAAACGCAGCCCCCTTGATATGCATACAACAGATACTCAAAAGCCATTGAAATATTGTTATGAATGATATACTCAGTGATGCAGAGCCCATCTGAAATTGCTTAAACAACCCCATCAAAAAAGATGATTGGTTGAGCTTGCAACGAACAACTATTTTTCCTATTAAGATAAACAACAGCTGTGTTCTTTTGCGTACCTTGTTCTAGAATTCCCACATACTAGAGAAAACAAATTGTTCTGTCGATTGAAGCGAACTATTTGTACTGTTCGCTTCATTTAAATCTTTCTATGAAAATGTAAGAGGCGTTCTTTTGCGTATCTTTTGTTCTGCTCTGTTCTGCGGGCACAGAAGAACACAGCTATTGTTATTTGAAGAATAATTTCTCATACGGCAAGTCAATATTTAATTTATTACAAATTTCAAAGCCTTAGGTGCCTGTGGTATTCGCCAAAGCTGTAATTTATAAAAACCAACGCTTATTTTCATACGAATTTTTTTGTACCTACGTACCAAAATTGAGTTTATGCGGCAAAACAATATTCTACAACGGTAAAAATGAGGGATATGCAGGATATGCATATTGTTCTTGTTTCAACATATAAAACTCAACAAGTCAAAAGGGCCTTTTTGGCGTATTTCCAGATGACGATATGTCACGGAAAATATAGAATAATGATATTTATAAGGAAAGGCGTTCTTGAGGTGTAAATGAATCGTAGTTCCCATTAAGCAGCCCGTATCACGGACGCCTATTGAGCAAGCGCTTAAGAATTTTCAAAATTTTCTGTAAGCATGCGTTCATCTAGTTGTTGTATGTAGTCACTCTTACTGTTTGGCACCAAAAGTAATTCGTTCCAGAGATTTATTACAGAAACCATTCATTTGATATGTACGTATTACGTAAACTTTTGAGCCACTCACCCGATCAATACTTTATAAATACATAAATCTTCTATGAAAATGTAAGACGCGTTCTTTTGTGTATCTTTTGTTTTCTAACATCGTTGACCAGGGTAAAATTTCTGTACAAATCACAGAAAAGTTATCTTAAATTTTAAGTTTAATTTGAAATAAATAAATTTAAAAAAACTACTATTTTAGATGGATTCAAATCTACTGAGAATGTACCAAGAAAAACTCACAAAAATAACAGAGAAACTTAAGGTGCACTCCTTTGAAAATCAATTCTCCTTAAGCGTGGAAAAGTGGGAAAATATTGAAAGGAAAATCTTCATAAGTATCTACTATAATTACATCTCACAGGAATCTGAACCTACATTAAATAACGTTCTGTTCAAAACTATTGAATTATCTAAATGTTCTGATATGGAAGAAATTTTCGCAGGATTGAATCTGAAAAATTGCACTGCTGCAGTTGTTAATGTTAAGGAAATTGAAGTAAATGGTTTCTTTTCCCTCAAAGGTAATATTTATGTTCGATGCTTGCTACTAAATTCAATTTATTCATTTACTTTTAGAAATTTCAATTGTTCCTTGCTTTGAGGCTATAATCCTTAAATGTCTTGAAACTGTTTTTGGATTGTCATCAATGATATCGTTGCTTGATGAAATTGCTGATTTCTTTGATAAAATTGAATCCATATGTGAGGTAAGTGTAATATAAATAGATTCAAAAAACTTACATATTAAATTAGACAATTTTCATTAACTCGACGTTCTTTTGGAGCTAAGCAATATTTACGTTTTTTGTACATTTATTTGAACTAATTCTGTTCAGTTAGCATTTAAAAAATAACAACAATAGTAGTATCTTTGGCTCATTGGCTTATTGTAGATCTGGTTATGTTGCCGTTGAAATTAACAGATTCTTCCCTTAACTGTCTTCCTTTTATAACAAAGCCGAAGGAGTAGGTGATTAAGCAATATACCATATTACTCCACGGTTCTCACCGGTACCGATCAGTCATATTCTACCTATTCTACCTTCTAATTAAATTAAAAGCCCTTGATACATTGTAATATGAGTGATACTATAATCGATAGTTTAAAACTCAAGAAATAATATGAATTCTTTCATCTAACACGCATCTGTCGCGAATAATTTTACAGATTGAAAAAAAAAAACTTTTTCGAACCGAACTCTGCATATTTTATTTAAAATTCTTTATAATGCAATGTACAACTTCGTCAGCCGAAGAGTTACCTCCTAGGTCTTTGGTTAGAACTTTGTCCTCAAAAGTAGTTTTAATTAAAGATTGCCACAGGCATTTACCGTACTTCTGATGTCCCAAATGTACCAGTAAATGTATAGCGGCAATAATTGAACCAAACGGACTAAGGATTTCCCTATCAGATATAGATAGTTTACCTTCAATTGGCTGAAAGACAGCATAATAATCTCCATAATTGCTAACAGAAAATACACCAACTCCACCACAAATACCGCAAGCAATCGCAGTAATCGGTGGTCCATATTTTTCATTAAGACAAATCACATCGAAATAGTTCGGATCCTTAACAAGTTTCTCAGCTAATTTAGCAATATCGATTTCTTCAAACTGTATATCGGGAAAGTGACATCTGAGATCGCGTGCTACATTCAAAAAGAGTCCATCGTATAGCGGTAATTCAATAGCTTTATGGACGAAAGTAATCTTTTTCCTACAGCAAGTCTCTGCATATTTAAAAGCGTACAGAATAAAACGCTCAATATTTTCACGTGATGTAATGCTCAGAGTTTCAACAACATCTTTGACTGGTTCATATTCTAGTTTCGAGTAATCACCAAAATTATTCTGAAATATTAATACAATATCCACTCCGTGATGAGGTGAACCTAATCCGGGAAATGATAAAACATTTACAACAGCAGCATACAAATCTAAATAGTTGCTCATCATAAGATTCTGTCTATTTCGGTTGCAATCAAATTGCGCATATTTTATTCCGACGCCACATCTTTTAATAGCTAAGATAGATTCACAAGTTTCAGTATCTTCTTCCGTATCACCAGCAGCGCTGATGGCATCGCTTAAGTAAATTTTCTCAAAATCAATCGGTGCTCCCATGGAGGAGAGTATGCATTGAATGTAGGTAGCCATTTGAGACTGTTCTTCGCTTCCTATTATTAGGGCTACTACATTTGTGCCTCCATATTTTGCAAGAGGGTAAATTGTTTCATTACATGGCCTATTTTCGCGACAAATCCGTTCTCGTTCAAATTTGTCATCCGCTACGTTTGCATAGGTTCTTGAATATTTTTTTTCTATTTGCACTCTGTGAAAAGTCCGAAGCAAATATGACTCTTTGCGCAATATATGTAAACATTTCAACATTTCCAAAATACGTATGTACATATAATAAAAACTCGCAATTTTTCAGATAACTCTTGATTGATAAAATAAGATTGAAAGTAGGTTGCTTGGATATTTGAATTACATTTAATCTGGCGACATTTAATAGAATATTTTCCAAGGTGTATCTGTTAAGTTTTAGTTAATTCTGTAAACATAAACTTACTTACACTTGAGAGAAAAACTGTACAAACTCAAACTTTTTAAATTGATTCAAAATTATATTTCTGTATTGACGTCCAGGTGAATTTACTATTGTAATAATATCGGGAATATTCGGAGTGGATGAAATCCGATGGAACATAGAATTTGGTTTGAAAAGCTGGATGCGATTGATCGATAATCCACAATGTGAAAGATGCGCGGAGAAGTTGAAATCGAAATAGTAACAAACAATCTTTATCATTAGTCTGCACTCCTTAAGTTGGTTGGTTGGTTTAGACAGGCACAGGGGGCTGAGAGCCAATTCTTAAATTAATATATGAACTTTCAGACAACGAAAGTGAATAATGGGCTTAGGATTGGACTCTGTTTAGGAATTTCGCTTTCGGTCTCAAACAATCAATCCAATAGAAGATGTAGGGCAAGCTGGTGGAGAGCCCAAAATAAATTCACGTATACTGAGTTCAAAGGTGCCAGCTTGGTAAGAACATCGAAGGTGTTGATAAAACAACAGATAGCAGTTTGTAGTACTCGATGTACCACTTGAAGCTTCCTATATCATTTTCACGAACATTGTATGAAAATCAGCTTCGTGGTGAAAAACGGCAGGCTTTTAACAAAATTTCCGTGCTTCTAGAAGGAACTAACCTAACTTGGGTACGATAGGCTCCATGGGCACATACGTGACCTTTAGAAAAAATGTCTACATACCTCTGATATTTTCTCACTTCTATGCACCAAAGGCGAAGACTAATCCAGACTATTGCCAATATGGTTAATATCGAAATTGTGAAATGAGTATTATTTCCAAATTTTCTGCTTTTAAAACTCTGCATCCAGATGGCATCTTTCGGGCACTTAAAAGCGAAGACAGACATATTGCGACGCTATCTTCAGGGCAAGTATAACATTAGATTAGAATATGACCCTCTGACATTCAGAATGATGGAGATTGCCGTCATTCTTGTGTCGAGTAAAATAAAAGGTTGTCGTATGAAATATTTTCCCTTGAATTTCTAGTAGCAATTACACAAGACGGGTGATGATCGAAAGAGAGAAGGCTCCATTTGCTTGTTACGGTCATTCAACATAAGGGAACACGCGGGTTATTCATTCTATCGTTGCTCCTGTACAATATTAAAATGAGCTTTAACAGGATCAACTCGGATTACTTATACGAGACACATCGTTGGCATGAAGTTGATAGCATAATTGTGCACTGCATCGATGGAATTCTAAAACGATGATTACTAATTGTGGATTTGAGTAATCCCTCTTATCTGTATTGGTACTTCTCAAAAGGTGATGAAAACCATAAGGGCCGATTTCTTGCATAATCCTCCAGCTTGTTTCTTCTTTTTTATGTCACTGCTGAACGTGCCCATTAACAAATTATCTATGTCTTTTGTAAATCGAATCATTTAAGTGAATTTTGGTTTTACAGACAAACTCTCCACCAGAAGTTTTAGAAGGATATCCTTGGACAAAGTATAACGTATTAAAATTTTTCTATGATAACGTTTCTTGGACAGATGAATCTAATGAAATGCTAATCAAAGCCAAAGGAATAATTGATTGTTTAACACCATTGAAGGTATATTTGACTTAATATAAAAAAACATTACTATCCACATACATATTCTAATCAATACTTTGGTTTTCAGGTAACTCTAGAAACCTTATCAGATGAACTGTTGCCACCAAATGCTCTCGTTAGACCCTTGACAACAAAACTAATGGAACAATATTTCTGTACACATGAATGTGACATTGAAATTGTACTGGAAGTAAAGGAGGCAATTAATCAGGAACTAACACGAGGGTTTGTTACATTATTTTTATTTTATTTAGTAAACTAACTCATTTTAATATATTTTATGCTATTTCAGTGTGATGTCAAATGAATTTTTCATGGAGTCAGCATTTCTTGATCCTCGGTTTCAGAGTTTCATCGATTGTGGTGGTATTCAAGCAGTAAAAAGTAATTTCAATTTAAAATTTAATAAACAAGAATATCAGGATGTAAAAACCGAAAAGAAAGATACACCGGGGAGTACAAGAAAATCAAGTAAATACTAAAATTAGTTGCCTACCTCCTGCAAAATTTTGAGTTATATATTTTTATTTTATTTTTTTTAAGGTCTTATGTTATTTTTCAATAAATCAGATCAAAAGACATCATTGAAATTCGGTACAAGAAATAATCTAGACATTGAAATAACGAAATATGTCAGCGAAGTAAATGCAGATTTGGAACAGTGTCCAATAGCTTGGTGGGAAGAAGTTGGCTATATTTATCGTGATTTGAAGAAAATTTCCGAGAAATACTTTTGTGTTCCGTGCTGTATAAACAATTTGTTTAAGAAAAGTATCGAAGAACAGGTGGAGTTTTCAAACAGACGATACATGTTAAGGGGAAAATATGTCTTACCTATGTGGCTTTTACATTACAATAAAGACTGTTATTTGTAAGAATGAACAAATATTGTTTGAAATTTTAATTTTAAAAATCAGTTAGTTGGAAGAACTGTATGTAGATGAATTTATCGCCACAAAGATCAAATCATTTTAATGAGCTTTAGTGTTCAAAACGTCTTGCTTAGTATTTAAGTATGATGGCAACATTTTGTAAAAAAATTTTAATAAAATTTATCTTACTCTTATTAATAATAACTAAAAATTCTTTCAATACCTACTATCAATGCATCATGTTCTGATCACATTATAAACATTTCTACATTTGCGTGACGGTAAAAAGCATTAATTCAGAAACTTAGGACATATAACTAAAGGAAGCGAAATATCGTAAAAACTCCGTGAAGAATTTGCGTCATGCACATAAAGATATATACACATAATATATACGCCATTGCCTGCCGCAACTCACAGCGGTTCGTTTAAACTCCGCAAAGGGGTCATGGCTGCACAATAAATTTCGGCTTGATAAAGCCGACACTTCAATGCAGCTATTGAGGCTAAAACACAATGTGAGCGACACGACAAAAACGCCGTAAAAAACGCCGTCGCTCACATTGTGTTTCAGGCTTTAGTGTCAAGGGAGGCTGATACTTCGGGAGAAGTTTTCGTGTAATGGCCTGCCCGGGAGTTGGGCCAGGTCAATTTGTAAAATGTTTTTGCCGGCGTTGATGTCTCGGTTCCACGTGGTACGACAGTTTTTACAGAACTGGCACCTGTGTGGAGACCTCGACGTCATCATCGGCAGAAAAAAATTGTTGCACAGCTTCGTTGTGCGGAAATCATCCACTTCGAGCACAGAGCAATGGGAATGAAGCGCCCGCAACAATTTCGTGTGTGGCGTCCGCACGTACCCACGGATTGGCGAATCTGCAGCGGTTTTTGTGGAGCCAATACACACTAGAGTTTCACGAGTATTATCGGTGATTTCCTTAACCAAGCGATGCACTGCACGCTCAGTGCAAATATATTGTTTGAAGCGCAAACGGGCAACTTTGCGCTGCCCATACACCTCTTGACGTCTTGAAAACCATTGCAGACGTTCTTTGGTGTACGCCACATAATCCTGTTGCATGGGGGATTGCGTGCATATTACTGCATTTGTAGGAAGTGATATTTGCATACTTCGCCAACAAAACTTTGCGTGCATACAAGATGTACTGTAATGGAATGTTGAACTCTTGATTTTTATTAGAGTAAAAGGTTCTTCTCCATTCGGTGTTCGTACACCACCAGCGATTAGCCGACAACCAGGATCTAATCCAACAAATGATTTGAAATTGCCAGAACGAAATTTTTCCTGGATATCGCACATCGCTTTGTCATCACGTGCCTCACATTTACCCGTTTTTTTTTTTGCGTTTTAACGGTGGTTGCGGCGGAGCTATTGGCGCTTCCTTCTTAATTGAAAAGGTCATCGCTATACCATCTGTGCAAATAGATCAATCGAGGTTTTTACGCCTACCGATGTCGGTAGTTTAAAATATTTCGACCATTCTCCTTTACGAACAAACGTATTCCAATTTCCATTAAACAATTTCAGTCCACATTGACGTTTCCAGAGCGCATATGAATCGTAGCGCACATGGTGCAGTCCATGCTTGTATATGGGTATGAGAGCAAAATTTTTCAAGTTATTTGCCTCGTTGTAACGTTGCAGCTTATAAAATATCAGCAAAGAATTATGCGGTTTTTGCTTAATGTTGTAAAATTTCACAGCATCATCAACATAACCTAGATGTTCAGTCATTTGCTGCAAAAGTTCCGCCTTCGGTACAGATGTACTACGGCGTGTGAACAAATAATCTAACGTTTCATAAATTTCTACTTTATTTCTCGAGAAACGATATAAGAATTTTCTGATTCTCTTGTACGCATGTATCCAAATGTTGTTGTTGAATACTGTCTCGTACTGCCCGGCAGCAGACACAACAAGATTCGATTTGTAAGACGCATCGTACAAGCCCTATTTTAAGAGTTTGCCACGAAAACTTTTGTACTCCGGGTCAACAGCATATTTGAACTTGCTGCCCTTTATCAGAGCGTAAAAATAATCTAAAAATTTAATTTCCCCAAAGTACCCATCTTTCAACGCTTTATTCAATTTATAATGTATATAAATGGAAGTTTCTACGGAAAGTGTGATTAATCTTACGCAAATATTCTTAAGAGCAAACACTTTTTTTTAAATACTTGAAGTTCTATTCTTTATTAGTTTGTATTGTATTTATAAAAAAATTGACCTAATTCGAATTGTTCACAGTTTCATGTTTAAATTGTCAGAATAATGTGATTGAAATATGGACAAAAAAAAATTTACTCTTCTAAAATAAATGACACTGGCATTCCATGGATATTACCAGAATGTGAAGTTTTATTCAAATTGATATCAGCAGTTGGGTACCCATTAATTAAAGAGATAAAGTCTACCGATTCGCCAAATGTATACCAGAAATGGGATGGAAATCACATCATTTGGTATGTCTGTCAACCGATTATCTCAGATTAATAATTATTATTATCTCGATATCTGTTTTGATAACCATTGCCAAGGATGTTCCGGAAAAAATTAACTGAGAAACGGACTTAGGATGAATAAACTCTATGATGGGACGAAGAAAACACCCAACAACTATTATTCGCACTTGGATTGCCTTTGAGCTTCCTGCCATTTCCCTTATTCCAAGTTTTCTCACCTATCTATTATTAATGAGTCCAGTTAGAATTAGTATAACTTTAGCTTCAACGCCTTTAATAGTACGATATCTTAGAAAAAAAGGATTTTTAAAACCAAAGCCAAAAACATAACATTCAGATAAGAAAGTTTTCAACAGATTCTGAAGCAAAAAAGAATTTGCAAATAAAGCGCAATAATAACAATATGTTCCATAGATATGTTCTAATTTCACAAAGTGAACGTTTTAAAATTTACCTTTTGGATACCTTTTCATATTGTGTGCAATTTTGTAGTTAAAAAAAAAAAAATTCCATCGCGGACAGATAACAAGATTTTTTTTTTCATTGTCGTGATGAAAGAGGAAGCCATTGAACCATTTTTCTGGCTTTGCACAGACCCATGCGAGATGTTCAGTTCTTCCCTAAGCTCTTGTTCGAACGCATTCGTTTTGCCACTTACTGCACGTTTTCGTGTGTTTTTGAGGTCGGAAACGTCCCGACCGTTGCGCGGCTTTAGCCGACCCATTTCCACTTTTAAATCGCTCATACCACTTGTAGACAGTCTTCAGAGTCACCACATTATCGCCATACACTGATTTTAACAATTTATGAACTTCTTTGGCAGTTTTTGCAACTTAAAACAAAACTTAATATTAACACGTTATTCGAAATCCATGATGTGCGACAGATACGGTAAACATGAGCTCACTCTTCCTATTCTGGAAGCCGACTAACAAGTAACAACTTTTTCAAATTTAACACTGACTTTCTCAAAGATCAGACGGATAACTTCAAATGGATATAGCGTCAGCTCAGCAGTTGCTGCTTTAAAAATTCATTCACGGTATTTTTTTATCACACTTCGTATCTTTGATGGATCGAAGTTTTTGATTTTTATGTAGGCTATTACAACAGATTATTTGCTATTATGGGTGAAGGGAAATTTTTAATGTGATTTCTTATATATTAATTTATCTTAAAAGCGAAGTAAACTATACCAAAATACTTACCAAATACATCACCGCTTGCACTTTCAAAACGCGTCCTTCACGAATTTCATTCCTGAAATATAAAGGGTCAATTTACAAAAAAAAAAAAAAAAAAAATTAAATTACATAAGAGTCATAAATTTTTTTCTGTGTTATAGGATAATATTATTAAGTAAAGAATTGAAGGGAATGGCTGATACCAAGTAAAATATCTCTAAATAACCCATGAAAGGTGGAAATCTGCGTCTATACCAGGGATCGAATCAGTTATGACTTTTTACGAAAAAAGCCTATTTTACATGTTATTCCTGACCGATATACAGCTAAAAAAAACTAAGCTGGAAGGCTTTTTATTTTTTCTGACAAAAATAAAAAGCCAGCTTGGCTAGAAAAAATAAAAAGCAGACTCGCTTTTTATATTTTTACCGAAAAAAATTATCAAGCCGTTGCACTTGCTTTTCTAGTTTCAAAACTATTACCGGCCAGGAATAACAAGTAAATTAAGCTTTTTTCGTAAAAATTCATAACTGATTCGGTCCCTGAAAATAAGAAGCCAGCTTGGCTTTTATACTTCAGGCCTCAAAACTTGTTACTTCCAGCTCGAAAAATTAAAAAGCCTTTCCAGCTTAGTTTTTTTTTTAATTTAAGTTTTCAAAAGCTTTACAGGAATCGAAACTGGATTCGAGACATCTTTTGGTATATTCCACTAAATTCCACGATCATGATTTATCCCAGCTTTTTTGTTTAAAATTTTCAAAATATCAGTTATTTTCGGTCCCTGATCTATACTATCCCACAAATGACATATTCCAAGTATGAACAATAATCCGAAGCCATTGAATTATTTGAAATTCGATTTGAGATGGAATCTAGATGGTCTTTGTAATCCACATATGTGCATATTATGTATGTTCATATCTATTTCCTGTGCAATTGTTCCTCTATCGAAAAAGCGAACGACTTCCCATTTGAATCTTTAAATTGTTCGGGTCAAGTAGACCCGTGAGACGTAGCAAGATAGTGAACAGAAGAGGTATTAGCCCATAATAGCAGAGGTATATGTGTATTTATTACCCATACGATGATAATTTTAAAATGTTGAGGAACAAGAACATCAGTTTTTTTTAATGGCAACAGAGTCTTTTATAGAATACTATAGACTATAAAAATAAGTATGTCGTTGAGAATGAGAAAATTATTAAATAGCCTCAAATGTATTCAAAGAATCGAATGCTTCAAGATGGACAGAGATTTGTTGTCGATGAGAATAAACACAGAAATACAGTGGAGACCAATCATTATGTTCAAGATTTAGATTATAAAGTTGACCGTTTGTCTTTTTTGTTTTTTTTTTTGTAGATAGATTAGTTTGGAAAAATAAATTATATGCAAGGAATGTATAACGGACTAAAATATAAAAGGTCAGCACATAGATAAATATCAATAGGAAGTGATTCCTTTTTTTGTGACTAAACGACAACGTACGAGTAATAAAGAGTGATAAAAAAAATAATAATAAAGAGTGATAAAGCAGCTGTCACTACTTTTTACTTTCAAGAAAGAAGAAAAACATCTATGCACACAAGACAATGAAATTTCTAATCTTTAACTACTGAAGTCTCTGCCATAGTAGGAACTCCTATATATTGCTTCAATGCCACAATTCTCAGATAATTAAGATATAATTTTTCAACTAATCCAATATTGGCAATTGCATGTAATACAAGCTACCTAATATATGGATTCTTGGAGGGTTGAGGGAAGACAATGCTGACGAGAACGGAAAAGGGTGGTCAATGATATTAATATAAATGAGATGCAATTGAGGAGTCTATCAACCACTCACGTTTATTAATCTTAATCAGTACATTGCTGCTTTTTCTTTTTTTTTTAATTAAGTAAGGAAGGAGTACGGAGTCGGGTATATGAAATCAGTGAATGAGCCATTAGGGCCTATATGAACATGGAAAACCATAGATCGTTCCATATCCGCAAAACTCAAGAATTTTCACGGTACGGCCAAAGTTGCGTTGAAATGTAAATTGTTGGGGCAAAGGTGAGTGTTAAATATAGAAACTAGAACTCGAGCCTTACTCCAGAGCAGCACTGATGGATTCCATGGTAAAACAGGGAAAGGTAATCTATTTTACATTATAGTAGTGGTTCAATGTATCACTTGCTGGCATTGACCTATTTATAGTGAACATAAAGACATTTCTTTTGACAGCATTTAATCACATTTTCCATTGCAGAGTTAATTAATATGTTGAAAGTAATTTTATCCATTTTTTAATATTTTGTTGTGCTGTTTATTGCTTTATACTTTTAACGACTAACACAATTTGACAATTGACGTTCAAAAATGTCATCAGCATCAGACGCAATAGCTTATGACGATGCTGCTGATACCGTATGATGCGCAAAACTTTAACGTTTTTTAATTTACCCAATACTATGAACGGAAATACTAAATAAGCCAAAACAAATTTCAGATGGTGTCTCTGAAACGATTCACTTACTTAAAAAACTCCTGTTCTAAGCCTTCAAATAATTATTAAACATACATATCTATTCCTTTCTCTTTCCGCGTGTTTCTCACATATAATAATATCTCTTAGCGCGATAGCTGTTAACCACCCACAACCTCAAACACTTAACAAGGAGGTAAAGAAGACATTAAATTGAACTGAGAACCAAGAGGAAAACCATTATATAGATTATCTAGGACTATGAAGAGATGAAAAATGAAAGGATTCATTTTTTCCTTAGTATTTATATAACTATTGGAAGAAAGAGATACAGAAACCATGGATGATGGTCATAGGAAACCATGCTAGGAGAATTGATCTAGAATTAAACGATTTCTGTCATAGCTGTAAAGTTCCTGAGGAAATCGAATCAGTTCGACATATACTTTGAGAGTGCCCAGTTCTAGCGAATAAAAGAGGCGTGCTACTTCTTCTCAGAGCTGGGGAACTGCAAGATAAAGAGCTTAGATGCAAAAAACGAAAAAGCTACTATTTAGTCATTCCATAATTTATTGATATAGTAGAATATTGGAAATATTTCCGAATTGGGAGAGTAGAGTCAGCAGAGAATTCATTCATTTGACGACGATGATTTTAGAAAAGCGTTGGAGGAACTTACAACCGAAACTTTGGTAAGGAAAGGAAGAATATAAAATAATAATTAGGGGGTTAAAAGGTTGCACATGCAAGGTAAAACAAGAAATAACAAACATTTCACATCCGTTCGGATTAGCAAAGAATCACGATATATTTCAAAGTATGGTCGAAGTTTATTTGTAGGGTGAACTAGGGTGAACTGATGAGTACGCTTGTGCTGATTATTGTCTATAGGGCATCAGAGAAAATATTTTTTTCGGAACAGTATAAGATTCCACATTAGGTCAGTGCTGCAGAATGTTAATAAAATAATTTATCGTTGTATCGCCTATGTGCCTCAAAGCCTTCTTTCCTACATTGTTTAACGCTCCTACTGCAGTATATCCTACTCCTACGCAAATCAGAGAATTATACTCAAATTTTAACGTGATGTGGGTATTATTAATGAGTATTAAAAGATAGCAGAAAACTTTGGATTTTAGAAGCATTAAACTAGACACGATCATTTAGGAATCTCAGGCTATGTCTTAGTACTTTCAAACAGTTCTACACCAGTGGAGTGTAGCACTATGGGTTTTTGTTGTTGCATTACAAGAGCAACAGCAACACGTAAACCTACACTGCACCGGTGTTGAAAGGAATTCGTCATTAGAGCCTTACATAGTTCCGATTCTAAACTAAAAAATTTAATAGTAGTTCCCGCCCCTTATAGTTTTCCTTGCACTTTACTGTGCTATTACAATAATATTACGAACAATACTACAGTAACCAATAACCCTTAAATTTGTTCTTATTTTCAGTAGTTTTGTTCTTTCTTTACTCACGACGAAAATTTTAATATCAACAGCACTAAAAAACTTAAAAATTATATAATGCAGAGGAATGATATAAAAAATTATGAAATAAGTCGATTAGACCTTTCATCAACTCAAACTGATCTTTATTCAATTTCCAATTAAATCATTCTTTCTTCTTCTTTTTTGCAATGGATTCAATATTCAAACAACCTAATGCAATATAACGAGATACTATACAACTATTATTATGTTTAAGTGTACTTTTTATCATTTCTCTTTCGTTTAAAATATTTTTTTCTTTAAATATTTCTTATTAAAAATTTATTGCTAGTAACAATTGATAACGAATAAAAATTAACGTTCTTCTGTTAACATGAGGCCATCCATTCATCATAATATGTATGAGTGGGTGTAACCCCTGATTAGCAACGAAATAATATCGTCAAGAGTGTGTGTGTATGCATGTGTGAGTGTGTTGTGTAATATTTGTTTGAAATAGTCTGTTTTAAATGTTTCTTGTTTTATAAATAGGCTACTTTATAAATACCTTAAAACTCTGATGATATAATTTCCCAAAAGTACTTAACGGGGTGGTTCCGCAGTTTATTATTATTTTTTTTTTATAATGTAATTTTCTCTCAATGTTTTACAAACATCTTAGCTAGTTATAATAATGTCTCTGGTCTACACTTGCGTACTATTATACATATTTGTTGTTTATAAAATACATAAACATAAAAAAATATTTTATTTAGAATTACGGAAAATATTTAATGTAAACTGAAAACTACTAGAAGGGTATTTAAATGCTTTACGTCGCCACCACTTCGACATAATTTGCTGGATATAGGCCTACTTTGCCATTTTTCCTTCCTTTGCACCAACCTTGCTCATCTTCATCCTCTAATTTTTCGAATATTTCGCCTGAAAGAGAAAGGAAATATTAAAATAAATTCTTTTTGGTGAAACTTTAAAATTGTGGTGGATTGTATGATTTTATCTTCATTAGACAAAAAAAAATGCAGCTAGGCATATGGATTAACAATGGGGAAACAATCTTACCAAATATAAGAGTTCACAAGGAGGGAGCATGCAGTTACTTACATATTATATAAAAAGGGAATGATGGGAAAAATAGAGAGAAATGGTAATTTTTTATTTGGATATAGCATGGTCCTCTACAGTCAACTTTAAGAGCTCGGGGGACGTTTGAAACACGGCTCCACTGAAATTATTTACTGTGGTTCGAATGAAAATCTGAAAGAGAGTCGCAATGCTACTAAACAGAGGACTACATTAACCCTAGATAGATAACCATATTTCTCTGTACCCTAATGATAACTATACGTCGATTCGACATGCGCATGTTTGAGTGGGTATATTTTGGATTATGTATATCTTAGGTTTATGAATGTGGTAATATGTATTAATATATGTAATTGTCTCGTGGGTAAATGAAAAACATTAAGTTTATTTATATTTTTATTAGAAAAATTAAAAGAACAAAACACGCTATTTGTACGAGTTATATCGATTTTTCAAAATCGATTACGTCGATTCGAGATAGGTTATCTATCTAGGGTTAAAGGGAGGGGGGAAGTCATCAGAGAATCCTTCAGGTAATAGGGAGCTCAGAAATTAAATGCCTCTAATAATAACGGCTTAACGGGTATCTCCAATCCACCTAAACCAACTTCCATACTCTTTCGCTGCGATCTTTCCTCCCGTATGGGCAAAATCAACTCCCTTCCTAAATACAGGAAGCTTACCTCGGTTTCAGTTTGGCAATTAAGATCTTTAAAGACAATGGCGGTCAATAGAATCTTCTTTTTTTTCCTTAAACTAAGCAGGAGAACTGTACTAAATCTATTCTTCTATGACCATAAGTCAACAATGATGTTGCTTATGAAACCCATCTTTTCGATAAGCATACACACTTCATTCCGAACATTACAGTATAATTCGCACTAATAAGACGGAAACAACTCTTGGCACCGTTGTTCTTGCACAAAAAAAAAAAAAAAAAAAACTTAGCTAGCCTTCAATGAAATTAAAGCCAATGGTATTGTTTACATGGATTGCACGGCCATGAAAGATTGTAATCTCCATCTACAACAGATGCCATGCTCAAAATCTGGAATTCAGAAATAATCTAAATACTCCAAATCCTATTGTAGCGTCGCCTTGGGCTGTAGGAGTCTGTGACATGCAGAGCTGCCAAGGTGAAAGATATATAAGAGAAAATCATGCATACATAACGACAAAAATTTGTTGAACTGGAGGAACTTTGTTGTACTGCAAATCGCTTTTGTGCTGCGTTCCTTTTCTCGTTCTGAATGAATCTGTATGAATCGACAGAACGATGTCATAAGTTAGTTCTGTGTTCATAAAAAAGAAACGAAACACAACCATTTAAGTGTTTGACATTTGTTCCATTTGATAAAAGCAAGTATAATTTCGTAAAAATTGTTGTTTATGAAAAACATGACCGTTTTCCAACAAAGGAAACTTAAACTCAACTATTACCACCTCTTCTAAATTGTAAACAAGACTTTCAACGAATACAAATTAAGATCGTTCTGCTTAAATCTGGGAAAAATTCAGGGGCATTCAGAACCATTCGGAGTCCGATAAAAGCGATGACAGATTGATATTAAATTGTTCAGCCCGAGAAAAAGACGACATGGATTGAAAAAATTCATTCTGAACGAGAAAAGGAATAAAATACAAAGAAGTTATGTGTTCACAAGAGCGATACCACTGCGAAATAAATATAAGATTTTTTGACTATGTGGGTATTGTAGTAATGTATGGTAGCAACGAGGTCATGTCAAGTACAAAGAAGTTATGTGCTCATGTAAAGTCAGATATAATAAAATCTCAAACATTAGCCCTAGGCAAGGGGTGAAGACGTTGAAAGTTGATGAATTGAGAAGTCAAGTATGCATGATGTAATTCTTATATGTCTAGTATGCATGTCACCTATAAGATTACCGGCTGTAATCTCTAGGCTCTTCAGACTTGAATGAGCATATCTTAACCCCTTCACGTGGTCCCGCTGACAACCAGTCCCGTTACATAAAAGGATATCTGCATGAAAATACCACTGGGAGTAACCATGGCCTTATGGTTATGAATTACGCAGCCACACCACTCGGGTAGCCGACATTGCTAACTTGATACCACAGAGTTCAGGACCCCTCTAAAACTTGATTTACACCTCAACATGGAGAAAGCCCCTTGATGGGAGCATCGTGGTGGCTTTATTGTATGCGGGCAGGGTCTAATATGATGTTGATGATTAATCTCTTGTTTGTGATTGAAATATAAACATTGGAGTTATGCATGCTTAGATATCTGTTCACAGCGTGAAGTTGCGCTAAATACAATGGGTATTGGTACCAAAAGAAAGGTCAGAGATTTTATATAGGTCTTGCTGCTACCAGTAAGAACGCCAAGCATGCATTGGCGTGACTGGAACTCAACGAGGCAGTAATATCACCTGAAGGCCCTGATTGTCGCTACAAGTGCGTGAAAATCGCCGTATGATTAAGCCATACTTAGCAGGTGTACACGTTAAACCCTCAAGGACATCTGTAGCTTCGTCTTCTATAGAAGTGTAAGGCATCCAGATTGCAAAAGAATACTAAAATCACATTGAACTTAGTTTAGATATAGTTTCATTTTCTATAGACGTGTAAGGCATTCAGCTTGCTTGGAGGTGATGATGACTGCTCCAATTGGGTCGGGCCACAATGAGACTAAGTTGAAAGGTGTGACTGACGATTTGAGACACTCAGTCTATTATCTATCAAACTGACAATTTGAAAAATAAGTAATTCTACTTCAATCTTTCTCTTTAATGACAGCATCGTTTATTTTAAGAGCTGAGACTCATCTAGTTTTATAGTTCGCAGATATGTCTCATTCTTTATTAATATCTGTGCTGGATGGTGTTGAGAGAAGAGAGAAGTATTTCTAAATTCTATCTGCTCGCCGTTCAACATACCAAAGAATAAGTACACTGCCCTGATTGTTAGAACGATCGAGAAGTGATCACTTCATCTGAATTGTCATCTGTGTGCCATTTTATGGTAGAAGTAAGCGAAGAGGGCACTAGGGAAAGGTGTATAATATGTACGGGTGCTATGGTTATTTAAGGATATTCATGAATGTATAAAAATAAATAGCTCACCTTGCTTAAATGTAAGTTCGTCACTCTCTGCGCCTTCATAATCGTATAAAGCTTTGACAGGGACACCGGGTTCGCCGTTGTCAACAAGAACATTATCGCCATCACCTTCATCCCATTCTTCTTCTTCAAATGGATTTGCTTCTGATTTGCTTGTACCATTTCTATAATGTTATTAAAAATTTAATTTGCATTTCAATTAAAAGTGATTCAGCTTACGTTATTGTGGAAGCTCGATTGTTGGGTGAATTTCCTCCCCTTGCATTTTCTGACTTTGGTGAATCGTTGTTTGCTGAGGGTGACGTTTTGCTAGATGTTTTCGTAACATTAACCGAATTCCTATTGATATTGTTCTTGCTTGTTGGCGGTGGGTATTCCTGATTAAAAATAGGAGGGTCTTAATATAAAATTATTATTATTATTTTATTTTGCAGTTTTTTTTTTTATTTCTATGGAAAGCGCAATGAGTAGCTCTTCTAACGTTATGCTTGAGTGGACAAAAAAAAAGACTACAAAGCAATGAGCAAAAAGCTAGAAATCATGAAATCATAAATAAATAATAAAAACAAACATGCGTACATGCAGATCTTCAGCAACAGGCCGCTGATTAATTAGCGTTATTGGAGCTGCTGGCAGCGCTTCCTTCGATTTATTCCCTTTAGCGATGTCCCGAAACTCTTCTGTGTATTCCTAGAAGGTTATTTTTTTTTAGGAAAAACAAAAATCAACAATAAATTCTTTTTTAATATTAAGGAAACTTTGGAACGAAAACTTCATCCAATCAGCACAAAAATTAACATCGAAAATTCACATAGTGGATCGAATTAACAACAATAAATTAGTAAGGATTTAGATATCATAGGAAGAGGAAACTATAGGGATTTATCCTTACCACAAATGCAGGCCAATTCATAGCCATATTAACGCCATGATTATTTGACCACCATTTCAGGTCCTTCTGATGATCGCCATTGTTGATTGTGTGGTAGAATTCTTCGTAGATTTGTGGTAAGCTACATGCCGTTAATTGGTATTGCGTTGGTAAATGAAAAAGAGAAAAAAACGGAAAACGTGTTTCATGTATGAATGAAAACCAATCAATATGGATGATAGGATTCAAAATTAAGAGATAAAATCATAATAATTCAGGAGCGGCTTAAACTTACCTCGGTTCTTTACTTATATCTAGGCATTGGTGTATTGCGAAAAGGACTTCTTTGAAGAATAGTAAACGGGTCTTTTCCATTTCTTGGCACTTTACGAATACGGAAGTCATGTCCTCCATGTACACTGGGTTATATTTGTTTATTTCAGATAGAGCCTGTTCGTATTTTTCTCGACATCTTTGCACTTCATCTTTTGTTTTTTGAACACGGTCGTGCATTTTTTTAACCTGAAATTATTTTTGCTTTAGAAATTATTGAAATTTTTTTAATCATTGCTTGCGCTAAGCAAGTCATTTAAAAATAAGATTTCATAATAATTATATGCTTTCTGTATGCTTATATTTAGATATACAGAACCGTTTATGGGGCCATTCGAATAAGATATTACTACCACGAACTCCTGTTAATCAAGCGAAAGTTAATAATAAAAAAAAAACAATCGTGACAACTTTGCTATGAGAATGAAGCGTAAAGACAAAAAAAAGTTGTGATTAAAAATACCCGATCAACCCGCACTCTTCCTGAATAGAGATATGAGGTTAGGCTAGTTCTTTAGATAGTCTTTAGAAATCTTACTGAATGAGAACTTCCTGATGATATTAATGTAACTCAAAAACTGGAACTTATCATCTTGACATAGTCTTCAGAGAAGGATAGAAAGCCTTTATCACTAATGATAAGGTGAAATGTGCGACAGACTCAAGTCCCCAGGCAGATATTGTAGTTTTTCGGCCCTCTTTCAAAGCTTTGGCGACTTGCGAATTAGCAAACTTATATGATTCCACAAGGCATGAATAAAAATTGGTTACATGCTGGTGTTGTGATAAGAAGTCTAGATTGTCTTTATACATAAGTCTGCCGGGTAAGCTACTCGACAGCTAAGACATACATATAAAGCCAATTGATTTCATTGTAATTTAATATAAAAGGTTAGTTAAACCGTAAGTAAAAAAATAAATTTAGACTTCTTTCCTCTTCAAAGGAGGCATATATGTACATACATATATCTAAAAGGAAAATTCGTTGACATTTTTCTATACAAGTAAGCGTTGTTGAAAGGGGCTCCATTTTAAGCGGAGAAAGCAGAAAGAAAATAGGTCATATAAACTCTCCGCAAACCGAAACTTTTATTATAGGAGCTCAACTGGGATGATCTATTTCCAAAGTTTACCCGAATCGGTTATAAAGTTGTATGCTACACGAACGCCTTGATGAATTTAGTACCACATACCATGCAAAACTGGATCCACCTAATTAGCAACTAGCTGTGGAGTTCGGTTTGAACATCAATTCACTGCAGACTGGTTTCTGGCTTTTCACAAAGAAAAGAAATATTCCAGCAATAAGCTTGGTGTCCATTAATTGCAAGTGTCCGGATCTAAAGGATAGGAGTAAAGTATGTCGGAATCATTGTAGATAAGATAACTTTGAACTTGAAGCCACACTTGTAACAGAGAGGTAACAAAGCTTGTAGAGTCATGTGTCGAAGTGTAATAGGGAAGAAGTGGGGCCTAATTCTTCGGATAATTATCAGTTGTAGTGTAATGGAAAGCGAAAATCATGTTACAGGATAGAACTTACACTGTGTCCTATTTATTGTACCAATAGCCCTATTTATTGTACCAATAGCTCCAAATGAAAGGAAAATACGAAAGCCGATGTTTTCTGCAACGTCCTTTATGGACAAATCGACAGTGAAAGCTACGTCACGATCTTCCAGGCTGAAGTGAAGGTCATCCTGGACGAATTTTGGTACATAATACAAAGATATTGCCATCTGATTGGATATCTGAGCTGCTGTTTAAACCCAGGACACAAAACACTCACACGCACAAGATTAAACATAGTTACAACGAAATTTTAAAAACGAAGGCCTCGTATATCTGATTTTATTTAAATACATCACTATTGCGTTTAGCAACTTGTTAAGCATCTTTCCATGCTAGGTTCTATGATATGATATACAGATAGCTGAAACCTTAAAAGCGACTTGGGCTTAGTATATATCAGTGTTGAATATCAAAAGCAGGTAGGTACATTACGTACTGTTTGCAGACTGAAGTGCTGGTAATAGAAGCATTTATATATTACATAATTTTTCATAGGAGAGGATCCATTGTGTGGAGGATAGTGTGTCGGGACAATGTTTCTCGAAATATAACTATAACACATTTCGCACACGTTTGGAGCTAAAGGACAGGGTAAAATACCTAGGTATTATATTAGATAAAAAGCTAAACTGGAAATCACACCTCGAGGACAGAGCGAACAAAGCTCTTAGAATCTTCGCAATGTGCCGCACAACCGTTGGGAAAAAGTGGGGACTTACACCGCGGATGATTCTATGGATATACAGTACCGTCATCCGACCCATATTAACATACGGTTCTGCGGTGTGGTGGAAATCAATGGAACTCGCCAATCATCGTAAGATATTGGAGAAGTTTCAAAGACTGTGTCTCCTCAGCACAAGCAGCGCTCTAAAGTCAACTAGAACTCGGGACTTATCCTCAACATACACCCGGTGCAAATACATATCAAGAAGGGGCGTCAACTGCAGCGCTAAGACTGCATCTTAATCATGGCTGGATTTATTCTGGAACAAGAGTTCCACTCGAATTCATTTATGATTTCGTACAGTTTATCGCACCTGGAATCGACAGGGACAGTGACCAACTATTCGAGACCATGCTGAATAGCAATTTTGAATCTAGAATTCCATTCAGGGTACAATGGGAATCATATTCTGTGGTTCAACCATTAAAAAACTGTATTATGATCTACACTGATGACTCCAAATCCGAAGAAAACACCGGAGCAGGCGTTTTCTGTGAGGAGCCTCAAATGGAAATCGCTATACACCTTGAAAGCCATGCCACTATTTTCCAAGCAGAAGTCAAGGCTATTCTTGAATCGGGAAGACATCTCCTTAACTCAGACACTGAGCAGCTGTCAAGGCTTTACGAAAAACCCTTTACAACCTCCAAGCTAGTAATGGAGTGTAAAACCACCCTGTGGGTGCCAAAGCACAGCAATATTAGCGAAAATGAAAGGGCGGACGAAATTGCTCGTCTTGTACGGCCTCGGGGGAACCAGCCTCCAAAACACCTTGTCTGATTTATTTCAACTTGGGCCGACCGCCAGCATAGTCGCTTTTGGTTAGAGGACCCCTCGGGCAGAACTACAAAGGAACTGTGGGGGACATCCAACCCTAATCAAACGAATAAGCTCTTGGGACTTAACAAGCTAACCCTGAGAGCTCTAGTGTCTATTCTCACTAGCCACTCCTTGTTCAGGAGACACTTTCACAGGATGAGACTTGTGGAGGATTCGATATGCAGAGTTTGCGGAGAAGAATCCGAAACGGTGACTCACTTTCTTTGTCGCTGTTCGGCACTCTCAGGAAATCGTTATAGATTCCTTGGCTCTCACCTTCTGGACGAGCTGCATGAAGTCGGCAGGGAGGCTGGGGCCAATACTTAACTTTATAAGAACGTCCAGTTGGGACCTATGAACTTTTGCTCATAAGTCTGTAGGGTGAACAATGGGCCTTACTTTGTCCTACGTTCGAGGGACCCTTTTCAGGGTCTTAACCTTTTTTTCAATCAAATTTGATAAAACTGAGACAGGTGTAACAGTTTTGTAACACATTGTTCCTACTTAGAGATTACAGAGACGTCGTACCGATCGGGAGATTAAGCTACTTAACCTAGAGATAGCTTTTTCATTGCTTAAACGAATCTGAAATACTCATCTTGAGTGATTGAACTAAATTTATCCTTTCAATTTTAAAAAAATTACAAAAATATAAGATAAGAGGCATCTACACGTAATACATGAAATTTAAATCGGATTCTGATGAGCGAAAGTGGTACATATCTTAAAGGTTATTTCATGATTTTTTTTTCTTTGTAGGGCAATCTCAAAGATAAATCTATAACGAATTTAACCTAGCTGATACTAACTATTATTTTAGACACTTGTCATCGTCACTGCATATATGTATGTCTTATCGCAGCAAATTCCGAATCGCACACTTGTATGAACTGATGTTCATAGTAAGCTCATTGAAAAATTCCAATTAAATTTTAATCGTAAAATCGATTCATAAGAGACGCTTATGTCATCAATAATCTTATCAGAATATTAAGAAGCACCATCTTAACATAAAAATTATGAAGATTTCTTTTTTATACATATATAAAAAAAATGAATAAATTTTTGTGTGGCAAAACATTATATACATACATTACACATTACCTGATCAGGTGACAGTGAGCTATCAGCAGTTGCATTCCTCTCTTGATTTGTGGCAGATTTTTCAGTCTTACATGCAGAATGATAA
This sequence comes from Dioctria rufipes, assembly GCA_963924295.1. Classification (NCBI taxonomy): domain Eukaryota; kingdom Metazoa; phylum Arthropoda; class Insecta; order Diptera; family Asilidae; genus Dioctria; species Dioctria rufipes. The sequence goes on along the minus strand of OZ002745.1, from coordinate 23,994,321 downwards.
TCAGATTTGGCCTTTTCAACTTTCGCTAAGGACTTAGCCCATGGTTTCTGTGCCTTTTTGAATGCATCCTCCATTTCCTTTCGCTCCTTGATTTGCATCATTGTTTTGTGATAATTGTCTTTTTGCCATGTCTTAATCTGTTGTGTTACGTCTGTGCAGAGATTTTCTTTAATTTTTAGGTGAACATCAGATAATCGTTCGGCTTCGGTCAATACACCTTTCCAGGCAGCTTCTGTTGTCCCATATTCTGGCCCTACAAGTGTAACAAAAGAAAATCAACAAAAGCATGTATAAGTGGATGTTTTTATCATGTTTCCTATAATCAGATCAACTATATTTATTGGATACGTCACACTTATGTGACAAACAGTAAGTGCACAATAGATTTACGAAACCAACGAAGTGCAGTCATTGGAAGTCGTTTCGGTAGATATATATCTAGATAAATAGAAAAAAAATGTAGGTACTACACGGACAAGCCAATAAGTCTTTCCTCATTTATTCTTTTGTTCTTATGGAAGTCGAATGGAGAAAGAAAGCATTTCGTTAAGTCAACAGAATATATTTTACCGAAATATTTAACAAAAGAAATGGGGCGAAATGGGTTTAACAAGAGAACTTTTTTTGTCATGTATGCCACGAATTTCTAAGTAGGTCAGCTTTTTACAGACAGCCTGACAAGACTATTCACGTAAGTTTTACAGCAATGCATTGTCTGTTATAAATTTCAGACGAAAACTTCAGTTGCAATTTATGTTTCGAAGAGAGAAAAATAAAGTGTAGACTCCTTAAAAAACTCCTTACTTGAAGAAACTCTGCCATAGATAACGTTGAAAGTATTGAGATCTTGAAGTACAAACCAATTTACAATCCTGTAAAATTCCTTCGTTTTAAGTTGTTTGATGGAGAATAATAAAAAATAACTTCTTCCTTGATGGGGTGGGATGTGGGGAGAGATGGCATAGATAGATGGATGGAATGATCACCCAATTTAGTCGGTCTGAGGATACCTACGGAAGTAAGGCGAAGCTACGGTCGCACATGAGGTAACTATAGTGGATTAGATTAAAGCATTATTAACACGTTTTCGGTTATTTATTGATTCTAAATGCAGATTTCTATATAACAAAAATTGTCTGACAGCGTTTAGTGCTAATACCGGAGTACGACAAGTATATTTACTTTCATCGCGTCTATTTATTTCTATAATTATTTTACAGAAACTCTGGCGGTAAATTAATATTAAGGGTATCTACAGTGGCCCATCGCCACCAAAACCTCAACACAATGATTTTACAGGATAGAAGTAGCTGGAAATTCGGATTAACGCAGCAATAAGGAGGTTGTTAAGAATTTCTGTTGCTTTGGTAGTGTAATAACTGAAATTAGCGGTACAGAATGAACGGTTCCCTATCAAACAAAGGTGTTGAAAGCCTTCTTGGACAAATTGGTATAAGGCATTAAGGCTCATCGGCACTGTCATCATCAAAATCTGATCTAAATCAGGGGGGGGGGGGGAGAGAGACAAAAGTGATACCGCAGCTCAAGTTGTTTGAGTGCCTATACGGAATTGCCCGAAATGACTGAATTCTAAGCTAAGTCAACGATGAAAAAAAAAAAATTACCAAACGAAGCCTTTAACTTTAGATATTAATTGCTTGTTGTTTGAAAAATGTCCAGCAAACAATGATTTTCAGTACGAGCTATTAAACAATTTTTAAAGCAAATGCAAAAAGATCTTTGCTAGCTACTGCTCGACTAAATTTATAATTTTTTACTATTACCATACCAAGATCTATTTATTTATTTATTTAGACGTCAGATAACCTATCGTAAAATTCCCCGTTCAATGTTATGACAAACGGAAACCGGAAGTCATCACGTTCCAATAAAGTTATTGAGTTTCTTTATGTATTAAGTCTGATAAATAAACTTTGCCTCATTAAAGCTAAATTTCCGCTAATATTTCTACATGATTTATAATCGAATGATTTTTTTTTTGCTTTTTTTTTTTTATTATTAAATGTTTACCTTTTTCTATAAGTTCCCCCCATTTTTTTGACCATGCTCTTAAGCTTTTTGCATATCCTTTTTCTATTTCAGCTCTTTCTTGAATTAAGGTTTGTAAGTCTTGACATAATCTAAAAAAAAAAAAAAAAAAAATAATAAAATTAGTTAAATGAAAAATATTATAAAAAATGATTTTACTTGTATCCATCTTCTATCCTTTTGGTAGTCCTTTTATAGTTTCCAGGTTCCCAAAATGAATCACTACCAGCTTGTAACAGTTGATCGTCGCTGTGATGTGACATTTTTGTAATTGATCAGCGTATGAAGCTATTTTAAATTCGGTAAAATTAAACCAACAACGGTGCCAGCGTTGAGGTGAAATTTTGCTGTGTTTGGTTAATGCTGCTTTGTTCTGTGCAGCTGTAGCCGGCGGCGCCGCCGCTCTTCTTCCTCAATTGAGTTTTCTGAAAGAACAAAAAATAAACAGTAAAAATGAGAACCCATTAAAAATGCATTGACCTAGTGATTATTTTTTATCAACTGTATACTATACAATAATAGAATTGAAATTTTTTTTTCTGTTCATTCGAGCTTGGCACACTTCCGGATGAATTTGGCGTATCGTCAGAGTGCATGGTTTTTGTTTTTAAATTCGTCTGTGCAAAAGTATAACAAGATCAGTTGTGACCACGATCTTTTACAAAAGAATAACACATAATTATGCAAAAATACGAGCAATTCCCCTTTTAAAATATTCCCGATTTCTTCCTTTTTTAATAATTTTCCATATATTTGAATTAATTCGTTTTTAATACGTGTGTAAATATCCGGGTATAGTTAAAAATAACCCGAATACTAATGAGTAATTCATATCCCCAGAAACAACTGGATAATTGCAATTAAACACAAGCTCCAGCCCCACCTAGTGATTTCTAGAAATATGAAATGTATTAAAGCAGTGTAGCTTAGCATTGTAGAATATATAACTGCACCAGTGCCAGGACACAAAAAACACACCTAACAGCCAACATTCAGCTAAAAAAAAATAAACAAATGAAAATTAAAAAAAATATGTAAGCAAAAAAAGTAAAGAATTTTTTTTGCAAATGAGAGGAAAATCGAGAAAAGGAAAATTTTTTTAAAGTCCAGTGAACTAACTGTAATAATTTGAAGTAGAAGCGACATTGACAAGCATCATGGCAACAACAGAAATAGCAGTGGATATGAACAAATTAAATAACGAGCCAACATCCTAAAATTACCTCGACTTATTTGTATTCAGGGAGTCCCAATTAATTAAGTAATTTTATTACCCTGAACTGAAATAAAGATTAAACTCGGACGGATAGTGAAACTAAGTACTGGCCTTACTCTTGTCGTACGATTAAATTTGTAAGTTGGATAAGGGTGGGTCATAGGTAGGTTATAGCAATATTTTCGTCATTTTGAAAAAGTCAATCCAAAAATTCTGATTCTAATAAAATATGTAGTTATACTTGCCTTTCTCACATACATACAAATTACTATAAATGCAAAACTGTTAAAGACAATAATAAATTGGCCCACGACTTTCAATTTTCATGAAGGTCATCGTAATTTTCGACATTACTTATTCACACTGCGAACCAACTTTGTGCGTGAGCAAAACAAAAATGTGGTAGAAAAAACAAAATACCGAGTCTTTTCAGTTTCAGCATTATCCTTTCACTTTCAAAGCCATTCTCCTTGTCGTTTGATGAAATTCATCTAGAGGTACTGAGGTATGCAATAAATATTAATTTCTTATAGCCACATTATAGGTGTATAACTGTTTACATATGTATAAACACCATAAGCGACTACAGGAATAATTCGGAAATTTTGCTATTAATTTATTTCAGGAATCTATTGGAAAGTTTTTCCAATGAAAGTGACGAGATAGAATCTACGAAATAAATGACAATCTAGCCTCCTTACAACTTTATATCAAAATTTTGTTTCGGTGGAATTTTTTCACTATAGTTAAAGTATAATTAAATTTGATAATAATCACAGGAAGAGCAGGTAGTTACAGAAATTTTCTAAAATTTAAATTTAAATTTAAAACTTTATGGATTCTGTTTTCTTCTTCTGTTAATATAAATATCAGCACATATAGGCAATCCAAACGTTATCAGTAACGGAAATTAAAAACAAAAAAAATTTTATGGCGAACATAAAATTCACAACACATCCCATTGCCATTTCAACCTAAGTATGTATATGGGGGAAGTTATCATCCATTTTGGAAAGGAATCTTCCCCCGATGCAGTATTAAGTTTTATCATTTGAATTTGTTTTAAGAGCGCAGTAGAAAGTTAGTAATGTAGTATAAGTTGGAAGCTATAAAATTTGATGATTTCGATGTCTATCATTAGCTATAAATCGAATGAAAATATGTATTAGCACGTAAACGGATATTAAACATAAAAGTAATCAAGATTGCACGATTCACGCCCAATAAATTTAACTGAGACAAGGTAAAGTTTTTGGGTGAAGGTATATATTACGATTATAAATATACTCTAAATTGATGTCATAGCAACATATATGTATGTATGAACTATAGGCGAGGCCTCTCATATAAAAATAAACTTATCAAAAGAATTTTCTATATTTAAAGCATGCACACAACTAAAAGAATAAAAGTATTGAGATTTTATACTACCTTTTACTTTATTAAAAATATTTGTGCAAAAGAGCAAATAGTATGACATCGGGGGGGGGGGGGGGGCACTTAAAATATTATATGTATGGTGAGGTCACGATCTTAAGTGTACAAACATAAGCATAACAGACCTTTGTATTAGCACACTAAATGGTATACGTAAAAAGTTGGTGAATATGTCAAATACTATATTCCTTCATACAGAGGGCAATGTGTATATTTAATTTTTTCACGATCTGCCAACCTATAGTAGCTCCCCTGGGTGAGTCGCTAGACATTTTTTTAGTCTAGCGTAACCCACTAAGGCCTTTCACACACGAAGGTACTCAAAAATTCGTAGAAAGTAATGAAAAGTTTTCAACTAGTTACATGTGCGTTACTGCCTATGAATTTAAATTGAAGTCTAGTAATCAATATGCAACGCGTTTGTGATTAGTCACTTTCGACACGTCATGCTGATCTCCAGGTTATCAGTTACAAACCGATTGCCTCAGCACTCACGATTTTCTCAGATTTGTATTCATCCTTTGAAGAGCAGGAGCAACGATTTGCACCAAATCGACGTAAGACTCCTTAGACATTCTATAGAATACTAAAAACTTTGTATATGTTTAACGCAACTCATTTACCGTGACGAACAGTCTGCAATTCATATTCCTTTCAATGTGGGGATGAATCCAAAATCTTCTTGGGTTACGTCTCCTGACTTGATAATAATAATAATAGAGGACGAAATTCTCTTCATCACTTAATTCACTCGACATTTATAAATACTTCAAAAACTTGAGACTTGACTTGTTAAGGCTCATTCAGACTCGGCAAGTTACTTCCACAAGTAAGGACTCTTTTCACTTCCCAATGGCCCTCGTAGGTCCAAATGCTTACTTGCGACAAGTTGGAAATCTTGTTCCACTCTTTTCTACTTTTTAGAGCAAGTACACAATTTTAACTTCAAATTTATGTGAATTTTAAACATGGCGGATGGTGCAAATCGTCAGATTATATAGATTTGTGGAAGTTGTCAACCTTGCATTATATTAAAAAAAATAAATAAATAGTTAGAGCTTGTATTCCTCAAAATAAGTAAAAGGAGGTTGATCCAAAAAAGTATTATGGAAATACTTGAAGTGATGAAAGACAAAATTGTGGACACATTAAACGAAAGAGGAATGACAACAAACAGGTGTGTTTTAAATTAATGTTCCACTTTAGTTTCACTTCAGGCAAATTCCTGCAAAAGTAGTTCCACTTCCGGCAAATTCCCGCAAAAGTACTTGAGGCATGTGAACATGAACTTGCTCATATGTAGCAATCTAATTGTGCAATAACTTGCAGAGTCTGAATGGGCCTTTACTGAAGTAAATTGATTTGAATTCCATCATTTATGTAGCTCCATGTTCGAATCATAAGCTATTAACCAGGTTGCGACCAGTCCGTCCGATATTGAAGTATTTTAATCTATTTCCCCTCTTTCGAATATAGATTCTCCACTTCCACCTCTTGATATTTTTATATATATTAACTATAAGGAGCCCGTCGGCGTTGCCGGCGATAATATCGATACCTAGATGGATGGGGGTGGGATGGTCATAGATGCATAATACCATAGATGGCACAAGAACTTGTGAAATGGATAGTGCATGCTGGAATGGACCATAACATGTTTTAGAGCGTGCCGAAAGCAAATATTTTTATAATAGCAATTTTGTATACATTTGATCGACTTCAACAATACTTCAGATACGTAAAAATATGAATCACTCGACGTATACATCATTTCAAATGTTGTGGTCCATTCCGGAATGGACCACCTAGCCATATTAATTTTGTATACTTTTTTCGTACTTTATGCGACATATAGTTGTTGTGCCATCTATGATAATATCTAAGCTATTATCTGACTCGATCGCGCGATTCCGTGCGTGTGTGTGTGCACGTATAAGTGAGCGCGTGCATAAATTCATATGTGTGCCCAAATATTTAATAAAACACGACGAAATTTTTGTATGGAAACTCTATGAAGGTGTTGCCCGATTGGTGTCATTTCCCTTTTTTTAAAAAAGGCCTATGTACAATATTTCAGCTCTCTACGTCGACACCGTAGGCAGTGTCCAAATATATAGTAAAAAACTAAAGTTTTGTATAGCAACAGCAAGAAAGAGTTTTGAACTTGTATTTGCAATTTTTATGAAAATGCCGTATACAAAATATGAGCTCGACGCCTTCTCAGGCAGCTTCCAAGTATATAGTGATAAACCAATGTTTTATATGGCAACACCAAGAAGGGGTAACCTGATTTAGTCCAATTTTAAAATTTTGCTATGGAAACACCATGTACCAAATTTTTTGTATGGCAACCATACGAAGGATTTGCCCAATTGGTCCCATATTTGAACTTAATTTACACTTTTTTAAAAAAGGCCCGTGGACAAAATTTCAGCTTTCTACTTCGATGCGTGAAGCAATGTCCAAATATTTAGTGAAAGACTAAAGTTTTGTATGGCAACATCAAGAAGGGATTGCCCGAATTATACCAACGAAATTGAATTAACTTTTGCCATATAAACTCTCATAGTATACTCCCTAAAATTGATGAATTACGTGATATTCTTAGGAATTCCCCAGTGGATGTAATTTGCATTTCTGAGAGTTGGTTGAAACCAATAATCAATGATAATGCGATTAGGATACCTGGTTATAGAGTTTTAAGAAATGACCGTGTGAATGAATATACGCGGTAGTGGTGTGATGATATATAATTAAAACCAACTTTAAGCACAAGTTTTTATTTTCGTCTGATAACGCTGCAGGTACTTGTGAGTATATTTTTTGTGAACTGTCTGTTAATGAAGTGAAGTGTCTAGTTGGTGCAGTTTATAAGCCTCCCAACTGCTCATCTTTGGAGTCCGTTAATAATGATCTCTTAAGTGTTTCACCACAATACCAAAATGTGGGATCTTAATCTGAATTTTCTATCACCCTCTAGGTTGACGAACAATTTCCAAGTTTTGCTGGATGCTTTGGACCTACAGAGAGTCAATAATTACCCAACACACTTTTTCTGAAGAACACCCTCTCTGCTAGATGTCTTTCTTACTTCGAATTTGTCGAAGGTTTTGTTTTTTTAACAAATTTCTCTCCCAGGAATATCCGATCATGACATGATCATGTTAACATATGATATTCAGTCTAATAACACAGGCGAAATTGGTTCTTATTCTTAATTTTATTATAATGGCATTAACCATGAATTGGAGATAGCATATTTCATTTTCCCAATGTGGAAGACCAAGTAGATTTTCTCAAATCTACTTTAAATTATTTGCATGAAAAACATGTTCCTTTCATTACTAAAACTATCATAGATTCGCGTTACCCTTGGTTTTCTTCTCATATTCGAAATTTAATTGCGGAACGAGATCTTGCATATGATAAATGGAAGCGCTATGTAGATTATCGGCTTTTCATGAGTAATATCGAGTACTACGGAACAAAGCAGTGGCTGTTATCCGCCAAGCTAAAAAGCGCTATTACTCTTCCATCTTAAATGTTAAACTCCCTAAGAAAATCCTGTGGAACAATATCAAAAGAAGTGGACTTGTCGCGTCTAAACTAAGCTCATGCTCAATCGATCCTGACGAACTCAATCATGAATTTGTTTCAAGTCATGTGAGCAGTTCTGCTGTTAATTTGGATAATGATGAATCAGTAAGTGTTTCTCTAGATCAAACCCAGTTTAGCTTCCTAAGGACTAATATTCATGAAGTTATTACGGTAATGGACAGTATTAAATCTACTGCTGCTGGTGTAGATGGCCTAAATCCTAAATTTGTAAGAATGTGCTCACCTGCGATCCTTCCTGCCCTTACACACATTTGCAACTCATGCTTCACAAGTTCCATTTTCCCTAGAGCTTGGAAAACTTCAAAGATAGTTCCTGTTACTAAGGATACTAAGTCACAATGTATGAAGTATCGCCCAATTAGTTTGCTACCATAAATTTCTAAAATAATGGAGAAAATAATGTACCTGCAAATCTCTAATTTTTTGATTTTGAATGAACTATTACATGACAATCAGTCAGGGTTTCGTTCTGAACATAGTTGCACAACTGCTTTACTTGAAGTAAGCAACGATATTTCGCAGGCTATTGACTATAGACTTTTCAAAGGCTTTTGACAAAGTGGATCATTTGCTTCTCTGTCGTAAGCTCAGTAGATATTTTAAATTTTCATCTCAGGCAGCTGATTTGATTTTCAATTACTTGAGTTACAGATCACAGGCGGTTTACATGAACGGAACCTATTCCTCCTTTTTACCGATATCCTGTGGTGTGCCTCAAGGATCGATCCTTGGCCCCTTATTGTTTTCCATGTTTATCAATGACATATTTCGTCAAGTTATGTTTTTGTACATCACCAATCGTATTGGTCTGATTGAGGACAACATATCTCGTGTTAATGAAGATCTTGAATCAATTCATTTATGGTCCTTGTCGAATAAATTGAAACTCAATCCAATTAAATCTAAAAGCATGATTATATATGTATAGGGTAAAATTAAATACAGATGGATATTCACCTGTGACTATTAATAATACTATTATTCCTTTTGTCGACTCCGTTAAGAGTCTTGGGGTTATATTGAATAGCACATTCACCTGGGATGACCACATTAATTCTGTTATCAGAAAAGTTTATGGTAGATTTCGTACATTGTGGACATCCAGCTATTTCACGCCAATGCCCACCAAATTACTTCTTGTTCGTGATCTACTAGTACCTGTAATAACCTATGGCTGTGAAATTTTTGGCAAACTAGACTATAATAATACAAGGAAACTTAGCATTGCTTTCAACTCTATAATCAGGTGTACATGGCCTTCGTAGATACGATCATGTATCACCATATATGTAGATGCTCAATCTTGGGGTCTGATTTGCTAACCTATTTGAACTTTCGTATGTTAGTTCTTTTGGTAAGAATTATAAAATATCATAAACCTAGATATATCTTTGAACTTCTTAACTTTTCTAGATCAAATAAAATATTGCAACTAATTTTACATAGGTCTCAATTCTTAATAACAAAGCGCCTGCTTTTCAGCAATGTCATTAAATCATGGAACCAGTTACCCTGTCAAATCAGAAGCTCTATATAGGACGGCACACTATCTTCTATAAGTCGTAGCATATTTAAATTTCTTACTTTAAGTAGTTAGTAATAAGTCTTAGCGTTCTATTTTTTATAGTATCATATCTTCTTCATCCTTCTTTTCTGTTTTTACTTCTTCTATCTCTCTTATTATATAATATCTTTATATGAATTATACTGTTTATTTTAATATTCTAACTCTATCTTGTACAAATTGGAAAGATCGTTAAATCTTAATTGTGCAATGTTTCTTTAATAAATTTGAATTTGAATGTAAATGCAGAACGTATTATCTCGTCATTGGATGTCAGTAAATTTTTTATAAAAATGTTCCTGAAACCTGGCGTATTCGATTTCAAAATTATTCAATTTGTTTGTTAAAGAACGATTTTCCCTACTAAATTTAAGCGTAAGGTATTAAACAGAATTTCAGAAACTACAAATCTGTCTCCGTGTCAAATGCTTTGGCTCTTATGTTTGAAAAATTAATATATAATATTGTATATCCACAGTTCAAGTCTCACATATGTATCTAATAACCAACATGGTTTCTTGTCAGATAGGTCTACAGTCACTAATTTATCTCTAGCACTAAAAGAGGGATAACAAATTGATGCCTTTTATGCTGATATGAGTAAGACTTTTGACAAGATAAATCATTCTATCGTACTTATCAAGATGCTTAGCATGGGTTTTGATAATAATGCTATTGAATAGTTTGAGTCATACTTGACTAATCATTGCTTAAGTGTGATAATAAATGGTTTTAAATCAGACTCGTTCACTCAGTCTTCTGGAGTCCCACAAGGCACTATAATTGGACCTGTAATATTCTTAATTTATATTAATGATTTACTAGATACAATTATGTCATCTTGCTTGATATATACTGATGACACGAAAATATATAAAATAATAAAGGAGCCACAAGATTGCAGTTACTTAGCTGGTATAAAAATATGTTCTTTTCGTTAAATTTTAGCAAATGCAAATATATTACCTTTACTAGAAAGTTGAATGTCATGCACTGGAATTATCATCTTGATGTAAATTCCTATAACTAAGGTTACTGAAAATGACAAGCTCTCATTTGACAAGAACATCAATAATATCACTAATAAGGCTTTTAAATACCTTGGTTTTATTTTATGATGTACGAAATGTTTTAAACAAGTTCAATCGTTCAAAGTGCTTTTATGCTACATATGCCCAAAAAATTGAGGGCGTTCAGAGACGTGTTACTCATTTTATATTATTAAAATTTAATCAGTCCAATTATGAATATAACGATAGATTAAGTAGACTGTCTATGACAACTTTACTTAATCGGCCTTCTTATCTTGATGTTGCTTAATAATAAAATCGATGCTCCTGACATTCTCTCAAAAAATTTGCATAAATGTTTCATCTCGTCTACGTCAACTACTAGTTTTTAATCCTGAATCACGTCGCACAAATATAAGATTGACGGTCCCCTATCATTAGAATTCAAAGATCTCATAATGATTATTTCAGTGATCTTTACCTTTTCCATTCTTGTCCTGCAACTTATAAACGTAATACCATGGATAAAATGTTGTCTTAGAAGATGTTTTTTTCTTCTTGTCTATACTTTTATTTTTGTCTCTTGCTATTATTTTTTTTCCTGTTCTCAATATATCTTCCTTTTTTCATTCCTTCCTTTTTTTCTTTTTCTTCTTGATATTTTTATTTATTAAGTAGTAAGTAGTAATTTTAAGCTTTTTACTTCAAACTTTTTTCCCTTTGAAATGAAGTTATTTTTGTTTTGTGCTTAATTTTCTATTTCCTTAGCATTTCTTACGTTTTTTTCTTAACTTTGAATTTATTTGATTACTTGTAGTATAACAATTTTTTATTTTATTTTTATTATTTTTTATTATTGAGTTTTCTAATGTTTATTTTACTTCGTTTATTTTTTATAATATATTTTTATATCTTTTTTATTAGTTACATTGCGTTAGCTTTAGTTGTAGTTTTGTATTTCTGTTTTACTCTTTATTTTAATTTAAGTTTAGTCCCGAGATGTACATCTAGGTACGGTGAGCGCTCTTACTTCGTCCAAGCTGCCCGAAAATGGAACTCTCTTCCAAATTTAATTCAGCGCACAGGTTCCGGCCTGACCTTTGCTAAGCTAGTCAAAGATTACCTTAACTAGTTATTAGATTGTGATTGGTATTTATTCTCAGATCTTAAAATTCTTGTTACATTGTCTTAATTAATTCTTAATTTTATTTATTTATTTATTTTTTTTTCTCTTTTGTTTTTAATTTGTTGTATTTTTTATTTATTTACTTATTTTTTTATTTTTGTTCTTTTCTTTGGCTCTTTATCTCTAAGTTCTCTTTTTCTTTTTATCTTTGGATTTCCTTTTTTTTGTTGTTTTTTTTTTTTATCTTTTTTTCTATTTATTCATTTATTTATTTATTATAATATTTATTCTTATTATTATCTCATTTTTGGTTTAATTTTAATGTTACTTATGTTTTTTTTTCCACCTAATTATACTGATAAGATTTTGTAATCTTCTGTACAAGGCCGAATAAATGTATTGTATTGTATTATTGTAGTCGGTTTTTCTAGTAATTTGATGTAGATGTTTTTTTTTTCTTCTCAATTTAAGTCGGTAGTAAGTAATTGGTGTAAGCTGTTTACTATTGGATAAACTGCCTAATAAAAATAAAAATAAAAAATATCTTAAAACATAATATCTTGGACTCTCCACAAATCTATCTCGCTATTTCATTCCCCGAATATGTTGCAGAATCCAAAATTAAAATCACTTCATTTTTGAACTGCAAAATGAATACAACGGAAAAAGATAGTTTGCTGAACTTGCAGATAAAACGGAAAATGTTTCAATCAGTGGCAATAGTAGAATGCGGTAGGTACCACATAATGTAACAAAACGGGAAAGTAGGTACTGAACAGGACCTTATACAATGAACACAAGGAATGCATAGCAAAAACATGCAACCTAGTTGAATCAATACTTGAGCGCCATTCAAAATAGAAATAATAACCGCTATTAAGTCGCTAACCAATTAGGAAAGAGGTAGAAATAGATAACAAACATGTCGTCAATATGACTGAAAACAGAAAAATAGAGGTAGTTCTAATGAATATTTCTTGAGTATCCTTGAGAAATCCTTCGAGCCTAAGCCAGTAGATTTCTATGATGACCGAATTTATAAATGATCAAATAAAAAGAAACTTGTTAACAATATTTTCATTATAGATGTAACTCCATAAACCCAGTAAATTGAGATTAGCAGACTTGGACATCATGAGTATAGTCCCGACGAAAATTCCGAAGGTTTCAGGAAATGCCCCCATGGATGATGTGGAGAATATAATCGGATACCGCAAGTTGTTGATTGGCGATCATGTGTTTGACACAGATATCGATGATGATGAAGTAATGTAAAAGAGTCAGCTAAGACTCTACGTGGATGTTCATGATGATATGGTATGACGCAGTTGCTTAAGAGAATACATACAGAAATTCTATAAATAATTATTTCATACTTTTTAAAGCCATTTCATGAGCATAGAAAGGTTCAATTCGATATCATTTACATAAGAAATGTATTTTTCGAACAATTACATTAATGATATCCAATGAAAAATATAAACAAAAAGGTTCGTAGCATGGACTTCTGGTGCATATACCTTTGAGATACTGCCATTAAAAAGAAAAAAAGTCCAGAGATGATTACTGAAATATAACCAAATAAAATCGAAGGCTGATAGAATTTAAATGTATGAATACATACTAAATTTTTGTACTATCATCTGAGTGCCCTTCGAAATTACTAACATAATAAGTAAAGTATTTTGAAGAGAGAAACTGTACATAGATAGTGACGTCATTAAAATCGCGATTGTAACGATACAACGACAGGCTCGTCAATATACTAGCTGTGTTCTTTTGTGCCCACGGAACAGAATAGAACAAGCAGAGCTTGAAAATAGCTCTGCATTAATTCTTTATTTTTTAGTTAAATCCGCGACGGAAAACTTTTATATTTAAAAATACTTTTAACTTTTATTTTTTAAAGTTTAAGTTACTGGTAAATTTTTATTGTACGAAATAAATGATTTAAGTATTTTAAGACCTTTATACGAGGGTTGTCTGAAAAGTTTCCGAAGATACAAGACATTTTTTCCTCAAATTAATTCTTATTTTTCTATCTAGTCTCCTTGCAAGTCCATACCCTTCTCCCAACGATGCTCATATCCAATGCCGGATCTATGAAGGACGGGGGGCGGCACTTGCCCCGGGCGTTAGTTTTAAGATGTTTAAGATGGCGTCAATACGACGAACTTCAGTCTTCTTTCTGGAATCTAAAAGCTCCTTTGCTGATATCATATTTTCAATTGTGCTTATACTTATACAGTCAACCAGCTTACTGTCTATTAAATTTAAGTCTGTAAGCCTCTGTAAGCTAGTTAAACTAAAAATTCCGCTAAATTCTCAAATTGTACCTTTGTATCATATGAAATGAATTCAAAAAATGTACAAATGTGGCTGGCAACCCTATGTTCGCCATTATCCATCAACCCTACCTCGACAGAATATAAGACAGTAGGCACAAGCACAGAGTTACCCGAAAATTATTTTTATGCCAGCTAAATTTAGCCATTTTATTTTAGCCGGAGTTAAGTTCTTTAAGTCCGAGTAAAAAATCGGATAAATCCTTTCAACCTGAACTGCAGTTTTCCAGAATTCCTACCCACTTTTTTTTTGAAACCGTCTCAAATGTTAATAGTTTAAGCAGAGAAGATTCATACTGAAAAGCGGCAAAAATATAAAACTAATCTGTAACATAATTAAATTTTTAATTTGTTATCTTTGTGTTAATAATACCGGATACAGACTTGCAATTTCAATATTGCATTTTGCGCTTAACCGCAAGTCTGTTTCTATATACTGAGAAACAGCTCGGTATACGCTCGGTGTACACTCAGTATGTAGTACATTGGAACTCAATATTGAAATTGCGAAAAACGTACGCAGTATACGAGTTTATTGCAATATTACCCTAGTTATAAACCATAATCATTTATACACGAACATTTTAGAACCGAATTTAATACTGTAATGTTGGCTACAACTTTTTCTAACATTTGATATTTGACACTTGTCAAATTGAAATGTCTATTTCGTTTTTATTTTCATATGGACAAGTAATTTCACAATTTTTGCTCGCGTTTTGTACGTGCGTGGAATTTTCTCAAGTCAAATGACAAATCAAGTGATAAATCAAATATCAATTCTCTAATTAAAATCTTAGTATCGTAAACCGCAAGTGTGTCTCTGAAATTTTATATTGCAATTGACATAATTGCATTATCAATATTGAAATTGCAAGTGTGTCTCTGGTATAAAATAAACTGTAATTGTAATGATACGATTTTTTAATTTCATTTTATTTTAAAACAGTTTGAGATTCAAACAACATTTAAGATCTATAATGGATCTTAATTTTTGTTTGAATTTCAAATTCTTTTTAATTTATTTTATTTATTGTTTGAAATTCAAATTGTTTTTAACAATTCTGGTTCTAGTTTCAGGGTAGGTCATCTATCATATACATATGATGCCTAGTATACCTTGGAACTGTAATAAAATTTGATCTAAGTAAAGAACGTTGTCAAAGGGGGCGTTAACTAACGTCTTTGCCCCCCTTCAAAACTTTCCTAGATCCGGTACTGCCACATCTCTTCAACACGTCCAAATAGTACCTACCTACTCGGCGTCTTTCTCTGGAAAATAGTTGTTTATGAAGGTGATGGCCTCCTCATTCGAAAAAAATCTCTGTCCGCCAAGCGCAAATTTTAGCTTAGGGGACAAAAAAAACTCGCTTGGGGCTAGATCTGGTGAGTAAGGAGGGTGGTCAAACAGTTCAAACCGTAATTCGTGGATTTTCGCCATGGCAACCACTGAGGTATGAGACAGCGTATTGTCTTGGTGAAACAAAATTGTTTTTTCTGCCAATGTGGCCGTTTTTCCACAATTTCTGCCTTCAGCTTATCCAGTAATGATGCGTAGTATGATCCTGTAATAGTTTTTCCTTTTTGAAGATTATCGATTAAGATAACTCCATGACTATCCCAGAAAACAGTCGCCATCACTTTTCAAGCCGAAGAAACAACCTTTGCCTCTTTTGGAGGCAATTCCCCCTTCGGAGTCCACTGTTTTGACAGTATAGTGGTGTATCCAAGTTTCATCTACAGTAATTAATCGGAGCAAAAGCTCTGATTTATTGCGCCTAAACTGCGCCAACATAGCGTTGGAAATGTTCATTCGAACACGTTTTTGGTCCAAAGTGAGCGAACGCGGACAGCTTTCTAATGCCCAATTCTTTATTTAATATGTGACAAGTACATTCTTTGGACATATTCAAAGCCTCTGCTATCTATCTGACCTTAATTCGACAATTGACTAGAAACATTTGGTGAACTTGAGCGATATTATCGTCAGTGGTTACAGTTTTTGAACGTCCCGAACGTTCATAGTTATCCAAACTGGTACGGCCACGTTTAAATTCAGCTGCCCAAAATTTCACCACGGTAAATGATGATGCAGAGTCCCGCGTTAAAGTCGTCTTTGATTTGCGTAGGCGCATTGCCTTTCAAAAACAAATATTTAATAAGCCCTCGCACTAATTTAAGGTGCCTCTCAACCTATAACAAATATGCACTGCTCCGTAGTTGTCGAAGGCAGCTGTATACTTTGAGATAGGGTAAAATAGCTTAAGTGAGATAAGACACAATTTAGATAATTCAATACTGGTTCTGTAAATAGAAATACAGAGATCGATTTCTTAGAGTTAAGCAGGAGCTTATTTTCCAAGAGACCACTGATGTATTCGCTATAGATCTTCATTGATCCGAAATATACAGTATTCTTGTAATTCTATAGGCCTGCTCAGGTAAATCCGTGCAGCATCTGCATAAAAATGAATGGAAGAACTCTTAACAATAGTGGCGAGATTATTAATGTACAGACTTAACAAAAATGGTCTGAGTATTGAACCTTGGGGTATGCCACAACCCATGTATAAAATATGGATAGAAAGTTTTGCGCCTTAACTTCTTGTTATCTCTCAGAAAGAAAACTTTTGCATTAGTTAATAGCTGAAGAGGAAAAATTGAAGTTTGTTTGGAGCTTTATTAATAGACGGCAATGGTTAACTGAATGAAATGATTTACTGAAATCAAGCAAAACGAGGACAGACAACTGATCAGAGTTCAGAGACTCATTGATATCTGAGCAAACTTTTAAAAGAGCGGTCCCACAACTATGCCGGCGACGAAAACCCGACTGCCATGGTTATAAAAGACTATTTTGTTCGATAAATCCGTTCGCTTGGTTATCTATAACCCTCTCAAAAACTTTACTAAAAAAGCACAGAAGACTGATTGGTCGGTAGTCGTTAGCATCGTTAGGATTACGTTGTTTTGGGATGGGGACTTTTTCCCATGAAGTGAGAAATTGGGAAACCAGAAGGCAGTATGAAATTAACCATGTATATGGGCCAGAATATGAGCTATGAAGAGTGCAGTTATTTAAATATAAAATTTACAAATATTTATTATTTGAAAACTCTTATTTCTTATAATTTTTATTAATTCTTATGGAATAAAAAAGTTATAAAAGTTTCCGTCTCAGAGATAGAAAAAAAAAAAACACTTTAAGGGAACCAAGATGTTATTTCTAATAATTGGCCATAATTTGTTTACTTATCATTAATTATTGATTGACACTTTAATTAGTTTCATATAATAATTGAGGGGCTTAAAACCAAAGGGGTACAAGTACACTTTCACTCTTTTAAGATACGAGGGTGAATCAAATATAAACGAGACTTTTGGCCCGGAGCGCGCAATATTAAAGCGTGAAGTTTCCTGCTTCGTGAGATGTTGGGAGGGGATGTCGAGAGTGGAAGAGGCATATGAGCGACCTCACTCGTTCTCGTCAGTACCTATCGTAACGAAGTTCCCTCATCAATTGCGCAGCGTATTATTATTAAGTTTCTTGCCACGGAAGGTGTAAAACCAGCAGAAATCTTGAGGAGATTGACTGCACAGATCAAGGATGAGACACTTTCACGAGCTAGAGTGTTTGCAATGCACTTTGCATGGCATAAACAATTTGTGAAGGATCGTGAGAACGTTGAAAACGAGAGCCATGTTTTCCCGCACCGCACGAGCATCACCGACGACCGTATAAAACAACTTCTTGATGGTAACAGGCGTCTGACCACCAATGAGATTGCATCTGAAGTTGGTATAAGCTATGGTAGCATATTCTCCATTAATACAGTGGAGCTAAGTTTTCGTAAGTGGTGTGCGACACGTGAGTTCCTCGTCTTTTGACATATGAAGAGGAAATTGCATCGTCTACATGTGTGTGAGCATCTCCTAGCGAGATTGCAGGAAGAGGGTGACTCGTTTTTCACTCACGTTATTACCTGCGATGAAACGTGCGTGCACAACTATACTCCAGAGTCGAAACAAGCCAGCAAGGAGAACCTGGGCCAAGTTATGGCTGTCAGCAGACATGGTTTTGGCTACAGTTTTTTGATCAGCGTGGGTTGTTGTACCTTGATTTTTTCCATGACTGCAGGACAATTACTGCGTCCTATTTCTGACAAATTTTATGTGAGGTTAGAGTTGCATATCGCCGCAAACGACGTGACCTATATCGATGAATGAAGTGAAACTTCTTCATGACAAAGCTCGTCCCCATACAGCCATATTGACCGGAGAAAAATTGAAGCGATTGATCTGGGAGACACTTGAACACCCTCCCTACAGCCCGGACCAGTCGCCTTGCTACTTTCACCTGTTTGGTCCTCTCAAGGAAGCCCTTGGGGGGAGAAGTGTGTGTGCAATTGGCTGGAAACACGACCGACTTCTTTCTACGAGGAGGGCATACATATCAAAATTGCCTATACGCTGGGAAAATGTGCTTCTAAATCAGGAGATTATATAGAAAAATAAGCTGTTATTCTTTTTCCTTTAACTTCAAATAAAACAATTAAAATAAAAAAGTCTTGTTTATATTTGATTCACCCTCGTAGTATAACACTTTAAAGAATTTTGGATATCCTAAATTCTATTTAAAGATTTAATTTTTTTTGTAATTAAAATAAAAATAATCCCCATATCTTAATAATTTTTTGATGTGGTTAAAATAATGTTCGGTGGTTTTTAGTTTAGTAAAAAGGTAATAATTAAATCCCTTGCAATCACTTATGCTCCTTTCCTGTAAGAAGTGCCTATGAACAAAAACGTCTACTTGTAAGTTGGTAAAATAAGGGTTGCTATAAAACAACACGGGCTAGGAATTTAGTTATATCTCTTTGGCGTTTATATTTTGAGTATATCTAGTTTGCATTTATGCACTTATCTCAATTTTTAACAAAATGTTACTTATAACCCTTTGTATTTGTGCTCCTAAATTACTTTCTACCAATTTTCAAAGGGAAAATTATGAAATTGTAGATACACAACCATCATATCGCCGTACTACTAATTTCACTATTTCCATAACATCTAACTAATAACTGACTATACCTAACTCGTGGAGCTAGCTCGGTTCCGTACTAGCCTGACTTTAGGATGAGTTCTTTCATACGAAGTGGCAATTTTAATCAAAAATTTCGTTGTATAGGTAAACGCTACAGTTGAAATTTCCATTAAATATTTATGTAAACTATACTTCTATTTCCAACCATTTTCTGTGTATTTGAATAAAGTATAATTTTCTTCATCAAACTGCAAACTGCAGAAAATTGCTCATCCTCATTGCACTTGTCAAAATCTGGACAATTTAAACGGCGAATGTTTAACTTGCCTCAACTTTTTCTTTTTGCACGCAATTATACGGTCACCGTATAGTAGACAGTGCGCAGAATATAACGCTCTGCGCATAGCGTGTAAATAAAAGATTGCAATGAAGGTAACTAACTGTTAACTGCGCACACAAGTGCAAACGTTGTGATAATTATGTATTCTTTCTATTACTACCATCAATCTCTTAAGAATTTTGGAAAAAATGTTGAAATGTGAATTAGAGCTCGGACATGGGCTAAATATGCAAAATTAGTTTTACTCTGATGAATATTATCAAGGTCAACTGCATATACATAACACATTAACGTTGGTTGGTAAACTTGAGCTTTATATATAGTTACAGTTATACATGTGAAAAAGAAATCAATTATGTATTTGTGTTTTGCTCATTTCGTAAGGAAGTCGTATTTAGTTCATCGGGATCAAGACTATAGAATTAAAAAAAAAAAAAAACACAGAATTGATTTTATTGGAAACGGTCTGACAACTTTAGAATAAAAATGAAGTGTATGGCAGTCTTGAAGATTTATGAACCAAACCAGGGCATACCATATTCGGGTAGGGGATATGAGCGATATGGATGATTTATTTCAAATGAAAATAAGTACTATTTGGACGATCGTATATTATCAATAAATTCCGATTAAATTGAAACCACAGCGCCATTACAGTCCATAATCAAAGAGATTTTTGTTTCTTTCAATTCCTTCAAATTCCTCGTATAGGTCATCAGGCTGAATAAAGAAAATTATTTCTATTGACAAGTACAGTACTGTAATGATCTACAATTGTGTTAGGTGTTAAGCGATGCATGGCGGTGATCATGAAAATGAAAATATACACGTAATTTTCAGGAACATGATGACACTTGCAAGCTACATAGGAAGTAGAATGTCTTTTATGATTATGGATTTCAATGAACTTATTGCAATAATCTCTCCAGAAATTTACAACGATTAATGGTGTCAAATAATCGTCAGTCGAGTAAATATGCATATACCAACGAAGTGAATTTATTCTACGAAAAAAAAAAAAAAAAAACAGATTCTATAATTTTATCGAATAGCGGTAATATGTCGCATACCTAATTAAGATGCAAATATTTTTTTATTTAATTTAATTATAAATTAAAATTGATTTTTCCATTGTTTTTTTTTTTTTTCTTAAATCCCTTGTGAATAGTCAAAGGAAAAGAGATTTATATTCAAAATAATTTCTGTGAAGTCGTTAAAGGTGAAAATTTCGTAGAGTGGAAAAACAACAGTAGTAATAGAATCTGATAGATGAAATACTCAAAAACTCCGACAACAAGTTAATGTTGACTTACAATTTTGTATTTTGCATTGTCGTTCTGATGAAACCGCTTTGATTGTTGTTGAAAAAAAAAGAATTTCTAATAATACCCACATATAAATGTAGTTTTGAACAAAAATTTAAGTAAGAACAAAATGATTCTTTATACCTAACTTGACAATTATAGTTTTATTAGTATTTCCATTTCTGCACAAATTTCTTAGCATTCTTAATTGAGAGGTAACAAGTGATATAAATAACCGGCCAAGTACAAATCGGACTCGCGCACGAAGGGTTCCGTACAATCGTACAAAATTTAACACTATGTACTTTTTATTTATTGTTTCAAATGAGAGTAGGCGTCATTTGAAAAAATAACAATAATGCTGTCATTTGAAAAAAAAAAACCTACTTATGATAATAATAATGAATGAAAATAAAACGAGGAAGAAACCGCCTCCTTTAATTTTTAATTTAATTTTATTTTTATTATTTGTTGTTATAGCGGCAATAGAAATACACAGTCTATGAAAATTTCAACTGTCTACCTATTACGGTTCATGAGATACAACCTAGTGACGGACGGACGAACAGCGAAGTCTTAGTTATAGGGTTCCCGTTGTTACCCTTTGGGTACGGAACCCTAAAAACGATATTAGGAAACAATAACTATACGTAAGACATTGAATTAGTTTGTCAAATATCTTATAGTAATGAGTGCACTATTTTAGCTACACAAATAGGTGCAGTAATCGTTATCTATCATCCAAAATCGAAAAATTATGGGAAACCCTATCATTTGCATTTAGTATTAAGGATTTATTAAGAAATTAAAAACTCTTAGGATGTCTAAATCGTCAAAATAATTTTTTGAATTTAATTAGTTCAATGCTATGAGAGAAAACAACGTCAATCTTCCAGGACGAGGTCAAGGTCACTCTGAAAGTGAGAGTATAATTATAAATTATTTTTTTATTTTTTTATTTATATATGCTCTTTATTTTTGGCTCTTTTTTATGGCTCTTTTAAATATTCTTTATAACTAATTGGAAAAAGGCACAAAATCGTAGAAACAGACACTAGCTAAACTAAACTAAAATTATAAACGGTCAAAAGGGACAATTAAAAACAATGAAAACAATTAACACACATAGTCAACAACAAAAATGTCACAAAACAAGGAATACAAACAAGACAAAATTCTCAAAAGAGACTAGAAAAGGACACAAGAATTTTGAAGAAGATCTGAAGTTTAACCATAAATTTTGAACCAGTCCCAATTTTGACAATTGGGTAAGTGGCAGTTCCAAGAAGTTCCACATTCCCAAAATAATCTAATATAAATGTAATTCCCTAAACGAGCGAATTTTCAACAAAAAATTTTGCAATTTAGCACCGAGACCGAAACCGAATTTAATATGACAAATCGAACGAACGAAAAATTTATGCGATACCGTTATAAAGTCCCGCGTGGTGTTGTGGGTCAATGTTCTGATTCCCATCTTCGACTCTCATGTAGTACAAGTGAATTGTAGATTTGGCCAGTGTCAACACAAAGCTAATCAAACAATTCACCCGACTACATACCCTTGGTCCCCATAGAAACGATGATCTGGTAATGCCGAAATTCGGGTGGATCAATTGAAACATATCGCGCACAAGTTCCATTAGATTTTGCAAAGCTGGGCAAGTGAAGAACCTTTGATACAGGATGCCTTCACCAGCACAAACTGTGTAGATCCTCTGAGCTCGCCGGTTAATATGTGACAACTGATTAGAGACACCTTGCTTTCAGCAATCCATCGTTTTCCGCACCAAAACGCGTCTATCGCTTTTGCTTGAAGAAGACCTATGAAGCCTTCATCAAATGTCTCAGACTTTAGCAGATGAACGATGGACGAGGTAATCAAATAGTTTATGACGACTAACCTTCCCATTAAGGATAATGGAAATAGTCGACTAAGTCATGAGTTTACAGCTCTAGAGAGTTTCTCCAGAGCGATGCGGCTATATTTGATTTACTCCGATATACACACCTAAATACTTCAGGCAAGTATTAGTCCATTAGATATTCAGTGGAGTATCTGTACGATCTCTCCACTTTCCACACCACAAGCGTTGACTCTTACTAAGGTTGATTTTAGCGCCCGCTATACGTTCGTACTGTTCGAAAACAGCACGAGCGACCAGAAAAGCTTCTTCTCTTGCCACGAAAACAGAAAGGTCATCACCATATACCAACATAAGTGGGTTCACATTGATATATGGTAGATGAATATTGTCCGAGCATTCCACGAAGATTCACTAGTAGCGGCTCCAAGGAAAGATCATAAAGCATACCTGATAATGGACAGCCCTGTCTGATACCTCTATGAAACGAGATAGGATCCAGAACTTGTCCTTGATGCTTAATCAAAATCGCTGAATCTCTATACAGTTTCCCGAAGATATTGCGCACCCAAATGCCTCGAGAGCAGTCAAGAGATACATTTATTCGGCCTTGTACGGAAGATTACAAAATCTTATGACGTATAATTAGGTGGAATAAAAAAAACATAAGTAACATTAAAAAGTAAAGCAAAAATAAGATAATAATAAAAATAAATATAATAATAAATAAATAAATGAATAAATAGAAAAAAAAAGGAAATCCAAAAATGAAAAAGAAAAAGAGAACGCAGAGATAAAGAGCCAAAGAAAAGAACAAAAATAAAAAAAAATAAAAATGCAACAAATTAAAAACAAAAGAGAAGACAAAAAAAAAATTAAGAATTAATTAAAACAATGCAACAAGAATTTTAAGATCTGAGAATAAATACCAATCACAATCTAATAACTATAGTTAAGGTAATCTTTAACTAGCTTAGCAAAGGTGAGGCCGGAACCTGTGCGCTGAATTAAATTTGGAAGAGAGTTCCATTTTCGGGCAACTTGGACGAAGTAAGAGCACTCGCCGTACCTAGTGTACATCTCGGGACAAGAAGTTGAAGACCTCTATTCGAGTGCTGTAGGCTTTCGGAGATATATGTATGCAGGGGATTTAGTGTTAATTAGCCTATGAAGGAAGATAAGCCTCCGACGAGTCAAATAGGCCTCTACAGAGCTACCGAGTAGGGACGTAGCAAGAGCAGGTACACAAGCGCTCCGAGGAAGTATATAAATATAACGGATGGCGTTGTTAAAGACTACAGTAACTCTTCTCTGACAAATTCAGTCTAGTCTATTAAAAATAAGGCTCCCATAGTTAAAATGGGGGAGAATAAGCGTCATCATCAATTTCCTGCGAATATCCACGGACAGACAATTGGAGGAAATAGAAAGTTGATGAAGACTGCCAATCATTTTACCCCATCAAAGCGCTGATGTAGTCGTAACAACTAAATTTCGAATTGAGTTGAATGCCCAAATTCTTAACTGACTCAACATATTCAAGCGTGGAATTATTCAACCGAACTGAAAGTAAATCAGATATAGGGAAAACGGTTCTATATACCGGCAGACAGTAAGACTTGTTTGGGTTAATGGAAAGCTCATCACCCATTGCCCATTCGTGTACGTGCTGTAGGTCATTATTGATACTAGCAGTACAGTCCTCGACCAGGCCTATGGCTCTGCTGAACGTCATCGGCATACAAATGCATAGAACCGATATTCACAACAGAGGGGTGGTTTATATAGAGAGAGAAGAGAATAGGGCCTAAAACCGAACCTTGAGGAATACCAGCGTAAAGGGACAATGGAGCGGGGATAGAATTCTGCACTTTTACAACTTGCGCACGATTCGAAAGGAAAACAGAAATTACCCCAACGACCGATGAGGAGAAGCCATATTTTGTGCCAAGTTTGCAGATTAACTTGACGTGACTCACCGAATCAAAGGCCTTACTGAAATCGAGAAGGACCAGTACTGCTAAATGATCATTGTCAAGAGCCTTATGAATATGAGATTTGACCTTTTTAAGAGAGCAGATACACAACTGTGACCTGGGCGAAATCCTGATTGCCAGTCTAACAATATATTTTTTGCCCCCACATACTCCATGTTTTGCGTGTAAATAATTTTTTCGAGTGTTTTAGCAAGAAAATTGAGTACACTAATAGGACGAAGATCACTAGGTAGGGAGGGACAGTAGTATATCTCCTCAATTTTGGTACAGAAAATAAGACAATAGCCATATGTATAATGTAAAATTAATCTGAACTCACTTCCATAACTCACAGTATGTGTAATGAGATGCTTAGTTTTAGTTGCAGATTTAGAGAAATATTTCGAGTAGGTGACGAAATAGCGAATGAATACGCACGGCTTGAAACAAATTCGGAGTCTCTTCCATCTACAATCGGTTGTTTATTAACGAAGTTAACTTTTCGAGTAACGGATTAATTTTTAAGAAGATTAACGGACTCTTTAAATTCCGTTGACTACCTACTATTTATGACGAAAATGACGTCACGACGCGGAAATTATGTTCTGACTAGCTTGGTTCGTATATGTGCGTGGCTACGCATAGGTTCCGTGCATAGAAGCCATCACGCATAGAAGACATCACGCTTCAAGGAGAAGCCCAAGCATATCTCGGGTCACTCCTACCGACGATTGCAACAACTGTATTTAAATTAAAGAATATCAAGGCTAGAGGTCTTGTGAAGTTTGGATATCTTCTGAACGATGAAAAATGTCAACTTGCTGCGGCTTTTCACCAGTGATCTCCAGTATTTTGATTCTCCCGTAATTTTAATTTGATTCCGAAATATTTATTATAACAAACTACGATTTATATACGATTTTTTTATTTATCTTCCATGACGTCCTACCTAAACTTCCCCAAACCAAAACATGTTTTTTTTATAGGCACACGCTAGAACGATCATTGATCTAATTACGTAATTGATCGAATGATCATTCCTTGGTAAGGCAAGCACACGATATCTTGACAGTAATTCGATCTGACAGATTTGATTCGATTGACAATTTTGTAAATTAAAAAGTGTGAATTGTGAAGTAATTTGTGAAAAATTGAATCGAGCCTTGTATTAGATATATAATGTGAGAATTTTTTTAAAATAATTAGCTTTGGAAAATATTCAAAATTTACCTTGAAAAATGTATCCGCAAATTTCATAATTGACATCTGACAGTGATGGCTGGAAATCAGCTGATTTTTCCAATAACTTGCAACGACAAAAGGAATGACAAGTAATGCATAATTGCAAACGAATGAGCTGTGGAGGCGTAATTGGTGCAATGACGAAACGAATGATCATTACGCCAATGATGCAATAACACTCGAGCTATGCAATGATCATTGATATGTTTCGTGTATCTAGGGTATAATACGTTTGATATACTTGCTCATTTCACTAATCCAATAATATAAAGAATACAATTACTATTTTGAGTTAACGATTAACGATTAATGTTAACTTCCGTTAAATCTTACGTAAAGTAACGATTTAACGTTTAACGAAGTTAACTTTTTTAGTGACGGATTAACGATTAACGAAGTTAATTTTTTTATTAACAGTGTCCAGCACTAGTTGGAACCCTAATACCGACTCAATGAGAAACTTCTTTTGAACTGAGTAACTCCTCCATAAAAACCATGATGTCCATTATCACCGGACAGTCCTCTTTTAGAGGACAAAACATGACACTTTTGTATGATTGTCCGGCATCTTCTGTAAGTGTTAGATTGGATCAATTATTTTGCATTAATGCTCTAAGCTTATAGAATAATGTAACTAAACAATAGAATATTGACACGCACTGTAAAAAATTTGCACAATTGTTACGTTACAAAGCTTAGGTATTTTTCCCTAGAATGTAGGGAATATTCTCTAAAATGTATGGAATATTCCCTACATTTTAGGGATTTAATAGCTAAGCTTTGTGGCAACAATTGTGCAAATTTTTTACAGTGCGCCACTATTATTAGACGGATTTATTGATGACATAATTTGTAATTTAAAAATTGACAAAGTCATAAAATAGGATCTCAAATCTGCCCATTGCCGTAAACACCTGCCGGGTTTTAAGAAATAATCTAAAAAGAAATATTGTGAAATACTTGAATTGCAATAAAAATCCACGTGAAAATTTATCCGTTCAATTTGTATTCTTTCTCTCTCTTTCTCTGTCCCTCTGGCACAGTCATTCCATACAATTTAAACGCTATGAAAGACAACTCTTCAAATTTCCATTTCGTAATGATTAAAATTAAAATTTAAGCGCGTAGATGTTACTTAAGCATCTCAACAACTCAAAAATTCTCATTTGCATACCCGCGAGATTCACCTACCTAATAGGTAAAAAGAAATAGAAAAAAAAACTTTCAATGTCGCATGACTTTACATGAAAATATTCAAGAATTAGCATATTTTTAAGGAGTTTCAACACGTTTTTACTCGTCATAAGAATGTACATACATACATACATATGTATGTGTGTATATCGACAAATATTGTATAACATATACGTATAATATAGCAGTGAAAATACGACTTCCTTTTATCTTCTAACAACATACTGACCAACTAACTATAAGTAATTATAGCCAAGATCCGGTGAGGTAATTACAGCTCTCTTTTTAACGATATCGTAATTAGTCAAGCTGACTGCACCTAACGGTAGCTCTAATTTTATTACATGTGATCCATTTTACAAGAAAATCTCAAGCGAAATGTGGACAAGAAAACAATTTTTCTTTTTACTATTTGGGTGTTCTTGTTGTAAACAGAATAATTCCACTGAAAGATTTTCACTATCTTGCAGTGCAGTTAGCAGGCTGTAGCTCATCTTAATGAATCATTTCAAAGTGCAGAGGACAGCCGACCTTCTGCTGTCAGATGAAAATAAAAATATGTGGGATTTATCGGTGTTCACTGACAACTTAATTTCAAATTAGGAAGTAGCAATGTCATTGAAAGCCATCTCTGGGTTGATGCAGGTTAGTTCGTAGGCGTTATTACATGGAGTGCAATTAAGCTGTAAATATACATCTTTGTTATGTATCTCTTACATTATATACATAGGCATTAAAGAGTTATAGATTGGATATTATTATTGAGAATTAATTAGGCTCTTTTTATACCCTAGATGAAATCATAGGGGTATACTAAATTTGTCATTCCGTTTGTAACACCTCGAAATAATGATCGTAGAGCAAAATGGATTGGACTTGGACACCCACGCATAATATTAAAAGTTATTTTGATTTTTGCATGTCCATTCGTCTGTCCGTCTGTGCGCACGATAACTCTAGAACGCGTATATTTAGAGAGCTGAAATTTTGTACACAGACTTAAAAAAAAAAAAGTAAAATTGTTCGAAAATGAGACAAATCGGGCAAGTCCTTCGTGAGGTTTCCATACAAAAGTTTCGTTTTCCACTATATATTTGGACACTGCCTGAGAACGGGTCGACGTAGAGAGCTGAAATTTGGTACATGTATTTTTATAGTGATAACAAAAAAAAATTCAAAAATGGACTAAATCAGGCAATCTCTTCTTGGTGTTGCCATATAAAAATTTCGGTTTTTTACATACAGTGTGAAAACGATCAGTTCTCGACATTTTTATTGTACTAAAAACTTCTTCAGAATACGAAATCCTATAAAATTGGTAATAATCATTTTATCTCGCCGACGAACCGTTCTAGAAATATATGCGAAAAAGCACTTCAAAATCAAACTTGCATAGATCGATGATCATACGAAATTTTATACGGGCATTCATCTAGAGGGCATCATAAGAATTGGTCTTAGACCAATTCTAGCTTTTTTACTTGTTTCAATGTATTGTTTCTGGCACTATAGATCCTCGTAGTCGAAGGGTTCGAAACTGAAGATAGATATTAGCTGTGTTCTTTTGTGTTCGCAGAACTGAGCAAAACTAAAAATACACAAAAGAAAGCCTCATACATTTTCATAGAAAGATTTAAATGAAGCAAAGAGTACAAATACAGTTCGCTTCAATCGACAGAACAATTTGTTCTCTCCAGTATATGGGAATAAGATGTAAATCTTAATTAGTACAAAAAAAAAAAAAAAACGTAATTTTTAGAAAGTGTCTACTATAGCTAAGAAAAAGTAAAGACATGCAACAAATATATTGAGGAGGCAAAAGAAAATTAAAACTAAATAAAAATATATTAATAACAAAAATTATAAAAAATAAGAAATCTTGTACATCCAATATCCTATAGTACTCAAAGGATACAATCATACAAATACCTTTTGAATTCGTTGACAGAAGCAGCAAAGAAGTGAGGAAGGGAATTCCATAGACGCACAATTTGGACAAAGTAAGATCCCTCATAAGTCAACGTACTAAAACGCGGTATACATAAGCTCATTCCTCTCCTAGAATGCAGAAATTCTATTTTTTCATAAAGATACATGGGCTTCCTAGTCTGTATTAAATTGAATAGGAAGATTAATGCCTTGCGTTTTAAATAAGTTTGAATTGAACATCCCAGTAACGAGTACCTAACAGCAGTAATGTGGGCAGACCTGTGCAGGTTAAAAATGAATCGCAAAAAATCATTAAAAGCAACTTCCACCTTACGTTTGCACAGGGAGTCAAGCTTTGGGTAAATTAGACTGCCGTAAGTAAAACGAGGCAACAAAAGCGTTTTATCTTAACCAATCTCAAACATGAATATGTGGGTAAGATATTAGCAAATAGCCAAAGTCTTGGCAAGCCACAATAAATTTTACCTAACATACCCTTAACATCATCACAACATTTCAGACGACTGTTAAACTTCACTCCCAGATTAGACACCGAGTCAACAAAAGGTAACATGACGTTATTGAGAATAACTGACGGTATATGATCGAAATCAGGAGGTGTGCTGCACAACACCAAACACTGTGATTTATTAGGATTGAGAGAAAGCTTATTATCAAGTGACCATTTGTGAATTGCAGCAAGATCATCATTGATTCTGCAAATAAAATTCTCAATCAACCCAATGTTGTATAGACTAAAGAGGAAAGGTCCTAATATAGATCCTTGCGGGACACCCTAAAACAAAGGTAAGAAAGAGGAGAGATTACGCGTTGAAAACGGTTTGTGAGGAAACTACTTATTAGCTTTGCCGCAGAAGAAGAAAAGCAATAGTTAACATACAATTTACGGAGTAGTGTAGAGTACACAACTCTATTAAAAGCTTAAGAAAAATCCAATAAGGCAAGGACGCCAATTTCGCCGGAATCAAGAGCCAAACGGAGATCATTAGATACCTTTAGCAAGGCAGTCTCACAATTGTGCATTACACGGAAACTAGATTGATATCTCGTGAGCAGATTATTTTGATTTAAGAACTCGTAAATTTGGTAACAAATAATTTTTCCAAGACCTTCTCTAGGAAGCGAAAAATGCTGATAGGTCTGAAGCCAGACAAGTTGACAGGGGAAGTTTTCTTAGGTACAGGTATGACTCTAGATACCTTCCAAATGTCAGGGAAACAGGAGGAAAACAAACAAGTATTAATAATATGCAATATATATGTGGATATGTACGGAAACAAAAGCTTTACAAAGTGGGGATTGAGTTCATAAAAACCGACTGCACAAGACTTTACACAAAAGATAGCTTTGTAAAACTCATCATGCCCGACGACCCGGAAAGACAAACAATTCATTCATGTCTTGCTGGTGCAAGAGATAGGTCTCAATACACGTGAGCTGTGAGAGAGAAACAGCAGTACCAGAACATGTAGTAAAGTACTTGTTAAAGGCCTCTAGTTCAAATGATCCGTCAGGACTCAAGCCAGGGCAAATACCAGCTTTCCTCAGATTACCCCATAAAACTCTGGGAGGCAGGTTATGATCAAATTTGTAGCTATAATATAGACGCTTTGCTAACCGAATCTCACCTTGCTCCGAGAGCATTTGTATAGAGATCGAGCATATTCAGTTCTAAGTCGCCTCCATTGACGATATAAGAATTCTCTTTCTACTATTAGAGCATGATTTGTGTGACTAAACCAGGGAGAGCTACTAGCATTTACACGCTTAACTTTAAGGAGAACATATTTACTATACAATAGGAGATTAGCTCATTCAATATGTCAACCTTGAACAGAAGGACAGACATAGATATCAGTCCATGTACGGGACAGACATTCATTAGTCAAGCTAAACAAGTCAATGTGCTTCAGCTGATCAGAGTTATCAAACGAAGCGTTAAAGTCATGAATAGCATATCATGGTCAATTGAGAACCTTGCAGCAATAGGAAGGCAGATCCATTTTTAACAATTTTTGGCAAATTAGCAAAAAAGTTGTTCAAAAATTCCGGATCAGTATTCTACTTGCACCAAACAGTAATGGGGGCAGGTTCAACATCTGCATTAACTCGATTATTTTTGATCGAATCTGCATACGAAACGATGGAGTATCTTGGACGTAATAACTAAAAAACTGAAAAATGGATCTGCCCCTTCATGTTGGAAGGTCCTCAATTATTCTCGGAGGGCTAATCTGATTATGGAATAATACTTTTTCTTTATCCGTTGTCGTAAAGAGATCCAGTAGTGATGGATTAGCACAACAAAAGTACATGGTAAGAGAATTCACAACATTGAGATGAAGACCTTGAATTACAGATCGAAAACTTTCAGTGGGAAGATTACTGTGAAGAAAATTTACATTGAAGTCACCTCAAATAATAACATTGTTATAGCGATGCGCAGTACGTGAAATACAATTAGAAAGTTCTTCTGCACATTTATCAATAAAATTACCAGGAGGACGATATACAGCACATAATACACACCTCTCCAGAGCCAGACCCACCTCAACCTCCGCACATAAATACTCGGTAGCACCAGTCGAGGAAGATTCGATAATTTTAGATTTAAAAAAATCGTTCAAATAAATGGCAACACTACCACCTCTCTGGCCAACAAGGTACACAAAAAAACACAGCTATTGTCTGAATTAAAAGTAGAAAAAAAAGCAAAAAGTAAAATATAAAAATAATATAAATAATATAAAAAATAAATATGATAGTCGCTTCGATGTAAGAGTAATCAGGGAAGGAAAATGAATGATCTCGTGGAGGAATCATCGAACGTACTCCGTTTCAAGGTACAAACACATGGAGCAACCTATGTACGAGAGCTGTTTGATAGGTCAGTGACTTTGATAATAGATGGCGCTCAAATCTCAAGAGTAATTTTCTCTCATATTTAGGTATGTATACACACAAATTTGTGCTTCTTTGCTATGAAAAAAAGTGAATTCCGTATGTTGTTGAAGCACTACGAAAATTTATTAAGAAAACTAAAGAAAAGAAGTATTATGGGGCTATTGTCCAGAACATGGAATAGGCGTTCGAAAACTTAAAAATAAAACAGTCGAGTAAAAATACCCGAAATCGCTAAGATAATAAACCATTCAGACGAAAGTGTTTTTCATATCCTGCATAATTATTTGGGCATAATGGAAAAGCTATTAGTAAGAATCCCGATCCCATTCGTAACTCTTAACAAGCGACATCACCAATGACAGCCACGTTAACGCTACTTCTTTTCGGAGCTACAAAGTAAAAAGCTTAGGTGCATCCCGAGTGTCCATAGAAAATCAAAAAGGATCTAAAGTTATTCTTAACAAAATAGATTCCAATGAGTCTATGAAGTACAATGAACCCTCGTCAGTGGTGTAAGTGATGCAGCCAAGCCTTCTTGGCGACACTCATCTAACCTAATCTAACCGAAGATGGATGGCATATTTGTTGACAGAAAACGAAATCGCGCGCCCATTTCGAAGCAATGTTTGGATATGTTCAAACATAATACCTTTTGCAGAGTTAAATAACCGTTGATAAATCATTACATTCCAGATATTGAAGAGCAATCAAAACAATGTTTTACTCATCGCGAACGTGCTCTGTAGAAGGCAAATACAATAATCTCGATCGGAAGTATCACTGCCACAATTTTCTGCGATTTGAATCGACTACAAGGGAAATTATTACAGGACATGCACCTTTTTTGGATCGATTTCACGTTAAATTGATGGAATAGTGAACACAGAAGTGACGCAGAAAAAATCTCTTCTACCACAACAATGCACCAGCTCAACCGTTTGCAATTGCCTTACCGAAATAGTCGAATTGCGCTTTGATTTGTTCTCCTTCCATAGAAATATATCCATTTTTGTGTGAAAACCTTAGAGCCACACATATAAACCGCGGTTCGACCCAATGGGAAATCTGGTCAGGCCTTCCACGTAAAGGTTTGTGGAAGCAGTAAAAAGCTAAATAATTTTTGACCCATTCCAGATTGATCCCGGAAGAAGCTTGTTGGAAGTTGCAACGTATGTTTTCAAGCTCGACCCTTTTTTGTTTGTGAAACCAAGTGGACGATTTTATATGTATTTTCACTTGCATAGATTAAATTTAATTGTGAATTTTTGTGATTTTTACTAAAGTGCAACATTACACAAAAAATAAAATGAAAAAAGAACTTTCTAAATAATTCATGCCAAAATGGAAATGACTGGGTGTCTAATCCATTTTGTTTCCATTTTCGTTTCAAGGAAGTTAGGAAGAAGCACATGAAAAGCTTGAAATGCTTCCTCCCGGGGACATGCATATATAATATCCAATGAAGAAACATGCATCCTCGTTCCTTTCAAAGAAGCTAGGGGGAAGCACAAGAAAAAGCTTGAACTGCTTTCTCCCTCGGATATGCCTGTATGAATGTCCTGTGAAGTGTACAATATGGGAGCATGCATTATATCTGCCAAAAAAGGCATCCGGCTTGAATGATGGTATGATTTCATTTCCCGCTGGGGCCGGGCCGGACTTAACAAGGTCGATTAACATGCATGGAAGGTCGCGATGAACGACGTAAAGCACTCCACCTCCAACAGGAACATCCAGAGACAAACGATGGCTATACTATTTGTCGGTCGGTATTATAGATTTTTCTTGTAAATGTTCTACATTCATTTCATGTTGTTCTCATTTATGGACAAATATAACACATACATGGATCCGCATCCGCTTTTCATCGCTGGCGAACTTTTCGCGTTAAACTTTTATCTATAAATATTTTTTTAATTCAATCGCAGTTTTATGTCTATGTGAGATCTAATTTGTTCCATCCTGTGCTTTTTCTTCATCTTCCCCTATCTTAGATGAATAAGTGAACTAATTAAGTGAAAATTTAAAGGAAATAATTATCGCTCAGGCGGAGATTACTAAATATGCTAAGGGCGAGATTAACTTTTTTTTTGCTTGGAGAGGTGCAAAATTTTGTTAAAAATAGACTTAGCTGCTTGGCTTAGCCGCATCATACAGACAAACAAATATACGACAAGAAAAAAAAAATTTGTTTTTCCATGAAACGAATTTCTATATTGTTCGAAATCGTATTCGTATCAAACATTTCCTTTCCAGATTTTGTAAATGATAACAATATTCTAGCTAGTTCTATTGCAAGCATGCTGTGTATGTATATTGTAGAGTATAATGCCAAATTCTAAGAACAGAAAATTGTAAAATAAAAAATATATAATCTGTCTCTGCCCTTGTATTCCCAACACAACTTGATATGTATTGATTTTTTTTTTAAAGCTTCATCTTTAGATACTATGAAAAAGGAAATCCATGCAAGACATCTCGTACCTTTCGTGTGTACGAACATCTCTTCTTTCTATACATTTCAGCTCCACATTTAAATTCGTTCTTGCTTTCAGCACAGCCATTTAGTTTGAATTTCTAGTAAAACACGGAAAAGATTTTTCATTAACATTTCAACTGGAGCAAGCAAAAATGGTACAAAAAATTAAAATTTTTTTGGATAGAGGAAATATCCAATTACACTCATCCACCCACTCCGCCCTCCTTTATTTTCGTCAAAAATTACAAAGCGACCAAGGACAAGAGGCAGCTACATAAATTTTTCTCTCTTTTTTTAAAATTGAATTCGTCATTTGTTAGTAGATTTGTCATTACAATAACTATGACTACACAATCACGACATTTTTAGATCTCCTTTAGCTGAAAGTATTTTAATTTTAATCAGAAATTTATGAATTGGTGTAGAAATATTTTAGTTACAGTTTATCATTTTAATTCACAGGAAAAAATTCAGAATATTCTGAAAGCAAATTAGGCTTTGTTATAAAATAACAATCTTTGCCAGGATATTATATCTCAGGCCATTATAATAATAATAATAATAAATTTTATTGCTGGCAAAGGTACATACATACAAATTACGCTATGTTACTAACAGATTTTCAACATGTGATGCTCCATAACAAGATCTCGCCCCCTTCTTTGCGGACCATTAAATCCTCTTTCTTTGGTAGTTTTTGCATGAAATAATTTCTTCTAACCCTGATATCATATGATGATGACAATTCACATATATACATCACATACATACATAAACAGTGGATCCAGACAAGCCAAAAGTTTCACTAAAAGACCTTCCTCAAAGAAGAGCCTAGATCTTTTAGGGCTAAATAGGAATCAACTCACAACATATTACAGGAGTCCCAACCTGCCTTACACTTTAGATTTAACAGACACAGGCATCGGATAGGCATCTCACAAAGTGATGTGTGTATGTTATGTTTCGAAGAGTATGAAACATTGGGGCACGTCCTGTGGTGTGAATGCAAGGCCATTGCACAAGGTAGATTCCAGGCTTTTGGCTCATACTTTTTAAAGCCTGTCGCCTTCGAAATCTTATCCAAAAAAATACTGCTCTTCCTAGGAAAAGTGGGTGATACAGGCGGGCACAATAAGTCAATTATGGGTTCAGTGCAAAGACCACTCGCCCCGGCAAAATCTAAATCTATACAGTATGTCCCAAAAACTAATATCAACGTGAAATGCAAATAAAAAGCATTTTCTTCGAAATTCCAATTTCAAGCCAGTTTAGCCTAGTATATTTTTGGGTGAGGAAAACTTGAAACACCGATCCGATAAAGGGTCATTATACCAACTGAAAGTGTCGAATTTTTTACAATTACATTGGTAATCTGTACATCTAGAGTAGGGTCTCTAGCTGGTTATCTTGTTGCCAAATCACCATCGCGCTTTTTAAGCTTTAAACGACTTTTCGGTCGTCGCTTTTCCACAAAGTTAATAACACCACTTGAGTAAGAGGTTTTCCCCGTTTCAAGTCCATAACAATTTTTTAATTTAGAGAATTGCGACCTTTCCGTTGGGGGTTTCCGGGTGAGGGTAGTAACCCCCCCGCGTGTGTAATTTGAGCCGTGTGTGATATCAAATTAAAGCTTTTGCTGAGTGCTATTAAATGGCATGTTTTTTTTTTTATTCTGCAAAATAATAAACTTTTTTCACCCGAATATCGTTAAAATATGTGATTTTCGAATTTGTGTAGGGTACACTGGGCACGGTTGTACCGGGGGTCGGTTGTAACATCGCGAAAATCTCGACAGCTGCTCAAGATAGTGTAACTCACTATATGGGTGGGGTGAAGCCCTTGTATTTACGAATTTTCTCACTAATCGTCCTTGTCACGCCGCGTTTGTTGGATGTGTGTCCAGGAGTAATTTTTGTTTTCTTAACACTAAAAGTAAAAATTTACTCTTACACTATTGTTTATTTTCTTCTTTTACTATTCGTGGTACATATATGTGCACTACTTTCTAACAATATAGTTGGACATTAGAGAATAAATACCGAAAATCGGTTTTGGTTTTGCTATAACTATTCATTTTTTATTTTTTTTTTGTCATATAATATAATAATATCGAGAAACAGTGATTGGGGAAGGTTGTACCATTTCTCGTATCTTGTAAGAACTGGGCTATTGAGGTGTGCTGCACTGTTGAAGATCGGTATTATGTGTGCCAAAATTGTGATACCGACTAATCATAGTCAAGTTTTTTGTTTAGCTTCGAAAAAGTTATTTTATTGTTTTCTTTGTGTTCTATTAAAGTTGAAAAATGTATTTTTAGTTATCTAAGTTAAATTGTAGTTCCTAAGAACTGTAACTATCTAAAAGGCTGACTGTTTATAACTTTCTGCTAATAAACATTATTTTTCTATTAAGTTTGTTACAACCGTCCTAATGATGGGGTCAGTTGTTACATTTTATCTCTCACCTTTTATAACTCTCTTGTGAAGCCTAATCGTAGTTATAAGGAACATAAGTGTTGCCAGTTTTTAACCAAATAAATACGATTTATGAAACAGTAATCAGTTTTGATCTAGCATTCTTATCAAAATTTTTACAACCTGTTGAAGTCGAAATGTTACAGCCGTACCCAGTCTATCCTACAGAAGGAGGGTGTAGGTTGGTGGGGGCATGAGTTATAGTTAAGACAATTGTGATTATAGTTATGGATGCTCAAACTTTTATTAATGCAGTTTTGAAAAGCTGTATTTGAATTTTCATAATTCATTAATAAGAGAAATATAATTTTAAAATATTTTTATTCAGTTTTAAGATTTAATCTGAGTTCTATTCTAGCATTTCTTATTTTGCAATGAAATTTTTCTTGTGTATATCACTGAAAAAAAGGGAAAATATTTTTTTTACTTTTTACTTTTTAGGGCATTTTATTTATAAAAGTTATTTTTTAAAAGTTTTATAATATATTTTATTGACTTCCTACTAAGGGCATATAAGAAATCATAAGACATTCCCAGACGGATTTAAAAAATAAAAAAAAAAATATAACATATCTGTAAATGTTTTATTTTGAATGCCTATAACTGTTGCATCCTCTACACTTGCGATTTGCAGCAGGTGCAGCAGGTACTGGGTGCCAACCATAAACGATACGCTCAACTTTACATATACCGATGACAGTTTTGTTACCTTTATAACTAAACGGAAATTAACGGCTGCTGCAGTACCACAAGCTTTTCTTTAATAGTTAAATCGAACAACAGTGTGAAGTGAATTTACTATGCATCCAGGCCCGTAGAAATGTGCAGGAATAAATATACTTAGACTAGACACGATAATGATGTCAGTTCTGTGGGGTGTTTGATCTCGTTTGAATTTTGCGATAAAACGTATTGTCGTGCATGGGAATTGATTTTATGTCAACTATTTGATACATCAGTGTGACAGACAGACGACAATGGCACTGAGGCTGGGTGAGACATCTCCACGGATTGACATAACAATGTCTATAAATCTGATTCTCTCAAAAATAAGTTAAGTTTGGAAAATTTTCTATACTCCGAGGACACATTGAGTATGTTATTACGGATGCGATGCCACAATAGACCATCATAAAACTTATGTGGGACTGACTGGTTGTTGGTCTAGTGGTCGCTTCTCTAATCTTACAATGATATCAGGAATTATGCTTTTATTGTACATATATCATCATTCCCAATTACCAAATATAACGATAGGAATTTGTGAAATCTCATGACCTATCCTTGTGATTAGTTCTGAAGCCTCACGCAAATATTTCATGTCTAGAAGAGCTATCATTAAGAATGGAGAATACTGCCCACATATTTCGGCCGAAAGATAGATCTCGAAGACAGGCAGGCATTTACATAATAGTCTCATCTATAACAAAGTCAAGATTGGTATAAAATATTAGCGAGTTGTGGATGACCGAACAGAACCTATTTAGTCTGATTTGGGTACAAAAGAATCGCATAGTTGGGTAGACCCAACAACAAGTGCTCGTTGAAACTGCGGCACTTAAGTTTACTCTAATTAATTAAGCTCCACTTTTGTATAATCTAACCAGTGATAATGACCAACTAAAAAATATGATTTGCCTATACGATCAATTGTGTGTTCCTAGCGGAAGTTTTGGGTATTAGCAAAGCAACAAGGCTGTTGAAAACAACTTAAAATTTGTATTAAAAGCCAAGCTGAAATCAAAGCACTCGACTCGAGCACCATTTGATCGCGCCTAGTGCAACGATGTTGCAGTGAGGTCGGGAAACTGGGTGTTAACTACAGAGTTATTTTCTGCTAGGTGATTGGCCACAGTAACATACCAGGAAACGTAGCAGCTAATGCTTTGGCCAGAATGGGTTCCGCTATGAACATAGGAATCCATAGGTAGGCAGATGGGGAGAATTGACCACATGCGCGATGTCAAGACAGCTGTGGCCCGAGATATGTCCTGGGAAAACAGAATCTCTAAGAAGGACCCGGAATGATGTGCGAAGTCTTATTGCAGTCATCATGGTAGGAATACGCATGGTAGCTACTACTTTTTCTGCAAATTGAGGGAATTATAAGACAAAGAGTTGAGGGACCTGGTAAAGTTCATTAACTCTTTTGGCAGGTTTCAACGCACCCCATAAATTTAAGAAATTTTTCCAAGTATAGGGTCACAACAAAATGGGATAAGAATAGACCATAGATGATCTAAATCAGGCTGATCGTATATTCTATTTTGATGGCCGCCACTCTAACCTAACCTAACCTATACAATCAATTATATTGTCAAATTTCGATGATAATTATATATTATACACGCAAAACTCGAAACATGAACGAATTTATTTATCTTTTTCCACGCAACAAAAATTGCGTGGAAGTTAAATTTCAGAGAAAATTGCACTTTTTATATCACTTTGATGGATGGTGTAGGTACCTACGTACCACTATTATTGGTAGTTAGCATAATTTGCGACCTTACCGCATTTCTACGCTACAATTAATTCTTCATCTTAATTACAAAAAAATCGGACAATCTACAGACGCCTAATCAGTCTCTTAATCACTTAAATCGATTCGATCGCAATTCGAGTGAAATTTTTTTTTAAACACCTCAGCAACATATTTGGTGTCCAATTACGAAACGTTTACTTTAATATCTTGGGCCTCGTGCGATTGTAAAAATAATTAGGTTGGACAGACACACAGCAAAGAAACGGTTTGTAGCTTTTTTTTTCCATACCCCTCTAAGCCTTTTCTTTATATTGTGTTCGTGTTTATTATGTTTACGACATTGCACCCCTTATCTTTGGCTATGGCATTTTATCTGACTTTGACTTTGGATGAAATTTGTCATTATCAAATCAAAGAAAAATATTTGTCCATGTAAAGATTAGTAAATGTAAACTTTTGATATAAGTTGATAATGTTAGTTTAAGAGGTTTAATAATTTTACGTTTCTGAGAAAAGAGAAATTCTATGATTGAGCTAAATGTTTTTGCTTGTAGTGTTACTAAAACTAGAAGTCTACCTTCATATTTATACACGATTCAGAACTCTATCTCTTCGCATAAGAAGTAAAATTAGGAGGAGAATCGGTGGCGCAGTAAGGGAAGGGCACCGAAGTACAAGTCAGAGTAGTGGTGGATCCAGACAGGGGGGGGGGGGGGTCATGACCCCCTAAATTTGAAGAAAAAAATACTTAATTAATTGAGTTATTTGAAAAAACATATTTATTATTTTATATTTTGTTTATTTATATAATTCAACTTCATAAAAATTTTGAATATTATTGTATGCATGTAATGTATGTGTAAAGGTTTTGCTCAGAATTTGAGTTTGAGACCCCAACTTTGGATGATCCAAAACCCTCGAGAAACAATTCCCAAGCCACGAAACAGACTCCCTCACTACCACATCAGAGCACTAACTTAGACCTAACTCCTAACATTCTAAAATATTTGCAGCGTTCTTATGTAAAGCCACTGACACGTATAATATGGACTAACTACGTCAATAGAAATACACTGCAGAAAGTGGGCTCACTTCTATATAACGTTCTCATTCGGTCTAAGCACCAAGTACCAACTGAGAGAGAACTGTAAACAACAAATAAATAAGTGGGCTCGTCGAAATAAATGTTTTTAAATTAATTATTGGAATTAATTAGTGATAAAACGTATTTTACTCAACAGAAATTCGAAATCGAAATCTATTTTCAACTTCCCGCCAATGTTTTTTTGTTTTTTTTTTTTTAATGTTGGCACCGACGTAAGAACTATTTTTGACACACAAAATTGTATCCGCATATCGAGCAGTCCATATTATACATATATGCCATTGTGTAAAACTGAGAAAAGTTTGGTTTCAATGATTCCTGCAGTTTGCACCCAAAGCTCGGTATGCTAGAGCCAAGTAATTTTTGTTGCTATACAAAAACTGTGTAAAAAAGTCATAGAATGCTCAAGGAATTTTTTTCTTTGCCGATTCTTTGAAGCAGTATGCTAGAGAAAAGTAATTCGAACAGAAAAACTCTGCTTCTCGATTGACAAAAAGAGGTCGTACATTTTCAAAAAATCCATTTATGTCAATATTTCTTGAAGAAATAAGTACCGTTTGCATTTCTTTCTGTTAGGAATTTTGACGTATGTGGAATAATTGAAAAATCGAAGGAAGGAACGGCGATTTTGCAAGAGTTGAATCAATTTTAAACTGACAAATGGAAGAATAAACATTGTTTTAGGTTTATCTTCATTTTTCATTCGAAATTATCCATTTCATAACTTTCTTCACTACTTCTTTATTGTCTGAGATACCACACAATTACCAAAAATTTCTTGGCCTAATGTAAATTTTTCTTCAAGAAATAATTGGCAAAATTCCTTGGCTGAATTCCTTGGCACTTAAACTACTAAACTACTATTCTACTATTCTATTAAAATATGACTTTTTGTAAAAAAGTATACTAAAAAAATGACACATCATCCACATCGCTTAATGCGCAAACCTTCCCTGCAGTACTGCGAATTACGACTGTGGATGTTCTTTTTTCCTCAATTTAATTTGTAAGATGACCCCCCCCCCCCCCCTAATTACAAAGCTAGATCCGCGCCTGAGTCTGTAACAAGCTTCGAATCTCGATGGCTGGCGATCAAATATTTTTCTAATTACCCTAATATGGAGGCTCAACCGTGATACAGAAGACCTCATATAACGTTTAATCTAATACAGAAGGACATCTGATGGCAGATGTTCGTTTTCATGATGCTTGAATTGTGGAATCGCGACTATTCCATGAAAAGTAGGATTAGGAAGAGAATCAGAGCAATCGCTGGTGTTCCATATTGAGTTGAACACAGAAGTATACAAGTCGTACAATGGTACCATGGTTCGAATCACAATCTTCGACGACCAAATATTTTCCCCTTTTCGACATTTAGTCGGCTTAACCGGGATAAAAAAGACCTTACATATATTTTTAAGTCTGTATCAGATTGAACGACAACAACAACAACAACAGCAGCGGCAGCAACGTCAAAAATAGTTTTCCAGCCGAGTGTATCAGATTGCATTATAGCAGCACCAGGTAGCAAGCAGAAGTATATGACATTTCTTATGAGTATGAAAGCGCCGGCAAAAAATTTAGAATTTGAAATGATTCGGCAGCACGGACATTTGTAAGGCTTTTTCTCAATAAGCTGACCGCTGTCAACCAATGAAAATAATTTTCTGCAGCTGCTGCTGTCGTGTCAATCTAATTCGGACTTTAATCTAACACTGGCAATAAGAAAACGAATATCTAAGAAAAATTTTCAGGATGGCCGTGTTGTGTGATTCAGGCTTCTTCTTGGCTGGCTGCCACAAATTTCGATTCACATCCTTTTACAGATGCAATCATAATATTTCTCCTACCCGTCACTGATTAGCTATGAAAGGTGTATACGGGATAAGTTAGTTCT
This sequence comes from Dioctria rufipes, assembly GCA_963924295.1. Taxonomy (NCBI): domain Eukaryota; kingdom Metazoa; phylum Arthropoda; class Insecta; order Diptera; family Asilidae; genus Dioctria; species Dioctria rufipes. The sequence goes on along the minus strand of OZ002745.1, from coordinate 23,951,694 downwards.
CGAATTGAATTAAAAGATTATTCCTACTATAAGTACGTGGCTTAGTAGGCTAGTTACAAATTGATAAATGCAAGAGGGAAAATCATCTGTCTCGTTAGCTCAGTGGTAAGAGCAGTCGCCCGGCAAGCGGAAGATCCCGGTTTCAAATCCCGGACGAGGCGGTTATTTTTTCCTCTTGTATTTATAAATTTGATTTAGAATTATTAAAAATAAAAGTTCTTAAACTTTCTCCATCACTTTCTTGGAAAATAAATTCAACTGAAATGCTTTAAGGCAGAAATACATCCAAGCAAACTCCAGGCCTGGCCTCTCTTAGGCTTCCTCGCAGCTCGCCTTAAGGCTTGCCTTAGAGAAATGAAAACAAAATGATACTATCGGGCTCTGTGCTGCCATTGTAATTCTGATAGTATATCTGTTGACAGAAATAGGTCTGAAAGAGAAAAATTTCCAACATTGAGCAAAGCGCGCTTTGCGACTAGGCCTTGAGGCTTGGTTTTGTGTTGCATCATTTAAAAATCCGTGTTGGAAATTTTGACAACGCCTCGAGGAAGCCTCGAGGCCTGAATATGTTTCTGCTATTAGTTAGATGATTCTGCACATACATTAGCGATTGAAAATGCTTCAGTAATTTGCCTTATTACTATTATAGGTACATCAAAACACGAAACAAAAATACTGAACCGAAAAACACAAACTTTATCCTAAACTAACAGAAATTTGAATCTCTATAATTTCGTCCGTATTTTGCTGACCCTTGTATGGGGTCTTCAAAATTTGTGAGTCAAATATAAAGCAGACGATAAATTTCTTATTTTTTAAGACTGAAAAACGGTTCAAAATGAAACAAAATTCTATACATCATCATCATCAAGCTTCTATCCTAAATCGAGCGTCTTCACATTTATTTGCTTGATACTCGATCTATGTACATCACATTTTTAGGATGCATTACAGACAACTAATTATTTAGAAAATTCTACAAACAGCGTGAGAGATTCTCAAAACTATTTTACAAAAGTTACTTGTACTCTTAGATTATACCAAACAAGCATGGTGAAACGCAGAAGATTCACTTTCTTATTATCTGGACGATAAAATATCTCATGGATGATAATCATATTCATATTGCATTCTCAACTTCAAACGGGAGAATTCGTTTTTTCAAAATGATTCGCTTTCTTATCGTCAAAGCAAATCGTTCAAGAAACGTCCAAATAAGTCCTTTGGAATTTGTAGGTAGTAAGGGAATAAAGAAGACATTTTTATAAAGTAGGTATATATTTTTTTTTATTTTTTTTTTTAATATGAATTGTTGGAATTAAAATCACTAGTAAACTCACAAATAAATTACTGTCATGGAGTCTGACGAGGCGTTCTTCCAAACGATAAATTCGTGTATCATAGAGATGATAAATAAGCGAAACTATTATCCTCTTGTTTCCACATTTAAAATCAGAAAACGAAAATGTTTGTAATTTCATCTTCTTTTCGTCTACGCAAGACAAGGAAGAAATCTTTTCACTGTATTTGCTTTAATTTCGCGTAGAAGATACTTTGGTAATATCATCCACATATCGTCCTGAAGTTTTTTCATCCAAATATTTGCTGGGTATAATCTAAACTTGCACTGCTATAATTTCGCTTGTGTATAGCTCACACTTAACTAACATAACTCATTTCAATCTCAGCAACAATATTATAGGAAAAAATCAAATGCAATTAAGAAACCTGTCAGTTCGCGCTATACATAAAAATTCGGCACATTTAAAAGTCGTGTGTCCAGTTTTTTTTTTTTTAGTAAAATACAAAAAAAAAATAATAATAAAGACGAGTACGTCGGGATAAAGAATCTGTCAGCAAAACGATTAACAAGTTTTTACTGTTCACAGCACAAAAAACTTTTCTTGTTCCATAACAGTACATTTTATGTGATAAGAAAAATGAATACAAAAACCGAGTCAATCGAGAAATTGGTAAAAGCCATAGATGATATGGAAACGAAAGTTTCTATTTTGGAGAGTGATCTTACACAGCGTAATTAATTAAAGCTTTTTTTTTTTTGTTTTTTTGTTTTTTTTTATGTTACGACATACATAGCTAACGTAGTGCAACGTTTTATATAATTTCAGTTAATGTGGACAGAAAACGATTAGAATATGGACAACCGAATTCACCAGATTCTTCTTGTCAAGTTCTGGAGATGGAAGAAAAATACGGAGTGCTGACGAAAAAAATTCAGACTTTGGAACAAGTTAATATAAATTTAGTTGAAGATCTTCATGAATGGAAAAATTCATACATTGAGAAAACTAAGGAAAGTGAACACAACAGGTAAAAGTGTAGTAGTAATCTATAGAAGAAGAAATATTCATATTTCTTGTAAAAATCTGTTTGAAATTTTCGAACAATTTAAAACCCGTTCACCTGAGGGAGTGAGCATTATCTAACAAAGAAGAGTCTGTTTTCTATTGAATTTTAAATTTTAAATTATGCTTGGGTTGAACATAGGCATACATATACATATGTATACTCATTTGCAAAAAAAACAATCAAATGGCTGGAATGAGTGGTTAGACAGACAAGGAGTAGGTAAGCAGTATAAAAACTTGCCTAAGTTTGCAGACATTATCTAATTGTGACATTGTGGAGAAACAGATAAGACGAGCAATGTGAAATAAACAAGCGTTAGCTTTAAGAGAAATTTTTCTAACATACTAACTTTTCGATGCAGTTCTTTACCCCACTTTATCATAGGAAGCACCAAGGTATATAGAAAGTATTCCCATTAAAATTTTGACACATTGCAGCTGATAGCCTGTGACTAACGTATATACATTTTTATAGGAAAGATAGAGAGAGGAGAGAGTATTGTGCTCTCTGTACCGTACTTTCCTATACATTTCACAATTATTACGTCACCTAATAGGGGAACATGGTTCGTAATGGGAATACCTTGATTGATTGATTGATATAGACGTTTGGGATCCCGAGGGATCTCCCGAAACGTAGGCCAAATCAAGGCCCATTGGTCACCCTCCAGAATCATGAGCAACGTTCATATGTCCCAACCGGACGATCCTATAAATTTCAGTATTGGCCCCCCAGCCCTCCTTGCCGACATCACGTAACTCGTCCAGGAGGTGTGAGCCAAGGAATCTGTATCATACACCTGAGAGTGCCGGACAGTGAAAAAGAAAGTGTGTCACTGTTTCGGACTGTTGGGAACACCTTGTATTCTACATACCTTGAGAAAGCACAAGTAAAATCCCCCATCTAAAACATGTCATCAAAATTTCAGTATACAATTTTATGGATCAATTAGATATACATTTGTAACATTTATGTACGTGTAAGATCCCAGAATGCTCTGCTGTTCCTTAAAAGTTTTACAGCACGGATTAGAGCTAATTGTTCCACCTTGTGGTCATGTATTACACCATTAGAATAAATTTCCTATTCCAGAGCAACGATTCGCATAGTTGAGATTGTCAATTTAAATTCGAGTATTTTCGAGTCTCGATATGCCTTATTGTTTTCACTAATGGATTGCCGTTTTGATTAGAAAGAAACGACCTTCCCAGATAACCACTAATAACTCCTGGTAGTCCTAAGAAGGCATCCGGCCAACTTAACTGGTACATACAGGATATCATTACAATATGGAATAACAATTCATTTCTCTACCCATGATAACTTGCTAACAGTTTTTTGTTTTCTTTTAATCCCTACTGATCATTTTCGACATCCAACATCAGAAATTTTCGGATTATCCAAAGTGCTCTGTGCGATAATTTCATAATTAACACTCGTTGAAATTCAGAAAAAAATGAAGGCAAAGAGTATAAATTGTGAACAATCAATTCTGATTAACTTTTTTGTAGATCATAAATTAAAATTATTATTAACTAAAAATGACCGCCCATTTCACGCCTCATCATAAATACATCTTTGAACTTGTGAACATATTTCTTAAGTATACCCGCATAACTCTTTGCATTTATCCATAACCTACAGATCTGGTGTGATGATTGTTAATCCGACTACAGATTTATAACGATAAAGAAAACGAATTTCAGACCTTCCAAAATCGGTGGACCGTTAAATTTTCTTAAATACATTTAACGCACATGAAATAATGTCAGAATAACATAACTCTCACGAAATGACATCTGTAATACGTCAATAGAAAGAGAAAGTCATTATGCATGCGCAAAAATATCATTTCGTGAGAGAATATAGGCAAACTATACTTTCATACTATTCAGCTATATGGTTCGCGCTTCTTAGATCTTTAGAATTTACCTTTGAAAGTATGTATGTATATCGATAACTTGAGAGATTAGCACTGTTACGAAACATACTCGGTTTGGTACAGACTCGGTGCCATTCTCATTTTAACTCTTCAATTAAGAGATCCTCCGAATAAGCTCATCAATGAGCTCGTCATTAGCAATCAGATGAACGTACTGATGAAATTTATTCGAATTTGAATATAAAACCGGAAAAAAAAACTTATTTACTTATTTACAGATAGTGTGCATGACATAGTCCATCTCTTTCACTTATTTCGAAATTTATACTTTGCTTCTCTTTTGACCATTTTACAATATTAGATGAGCACTTCGATGAGTACATAATGAGTGTCACGATGAGTTTATTAATGAGCATATCAATGAGTGTCACAATAAGCTTATTAATGAGCATGAGTATCACACGATGAGCTTATTAATGACCATATCATTAAGTTTCATGATAAGTTCAGAAATAATAATCTGATTTTACGATTGATTTTATATATTTTTCCGCATTCGACGCTGAAGCATAAGGTTATGGACATAACGTCTTGTTCAGCATATGGGCGACAGTCTTTCCGCGGAAATCAAATCAAAAATTTATTTAAAATAAATAATTTAAAAATTTAAATAAATAAATCAATTCAAATTTTCCTAGTAGAAATGCCATCTGACACGGTGATGACAAGAATAAATATTTACTTATTGCTGGTTTAGTATATATGGAGCAGTTTCATGATATCCAATGAGCCTTTCGATGAGATTTTAATGAATACTCATCGGGACTTAATTTTCTATGTGTTTCTTCATGAATTGCAAACACCTTGATGCTTTTCAGTCAAATTAGTATTGGTTTACATAATAACTGCCCCTTGCGGAGCAAAAGACAAGCTAAAACTGTGAGCAATCTTGCGATTTCTCTTATGTGTAGTAAATATTTCATCACTGCTTACAGTTAGAATTCATTATTAAGTAAAAAAAGGGTGATTCAAAAATGTATACAGAAAACCATATGGCCTGATGAGGCAAGTGATTTAAATCAACCCAGAATTCTCAACAGTCCAAGAATCACATGGTGAACAAGAATTTCCGGTTTCAATACAGTTGCAACTCCTCTAAAGTTCTAGATTGACAATTCTAATTCTAGACACCCTGTATAACATACATATATAATGCCTTTGCAATAAAATAAAAAATAAAAATAAAGATCGAATTGAGATTTCAAAAATAACAAAAATATTAAAATAAAAATGAAGAAAAAGTAATCCAATTAATACAAAATAAGCAATCAAGTTTTTGAAACTAAACTTACATAAATGTCTTCACAATGGACCTCGGCCACCTTTTTCTGAATATGCATAACGTAGTATTGGCAATGAATTGCAAAAATTAAATTACTAATTGGAAAAACAAAAAAAAACCAACCAGTGGATACATAATTCATTTTAATTCAACCGCCCTGCTGCACTAGTTATTGGTGGGCTGATATAATTTTAGACTATTTCAAGTCTCGCAAAAATCAATTTATAAAAATTACGAAAAATTTTGGCACGGTCTGTTTTTAATAATTAATTTGCATGCTCCAAAACATTTTTGAATATCTCTTTCACAATCCAGACAAACACTTATCATGTGTTCAGCTAGCAACAAAAAAACATCTTGTCTAATCATCTTAAAAGATTTTCAAGAGGCGCGAGCAGAGCAGCGAATCTTTTAAGTTGCCATAGATCCCCCCACCCATACTACGGTGATCTGTATATTTCCACATGAAAAGCATGTTATCTCGTCGAACTACACAAATATCCTATTTTCAGTGTTTATAAAAAAAAAAAAACATATGTATATATATAGAAGATGTATTTAAGTTTTTCTACATCAAATAACACTCGGAACACTCTTGGAGTTATGCCAAACATAATCTTTCCAAGTTTTCACGTGCGAATATTAGCTCAAACAGTACATATGTACATTATACATATAAAAGTAACTAGGGGAGCCTCCTCCCATATGGATAGATTCCGAAATTCCAGTTTTACCATTTGCTATACTTATGCTGGTTGCTCATTTCAATTTTACATGAGAGTTAAGCTTTTCTGGCGTAAAATTATTGGCGATAACTTTCACAATTCGCATATAAATATGGGAAATGAGCCTAATCAACTTAAAGTATTCAGAGTACCATGTCCATTTCAGCACGATTTTTGCACTGTGGCCTAGTTCCATTATGCACAAACTAAGCCTATTAGTGTGCTTCATGTGGATATTTTAGGTGGTTCTAACTTTGGATTGAACATAAATATTTAGCTATGAAATTAAGTAGCTATTGTGGAGTGCAGCTATACCTATACAAGAGTATCATATGTCCAGTGAAAACTTCTAGAAAATCTATTGTTATTCTTTTTTTTTTTTTTATTATAATTCCACTCACGTTTCCTGATGTAAAAAAAAAAAAAAAATTCACTCATCAGAGACAAGTATTTACGCGCTCAACAATCAACTGAGGAATTACGACGTCAATTGGATACAATCAATAAGGAGAATTCACCCACTCAAGAACAAGTAAACTGTAATTTGCAGTTAGCTAATGAACGTTTCAAGGAACAACTAGGAGAGTTGGGTCACTTACCTTTTGTTCTAGAAGCTAAACAGCTTGAATTGCAAGAAAGTCAAACTAAATTAAAATTGGCAGAGAAAACGATTACGGCATTGTCTGGTGATCTTGAAACATGCATTGTGAAATGTGAATTGCAACAGAAAAGCTTAGAACTAGAGAGGTCTAAGATAAATAAACTTAATCAGGAAGCTGAAGGCTATCTCAAAGAGAGTAAGATTTTATTTAATTAAATTAATTATGATTTTACTAATTTCATCTCATTACTTACTCTTCTTCCTTGTCTATAGTTGCTGAATCAAAAGAAAGGTATGATGATCTAGAAAGAGAAAATGGATTTTTATTAAAGAGTGTAGAGAAAATGAAATTTTTAGAAGATTGCTTAGAATCTAAGACGGCGCTTGTAATTGAATTGAATCGAAACATCGAACAAGTCAGACAAGAAAATTCAAGGCATGTGAGTGAAAAATTAATTTATACTAAATAGATGTTTTCACGAGTTTGTTTTTTTTTTACTAAAGTGATTAGTCACTGTTTGGATGAAGTTTGATGTCAGTGAATCATTGTTATCCAAACGTGGTTTTACACATATTGTTACTGTCCTTAATGGGCCCGTGTATGGTATCTACGGACTAACAACAACAAGGTTTACTGAAATGTTTTTTTTGCATTTCATAGATAAAATAGACGAGTTACAGTTGAACAGATATATCCCACCTGATTATCTGTGCTTAGTTGCGCTTAATGCCTTAAGTAGATACAAGAAAATACTAAATTAGGAATTAAAGAAAATAAAAATATTCGTATAAAATAAAATCTTGGTCAAACGGATAAAGTATGGAACAAAATTTATCACTGGTGTTGTAGCTTCGTAAAAAATTGTAAAAATTTTAAGAGCACAATATTCTAATATAGCTAAAAGCTATTTGACACTAATTAATACGATTTGGTTTTCTATCGGCTTTTCGAAGGTATTCGATAATTGTTACTCACATTACTGTTTATAACCCAAGTTTCAATATCATTTTAATTTCTCTAAAACTTCGTGTAAGCTTATTTCTATCTTATGTTTATTATTAAGAGCAAAAGGTCGTTTGTAATGATGGGAACATGATAAAATCCAGAAGTGACAAAATCCAGAAAAATTAAAAAAATCCGGAAATGACAAAATTCACAAGTGACAAAATCCAGATTTGACAAAATTCAGAAACGACAAAATTCAGAAACGACAAAATTCAGAAACGACAAAATACATAAATGTCAAAATCCCAAAATTGTAAAAACTGTTATAATTAAAAAATTTTAAAAATGGCATGTCTCTTCTGGATTTTGTCTTTCTGGATTTCGTCACTGAATTTTGTCTTTCTGGATTTCGTACCCAGCCCTGTAATTATTCGTCTTCACATACTAATAATTAATATTGTAATTGCGGGAATTCTCGTGGATCGATTATGGAGACTTTACTCTTTTTATTTATAAACATCTTTCAATCGTGATCAAATACACGCGGTGCCTATTACTCTCTATACTGGGGCTTAAGAAGATCATAGGACCTCATAGATAGCCTCAGCGAAGATTTTGAAGTTGTTTTTAATTAAGTCCAGATAAATTATAATTTATGTAAACATATCCCCGATACTTAATCAGCGCTTCGAGTAGGCACTGTAAGTAAATTGAATAAGTCATAAAACCATGGCATGGACAGTCTTCTTTCGATAGTAACGTATAGTTTGCCCGTAACATTATTGTGTAATGGAAACATGTTACGTTAAAAAATACACTTATTGCTAAAAGGTTTATATACCCACGTAGTTGTTGTAAAATATTTGAAGAACTGTATAGCTTTATGAATAGGTGTGTAGCTACGTACAGCCATAAATATCCTCGTTTACTCGCATTATTATTCAATCTGCTACAAAAGATTGTGAACTTTTGTCGTAAATACTTTAATGTCAGAATATACAACAATTACGTAGAATGAACCGAAAATTATTATACTTCACATTACAAATTCAAAAATATTAATTCGAATTTAAGCATTTGTCTTGCTCTAAGTTGGTCTATCTAGAATATCCATTTACCATAGTTTATAATTTATGTCACAACCTTTAAAGCAGTTGACTCATTTTACGTACTTTTAGGCGTATATTATGACATTTATTCATTGCAAATTCATTTTAGTTTATTTTGTGGTTGATGAAAAGGATAATAAGTTTTATATATGTATATAGTATAGATTTCCTGAATGAAAGGTAAGCTGAAATTCAAATTTGGTAGACATATCATGATGAGCTCGTCATGAGCAATCAGATGAACGTACTGATGAAAGTTATTCCCGTTTGAATCAAAGCCGGGAAAATAATCATTTATTTACATATTCACAGATGATAGTGTGCATGAGATATTGCATATCTTTCTCTTATTTCGAAATATACTTTGCTTCTCTTTTGTGCATTTTACAATATTAGATGGGCACTTCGATGAGTACATAAGGAGTATCACGATGAGCTTATTAATGACCATATCAATGAGTGTCACGATGAGCTTATTACGAATATCTGATTTTACGATTGATTTCATATATTTTTCCGAGTTCGACGCTGAGGCATAACGTTATGGATATAACGTCTTGTTCAGAATATGGACGACAGTCTTTCCGAGTAAATCAAATCAAAAATTTATTTAAAATAAATAATTTAAAAATTTAAATAAATAAATCAATTCAAATTTACCTAGTAGAAATGTCATCTGACACGGTGATGACAAGAATAAATATTTATTTATTACTAGTTTAGTATATATGGAGCAGTTTCATGATATCCAATGAGCCCTTCGATGAGATTTAATGAATGCTCATCAGGAGGCTCATCGGAACTTAATTTTCTATATGTTTCTACATGAATTGCAAACACCTTGATGCTTTTCAGTCAAATTAGTATTGGTTTACATAATAACTGCCCCTTTTGGATTAAATTCTGATTCGTCAGAGTAAAGAAAATTTTCCCATAGTTGAAGAAGTAGTGCGAGTCCTTAAGAAGTCCAAAGATTAGACGAGCACTAAGTTCCAAAATAGTCTGGTCTCTGTTTAGCTCTCCTATTAACGTTACTTTTGCTCATATCAAACTCAATTTGCTTAACATTTGTGTTATATGTATGTCCTAAAAGAATCACATATAAGACCAAAGTTAAATTTCATAACCGAAGTTTTCCTTGGCTTTATTGCAAAAAAATTTTCATGGAATTACAAAACTCTTATCTGCTTCTTTCGTTTCGACCTGACCAGGATGTTGCTGGATTTTGGTTTTTTGTTGTTGTGCCAATAGATCGGCACGAATTAGTTTTTTTTTATCGATACAATGGAAGCTGTCATATATATACACACACACACACACACGTCTCTATAGGTATATATTTTTTATTTTTTTATTTGTAACTTCTCATTCTAAATCCTTGGTTTGTGTATTGTTAGTAGTTCGATAATCCAATAAAACCTTGTTTATCTCTAATAATCCTGTTCCTTATAAAAAAATATTGTACCTATGTACATATATCGAAGAAATATATGGGAGACCTGGCTGATTAATTTATTCCAGGAGTCTTGTGACACGTTTGGCCACGCTCTATTTAACAATTGAACGAAATCCTGCTGTTGCCTTTTGCCTTTTAAACAATTGATAAATTTTGCATAGTTATAATTTTCTTCTCGTTTCATTAAACTTCAGCGGATAAAACCGCATGTAGACCACCATTCAATCTATATCAACTCTGGTATCCCATCATAATCTATCCATAGCCGACCAGTTGATAAATACATATTCGTAGAATACCCGAAACGAAAAAATAATTATGTGAGCCCGCCAAATAACCACAGTCGAGCAATAATGTAAACGAAATTATCGAAATATTATTATTATTTTTCAATTAAAATTAAATTTCGTAACGTGATAAACTATTTATGTACTTTTGTATGTATGTATGTATGTATGTATGTATGTATGTATGTATGTATGTATGTATGTATGAAGATATACTGTGCTGTGCTTTTAATAATTGAACTTTTAAGCTATAAAATGAAATCCTTGAATAATGAAATATGTATAGTATTTCGATAATTGCATTAATCACGTTTAATTTTTTAGTATCTCCTCCCATTTGTTTGCAGGTTTATGAATATTAAAATCATTTTGAAATTATCATAAATTTCAACAATTTTTATATGATCCAGGTGATACGAATTAAGGAACGCGCTGAAACTCAGAAACGTGCATTCCATTCTCAAATAGCTGGAATGGAGCAAGAGCTGGTACAATTGCGAGTAAACCTTAGCCAAACATATAAAGAACGTGACGAGATGAAGCAGAGGATGCAAAATGAAATCTCAAAATTGGAACAGAAATTCGGTGATGCTCAACTTGAAATACAAAATCTTAAGAGTCATGTAGACATATTGAAGTCATCGTACACGAGTATGATGGAAGAGCTAGACGATTCTCAAGGTGGAGAGAGTGATGATTCTGATGCGGTCGATGTAATCAGCACCATATAGATCTGGTTCCATCATCTTAAATAACAATCATATAATAAATATTTGTTAGTTTTTCTTTTTTATACATTTTTTTGTTTTTTGTTTTTGATATACTGGATTTTCGTATGTTTTTATAAATCTTGAATATATTTTGTATTTATGTATGAACATATGTATGTATGCATGGAATTAATACACAGTAAACATGAATACCTGTATACATAGATATCCTCCTTGGGAAGTTTTTATTATTCAAGACGATGCCCTAAAACAATGGTTAATGGTTTTCAATATAATTTTCTCTTCATTTTTTATAAGTAAAAGCGATTTTCTGCAGACAGTAGCACGTGCACAATGAAATTTATTTATTTTTATTTTTCCTTGAGCACTGAATAACTATGAACAGGTGAACGAAATCCAACGCATAGTCAGACACATTTATAGAAACTTATCGATCGCTCACGACTTGCATCTTCGTGGAATATCAAGTGCATCCATCCAATTAGAGAACGAGCGACAACTTTCGCATAAAGTGGAAAGACCTCAAATCACGTTTTACTTTTCTCATAAAATTTAAAGCGCGCAAAGGTTTTTTTTTTTTTCTTTTTTAATTATATACTTTACTATTAGAGTACAGATATTTTCTTTTCCTTCATAAAGTAAGACACCTTGTGACTTCTTAAAGGGGACAATCAAGTGCTTCAACAAATATGTTTCTGGTATTTTCGTAAGATGTCGCGTCGTGGCATAAATGCCGTTTTTGATTTAAAAAGAAAGTGAATGAACAACAAGTGAATCTGTGCGAATTTCTTAAATACTTTTGCAGCAATGAAACGCTGCTGATTAAAATTTTCCAAACGATTCGATTTCGTTGAACATGGATTATTTTTAAATGATGCGATAAGGTATAAGAAAAATTTAAAAATTAAATTAATGTGCAATAAAAATTTTAAATTGAGCGAAAAATGATGTCATGCCAACGATTTGTAACTTTCAATATAAAGATGATCGGCAGAAGAGCTGTTGCGGATAATATTTTTGTTATTTTGGGACGAAATTTAGAATTTGAAAGGAAAATGTTTCTTATGTAAGTAAGTAAGTAAGTAAGTAAGCATTTATTCATCATAAGTACAATAAGACAAAAGCCTTTTATTAGTACTACTAAATTACACCAAGTCTAAAGTTAAAAAAGCGATGAAAGTTTCTATCGATATATACAGGGTGTCCCAGACTAATAGGTCATAATTATGCCAAATGATTCCTCTGGTCCAGACAAGTAAAAAATTGAATGGCAGGGGGAAGGAGGGGGGGGGGGGGGCAAATGTCATATTGTCGAATTACAGGGTGTTTAGTAAAATATTCTCCTTTTTTATTAAACACCTTATATCTTGAAATGTACACCGTGTATGGTCTGATTTAAGACTGCATTGTATACAGAACTTCATGGCCTTGCCAACGACTGCTCATTGAATAAATAACTAATAAGGAAACGGCATATCGGGTGAAAACGTAAGCCACTCGGCGAAATGTAATTAGTGTTCTCTGTTTGTATTGGTTTCGTCAGGGCAGTAATGAAATTCTGAAATTCTGAAGGGGAACATTTTTTATAATCCAAATTCCTATGTAAAAAACAAATTTTTAGCTCCCCCTTATTTTCAGATATTTCTTGGCGTTGCCTTTGTATGACTGGAATAATTTAGGCACCAATGACAATTCAATTCCTGCAGCACAGCACAACGCACTTCATTATGATAATTTAAGACTCCGGAGTCTCTATTACACAAAATATCGTTCACAAAAGAATATTTCGCACTTATTTCACACTACTATTACGTAAAAATAACGTTTAATTATTTATTTTTCACAATATCGCGAATTCAAATCCGAGAACTTATTTTCAAAATTATGAAATGTCAGAATGTTGAACTGACACAAAATAGCCACTAGGCCCTCTGTCATTCCCCCCCCCCCCCCCAGACAATTGGTCGAACTGTCATTAAAATGCTTAAACACGTACACTGTATTCGCACGATACCCCACTTCCTTATTAGTTATTTATTCAATGCGACTGCTCAACCATCTCCGCAACCCTCACCACTCCAGAATTATGACGCTTCAAATTCAATTTTTTTCTTCTTTTTCTTAAATACCCCCACTAACGTACACCTTTTTTACAAAATTTCGAAGGCCCAGAGTCTTAATTTAATTTAACCAACAACACTCTATGTACTAACTGTAGCCGTTAAAAAGTTATTAGCTCTTAACCTGTTCAGGCCATACCAAAATTAGACGATATTTTTATAAAATGACGTGTTTTGACATGTTTTCAGTCACTAAGGGAACAATTATCCGTGACCTGAATAGGTTAAGAGCTAATAAATCCTTAACCGTAACAGATACAACATAAGTGTTGAGTTTGAAGCGTCATAGCTCTGGAGTGGGGAGGGTTACGGGGTTAGTTGAGCAGTCGTTTGAAAGGTCGTGAAGTTCTGCATTCCGTTTTAAAATAGACCGTACAGGGTGTAGTTTTGAATATATAGGGTGTTTAATGAAAAAAGAGAATAAATATTTTACTAATCCACCGTAACTAGACAAGGTGACAGTGCCCATATATAGTAAAACACGAAATTTTTGAATGGCAATACTACCAAGAAGTTGCCCGATTGGTCCCATTTCCGAATTGTACTTGCAATTCTTATGAAAACGCCTTGTACAAAATATGAGCTCTCTATCTCGGCGAAGTATCAGGCAGCTACGAAGTATATAGTGAAAAACAAAAGTTTTGTGTGGCAACACCAAGAAGAGGTATCCCGATTTAGTGAATTTCTGAAATTTTATTTACCATTGCAATAAAAATAACATGTACAAAATCTTTTGTATGGCAACTCTACGAAGGAGTTGCCCAATTGGTCGCATTTTTGAACATAATTTACATTTTTTTTTTTTTTAAGTACAGTGTACAAAATTTCGGCCTCACCATGTACAAAGTTTTAATTCTCCGCGTGCCCAAATATGTAGTAAAACACGAAATTATTGAATGGCAACCCTACGAAGAAGCTGCCCGATTGGTCCCATTTTCGAACTGTATTTGAAATTTTTATGATAACGTCATGCACAAAATGTGAGATCTCCCCCGTCAACGGCTTCTCAAGCAGCTACCAAGTATACATATATTGAAAAACAAAAGTTTTATATGAAAACACCAAAAATGGGTAACCCGATTTAGTCCATTTTTGAAATTTTATTTACCATTGCTATGAAAACACCACGTAGAAAATTTTTTGTATGGCAACCTTACGAAGAAATTACCCGATTGCGCCCATGTTTGAACTTGATTTACATTTCTTTAAAAAAAGGCCCATGTACAAAATTTCACTTCTCTAATCGACGCGTCAGACAGTATCCAAATATACCTATAGTGAAAAACTACAGTTTTGTATGGCAATATGAAGAAGAGGTTGTCCGATTTAGATCATTTATTTACTGTTGCTATGAAAATACCATATACCAAATTTTAGTTCTCCACGTCGACGTGTTCTCACTGTCTGAGAAAGTGAAAACGAAATTTTGTGTATGGCAACCCTACGAAGGAGTTGCCCGATTTGTCCCATTTTTGAATTTAAATTTACATTTTTCTTAAAAATGACGTGTACAAAATCTAAGCTCACTACGTCGACGCGTTCTCAGGCAGTTTCCAAATATATAGTGCAAACTTAAAAGTTTTGTATGGCAACACAAAAAAAAAGGAGTCGCCCGATTTAGTCCATTTTTGAACTTGCATTTGCAGTTTTTATGAAAACGCCGCGTGCAAGATTTCAGCTTTCCACGTCTACGTGTTCTCAGGCAGTTTTTTAGATCTCGAAAAAAGCGCAATCTATTGTATCCAAAACTATCTTATCTTTCAAGCTGGAGCCAACCAAACATATTCACAAAATTTCATTGAAATCGGTTGGGCGGTTTCGGAGATTAGCATGTAAAAACGCAGTGGCACTCGATTTTTATATATTAAGATTTGCTTAATTTATTATTATTATTATGCCTACAGACAATTACATATTATCGTTGGTGTGACTACCGCAGAATCAAAAATAAATCCTATTTTCTAAGCAAACATAATTTTCATAATATTCGACACAAAAAAAAAAATCGATAACAAAACAATTTGCAAAAAAAAAAAACGCC
Source organism: Dioctria rufipes (assembly GCA_963924295.1). Lineage (NCBI taxonomy): Eukaryota > Metazoa > Arthropoda > Insecta > Diptera > Asilidae > Dioctria > Dioctria rufipes. The sequence continues at coordinate 23,936,084 of OZ002745.1, read as the reverse complement.
TTTTCATTTCACCTAACAGCAAACGTTGGCTAATTATTATGCACCAATTATCTCTCTCCATGAAATTCATCAAAAATCTCAGCAATTGAATACAATAACGATTAACAGGTGGAAGAATGCTTTGCTCAATCTCAATGATATCACTACCCAGTTGCATTGCAGCTTACCATTTTCATTGCACTTTTCTATTTTTAGATGGCGCGAGTGCATCTTTGATCAGGCAGTTTTTGCGTGGCAGCTAAATTTTATAGAATTTCAGATGCAATGGAAATCTCAATGACAATAAACAAAACAACGACCGTAAACGTGTTGAAACACTTTAAAAAATTGCTTTCATTGAAGATGTGCTTGATAAGTGTACATGTACATATAAATACATACACATACATTAAATTTGCATGTACTGCTCTGAAAAAATATGCTATTGTCTACAGCTACCTACACCTTTTAAGCACAAAAGCAACAAACAAGTGAAAAACTTTGTGACCCTTACTTGAGCTTTTCGTGTCATTATTATAATGCTGTTGTTATCACCCAGTTGTAATAATGATTTTGCGTTCCTCCTCTTAAATTGATGTGAGCAGGCGGGATAAAAATAAATACTCGCAGTCTGGACCAGTTTCGTTGTAATAATAACGAACGACTAGCGATAAATTTTATAATAAATAAGGGAGCTGTTGCGGGTGAATGTGTCGCGGTTCGTTTATTTATGAATATTGAACTGTTTTGAGACCGAAAATAAAATATTTTAGTTCGTGATATTTTTATGAGTCATATAGATTGGATTTAATTATAACTTTGCGTGTACAACATTTAGATAACCTTGCACTTGTTAGAGAACACTTAGAAAAATTCTGCAAACGATAATAAGGATGTAAATCGATTTCACCGAACAGCTATCGTTTGCTTGAAATCAATTAGCAACTAAGTGTATGCAGTAATTTGTCACCTATTGTAAAAAGAAGATTTTTTAATAATTTTCTCATTAATGCATGTACGTGTATATACACTGTGCTACAAAACTATAAGACCTATACGAACTAACACAGATAGAAAATACTTAGCTTCAAGTTCTTATGATATGTGAAACACTCGATAATGGTGAACATATTTGAATAATAATATTGTTAGAAAATCATTTAAACATTATTTTTTTTTCTGTTAAAATTTCGAAATTTTTAAACTGGGAAGCGCGACAAAACTATAAAACTGGAAGATGGGTTCAATATTACTAAATAAAAATCAAACAAATTTAATTAAGTTTTTTATTTTATTAGTAATGTGTATAGCACCACCTTTATGCTTAAGTAGGTACTTCATTCATCCTCTTCGGTAATGATTTGTAAAGGTTTTTAATTTTTTTTTTTTTATTTTTTTTATTTAAAGACTTCCAAGTATTTCTGGGAATTTCTCTTTCGTACTTTGTTAATTGTTCATCATTCATTTTTACATAAACCTCGCTGTTCATTTTACCACTGATAAATTTGATATCACTTTTTACATGATAACCAATTGCCGCCCATAACATTACTCCTCCTTCTCCCATTTGCCTTCTAATTAACATAAGTGCGTCCTTCCGTAAATCATGAAAATAGTAACTAAATCCATTTGGGCCATCTTCTTCCAGTGTATTTAGCCTTTCTTGTTTGTTAGCGGAGGTTTCTTTAGAATTTTTCGTCTTTTATTGTTTGAGCTTCTTTTCACTTTAATCTAACTCTCACTTAGCTTTTTTCTGCGAGGCATTTTACCAAAATTAAATATTATTTCAACAAATTGAAAGAAACAATTCTAAATTATCTTCATTAACCGAAATCTTGAAGGAAAATTGTCATAAACGTTCTAGTCTGCCTATTAATACTGTGACTGGCTTATAGTTTTGTCACAGACGTATTGAGCTGCATGAACATCATTTCAATTTTGTCCATATTTCATGGAATTTCATTATTTGAAGTAAGAAATAAGAAATAATGCTTGCCTTATAGTTTTGTCGCGGAGTGTACAAACGTATTACCCTCCAAACTGACGGCAAATTATTACAACCACTCATGCCAGTAACCAATCCACAATTGTGAATGCTAAGGAAAATTTCTTTGCTCAAAAATTTGTCGCTTTTTTCCGCAGAAAATAAATATTGCTATACTTATCGCCAACCATTTTCAAATTTACATCCCAGTACATAATTTATCGTTTTTTTTGTCGTGAAAAAAAATTGGATTTCCTAACAGATACGCACACCTATTAGGTAAAACCTGCTTTAAATTTGTCACTTTTTGTCATGAAAAGAATTTGTGGCGTTTTAGTATATCCAAGAACCTATAGATGATGTTGTTCATACTAGAGATCGAAGTGACGCAGGCTTTACTTCTAGCGGCACCTCTCTTACCTAATGCATAGAAATAATGATGATACAAAAAAAACGAAAACGAATTAGATACAAAATATGTAGATCCTTCGTAGGATATCCATATAAAATTTCTTCGATTTGTAGATTTTTATGCATAAAACGGTCGTGAGCATCCTGACAGAAACAGCAGGATGAAGTCTCAGCCAAGCTCAGCTTGTTTAGGTGATACCTTAAGGGACAATGGCCTGAGAAGAGCTCAGTAATCATTTTGAATTCTGTTCTCCTAAGAAGTAAGAGTTCTTTTGTTTTTCCGCCAGAGATGTCGATAAACTTTTTTGCCTGACGAAGTCCTTGTAACCTTTCCCAATAGAGGGATTTTTGTTAAAAAAAAAACCCACTGTAACAATAATTTTCCTGGTTTTTATAAGCATTTATCATAGTTCAGTTGACTTACTAATTATGTTAGTTAATGAGTTTTGTATCCGTTTTTCAACCACCAACTAGTTAAATATAAAGTTTAGTAGTGTGGTGACTAGTCTTAACTGAACTCAACATTCCAGGATCCGAATTATCAGATTTATTCCACTGTAAAATTTTTTATTTTTTATTTTTATTTTAAGGCAAATTCGGTATCGTATAGGAAGTATGAAAATTATAGCCCCCATCCATTCCATGTCATCTTTGTCAGCGTACAACAATCATTTTATACAAAATTTGGCATCATCTGTCGCCTGATTCATACATATTAGATCTTCCGTGCAGTACTTAGAGGATGCTTGACTTATTTCCACTGGATCCCAAATGTAGTGTCTTTCAGGCAGAGCTCGCAGCGATTTGCCAGGCGGCAATGTTAGTAGAGAGTTTTGCTATGAAAATTCATAGCGAAATAAGTCAATCTGAAATAGACTCAGTTTGCTGCTAAGTCTGCTCTTTATGCAAACGAGAAGTCTTTGAAAAATGTTAGTATCCTACATATGTGCAGAGAGTCCGCATGTCTCATTTGCGAACCAATTGTGATCTGCAGGAGGAGGAAAAGAGAACTGCTTAATAGCAGTAGAACAAATACCAGGAATCTAGTAGGGGTCAATACGGGTTACTGGGCCATAGGAGACCATGATATAGGGTTTTCCAATAAGAGGTGGCTGCCCTATGTCCTCGATAGCCTTACGAATTCCATCTTTGAGGTCTTGAATCGACGCTGGGCTGTTGGCGTAGACCTTCTCTTTCACGTGGCCCCAAAGGAAGAAGTCGCAAGGTGTTAAGTCACAAGATCTCGGTGGCCAATTGTGATCACCTCTTCGAGAGATAACACGTTCCGGAAACTTTTCCTGTAAAAGATCAATGGTTTCGTTGCTTGTATGGCACGTAGCGCCGTCTTTTTGAAAGTAAACATTGTCCAGATCAATACCATCCAATTCCGGCCATAAAAAATCATTAATCATCTGTCGATAGCGCAATCCATTCACCGTAACTGTTGCTCCAGTCTCATTTTCGAAAAAGTAAGGTCCAATGACTCCGCGGGACCATAAACCGCACCAAACAGTCACACGTTGAGGATAGAGAGGCTTTTCAACAATAATTCTTGGGTCTTCCGAGCCCCAGATGAGACAATTTTGCTTGTTGACGAAGCCATCGAGGTGGAAATGGGCCTCATCACTCAAGATGAGTTTTCGATGGAATTCCGGATCATTTTCATGCATTTCAAGGACCCAATCAGCAAAGACTCGACGTTGTTGATGATCGGCTGGGTTGAGATTTGTGTTAACTGAACTTTATAAGCCTTAAGACCCAAATCTTTATGCAAAATACGGTGTAATGACGTTTGTGGAATGCCTAATTCCAAAGAACGACGAGGAATGGACAAACCTGGGTTTTCTTCAGCACTTTCGGCTACAGCAGCAATATTCTCGGCTGTTATTGAGCGACGTGCACGGGTTTTATTCTTCACATCACTAACTTGTCCCGACAGCTCGAATTTTTCTACCAATTTCTGTATTGCGGTCCGACAAGGTGCTTCACGACGACCCAAAAATGTTCGAGTTTTACGAACCGTCTCTGCCACATTTTCACCATTTTTATAGTGAATTTTAATAATTTCAATGCGTTGTTGAATCGTGTATCGTTCCATTTTTATTAATGGCGTAGTTTCTACTTGTTAAATGTCAAAAAACGACAGCTCCAAAAGTGACATCTACCAAAATAGCGGGCTAATTAAAATAACACGTCTTATTGGAAAACCCTTTATAATAGCGGCGAACGATTTCTGCAGGAGCTGTAAGGATTCGGAGGAAATCGAATCCGTCCAACACATACTTTGCGGCTCTGTTGAAAGAAGTAAGCTATTACGTATATCTACTTCTTTTCCAGTCTTGGGGAGCTCCAAAGTAAAGATTTCAGATGTATCCTGAGATTTCATGGAAAGCATGATAGGCAGTTTTAAATGTTATCGCATGAGGTCAAGGGGCACAATGGATCCACAGGCTAGGGATTTCTTTTGGCACCCCTCTTACCTAATCTAACCTAACCTAGAGCTAAGAAAACAAGTTATTATAATTCGTTTAAGATAAATTCTGGTATGACCCTACATGGCTGCCCTTCTGTTTTGGAAATTCGTTAGTTATATTGTTGAACTTGTTTTCGCATTTCTTTGACGAATGGCTTGTCGGACGTTATAGGAGTCAAGTAAGCCTTTTATGATGACGTCAAAAAGTAAGTTGGCACTCGTTAATCTCTATCTGAGCCTCTATTTTACCACAGACACTATTTGGATTAATGGACACTCCTTCTCTTCCTAAAATCTTGCTTGAGATGATCAGGACTCTGGGAGAATATGAAATGGGTGAAAAATTTATACAAAGCTTTACTGAACTACCAAAATAACGAAAGATATTAATCAGTTCTATGGGTGCTTGATAAACGACTCATTCCTCCCCGACATCTAGCCATCCGTTCTTCTAACCATAATAACCATTATCGTCCACCCACCATAGATATATACTGCCTTTTTCCATAAAATGATTCACTCATCAGTTTTTAACTGTAAAAGGTCTTGAAAGATATTTCAGGGTCATTCCACAGAAAATCGACAAATATTGTGTAAATTTGTGCATCGATCATCTACGATTTTAATAGTTTGGTTTTATTGTTAACAGTACTTTGCTGAAATATTTTTTGTTTTTGTCCATTTTTGATAGAGATACGGTATTTTGAAATTTGTAAAAAGTGGCAAATTTTTCTTGGTAGAACTAACTTCAAAAATTTATATCTCAAGACGTACACCTCTCAAGCCCATAAAACAAACGCTATTTATTTAAGGAAGCTTTAGATTTAGCGCAAAAATTAGTGGAGGTCCTTTTTCTGAAAATTTGTTTTCAAGAATAAAGGATATGTCCGTTATCCTTGAATATCTTAAAAAGCCCACTCTCGTTTAAGTGTTCGAATTTTATTGGTGATAATCGTATTGAATTTTATGTATATACTTTGCAAATTAATATAATTCGGATTCATCAAGCCATTTTTTTTTTACATGTTGAAGAAGTAGTGGAAAAAACACCAAAATTCACGAAAAATTGTTCAACAAGATGTCAAAAATATGTTTTTTAATAATCCTAATTCATACTTCACAGATTAAAATGCCGTTTGATTTTTTTATTTTGTATAAGCAGAAAGCCCGCAATTGTGGTTACCGAAAAATGCTTTTTTTTGAAGATGAGTGACTAAGTTGCGTATACTCCAGCAATGAGTGAGAATTTCGCGCTGAAAAAATTGTAGAGTGTACTCAAGGCATAAATAAATATGTGGTAAAAATTTCACTGTTGTATGTCTATTGAGTTCGCCAGAAAAAATTCCCAAAAAAACCGAAAAAAGTACCTTCACCCCCTTAAGGGATTTTGAAGAAGCTGTAGAAAAGAGAAAATGAAACTCCTTGAAGTTTAGATGGAGTTATTATATCCTAAATGAAATCTATAGCGTATACTAAGTAGTCATTCCATTTGTAATGCACAGAAATAACATTTTTATTGTACTAAAAAATTCTTCAGAATACGAAATCCTATAAAATTTGTTATAATCATTTTTTCTGTGCGAAATATATGCGAAAAACCACTTCAAAAATTAAGCTTGCATAGATCGATGACCATACGAAATTTTATACGGACATTCATCTAGGGTATCATAAGAATTGGCCTTAGACCAATTCTAGCTTTTTTACTTGTTTTTTAAATATATGTAGTTCAGAAAACTTTGAATAAAAATCGATGACGTGTGCTAAGTTGTCAGATTATAAACAGTGTGTTCGATAATTAAAAAGGATAGAGTAGGCCAATGGATTCTTCGGAGTGTCCTGATCATATTTTTGTTCAGACCCCTTCCCTAAAATTACTCTGCGTAGATAAACTATGTCCGCAAGAAACTTTTGGTTACTCAAGTACAACCTGACTTTTCTAAATATTACAAATGTAGTTTTTGTACCTATTAAATACGCGTGTAGGTCGCAATTCAAGCTTTAAAAAGTGCTACCAAAACCTCCATGAGATTATAAGCCATGAAATAATCTTGTACTACGAGATAATTTTGTACGCAATTATTAAATGAATTTTATGGTATTCAGGTGATGAGAAACAAAACCCACTTAATTTCCGTACAAGACTTTATTTCTTTTATATATGTACAATTCGCGGCCTGACCGTTGTTCGGTTTGGAAAAAAAAAAACTTCTTTCTGATTTCTCCAGCAAATGTCTTTGTCATCATCTCCAATACCTTATCATTGTGCATGGCCGGCAACCTTTGTCCAGGTTGCAGTGTCATACTTTCTCAACTGCCTATTTCTATAGTTTTGTTGTGAAATGCGATACATTGTAGTTTTGATAATAATTAACATTTGTAATTATTGTGTAAGGCCTCGTTCGGTGTCATACAACAATGAGATTATCAAATGATCAATTTATTTGTGCAGATGATTAATTTGATGATATGAATTTTATGTATAAATCACATTTTGTAATGACTTCATTTCGTCTGCAGATAGGCGGTCTGATCTTATAATAATAAATTTTTTCTTCAACTCGCCCTCCTACCATCCAAATTGATCAATCTTATGGAAAAAAATTTGAACTATACTTGACAATATCATAAAATTAATTATGTTGGAATTAATGTTAGGATAAAAAAAAAAAAACAAGGCGGTACGAGTTAAAAGAGGCACACGTTGACTTGTCGAGGCTTTATTGCAGACTAAAATGACAAAAATGTCGCCTTGATCAACTGGACCAGACAGACTCGTTTGCATCGAAATAGATGCACCAACCGTTAGGTGATCGATGTGAAATCTGATAAATTAATAGGTACAATGCACTCAATTTATTTAGATGATAAACACTTTTGTTTCATTTCATTTGTACATGGTACACTACAAATAAGTTTATAAAAATTTTGGGTTATATCTTTATAACCAGCAAGTCAACAAAAATTTGGAAAATTTTTTTGAGGGGTTCGCAACTTCCCCTTATAAAAAATTTAAAAAAATATATTTCATTATTTTTGACCCTCGAAATATGTGCGACAAACAGACAGACACACAGTCAGACGGACGCAAGGGCGATCTTATAAGCGTTCCGGTTTTTTTTTCCTTTTGAGATATGCGGAACCCTAAAAATGAATCATCAGTTTCATTGACTATCCTTACCAACGTCCGATTGAGGACAGTACTGTCAATCATAGAACATTTAGTATAAGATGCTCTTTGCAAGGCAGCGTCATACAATTATGTTTTCCCGTCCGGCTGACTGTCTTCGGTTTTTACCGCCGTCGCCGTGATTACACGACATACGAGCCGGTTATTCTCGATTATTTTGTGAATACAAATCAGTGAAGTCGTTTCAGTAATTTTAAGAGATGTAATAATTATGACAAATGTTAGTGATATTGAACTTGTAATTATTTTACTTTTAATTGAAGATCAAAAAGAAAGGAAAAAACAATTACAACATACATTTTCAGTGCATCCGTTAACTTGACTAGTGATTTCAATCGAACAGAGCAGCAACACTGCAGAAAGGTTAAGTTCGCTGATTATTTTATTTCACCAGAAGGTGAAGTTCCTTGGTAGAATCATTTCATTAATTAATAACTGCTCTTCAACTGAATCATAAGTTATAACCTGACAAGCTAATTATGAACTTAAAATAAGAAATTTGCCTACCCTGATTTGATTTTCCCTCATTTTCGCATTTCGGGAAGATTTTTTCATATATTTCCTCCCTAGCCCTATCTTTTTCATTCTTTCCAATATAGCTTTCACTACTCACTTGCCATATACATACATGGTCTTTTGATGACCTTCAAAATTATGCGTTCTGCATCAAGCATTCAGGTTGTGAAACCGGTCGGGTTTTACCTGATCATATGTCGCCGTTAATTACTTGGCATTCATTTGGCCCGCAAAAAAAAAACGCCGGGAAAAAAACTAATCGTATGTCGTTACCCTAAGGTTTTAATTTTAACATAGTCAACTATTTTTGTTTTATTTATATAAATTTTAGCATTATTATGTATACAGGGTGATTCGTAAAAAAGTGTTCCAACATATGCCAATCGATTCCTTACATTACAGTCTTGTGATCAGCGTGAACGATGAGCAATTTTTTCGTAAAACCCTCCTTCACACTTATGAGCTTTTTAACAGTAAAAAAATTTATGACCAACATTTTTTACCAATTGAATATTTCAGTGATTCCATAAAAATTTTAATAACTTTTGACGGACTAGAGATATTTTTACTCTACCATTTACCATAAAAACTTCTCATAAATTCTATTCTTCGAACACAAAGTTTACTAAGATGTCACTAACCTAAAGTTGTTTTCATTTCTAACAGATGTCGCTTGTGTCACTTTGTCGCGCGTAACAATATTAACATGGCTCTTTTTTTATTTGAAAGATATCTTAAAGGTGCATTTTATGTTTTTTAAACCAATACCTTATTAAGGAAATTTTTAAGGACGAAGGATAAAAAGGTACATTCTTAACCAACATTTTTAAAAATTTCAAGTTTCAACGTTCATACCTGCCACATTTGCTAACGGATCGAGAGGTACTGTTAAAAAGCTCCGTCATCCAATTGTCTTTCGAACAGAAGCTACATATTACGTTTTATTTGTGGGGTGAAGAGGAGGGGTTTTACGAATGCTGATCACAACACAGTAAGGAATCGATTGTTACATATTGGATTGGAACCCTTTTTTACGAATAACCCTGTATACATACTGGTGAGGTGAATATTGGATCGGGGATTTGTTAATATTCTGGATCTGCAAACTATCCGATTCCTGAAATCCGGATCCGAACTATTCGGAACCAGATTAAGCAAAAGAGGTTCAAAATTTCATCAGATTCATTGGGAACATATAAATTTCATGATAATATTTCCATTTTCCCATTAAAACAATGGAATCTGGAAGAAATTTTATACCTGTTTTGTTTACTCTGGATCCGGATAATTCGGATGCGGATTATCCGGATAACCGGATTTGAGGAATCAGATCCTAATTATTCCAGATAATCCGGATAGCAAAGTATCCCGATACTTTCAGCTCTAATACAAACATACATATGAATGTATATAACCACATAAATAGGTGCATAGAAGCGAAAATTACGAGCCTACGAAGGTTTCTATACTTCTATTGTACTAGATGAGAGTAAATGAAATAAAAAATATAAAGGATTAATTTAATTTAATTGGATTTTTTAAAAAAGCACAATTGATTGGCTTTCATTTGGGGTCAAATTGAAGACAGCAGGGAAGTTTTGTGTGCAAAGGCCACAGTATAGAAGAGATTAAAATCTAATTACAGCTTAAAATCGTGTGGAGCAAGTATGAAACTTGAATAATAATTTCAAAAGTTGTTTAATGAACGTTATTTTTGCCTATGTAGATATAAGGTAAAATAATACTTAGGTACAATATATAGTTACAATAAAGATTTAAATCCTAAAAATAAATACATAATAATATATTTTATATCTTGTGTTCCTTTTTAAATAACTTTTATCTATTAATTTTTCAACTGTGAGTGAATGTACTGGGAGGGATCGGCATAGGGGAGTATTACCACCTGCTCTCTGTTCGACCATCCTATCCTCGTGACTGGCCACAGGTTCTAATCTCAACGATTCAGACCTGGGGCAGAATCAGGCCAGCATTTCACCTTAAGTGGAATGCTCTATGTACACGCAATTCGCGTCGATTCCAATCAGGTTCAATCTAACTAACCTTTGACTAAAAAACTTTGTGCCTGAGCGCTTTCGTGACGAAGAGCTTTAGATTAGTAAATATGGTTTACATGGGTTTTTTTTTATTTAGAATGAGTGAATGGGAGCTTTCTATATTTTTTCAATAACTTTTATCTAGTGACTAACGTCAGATTGAACAACTTTTTGCCTGAGCGACTGAGAGAACCGTTCGTAATGAAAGTGTTTTAGGGTAGTAAACATGGATGGATTTACATGATTTTTTGAGATGAAAGTTTAAACAAGTTATAACTTTTGTAAATAAAATGTACTAAAATGTAAAAAAAAATTATTTTTTTCTTTCTCAGTGATATACACAAGAAAAGTTTCATTGCCGAATAAGAAATGCTACAACTCAGAGTAAATCTTGAAAGCTTGGGCATCCACAACTATAATAATTGTCTTGCCCATACTTTCAAGATTTAATCTGAGTTCTAGCATTTCTTATTTTGCAATAAAACTTTTCTTGTGTATATCACTGAGAATGAAAAATATTATTTTTTACATTTTAGTGCATTTTATTTACAAAGGTTATTTTTATTTTTTTAAATATTTTATTAGTTTTGGTTCTCGTTGAATTTTACGCTTGTACTGAGTATTGAACCTTTGAACATATAACTAAAATAAGTGCAATAAGCCCGAACTATTGCAGCATTTCCCACCATCTGGTGGGATTCTGTTTTCATGGTAGTAAATCTGAAGGGGGGTTTGGCGTAATTATTAAAAATAAAACAAAATATTGTGAGCTGCCTCTGACACATTGAACAAAAAAAAAACTGGGAACACAAAAAACGTAACCAAAGAAATATTTTGAACACTTGTCTTTTTATTTTTTCCCCCTTTCCATTTTTCACTTTTTTTCCTGTATTTGCAGAAAAGAAACTTTCTATCTTAATTTCAGGACTTCATCTGGCCTGAAAAATATCTTTCCAGGATTATTAAAATAGACCTGCACGGCACAGAACAATTTATTACGTTTATTAAATTAATTCCAAGGCTAAATCGCTAAATTGTCACTTCAAATGTTTTTTTTTTTATTTATTTAATATTAACACAATTAACGGAAAATTATAACGTTTTTTAATTAAATAACATACAAAATACAAAACCCGGCGCAAAAAACGAATCTGACGTTTAATTCGAATTGACAAAATTGACTAATATCAAGTTCATTTGTTTAAAACTTGGTTAAATTCTTCTTGCCTTTCCTAAATACGAAGTTTCCTTCACACCGATAGAGTTTACATGATATTTCGCTTCCTTTAGTTAAATGTTCAAAGACAGAAAAATACTTACACAACTAGAATTTCACTATGTTTGTTTCCTTCTGCTTATCACCATTCCTGTTTATATTCTAAGATTAAATAAAAAATAAAAAACAAAAGCAAAATATTTATTTTCACTAACAGTTAATCCGACTGAAAAGCAACAAATTATGAACTAGAATTTCTTGGTCAGCATTAATAAAATTTTAACCGTCGAATGATTGGATACGATAACGTGTTATCCATAACCACGTTTTTTTCGATTAGAAAAAATGCAACAAAATAGTTTTTCCATCAAAATGACACAAATTATTGAATAACTCGGTATGTACCTATTTCCGAATCGGAATGACAAGTGCTAAAACTTGACGCAAGTTATAAATTTAGCCGAATGACAATGATAATCGGAAATCGCATCAATGTCAGAAATAATGAGACTATCAATTTTGTAATATTCACCACACACTTGCTTGCTTGTCGTTATGGAAACCACATACTTATGTATGAATGACAGCATATGGATATGGCTCAACATGGCGGAAAAAGAACAGTGTTGTATAAATGAGTCAGAATATATCAAATAAGAAAATTACATTTTCATCTGGCCTCTGTCTGGTTTCCTCTAATAACTATAGAAGAACACAAAGCACCCACCCACTCAGATGAAAATTTTGGATAGTAAAAAAAAAACACAATCATAACATTACCTGTTCCAATGAGTGCGTTGAAAAATGTAAATATTGACATGAGTAAGTATATTTACGAGCGTAAAGAAATCATGTGAACAGTAGAAAAAGCGAACCAATACCGCCAGAGAAGTGAGTATCGTTTGTGCTTAATGCATAACAGCTACTGAAACAACTTATTCGTAGTTTTGTCACAGCTCAATGAAGCTAATTTGAAGGTGAAATATTACACCGACGAACAGATGACAGCAAGAATTTATATAATGACTTAAAGCACGCGCATCTAATTTCTGTGTTATTTTGGTTAAAGATTTGGTTTTGGTTTTCTTCTTTAGAAAAAAAAAAATTACCGTATTGCTGCTGAATTGAGATAAGAAAAAAAGATGTTAAATGTGAATTTAAGATGAATACAGCTTTTCGATTTAGTCTATAGTTCCTCAGTGAGACATTTTCAATTCTCATTATGAAGTGAAAGAGAGACTCAGTCCACAATAAATGTTATACGTAACACCCGGCTTGAATTTCTTATGTGACATAAGCCGGATATACATAATTTTCGATATGCAGTTGGTGATATTGGGCCTGTTCTTAATAATGCATTCATAGACAATTTCAGATAATTGTTCCAGTAGTCGTTCTCACGGTATTTTTTTTTTTTATTTCACAATTTTCTTAAAATAATTTAGCTCTGAATTACCTTATTTTTCTGTAATTCACCATCGGACTCAAAAATTTTGAGATGTTATAAAACGTCAATATTGAAAGTTCTGTATTGCTGAGTAAATTATGTAAGTATGCTGGGGTTCACATCTAATGGGTGATTTTCTGCTGTTTGGATTTCAATGCTTTGTTTGTGTGACTGATGAAAGAGTTATTGCAAATGAATTTAATAAATATTTTGTTAATAGTATTAAGGAGATTAATTTGTCCATAGACAATGTTCCCTTTGTGAATTTAGTACAAGAAAAAAACTCTCAATTTGAATTTAAATCAGTGAATCAGTGTAAAATTAGAGAAGTTCTAAAAACAATTAATCAAAAAAAGGGATTTTAATTTTATAAGTGCAAAAATGCTACTGGACGCATTTGAAGTGCTAGGTCCAATTTTCGAGCGTCTCGTAAATCGTTCATTAAGTACTGGATGTTTTCCTAATATTTGGAAGGAGTCTCGTGTCACGCCAATCGAAAAGGTTAGAGGGTCTGATAACTGTGAAGATTATAGACCAATAAATGCATTACCTACTTGCGCGAAAAAGTATTAGAAAAAATAGTGCATAAACAACTTGAAAGCTATTTCGATAAAAATGATCTTTTTTTGGAGAATCAGTCAGGGTTTAGAAAGCGACACTCATGTGAAACTGCATTAAACCAAGTAATAGTGAATTGGAAAGAAGAGTTAGCTGAAAAAAATAGGGTCATTGCAGTCTTATTGGATCTAAAAAGAGCATTTGAAACCATAGATAGAAGTATATTAATACGGAAGTTGAAAAATTACGGCATTCGAAATACAGAATTGTAGTGGTTTGAATCATATTTGGAAAATAGGACACAAAGGACTTCGGTGAATAATGTATTATCTGATTCTACAATGACATCGTTTGGTGTTCCACAAGGAACTATTCTTGGACCTCTTCTGTTTATTATATATATCAACGACATAGCCAAAGTATTAAGAAATTCAAAAATTGTTCTTTTTTGCGGATGATGCACTTATATATGTGACAGGGAAAGATACAGAACAATGTCGGTGCGAAATACAGGAAGATTTAAAAAGACTAGAATATTGGTTTAAATCAAACAAATTAAAAGTTAATGTGCGTAAAACTAAGTGTATGATATTTAAGTATAATTTTGACCTGGATTTAAGAATGGATAATGGACAAATTGAACAAGTTGATGAAATCAAGTATTTAGGCATTATTGTTGATAAGGAAATGAAATTTAAAAAAACATATGGATTACATAGCAAAGAAAATTTCGAAGAAAATAGGGTACTTTAGAAGAATAAGAAATAGAATAGACTTACTAAGTTCAATTAATGTATGTAACATACTAATTAAGCCCCACTTTGAATATTGTTCGACAGTCATGTTTATGTGCGATAATAACTCTTTTGTAAGACTACAGAGACTTCAAAATAGGGCAATAAAAGCCATCTTAAAGTGCAATAGATACACATCTATCATATTTATGTTAAATTCTTTGTGTTGGTTGAGTGTAAAGCAACGAATTATTATGAATTTAGTAATTTTTATATTTAGAATTAAGTCGGGTGATATGCCGAGCTATTTAAGTAAATTAATGAATTATGTTGGAGACTTACAACCTTACGGATTAAGAAATGCTAATGATTTTAGGCTGCCACTGTATAGAGATAATTCATCGCAGAATAATTTAGTATATAAGGGCTTTCAAATATTCAATAAGTTACCTTTAGATGTAAAACTTGAGAATAACTAATGCAGAAGATAAGGAAAAGGAGGCAAGAGAGCTAGACTTATAGTATAATTATATGACTTTTGTAATGAATAGCAAAAAATGCTAAATAAATTCACTTACTTACTTACTTACTTTGACAGCTCAAGCTTGATTCGTGACATGTGTCAAAATCAAAGTTGTTCAGTTTGCATTGCCATTTCATCATGGAAAGACTTTCACCCGAACAACGCTTACAAATTTTTGAATTTTATTATCAAAATTGGTGCTCTGTGAAAAATGTGTTTTGGCGACTTCGATCGTTTTATGGTCGTCAAAATCGCCCTACTGAACAGGCTATTATTCAAGCCATAATGACCAATTTCGCACCAATTTCACGTTATTGGACATCAAGCTACCCACCCGGGTGCGTAGAGTGCGTACAGAAGAAAATATTGCTGTTGTAGCCGCCAGTGTTGGTGAAGATCGTAATGTGTCCATTCGTCGCCGTTCGCAGCAACTGGGATTGTATTATTCCACTACGTGGAAAATTTTAAGCAAGAATCTTTGTTTGAAGGAGTATAAACTACAGCTCGTTCAATTGAACTGAAGTCGGGCAATCTGCCAGAGCATCGTGTTTTCGATGAATGGGCCCTGGAAAAGCTCGAGGAAGATACGCTTTTTTACCAAAAAAATTGTCTTCAGCGATAAAGTACATTTCTGGTTGAACAGATACGTAAATAAACAAAATTGCCGTATTTTGACCGATGAGCAGCCACAATCAATATACAAGAGTTTGAAATGCATCCTGAAAAATTCACTGTTTGTAGTTTATGGGCTGGTGGAATCATTGGTCCGTACTTTTTCAAAGATGACGATGAGAACAACGTTACCGTCAATGGTGCTCGCTATCGTGCAATGATTTCTAACTTTTTATTGCCCAAAATACATGAGCTGAGTTTGGTTGACATGTGATTTCAACAAGTCGATGCCACATGCCACACGCGAAACGATGGACCTATTGCGAAATGAATTTGGTGAGCAATTCATCTCTCGTTTTGAACCAGTGAATTGGCCGCCTATACCGTGCGACTTGACACCGTTGGACTACTTTTTGTGGGGGTACATCAAATCTCTTCTTTATGCCGATAAACCAGCATCGATTCAAGCACTAGAAGACAACATTATACGTGTTATCGGTGAAATACCAGCGGCTATGCTCGAAAAACTCACTCAAAATTGGACTTATCGTATGGACCACCTGGAATGGAGTCATGTCCAACATTTTACATGAAATAATCTTTAAAAACTAAATAGCAAAGATTCATTTTTAATATCTAATAACAATTTTATACTTTTTTCCATTTTTTTTTTCATTTTTTTTTTTTTATTATTAATAACCAAACGCTTAAAAAATCACCCGTTATTATTTGTAATTCTTCCTTTATGGTAACGAAGCTGCTTCACCTATCCTAATCACCAGTTGAACATTAGATGATATTTTTTGTCACACTTCATTATAAAAAAAAACCAAAAAAAAAATACAAAACAGGTGACTTCTTGGCCGTTCGTACTAATCAATGAAATAATTTTGTCTAACCAGTACTAGCACTGGTACTAGAGTATGAAGGAACATCATCGTGTTGATAAATTCTGCGACGGAAACCCTGATATACCTGAGTTATCTTGCACCAACTCAAGAATTTGTTTTTAGACCCTAGATGAAATCATAGGTACTAAGTTTGTCGTTCCGTTTGTAACACCTCGAAATAATGATGGTAGAGCAAAATGGATTGGACACCCACGCATAATATTAAAAGTTATTTTGATTTTTGCATGTCCGTCCGTCTGTCCGTCTGTCTGTCCGTATGTCCGTCTGTTCGCACGATAACTCGAGAACGCGTATACTTAGAGAGCTGAAATTTTGTACACAGACTTTTAAAAAAAAAGTAAAATTAAGTTCGAAAATTAGCCAAATCGGGCAACTCCTTCGTTGGGTTGCCATGCAAAACTTTCGTTTTCCTCTGTATATTTGGACACTGCCTGAGAACGCATCGATATAGATAGCTGAAATTTGGTACATGGTGTTTTCATTGTACTAGCAAATAAAATTTCAAAAATGGACTAAATCGGGCAACTACTTCTTGGTGTTGCCAGATAAAAATTTAGGTTTTTTACTTATACTGTGAAAACGATCAGTCCAAGACATTTTTATTGTACTAAAAACTTCTTCAGAATACGAAATCCTATAAAATTGGTTATAATCATTTTTTCTGTCCGACAAACCGTTCTAGAAATATATGCGAAAAACCACTGCAAAAATCAAACTTGCACATAAGGGTGGTGACAATATGAAATTTCATACGGGCATTCATCTAGGGTATCATAAGAATTGGTCTTAGAGCAATTCTAACTTTTTTACTTGTTTTTATTCACTTCTACAGTTCTATGTGATTGACTCGTTCTTGCTAACAGCTAAGCGGAAACCCTCTAAAACCTAGGGGGACATAAGTATGTGGATCAAGGTACCTACTACAAAAGACGCTAACTATAAGCAAGCTGTTGAAGTAGGTGGAGGGGCAGGGTGGGGAAGAAGGGTGGATTTTCAACTGACGAAAGAGGATGTACAAAGAGTTTTAGAGTAATGAAAAATTTCAATGATTTTTTTTTATTGCAAAATTACTATATTAGAGTCAAAATATGCAGGATGCATTCAGAATAACAACATTACAACAATTATCATGTGTACAGAATTTATTATAAGTTCTTTAGTCATTGATGTCGGAAATTATCTGCAAACTAAGTCCTCACCAACTGTCAAATATGTCCCTGTGGCGCGGCGTCGAAAATGGTATAGGTTCTCTTCATTCCGAAGCCTTGCGGGGTATAACATAAGTTCACATATATTCTAAGCATCCAAGGTGTTTCCTCCATGATGGTCCATAGAGTGGGAGGTGATAGTACTCATCTAGGCAAACGAAAAATTGTATGGCAGGGGGGGGGGGGGGCATATCAACCGTTTCGGATCAAAATATGCTAGGTTTTCACAAACAACCCTGCATCTGAAAAAGTACAGGGTGTAGGGTCACTGTGAAGAGCTCACTATTGTAAAGTAAGTTAAATTACTCCAACGGCATACACGGATATTTGGGATCGTTTCAATGGAATCACTCACCATTCCATGTGTGCGAGGCAATTCGTCGAAACGGCTCTGATGGCAAAATTGTGCAGTAGATCGGCCAAATTAACTAAACCATGTTAACTAATATAAGTTTGAATAAGGTGAACAGGAGCTGTGGTTTTATGATTTTTAAGGGCTTGTGTACCCATTATAAAATGACAATGAATCCCATGTAGACAAGAGCTTTGGACTTACTCTTCAGTAATATCTTCCTATGGTAAGCACCTTGATGTACGTACCAAGACTCGGAACATTAATCAAGTGTAGAAAATTTTTTGACTGAAACCTACCTACTGTGTGTGATGTCTGAAATATAAACATCGATCAAAATATCCATCCTCATCGATGTCCATTTTTTGTTCTGGTCGAGCGAGTAAAGGATTTCAAATCTTAAACCAAAGTCGGTGTTTTTCATTTTACCTAATCTGCCGCCCCTGAATCTAGTCATTCAAGCGAATAATAAACCTATTATTTGGATAATACACTCATGGAATCTTTTGGAGAGAACTGGCGTGTACTTCATCTATGAACATGAGCTGGAACCATAATATAAAGGAATTATATATTTCATTATTTATAATAGTGCTAAACACTACAACAGTGGTACGTACATAAGGAGATTATTGCTTAGTGATACAATATGAAAGGTACTAATTTAGTCATTAAAAAATCCTGTGGAAATAATTACGTAACTTTAAAGCTATTATACTGACAAAGAATTCAAATATGAAAGAGAAATTACTATTATTATTAAAAAAAAAAAACTACAGAAAGGGGCAAGATTGTAATAAGGATCAAACTGAGGCTCAAATAGATAGAGTACTTGTCTTTTGAATGTCAGAAGGCAGGAGCGAAATATGTCAACATTGTAAACATATAGGTTATATTCCTTTTAGAGTCTAAAAATTGGCGATTTCGCTTTAAGATAAGTTCTACTAGAGGTTAAATTTTATAGGACTAGGAGTCTAGATTGACTCGCAGGGACGTGAAAATAAATTTTGGATAGCAGATATCACAATTTTAAACTTTGAAGAGAACGACAGTATCCAGACAGATTCTTCGATTAGCTAGGGTCGGTAGATTAAGCATACTTAGTCTATCATGATATTCGGAGGACACATTATTAAATTTGAGCATTAAAAGCCTTGTAAATTTTCTTTGAACAGATTCCATTTGAGCTGAGTATGAAGCATAGAAAGGGCTCTATACTTGGCAAGCATATTCAACAGTATTTCTCACCAAAGAGATAAATAACGTTACAATAGATGACATACACTTAAATGATTTCGTAGTACGAAAAATGAAACCCACACCTTTGATGTTATAAAGTTAATATGAGAAGAGAAAAGTAACTTGGGAGTCAAAAATTACACCAAGATCTATGTGCTCAAAAGCTCTGGAGATGCATTTATTATTGAAAAGACTGGGTTCCAATTTCCTAGTATACGTCATCACTTTGCACTTATCAGTATTAAGTTTTAGCAGATTTACATTACACCAGTTCGCAAATTCTTCCAAATCTTTCTGCATGCGGAAGCAGTCATCAGCAGTATTGATTATACGGAAAATTTTAGCATCATCTGCATAGATTAGACAGTTGGAATCTAATTTGGAGGGAAGGTCATTTACATAGATCAAGAAAATAAATGGTCCAAGAACCGTCCCCTGCGGAAGACCAGACGTTTGCTTGTAGGAAGCAGAACTGGATCCGTTAAAAACTGCAATACTTTTTCTCTTCGAGGATACGATGAGAAACACGCAATGGTACTATTACAAAAGTCCACTTATTCCATTTTGACCAATGCACGATCATGATTAATTTTATCGAATGCTTTTTAAAAGTCAGTATAAACGCAATCAACTTGCTTACCTAAATATAAGGTACTGGCAACTGTATCTGTAAATAAGGATAAGCTGGTTACTGTTGATCTACCGGGGAAAAAACCGTGTTGCTTTACAGTGATATAGTTTTTAGTCTGTTGGAATAGTTGACTATAAGCAATCTTTTCAAATATAAGTGCTATGATACTCGATAAGGAAATGGGGCGATAATTAACAAACTCATCTAGGGTCACTATCATATCATGATGAGCTCATCAATGACCTCCCCATGAGCAATCAGATGAACGTACTAATGAAATTTATTCGCGTTTAAATCAAATCCGGGAAAAATCTCATTTATTTACTTATTCACAGATAGTGTGCTTGAGAATTGCATCTCTTTCATTTATTTAGAAATGTATGCTGTGCTTCTCTTTTGTGCATTTTACAATATTAGATGAGCACTTCGATGAGTACATAATGAGCGCTACGATGAGCTTATTAATGAGTATGTCAATGAGGGTCACGATGAACTTATTAATGATCATGTCAATGAGTGTCACGATGAGCTTATTAATGAGCGTAGCACTGAGTATCACGATGAGTTTATTAAGGAGCATGTCAATGAGTGTCATGATGAATTCATAAATGATAATCTGAATTTACGACTGTTTTCATATTTTTTTCCGAATTCAAACTATAAGACGCTGAGGCGTAAGGATTTGGGCATAACGTCGTGTTCAGCATACCGCCGACAGTCTTTCCGCGGAAAACAAAAAAAAATTAATTTAAAATAAATAATTTCAAAACTTAAATAAATAAATCACAAAAATCCATTCGAATTTTCCTAATAGAAATGTCATCTGACAAGGTGATGACAATAAAAAATATATATTATTGCTGGTTTAGTATATAGGGAGCAGTTTCATGCTATCCAATGAGCCCTTCGATGAGATTTAATGAAAGCTCATCAGGAGGCTCATCGGGACTTAACTTTCTATATGTATCTTTATGAAGTGCAAACACCGTGATACATTTCAGTCAAATTAATATTGGTTTACATTAAAACTGCCCCTTGCGGGGCAGGAGACAAGGTAAAACTGTGAGCAATTTCTACTAGGGTTGTGATTTATTTATTTAAGTTTTTAAATTATTTATTTTAAATTAATTTTTTGATTTGTTTTCCGCGGAAAGACTGTCGCCGGTATGCTGAACACGACGTTATGCCCAAATCCTTACGCCTCAGCGTATTATAGTTTGAATTCGGGAAAAAATATGAAAACAGTCGTAAATGCAGATTATCATTTATGAATTCATCATGACACTCATTGACATGCTCCTTAATAAACTCATCGTGATACTCAGTGCTACGCTCATTAATAAGCTCATCGTGACACTCATTGACATGATCATTAATAAGTTCATCGTGACCCTCATTCACATGCTCATTAATAAGCTCATCGTAACGCTCATTATGTACTCATCGAAGTGCTCATCTAATATTGTAAAATCAACAAAAGAAAAGCACAGCATACATTTCTAAATAAATGAAAGAGATGCAATTCTCATGCACACTATCTGTGAATAAGTAAATAAATGAGTTTTTTCCCGAATTTGATTCAAACGCGAATAAATTTCATTAGTACGTTCATCTGATTGCTCATGAGGAGCTCATCATGATATGTCTACCAGGGTAGGGAATGCTTCAAAGATTTAGGGAAGGTGCTGGTATTAGTGGACAGATTAAATAATTGACTAATAGGTTCAGCTAACCGTATGTGAGCATTGTTTATAAAAGATATTACGAATTCTGTTTGGTCCAGGGTTCTTGGTACAGTCAAGCATTTCCAATATGTTAAGAACTTCATGAGACGATACCTAATGAGATAGAGAAATGCCTTCCAAACCGCTATTAGAACCAGATACCGGCCATATCATTTTGGGATTGCTATTTGTAAAAACGGCTGCAAAGTGCCTGGAAAACATTTCACAAGAAGTACTTGGCGAGGAGAAGGTTTCATCAGAGTATACTAGCTCTTTCGGGTAAGTATATGATTTCTTCAAATCTTTACAGTATGACCTTGATCTCTTAATGCAACATTCCTTGAAAAGTGGTTTGCATTTTTTTCTAATTGCGGAAAATGTTTTATAAACTTCGGGATGTTAAAAAGATTTGCACAAGTGCCGCCTATATTTATTTTCAATTTGGAAAGCACGAATAAGATGTGAATTGTACCATATTGGATAAGTTTTCCCTCCTCTCTTTTTTTTTTTACTATTTCAGGTATATAATTATTAACCCCATTATTTAATACTTCATAAAACCTCTCAAAAGATTCATCTCGGGTATGAATAAACTGAGAAAATTTACAGACGAAAAATATTCATTTAAACTATGATAATCATCTTGTTTGAAATGTCTTGATTTGCTTATAGCATCACGTGCTGTTTTAGTAATAGAAAGAGAGATCATTATGTCGAGTGGTGGGTGATGACTGATGAGGGTCTATACGAGAAATAGGGTATATTGAAAGGGAAACGTTAATCTTATCATAAGAGATTTTAGTCCATATCAAGTCTAAAAGTCTATTATTAAAATTGAAAATATTGTTGTACTGCCTTAGGTCACATAGAAATATGTTATTTAGAAGAGAACATGTAAAAAAGCTAGAATTTGTCTAAGACCAATTCTTATGATACCCTAGATGAATGCCCGTATGAAATTTCATATTGTCACCCTTCTGTGCAAGTTTGATTTTTGCAGTGGTTTTTCGCATATATTTCTAGGATGGTTTGTCGGACAGAAAAAATTATTATAACCAATCGTATTCTGAAGAAGTTTTTAATATAATAAAAATGTTTTGGACTGATCGTTTTCACAGTATAAGTAAAAAAAAAAAATTTTTATCTGGCAACACCAAAAAGGAGTTGCCCGATTTAGTCCATTTTTGAAATTTTATTTGCTGGTACAATGGAAATACCATGTACCAAATTTCAGCTCTCTATATCGATGCGGTCTCAGCCAGTGTCCAAATATATAGTGGAAAACGAAAGTTTTGTATGGCAACCCCACGAAGGAGTTGCCCGATTTGTCTCATTTTCAAACTTAATTTTACTTTTTTTTTTTACAAAATTTCAGCTCTCTAAGTATACGCGCTCTCGAGTTATCGTGCGCATAGACGGATGGACGGACGAACGGACGGACATGCAAAAATCAAAATAACTTTTAATATTATGCATGAATGTCCAATCCATTTTGCTCTACCATCATTATTTCGAGGTGTTACAAACGGAATGACAAACTTAGTATACCCTATAGATCTCATCAAGGGTATAATGAGCAGAGACATACATACTATAAGCTTCAGAAGCTTGCATCCCCGCCGTCACGCGCATCCAGTTTAAGTATGACAGATTGAAATCGCCAATGACCAAGACATTAGCGTTGAAGGGGAGTTGCAAAATTTTTGCGCTGATATTAGAAAAAATAATTTGCTAACTTTTAAATTTACAACTATTACTAACACATTCGGAATATTTTCTTGCTTGAACAACAAATAAAATGTTAAATTTTCAAATTTTTTAATTTTTGTTTTTATTACTTTTATAAATATCTAATAATTCACTTTTATTAAAAACTCTGCCAAGAGTGGAGAGATAAAGTGTAAAATATGATTCTCAATCGAATTCAAGAAAAAAACAAAACAATATTTTTCGCCGAAATATTGTAGAAAAATTTTATGAGCGCATTAATTCCGCTCAAAACTTTATTTAAAATTTATAAATATTTTCTACATATGTAAATGTTTTTGTATGTAGGTATAGGTTGGTATGACAACATCTACCTATGTATATGCTTTTCAAACTATGAAAAGATTAGGACCATAAATTTATTCTCTTTATCACCTTTATGTAACCAAGAAGCAGATATATGTATCTCTAAAAGATAAGAAAGTTTTGCTTCTTAATTATAAAATTGCAAGATAAGATATTGTGCTTTATCTTTAACGATCATAGATGTAGTAGAGAACAATTCAAGCGAGGCGTCATCATGTAGATAATTTATCAGTAAAATATCTCTGTTAGGAGGCCATAAGGAAACTTTGCGAAATTAGCACATACAAAGAAGTTCTGCACCGCCACAATGTTATTACGAAAATAGTCACTGCACTGCGATAGAAAGAGTTAATTTATATAATTATAATTTATAAGCTTTAAGAAACAATGATAACAGAACAAGACAAAAGTAAAGCACGAAAAGTAGGAGAAAAGGCTGTTAGTATAGGAACATGAAATACCTGAAAGGAAAACATAAATTCTGAAACATGGAGGGAGATCCAACAATGAAGCTCAAACCTCAACCCCAACTTCGGATTCAGACTAAAGGAAATGATGATTTTAAGCAAAACTGCCACGAAGAGGCTAAGGATTTAAAGTAAAAGAACTCACAAATTCTACAATATTATTGTAGCAGAAATGGAAGTAGCAGCTGAACATTGAAGATACAGTACACGCAGGCCCTACAAGAAAATGAGAACATTAACAAAGAGAATAGTTCGACAAAATTAACAAAAAAATTATTACAAGATTGGCAACAATAGATTTATAAGATCAGCAATAATAGATATGAGGAAAGCAAAAATAGAACGAATTACAAGAGCTTCCTATACCAATAGAACCCATCGTTAGGCCTAAGTATAACACCCCTGAAAATGCTAATAGATTTCGTTGCAGAACTATTCAAAGTAACCGGTAACTCCAAGGTCCCTCTGATAACATCTAAGTTATTGGGGACTGCAGAACGTCTGTGAATAAGTTGTGTATACATAACACGGTGTCCCTGAACTAAATTAGATTGGGAACACGGGGATAATAGGGAATGAGAGAGCGAACCAGCAAACCAGATCCCGCCCTAGTTCTCCTTTTCTTGGAATAGAATTTACTGTAAGTGTTGCCACCTCGGTAATCAAGTCGTTTATCAAAACGAATATTGGTATGAAGCATAAGCAGCGATGGGCGAATCTAAGCACTTGTAGGTGTTACAAAACTTTTTCATGAATTTCACTGACTCTCTTGAGCTCGAAGAAAACAATGCAGAACTATGTTTGGCATCATCACTGACCACAGAAGGATGTCGGGATTTAACGTGAACACCTAGCTATTTAGCCTTAATCTCATGGCAGTGTTAATGCACGAATTAGTATTGAGGCGACAATCAACGCCCTCATGAGGCAGAATATATTATATTCTGTCTCGATGAGCACCAGTTTATATCAGTGCATGCTTGACATTGGACTTACTGGTCGAAGCAAGACCCATTTAAAATCTCTGCCGATCTATGGGTCATAGCCTCCGGTTGATTTAGAGCAACTCCACCCCGAAAGCCAATCCCCTAAGCATACATTAATAAGCGACCATCCTTCAAATCCTCGGACGCAGTATGCAATTATACAAAAGGACACACTCTTCTGTTAAAAAAAAAAGAATATCCACCTTAAGTCATGCAGACTCAGACAATCTCTCTCTGCCCGCATATGATCTACTACTACCACGATGCTCCCATCAAGGGGTCTTTTCCATGTTGATGCGAATGGCACTACTACAGTAGCACTATCCGGGTCACTATATGATACCAAGTTAGCAATGTCATCTACCCAATTGATATGGCTTCGTAGTCCATGACCACAAGACCATGGGTACTCCCAGTGGATCTTCATGCTGATCCTTATACGAGACTGGTTACTCCGTTCAGGCTTAATCATATTAGCACATAATTGAAGGCAGTGAACCACGAGAAGATTTTGATCCGTCCTTCCAGTTAAGTGAGGCTTGAGACTACAGCCAGTAATCTTATAGCTTACAAAAGTACTAATTTAAGTCAAGACTACTAGGTCGTATACGTGAAGGCTTCACTACGAACACGCACAATCATCATAATCATACGGCCTTTCTCTTGCTTGTATCCTGCCTTGGCAGCTCAGCGCATCACTACCTTCTTTTGCAGCCCTTCTATCACTGACCACAGTTCGTTTGACGCTCACCTAATAAAGATGGGAGTTGTTGACGTTTGTTTGACGCTCACCACAAAGATGGGAGTTGTTGACGACCCTGAGCGTGCCTGTCCTCCCTGAGTGTGCCTGTCCTCCCTAAGGGCTTGTTCTCACGAGCACGATTTATCGCAATCGACGAGAGCTCTGATTGGCTGTAGCAATGTTTTGGTTTCGCTGAACACGCTTACACGACACAAAAATTTATCGCAGCAATGCTCTTAGTTTGGTGCGTTTATCATCTTAACCTCAACATTTATGTTTGTTTACATTTATACTCGGCTGCTATAGTTCCGCAGTAATGTCGAAATTTACTGTAATATGTAAGTATATTAATATAAAGATATAAATATAAATAATTTCCACAATAATATCTTGTTGCCACCACAAAACAAAAACAAATCAAGTTGTAGCCGCTGTCAACCTTGTGAATGTATAGTGCGATAAAAACCAATCGCAAATAGAGATAGAATTATAGGAAGAACAGGACGACACCAAAATATCGCACGGTATCGTACCGCTCTCGTGAATAGGGATTTAAAGGAGACCCTGAGAGAACTGAACATTTTCGTTGCATTTATCCGGCGTTTGCCTCAGCTGGGCTAGGTATGATTGGGTTTTGCCGTCTTAAGCCCTAGATACAATGAGCGCCGCGCGTTTTTTTTTTTTTTGCGGCGCCGCCTTGTGGCGTTTATGATACAATAAGAGGCGCGCGTTTTTTTTTTTACACTTGACAGTTCCAACTCTGAAGTGTGTTGATTATTTCTGTGAAATTGTGAAAATTGCTTAAAAATGAATAAAAAAAAATTAAGTATGATAATTAAAGCAAGTATTCTTGCCCTAAAAGTTTATTAAAAAACTATTACCAAAAAAGTGGATTTTTTTATTTCAAACTTGTCAGTAATTTCATTCGTTGTCTTAAAATGAAACAAGGAACAAACGTAGAAAAAAACAACGCGCCGCAAAGTTTAAGGTTTGATCAAAACTTTCGGCGCCCCAAAGTGGCGCGGCTTACATTGGCTCTAGCTATGTATATATGAAAACCATTGATTCAAACTCATCTTGCGGCGCGTAAAAAACCCGCGGCGCTCATTGTATCTAGGGCTTTATTTGCATATGAGCTGAAAAGCTTAACTCACCTATATCTGATCCACTTTATTAAAACGACATGAAGGTTTTGGCGAGAAGTATTTTCTTTTGTTTGCAGGTTAGTAAAGATGAGATGAGTTTTCGATGGAATTCCGGATCATTTTCATGCATTTCAAGGACCCAATCAGCAAAGACTCGACGTTGTTGATGATCGGCCGGCTTGAGTTCTTGTGTTAACTGAACTTTATAAGCCTTAAGACCCAAATCTTTATGCAAAATACGGTGTAATGACGTTTGTGGAATGCCTAATTCCAAAGAACGACGAGGAATGGACAAACCTGGGGTTTCTTCAACACTTTCGGCTACAGCAGCAATATTCTGTGCTGTTCTTGAGCGACGTGCACGGGTTTTATTCTTCACATCACTAACTTGTCCCAACAGCTCGAATTTTTCTACCAATTTCTGTATTGCGGTCCGACAAGGTGCTTCACGACGACCCAAAAATGTTCGAATTTTACGAACCGTCTCTGCCACATTTTCAACATTTTTATAGTGAATTTTAATAATTTCAATGCGTTGTTGAATCGTGTATCGTATAATTTTTATTAATGGCGCAGTTTCTACTTGGCAAATGTCAAAAAATGACAGCTCCAAAAGTGACATCTACCGAAATAGCGGGCTAATTAAAATAACACCTCTTATTGGAAAACCCTTTATATGCCATATTGAAGGTGCTTCAAGCCTTTCAGTGCTAGTGAGTCCATCAATAGAGAGAGATATGTACTACTACAGAATTTGAGATCGTTTCACCTATATTGATAAAGTTTTCATTTAGTTCAGTTGCAATTTCAAACGGTTCCGTAAGTATTTTATTATTTTCGGCTAAAGACTTGCTTTATAGATTTGTCTGGCTTATTTTTAAAAGTTATATCCTTTATTTTTTCCCCATATCTTTTTTGGATTATGACAGCACTTCTGTAGCTCTTGTTTGTAGAATGAGGACTTTGCAGCTTGAATTATATTACTCAATTTGTTCCGATAGAATTGAGTGACCCAAAAGTTTCTCCCCACAAACTTTTTCTTATAAAAAGCAAACCAACAAACATAAATTAGAAATTCAAATTTATATGTGATGCTAACATAATACATTATTACTAATATTGCGTATGTGTACCGTTATTATCTATACATTCTAAAATACGTCGTCCAAAGCTATCACATAAATTTTCTAATTGGTCCTCGTTGTAGCTGCTCCATTCTTGCTGTATCTACTCTTGCAATTAATTGTCGTCTATTCTTCAGCATCGGATGTCTTAATACACTCTCTTGAAGTCTAGCCCAAACGTGTTCGATTGGGTTAAGGTCAGGAGAATTTCCAGGTCAATCTTCCCAAACAGTTGAAAACATCGATTTAATCAGTGCCAATGTTGTCTTTGCTGTATGCGCTCGTGCCCCATCCTGTGCATAAGAATTACCAAAGCGGCTTTACTCGTCTCACGTAGGCATGTCTTCCATATTCGCCGATTTAATGTACCGTTGAATGTCCTTGTTCCAATGCCTGTCTTGTTTTCCACCATCTTCCTTATTTTCATTTTTGTTGTAGGTGAAAGAGTTGTCGGTCTACCGGAACGTCTTTGGTCCTGTATATCGCCTTTCCTCCTTTCTAGCCATAATCGTACGGTCTTCCTGTCCACGCCTAGTGTCCTTGATATTTCGGAAACGGATTTTCCTATTTCGCCAAGAGTTTGGATTTGAATCCTTATTTGTATCCTATTCGAAGCCATAATGAAAAAGCACAAAAGTCCTCTAGGATAGGCTTTAAAAAGATAATGATTTTTCAGGTTGCGCGTATAAAATGTTCTAAGAAAAATCACTACTACACGGCAATAAAAAAGGATCATTGAGGTCAAGGGAGCAATAAAATTCACAGGTAGGTGTTCGCAGGAAAACCCTTAAATACACCGGTAACTCAAATTAGCTTTATAAAAGGTACATCTCTGTACCTGATTGTAGGGACAAATGTTGTTTTTTTTTTCCTCTTCCTGGAGATGCATTATATCGGTTTGCACAGCTATTATTGATGTGTATGCTGTCGTAGCTAAGCACTTTATGATCTTTAAGATAGCAAAAGAGTTGATATTTAATCTCCGCTTAAGATTTTTGCTAGACTGAGAGGGGATAAATTTTGGCAACAGGTAATAAATAATGCGTTTACTTAAATAGGTGGGAAGAAACTTTTGGGCCACCCTGTATACTTAACATGAAGTATTTCATTAAAAGGTCTCTGTTTAAATTTCCTAGCAATTTTATCTCTGTTCGGAATTGAGGTTACTATTCCAATAGTCGTCCAGCTTTTGATGCTTTGGAATTTCGAATTATGTTTTTTTTTTTATTTTATCATTATATGTGTGCTTGACGACGTTATCAATAATACCAAATAGATTGTCAGTGGCTTCTTCTGTTTCTTGGGAATTATAGACGGGAAACCAATCTACGATTGCGATGTTTTCTATTAGTCGTTGGTAGTTTATTGTCCTATAAATAGTATTTGAACTGAGACTTTCTGTAGATCTTATATTTAGGGAAAAATTTGAGTTACATATTATATTCGCCATCGTACAATAGTGATCAGAAATACTCGTTTGATATATAGCCGAATAAAGACTATATGGTCAATGCAAGACGAATTATCTTTGCTCTGTCTTGTAATTCCTTCTAGATATTCATTAAATCCATATTCTTCTAGAGTATCAAGATATTCATTTGCATTGAGAGACATTCTGTTTGCTAAAATATTAATGTTAATGCCACCCAAAATCAAATGGTTATCCAAAATTACGTTAACCTTCAAAAATTCTTCCAAAGAGTCTATAAATTTTATAGGATTATAGCTTTGATTTGATTTCTGTTAATATTCCACAACGTGATGATTTTTGTTAAGATGGTGACCTTTCCCGTTTGGATTTCAGAAAAAATTACCCCAAATTTTTGCTTATTGATATACTGATTGAGACCTCATTTTCTGAAGTATTCTATGAAGTTGGAAATAGTTTGTTTGATATTGTCAGCGACATTTCATGTTTAGTCATAATAATTGCTTCATGAACGTACAGTAGTTCCGCAGGATTATTGCTTTCCGATTTCCTAAATGGGAAGTCATACAAGAAAATGTTAAAAAGTTGTGGATCCTAAAATGCTCCCTGTGTACTCCAAACATAACTGGGATAAGTTCAAAAGACATGTTACCAAAATGTAATGAAGTAGACCTGTTGCGTAGAAAGCTAAACTGTGTCCTGTTGAAGCTTGTTGTACAGAAAATAAGATTTTAATTTGAATGGTAGAAATTACGCCATACTTTATGGAATGGTTTTAAAAGCCAATTTCAAGAGACACGGTATACGTCTTATTTCGTAAGTTATGGGTGATTCTATCAATTGAAAACCTGTTTATGAAATACATAATGAGCAATGAAAATTTACTACTAAGTTGTTTGGTTAGGTTTACTATATAACGCTAATAACATTTGGAAGATTACTGTTAAAATTATTTTTGCCTTTGACAGATCCAAAATTTCGGTCTATATGGATTCAAGTCGATTTTTGACAAATACAGGGTAATGAGAATAAGGTCGTGTCTCTAATGATGGAAGAAGTAATCTGTATATAATTCCTCTGTAAGAAATGTTGTATATGAAATTATATTATTGCCGAACGCATAAATCAAACAGAAGTTTTCATGCTCGTGTTATATTCTCCTTGCTTTCTTTGTCTGCGCCATGCTGGTATCAATTTTGTGATCCACCCATCCCCACATACTTGTAGTGCATCAATGTTGCAGTTTGAGGAGCACAAGTTTGGTACCCTATTATGGATCAACCAACCCCCCCCCCCTTTAATTTGCAACAGTTCTAGTCCTGGAGGCCTATTCTTGAATAACGAAGGCACATTCCGTATTCGTTATACTGTCACTCAAAACCATTCGAAATCGACACATGTGGTATTCTTGAAATCCGCATTCGTTATATACCGAACGCAAACCCTTCGTTATTTAACGAGTGGGTTCAATCATTCGTTATGCCAAATGAAGAGTGAGTCAGCTGCTATTTTACGGGTGATAATGGGAGATAAAAGATGTACGAAAATGTCATATGCCCAAAAAACTAAAATAATTGAGTTTTTAGAGGAAAACCCGAAACTGAAATTTGGTAAATACGATAACTCTTTCAGTTTAAAAGATGCCACGGCATAATAATAATGAATGAGAATAAAACGAGGCAAAAACCCAGAAAAAAATCACGTTTCTTGTATGAGGCCCCCTTTAATTTTTAATTTAATTTTTATTATTTGTTGTTATAGCAGCAATATAAAAACACACTCTGTGAAAATTTCAACTGTCTACCTATTACGGTTCATGAGATACAACCTAGTGACGGACGGACGGACAGCAAAGTCTTAGTTATAGGGTTCCCGTTGTTACCCTTTGGATACGGAACCCTAAAAATGGTATCATGATTGTCGTTTAAAGTGACATTTGTCGAAAACATACGACTTTGGACGTATTACTGTTGTCGTATTAAATAGAAAATGTCAATGTAAGTGATAAGTGAGTTACAATTTCACTCACTTGGTTTTTGTAAGTGACAGATGTTACATGTGTGTAAGGAAAAGGAAAATGCAAGCTGAAGTTGTTCATTAAAACATAAAACTCAATAGTTTTTATAAATTAATTTTTTTGTTTGTTTTTTTTTTTTCATTTTTAGTGTAAAAATTACAACAAAAAAGCAATTTGAAGTCATGATAAATTTTATGGTGAAGCATCCTTTTATAGCTAAAGGGCTGAAATACACAGAATACATCGAGCTTATAATTTTTTTTTCTTTTAAGCAATTTCAAAAATAACAACAATACCACGAAATAAAAAAAACCTCACTTTTGTGTACAAATATAACTCATACAATGACGCTATCTATCACTTTAAATGACAACGATAATAAGGCTTCGAAGAAAAATGTCAGTCATACCGTTACACAATAACAATACGAAAAGTGAAGTGAGAATGACTGCGGAGCTTGTCAGTTCAGTGAGTCGACAACTATAATAAGGGTGACTATTAATTGGTGGACATTGATGGAAATTAGAGAGAAAAAAATCTTTTTTTTTAGTTTGGGAATAAATTTTTTCCCAAAATATAGTCTTCGCCAAGAAGTATAAAATATTAATTAATTTCAAGAATTTTTAACAAAAATTGAAAAATTTTGTATTTTTTTTTATCTATTTCGGAGGATATAACACATCATTTGTTGTTTTGATTTTGGAACCACACATATGACTCTTTCATATAACTCTAAATTTTCACAAATAAGGATCTAAAACGAGTTTGGGGTCACTTAAATTTTTGAGTACATTAACCCCACCGGGGAGAGAGGGAGAATAAATTATAATCTAAAAACTCTTTTATGTATATAAACTCAAAAAGACATCTACAACTACGCCATAAAAAAAACTATCTGTATACCGGTGTAATAGTTAACGGCTTTGCTTTATTTGATGATTTATTAATATAACAACTTCTTGTTGTATAGGTGGGTGGGTGGGTCACTTATATCAAATATCCAACTAAGCAAACGATTTGGAAAACTTCTTCATTTAACCTTTTAATAAGAGTTATAATGTCAAACAGTTATAACAAGATGAACGCGGGGTTAAAAATTTCGCTTAGAATTGTACAAAAAATGTGTAATAACTTCCTTTTATTGGCTGAATTACAATTTCAACATCATCTACAGATCTTTTGAGTATTTGAAATTCACATTGTCCGAAAAAAAAAATTAAAACATGACATGACCTACATTACTGAACATTTTTAAAAAGTAGCGAGGCTACTTAAGTGTGCAAACAATAAGTTTACTTTTGAAATTGCTTCGAGCAGGGCAGTCAGAAGTTCACACAAAGTTTTATATAGGAATGCCTAATGACTGTATACATACATACATACATACATATGTATGTACAGAGACTGAATCTTGTGCGGAAATGAAAGTAACAAGCGAAGAAAAGAAAAAAGACGATAATTACTGCAGAGACGTAGCACAAATTCTGTGGTCAGCGGAATTCCAAGACCATCCTCATGTTGAACTTATCGTGTTATGTCAACCAACTTCTAGTCTCATCTAAGGCCCTTGGGTAAAGAATATTTCAAAAGCTCAAGAAAGAAGACTTGGGCAAAAAGCGAAACTTCAGATATAGCGGTACACTTAAAAGCCCCAACAGCAGGCGACGAAGGTTTATGTATCGGGGGCTCAGGAGAAATTTTACATTTAGAAGTGATTGTACTCAGTAATGGAGAATACTATTATGTTTGTAAAAGATCCATCCTATACAGAGGCTGAGGTGCTCTTCTGCAAAAATTAAGGTCATGACATGAAAAATGAAAAATAAAATGGTTGAAGATGGTGCGCCGCCGAAGCGCAATTCCGCTTGAGATGTACCAACCCAACAGGTCGTTGCTATGTAAAATTTCATTATAGAGTAAACCACCTGAAGTGATTGGTTCACATAGCAGCAACAGATTGAGCGAAAGATTGATTGCGGGATGACTGGATGTTTCGCTCTTAGATTTTGTCCTCTAATTTGCGACCATGAACCAACCGCAAAAGAAAAATTGCACCTAAGAAATTTGAGAGGAAATTATGAAATTTTGTGAAAATTCGTACCTACAAGTTAGCGGTCAGTAAATATTGGAGTGTTAGAACATGGGGCAGCATGAACCGAGAAGTCACTGATGATCTTTTTTTTTTTTTCTTGTTTCTAAAATTATCATAGAATCACAACTATGGATGGCCGTATACAATAGAGTGAATTAGTAAACGGAATGTTCGATGGGATAAAACAAGCGGCAGGAGATAGAATATAGACGCTTTCGGCAAGCACATTCTCAGTGAGATAAGTGAGATTCTCTCAAGTTGGCTCACTGAGACTGCACTTTCGGTGAACTGTCTTAGTTCTATATTGAACTAAAAAATTCGAACGCAACCACTGAGCAACTGAGACAAGTGAAACTGAATTTTCTTGTATCAGATGACTCAGTTTCGTTATTTTGTGATTTGAATTATTAATTAAAATTTAGTGAGCTATTTGAATAAACTAACAACACTTGTCAATTTAGTGCTATCCATTTTCTGTGTTCAAAATTATTTAAATGTCTAAATTGGCAAATCAGCTGATTGGTTTGAACTGAGACAACTGAGACGGTTGCTCAAAGTTTTGTCTCAGTTGTCTCACTCCGTTTACACTATCCGAATGCTTCGATGCAAAATCCGAAGTTAGTTCATAAAGAAGTAAAGAAGCCGGCAACAAATTTTTTGCCGCAGCATACAGGGTGTTTCCCACTAGGAGGTCAGTAGAGCGGGAGGTGATAGTACTCAGATAGATGAACAAATAATTGTATGGCAGGGGGGGGGGGGGGGCATATCAACCGTTTAGGAGTTACAGGGTGATTAAGAAAAAAAGTTAGTTTTTCACAAAACACCCTGTATCTTAAAAACTACAGGGTGCATGGTCACAGTTAGGAGCTCATTGTATGCAGAACTCCATGACCTTTCGAACGACTGCTCAATCAGCCCCATAGCCCTCCCCCTCAAGAATTATCGTTGTCTAAACTCAAAATTTCGGATTTTCTTATCTTTTTTTTTTATTTTAACTTATGATATTATTTTTGCAAAAAGGTCATTAACATACCTTTTTTTTTTTATAAAAACTGTAAACTGTAGGTAGACCCTCCTCTTTAAGTTGACCTATTACACCCTATGTGTTAACACCAGCCTTTAAACAGTTATTAACTCATAACCTATTCAGGTCTCACCGAAATTAGACGATATTTTGTAAAATGACGTGCTAAGGGAACAAATTATCGTTGAGAATAGGTTTGAAAATAGGTTTGAGAATAGATTTAGAGCTAATAACTCTTAAAGGGCTTCAGATAGCACATTGGGTGTAATAGGTCATATTAAAGATGACAATCTACACTTTACAGTTTTTATAAATAAAAAGTTATGTTAACGACCTTTTTGCAAAAATAATAGATGTTAAATTAAAAAAAAAGAAAAATAAGAAAATCCGAAATTTTGAGTTTAGACAACGATAATTCTTGAGGGGGAGGGCTATGGGGCTGATTGAGCAGTCGTTTGAAAGGCCATGGAGTTCTGCATACAATGAGCTCCTAACTGTGAACATGCACCCTGTAGTTTTTAAGATACAGGGTGTTCTGTGAAAAACTAGCTTTTTTTCTTAATCACCCTGTAACTCCTAAACGGCTGATTTGCTCCCCCCCCTGCCATACAATTTTTTTTTCATCTATCTGAGTACTATCACCTCCGCTCTACTGACCTCCTAGTGGGAAACACCCTGTATAATGGGATTGATTGAGAAACGTCTTAGACCAAGTGTGTAGCCTTCAAAGCAGAATAAAATTGTTGTTTTGCCAAAATATTGTGTTTTACATGTGCTTTTTATACCCTAGATGAAATCTAAAGAATATACTAAGTTTGTCATTCCGGTTTGTAACACCTAGAAATAATGATGATAGAGCAAAATGGATTGGACATCCATGCATAAAATTAAAAGGTATTTTGATTTTTTCATGTCCGTCTGACCGTCCTCACGATAACTCGAGAGCGCGTGTACTTTGAGAGCTGAAATTTTGCAATTTTGACAAATCGGGTAACTCCTTCGTAGGGTTGCCATACAAAAAAATTCATTTTTCATTACATATTTGGACACTGCCTGAGAACGTGTCATCATAGAGCGTTGAAATATTGTACATAGTGTTTTCATAAAAATAGTAAATATAATTTCAAAAATGGACTAAGTCGAGCAACCTTCTTGGTGTTGCCATATAAAAATTTAGGATTTTTACGTATACTTACTGTGAAAACGATCAGACCTATATACGGTTTTAATGTACTGAAGAGTTCTTCAGAATATGAAATCCTATAAAATTTGTTATAATCATTTTTACTGTCGGACGAACCGTTCTAGAAATATATTTGCGAAAAACCACTTTAAAAATCAAACTTTCGCTCGAAATTACAAACGAACATTCATCTAAGGGCATCATAAGAATTTGTTTGAGACCAATTCTAGCTTTTTTACTTGTTTAAGAAGAGACTTTTTAAGATTTATAAATATGTCATATACCTACTGATTTTCCTTACTTCATTTGCCTGCATAGTTGGAATTTCGGTTATGTATCCATTCTTACATCACTTTCTAGTTCTTTAGATCTAAATTGTCTGTAACTGACATTGAGCATTTTCTGCATAAGAAAATTATAAAGTACTGCGGATGTCATGCCAATTAGCAAAATCTCAAAACCAGCCTTATACCGAAGATATTTTCCATTACCCTCTGAGCCCTGCATAAAAGCTTCTGCACTTTCCGTCATATCGTTTAGGGTAAGGTGAAGGGAAGGGAGCTAAGTTGTCAACAACCTCAGGAATAAAATTTCAGTACCTACGAAGAAAGATGTTGCAATTCACGTTACTTCACTCGGAGAACACATGATGAAAACTGAACGGAAAACATTTTTCACACAAATATCCTATCATTTGACAAACATATGACAAATATTTGTCAACTGCCTATAAATTGTTTGTCAAATGTTTGACAAATGTTTTTTTGCCAATGTTTGTTATGTGTAGATTTGGATGCCCCTTAGCTGCACTGTCGTCTCCATCCTTAAAAGATTTTTTGCAATTCGACTTAATTTTCGCAATTTAGTGAAGATCTCTATTTTGTAATTAAAAAATACTCAATTGAGCTTTTAGGCCTCTAAGAGACTATACATGAAATACTCTTCCTGCGTGACAATGTCCAGTAGATTGCATCTTATGACGAAAACTTTTACAACTGCATAAGTTATTATAAAGTTAAAAGATAACAGCCTATGGAATTTATTTTGTAGAATGTGTAATTAGATTAATCATAACTAACTCTTATAAATTTTAATTGCAGACAGACAGATTACTTGTCTTTTTCTGATCTTTATTGTATTTGTTTTGATTCCGCCAGAGCTTGAAAAAAGTTTTTATAGCATTTTAAGATTTTGATGGAGATTTTTTACAAGCTCTTTGATGTAATGCTATTGGTTGATGTTTCAAACTAGTTTAGCCATTATAACTGATAAAAAATACTTTTCCAATAATAATTTTAAAAAATATACAATTGTATATGATAAACAGACAACTTATAATGAACATGAACTGAAGTAACTTGTTTTTGATGATAAATTCCTCTTAGAAGAAAATCCGGATATTTTTCCCCCAACATTATTTTTAAATATGTACACGTTCGCATGCATACACCTTCTGAGTTGTTATGCAAGATGTATTATGCATAATTGTTAAATATTGTCTCTGACCTTGTCAATGTTTACATTTGATTACAATATTATCGATATACTTAATATAACTATATGATCATTCCATTTATTGTTTAACGATCAAAGCATTTACATCTGAATTTTCTTCATTATATGAATTCTCCACTATTGTATTAGTTCCACCATTTTCATATTAATAAAACTAAGTTAATACTCTGTTTATTTATTATACAATTTTAGTTGTATTGAATTTAATTTTCGTTTGAACGAGCTCTGAAGTGTTTTAGGAAACTCTGGTTGAATGTAAATTCACTCTGATTGAACAAGAATCTTATTTTCCAAAATCACACATCATTAATGTATCATCCCAAATTTGACGTGGGTGTGTCGCTGTTCTGAACCAGTAATAAAAATACGTATATAGTATGTACGTAAAAAATCTGAATCTTTATAAGATAAAAAGTTGTTCGATTTCTACAATTTTTATACAGGGTGTTTCAGTTCTAGAGAAACAAACTTTACAAGGTGATAAATGACGTCGAGACGAGACAAGCAAGAAAATTTACGTAGGAAGAATTTTGGAGGTGAGATAATTTCGTCGTTTCGATGGGGGGGGGGGGGGGGTTTGGACTTTTGGTACTTTTTTTTCTCTTAACAACCCAAAACTTTCTTATTTTGCACCCTATAAAAGCAGTTTATAACCGAAATGATATTAAAACTTCTAAGCTTTCCGCACACAATACGAGTACGCATAATTGAATTAATATGATAACCGGTTGCACCTGAGGCTTTCAAATCATTAACTCCGCTTAATTCTAAGCCAAGTTTTACCCAGAGCTCAAGCCATTATGCATGTATTGAGCTATATAAACATGTACAAACACGAACGTTCGAATGCGAACCATGTGTGGTTTGCTTCGAACTATTTACGAAGTTTGTATATACGAATATTTGCAAACATTTGTATAAATGTGCATCCACACATAACACACGTTGGAAAAAAAAAACATTTGTGAAACATTTAAGACATTGTCATTTGTCAAACATTTGACAACAAATTTGTAGGCAGTTGACAAATATTTGTTATACGAGGGTTGCCTTTTATATTTTGGGATTAGAGAACAAAAACAAATATTAATCATCGAAAATCACTTTATTGTTTTTCAAAATATTCCCCATGAAGATCTATACACTTTTGCATGCGTTTGAACCAATTGTCGAAGCACTTTTTCCACTCTGATTGAGGTGTCTCCAAAACATGCATTCTGAATGCAGCAACCGCTTCTTCAGGTGTCGAAAAACGTTGACCTCTCAGTTTGTTTTTTACGTACGGGAATAAAAAGAAGTCATTTGGTGAAAGGTCAGGACTATATGGCGGATGAATTATCAAATCGATGTTTTGGGTGCTCAAAAATGCATTTGTTTGAGCCGATGTGTGAGAGCTCGCATTGTCGTGGTGAAGAGTGATCCGTCTTCGGCGGTTAGTTTTCCTGATTTCTTGGAAGACAACTGGCAAACAAATTGTTGTGTACCACTCAGAATTGACTGTTCTACGTTGTTCTAGTGGTACGGTTGCGACATGTCCAGTTTTTCCGAAAAAACATGCGACCATTTGCTTGGAAGTGCTTCGTGCACGAACAACTTTTGTTGGACTTGGCTCATCTTGAAACACCCATACAGTCGACTGCTGTTTACTTTCGGGCTCATACGCGTAAATCCACGATTCATCACCTGTCACGATGTCATAGAC
Source organism: Dioctria rufipes (assembly GCA_963924295.1). NCBI lineage: Eukaryota > Metazoa > Arthropoda > Insecta > Diptera > Asilidae > Dioctria > Dioctria rufipes. The sequence continues at coordinate 23,896,820 of OZ002745.1, read as the reverse complement.
GTGTTTTGAAGCACCGCGATCGTATTTTTCGAGCATTTCTTTCGACCAATCGACACGAGCCTTTTTTTGAGCGATTGACAAATTGTGTGGGATCCAACGCGAACAAATTTTTTTGACAGTTAAATGTTCATGCAATATTGAGTGTATTCTGGTCCCACTAATGCCTAAGGTTGTCTATATCTCACGATAGGTCACATGACGATCTTGCAATATCAGTTCGCGCACAGCATCAGTGTTTTTCAGAACAACAACTGATTTTGGACGACCTTCACGAAATTCGTCTTGGAGTGAACTCCGACCACGATTGAATTCACCATACCATCGATAAACACTGGTCCTTGATGGAGCTTCATCACCAAAAGTTGAATTAAGTTCATTCATGCACTGCTGCTGAGTTAATCCACGTCGAAAGTTGTAAAAAATAATCGCACGAAAATGTTCACGATTTAATTCCATTTTTGAGGAAGATTAAGCTTTTAACTTAATGTAAACAACACAAATAGCGCTCGTATGTCAAAACGTTCTGAGTACGTATAACCTCAAAAACGTCTAGCTTTACGATAGAGCTGTCAGTTGACAGATTGCAACAACGAGGTTGCCAAATCCCGAAATATAAAAGGCAACCTACGTATGTTTGTCAAATGTTTGTCAATCCATCTGATAGGATATTGTGCGAAAAATGTTTTCCGTTCAGTTTTAATTATGTATTCTGCGAGTGAAGTAACGTGTGCATTGCAGCAGCATATTTCATCGTACTTGCCGAAATATTTGAGGAAAATTTTCGAAAAGGAGATGGTGAAACAGAAATTTTTTTTACAGAAAATTATAGGAGGTACCTACTATAGAGTGGTCATGATTTATTGAATGATAAATTGACGATCTTTCCGGTTTTCGAAATTTTGGAAGAATCTAATAGTTCTATTATTTTTTTTATATTTATTTTGTCCCATTTCTCATTCATAATATTAAGGCTTTATTATTAAAACATTTCAAAATAAACTTTCACTATCCACAGCTATTGAAAACTGATGGAAAGTAGGTAGATACTGTACAAATTTTAACAAACATCTAAGGTTTTCCATTTCATTTGGATTAATTTTTTTTTTTTTTTAACCAAAACTATAAAATAAATGTTTGACAAACATTTGGGAAATGTTTGTTATGTTTGGACGCTTATTAAAAGTGTAGTTGCTAAATTTCGTGTACAAGTGTTTTTCTATATTTCATTCGTTGTTCGATTTTTTTTTTTTCGTAAATAAATTTTCTTTATCGCGCACTTTACTGAGCTTCAAAATTTTGTGTTATAATGTGCAAATTTTGGCTAAAATTCATAACTTCAAAATGTGTTACGAAAAAGTTACTTTACGGCGAAAATGTCTAGTTAAAATAGAATATTTACAGTTTTCTTAAAATATTTCATCATTGCTTGAAATTGGCAATTGGATGAAATAAAGCGGGTACGGTATAGAGGAGTTTATCTTAAACACTGTACACGTCAGGTTCTATAACTACTAACTTCCATACACCGCTATTCTCACCTTCAATCACAAGTATTCCTCCCTCTCATATCAATAATTTTAGAAAAATTAACAATTCTACTCACATCTTGACCGGTTCTAAAGGTTTCCGAGCAGACCGGATCAGAAACATTTCAAATGGTGCTTTAAATTCTTATGGTGGTCCCTATGTCAATTACGCCAATTATCTTTTATCCTTTTTTTGTTCCCAAAATGCTTATTGAATATTAATACATATTTATTTAACCAACTACCTTTAGCGGTCCATTACACTAACAAATTTTGAGTGGCCCTAAAATGTATACACTAAAATAAACCTACGGATTTATGTAATGGAAAAAATCTTGGACATATGGATACTAAAGTTGAGAAATCAGAAACTGCACAATTTTTTTATTGGATTGGAATTTGATATGAATTCAAATCGTCGAAGCCTTGCAAACCTACATACATACATACATACGTTGTGAAAACAATGTGAATGTCTTACATGTCCTCATTATATGAATAAATAAAGCGAATAAATGGAAGGAAAATATTTTCTAAATTTAACTGATCTGATTGTTGAAAGAATTCGAATTCACAGTGAATTATGTACCTAGTTAGTTCCAAGGTGAGCTTGTTCAATGCATTTTTCAGTTTTCAAAATAAAACGCTATAAGAGAAGCGAAGCTGTAAGTTCCTCCTTATAGTCTTTCAAATTACAAGCATAGAAAATCTGCAAAGTGAAGCAATAAAAAACAATTGGATCAAAGATTAATTTAACTAAAACAAAACTTCTCACAAAATGCATACTCCATTGCGCAAAATAATCAACGCCAAAAGAACACCAAGTGCGGCAATTTAAAATTGTTTTAGGCAAAACGAAATACATAAATACTACACTTAAGAAGTACACAATACAGGTTCCCATGAAATTGCTGGGAAACGGGCGGCATGAAATTCTTAAGTGCTCCACAAAAATTCCTAGTCAATTTGGCAACAAATTGGTACTTGACCTCGACTATGACTGGTTTCACTTTAGAAACAGCCACCACACCTAGTTTTTAACAAATCTCTGCACACTGACACCGGCAGCAGCAAAATCATTTGCAGGTGCTTTTTATAGTTTTTATATCAAGAAGAGACACAAGCAATATACATAATATTTATATACATATGTGTAATATACTTGTAATATACAAGCAGCACTTCCTGTGGCAGGTACACTTCAACTTGTGATCATTTAAATACCTTAAGATGGGTCAAGTATGCTGCACATGCGTTTTGAAACCTCAACTCACTATATGCACAGTTTTGTCTTATAATAAGCTCGGACAAAACAAAAAACGGTTAACAAAACGATCGACGTCAATGGCCACCACACCAGCCTGGCGCAATTTATGTAACATATCTACATCCGACGACTGTATTGCGCCAACAATCTAATCTCGAACAATTATTTGCCTTGGGGCGCTATTTTACGTCTACGAGTTCGCGTACCTTTTCGCGGTCATCATCAGAGAATAGAGAGTCACAGTCAACACCAGTTGGGATGGAAATTATTTTTAAAGCTGCCTCAACTTTTTGCTCGACTGCCTATTTATAATCAAAGGAATTTGACAAGCTTTTGGTATTATTATGGGTGTGTAGCAGCTTAGCGGGAATTTTGCCTATTTTGAAATTAGAAATTTTATATGAATTTTATGATGAACTTGTTCGTATCGTCTGGTTGGCTCTGGTGATTATTTCATATTTTTGTTATTGGCATTTGTAAAGGTCATGGATATGAATCGTTTTCCTCAAATTTGGATATATAATAATTTATTTTTCTTGAAATACCAAGCGAAAAAGACAAGAATTGTAAGTTTATAATTAAATAAGGAAATATTGTCGAACAATAATGAATTTTGATGAAGGTTTGCCTTTTTTTCTCATGAAAAATGGAAGATCCAAAATAAATTTCAAAGAATAATAGGTGTAAGCTGAATATTTTAATAATATGTCGTGTAAATTGTAAAAATGTACAGTTATATATTACAAAAGAAATTATTATGTGAACAAAATATATCACGTAGTCTAATGCCTGCTCTTTAATGAATTGTGATTTATTAATTGTGATTTACACTGAGCGTCGCGATGAGTTTCTTCGTCAACTCATCTATCAGCTCAAAAAAAATGGATACTGATCTGTATGTCTAGTGCATCTAATGTACGAGTGAAAGGGAGACAAATGGTGTTGAGCAATCATAAAATTACGAAGTATATAAATGAGCTTAGCCCCAAAAATCAGCATTACATTCATTCAACCAATCATCATGAGCTCATCAGTGCGTTCATGATGATTGGGCTACCAGGGCCCGCCAGCACCGGTACTAAAATATGGTAAACTGATGAGCGTTGGTTGCCAGGGTAAATTTGTGGTCACGCAGAATTATCATTATTATTTTATTTGTTTAGCCCATAATAAAGCTTTTAGCAACCAAGTTTACATCACTTAACTCTTAAATTTAAAAATTTAATCTTAGGTTGATATATAATTCGAAACTCTAATTCATTTAGATTAAAAAACAATTAAAATACATATATTTTAATAAATTCACATAAATTCAGATAAAAAGAGAGATATATATGTAAGTTCACTGCACCTTACTGACTACAAATTGTTCTTAATCTTAATTCCGTATAGAAGACAATTAAAAAGTTTAATCCTTTGTAAATTAAGTTATTTTGAGTACTACTCCTGTTACATCTTGCAAATTCGAAGTCATCATTTCCTCCTACATTATAAGGCTGAGCATCCCTTGTTGTAACCAAGTTCTTATACAAATAAAATAGATCGCATGGGTTTGTTTTGTAACTTCTGCAGCCTGTCCTTTATATGCGGCAGTACAAGCGCATTATAAAGCCTTTTTGCACTTTTTGTACTTAACATATTACTGATTCTGCGCAAGAATCCAATCTTCTTTGCAATTTGCTCAATTCGCATGGTCTCTGAGTTTCAGCTTAGAATCAATTAACACCCCAAGATATTTAATGTAATTTACACGTTCAATTACTTCACCATCTAATCTTATAGGAAAATCAGCATTTATATTGAATATACTTTGTTTTGGTCGTATCCACCTTCAATTTATTACCTTTTAACCATGTATCCAGCAAGACTAGGTCTTCGTTCATTTCACGTACAATTCTACCGATATATCTTCCACTAATATATACATATAAGAGTATCATCTGAATTATTGAAGTTCCTTAAAAATGCTTCTCAGTACGGATACAGAAATCCAACATCAATGAAGATGCAATTTTACCAACTACTGAAGAAAGCCCATATTCCACCCATCAATAACGGCAGAGTTGTATGATATATGGATATAAAATGAAACCAGACAAAAAATATATATATATAACAGAACAGACTTGAGAAGTCCTAGTATTCCAACAGTTGGCGACGTGAGCTGTAAAACCAATGGACTTCACAGGCAAGACAGAAAATAAGTCTATAGCGGAATGCTAAAAAATAACAAAATAACTCTTAAGGAAACATTTGCTAAAAACATGCTATAAGAAAACAGAATGAAAGATTACCAATTTGCCTATCGACAGGATTCAAATATGGGAACATGGAACTACTACAACAAATATTTCTAGAAGATTATTGAATTATGGTTACACAAGTTTGTCCAATTAAAAACACTTCACCTTCAAACTTTTTCAATTATGTATATAGGTATTTTCTATCGTATCCGAAAAATTCACTGACAAGACTGAGTTACAAAGAAAATAATTGTGAAGATCTTCCAGAGTAGAATCAACAACAAAATAAAACGAAGAAATTTTTTGAAGCCTTTGTAGGCACCCATAAACTTCTACTTGCTTAATTTATATATTGCCGGCATAGATTATATGCCTACAAATATAAAGATTCATTATCAACCTTACACTAATATTATCATCTTGAGATATCACAGGTCACAAAAATCAACTACTTTGCGTTTACTCTGAGCAAAGTATATTTATACATAAGTAAGTACATACATACATACATACATATACATGACACCATTTACATTTATCGTTTACTCAGATTTTCGCAAGTAGGTAATTAAATAGTAAACTTAATTTGAGTATAGTGAGGTCATCTTGCTAGCTAACACTTATCACTTTTGGATGGCCGAATTCCCGCTAATGAAGGTATTATTTATATATCAAATCGAATACCTACCGAGAATAAATTTTTCGACAAGAAACTCCATATAAATTCGTCTATGATGGTATCGAGTATAATCTCTAAATCCATCTAGATTAGGACTATTTAAGCACCTTACTTTCTATTTACTAGCAATTTCATTGTATGGATTGCAAATAGTCTCAGAATACATCCGCGGGATATCTACTTCAACAAATTTGTATGACTACTACCTCCCAGCTGGAAATATGTCAAGCACTTGTAAAGGGAAGCGCTTCCACACCATAGCCAGAAAATATATTTTCCGAAGTGTTCTCTACCATAGCCAAAGGAAGCTTTACGGAAGCAGATCTATTTTCCGCGTTTAGGCTTATTCATAACCTCCGAAGAGCTCTATTACCATAACCAAAGGAAGCTTTACGGAAGCAGATCTCTTTTCTGTGTTTAGGCTTATTCATAACCTATCTATTTTTTTTTTTGTTGTGAAAAGATAACTCATATGCATCTGAAGGCACAGCAGAATTTTCATTCTGTAGTAGGTAGTCAGTTGAAGTGTGCGGTTAATTTAAATTTAACTTAACTTGAAATAAAACGCAGCTCATTCAGTATAAAACTGAATTTATTAATGAAACCCTTATTTTGATTCCCTCGGTACTCACTAAAAGCGCTCCAAGACTGCTACGGACACCTACCAGTGCTTCCAACACTGCTACGGCTACCCTACAAGCGCTCCAAGACTGTTACCTTGCAAGCGCTCCAAGAGTGCCACCCTACAACCGCTTCCCAAGAATTTAGAACTGCTCACGTTAAAACGATATGAAGAACAAGGATACGATGGGGAAGCGATGCAAGCTTCCAAAGAAGCACCCTTGCATTCGTCTTTGAGCGCTTCCATATCCCGCTGGGCTATAACTCTATAAGTGGCACTATTCATGGAGTTTTGTTTACTCCTCTTAGTAGATGGTTCACAATAATCATATTAAATATAAATATTTTCCTTTATTTCAGACATATTCTGCTTCCTTGATTTACTAAGAAGAAGATATAAGTACCTTGAGTAGTAGGTATGTATATTATTCATATTTTTGATCAGATTTGTGGGCGAGGAACTATGAATGTTTATTTCTTTGAGAAGACAAAACGAAAGTTCCATTTTACCACAAAACAATGATTAAAAAATCGCTTATTTATATATAATATGTCGTATAAGAAGAAATCCACAATCATTCCGAAGGCATTGGTTTTTACTAGAAGTTGATTAATTGGATCGTTCACAAAGGGCAAAATTTAAAAAAAAATAACCATTTTTTATTACTTGATCTGGCAGTGCCTGACTTTGAATTAATTACATTAAAACATTTTTCTGCTCAACTTCAATCAACTTAATTTAGTCTGCTCTACTGTGCTCCATATGCTTTTTTGTTAAGTACTTACAGTCGATTAGATTCAAGGTCGACTAGACTACTCAAAAGGTCTGGAGAGAAAACTTTTTACATCAATTTTTCAAGGACCCTTTGTGTATACTATAAAACGTTTAATGAATAGCTGAGCTGAGATACAAGGAGCACCGCCCTTGAATGAGGAAAAAAAAAGTTCCCAGTGCCACCCTTCACCTTCTGCATAGTGGTATTCGAGCCGGGCAACCAAAATAGCGAGTAGAATTACATAGAGTAAGCAATTTGACAGATTTTTTTTTTTTTTCATTGTGCACTTCAATCCCATTGAATTACAACAAATCTGAATAAATTCAGTGAATTTACTTATTTGCCTAGAGCTAAAAAAAGCAATCAAGCAGCACGTCACTGTATAACATAAAATGATTTCCAGGCCTAAACGAACAAAATTACATCTCATCCATTCCAAGCACAATATGACAATCGGAAAACCCGTTCCGAGGCTTCTTATAGCTTTACTTTACCCTCTAGCTCGTTGTTCTATCATCAACAACACACGGCTAATTTAATGGACAGAGAACAAACCTGTGATGTTATAGAATAGAGGAATAGAGAACAAAACTTACCTTTCCTATATAATGACGACGTAGATTTATGAAGATTCTGCAAAACTTCCAAAGTAGGTAATCCGAACGTTATATCCTTTAGGATTATGTATGTCCACGCACGAAAAAATTCCACTTTTACACAAAAAATATAACTTCACACTTCCAAACTGAAATTTTTTTTTTTACTTTACTTTTTTCGAAAATATAACTTTTTTTTTTCTTTCTGCGGAAAAACCAGAGAACAGAGAAGAATCACAGAACCAGAAATAAAACACCAAATGCCAGCGAACTATAAAACTATAGAAATCACTGAATTTCACAAGCAAAAGCCACACTAAAACTATATAAATTGCAGGACGCGGCCGAATGCCATTTACCGAGCAATAAATATGAAATGTAAGATTTTTTAAACTTTTTTGCAACGAAGAATTAAAGGAAAAATGCAGAGAAAATCCCGGGCGTACGGCACAACATCACAATCAAATTTGACAGCTTGCGTTTTATGGATGGAAATGAAACCCATTGAGTCGAAGGAAACACGAAAACTCACCATGGCCCATTCTTGTAGAAGAGGTCGACTTTTGTTGGTGGGAAATGGAACTACTCGAGGTTCCAATTCCATTAATTTCATATCGTGGTAAGAAACAACCAATTGAATTTCAAACGTTATTTTATTTTTAATAAATATTAATTTAAATCAAACTACATTTTTCTTGTTCTCTATGTTTAATTAATAATATTTTGTTAGCTTTCTTTCAGAATTATTTTAATTTTCCGATCAGAATAGTTGTTCTTTACATTACATAATGTTCTTTGTCAGATACATTACATTTTATGTTTACATTGAAAGAGATTTAAGTCACCGGTACCTACATAATATCATAGATGGCACAAGAACTAGATGTCGCATAAAGTACCAAAAAAGTATACAAAATTTATATGGCTGGGTGGTCCATTCCGGAATGGACCACAATATTTGAAATGATGTATACGCTGAATAATTCATATTTTTTCGTATCTGAAGTATTGAGGAAGTCGATCAATTGTATACAAAGCTACTATTATAAAAACATTTGTTTTCGGCATGCTCTAAAACATGTTATGGTCCATTCCAGAATGCACTACCCACTTCACAATCTGTATACTCTGCTCTGCTATGGCATGCGACATCTAATAATATTTACAATTCCGTCAAATGCAAAAGGAAGCTGAATATTTCATTAGAGCTAAGATCAGAAAAACTATCCCAATGAAACATTGTAGGCGAAATCAACTGGAAAACGATTAATGATATTAGGCTGGATCGACTTTGAGATGAGAGCGTCAAATCTCTGTCCATCACACATATTAAAATCTCCTAATCCAAGATTTCTTAAGAGACAATATAGAAAAATGTGTGTCATGTGTCCATGTGTACGGTTATGATTTGTGGTAACTTTGAATGAGATTTTGGTAAGAATCTCTCCGTGCCTACATCAACTTTCCCCTTTTTAACCGACCATGTCAACAAGTATCTTAGATTACTATTTTACTTCAAATTAACATGATATCCTCATATCTTCACAAAAACCACTATACTTAATCATTTCCAACAAAGAGTTCGATTTAGACTGCTAAACCTATCATAATCTGTGAGATGTTGATGTGGATGGGGAAGTATATCAACATGCGTTTTCCCAAATATGCCAAACATCCTGCAAACAGTAACTAAACTCATTGTACCAAACGATGAATGTGAATCTGCCCTCAGAGGTCCCGAAGCATCACCACTTCATACAAATACTTGCACTGAACCATTGACAGGAGGAATCTCAGGCTGCAGTGGCAATTCTGGTGGCCTGTTGATACAGAAAAACGAAGCTGGTGAAGATGTGCTTGTTGGGTGTGTTTCTTGGGGATATATACCATTCGGCTCAAAGAATGCAGCATCGGTCTACAATCGAGTTTCGGCTTTCACAAAATGGGTTCGAAAAAATCAAAACTCAGCGCTGATTTTACAATAACTGATATTGTTACTCAGATTTGAAATTGAAATTTAAAATAAAATTGATTACAATTGTTTTTGTTTGTGTATCTCTTTAATTTTAAAAATGTTTTAGATAAATAAAGAGATTTGCGAAATGCCATTATCACAAATAAATATCAAACACGATTGAGATTAATGCATTCATTTTTTATAGTAGTGAGCTCGTGCCATTTACTTATCACCACTTAAGAATAATTTACAATAAGCCTACATTATTCTGAGCTTTTGTTACTATCTTTGGGAATTTTCATACTTATAAGGGGCAATATATTATTTAATTATATTCGTTTAGTTATTAGCTTGAAAAACGAAAAATTTCGCAATCTTTATGATACTGCAAAATTTCCACCTGATCAAAGTAGCATAAAAGCCTGGAAAGAGGCCATGAATGTTTAGTATTTATTGACTATTGAGTGATCGATAATGAAACTAATTATTTTGTTGGCTCTTCTTGTCGGCACAGTTTGTGCAACCGTGTTGCAAAAACAGTTCAGTTTACCAACGGGCAGAGTTGTAGGCGGTACAGCTGCTGAACCACGTTCGGCTCCATACATAGTATCTTTGCAATTTCTTGGATCTCATTTTTGTGGGGGATCAATAATAGACCCTTACACTATTGTAACTGCAGGACATTGCTTAAAATCAATACCATGTCTGTTAACTTCTGTCATTGCTGGACTACATAACTTGAGGGACACGAAAGGTACCCAGAAAATATCAGCTAAAAAGTGTATCGTTCACGAGAAATATGGCTCTGGTGTTGGACCAAATGACATCGGCATTATTATCTTGAAAAAACCACTTGATTTATCATCGGGAAATGTTGCTGCTGTTTCTTTGCCCAACAGTGAGAAAATTCATAGTGGAGATGTAACACTGTATGGATGGGGAAGTACCTCAACTGGCTCTTCCCCAAGCATGCCAAAGATCTTACAAACTGTAACCAAACCTATTGTACCATACAATGAATGTGAAGCTGCTCTTGGTGGTCCTGGAGCTTCTCCTCTTCGTTCAACTAACATTTGCACTGGCCCATTGACTGGAGGAATTTCAGCATGCAGTGGCGATTCGGGTGGTCCATTAGTGCAGAAAAATGAAAATGGAGTAGACGAGCTTGTTGGTTGTGTTTCCTGGGGATTTATACCATGCGGATCAAAGAATTCGCCTTCGGTCTACACACGTGTTTCAGCTTTTATTGATTGGATCCGTAAAAATCAAAAATCAGCATTGATCCTACAATAATTTATCAAATAAATTGAAAGCAAGCAAATTTATTTTTATTTCATGTTAACACCTACATATCTTGGATCTATTTATTCCCTTTCCATTCCTTAATTTTTTAGTAGCCTCTCAAAAATCTGAATTCGCATTAATATGTTATTGTTCACTATATACTCATAACTGCATGTAAAATATACTTCAAAACATGATTACGTGGCTCTAATAACTTGAGGAATATTACTTTAAAGTGTAACTTTCCTTAAAGATCATTAACATACATGCAACTAATTATTTATGAAAAGGTTCTATTTTATCTTTCTTGTGTACCCGAATGAACTGTTTTTGTCTCTTTATTCAAATATACAATTTTCAAGCCTTCTTTGCATATATGTACCTTTATTATCTCCAAAAATAAACAATTGGCACCAATTTCTGTGAAGTTTAGATGTACATACATATCTTGTACATTAGGTAGTGGCATGGCAGTGACACTGAAGTTAACGTCAAAAGGTAACGTTATCTTGTTTGAATAAGCATTCTCGATTGAGCTGTCAAGTGAGAAGGTTGTGTAGACAGACAAGCGATAATTAAAAATTATAAAAATTATATTTTATTTGGTATATAAGGCTGTAAGGTCGAAATCTTTTATAGTTTGTTTCACTAACAATCTAATAGTGGAACCGTGCAATAATTATAGCTAACGCAAAATTAATAATAAATATTCGCTGGCTAACCGGCTGTGAGGAGTGGCGCAACTCCAATCAGTAAGCGATTAGCTAACTGGTAATCTGAAGTGTTTAATAGACCCATAATGGGCGAGTCTAGCGGTGGGCTGGGTGGGGCACTAAAATTGCCATCCCAATACTTCTCACAGGATGAAATTGATAAACTAAATAGTGATTTTGTGAAAAACTTCGAAAATTCCAAAATGGCGGATGACGCCACTACAATGAACGCGCAATCGGCTGAACCGCTTTCTCAGCGGCAACCAGCGAACACGCCTGGCACTAAATTGGATACTAATAATAGTAATAATTTAAACGAGCAATCAAAGGAGACACCAACGTCCCAACAAGTAAATATGGGTGACGGAAAAACACCAAAAACGAAACAAGCAAGCAATGCTGACTCCAAATCTAAAGGTACGTACAGTTCCAATGCAGTTAATATTGATAGCCTTACTATAAACCATCTCAAACAAGCTGCAGATGGATTTACCATAGTTAAAAGAATCAGGAAAAGACGCAGAACGGATGACTTGTCTAAGAGGGGAGCATCTGAAGAAAACAGAACCTCAAAACAAAATAAATTTTCAATACTGGCTGAACCAGATGACATAGACAGTATGGATGTAGAGGACGAAATTCAACAGTTTTCCGAGATAAACAATGAACAAGTACAGTATGATAATACAAAGTTAAAAAATACAATTAATTCTAATACTTTACAAGATAAACTAAGAATAAAATTTTGTCCTCCTATTTTTGTGTTTGGTGTCAACACCAAATTATTATCTGATATCATTAATAGAACAGCAATAAGATTGAATGTAGTGGATTTAAAAATGAGGTTTGTTAACCTTGAATATTTAAAAACAAAAATTTTTGTCAATAACGTGGGCCTACACAGGGAGATGGTAGCATTATTTAGAGACTCGGCAATAGATGCCTTTTCCTTTACTCCCAAGGAGGCTCGTAAACCTACCATCCTAATCAAGGGATTAGACGGGGATACCCCAATTGAAGAAATTTTACAGGACTTGCATATCCAAGTGCCTGAAGTAAAAATTACGAATATTTCAAGATTTTCAACCCCTTACTCGAGGAAAACTAATATCCCCTTGAACGCATTCTCGGTACAAATGGATTCAGAAGAAGACCTGAAGAAAATAGTCCAGATTAGGGTTATTCTCCTCACTACAGTATACTGGGAAAAGAAACGATCTCAGAAAGTTCTCAGATGTTTCCGTTGTCAGAGATTCGGTCACACGGGTGACTATTGTGCATATGATCCCAGATGTGTCCTATGTGGTGAAAACCACGACTCTTCACATTGTATCTCTTTTGAGAAGGAAAAGAGACCACCCCCAAGGTGCGCCAACTGTCAATCTAACGAACACCCGGCCAGCTACGGCGGGTGTCCCGAGTTCCAAAAGTTCAGAATAAAAAAAGAGAGCCTAAAAAACAAAATCAAGCAAAAAACTGCTGAAAGAAGCAACTTGGTAAACAAAGCAATAGAGAACTACATTAAGCCCCAAACAACTTTTGCAGACGTGTTAAGAGGCAGCAAAAGCAATTCAAGCGTACACCCTAAAGGTTCAGACTCTAATATATTAAATGATTTTCTGAATGAATCTATCAATTTATTTAAAATTCCTTTTCATGAACTAATTAAAAAAATCAGAGATTTCTGGCCCAAATATAAAGCCATGAAATCGCAGGATGAAAAAGCTTTTGCTTATCTCCAGTTCGCCGCCTCAATAGTAGGGTAATGTCGTCTCTCAAAATCTTCGCACTCAACATAAACTCCCTAGTTTCACACGAAAGGAGGCTAACCCTTTTGAATATTCTAGAGGAGAGTAAACCTCTTATCTCTTTTATCTCCGAAACTAGACTACATAACAAGCATCGTGTATCCCTGAAAGGCTACAACATTATAAGAAATGATCACGGAAGAGGCACAGCAACGATCCTCAAAGACACAGTAAAATTCGAAAAAGTAACTTTCAACGGTAGTATCTGCTCCGCCTGTCTTATTTCAGTTCCCTTTATAGATCACCAGGGTCAAACAAGGAAATTACTCGCGGGATGCATTTACATCCCCTCTAACGCTGACCACCTTCTTGTAAATGAATTAGACACCATATACAACCTTTCCAATAATTTCGACTTTACAATTATAGGTGGAGATCTGAACGCGAGACACATTAACTGGGGTGACACAATAAATAATAGAAATGGTAATCTTTTAGCTAATTGGCTCCTTAACGGACCTTTCCTGAATCTTGATGTGGCCGCTCCCAGTGGCCCAACCTTTCCAAGATCTGCCTCAATACTAGATCTTTTCCTGGTGTCGACCTCGTTCCTCGATCCGGGCACCACTGGATGCAGCTTCTCCTGCTACACTGTACCCTCTCCATCTGATCATTTTGGATTAGTGGCAAACGCCACACTTGAAGGCTTCGCACCTTTTCCCCTGGCACCACGAGCATATGTCTGTTACTCTGAGACTGATTGGACGGCCTTCAGATTCGAACTCCACTGCAAATTAAATTCGTCAATAATCCCAGAAAGAAACAACATCACAAATGCTGAGATTGACTCCGCCGTGGAGACAATTGCAGCGGATATCAATGATTGCACAGAAAGACACTCCACTAAAAAAAATATACAACACCACAAATACCAAAATGTCTCAAGGTCAACATTAGATCTTATTAAAACAAAGAAAAGGTGGCTAGGAAGATTAAAAAGAATTTTCCACAGGCACCTCAATAGAATCAATAACGAATACGCCGAGTTGAACGCTAGAATCAAATGTCTAAATAAAATTATTAAAGACAGGGTCAGATTAGATCTTAACAATGCTTTCCATGATAGGTTAAGAAACATTAGTCCATCTCCGCAAGCGTTCAAAGAAATAGATCGTATAACGGGTAGAAAGCTCTTCGGAACAGACATTGTAAACAGCACTCTGCTGTTCGAAGATCAGGAATTATCATCTACGAATGATAAGCTAAGTGCCTTCCAGAGCTTTTACTCCGCACTCTACTCTGAGACAACTCCACAACACGATGGCCCCCTTCCAGGTCTGGTTGAAAGGAGACTAAATGAATTTCAAAACAGCAATCCCCAACAAGCATTAACACAATTCTCTGCAGATAACCTCGCTTCAAAGCCCAGCGATCTGTCGGTATTTACCACTGAAGCCCAAGTTGCCTCCTTCAGGGCCTCTCTGAATAACAAGAAGTCATTCGGCCCTGACGGTATTTCCAACTATATTCTACGGAAGTGTCCGAAGTCCATAGACTTTAAATTAGCAACCTTGTTCAACCACTGTACTAACAATGGTTACTTCCCTTTGAAGTGGAAGAAAGCGAAGCTAATTCCCATTGCGAAAACAAGGAATAGTAAATGTATTCAAGACTTTAGGCCAATTTCGTTACTGTCAACCATTGGAAAACTTTTTGAACGAACCATTGCTGATAAATTAAATAACTTCTGCGAAGAACAGAACGTTATCCCCAACAACCAGTTTGGGTTCAGGAGATCGCACTCCACAGACCACTCAGTGCTTACATTGGTCAATAAGGTTACTCAAAATTTGCGCAACAAAATATGCACGGTGGCCCTGGACATCGACATTGAAAAGGCTTTTGACAAAGTATGGCATAAAGGCTTACTCTTCAAGCTAATTGACATCGATTGCCCACCTAGCCTCATTAAGTTACTATCCAGCTTCTTTAGCAACAGATACACTTCAATATTCATTGGCGACATATCCTCTGAATTAATCTCAGTGAAGTCCGGAGTTCCACAAGGTTCAATTTTAGGCCCGAAGCTCTTCAATATCTTTCTGCATGACTTCCCATTATTGGAATCAGTAAGTGATCGGACGGCTCTACTTTACGCCGACGACACCATTATCACATGTGAACATGAAAGACCCTACCAAGCACTAGACAATATCAAATCGATTATTCCCAACATCATCGAATACTACAGTAAATGGGGGCTCAAAATTAATGAACAAAAATGCGGGCTAATCTGCTTTCGAAATGCGAGTGGGAAAGGCCACCATCTTGCGGTAAGAGAAAGCAAATCTCTCACCTTGAATATGAACGTAACTCAAATACCTATAAAAGAGGAAATAAAACATCTTGGCATTCACCTCAGTAACAAACTCCGTTTCAACACACACGCAAGAAAAGTATTAAAAAAGGCTAAAGCAGCAGCAGCAATCCTTAGACCTCTTCTTAATTCAAGACACCTGTCTCACTCAACTAAACTTATGATATATAAGACTCTAATACGACCTATACTCACCTACGGATTCACAAATTGGTTTACGATCACACCTTCGGTGGCAGAGGAACTTGAGTCCTTCGAAAGAAAAGTTATCCGACACTGTATCGGTAAGTTCAGGAGACCTAATAGCAACAAGTGGTACCCCAACGCCTTCCTATATAAGGAAGCCGAAATCCCTCCTCTTTTAATGTACTCATTAATTCACTCACAAAAAATGCTGGAAAGACTCGTAGATCATCCCAACCCTTTAATCAGACAAATTATCGAAGAAAACCGGAATGACTCCATTCTAGATAACTATTACCTATCCCCTGTTAATATACTCCATAATAACTCTCAACCTTTCTTCCAAAGTAGGCCGGGAAATAGTCTGAAAATCCCCTTTTACGAAAAGGCATCTATTGCGAATTACAGAGGGTAGGCTAATCCCATTTCTTCTAAATGTGTACGCACCAAAGAGTGTTTAATCATAAAAATTAAGTCAGCTCCCAGCTGGGCCTTCTACCTTGTAGAATAAAAGAGACTGAATTTACCTAAATTTATTATACTAGAAATAACAAAACAAAAATGAAGAAACATACATATATGTAATTAGCTTTCTAAGCACAGCTAACGCTGTAGTCTGAGTTAGACTTAGATAACATAAGTATTATTGTCCTGTACTATTCTAACTGTGAAGCAACACACACCTAATATGTTCATATACATTAAAAATTTTATGTATTGGGCTCCATTGAGCTCTTGTTCTTGTTATATAGTTGTAAGTAGGTTAAGGGCCATAGGAGGCAACAAATCTTTAGTACGCCGGGAGCAAGTGTACTCCTTCCTTTTGTAGTCTAAATAAAAGACGCGTGAAGCACTTTTGATTAGTTAATAATCTTAACAACAAAATATACTGTAATATAGCCAGACAAACCTGTAAGTCGGCTAAATTTGAAGAAAAAATTTTCCATGTATAGTCTTAAGTAATCTATGTACACTAGTCTCAAATAAATGAACTTTGACTTTGACTTGTTTGAATAAGCGGTAATAGAAAGTCTCTTTCATTGTTTTCTAATCTCCTATCACTTTGACAGGTGTAATCGAAGGGTTGTACGCCACAAATTAGAAATTGCAGCATTTACTTCGATTTGCTGTGGTTTCTGATTCTGCTTCTGCTATCTATGTCTCGTCCTAGCTAGCGTTATTGTTTTCTAATATTTCTTTTTTTTTTTTAATTAATTTAAGAAACCTGACAACTGTATAATGATATTTGATTAAAGAACCAAAGGAAGGTAATAAGGATGACGTGCTGACCTGGCTTCCAGTGTAAAAAACTCCTGTGAATTAACGGAAGAAATTAACAAAAACTAAATAAAGATATAAAAATTCTCAATCGGTGTTGTATATTAATTTATCTAGTGCTTTTATTTCGGATACAAAAAAAAGTTTACCTCAGAAAAATTTGAACTACGTAATTCAAAATTTCCACACAGTTGTTTTATTCACACACTTTTGTTTCTATTCTAGCCCTAAGGCCCAATTTATACCTTGAACTATAAAAAGAATCAACGGTTGCCAAGCAACTAACCATCGAATCCAATCTAATAGGCGACCATATAAAACATGAGGTCGCTCCCACCTGCAAGCAAAACATTAAAATCACAACAACTTAAAAAATAAAATAGAAATTCAGAAAACTTACGGATTGCAAAACATTTTCTTAAGATCTACTTTCTCTTTGCAATATGGGCACGTCTGTTTCTTCCCTATAATACACCATCCTCTGATGCAAAACTCATGAAATACATGATCACATGTTAGTTTGTAGGTATTTTCTATGACTCCTTCCTCATTTTCGCTAACTATTAAACGATTTCCACAAACAGCACAAACATTATCCTCTAAATGTCTTGTAGGCATACCTTGTGGCGTATAGTACTGAAATTAATTAGAAAATAGAAATTCGTACAAGAGAAACTGAACCGGATGCTTACCCCGATATGAACTGCCATTTTATCGGTACATATCTCTGATATGTCACGTCCTAGTACTCCATAGTATAATCCGTAGAATACAAATAAAAGACCAACATCCATCCATACATTAGGGAGCTTGTTGAAAATAAAATTAAGCCCACAAAATGTTGCCATCATTATGAGATATCCTATTATACCAAGGCCATAACTGAGTTTGTAAATAAAGTAAAACCATTTGTACACTAATCTGCAGAGGGAAGAAAAAAATAGCTCCGTTTACAAATATCCAGCAGACATGCATATGTAATATAAGTCGGTGTATGCTACCATTTAATACAACCGGGTTAAAAAGTAATCATGAAATTTCACACTATCATATATGTATCGCGCACTGACCCATCCGAACCATATAAAAGACAAGAGATGGTAGGGAGTAGACTAGGTATGTAGTTATGTTTTAAGTATGTAAATTGGTTGTGGTGCAGTGACTGTGCACAAAATTTCTGGATGAAAAGGATGCTCCAGTTAATGAGAATGAATGAGATCTGCCATCCACTAACATTTTGCAGTAAAATATCATTTACTTGTAGGTGCACACTTGATTAGTGAAATAGCGAGTGATTTCAATTTGGAGATTTTAACTGGAAGATAATGATGATTGCCTCAGCAAACCTTCCATCTTTATAATATTGAGCTATTGTTGTAAGATAACAAATCTAGTCTTGGACGACCATTCAAGGAAGTGAAATATGAAAGCCCTTACAAAAATAAAAATCAACAGAGAAAGAATATGGGTAGTACTTGAATTTTCTTCAGGGAAAAAATTGCATCGGTTAAAAACAGGATCCTATATTCAATAAGTCTTCGCACAAGACGAACTTTTTTGTGTGTTTGACCATAATGCAAAAAGAGTAGTAAAAGTACGATCATAATAAGAGAGCAATCGACTATACCCACAGCCTCGCAAAGAGATGGATTTTATGGAAAGAAAATACCAACAGAAAACAAATTATTATCAAATATAGATGATAGCAAGATTAGTAAATCAAACGATCAAATAAGTAGCAGAGGAAAAAATCAATTCAATTAGTTTAATTAAAAAATATTTAATTTACCTTGGTGTTGTACCATTTACAGGTTTACCCAGAGCTTTTCTCATAATAAGAGCAGTTAAACAGGAAAATATTATCCAAGTAATTATGAATCTTATCCATTGATTCCGAGCTGATATAACCAAAGGAATGATCCACATAGCCAGCAATGTAGCAATCTATAGATTACATTTACAATTTTAATATGAATAGAAAATGAAATATTTTTAATATTTACTGAATACGATTTATTGTGGCGTTTTTTCCACTCGACTAGAATCACTTGAGCTATAATCAATGTAATTAAAAGAATGACAACCATCTCAGAGTGCATTGCTTCATGTCCCTTGTGTTTTTCATGCATTAGCTGATGTTCAGCCCTTAAATAGTTTTTTTTTCTTTCTTATAATTCTATTTTCGTTAATGTAAATTCAAAATATGATACCTTCGTCGTTCCTCTGGTGTCATATCATCTAAGGACTAATTGTAAAAAGAAAGATTCAATAATTATTAAAATTTGTGTAAACAATATTTGTGACAAATAGTGTGTGTTTATACCTTATTCAAGTCAACAGGAGCATGAAGATCCTGCGGTAAGTCCATTTTTACAATTGATTGAAATTTTGCAACTAAACGTTTTAATTATTTATTCCAAATTAAATAACTATGGAATTACTTAAAAACATGTTAAGCACTTTAAACATTTCCCTATCGTCGCAGTCATCTTTTTTCAGTACCTGAAATGTCACCGTGACAATACAATTTGTATCGTGTTCCACTTTTTAATCGTTTTATCGGTCGATTTATGTGGCGGAATTCTGGTAGTGATTTAAATAATTATTGTTTTTCAAGTTATACTTTATTTATAGATTTTTTTTTTAATTTGCACTTTATTACTATAAACTACAATAAATTCAGGTCATTTTAGGTGATATTCCACTAAATGGAGTAAAATTTCGTCCATTTGAAAATGAAACGAAATGTTGAAATGAGTCCTTGATGGACTTCATTTGTGTGACACACAGCACATTAGAATCCATTTAATTAAAAATTAAGTCGTTTTGGAGACGATCTGTCTACGGTAGCAGCGCGTAGAAATGGCAACAAATTTGCACTCTTATTAGAACAACTTGACTACCCCTTCATGAGTTTTGCTAGCTGTTTATACCTGCACTGAGCTCCCGCACTAGGAAACTTGTCCTCAACAAAACATGGAGAAGCTACACTTAATTTGATTTACAAGCGATCCTGTTTCAGATATGTTCTTGTTACCCCCCCCCCCCCCCACCGTTTCGACAAGCATAAATGTTTATCACACATACATGATTTTTACACAATGTAGCCTATCTGATTTGAACTACGAGATAAGCAATTAATTTAGCATTGTTTCTACGGTTTTTCTTTTTGAGCATTGATTTTTACTTCGAACTTATAATTTACATACTTACACACAATGATACAAAAATAATAAGTATGGTCGATGTATCTGTCAATTGAGTCCTTACGTCATTTGGAGGCAAATGTTAATCACTATTATCTTTGTATCATGTTTGAAAACTACATGCATTTCACTTATGTACATGAACGAATTTTATACAATACCTGCATTCCTGTTTGTAAATTTTTCTAAGTTTTATTCACTTGAACTAATGATTATTCATCTTTTGGTGTGACACATGCGCGTATAAACTTGCTTTAACTTAAAATGTTTCTCTAGGACGCATTTGTGCAATGACCGACCAATTTTAATCATATTTTAAATATTTTGTTTAAAGGTAAGACAATTTTCAACATTTCGCAGATGTAATCTATACTACATATATCGTATCCACATAGTAGATTTTGAAGCTTTCATAAAACTGAATAGCACTTGCAATTAGTTTTACAAAGAAGGCAACGATTTTCAGTTTGGATTTACATCAAAAATAAAAATTTGTTTTTATAATACAATTGAAAAGTCAATAACCAACAAAAAAAAAAACTATATACAACGCATATATTTTCCTAGAAAAATTTTCGTTAATGCAAACGCCCAAATTTAATCTATATTGTTTTAGATAAAAGTGTTAGAAAATTATTTAAGTTCGTTCATTTGAAAGTTTGAATATCTTTTTTTTTTTTTTAATTTAAATTTAGCGGTCATCATAACTTTCACCATCTGGGGACAACTGAACGTGATATCTTATTTGAGGAACAAGATAAAGAACAAAAGTTGTGGTGTGTATAGATACATAGATTATACAAGAATCCAACAACAAATTGACAGTTCTCTCGTCTCGTATGAAGAGTAGCGTAGCAGTTTTCATTCTTATGTTACGAATATAGGAAAAGACAAAAGGTAGCCGCAGTGCACGGAAGAAAAATTTTGTAATTAATGAATGGATATCTATTTATTAGCTCTGTTTTTATATCGGAACTCTAATAGTTTTTAATAATACATATTTTGGAAAATTGCTGAATGAAAATGATAACTGCATTGCGTTATGGTTTAAATTTCAATATTTATAGATACACTACAAAACTTGTTGGCCATCAAGCATATTCAGGTAAATTGTGAGGTTATTTTACACATTAATTCGGTATTATTTCATCATATTTATAGCCGGTTCCTTTTTTTTTAATGTTTTAATTCTAGGTTTTGGGCGATCAATAGGCTATTTGTCATGTCGGCAAATTCATGATAAGCAGGTAAATAAACGGGCCCTTGAAGCCCGCTCAAAACTCAAACCTCCAAAATTCCCAGATACCAGACCATGTCCCCATGATCCTAAAGAAATGGCACCAAATAGGCAGAAAATGGTTCTAATGATAATATTGATCCTTTAATGTATTTTACCACGTTTTTATTATTTTTAGTGTACAGGCATTGAATCTGCCACAAGAAATCGCCAAACTCAATGCGGAAATGCAGAAGTTCTTAAAGCTAATGATTGCCAAAAGCCACCGACAGGTGGAGATGGATGTAAAAAGGAACCCGAAAGCAGTAATCTAAAGTGGCTTCTAGCCTTACTTGCACTTGGTGGGCTTGCCGGGTTGGTCAGTATATATTTTTAAAAATATTTTAACAAAATAAGATTTTAACAACTCTCAAAAATTTTTTATAGATATGGTTTCTAAATAGGAAAAAAGAGGAAGAACAGCTGATCATCGAGGAAGAAGTAAAGAGTAGCATTTATGGAGGTGAATATTATAAAAAAAAGCTGTTGTAAAATATTTACTTAATAAAGAAATTTTTTAGTTAAAGTACCTGCCTCGTCGGCGGATATACCAAAATATGTTCCCTACTTGTTGATTGGTGGTGGTACCGCAAGTTTTTCTGCTTTTAGAGCTATTAAATCACACGATCCTACGGCTAAGGTAATATCTGTTTTACGGTTTCATGTTTTTTAAATTTGTATTATCAGGTTCTTATTATTACGGATGAGTATCATAAGCCCTATATGAGGCCACCTCTATCTAAAGAGTTATGGTATCATTCTACCCCCGGCGAAATACCTAAGGATTATAGATTTAAACAATGGAACGGAGCAGAAAGAAGGTAATTATTTAGAAAACTTTATAATCAGGTGGGAATGCCAATATTCGTGTTATTTGAATTGCAACTATAAAGGTTTAGCAGAGAGAATGCTTTTCATAGATACATATATATTTTGACATTCATTGGACTAGACTAATTATACAATTCTATAGGTGATAATAAAATGTTTAAATGGGATCGTATCGATATTCTGGATTGGAAGCTCTGCATTTACAATGCACCGCAGAGTAATTAAATCCAAAGTCGTTGAGCTCACAATTACCGTCATTTCTATTAAATAAAATTAGCAACATAATTCTGAGTCTGTTATCTTTTCGTTTATTCGCTTAGCATGATTCAGCTATGAATATCTGACGGATAGCTCAGTGCCAAGCTTAGAATATAGAGAGTACAGGAAGTGTGATAAGCCAAATTTGATGTAGTCAAATTCTGGTTGTGTGAGTATCTGTTGCCGCTGTAGTGAATGCTCAGTACAGCCGTGTAGTAGAATCAATATAGAGAGCGGGGCAACAAGATATATGGTTGAAAATATTACGTTTGCTCCCATCGAAAATGTTCTTATTCACTGTCACTACACCTATATACCCTGAGAGTTTCTCAACTGTCATAAACGTAAACAAATCTCGGTGGAAATACATTTGTCTCTTTCTTCAATATACTGCTGACCTACTTCACGGGACCCTGAAAAAATCCACGCTCATGCACACGAATTTTATAGGTATCAACACTTCCTGTTGTCTCTATATTCTAAGGTGCCAAGCTATCAAGTTTATCAAACTAGAGGCTCTGAGTAAAGATGTCAATGAAATGATGTTGGCAGCTTTCTTCGGAACAATAAGTTCAACTAATAAATAGGTGTAATTGGGATTTTGATCAATTTAATCATTTGTAAAAGCTCTTTCTGGACGAAGAGAAAGTAGTGGTTTTTTAAAAGTTTGTTGTGTGAAGGCCTACTTAGCTAAGTGAATAAGGGAAGTAGAGGTAGGAGAACGAACCTTTTAAAATTTTTCGGTTGAATCTGTGGGACGTATTTTAGGTAGGTTTCCACCATTGTAGCAACACAGAAAACCATTCTAAGAACTAGACATCAGTCCAGTGTCTACCGCACTACCCTGTTAATTTCAATTGATTTTCTTAAATTTTTCGTGTTTTTCTCTTTTAGCCTTTTTTATGAAGCTGATGAATTTTACGTAGACCCAACAAAATTAATGGAAACTGCTAATGGTGGTGTTGCTGTTTGTCAAGGATATCATGTTAGAAAAGTTGACTCTTGTAATCAACAAGTAATTCTCTCGGATGGTACAGCTATCACTTATGATAAATGCTTACTTGCAACAGGTATGACGGCATCACATCGAAAATAATGTCAGCTTTTTTATCTGAATTTTCGTATTTACAGGATGTTCTCCTAAAAGTTTAGAAGTATTCGAAGCTGCTCCACGAAATGTTAAGGAAAAGATAACAAAATTCCGAACACCATTTGACTATGAAGCTCTTAAAGAAGCTTCAGAAAAGAAGAAATCAATTGTAGTGATTGGCAGTGGATTTTTAGGGAGTGAATTGGCATGTGCTCTTGCTAAATATGGTATGAAGGTGTTAAAGCAATTGCGACTGAATCTCTAATCACTTCATTTTTTCAGGACGAGATAAAGATCTTAAAGTATATCAAATATTCCATGAATCTGGAAATATGGCAAAAGTACTTCCAGAATATTTGAGTAAATGGACAACGAAACAAGTGCAAGAACAAGGTGTATGTGTTATACCTTATGCTCAAGTTTCGGATGCCTCTTCAGTACATAATCACGTTAAGCTAAATTTGTCGAATGGCCAAAGTATTTTGACAGATCATGTAAGTTTGGATATTTTGTTAATCTCCTATCAAATGACTTTAAATTCTAGTCTACCACCATTTGGGTGGGAGCATTAATTGATTGCGTTCCATTTTGCTTAATCGTATTTCAATCTGTCATTTTGTAGGTTGTACTGTGTGTAGGTTGCGAACCAAATACAGAGCTTGCATCAACGTCTGACTTAGAAGTCGATAACAAGTTGGGCGGTTTTGTTGTGAATGCTGAGCTTGAAGCACGAAGGCATTTATTTGTTGTAAGAAATGTTAATTTTTCAATCTACAATCAATGATTATAATTGTCGATTTGATTTTAAGGCGGGCGATGCAGCATGTTTTTATGACCCCTTGCTGGGTAGAAGAAGAGTAGAACACCATGATCATTCAGTTGTTTCTGGAAGATTAGCAGGAGAAAATATGGTTGGATTAAGTGAGTAAATTTATTTTTCAATATTTACATATATATACATACATTAATGTAGCGTAACGAAACAAATTTACCACAAGTGTAAGATTGCCAAACTCTTGTCGTTCAGTTTTCTAGTAAATTCATTAGATACGCCTTTTTATGAAAAGGCTTGCTATAGTTTCGACATTCTTTCAGGACAATTTTTGATACAAAGT
Organism: Dioctria rufipes; assembly: GCA_963924295.1. NCBI lineage: Eukaryota > Metazoa > Arthropoda > Insecta > Diptera > Asilidae > Dioctria > Dioctria rufipes. The sequence goes on along the minus strand of OZ002745.1, from coordinate 23,871,796 downwards.
CAAAAATGCATCAGGATTCCATGCCGAATCCTTTTTTTGTCTCGCAATCATCTTCCCATATATAGGTGACAAGATTAATTTTTTCTTTACGCCTTCTGGCGTCTTGATTGAGAGCCAATCCCTTGATTCACGTCACCAGCTCACAGTGAATAGATCTTGAGCAGGATAAATTCACGCATGGATTCTGTGTTTGTCACTTTACTAACCAGCAAAAAAAAAAAAGAAAACTTGTACATATGCGTATTTTTGAGTTGAAACGTACGATTATATTCAAATATTCTTTATATCGTTTCATAGAGCGGGATGAATTTACGTAATCAGTTATCATCACATGGAATAAAAAGTTGTCAGCTAATTTATTCCTTTAATCTCAAACAACATTTTCACACAACTCTCAATGTATACAACAAATTCACTGATAAACTTGATAATTTTCTATTCCAGGAAAGCCCTACACACACCAAAGTATGTTCTGGTCTGACTTAGGTCCAGAAATCGGATATGAAGCAATCGGAATTGTCGATGCTTCTTTACCTACTGTTGGTGTCTTCGCTAAAGCAACACCGGAAGATCTTAAAAAACCCGAAACACATTTGGAAAGTGTTTCTTATCAAGCAGAACAAGATAAACCGACAGAAAATTCTGCCTCAGGCTCATTAAATAAAACTAATGAACAAGAGGAGACCGAAAAAAAGCAATCAAGCCATGAACATCATAAACATCATGGTGTTGAACAGTATGGAAAAGGAGTAATATTCTACCTAAAGGAGGATAAAGTTGTTGGTATACTCCTGTGGAACCTATTCAATCGAATCAATATAGCTCGACAAGTTATAAATGAGAATAAAAAGTTTGAGGATTTAAATGAAGTCGCAAAGCTGTTTGAAATTCATACGTGAAATTTTTGTGAAAGTTTCCTTTTTACATGAAAATTATAGAAGAAAAAAACTCATCGTGGCATTTTTTTTTCGATTGAAACTTTAGATGTATACGTTAATTAACTCTTTTTAAGGACTAATTTTAAGGGTACAATTATTCGTTATTGCTGTGTACTATTGCACCGCAATTAAATACAAACGTTTTTTGTAAATAAATATAAATTTTTGTTTGAGATAATTAAAAGTTTTTATTACTTAATTACTAAGCAGTAGTTAACTTCCGATTATTTACCGCAGATGAATAATTGAATGTGGCCTATGTCATCATTATTAGATATATTCATACTAGTAGTGGTTCATATTGAGTAGTAATTTTTTGCCTGGAAATCTCGGTCTAATACTATATTTTAGATTAGACTAGAGATTGGATCTGGCTAAGAAAATACGACCATATAATACGAAAACTGTGACTGTCAATGTCCACAAAAACTTGCCACAATGACTTGTTCTCTAAGAGTAACGAATCTAGCTTTTCAAAATTTTTACAATGATCGAAATATTAGAAAGTAGAATGATTTGATTTTGGGACGATATCTAATACCCTGCTACCATAATCACGTAATGAAACTGGAAATAGTTTTTAAATTGATAGTCTGAGAAATATAATCGAAAAATATATTTAGATTGATATTAAGTTAAGCGCATTTGCTTGAAACCCCTTTCATGATCAGATGATTACATATTTTGATGCTGTATGTCGTCTAATCACGCTGACGAAAATGCCTATGATTGGCACAGCATTTTATCACCTTTATCGAAATGTTTTGCAGTAGGATCCTTATTCTTGAAATTTTTAGCCTTATTATAAGTTTGCTTCCAATATCTGCTCATTTGAAGGTTCAGATGTCCTCTAAGTGATGATTTCATGATTAAAGATCGTAGTACTACATAAAACAGGCTGTCTTGCTTGTACGAATACCTTGGTTTATGAAAACTATTTGAAGACTATTTGAGTATGATTCATACCTGCCATCAGTGATATCTGGTCTGGGAATAAGATCGAAAACGTTCCTTTGTATTTAAGACTCGTCAAACAAGTCTTTAGGATAGAATATCGCTAACGTTTATCTTAAACTCTCTAAGAAATCCAGAGCCTCCGACATTTAGTTGAACTAGAGAAGTTTACGTTTATATTGATCTTCAGGTTTTTTTATGAAATGATGACAAGAACAGGAATTTATAGTTATATTTAGTTATAATATGTGCAATAATATTGTTTTCTTGTTATTTAATATTTTATACTAATAGAAATTATTACAATGTAATATTCGATCCTTTAGCATAAGGCTCATGTTTATTTGTAGGCACATAATAATACCCATTTTTTAGTTTTGACGGTTCTCCTCCCATCAAAGCTCTCTCAGCGCTATCTCTGCATCTCATTTTACTGATTTCCTCCATTGAATTGCATTTTATTCCCCAAAACCCTATATCACTGTTAATCGATTCAGCAAAATATTTAAAAGCTCTAGAATGTGAACATTTCTTCAAAAAACCACAGCCTTTTTGATTTTGACCATAATTTGGAAAAAATGAAGCATGTCCGACTGCATATTTGACGCCTAGTAAACCCATATCGGTGTGAATAGATTCAACATAATTAGCACTTGATGTACTAATTCGGGAATCATTTTCATAACTTTTGAAATTCGGTTCAGCCGGATCAAGTGCAAATAGAGTGTTAATTTTTTCTGGTGATAGACCTACACCAACAACTCCAGCAATTTGTGCTCCAAGACTATGTCCAATAAGGTATATATCATTGTATTTAATATTAATTTCTTCATGCAATCCAATAATAAATTCTGCAATAAGTTCACCAATTTCATCTACTAATTTTGATGCTCGATCGTAGTTAATATCTTTGGCTAAATTACCCCAATCAACTACAATCACATTAAAATAACCCTTTGTAAGGTAGGCGTCTTTTATTAGCCGATTAACACCAGAAAATGCATTGTTCATCCAACCATGAATAATAATTCTGGAATAGAGAATAGGATAAATAGTACATATGTATGTACTTAGATATTATGCCGGAATAGAAGGCGCTTTTTACCTTGTATGCCAATTAGGATTTAAGAAGGACTCCCTCATTGTATTTCGATTTATTTCTTGAAAACAATTTTGGTTTTCTCTCGTAAAAAGGTAAAATTTCGTTTCTTCCCTTGGGATTTTTATTGATCTAGGAGTTTGCAACATCTGAAAAACTGATTGCTTTGGCTTCTTTATGTACGGTTCACATTTTGGATCATCAGAGTTTACAAGACCGGCTGGAAGGGGATATCTATTATTTTAGTATTAGCTTTCTAGAAAAGTAAATTTATTAGTTACCAGAAAAAATTAATAATGCGAAATTACACAGAGTATTGAGTTGCATTTCAGTTTTTTTTTCCCGATTTGCTTATGAAGTATTTTTTTTTTCACTGCTAAATAATTTAACCCTGAATGGGTTTAGTTGAACTTTAAATGATAAACGAAAAACAGCACAATTCGTTTGCCAATTTGCATCACAATTAGACAAAAAGATGAGCAGGACTTTATTTATTTCTTTTCAATTTTTTTTAGCTTCAGCATTTACCGGAAATATTGAAAAATTATTTATATTTATTTGAGGAAGAAAAAAGTATGTGGGTGATCAAAAACATCGATGACACCTCTACTAAAAGACGCGATCTTCTCTATGTATGACGATCAACACAACTGAAAAAAAAAACGGCGTAAAAACTGCGCTTTTCACACAACATAGTGGAAGTGACTAAATCGTAACGAAAGTATATTGAGAAATGGGGAGCTTTTATTTGAGAAGGTAATTCAACTTTTCAATGCCAGTGAGAAAGAGCTTTACTACACCAGGCGTGTAGTACTTCATAAGATTTTTACGGTACAGTTATCACACAACAGAGCTACATATAATGTCTTAATGATCTTTTTAATGAATCTAGTCACCCATGGATTCAATGTAAAGAAATTAGATAAGCGAAAAGCTCAGCACCCCGGAAGATATTATCGGGGATTTTACATTCAATGTTGAGTCAGATAGATTTAGACATGTTTTAATTGTACCTACCTATATAAGCTTTCTTTACATCCATATTATGCATATCCGAATGAATATTTGATAGCAATTGAAGGTAATGAAAGTCATAATATCTGGTATTCCCTATTTGAAAGAATTTGTTATTATTGCTATCACTTTCTACTTCACGGACTTGGTTGAGACCTTATTCAATAGTAGGTTTGATGGCAAACGAACTAGATTTATTTATTTATTTAATATAGCTATGTGAACATGAATGCTTATGTACCTATTTATGCGCACTCGATTCCTTGACCATATGGCGCTCTACCTGTAATTATATAATTCCTTAGTTTCTACACTTAGCCTACCTTATGCTATATCATATTATGCTGTATCAGTTTATCCGAGCCTTAGTCTGGTTGCTTACGGCTTGCCTCCTGCTGAGGTAGGTGTTGTAGTTTGGTTTTCCCATTGTGGGCCAGTGGGTTCGTAGAAAGGTGTCATTTCAGTTCCATTCTGCTTGCATCCTTCTGTCAAGATCTATTTTGCCAGTTTTTATAAGTAATCTCGAGTCTACTGGTATATCGTCATTACTTCAATCAGGTTCGTAACGATATTTTTGGGAAGCACATCGGCTTTCTCGTTCCCAGTAATGCTAACGTGTCCAGGTATCCATATTAGCGTTAGTTTAGAGTTTCGGAGAACGTTTCTGGTTGCCTGGATGAGTGGGCAGTCGTTTTTCCTATTTTTAACCACTGCTAAGATTGCTCCAGAGTTTGTGTAGATGGCGATTGTTTTATCCTTTGTCCTGGCTATTCGGATGCCTGGGTCTCCGGGTGGAGCTTTGCTGTATAAACTGTCTCCCATGCCTCGTTGTTTTGTCTAACCACTGCTGCTGTTGTGCCATCTGGTGAGCAGCTGGCATCCGTGTACCAGAAATCGCTGTCCTTGAATTTTTCCCTTATTTTGAGGAATTTTTCCCTGTATACTTCTGCCAGTGTCTCGTCCTTTTTGTGTGTGGTAAGTGCCATTTGGAAATGTCTATGAAGAGGGTAGGAATAAGGGATGGGGTCTAGGACTGTGGAGTCTGGGATAGTAGGTACTGGGATGCTAAGCTCTAGTCTTATGGAAACGGACTTACTTAGAGTGGATGGAACTCGAGGTGGGGGAATACGTAAATAATACCTTATTCTATTGTGAAGCGGTTTCTTAGGGTCCGTAACTGCTTTTGTCGTGATATCCTGTGCTTCATTGTTGCGAAACTTCCTTCGATATGCATAGCCTCTATAGGTGAGGTTTTGAATGCTTTAATGGCTGTCCTGACGACGTTATTTAACTTACCTGCACCTTCTGTATGGCCGTTTGGGCTGCATGTCCATAAATCGTTAGACCGTAATTGGTTTTCCCGTTTGCGACGGCCTTGTGACATGTAATACCAGAACAGAGTATAAAAATTTTATATGGCTCAATGGGGCATTTCGAAATGAACCACAACATTTGAAATGATGGATACACTTCGAGTGATTCATATCTTAAGGCATCTGTCGTGTTAAGAAGATCGATCTAATGAATACAAAACTACTGTTAGAACAACACTTGCTGTCGGAACTCTGTTCTGGTATACCATGTGATGTCTAGTTCTTGTGTTATCTATGATAGAAAACATTCCAGGTTTTCCACTGCGTTAACCTCAACTGCGTCCATAAAATCAATAATAAGAAAGATACAGGGTGATTTATAAAATATCCAAAAGTCTTAAAGTAAGTACAGTTACTAAATATCCACAGTTCTTGGATGAAGAATTTATGTATTTATGTATTCATATGTATAAAGGGCATTTAGTGGTAGTATACGTACTGATATTCAACGGTAAGTGATTAATATAGTAAAACAACTGTAAGTGGTGTCAATAGATTCGAATTTAGTAGAGTTCGGCTGTTGGAATATAAGGCCTTTGATTTGATTAGGCTTCTCATAATATTACGCTAGCTTTCGCGAAAACCTCAAAACAGACCATCTACTGAATTATGCGGGTGTCTTAACTAAGGGCAGAGTTAGACCAACTGTAGTGTATTCCAAGTGGAGGTTCTGGCTATTTACAAAGCAGCAAGGCTGCTTATGAGGTATCTTACGATCGAGTTATCAGGATTTGTATTGACAGTCAAGCTGCAATCAAAGATCTGAACTGGAATGCCATGAGATCGTGCCTAGTGCGTCGGTATCGCTGTGTGCTTGGGAAACTGGGTACTAACCACAGGGTTATCCTATGCTGGGTGCCTGGTCACAGTCACATACCTGGAAACGAAACTGATGATGCTCTGGTTAAAAATGGTTCCGCTATGAATATATGTCAAGGAGAGGAACCCATTATTATTATTTATTATTTTTTTTTCCGTGGGATGCAGACAGGGCTCCCGTCTCTCATCCTGCCACCGCGACCTAGGAGATCTTTTGTGACATTACCCCTAAACGCCCTAGGGCGCCCATTCGAACTTAAGGTCTTTAATGAAACCTATAATGTCCTTGGGGGCCATTTTAACAACATCCTCTGGCAGTGGAAATGCCTTTCCTAGATGTCTTAGCCTTATGCGGCATAGGGCTTCACAATCACATAGGATATGCTCAGCAGTTTCATCGTCTTCCATACAGAATCGACAGGTCTCATCATCGACCTTACCCATCTTCTTGAGATGGTATCTAAGTGGGCAATGCCCAGTAAGTAGGCCCGTTATGAGTCTTAGTTCCTTTCTGCTGAGTGTGAGGAGTTCTTTTGTCCTCTGTTGCGAATAATTTATAAATTTTTTCGCTTGTCTCAGCCCCGGGGTGTTTTCCCAGTATTCCTTTTTTAGTTCTGTCCTCCCAAAGCCTGATTTGAGCCAAGAGGTGACTCTTTGGGTGTCCAAAGACAGGCTCCGGGCCAATAAACGGAGATTTGGCTCCTTCCTTTGCAAGGCGGTCCGCAATCTCGTTCCCCTTAATGCCTTCATGTCCTGGTACCCATATTAGTGTCACCCTATTTGTCTCAGCCAGTTGCTTCAAGACAGTAAGACAATCCCAAACCAGCTTAGACTCAAACGTAAACGAGTTTAACGCTTTAAGTGCTGCTTGGCTATCTGATATTATGTATATTTTTGCTCCACGCATATTCTTATGGATTATCTCGCGAGCGCAGAGTTCTATTGCGTGTATTTCTGCCTGAAAAATGGTTGGTGAGGCCCCCAGTGCCTTTGCGAGATGGCACCTTGGCCCATATATGCCCACGCCTGCTTTACCTTCCATTTTGGACCCATCCGTGTACCATTTAAGAGATCCTTTTTCAAAGGGTAGGTCCCCAGTGTGCCACTGTTGACGGTCCCCCAAGATCACCTTAAATGGCGTTTCAAAGTTATGGCGTTTTTGCATAACATCTGAAATTGGGTTAGTCATCGGGTCCTCTACGAATTCCTGGAGGACTTTCAGGTGGCCAACCAAATTGTTTGTGGTTTGGAGGTTTGCCCTTTGCAGTCTTATTGCACTAAGTATGGCCTGCCCTCTCACATGCAAATGCAAGGGTAGCAGGTCCAACATAGCCTCTAAGGCTGTGGTTGGGCAGGTACGGATGGTACCTGTTACTCCTAGACATGCAAGCCGTTGTAGTTTTTGCAAACTAGCTTGAGCCGTCTTTTGTTCTGTTTTTGGCCACCAAACGAGTGAAGCGTATGTGACCATGGGTCTTATAATAGATGTATATGACCACAGAGTCATTTTTGGTTTTAGACCCCAAGTTTTGCCAAAAAGCCTGCGGCATGTCCAGAGGAACCCATAGGTCGGCTCCCAGAATGAGTTAAGATAATTCGAGATGCTGGCAAATCGTAGATGAAGAGAACAGACCACATGTGCGATTTCCAGACAGCCTGGCCCAAGTTACGTTCTAGGAAGACGGAATCCCTGCTAAAGGGGAACCGGAATAACTTGCGAGTAGGAGGTTGAGAGCGTTCAGCACTTGCTGTATAAATACCCTAACTTTGCTAAGCGTAGAAGGAATACGCTTGGTATCTACTTTTTCTGTGAACTATCAGAAAAAGGCTTGGAGGATCTGATAAGGTTATTTAAATCTTTTGGCAGATTTCAACGCACCTCATAAATTTGACAAATTTTTATCAGGTAGGGTCCCAAAAATGTCGCATCAGAATGGACCATAAATGGTCTTAATGTGGCTCGTACATTCCGACGAAGACGGCCACCACTCTAACCTAACCTAACCTAACCTAGAAACGTGAAACGATTCCGCGAGAAGAGTTTTATGATCTATATATATCTGATTGCCCCCGATGTAGAGAGGGTAATAATCGCGACAAGGCATTATCAATAAATCTTCAGACTATAGAATCCTGAGGATGCTTCTACAGGATGCAAAAAGATATTCTCAAGGGCAATCTCGAAATTTTTCAGGAAACGCGGAAATCTCCGAATAGGCTGACAGAATGATGTATACAGAAAGTTCTGCAAATTGCTGATTATCGGGAATGGACTTAAAACAGATATGAGACAATATAATGGAGGTGATTACGACCGCAGTTATATAACCACTGATAATAACAATAGTTAAATATTAATTTTATTAAAATGAGTTTATCGATACAATTTCAAAACAAATTGATAGTCTGTCTTTCCTTTTGTCACAAATATTATTCTCTAAATCAATGCCTTTCGGACGATTTATGAAATCTCCTGTGTCGGTGATGTCGATGATTCTTCATAAAATCCAAAGTTATGTTTGGTCCCTTAGCAAAAGGCGCCACCCAATTTATGGGAACATAATAATATCCTTTCTTCGGCTTTGAAGGTTCACCTCCCATTTTTACTCTATTTCCCATATCTTTACATGTATTTTCACTGATTTCCATCATTGATCTGCACTCGATTCCAAAAAAACCTAAATTTGAATTTATCGACTCAGCAAAATACTGATATGCTCTGGAGTGCGAGCAATCTTTCAAAAATCCACAACCTTTTTGTTTTTTTCCGTAATTTGGAAAAAACGATGCATCACCTACAGGATAATTGACGCCTAATAAGCCCATATTTGTATGAATGGATTCAACAAAACTAGCACTTTCTCTGTTAATTCGTGAATTATTAAAAGGATTTTCAAAATTTGGTTCTGCCGGATCGAGTGCATAGATTGTGTTGAATTTTTCAGATGATAATTTTCCGGCAACGCCTGCAATATGGGCTCCAAGGCTATGTCCGATAAGATAAATATCATTATAAGAAATTTTCAATGCATTATGCAGTAATCCAGTGAATTCAGCAACCACTTCACCAACATCATCAACCCATTTTGTTGCTCTATCATAATTGGCATCTGTAGCTAAATTACCCCAATCGACTATTATCACGTTGTAATCACCTTTCGTAAGATAAGCATCCTTAATAAGTTGATTAATACTAGAAAATCCATTGTTCATCCAACCGTGAATAATTATTCTGGAAGAAATGTAATTATTATGTTTCAGTAGAGAAGGAGAGTAAGTGAATACCTTGTGGGAAATGATGGATTAAGAAAAGAATGCCGAAACGTGTTTGGATTTAGCTCTTGATAACAATTTTGATTTTTCCTTGTGAAAAGATAAAATTTTATTTCTTCCTTTGGAATTTTTGCTGTTCTTGGTGTTAGAAGCATTTGAAATATAGACGTCGACTCCTTTTCTACATATTCTTTGCATTCTATTTCAGATTTAACAGATGCATAAAGGCTTCCTGAAGAGTAAATGTATAATTGAAATCATTGCTTTCAGATTAATTATAATTTTAGAACTTACCAAGAACGAAAACCATTGCGATTCTATGAATACTGATAATAATCGGGAACCTCATTTTCTTACCTCTAGCTACTACCACACTAGACATCACTACATGGGACAGTGTCTTTTACTAAAGAAGTATAATCAGATTGCATCAATTTATAAAGGGATTCCGCCTAGACTGTTTTTCTTACTTGCACTGAATTGCAATTATATTGCAGTTGAGTAAAAACCACAAGAACCAGTTATGGGTATTTCTTATTGCGTGAGGTATTCTTAGGCTTCCATTTTTATGTAAATGTAAGTAAATGCGTTATATATTAGCTCGCCTAGATTCCAAACGTAATATCTGGTGGATTCCCTTTGTGCATGTACCAAAAAAAAAAAAAAAACCGCTTGGTTTTTAGTTTTTTAGAGCTTGGGAAATTATGTTAAAGTAGTCATCACATGAATTCTTTATTTCCCGGGTATTGTTAGGCACAATTTACCATCCAGCAGATTGAGTCATCCAGTTTTAACTTTTCGTTTGATGAAAGTGCATCATTACTGACTAGATTCATTGAGGTAGGTACTTTCTTAGTGACGAGTATGTAGACACTTCTAAGAAAAATCATACTAAGAAATTATTCTATCATTCACAAACAGAAGGAAAGTAGAACAACTTTTCTCGTCTTTAATGGATCGAGAAGAGTTCTAATCGATTCCAGTTGCGCAGGAGAACAAAGATCTAAAAACACGTTAATATGATTTGCCTTTTCTAGATTATGCAGGAATTTCAGGTGGAAAAGCATATACATGTAGGAAAGAGGTGAATAAAATAATAACACCGAATTTGAAGACTGTTATATTTACTACAGGTTTAGCGTTCATTTTCTTACTCTGATTGAATTTCCATTTCTAATTTAAACTTTTGTTGATTCACAAGTATAGTATATGTATGTATCTCCCATTACTTTACAATAAAGTTAATTTTGAAGAGTTCCTTATATATAGAGTGACCTGAAAGGATGTATTCAATTCAACATATACCAATCGATTTTATACATTTTTTGAAAATAAACTGCTCCCACCAAGTGGCGTCACTGGCGCGGGGGTGCGGATCGCACCGGGTTACAACATCACAAGGGGTGACACCAAAATTAGGGACGTTTGTAAAATTTACTTTTATTTTTTATTGTTCCAGTATATTATATCATGCCACGCATGCCACGTGGGATACATAAAACGAAGAGCCCAAGTGGATGTCAAGGTCAACAAAGAAAAGCAAAAATTAGAAAAATGAATCACTATCAATATTACGCGGATCCAATATGTAAAGAGACCGTATGAGGCCCTAGGTTCATCCAAAGTCACAGTTCCTCAGTCACTAATTGATTAGGCTAATTTGTCTGATGCTAGTATGCATTCAGCAGAGCAGGAAGTTGGAATAGAAGAAAATAAAGCAGAAGAACAAGGGAAGGTAATGAATGGATGAATTCGTAGCAGAAGAGTGGACTGATAGTGACTCTAACCATTATACTGAAAATGTGATGATGAATGACCTTAAGGGAAAAAATTGGAATATTTTAGATGATGGTTCTTATTGGAATCATCATTTGCGGGTTCTAATCATGAAAAGAGGAAGTGCTTCCAGAACAAATATGTGCCTTTCAGAATTGTGACAAGGCAAGATCTAAAAGCAAAAGGAGATGTTCGCCAGCTATCAAAAGAGTGGTTTTACAAGGTGATGCCAAATGGCGAGAAAGTGTTGCGAACAGATGGATGGTTTACTCTCTCGTCATTGAGAAATTATATTGTTTTTGCTGCCGACTCTCTTTACCGTTAATGCTACACAAACACGACATCCAAATTTGTGACTGGGTTTCAGATATGTTGGAAACTGAGCCCGAAAGTGCATAATCATGAGACATCCGAAGAGCACTTACATAGCTTTGAAAAATGGAAAACGTTGGCAGCACTGCAGAAAACAATTGACTCCGAAAATATTGCTTTGATGAACATGAAGAAGAAAAAGTGGAGAGACATCTTGCACAGGTTGCTCGATATCACATTGTTTCTCGAAAAGCAAAATCTGGCATTCAGTGGCCACAATGAAGATGAATCTTGATTGAATAAAGGAAATTTTCTTGAAATGGTTGAGATGCTTTATAAATATGATCCAGTCCTGAAAGAGCACCTAATGAGATTAAAGCGAAGCATCAGTAGGTATCTTATCTTGCACCAAAAACTCAGAATGAGTATATATCTACATGTCCTAGCAAATCATGTGAAGGAGAAGCTTGTAATGGATATAAAATCTGCCAGGTATTTTGGGATCATGTTCGTTAGCACACCTGACAAATCACACACTGACTAAATGTCCGAAGTTATCAGATATGTGAAAATTCACAATAGGAAAGTTGAAGTATGAGAAGTGTTTCTGGAATTTTTCCTTTTAAAGGGGAAAAAAGCTGTTGACCTCAGTTCTGATATTCTCAGAAATCTGGAAAGTGATGGACTCGACATTATAATGTGCCGCGCTCATGGTTACGATAAGGCTGCGACTATGACTGGAATCCATGGGGGTGTACAAGCTATTTTGAAAACAAAGAACAGGAAAGCTATTTTTAATGGATGTGTGGACCATTCGCTTAACTTTTGCTGAAAATGCTTCATGCTTAAATTTTTTTTGGAACTCTTGAGATAATGTTTTCCTTCTTTCCTGCTTCCACTCACCAATGGGATGCTTTAATGAACCTCACTGGAGTCTCAGTAAAAAGATTATCAACTACACGCTGGAGTTCTCATCATGTTGGAGTAGAGGCAGTAAAAGAAAAATTTGATGAATGTGTGGCGGCAATTGAAGCTCTATGTGATCCAGATGAATATTTAGATACAAGAGGTACAGCCCAAGGTCTCTTACCTGCTGTCTGCAATTTGACGTTTCTGTGTTACCTCTTCTTTTGGTGTGATGTACTTGAAGAAGTTAATCTTACACAGTTGTACCTTCAGACTCTTGACAAGGTGGTGACAAAGCTAGAGACTTAAGACTTTTTATATACGACCAGCGCAATCATCTTGTGGAGCAGGCAATTGAACTGGTGCTTTTAAAATCAGACCAATATGGAATTTCAGTAGAGAGCAGACCCAAGTTCAAGAAGAGGGTGACAGGTAAGAAGATGAGAGATGCTGGATTAACTCTGCAAGAAGAAAACAAGAGAGCAATGCTTGAGTGTATTGATCGTTTCCATTCTGAACTCCAGATCAGATTAAGAGCCATCAAGGAAGTAGCAGCCCTGTTTGAGACTATTCAAGCCAAAAGTTTGATATCTGCGCCACTGAAGAAGAGTTACTGGGGTCCATTCCAAAATTGACCACTTTCTATGATGAGTTATCAGAGGAAGAGCTTTTATTAGAAATACCAGGACTGAGAAGGCAGCAGAGATTGATCTCGAAGAAGTCAAAGAATTGTCAGTACTTGACGTTTTGAAATTCATAGCTGAATGGGACTTCCTATCTCCATATCTCTCAGTGAGCCTACAATTATTTCTTACGATCTGTGTGTCTGTGGCTTCATGTGAGAGGAGTTTTTTAAAGTTTTATAAAGAACTAATTGCGATCTACCATTGTAACTGATCTTGCAATATTATCAATTGAAAGTGATTTGGCGAAAGGAGTTGATTTTGATGAAGTAATTGACAAGCTTGCAGCTCTAAAGGCCAGGAAAGGAAAGTTTTGATTTAGTCGAGATTTAATATGACATACAATTTAATGTTAATACCTTTGTAAATATAGAACCTATGTATGTTTATAAACGTTATCAAGGATTCTGTATGTTTAAGTTATTTGAAACTGGCGGACTCGGAGGAGGTCTATGGGGTGTCGTGAGGGGGTGACATCATGAGTTACCGCACTGGGTGACACCAACCCTAGTGACGAAACGGCTCCCACCTAAAATCCGTCATTTTGAGAGTTGGAGGGATTAAATATGATTCCCTCATATTTTATGAATAACCTACTGAACGATGCAATCTACAATGATCATTTAAAGTTTGTTAGAGAGATAATCATTAGAGCACTATTTATTGGAGCGCATATTGACTAGTCACCTTGTAGTTGATCAGATCTATGAATTTAATGGATCTCAACTGAAAGCGGTGTTTGGTACACAGATGGACCTTGGATTGACAAAAATATGAGTGACTAAAATGAACCGAACATAATGCCTTAGGAATATTATTGTGCATACAATTCCAGGCAGATGTACATGACATAGATCGAAAAAAATTTAAGAAAAAGTAGCACTAAGCAAATATTTATCTACAAATCTCTTAGCTTTGTAGTCGTTAATTGGTTCGAATCGCTGGTCTTTGAACTAACTTTGGGTGTCCCCCAGGGTACTATTCTATGTTCATTTATCTTTGTGATTTACATAAATGACCTTCTAAAAAAATCTAGATTTCAATTACCTACTCTACGCAGACGATGCCAAAATTTTTCGTGTTATTAATAATCTTGAGGATTGTACTCGATTGCAAGAAGACATAAGTAAGGTTAAGAAATGGTATGTCGAAAACTGTTTATCATTAAATATAAGAGCAAGTTTCTTTCAGTCGTAAAAGGGACACTATCAACGGGGAATGTCATACAACTTTACGACCGACACCTCCAGACATGAGAGATGTCTTAAATTATGCATTATGACACTCTGAACGTATTTTATTAACAATGTTTATTTGAATTAAGTGGGGGAAAGTTTTGGCGATCGGATGTAGCTTGAACGACTTTCTTGAAAAGTGAAAAACTGAACCTTTCTAAGTACTTCCCGTAATTGCGCGGTATTGGTGATGCGTGAAAATGACTTCCTATGAGAAAAATGCTCACAACAGAGTACTAATGGCCATGGAAGAAAGAACTGCAAGGTGAAATGTAATAGTTGGGGTGTATGGTGGTGACCCAAGTGCATGAAAATGGCTTTTTCGGTGGCAAAAACGAAATTTTTCTGCATCGGGAAAAAAGTACACCGTCCGATAATACTCGGCGAGACCTTTAATATGCAGAGAAAAAATTTCTTCTACGAATTGTAGCTAGTAATGAGCTGAAGCGAACAGTGAAACATGTTTTCCGATCGGACATAATTTTACCAAGTTAGAGGCGATCTAAAGTCCGAAAAATTTAATACCTCAGTTCGAATAAAAAGGAGGGAAATATGTACTAAAAAAGTGAGTATGGGGATGACTATAAAAAGCTATTTAAGCGTCCCAGTATAGAAGTGTGGGTAATCAAACTTCTTCTCAGTATCTAAGAAATTCAATTCTGTACTAGATTTTCCAAAATGTACTAGATCAAACTTTGACCCCAGTCCTCTCCCGCTTAATCGTAATAAACATTGTTAATAAAATATGTTCAGATTATCATAATGCATCATTTAAAACATCTCTCATGTCTGGAGGTGTTGGGCCGATAATGGGCATTCCCCTTTGCGTATAAGTTACTTAGTTACCATAGATGGCACAAGAACTAGATGTTGCATATGGCATACCAGAGTAGAGTATACAGATAGTGAAATGGGTAGAGCATTCTGGAATGGACCATAACATGTTTTAGAGAGTGCCGAAAGCAAATGGTTTTATAATAGCAGAGTTTTGTATACATTTATTCGACTTCTTCACCACTTCGGACAAGAAAAATTATGAATCACTCGACGTATACATCATATCAAATGTTGTGGTCTATTCCGGAATGGACCAGCCAGCCATATAAATTTTGTATAGTTTTTTGGTATTGCATGCGACATCTATTTCTTGTGACATCTATGGTAATACCATATTATAACGAGTTTCTGAAATTGCAGTTTTTGATGATAAACTTTTGTTTTCTTGCCATATTATTTATTCTGTAAGTAAATTCTTTAATTTGCTTGGATTCATTTTTAGAACTTGTAAATCTTTTAAAACATCTTTTTTTTCCACATTGTATTGTTCAATTCTCTAATGCGCAGTTTACTAGAATACGCGACTCCTGTATTGAACCCCTTTTATAAAACATATAGGTACTGAGCAGTTTGAACGACCATTAAAGAAATTTACAAAATTTATTATTTTTTAAACTGTTTGGTTTAAGTGCAGTGGAATACCCTATAACAGGGGTGGCCAACACGTCGATCGCGATCTACCGGTCGATCGCGAAGGGATATTTGTTCGATCACGATGTTGTTTTTGATTGAACGAGAAACAACTGATGACGAATTTTGGTCCATCAAAGTAGATATGAACAAATTTCAGCAAACAATCGTAACTCATATGTACATATATACAAACAGTGTGTTTACCTTAAGGTCACAGTTTAATTTTTCAGTTTACCTATAATCGACCGTGTGCAGCAAACCACTTAGTCTCTACCAAATCCATTTTATTAACAGTACTGTTGTAAGGTGTGAATGAATGTAAGTAGGCACTTTTTTTTTTTATATTTTAGCTAAGATTTGTCAAAGACTTATCATTTTCATGATGAAGGGGTACTGGAGTAGTTACTTTGTTATTATGATGAATGATAAATGTTTTTGTTTAATATGCGATACCTCTATGACTCTATAACTGTTTCTAAAAGGGTAATCTTGAAATACGTTATCTATCTCTGCATAGCAAACAACAAACAGATTACCCACTAAATATGTAGTGAATTGAGAAAAAATTAACTTAGGAATTTAAAGGCGCAAATAAGAGCTCAGCAAAATATTTTTAAAATCACGAGCAGTGACCATCAAATTATAGCAAAATATTGCAAACCATTCTTGGATGGGAATTTATAATAGAGGCATTTTTGAAAATATGAGATTCAATTTTCAATGAAGTTTGGTACATTTAGGATTATTGTTTGTAATTCTTCATATAATTCGTAAGGTTGGAAGTCACTACTTTCACCCACTCGCAGGACTGTGTGTAAATCTTGACAGTTTTTTAATATTTGATCTTTTGGTATATTTTTTTAATTTTCTCAGATCGAAGAGGAAACCAAAATTTTCAAAATGTTCATTTAACGACATAAATCACGAATTGCTTATTATAGAATCAATCATTGTGTTAAAAAAAACCTGACTCATATCGACTTTTGAGAGACTGTATAGGCTGATCTCTGCCTTCATAATCAAACATCCTTTTCATTTTTGGCTACCCTTTTATTTTTAAATCCTTGTGGCAGATCATACCTACTTATCTCAATAAATTGACGAGAGTCAGACAAACATTTTTCAAATCCAATTTGTCGATATTCTTTGATCCAGTCACAAAATGTACGCAAATGTTCAAGGGTAATGCTTAAATGAACTTGTGCAGACTGCCATAATTTGCTTATAATATTCACACGCGATAATATCTCATACCATACATGTAATGCTATGATAAATTCTAAACTGAGCATTTAATGTCTGAATGTTCTGTTTGATTTTTTAAGCTTTCAATACATTCAACAACATCATCGATTTGCAGCAATATGGCCTTCACTGCCTTGATTCTACTTTCTCACCTTGTGTCCGATAAGGGCTTAGGTTAGGTTAGGTTAGGTAAGAGTGGTACCGCAAGACAACTGGCCTGCATCACTTAAACCTCTAGTGGGTCCATAGTGCCCCTAGGCCCCATGAGATAACCTTTTCAAGCCGCCCAAGATCAATCCTGCTTCCCTTAGGGAACTCAATATATCTCCAAGAGTCTTTGCTTAGGTCCATCCTGCTTCTCTCAGAAAACTCAGGATATACCTGAATTCTTTGTTTTGCAGCTCCCCCAGACTTGCCTACCCAATAGCCTACTTCTTGTATTCATCAGAGCGGGGCATTCGCAAAGCACGTGTTGGACGGATTCGATTTCCTCAGAGTCCTTCCAGCTCGTGCAGAAATCATTCGCTGCTATCGCCAGTCTTCTAGCATGGTCACCTATGGCCCAGTGACCCGTAAGGACCCCTACTAGATTCCTGGTGTTTGTTCTGCTGCCAACAAGCAGCTTCCTTGTTCTTTTCCTGTCATATGCAGGCCACAATTGCCTCACAATATGACAGGTATCTCTGTTGGCCCACCGGAGGCTTGCCTTTTGATAGGCGCCCCTGATGATTTCCTCTTTTATAGCTCCGATTGAGATCATCATAAAAGCTACCGCTGCGGAGCTATCCAATTCAGAGCCTTTTTTGGCCAACTCATCAGCCATCTCGTTGCCTGAGATATCCTTATGACCAGGAACCCAGCATAGGGTCACCCTGAGTCTTGTAGCCAATAGCTCAAGGCTAGTCTTGTATAACTGCACCAATTTTGATCTTACCAGCACAGCATCCAGCGCCTTGATGGCTGCCTGGCTATCAGTATATATACATACATGCCATGAGGGCTCTCTGCACATGGATACCAATGTTGCCGCCTGATAACTCGCTGCGCGTTCTGCTTGGAAAACACTGCATTTGTCAGACAGTCTATAGGACTCGTGCCCCTGTAGATATCTGGAGTATACTCCAGCTCCTGTGCCCGAACTTGTCGTGGAACCATCCGTAAAATCAGAAAAATCGGATGCTACGAGCATCTCTTTCCCACCCCAGTCACTCCTGGTGGGCATCATTGCATTGAGACCCCCACCAAAAGTCAAGATTGGTATTTGGTAGTCTGTTTCTTCCCTGTAATAACTACAGTCTATCTTCTGGAGTACCCAACACCCCTCTCCATCCACAAACCCCCCTCCGTCAGCCTGACAGCACTAATTGCCGCTACACCTCTGCAATAGAGGTCCAGCGGCAGTAAGTCAAGCATGACCTCCAGTGCTGCCGTAGGCGTGGTGCTCAGACACCCAGTTATTCCCATACAAGCAGCCCTCTGGATTTTTGACAGCACCTCCAGACCGTGGAGCCGTAGCAGACGATGGGCCGAACTATGACTGCGTACATCCACCGTACCACTTTTTGTTTTAATCCCCAATTTCTGCCAAATATTCTTTTGCACGTGTAGAAGGCCACACTGGCTTTCTTCATGCGTTCTTCTAGATTAACCTTCCAGCTTAGCTTGGAATCGAGTATGATTCCCAAATAGTTTGCTTCACTGGAGAGAGTAAGAGCCTCTCCACCCAGCATTGGAAGTCTGAAACTTTGTACCCGCCTACTTATTGTAAAAAGCACCAGCTTCGTCTTTGAGGGGTTTACCCTCAATCCACTATTATTGGCCCAGTTATCCAGCTTAAGCAGCGCATACTCGAGCCTTTCACTAATAGTAGTTATAAAGATAGAGATTACTATTTTTGGACTTTTTACCGGGTTAAACTTAATTTTGTTTAAGAAAGAATTTTTTGGGATATCTCCGGTATATAGCAAAAGCTAAAAAATGTTCTAATTTGTTATTTCATCACACAACCCATTAATTTTTGGTGACAAGTTTCAAGTGTTGGTTTGATTTATCCACAGGTCCCAAATAGGGAAATTGAGTGACTTGAAAAAACAAATGAAAAATTAGAACGAAGAGAAGAAATGAAAAAATGAAAAAACTTGAGAAAATTAGAAGAAGAAAAATTTTATTAAAAAAAATTTTAAATTTTTTTTAAAAAAGCAGATTCATTCGAAACGAATCGAACCTGTATTCGCCCGCAGTGGGCTGAAAAAGAAAAATAGAAAAAAAAGAAGCGTTTCGTGTTAGCAGAAAACCTTACACTCATCGGTGTAGCTTGGTTTTCTGCCTGCTGCAGACGCTTGAAACAGATCACATTGATCTCCTCTCATATAAACTCAGAATAAATGTGTGAATATATGAGGCAAAAACACTCCTATATTATACCAAGGAGGAAGAAATTATAAAGATAGAGATTACTCTATAGGATTTTTTTACCGGATTAAACTTATATTTGTAAAGTAGGCGTCAAGAAGTGCATTTAACAGCTCCGGAGTACTATGGTCCTTAGCAAGTCTGGTCGCTTCTGTATTAGACTCTATTGACTGGCAGAAGTTCCTTCATGAGGATCTCTTTGCTAGTCTTAACGCGCTTGGCTGCATTAAACAATGTTGCGATTTTTCCCTAAGCCGACCCAGCTCCGCATTCCACCATGGCGGCTTAGATTTGCCATTAAGAGGACAAGCTTCCCGGAACGCCCCACTCAACACATCGGTGACAGTATCAACAGCAACATCTATTGCTGCCTCCGTGGTTAGCCCTTCGGGTGGAGAAATTTCCAACCTGTCTCTGACTATACCACAGAAACGGTTTCAATCCGTCCTACGATAATGGCTTAATAGTAAGTTTTAATTGGCCCTTGATTAATTCCAAGCGTTTACTGGAACTTGAAAATAGCACATAAATTTTCTGAATAAACCCAAAAAATGTTTTTGCTGCCACAGAAGAACTAGCTCCGTCTACCAACAACAGATTCCAGCTGTGACAACCGCAAGGTGTAAAAAATGCCCTGGGATTAATATTTAATATCCGAGTTTTAACTCCAGTATTTACGCCAACCTTATCTGCATCATTGTCGTATCCTTGGCCACGACAATTTTGAATATCTAAGCCATTTTTTTCTAGCTCTCCCAGTATTGCATTAGTTAAATACTCTCCAGTTGTCTCAGGGACAGCAAGAAATCCGATAAAGTTTTCTTCTATTGTGACGGTTGATGTATCACAAAATTTTAAGATAACTGACATTTGTTCAACTTTACTACAGTCTCTAGTGCAGTCGAACAAAATAGATTAATATTTTGCCTCATTTACCCTACGAATTATTTCTTTGGTAACTGTTTTTGACATTAATGTGATCAATTCATTTTGAATATTTTGGCTTAGATAATGGTGTGCAAATTGTTTATCATTAATGCGTTTCATGTGCTCCCGTAAAGTAGGATCAAATTTGGATATTAATTTAAATAAATCTATGAAGTTACCAGAATTTTTAGTGTCGTCGTCTAACTTAAGAGATTACCTGTGACCTCTAAATGCCAGATTATGAGAGGCTAAGAAATTAATGATATCGAATAATCACTCAAACAAGAAATTCACGTATCAGCTTTTCGTTTTCCTGATCACAGAATAAATACTAGTTCTTGTAGCTTCCAGGTGCATTTAAATCAATCACAATTATAAACAAGTAAAAAAGCTAGAATTGGTCTAAGACCAATTCTTATGATACCCTAGACTAGATGAATGCCCTTATGAAATTTCGCATTGTCACCCTTCTGTGCAAGTTTGAAGTTTTTCGCATATATTTCTAGAAGAAAAAATGATTATAACCAATTTTATAGAATTTCGTATTCTGAAGAAATTTTTAGTACAATAAAAATGTCTTGGACTGATCGTTTTCACAGTATAAGTAAAAAACCTAAATTTTTATCTGGTAACACCAAGAAGTAGTTGAACGATTTAGTCCATTTTTGAAATTTTATTTGCTAGTACAATGAAAACACCATGTACCAAATTTCAGCTCTCTACGTCGACGCGTTTTCAGGCAGTATCCAAATATATAGTGGAAAACGAAATTTTTGTATGGCAACCCCACCAAGGAGTTGCCCGATTTGTCTCATTTTCGAACTTTATTTCACTTTTTTTTTTTTAAATGTCCGTGTATAAAATTTCAGTTCTCTAAGTATACGCGTTCTCGAGTTATTGTGCGCACGGACGGACAGACGGACATGCAAAAATCAAAATAACTTTTAATTTTATACGTGGGTGTCCAATCATTTTCCTCTACCATCATTATTTCGAGGTGTTACAAACGGAATGACAAACTTAGTATATACCCTTTAGATTTCATCTAGGCTAGGGTATAAAAACGGTTTCTCTTGACAACTTGGAGCAAATGAGTGAATTTATTTACCTATTAATAGTTACTAACGCACGTAAAGCAAGACAGCAATACAAATTTTTTACGCGAAAAAGTGATATGCACGGGATTGAAACGCTCCCATGTTGAACAGTAATTCATCATTAGGGAATTCCCCAGTCAACTTATTGTTGCGATGTGCATTGCCTACAATAAGTGGACACAATAATGGATACATTCTTCAATGTTCTTTTCTTTTATTGAATATTCACAAGAATGGTCATGAAAACGTCCCTAAAAGTCGCTAAAACATTGTTTAGGGTCTAAGTTTTGAAAATAAGTCGCTAAAAGCCTCAAAAATCCGCTAAATCTAGCGACAAAGTCGCTAAAACGGCAACACTATTTCTAGCCCTTGAGGAGCGACTGGAGTTTGAAAGTATACATAGACAAACGCCAAACAGAAAGGGAAATCCCCAAATCTGGCCACAAGGGGTTCCCCGTGATAACAGCGCATTGCCAACAAACATTGCTAGACTAAATAAAAACAAAATTTGTCAGAGGGGCTTCTTCGTTAGTTTCTCGCGACAGCAACGCAACGCCAATAAATGTTGTTAGTCTAAAGAAAACAAATTTGGTATGTCAATATATTTATCGTTTTATAACGAATAAATTTTTACGTTGCGTCCGAGTTATGCACATTTGAGACGCGAGGCCGTAGGCGATAACCCATGTCGCCTCTGACTATGCATGTAGGGATAAAGGAGCGAAAGGCATCCAACATTGCGGCGATGATCGAGTGAGTCGATATGACAAATTATTATCAAATAGCCAAAGAGTTTGAAGGCTCTATTTTAGAAAATATACAATGAAGCTAAGGCTGTGCGACCAGCCCCAGCCCATATATGGGAATTGTATTCCATTCTATAGGTCTGATGTAGGACTTATGGAGAAGCGGTAGATTCGATGAGATCAAATATTTCTTACACCCTTTTAGAAATTCAAGATATTTCGGTGCTTCTTTGGCAACAGCAGAAAAAAAGGAGTGAAATGTATTAGAGAACGGCCAGGAGGATTTTCAAAGTTAAGCATATTTTTTTGTTTCCATTCTTTTATATATCTTTATCGGGTATTGAGTGAAATGCCCAAATTTAAGTTGCCAGTGTTTAGGTTGCCACAATACAATATATTTTCGATTTTAGCTTTATTTTCTCGAGTTTCTTGATTCTCGTAAGAGTTTCCATAAAAATCAATTGGTGCTCATACTAATAATCCCACGAAAAGACCTCGTTACGTAGAAACATAAAATTCGGAGATTTATTAATTTAACTAATATTTTTACGTCATAAACAGCAATTAATAAGCGCCATCTCTCGGTAACCTGCATATGTGCTATAGAGATCTCAATGAAAGCAAAACTACGGCTATTCAACCGGAGAGAGTTTAAGGGATATAGAGTAGGGGACTAAATGGATTCCAAAATCAGATTACATATTATATTGTCTTCATATAAGTGGTATTATAGGTCAGTTACCAACTAAGACGTCAAATACAACTGCTGAGTGTGAACCTTATGGAAAATCGTCCTCCCGCCGACAGTGTGTACCTACGATACAAAATTTTTCAGATAGACCTAGAGAGCCTTGTGGAATATCGTCTTCTATCCAGAGCGTAAAGGACAAGTAAGTATATGCAAACTCTAACCTACTAACCTACTAACCTACTAACCTACTAACCTACTATTGAATTCATTTTTGATTTTACTAATTCTATGAATTTTCCATTTAAATCAATTTTCATAACAAAAACAACCTGTAGTTAGGTAGACAAATTTATATTTTTTATAAAAAAGCAATCATAAAGCTTTTTCCTTAATAACTATTATATTATTTATGTAAAATTATGATTTTTTTTTAAACCGGTAAGAACTTTCCCTTTGAAAACGGCGGTTTCTTGTTAACTGGCAAATAAAAAATACCCTTTTTAGGAATAGCTGGTTCTCCCCCCATTAAAACACTTGAACCTGACAGTAAACATTTTTCCTTTGATATTTCATCAACATTTTGGCATGGCATAGCCCAAAAACCTTCTTTGGTATTTATCGTTTCAGCAAAATACTTATACGCTCTTGAATGGGAGCATGTTTTCAATTGATGTTCACATCCTGGTTGTCTTTTGCCATAATTTGGATAGAAATCAGCATGTCCTATTGGTTTCTGGAAGCCAAGAAGACTAATATCGGTGTGAATACCTTCAACATATTTAGCATCAGAAGCATCTATTCTCTGGTCAAGTGGAACATCTTTGAAATATGGTTCAGCTGGATCTAATGCTATGATTGTGTTAATTTTTTTTACTGAATTATATCCGGCACTGCCAGCAATATGTGCTCCTAGACTATGTCCGATAAGATAAATGTTATCATACGATAGACCCGTAGAGTTATGAAGAAATAAAATGAATTCAGTGATGACTGCTCCAATTTTATTCACCACTTTGGCAACGCGATCATAATTGATGTCGTAGGCAATATCACCCCAGTCAACAATTATCACATTGAAATAGCCTCGAAATAGGTAAGCTGATCTCAGCAAATCATTCATTTCCGAGTTTAAATCATTTTTCCATCCGTGAATTATGAATCTGGAATATTTTAAGAATTGGCGACATAATGCACATTTTTTTATATATAATTTTGTTTGCCTGTTATTTTACAAATTTTATTTTATAATTACACTTAGAAATATGTTAGTCTTATTACACAACATATAAAAATTATTAAATTTATTTAAGCGCGTAAATTATTCGAGAACTGATAATGGGTGGTATTTATCCTGAAATTCTACAAGAAAATGATGGCGATATTCTGCAAGCTACAATCTATGTACAAAGGGCCTCTTTACATGGGAAATTTATATCCGTGTGTGGCAAACCATTATGAAGTACATATGCGAATGCGGCTATTAGGTGTACAAATATTTGCCTTACTTTACCCTTTTATTACCATCAATCCAAGTACCAATTTTGTAACGAATTTTATTGTTTTTGATAAAACATTCGCTGTGAGAAGAAGTAGACATCTAAATATGACTATCAACCGCTAAATGGATTTGACGCTTACTTAGGTTAGTAAGTTATAAAGCTGGTTACGTGTATACTTGGAGCTGCCTTCGAAAGTGCATTTATATTGAGATACACGCCAAGAAGGTTTCCCACCTTACAAGCATACTTTAGATGCAATTTCGTCGAATTGTTATGGTGTAACCAATGTTGGGCGTAATCTGTTTACAGTGTAAATTAATTAATAATTCCATTACAGTTTAGTCAAATTACCAAATAATCTAATTAAATTGTATTTGATTACATTTCAATCAGATTACTTATGAGACAATATGTAATCTATCAAATGTGTAATCTGTTACAATGTAATTCGATTATTTTGTAATCTAATTACTTTGTAGAATACTTAAAAGTAATTAATAATATAATGAAATGAATTGAAAGAAAATAGTATTGTTCTCGTACGAAATTAGTTTTAGGGAGTTTTATGAAGAATTAGAATACAAATATCTTAAATATCTTAAATTTAATCACATTAATTAGATTAACATGTAGTGGAATTAACATGTAATCGATTAATATGTAATCAGATTAACTTGTAATCACACTACACGTTAATCGATTACATTATGTAATTATGGAAATGGATTACATTAGTAATCTGTTACAAAGTAATCTGATTACATCGTTAATCAGATTACATTTTGCCCAACACTTGGTGTAACATACCATAACGTCAATTCAGAAAAAAAAAAAATTTTTTTGATACATTTTACTAAGGAAATCCGGCTGTCATAAAATAGCTTGGAGTCTATAGATGAAGTCATATGTTATCATAAGTGCCATAATACAATATGTATTGGAGGCTCTCACGTCTAAATCATCTTCCGGTCAGAAACATCTCCTGTTGCATTTGTGCGTGTAAATATCACTCCCTAACGAAAAGGTACAAGAGGTACAATGTATAATTGTTATGAAATCTTGCAAAAACCACAAAGGAGTCGCTAGTTGTGGATAAGTGTCGAAACATGGCATATTAGAGTACATAAAAGGCGATCTAAAACACACAATAAGATATTGAAGTTAGTCGCAACTGTACGCATGTCAACCATTGCAAAGGCAGCAAGCATACACTCAATCGAATCAAATTTGAATGATTTGTGTATTTCGAACAAATGTCTATCAGAAACAGAATTAAACTCGACTATTTTTTAAAAGTCTATCGAACACTTTATTAGGATTAGGCATTGACGTGAGTCCTACAGACTTATTGGAAGGCCTAGCATAGTGAGCAATTTCGAATTAAGCTGTACTAAGTGAGGAAAAAGCATCAGCTAGAAGAAACATCATACGTCAAAGAGGCGATGCAATAAACTTTAGCAACTTATATGGGTTTGCCTAAAAATAGTCTCACGGATTTTCATATCATAACTAGACGATAATATAAAAAATACATTTACTTCAAAGACACCAGGGTATACCTCACATTCGACATACGACGTGGTTTAGGAGACCAACAACAATGGCGTTCCACTAAACCATCCTTCCAGTAAGATTCGATGGTGTGGTATACAGACAGTTACAAAACGAACAGTGGAATCGAACTGGGCGTACCTACACGGCACCAGATGCTCTGGGCTATACCCCTACCGTACTCCAGGCCGAGGTAATAGCCATAGAAGAATGCGCCAATACCTACATTGAAAGAGCTATAAATAGCTTAACCATTAATATCCTCTCGGACAGTCAACACGCTCTCACGGCCTTGATTGTCAGAGAATGTATGCAAGCCCTTAAAAATTTACCAAGGAGAAACATAGCTATCCTCATGTGAGTACCTGAACATGATGGCCATGAAATTACTGACAGCCTACCTAAAAGAAAAGCGGAAGCCCGTTTTGTCGGACTAGAGCCATTTTGTGGTATTTCAAAGTGTTACCTAAGAACAATCAACAATCCCTTTATTGGGAAAGGCTACATGGACTTCTAGATACCTCTGGCGGAACCACTACTTCTTAGGAGAACAGAGCTCTTCTCAGGCCATTTCTCATTGAGGTATCACCTATACAAGATGGTTTTGGCTGAGATTTCATTTTGCCGCTTCAGTCAGGATGCTCACGAAACCTTGGACCACCTGCTTTGCATATGCATTTCGAACATGCTTTTCTCCACCAAACTACGTGTGGAACCCAAGTCTCAGAATGGTTCTAGACTTCATTAACAGTCTAAACCTAGAAAGGGAATAAATTGAGCAGGGACTCACAATAGATGTTTCAGATCGCAGGTAATGCGAGGCTTACGCCTCCACACCCCTCCACAAATCTAATAATCTAATACCTCGCATCGCGCAGGTAGATCGAGAGGCTTGAACTCCATAGTTCACATCTGGTTCTTAGTAATTTTCAGCTATTTTTTAAATTAATAGGATTGTTCGTAGAATCAGATGTAATGAAGATAACGGTGGTATATTGATTCCAAAAAAGAAATCAAGAATTATATGTTTTTAAAAATGAGTTCCACGTTTACAGAAAATTTACATTAGTGAAGTGAGGTTTTCATAGATTTTATACCTTTAGTCTCATTTTTTTTTTTTTTCGTTAAACTATGTCCACTGTAACGGATTTTATAGAGCAACAGAAATTATAACCTACTTTTCAGTGCACTCTCATAATAGAGCCAAGAGTAAAGCTTAAGTACGTAGCTTACAAATTTCGTTCGAAAGAAATAGTTTATATCAACTATTTCAAATACCCCAAAGTGAATAAAGCTATTATCGACTATCCACACTTAATTTTTCAAACAAATGAAACAATAGTTTTATTAGCAACTATTTGAACAATAATCCCCACTGTGCAAAAGCACTTCTTTGGTGAAAAAAAAAACACAAAAAGAAAATATATAAAACAACAAACCTTGTAGGCCATAGAGGATTAAAATTTGAATACAGCAAAATGTCCCGATCGTTCAACTTTAACTCTTGGGTACAGGATGGATTTTGCCGAGTAAACAAATAAAATCGTACATGTTTCCTTGGATTAATTTCGTCTCTAGAAGCAAGAAACATGCTAGAAGTAGAATGTTTCGATTCTCTTGTATACAGCACACATTCCACTTGTCGGCCGAAACAAACAGCTTTGTAAATAAATGAAAAACAATTGACACGTTATCTGGCATTTTGTTAATAATTATAAATCTAATAGAAAAACTCAACTAACCACTGAAATTGACGCAAGCTAGAATAACGAGAACGGGTATTGTCTTCATTTTAGAAATAACTTTTTCAAACTAAATTCTCTTGATGTTTGCTTTTGTATTTATTTGTCTGTTAGATCTTGTTTGCATTTTAAATATTGCTGATCTGTTTTATTAATTTTTTTGCATTTTATACAATGATTTTCGATCAATAAAAGGATTAAAACGAATGTCTGAAAGGCAGCAGAGAGACTGTTATCATTATAACTATTGTCACCATAATATATATGCCAAGAGCTATGTAAGTTATTTGGAATTCGGAGTTGAATTCTGTCAGAATCATCCGAATAACAGGCATCATAATAACAATTTAATTTTTTTTTATCTACATTTACAATCTAGATAAAGGTCTTTTCTATTTCATTTGAGCGGAACACATCTTAGGTTAGGCACATTTTACCCATAGTGCACAGTAAGCAGATTTCTCTCCAATTGTTACAATTTTTCAGATATCGCTTCTTTGAAGTTTTTGAATTGTTACAATCCTTTCAATCTTTCGTGAAGGTACAAATAATTGCGTTATGCTTTTGAAGTCATAACGAACAAACTAATTAATGTTAGCAACGAAAATTGAAATGTAAAAAAAAAACCTTACATGAATATGTTTAGCATGCGTCTTTAAGCTTTTTTTTTTTATATGCAGGGCGACGAGAGATCCCAAGTACGGAGGCCAAGGCGGCCCATTGTTAACCTGATAAAAAAACAACCTTCTCACCAGAACCTTCCTGTCTTCTTAATGAAGCTCATCAGATCTAAGTGAGCTTACTCGGGGTTAAGACCGGACAAGCACATAGAAAGTGTTTGGTTATCTTAGGCTCTCTTTCCAGGCTGGACACACACATTTAGAGCTAACAACAACTGCCATTCTTGTTAGATGAGCGAAGCGAGCTATGGCCAGTGGTGATGCCAACCATATCCACAGTTCTGCATTGTTTTCTTCCGAACCTCAAGAGAAAGTCAAAGAAATTCCTGTTAGGCCCATAAAGAAAAACTTCTATACACCTGTATCTCAAGCGAACATCCGCTTTTATGAGAGACCTGATCACCGAGGTGATAACGCCTACACCGGATTCCGCTCCAAGGAAAGGAGAACCAGAGCCAAACCTGGCTAGAAGTCAGCCCTTTCATTCTTCATGATCCCCATATGCCCAAGAACCCAGTGAAGGGATACCTTGTTGTGGATACACAGCTTATCTATAGACGTCCTGCAGCAGTCCCCCAGTAATTTAGATGTTATCCCAGAGCCACTCAGAGCTATCAAAGCTATGCGAGAGGATAGCAATGACCTTTCCCTTGACTATCTTCGCTACCATTGCGATGTCGAAGACTTCAACCTACGAGATAGTGGTGCGCAAGTGAGTAGGTACATACCTTAGAATATAGAGAGAATAGTAAGTGTTGATACCTATAAAATTCGTGTACATGACCGTGGATTTTCTTGGAGTCTTTGAGTAGAGGAAATTAGAAAAATGTATGTTCAGCTGTCTACATTTGAAACAGCTGAGAAATGCTCAGGGTATCTTAGCGCAGTGACAGCGACTAAGAGCATTTTCGATGGGAGCAACCGCAATATTTTCAACCATATATGTTGTTGCCCCGCTCTCTATGATGATTCTACTACACGCCTGTACTGAGGTCTCACTACAGCGTCAACAGATTCTATCATAACCAGAATTTGACTATGCTAAATTTGGCTTATCACACTTCTTATAGGTACTCTCTATATTCTAAGGTAGGTGCTCCAACCCAATGTCAGATTCAAGAAAGTAAACACCCGCTCCGGATTCCTCCTCATTAGTGCTACAGTTAAAAAGGATATTCTTAAAAAAGGTGTGTCTTTATCCTAAACTATAGTATCTCCTGACTTCGAAGGTATAATGAAATGAGAATGAAAAAAAAAAATGTATTTAGATCTTTAATTAAAAAATATTATTCTATTCCTCTCGACAAAATAAACAAATAAATATTTAAGTTCTTTGGATATTGAGCCCTTCTCACCAAATAGGCTTGGGCCAAATTATGCTCTGCATTTTTCTTCCCTTCATAAAAGATATAACACAACATTATCAGCGTAACACTGTGATTCAAGTCCTTGATTATTTCGTTGAACTTATAGGTTGTCAACTACCATTAACCCCACGGCAGTGAAGATATTCTCCACTTCTTGGCAACCTGTTGGTATAAACCGCCAAAAAGCTGTGTTTTTGTTATTTTGTTGGAGAACATTGCTATAACATCTACATGTGCTGACATCTTATCAGTGCATGCACTATTGATCATCAAACGCACCTTAAATGTCCAAAAAAAAAAGGATATATACAGTTATTTCCCTGTTATCAATTACTTTTTCTATATCATTTGTTAGGTTTGTTATGGAAGCATATGAATGAGTGAGTATGCTTTGGACGTGAAGTCCATTCTGTTAGCATGAGCTGATAGCTCACTCTGTGAGGAGCGTTAGCACAGGGCGGCATACTAGCACCTCAGCTAGTGTGGGAGAATTGTGGGGTGGGTATACCAAATACCTGCCGCTGTCACAGACCCTATTCTTAAGAAGAAAGAAGTAAAAAAGCTAGAATTGGTCTAAGACCAATTCTTATGATACCCTAGATGA
This sequence comes from Dioctria rufipes, assembly GCA_963924295.1. Classification (NCBI taxonomy): domain Eukaryota; kingdom Metazoa; phylum Arthropoda; class Insecta; order Diptera; family Asilidae; genus Dioctria; species Dioctria rufipes. The sequence continues at coordinate 23,841,383 of OZ002745.1, read as the reverse complement.
TTGCCCGTATGAAATTTCGTATTGTCACCCTTCTGTGCAAGTTTGATTTTTGAAGTGGTTTTTCGCATATATTTCTAGAATGGTTTGTCGGACAGAAAAAATGATTATAACCAATTTTACAGGACTTCGTATTCTGAAGAAGTTTTTAGTACAATAAAAATGTCTAGAACTGATCGTTTTCACAGTATACGTAAAAAACCTAAATTTTTATATGGCAACACCAAGAAGGAGTTCAATTCAATTCAATTCAATTTTATTCAAATAAATTGTACACAAGAATCAGTGAATATAAATTCTTTTGTAGTACATAAAATGCGGATTATTCTATTATTTAAGCATAATTTATAATTGTAAGAGAAAGAAAGTTTCAGAAAATCAGAAATTGCAGATTACATATTAAGTTTACAAATTTACAGCCTATAAGATAAGATATAATATAACTTGATCAACCTATTGAAAGACCCGAACCCATAACCAACCCAAATGAATTAGATTAAATCAACCAATTAAGATATATGTTAATCATTAAATGACATTAGTAGTGCCTTAAATCTCCGCCGAACCAGTGCGCTGGATATTTATTTGTAAGCGATTCCATGCGCGAATAGCACGGACGAAGTAAGAGTCTTCTTGAACTGAATATTGAAATCTAGGAATTATTAAATTATTATGACGCAGAGAATTTGAAAATCTAAGTCGGGTGAAAAGGTACGCCGGTTTACCAGAGTAAATAATTTTGTGAAGAGATATGAGTAATCGACGATGAAGGAACTCAGTGATGGAACACCCCAATAAATTGTCTCTGTAAGAGGAAATGTGATCATAACGTCTGAGTCCGTAGATAAATCTAATACAATCATTGAACGCCACATTTAGCCTTCCTGAACAAATAGAGTCCGAGAAGGAGTTGCCCGATTAAGTCCATTTTTAAACTATATTTGCTAGTACAATGAGAATACCATATACCAAATTTCAGATCTCTATATTGATGTGTTCTCAGCCAGTGTCCAAATATATAGTAGAAAACGAAAGTTTTGTATGGCAACCCCAAGAAGGAGTTGCTCGATTTGTCTCATTTTCGAACTTAATTTTACTTTTTCTTTTTAAAGTCGGTGTATAAAATTTCAGCTCTCTAAGTACACGCGTTCTCGAGTTATCGTGCGCACAGACGGACGTACGGACATGCAAAAATCAAAATAACTTTTAATATTATGCGTGGGTGTCCAATCCATTGTGCTCTACCATCATTATTTCGAGGTGTTACAAACGGAATGACAAACTTAGTATACCCTTTAGATTTCATTTAGGGTATAAAAATGGCCGTTTTTTGGTAAAAAAATGGACATATTTTCAACTCATCATTATGAAGAACTGGTAAGTCGTGGAAATTCACTTTCAATGAGAAAAATGTTCACAACAGAGTACTAATGGATGTGCAAAAAATAAATCAGTCTTTCGGCGCGGCGGTAAAAAGTCAGTTATGAAGTAAAAATGATAAATAAAAAAACTACACCACTCGATTACCGGCTTCTCCCTCTTTAATTGGGGGTGGTACGACCCCCCATCGCCAAAAGACCCTCCCCCAGAAGTTATTCACCTATATTTTTGTACTCTAGACCCTAAAGCCATAGAAAAAAAAACCCAATGCTTTACGATACCTCTGACGATTTCTTTAACTCCCCAAGTATTTTAGAGAATCTCGAATGGAGAGTTAGGGAGGGAGTTTTAATCAGGGAGAACGAAAATTCTCATCTTCCAAACTCCCAAACTCTCCGGGTTACAGAATCCGGCCCCAGGAGTCGAAACGGGTTTCACGAGACATATTTTGGTATATTTCATTAAATTCCACGATCATGATTTATCCCAGCTTTTTTTGTTTAAAATTTTCAAAATACCAGTTAATTTCGGTCCCTGAGAAAAAGTGATAGAAGAGCTTGAGTTATTATTTAAAATTAAATAGTGGATATATCAGAGTTATTAGATGTGGCAGTTCTTGCATTTCCAGCTCACCAAGCATATAAACAGTTTAAAATCAATCAAAAGAAAAAACTGACTGGCGCTGTATTTAAATTATTTGGGCATTTACTTATATGCATGTCAGTGGGATTTACCACAAAAGTATTTGGGACTATTTGTATTGTTAAATTTTAATTATAAGGCAAAGGAAGTGTTTTTACAAGGTTGTTTTAGTTGCAAATACCGCTGAATCGTTACAGTTCAGTGGGAAAGTATGATCTCACGGAAAGAGACAGGAACATGAAAGTGGTGCAATTTGCTTTCATGCATTTTTGGTGCAATCCGTTTATATACATGTCAGTGCATATATTCTATTTAACTGTCAAAGCGACGCGACGCCTGCCGCATTCATTTGGATTTCACCTTTAATTCTTTTTTGAGAAGTGCGGGGAAGATTTCGTATTTACGCGCTGAATTAGATAGATAGATAGATAAACAATTTTATTCAGAAATTAGAGTTCATTAATACAATAAGGATTAACTGTACTTAAAAAGGAACACGATGATTGTCTGTCAGGTTGGCACAATATAGTTACATGAAAGTAATTCTGAACTTCAGCTAAATTCCTTTATTATTAGTTTTCTATACTTCCAGGCCGTCGTTAAAAATTTACAGAGAAGTTCGTAGTTTTGGCCGTTTAATATATCGTAAAATTCGTCTTTGGACAGCAATTCATTATCTCTTTCTTGTTAATTTGAAAATTGGACAAATCGCAACAAAGTGTGGAAAGTATTTTCTATTTCTATTTAGGTTACATATGATGCATATTCCTACAGTGTTATCCTTGAAAGCTCTTGCGTTAATATCCAGTAGACCACCACGTGCCTTGAATATTAGGCTGATGCAATTCGATGAGTAACTGTCATCAACATAGTTGAGTATATTGGTGTAGTTCAGTTTACAATATTCGTCATGGAAACGAGACATCCGAGCCCGGCTCACGTGTTCATCCAAGTCAGACTGTACAAGTTTTTCCAAGATATTTGCATGAATCTCCTTCCAGTTATTGTTTGGTGCAGAAAATTCCAATGGTACCCCCGCCTTAGTAAAAATTACACCCAAACTCTTTAGCCCATGATGTATGGGATAAAATTGTTTCCTCAGCCAGTAATCTAGGGAGCCTGTGACGGGAGTATTTAAATATCCTCCGCAGATAATTGAAATGTAATGTTAAAGTAAAGATGAAAGATCTATTGATACCGGTCTCTAAGTGTAGCATGTAGTTAGGAGTATATTGGATAGCAGATGCAACATACTTTTGAGAAAGAATCGCAGCAGTTTCTCGACTTGCTCGTAAGGCTTGAAGCCCCATCCGCCATCTAACGTTTTTTTTTTCAACTAGTGCTTATTTCGTGAATGGTAACACTTAGCTCATGTCTGATTTGACAGATAATTAGTTTTATTCTTCCGCTGAACGAATATGGTTGTGTATACGCTTGAACAACGCTGGGAAATATTGCCTGCGATCGACTTACAGAAGATGCCGATTTTGCCAAAAAAATCATCTTTTCGGATGAAGCTAATTTTGATCTTGGCGGGTATGTAAACAAGCAAAATTGTCGCATTTGGGGCACAGAAAACCCGCACGCATACATTGAAAAGCCGATACACCCAAAACGAGTCACTGTTTGGTGCGGATTTTGGTCCAGAGGCATAATTGGGCCATTTTTCTTCGAAAATGAGCAAGGAGTGGCCGTTACAGTCAATGGCAATCGTTATCGGGCCATGTTGAACGAAAATTGAAGAGGAGGATATTGGCAACATTTGGTTTCAACAGGACGGCGCTACGTGCCACACAGCCGAAGCTACACTCGATGTTTTGCGCCCTGTTTAAAAAAAAAAAAAGTTATTTGGCGGACCCTATACAATGCAGCCTCGAAGATTTTAAGCTTACCCGCTGAATTAATTGATTTAAATGAGTTTATGGTCCATTTAATAGAGTAGGTATATTCTAAAAAGAAATTACTCCATTTTAGTCTTTTTCTGTTCACGGCAGACACATTGTTTTATGAATAGAATAGATCTGGGCGGCATTCCACAATGTAAGAAATCAGTATAATATTAATAATACACAGAGAGAAGTATCTGGAGATGTGGAAGTTTTATCAATCCCAGCTGCATTGGGGTAAGTGCGAGAATTAAAAATTTAGGGCTAATTTTAAGTTAGAGATTGAAATAACCAAAAATTAACATAAACATTAAAATCAGATCTCGAAACACTTCAGAATAATATTCATTAAAATCATCAGTGCCATCATCTTTACTAGTCAAAAGAAAAGTATCTTCAAATATTTCGCTTTGTTCCTAAATATTAGCGTAGCTAGTTATTTTAGTGAAAAAAAGTAACAACAACAACAAAAAATCCAAACAGTAACACTACTTTCATTATTTCGTTAAGTACTTTGTAATAACTTTAAAAAAAAATCAATGATCAAAGAACTATTTTCATATGGTGACGACAATTTTGACGTTCCGTTTGAATTGATTGGCAAAATTTTAATTCAATTTTTTTTTATAACTATTAAATGAATTTAAATGGATGAACAATGGAACAGCATCTTTACGAAGAGGACAAAATATGCAGAAGTATTGAAAAATCTTAAAAAAGACTTCACAAAACGATGGGAAGATAATAGGCCTTCACCTCAAGGCAGTCTTGAAGATTTTGATCAATTATTTGTTATTGGGAGCGGTTCATTCGGCACAGTGGTACGTTAAGAAATAAATTTAAGTAAAATTTTCATGGAAGTGATTTAGGATAAATGCAGAAACTTTGCCGTAATAAAAAAACCGACAAATATAATGCTGTGAAAATTCTTCACAAAGAGAATATCGTTAAGCAACAACAAGTGAAACATATTCACCTTGAGAAGAGAGTATTATATTCGATTGGCTATCCATTTGTTGTTAATTTGGAATTTTCATGCAAGGACAATGATTGCCTATATTTGGGGCTACCATATATAAATGGCGGAGAACTGTTCACTTACCATAGAAAGTTTGTATTTTTACCATTTCCTGTGATAATTAATTGGCATAGATATTTACCTTTATAAAAATATTTCAGAGTGAAAAAATTCTCTGAAAAACAGGCGAAATTTTATGGCGCACAAGTATTTTTGGCTCTGGAATATCTTCATTCATTGGATCTGGTATATCGTGATTTAAAACCAGAAAATGTTTTAGTCGATTCTAAAGGTTACGTAAAACTGACTGATTTTGGATTTTGTAAGGTAAGTTTGGATTAAATTTTGCCTGTTGCGATTTTATCCGTTCGGAACTCACATTAGAACAGCAGCTAGGCCCAACAAAATAACTGTCCGTGTGAGAAACAGTCAGGGTATATAGAATACAATCCCATTATGAAACATGTTCCACAATTAGGTGAGGTAATATCATGCGATAGAGAGAACACAATACCGTCTCTCTGGCTTTCCTATAAAAATGTATATATATTAGTCACAGAATTACGTCACAGGCTATCAGCTGCAATGTGTAAAAATTTTAATGGGTATATATCTTGTCTTCTACATATATACCTTGAGAAACAGTCAAATATCAGGTTGGCTCTACTTTCAATGACTGTCCCTGGGATTTATAATTCGTCATTGAAAAGCGAAAGCTGCAGTAATTTGAACACAAATGGGTACCCTGAGGGTTCACCGCTCACATCCAGTGGGTTGAGTGAGTACTATGGCCGAGAAAATATTTCGTGATTTAGGGCCAAAAACCGTTACTTTTTCATAGGAGACCTGCGTTTATGCAAATCGGCGACATCAATCGGTACTTCTTTCACCTAATGTAACCATGATAGGAGCAGATAGGTTTCAGATTTCTTAATAGCATGATTATAGTGTGGAAATTTTAAGAACGAGGTTATGCATTGGAAGCCAACCGGGTTGAGGGTGTTTAGTAATTCCGCAAGATAATTTCATGCATCATCAGTTTGTAGTTCTGAATCCACAAAGTTGAAATTTGACAATCGATAAAATAGTATCTACATATTGCATCTTTATTATATAGATTTATTTTTGCAACGTTACAGATTCAAGACGAGTGCGACACAGGGGCTCTGGAGTGTACTCTAGAGATCTCCAGTGGCACGAGTCTTATAGACTGCCTGACAAATGCAGTGTTTTTCAGGTAGAGCTCGCAGCGATTTATCAGGCGATAATATTGATATCCATTTGAAGAGAGCCCACACTGCACATATACGATAACCAGGCAGACATCAAGGCGCTGGATGCTGTGCTGGTAAAATCAAAATTGGTGCAGCTATGCAAGACCAGTCTTGAGGAATTGACTACAAGGCACAAGGTGACCATATGCTGAGACCTGCCTTGACCATAAGGATATCTCAGACAACGAGATGGCTGATGAGTTGGCCAAAAAGGGCTCTGAATTAGATAGCTCCGCAGCAGTAGCTTATGTGAGGATCCTAATCGGATCTTTAAAAGAGGAAATCATTAGAGGCGCCTATCAAAAGGCAAGCCTTCGGTGGACCAGTAGGGATACCTGCCGTATTGCGAAGCAATTGTGGACTGCATATCACAGGAAAAGGACAACGGAACTGCTTAATGGCAGCAGGATAAGTATCAGGAAGCTAGTAGGGGTCATTACGGGTCACTGGACCATAATATGGGACCATGCTAGAAGATTGGGTATAGCGGCAAATGATTTCTGTAGGAGCTGTAAGGACTCTGAGGAAATCAAATACGGACAACACGTGCTTTGCGAATACCCCACTTTGATAAATAAAAGAGGTAGGCTATTGGGTAGCTACTTCTTTTCCAGTCTGGGGAGCTGCAAAGTATAGAGTTTAGATATATCCTGAGTTTTCTGAGAGAAGCAGGATGGATCTAGGTTAAAAGTCCTAAATATATCCTGAGTTTCCTAAGCAAAGCAGGATGGATCTGGGGCTTGAAATGTTCTCCCATGAGGTCTAGGTGCACAATGGACCCACTAGAGGTCTAAGTGATGCAGGCTAGTCGTCTGGCGGCACCTCTCTTACCTAACCTAACCTAACCTAACATTATAGATTAACATGCAAAGGTTGAATTTCGAAAATTGAGCATTTATTTTGTAGATTATTTGTGAGACGTCTCAAGTTGATACGCGAGTTATTTACATTTTTTCCATACAAACTTTGTCCCTCATTTTCACACCCTAAGATGTCTGTACACGACGCCTTTTTACGCTGCGCTCTCGTGTAAATGATATCAGGCAATGCGTAAAATTAAGTGCGCTTTGAAAGAAATTTTTTTTTCAACTTTTATATAAAATTCATGCGCAATTCTCCCCAGTTATATGCGTACAGCCACTTTAAAGGTTGAATTTCGAAAATCGGTAAAATACGCAAGTTATTTATAGTTTTTACATACCAAATCTTTACACCCTTTTAGGGATTGAGTTTTGAAAAATCCATTCTTTGTGATAAATGAAAACTACGTTGCATGTTTCTATAACCTCAGCAGTTTCATCTCTGCGATGATAGTCAATATACATACATAGGTATAGGACACTGAATGTGTATCTACACAAATTGACCTAGCAAACATTTCTTCTTCTTCAGGACGATATGTGGATAATATTGCCAAAGTATCTTCTACGCGAAATTAAAGCAAATACAATGAAAAGATTTCTTCCTTGTCTTGCGTAGACGAAAAGAAGATGAAATTACAAACATTTTCGTTTTCTGATTTTAAATGTGGAGACAAGAGGACAATAGTTTCGCTTATTTATCATCTCTATGATACACGAATTTATCACTTGGATGAACGCCTCGTCAGACTCCATGACAGTAATTTATTTTTGAGTTTACTAGTGATTTTAATTCCATCAATTCATATTAAAAAAATAAAAATAAAAAATATATACCTACTTTAAAGAAGTTCCAAAAAATTTATTTGGACGATTCTTGAACGATTTGCTTTGACGATAAGAAAGCGAATCATCTTGAAGAAACGAATACGTTTCTTATACACGATATAAAAATAAATCGCCCGGAAGGGACGTAGAAGCACATTCGTTTCTGCAAGATGTTTTGCCTTCGAGGTAACAGTTTCTCTACGCAATACGAATATGATTACCATCCACGAGATATTTTATCGTCCAGGTAATAAGAAAGTGAATGTTCTGCGTTTCGCCATGTTTGCTGGGGAGTATAATCTTAACAAACACTAGATAGACGCTTGTAGATTTTTTTACCAAACAATGAAATTTTGTATAATCGTGCTAAGCAACAGAAAGTATAAAAAGTTTTAAAAACCAGTCACAGAAATATATCAGAGCGAGTAATATAAAAATAAAAGATTCAAAAATATATAGAACAATATTTTGACTCAAAAGTAGACTTGAGGGCACAATTCGAAAATACATTTAGCAATAGAAATTCGTTGTATTCTGTCTCGTAAAATTAAGACCCAATACTAGTCCGATTAAGTAAAATAGAGTAAAATTCCGCAATGTTTTTTTTTTTATCCCAAACTGCGCGAATGTGGAACAGTCTACCATTTTTCGTCTTTCTTCCTGCTTACAATCTACGAACGTTTAAGAGCGACATATATCAGCATATCCGCCACTCTCCTCATGTCCGCTAATCCTTTTCATAACTCCCTCCTCCCATGCAATGCTTTTAATCATAGCGCATCCCCTGGGATTGGCTTAATAATAGGTCTGTTTGCGTATTTCTCATGCAAAAAATTTCTGGGTAAAAACTTATTCGTGTGATAGGGAAAAATGTACAAAGTATGGAAAAGTACGCGAACGCTTTTCCTGCAAGTTCATTAAATACAAAAAATAAAACCAAGATCTAAACAGTAAACAAGAACTTGCATACAAGAACATTGAACATTTATTGGGTTTTAGAAACTTTTAAGACAATTAGAAAATTTCTTATGACTGTTGTCAATTTTCCTTGCAGAAATTGTGCAGTAACTAAAAACTTCGGGTAAATTTATGCAAGAGGGGAAGCTGTGATATATTTAAAACTCGTTTAAATTTCTTCCCAAAAATGAGAACGCGAACAGACCTATGTAATATTAAAAAACTATCTTAAGTTATCTGCTCTTAGAACGGAATTCCAAGTTCCTAAAAATATGTTTGTCGTTTCTTAATTTTAATATTTTTTTATTTTATTTTATTTGTTTTTCTTTACTTTTTATTTTTATTTTTTTATTTTTTATGTTGGAATTCGAACTAGTTATAAAATATGCCCACTGCCTTGTCTCCAAAATCACAATCAACGCAATTTTTTATTATGTCTGACACACAACGCACATAATATATAAAAGAAAAAAGATAAATAAGAATAAAATATAATAAGTAAGATAAAATTTTGAGCAAGACTGCCATCTTGAATGGCTGTGATACTTCCGGTATAGTTAAATGCTAAAGCGACTCTCAATGATACTTAACTCAAAATTGTAAAGAAAATGCATCTCACAACGATTAAAAAGAAAATCGAAATATATAGACTCCCAACAATTTAAAAATCGCAAAACGCGCAAGGTTCTTAACGAGGAAAATTGTTAACGACAAATTTTTTATCGATTGCCCGTAAAATTTCAACTTCATTCTTTATGACTGTGTAGCCCCAGGTCAGATAATTGAATTTCAATCCCCAATGCAACTTACATATATGTATGTCGAAAAGTTGTCGATTTTGATATATACAAAATCCCAACTGATCATCCGCAGACATAAGATTCTTTCTGCGGTAACATTATTTTCCGCTATTTAGAACACCATTTTAGAGCCAACGGATAAAACAGGAGTGTAATTCCTAGTTATGGGTATTATTTTCAATATTTTTCCAATGGTCCACATTGTAGCTGATCGGTGGCTCTGCTACCTACTGTATCAGCTGCGACTATAAATATTTATTTATTTATTTATCATTAATTGTAATTAACATAGACCTTAAGCTAAGACTATACTAAATTACAACTAATGTTTGTGAGACCACGGCTACAAGGCCATCTGGGCAATTGTCTGACGTTTTGTCAGTCCTAATTTTACATATTTAACTTATAATATAGAATTTTTAACAGTGCCTCTTTGTGCAGTTTGATTGTTTGTGATATTAGCCGCTTCCAGTGGCGTTTCTTCTCATTGTAATTTTCCGTTATAATTGACCAAATAAAAGTTTCAGATCTCAGTAGGTCTACAAGCACATCCTTAGCACAAAGAACCTGCACCGATGTGAAAGTGGTGAGTTAGTCACCAAAAATTGTCAAATAATGTCACCATCTTCATTTTCTTATAGATTATTTTAGATGACAGCTAGAATTACTGGACGTGTCATACAGAAATGACGATGTTTATCACTGCAGATAAAGGTTATTACCATCTTTAAGTGCTTTAATCCTTTATTTAAATTTTCTATGCGTATCCATTCACACTCAGCAACTTCTAGGGGCTTAGATGTTAAAACCATAGGGTTTTTTTTTTGTAAGACAGAGGGACAATCACGGAGGCCATAGCGGCTCATTGTGCTGTCTTGCTAGAAGCCCATTCACCAAAATCTTCCTGTCCTCTTAATGAAGCGCATCAGGTCTTGGTGAGGAAACTTCTCATTTACAGATATAAGGGCAGACCCTAGAGTATCCAGTCTGTTCCGGGCGAAGGTCGACACGCACGCAAAAAGTGTTCGATTGTTTCAGGCTCTCCCTCCAGGCAGGACATTCACTCAGGGCTGTCAACAACTCCCATCCTTCTTATATGAGCATGAATTGAGCTGTGGCCGGTGATGATGCCAACCAGAGTTCTACATTGTTTCCTTCTGAGCCCCACGAGAAAATCGGAGATATTCCCATTGAACATTTGCTTTGATGAGAGATCCGATACTCGAGGTAGCAACGCCTACGGCGGGTTCCGGGCCGTGGAACGGAGAATCAGAGCCAGCCCTAGGTAAAAGGTCAGCCCTTTCATTCCCCATGATCCCAATGTGACCTGGAACCCACAGAAGGGACACCTTGTTGTGCATACACAACTTATCCACAGAAAACCTGCAATCCTCCAGTAACTTAGATGTTATCCGAGGGCCACTCAGAGCTAGCAAGGCTGCCTGACTATCCGAGAGGATAGAAATGTTCTTGATTTGCATATCAAGGGCTAACTTCGCTGCCATCGATATGGCGACCATAGGGTATACTAAGTTTGTCATTCTGTTTGTAACGCATAGAAATAATGCTGGTAGAGCAAAATGGATTGAACACCCACGCGTAATATCAAAAGTTATTTTGATTTTTGCCCCTCACGATAATTCAAGAACGCTTGTACTTAGAGAACTGAAATTTTGCGTAAATTTAAGTTCAAAAATGGGACAAATCGGGAACTCCTTCGTAGGGTTGCCATAAAAAAATTTCGTTCTTTAATAATATACAATTTTGAGAACCCGTTAACATAGAGAGCTGAAATTTTGTACACGGAGATTTCATAAAAATAACAAATATAATTTCAAAAATGGGCTAAATCCTTTTCTTGCTGATGCTATATAAAAATTTAGGTATACGTACTGTGAAAACTATCAGTCCTAGACGTTTTATTATACTGAAAAGCTCTTGAGAATATGAAATCCTACGAAACTTTCTAAAAATATATACAAAAAACCACTTCAACAATCAAATCAAACTTCCGCTAATGGATGACCATATAATAATCACCTTAAAAAGGTGTCGATTATTAAGTAATCATGAATGCTGCACAAGGTGAGAAATGCTTATCACCATTACTTGGCTACAGGCGAGGAATTATATCCAGCGGTTAGGATATAAAGCAATAAAATTACTTTCAGAGACATGATTTACATAATAAATATAGAAAAGATGTCTAACTTGAAAATAGAAGAGATTTATTTATTTAAATTACATTTCTACCATAAAAAATATATATATATGTATAACGTTCTTTGTATAATTCCAGTTAATAAATGGAAGGACATGGACATTATGTGGCACACCAGAATATTTGGCTCCAGAAGTCATTCAAACAAAAGCTTATGGAAAAAGTGTCGATTGGTGGGCTTTCGGAATCTTCACTTATGAAATGGTAGCAGGAGTATCACCATTCTTTACTCCCAATGAAGATCCACTTGTTATGTTCTCAAAAATAATTGAATGCAGATACAAGAGTCCATCACATTTCAGTGTTGATTTAAAAAATCTTGTCTCAAATCTATTGCAAGTAGATACATCTAGAAGGTAACGTAAATAGTTCCGTTCGATCTCTGGGGAGCATTACTATAATTTTGTGCCGTTTTCTTTTTACTTCTATTTACTATCTATAGATATGGAAATTTAAAGAACGGATCTAAGGATATAAAACACCATAATTGGTTCAAGTCTACTGACTGGATAGCATTACTCAGACAAGAAGTTGAAGCGCCTTATATTCCTCGAATTAAGGATATGAATGATATTTCTAATTTCGATAGATATCCACAAGTAACGCATCCAAAATCCAAAACTAATAAATATGCTCAATACTTCGAAGATTTTTAAAATATATTATCTTCTTCAGTAAATTTTTGAATTTTTCGTTCGAAATTTCGAAAGTCACACTTATGACGTTAAGTTAATATTTTAATTTTAATACAACCAAGAAGTTATTGTGTAATATGTTTGCCATTTACATTGCCAAATTTTAATAAAATTATTATAAAATTTTTGTATTTATCTGAGTTAAAACTGTGCATACGAGGTGTGATAAAAAAATGCTTTTATTACAAACAAACTAATAAGTTTCTATCAAATATGAATTAATATCTTTCATTGTACTCTCCTTGACTTGCACTTATTTTAACGTTTATTCCGTGATTGGAAGCATTTCTGGAAGGCTTCTTTCGGAAAGGCCTTCAGCTGCTCTGTCGTAGCCCTCTAAATGTCGAAAAAGGTTATGAAAACAGTTTCCTTTTAGTAGTAACATGGTGCTAAGTCTGGAGAGTGCGGTAGATGTGGACAGACAAGAACTTTTTTTCGGAAAAAAAAAAACTCATCAGAAGCGAGGTGGGACACCGGGCGTTGTCGTGATGAAAGAGGAACCATTTTTCTGGTTTTGCACGGACCCATGAGAGATGTCCCTAAGCTCTCGAGTAGTCAATCGCCTGTTTGAGCGAATCCGTGTTGCCACATTTTGCACGTTTTCGTGTGTTTTTGAGATCGAAGGACGTCCCGACTGTTGCTCGTCTTCAGCCGACTCATCCTATTCTGGAAGCCGACTAACAAGTCACAACTTGTTCAAACTTAACACTGACTTTCTCAAAGAATCATCCAGGCTATCAGAAGGATAACTTCAAATAGATGTAGCATTAGCAGTTGTTGCTATAAAAAATTATTCACCGTATTTCTTTATCACAGTTCGTATATGTACATATTTTTGCATTGTGTATTGCGAGCTTGTTGGTGTGACATATGACGGCGGCCTTTAGTCGTATGTAAAAAAAACCTATCACGCTCTCAGCAATGACAACGGACAACACTATTTGAGTTGAGTTTGAGGTCATTGAAAGACTCACCGAATATACGAGGAGCGTATGATCAATATATACGCTTTGTATACCTATTCAAGGTTTGTAAAAAAAAAAATCTACACCTGTAGAATGTTTTTTTAAATTTTGAAACGTGGTAGTACTTATTATGGTAGCAGTTGGGTTCATTAACTTTGCATAGTACCTACTACCAAAGTCTTGTCCTTGAGTTCCGACTAAACTAAACTGATGCTGTGATATATCCAACCGAAGGGATTGTCTTTGTTTTCCTTCGAGACGTGTTTAAATATCCTTTCATTTCTGATGAACCACCCATATTTAATCTATAATGATAGGTCGTTTTAAAATAAAGTCGGTTGGATTTGTCGAAAACCGTTAATCTATTTCTAGAAAAAGCTTTTCTCTTGTTAAAATGAATGCTACTAATGCACATGCCATAGTGTGAAATTTGATTACACGTACCACCCACTGAAGTTGAATTCTTACGCTCAAACAACTATATGAAAAGTTAACGGTACCTACAGTCGACTAGCACTCTTTTTAATCTTGACCATACTACTGTTGAGTATACAAATTATTTGTCCCACCATGACTTATATTGATTACTCAATCTGACTTTTAAATCAAATTACAATTAGTTGTTTATTCAATGATTTTAATCTAACTTCAACTATTCTGTCAAATAGACAATTCGTTCGTAACTTGAATTATGGAAAGTAGCCTAGTATTTATTATTTTTCTTCTCCATGATGATGGTGAGGATTATGAGACATTCTTATTCCTTTCAGAGTACATGACGCAGGAATCTGAAGTCGAATAGAAAATCCATACACCAATTTTTGAGTGCATTGATAAGCAGAATTCTTATTATCATCCAGAAGAGCAAAAATACGTCATTATAAATTCTTGAAGTAGAAGATTACTTTAACAGAAGATAAGATTGCTTAAAATGGGACTCGAAGAATTCATTAGAAAAATATTCCTAGAGGTGCAAAGCATTTACATTTTACATGGAAAAAGGGAAAAGCCATTGTCATAAGTACAAGTACATCAAATAAATTTTCCATCCTAAGCTGAGCTGAAGACACAACATTGAAGAACGTATCAAGTAGGTATAGAAGGAACCTCTGACAAAAAATGGGCTTTACAACCTGATTATGATTTATTTTAGGTTCAAATTCGAACGAACTCCATCATATCCAAAACAATATAGTTAATTTATAGAAAAAAATATAACAATGGAGTTGCTTAGCATGATCCGCATGGATATTATCACGAACAGCAGTTAGTACAAGACACTTGCTGCTTGGATATCATGCAATCATTCTAGGAATATATTACTACAGCTGCGAAGATTTCAATCAGGTAATGCCCGTTGTTTCCAAAGCCAGACATCGGACCCTAAGCAACTTCTTCTTTGACTAACTAACCCACTTCTTACGAGTACATAGGTTTGATTTAACTTGGCTATTGATCTCTATCCTTAAGATGAATTCTCAGAGCGCTTTAAAATGGTAATCGAAGCCCAATTACAATACTCGCCATTTAAACCAGCCCTAACCAATTACATTTAATCACACATATTTATCTGTTTGAGATGGTTTTGCCTTTGTAAAACGTTCCCCGTCTGAGAGAAATTAGCCCATCGAGCCTATTTGTCTGATATCCACGAATGTCTATGAATGGTTTTAAATAGAGTTCATGACTTCTATATAATCGATTCACAGTAAGCTGAGCCTTGAATTCATTAAATTACAGTCTCTTCTTCAATTATATCCAGCGTAGGGGTCAGTCTAGTCAATAATGTATTTCATATTTTTTACACTGTAAAAGAAAGATTTCTTTGTAGCCACCAATATCGGTATTATAGTAAATTTCGACGCACATAAGGTGCTTTTTTTATTGTTTTTAAGATAACACAATGCGCCCCATGGGTCTAACTTCAAAGATAACATGCATATATCAATACTCGAACTTGACATTAGAAGGTTTGCTTCTTTTCCATTTTTGTAAAAGCACTATAAGAATCTTTTCATTTATTTGCTTCTCTTGAATAATATTACTAGTAGAAGGACGATATCTTATATCTTTACCTTTCAACAAAATAGCTACTCATTTAAAACATTTTGATTAAAAATATATAAGCGATTCCATTATGGATTTTACTTACCTAAAGATTGAAGGACTATCTATGATTATTGTAAAATTTCTATTTGCATCTTGTTTTTTGTTTTTTTTTTTTTTTTTTTTCTTAACCAAAGCTTTTAACATGTTAATATAACACATCACAGTGAATAAATACAAAAAAATGAATATGTTTACAATTCATCTTTTGCGGTGGTATGATTTTGTGAACGACAGCTGCACTTTTTGTCTTGTTCTACTTTTTCCATATCAGGTAATACTATAATTGGACTAACGATCCGCTTACTCCATTCCTAAGAAGATAATGCACCAGTCAATACACAAACAATTCATAGGCTAACAACATTGACAAACATACCTGTAAAAGTTGCACGTGGTAGCAGTAGATATGAACGGGTAATAAATTTTCATCCACAAAAATTCTTGCTGCTTGAATAATTTCTCTAGCTCTCTGGTCATTCATTTTAGCCCAGCTAACTTTATTAACTAAATCAGAAAGATCACGTTTGAACGGAACGAAATGCTTGTAGGGTAACAAGTTATTATAAAAATGTTCATAATATGGTGAGTCTTGTTTTAAAACTAAAGAATTCCCTCCGAGCAAGTAGGGAAGACGATACGCAGCTATTGTACCATCAATGTTCAATTGATATTTATACTAAATTATATAAACAATTAATAGAATTTTGCTATATTATTAAATCGTGCATACTGATGTAAGCATATACCTTGAAAAAATCCAAAAAAGATATATGAGGAACCCTCGGACCATATTTATCCTCTTCATCTCTGAAGAAAAAGAAGTTCGTTATAGATGCATTAAATAAATCTGGATGTTCTTTAGCAATGTCAATCAATTGCAGCCTCTCCCTTCTGGAGTCTCGTCCTCTCCAGAAAGCTTTGTCCTCTTTATCCTTCCAATTATATTGAATTCTTTGAACTGATAGCATATCAAGCATAACTCGACCCATATTCTCTACCGACGATTCAGTAATATCGTAGGAAGGAAAAACAATGTCATAGGAATCATCACTGCCACACCAAGAGAATATCGGATATGGCCCAGAAGTTCTTTGTTGTCCACCTTTTTTTGATAGTGGCCAATCTCCCAAGTTTAGGAAAAACTCCATGTCGGGCAAAGACACTAGTCGTGTTAAGGACAACAAAGTTGCATCCATGAACATTTTAAATCCTGTATACTTCCCATAGCACTTTCTATAGATTTCATTATTCTTTACCACATAATTGCAGAGTGAAACACTGCCAGGCATATTGAAACGTTTCAGTAAATTTTCCCGTATAGCACTGAAATTAACTTGTTTAAAAGGCTGCAAGTCCATCATTATACGAGTATTCGCCCTGGAACAATCATAGTTATTTAGCCAAGATGAGATCGATTGTGGGCAATAGCATTTCTCTGAATATACAATGCCTCTTGCATAATATGGAGACTCTGCCACATGTGAGCCATTGTATTTTATTTCGATTTCTACGTTATGGCACATTTCTATTATTTTATATCTAACGATAGAAGAACCATCCCCACGATCGATTAAATCAATACTGTATCTGCACTTTCCCAACGGAGATGATCCCAATATATTCACAGAATATGTTATCGGTGGAGACTTTTCAAATCTGAGTGTAATTGAGAAAGAAATTTTTAATAACAATTTGCAAATAATAATCATAGATTTTCAACATTACTTGATTCCATCTCGATCAAAAGCGTGAATGAAAAAGTATCGAGCAGGTAAGGTGATCACATCTGGTTTTAAACCCGGTCCCCAAACAAGTGTCTTTGATGGATCCACTAGACGCTGAGTACATGCCGCCAAAGATAAAAATACAGTTAAGATTGTCAGAATTAGATCTATACGTTTTTCATTCATGTTTATGATATTGATGTGACTTTACAACTGTCAGAACAGTTGTCACTCTCTGCTCTGTACTTACATCGTTCCGCTGCAATTTAAAGTAAACAAAAAAACACTCGCAAAAAGATTCAGCAGATTTTAGCAGCCCCTAGCGATTGTGCTGCCATCTTACAGGAACTATAATCTTTATTTCTTGTACCATAATTTTTTCTATGCGTTACAAAACGTATGAACAAATTTATGTTGAAGCGATTTCAATTGATATTTTAAGAAAAGTGATGAGAAAATAGCTCATATCCGTGTATTTTGTCAGATTGAAATTTTCTGCGAAAAGTTATGAAAAATTATGAAAATTATAATTTCAAAGATTTTGGCGTGACGACGGATGAATTTGGTGGAGGAATAGTTGAAGACGGATAATGATGCTCAATAACTTTTCCGCATTGAAATTAGATGTGTGCGTTTTTGTTTTTGTTTTTTGTGTACCGCCAAATTTTCGGGTGTAGCCAGTGTTGGTAGATTGAGGGAATTCTCCCATATTATGGAAATTTTCAACCTAAAAAAAATGTAAAGGGGAATAGGGAGCATGGAATATTACTAAAATGTAAAGAATTCAGACAATTTATAGCTACATATTTCTTGAGATAGCACGTTCAAAACCGTGAAATTAAAATATCAAGCACTTCTGAAATAAAAGTTTTGAGTACTTGAATGGGTATAAGCAACGAGACGAGAAAACTGCGATTTTGAAAGAAGTATAACTTAAGCGCTTTCGAGGTATAATTTGGAACTCTATCCAGACTCAAGAGCTTCTATAGCCGTCTAATGAAGCGCTTCTTCGGAAACATGCACCGCTGTATTTCTCTATACCCATATCTTTGCCTCATAGATATGCTTACGGTTTCAAGTGCCCTATACTAGTAGTTAGGCTACTACTGTTTCGGGAAACAGTCTTGAAGGTTTCTTATGAGATTAAGGAAGAATCACTGCAATGATTATTCAAAATAAAGCTTTTCAAAAGAAATCTTCAAAAATCTTCTTCGCCCATCATAACAGTGCTTCTTTAGAACAGTAAAATGCTTGCCTTTGCGTGAACTGAGATAGAGAAGGGAAACGCTGCGAGCTTCTAGGAAAGCGTTTCAGGAAGTTTTTTAGAGCGCTCTTTAACACGAACATACTTTTATAGAGGAAGAAGGCTTTCTCATGAGTCAGCTTTTTACTTAACTGTTAGATATGTATTTTATTTGAAATTCTTACCGGTAAAAATGAATTTGTTTTGAAATATTAATCTAGTTGTTCCTTCTAGTGTATTTCTATGGCCTTTCATCACAACCACCTCCCAACACTGGGTGTAGCAGCGACATACAGTTTTTCTAGCAGTGCAAGTCAATGGAACGATTTCAATGTATCACTCAGTGGATTATTACATGATTATAACAAATCTCATAGCAACAAAAAGATCCAGGACTAATCGTTTGCACAGTATACATAAAAACTTTAATTTTTGTATGGCAACAAAAATAAGGGGTTGCCGAATTAGTCATTTTTGATATTGTATTTACTATGTAAACGACAAAATTTCAGCTTTTACGTCAACATGTCTTCAAGCAATGTCCAAATATACAGTGAAAAACGAAATTTTTGTATGGCAACACTACGAAGGAGTTACCTGATTTGTTCCACTTTCGCTCTTAAATCAAAAACTTTTTCAATCCGACCGTGTGCAACTAGTTACGTCGACGCTTTCTCCGGCATAGTGCGGAAGATAAAACTATAAAATTTGTGCCATTCCTTCGAAAATGACAATAGAATACGCTCGGTCCATTGCTATAGTCAATGATCTCAGCAGTAAAAAAAAACTCACACGAATTAAAGCCATTCTCATTTTTCTTATGTCTGCTGGGAATCTGGGATTAGAAACAGTGTCTCCAGCTCTGACTAGCTAAAGATTTATATAGAGTGTTGGGAGGTGGTGTACTCAACTAGCAAAAAAAAAATTGTATGGCAGGGGACGACCCAAAAAGAAAAGTATTCCCATTAAAATTTTGACACATTGCAGCTGATAGCCTGTGACTAATGTATATACATTTTTATAGAAGGACAGAGAGAGGAGAGAGAGTAGTATTGTGATCTGTACCGTGCTTTCCCATACATTTTAAAAATAATTCATCAATAATGGCGGAAGGTGGTTCGTAATGTATTATGTTCTATATACCTTGAGCAGCGAGCGTATACTAATAACACAATTTCTTGAACAGCGGTTCAATACACCCTTATTCGCCAGTGTGTAAAAAACAAAATGTGCTTGGGTAATTGAAAAACGTTAACCTCCTTTAAAAAATATATAAGTATATTTCTCTTTGCCTCAATTTTCTTAAATGATACATTCTTTCTTTCAAAATTTGGATTCAATTTTTTTGTTTAAATGACGCATATCTGATGGTAATCTCTTTCTATTAAACAGCTGTTCTTATGCCTTGGGGCATATATATACTCATCATGGAGAAAAACTAAAATTTCATATTAAACAGATCGGCTTAAGTTTACATCCCCGAAAACTCACCGATTTTCTTTAAACTTTGCACACTAGTTCCCTTTCACTCATAAATCACAAATATGAAAACGAAATTTGTCGGAAAGTTATAGTTTCCGAGATAATCGACTTTAAAATTCCCGATATTTGTACTGCACTTCACAACACAATTTGACATTCTCACAATTATTAACTCTTCTTCTTCTTCTTCTTCTTCTTCTTCTTCTTCTTCTTCTTCTTCTTCTTCTTCTTCTTCTTCTTCTTCTTCTTCTTCTTCTTCTTCTTCTTCTTCTTCTTCTTCTTCTTCTTCTTCTTCTTAGTACATTTTTTTAGAACATTGGGTTACAGCAATGCTTTTTTTTTTATTCATTACAAATATTTAGTTAGAATGGAATAGAAAAAATTTATTAAAGAAACACACACAGTGATTTTATTAAATGTGGAGGATCAAGTATATAACACTTAACTTGTATCTACTTCAAACATGGGATTGGATTTATTCACAATAAAATATTTGCTAGAGCTTGAAAGTTCGTGACCTGATCAGTTACTAAAGCAGTCGGTTTCAGCCCGAATCCAGCATGAGATTCCCCCACTTATCTCTTTCGAGCAAAATCAGAAAACCGTGCTTTTAAATATCAAACAGCTGGGGCAACTCGGTGCACAGTTAGCAAGATGGGCGGGGGTGTTAAGGCTGGGTCTATGTCATAATTGGGACAACTCGGTGCACAGTTATCAACATGGGCGGGGCGTTAAGATTTTTGAATAAATCGCAACTTAATTAATAGAATATTTATTTAAACACTTAAGGCAACAAATTAACGTTTTCTAATTTTTAAATTTGTCCCCCAATTTTTATTGAAAATGATTTAAAAATGAAAATTCAATGATTTTTTTTTTAATTTCTCTGGTTTGCGGAGCGGGGCTGCCACAAATTTGAACTAAATTAAATAAATTTTTAACATAAGCTTTTTGAAGTTAATAAGCAGAAAATAACGGTTTCCGATTTTTAAAGTTCTACTTATATCTACGACAATTCGACGCAATAATTTGTTTTACCTGCATTTTACCCAGTAAGAAAGCAATGTCCATCAAATTTTCACGAAAATAAGTAGAATTTTAAAAATCGAAACACGTTATTTTCTCAGCCCCGCTCCGCAAACCAGAGAAAAAAAAAATCACTGAATTTTCATTTTAAATCATTTTCAAAAAACTTGGAGGACAAATTTAAAAATTAGAAAACGTTAATTTGTTGCCGTGTTTAAATAAATATTCTATTAATTAATTTGCGATTTATTCAAAAATCTCAACACCCCGCCAATCTTGCTAACTGTGCACCGAGTTGTATTAGCCTTAAGATTTTTGAATAAATCGCAAAATAGAATATTTATTACAAGGCACAATTAACGTTTTCTAATTTTTAAATTTGTCCCCCAAGTTTTATTGAAAATGATTTAAAAATAAATTCAGTGATTTTTTAATTTCTCTGGTTTGCGGAGCGGGGCTGCCACAAATTTGAACTAAATTAAATAAATTTTTTAAAGCTCCGAAAAAACGTGTTTCGATTTTTAAAATTCTACTTATTTTCGTGAAAATTTATTTGATACGGTGCAGGTAAAACAAATTATTGCGTCGAATTGTCGTCGTTAGCCGGAAAATTCTTATTTTTTTATAACCAGCTCAAAAATGCGTTTTTCCCTTGGTGAGTTCTAACTCGATGTCTGGGATTGTAGAACCCCCCCCCCCACAGATAAAACTTCCAATTACTTGGAAAATTTCGTGAAATTTTGCTAAGGCCACCACGGATTTTTTATGTGACTGACCAGAAATACAGCACAAAACCCCGATTGCTGCAACTAAACCTGTTTCCCTAGCACTACTTTACTTTAAGAATAAATAATTTGGGCCGATCCCGGCGGTACTGCAATACCGGGCCAACCCGCGACAGAGGTGGAGCAAGCCCCTAGCACTCCGTCAATTTCCAAAAATCAGTTTAACAACAAATTTAAAAATTAGAAAACGTTAATTTGTTGCCGTGTTTAAATAAATATTCTATTAATTAATTTGCGATTTATTCAAAAATCTCAACACCCCGCCAATCTTGCTAACTGTGCACCGAGTTGTCCCAATTAGCCTTAAGATTTTTGAATAAATCGCAAATAATTAATAGAATATTTATTACAAGGCAAAATTAGGTTTTCTAATTTTTAAATTTGTCCCCCAAGTTTTATTGAAAATGATTTAAAAATAAATTCAGTGATTTTTTAATTTCTCTGGTTTGCGGAGCGGGGCTGCCACAAATTTGAATAAATTAAATAAATTTTTTAAAGCTCCGAAAAAACGTGTTTCGATTTTTAAAATTCTACTTATTTTCGTGAAAATTTATTTGATGCAATTTTCTTACGGTGCAGGTAAAACAAATTATTGCGTCGAATTGTCGTTAGCCGGAAAATTCTTATTGTTTTATAACCGCTCAAACAATGCGTTTTTCCCCTTTAATAATAATCGTTCAATTCAATTCAAATTTCGCTAATAGCAAAAAAATAATGAGTGTGCTATCATTATCAATGCAGGATTCATTCTGTTTACCAATCTCCCCTCCGAATAATTTTTAACTTTTTTTCTACTTTGGTGCAGCGTTGCCACCCAAAAAGGCGACAAGAGTACCCGGTGAAGAAAAATAAAGTACCAAGATTGTTGATTTAGTATCAAATTTAATTAGTATGTATATGTATGAAAAAAATAACATTTTCACAAAAACAAATAGTATACATATGTAAAATACAACATTGTTTAAAAATACTGTTTTGCAAAAAACAAAAATTAAAATTTTCCAAAAAAAAAAATAATAATGTATTTATCCACTGAATAATGTAAGGAAACATATAATAAGTACAGATATTTGCTTTATGCTCTTTCGAATGAACCAGCATGAAACTTATTTCGTAATACATGTGTAATTAAATTATTATCTGGCTGCCAAATGTCATTCTTTTCAAATCCAATTAATAGCTGTTTTGCGAACATAATATTTTCTATTGTGTTGGATTCTAATCTATTTGTCGATTTTTTTTTAATAACGTGCAATAGGGAAAACTCCCTTTCAGCAGAAGCACTACTGTGTGGGAGAGCACAGAGATTTAACATATATTCTGCCAAATTCATAAATATATAGCAACCATGAATACTTTTAACGCTCTTCAAATTGAACCAAAATCGCGAAATATCTTCGTCGTAGTGCTTTGAAATTAATTCCTGTTCACCAATTAAATTCCTCCATTCAGTGTTTAAAGTTTCTTCACTTCCTTGCTGATGGTATGGAAAAAAATTTAATAAAGGTAAAATAGTTGGTAGTTTGCCTAATTGGATTTCAAAAGGATCAAGATATTTAAGCATATTTAATTTAAGATCTGCAAAATCAAACCTCGTTTTTAATTCCACACATACTCCAATATAGAAGCTAAGTAAATTCTGCTTGATTTCTAAAAACTCAGAATCATTTAATAAACCCATTGTAACACTGTGTTCCTCAAATTTATATCCAAAATAAATAGATGTTAAATTTAGATGCACCTCGGGTTTGTTAAAATCCACATATATTCCCATTTCTGCGGGTTTAATAAAATTCTTTAAAATGCTTAAATATAAATCTTGAACAGCTTTTATAATCAAATGTATCTTTGTGCTCTCCGATTGAAAAAGCTTGTTAATATTGGAAAATAATGGCAGTATGTATGACAAGAAAAGCAAATAAAGCTTTGAATATGGACTCTTTAAAAATTTTGTAATGGTACATATATCTTCATCCGACTGGCGTTCAAAAGAAAGCAAATTAAAATAATGAAGAAGTGCTGACCACTGTTCTAAGAGCCTGTTAATTACATTTTCGAAGGAGAGCCAACGTGTACTACACAATTTAAGAATTTTATGGCTTTTAACGTTAAAGCTTTCTTGGAAATCTCGGAATTCAGTTTGCCGTTTAGGACTATGTGCGAAATGTATATAAATTTTTCTAATAGATTGTTCCAAATATTTCGGAAGTAACTTAACTGCATTTGAAATGCATAAGTGTATCAAGTGGCAGGTGCATCCAATTGAAAATAACGAAGAATTTAGATTTTTTAATTTAGCTTGTACTCCATTATTCTTACCTGTCATAACAGAGCAATTATCTGAACCAAACCCTATCATATTTTTAATGGGAATATTATTTTCTTGAAAACGTTTGACAATTACTTCAGTAATTTCTTCTGAAGTTGAATGTTTAAGTTTAACTAATCCGAAAAATACGTCTTTAATGCTACTAGTGGTTTTATTAAAAAAGCGAGTAACTAATATCAATCGTTTGTCGCTGGATACATCAGTAGTTTCGTCGATTATTAATGTGAAAAACGAATTTTTTAAAATATTCGAAATTAGTTCTTTTGAAAATGGTCCAATAATATCATTAATTAAAGCTGTAGCCTTTGTTCTACCGCACTTCAAATTAGTTGCTAGCTTTGAATCCTTAAATACAGTCCGAAGCAAACTTGGAATAGAGTCCATAAGCGAAAATGGTAGAGAATGTTGAACGCAATACATGACGCATGTCAACTCTGCTCGAATTTTTTCACTCTTAATATTAAAATTGTCTGATTTGTAATCCTGAACTCAAAAGTCATCAATGGCCTTAAAAGATGTTTTTTCAGTTAATCTCCTTTTATGTTTAATTGTTTCCTGATGACGTTCAAGATGTTTTTTGTTATTTATTAATTTTTGAAAACATAGTTTGCAAAATGCATTGTCATCTATTTTAATTAACCAGCTGTAAACACTTTGCCATTCTGCCTTGTATTTCCTCACATTACTAAATTTGTTATTTTCAGTTTCTTCGCATTCATAATCTGAATGTGAATCAAATTCACCAACTAGATTATTTCTAGTGAAAACAATAAATATTAAAATTTTTCCTATGTTTAATGGCCGGTTTCACAGTCCAGGCTTAAGCCAGAGCTTAGTTAAGCCACGGGTGTGGCTTAAGCCCAGAACTTAAGCCTATTCGGTTTCACAGTACTCAGTTAGCTGAGGCTTAGTTAAGCCGCGAATGAAAATTTTTAAGTTGTCAGCACTGCGGTAATTGTGAATTTTTTAAAGGAAAATTGCCATTGTGGATTAAAAACTAAGCGAAAAGAAGATCTTTTTATTTACCAGTTTGTTGTGGTTTTTTTCTGGAAGGATATCAAATCCAAAATCATTGTTGCAGAATGTTTCGACAACGTAAACCATCAAAGCCGAATGTATCTACAGCCGGAACCGAGAATAAAAATCAACGTCATCCCATTTCTCGAAATGTTGCGGGCGCCTCCTTATAATTCTTTTTCACGGGTCATACTTTGCGATATTATATTATACATTTCCTCGTCTGCATCAGATAAATAACTCATTTTTGTCTTAAACTGTTTGTTTTCTTCCTAAAACGTCAAATGGAATGCTGACACTAACTGCCAGTACTCAAAACTGCTACCTAGATAATTATATTTCGCTTGGAAAATTTCAATTTAGTTTTAAAGTATAACTTTTGAAATATGCACGTGTTCATTTAATAACAAAAATTATAATATTTAGGCAAAATATATATTTAGCAATAATTTCTTATGTGTTTCACAGCAAAATCTGAGGCTTAAGCCTTCGAGATGACGGGCTTAAGTTAAGCTTTCCTTAAGCCAATGATTTCACTTAAGCCTTGACTGTGAAACCGAAATATTTATTAAGCCTTGGCTTAAGCCATCGCTGTGGCTTAAGCCTTGACTGTGAAACTGGCCATAATAGTTTCCTCAAAATGCCTTACCGTTTTTCCTGTGAAACTAATAGATTATCTGATAACTGCGATTTGGACTTTTCTCCACTCAAATCATTTTCGGACGATTGTTCGTGTTTATCATCTTCACATCCACGATTTTCTTTTACCAGGAATCTAATATAATTTAACAAATTAGAAATAAAACTAAGCCTAAGCCCAAAAATGTTGTTCATACTTTCTAATATCCATCACTTTATCACTGTTAATTACGATGTGTCTGCCAAATTGAAGTTCCTAAACTGAACGGAATTACGGGTGTTATGAATGAAGTGAAAATTACTACAAACAAAAAATTTCTATGAATTCTGCTTGAATGCACCCTTCCTGCACCAATCACCGAGCCAATCCAATGCAACAAAATGCTCAGAAATATTTATATATTGTGAAAGAAGAGGCGAAATGGAATACGCAATAACGATGCAGCTAGCCAGCAGCAATTACACGAAGAACAAAAAATAAAATTAGAAAAAACTGTTTCATCTTTCGCATTCTGTTTCCCATTCGCTTTCACATTCGTATACAACTCATAGGCGGCGGAAATTATTTGTAATTTCTTTTATGGAATATGGGGGTGACTCCGAAAAAGTACCAAAATAAAAAGGTAGGTACCATATATTTTACTCAATAAAAAAGTACCAAATTTGGTACTTTAGTACCAAGGTGGCAACGCTGCTTTGGTGTGTGAGTTCTACGATGTCTGGCATTTGCTACAATTGTAGAACCCCACAGATAAAACTTCCAATTACCATTTCGTGGAATTTTGCTAAGGCCACCACGGATTTTTCATGTGACTGACCAGAAATACAGCACAAAACCCCGATTGCTGCAACTAAATTCCCTAGCACTACTTTACTTTAAGAATAAATAATTTGGGCCGATCCCGGCGGTACTGCAATACCGGGCCAACCCGCGACAGAGGTGGAGCAAGCCCCTAGCACTCCGTCAATTTCCAAAAATCAGTTTAACATTTGTTGTCCCCCTATGGGGGATCTATCAGATGTTAAGCTGATAAGAACAGATACTACACTTTGATCTTAGCCATAAGGCCGAGAAGCGATAATGAATTTAGCTTTTCTTCATAATATATAGAATGTTTTCTAAAAGTAACTGTGAATCATATTCCAAGAAAAATTTCAAATGAAATTAATATGCTAAAATATTAGTCTATTTTTAGATTATTTTTCTTTTTATTATATATATATTATACTATTGTTTATTTTAATTATAAATTATTATTTTTTTTTATTAATTTGTTTTGTTCTAATAGTAATTGGGAAAACTTTTCAATTTATACCTCCTACCCACCTTAGATAATGACTACTTTAAATTCTGCAGTTTAATTTATTATGGTTATATAGCTAATCTCAACGTTTCAAGTCTTCCTATTATAGAATAAAAATATTGCTAAGAGTAATAAAGTCTGAATTTTTAGAGTAAAATCTCATCTTTGTAGGTAGATAATGTTAAAATTAGCTGAATTTATCCTGTAAAAAGCTTATTGGCATAAATTTAGGGCCCAGGTATGTTTAGGACATTTTAAATATGGTTTTCTTTTAATATACCTACCTAAAATTAGAAAACTTATTTATGGGTAGGTAGTGAACTTTTTTATACATAGATATGTATATGTATGTATTAATATCTCGCACTCAAGTAGAAACAGGATTACGCTCTGTTCAATGGTGTAATTTTGGAAAATTTAATGCTGTAGATTTAACATTTACTTTCTGAATTAAAAAATATTACAATTTTTAAAAATATGCTAACTAAACATTTCTTTAACATATTTTTTATTCAGATAATTTATTGATCCTTCTTTGTAATCTACTTAGTTTATATATAAATACAGGTATAGTTATAATTCTTATGAATGAATGCTTTAATATTTTTATAACTACCTACTGTTAATTGAATATTTGATTATCAAAGAATACAATAATTGGTATTTAGACAATTAAATGGGGTTTGTTTTGGAATGCTCGAAAGTCATAGCTCTCGACTTCAATGCGTATTAACTTCAAGTAGTATACTTTCAAGTAAATTTACTTGAAAAGATCATATAAACGCAACTGCAATATACTTGAACATTTTTCATGTCTGTGAGTTTGAAAATGGTAAAGAGGAACAAAAAGAAGATTATTGTTGACAATTCAGGTTGTGATTTTTGGTAAATTTCAAGAAAATTTCAACTTAAGTAGGAATAATAATTGGAATTAATCCAGACAAAAACCCTACTTGAGTTTCAAGTGGATTTCAAGTGAATTACTCAAGTATTCATGTAAACGCACTGAATGCCTAATAATCATGATAATATCAAAATTTAGCTATAGAAACCTAGAAAATCAGAATTGGGCGGGGTACCTATATATATCCGCCCATTTTTAGGTTATATCTTTAAAACCAATTCACCAAAAGTTTTGATATTTTTCTTTAATTCATGAAAGTAGCCCTTTCAAACAATACCATAAGAAAAAAAAATAATTTATAGGGGGCCAAGCCCACCTCCATTAGAAATAAAAAAAAAACTATGCACTCACTGTTAAAACTTCTTGTTTAAAAAAAAAAAGGTGCTAGAAGTTTCAAGTAAAAAAAAAACAATACATTCCTCTCAGTGCAGAGCTTACATATTGCGCAGGTCCTCAGTAGAAAAACAAGTAAAAAAGCTAAAATAAAATTGGTCTAACCAATTCTTGCTTTTTTTTTTTTTTTTTTTTTTTTTTTCAGAGGAAAAATGTTCATAAAAGTTTGTAAGAAAAATTATCTATGCTCATAAAAGGTGTAATGTGGCCCAGAAAACCGAATCAATCCAACTTTTTTTGGGGTGCTGCTAGTCAAAATTTGTGAAGAAAAATTTTCAAGGAAAGTTGTAGGTAGACTGACTATGTGAGTCACATCTTTCCGATGTGGATTTCTTTTCCATGAAGTGAATGCAATCTTTATAGGGGAGGCAAACTAAAAACGGTCAAAATTTCGTTATATACTGTTTGCTACTTTAACTTTTCTGTTATTTTATAGTATGTATTGTATTCTGCAGCGAATACTGTTTAATTATTACAAAATAAATATGCGTTGTTTAAGTAGGTACCTACATAGGTATGTATATTATAAATAAATTGTTTTACACGAAAATCAGGGATTTAGTATATTTATGCTTAAATTCATGTAATCTGAATTTATTTGGTAGGAAGGCGCCACATTTTGGAGATGTGACCCAGGGGAAGCGATTGCTCCCCCTAAATATGCTTCTGATTCTAAGTTCTCATTTCTCCTATTCTTTTATTATTTATTTTGATATAATCTAAATCTACTATGTAACTTCTTAAGATGTGCCCAATGCTATGTGTGCCTTTGCACGGGTACTCGGATAAATAAGTATTTATGTTTACTTAAGTTTTTTTATTGAATCTGATTTTTTTTTATTTGTTTTTTTTTTGTCCAGTTTTCATAAAAATCAACGAAAATCGGTTTTAAGTCAGAAAAAGACCTTTTCGATTAATTTTGATGGTTGATCAGGATAAGCGGAAATTACCGGTTGCCGTGGATATTAAAAACGGTTATTAAATGTATACACGGTCTTATAAATTGATAAAAAATCATCACATTGCCATGCTTTTGTAGATTTAACTCTACTTGGAAATTTAAATCATAATTTTAAATGTGCCATGAACCAATTCAGTAGGAAACAAATAAAAATTCTAGAATTGGCTAAAATACCAATTCTTATGATATATACCCTATTAGATGAATGTCCGTATGTAATTTCGTATGGTCTGAGCAAGTTTGATTTTTGAACGTTTCGTCAGACAGCAAAAATGATAATAACAAATTTCATAGAATTTTATATTCTGAAGAACATTTCAATACAATAAAAACGTTTAGGATTTATCATTTTCATAGTAACGTAAAAAACCAAAACATTTATATGGCAATCACCAAGAAGGGGTTGCCCGGTTTAGTCCATTTTTGAAATTGTGATTTACTATTGGTACGAAAATATACCATGAATCAAATTTCAGCTCTCTACGTCCAGACGCGTTCTCAGACAAATTATAGTGAAAAACGAAATTTTTGTAAGACAACCCTACGAAGGAGTTGCCCGATAGGTCCCATTTCGAACTTAAATTTACTTTTTTTTTTTTAAAAAAAAGCTCGTGTTCAAAATTTCAGTACTTTAAGCGAATGTGTTCTAAAGTTATCGTGCGAAAGGACAGACGGACGGACATGCAAAAATAGCTTTTAATATTTTGCTCTACCATTATTATTTCTAGGTGTTATAAACGGAATGACAAACTTAGTATATGTTTTCATCTAGAGTATAAAAATGCAGTTATGCTCAACAAAATGGCTGGAAGTGTTCAATTCAAAGTAACTTACAAAATTACATAAAAGTATCTACATGCAAATATATAAAATATATTATACATTATAACAAAATTACTCACATTTGTATTGAAATTCAGGTTACATCTCAATATAATCTAATCCTTATTCCTTTTTGTAAAATATGTAGGTAACTGAAATAACCTAAAACACTAATGGCACTCGAATTGGACTGACAAATCACAAAGGCGCCACAAAGAATCGACTCGGCACGGCACTGCACCATATTTCAATTACACACACACACACACACACACAACAAATCACAATTAATTATACACATTGCACGTAAATAGTTCAGCTTTCAAAATTATTATATTTAAAATGAGCTAAACACACACAACGATCACTAAAAAAACAGTTTCACACTCATATAGCTGTAAATTAAATGCTTTGTTTGGAATGTCAGCCAAAAATGTTTATTACTCTTCCTTATTCCTCAACTTTCGAGGTGCTAAAAGTTCTTATAAGCAGGCTTAATCAGAGGTATTTGAATAGAATATATGTTTTTTCTAATAATATAGAATAGTATTCTCGAGAAATGCCTTTTAAAACACCCGCGAGTTTCCATGATCACACCAGAGCGGCAGACCGACTACTATTGCAGTCATAATAGGAACAAATTTCTCTAGAAACCTTTTATGGAGCGTGTATTACATAGGAATTGCAGTGTAACTGTGGGCTCTGCTTGCTGGGTTCCACTTCCACAGCAAATTTCTGCCTGTTCTTAGAATCCTATCCTACGTTCGTCGCCAATTTTCAGGAAGTTGCCTGTGATTCCATTTGGACTACGTAGAATTTGGTTTTTGTAGCCTCCATGTGGGAATGGAACGGAAATCGATTACGTTACCACACCACGGTCGTATATAAGTAACATTCCTTAACCTAACTTCTATTTTACCATGTATGCCCCTGTCCTGTCTTCTTTTGAGTCGCACGGCATTTAAAGTAAAATTTGTCAGAACATTTTCTTTTACAGATTGCAGTTATGCCTAATGGGTTCAACTTCAGCATAAAAACTGAATTATTTATTTAAAATGGAAGTTCCGGAATGAAAATTTGTTCCATTTTAATTTGTTTTTTATAAATTCACAATACTCCTGTAAATGAACGCATTTAAAACACAACGTAGAAAAACTTCCTATTGTGAATATTTCAAAGACGTCAAAATATATCAACTTTGTCTAATTCCCTATATTCAATTCAGTCGTGAAGTGAAGACAGACGCCTACTTTACTTTGAGTTCTCCGAGGAGCTGTCAGCTAAATTTAACTCTCTCTAGTCGAGTAATTTTGATATGTATAATTAATTATTTGGTTCTGCCCAAAATAAACACCAAGAAAAAGTGTTCACTATCCTATCATAATACTTAAAAAAAAATTGTAATTTTCTTCTACAATTATTATTATTGCATTATAGGTAAGGTATCTAATTCCGGGTGGCATCATGAACAAAATCTATGTCAACAGTACTAATTTAGACCTGTTGCTGTTGATATTTTATGACGATGACCCCGAATTGTAATTTTCTATTAAATCATCGCGCGTCCATTCATTTTTTCATGATGAGATAATACTCTAAATGTATAAAATTACACCAAGAAGTTCTCTGATTTGGTAAAAGTAAAAGTTCTTCCCCTCTAACTCTAGAACTTTTTAGAAATATGGATTAGCTAATAAAGGAAGTGAGAATATATATATATACAATAGTTCTGATAAGGATAATATGAATTATATCGCGGTAAATTAATTAACAATTTAAAATTTTATTATTACAAAGTTAAAAATGTAAAGTGATATCCACGAAAAAATATATTTATTTTTTTATTGGATTCAACCGTTCTAGAATATTTTCCATCTTTTTTTTACATTTTTAATTAGTTTCGATTTTTTTCGGAATAAATTAAAAATTCTAAAGTTAGTTTTTGTTGATAAAAGTTACATAAAATACGTGTGTGGGGCGACTTTTTTTATGTTATTTGTATATCTGATAACGTAACGTTTTTTTTTTCTTTACTCTTTCTCGGGGACTCTCCCAAAATTTATATGATAGAAATAGAGACTCCAATTTATTTTAGAATGAATGATTTTTTAAATTTGTTTCTTCTTAATTTTGCAGGTTTAATACAAAATGAATGATCCAGGATTTCCAGGACGTCATACAACGACAACGTCCGTGCAACAAACAAATGTTTCACCGGAGACGCGTTATGATCCATCCTACATCCGTACCGTGCCCGGAATCATAAAATGTGCATTGCTGGTAAGAAGTTTAAGGCAGGCTTTATGTCGTGTTTTGATTTTATTACCTTCAAATCCAATGCCCATTTATATTTACATTCAAACAAAAATCTTGAGTAATCGATGTTGTTATAAAGTTGTGTAACTTAATAATACCGGGTAACTGGATGATTGAAAAGTTTAAAAAATATGCTTGTTCCAATATGATTTCATATCTACAGGTTACAGACACACACATAGGCTAGCAATCCTAATTCGACCACCTTACCTCTTGCAATAGAAAAGTTGCGTGAGCAACATCATGGATGATTAATAAAGTAATTTCGTTATTTTGATTGAAATAATAATTGCTAAGCTGTCTGGTGGAGAACAAAATAGATCTAGTTCTGTCTAGATGTTGAAAATAAACCAAAATAAGCTTTCGTTCTGAAAAAAAATGAGAACAAAAGAAACTTGTTTGCCTGAAAAAGTTCTAACGAAGATTTTATTTTCCTTGAATCAATTTTATTGGACCTAAAAGATTGAAGAGCACAGAAGCTCCTCCTTATACTGCATCACAAGATTTTGAATCTGGTGACAATGGTCCAGCTGAGCAAATTTTTAAGAGTACCTAGGTAGGTATATTGCTGGATTTGTCACACTAAAAAGGAAATTGTTTTATAAGAAATATCTCTGTTGGACAATATCTGCATCTAGAATTGCTATAAAGGGCCCTTAATAATATGATTAATTTCTGGAAGCGTCTTCGTAGAGCTATCCACCTTCTGTTAATAGTATCGAAAACTTTCACGAAAACTAGATAAGATTGTTTCACATGTTATTATGACCTATAGAAAGGTTGAATTTTCCTGCACTCCTTGTGTCATTAAAGAATAAAAGTGAGAAGA
This sequence comes from Dioctria rufipes, assembly GCA_963924295.1. Classification (NCBI taxonomy): domain Eukaryota; kingdom Metazoa; phylum Arthropoda; class Insecta; order Diptera; family Asilidae; genus Dioctria; species Dioctria rufipes. Next base: position 23,807,977 of record OZ002745.1, on the reverse strand, counting down.
TTTTCCTCGTCCAGTTAGGTTAGCATTTTGCGGAGCCACCATAAGCTCGCCTTCATTCAATTTACCCGAAATGTAAAGGAGTCTAATGTTATTTTCCTATGAGAGAAAGTTTTTAAAATAAATCAAATTTCATATTATTTATTTGAAATTTGGTTAAGAAATCGTCCACAGATCGAGCTGCTAGCTAACTAACATTAAACAATTAACTGAAATTTTAGTTGCAAGTTTCATAACAATTTGGAGACATATTTATCATAGGTGCAGACTATTCCTGATCATGGAAGACGAGAAAATGCATAGAAATTCAACATAATTCTGGTGATCATTTAAAATTCAACAGGAGTGACATGTTTTTTTTTTTTTTTTTGTCAGTCATAGTTTGCTTTCTTTTCCGTCGACGAATATGGTCTTGATTCCCGTAATTAGTGATTAATGATAAGTCTGCAGGTCTGCATAGTCTTGTAGTAGAAGTTTATACTTTTTCTTTGATCATTTTTATATCTGCGGAGTATCACGTGCGATATAGCTCGGTCTTTTCTATTGAAATGGATAACGACACGTTGTTGGCAGCGGCGGTGCTTTTAGCTGCATTAAAAGAGAAAAAAATTCATAAGATCATGCTGGAGTAAATAGCTAACATACATATTAATTCGATTCTCAGGGATGTCTGAAGAAACATAGATACATTGAACTTCTCCTAAATTTAGTTACATCATTTCTTAGAAAACTTCGATTCAATTGCACCTAAAAGCCTTACGCTAAGAATGAATAGTTTTGGGAATCAAATACAAGTGACATTCGCTTAAATTGTAGTACATATTTTGGAAATTTCTATTTTCAGTATATTACTGATTTTTCTTTTCAGTTACTTAATTTTCTTGGATTCTTATGCATTCAAGTGAGCGGACACAGTTACCATTCACGTGGTTCCTACTTCAGCACAATATCGATGACAGGTTTCTGGTTTACTGGCATAATGCTCATCTTTTATCTTTTCCACATTTGTGAGAAATTCTACAAGATTCCATGGCTCAAAATTGAGATGTGGTTCTGTGCCATTTGGTCTATTCTGTATCTTATTGCTGCTTGTTTTGCCGCCGCGTATCCAGTAGAGGCATTCTCTGCAGCAGCGGTAAGTTAAAAAAAAACTTATGCAAATAATAATAATAATAAAATTTTTTTTAATTGCAGTTCTTTGGTTTTTGTGCTATGTGTCTTTATGCATATGATGCCTTTATTAAATTTAAAGCAGTTCGAGCTGGTGAAATTGCTCAAGGTGTTCGAGTTGTTCAACAGCAACAGACCACTGTTACCATTTCATAAACCGCAAAAGGATAGTCGTTAAGAGTTTTTAATCATTTTTGCATTTCTTAAGTAATCATAATTTTGAAAGTTCTAATTTTGTAGAGATCTATTGGCTTTATTTAATGAATTCTGAAATCTCTGTCCCTCTCTCTTACTTTTTTATTATTAATGAATTCTGTAATCTCTTTTACTCACTGTTAGATACGTGGAGGTAGATTGATATATTTTTTTGTATATGTCTTTCTTTTAACCGTATATAAGGCTTTTTTCTCGTTGTTATATCATTTGAAATTTGTATGGCAAAATGCTTTATCACCGTATAGTTATTATTATTCATATTATTGTTCGATATTGTAAGATATTACAGCGATTCTCAATATTATTCTCGTACGCATATACGTACCACCGACCACTTTTAAACTAGCCAGGAATTTTTGAAATTTAATACATATTTACAATACTAAAATGAAAGAAACTAAATGCGATATTTTACCACGCAAATATTTTATACACATATACACTCCGTTTAATGTATTTAAAAACAGTTTTTATACGATATAATATTTTGCTTTTAATAGTGTTTTTGTTTTTTATAATATAAAAGTACATATTCCTGGTAATAAAAATGAAAGCACAAATTTGTACCACGACTTAATTACATATGAAAAATATTAAAACGTTATTTCAAGTATTTTATTTTTTAGTTTCTAAGTACAAAGATTTTCCCGGCTTTCTGATTGTTGTTTTATTGTTCGATCTCATAGAAATGAAACACCAAAAGCATTAATTGAATTCCGTAGCGATGGAAAATTCAGATTTTATCATACGCTTGATTCAGTGGAAGTGTTTTATACTATAAATGCAAACAAATACATTAACTTAAATCTCCAATGTTCAAGTTTCCAATGCTATGAAATACTTAAAGAAGGATTGAGGAACCATTTTTGTATAAATTTATGGTTCATAGAGTGCTCTTGAAGAAGAATTGGGGAACCATTTTTGTATAAATTTATGGAATTTCACAGAGTGCTCTTGGCAGGGTCAATAGCAGAAAAATAAACATTCCTTTATCACTTTTGAAATGATACTGTTTATTAAACTTTTGTAATAGAAAATTTATTATTTGTGGACACTATTAAGTAACTATAATTAAGTGTCGTGCCCAGAGGCGACCATAACAGGGCAGGGTTGTATATGTATGCACTTTTATTCAAGAGAAAGAGAAGGTGCTAAGGCCATGAGCTGTCAGAGCTAGTTCAGTGTTGTGAGTAAGTCGGAGAACTATACCAACAAATCAGCAAGCTAAAGAATTGGTCTGCACTAATGCACTTATATCATTAGTTCTTTTCGAGCGAGAGTTTGGGTGCTGCCGTTAACTCTTATGATCTTGCCGTCACAAATAAGTCAGTATACCTCCAGTGAAAGACTGATCCTGTTAATCGCCTTCTATGGGATTATTCGTTTTCACATAAGACAGAGAAGTAAAAGAAATTGCATTAAGGAAGGGAGAAGAACGTTAGGAAAAAAATAATACGTTCTTGAACCCTCGAATTGTTTGGGGATAGTTTAAGACTATAGCGTTGTCAACATAATTGGTTGCATCTCATCTTGCTAATAGTTCGTCTACAGACATGGTAATAAATACCAATTTTTTACTATTATGTATTTGGACGAAAAACGAGATACTTTGGTAACGGTATTCAATAAAAATATCAGTAATAGAGCGAAGACATTAGGTCGGTGCTTCAGGTTGTTAGCTAAAGTTATCGTCTCATCACTGGTCTAAAGGCCTTTTTATTTTTAATTTGTTTAACAATCCTGCTCAGATGTGAGAATTATATTCAAATATTGGTCGAATGAGGGTTTTATAAATAAGCGGAAGATCTAGATTTGTGCAGCGCTAAAGGAACTCAATGGAATTAATTGTTTTCCTCATATCGCCTGTTGATTGGCAAGAACGAATGAATGATACTTATCGTATGTGCGTGAATCAATAAATTAGGCAATCAGTGGTTTTCGTATCTCAAGACGATTAATTTGTCACTCTTCAAGTAGAATGTATAAAACTTTCTTTGAAAATAAAATTATCGATAAGTTTACAAGACATTTTTAAAGCTGTACTAAAACACATATTGTAGTTGCAAAGAACAGAAAATAAACTTTGAAAATGATTACAGTTGCAAAGAACAGAAAATAGACTTTGAAAATGATATTGTTTTTTTCAGTTGAAATAAAATTGAGAGTACCACAAGGATCAGTGCTGGGTACATTATTGTTCTTGGTATATATAAACGACATTAAGAGTACGTTGAGGCATTCAAAAATTAGACTTTTTGCTGATGATGCGTTGGTGTTTGTAACTGGTAAAGATGTAGAAAGAATCAGTAACGATTTAAGAATGGATTTAAATGAATTAAGTGAATGGCTAAGAAAGAATAAACTGAAATTAAATGTTAAAAAAAACTAAATTTATGGCCATAAATAGTACGTATAATGACGACGTAAAAATTGATGGTGAAAAAATTGAGTGCGTGAGTGAAATTAAGTATCTGGGGATTATTATTGACAACAAATTAAGCTTTAATGGACACATTGATTATATTTGTAAAAAAATTGGAAAAAAAGTCGCCTATTTTAGAAGAATTCGAAGCAATTTATCGACATTGAGTGTAATTAAGATATATAATGTTTTAATAAAATCTCATTTTGAGTATTGTTCTTCAATACTATTTCTCTATTTCTCTAAGGTGTAATAGACTCACGCAATGATGCTAGAAACCTTAAAATGGATCAGTTGCAGCCAAAGAATACATCTTAATGTACTTCTTTTCATTTTTCAAATTAGAAAGGGATGTCTACCAATATATCTACAGGAGAGAATTGGGATGGTATCAGATGTTCAGCCATATAACTTGAGAGGAGCAGATGTAAATATTCGATTAGGCTTATTTAATAGAAATAGGACTCAAAATTCACTAATTTATAAAGGATTTAAAAAATTTAACGATCTACCATTAGAAATAAAAAGAGAAAGTAATTTTAAGATTTTTAAGAGAAAATGTGTGCAATTTGTAAAGGATAGAGCTGTTTAAGGAATTGGTATGTAACTTGGGAACTAGTTTATAAAAGTATTATTGGTACTAATAAATAATTATCTTATCTTATCTTCATCATTTACGGTTTCCCTATCAGAGTCAAAATCTTCTTTATCGTATCAAAAACAATACAGTATTGTTTTGTTAGGTAGTAGTTAGTGAATCTAATCTTTCATCTTCATTCTTGCTGTTATTTCAGTAATATTTAACCATTGCAGCGCTTCGAGCAAGCTTTCAACTGGTCTATATAAGATGCATTTCATAATAAATTGCATTGCTTTATTCTGCAACAGTTGCAGTCTCTCCTTGGATTCATTCGAACTAGCGTATACGAATGTGGAGCAATATAAAGCGTTTCAAAATCAAAAACGTTAAAAAGAATTTCTTTTATACGCCCCAGAAGGCTAATCTTTTTGCACACATATATAATTAGTAAGATCTAATGATATGTGCGAATCTTTATCACTAACTCCAATTAATACATAATTCAACAGTGTCTTGGGGTTTGCTATAATAAAAATTCTTATAATCATAGATTGTTTGTTTTCTTAGAACTAAATTTTAAAATATCTGGAAATTTGTAATCATGATTACGGTTACATTTTCCTAAGATTTCTTGATGTAACCATGATTATTAATCTGATGGGCGGCCCAACACTGCCCTCAACTGGTATACAATTTCTGGGCTGTTTTATATTTAATTTCATAAATTCAGGCCTAGCGAAGAATTCGATTCCATCTAAATTCGAATGTTTTCAAGGAACATTTTCTACAGTTTCAAACAATTGAATCGAAGGTTTTCCAAAATTTCATAAAAAGTGAATTGCCGGTTATTTTTGATTGATGCTGAAGAATATTCCATGCGAATCGAGTTCCCCGGTAGGCCTGATCGTTACGTTCGTCACATTTTCATTTGAAAAGTGCTTGCAAAATAGTAATATATTTTTGGCTTTGCTCTCAAAGACTAATTTTCTTAAAATAATCATTTTGCTTATGCTTAAGGATAATGTTTTATTTTGCTTTATTTTGTGTAAGTCTTTTTCTTATATGTCGTTTACATCTGACCATGACTTTAGTCAATTCTTCGATTCAATCCTTTAATAACTTCGCTTGGTTGTTCGAAATTTGTGTTTCTCTTAATAATAATGATGTGATCATTCTGAAAATGTAGAAAGCATAAATAAATACAAAAAGAAAGACACACAACATTTCAATCCAACCAATTATTTATTTCATCTGTTGTTTTTATAAAATAAATAATTAAAAAAAAAACAGTGTGCTTATTAAAAACAAATTTACATTGCAAATCCACGTCATTGTTGGCTATATGCAGAAAATTAACATTTTTTTTATAATACTGTTGAAAAATAAAAAATTACATGTGGTATGGAGAAAGACACACTGTTGTAATATTCGAACATTTGGGGAAAAAAATATGTTTGTATATTTTGTATGTGAATTTCCATAATAACTGCAGTATAATTTAAAGATAGTAAAATTGGAGCTTTTGAAAAGTAAATGAACCACAATAGAAACGGTGTATTAAATATATATTATCCACACACGGCAGTATATTTTTTGTCATTTTTATATTAAATATTATTTAACACAAGTATTTACTTATTGGATAACAAAAAGTCAAAGTAAATCGCTCCATAATTTACTATCAAACTATATTTTTATTTTTTTTATTATTAATTTCAACAAGATTTTGGTTGGTTGGATGCGGATTAACTCTGTTGAGATCATATAATTCCGATGTTTTTTTTTTTATTTCAACAGATAAAAAGCAAAAAAAAATCGATTGGATTTTGTCTTGTTTTTTTTTTTATATATATATATACAAATATGTATATGCACATGAGGGTTTTATTATATATTTTTGTAATTTTCAAGTTTGTAAGACCAATTTACAATAAATATGATCCTGAATTTATTTCAAATTGAATTTTTTAAAGTAAAGCTTTGTTTCAAAATCTACCATCTCCCATACACAGTGGTTTTAGGAAACGACACTAATTTCTCCTATAAAAGTTACACAGCTTCAATACAGTTCGCGAGTTGTGATTCGCTTAATTTATGTATTTTTCTATTATGGAAGCTATACGATCAGTTCTGGATTTTAGGCTCTCAAGAATAAAGTAAGTATAGTCGGTGTGTAAGAGAAAAAGTGAAAAAGTATGGAAACCACATATCTAAAAAATTCAATAAAGTGTATCAATGTTTGATGCTTTTAATTTCAATTATCTATTTTACAACGATAAAAAAAATGTTATTCCAAAATGGATGAATAGAAAGTGAAACTTTTGTTAGTGATTAGTTAGGCCTAAGTTCTCCAGTAAAAAAACTGCTGCGATAAAATTTGTAAGATTTCTATGCACACACACACACCTGTTTAGGCAGAAGATAAGTTTTGTAAAGGCTCTAACAAATATATTGGGTATTTTTCCATCGACTAAACAATATACAATTTGAAGAGTATAGAAGTAGTTCGACCTTAAAACAGGAATGCGGGTATCGTAATACATATAAAATAAGATTGCGGGTAGTAAAGCTTTATTCCCCTAATAATATCTCGAAGGGATAAGTACGTCTTAACGAAACATGGAAAATATAGAGTAAACGAGATACAAGCACAGTAAAATCTAGTACCAAGTGGGGCCATCGATGATAAATCAATGGCAGCTCGTAGAAATGGCAACAAATTTATACTCTTATTAGAATAACTTGACTGCTCCTTCATGAATTCTGCCAGCAGTTTAGGAAAAAAGTGCCCTAAGAAACTTCCTGAAACACATCCCTGGAAGCTCGCAGCGCTTTTTTTTATCTATTCCAGTTCATTGTTTTTTTACATAGGCATGTCCGCTTCACTACTGTTCTTAAGAAGCGCTCTTGGAGGTATGCTAAATTATGAGTGAAGAAGTTTTCTGAAGGTGTCCTTTCAAAAGTTTTAATGAACTTTTTGAAAACAGGCCTTCAAGACTGCTTCCTAAGAATAGTAGCCATTGCTAGCAAGACTGCTTCCTGAGAATAGTAGCCATTGCTAGCATGGCTGAGACAAAGATCTCGGGTGAAGAAAAGCAGCGGTGCATTCTACCGAAGGAGACTACTTAGAGCACTATTTATTTTTATGTTTTATGAGTAGAGAACGAGAAAATTTGATCCAAAAAATATAATAATAAAACCAAAACTTCAGATTACACTTCTAATCAGTCTAGAAATATACATTAAATATGTGTTATTCGCGCAATAGTGGAAAAATTCAGTTTAGATTCGTGGAAAATTAGATAAAAGCAGCCCTTGTTAAGCTTCTGCTGGAGCTCACGAAATAATCTTTTATAGAACTTGCTTCCAACTGATGGCTATCGAAACTCGCTCTCACACTAGAAAACTTGAGCTGAACACAAATATTGGAGAAGCTTCACTTAATTTGGCTGTTGTTTGTTATATGTACTAAGGGTTTTTCGATTCATGGTGGCTAAAATAAAATTCTACCATAAAGGAGGACTTACGTTAAGATGGCATGCATTTTTTCAGAAATGATGAGGGAGATAGCTTATTGAAATTCAAATGCTGCCGAAGAAATAACTACAATACCTCACAGGTACACCCCCATCTAGTTTTTATGGTAAAAATCGCAAACTGTCAAATTTTCTAATGGCTAGGAAGAATAATTGTTTATAGAAAAATTAATGCGGATGAAGAAGATATATTGCTTATCGACATAATAGGGGTTTTGTACACTCATCGAACAAGTTTTTAAAACACCGGTAATGACATTTCTCGGACAGTACTCCTGAGTATAATTAATTGTAAAAAGTTATTTATAAAATGGAAGAAGACAAATAAAATGTGCTCTAGCTATTTCTTTTCTTTTTTTAATTTTTGCTCAAGAAGTAATATATATGTCCCAACCAGCAACAAATTGCAAGTGACAACTGTCAAACCATTCCCCGAGAAATTTTTAGTGTAAGCTCGGAGTAGCTCCGGTTTTTCAAAAAACAATATAGTCTGGCCCGGTGTAGACCTAGCTTTACCCGAGGTTTTCATCAAACAGACCTACTATTTAATATTAATTTAACAATATTCAATTGCAAATTATAAATTTCTTTTTTGACAGACATAAGAATATGTACTAGTATTCTCATTAAATTACGACGACGAAATTTCGTCCACTAATGTATATTCATTTCTATTGAAAAGATAGAGAGGACAGAGAGTATTGTGTTCTCTGTACCGTGCTTTCCTATACATTACACGACATTTCGTCCACTAATCGTGGAACGTCGTTCGCAATGAGAATACATATTTTTTGTACCGTGGGTAATTGAATATATATGTGCTATAAAATTATAGTAAAATATGTTTCCAGTAGGTCAAAACTGACAGACAATGGTTGCTAATAATAATGTTTTATTATACTGCCAGCATCCATAGACACTACGCTTGATTACTTTTTATGGAAGTAAGATTTTTAAGACACCCATACACATTGACAAAATGGGATTTGCGAAAGCGTTCGCTGATCTTGTGAAGTCATTCATAAATTTCCGTATGAGATGACCTCGCTACAATAATGTAAATCTTCATTTATTGGAAAAATGGTTGCTGTACTTAAAATTACCCGGACAGCGGTATTTGAAGTTCATAATGGCTAAACAGTCTTATTTTCGCATCGTGGTGTGTCATTTGTAAAAATACAAGATGAGAATGCATACCGTTTTGATATGTGTGAACCAAAATCTGCAAAAAGGAGGCGTATGTTATCCACGTGAGTATTACAGAGCTAACTTGAAGGTTCAGAGTTACCCTCGATTTTATAAATGTGTGTAAAATGGACAGTAAATATAATCAGGACGATCAAACTGAACAAAAAGATAATTTACTTTGTGATTCAATACAATCTGCTGCAGATAGTGTGAAGATATAAATTGGGAATACATTTTGTATTATTAATAATAAATAAATAAATAAATTAAGTGTTGACGTTTCTAAGCTTATTGCTTTCAAACAATTTACAAAACCCAACATTTTCACAAGCGAGTTTAAAAAACAGCTTTTTCCATTTTTAAAATTGAGTTTACTTTAATACTTACTAGACTTTTCTTCACCACTTCACATTCAATAAAATTTTATTTATTATAATTTACCGGTAAAAGAAAAGAAAAAAAATCGATTAAGTCGAGTTTCTATACCATCCCATATGCATATATATATATATTTGTATGTACATAAAAAAAAAAAAGAAGCTATTAACAGAAAATGAAATATTAAAAAAACTTTTTTATTGATAAAAATGTCTTAATTTCTCTCATTGTTTTAAAAAGAGAGCGTTTTGGAGAAAATTAAAAGATAAAATTATTTGTATTGTATATTTAAATTGCAGCAATTTTTTGTTTTCTTTAATTTTAAACATATCCATAAATGTCTTCTATTTATCTTCAATACACACTTTAGATTTCAATCTAGAGGTATGTAGGAAATATGAAGATATTCAAGTATCTTAAACACTTATTGGCAGTAGTCATTATTATTTTAATAATTGTTTTGTTGTTTGTTTGTTTTTGTGTATTTGATACTATAAAACAAAAAAATAACATTCCTCATTTTTCGTTTTGTAAAATATATTTTTGAATGGTTTTATTTAATTTTTTGATTTTGAAAATTCAGGAGATTATAATATGTATATTAAGTTTCAGGTGGCGTTTATAGATACATAATTAATTCTGATGTTTATTAGTTGATAAATAAAACATGTCAACTCTAACGAAACAAAAATATTAAATTTAGTGATATTTTTCGAAATATAGGCGAGATGTTTTTTTTTGTGAAATAGTATCTCTCTTGTTCCTCTCTAAAAGGATCTTTTTCTATTATGAAGGAATCAATTTTCTTTTATAAATGGAAATCGGATTCTAGAACAACAATAAATTAACAACAAACTAGAATCGTAAAAATCAAAATTGCACAATTGCTGCAATATATAATATACTTTTTGGAACCAAGTGTAAAGAAGAAAATTCATTAAAAGTTAATTTCCTGATTTTTAATAATGCAATAGAAAAAAAATCTATCGCTTTTTCGTATTATGTTGATTGCAATTTTGATTTTATGATTTCCATTTTAAAGATATTTTGTTGTTGGTATTGTGTTGAAAATATCCATCATTTGTTGTTGAAAATATGAAAAAAAAAAATTATCTTTGATATAATAAAGGTGGGCTTCGTAGCATTGCTTATTTTTCTTTTACTTCTCTCCCATGATGGATATTTTCATTTTGTTAGCCCACTGTTATATAATTAATTTTAGTTAATTATATTACATTATAATCGTGTAAAACAGGTACATTCGTTTAGAAAATTATAGTTGATAATCGTGTACTTCTTTTGTTTATTTCTTTAAAAAATATTTTTTGGTGTTTCTAAAATGTTTTTCCGAACAAAGTTTCTTATTGTTTTTTTTTAAAGTTTAATACATTAATATTTTCGTTTTTTTTTCAGCGCACAAGTACACGATAAAATTCTTATTTTTTAATTTAAATTTAAATTTTCCTGATTTTGACAAATACTAGTAATATATCCCAATGCAAGTAGAAAGCTGTTCTACATTTTTATATTTGTTAAAATTTCGGTTTAAGGAAACGAAATTTTTGTTGTATGTTTGTAACTCTAGGATGCATGATTATACAATAAGGATTTAAGGTCATTTTACATATATTATGTATGTATAAGAGGGGAAGAGGTGGGTGAAAAAAAAAGTACTCACCTACAATTTGAAGAAGATATTAATATAATAGAAAAATTATTATAATTTAAGTATTTATCTAACCTTTAAAAATAAGAACGTGATGACAAACAAAGAGCAGGCAATAAAATGTTCTTTTTTTTTCAAATAATAATAATAATCGTACGAGTACAAATTACTATTCACCCCGGTACTTACGTTATAATGCATCCAAAGAGTTACACAAATAAAAATATTGTTTTTGTTTATGAAAAATTGTTATTGTTTTAAATATCGTAAGGATATTTTTATAAAATAACTAATGGTAGATAGAGAAGGTATCTTTTAGGTGGTTTGCACAAAGAACATTATTTTTGTGGCAACAATATGTTGATTGCTATTTTTTTTTCTTTTGCGTAAGTAATGAGAAACATTTTTAACAAGTTTTTATTTATTAAAAAATAATATTAACTAATACGATGTTGCAAAATATTACAACAAAATTATTATATAAATTTTAATAATATTTCGAAAGTTTGTTATAACATCCATAAATATAATAATTAATAGAATGATAAAAGATTTTTTATTTTTATACTCTTCGCTAAATTTTAAGGTCTAAGACAGCTGTTCGAAATACTTTAATAACAATTATTTTGTTGGCTTTTTAAAACTAGGCAATCCTTTTAATTTAATAATTTTCGAAATTAAATTAGTAAAATTTGCTTATTTGCAACATACTGAGAAAAATGGAGTATTTCCAGCTGGACGAAAATTCCATCATATATCAAAACTCTAATTAACGGTTATAATGCGAATCCCTTTCTAATAATGCTTAATTAGATGACGAAAAGCACTGTGTTGATGAATACTTCCTATAAATAACAACGTTTTTTATGTTTTCGTCATCTTGGACCCCGATGGGATTGGAAGCATCATCTCTTACTTAGGAGAAGTAGGCATGGTATATTTAGTTATTGTTCGCAACATTTGCAGAGTAAGCACTTCTTTTGAGTGATTATGTAAACATGGAAATATAATTGCCTAGGAACATTAAAACTGCACTCGCAGTTATTATGTTTTCGAAGAAATAATTCTCTGTAATTAAATTAATCAGGTCTAGCGCAGATAATATTCGATCGGACTAAATTTTTTCGTGAAGCAGTTTTTACTAGTAAAATGGAATATTCTTCAGCGTCAATCAAAAACAACCGGCAATTACTTTTTATTGAATATGGAAAATCTTCGATTCAATTGAATTAAACAATAAAAATACTCTTTGGAAAAATTCGATTCAATCGAATTTTTCGGTAGACCTGATGTGTTACTTTTAACAATTTTATTATAGAAATTTTATACATATGCATTTCACTTGTATTAATTTACGAATGATCAGCAATAAATAATTAAAGGGTGCTGATAAAAGGTCACGCCTCATGTTTATATAATGGTGACTAATTCTGTTCTCTATAATAAATCAACATCGAACTTCAACTTCTTAGTCGTTTTTTCCGAAAAAGGGTTTATGCATTGTATTGTAAGGCACTCTTAAGGAAGATTTTGATACATTTCCCACTGGGTACTTATAAAGGGAATATACATAAAATATATTATAATATTTGTAGGTAGTATCTAATTCCAATTCGATTTTTTTTTAAATAAATAATAAGCTCCCTGGGTACTTATAAAGGGAATATACATAAAATATATTATAATATTTGTAGGTAGTATCTAATTCCAATTCGATTTTTTTTTAAATAAATAATAAGCTCCCTTAATTCCTTGTGAGGGGACATGGGGCAAAAGTCGAAATATATATCTCTTGGAGATTTCATGCATACATATATGTAATTGGACCTGGAACCCCCAAGTGAAACATCATATTGCATATTATTATTACAACATTCCAATTTTTGTTAGAAGAATATTCAGCCATTGGTGGGATTAAATCTATATCCATTAAACAACAACTAAACACACACAACATCACCATAACGAGTGCCGCAAATAGAAGAAACATTATTAGGGTTATTACGGTTGGTTGCTGGTATTTGCCAGTACTTTGCCAATAAGCAAAAGTTCGAGCTGTGGAAATTAAAAAAATGAGAAAATTCTCATACTATGTCAGGTTTTACATAACAACCATAGCCTGCATATGAATTTTTTTTTCATAGATATATTTGTTTTTGCAGTACCTAAACATGGTGTGGTAAATTTTACTAAGCATTAAAAATCATATATAAATTCTTTTTGCGTGTGAAAAAATTGCAAAAAAAACTCTACATTAATTTTTGCAATTTGCAACTAGGATATTACCAGTATTGAAATTTTCGCATATAGCTTGCTTAATTGAATGGCTCACAAGAAATCATAGAAAAAAATAATATTAAAATTCGAATATCTGTATAAAAAATACAAAGGAAATCTCTGATATACTCCAGATCTACAAGCACGTGGTAAACGAGAAAATCTCTATAGCTTCCATATGGAAATAACACGGATTGAAACTCTACTATCATTACCAATACATACAACGCAAGTGTTGTGGAGACTGCGAATATCCAAGTTTTCCTTGTTAAAAATGACATAAAATTAACGGAATTCCATACGAATAATTAAAACACGATTATATACTTTTCCTAGTTTAGTTTTAATATGTTTGTAATATAGAAACCGACGAAATTTTCATTTCGAAATAAGATTTCTTGATTTTTCATACAAGAATATAGACTGCTACATATAACCATCATCAATGAATCCTCATTATACATGCCTAAAGTAAGTAAAACACACCTGCAAGTGTTATAATTGTAATTATTATGCCCAGTTTTAACGATTCGAAGTTGAATACATTTGAATTTTAAGATTCATTTTCGTTTATCGATCCCTCCTGAAGTTGATATTAATTCATCATCGATACCTTGTAGTTTTCTCAGAGAAGTGGAGAGGTGAGTGAGAATTGGTAGTTGACAATTGGAATAAAGTATTGTAGGTAAATTGATTTCATTTCAATATCAATAATTTCATAAATCGAATTGTCTAAATAAATTTTATTCAAAAATGTTAACAATTCATAATCAAAACGTCCTAACAAATGTTTTTTATTTTTTTATAACGTCGATAAGATTTTACCAGCGGGAGTTATCCTATTTCATGATACGATCTCATTAGAATCGAACAAAAATGTTAAAATATAAAAACAGCAATATTCTTTACGATATTGCCTATGTACTTTTCATTTGCAATTTTCATATTTCTATAAATTTATAACAATCATTAATCAGAGCCATTGCGAAAGTAGGAATTAAAATAATTTAAGAACTTTATATTATTACTTAGAAATAAATAAAAATAATTTGTTTTACGATTTTTAAACAAATAGCTTTAATTTAAATTTTATTGAACCATAAAATATACAATTCATGAGAAGCGAATAAATTTTACTATTACAGAAGGAGTGTATTCGCTATTTTGTATTAGTGCGTTGAATAGACTTTATTGCTTACTACTGTGTATATCTTTCTCTATAGAAATTTGAAATACGAAACTTTCAGATTTCGCAATATTATATTTATTCCTACAGTCTTTCATTATTTTTATCAGCTTTTCATCATAAAGCAACGTCCCACAAATTATCAGTTGCTTATGATTTGGTATCGCACTAAATTAAATTGTGTAATACTGGAACACACAGAAATTTCCAATAGGACTGAGTAGTATATACTTAGTCATATCATAAGTTCTGACACATCCATATTTGTATACAGGTGTACAAGTGACTATACTAATTTTGTTTTTATACAATCCCAGCGGAAAACGCAAGCATTTCGGATGCATTCCGAAAACATTCTGTGAAAGGTATGGAAGCAATGCGCTCTGATACCCAGTCCATTTCTTTTAATGCAGTGATGTCCTACGACGGGAAGCTTGTACACCTTACCTCTGCAGACCTGTAAGGTGAAAAGAAGCTTTCCTTTTTATATCTTTGGAGGGTGAAAATAAGCTTTCCTTATTAATTCTTTGGAAGGTGAAAAGAAGCATTACTTACATTCATCCTGCCATTTCAGAATAGTGAACGGAACCATTAAACATGAATTTTCCGGAAGATTGGAAAGAACCATTCAATTTTGGTGGTGGCGGTGGAGGGAAGAGGTCTTCACTGAGAGGTAAAGGGAAGAACTTTTCCGGCTTTTTAGAAAGGTGCAGAAAATAGACACGTCTTCACTTATACAAATCTCGTACTTAAATGAAAATAATCCACTTCTTCTAAAATAATGCACAAATCAGAATAATTTTCATCTACGCACATTTCCTTCCTTCATTGTTCTTAGAAAAACAATGAATCTATATGACTCATTTTCGATCCTCGAACTAGCCTATGCAAATATAACAGCACAAATTCTATCTCTTTTCGATAATAATGCAATGAAGATATCTATTCATTACCTATGCCTTCTTAAGCATTCCCTGCATAGCATGCTCAAAAATATGATTCATCAACACATTACGCCTGTCTTCCTAAATCAGGCATTCCAGGTAATGTTCACAGTAAACCTTAACTATGTCAGGCATTCCCATTTTTCCCGCTGGGAAGATCCGGTCGAAGACACACCATAATTCCAGCAAAGGCCCGAATTCGCAGAAATCCGATTCGTGAAAATTAATAAGCAAAATTATACACACATCAGAACAGATGCGGAAGAAGTAATTCCCATATTCAGAAAAGCCACGAGCTTTGACAAAATTTTTGGCTAGAAATTCCATATAGAAATGCCGTGGAAAGTCTTAGAATTATCTGTGAAAATAATAAGGATAAAACATGGAAATCTGTTAGATTTCCACGTTCAGTTCTAACTAGCAATACAATCAGACTTTGAATCTCTACGTATTCCCTACGGCTAAAGAAGCAGAAATCCGTGCGCAAATAGTATGGATTTCTAGGTAAACTCGTCAAAAGTGAGAAGTAAAATGACCGGAATTCCATTCGAATGGCTTAATGGGATAATGATATTTTATTTGGGAAAACAGAGTTAAACGACAACAACCAAAATAACAGATTTTAAGATTGCCTCGATTTAAACCTGTCTATGACATTTACTGAGTAAGTGTTCTTAGTAGGATGCAGTTGTCAAACCTAGGATGCTATAGACAATTTCAATTAGGGCTATATGCAAAAAGTAGTCATAAAATTTAAATTTGAAAATTTTAGCCGACATTAATCATAATGATACTACAAACTTGGATGTCAATCAAGAAGAATTCTCATAAAATGAGTTATCACTCATAATATCGAAAATTTAAATCACTGTAAACTATAAAATGTTGATAGAATATATTAAATTACAATTTAGACCAGTTGACTTAATCCAATTTTAATCTTTTCTCATCATTCTTTAAACAGAGAAAATACTTATTTTGTTAAAAATGTTTCCATACTTAAACTAGCAAAAAACAATTTTACAATCGAAAAATAATCAAAAATCAATTGAATTTTGAAAAAAATTAAAAAATACATGTATTAAAAAGAAATTAAATTTCTTTCTGTATGTTTGTAGTTATGAGCACATTTTTTTTTTAATCACAGTTGTCTCTTAACAATCTTTAGTATACATATAAAAAAGAAAAAAAAATATATATAAAAAAAAAAGGAACTAAACAACTTCATAAAACATCCTTATGAATATTTACAATGTCTAGGTTTTGTCTCGCAAAAAGAGACTATATATATATATATACACACTCACACATATTATTTTAATTGATCTTTAAAATTCATTTACAAATCCTAATTAATAATTTACTTAAAATATTTAAACATTTTCTGTTTTTAGCAAGGCAGATTGCTATACAATCAATTATTATACTCTGTGGTTTTTGATGATGTTGTTTAGTACCTATGCAGTGGTGTGAATATTTTATGATTGATGCATTAATTTTAAATTTGTAGTAATTTTTTGTTTTGTTTTTATCTTATTAGGAAGACAAACTTTTTTTTACCATGAAATAGGAGACATTTTCATTCTTTTAACAGATGGAACTACGATTTCTTAAATTCAAGTCTTTCTGACAAAATTTTGAATGAATAATATTATTAGTAAAAGTTTTACTGTCAAAAGACTATATAACATGAGATTCTTTTAGCCTAAATTGGAAATAAATAAAATGTACGACCTAATTTTTGAAGTTTATACATAATGTATGTATCACACAAAAGTGAAGTTTTTTTTATTCTGGATTTTGTTATTGAGAATAACTATAAATGATATATTATACCGTGGTAGTCAATAGAATAGGTATAAGCTTATGTCATGATGTACAGAGGAACTGTGGGGAAGACCCAATCCTAACCAAACGAATAATCTCTTGGGACTTAACAAGCTAACCCTGAGAACTCTAGTGTCTATTCTCACTGGGCACTCCTTTCTCAGAGATCACATTCACAGGATGAGACTTGTTGAGGATCCTATATGAAGAGTTTGCGGAGAGGAATCCGAAACGGTGACTCACTTTCTTTGTCACTGTCCGCCACTCTCAGGAAAGCGATATAGATTCCTTGGGTCTCACCTCCTGGACGAGCTGCATGAAGCCAGCAAGGAGGACTGGAGACCAATACTTAACTTTATTATAAGATCGTCCAGTTGGGACCTGTGAGTAATGGGCCTTGCTTTGACCTACGTTCGGGGTCTCAATCCCGTTTTCAATCAATCAATCTCATCTAGACTTTTGTTAAAATACGATACCTACCGAGATATTCTAGTGTATTTCAATTATTGAGTATTGTGTTCATTAATATAATTGTAATAAGAATTACATACACGCATATTTTGCTCTGCATATTAAATTTAATGACATTTTGAAATGAATAATTAAACGGTCAACGACCACGAAATGAATAGAAACACTGCGACTACAACGAATCTGGAAATTGTAATGTAAAGCTAGAAGAGATTTGAAGCTCAGATCGATTGATAAATTGGTTTCCAGAACAATTTAAAAAAAAAAAACGTGCATTATATGGTAGTAATTCCTTCATCCAAATGAGAAATATTGCTAGCGGTCGTGAGAGAGATATTAAGCGGCCCATACACGGCAAACATCCTGTCCAACTTTGGTGTGTGGAGCTTTTTGTGCACACACTATGAAACATGTTGTCCAACACAGAAAAAAAAATACAGGAGCTGCTAAAATTGTTAACTATTATCTTTTCTTCAATAGAGCTCACTCAAGATTCAAGAATGACGAATGCGTGACAAATATCGCCCTATACGGTACAATATGTTGTCAAACACGTAGCTCCGCCCTAAAAATCATACTAACTTGATTTTCGTCTAACCGTTTGACACACCGTCAAACAGGCACACACACGGTAAAATTTGTGTGACAACATCGTTGTCCTAATCGAGTTGGCCAATATGCGTGACCGTGTATGGGCCCCAAGGGCGCAATAATTTTAGAATACAAACATTCAACGCAATGTTCGCTTTAACTTATCGGAAGAGTGATCAATAGATTATTTTGGTTAAAGTTTTACTACTCCTTTCATTAGAAAGACATTGCAGTGTTAAATTACAAAAGGGAGACTAAAGAGAGTACTCCTCACCTCTTTTACGGCCTGCGTGTTGTTATGTTCCCATTGCCAGTTGGGATATAACTATGTATCTATAAAATAAATAAATAGAAAATAACACATACGAACTGACAGGAATAAGAGCTTCAAAATTCTTTGGTGTTAATATAAAATTTTGTGTAGAATAGTTTTCAATAATAGGCCGTCCCCTACATCAGTATGTTTATCATGGACTATGTATGACCTATGACTTATTTCAAAGTTGTAACTTTGGATTGAATTCGATCGAGTCAGGAAAAGCGCTGCAAATTCTCTTCGAAATCATAAACAATTACATTGTAATTTTTAGCTTCCGATCGAAATCTCTTGTTTAATTCACACTTGCACTCATTTTTGAAAATTGTGTAGTTTTGTTAAATAGTTAATGTGTCGATTCCTCACCAGATAGAGTTGTAGAGCCGATGACAAGTTAATAAATATCAGCAAAGTGAAGTACATATTTGTTACTTGTCAGAGGCGCAGTGAATGAGCCAATAATAAGTGTAATCTGTAGCTATCAAAATCATCTTGAAGTAGTAGTGCGTTGTTGACGATTGCTTTCGTTTGCACTCGTCTTACTATTTCATTAACAGTAAACTCACGCATAGTCTCTTACGGTTGAACAGAAATCAACGACAACCTTTATCCATACCAATGATGTGCTGTACTAGCAAAGACACAACATCCGTACATTGGTAGGATTAACGTAATGCTTTAAATACTTGTTCCCGACAAAAGAAACCTAACAATCCGTATAAAACAAAAACAGTTCTATTCCAGCCAGTACGAAATCATCTATTATTATTTGTCAGTTTAAGGTACTTCAAATTTGAAAATGCTCTTCGACTTTGTTCGACTAGCTGTGAGGCAGGTCATGAAACTGACAGATGTTTCATGACCTGCCTCACAGCTAGTCGAACAAATATAAACTGGTTTCGAATGAAACAACACCAAAACTAAATCATTATGAGACTAAAAATTAGCAGCGAAAATGTGTTGCCCTCAAAAGCAACTTTGTCAATCTGCGGTTGTACTTCTTTCTTTTCCCGGGCAAACTCCTATTTTTAAGTCCAATGAGGCAAATGCCGGAATATAACCAATCTGGTTCTACATAGTATTCAGTAGATATTTTGAAAGAAAATTAGTAAATTAAAATATTTACATTGATTGGCTGAAGCTCATAAAATTAAAGCAAAGTAAAATATGTAATACATATATTGAACCGGAAAGATGGCACAAATAATTTAATAAATACACGAATGTTGGTTGTGCAGCAATATTAGATTTAATAATCACCTAAATTGAAATGAATCAAGTGACAAAACAAAAGTTAACATTGGCTTCGAGCGAGTATGTACATTAATATAATCCTCATAATAAATCCAAAGCTAAAATTATTCAATGAAAGGATTCTACATAGTTACTCTGAATATCCAGTAGACAAATAAGTGTTATACATATTTGTTAATTGTGGTTGGTCAAAGCTATTCTTAATAAACCTTTTATGGTCACAACTTATTGTGAATCTTTCTTTCTTTTAACAAGTATCTATATGTACATGATACAGTGACCGTTATAAGCACAATAGTTTCGTTTTTTTTTTCAAATTTCCTCAATTTTTTAGTATGAAAGATGTACATTTGCATATTATATCATATTATGCTGATCGGGAACGCTTTCAAAAACATAACTATATAGTCGTAGTAAACTCTGACTATAGTTAAAGTTCCGATTAAGTAGTCAATTTTATTTGGATGACAATGGTAATTGAATATCCATAGCTAGATGGTTAAGCTTTTACACTCTACTCTCGAATAATGTTAGGATAAAAATTGGAAAAAATACATTCGAATAATGTGACAGATTCATCAAAGATCCACAAAAGTAGCAACAAAAACTTACAATGTCGATTTACATCAAACACATACTTTAACTTGTTGCACTCGTCCAAGGAAATTGATTTGTATAAGCTTGTGTCAACGTGTATTCAATATACATATTATGATGAATTAATAACTGCTTTTGCTTTGTGAATTTTCATGTCTATGTAATTAACAATTAAACAGATTCGTTTATCTTATGTCGATTTCGATGGGACTTCAGTGCAACAACAGTGTTGCACTGAAAATGTTCGATGGAACAACATTTATAGTAGAAGTGCAGCACTGGATATTTTCTCGGTGTTATAAATACACATTCAAGTTGAATTGTCATCTTCTCTGTCAAAGTGTACTGTCGCGATTATTTGTGAAATTTTCGAGTTAAGTGAATTAAGGTTTTATTTGGGTAATTTGCATACAGTTTAAGAAGGACTTTGTTTCTATACTTGAGCGCTGCCAGTTCCCACTGCCAGAAAAAGTCCAACACTGAAATGGTCCCATAGAAATCGACATTAGACCTTTGAAAATATTCGCCGCATCAATATTAATTTGGTAAAAGTTATTGTAGATTTTGGTGCGACTTCATTGCAATACTAGTTTTCTAGCCGTGTTTCACTGAAAATGTTCAATAGACCACTTTTATAGCAGAAGTGCGCCACTTGTTTTACATTGAATTTCTCCTTCTTTACGCTGATCTATATCTTTAGGTCTCTTCATGTGGTTCTTGGGTGAATTCATTCATGAACAACTTTGTGTGTTCTTGGACAGAAAGCAAAAGTGACAAGAATAAACAGTCAAGCTAACATTATTATACTTTATTTGTGTGACAGTTGTCACACAAGTTACCCCAAGTTTTTCCTTGGGTGTATTTCGACTAAAACTTTATAAAAGGAAAGTGTGACGTCATCATATTTTCTGAATAGGAACAGCTTTTGGGTAAAAATGTTATAATGCGTTCACCTTAATCTGAGTACGCGAACAGAAATATTGTGTACAAATGCATGTGTAAAACGAATTATCACTCTTATGCCAAAATAGAAACTATAAAAGGATGACAGTTTTCGTATAAATAAATCCTTTTTTATATATTTTCATTTTGACAACTAGCTAGTAATTCTGATAGAATATCATGTCCAGTACAACACTTTTGGAATATCGCAAAAACTAAATTCAATGTAAGTGTTAAAAATCGAAAGGATGTTTCAATGTTGCTATGATTTTCATCGCCTTGACTTTAATTGTCAAACCCACAATTTGTTTTTATAATGATATGTCCCTATTCTATTGAATATCATATATAGTGCCAGCAAGATAAGCTTAGCGAACTATAATACAAATTAGTGTATATATATGTATATCAGAAAATTGTGACGGTTAATAAATCGTTAAGCTATTCAAAAACCAGAATTTAAATATTTGTAATTTGATAAATTAAAAAATCAGCTAAAATTAAAAAAATTACACTTGCGCGTATATTTTATATCACTGCTCAAAACAAAAGTTTAAAAATGCATTATAAGAGCATTTGATGGTCGAAAAAAATCACAATGAAACTTCCGAATACTTCTTAAAAACTTAATGCTGCAGTTAATTTTATCCTCATTCCTGTGAGTATCCGATTAGAAAACAACAAAAGTATGAATTTTGTCAAAATACGATAACTTGCTTTTATGTTAAGCCTTAACTAATCCACAAAGTAATAGTAAAAATATGTATAGTAAAAAAAAAAAAATCCATTAACATTTATAAATAAAAAAAAAATTAAATCAATGAAATAACAATTCTGCCTCGCAACCTGAACAAACTAAAAAAAAAGACAACTGCAATTAAAATATATTGCAAAATTTATGGTTTTAATAATTAATTGTAAAAGAAATAGACAAATTCGAGGGTTGCAATTTCCATTTATGCATGTTTTTTCACAGCATTTACTTTTAAAATTTCTTTTTACAGAGTAAAATTTTGGGTTATAATCGATTTGACAAAAATTAAGAAAAGTTTACTTACGTATTAAAATAAAAAAAAAAGGAAAAAAAAAAGAAATAAATGGAAAATTTACACATGATGATAAATATTATGCCTCGGTATTCACGTTTTGTCCATAATGTGAACATAATAGAACAGCCGCGCTTTGATGCAATCTGACAATGGGAAAAATTACGTTCTGTGGCTGTA
The DNA here is from genome assembly GCA_963924295.1 of Dioctria rufipes. Taxonomy (NCBI): domain Eukaryota; kingdom Metazoa; phylum Arthropoda; class Insecta; order Diptera; family Asilidae; genus Dioctria; species Dioctria rufipes. The sequence goes on along the minus strand of OZ002745.1, from coordinate 23,785,193 downwards.
AGAAATGTAAAAAATGTTATGTGTGCGCCTTACTAATAACCTTTTACTAAAACACTGTCCACGAAGAAACAACCATCCCGATGTCATTATTTGCGCTTAAATACTAACGGATTTTAACAATACATGAACCACTTTTGAAACACCGAGCCACCATGCAATTATTATATTTCTTTTCGTTTATTGTGCTTCCTTTCATATTTTCATTAGGTCCATAGTTTTTCATTATAATTTTCTTTTTTCTCTTCTCTTCTCACAAAATTTCTGTATCTTTTATTATTTCAATTATCACGTTAAGTTTTTCTTTCTTCTAAGTTACAAATTTAATCCATTTTTTCTGTTTTTTATACTTTTCTGGAACTCATCTCCCATAAACAACATTGTTCGTATTCTAAACTTAAATTTTTATATTTCAGTTTGTTTTAATAGATCTTTAATCCCGCACGTTCTTATTTGTTTTATTTTTTAAAAATCTTTTCAATTATTTTGTGTTCTTTTTTTTTAATCAATTATCGCCGTAAATTCATTCGGAGGAAAACGCGATAATATTAATTTATTTTAAATTGTTTTATGTGTATTTTCTTCTTTTTTGTACTTGTCGTACTCGCACTAAACACACATTCACACTAAAACACTATCATACCTGAGTTCATCCAATCACACTAAATTGGCTTCAGTTATACAAGTATTCTCATCTCTTTCAACTATTTTTTTATAACACACATATCACTTAACTATTAATAAATCGTAGACAACAGTTCGTTTCACTTGCTTATATTTCCATCTTCGTTGCACGAATTATTCATCAAATCAGTACTGCCAAGGCCAATGTTGGCTACATATAATGCAGGATCTATAACTTTTGGAATTGGCTTGATCTCAGTACCAAGTTCCTTTTCGATGCGATGTAAATCGAAACGATCTTCGTAGGTGATAAGATTAATTGCAATACCTGAAAGAGGTTATGAATTAGTGCTAATATCAATTTTAAACAAGAGAAAATGTTACAATTGGTCTAAGACAAATAATATTATAAGCTAGATGTAAGTAAAAGTTAAAAAATTGAAAACCCAAGATTTCCTATGCAACACCAAGATTTTTATGAAAATGCTATGAACAAAATTTCAGCTCTCTGCGTCAACACGTTCTCAGGCAGTATCCAAATATATAACTACTGATAAAAAAAAGTGAGCAGCCGCAGTTTCCTTGAAATTTGAGCTTTACAGCTTTTCTTTTACCTGAAGGTATTTGGTGTTAATCAGGGTTATAAAAACATCTGTGTAGAATACTTTTATCATTCTTTTTCCGAAAGTGATATTAATACGACAGAAAATCAGAGTGAAATAAAGTGAAGTAATTTTTAATTTAAAAATGTTTTATAAAAGGTTTGAGCACCTATTTGAAAATTATATTTTTTATATATTCCTCCTAAACGGTAAGTAATTTCCTTTTTGTTTAATTAGTGAATGTGGAATGATTTTCGAAATTTTTTTTTGGAAAAAGTGCAGAAAATGTCATCCGATTTACAACCAATTTCTCCCACATGATTTAAATATGACCTTAATTCAAATTAGCAAGCTTTTCTTTAATTTTGCAGTAAACAATTAACCGCAGCTCAAAAAGAGACTACACGAAGGTGGGAAGTCGGAACGAACCTTCCGACTTGAGATGATGAAACAAGGTGCAACTATAAGTACGGAGGAATAGTTGCCCGCAATAGTGGTTCAGCAAGACTTTGGGTATTGTCGGAAAGAGCCTCCGACGCGTTAAAACCTCTCACGTTTAAGAAAAATCTTTATGGAGGCCGCAGCAAATTTTCAAACGGTATTGAGTCCCAAGTTAGTAGACATACTGTTAGACGTTATCTCAAGGACGCGGGATTTCGTAGCTGTCGATGCAAACGAGTTGACACCCACAAGCGCAGAAGGATCGAATGGGCCAAAGAGTACAAAGACACAGATTGGCTTGAACGTTTTGTGGTCTAACGATCCAGGTTTTACCTTTCAACAGATAGTCCAGAAACTTGTATTAGGCTGTCTGGAGAAGAATATGATCCTCGGTGCGTCCAAACGACAACAAAGGGTAACCAAGGAATTATGGTTTGGGTTATTTTTCGGCATCATGAATTTGAAAGTTGGTGAAAGTTTATCAGGGCGTTAAAATAAATGCGAATATTTATTTTAACTTTTTGAAGGTTTAAATCCGACTTTGGAAGATGTTCACAATAGAAACTAGTGCAATTGCAACAGGATAATGCTCTATGCCATACGGCCCAGAAGACTAAAACCTGATTTCAAGAACAAAACAAAGATTTTCAACAACTGGCCTGCCGAAAGTGCGGATTTTACCCTACTGAAAATCTCTGCGACCACATCGATTGGAAAATTCATAGTCATGTTTGCAAAATCCACGACCTTTGGACAGCTGTAGAAAATGCTTGGAATGAAGTTCCGTTGTTTAATTGAAAATTTACCATCATCTATTCCAAGATGTCTGGAGGACATAATAAAGGCGAAAATACGAGATATTCGAAATATATAGTTAAAAACGAAACTTTTATCCGATTTGTGCCATTTTAGAAACTTAAATTTAGTTTTAAAACCCGTAAAAAACTTTGGTCTAAGACCAATTCTTATGATACCCCATATGAATGCCCGTATAAAATTGCGTAGTAGTAGTAGTTTTTTGCATATACATATTACTAGAATGGTTTGTCGGACAGGAAAAATTGTTATAACCAATTTCATAACCTTTCATATTCTGAAAAACTTTTCAGTTCAATACAAACTTCTATACTTCTATACGTAAGAAAACTAAATTTTTATGTCAACACCAAGAAGGGGTTGACCGATTTAGTCCATTTTTGACCCTTTATTTACTATTTCTGTGAAAGCACAGTGTAAAAAATATCAGCGCTCCATGTCGACGCGTTCTCAGGCAATTTTCAAATATATAGTAAAAAAGAAATTTCAGTATGGCAACCCTACAAAGGAGTTACTCGATTTGTCCCATTTTTGAACTTAAATTTACTTTTTAAAAAGCCTGTGTGTAAAATGTCAGCTTCTTAAGTGAACCCGTTATCGTGAGGACAAACAAACGGACATGCAAAAAATCAAAATAACTTTTAATATTATACGTGGGTGCCCCCCTTTTCTCTACTAGCATTATTCCTATGTGTTACAAGCGGAATAACAAACTTAGTATACCTAGACCTCATCTAGGGTATAAAAAGCCCGTATGTAAAATTTCAGCAGTCTAAGGACTGTAAACACCTACGATGATAATCATATTTCCTGTGTAAAGATTATTCCTATCCGAGAATAATTCCACTTACTGTGTTGTTTTTTACTAATAAGAAACGGCATATTGGGTGAAAACCTAAGCCACTCAGCGAAATGTATTGGTGTGCTATATTTGTATTCGCTTTGTTAAATTTCACGAAGTTTTACTGAACTCTCGGAACTATGAAATAATTACTTTCGGAAACGTCAAATCTCACTGGCTCAGCTGGGACTATTTTGGTTGGTGTTTACGGCCCTAAGGGAACGCGTTCTCGCGCTATCGTACGGACATGCAAAACTCAAGATAACATGTTATTTTTATGTATGAGTGTTCAATCCATTCTGCTCTAGCTGCACATCATTATTTCTATACGTTACAAACGGTATGACAAACTTAGTATACCCTATGGTTTATTTCATCATCTAGCTAGTGTATATAAAAATTATTTGTTTTTACACATTCGTATTTTGTAAAATAAATAAAAAAATTAAATCACTAAATTCATACGTAGATAGTTCCGCATTATAAATTAAATTATGAATTAATAAAACTCTACGTTAAATTTATTTACTTACCTAAATGTCCAAATCGCCCTGAACGGCCAATACGATGTAAGTAAGTCTCAGCCATACGTGGAAAATCAAAATTGATTACAACATTCACAGCCTGAACATCAATACCTCGAGTAAAAAGATCTGAGCAGACTAGATTTCTGCATAGCCCCTGCCGAAAATCATGGAAAACCCTATTTCTGTGCGCTTGGACCATTTTGGCATGTATGTAATAGCAACAGTACCCAAGCTCAGTAATTTTTTTTGCTAGCAATTCAACACGTTGCGTTGAGTTACAAAATATGATTGATTGATTTATTTGTAATTTTGAAAAAAGCGTATTTAAACAGTGAACCTTTTGTCTCTCTTGAACAAATGCATAATATTGTGTGACGCCTTTAAGTGTTAGTTCTTCCATTAAATTGATTTCGTATGGTTCACGTAAATGCTTCTCCATGAAATTCTGTACAGTGAGCGGGAATGTTGCCGAAAATAATAATATTTGAGGATCTTTCGGCAGTTTCATTATTACATGATCCAGCATGCTTTTAAAATCCAGCGATAATAATTTATCAGCTTCGTCTAGTACAAGAATTTTACAATTTGACATATCAGCAACTTTTTTATCAATTAAATCCAAAATACGTCCTGGTGTTGCTATAATTAATTGTACTATAAAAAAAAATCCTTTAATTATCAAAACATATCTTTTTATGAAATATTTTTATTTTTAATTTGTAATTATCAGAATGGTGTTTTTCTCATTTATGATTAAATGATGGGGAATCCACGTGAATCATCACTTTACTACATAAATATTAAAAATAAAAGATTTTTTAAGTGATTCTTACCTTTCTGATAAATCCTCATAATATCATCTTTAAGATTTGTACCACCAGTTGTTACCATTACTCGAATATCTAAGTGTTTCGCTAATTCAATACAAATCTGTGAGGTTTGCAATGCAAGTTCTCGCGTTGGAACGATGACAAGGGCTTGAATAATATCCTTGGATGGATCAATTTGTTCAAGTACAGGAATACAATATGCTCCTGTTTTTCCTGTACCATTTTTCGCTCGAGCTAAAATATCTTTACCGCTTAAAGCTATAGGTATAGCAGCTTCTTGTATAGGTGAAGGTTTCTCCCAGCCTTTTTCAAATATACCCATCAGAAGCTCACGTTTTAAACAAAATTCCTCAAATTCATTCCCTCTTGTATCTGTTACATCCTAAAATGAAAAATAATATCTAATAATTTGTTTAAATAAAAACATTATAGACAAATATTATACTTACACTAGTTCTAGGTCTATTATCCTTAGGAGGAATTTTAAGTTTGGCCTTCCAGCCCATGTCATCATTAAGAGTAGCAACAGTTTTATCACTGTTGCTCATACTATCGAAATCAGAAAACATGTAAAATCTTAAAAAATAAATATAAAGATTTTTTTTTTTAAATAATAATACCTTTTCGGTGTTCCATGATTGTTGAGATGATTAGCAGCATTCATATTTTCCGTCATCATTTTTAAATAGTAGTTATCCCAATAAAATGGTGATTAGAAGAGTCTTTATCTCTTTACTTCCTCTTTTGTTTATAAACAATTTTTTTTTAATCTTTGCTTTTTAATGCTATGATCTCACTATTTTAAGGTCCTTAATTCATTTATATTACTTAACTTCAACATATAAAATAAAAATTGCTTTAAAACTTCACTTTCTATGATAAGAGTTCTCATGAATCTCAAATTTATTCAAAATAAATTGCTCTTTTCTTATATTTTATAAATGTACAAATTGCATTTCACCTTTTGATATAAAAAAACAATGATATTGAAGTTTTTAGCACAAATTTTTTATATTTTTTATTATCACAAAGTTAAGGTGTTGTTCGTGCTTTGTGTATTCACTAAAGATTCATTTACACAAAAAATTATGTTTGTACAAGTGAAAATTATCCACTGCAACATTAAATAAAAGCAAGCCGCAAGTCATTTTGAGTTGTATTATATTTAAATAAAAAAAAATATATATATATAATAAAAATAAAATGAATAATTGACTTAAATATGGAGCAAAATATTCATATTCCGAAGAGCTTTTCAGTACAATAACAAGTAAAAAATTTAGAATTGGTCTAAGACCAATTCTTATGATACCCTAGATTAATGTCCGTATAAAATTTCGTATGGTCACCGATCTATGCAAGTTTGATTTTTGAAGTGGTTTTTCGCATATATTTCTAGAACGGTTCGTCGGACATAAAAAAAGATTATAACCAATTTTATAGGATTTCGTCTTCTGAAGAAGTTTTTAGTACAATAAAAATGTCTAGGACTGATCGCTTTCACAGTATATGTAAAAAAAAAACCTAAATTTGTATATGGCAACACGAAAAGGGGTTGCCCGATTTCTTCCATTTTTTAATTTTTTTTTATTACTATAAAAACACCATGTGCCAAATTTCAGCTCTCTATGTAGACGCATTGTCAGGCAGTGTCAAAATGAATAGTGGAAATCTAAATTTTTGCATGGCAACCCAATGAAGGAGTTGCCGGATTGATCTCATTTTCGAACTTGATTTTACTTTTTTTTTAAAGTCGGTGTACAAAATATCAGCTTTCTAAGTAAACGCGCTCTCGAGTTATTGTGCAGACGGATGGACATGCAAAAATCAAAATAACTTTTAATATTATGCGAGAGTGTCCAATCCATTTTGCTCCACCATCATTATTTCGAGGTGTTACAAACGGAACGACAAACTTAGTATACCCTTTAGATTTCATCTAGGATATAAAAACGTCTAGGACTGACCGTTTTCACAATATACGTAAAAATCCTAATTTTTTTTATATGGCAACAAATATCAAGAATGGGTTGTCCGATTTAGCCCACTTTTGAAATTATATTTACTATTTTATAAAAACACTGTATACAAAATTACAGCTCTCCACGTTGATGATGCGTTCTCAGACATTGTGCAAATATATAGTGAAAATGTTATGGGAGTTTTCTATGCATACATGTTCAAATTTTCTTGTTTGATGGAAATTCTTGGCCAAGCTTAGATATACTGTTATACTAACTATATAATTATATTGTGTAGTAAACTGTTAATATATCAAGTGTGACTTTTTCTTAGTGAATTCCTCATTTTCCATGCGTCAAAATTATCATATCAGTTGGAGCATATTCTATTCCAATCGAAATGTTATAGCTAGATTTAATGTTTATTATCTCGAAATCAATTTTTGTATGTATTCAACTATTATATAGAAGTTAGTGAAACTTTAGCATTTATGTAAGCCAATTCGAGTTACATACCACTTCACCCAATGCTGACAGCATCCGAGGAGATAAAAAGAAGAGTGATTAACGCTAACACTATCAATAAATCAAAAATGAATTCAGTTGAGATCGTCGGGTATTTTATATTTCAATCATGATAGATCTAGAAATAAACCCTTCACTCATATTTACGACCGTGTGAAATAATATCCTACAGGCCTTCACACAACTTTCTTATGATTTATTTATGCAATCCTCTAGAACCATTTCTAATCGATTTATAATCCGTATAGTTATATCTGATGGATGATAATGTATCATCGATTCGATTTTTTCTGCATTATCAATGCATTTTGCAAATTCATTGAAATTAAAAATTGAAAAATGTAAGCCGAAAAGCTCAATTTATTCCACTTTAAAACAACATTTTTGCTCCAATGATCAATAAAATCATTGGAAATAGAATAAACTAATAAAATAGTATATTTATCTCAGATTTTTAAGAATAAAGACAGCTTTTATGTTTTATCGGTCGAAAAACTTTTTTGTTTTTGGAAAGTGCCTTTACAAGTAAAGCTTAGTACTACGGTCCGCGCTAAACTAAATTTTAGCGAGTCTTCAATATCGGGCCATTCTTTAGCAGCTAAAATATGACAGCGGAGACTCAGAGAAAAGATATAGTAAAAAGAAGAGGAAGCATTTTTCAATTTTTTTCGGAAATACAACGCGCGGTCATAATACATATTTCTAAAAACAGGTAGTTAAAATTATTTGGAAATATCAAAAATATAAAAATAATATGAGTAATACATACAATAAAAAAATTAACAATTATGTTGAAAATACGGCCACGACAAGAAATCCAATTCATCCGTACTTATAGCAAAGACATACAAAATTACGTTAACTACAAAAATCCAGTCAATAAATTTATCAAATCTCAGAACTGACAATAAATATTTTTGGCGTGCTAAAAAATATAAAAATAATATGAGTAATACATACAATAAAAAAATTAACAATTATGTTGAAAATATGGCCACGACAAGAAATCCAATTCATCCGTACTTATAGCAAAGACATACAAAATTACGTTAACTACAAAAATCCAGTCAATAAATTTATCAAATCTCAGAACTGATAATAAATATTTTTGGCGTGCTAAAAAACGGCGGTGGTGTAATCTGTAATCAAAACCCAAAGGCCAAATTTAGCGCGTTGACCTTACTACTGCTCTTGCTAAGATTCAGGATAAATTTTCGCTAATAGCTTTTAGCGCGCTAAAATTTCATATAAAATTTAGCTTAGCGCGGACCTTACTACTAGGATTATGACTAGAGAGTTTATGTATGAAAAATTAAAAAATTGGTGTGTAAATAAAAAAAATCTTAGTGTGGGAGACCAAAAGACGAGGTTTTTAATTTTTCAAAAATTAAGCAGTGATACTAATTGAATAATTATGGTCGAACTTGACAGATGCTATTATGACCGTCACAAATAACGATTATTTGGTGCACACAGTTCTTAGTTCGTCATATAACTCGGTAAGTGCTTTAGCACCATTCTCAACAAGCCCAAAGTTAAGTTTCCATCTGTAAAGGCGAATGTAGCGTTCGGCGATGTTTCAGCTTCATTCATGTAGACTTGAACTAAACCAAATGAACGCGTCGCGTCATTTTGACAGTACGTACTTTTAAGATTTATTTATAAAAAGAAATAGTGATAGAAAAGCGCGTGCGCCATTTGACCAACACGATCTTAATTGCGTCCCATTAAGCAATTCGAATAGAATTTCGGTCGTTTTACTTGTCAATTTTGATGAGTTTACCTGAAAATACGTACTATTTGCACACTGATTTCCGATTCTTTAGCCGTAGGGAACTGCGTTAAGATTACAAGTCTTTGATTGTATTGGTAGTTTGAATTAAACGTGGAAATCTAACAGATTTTGATGTTTTTTTCTTGTTATTTTCGCATGGAAGTGAGAGAGCCCTAAGACTATTCCATGGCGTTTCTACATGGAATTCCTAGGGATTTCAATCTTTTTCTGCATTTTTTAATTAATGAAATCTAACAGAATTCTAGATCTTTGCACTACTGCTAATATTACACTTTGTAATAAGATATTTATGATATTAATCATCAAAATGATTTGTTAATTCTACAGATAATTTGGTTGTATCAGTCGCTGTAGACCCTAAAATAACAATTAAAGGAACTTTTCGAAGCATTTCTTTAAAAATACAGAAGAAAAATTAGATATCAAGCATCGTACAGGAAAATAAGGTCACGAATTGTCAAAACAAAATTGCCATTAACAATGTGAAATTAAATTTTTCGTATACCTCGAACACATTTGTAAAGCTGACAAGTAAAAAAGCTAGAATTGGTCTAAGACCAATTCTTAGGATACCCTAGATGAATGCCCGTATTAAATTTCGTATGGTCACCGATCTATTCAAGTATTTATTTTGAAGTTGTTTTTCGCATATATTTCTAGAACGGTTTGTCGCACAGAAAAAATGATTATAACCAATTTTATAGGATTTCGTATTCTGCAGAAGTTTTTAGTACAATAAAAATGTCTTGGACTGATCTTTTTCAAAGTATACGTAAAAAAACCGAACTTTTTATATGGCAACACCAAGAAGGAGTTGCCCGATTTAGTCCATTTTTGACACTTTATTTGCTAATGTAGTAAAAACATCATGTACGAAATTTCAGCTCTCTACGTCGACGCGTTCTCAGGCAGTGTCCAAATATATAGCGGAAAACGAAATTTTTATATGGCAACCCCACGAAGGAGTTGCCCGATTTGTCTCATTTTCGAACTTAATTTTACTTTTTTTTTTAAAGTCCGTGTACAAAATTTCAGCTCTCTAATGGTGAATTCTTTTCACCAAAACCGAGCAGGAACTGAACTGAACCAGAACTTGTCAGATCTACACCGAACTTAGCCCTGTCCTGAGCGGGGACAAGGTGAAAAGAATGCAAGAAAGTAAAATACCTGAATCAGCCCGGTTTTGTGGTGAAAAGAACAGGTAGAGACTTGGAACCTGTTTTATTTTTGATTCGCGTCGCGGTACAAGATGAGTTATTTAAGCAAATTTGATTTGTTTTCCTTCAATTTTTGTTTCTGTTAAGCATGACTAACAAGGTTTTAATTTTTTTAGGCGCCGCAGAGTGCCTTGCCCTGAGTAATAATACTACTGCTCCTGGCATAATAAATGAGCCTGCGGGTGGCCCATCACTTAATAATTCCGCACATCTATACTTTTAATGCCTTTTTAAAATGTTCGTCGTTTATAAAGCGTGAAACACAATTGGAGCGTTTCAAGCAGCTTTATCGCCAGCTTTCTGCTAAACTCGACTGGAAAAGCCGAATTGAACACAATTGATGTTTTTGACATTTGCAGCTTTAACTTGTTTATGGTGAAAACTTTTATTCATAAGTGGCCATAAAGAAAAATAGAAATGTATCCGATTTTCCAGTTGGCAACATTAAAAATTCCCTCAAGTTGGCAGTCATTGGGCTTGAAATTTGAAATTTGATCAAATCTCAAGCCAGCTTGAATCTGGCAAAAAAGCTAAAGCTCCAATTGTGTGCTTCTACATTGATTTACATAGTCAACAAATCTCAAGCTGGCTGAAACGCTCCAATTGTGTTTCACGCTTAATTTTAATAAAAAAATAAATCACTTCGACAAAATAATTTCACTTCCAAATGATTGCACATCCACACTGATAACAAATAATTTTGATTTGACGTTTAGTTCGGAACCGTAACCACAAATTTTCATGGAACAAGAAAGTTCAAAACCGGAGCAGAAACCGAACATGAACCGCTGTGAAAAGAACATACGTTCTGAACCAGTTCTGTGTCAGTGCGGTGAAGAAAACACCTTGGGTGTAGGAACCGAACGAGTTATGGTTCAGTTCAGGTGAAAAGAATTCACCATAATGCCCAATCTACAATGCATGGTAAAACCATGTCGTCAAAACGATATAGATTTTTGTGTTTGCTTCCCACTCTTGCATTTGAAAATTTATTCTTGCAAAAATGTCCCTTCTCTCTCATTCATTTGACGACATGAGCACGAGCTTATGTGTAGTAGTTAATCAGCAAAAACGATATAGTAATACCTCAGGTGTATTCAGCATGATTTAGAACCATGTAGGGGAATTTAGAACAAAACAGCTGTAAACTGGAACTTGTACTTTCAATCTTAAAAGAAATAGTTTATATTATTTGACTTGTCCCAAGCAATTTCTTAGTTTACTAAGTTTACTAAATTATAGTATAAATTATTGAGACCAAATACTTCCTTCGATGTAATTCTACAATGAAATCGAGGAAACAATTACATTTATGATAATTGACAGGTAAACAGCTGTTTAATTTGGCAGCTTACCACTACTTACATATTTCGTGTATTTATATGCATTCTTCAGCAAACGATATCGTTTTGACGATGTGGTTTAACCATGCATTGTAGATTGGGCATAAGTATACGCGTTCTCGAGTTATCGTGCGCACGGACGGACGGAAGGACGGACATGCAAAAATCGAAATAACTTTTAATATTATGAATGGGTGTCCAATCCATTTTGCTCTACCATCATTATTTCGAGGTTTTACAAACGGAATGACAAACTTAGTATACCCCTATGATTTCATCTAGTGTATAAAAATGGCTTCCTTTAAGCGTGTAAAAACAGCTGAGAGTGTGAGAATGCCCTCACTTTTTTCGATTGGAGAATTCCACATCTGGAATTTTTGCTTATTGGGATATATTCTATTGAACTGTCAAAGCGACGCGACGCCTGCCACATTCATTGGGTTTTCACAATAAGGCAGATGTAACATCATCCGTAATTTTCAGTACACTGAATTCCAGAAATTCAGATTACTTAATTTAAGAAAACCGAAATACACGCAATCAAATGGGTCATGTCAGTTCTCTGAAACTCAGTTATACTGAAAAAATTCAGAGATCCCTTCCGGGTTTTCAGTTTACTGAAATATTTTAGTTTGAAGGCAGTCACCATTATCCACATTATCACATTATTATATTTTGCTGAATTATCAGTGGCGTGGGTAACTTTGCAAGTACAAGTTCAGAAGGTTTTATAAAAATGTTCTTAAGAGTGTAAAAGGATGATGTGTAGATAAAATATTTCAAATTATTTTGTCTGCTAATGGAAATAAAAATAGCAGCTGCTTATATTCAATATAGAAAGCGAATGTGTTAAGTGTTTCGAGAGTTAAATGCGGTAAAAAATACTATGAAAACTTATATCAGCCAATGGTATTATATATACAAGTGCTTAATGCTCATATTGATCTTGCCATTTTTTCAAACTTTTCTCTTACACTTCTACCACATCAAGCCACTAAACAATCTAATATTCAGTTTGGAGCAGCGGAGCGATTACAACTGCTATGGAGCAGTTCCAGCTGGAGCGAAGCTGATGCTGAAGCAGAGAATAAGCCGGAGCAATTGACTGGAGGAGCAGGAAATGGAGTTAAAAGTCGTATCAGATATATCAGCCCCGGAGCGTTTCAGGTAGCAGCGTGTTGAGACGGGGCGATTATAACTGTTCCGGAGCCGCTGTACATAGTCGGTACGGAGTAATAATTGAAGCAAATATATTAGTTATTTATTTTTCCCTTTTTGTAATATGCAATCTTCTTACGGATTAACCCTTTGGCCAGCCTTTGGTGTTCCAGATAGAATATCGCCGTAATTGTACATTCTGCCACGGTTCAGCCCATTTTGGGGCGTTTGTTTTTTTTTTACATAACACGCACTAGGTCGGGTCTACACGGGCGGCCGAAGGCCTCCCCACACCCTTTAAAAACTATTCCCCTCAACCCGAACCCCTCACACCCAACCGCTCCCATACCTCCCTAGAGGATCAAGCTAAGCAAGGTCATATCAAACGAACACAGATACCACGACCGAGATAACCATACTAAAATAAGCTCCACATGGAACTTTGCGAGTATATCAGCGCAGACGTGGCGATCTAACAGACGCCTCTAAATCTAAGAACGCAGTCTCCATGGCCGTGATTTCCGGGAGCTCCAGAGTTCACACGCAGATCTGCCATAAGCTCCCTACATGGCCCAACTGACGGCCATCTGGGAGACAGCCCACTCAATCGGGCACCACAGCTATCTTTTCGGATAGCCTTTCGGCTATCAAAGCGATCCAAACCTGCAAGCAACTAGCCTGGAACGGCTCTAACGGTTTCCTGGGCAGCCACCACAAATCAATCCACCGGCCTAACATATGCGAATACCCCAGACGTAACATGATCGAGATGGCTAAAGTCACCGGGAATACCAGTAACCCCACCCAATAAAATATTTGAATAAAAAAAAAAAAAAAAAAAAAAAAAAAAAAAAAAAAAAAAAAAAAAAAAAAAAGTAGTAGGTTAAGTCAAGCAAAATGAAATATTTAGCAATTTAACAGGTATAGAATAATTTAAGAACACTAGATTATAAGTCCGGCGGATCCCAGATGGCCTAGTAGCCGGCATAGATAATAAGGTTGTGCAATGAAGTAATTTTCAATTCAATTCAAAGAATGAATATGGATAAAAAATATATATAACTATATATGCAGTCATTCCATATGAAAACGATCAAAAAGTACTTGTTTTGGACCCAACCATCTCCGATTTGGATGAAACTTTCACAATTTGTAAGGAATACCAAACTAGCTCACCCATATTTTTTTGTTTTACCCCACCCCTATTAATATTATTTGTATAATCTCGTCTTTTATAAACTGCTTGCCTTATAATTCATAGGAGCGCCCTAACCTAATGCTCCAGTTCAAATCGGAGCGTTTATCAATTTACAGTTCAGTTTCGGAGCGAATTGCTGGAACAATTTTTCCTAACTACTCCGCTCTGGAGCGGAGCCCAGTTGGAGCATTCTGACACTCTGGGTGGAAGCGAATATCAAAAAGATATTGTATAGCAAAGCATGTAGACAGTCACCTATTTACTGGGCAAGGTCCTTTATATAAAACAAATTTTTATGGGATGCAATAGATCGCCCAATCGTATACGGCGCTCTGCCGCAATGAAATATTGATATTGATCCAGTGATTTTTCATATGCACAAATGTATGACATTTGCGGACTGTTCCCCATGCAAGCGTTGTGCGGGAACATTAGTCCAAAAGAATTTAACTTTCCGTAATTTGTAAAATATTGCTCGATAAAATTCCTAACTAATTTACAGCACTAAAATAAAGGATAAGTACTGAGAAGAACAGTGGGATAATAAACTATGTACTTTGTTTCAATGCTATTGTTATATTGAATGTCTGAGAAATTGATGTATTCTCTACTTTAATTGAAGTGTAAACATTTAAATGATTCAACTCTAGTTAAGAACTGACTGCAATGTAATAGAAATTTACTCATTAACCGTAATTGCTTTTTATTTAATGTTGCTATTGCTATAAAATTCACTATACTCACTATTATGATGTTAAACTCGACTCTTACAATCACTTTTTAAATTTTCCTGAAAAAGAAGAAAAATTTGTTTGTAATTAATGTGGAATAACAAAGAATTAATAGAAAATTTGTATTTTATTTAAGGATAACAAACAATTACTTATCATACTCGTTTTTACACATTCACTTGATTTGAAAATTTGTTAAAAATGATAACTGTGTTCCTTTGTGCCCCTTGTTCTATTATATAACACACATTGGGTCTGTTCATTTATATTTTAAGAAATTACAATTCCTGAATTTGACCTTACTTATGTGATGTCCCCACAACAATTATTGTGGTGTCGAAATTATTCGAACCATTCGGTATGTTATTTGTCAATCAAACTATTTATGTCATGTTGGCAATAAAAAAAAACGTTTTCTGCAAATGAATTGGGCGGTACTCACCAAGCCATTTAAATGAAATTTAAGTTAATTTCTGTTTTAGTACTCCTGTGAGAGATGGGCACACTTAAAATTAAATTAAGATTTTGTTATAATAAACGCATATATATCTGTAATTTTCATTCGAGTGAGCCCAAACACTCTCTAACGGGAACTAAAACAGAAATTAACTTAAATTTCAATTAAATGGCTTGGTGAATACGGCCCCTAAGTATATATAGGAACTAACCTATTATATCGGTAAGGATATCTTGAGATCTGTCTATCTATTTTTTGTATTCTTTCCCAAAACGAATTTGTGTGATGTTTTAAACCGGATACAACTACACACAAAACTATACCAAAAATACCAATTTGAGCAAAAGCTATACTTTTCATCGGTACACATGTACATGGTACCAGGTATTTCTTTTAAATAATAGTATGGAAACAGTCTTAATTTAGAAAATTTCGATAAATTACCCAGCTGACAAAGACACTACTCCAAATATATTTACGCTCACCGCACAGGACTTGTTTTTAAAGTAATCAAATGTGCACATTTGATCATTTCTGCACACATAGGCAAATGGACAGTGGAAGAATAAAACTTTTACTTCGCCTCTTTTGATAAACGGGCAGATACCTATTTTGTCTCAATCGATCAAACAAATTGACTGTTGTGTAGCACTCTACATTGTAGGCGCAACATAGGAATAGAAAACTGTGCGTAGATCACAGCGTACCCAGGCGAGACGTCTCTACTTCTGCTGCATCTCCGCTGTGTGCAGCACACGGTCGGTTATTTATTTGTGTATATCACAGGGAGCGTGTTCACTGCCACCAAAATAGTTACTTTTTGTTGACTATGAGCCACTACTGAGCGTTCACTCCACCAAATTTTGACAGTAAACGACTACGTACTTTGAATGTACCAAATAGTCGACTACGCTCAGGAGGATAGTCGATCGTAGTCAACACTACGACAACGACTACGCTACCAAAGTGGCAGTGAACGCGCACAGGGGCCAGGAACTCAATGTCCGGCGAAGCCAATTGCTACAGCAGACACTTCTCTTTTATACTATATTTCCATCCGGAGTTTAATTCGAATTGAATCCGAATTAGTGCTCATGGAAAAGGGAATTGAGTTGTGTTTCGTTGAATCCATGTTAATTACACGAAACCAGTAGCGTTTTGTGTATTTGTTAGAATAGTGCAAAGAGGTGTTATCCAGCTATACGATATATTTCAGCTGTCAACTCAACTCAAATACCATATTTACATGCAGGGTTGAACCACGCTTCAACCCGGATTGATGTTTAACTGCCACTTCAACTTTAGACCAGTTCTCAACTCAATCTTTCAACCCTGTGTACTGAAATACATGAACTCAACTCAGCTCAATCTTTCTAGCCTGCATGTTAGCAGCTCAACGATATCTCAACTCTGGATCATGGAAACATAATTAATGTTTTTCCTCTAAATTGAATTCCAAACAACAAATTTGAGCATGTAAAGGAGAATCACAATGATCTGCATTATTTAAATTGTAATAGGTGCAATTTCTCTAAATTGTATAATTGCAAAGCAGGTTCAAGGTAGAATTTGAGATAGAGGAAAAAAAAAGAACTTAAAACAGAGGGAAAATCATACATAATCGTAGGTTGTTACTTTTTGCTGGGGACGCGTAGTGTTAGAAGCTAGGAATAATTATGTAAATGTGCTTATTATAAGTCATAACTTAAGACCGTCGCTGATGTATTTTATTTTATTACTAAATAACGAGGTATGGGATCCCAAGGGAACCCTCGAAAGTAGGCCAATTCAAGGCCCATTGTCACCCTCCAGACCCGTGAGCAGTCGCTCATAGCTCCCATTAATATTAATTTATAGATCAATGAAAATTTTCTTTGATGTACTCTATTATTATTATTCTAAATACAATTACCTACTTGTAATAGTTTAACATTTCTAATAATGCATGGTAGGTAATTCATTAAAGATATATATAAGAGAGATCTGAAAGTTAGTAATATATTAAGCGGAAAAGAGCAGATTTTTTATCTTAGGAATTCACTTTTTTCTTTAGAATTGTTAGTTCTCGCAAAAATTGCTGTATTGACCTTGTTCAGATGGGTCACGCAGCTTACAAATATAGGATATACAAGTGTAAATAAAACAGGCAGCTTGTTTTTATTTTACAGAATGAGAGGCAGGGCAACGAGTTGTCTACATGTAACGATGAAGGAAGGCATTTTGAGCCAACTCGAAATCCTTCTGAAACAACAATGAGAGGCAGGGCAACGAGTTGTCTACATGTAACGATGAAGGAAGGCATTTTGAGCCAACTCGAAATCCTTCTGAAACAACAATGAGAGGCAGGGCAACGAGTTGTCTACATGTAACGATGAAGGAAGGCATTTTGAGCCAACTCGAAATCCTTCTGAAACAACGATCATTGAATGATTTAAGTGTATGAGGCGCTAAAAATTCGAATAAAGGTGGAGCAGTAGGTATTTTTATCTTAAATTTACTCATTCTTTTTTTAGAATCTGCTTTGAAACCAACCGTTGGTAAGCTGAAAATGTAGCTTTTCCTGCTTAATTCGATTTAACAGAAAAAAAAGATTCTTTGGTATTACGAAAATATTATCAGAAGAGCAAAAAAAAGAATAACATTAAAAATGAACGTCATAAAAAAAATTGGAAGAACTAGGTACAATGTCGCTTTTAAGACTGCAATATCATTGGATAGTTATGAATCTTTGTTACACGAAAAGAGCAGGTTCTCTATCGTTTTTCTGTGGTATAAATCTTAAATCAAAGCTCCAGGTTTACGATTGGCCTAGTTTTACCGTAAAACTAATCAAAATTTTGTCAGGTATTTTTCTTCAAATCAGATGAGTTTGAGGCGTTCCGCCAACTTGAATTACTATAAAACAACTAAGTTCCTGCGCCAATTTACTCGGATGTTAGGAATACCATTTCTCCTAAAATTATTGTAATTCTAATTACAGTACTTTTAGGAAACATGAACTCGTAAGTTCGCATAACCAACGAGGGCTTTAAGGGATTTTGAAATTCTTGTCCAAGGAATTTTGTAAAACCATAAAATTATGTTTCTACTAATTTAAATCCACACATAAATTTAAGTATGCTTTTACTAAGGGTATTAAATAGTATGTGCCACCTTCTAAAAGAAATTTTATAAATACCCGTTTATAGTAAAGATACTAAAAATTTTAATATTTAATAAAAAAATAAAATTACTTAAACCGTTCATTCGACTGCCTTTGTTGAATAATTTGATCCGTTATTTAACAATATAAAGGAACACACTGGTAAAAAAAAACTTTAATGTTTATAATGTAAATTGAGGTAAAATTGAATATACCTAAAATACTTATCAAACTCAACGTAGAAATAAAGTTATTCGTAATTTTTAACATAAATCTTCCCAGAAACAGATATTTACAGTTAGATTTTCTTAGTGGAAAAAAAAAAACGAAAGCAGTTCACTCCTCCCTCAACTGTATATAACTAACACAAATGCAAGGTTCACGGCAGAACACGAAAGGAATATGGTGATCCCTGGGATATAGTTTAAACTTATTACCCTTCATTTAAATTATACACAATTAAAATAAACTAAATAACACTTTTATACCGACCGGATTTTCAATGCAAGTGCGTATCATTCTCAGATCACGATTGACTTTCCGATGAACTTAATTCATGTGTGAACACACATTTGAATGTGTATCAAAATTTTATCTTCGCAGTAAATTATGGAAATGCTGCAATTTACGTTCACAATTACTGTATTTTAATCCTAACAGAATATTGAAAATAACGAAAAAGACTAACCTAAAAAAAATCAGCAACTCAAATAGAATAAAAATGGCTAACAACCATTTTTTTTTTGAAGTTTCCGCAATCTGCACATTACACAAAAGAAAACTATTCAGAAGTACACACCGTGCGACGAACACTCTTTGGGGACATTTTTCTTACCTATTTTATTTATGCAAATCTGCTGATTATTGTTGAGTAAATCAACAGTATACACGCTTTACTTTTAAAATTGAACCCGATTGCTTATCTAGTTCAATTTATACTTAAAAATTGCGATTTTCACCTTAATTTTCACCTCAACGCGTCACCGTGTTTCTCTATATAATTCGGATGCCAACAGCTAAATGAAAAATGAAGCAAACTTGGAACAGAAAGGGGAAATTTTTTACGAACACTTATTCAGAATTTTAATAAACACAATTATAGTTTTGTATATGAATATATAACTTAAAATGGCCGAATGGTACATTTTTCTAGACGATAACAGCGCTAGAAATATATTGACATTTGGTAGATGAGAGAACTAATTGGCTTCAAGTTTTTGGCGCAGAAATTAAAGTGAAATTCCATAAGGGTGATTTTCATTCAGAAATAAATAAATAATTGTTCTTTAATTTGAAAATAATTAGCAAAAACTTTGTTATTGAACGTTTTTATTGTAACTGAAAAACTAATTGTTGATAATATTGGTGAATTTTCATTGTTTCACTCCGTAGTCCTTTTTATATAGATTTATTTTACATTACATTTTTTTTTTAAATTATAAATTAACAAATCTTGAAATTTCTGAAGAGTATGAATTCCATGCTCTATGATTCGTCTGAAAGACTAACCTTACTCGTGACGTGATTCGTGTAAAAAAAAGCGAAAGAGGATATTGAACACAATAAAAATTACGATACTGCTGAGAGGAATTTAAATTAATCCAAAACTGGTAAATAGGCAATTGTAAGCATATATGTATATACCTATAATTTAAATATTAAATTTATTAGATAATCAGGAAAGCAATTAAATATTTGGTTTTAGGTGAAGATAAACCTTTAACCTTTAATATGCTTTT
Source organism: Dioctria rufipes (assembly GCA_963924295.1). Lineage (NCBI taxonomy): Eukaryota > Metazoa > Arthropoda > Insecta > Diptera > Asilidae > Dioctria > Dioctria rufipes. The sequence continues at coordinate 23,765,249 of OZ002745.1, read as the reverse complement.
AATTCTACATATAGCATTTTGTTTCTCAAAATATTTACCCGCGTTGAACCTAAGTTGCATTACATCGCAACAAATCCTTAGTTATCCCTGAATTTTTCGAACATGTACAAATATTCTGAAACAGCATTTTATATTATGTTCGTCAATTGAGGGGTATAGAATTAAAACTAGCTATGTCCAATCTAAGAGTTTTTGAATAAAAGCACATAAACCAGTAGCAAGAAATTGACTGGCTACTGTAACGAAAATGTATCTTTATAATATAAACATCTTCGAAGTGTTCCAAAAGTTAAAAACATATTAAGCAACTCTAACACGATGATGTTCACGTGTAAGTTGAAATAATAATTTAAACTAAAAAGAATAGATGCAGCATCCAAAATTCCAAGGGTTTGGATTTTTTAATAAAAACCACTTTCAAAGTTTGGAAGTCTGGTATCGCTAACTTTATAGAATTTAGTAAGAAGCTCCATAAGATGGAAGACTAATATAGGCCTGATTTCCCTTCAATGTCAATGAAAATAGAACAAACCTACGGACAGGCCGTGTGCTCGAATTTCGGCTGGCCCTCCAATGATCGATGATATGGTGTAAAAGTAAGAATTTTTACCGATTTTATCGATTCAATAGCTGAATTTCCAGTAACAAAAATCTATTTGAATACGCATCGACTTCAATTTAAGTTAAGTGGCACACTTACTTCCTTGGGATCTTGTTATGGAAGAAGAAATAATCATTTCAAACGAAGATGGACGTAAATTCAGTAATAAGAGATGATTTAATTTGGAATTCCATAATAATGTGCAAGATTCAAGAAATTTAATGTAAAGTATTGGTTATTATATGAGAATGCTTATATCATTCGGTAATTTTGTTAAAATTTCTCCGAAATAAGAATTACTAAAAAAATAGCCATTCGCGTTCAGATGTGTACCTGGTATGAAAATACCACATTATGTTCAAGTTCAAACTAAGAAGAAAGTGTTAATTAAGACGTTTTGACTATAACGTGCAAACTATAAGGGGTCAGAAAGGTAGTATCTACATACATGATGGATACTTCTTTATCAATTAATACGCTTAAAATTTAGGCAAATTATTAAATTAATATCTGTGGGAAGCCATATTTTAGCTAGCGCAAGGCTGTTTATTGAATTAAAATGTAATGAATTAAATATATTTAATGAGACATTTGTTCATCCAAAGTCTTTGCCATCCAATCTGGTTCTGCAGCACCAATTTTTTCAATGATTCCATTAACCTGATAACAGAGAGACTGAATTTGTTTGTCCCATAGTGGAAGAATTTCTCTTGCTGAAAAAGAAAATTTGTAAAATAACTAAAATGTATATATATATATATAAAAAAAAACGAGAATCATACTTTCAAAATGAACTATGCCATCTATTTGATCGATATAACCATTCATTCTACCTTCAGTTATCATCTGGCTGGCAATTCGTTCAGCTTTAGAAGGAGGAATTTCTAAAAGAGCTCCCAACTCTTCGAATGTTATGTTGTTGTACAATTTGCTTGCTGATAATAAATTGTGTTCAAAAACAGCTCGGTCTAAAATCGAGGAACCATCTGAAAATTATGTTGCAGAAATGTTTTGTTAAGCTATTTTTTTAGAATTAACCCAAGCTCCACCGGGTACCACCATATAATGCAACAGTACAGTAAGAAGGAGAGTAAATGTGGTAAGGAATATTAGTAAAAGAACAAATCTACCGATGTATATATATAGAGCTTAAGTCTCCGGCGTACACTTATAAATTGTCAATGTTTCTCATTCGTACACTTCGGGAAAGAAAGAAAGGTCCGAGCGAATGAATCTGCAAGGAATCGAACCAATCATCACATCATCAGAATAATGATGAGAGGAGCGCAAAAGACAACATACATGTCGACTGTGCTCCAACGCGATGCTTCCAGTTAATGTTGTATTAGCTGACCGATATATGGGAATTATATACAATTCTAGGTTCCAATATACGACTTATAGCTGGCAGTCATATATGCTGTGTACAAAAAAAAAAAAAAAAAAAAAAACTAGGTATCTAAATGAGTTATGGTAGTCAGATATCAACGCTTTGCTGGGGAATATGCCTCTTTCTAGTCATTTATTCATTTCATATAATTCAATGTGTTTTACGCTGGTCTAAGTAAGGATTATATTAATTCAGAGTATAATGGTAGAGTCATATGCTTCTTAGATTAGTAGCTATTTCATTATCGTGGGAATTAGTGATGATGTCAAAAGTGTAAAACTAGAGCAGGGTCCTCTGGCTAGTGAGAGTAATTGCTACATTTAAATTTTTGGGATGGGTAAACAGACTTCAATGGAGAGAACACAAATCTACCCTCTATTCATAGAGAGATTAAAGAAGTCTGATGATGATGATAAAATGGAAGCACAGACCATAGGTCTTCTAAGCAAACAAATTAATGATTATTAAAAAATAAAGCACACAGCTAGCGTAGCACACCAAATTCAAACTTGAGCCACAATAGGACATTCTGAAAAGCCAACCTTACTTCAACCATAAATTGAAACAATCAAATGTCAAGACTCATTAAAACCTACGAGAAAACTTTACGAAATTGTTTATATATTATATAGTAAACGAATTTCCTAGTTAAAAAGCTATGAACATTAGAGACTACCACTAATGGTAGAATCCCTGCCTCTTGATTAAGTTTTCGCCTTAGATTTCTCCTAAGCCCTTTTTTGACACCTATAATAATAATAATAATAATCAATAAAGAAAGTTTTTAACTATAGTTATTTCGTATATAAAAGACGTGGCTAAATAGGTTTTGAAACCCCGCTATCAACAATCTGAGCACGACTTTCAACGGAAGTTTTTAAGTGGGAAAAGGTGACATCATAATGAAAATATTAAGCATTTCTTTCCTAAAGGAATAATGGAATTAATTACAACCAAATATGCCAAGTTTCGTAATATGAAACAAGAACTGTTAGATTTTTCGAGTAGGACAACTACACTACACAAAAGCAGTAAAAAACCCTACAATTTTCAAATAATTACCTAAAGTACTAGCTTTTTGATGCAATTGTAACAATGCTTCAAATTCTTGAAGTTCTGATCGCCTAATTATTCTGTCAAGATACATTTTCTCAAGAATAGAATATGCTGGCAAATGTTGGCATCTTTCATCCTTAAAAAGAGTTGCAAGCATACGGGATCTTTGCTGTCCTGCAGACGCTAAAACTGTGCAAATTAGGGCTTTCTTTAAAGCAGTCATTCGTTCACCTTCGTCTACAATTGTTCGGTAAGATAATTCATTATATCGTTGAGCAGCTTCAATGAATTTCCTGTTAAAACGTAATTATATAGAATATAAATGTATAGTAAATTTTTCTTATAATGTTCTACCGTCTGTAATCCAATACTCTTGCATAACAAACTTTGTAGAGTACTTGAAGTTCTTCATTTTCTGTTTCCGCTTGCAATAAGGATGCTCTATTGATAAAGGCCTCGGCCTGTACGGGATCATCATCTTCCAAATATAATCTTGCAATCTTTAAATAAGTTTCCAATTTGTAGTCAACAGAATATTGTCTAAAACGGAGAATCAGTTTTTATATATTTCAAAATACTCTTAAAATTAATACTTTTGCCCAGTTTCTAGAGGAATTCCCACCAGAACATTTGCAGCTTCTTTCCAATTTTGATTTCTTTCATAAATTTGTGCTAAATGTTGACGAATTCCGGCGACTTGCTCTTCAAAAGATATAACTCGGGGTTGAACTTTATCAAGTGTAAAATGCGAAACAACCTTAGAAACTTCATCGTTTAACTTTGTCAGATGGAAACCAACATCGGTGAGGATTTGTCGAGAAATAACCAAACTTACATGCTCATTAACAACTAGAAATATTATTAAGAAGTTTTATATTTAACTTAGTGATAAATATTTATTATTAGTAACTTACTTGCTTCTACAAAAAGTTTAAGTGTATCAATTAATTCGTTTCCAGAATTGGTTAAAATATTTTCAAGTAGTTGCCGGTATCTAGGAAAAATGCGTTTTTGTTAATGTACAAAAGTAAAAACTATAGTAAGTTATTTACTTGTCTGCTTGTTCCTTATGGGTTCCTGAGAAATTAGTCAGAGCAACAAGCTGAGAACGCAAATTACTGGCGGTAATTACCATTTTAACTAGGTAGATATGATGCAAAATTGGTAAATAAACCACTTCTTTGCAATTTACTAATCGCCTGAAAATAAAACTGAAACGTCAAATTTGACACCGACCGATAACTATACAAAAAAGGAATTTTCTGATGATGGCGCCACTTATAAGAAGTAGCGGAATAGCTCACTACCCAAAATTTAAATTCTTTCAAAACTTTCCGTTGTTAACTTTGCAGACGCAGAAGCTTTGTTTTTAAGTTTATCGCTTTATAATTATACGACAAATGAAATAGGCTTACACCCTTCATTTTTAACCGATGGAAGGCATTCTTGGAGGAAAAATTCCGTGCTACCAAGTTTCGAACGGGATCACGGGCAGCATATCAATACTACTGCAAACAATTAAATAATTTCGCCCATTTTGAAATTTCTGAACGGACGGCTGTGCCACGTGCATTGTTTACTTGTGATTTGAGGTGATAATATAATAATTTAAATCACATTACGTGCTGTGAATTTGTTATACAATTATTATTTATATAAAAAACTGTAACTTAATTGAACACTCACACAACTATACTAAGCAAGAGGGGTAAAATACTATCGCTTCGTGCGCCTAGACGTACAGAGCTGAAATTTGGTATAAACACAGTGTTTTCATAAAAATAGTTAATAAAATAAAAAAAAAAAAAAATGAACTGAAAAGGGCAACCCATTCTTGGTGTTACCATAAAAAACTTTATCTTTTCTTCACTTTAATTAACTTTTATTTTCATATATTTATATCATTGGCCTTAGACCAATTATAACTTTTTCTCTCGTTCAATACAAAGTAGTAGATTTGTTAATGAAAATAATATTCTCTGGTGTAAATAATAAAACTGTAGATGCTTGTATATGTACATTAATCAAACTTTCCTGTATAAAATTATTAAGTGAAAGTGAAGTGTTTGTGTGAAGATAGCCGTTTGCCTGGAAGATGGAATTTTCTTTATTATTGGTGGTAAGTATTATTTTTTGTTAGATTAATATTTGGTAACACGGTGGCAGTAGTTTAAAAACTTGATACTTCTGCTGATTTGCGATGTTTTATAATTTTTCTATTGCACAGAATGGGTTAATATGCAGCGTTCCTTTGCTGTATGTTTTTGTTAATCCTTTCCGCATTAGAATTGAATTGTATTTGCTAAAGAGAATTTATTTCAAATGATATATACCAAATCTCGGAACCCATTGGACATTCTTTGATATCAGCTCTTATTATACCGCACTTCTTCTACACCGATGCTGATATATCCCCTATAGGCCTCATAAATTACTAAGCTCAACAGAGTGCTTAAGTACTGCTTAGTATCTAGGTTTATTTCTAAATTTTCCTTGCTAACTCTTACTTTCGCATCTGCATTTTGTTACTTGTGGTCTTCAAGGTTTGTCATCAAGCAGATTTTATTGTTTACCGGTTAAGGTTGAACTCCATATTTCCTATTTTGGGTCCGACTTGCACATCTAGTCCGTTCTTGTTTCGTCACTTCATTATTCATATACCCTTGCTACCGTTGCTTATAACGCTCTCGTTTTCTCTGAATATTCCTCCGTACCTCACTGGTTCTCAAGTAGGTATCAGCTTTTTGCTTACTCCAGTCGCTAATCCCATCTATCTGTTAGTGTTTTGCTTCATCTCGCGACCCAACATAATTGAAGTTCCTCCAATCTAATTCCCACCATGTTAGTGTATAATGATCTTGTAAGTCGTTTTTCCAATGCTCTTATTTTATCAAGCTATTTCCAGCTATTACTCAAATTAATTAAACTCTTACTAATGAGTCTGTAATTAGCCTTACTTTACTCTTAGATCACTCAATGCCATATAGCTGCTATCTCTACTTTGTTTATGCTTTATTATATTATGTAGCGTTATCATATACAGAACTAAATTAGATACCTTTTGATTTTCTGTCGTGATACCTGACAATTCAACAATTTTTTATATAATGTATCAGTAAAAGTCTTGGTATTATTATTAAGTAGATTTGTGAACAAAACACTAATATATAAATTAATAATTTTTTTAAAATGACATTTTTTTAAGCAAGTTTCCCTTTTTTTCCTTCCATCCACCATTAAAATTCTCTTCACCAGCCAAACAAAAAATTACAAATAAAAATTATTTTATTAACATTTTAATATTATTATAAATTTAATAAAATAGCAACTAATCTACTAAGCGCATCATAGTACCTATAGATATTATATACAATTCGTATGATTTATGAAAGACATCTTTTTTATTGACCTGTGCTATCACTTGTTGCTATAATCCCAAATCTGAGAATATAGCAATTTCACACAATCACGTAGTTATTATCTGTTGTGATATATAAAAATAAATTGGAATAAATTAACTTTATTCTAGTGTATAATCCCAAGGGATGCACACTGTTCCGTCCGATAGAACTGAGTAGTAATTTGTAACGTTTAAATGGACGTTCGTTAAATAATTGCTTAATTCTGATGCAATCAATTTGTCTAGAGTTTTTATCATTTTCTCCGGAGTAACTGAGTCGTCCTTTGTCAAAGATTTTAATTTCAGCTCTTCTACACATCGTTTATGTAGCTCCCGCTCGATATGCTTATTGCTGAAAAGAAACAAGTTAAATATAGTCTAAATTTTTTTATTTGTCAACCTGTTATACTGTTCCCCCTTTTCAAGTGCCTCCTCTAAATGAGTTGTTAAAAAATCAACAAGAATAGATCCAGGGCACGTTGCAGGAGCTATAAATTGTCCGGTCGGACTTACCATTAAAGGACCAGCTTCCCTGTATGTCGAATTTAAGAAATAAGAAAAAAAAAATTATGTCATAATTAACTACAAGTACACACGTACGATTCAATAACTATTTCGAAGTTACTAAGATCCTTTGGCCACGATTCTGGATACTTTTGAATACTCAAATAATCGAGAAGAGATGTTGTGACCTTTGTTAAGTGCCCAGCGTAACGCGGCGCTTGTGCCTTCGGCATAAATTTTCTTCTGCCAATTTTAATATTTCGCAATACTTGAGACAATGCAAACTCATAGGATGGAATTTTTCCAAGATATACATCGTGTTTTGGTATATTTTTAATGAACTGCGAAAAAATCATTAAAAATATTCCTCGATTGTATCATTTAATAATTTCACTCCTTCATTCTTACATCTAACCAGCTGTTAAGCACATCTCCAGTGAACAACATCACATGTCCTTCTAAGCTGACGCCAGTGAATGGTGCGAATACAACAATCCGTCCTTTAGAACAGCAGCTCGTAAGTTTAATTGGATTTTATACAATAGAATTTACTACAAGAAAACCTCTAAGTGTCTGCATTAATTCATATTCATGGAGATTAGCTAGACGTTCAAGAGTCTTTAAGCAGCCTCGGTAATGTTCAAAATTCCAACCACATTCATAACGAATGTCTTTGAGATGTAACCGTTCAACTAGAAGCTTTTGGAGTTTTGAAACATCTTCTTGAAGTCCCTCAACATCTTTATTACGTTCATGTGCTGTTTCAAGATTTTTTTCTAAAAAATTCCTAAAATTACTGCTTAACGTAAAAGTGTAAAAATATGTTTAATTCAATTTTACCTTAACGTCTTTTTCTCGTCTTCTTTCTTTTCACGAAAACGTAATTCGAAATCTGAAAATTCTGTAGTGTTGTTGTATTTGATGTCCCCATAGGGTTTTCCCTGTCCGTGCCCATAAATATCGTAGAATTTTGCAAAATTTTGACTCGATGTGTCCGCTGAGTTTGTCTTAATTTTATCGACGTATTCTGTTGGTAGATTGCATGACTCTAGGATCCTTTTTATAATTATTTTGGTGTCACCGCTCCTCTCTAGAGTGATGTTAATCAATTTGAATGTATCTAAAGAATGAAGATATAAATTAGTTTTTGAGATTTAATGACAAAATACTGCGGTCACAAAATTATTAACTAGTGTTCTATGTACGAAGCAGGATTTTCTATCAAAAAAGTGTATAAAAGATTTAAAGGGATATAAGATTAGCTGGAAATCTGGCGAAAACAATTTGTTATGTTCAATATTATGAGCGAATAAGAATTTTCTTTAATCTGAACATGAATCAAAGAAGAATACCGTTCGATTTCAAATTGCACAATGCAAGTGTAATAGCATTTTAGATTTACCTCTTCGATCAGTATCAGAATCACGGATGTAAAAACGCAAAACTCTTGGAATAGTATGGATAGGTCGTTTTTGCTGCAGGGCTTCTAAATGAGCACTTAATTGCTTCAGCGACTCTTCATTTACAGACTATAAATAGAATTCACAATGAAAAAACCAACACATGAAATTTCACATTAATACCCTTTGTTCTGGGTGCCTTCCGAATAAATCTGGATGTACTACGAAATAAAAAGGTCGAAGAGCTGTAGCTATCTCAGAACTGCTGATATTACGAAGTCCAGATATTGATGGGGCACCCAAGGATGTTATATTTTTCTTCAAGCTAAATAAATAGAACGCAGTTAGCTACACTGAAATTTCATGTAACTGAAATGTGATTAGATTAGATATACTAAATAAATGAAATACGTACCAGCCACGAAAACGTGGGAACATTTTAAATTAAATAATCAACAAGCAAAAGACTAGCGAATTGAGAATATAAAATAAGATTTCTAATTTCTGAATAATTCGATTTGACACCTGAAGCTAGCTGGCTGGCTGGCTGAATGACATTCGCTGAGGTAATTGGTTTAAGTATTGGAAATTTTGAATTCTGTGCCATTTTTTATTAGCGATTCCTTGATAGATGGCTCTACGAAATTTTTTCGAGATTTCAAACTTAAAAATTTAATAAAATTTATAATTTAAAAAAGTGCATAAAGTGAAAATCATTATACGATTACTTACAAACTTCACGCAAGTCATATTTAAAAAAAAAAAACTAAAATTTCGCGTCCAATTGCATCTAAAACTACTGAAATGTGTATCTTGTAACTTTTCAGTTGCGACACTGACATGTATATAAATGGACTGTTCGTTGAACCAAAAATGCATTTCCGTGAGAGCATACTTTCCCACTGAACTGTAACTATTCAGCGGTATTTCCAACCAGAACAGCCTTGTAAAAAACATTTCCTTCGCCTTATAATTCAGATTTAACAATACAAATAGTCCGAAATACTTTTGTGGTAAATTCGACAAATCCCACTGACATGCATATACAAGTAAATTCCCAAATAATTTAAATATAGCGTCAGTGAGAGCATACTTTTTGAAATCAAAACTGGTGCCACATGAAACAGTAGATCAGCCAGTCCATTTATATACATGTCAGTGGTTGCGATAAAAGGTATAAGATTGCTTTGATGCATACAGAGAACTGAATAATATAGTACTAGCTAGTAACTTTATTTAGCATTTTTGCTATTTAACATTAATTCTTACATTTATGAATCAATTAGAATTTCCTTTGATGTACTCTACTATTTTTCTTTTAAAAATTTTAATATTTTGAACATTTCTAATGCTACGTGGCAATTCATTAAATTCTTTAAAGCCCTTATAGATAAGTGATTTCTGCGAGTTAGCATCTGTAAAGCCTGGAAGTCTAAACTGATCAACATTTCTCAATGCATAAGGTTGACATTCACTTACGTAGCTTATAGATGTGTTCTTTTGTGTACCTTGTTCTAGAACTCCCATATACTGGAGAGAACAAACTGTTTTGTCGATTGAAACGAACTTTTTGTACTGTTCGCTTCATTTAAATCTTCCATGAAAATGTATGAGGCGTTCTTTTGTGTATCTTTTGTTCTGCCCTGTTCTGTGGACACAAAAAAACACAGCATATATGTCTACTTAAGTAATTTAGAACAAGATTGTGTTTTAATTTATATACAAATATTAACATGTTCATTCTTAATCTTTGGCCTACACTTAACTATTTTAATTCTTCCAACATGAAATTTACACTCGTATATCTATCACAATACAAAATGCAACGCATTGCCTTATTTTGTTGAGTCGATTACTCCTGTAGCACCGAATTCGAAGTGGAGTTTAATAATCACTTTGTATATGTTTATTGCAGACACTTGTGATAAATTTCGTCGGATTTATCTCATAAAACCGTGCAATCTTCTTACATATATATAAAATGTGATCACTAAATTTCAGCTTGTAATCCATAACTACACCTAAGTATGTCATTTTATACACTTGCTCGATATTCGAGCTATCTGCTACTAAATTAAGATTATATTGATCCTTTAAGCACATGCACTTAGTTTTTAGGCTGAACTACAATAGACTTATACGTAAGTACATTTACTTACGTAAAACGAACGCGCTCTTGAATTTAACAGGCGTACACAAATTAACTTTAACTCGTGTGAAGGGAAATTTCGTTATGCTTAAATATCCAATTTTTCGTAAGTATAGTGCGCTAAGAATCGCTCATTCCATAAGAACGTGATGTGTTCAAACAAATAAATTATTACTAAATGATTAAAAGTGCAATTTAAAAATTAAAATGGAGTAAAAATAGTACTGCGAATTAATAGAAAGCACAAATCTTCAATTAAATCAAGTTCCATTTGTTATTTTTTTTTACTTTTACCATTTTTTAAAATTTAACATAGAAAATGTCATAAGGGCACTGCGAATTAATAGAAGGCACAAATCTTCAATTAAATCAACTTCCAATTATTAATTTTTTCACTTTTACCACTTTTTAAAATTTAACACAGAAAATATCAAGATAATAACTCTTACGGAGTGTGATATATATTTAGGCTAAAAATATCAATTTTTCGTAAGTAAACCTCAGTCTCGTTCAATTTCGTAAAGTTAATTACTTCTATTGTAGTTCAGCCTTTTGTCGCGTTCAATTTCAACTTGTTTGCTCTTAGCTATTCACTCACGCTTTTTAAATTTTGTTGCATAGCATTTCTTCCTTCTTCAATTGTGTCATTTACTACAAACAACAAAGCATCATCCGCAAACAATGCCATTTGTGCATGTTTTAAAACTCGTTGTAGATCGTTTATGTAGATCACCAACAGTAATGTTCCCAACAAAGACCCCTAGCTGAGGAACTCCGAGGTTAACTTGCAAAGTTCCGGTTTTTTGCCGCCTATTAGTTAGAAAATCCTTGAATCACAGCCATTCAGTATTTCTTACTCCATATTTCTTTAGCAGTAGTATATCTGTCTATTGTCTCAAAAGCACTTTGCAAATCCAAAAATACACAGATTACCTGTTTTTCCTTGGTAGTGGTTCTTTCAGTACGCTAAGGACAATATTAATAGCAGTTTCGCCTGAATTATTCTTTCGAAAGCCAGACTGATTTTCTACTATCAATTTAGTCATTTCAAGATACGTCTTAAATTGCTATAGACACTTTTCTCCAACCTTTTATCTCCAAATAGCATGGTATTAATTGGCCTAAACTCTACGCAATGTTATGGAAGTACGATAGAGCGATGTACTTTGGACGTGAAGTCCAGACTGCCAGCATGAGTGATAGATCACTCGGTGGACAGCGTTGACTGCAGGGTGGCACGCTAGCTCGCCTCGGCTATTCGCGGAGAGTGTGGGAAGGTTCCACGAAAACCTACCGCTGTGCCACCAGCCATATACAAAAAAAATCGTGTCTTCAAGCCAAAAAGAAGCACACACTCGGTCCTGAAGGGACCATTACAGCAATTACCCTTCCTTTAGTGAAGGCGCAGATGTTTTGCCTTCAGCTGCATTGCCCCATATCCACCCAATGACACTGAGGGCAGCAGTCATTTTGTTCAGTGTCCCTTGTTGACCTGAAAATAGGAGATGAGTAGCAAACCTAGTCGACCTCCACGTTATGGAGGCTCCAGGAGAGTAGGAGGAGAAAGAAAAGGAAGCTAGCTACACATCACGTTATAACTTCAATTTTTATTCTTTATCTTAAGACTGCCAAGTTGATCAATTTCGTTTCATTAATAAATTTCAAACATAACAATTATGGTTGCATGGTCGACCTATTCGCCTCACCATAGTGATGCATGACATACTCTTAACAGTCTCTAAATGATCCCGAGGATCCTCTTGAATCTACCATTGTGTTACTACCCTTAGAATTACCTTGACAAGTAAAATCAAAAACTATAATTTATTCTAGTAGTTCACTGCTATTAATCCTATTTCGGTAATGCATACCGTCTATAAACGTACGTATGTGCTCAGGTAGGAAATCCGGGCCCGAATAACCAAATTACCTTGTCCGGATTAGTTGCACCTATTCCTCCATGAAGGCCTCCTGGAGAGTGTCTGCATACCTGTAAGTAAAACAAGATACCGCGGAACAAATTTCTACCAGGGATTTCCCTTACAACAATCTCCCGAGAATTAACATGCACAATCTCATAACAGTATTTAAAAAGGATATTTATAAAATGTTGTCAAAACGAGAATATCTAGTATATATATATGTTCCGTAATCCTAATAGCATCTTTAGATGATACTCTACTTCCTTAACAGCAAAAACAATTTCCATCAACTTACCACCTCAGCGTGGAACCAATTCAATCCCCTCGCCGGTATATAAACTTTTCGTCTTGTATGCGAGACAGGATCTCCGGTAGCGAAATTTCAAATCGTTGAGCGGAGTATATTGGTCCTTTGGATCGATATTCCTATCTATGCTTAAAATATATACTTAAATTTACGGGTGTATTTAATTTGTTTTCCTTAGTACAACGTTTTATTAGAGCTTTTGAAACCGAAACTCATTGGGTTTCTCTTCATTTGTTACTAGGTTTGTTTTTTTTCTTTTTTTTTTTGTGCTTTATCTCTACCTGTATGCTATTACTGTTTGTTTCTACACTACTAATAATGTCTAATGTAAGTCTCTGGAATTTTAATTTATATGAATCTTAGTCACTACAGGCCTGGGACCAGAGTCGGTACCTGTGTATCCTACATATGGTTTCCCATTATGGCAGTGCTCATCTGTTTTTTCCTTTTTTATTAATTGGCGGCGCTGCACCGCTTTGAGTGCTGTTTGCCCTTGAAATCTTCGTTACGTTGCGAAGTTGATTCTGGTTTTCTTGAATGGGGGGAGGGGGGGGGGGGTACCTACTGTATTTCCCGTCTCATGAGGTGCCGTCAATTTCCCCGAATATTCGCTTTGGGGTTTCCTTACTTAGCCTCAACGAGATAAGCTGCTTATTTAATTAAATGGTGCTCCGTTTATTGGGCGTGTGGATGGTGAAGATGCTTTCGTGATTGCCAGTGGTCATTGAGAAAACATTCAAAGAATTTACGGTTCCGACAATGGCTGCCAATATGTGTGTGTCTACCTATCCCTCATCTAGAAAATTTCAATTCTATAATTTCAATCTAATCAGTGAAATAATTATGCTGACCCTTACTATCTTCGATTTCTGGTTCTTAGGATTTTCCTTTTCCTTTTACACAATTTTTTCCATTTTGCAAACATCACCCTTGACCATTTCACTTTGAAAATCTTCCTCTTATTTTTCAAACGATTTCCTGTCAAGCACTCGTCTCAGTCAGCTTTGAGACGTATGGTCGAGTCTCGTTGACAACACATTCACCGTATGGCATGTGCTGCTGATAGCCGTCGGGTAGCATACTGCTGCCTGCAGTACGCTACGACCATAACAGGGCAAGGTAGTCTAGATCACCTGTGGTCCAGACGACTCTGAAAAATTGTGGACTGAGTAGCCGGTCTTAAAACATAGGCCTCATCGCTGCGGGCGCCCAATGTGTGACTCGACCCACGACCCATGAAAGCATTTCCCTCACTCAAGCCAGACGGATGCGATGGGTTTTCAAAGACAGTCTGGTATGCTCGAGAGGTGAGTAACCAACCAAGTGGCATCTCACTCTGATCTCCGACCGACGCTTGTTCAGGGGTGTGTCCTCAACGCATCGTTGAGGTAGTAAAAAAGACTGATTTTCTTCCTTAAATTCATAAAGACGTTATACAAGTGGAATTCCTACGGTAACCTATCTGCCGTAGGGTACCATGTAGGAGGGGCTCTGACGCATTGTCAGACGAGGGATTGGGAGAACGTATCTATTTTCCAAAAGGTATGTCGACCGCTAGGCTGGGAGGGTTCTAAGCGGCACATTGGCACCCTGTAGTTTACCAGTTAAGCTGGCTGGAGGCCTTATTAGGGCTACCAGGAATAAACGTTACAATAGATAGACTTGTCCGAGAATATGGGTATCACGGCCTGATTTCCTTGGCGTGATAGACTCCTCACGCTCTTCCCTGCAGATCTTCAAGCTCATACAAGGAGTTTCTTTTCGTTGACTTAATTCGATACTTTAAAACTTACGACCTAGTTTAGCACTGGTCTGCTGCTGGAAATTGCTTTGGGCAAAATTCCGTCTGAATACTTCTTGACCCACTTTGATATTAACAGGCTTCGCTCTGAGCTTATAAGCCTTTGAATCCTGTTCGAATGCGTAGTTTAAGTTCTCCTGCACTCTCGCACGGATCAATCTCAATTTGTCTTCAGCATCTACTCTCAGAGGCTCATTAAGAGTTCCGAGGCTCCTAAGAATGGAATAGGAGCTCGCATGATCAATCATCTGTTGACCGAAGATTGTTCTGTAGAGAGAGAGAAGCGAGTTGCTTGATGGAAAGAGCTCCTAAGGGAGCTAGCTAATCCCTGACAACAGAGACCTGTTCACTCGCTCTGAGGCGTTTGCTTGCAGCGAGTAAACTGCCGTTCGCAAGTGTTTCACCCAATACTTGTCCACTAATCTGTCGAACTGAGCTGAGCAAAACTGGACTCCATTGTCAGAGACTATCGTTTCCGGAACTCCGAACACGTGAAATACTTAAGTCTCGATGAACTGACACACATTGAGAGTAGATGCCTTTCTCATAGGTTCGAGAATCGCAAATTTAGAAAAGTGGTCAAGAATGATCAATATGCAGACGTCTCCTTTCACTGACCTGGGATATGGGCCTAGAAAGTAGATGTACAGCTTTTACCATGGTCTTTCTGTCACAGACTGGACTCCCATAAGTGGTCTAAGAATAGTATTGGGGGCCTTGACTTCTTTACACACGTCACAGGCGCCTACATAGTTTCTGACATCAACTGTAATTCGTGGCCAGTACAGATGTCTCCTTAATCGTTCCAGTGTTTTCCCTATACCTCCGTGAGAAGCCAGTGGCGGATATGCGCTCTTGAAATAACGTCGGAGACAAGCCCTCGAGGAATCCAAAGCTTCCAAGCTTCTTCCTCCTGAATCGGATCGCCTGTTCTCGGAACAGTCCGAATATAAACGAAGCCATCCCTGACGCAAAGATCTGGTAGTTTATCAGAAGCTGATTTAACCATATGCCTCAGCTCCTCATATTCCAACGAGTTTAAATATGGAGAACTAAGGTCAACTTCCGGGCCAGGATCTTCAGGTGTTGTTAAGCTGTCACAATGAATTCGTGACAGCGCATCAGGAACGACGTTCAGACTTCCTTTTCGGTGCTCAATGGTGAAGTCGAAACCCTGAAGCTTCAAACTCCACCCAGCAAGTCTTCCGTTGAGGTCCTTTTGAGACATCAGCCATTTCAAGTTCGCATGATCAGTCACTATCTTAAACGGCATAAGTTCTATGAAGGGCCGGAACTTCTGTACACTTAATAAGGCATTCCTGCTCTGTGACGGTGTAATTGCGTTGTGCTGAGTTCAACTTTTTCGAGACGTAGGCTATTGGCTTCTCGTGGCCATCTAGTTGCATCAGCACTCCACCAATACCTTGTTGGCTGGAATCTGGTCTCACTAACAACGGAGCAGAGGTAAGTTTTTGCGTCAACGACTCCAGAGACGTCTGGGCCTCGGGTGTCCATTGGAACTGACTAGGATTCTTCAGCGTGTCTGTGATGGAGGCAGTGAAATCAGCATAGTTCGGAATGAATCGTCGGTACCATCCCGCCATACCTAGTAGGCGTCGGGCTTGCCGAACAGTTTTAGGTGACGGATAGCCAACTATGGCTGAAATCTTATCTGGGTCAGTTTTGATTCCTCCTTTCCCGACAATAAAACTCAAGTATTTAGTCTGCTTAATGCAAAACTTACTCTTCTCAACATTGATAGTGAGGCCAGCTTTCCTCAAAGAATCCGCTACACGGGCTAGCAGTGTGAGATGAGAGTCAAAGTCTGATGACAGAATCAATAAATCGTCCAAGTAGACGAGAACATTCTCACGAAGATCGAAAGGAATGACCTTATCAATGAGGCGGCACATAGTTTGTGGAGCATTGCAAAGGCCGAATGGCATCACGGTGTACTGATAGAGAGGATGACCAGGTACTGTAAACGCGGTCTTCTCTCTGGACTCAGTGTCTAGTGGGATCCGCCAGAAAGCGTCCAGGCTTGTGATGTAGTTTGCCGGAGGAAGTCGACTCAGAAGCGCATCTATCTGCGGCAGAGTTGACTTTCCTGGCATCAAAACAAAGCCGGACCTTTCCAGGCTTCCTCACCAGTACCACTGGAGAGTTCCAAGGACTCTGGCTCTCCTCTATCACACCCAGCGATAGCATTCGTCTTAGTTCAGCATCCATCAAATTCTGTACTGCCGGTGATATCGGATAAAAACGTTGCTTTATCGGAGTTGCGTCATTCGTCTCGATCCTGTGAGTGAACAAAGAAGTTTTTCTCTCTGTTTAGTAGCTTCTAGACGTTGTTGATCTATAGCAGGAAGAACATGACAGTCGGTGTCAGGGGTAGCTATTAGACTTGGTGTCACTTCTGCAACTATACCCAGGACATCTGGAGCCAACCCAAATAGACGCCAGTAGTCTATTCCTAGATATAGTGCCTGTTTGAGCCTAGGAACCACGTAAAGACGCACGTTTTGGGTCTTACCACGGAAAGTGATGTCCAAGTCTACATGACTATGAACAGTCGTCATGGCACCGTTAACTACTTGTACCTGTGTGCGATACCTCTTCCATTCAACCTCTGCTTCTGCAAGCTTCTCTACGGCTCCTTGGCCTAGGATACTGACAGTGGCACCACTATCAAGTAACCCAGTCTCGGATCGCCCGAGCAGTCTTACTTCGCCATACAGTCGAATGTCGTCTGGCATCGACATGGAAATATGTGCCAGTTTCTTTCTTTCCTATTTCATTCGTAGACAGTATTCCCGCCAACGAATGGTCGATCGTTTCTTTCTCTTTCCAAGGTCCAGGTCAGGATACATAATTGCTGCAAGCTCCGCTACTGAGGAGAAAATACGGTCTCGTACTGCATTGTAGTTTTGCAGACGCGTATGTTAAGGCGTCAGCGGGTATAAAACAGGCTCACGCCCTCTCGTCATAACAGAGCTTGGTGGCCGTTTTAATACAGAAACGACAGGAGGCCGAATCTCCTGCTCAGTAACATTGCCAGTGTCTAGTAGTGTCGTGGAAACAGGAGCTTGAAAATCTGCAGAGAAGTCAATCAGGTTCCCTGCTTTTACTAAAAGATTGTCAAAAGGCGTATGACTGTCAGATGGATGGTCGAAATCACCAGAGTCACTGAGTGATATTAACGGACAGTCTAGTGATTCGTCATTTAGATCTGCTGATTGAGCAGAGCGTCTTCCCTGTCCAATGATTGGACTGGATTTGTTGGAGCTGTTGTCGTTCGAGACCTCGTAACTGGTCGAGAAAAGGTGTTGGGATTCCCGACCCGCCTCTCGTTTTTCACCAAGCAGTGCCTACAGTATGGTTTAAAGACATTTATGCGTTCGCATCCGTAGCAGAACACTTGATAATAGTCTTGATAATAGTGGCCTTGCTGATCGCAATTCCAACAAATGGGCGCGGGTCTGTTTGCAATAGCTGATAGGTCTTGTAAGCTATTGTCACATCTAGGTAGCACTGCCAAATCAGAGCTAAAATCGGATGCGTCCTCCAATTCACTCACTCGATGATGTCGACACGGGTTGAGGCTACTAGCCGTCGCAATGCGTAATTGTGTTGCCGGATTCGAGTGACGAGTGATCTTAATTGACTGATGTTATTGGTAGGGTGCAGACATATCTTCTCCTGAATCTCAGGCAGTAGGTTGAACTTGACGATTTCCAAGAATTCTTGGTCTGGCATGGAGTGTTGCATTTGGTCACGCATCAACACTAGATGCTGGTGGTACATAGAGAATAATTCACCAGGCTTCTGCTTCCGCGACATCAGTTGCACTCGGATTTTCAAGTCATCTTTGGGCACTCCCCATTCAATCGATTTGAAAACATTCACGTGGATATAATCGGCCCATTACCACCTTCAGAAGGACTCACTCACGTACTAACTATCATAGATAGGTTCACAAGATGGCCCGAAGCATACCCTATAAAGGATAATATGGCTAGTACAATAGTAAAAACATTATACACGCAATACATTTCACGATTCGGAATCCCTCTTGAAATAACGACGGATCAAGGTGCTCAATTCGAATCAAAATTATTTGATGAATTTTCAAAATTATTAGGAGCACACAGAGTCCGCTTTACACCTTATCATCCGTAATCCAATGGAATGATAGAGCGTTTGCATAGGCAATTGAAGGCATCCTGAGGAACAAAAATGACTCCTAATAACTGGGTATTGCAAATACCAGCGAATCTCTTAGGTTTTAGAACCACGGTAAAAGAGGATCTTAACTGCTGTCCAGCTGATTTAGTTTATGGGCAACCACTGCGCATCCCAGGAGAATTCTTTATAGCTTTTCCAAAACCAACATTGGTTAATAAACTCAGGAACCACATTCAAAATTTTGTACCAACTAGTATTAGAAGACAAAGTAACAAGATATTTGTACCTAAAGACCTAAGAGATTGTAAATTTGTTTTCAAAACCGTCATTAAGTAACCCATACGAGGGACCATTTAAGGTTATTAAAAGAAATGACTATCAGAACCAGCTTAACACAAGCTCGCTTCATGGACACGTTTAATAAATAAATGGTCAACAATACATGCGTTTCATCATTTAGTCGGTGTTAGTATTAGTATGTTAAAATAAAGATAAGACAAACACCGGATAAAAGTACATGCAATGCACAAAAACAATACAAAAAAGATTAAATATTATATAAACGTTTTTTTAAAACATGCTTAGAAACGTCTACAACAAAATTCTCAGCCATATTGTTAAAAGTAATGCACATGCGATTAATAGGTTCATACATGCTAAAATTAGACCTTGAGGAGTTAACATGCAAGAGGGTTAGCCTTCTCAAATTGTACCTACTATCACGAAAAGAGATTTTGTTAAGCAACAACGGGGAATCAATATTCGCGCTTAAGAGCTGATGCACAAAAGTTACATCGGCAACCATGCGACGTTTATCAAACGGGTGCCTATTTAAAAGCTTCAAGCGATCCTCATAGGTTGGAACAATTAATGAATTATTCCAGGGAGCAAATCGTAGGAAGCTCCGTTGAAGAGACTCGACATGGTCGATGTGTGTACCGTAAAATGGAGACCAGACCTGGCTAGCGTATTCAAGAAGTGGTCTTACAAAGTAAGTGTACAAACGCAATGTTATGGTAGGATTCGAAAACTCTCGGAACCAACGTTTTATGAAGCCCAGCATGGAACTACTCTTTGATACCATGTAATTTATGTGGGAGATAAAATTCAATCTATGGTCACATTTGATACCCAAGTCACAAACAGCACCCACACGGCTAATCGAGGAATTCGAGAACACATAATCGTAACAAATTGGTTTCTGATTCCTGTGTAAAGTCATAACCTCACATTTGTCTATATTGAGTGTCAAGTTATTGCTTTTACACCAATCGTAAAATCTGTGAAGGTCACTCTGTACCTGCTCACAATTGTTAAAAGATTTAATCTGGACGAAAAGTTTAATGTCGTCAGCATAAATCAAGACCTTGCAGTACCTCACAATAGAGACAATGTCGTCAATAGACAGAATAAAGAACAATGGGCCCAAGTGACTCCCTTGAGGTACGCCAGACGAAGCTCTCAGGACTCTTGAGATGAAATGTCGAAATAAGATTTGATATGTTCTGTTATCTAAATAAGACTGCGTCCATTTAAGAAATGTTAGAGGAAACCCATACTTTTCGATTTTAAAGAGTATCACGGAGTGAGATAACTTGTCGAACGCTTTACTAAAGTCTGTCTGGTAGCCTTTAGCAAATCCGCCAATGGTATCTGAGACAAATTCCAACAAGTTAGTGGTTGTAGACCTGCCCGAAATAAACCCATGTTGGTTAGAAGAGAGTAAATTCTTACAAGAGGTTGATAGTTGAGAAGAAATGATAGATTCAAATAATTTGGGCATGCAAGATAATTTTGTAATAGGCCTATAGTTTAAAATATCATTTTTACTACCTTTTTTGTGGATAGGTATGATAAAGGAATTTTTCCATAGCAGGGGTAACAACCACTATGGAGCGATTTTTGGAAAATAATTCTCAACGGAGCTACTGGGCAAGGCAGCAAGACATAAAGAAGGCTGGAGGGATCCCATCCGGACCCGTTGTGAAGTAATTTGGAAGCCCATTAATATGAACGAGTATATCCTCTTGTGTAATTGAAGGGATAGTGAATGAAACGTTATGGGAGTCGTTCATATGACTGAAGTTGCTGTTTTGAGGTTGAAAATTTGACGAGGCAAAGGCATTGTCAAAAAAAGAAGCAAACATATTACAAATTTCAGACGAATCATCGCTAGCAGAGTCTTTGTAACAAACTTAAAAAAGATGCGTGGATCAGTAAATAATTTCGTACGCATCCTTTACAGATACTCATCATAAAGTGTAGAGGAAAGTTCTTTGAACTCATTATATGATGTGAGGAAATTGTTGTGACTTATAAAGTTTTTGTCCCGCATATAACTTTTGACGCTCGCGGGGAACACAAGAAGAAAATAAATCGAAAAGAATTATATAAAATTTAGAAACGTCTTCATCAACACTATTAGAAGACAGCAGTGTGTTGAAATCAATAGAGGTAAGTCTACTAGAAACTTCCGAGAAGTTAGCTTTTCTAAAATTGAAAAAGTATTTTGTTTCGTCACAATTTGTTAAGTTTTTAGTTTCATTGTAATATGTAATTAGTAGAGGGGGGTGGTATGTCAAGTGTAGACATTATAACTGGGCCAGGTTCAACTAATAAGTTACCCGCGTCAGTAAAAATTACCAGGTCTAACTGCTTACCCATATCATTCTTAACATTACTGATTTGGCTGAGACCAAGAGATGAAATAGTGTCGAGGAAAAGTGATTCCCTTGTTGTCAAGTTATTAAATGGAAGATAGTCATCGTCATCTTCATTAAGTACCCATTGAATATTGGGTAAGTTAAAATCACCAATAAGTAGTAGTTCGTCAAGAGGTTCCATCTTACCATGGATAAAATTAGATGTTAAAATGAGTAAGTCATAAATATTCTGACCTTTGTCATCAACAACATTTACGGAATCAGGAGGAATATAGCAACAAAGTATGTATAAGTCATATTTTAAGAGAGACAACTTGAGAGCGATGAGTTCGATGTCGAGAGTGTTGGAGAAATTGGGAAGCTCAATTTGACTGCAATTAATGTGGTTTTTACAGGCGAGGAGTACGCCACCGCCACGAGCTTCAGAATCAGTATGTCTATCTCTTCTAAAAATTTGATGAAAATTGTCAAGGATTTCAGCATCGCGAAAGCCATGAAGTAGCCAAGTTTCAGTGAAAGCAACTATATCAAAACAATTTGCAACAGAGGATTTGAAGATTTGTGCAGTTTTTGTCCGAATCCTCCTTACGTTTTGATAGTAAAGGGAGAGCGATTTGAGTTGTTTGAGATATTACTATTTATTTTAACTGTATTACCCAGAAGGTACGAATAGTTTAGTAAAAGCGCCAGAGGGCCAAAATGTGGGATCTAATAAACTGTCCTGTACATCGGCTGAGACAGTTAAAGCAAAGGATGCGACCGGTTTAGAGCATTTACTAATTTTTCGACAAGAAATAACATCCGTTGCGATATTTTTGGACTTAAGATACTTCAAGATGTCCTCACACGACGTTTCTGGAGAGAAACGGGTGACGTAAACACTCGAAGGTTTTGGTAGCGTTCTCAAAGGGACGCCAATACCATTTCCTAAAGAGGACATAGATGCAGTATCATTCGTTATTATAGAAGCATATGTAAGAGGGACCACCATTTCTACCGATCGTCTGAAACCGGCTTTTGTGGACATAAATGTAAATGACCATAAGATCCAATAACAGATTACCATTTTAAAAACAAAGTTTCGTTCAATTTGTAAATTTATATTTATAAAAACACTCGAGGTTGGATTGGTAGTGTTTTCTTGTACAGAATCTGAGAATCTTTCTTTCGAAGATTTCGATTTGTTGTGCTAATGTGGGTGAAATTGTTAACCAATTGATGAATCCATACGTAATTGTGGGTCTAATTAACTGTTTGTACATAAGCAGTTTAGTGCTGGGTGTCAGGCTGCTATATTTTAGTAGGGGTATCAGTATTCTAGAGGCCTTTGAGCCTCTGTTTAGGGCATACCGCCCGTGGTTGTTAGCTTTGAGGAGTTTGTTGAAAGTTAGGCCTAGATATTTGATATTATCTTTTACCGGGGTTACATGCATTCCCATGTTGATTTTTAGGTTTTTACTTTTTTAACTGTTCCTGATGCGCTTCTATCGGATGCATTTCGAAAGCATATCACATCGGATTTTCTGGCATTTATTGTAATTCCCCATGACTTGTAGAATTCCTCTATTTCATCGAGATGTTTTTTTATTGTTTCAGTAGCCGTTTCAGAGTTTTTATCTTGGGCAAAAATTAACGTGTCATCTGCGTATAGAATTGCTTGCGACTGGGTGTTTCCGTATTGGTCCATTAGTATATGTGGGAAGTCAATTAAAAAGAAGTTGTATGATTTAGGGCCCGATATAGATCCTTGGGGTACCCCTGAGTGTATTTCAGTAACATTAGAGATTTCTTCATCTATTGCAATTTGTAGGCTTCTGTTTGTCAGGGAACTATAAAAGAGTTTTATCAGGAATGTGGGTACACCATATAGGATTAATATGTGAAGTAGGCCAATAGTCCACACGCTGTCGAAGGCTTTTTCCAAGTCTAGTGCGCACGTTACCGTACATTTTCTCTGTCTTAGGCCCCAAGTTACGTCATTGTGTAGTTTAAGTATGGCATAATATGTGGAGTGACCTTTCCTGATGCCGAATTGATAAGCTGGAATAATATTTTATTTTCGTAGAAGTTATCCAAGTGGTAAGATATAACTCTTTCCAGTAGCTTGACACTGTTTGAGAGCATTTGTTCCGGTCTAAAAATGCTCACGTCGTAAGATTTTTTAGTTTTTAAGATTGGGATGAGTTTTGCTATTTTCTATTCGGTTGGAAAGTAGCTGTTATTTAGGCAGTGATAGAAAATAATAGGTATGTATTCTATCGCCTTGTACGGTAGTTTTTTGATAAGAAAGTTAGAGATCCCATCAAAACCACAGGATTTTTTGTTATTGATTCTTGTCTTAATTATTTCTTGGATCTTGTTAGCGTTAGTGAAGGGTAATTGGTTACTGTTTAGTTTAGAGCATTGTTAATATTATCGAAATTTACCCACTGAGGAGCATTGATTTAACGTGGAGACGTCGTTGTTTCGAAACATGTTTCCATTTGGAAACAAGTGTTTCGAAATAACTACGTTAATGTGACATCTACGATACGGAAATGGAGCAACGCAATTCCTAAAAGATACCTTTTAGGAATATAAGGGAGTTATTGTTTCGAAACTATGACGTAACAAGATAAAGAAACATTTACGTTAATATGCCTAAATCTGCT
Organism: Dioctria rufipes; assembly: GCA_963924295.1. Taxonomy (NCBI): domain Eukaryota; kingdom Metazoa; phylum Arthropoda; class Insecta; order Diptera; family Asilidae; genus Dioctria; species Dioctria rufipes. The sequence goes on along the minus strand of OZ002745.1, from coordinate 23,741,220 downwards.
CCTTGAGACTCATGCATAATTATTGGCATGTGTGTATTTGCATCACATTTTCTTTTATATATAGGTATGTTGATCAAATACATATGATATTTAATATGTATATGAATCAAAATATATAATATAATTGAACGTGTGTGGATTTTATATGTTTTTGTTTGTAAGTAACTCAAAATCATATTCTTTTATATTTATTTCATGGGACTTTCCTAAAAAAATTTGTTTATTTCTTCAGATCAAAAATTTTAACGCAGAAAAATTCTTCGTCAATATTCATATATTAGCTCGATAAAAAATGCTACTCCCTCTGAAAAATGAACTTTTAACAACATTCAAATTTAATTAATATTTATTTAAAAAAATTATTATCTTCATTTGAGATGAAAAGTTCTCTTCGTATTTTTCCCGTAAATTGAAATGAAAGAAACTAATCTCCTTTTGGAGAATTTCTAGCTAATATCATAGAAAATCAATTCATAATTTTTCAATATAAATCACCGCCATGTTAGAAGAATCTTTTAGCCAGAAGTTTCAAAATGAGAATTTTTCCCCGTCTGTTTCTTTGCAGGTGCCTAATATGACACGATTACTGTGTTGTGTTTCATAAGTTCCCGAATAGAAGCTTTTCCTTGTTTGTGTCTGAAATGGCCTCCGTATTTTCTTTGCAAGTGCCTAATATGACACGATTCCCGCCTTGTGCTTACGAAAGTTCCTAAATAGAAACTTTTCCTTGTTTGTGCCTTTCTCTCAACGTGTCAAACCGCTGAGCAGGAGCATCACATACAAAGCATTTAATTTTTACATTGATTTTATGTGCATTTACATTCACACCATGTTCATAAATTGATAGCATCTTTGCAAAAAAGCCTTTTAAAAATTGTTGCAATAATTGTTTTGTATCGCCACAGTATATTCCTGCAACTATTATAGGTAAATCTGGCATTTCCGCTGCTGCACATAATATTGGCCAAAACTCAACTTTTGAGTTAGCATTTATTGGTAAACCGTCAACATTTACAATTAACGATATGCTTGTTGAATTTGTTATTTTTAAAACATTCTTGTCAAACTTTTTTTTTAATCCAGCATGCCAATACTTCTCACTACCCATTTCAAAAATATTTTCTATTATACCAGGAGTACTCAATAACGTTCTGCTATCTGTCGGTAAGAATCTCATTTTGTTTAAGCGTAGCAACGACAGAAGATCATTTCAGGCCCGATGTGTTATTTTATGCGTCAACACCCAAGATTTAAGTTCCTCAAGGAAACTTAGCTTTTCTTCTGCTTGCTCTATATTCCCATCATCGTTTTCATCAAATCGAGTTTCATCATTATCATCACCACAATTTATAGAATATGGATCATAATCTTGATTTAGGTGATTTATATCACCGTCTGTCTCTTTAATACATTTAACTGTATTATTTTTAACGGATTGACTGTAATTGTGATCATTAAAGATGCTAATATCTTCTGAATGCCGCTGCGACTGGGGCTGCTCTTGCATGTAGCTGGTTATTCCTTTAATTTTATTTAATGCTTTTAATCTTCTGTAAAAAGTGGTTGTGGTTTTGAACAGTCTTTTCTTTAACCTAGCCTGCACTTTTTGATTAAACATTCTATAAACAACACTTTTAATTCTCATTTGACGTTTAAATTTTCAAGCACGTAATTAATATTTGTGTGTTCCCAAATAGAAACAGTTTTAGCAAGTTCGTGTCTTTTGTTCCCAAAATGACTCCCATAATATTTGAAACATTTTAGTCAAAGTTCCTTTAAGAGTACTAGTCTCAAACAAGAAACTATTTAGTCGAAAAAGGGAAATATTTCCTAAAATGGAACGTAATAATTACTACTTATTAGGAATAGTTACTAAGTTAAGAATTGTTTAAATTTAGGTACGAGATAGGCATTTCTACTTAAATGTGCCTATTATAGCTCAATTAGTAATTGTTATTGAAAAGGAATAGCTACCAAATTTTTCCACACCAGCTTTAAACCCTCGACGTTATCATAACGTCATGGTGTGCAGAATGAAACCTTAAGAAACAACTAGTCACAAAATGTTTCTTGGGGGATGTCTCTTGGTTGTTGGTGTGTGGGGAAATAAAGTTATGTACTGGAGTTAGTGGCTTCTTGGAGTAGTTGTGCGTTATGTGACGGGAGCTTTTCCTTGTATAAAATCTTATAGTAGTCTTCAAATCTCTTTAGTTTTTCGGGTATTGACGTGAGTTCTTGGTTATTATTAGTACTGACTTTTTCAGGTGTCGTTTTTTTCTTTTTCCCTATTATTCTAAAGATTTCTTTGAATGCCGCAGGGCCCGGCGTTATTGCCGATTAGCGGTCTTGGAAGCGTTTATTCATGTATATACGGACTTTTTCATCTATGATTTTTTTGAGACAATTTATTCTAGCTGAGAACTGTTGATATTCTGGTGAGTTCCTATTATAGGTTCTATGGAAGACTCTTTTTATCTCTCTTTTATCTCTTTCTTTAACCTTGATAAGCTGTTTTATTTCAGCTGGTATATTTTTAAATTTTTTATATGTAGGTATTATTTTCTTTTTGTGTCTGCTTTTAATAGTTGTTATACTGTCTTTAAATTTATCAATCCAGTTGTCAATTTCTGTGTTATTTAGGTTGGTGTAGATTCTTGGAGGTTGTCCTAGTTCATCTAGGAGGTTTGTCTGGAATTTATCCCAGTTTACATTTGCAAAGTCTTCAACTGTTTTTGGTTCGCAGAGAGAGAGTTCAGATTCCCCCAGGTTTATTTGTAGTTAGTTTGACCATATATTGGTCTGAACATGACTCGTGGGTATCGCATGAGAATGAATGAAATAGTTCTCTTGAGTTTGTTTCAGTTGTTAAAAAGAAATCTAAAACCGATGCCCGTTGTGGGAATGTAGGACTCCTTGGAGAGATTATATCTAGGTTAGCTGTTGATCCAATTTCACTAATCCAATTTTGGAGGCGTCTACCATTAGAATTAGTTCTGCAATCCCCCCATCTTGTGTGTCTGGCATTCCAGTCTCCTCCGATTATGATGGAGTCGAAATTCTATCCCATATATTTTATCATGTTAAGTGTGTCTAGGAGCGTATTTGCTTCGATGGATGTATATGAGGATTTTTTTGATGTGATTGTTTATAGACATTTCAACTCCAGCCAGAACTAGGGGTGTCTAGAAATGTGCTGTCAATATATAAGAGAACTCGATATTGTTTTTAATGAGTAAGGCTACTCCAGGGCCTTTATCTTCCCTTATGGTGATGTACTGTGGGAAGGTTAGATTATGTCTGTAATATGCTTTTGTTTCTGTTCTGGCTGCGAATTCGGGCTTATGCTTCTTTAAAATATTTACAAGGTCTATTTTTCGGGAATTATTAATTAAGGATTGAGCATTTAATTCAATTATTGAAATAATCTGACTAGACGTTAACACGTACCAACAATAAAAAGTAACATTGCTTCCCTTTTCTGGGGGATAGAGTTATATTTTGTTAAAGAGTCCATAAAATTATTGATTTTCATAAAAAGTTCGTGGAGGGGTACTCAAAATAAGTCATTTGCGAGGTTATAAAAGCCTTGGATTTTGTTATTGTCTAGGTTGCTGCTTTTAGGTATGATGGGGACATTTCCCACACTATGGTCGATAAGGGCGTCTTTGTAACTAATTCCCCTTTTAACTGAAGAGTGTTGAGCATAGCTTCTGGAGTTATAGCCCAAGATGATTGGCTTGGTTTTCGAAATTCTTTCTCTCCTGTCATTTAAATATTTTTTGTATATCGGACATCTTCTATAATCTGCGCGCAGTTCACACATGCAGGGGTTGTCTCGGCAGCTTTATTTGATGGACATTCTTTCGGTAAATGCTTTTGAAGGCATTTTATGCATTTATATTCCCTGAGGCAGTTTATTGCTATGTGACTAAATTGTTGGCACCTATAACATTGCACAAGTCCCTTGCTTTTGACTGCTTCCCATGTAACCCACTGACCTAGGAAGTATTTAGTGCCTAACATATGAGAAATGTCTTCTCCTGGATTCAATTGAATCAAAAAGCTATCTATTTGGTAATTTTATTTTTTGGAGTTTGGGTTTTGGAATCTTGTTATTTTTTTAGGTATTGTTAGTGGAAAGAGAGCTCTAAATTCCTCTTCGACGTCCTCTGTCTCCATTTTGTGGTGGAGACCTTTAATTAGGAGGCTGATTGGCTTTTAAAATGATGCCGTTAATGTGTAGCATTCTATTTCATTTTCCGCGAATAACTTTAAGAATTTTTGTTATGTTCCGTAGTCTGCTTCTCTATGATTGGAAGTTGTCTTCTCTTATTGTTCCCGTATTGCGGGTTGGATCCTTTCCGTTTTTTGTCTTTAATGGTTTGCCACTCGTGCTTTACAGATGTCTTATTGCCGGTAATATTTGTATTTATATTAATCTGGTTCTTCTTGTTTTCTGTGAGATCTCTTATGTCTTTTATAAGTCCTTCATTGATGTTATTTGTTTCCATTGGTGTGGTATCTATGTTTGAATTGGTGACCGACGCCGTCAAATCTGTTGTTTGTGTTAGTTGACACTCATGCGTGTTTAAATTGCTTCTTGCGCCCGACCCTTGCAAGTTATGCGCGGCTAGCAGAGCCCTTTCTTCTATACGTCTTCGTTCCTCCGGGTCACTTATCAACTGCGAGGGGAGTATCATCTCGTTTTTCTTAGACATGGTTCTCCCTATCTTAGCCCTTTTGAGCAGAGGATTGATTTTTGCACTATTTCTTTTAGCGCCACTAATGTCTGAACATGGTTTACCCTTGCGGGCAAACCTAACCTTAATTTTCCTTGTTGGAAACACTGTGCACTTTTTCTCTTTTTCTTTTCTTTTTTTAATATATTGTTCCTTCCCAATTCCAATAAATCAGGCTAGACAAAAAGGAAATTATCACTTTTTCAAACATATATATATATTTTTTTTTAATATCTACTACTCTGCACTTGTAAAAAAAACTTCCTTCGATACATTACATCCGCCATCGACCGTGTCGAAACGTCCGACACGTCGAAATTAAATGTCTGGATATATAAATCGCTGCGAAAAATGTCTCCACTTCATATTAGCGCCATCTGCATTCTACGACTTAAACATTGATTTTTTCTTTCGAACAGCGTACTACTTTACGAAATCGAAAACCGAAATTTTCGTGGCACTTTTCGCCCACATTTTTTTTACATAGAGTTTGTATAGGAAACGAAATTTTCGCTTGTATAGCGCACTACGCTTATTATGGGATATAAGTGGTAATCAATCCCAAAATATTTAATCTAGAAGAAGTCCTAAGTTTGAGTTTTAAGAGTGGTAATCTGGCCAACATTACCTTATGCTTATGACAGACATGGGATATCGATAGCTAGATATTCATATCTAAATATTACGAATATCTAGATATCAAAGCACCCCTAACAGACGTAAGAGGGGATTGATGTGACAAACCGTACTTAACATTTCAATTCAGTTCACAGATCTTTAAGCATAACAAATTTGGAAATGGAAGTGACAAATATACATATGAGCTTTAACGCAGACTAAACGGCAACAATTAATTGTAAATATACGACAAATTCAAGAATTGGAACGAAGAAATTGCGTTATTTTTCAATAATTGAGGTGTAAGATGTACCGACGGATGTGGTGGCTCAATTCACAAATTTGTGTAAATTTGTGGTTGACGGTTTGTTTAAAAATAACAAAATTCTAATGGAATAATTTATTAACTCTGCGGAGTTTAATATTTGCCTTTTTTTTACTTTCGCGGAAAATATTTGTAATTTTTGAAGATATTGATATCTAGATATCGAAATATTTTACTTGAACAAAACAGTTCAGACAAAGATGAGGGCATAATAATTAGATCTTAGTTTAGTTGGTAATTAGATGGTAGCCAATTATAAGAGATTATTAGGGACTCTTTCGAATAGCAAATTTTACAATTAATTTCTGAAGCTAAATCATGGAATGTGCATCACAAAACTTCATTTCTGAATATTCCAGGGCATATTCGTCATAAATTAAAAATTGAATGTTAAAAAAGAACTCACCATTAAGCAAAAGACGGCGTGTAAATGTAATATATGACTAGCTATATTGTGGGCGAAGTTGGAGCTTATGTTCTTTATTCAATAGCCATTTCATTTTTCGTGGAGAAGCTTTCAAAACGCTAGTCCTGGGGCTGGATTCCGCGACTGTGAAGAAATGAGTTACATGAATTCACTAGTATTAAGGCGACTACGGCTTAGAGAAAGGTAAAATAAATAACATTACAAATAATTTTGAAAATAGCGCTTGACAAAAACTCAGGTAGCTTTTCAAAATTCACGACCAAAATGGCCCTAAGAAAATATCAGTTAAAGTGTACACAATTTGGCAGAAAAACTCATTTCCACTTTTGCGGAATCAGAACAAGGTTGTGTACACAAAATTTTGTGTACACACGAAAACTCATGGTTGCGGAATCCAGCAGCTGTATATTATAAATTCCAGGAAAACCAATTTGAAATATTGAAAATCAATTAAAGGTACCGAATTGGAAATTTTTTTATGCAAGTTGAAGCTCTAACGCACTGCCGTTCAGTTTTTAATCTTGTCCGGACATGGAATTTTATATCTGCATTTAGAATGAGGAGATGTGCAATCGCTTCACAAAATAGTAGTTAACAATTTTTTTTTAATATACGTCAATTAAGTTGGGACCGCCATTTCATGGTAGAAAAGTTTTGAATAAGCCAAAACTTAGGGCTCAATTAGGGCTAATTTAATGCCACTTTCCCTAATTTAATGCTCTAGTACTTTTTACAAAAATCCATGGATAATCCAACTTTATTAAAAATTAGGACCACCACTACTGAGAATAGGTTAAATAGTATTGTTACAAAAGTGTGCACTGCATAATATTTTAGGGCTCAATTAGGGCTAATTAAATGCCACTTCCCCGAATTTAATGCTCTAGTACTTTTTACAAAAATCCATGCATAATCCAACTTTATTAAAAGTTAGGACCACCACTACTGAGAATAGGTTAAATAGTATTGTTACAATAGTGTATACTGCATAATATTTTAGGGCTTAATTAGGGCTAATTTAGCTATATGCAGTTTTGAGACTATATTTTAAAAACATGTATAGAATGAGTCATGGATAGGCGCAGAACATAAATCAGCATCGGATTGCAAGTTTTAGCCCACTCCCAAATTAATAAAAAAAAAAGTGATCACATAACTGGCTCAGCGCCGATTAAAATCAAAACGTGACAAGTAATTTTTGCGCGAACCAAAAAAATGTTTTCATGGAGAAATATAGAAAATTATACCTAGTACGCCAACTTCCTTTTAGCTATCAGAATAGATCTGGAAAAGAGTGTTTGATAAACATAGAAGTTTCGCTCTATTTTTATTTATTGTAAATTAGAATAATCAAAGAAAAAAATATGATGTCACAAAAAATAGAAAAATCTGAATAACTATATAAAATTAGCACACAGTTAATCATCTCTCAAAGTCTGTAGAATTCTTCTAATATTAACCTTCTTTTCGGGAAATTCATTTAATAGTTGCTGTGCAATATCTGCCAAATTATCATTAATTTCCATTTGCTTGCAGATATCTTTGTCAATAACAGCTTCAGTTTTAAGTTTGGGCAAAACTTTACAACAAGCTAAAACTCTGTATCTTTTAGCTCGATGTTGTTTCCGTACAATATTTTCTAAATTTCGGTGTTTCATTAGCATTCCTTCTTCAATTTCCGCTTGTATAAGTTTATCTTGCATTTTTTCATTTTCAATTTCACTTTGTTTTTTGCATATCTCTTCAATTAATTGCTCATATCTATGGTTAACGTCAGCAAGAGATTTCTCTGTTGAAGCAATCTCAGTATGAATCAATTTTAGTTTATTTTTAACTTCATTGAGCTTATGTTGAATGGTCGATCTAGATCTAGTTTGACTTCCTTCTAACTTTTGACGACTCATTGCACTAACGAAAATTTTCTCACGATGCATTACACAGTGTTCTAAGTCTAGAACTAATTTTTCTTGTGCTCGTTTTAACTGATCGTAACGAACATCCATACGACGAATTTCCGTTTTCATATTTGCTATTTCACCAGAGCTATCTTTTTCACCTTTTCGCCAACGGGCTATTTCTTCTGTCATTTTATATTTTGTTTCCCAGGATAGAGCCTCTCGGTGCCTTTCTAATACGATTATCTTAGATTCTTCAATTTCTTTTGTCAAATCTACGACTTCTTGTTCAAGTTGAAGTACATTCATCTCAGATTCCTGATAAGGGTAGAAAAAAATTGGAATATATAAAAATCTATATGTGCGAAAAAAAAAAAATTACCCGTAGTTTGTCCATAAAATCGATATGCACAAAATTACACTCCTCTTCTTCGACTTGGTGGTTTTTCTTTTTTTCAAACAGTTTACCTCCAAGTATATCCAATTTCGTTGTTAACTTAGTTATATTTCTAGCTAACTCTTGACCTTGACTTATGACCTCTTGCAATTCTATGTTTGTTTTTAAAGTTTTCTGATCTATAACCATTACCTCTGGAAAGAATAAAAGATTTTTTTTTTCATATCTTCAAAGATAACAATCAAAAGAGCAGCAGGAAGTTATCACCATGCTTCGACTAGCTAGACCACATGTCCCATAGCCGATTCTGAATTTATAGACATTTTTTAAGCATTTAGTAGCTAATTTACATTTACTTACATTTATATTAAACGTATTTTATTAGTTACTTAAGAGCATTCGAGATGCAAGTGCAACCCAGTAAGAGTTCGTACTCAATTTTAAACTACTCCAATGGTAACTGCAACCCATAATACATACATATCTACATATTCTAACTATTCTAATGGTAATAACTTACGTCTGCGAACAATTTGTAGCTCATTCATTTGAGTTGCTCGTTTCTGAGATAAATGGACCACATGCCCTTGCAGAGTTAACCAAAATTGCTGCATATTTCGAATTTGCTGATCGTTTTCTTGTATTTGTCGCTCCAACCCTTTAAGCTAAAAATATGGTTTTGTTATGTACAAATTTCAATTACAATACCTATTTGAAAAATACCTTTAGATCGACAGGTGTACCCTCTTCTCCATCAGTGGATCGAAGTAAAATGTCAAGTTTCTTTGAGAGCTGTTCAATTTGTTTAATTTTGATTTTAGTAGAATTCTCCACAGCTCTAATTTCATTTGAAATTTCATCAGATGCAGCATTTACATCATCCAGTTGCTTCGATGCGTATTCATTCTCTTCCTTTAATTTTATAACAATCGATTTCCATTTCTCCAAGTCCAACAATGCATTAGAGACAGTGTTTTCTGTCTGTGCTAAGCTAAGTTCTAATGTTCGGCGTTTTTGCTGAGAGTCTTGTAGAACTTTCATCCGATATTGACTCGCATTATCAACAGTTATTTGATCTTGAGCTAATTTCAAGATCTCTTCCTCAAGTTTTATTTTTTTCTCGTTATGTTTATCCAATTTGTATTGAATTGATCGCAGTTGAACTTCCAAGGCGTTACCCTCTTGTTTTGCCAACTGAGAATCGTTTTCTGTTTCATTGATTAACGCCTCCAGTTGCATGAATTTTTCATCAAGATTCGCCATGATATTTTCTTCTTTATCCACTAAGTTTAGAAAATGCAAAAAAAATCTTAGAATTTGACACTAGACATTAAAAATAAAACTGTTTTCTACTTTGTCGTTTTAAGTTTTTCGTATCTTCCTGAATTCTTGCCTTGAACGCTTCTAATTTCTCATTCTGTTCCATTTCCTTGGTTGCTTCTTTTTTAGCGCCTTCGATATTTGTACAGATTAGTTTATATTTTTCTCGTTCAGTACTAAAAAAAAAAAAATTAGCAAAATATAGAAAATAGAAGTCTTCCATTACTTGAGACTCTCCTTTGCATGATATAAAACCTTGTCACGATGTTGAATGGCAACAATAACTTCACCCCACGCCTGTGTCAAACGCTTTTGTTCTTGTTGAAGAGCCTCTAAATCTGCATTTGCATCACTCAGACTTCCATGAATTATCTCAAGAGATCCTTTTTGTTCGGTTAGTTGATTCGTGATTCCGTCGAGTTCCTGTTCCTTCTTTCTAACTTCACTATCCAAGTTGAAAATGAGCAAGTCCATTTTCTTCTTATCCTCAGAAATCCCCTGTTGATTTTGGGAATCTTTGCTAACAACTCGCTTAGCAGCACCCACTTCATCTTCAATTTCCTTTGCCCACTTTTGAATATTATTTTCCAGACTTTGAAGACTACTGAGCTCCATAAGGCGCTCATTATGATGTCGCTTAGCCTCCTTGTCCATAGCCAACTTGTCTTCATACTCCTTCTTACTTATTTCAACATTCTTTTCGTGTTTAGTCCTACTTTCATTGGTTTCCTTTATTTGTTTGGCATAATCGTCGAGAAGACTATTTTGATTACATACTTCCTGTTGAAGGTCGTACAATTTGGAACCGACATCTTCACGTTCTTTATCATTTTCTTTTATGTTGTGATCTAATTCAGCGATTTCATCCATTAGTTGTTTTTGAACTTTCAAAAGATGCGTCTTTAGTGACTGTTGAAATCTCTGAAGAAGTGGATGATCTTCACTTAGTACTCCAAAGGGTTTCTCTTCCTCATAATCGGAGGCTGGAAGCTTTTTTATTTCTGTATCATCCGCAGGGCATGGACAAATTTTTTCCATTTGGCAATCTTCGATATTTTTGTCCTCTGGACATGGACATGGTTCTTCACATTTTTCTTCTTTGTAATTCTTTTCCATTTCGTCTACAACGTTCTTGTGCGAATTACAGAAATTAAGAAATAAATTCACAACTTGCTGTGGTTATTCAATAAAGCTCGCCAATATACAACAATTATTAGGAAAGTTTGATCAATTTCGTATACCTTTTGAATAATATTGTTTCTATGGGAACTTGATTGCTGTTGTTTTGATTCCTGTGACTAAAAGTTGGTTGCTAAGGTTAAAGTGCAAAAGACGAGTAAGAGTCATGGAACTTATTTGTTCTGACCCCAGGTAAAATTCCCCAAGCATAACTAGGTATGATACCGTTGATTTTCAGTTATTTTGAATGGGGAGTGGAATAGAGCCTCTAGTAGGTAATTAATTTTAATCTGCCGGTATAAACAATTTATACCAGACTTGTATGTCAAAAGTGTTATACCAAATCATGATACAAAGATAACAAGTATGGCCGATTCGAGAGGAATTTTTTGTGTTGCTACGTCATGAGGTGACTAAAGTCATTTCCACCGAATTTGTCTTGAGTTTTTCGTATTTTATTGACTGAAATACGTTTTGAATATATTAAATTATTTAACAAAACATTAGTTTCTTCGTTTAAATCACTTCGGGTTCAGTATTATGTGCTAGTAGAAAGCAAAGAAATTTCCAAATAGAAAATTTTTTTCATTGTGATAAGGACGATTGAAATTGAGACGAACAAATTTCTGACAATTGTTGCCAAACGAGGCAAGCAACCAATTGACAGATTTTCCGGCCATACCTTGTTAATCTTTGAATCATAATAGCAAATGAGCAAATAAGATCTAAATATTATCTAAATATCTGTCGGCAAGACAGTTTTTACAGTATTTATTTATACTCTTTTTTTGCACGGTGTGTTCAAGGTATGAACTGTAAAGTATACCTAACTCAAAGTAATTCATGAGGTCTTTTAAAATTCCCAGGATATACTTACCAAGCCATGAAATGAACACGCTACTAATGCATAATAAGCCCCATTTTATTTAGTCCTAACTTGTACACCGAAATCCTGAGGTATGGGTAAAATAGAAGTGTTTTTATACCTGAATGATCCGGGTTCGAAAACGCCTCATCATTGTCTGAGATTGGTAGAACACAGATTCTATTAATAGCTCGTTTGAAAACTTCTCCATTGGTTCTTATGGTGACAACTCGAACAAGCCCGTCAGGGCCTGGATGAGCAGAAATTATACGTGCGAGCTTCCAAACCGTAGGTGGAAGATTGTTATCATGAAGAAAAGCAAGAAGTCCTGGTCGAATGTTATTTTGCTGCCTCATCCACTTGGTTCTTTCTTTCAATGTATACAAATAATCTGATAACCATCATCTCTAGAAATGAGAGTACATTTGCTGAACAAGTTTCCATCGTGTGTCAATCGGTTTGAATTTATGTTCTCGTAACTTGGTTCAGGAACGGTGAGAGGGGCTGTCCCAATAAGGAAATGTCCAGGGGTTAAAACTTCCAAGTCATCAGCATCAGGACTTTGAGGAAATAGCGGTCTTGAATTAATACATGCTTCGATTTGCGTAAGAAGCGTATAAAACTCCTCGAAGGTGAGAGTAGACCCTCCAATGATGCGCTTGAGGTGATGCTTGATGGTTTTAACACCTGTCTCCCATAAACCGCCGAAATGCGGAGCTTTTGGTGAAATAAACTGCCACTCTGTTCCTTGAGAGGCTAGTAGTGACTTAAACGTACGGGTAGCTCAGGTTGACAGAGAAAGAATGACTGCTTAAGTTCGATTGACGCTCCTACAAATGTCATCGCGTTGTCACTATAAATTTTATCGCAGTATCCTCCACGAGCTGTAAACATTTTGTAGGCAGCAATAAAGGCATCGCTCGTTAAATTCGAAGCTAACTCTATATGTATAGCTTTAGTCGCAATACAAACAAATAGCGCAATGTACGCCTTGTGAGCTGGCTTTCCTCTTCCTGGACCAATAAGAATCGGTCCGGCATAATCGAGAACTGTGTGGAGGAATGGTTTGCTGAGTCGAACACGTTCAGGAGGAAGAATTCCCATAAATTGCTCACATGCCGATGCTTGTTGTCTGAAGCAAACTATGCAACGTCGAATAAGACGACGTACTAACACTCGTGCTCCGATAATCCAATAGTTCTGATGTATATAACTGAGTGTTAATTGGACTCCTCCATGGAGAGCTGTCATATGAGCATCGTTCACAATGAGAGCTGCTAGTGGGCTATTTTTCGCCAGTACAAAAGGGTGTTTTGAACTATAGGATATAACCGCATTTTGTAATCGGCCTCCTACATGGAGCGTAAAAGTATCCTTCTTCCAGAAGACAGACAGGTGAAGTAAAGGACTACGACTGCACATAGGTCGCTCTGCTGCAAGTTGCTTGTATTCATCAGGGAAAGAAACCTGTTGGTCATGCTGAATCCAAAAATGACGTGCTTGATTGAGTGCCCCTGCTGTGAGGATTCCACTTATACGATTCTCTGAACTGGACCGAGTGTTATGGCGGAATCTGTGCAGCCATGTTGTTATACGAAGTAGCCGTGCTAACGATGAATATCGTTATATAAGGTTCCAATATTCGCCTCTATGAAATGACGCAACTGCACTAATAGCAATGACGCAACTGCACTGATAGATGTGGCCACAATGCGGAAGAAGATTGTAACCAGTGAGGCCCTGTCCACCAAAGTGAGTGTGCAGCTAGCTGAGGGGCTGAGACGCCTCTCGATGCACAATCCGCGGGATTACTTGTAGATGGTACATACCTCCAATTGGCTGATGGAAGAAGCTCATGAATTTGACTCACTCTATTGGCGACAAATGTCTTCCACTTAGATGGGTGAGCCTTTAATCATGATAGCACGGTGAGAGAATCGTTCCAGCACAATATTGGGATGTTGGTTATTGCTAGTGATAACTTCAAGCTGTGCACAATTTTTGCGAGCAGATGAGCCCACATTAGTTCCAGTCTAGGAATGGAAACCGTTTTCACCGGAGCAAGCTTAGTTTTAGCGCAGAGTAGAGAGATCTGAATGTTATCGTGGTAAAATACGACTCGAAAATAGACTACGGATACATAAGCCTTTTCAGACGCATCACAGAATGCGTGAATTTCGTAAAACTGGGCAGCTGAATGCATACCTATCCACCGTGGAATCTAAATTTGCTCCAGATGGGTAATTTCCTGTCGAAATGTCGACCACTCCTTGGTGATGACGGGTTTCATAGCAATCCCAGTGTTTTTACAACAGAATCATCTGATAAACGATGATCAGAAGTAACAGGCTTTACATTGAGAATGCGTAGAGCCTCTACAGAGTTCTATGACCATTTATGTAAATGGAATCCTCCAGCATCAAGTATTTTAACGAGCTCTTGTTGAGCTTGTATAGCCAGCTGAATATTATCAGCTCCGAACAGGACATCATCGACATAAAAGTTGTTGGAAAGAATTTGCGATCCCAGCGGAAAATTGGTCCTTTCGTCTTGAGCCAACTGGAGAAGTGTCCGCAGTGCCAAGTATGGAGCAGAGGCAGTTCCATAAGTGACAGTAAGAGCCGAAAACTTTGAATAGGCTCAGTAGGTGTTCTTCTCCATACAATTCTTTGAAGGTCACAGTCCTGTTCATCTACCTTTATTTGGCAGTACATCATTCTGATGTCAGCACTGAAGGCTATGAAGTACTGTCTCCATCGCATGACTATCGAAGGTAAGTCTGCTTGGAGTTTTGGTCCGACTGCTAGACAATCGTTTAAAGATAATCCGGTGTTGGTTTTCTTTGAGCCATTAAAAACTACTCTAAGCTTGGTAGTTACAATATTTTCTTTTAAAATGCCATTTAGAGGTAGATAAAATTGACGGATTGAAGCATCGGTGCCATTATCATTAGGAATTGGCTGCATCTGCTAAAGATGGCGATATTCATCCATGAAAGTCATATAATGTTCATGAAGGTCAGGATTTGTACAAAATCGTCTTTCTATGGATAGCAGGCTTCGTATTGCATTAGTCTTCGAATCACCAAGACCGTTCATGTCTCCACTGGTAGGGCATAGAGGTAGTGTAACCACGTATCTACCATCTTGATCTTTTCGCGTGGTTTTTTGATAAAAGTCCTCACACGCTTGATCTTCTTCAGGTAATACAGAATCAGTGGTTGAAACATTCTCAATTTCCCAGAATTTTTGTAAAAGAATGTCTAGTTGTTCTGATGCTGTTTGAGTTTGCACGTGATACACTTGTGTAGGTGACACCTCAGTATTCATATCAGTATAAATTGGTCCTGATAGAGCCCAACCTAAATTGGTACTTTTTGCCATTGGAGTACCATTACTTATTTCATCATGAAGTATGCGCCAATAAATATCAGCTCCAATAATTAGCTCAATGGGAGCATTATTCATAAATGTGGGATCAGCAAGTTAAAGATCATGCAGATGGAAAAAATTATCTGCGTTTACTGAAGTCGGGACTGATAGCTTCGTTATCTACCAGCCGAATTTCCTTGTATTGTGATGAAATCTATAGGGTATAGATACTAAGTTTGTCATTCCATGTGTAACCCATATTGCTGGTTGTGAAAAATGGAATAAAATTTATTTTGATTTTTGTATGTCCGTCTGTCCGCACGATTATTCGAGAACGCGTTCACTTTGAGAGTTAAAATTTTGCACATGGTCTTTAAAAAAAAAATTAAGTTGAAAAATGGGCAAAATAATTCCTTCTATACAACAATTTCATTTTTCACTATATATCTGGACACTGCCTGAGAACGCGCCGGGCGTAGAGAGCTGAAATTTTGTACACTGCGTTTTTATAAAAATAGCGGTACCTAACCACATTTATAACAGCGGACGATAAGTATTCATTTTTCGCAGAAATATACTTGAAAATTTTTATGCACTATTAGTGGCGGGTTATCGTCCTGATCGAACTTTTGCTCTCAATAAGTAAAACATATGATCATATCTCGTAATATATTGGATATCGTTGAAAAGAATGAAATGTTCTATTTGAAACAAATACTCAAGTTTGATCCTCCGATATCCTGGAAAGGGCTTATGAGCATTTAAATTACTTCACCCTCTTTGAGTATACGTTCATGTGATTTTTTCAGTTCACCCTTTTTTTCCATAAGTTGCTATGTAATTTAGCCAGACAGCGATGTGACGACTTAATTGTGACAACTTATTAGGCATACCTACCTTGTATTCTGTATATATGTACATACCGTTAGACCTGTCATCATGTAGCCCTTCAAATTGCAGTTTACTTCGAGCCTGTTTCTGTATATTCTTCTATTTCTAACATTTCTAGTTTTTTAAAACTTGACTAAATATAATTGGTTTCATCTTGTTGTGAGTGTGACTGAACGAGTGTAGGTACTTATGATGAGTGTGAAATTTATTCAGCTGTTTCGTACAATGTATGCAATACACCTAAATATTTTAATATTTATAATAACACTAATTTTTGTCAATATTGTGATCCCAAAACCACAGTCATATGTATAATTACTTACCTCCTATGGATTTTCCTAATAAAGCATAAGCATTCATTTTGTGGTCCCAAAATATCACACCATGCATATTCTCATAGATTTCTCTAAAATACACAATATCCAAAATGCACAAATATTCACAATTACTTACCCTCATAAATTTTCCCTAATATGTCCAAAAATGCACGAAATTCACAAATATTCATATTACTTACCTCCATAAATTTCTTATCGCATAAATAGCCCACTTATGAAAAGTAAACAGAATGCTTGCTCAACATTTTTGTTCACACATAAATCACAGAGTTAATGTACTCCACATCATGCCTTGAAATCGTCTTATCTTTTCATTTTTTTCTATGCTTATTGTCTGATTGGTCAGTTGAATGCACCAATCACAAAAATTAATTGATATTTTTGCTGACGCAAGGGCGTCAGTTATTTTCGATGATAAAAATATGTTACAACACTAAAGAAGTTGAAGTTCAGGATAAACACTCTTAAAGTGCACATGCGGGTTCGGGATAGTCAATAAAGCTTACATTCATTTATTACAAAAGTCGTGTCATAATTAAACAATTTTATTTTCAAAGAAGTTGTATTGAACAAAAGTGTAAATTCAAAAAGTAATTTAATATAAATTAAAAACATCGTAATCAGAAGTGAAGTGTTTAATTATCCCCAAAAGAGGAAATACTCCCTGTACTTTACCCTAAGCCACTCTTCTCCCTAAAAGGAAAGCACGGTGACAACAGGGTTACAACACCAAAGCATTAATGCAATTAAGAAATGTAAAAAAAAAAAGCATGGAGGAGGGTCTGTGCTTCAAGGAGAGATACAGATTCTCGGCCTATTGTGAAACCTATAACTATAACCAACTTGCTTTGCAATTGAATGTTTCATATAATGAGTATATTACCAATATGACAATAATACTATGCAATAACCCTACACAGCAGTAGCGCACCTAGGACTTAGCTTTACGGGGACCATGTGTCCAAAGTCCAAAAGAGGTCGGAGTAATAGAGCTCTATAGTCGCGTCCTGAGCCCATCTGAGCACTTAAAAACTTGTTTTTTGAAGATATTGAATTTCAAGTTTTATTTGATGAAATCTCGACAATAACCATAAAGCCACTGTTTTCTTTGTCTTCAAAAGATTAATCATAATTTCATAAAAAAAGAAACACATTTATTTACTTATTAAAATCCACGCAATTTGTGCCGGTTTTAAAATATTTTAAAAGGAAACCTAAGTTCCGATCCTCCTCACATCAGTGAGATGACAAAGCGGCACGTGGAAAATAATACTATACACAAATACATCCAAATATATATTTGATATTATTCTATTTATTACATATTGCCATTGTGTCAAAGTACTTAGAGATTTGGATTACGGCACCGATGCAGTGCCGTAGGAATCTGCGGCAGAAAGTGGACGCAAATTGGACGTCATTGCACGCAATATGGGCGTCGGCGCATAGGTATATGGGTCACTTGCACTAACTTATAGCAATGGACTGAGCGTATTGTCATTTTCCTATAAGAAAGAATGGCACAAGCTCTATAGTTTTCTCTTTCGCGCTATGGCAGAGTTGGAGCTACCAACACAAAACATCGCTTACTGAACGTTTTTTTATGCATTTGATGCTTTTATGTTGGCTGCAGATGCAATCACCGCAGAAATAATAAGGTAAAGAAAGTGTTTATCATCTCTGTCTCTCTTGCCCATACGCAGGATTCAGGTAAGAATAATTTATAGAAATTAAAGTCGGAATGAGTTTAATTTCTTATAAGCGATTAAAACATCACTTGCACACAAGAAAATATATTTTTTAAATTTAATTCGATTTTCGGGTGTAAAATTTTATCTGATTGGTTGATGTTTTTTTACCCTAGATGAAATCTAAAGGGTATACTAAGTTTGTCATTCCGTTTGTAACACCTCATTGATATTCTACGTAAAGAGACGTCAGCTGATCTCTTAACTTTTGTGGAGATTTTTTTTTAAAGATTTGGTATTCTAGCAAACGAAAATATCTCTTAAGAGGAGTCAGTACTCAGCAAAAATTGCAATTTAGATACCAGCGAGCCTGTAGGCATTAAAACTTACTATACGTAGGTTTGTGTCCTGAAAGTATGTAAATTCATAAAAAATTAGCGTAGACCTACACCACAAGTTACATTAGAGACATCTAGCGTAAAAGACAGAAACCCAACATGCGACAATTTAAGATGAAAATGAAAATTTGCAGTTCAAAGAAATTGAAAATTTTTAACGGAATGAACTATCCTAAATTTTATTTTGCACATAATTGTTAAATATACTATTTTGCTTTATATTTCTACAACTTTCAACAAAATATTGCAATTTCTTGTCTGTGAAATATCGAGAGAGAAAACAAGTACTATTAGAGTTAAACAATTAAAAAAAGCGCCAGAATACTAATTCTGTTAAAATCTCTTACTAGCTAAATATAAGAGGTTAAGAGATCTCTTAAAAGTCTCTTATGTAGAATTGGGAGGTAAGTTCGAAAATGAGACAAATCGGGCAACTCCTTCGTGGGGTTGCCATACAATACAAAAATTTCGTTTTCCACTATATATTTGGACATTGTCCGAGAACACGTCGACGTAGAGACCTCAAATTTGGTACATTGTGTTTTCATTGTACTAGCAAAAAAAAATTCAAAAATGGACTAAATCGGGCAATTCCTTCTTGGAGTTGCCTTATAAAAATTTAGGTTTTCTCCTTATACTGTGAAAACGATCAGTCCAAGACGTTTTTATTGTATTAAAAACTTCTTCAGAAAACAAAATTCTATAAAATTGATATTAATGATTTTTTCCGTCCGACAAACCGTTCTAGAAATATATGCGAAAAACCACTTCAAGAATCAAGCTTGCACAGAAGGGTGACAATACGAAATTTCATACGGGCATTCATCTAGGGTATCATAAGAATTGGTCTTAGATCAATTCTAGCTTTTTTATTTGTTTTATGTGGTAAACGTTTTAAGTGTGCTCAGAGCCTGATTTGCAGAAACACAAAATGTGTGCCACATGAAGGCTTAAACACAATTGCGACGACAGAGCGATAGAACGACAGACGACAACGAAAAATTCGCTGCGAAACAGGCAGTCGAAAAATTTGGAACACAATTGCAACGACAAGCGATGACCGACGATTGTGAAAGAAGAAGATATTGAAATTTCATTTGTTAAATGTTTCGAGCATTTTAAAAGGAGATTTTTATCAAGAATATTTTATATTATATTGAAAGAAATGCAATGAACCAAAGTGTGGAAAAAACTGAAAATGCGGAGATTAAGTAAATTAAACGCTTTAAAATATCCATCAATATCAAAATAACACCTCTTATTGGAAAACCCTTTACATATCTGTCAAGTCAAATTATTAGTAATTATAAATATTGTGAAATTGAAAGTTATTAAATATTTCTTTATAGAAAATATTGAAGTTTTTTATGAGGGAGTTTTCTGTCCACAAATTCTCTACAGGTGTTGTACGTGTACACATTTTTTTTTTTGTTAGATAAAAACACTATCTTTTATTTTAGTAAACTCTTAGATTTTATTGCTAATCACAATCTTTTATTTTAGTAAACTCTTAGATTTTTATTTTTAATCACAATCTTTTATTTTAGTAAACTCTTAGATTTTTATTTTTAATCACAATCTTTTATTTTAGTAAACTCTTAGATTTTTATTTTTAATCACAATCTTTTTTCCTTCAAATTTCTACTTTTTATTGTTTAGCTGTACTCTTTAAAAACGAACTCCCCGAGGTTTGGGCAAATTGCACCCAGGTACCCATGAAAACTTTTTCTTAAAGCTTTTTTCTTCTTATTAATTTCTCACGACGATTTTAAATTCGTACGTGAGAAAATGCAAATTATTTATGTTGAGATGCATATGCATCATGTAGAAAATGCAACCCGATATCAAGGGCGGATCCAGACGTTTGCTCTAGGGGGGGGGCGATCGCCCCCATCGCCCCCTATAACAGCACTTGCCATCAGCTGTGGACTGCTCTGTACAGCTTTCTCATTTCGTTTTGGCATGAAAATTTCATTAGCATTAAGATATCGCCAGAGTTCTTTTATCTATATAATATAAATTTTTGATCCCGTAAGCATAGTAAAATTTAATCCCACATAAAATAGACATTATACACTTCTTGCTTGCGCTACTGGTGTTTTTCATACATAGGTCGCTTGAATTTCGCTCAAACACCATTATTTCTTGGGCTGGACTGCAATTTCTTGCAACTTAAATGGTGGAAGAAATTTTCGAGGAATGCTAATTAGGTAGGGTTAATATATATATATTATCCTATTTGCCTTAAATTAAATATTTGAAGGACAACTGAATCTGAGATTAATTAGGTACCTCGGCTATGATAATTTTCCCAACATACTACTTTTCATCCAAATACAAGGCTTTTGTGAGCTTTCGATCACAAAAAAGTGCAACAATGCTTGTACTGAAAATTCATTAGTGATATAATTTTACATTTTTTGAGAGTAATTTATGACTAAAAAGGAAAAAACAATAAATATATCAAATAACTATCTAGAGTTTTCCATTTAATCAAATTACATTTGTATAAAAAATTTTTTCATGGTACACAAAGAAAGCATATTCAAAGGAAAGTAATTTAATTAAGTATTTTGATAAACATTAGGAGTTCCAAATTTAAATTTCGGGAAATTGTTATTCACTGTAGTGTAATTTGAGCTGTTCAGATCATGTTTTCTCTGTATACGTTGAAAATTTTAAAATTTATATACAAATGTAATATAATTTAAAAATTTAATTAAATGCAAAATGAAGGGAAACTCTGGAGAAATGAAGGGAGAAATTATTTTCTAATTTTTTAACGCCGGTTTAGAAACGGTCTTTTTTAAAATTTTTTTTTTTGTATTTTCTATTTCATTGGATTAGAATATAAATTTTGATTTATTATTATTAGAGCTCTAGGGGGGGCGATCGCCCCGATCGCCCCCGCTGTATCCGCCACTGCCCGATATGCACTTGTGTGCCTGTCTTAAAATATTACTTTTAAGCGGGCGAGAATAATTGTATGTATGTATGTATGTATGTATGCACATACAATTAGATTTGAGCAATTGAATAATGTACGTATGTGAAGTGTATATTGCACAATAAAAAAAATGGAAGTAAAGAAGAAACTGTATGTAGGTAAGTATGCAGTGCATATCGTGGGAGCGGAATGCATGCTAGATAACAAAATGCAGTTTATGCTTAAATTGCATTTTGTTATATCATTGAAATGCATTTTAAATGCATTTGAAATATGGAATGAAATTTTGAATTAAAATAATTAAAAGTAATTTTCAGAGTCAACTTTGCAATGCATCAATATATTGCATAGGGCAATATGTTGGTGCATTGACCTTATCGTTGTGATTCGGGGCATTGGGTACCCGAGTCACAACACAGGGGTCCTTTTCCTTTATAATTTGCTAGAATTATTCCGCCTATGAGATAATCCGTCATGTGAACATAAACCGGACTGGAATTATCTTCACCGGCGTTAGTTCGGTAGTGGAGTGGAATTATTTTCATGTGAGCACTTGACTGGATGAAGTGGATTGACTTTACATATTACCAGATTAGTTACTGAATTTTTTGTTTACTACGAAATAAATAATAAATAAAAATTTCGTTATCATATAAAATGCTGATTGTAGAACTGAATTACAGTACCACCTGATATTTTGCGACACATTTTTTCGATATAATCTCATCCTTTGATTCGAACTCCTTCGTGCTTTCATGCAATATTTTAGAAATTGTAAAATTATTCTTCTTTCCATGATCAGTCTTTGAATATCTACGAAAAAACGATTAAAAACTTGTCAATTTCTAATTAGACAGTTTGCGATTTTTACCATAAAAACTAGAGGGGAGCGTACGTGTGAGGTATTGCAATGATTGCTTCCGCAGCATTCAAATTTCAATTAACTACCTCCCTCATAATTTCTGTAAATATTGCATTTCATCATAATGTAAATTCTCCTTTAAGGGTGAATCTCATGTCTAAGCTATTTAGGTATTTTTCACTTTTGCCTATCCACTATAGAAACAAGCAAGCAGAGTCACTACATTTTCATTAATTACAGTAAGGTTTTTGACAGAATCAACCACTCACCAATCAATCAATTACTCAATTCTCTATATGTGTGGGTTTCCAACTCTTCTGTAGTGGCAGTCTTTCTAGTACTTTTCAAACCGAACATTCGAGTCTAATAGTATGGCACTCTATATGTTGGGCTTACGAATACTTCAGGAGTACACTGTTTATTTTGATGCTCCATTTTTGGTACTAGGCGTTCAGTTTTACAATAAATGCTGTTCAACTTTTCTTGCAACGAATTTTGGCTCGATTGAATGCGCGTATGTAAGTGAGTCATCAGCATATAACAGAGATTGAATAAGATTGGGTCAAGAACTGAGCCCTGAGGTTTTCCCACTTGGAATGGTAGAATTGTTGAGTCGCACTTTTCTAGTTTCAGTCTTGGCATAATTGTTAATAGTATTCTCTACTGGTCCGATCACATAAACAGTGTCATAGGCAAGATATATGGAACTCTGCGTAAGTTATCCAAATATGTGACCCTACATCTGTTGATACCCGTGTAATGTTAGTGAAATCATTACTGGTCCTCTTAATAACTTACGTCTACTAGGTGTCTTCCAAATTGGATTCCCATTCTTTACGTAAGATCAATGTAGCATTCAACTCTACTACACGTTATGCTTTTTGTCTAGGGCGTTTCAATCATATTACTGTGCATTCCACATTTATTCTGGGATGTAAATTGGATTATTACTTTAAGTTTCGAACTGTAATGTTTCTTCGTAATCTAATCGTAATCAAATAGCCTTTACAGTAAATTGAGCTTTGGTTACTCTGCGAGAACATATTCTTCGTCTATGCCACGGTTCAGCTAGCGCCCGAATGAGAGCCAGTTCATTGTCCAGTCCACCAGGGCTTGGAGCTCTCTTTCAATTCATCTAAGGACGAGCATCAGCAGCTGCAGTTTTCTCAATGATACATTTCCATATTTGCGATCTATCCTAGTTTTACTTACTCTTTTTTCTACTATTTATAGTTATTATGCTTACATATACTTAGTCAATTAGTTTATCTTGATGAATAAGGGTTTTGTTAGTCTAACTTTGTAATAAATAAACTAATTCGAATTTGAATTTTAATATGAGATTCTAACATTTTGAAGAGTAAGCCATTTTTCCATATGGAGTCAAAAGCTTCTTCGATATCCGGGAAACAGACCATCGTGCACTTTCCTCTATTTGGAGCTGATGTTTTGTCGGTGTGAAATTTTAGTAATCTGTGGGAAGTTGAGTGTTGGGTTTTAAAGCCGAATTGGGAGTCTTGATGGATGCCGTCCTCAATGCATGAGTTCACGATTTGTTGGCGGATTAGAAGGTTCCTAAATAGTATTCCAATGTTGCAGAGAAGGGTTCTGGATCTGAAATGTTTTGTTTAAGATTTTGTCAGGTCCGGAAGATTTCTTACCTCTAGTCTGATTATCAAAGCAGACAAGTGGATTGGATTTGTGAAAAGTTGAGGTAGGGTTCTCTGAATTGAATGTGCAGAATGCGTTCATTCCGTAAAATGAATTCGCTTATGTTTGACTTTGAATTAACGTTATTGCGGCAATCAGCAATGCTTACAACTGAATGATCCTTGAAGGTTGATCGAAAGAATCCGATGAAAGCATTGCATTTTTCTAGGGACAAGCTGAAAGTATCAATAATCAAAAATTAGAACCCTCCAGTACAGGCAAATACATCAGGATAGCTATCTTTCACCTAACTCTTTAAATTCAACCCTCACGCCCATCACAGCTTCAGAAAAGCTAACGCTGCCTACAGTCCTTGAGTCTACTACCCAAAAACCAAAACGGGCTCTCAGTTCCGTCCAAACTCATTTTGTACAATCTGGCACTCAATTTCATCAACCTACATGAAAAACCCTTGAGAATTTTGAAAGGAAAATATTTCGCACTTTTCCTGGTCTTCGTAGAACAGCACACAGCAGGTACTATCCCAACGAAATGCTTTACGATGCTGCCAAAATACTCCCCATTGATAAGGAAATTGTTGCACAAGCTCAACACTATAGGAAAAATTTCGCCATCATTTAAGCCCCCTCATATTCAACTTGCCTGTACACACTCCTCCTGCAGAATTTAGCTACATTTCACCTCTTCAACTCGTCGATCACTTTACTGACGAAAGATTTACCTTCTTTTGCAGCAAGGGGACACACCTTCGAGGATAGATCATCAGAACAGTAGCCACCAACAACATCGTATAAAAGAATAGATCCGCGAAGAAATACTCTACAAGAATTTCTGGTTCAAGCTCCGAAACTCCCCAAAATCCTGATCCCATCTCTAAATCTAATTTCGCAAAGACTTAGAACACTTTGGAAACAGCTAAGTGTCGCACGAAGCTGTATGTAACAAACTCAACCAGTCGTGATAGTTTTCAAATTCGTAAAATATTTTAAAAGTAACAAAAATGACAACGTGAGCTCTTAAACTCAAGGCCAAAATAAGAAGCCTGACTGTGTGAAATTTTAAAATCACAAACTAGTTTTAAACGCACATAAAACCTTCGACTTGACTTGACTTGAGGAGTGCCGAATGTAATCATTTTTAGTCCGTTCCTTTTTATTCTTTAAATGAAAGATTTATCCGTTTTTTGGTCAACACCAAAAATCTTTCTTATGCGAATGACACAACAATATTTCACGTTGTTAAAAATAATTTTAGTGGTGTTCTTTGAAGTTTTTACTTAGTCATTTTTCACAAGTGGTGCATTATTAATAGTTTTCATTTATATGTTTATAAGGCTTTAGATTTTGTTTCTGTTGAAAATCATTTTAATTAGTTAGACTGATCCTTTCGTCTGCTAATTCTATCTGGTCGCTATAGTATGCGGTTTATATTGATTGCATAGAAGCTATAAAGTACATATTCTCGGGATTAAGATTTTAATCCTGTTATTTGGCCTTCTTATTTCAAAACCTTTCCGGAATCGCTTTAATTTTTGATATCTTGATGGCTGTGACCAATACAACCGAATTATTTAATTCCAAAGATCTAAAAGAGAGAGTTGAAAAAAATTTTGCGGAGAAATTCGAAAGTACCTACCTCAAAAACTTCGCGACTGCAAAAAGCCTTCTCCAAGGATCATAACAACGGCATTGGTTCCCTCAAACACTGTGATAGAAGCCTTTCCGTTAATACCAAGGGAACGCTAGAGATTCTTCTCAAAACGCACTTCCCACTCTGCAACTTTGTGACCGAGGAGCCCGACGTAGACCCCAGATCCTCAGTGATACCAGTGGTGCTAAACAGGGATTACCGATCAGCAAAGAAGATTGTCACTGAAGCCTAGGTCAGATGAGCTGTCAAGTCCTTCAAACGTTTTAAAGCTCCTGGCGGCGATGGCATATTTCCGGCGTAACCTTTATCACCGAGATATTTAGGGCCAATCTGTGCACGGGATACATCCCCAAGGCATGGAGACTAATCAAGGTTGTTTTTATTCCGAAACCGGGTAAAAAACCACCCAGCGAGGTAAAATCATACAGGCCTATCAGTCTGACATCATTTTTCCTGAAAACTCTAAAGAAAATAATAGACAACCATATTTGGACGACATTCCTCAAAAGCTGTCCGCTCAATGCCAATCAATATGTCTACCAATCCGGAAAATCCTCCGCGGACGCTCTCAGCAGTCTGGTAGAGACTATCGAGAAAGCCTCACGGGATAAGGAGGTCCTTATATGTTCCTTTTGGGACATACAAGGCGCAATCGATAACACTCTCGATAACACGAGCTCGCTAAAATCAGAGCCGAATGTCCGTATACTAGCCCCTACCCGACATTTGTCCTACCAAAAAGCCACTTTAGGGGGGAACTGCTTAAGAAGACATGGATCTGCTTTGGCGTAGCGCGCCTGGTATGAGGCAGGCCAAGAAATTCTTCAACCCCTCTCATCTCCAGATGTGCCAACTTAGTAGTCAGTCGCTCAGACTATTTGCTAACGCTTTCACTGGTCATGGCCCTTCTGTCACTTTCTGAAGAAGATAGGCAAATCCGACAGTGAACTGTGTCGACTGTGCGAAGAGGAAGATGAAACCTCGATGCATGTTATATGTGAGTGCCCAACACTTGCAGGTCTAAGGCTGTAAATCACTGTTGGAGCACTTGTCTCTCCGGAAAATGTCTCGATTTTGCCTAACCACTTTAGGGAAGGCACAATATATCAACTATGGTCGCGGGTCCGCAAGGTCCTGGAGGCCTAGTCGCCCTTACTCTTAACATTAACATTGATTCCGGATCACTTCTTGAGGAATTATCATGACTTCCTCCACCTTTTAGTTCCATGAAGGCTAGGGTCCTTTAAGTTAAGATGGTGATTTTTGTGGATTAATATTCTCTAGATTGTCCTCAAGAGGCGTACTAGAAGGTTCAGCCTAGGCACACGAATAATATTGGAGAATTACTTCTTAGAGTCTCTTCGTGTTAATTTTTCCATTGAGCCCATTCTAAAACCAGAATCTGTCTTGATTGTATTATTTGCATAATATTACTTGTACTGAATTGTAATCCCTTGTAATTCTATGAAATTATGGTATACCCGTTAAGAAATAATTCTAATTCTTTTTAGTTAGAGCATTAAGTTAATCACCAGATAATTATGTTATCGTACGAGGCTCCAGTACATATAAAGTTCTAAAAAATGAATTTCGTTAAAGTTAAAAAAAATAAATAAAATTTCCAAATCCACGTCGAATGAGGATTCGAATCGAATCTATGAATTAATATACATAATGCATAGATGGTTGTGCATTAATCTTCGTACTATAACGAAGTTATAATTGATTTAAAAACCAAGGCTTGACTGAATGAGAAATTTGAGCCAAACCACAAAACAAACAATTAATTCCAATTACATAGTAATTAAATACATAATTAAATAAGACTTATCGACATTATATCTAACATTATTTACACATTGTACTTTAAATTTAAACTAAGGATTGATAAATAGAAATGATTCATCATAACATTCATTTGATTTATGGTACCCGCTTTTATCAATTTGGGGATAGTTGTACTCATCATCATATAAACTATTAGCTAATTCAATTATTTCCGAATTACAAACAGCCTCACTAAAAGCTCCAAGTACAATTAAACTTTTTATTAGGTGAGATCTTCTCCACTGAGATTCAGAACTTTCAGTTGTAGAATGATGGAGATGAAAGCCGGGATGTGTTATTGGTGTAGATCTTGATGCAATAACAGCCATAGGTTCCGTCTGATGTATTTCGATATCAAATTTAACTTTATCTGCAGCTCTCATAACCCAAGAAACGACGAAAAAGCATGCAGCATTGGTGGGAAAAGCACGATATAAAGTTGATGCTAAACCGCGTGTATAAAACGAGAGTCCTTCAGCCTGATAGCTCTTTTGCATACAATCCAAAATACCTTTGTATTTTGGATTTCCTGTTATACCATCTACTTGCAGGCGAGACTTTATTACATCTATTGGAAATGTTAACATCCACGAAATAGTTCCGGCCAATCCTCCTGCCATAAGTGTATGAAATCCGGATGGATTTTGTGTACATTGTGTCATAAGTTCATAAGATATAAAATAACTGCTAAATCCTATAGAAAAAAAGAATATTTTGTTCTTTTTATTCAAAATATTGAAAAAAAAAATTATATAAAAAATTACCAGGTACATCTCTTGCTGCGGTAATTCCTAATCCGCGAAATATTCCTCTTAATCCTTCCGTTCGTCGAATATACTCAAGACAATGAAAAGGACTCGCGTGTTTTGTAGCTCCTTTGTAATTTTCTTGTAACTGAAGTCTTGTCTTGATTAATTCCATTGGTGAACAAACTATACTCTGAATTAGGCCAGCGGTTGATCCAGCTATAAAATGTGATTGTATTGAATTTGTGTCGTTGATAAAACGCTGACAATTTCCATAAACTCCGAAAACGATGGCATTAACAACTGCAACTCCTGCCATTGGACTAGACATTCCACGATATAGGCCCTTTATTGAATCTCTGGCCACAATTGTCCGTATACAATGAAATGTACCTTTGTATATAGGTTTACGAGTATCTTGCGTCTGTAGATGCACTTTAACTGTATCGAATGGATAGCCAACCAAAACGCCTGCGCATCCTAGAATTTCGTGAGACTACATTAAGATATTTTATAGTTACACAGCCAATCATTTTAATTTAAATATTTTATCAGAGATAATAAATGATTTAAAAAAAATCAGTTCTTCGCTTAATGTCAACTCTTCCGCGTTTTAATAATTAAGAATGTAATATTGTTAAGTTACAGTTACATAAATTATATATCTGTAGATTAGGAAAGATCGCAAGTGTAAGAGAATTAAAAATGTAATGGTTTAAGGGAATAATACCGATAAAAAAGTTTAGACCCAATGACACTGCGCTGGCTAAATGTAAAACTTATCTGTAATTAAGTCTCTTATCTACCATCAAACTCGCCTTTTTGTTTATGCATGTCTTATAGAAGGGAAGGATCGATGATTAACTTTCATTGCCAGACGGACTGGATTAGATAATTTTTATTTTCTCTTTGTCCCCGGCAATATCATGAAATAATTGACAATAATCTGACAATATGTCCTTTGAAGCCATTGAGAATGCAGGTACCAAAAAACGAATCGAACCTTCCTTGATAAAATGGATAACAGCTATGCTTTAAAGCTGGAGAATCACAGCTAACCTGGGGGAGGACTTTATTACAGTAGTGTCTGCCAAGGGAAGACCCCAAGGATGGGGTTCTGTCCCCTCTACTATGGTTGCTGGTAGTAGATGATCTTCTACAGAAGCTAACCAACTCTGGCTATGACAATCAGGGATTTGAAGATGATCTGGACATTACAATAAAGGGCAAACATGATCAGATAATCTCTGATCTATTGCAGAATGCCCTTAACATAGTTTTCAACTGCTGCCAAACAATGGGACTTCGAGCCAATCCTGGTAAGACAATAGTTGTTCTCCTCACGAGAAAAAGGAAGCTTTATTTACAAGCACCATCTCTTGAGAGAACAGTAGTAGAATTCTCAAAGGAGATCAAATATCTAGGTATTACCTTAGATAGCAGACTAACCTGGAACTCTCACCTGAAAAGAGTACTAGAAGAGGCTACAATGGCAACATGGACATGCTGCAGGATTTTTGGCAAAATTTGGGGTCTTAAACCAAAAATGACTCTGTGGTCATACACATCCTATTATAAGACCCATGGTCAAATACGCCTCACTCGTTTGGTGGCCAAAAACAGAACAAAAGACAGCTCAAGCTAGTTTGCAAAACCTACAACGGCTTGCATGTCTAGGAGTAACTGGTGCCATGCGTATCTGCCCAATTGCGGTCTTAGAGGCTATGTTGGACATACTACCCTTACATTTGCATGTTAGGAAGTAGGCTATACTTAGTGCAATTAGGCTACAAAGGGCAAACCTTCAAAGTACAAATAATTTGGTTGGCCACCTGAATGTCCCCCAGGATTTTATAGAGGACCCGATGGCTAACCCAATTTCAGACGTTATGTCGAAACACCATTTAAGGTGATCTTGGGGGACCGTCAACAGTGGCACACTGGGGAACTACCCTTTGAAAAAGGCTCTCTTAAATGGTACACGGATGGGTCCAAAATGAAAGGTAAAGCAGGCGTGGGCATATATGAGCCAAGGTGCCATCTCGCAAAGGCACTGGGGGCCTCACTAACCACAAGAATATACTTGGAGCCAAAATATACATAATTTCAGAGAGCCAAGCAGCACTTAAAGTGTTAAACTCGTTTACCTTTGAGTCTAAGCTGTTTTGGGAGGAAGGAGGCAAATCTCCGTTTATTGGCCCTGAGCCTGTCTTTGGACATCCAAAAAGTCAAATCTCAGCTCAGATCAGGCTTTGAGAGGACAGAACTAAGAAGGAACACTGAGAAAATACCCCGGGGCTGAGACAAGCGAAGAAGTTTATAAAGTATTTGTAACAGAGGACAAAAGCATTCTTCATACTCAGCAGAAAGGAACTAAGGCTCATAACGGGCCTATTTACTGGGCACTGCCCACTTAGATACCATCTTAAGAAGATAGGTAAGGAAGATGATGAGACCTGTCGACTCTGTATGGTAGACGATGAAACCGCTGAACATGCCCTGTGTGATTGTGAAGCTCGGTGCCGCATAAGGTTAAGACATCAAGCAAAGTCATTTCACTGCCAGAGGGTGTCGGAAAAATGGCCCCCAAGAACATTATAAGCTTCATCAAAGACCTTAAGTTCGAATGGGCGCCCTAGGGCATTTAGGGGTAATGTTACAAAAGATCATATAAGTCGCGGTGACAAGATGAGAAGCGGGAGTCCTGTCTGCGTCCCCCGTTATTAATAATAATAATCATGAAATAAGCGAATTGACGAACTTTTATTTAACACAGTCACCTCAGTGTGAAGTGTAAAGTTAGAACGAACCGTTTTTAAATACTTTTCAAAAATATACAAATTACAAAGTTTAAAATGTCACCCTGATGAAAACATCGAGTTATTTTGGTCGCTACGTCTGCTTGTACAGCGCCATAATGGTGAAATGGGTGCGTTATACTTTTGGTAAATGCTACACGTGAATGATAAGAAATTTAGTGTTTCCAAACTTCTTGTATGTTATTATTACTGTGTTATTAAATCTATAAACGCCAGACGATAAAATGTATACTGAATTTATAGAGCTATTTTTTTTCGTTTTTAACGCGATAACTTATTATTTTGATTTCACTTGTTTTTGCTTTGGAAAATTTTTACGGAAACTTTTCAACATTCATCATTGATGGAAAGAGCCCATTGACTCAGTTTTGAAATAGCATAGTTGATAAAGAGTGTAACAATAAGTTTTCCATTATTCCGTCGTGTCGGATTTATTTACTGATAACGATAGTATAATTCTAATACATACCTCCCAAGCATCCAGCTAGAAAATCAAGAGCCATTGCCTTAATCGACGATTATTTATGAAATTATAGTACTCCAACCAAATGGGAGACAAAGATTGTGTTTCCTTAATTTCGCCTTCCGTCTTGTTATTCAATGTTTTATCTAAAATGAATTGAAAACAAACAAAAAATTATTTTTATTAAAGATAGAAGTGTGTGATCTGTTTACATTTAATATAAGAACGAACGTTATCTTAGTTTGTTTCTTTAATTATATACAGCACTTGAGATTCAATATTATATAGGCATATTGTTTATTTGTGTATTAAATGTCGTATGCAAATTGGCGCGTTATTTTTTATTTTGGTAACGAACGCATATAGCAATCATCTAATAACTTTTAATCTTGCAAGATCTTCACACGAGTTGTTATTAAAATGAATTTAAGCTTTACGGCAAACTTTTTAAATGTCGTATTCTATACGTAATGTGATATGTAATAGCAATAAGAATTTAAATTAAATTTAGTTTAATTGGTTAGAAGAGAATACCAATGCCACCATTAGAAAATATTTTATTATCTCTATAAAAATGTTCTAATGTATTTGCTTTCGTAGAAGTTTCGTAAACGTAACGCTTTTTAGTATCGAAAACGTACTTTTTAAGTAACGTTAATATTATCAACGATTAGCTAAAGTTGCCCGTTCTTAAAACGGGATACTCTCTTAAGTTTATAAAACTCATTTTAATTTTTTTTTAATTCTTTTTTTTTTAATTCTTAATTTTTAATTCTTTAATTTCTTATTTTCATTTCTTTTTAACATTTATTAATTTTTTTTTATTGGTTTTTAATTTAAAAGAAAAAAGTCATAATGCGATTCGAACACTGTAATAGAAAAAAATCAATTTGACCAAAAAGCTCTAACTAAAAGGAACTATACACTCTCAATAAAAATGTATCCGAACTGTAGGCTCTCTAAATTACAACAATACAAAACAAAACAAAACATCGGTCAAGAGCGAATCGGATTCGCGCTATTAGGGTTCCGTAATCTGTACCAGAACTTAATCAACGAACAGTCGAACTACATTTAAATCTAATCCAAATTTGCCTGTGATAACTGAGAAATGAATGAATTGTGCCACATTATTCTGGATCATTAATAAATACATTATCGATTATTGTTTTTCCCACAGTGGCGTACCTATGCCAATGCAACCAATACGGTCGCGTGGAACCCCTGATTCAAAGGGCCCCAGCGAATCAGAAGCGATTCTTTTATTTCGAAACTTTGCGAGCGTTAAATCTTGATAGAAGACCCTTCTAAAAGTGCCGCACAATTGTATGCTATGTAGTAAGCTATGTTACTATTTAAAATTAACTTAACGTTTTTCAACCACATAGAGCCTGTGTTTGTTTTTTGTATAAGCTGTGACTTGAGATTAAAAAAGAATTGCAATTTCAGTTATAATACATTATAATAAAACCCACCTAGCTTTTAGGTGTCTACTGCCGACTAGCCACTTCTCAACCAACGCTCGGCGATCCATGTGCGTTTTCAAAGGTAAAGGATGGACTTCCATTTTTTGTTTTTGCATTGGGGCCCACAAAAACTAGTTACGCCACTGGTTTCTTCTTTACTTAGCTCTATATTTCAGAAAATGTTTTAAACAATAATGTATTGTCAAATTCAATATATTCAATAAGGCGGACATAAAAGTGATCTTATAAGAGTTGGTTTCATTAGTAAAAGCTGTCTTAGAAATTAACAAAAACAAAAGAAAGAAAAAGCGACTATGAGACTCGTGAGACTCAATACCTACTAACCCTGATAATATCAAAATTTTAGCTTTAGAAACCTAGAAGATCAGGGAGAACAGTATTTTTTCGCAGATTTTGCGTTATATCTTTATAATCAATTCACCAAAATTTTTGAATATTTTGTTTGCTTTTGAATTCTTAAAAATAGCCCTTTCAAACGATAGAAAAAAATTGTTTTCTTGAGGGAACTCAACCCATCCCAATTAAAAATTTAAAAAAATATATATATGTATATATTTAATAATCTTTGATTCTCAAAATATGTGCGAGTCACAAAGATCTAACATTCCGCTAAATTTTAAATTCCTATGTCTCGTCATTTTCGAAAAAAACGTCACAGCCGGACGGAGGGTTCTGTTTTTTCCTTTTGTTGCACAGAACCATAAAGATGATGTAGCGCGCAAACATTGGAAGAGTACCTGTCGCGCAAGTTTATGTTTTTCTTACATTTGCCGTTAGATATACTTAATTATAGAGATCATCTTAAGGCTAAGAGTATGGGTGACTATTCCACTACGACCCTGCAGTAACCGCGACCTGAGTTGATCTATTGTTGTGTCAGAGATCAAGTACTTCGATCTATAATCGTTTCGTTAAATATTTATTAATATGTTTAGAGTGTAGCTATTTATCACAGAACAGGTCAATCACTCGAATTCACAGGTACGTGTTAACAAGCCTTAGAAACTTTAAGGTCTGAGCTGTCTAACATTTGGGTTCAACGTCATCTGCACTGCTAATTTTGTCAAAAAGGCAAAAAAATAGGTTTAATTTTTAACAATATTATTCTACAATTCTACAATATCTAAACATAAAGATAAAGTAAATTTTCAAGCTTAAATCTCCTTTAGAGGAAATTAGTTCGGTATTAAAAGAAATTGCCAAAGGAAGCTTAAAAAGTTTTACGCAGTTTTTTGCAATACCGAACTGATTTACCTTAAAGCAGATTTAAATTAGCAAATTTAATTAGTCTCTATTGTATGATTGTTTTTTTTTTAATAATAATTGGGTCCAGTAAAATAATATTACTAAAAAATTATAACTTTATTTATTTCTCCTTTCTCTGCTAAAATTTATGAAAACGTGCACACGAAGATAATTCAATTTACTCGCCAAATTTATGGAAGAACTTTTCGAAAGTCAGAATATATTATATGTAGGGTTAGGGTATAAGTTCGCAGCGTTTTTCTCAAAGACTTTTATTTAAACAAAAATCAATAGTTATATCTATAAATTAATCAATTATGTATTCGCCGTTGTTGTGTAAGATCTCCCACCTCTCGACAAATTTGTCGATGCCGTTCCGTCAAAAATTGCCCGGTTTGGTATCGAAGAAGTTGTTGAGCTAATCTTTAAGATCCTCTTCATTGTCGAAGGTAACGCCCCTCATATGGTTCGACATGGAGCGGAAAAGATAGTAATCCATCAATGCAAGGTCCGGAGAATATGGCAGGAGCGGAAGTACCTCCCATTCAAGCTCTTGGAGTGCGGCTTTGATGACTTATGCAACATGGGGCCTGACGTTGTCGTGAAGGAGTATGGTTCGGCTTTGTCGGTGGGATCTTTGCAGTCGAATAACCTCTTTCACGCGGTGTAGCTGGGGTATGTAGAGGTCCTTGTTGACCGCGGCATTCCTTTCGAGCATTTCCCAGTGCACCATGCCCTCCCAGTCCCACCAAACGCAGATCATGGTTTTCTTTGGATTGAGGTCAGGCTTGAATCTCGGTTTTGGCGTATCTCCTGGACCCACCCACTCTTTTCTTTGCTTCATATTTATGTATAGGACCATTTCTCATCTTCCGTGTCGATTCGGTACAAAAAGCGCTGTTTATGACCGCGTGTTCTTCGATGGCAGGCGAGCTGTTGAGAAGCAATTTGAAGGCGATTTGTTTTTGTTCTTTTCGTTAAGCTCGTGACGCACTGAGGCTCCAAATTTTTCGGCAAATCCCACGGAATGAAGATGATTGGGAATCATTTTATGATCGCAGTTCATTATCCATATGTTATCATTATTATACACTTTAGAATGGAAGAGTATGGGTTTCTCCCATCATTTCTGAAATGGACAAAGTCTTATTTAGATAACAGAACATACCAAATCTTCTTCCGCCAATTCATCTCTATAGTCTTGTGGGCTTCGTCTGGCGTATGTCAAGGTAGTCACTTGGGCCCGTTGTTCTTTATTCTATCTATTGACGACGTTGTCTCTGTTGTGAGGCACTGCAAAGTTTTGATTTATGCTGACGATATTAAACGTTTCGCTCAGATTAAATCTTTTAACGATTGTGAATTTGTACAGGGTGACCTCCACAAATTTTACGACTGGTGCAAAAACAACAATTTGGTACTCAATATAGACAAATGTGAGATTATGACTTTTCACAGGAATCAGAAACAAATCACTTATGATTATGAGTTCTCGGATTACTCCATTCGCCGTGTGCCTTCTGCCTGTGACTTGGGTGTCAAATGTGATGACAGATTGAATTTTGTTTCCCATATAAATTGTATGGTATCAAAGAGTAGTTCTATGCTGGGTTTTATAAAATGTTGGTCCCAAGATTATTCGAATCCTATTATAACATTACGTTTGTACACTTGCTTTGTGAGACCACTTTTATTGAATACGCTAGCCAGGACTTGTCTCCATTTTACGGTACACAAACACACATCGACCGCATCGAGTCTGTTCAGCGGAGCTTCCTACGATTTCCAGTAGGCATCTACCCTGGAATAATTCATTAATTCTTGCATCCTAAGAGGATCACTTGAAGCTTTTAAATATGCACTCGCTAGAACGTCGCATGGTTTCCGATGTAACTTTTGTGCATCAACTCTTAACCGCGAATATTGATTCCGGTGTTACTTAACAAAATCTCTTTTCGTGATAATAGGCACAATTTGAGTAGGCTACCTCTGTTGTATGTTTTAACTCCTCAAGGTCTAACTTTAGCATGTACACGTATGTGCATTACTACTGTTAATAATATGGTTGAGCATTTTGTTGTTGACGTTTCTAAGCATGCCTACATAATATTTAATCTTTTTAGTTCTATTTAATTTTCTTTTAAGGTTTTTTGTTCAATGTTGCATTGGATGTTATTTCATCTGGCGTTTGGTTTATGTTTATTTTAACATACTAATACTAACACCGACTAAGTGATGAAACGCATGTATTGTTGACCGTTTATTTATTAAACGTGTCACTACTGCTAGCTTGTGTTAAGCTGGTTTTGGCCCACTGGGTAAGAGCCCTACTGAAGCGCTTCCATGATAGCTCGTAGCGCCTCTTTTCCCTATCCCAGTTTATTGCTTTTTACCATACTGATGTCCGCAGAGGCAAGCGCTTCTATGCTGGTCTTAAGAAGGGCTCTGGGAGCGCTCTAAGTTATGACCGAAGAAGTTTTTTGAATGTGTCTTTTCGAAAGCTTTAATGAGCTTTTTGGATAATCATCGAAGTGCGTCTTCCTTAATCTCATAAGACAGAGAACAGTAGAAAGGCGCTTACGTTTGTTCATGATTATTTGTGGTATTAAATTTTACGAAGTTGATTAAATAAGCCAATATTCTTCTTTTTATTCTGACTTATATTAACTAAAACGTCAGATTATGTACATACTTCTAACCACTCTGAACATCACATGTAAAATTAGAGATGAGTTGCTTCGTACAATAGTGGAAAAATTCACAATTTAGATTCGTGGAAAATTAGATGAGATCACCTTTTGTTGCACTTCAATCTGCTGGAGCTCATCAAATAATCTTCTATAGATCTTCCATGAGATTACTCTAGAAGCACTTGAATTACTTACTTGCGACTTTACTTATTTTTCATTATATTTAGATCAGTGAATATGCTTCTAAAGCCCTGGCAAATAATGGCTAGAGAACCGCTTAAATTGTGCTACATATTTTCAGAAGCGCTGGATTTTCGTCCCAATGGGGATAGTCAGATAGTCAACACATATTGCATTGAACATTAAGTGGAAGTGAATAGTTTCATCAAGATTTGATTTATTTAAGAAGAAATTATTTTTAGAATTGCGCCAATATTTGCACATTTGACAGGATCAATGAAATGCAAACTAGGAAAAATGAGAATGAAACAATGCTTCGTTTTATATGAACACAAACGAAGTCACAAATAATGTTCTAGCGTGAAAGACAGACTATAAAGTGTGTAGCAAAATGTTTTATCTATCTAAAGAATACACAGGCAGCTCTTAGGTACAGCCATGTTACAGATATTCTTAGTTTTCTAAATTCACTGATGTTAATTCTAGTTTTACCATTATTTTAGTTCGTAGTTGTGCGATTCATGCTATCTAACATAGCTCTTATCTTAGTAAGACAAGACAAAGAATATAGGTTACCGATCAATTGTCGACATAAATCTCTCTTCGAAAAGAAAAACTCTTTGAATAAATTCCATAAATATCTAGTAATGGTAAAAATTGAGTATTATATCGAGAGAGTATTGAGAACGACACTTCTTTTCTTTCCTCTCATAAAGACGTAAGGTTAAAAAAACACTAATAGCAAGTTAGATCTCCGTCATTTGATCAACACGATCATGCAAAGAATTATTTCTAAAAATAATTTTTTTTTCTCATCAAATTCTCTATCCACAAATTCAATATTCACACAAAATAAAATGCATACTTGCACTTTATTTTTCTCACCGTCCGTCCGTGAAAAAAAATTGAATTTCACGTGATAACGTTCATTCCCACAAAAGTTTTGTACACTTAAATTTCATGTTAAAATGTTGAATATCTGGATAGATAACTTTGGTTCCCATAACTAATCTTTAAGGTTAAATTTATATAAATATAGAGTAAAATTGAAGAAAGTGTTACTTAGAATTCAGTCACCAAGCAGGTAGTTTCTTTTAGAATTCCCCCCACCAGCGGTAAGGGTTCTAACTTTAACAAACTAACATTGGTCCTTCGAGCCTACTTGAACAGCGAATTTGGATTAAGCGTTAAGCAAACTGCATCTACCGAGCTGACTGGATTGGACTCTACAGCAATATCATCCCAAATTTCTCTATAACAATCATCCCAGGGATCTGCAGAGGCATCTACCCAGCCATACACAGAGCAAAGGAAGTCGAAAATTATTACGAAGACTTTAAAGATACTTTACAAAGCAAGATGGAAGACATAGAAGGTAATGAGGTAACACCGGAAAAATCAAAGGAGGAGTCAGGTCTGATATAAGAAGATGACTATCCTGTGAAAATCATAATTTTTGAATTCAATACTGCGTATCGATCCTCTGCTGCTTTCCTTTGCGACAAATTGTTATTTTGGGAGCTGGAACTAATTTTGAAATGGGACATTTTTGAAACTCTCATGTATAAATTCGGAATTTAGTGGATCGATTAAATATTTTTGTACAAATTATCAAGCGATATCGCTTGAGATGGTCGTGATGATTTTGTATGCCAGAATCGTACCACTCGCAGCTATGTTTCCATATATTCGAGAACTAGATATTTGTAGTTGGACGGTCAATTTGCACAGCAAAAATTTAATTGTCTAATATAAGTATGTGTATATGTAGTGTAAAGAGTTCTACTGCATACCATAAAAATTGCAGGATTTTAGAAGCTAAAACATTACAATACAATAATAATGTTAATAAATTTCTAAAATTAATCCTACATATATGTATAACGACTTGTATAAGGTCACTTGGTAGTTCTAAGGTTTAACTAAAATGTTAAGGATCTGTATGTAGTATATAACTGAATAGACAATTTAAGTTGACGTGTGATCGAGAGGTGAAGTCAGAAGAGCTATAGCTGGACCCTAGCTTTTTCTAGCCACCCACAACTCTTAAATAGAGACATCCCTCGCACTTTATGATAGCAATAATAATTATCGGGTTTAATGATGTTAAGAATTTAGAATAGGGAAATAGTAATTAAGCAAAGAAATATTTTCAACACAGTTCAATAAATAAGCTGGATATATCTATCTTGAAGAACAGATAGAGATTTGCTGGAAGTATTTACAGTATAAGGGAAATCGTAAATTGGATCATCCATGATTAATACTGGACCGCTCCTGGAAGACCTTAAAAAAGCTCGCATGTTTTAAAGAGTTCATCTTTTGACCTCTCAATAGCGTATCTTGGAAGAATTCTAAAGAAACACAAAAAGAGATTTATGTCTTAGTATTTTGTTCTCAAACATTTGACTTCGTATTTAAACAACGGTAATTTATGACTTAATGTATTATACGAAATAAATTCTAAACAGATTTGGTTGAGAGTTTCTTTCCATGCTATTTTATACAGAAAACATTGAGGTAAAATTTAAATTTACTGAAAATTTCTCTAAGATCTCTAGGAAACACTCAGCAAATTTCTAACTAATGGTTATATTTAGATTAGATTAGATTTGTGAAGGGGTGTGTAGGCGTTAGCCTCGCTGTCACTGCGACCTGAAAGATCTATTATGAGTCCCCGTTGCATTTACTCCCTTTCTAGGTTCAGACTGTTAATAAAGTCTAGAATCATTCTGGGATTGAGGTTCCACACGTAGGTTGTTGGAGGAAAAGCATGTTCGAGAAGGAGTAGTTTCTGCGTGGCCAATGTTTCGCAGTTTCAAAGCAACTGCTCCGAGGTTTCGTGAGCATCCTGACAGAAATGGCAGGATGAAGTCTCAACTAAGCCCAGCTTGTTTAGCTAACTTGAACTTGAACTTGAGTTGAGAGAGCATGATTGAAATCGGCCGAAACTATGTATTACGTTCAAGCAAAACTTATGACTTTGCTATGGAAATGAACTGACAAAATCAGATGTTAACTTTTGCCTCCACTCGCAACGAATTTTGTTCAAACTTTAATTCATTCCTATAGCAAACCCAAGAAACAATTTATTTTATATAGTGGTAACCGTAAGGTTTCCAATATAACTTAGGTTATATAGACTAGTACTCGAAACCTCTTTTTAACCACTTTAAACCCTTTATAGAGCTTAAATGGAGGGTTATATAAAGGTTACTGTGACTTGATTTACGTAACGTTATATAACTAAAAGTTTTATAAAATGAGTAATAAAAATATTCTGGTTACCTTAATATAACTTCTTATATAACCCTCATATAACCTGGGGTACTCTCGATTAATTTACTTTGATCACAGCAGTGGTTGCGGTAACGTTTCGGTTACCTTTATAAACTTTGTTTCGTTTCCACAACGATTGAAATTTTTTCAAACTGATTACT
This sequence comes from Dioctria rufipes, assembly GCA_963924295.1. NCBI lineage: Eukaryota > Metazoa > Arthropoda > Insecta > Diptera > Asilidae > Dioctria > Dioctria rufipes. The sequence continues at coordinate 23,700,742 of OZ002745.1, read as the reverse complement.
TTATAAAACAATATAAGGCAAATATTTACCCAATCTATCTTGAAATAGAATTTCGATATTTTTTTGTACTGCATTTTTATAATGTAAGAGTTTAATATTTTTACATCTTAGAATTAGAATTTATCGGCATGTGCGTGGTGATATTCAGCTGCAATTCAAATTTTACTGTGAATATCATTATATATTAGATACTTCTAAAAAATACAGACCGCTTCAGAAATTAGCAATATTTAATTATTTTAATTAAATATGAAAAAATTTAAAATTTTCACTTAGGTGATATCAATTGATAAAAGTAACATTACATAATGTAGAAAAATTATATATCTAAAATGATGTATTTTCTTCATATAAAATTAAAACGGAAGCCATATATCAGCAATTTAAATAATTGGCTTAACCGACATTTTCTTTTTTATCTGCAATACACAGATGAAAAAATGACGGCTTGTACTTAAATGAACAAATTACCATTATAAAACTTCAACTACTTTTATATAAACTCTGGCTCTGTTATATAAACTCAATTACCCTTATAAAACTTCTAGAAATATTATATAAACTAAAGGAACTACCATTTACATATATACCCTTTAGTCATATGTTGCCTTGGTAATGTTATATATATATATCTTATAGTAACAAAAAACAGACGTTACTGATCTTATATACCCTTTGGTTATATTGTGTTACCTTTGGTAATCTTATATATCCTAAAGTGATGACAAATTGTCTGTGTCATGTTCTTCTTATAATAATTTTTGTTGTACGCTCCTCGGTAGTGTAGTGAATAATTTTAGTTACGAAAAAAAAAAATGTCATATAAAATCGTGCAAATTAAAGGGGCAGGTCAAGAAGACCTACTTTGTGTATTGTCCCAACAGGTCGGAAAAATGCATATTGAAATGGCCAAATACGAAAAAATTGACGTTGCTAAAAGTTTCCAAATTTTATAACAGTCACCTTCGTTACTTGAACGCCATAAATAAACGAAAATAGTTTTATAATGGCTCCATTCGATACTAAAAGTCATTTGTGTTTATAACGGTCACCGTAGTTAAGGCCACCAAAAAATGATACGATATTTTTTAGTGGGTATATGTATTACCGAAAGTTCCCAATTTTTATTAAAGTCACCTAAATTACTGAACGTTGTCGAGTGATATAAGGGTAACCACGGATACCGCAATAAACACTTATTACCAATCAGTTATATAACATGGTGATGAAAACAATTATAAAACTTTCTTATATAACTTCTAGTAATGGTTACTCTAAGTTATATAGACTGGTGATTGAAACATTTCCATCACCAACTTTAGAAACCTTTAGAGACTTACTTCCACGAAAACCATTAGTAATCTTAAAAAACTCTAATATAACTACGTCACCAATTGGTAATATTATAAAACTTTTATATAACCACTCAAATTCTTATATAACCGAGTAACCATTATATACCCCTTATAAAACTACCCATCACCGTCAGACACCAAAAATTTCAAAAATTGTTACTTGGGAAGTCGTCAGGTTTGCTTGTACACAATAGTTTCGTCAGATTTCATTCATGGCAGACTTCAGTCTCAACTCAAGCTCTGATTTGCGCAACACACGCTCATACAAATCATACGATTGGACCATGCATGGCCTAATCGTATGACTTGCTTGAGCGTGTGTAGCGGCCTTTACATTAATTCTAACTGCAAAGTTCCTCTAAATTGTAAAGTATCCGACATATTCAGCATAAATTCGAGGTAAGATGTGTGAGTGATGTATATTTTTGCAATTATTATGTCCTTTCGAATGAAATGCATTCAATAGTCAATGGCGTGGATACGCTGGAGATTGATACATCACCTCAACGATTATGACTACGCTATTGACATTTGCTACTTGAATCATTGAAACAAAGACTATAAGATTCAAAAGTTTCACAGTAGAAAGTAATCCTGTCGGGCTTAGACTTAATCCGTGGAGATATTCCGACCAGGACAAGATCGACGATCGATGAAATGAAAATAAAACAAAGAAATTGCAATCTAGAGATTAGAGGAGATTGTTAATGATGATGATGGTGGTGAGCTCAGTTCAGTTTATTTAATTTCATCAGTCCAGGTGAGTCTATTAGTTAAGCAAGAACCTCATACACGTGATTGTGTAACATATGCCGCGACACATTCTAATAATAAAAATAAGACCTAGTTTTACTTTTAATTTAAGCTGATACAAAAGCTGCAAAACATCCAGATAATGAACGTTTGATGAGATTTGGTAAATCTGCGTTATATTCATTACTGTTTGTGAAATGTTTTTATAAAATGAAGTGATAATTAATCGAGAGACATGCAATTCATAAATTTGAACCAAGATAACAAATCACACACTACATTTATAACTTTTAGCGATAGAGAACTATTTTTGTTATTATAATTGAGTACATAATACACCCCCGTTACCATTGGTATTCCCGGAAATAAAACATTCTTCTATTCGGTATCTGCCTTTATTTTTCTCAATTGTGCATCCTTGGCTTTATGCTTAGCTTATCTTTGGCCGCGGTTTATACTATTTTCCAAATGACAGTAAATGAAGAGACTCTAAATCTGAAGGTTTAGAACTTATCCAGTTTTCTTCAGAAGTTTAATCTTATTTATTACATTGAAACCAATACTCGTACATCCATCGGTTTATTATTTTTTCGTCCTGGGCTTGAAACCCAACGAATTTGTTCAGACTGTGGCCTTAGTGACTTATGAGACAATATGTTAGCTGGGGTTTTTTTTTTTTTGTTGTTCCTTTAACTTGATTAGAACAAGAGAACAAAAAATTTATTATAGGTATGTGACAATAGCTTCTGTATGGTTCTGTAATCTTTTTATGTATAGCTTCGATGAACATAACCAAGTAGCAGTAAAGAAAATTCACCGACAACGTCTTAATATACGAGTAAGTTGCAATAATGTTTTCTTTGTCTTTTCGTTACAATAATCGGTTTTTATTATTTTCAAGTTATGTGTATTGTCAAAATTAAAGTAATCGAATTTTTAACAAATTTTTAACCTTTATTTACTCAAATTTTTTTAAATGATTAGCTTAACTAATTGGTTCAGTATAAGTTACGGAACGGTAATTAGAATGCCGTATAAGAAAGTAGTCGCAGTATTTGGTAATTTCATAATGTTTTTTAAGACTTCAAATAATACAAATTACGATTCGTTAGTATTGCGAGAACTGAGTCACGTAAACTTCTTTCAACGTAATCGTAACTAATATAATGCTTGTAGACAAAATTGTCGTAACTTAAAATTTCTAACTCATTAAAAACTCCAGTAAAATAACCAAGAAGTTAAATATATTAGTAATAAGTAACTGCAAGGTTTTTTTTTCCTTTTTGTAAATTCAATTAAAACGTCTTATTGTGCTGTTTAGGATAGAATTATAAAACCTATACTGTGCTTCATTAAACTAAAAAAGATCACTGAGCTAATTTGGTTATTTCTGGCTTTTTATATCCTAGATGAAATCTAAAGCGTATACTAAATTTGTTATTCTATTAGTAACACCTAGAAATAATGATGGTGGAGCAAAATGGATTGGACACCCATACATAATATTAAAAATTATTTTGATTTGTGCATGTCCGTATACTTAGAGAGCTGAAATTTTGCACATGGACTTTTTAAAAAAAAAAGTAAAATTGAGTTCGTAAATGGGGCAAATAGGGTAATTCCTTCGTAGGGTTGCCATACAAAAATTTCATTGTTTTACTTCATATTTGGACACTGCCTGAGAACGCGTAGACATAGAGAGCTGAAATTTGGTACATGGTGTTTTTATAAAATAAATAAATAAAATTTCAAAAATGCAATAAATCGGGCAACCCCTGCCTGGTGTTTCCATATAAAAATTTAGGATTTTTACGTGTCCTGTGAAGACGATCAGTCCTATACGATTTGAATGCACTGAAAAGTTCTTCAAAATATGAAATCCTATAAAGTTGGTTATAATCATTTTTGCTGTTCGACGAACCGTTCTAGAGATATATTCAAAATCAACTTCAAAAATCAAACTTGCACAGATGGGTGATCATAAGAAATTACATACAAAAGAGCATTCATCTAGGGTATTATAAGAATTGGTCTTAGACCAATTCTAGTGTTTTTACTTGTTTTAAACGATATTTTTCAATTGTAATTCTTTACTTGAAATAATATATGTTGACCTACCGATAAAACATCCTGTATGGTATTCACATAAACAATATAATCATAAAGCACTTCAATTTATGACACTATATATTCCAAAATTCAAATTTAGATATTCCAGTTTCGAACGAAAATGTTTTTCTAAACTTATAATAACAGTTTTTAATTATAATAAAACAACTAAATAAAAATATCATTTATTCGAAATGAACTTTAATTGAATTAATCATGAAATCTTTTTTGAACACCCGCAAACTGAAGAGCGAAAAAATTAAATTTCGATAAACTTTCTAAAATATTCGAAACAATTCGAAAACTACGCTATAAATATGAAAATCGCGTCTATTTCGAATGAAAATTCTAATCGAACTGTATGTTGTGTCGCATTGAAACCTTTTCACCCCTCGAGATTATGTATACACTGATCTCATACTCACATTTCACATTCTCCTTGTAAATCACAAATGCTGCGATTTATTCATCTAAGTGCATAAAAAAACGTCCAAAAATCATATTGATAGTTGTACTCTGTAATATGATTAGCATTATCACGTGCTCAAGGCAAATTTAAACTCTTTCGATGAGAGATATAATAATCGTTTAGGACAGTTTAAGAAAATCTCATATAACTTTTCACTAAGTCAACTGTTAGAAATAACTTATGTAACTTTTTATATTACTTTCTTTCCATATAACTATGTATATTTAATTTTTGCACTTTGTAACTGTAAATACACATATATAGAGAAACTATAGGTAGATCTTTCAATCTTTATGTCTCAGTAAAGCGATGGTGACTGATTGAATTATAATACTTGTAACGCTATACGCAAATATTTTTTTTCAAGTAGAGTGATGATAATAATTGCTTTGTGATAAAAGTGTAACTTAAGAAAATTTGTTTGAAGTTGATATAATGCCGGGGTTATCACCAATCATTGGTACATTGGTCAAATCGCTGCAGAATATGATCGTATCAAACGAATGAAATCAAATGAATTTGACTTTATTTGAAACTTTCACGCTTATATACTATATTATCAGCTTTAGCCTATATGTACTCATACATAATGTCTATCAGAGGTAGGAGGAGTGAACTTATATAAATAGCTATTTTGGTAGATATTATGTATTTGCCATACAATACATATTTTTGAAATGTTTTTAAACTTATCTATTAATAATTATTTTATTACTTCGAAGTGTTTCTATCCCAGGGGGTATAACGTAACTTTATCTCTCTAGAGGTGATGATTCTATATTCCTTTCTTATGATCACCTCATGTTATGCTATATGTATTGATAAATTTAATAGTATTTTTTTTAAAAGGAATAAAAAAATTGACTTAGAAATCAGTAACCTTTGTTGATAATGAGGTAAATTTGGCAAATTATTATAGTCATTTATTTTACTAAATAAAATAAATAAAAATATGTAAAATAAATAAACAGTATAAAGTAAAGTAAATTAGATTAAACTATGCACTAACAAATAACAAATCCAAGTACTTACCACAAAATTAAACATGATTCTGTAATAATAAAAGAAAAAAGAGAAACAATAGAAGAGAAAACAAAAAAAAAAAAATACTAGAAAGAATAAACTATAAATAACACTGAAAGGTATGCAATTGCAATGCACATTGAATCAAGAATTCTGTTTAAAAAAAAAACCAGTACTCTTTTTCTCCTGAATTCTCTAAGCGCGGTCATCTTCCGAAGAAGGAGAATATTCTAATTTTTTAAAACAAAACAATTTGAACAGAAAAGTAGGGCTCACAAACTAAGGTATTGATTTTTGATATATGTAAGTGAAGCTGAAATAGAATGTCGTGCCGTACTGACGAAAGATAACTAGAGATATCTCCTATACACAAATATTTCTGAAGACATCGATTACTGTCTATAAAATCAAAGCTGTAACGAAAGTTAACTTAACGACAAGTTAAGAATCAGGCTAAATTTCCGAATGCTTTACATTTAAAATGTACACGGCAAGAAAAGGAAGAAAGAAATTAAAAAAAAAAATAGAAAACAAAATAAAAAAACTCTCTTTAAAACTTTTATGAACAAATATAAAAAATGTGAAAGCGCAGCGCAGTAAGACAGGAATCATTTCTTCTGAGATACGGAATAAATTCTTAGCAATCGAAGGATCGATTCTATTTCGTGTCAAAATGAATTATTTTATACTGACCATCGTACGTATGCTTGAAGTAATTAAAATATCGCTCATTCAACGCGTAAATTTCAACTTAAGTAATTGGAAAATTAAATTCAAGAAAAATTCAAGTCAAGTAATTGGAATTAATTTAATCAACCGCCTTAACTGAGCTTCAAGTGAATCTCAAGTCGAGTACTCAAGTATTCATGTAAACGTACTGTATGTTCGCTATTTTGGCTCCTTCGATTGGTCCTAGCAGCACCCAATAGAAAATTGAACTTATAATTGATTACAAACTGATTCTTGAATCATTGAAAAATATATTTCATAAGTGACCAGGAATATATTTGAAATCAGTATAGAGTCTATTTTTAAATAGATTAATGTATCGGTATAGAATTGGTATAGGCTCAATGCATAGGTCTAACTATTTGTTTACACAATTTTCATGCAATATTTAGACGGGCTTGATTTCCCATATCAAAAAAGAGTAATTTCAGCTTTTGATTTTTTTTTAAAATTGCTGGTTTCACATCGAAAAAATTTATTTTTATTAAATTACTAATTGCATCACTCAAGAAATAAAAATATAACTTCAAATAATAGAATACAAAAATAAAAAATAAAAGGAATTCAGTCATTGTGAAGCCTACTTCAATTCATTCTTTCGGGTCTATTTTTTGTCGCGTTAGCCATTCTGTTTTATTGAATTGTTGTTTTGCAGCTTTCAACGTCTTTTTATACTCTAGATGAAATCTATAGGTTTGTCATTTCGTTTGTAACACCTCGAAATAATGATGGTAGAGCAAAATGGATTGGACACCCACACATAATATTAAAAGTTATTTTGATTTTTAGAGAGCTGAAAATTTGTACACAGACTTGAAAAAACAAGTAAAAAGTTCGAAAATGAGACAAATCTGGCAACTCCTTCGTGGGGTTGCCATACAAAAATTTCGTTTTCCGCTATATATTTGGACACTGCCTGAGAACGCGTCGACATAGAGAGCTGAAATTTGGTACATGGTGTTTTCAAAAATGGACTAAATCGGGCAACTCTCTTGTGGTGTTGCCATATAAAATTTTTGGTTTTTTACGTATACTTTGAAAATGATCAGTCAAAGACATTTTTAAAAACTTCTTCAGAATACGAAATCCTATAAAATTGGTTATAATCGAAATGCGAAAAACCAATTCAAAAATCAAACTTGCATAGATCCGTGACCATAGAAAATTTTATACGGGCATTCATCTAGGGTATCATAAGAATTGGTCTTAGACCAATTCTAGCTTTTTTACTTGTTTTCTTCTGTACATTCAATTTCTCCGAATTGGGCGCTTTTCAAAATATCTGCGAAAACAAATTAATTATTATTTAATGATATTAATACCTAACGTCTTACCAAAGAAGCAATTTTTTAAATTTTTATTGTTTTTTATATTCCCTATTTCCTTGCCGAAAATGTTTTTATTATAATACCACAAATTTATTTATTTTTTCTCGGCTTACTTTTACTAACTCACTCATTCACTCAAATGATTTAAAAGTTGATTAACCCCACGACTAAAGCTTCTTTGCTTCTAATTAGACTATTAACCTATATTTTTCACTTCGGCATCATTACACTTCCACTTAAACTTCAAACTAAGGATTAATTCCGTTTTATTTCACAATCTATTCGACTAATCGAAACGCACACGTTATCGAGGGAAGATTCGAAAATTTATTTGGAATCGAAACTGAATCGATTACGGGTCCGGCTATTTGGCCGAAAAGTTTTGATTCCGAAATCGATTTACCATATTCGTATTGGAATCGCTTCTAAAATACATTCAATGGGAATAGTCCCATTTGTCTTACTGGGAGATTGCATGCAACGAAACAGAATGGCAAATGATTCATTTTCGTAAATAAATGAGAAGGGGCGGAGTTCTAGAGCTCCCATATACTGGAGAGAACAAATTTGTTGAAGTAATGAGGAGTTGTCGAATAAAGTGATGTCAAGACGGGCAGGGGAAGAAAATCAACGGTATCTATAAAGTTACGGCTTTGTATTTTATTAAATACAAATATTTTACGGTTTTTTAAGTTTTAAAATAAAATACAATTAATATTTTTACACCACAGCGGATTCGCAATTATTTTTCTTCCGTCTTAATATTTTCAAGGCCTACGCGGTTTACATCCTTTCTCCTTCGTTTCGGGTAACACGTGTTTTTCTTTATCATCTACAGTGGTGGACGGAAGAAGCAAACTATTTGTACTGTGCGCTTCATTTATAAATCTTCTATGAAAATGTATGAGTCATTCTTTTGTGTATCTTTTGCTCTGCCCTGTTCTGCGGACACAAAAGAACATAGCTAATGTTCCCACGCTTTTGTGAAAACATGTTTTTCTGAAATATTGACAGACTTTGGTCTCATGTTGTTGCTGTAATGGAGACATGTTGTTGCTGTAACCCTACGATATTTTAACAGCACGTGCTTCTGTTTACGTTTGCTCTGAAGAGATTAAATGATATTTTCGGGAAAAATAAGAATTTTTTTTTTTTATTTCCTTTCAACACCTTGGCCAAAGTGAAATTTATCTTTATCTTAAAAAAATGAGGTAATGTGACCAGAAGTACATTATTATGAATAGTTTGATAGGATTTTGAAGATGTTCTAGAAGATTTTGTTGTTCGGCTAATCCTACGTTCTCTCGGTTTTTGTTTTTAACTCGTTGTTCCAATCTCACTACAATAATGTATAGCCAAGTTCTTTTCCCCCATTCATGCAAAAGACGAAAGTATAAGACATTTACTTGTTTCATTCTAAAAAACTTGAAAAATCTTCAATTTTGTTCGGCTGATTCCTATCTTCTTATTAGGTTATCTTTGCTGTAAGGTTGGTTTGTCGTAAAAGGTCATCGCAGAAAGAGGTAATGCACCAATTCGCGGACACTACCCAATTTGCGTCCACTTTATTTTATAGCATGCCATAAAAAGACGTATATTTTCTTTAAAATGCAGATATTTCTATATCCTGATGTCCATGTATTGATCTGTACCTGTACCTATCTTAAATGACCAACAGGGCTGTTGAGTTAAAGTTCAGTCATCAGAGTTCAGTTCATTAGGTGTCGACATGTAAATAATGCGATAGTGCTATATTTTTTTTTTTTTACTGTGGCTATGAGTTTAAAAGATAAGGGACTGCTCTTTTCATTCTATTTTTATTTCATGAGAAAGCTTTTTAAGTAGTTATATTTCAAATAAATATATATTGTTTGAAATTAAAGTTAATTTTCGGAATTACCACATTAATTTTAGCGGCCGCGAAATGGATCAATATCATGGCCGCAAATTAGAGAAGTTTTTACCTTGTCCCCAATTGCGGCCTACAAGCAACACTTTATTAATTAGTCTGTGTTTAAGGAAATATGGACAGATATACTGCTAAAAAAATACTAAATGGAGCATTGTTGGACATTCGACAAGGAAAATTTTCTATTAGAGCACCTAGCATTAAAACAAAAAATTCCAAAACCATCAGTGCATGATGAATTGTCTGGAAGATATCCTGAAGGGGTAGGAAAGTCTTGACAACAAAGTATTTTAGCGGAAACCGAAGAAAAATATGTCGACTCAACCTGTTGAGAGGGCATACTTTTCAGTGGACCTGACCTATATTGGTCAATTAGACGTCGATTGGACGTCGAATTCCCCATGCGGGGAATAAACTGGTATTACTTTGGACGTAACTATAAGGTAATATAGGACAGATTGTCAAATAGGACTAGACATTATAAGATTAAATATCTTAAATTGTCGTCGATTCGACGTCTATTTGACATCTATTCGACCACCCATAGTCTCAATTCTGGCCAATTTCTAAGAGAAAGACAGAACATTTTTTGTTTATTATTATAGATAATTTGTCCGTAAATGAATGAATGAAACAACAATAATGGACTTGTACCAAACTGCAAACTTAATAAGGAAAAAATCAGAATGGATGTTATATCTAAGGTATTTTAACTTGATTAATGCATTTATTTTAAATCGATTGTACACATTGTGTATACATGAAAAATAGCTGCAAGATAAAATTGTTCGTAAATTGGACAGATGTACCAAAGAAAATTTCAATGGGCATGTCCAATTTTATATATTTAAGAAATATGTATTTAATATAATTCTTTTGTGATATTGTTTTTTTTTTTGAGTATACGAATAAAATAATTTTGTTTCATACTTCGGACGTTTGAAAAATAAACTATTGATATTAATTTAAATTAATAATTCAATAATTATAGAAAATAAAAAAGTTTCGAAAACTCGGCTTTAATTTTTTTCTTTATGGGGCTCATTTTCGCTAACAAATATGGCGATTTCTTCATTTTCGTCTTACAAGTTTCTTTTCCTAATTTTTCGCCCTATAAAAGGTTCTGACTTACAATTTATGACCTTTAAGTTCAATTTTCCTATTTAAGAAATTTTTTTTTGAAAGTAAATGTCCTTAGAGCACATTTTGACTATAAATTAACCTATAAACATTTTCTTTCCTATAAACAGTCTTATGAAGGCATTCTGTCTCTAAACGGTCCTATTAGGGACTTTTGTCTATACAGGTCGATATTTTGGCATTATGTCTTGAAATCGTCCTATTAGGACAAATTGTCTTTAAAATGCCCTATTAGGGCAATGCCATTTAGTCGTAAAGAAAGCAGCTGTCAAACGTACTCACGCATAGCAGCTTTCATTATGTACAGTAGATTCTGGTTAGTTCTAGAAAGCGCGAAATTACCAAAAGTTGGGTGTGCTATGTATGAGTATTAGGCAGATGCAGAAAATCTTTTAAAAGGGTTTTATTTTTGTGTTGTCTACCACTACTTGTAATACTTAGCGCTTTCTTCTAAAATTGATGAACTAATGAATGATATTAATCATATTATAATTAAAACATACAGGGATTTATAATAAATAAAACAACAATAAATTCATACTTTATTTCCAATTCAACAGTGTGAATTAAAGGAAGAAAAACAAATTCAGTGTGGTATTGAAGGTACAACATTTTACATTTTATCTCTCTTAATGAATATAGTTTAGGTTCCTTATATTTACATTTATAAGAAATGCCCTTAAGTGTTGAATGTTGTTCTGCTTTTGTAGTATATATATTTATACGAGATGAACAGAACGGACTTATAAAAAATTGTAACTGCCCTAACGCCATCAATATAAACATAAAATAATTAAAATTAAAATTATTTGTATCTAAATCAAATAAATGTAGGGAGTGTGCAATGACGAAACCTTCGACCATATTAATAGGCAGATCTGTTAATAGTGTATTTTCTTTGTGGTCTTTTTGTGACGAAAACCTTCATTCATTCTGCGTGGACAATCAATTTTTGGATACGTCGTCCCTTTTTGTCCCATTCACCGGTGACAGTGCACTTAATACAACTACTTAATTCAGAGTTGGAATCCGGAGTTCCTGGAAAAAATGGACGGCTATAAAAATTGTGAAATTAGCATAGTTTTACTTAATGTATTACCTTTGACAAAACACCTAGCTGGTGTATCGTAAACGAAACATTTGATTTTTACTGTTAATTTATAGCCATTTATACTTAATCCATTATCCAAAATATCATTCAGTTCTGCAACAAAACGACTAAAAAATAGCTGTAAAGGAGATTTACGTTCACCATAATAAATACCGGCAACTATTGGTGATAAATGGCGCATATTATCTATTAAAATTGAGATGGGCCAAAACTGAAGTGACGAGCTTTTAAATGGAGACATTCCATCAACATTGATGATTGACGATATTGATTCTGGTTGCTGAATATGTGAAAGGGCTACTAATAAATTATGCTTTATTCCATTGAACCAAAATTTTCCAGATCCCATTTCAGTAATTTCATTTCTAATTGGTGTCTTTAACAGTGTTCTACCGTCTATAGGAAGATCTCCAATACCATGAGTTGTTAGCAGTTTTAACAAATGGCTAACTGCAATTAAGCTCCATTTATGTGTTAACGCCCAATTTCTCAAATCATCTAATAATGACAGTTTTTCCTCAAAATATTTTTGTGCGATTTCATCATATTCATCATATGTAATTCGTCGTCAGGTATTGACACCCTTGATTCAATATCTGCAATCATTTCATTATTTGTAGAGACACTAGCACTCGGTTTTTTTTCTACTTCTTTATTTACTCTACGAGTAGTTATTTTCTTCATTTTTCTGTAGTAATTTGTTGTGAACCAGTATGGCTTAAAGTATGGCTTAACTTTCTTCTGATTTGGCATTTTTGTCGATACAATTTGTGCTTCACTAAACGTCACTTGGTTTTTCCTTCTAAGTTGAATTTAGGTAATAAAAAAAAATTCTACTTGTCTTGTTTCGTCCAAAAATGACATTAGGACTTTGAGGTCTACTATTCAAGGATTTTTTACTTCAAAGTTTGTTACATTACTTAATAAGTAACATTCATAAAAAAATGCCTTGATTGTGAACCTAATTCGAACTTTTAAGTCCATCCCAATTTGAAGTCCTTGAATAGGACAAAAATTTTCTAGTTCTGACTACTAAAAAGTCTTAAAGGCCTGATAAACTTTGTCGTTGAAATTAGGGAACAAATTAGGTTGAAACTTCTAAAGTTAATGCCTTAAATTTAACCTCAACGTCAAACGGGCTTTGAAGACAAAGACTGGGCTTAATTTTCCTATATCCAACCTGTAGAAATTCTTTGGAGTTCATATAACTTACAAGTCGAAATTTGGAAAAAATTTAAGAATAGTTTTCCAAAATGACTGACATAATTTTAACCTCATAGTCTAATAAACTTGCAGGACATTTTGCAGGTTCAATTTATTAACTCTTATCCCAAAGAAAACCCCTAGAAGCCTAAAGGATTTTGGGGGTTTAGTGGAAATTGTAATTAGAGTATTATCGACTGGAACTATGTCTTTAAAGTCAAATGGACTTTTAGGGCTAAAAATTATCTCCAAATTAAGTAATATTTTACATAAATAAGCCAATATGTCTCTGAACTGCACGATTTTACCTATATTGCTAGTAGGGCTAGCATTAAAACAAAAAAATCCAAAAACATCAGTGCATGATGAATTGTCTGGAAGATATCCTGAAGGCGTAGGAAAGTCTTGACAACAAAGTGTTTTAGTGGAAACTGAAGAAAAAACTAGTTAAGTTGTGTGGAGTCATTAGCCAAATGTGGGTTTCCATCAAGTGCTGATAGCCTTTTAAACTCAGTCAAAAAAATTTAGCAAGGAGATGGCACGACTCTATCCTTCAAAAATGGTATAACTTGCATATGCAATCCAGAGCTTGTATATTGAATTTCCGAAGGCACAGTATCAAAGGAGTAAGCAAAATCAAGGTACCTGCTGTTATCGACAAAACTATGCATGGGATTGACTACTGTAAGGGAAAGCAGATCAGTTTGCCTAAAAAGTATGTTGATATAGCTTTAAGGAAACAGCTTGCTTATTATTTTAATTTATAAAACGTTGAGTTTCATTATGTTGTATAATTCCTTCTCGATTTGTTCCTTTTACGTGAATTTTGTCACAACTTTTTATTTTTTAATGGCTTTTCAAAACAGGAATAACGAAAAGATTAATAAATTCGTGCTGGACGAAAACTGGCTTAGACGGGACGCAAACTGATGATTTCCGCATGCACTGATATTTTCAATTATTATGCAGACAAGATAAATGTTTGAGTTTTTAATTTAAACTAAAAGATAGAATTATCTGACTATTGTACTACAAAAGTTTAAACTCTACTAAAAACCCTTCTTATAAGAATGACATTCTACTAAAAACCCTTCTTATAAGAATTACATTTCCTTAAATGGACGCGAATTGGTGCGTTTACCTACCCTGTTTTTGTGCGCAATATAGTAAATAAGCCATGGCGAAAAACTGCATTGAGATGATATGGTTTCTTCATCTCAGAATAATTTTTTTAGTGAATAATAAAGGGTTTTCCAATAAGAGGTGTTATTTTAATTAGCCCGCTATTTCGGTAGATGTCACTTTTGGAGCTGTCATTTTTTGACATTTGACAAGTAGAAACTACGCCATTAATGGAACGATACACGAATCAACAACGCATTAAAATTATTAAAATTCACTATAAAAATGGTGAAAATGTGGCAGAGACGGTTCGTAAAACTCGAACATTTTTGGGTCGTCGTGAAGCACCTTGTCGGACCGCAATACAGAAATTGGTAGAAAAATTCGAGCCGTCGGGACAAGTTAGTGATGTGAAGAATAAAACCCGTGCACGTCGCTCAAGAACAGCCGAGAATATTGCTGCTGTAGCCGAAAGTGTTGAAGAAAACCCAGGTTTGTCCATTCCTCGTCGTTCTTTGGAATTAGGCATTCCACAAACGTCATTGCACCGTATTTTGCATAAAGATTTGGGTCTTAAGGCTTATAAAGTTCAGTTAACACAAGATCTCAAGCCAGCCGATCATCAAAACGTCGAGTCTTTGCTGATTGGGTCCTTGAAATGCATGAAAATGATCCGGAATTCCATCGAAAACTCATCTTGAGTGATGAGGCCCATTTCCACCTCGATGGCTTCGTCAACAAGCAAAATTGTCGCAACTGGGGCTCGGAAAACCCAAGAGTTATTGTTGAAAAGCCTCTCTATCCTCAACGTGTGACTGTTTGGTGCAGTTTATGGTCCGGCGGGGTCATTGGACCTTACTTTTTCGAAAATGAGGCTGGAGCAACAGTTACAGTGAATGGATTGCGCTATCGACAGATGATTAATAATTTTTTATGGCCGGAATTGGATGGTATTGATCTGGACAACGTTTACTTTCAACAAGACGGCGCTACGTGCCATACAAGCAACAAAACCATTGATCTTTTACGGGAAAAGTTTTCGGACCGTGTTATCTCTCGAAGAGGTGATCACAATTGGCCACCGAGATCTTGTGACTTAACACCTTGCGACTTCTTCCTTTGGGGCCACATGAAAGAGAAGGTCTACGCCAACAGCCCAGCGTTGATTCAAGACCACAAAGATGGAATTCGTGAGGCTATCGAGGACATAGGGCAGCCACTTTGCGATTTGGTTATGGAAAATTTCATGAAAAGGACATGGTCCTGTAGGAGTGATCGTGGTGGTCTTTTGGCTGAGGTTATTCTCCATTTTTAACGGCATACCTTCCTCTTTATAATGAAATAAAGATCCGATAATTTATCTCAAAAAATGGCATTTTTCTTTCAATATCCAAATAACACCTCTTATTGGAAAACCCTTTATTCAAATGAATTTTCTGGGCACTTTCTAAGGAAAAGTGGAATTGTGTTCATGCTATCATCCCACTCACATGGACCGAAATTGGTTACATTAACATGGGATCACTTTTCTATAGTTTTCTTTGTTTATTCAGCTGAAAAGTCTACGAAACCCAATTTATTTTCGAAATAAATATATAGAATAGAAAAATACGTGGCAATAAATTATGTGTAATCATTTCTCTGTCCCCCATATCTACTTTTAGGGTTAGACAAACAAAAATTGCTTAATTTTATTTCCTTAAAAATCTAGTTTAAAAAATTTTTGAGGTTATAGAAGATAAGTTTCCAATAAAAGTAATAATTTTCAATGTAGGTATTTGGAATTTTTTGAACTTTTAATATCAATATTATAGCGACGATGAAACTTGAAATTAAGATAATTGGCACAGCCCTGCCAACAAAATTGGTCCCACATCATGTATGTGTATCATCCAAAATAGTTTTCTCATCAATTCAAGGGAAGCTATCAATACATTTCAAGTGATATATTATATGCCTTAAGCATAGCTTTAAATAAATAGCTCATTCAGTTCTTTTGTTATAGGTTTCATTAAAGTTATTGTAATCAAACATTGCCAAGGTATTGGGGGAAGTGATGAGGGGCTTGGAAAGTAACATTGCTTCTGTCAGGATCAACATTAGTTAAATAGATTTAAGTATTTATTCTTTATATATACACATGTCCGGCCGGATCCCATACAGGCCAGTAGCTAGAAGCTAGAACCAAATTAAAGGTAGAACATCAGAAATTTGAAATAGGGCGCAAATTTTCGGTGCATTTGGGAAGGATGAAGGGACATTTTTTTGAAAGAGTAGGGTACTAGAACCCTCATTTTCTTACATTTTTTTTATACGTCAACTAAAATCGGTATCTACAATAAAAAGTAATAAATGGACCAAACAAGAAACACAACATGGTAAAAATATTCAATATAATTGCAGTCTTCGATTTACCATATTGTGGAATTGTCGTAACACTTCGTCAATATCTTTTTGTCTGTTCTTTTCCGTTCAAATGCAAGAAACACCAAACCTGCCAATTAGTGTCAAAAAAAGTAGATTCACATGAAGCAGTACTACATTCGATTGTTGCGACTGATGAAATTAGTTCACACGTATCTCTGAAGGATTCCCTTTGTCGGTATAGAAATTCTAATCTGTCTCCTCGACCATGCAACTCATTCAAGTACATTTTCACAATATAGTAGCCTCTTCTTTGGAATGAATTTTAATATCTGAAAAATAATTGAAAACACTGGTTCGTTTTTTCTCATTAATTTCCTCACAATAATTAGGAATGTCGTCTTGGTCGGCCATCTGTGATTTTTTTAGTTTTAGTGATAGCGAACTTTTCGTGACATTGCAGATTTGGAGCATAAACGCAAAGTATGTGGTGTGCACTCAGTGGTTAGAAATTAAAACAAAAGTTTTTTTTTTATCAGCAGTGAATATGGCTAGAAAGTGAGGAGAAAATATGCAATCATCAAGGTAAGCATTGCGAATGTATTGTGTGACTCATGCTTGAAAATTAACCAAGAGGAAAATTCAATCCTGTAACATGTTTGATTGTGGTGTCACGAGATGCGACAATGGTGCTTCTTGTCAAGGGTGGTGGTGTAGTCAGGGTTGGCCCACTGTGATTGTGTACTTGGATGATGCCCAAAAAACGTCCAGTACTAAATGCGATTTTGAATGATGTGCCATTCAAATTTTGCTAAAAAAACAGAAAAATGCAACAAATTCAGCTTTTTATTCCATTCAATTAATTTTTCCAGGTCATTTTCAATCATTTCAGTACATTTTTCGTTGGCTGGCCAACCTTGACAGCATTTTTTTAAATGCCTATATTTTTTTTTTCATTTTTCACCCATTCAATTTGCAATGTTCAGCAGCATGTTCCCAGACCTTTCCAATAATATCCTTGACAAAATTTATTTATTCAAAAATTTACAGCGATAGCTTACAGACTGTTCACAATTAAAAGCTACCGGGATCTTAATAACTAGAAAGTACAAAAGTAAACCGAAAAAAAAAATATTTTTTTCTTCCCTTATCCTTCATAATATGCATAAGAGTTGCAGAAGAAGATTTCAAACAATAACAAAGCTGGATGCTATATAGATAAGTATTATGAAATTCAATGTAAAGCTACTATTAACAGCTATTGAAAATTAGATGAATTACTATCAAAAATTCAAGATAACAGGGAATAATGAAAGCTTAAGAAAATTTGATGAATCAACAAAAGGGGAAATGTACAATGATTCTTGGCATTATATTATTATTATATAATGGTTACTCTGATTGCAGAGAGAGGGGAACTGATAACAGTTCTAAATGAATAGAGGGTAAGACTGAGGATGTCAACATCGTTTAGCAGGTCATTATGATTTTTTTGAATCCTATAAGTAGGAGATTTATAACGCAGATTGGTTCTGGCAGTAGGAATCTGGAAAGTTAAAGGTGAACGGGTAACTCTAGTTGGATTAACAAAATTAATGCTGCTTAATAATTCAGGGCAACGAATATGGTTATGTATTATCTTAAACAAGAAAATTTCATTCAGGAAAAGGCGCCGCTTTTCGAGGGTGGAGATACGAAATTTGTAAAGTCGAGAAAAATAATTTAGATAACATCCATTCATTTTGTATTGTAGAATTCTAGTAAATTTCCTCTGCACAGATTCAATCTGTTGTATATACACACCATAAAAAGGATTCCATATAGTGCACGCGTATTCGAGATGACTTCTTATTAAGGAATTGTACAGGGTAATAAACGAGGATGAAGATTTAAAATATTTACAAGCTCGGAATAAGATCCCAAGTAATCTAAAAGCTTTGGAAGTAATCCAGTTGATGTGTGACTGAAATAATAGTTTCTGGTCGAATATAACACCCAGGTCTTTCAATTCAATACTACGGTTAAGACAGATATCAGCAATTTTGTAATGGTAATGTATGGTATTTGTTTTTCTAGAAAAAGTTAAGGTTTTACATTTGGATATATTCAACGGTAAAAAATTATTCTTGCTCCAGTTCTCTAAAGCAAGAATATCTCTCTGCAGTCCTCTTGCGTCTCAATAACTTTAAAAATTTTTGCATCATCCGCGTATAAAAGACATTCGCTTCTTAGTTGGAGGGGTAGGTCATTAATGTAGATGAGGAATATATAAGGACCAAGAATGGTACCTTGTGGGACACCAGACGTTTGCACAAAAGGGGTGGACTGAAAACCATTTAAAACTACTAGCTGGAGTCGTCCACGGAGATATGACGCAAACCATCCAATTAGATTTGCATGAAAACATAAGCAAGACATTTTTAGTAATATACGAGAGTGCATGATCCTATCAAAAGCCTTAGAAAAATCCGTTTGAATAGAATCAGCTTGTTTTCCCTCATCAAGTGCAACAGCAATTTTGTTAGTATATATCGCAAAGTTCGTGACAGTGGACTTACCCAGAAGGAATCCATGTTGTTGAGAATTGAACATGCAGATTGTTTGGGGAAGAAGTTGGTCGTAAATAATTTTTTCAAACACAAGAGCCAGACTATTGGAGATGGATATAGATAACACGCTTATTCGGGTACTTAAGACTGCAGAGCAATTTTTCAAGAAGATGTTTTGTGCAGCGTCGGGTCCTGCTTTCTTACTTATATCTAAACCTAGAAGAATTGTTTGTACGTCTTGCGGAGTGATTGGAAGCACAGAAATATAAGTGAAGGAAGATAGAGGAGATGAGAGGGGTGCTGAAGCAACTGTGGATGTGGTCAAGTCATTATCACTAGTGTTGTCAGAATAGACTGTCTTGAAATAACGAGCAAGACTATCACAAATATCTTGAGGTATATTGAAATATGTATTATCATAATACATTTCACTAGGAAAAACGTTTGATGATTTCAGCGTTTTTGTATAAGCCCAGAATGCTTTAATGTTGTTTTTTAAAGCTCTCTCGGTTTCTTCTAAAATATTTCTTATAACACTCTTTGATTAATCTTTTGGATAATCGACGATATAGGGAAAGACTTGCATAAATTTCGGGGTGTTTTAAGCGTTTATATTTACGGCGATACTTTTATTTTTGAATGATGGGACCAAGGTCGCAATACAACTATCTAGAATAAAAAAAAAATTATTAAATGATTTATTTACATCAGTGGAAAACTTAAAAGAGAAGTCAACTGTAGCCAGATATTCATTGATAACAGTGTAATCGGCCCTGTGAAAGAAAAGTTTATTTGGGTCACTCACTGGTAATGAGTCATGTCGTTTAAATGAGATATCAACATCGAGAAGTGGATGATGTTGATCAATACGGGAAAGTACTTAGGTGTCTTAAATTACACATGTTAGTGCTATTTTGAAGCGAAAATGAAGCAGAATTAATAAAACCAGACATACTCATGCACATCTCCATGTTACTATAAGTCCAAATTATATTAGGTAGGTTAAAATCGCCAGTGACAATAACTTTAGACATTTCAGGAAGTTGCAAGCATTTGTCACTAATATTAGAAAAAATTGAATCGTACACATCAAATGAAGTAGAGGGAGGAATATAAATACAAGATATATATAACCGAAAGTAACCATGCTTGACGACAACCCAAATATCCTCGTTTTCAGACTCCATTTCAGGAGCGTGATGTGATATTAATGATTTATTAATGGCTATGGGACATCCTCCTCCATCCTTATCGGAAGTAAGACTTAGGTATCTGTCCTTTCTGTACACCAGGTGGCGATGATCGGAGAGTTCACTACTTAATACGAAGTCTTGCAAAAAGGTTTCAGTTAAACATATAATGTCGTATTTGTTCGCCAAGATGGATAGTTTTACATCCTCAGCCTTAGTTCTTAGACCTCTAACATTCTGATAATAGAGTTTAAGTGACATACATATGTATTAGGAAATAAAGAGTTTAGAGTGCGGAAGAAAGAAAAAAGGAAAATATTAGAATTAAGTATGTAGAGCTTTTCTTTAAAATGAGTCAAGATTTCCCTCATTTTTAACCATAACTATTTAAAGTTCCTTTCAACCTTGAACAATTTGGCTTTATAAAAAAGCTGCCTTTTAGATTTTGACAAAAATTCGTAGATAAATATTTTAGATTCTATATCGAAACCTAGATTAATGGCATTAATATCTTTTTTTATCTTATACTATAGGCACTAATTACTCGATCTCTAACAAATTCCGAACTATATTTGAAACTATAGGTCTATTAGCGTTATTATTTGTCCTGGATCTATAAGCTTTGATGATGTCTCCTTCAGTCAGAGGTATTTCAATTGCATGATGAATTTTTTGTACTGTGTTGAATATATTTTCTGATTCATTAGAAGGAACATTGCGGAATTCAAGAAAATGACTAAAAATTCTTTCTTAAACTAAATTTATGGGCAAAAGTCAAAAGGGTGTCCAACCCTGACGACACTTCAATATATATATTGAAATGTTGAACAGACTTAAAATTAACTTCGTTAATCATTAATCCGTTACTAAAAAAGTTAACTTCGTTAAACGTTAAAGCGTTACTTTACGGAAAATTTAACGGAAGTTAACATTAATCGTTAACTCCTAATAGTAATTGTAATCTTTATAGTATTGGACTAGTGAAATGAGAAAGTATATTCGCGGAGCAATGACCATTGCATAGCTCGTGTGTTATTGAATCCTTGGCGCAATGATCATTCGTTTCGTCATTGCACCAATTACGCCTCCACAAGCTCATTCGTTTGCAATTATACATTACTTGTCATTCATTATGTCAATAAGTGCGCTTTCAGCGGTGAGGAATTGCAAGTTATTGGAAAAATCAGCTTATTTTCAAGCCATCACTTTCAGATATCATATTTTTCAAGGTAAATTTTGAATATTTTCCAAAGCGAATCATTGAAAAACTTTCTCACATTATATATCCAATACAAGGCTCGATTAAATTTGTCTCCTATTACTTTACAATTCACAGTTTTTAATTTACAAAATTGAGAACTGTCATCTGTAAAATCGAATTACCGTCAAGATATCGTGTGCTTGCTTTACCAAGCAATCATTATTCAATTAATTACGTAATTAGATCAATGATCATTCTAGTGCATCATGTGCCTAGGGTATAATACCCTTGCTTATAAAAAAATGTTTTGGTTGGGGAAGTTTAGGTAGGACATGGAAAATAAATATGAAAACAGTACATAAATCTTAGTTTATTATAATAAATATTTCGAAATCAAATTAAAATTACGGGTAAATCAAAATACTGGAGATCACTTGTGAAAAGCCGCAGCAAATTGGCGTTGTTTATCGTCCAGAAGGTCCAAACCTTTTATCTATGCCATTTAATAAGACATTACCTAAAGCTGTGCAATTCATAAGACCCCTAGCCTTGATATTCATTAATTTAAATACAGTTGCTGGAATTTGTCGGTAGGAGTGATCCGAGATATGCTTGAGCTTAAAGCGTGATGTCTTCTTGCGTGATAGCTTCTATGCACAGAACCTACGCATAGCCACACACATGATCTTCGCGGCGTGTTGTCAGTTTCGTCATAAATTGGTAGGTACCCAATTAACGGTTAACGGACATATGCAAAGTTAACGGAAGTTAAAGAGTCCGTTAATATTCTTAAAAGTTAATCCGTTACACGAAAAGTTAACTTCGTTAATTAACGATTAACGGATTAACGGTCTTGTGCCCAGCTCTGCTTTTATCTCAGCTGTTATTATGTCTACAGTTTCATAATATTCAGCTTTAAATGGCAGAGCTTAAATTATGCCTGAATTGATTTGACGAGAAGGTGATACCATACCATACAGCATTTAATCCTCCAGATGTCTTGCCTTTACTTGTCTCTTCTGTTCTGGGAACTATTTTGAGATTGTTTTCTACAATATGGTATTTTCAGCTTCTTCCAAAATTGTCTCATACTTCTCTTCTGGCATCAATTTCTTCCTGGACACATTTATTTATTGATGTGACATCCTTCAATCCCATGCTTCGACCATGTAAAGCCTTTAAAGCCGCCTAAGCCTTTGATGTCAATCCTTTTTGCAATATTATCACTATTGAATTTTCCATTCTTCATTTTATCTGGAGTCTTCAAAATTATAGAATTATTTTCATTTACGACTCTTGTAACAGCCAAATGTCCTGACCAAAGCTGTTCAAGTAGTCGACCAATCGGCTTACCTTCATACATGGCAGGAAGACGTAGTAAGTAAGCATTGCAAACATGGCCGAGTAGTGGGTGATTGGTCAGTTTTTCCCATCCTACAAACTCTCCGCGATGACTTTTATGACATCGACGCAGAATACGGAATAATTTGGCATTTTTTAAGTTAGAGCATTGCTCCTTTATGCCCTCCCCTAGCTACGGCCCTGATCCCTCATACCGGATTCGTTTAACCAATAATATATGTTATAATTCATACTACATTGGGATTTAGTATATATAGAATATTTACTTAACCTATGTACATTCATTGGGATTAATGTTCTGGACTTCCAGCTTCCATTACATTTACTTTCAGAGCGTACCTGTTGTTATAAATGAGGCTCATTAGGGTAGTCCAAACTGTTTTAAGACTGGAAATTACAATGCTTGATGCAGTAACATTTATGTATCTGTGAAGTTTTAGTGAAATCGGTAAATATTTTAAAGTCTCCACAATTTTCTTATTTTATTCGTAACATAAAAATAAGTCAGAAAAATATCATTTTACAAAAGAACAATTTATTAACACTTAAATTTAATTTATTCATTTTCAGAAATGTATAAGCTAGCTACATATAAATAATTAATCATTGATTATATCATATCCCTTGAAATTCCAATTGATTATCGCTCAAGTCCATCATCATGGAAATCCCGAGACGGAGCAGATATTGTTTCTGTTTTTCATTGTTAGTTGTATCTGAGACAACGTAAATCTAGATGTGCAAAACCTCACAAAAACGCGGTTCAA
Source organism: Dioctria rufipes (assembly GCA_963924295.1). NCBI lineage: Eukaryota > Metazoa > Arthropoda > Insecta > Diptera > Asilidae > Dioctria > Dioctria rufipes. The sequence continues at coordinate 23,677,058 of OZ002745.1, read as the reverse complement.
CTAAAACCATTGTTAGCCCTCTAATAGAAAGCTCTATACATACCCTCTCTCTCTTGCTCAAGTATGCCATATAAATTCTTCGCAATGATAGCTTTCTTTGGTTGAATAAAGAGTCAAAGAGCTTTCAAAAAGTAATCCGGGTTCATATGGAGAATTCATATCTAGTTGTAGTTGTAAGTTGTCTCAGGTTGTATGCTCCGGGTAGTCGTCTCTAGTATTTATTACATTGGTGAAGTTCTCCTGCGTTTTCTATCGTAAATGTAGCTGATCACCACTATCGAAAGGGCATCGTTTGCGGTTATGGAGTTATTTTTTTCCTAGTGATCGACATTGTTTTTATAGAAAAATTGAAATTGAAATTGATTCCGCAGTGGGAGCAACCATCATTCTGAAAATGCTGTAGGGCATTACGTCAAATTATTGTGACTGTAGCCAATCCAGAGAAATTCAGTATCAATGGCTTGCTCGATTAAAGAACACGCGAGTAATAAGTTCCCTTCGAGGAATTCATAAAAAAATAAATAACATAAAAATTATTGAAAAACTTTTTGATTTTTTGATTAATACAAATTTAACTACTCTCTTCACCAAGCGCACTTTACAAATTTGAAAAGATGATTGCAGAGCCGTAAATAGTACTATTTACGGCTCTGGTGAATGCTTTGCAAAACGTTTCTTTTGATATTTAGAATAACAGGAAGGTACCTAGTTGCACAGAATGTCTGGAGAATTTGTTTTAGGTAATGAACTCCGACTTACTCTATGAGAATATTAAATTATCTTTTAAATTAAATATGCTACGTATATATATGTTGGGCTATTTGGTTTTATTGCAATGTAACATGCCTATGTACGTAACTCGCGCCCATCTTCAACCCAGTGCTGGAAGTTATTTTATCAAAAATCATTTCGTGAATCTGTGTCGAATAAGTCGAAGATCAAATTTTGTTTTTTCTGCAACAGCTTTGCGAATGTCAACGCATACGCAATTGTATTGCAAAAAAATAACATTTCTGCTGTTGTTGAACTTTCAGCCTGCCGCCCGACAAATAACATCGCATGTGATTAAAAAGACTGACGTGCGGTCTAGAATTGCAATCATATTCTTTCTGAAAATATTTTTTTCTCCTTAAATATCTTTGGGAAGGTAAGGAGCCAAGCTTAAAATTACTGGAAGTGATAGATAGTGTGGATAGTAGTTAAGGCTTTATATGATATATAAAATCAATGTCTAGTCATACTTTTCCATAAGAATCAATATATAAAACATTTTAGAGAATTGGACTAGCACGCACACATATATGCTGTGTGTGGACGAAAAACCAGCCCAGCGGAAAAAAAAGGCTTTAAAAGTCATTTTAAGCGCTTCTGCAGGAGCACAAAGCTCTTCGATTGTGCTTAAGTTTCATATCAATTTTATCTTTGCATGTCCGCAGAAACAAGCACTTCCTTTTAGCTTCGTTTTAATCGATCGCTTTTAAAGCACTTTTATGAAGCAAATTAGAATCTCAGAAAATTTAAAGTTTGACGATTATGATTGTGTGAAGTAAAAGAAAATCATATAGTTTAAAGTTTAATATTATATATATTTATATATTATAAATATTCAACTTCACAATGCAAATATCTTCTGAAACTCTGTGACTAATCGTAAAGCGGGAAACACAATGCTACGGTCATCAGAGTTCATCAGCTCAAATTTCAATTTATTCCTATATCTGATAATAGAATAGAATGAAATCTGAGCTGATGAACGCTGATGGCCGTCCCATTGTGTTTCCACCTTTAAGGCGTCAACTTGAGAAACTTGTATGATCACGTTCGCATTCAATATTTGCTTCGAAATTGCTTCAGATTGCTTTCAGAGAAGCACTTTTTTGGAAGCATATCTATAACCTTCTATAAGCGCTTCGAATCTGCTGGGATGGCTTGTGAAGTATTTCTCGAGGGTATTGTGGGAGGGCATCAAAGAAAGATATCCAAGTGTAAGTCATCATCTCATCAGTGATTTGAGAACCCAAGAGCTCTTAACTTTTGAAAGATTTAAAGACTAAATGAGCTGTTTCCGCTCGTAATGGAGTAACGAACATCTAAATACAAACCTGTTATTTATGCAAACAATTATCATCTTTTGCCCATCGGAGTGAATTTTAATAAAAAAATTTTATTGGCTCTTCCAGTGGGGTATGATACTGTCATACATGAGAGTTTTGTGAGTACCCAACAATTGCTAGTCGTAGAGTGGCCATCTTTAAAAGATAACAACTAGACTAGAGTAAAGTGAGGAAGAACCGTTTTAAGAAGTTGTTACACTTACACTTACACTTAATGCAACCATGCAAATCCATTTTAAAAGGAATTAGGAAGTAGGCCCAACAAGAAACTTATTTCTCTTTCCCTCTTACTACAATTAGTATGTATTTGTTTTGAAATAATTTACATCTTCGAATAGGTATTCCATTCTTAAAATTCTTCCATATTGTTATTTTATAAAAACAAAAATTAAACTGTTCAATTTATCGGTTAAATTTTTCCTGTGCTTTAGTTGCGAGTTTTATCATAGATGGCACAAGTAGGTACTAAACATCGCATGCAATACCAAAGCAGAGTATACAAATTTTATATGGCTGGTGGTACATTTCGGAATGGACCTCAACATATGATAGATACATCGAATGATCTATATTTTCTAGTATCTGCCCCCTCAATATGGTCGATCAAATGTATATAAAACTGCCGTTATAGCAACTTTTGCACTCGGAACAGAAAACTAAAGTGGAGGCAAAACGTTGAGTCCTTATGCTTATGACAGACATGGGGGTATCGATATCTAGATATTCGGTATACCTCGTTTTACACCAAGTCTGTCATCATTGCACGTAGAGGAAACAGTTAATGCGGCTACGAGGGTCTTCGCTCAATGCAGGGTAACCTTTGGCTGCACATGGAGCATGAGACCGAGGGTTGTGCACTGGATGTACACCTCAATCATTAGACCCATGCCTACATATGTCTCCTGTGTATGGTGGCCGAGGACACTTGTAGGAACTGCGATCTGGAAGCTGGCGGGCATGCAAAGGCTTGCCTGCTTAGGTATTACGGGCTCCATGCGATCTGCGGCTACTGCTGCTCTGGAGATCCTAATTAATCTGCCCCCTGGATCTTGTCATTCTGACAGATGCCAAAAGGACTCTGTGCAAATTGCGCTCATGGGAATGTTGGGAGGACAACTGGACTGGCTCTTCTCATTGCTCTCTGGCATATGGGCTGGACTTGGAAAACCTCCTGGCCAGTATGCCACGTTATACGATGGTACCTGAGCTCCGTTTTGGGCGTCGTTTCTCTGTGAGCCTTCCTGTAAGGGAAGCGTAGAATGAGGGAAGTGCCTTATCGAGCCTTCCCCAGTCCGCTCTAAAAATTTTCACCGACAGCTCTCTCACTAATGAGGGTGCTGGGGCGGGTGTCTACTTTCCTGAGGCAGATATTGGGATGGAGTACTCACTTGGAAGACACACCACTGTTTTCCAGGCTGAAGTCTTCGCCATAACAATAACAGCGAAGTTAGCTCTTGATATGCAAATCAAGGGGACGGACATTGCTATCCTTTCGGATAGTCAGGCAGCCTTGATGACTCTGAGTAGCCCTCGGATAACATCTAAGTTACTGGGAGATTGCAGATCATCTGTGGATAAGTTGTGTCAACAAGGTGTCCCTTCTGTGGATTCCTGTCACATGGGGATCATTGGGAATGAAAGAGCTGACTTTTAGCTAGGGCTGGCTCTGGCACCGTGAGCATAGGGTCTCTCATAAAAGCGGATGTTCATAGAAAGCATCAGCAGAGATGTGCGAACATGAGTACCTGTAGGTGTACAAAACTGTTTCTTGAAGAGCCTAATGGGAATATCTCCGATTGTCTCATGGGGCTCGGGCGGAAGGAAACAATGTAAAACTATGGTGGGCATCATCACTGGTCACAGCTCACTTCACGATCATCTAGCAAGGATAGCAGTTGTTGTCAGCCCTGAGTGTCTGTCCTGCCTGGAGGGAGAGCGCGAGACAACCGAACACTTTTTGTGTGCATGTCCGTCCTTCGCCCGGAGCAGACTGGATACTATAGGGTCTGCCCTTCTATCTGTGGATGAGCGGAAAAACCTTCCTCACCAAGACCTGATGCGCTTAAGAGGACAGGAAGGTTTTGGTGAATGGGCTTCTAGCAGGACATTGGGGCTGCTATGGCCTCAGTGCGTGGGATGGGGTCTCCTGTCCCCCAGCCTAAAAAAAAACGTCTGTCATCAAATTTCCCCCATATATTCCGGAAACTAGTGGATATAGATTAGATGTCAATATCCTCAAAAATTACTGGGTATGGCCTGATCATCGGCATTTCTTACGTTGTGCAGTGCCATTTAGTTGTTAATAATAATATGATAATTAAATTGTCAAATTAAGCAAAAATATGTTTGTGCTTTCCCAAGAAAGCAAAAAATAGAGAATGAACCAAACATTTTTCCCAAATAACGCAGAATGGGCTCTAACCATCTTCTCGATATGATCCACAGAGTATGAGAACATGTTTTCTGGCTACACTAATTGATATCAAGACAAATGTTCTTTCCATATACTTTTTATAAGACTCATGTTCGCTCTACCGAGTGATCTTCGGACGTCGGTCAAAAATGATTGTGTGATAATTGGTGGTAATAGACCGTATCCGAACGGCCATATTCAGAACGTATTCGAAAGGATATAAAATTTATATATTTAGATAAGTATATACATACATATTCAAAACGTATTCAAAACGATATTAAATAGATATGAATGAAACACATATTTGGCTGATCGTTTTGAAAGGGTTATGAAATTAAAAAAAGCTTCAAATGTGAAATATGTATAAATTACTTGTTTTAATAAAATAAAACGTTATTCAATAAACGGAAAGTAATGAAAGTAATTAAAAAACAATCATTTAAAAACAAAACAATAAGACCTATAAACTGAAATTTAACTCAGTAAAGAAATTCAAGTATCACAAAAACTGAAAAAAAAATCGTAAGAACGGTATTATTTTTATGTCCAACCCGAAAGCTGCTGTACCAAGACGGGAACGAAAGTTCGATTTACCAAAAGCCATGTTAAAAATATATTCTATTCATATCCACTGGAATACTTTTAGCGAATGTAAATGAAGTTGACCAATCGTCTTTGTCCAAAAAGTATCTTTTCAGAGCATCTTCCATTTTATTATCTGGGTTGTCAACATTGAGTCGAAAAGAACGAAATGTTCACTTCTCGGGAAAACTAAGGAAAAAAAAGAAAATATTAAACTCCGCGGAAATAATGTTTATTATTGAAGTATGGAGAAAAATTATAGTGATCTGTGGGTTCCCTCCTTGTTATTTTTTTCAATTTGGAGACGTGAAATTTAAATGTATTCCTGTTACGCGAAAATATGTTTTGAATTTTTTCTCATCGAACCGCGGTACTTAGGTACTTCCTTTCCCAAAACTGTGAATTAGAAATTAACAAGTAAAAAAGCTAGAATTGGTCTAAGACCAATTCTTATGATACCCTAGATGAATGCCCGTATTAAATTTCGTATGGTCACCGATCTATTCAAGTATTGATTTGAAGTTGTTTTTCGCATATATTTCTAGAACAGTTTGTCGCACAGAAAAAATGGTAATAACCAATTTTATAGGATTTCGTATTCTACAGAAGTTCTTAGTACAATAAAAATGTCTTGGACTGATCGTTTTCAAAATATACGTAAAAAACCAAAATTTTTATATGGCAACACCAAGAAGGAGTTGCCCGATTTAGTCCATTTTTGACATTTTATTTGCTAATGTAGTAAAACATCATGTACGAAATTTTAGCTCTCTACGTCGATGCGTTCTCAGGCAGTGTCCAAATATATAGCGGAAAACGAAATTTTTATATGGCAACCCCACGAAAGAGTTGCCCGATTTGTCTCATTTTCGAACCTAATTTTACTTTTTTTTTTAAAGTCCGTCTACAAAATTTCAGCTCTTTAAGTATACGCGTTCTCGAGTTATCGTGCGCACAGACGGACGGACGGACGGACGGACGGACATGCAAAAATCGAAATAACTTTTAATATTATGAATGGGTGTCCAATCCATTTTGCTCTACCATCATTATTTCGAGGTGTTACAAACGGAATGACAAACTTAGTATAACCCTATGATTTCATCTAGGGTATAAAAAGAAATAATTCCATATTCCATTAAAATTTTGTTACTTTTATACCCTAGATGAAATCATAGGGTTATACTAAGTTTGTCATTCCGTTTGTAACACCTCGAAATAATGATGGTAGAGCAAAATGGATTGGACACCCATTCATAATATTAAAAGTTATTTCGATTTTTGCATGTCCGTCCGTCCGTCCGTCTGTGCGCATGATAACTCCAGAACGCGTATACTTGAAGAGCTGAAATTTTGTACACGGACTTTAAAAAAAAAAAGTAAAATTCGAAAAAAAAAAGTGAAATTCGAAAATGAGACAAATCGGGCAACCCCTTCGTGGGGTTGCCATATAAAAATTTCGTTTTCCGCTATATATTTGGACACTGCCTTAGAACGCATCGAAGTAGAGAACTGAAATTTCGTACATGATGTTTTTACTACATTAGCAAATAAAATGTCAAAAATGGACTAAATCGGGCAACTCCTTCTTGGTGTTGCCATATAAAAATTTCGGTTTTTTACGTATACTTTGAAAACGATCAGTCCAAGACATTTTTATTGTACTAAGAACTTCTGCAGAATACGAAATCCTATAAAATTGGTTATTACCATTTTTTCTGTGCGACAAACTGTTCTAGAAATATATGCGAAAAACAACTTCAAAATCAATACTTGAATAGATCGGTGACCATACGAAATTTAATACGGGCATTCATCTAGGGTATCATAAGAATTGGTCTTAGACCAATTCTAGCTTTTTTACTTGTTAAACAAACCTTCGGTCACACTTTTCCTCACTTTACACAAAATTGTGAATTGAGGCACCGCATCCGCAGATACATTTTGCACTTTAAGATGTTTTTGCAAGTTAACGGATTTTTTTCTTTCTTCGCTCCAAATCTTGAATTTGTCGTATATTTACAATTTATTGTGTCCATTTAGCTTGCATTAAAGCTAATATATTTGTCACTTCCATTTCCAAATTGTTTACACTTAAAAATTTGTCAACTGAATTGAAATGTCAAAGTACGGTTTGTCGCATCAATATCCCTCTTTATGTCTGTAAGGGGTACTTTAATATCTAGATATTTGGAATATCCCGATATGAATATCTAGATATCGATACCCCATGTATGTCATAAGCAATATGTTGCACAAGGAATTACAGTAACTGAACAAAGAATGATGACGATGCCACATGACATATCAATTTAAACAATCATATCTATGTACGTATAGCATATCAACTTGAACTCATCACATCAGTTTCTAGCAAACAATTTTTTTTTTTTATTTTTATTACCATGACGTGTATTATGATTATCAGAAAATCACTCACGCACATTTGATACGCACTGCAATTAGTATTAAATTAAATGGCGTTCAAACACAAGATGCTTTATAATCGAAATAAATGAAAAATCTCGTGACTTCTGTTGATAATCAGGTTTTACAACGTTCTATTTTTTTCAATGATACCTTTTGATGACCTTCTGAAAGAAAAGCAACGGAAAGGAAAAATTTCGCAGCGCTGATTAAAATTTATAAATAATACACAAAAAAAATTTTGGCGACAAATAAGCTGAATTCGTTTTCGTAGTTGCTTCGATTATCAATTTCTCGAATATGATTTTGCAAAATTTGTTTTGTTTTTTACACTTTGCTTACTTTCTATCGTATGTAGGTACGTTGGCCATATAATGCAAATAAATCACTAATTTATTGTTGTAATATTGCAAGGGATATTAAATTCTGTTATCTCAGTGTTATATAAGTAAACCACTGTTTAGTTTACACGAGAATTTATTAAAAAACAAAACAAATCGTATTTCCTGTGGGAAGTAACAAACCCATATTGAAGCTTGAAGGCCAACTAAAGTTGTGGGCTTGTTGCTTAGAAACAACAAACAAATCAATTCACTACCAAATTTTTTGAATATTTCACAATCTCCGAAGTTGTTATTTTGTGAATCTAATTACTTATATATTTATAAAGAAAGTATATTTTTTGTTTTTCTACATAAAATACTTTTAGATTTATATGTATCCCAGTGTAGTATCATTTATTTGTTTTTTTTTTCTTTTATGAACTTGGAAACAAAATCAAAGAAAAATGTGAAAATTTAAATTTCTTCTTTGTTTTTTATAATGCTGATGTTTTTATGAATGCTCTATAATTTATGGTTCCCTGGGTCGTAGGTTCGAAGATCATTGACGACAATCTCAATGATCTTTTCTAAGTTTATATTAGATTTTAAATTATCAACTTAAAAAACAAAGCTACAGTGAATGTAGTATAATAATAGAATACGACTGATTTCAGTGCTATAAGGACTAAAGTGGCTCATACCCGCCAAACATGTTGTCCAACTTGGTGTGTCACACATAAAAGCTTTTCTCCACACACTGTCAAACATGCTGTCCGACATCAGGACAGAAACATATCAGGAGCTGCTAGAACTGTTCACTATTATCTTTTCTTCAATAGAGTTCACTCAAGATTCAAGACTGACGAATGTGTGACAAACATTGCCCTACACGGTACAATAGGTCTGTCTGTTAACTCGAAAGTTTTTACTCGGTGTAAAAACTTTTACGCATTTTACACACAAATCGTCTGTTAACTTTTGGGCTCGTAAAAATCGAGTAAATTTATACGTTTCCCCTCTTGCAAGAGGGTGTGTAACTTCGATATGCAATCAGCTGACTGTCAAAAGTATTAAATTTTGTGGTTAAGCCGCTTGTTGTGTTATCGAATGAATGTAAAAATGATAATCTAAAGAGTTGAAATTTAAAAAAAAAAATACCAAAGAGGGTGAGTTTTTTAAAACGTATTTCAAATTAATTAATTGTTTTTTCTTTCAAACGAAGTAGCCAAATTTTTGACACTAGACAAGCTTAACAAAATTTACTCGAGAAATGTCTGGTAACTTTTCTTGAGTTATAACCTCTTCCGCATAAAAGTTTTTACTTGATTTTCACTCTAAAGTTACCAGATAGACCTAATATGTTGTCAAACACGTAACCCCCCCTAAAAATTAAACTAACTTGACTTTCGTCAAATTTTGGCCAACATGCGTGACCGTGTATGGGCTAATTAACAAAGGAGAAACCTCCTTAAACTAGAAAGTAACAAGTAAAAAAGCTAGAATTGGTCTAGGACCAATTCTTGTGATACCCTAGATGAATACCCTTATGAAAAAATGATTGTAACTAATTTTATAGGATTTCATATTTTGAAGAACTTTTAAGTACAATAAAAACGTCTACGACTGATTTTCACAATATACGTAAAAATCCTATATTTTTATATAGCAACACCAAGCAGGGGTTGCCCGATTTATTGCATTACTATAAAAACATCATGTACCAAATTTCAGCTCTCCATGTGGACGCGCTCTCAGGCAGTGTCTAAATATATAGTGGAAAACGAAATTTTTGTATAACAACCCCATAAAGGAGTTGCCCGATTTGTCTCATTTTCGAACTTAATTTCACTCGTTTTTTTTTAAAGTCCGTGTACAAAATTTCAGCTCTCTAAGTACAGGCGTTCTGGAGTTATCGAAAAATTAAAAATAACTTTCCAATCCATTTTGCTCTACCATCATTATTTCTGCACGTTACAAACGGAATGACAAACTTAGTATACCTATAGATTTCATCTAGGGTATAAAAACGAAATATTTTTGAATGCTATGGTATTTTGGTCTTGTTCTCGATTTGAAATTGAGTTGACTCGACTTTATTCAACTCAATGAACTGAGCCTATTCGAAATGATTGATGAAAATGTCACGTGTATACTGGGAATTTGGAATTTGGTTTTATTATGTAGGTGTATATTTTCTTGTGATTGTTTTTATAAACATTTTTAATTTTAATAATGACGAAAGAAATGTACGAAACAAAAGCTGCGTATGTAAACGTATATTTGCTACTTCAGCTATATTTGGTCTTTTTTCTCAGCTCATTCCTTCAACCGTTGAGTTATAAAATAGTCAAATTCCTCATCCCTATTTCAACTTGACATACGTAACGTAATGTATCTTGATTTTTGACTATAATAAATCTACAGCTTCAACAGCTTCAAGTATTTCCTTTGAAAGTCTTTTTATAAATTGCTGTAGCTCCTCAGCTAGAAGAATCTCGAAACTGGTCCGTTTTCTTATAATTATAGTTGTGTGCTATTATAAGTAATGAAACCGGAGTAAAGCCGTAAGGCTTTGATCTAAGAAATAACATCATTCGCCGCTTTTCAAAATGAAATTTAATTTTAGCTTGATTAAATTAAGAAATTTACTTATTAATATGTGTGGAGATTTATTTTCTTCGTGTTTGAATTTTATAGTTAAAACAAATCCATTACAATTAAATTTGGAAAAAATATCGCGCTACGAGATTGTATTACATTATTTGCGGGCAATCTCGCGCGTGGCCTACAGCTGCCTGGCGCGGGAAATATTTTAGCCACTGCGTAAGAAATTAGATATTTTTTTAAATTGAAACGCATTAAGTAACAATAGTAGTATTTCAATATAACAAGTAGGTATGTGTGTTGTGCTACTGTCGCAAAGACGATGGTAACATAATCCCTCTTTAAAAAAAAAAAACGTATAAACACGGGACCCGACTTCCACCAGCAGACAATGAAAACATAATATTATGTGTCCGGCAAACCGCCACCAGTCTAATGAAAACGTATTTATGCGTGTCCCGATAACAATATGGTATAGGTTAGGTAAGATGTCAAGCCACCCCAGATCCATCCTGCTTCTCTTAGGGATCTCAAGATATCTCCAAGACTCTTTACCTAGATCCATCCTGATTCGCGCAGAAAGCTCAGGATATGTATAAATTCTTTGTTTTTCAGCTCGTTCTGATGAATAAAAGAAGTATGCGGCTATTGGGTATCTACTTCTTTTCAAGTCTGGGGGAGCTGCATTCTCAAGGCACGTGTTGGACGGATTCGATTTCCTCCGAGTCCTTACAGCACTTGCAGAAATCATTCGCCGCTATACCCAGTCTTTTAGCATGGTCACGTATGGCCCAGTGACCCGGAAAGACCCCTACTAGATTCCTGGCGTTTGTTCTGCTGCCCTTAAGCAGCTTCCTTGTCCTTTTTTTCCTGTCATATTCAGGCCACAATTGCCTCGCAATATGGCAGGTATCCCTGCTGGTCCACTGGAAGCTTGCCTTTTGATAGGCGCCCCTGATGATTTCCTCTTTTATTGCTCCAATTGGGATCTTCACATAAGCTACCGCTGCGGAACTACCCAATTCAGAGCCTTTTTTGGCCAACTCATCAGCCATCTCGTTGCCTGAGATATCCTTATGGCCATGTACCCAGCATAGGGGCACCTTGTGCCTTATAGGCAATACCTCAAGGCTAGTCTTGCATAACTGCACCAATTTTGATTTTACCAGCACAGCATCCATCGCCTTGATGGCTGCCTGGCTGTCAGTATATATGCACACATATATGCCGTGAGGGCTTTCTGCGCATAGATACCAATATTGCCGCGTGATAAATCGCTGCGAGCTCTGCCTGAAAAACACTGCATTTGTCAGGTAGACTATAAGACTCGTGTCACTGTAGATCTCTGGAGTACACTCCAGCCCCTGTGCCCGCACTTCTCTTGGAACCATCCGTAAAAATAGAAAGAGAGGATGCTACGACCATCTCTTCCCATCCCAGTCACTGCTCGTGGCCATCATTGCATTGACACCCCCACCCAAAGTCAATATTGGTACTTGGTAGTCTGTTTCTTCCCTGCTATAACTACAGTCTATCTTCTGGAGTATATTGGGGTGCCCGACACCCCTCTTCATCCACCAACCACCGCCCTAAGCCTGTCATCACTAATTTCCGCTACACCTCTGCAATAGAGGTCCAGCAGAAGTAATTCAAGAATGACCCCCAGTACTGCCGTGGGCGTGGGGCGCAGACACCCAGTTATTCCCATACAAACAGCCCTCTGGATTTTTGACAACACATCCAGGTTATATTTAGTCGTCAGTGCCGTCCACCAGACCGTGGAGCCGTAGCAGAGGATGGGTCGAACTTTGGGTACCTCCGCCTTCACGTTATTGAAGGCCCCCTTAATATCCAGGAAGCAACCTAGAGTATATTTCTTATATTCTAGGGATTTCTTAACAACGGATACCATTGTATGCAGTGCCGACTCTACCGATTTTTCTATTGTATACATAAGCATGCTGGCTACCACTGCCGCCCTGCCATACACTTCTTTTATACACCACTATTAGTCTCTCCAAGACCTTAAGCATAAAGGAGAGACTGATAGGTCTAAAGTCCTTTGCCTCCATATGGCCCGTTCTGCCTGCCTTAGGAATGAAGATTACCTTCACCTCCCGCCAGGTCCTAGGCAAGAACCCAAGCCTCAGGCAGCTTATAAAAATCGGCACTAGCCATTTTAGCCTTCTGAAGCATAAATGGTCTCAGTCCATCCACCCCCGATGCTTTAAGGGGGTTAAACGAACAGACCGCCCATTTTGTAGCTTTTTCGCTGACTATGGAGCTGATCACCTCCTCCTTTCCGCTTTGTAGGTGCAGATCTGCAGAACTCGACACCGGCGGGCCTATCTGTCCACTGCAAGGAAAGTAGGCGTCAAGAAGTGCATTTAACAGCTCCACATTGTCCAGACACCGTTCTCCCCTTTTATGAAGGACGGAGTACTATGGTCCTTAGCAAGCCTGAACGCTTCTGTATTAGACTCTATTGACTCGCAGAAGTTCCTACATGAGGATCTCTTTGCTAGTCTTAACGCCTTCTTAAAAATCTTAGATCGTCCTTAGAACGGGCCCAGTGTACTTGATCCCTATTGCGCTTGGCTGCATAAATAGCCTTCGCGTTTTTTCCCTAACCTGACCCAGCTCCTCATTCTACCATATTGGCTTAGATTTGCCACTGGGTCTGCTAATAGGACAAGTTTCTTGTAATGCCTCATTCAACACATAGGTGATAGCATCAACAGCAGCATCTGCTGTTGCCTCCGTGATTAGCCCTTCGGGTAGAGAAATTTCCAACCTGTCTCTGACTACACCACACCTTGAATTGTGCGGATCATGATGGTAAGTGCATCTTCAAGTTCGTTGACTGACAGATATTTTTGTTTTTTGCGAGAGCCTATCGGAATTTGACAGTTTCGTACCAATCGTAACATTTAGTTGATGATTCGTTGCCAGCGACTAAAATCGTTTTGATGATCAATTGTGTATATAAAGTGTGGGGTGTCCTCTGAAGCTGCCAGTATAACTCTTGGAGGTCTCTTCTCCAAATCAATGCCATGCTTGATATACTTCGAAGGCCATGAGTGTTTTGGACCGTGCAGAAATAAAGGTCCATAAAACCATGTACTGCAAGATGCCAATCTCTCAGATGGAACTCCTCGCGATAAAATATTGGCCGGATTTTTTTTTGAAGGAACATGTTGCCATTGTTCTAGCAGTGAGCTTTCATGGATGGATCCAATGCGATTTGTAATGAATGTATGAAATGATGCTGCTTCTGTGTTTATCCATGCCAATATTATCTCTGAATCAGTTCAATAATAACATGAAAGGTCTTTAATATTTAAATCTGCTTTAACCCGGCTCTGACTAGTTCTGCTGCGAGCGCATAGTTCTAGCCGTGGACGTGTAGTTGGCTTAGCTGGGGCTACCTTAGATTTAGCACAAAGAAGACGCACAATCCTCATTCCATCCTCATTATTAGCACGTAAGTAAACGGCTGCTCCATATGCCTTCTCAGAAGCATCAGCAAAGGAATGCATTTCGATTGATTTAGGTACCCTTCAGAAAACATGTGTCGAGGTATTTTTATGCCTGCAAGTGTTTTGAGACCTTGGCGGAATTGGAGCCAAGAAGAGTGGAGCTCCATTGGTAGCGCTGCATCCCAGTCAAGCTTAAGGCGCCACAAATGCTGGAGAAAGATCTTAGCTGTAAACACTACTGGACTCAATACACCCAGTGGATCAAATAGATGAGCAATATCCGATAGCACTGTCCTCTTTGTTACCATGTTTTGCTCAGTGTATGCTGCCTTCATGCAAAATTCGTCTGATTTTGGGGTCCAGATTAATCCTAGTGTTTTAATGGATTCTTCTGCGTCGTGTATGTCGAGTTGTATGGCCTTATCTTCTGTAGGAATGGACTTAAGTAACTGTGGGTGATTAGCACACCATTTTCTAAGTTTAAATCCAGCAGCATTCAACGCTTCCTGTAGTTGCTTCTGTGTTTCTATAGCTTCGAAAAGACTGTCTGTGCCAGTCATTAAGTCGTCCACATAAAAATTGCTCTTACTGATTGAAGCAGCCTTAGGATATCTGTCTTCTGAGTTCTTTGCTAATTGTAGCAGACACCTAGTAGCTATATATGGCGCTGTTGTGGTGCCATAAGTTACGGTGCATAGCTCAAAACATTTGATAGATTGTGTTGGCTCATCTCTCCACCAGATTAGTTGATATCTTCTATCTGCTGGGTCGACCATGATTTGTCGGTACATCTTTTCAATGTCCGCTGTGAATGCAAATCGTGGCATCCGGAAGCGAAGAAGGATAGTAAACAAATCATCTTGGAGGGCCTGTACATAATATGTCATTTAACGAGACATTTGTTGAGGTCGTACTGGAGCCATCGAACACCACTCGTACACTTGACGTGGTGCTGTCCGGCTTAAGCACAGCATGATGTGGCAGAAAATAGTGACGACCCTTAATAGTGTTGAGATCGATTTCGCGCATGTGTCCGAGACTTATATACTCATTCATGAAGTTTTTGTATTATATGGCCAATCCAGAGTTTTTCGACAGCCGTCGCTTCTTTGCCAGAAATCGTAGGAGTGCGATGTCTTTGGATAAATCAAGCCTATATGGATCATGAAGAAATGGTAGCTTGAAAACAAATCGCCCAGTGTGATCTCTTCTTACTGTTTGCGAAAAGTGAGATTCGCATTTTTGTTGTTCGGCTGTGAGTTTTTGAGAAGGTGTTGTTGCCTCTTCTAGTCTCCAAAATTTTTCAACCTGAGCTTCTAAATTGGTTTCCTCAATGGTCGAGGCACCACATATTCTGCCTTGATGTGAGGTTATGGGTGTGTGCCCTGCGACAATCCAACCAAAAATAGTGTTTTGTAGCGTGGGTAATTTAGTTACAAGCCGTATTGCCAATTTTATGTTCGTTGGAATTGGCCAGGATTGAATGTTGAGTTTATATGCTGGCTGTTGAGCAGTTTTTTGAGGAAGGATAAAGGCTTTTATGCGGGCTGAGAAGTCATTGATTCGAGACTGTACTTGCATGTTTATTCTGTGTTGAATAAGTTGCCTGACCTCCCCAATACCTTGAATGTGCAGCGAAACTTCCTTCTTCTGTAAGTTTAGCTTCTTGGCCAACCTTTCGGTGATGAAATTTAATTGTGATCCGGAATCGAGGATCGCTCTACAGTTCACGGCATCTCCCTTGTAGTCTAGGACCTCGTGAGTACAGTGCCTAATATGACATAATTTCTTTGCGACTGTCTTGCCTCTGCTGACAATATTACTGAATTGGTTCTTATCGTACTGTGACTAGTATTTGGCTGTGCGTTAGACGAACTGACCTTATTTGATGTTAGGTGAGTTGTCTGATCTCTATGCAGCAACGTGTTGTGTTTTCGCATACACTTGGAACAGCCTCTTGATGGACAATCTATTGCCAAATGTGTGCTCTTGAGACAATTGGTACAAACTTTCAATTGATGAGCAGTCTTAAAACGTTCTGATGGCTCTAGCTCGAGAAATTTTTGACAGGCGAATAACCCATGATTTTTGTGCCAAAGTTTACAAAGTAAGGTCTGAGTCTTCATGTTTGAACATACTAACGCAGATGATCTGTTGAACGCTCTTAGCTCAGTTTTATGTCTTTCTAAGGTTTCTAGAGACTGAAATCGTTGCTCTAAAAATTTTAAGAATTTTGTCATAGATTGAAGTTCTCTGGGAGCTTGCAGTCCCTGCTCATATAAATAAGCAAGTGTAAAAGAATTGGATCCCAAGCAGTCGTCACTATTCCAAGATTATTAAGTGCCATTAAACATTCTTTCGTTGTATCGTGAAGTTTCTTTACTGTTGTGGCTGATTCTGACACTACGGTTGGCTGGGATACTCATCTGTCCAGCGGAGCTGTCGTTAGCAGCCTCTTGTTATTTTAGAGCTGATTTAGAATTTCCCATGCGGCTACATAATTTTCTTCGGACACTGATAAATGTCTAATCAGTAGTACAGCCTCGCCAGTTAAGTTTGTTTTCAAAAACCACATTTTTTGAGAATTTCCAATAGGTTGCTCATGCACCATTTGTGTAAACAGATCATGGAACTGTGTCCATTTCAAATACTCTCCATCGAATTTTGGTAGCGCTATCTTGGGCAGCTTCATTTGTGGTGTAGATATTGTGCTGCTTTGATTGGCATTCTCCATTGAGAGTTCATCGGATTTTTTTAATAACTGAATGGTGATATGTTGTGTAAAATCCTCTAACTTGCAATATTCTTTATTACTGTAGGAAGTCATATCTTCGGCTGTCTCCCAAATTTGTTCGATGATTGTCTTTATTTGCGACCAATACTCGTTGATTGCATTGATTTTGACTGTGCAATACCACTTACTCTGTCCTTCTAGATTAATGTTTGAAAGTACTCGCTACAACAGTGCCATTATTCCCTTCTGTCGTCTACTTAAACCTTCTACTGTATTTGAGGAGGCCATGCTTTGAATGCGTTGGACTTTAGTGAGTACTGGATACTTGAGATGGGCTTGAAATGAATTGCTTGGATTTTGGCTTGGGTGGGTTTTCTTTTATTCCCTGAGCCATATTTTCTGATGCAGTTTTACCTTGAAGGTTGTCCATGATCTCCATTCTGTACGCCTCATATATGTTCTTTATTTTGTCATAATAACTATCTTTGTAGTATGCTTGATCGAGCTGACTACTGTACATGTCACGTATGCTGCTATCAACGACATCGAATGCTTCCCACTGTTCGTCCAGTTGTTCCAATCTTCTCTCTAGTAAGGTAAGGTTTCTCTCATGCTGGGTTTTAGATCTATAATCGTTGATAAGCCTCTGGATTTCTGCTTCAGTCTGTTCCTGTTGATACACCAAATGCTCCATTAGTATTATTCGTCTTCTGATCACGTCGGGGTCACCAAAAATGTTTATATTGCGACCAAATTCCTTTACTTGACCGCTGGTTCTTCCGTAGAATGTGTAAACGTACGCTTTGTGAAATTTATATTTTACAGACCAAAACTTTTCTTATGTACGATAATTTCAGTTCTCATAGAATGTTTTCATTCTTGCGCCACTTAAGCGGTGTAATATGTCATCTGAAGAAGTAATCTGAGTATGCACATTTTGTGAGAACGGAAATTATTGTCGCTGTTTGTTGACTGAAGAATTTGTCGTTGTGCAATTATGACGTAATTGTTTTCTTCGATAAATCATAATGCATTTCCATGGATACGTCCTCTTCGGTGTTGGATTTCAAAGTCATAAGCTTGGAGTCGCTCTATGCATCTCGCCACTTGCCCGTTAGGGTTCATAAACTGCAAAAGCCATTTGAGCGCTGCATGGTCAGTGCGGACGATAAATTTCGGCCCATAGAGATATTTGTGGAAATGCTTTATTGAATTTACAATAGCAAATAGCTCTTTTCTTGTAGCACAATAATTTCTCTCTGATTTTAAGAGTGCTTTACTATAATACGCTACTGGCATCTCTTGACCAGCCTCCTCCTGTGATAGCACTGACCCGATACCTACATTGCTGGGATCCGTGTCCAATATAAAAGTTTTCCCAGCTTTGGATAGTGAAGTACCGGTGTTTCACAGAGTTGTTGCTTCAAATTCTCGAAACTCCCATTACATTTAGCCGACCATATCAACAGCTTTCTTTTACAGTAAGTTGGTGTAGGCTCCTTGCTATATCTGCAAAACCTTTTACGAATCGCCTGTAGTAGGTAGCTAGACTAAGAAAACTCCTTAATTGATGTTTGTCCTTTAGAACTGGCCAATTTTTGACAGCTGCTATCTTCTCTGGATCAGTTCTTACTTCGCGGGCGGTAATTTGTTGAAGATTACTGGGTACATGCGTACTTAATTACATCAACACGAAATTTTAAGTCCAACCCTGCGATGGAATGAACGTTCAGGAGCAGCTTTTGAAGCCTCCACAAATATGGCGTGAAGAATGATTAAATATATTTATATATGTAGGTATATCTCAATATGAAATTTCTCGGTGAAAGTTTTATGTTTATGAATAAATATTTAGAAAAACTATATATGTGCAACTCAGCTGTTCTGCCTGGTTTTAGACTTCTTCGATAACGCCTTGAGGCCTTGATTTCGTGGGGTCCCCATGCTTAGTCTTTGCTAGATGTCTTTGGGAGCCCGGCATGGGGAGTCTCAGCTGCCGCCAATGATGACGTCTTATTCAGAGGATCCCTTTTTTCTGCTTCGGTTTTTTTCCTTTTTCCCTTTTTTAAATATCTGTACGCTGACTATACACTATTCTTTTTATTATATATATATATATATATATGCGGTTACGATTACGATCAGTGGCATGTTTCGATAGCTCCGCGATTAAATTTTAATAATTGAGTCTAAGAGTGGTTAAATAATAAAAATAAAATAAAAAAAAAACTTAAAAATCGGTGAATGGTGTTAACTATTAATCGTATGTTAAGTGAACCATTATAGATAGTGACTATAATAGAAAAACAAAAAAATGAGTTCGGTATGCAAGAAATGTGAACGGTCATTGCGTACAAATAAGGATAAAGAAAAAATTATTTCGTGCAATGGAGTATGTGGTGGCATATTTCATTTACAATGTGTAGGATTGTCAGCATATGATGCTGATATAATAAGTGAAAAACCTTATGTATTATTTATGTGCGATGAATGCAGAAATTTTGTGAATATAATGTTAACATATGTAACGGAAATCAAGTGTACGGTAAATGAGAATGCCAGAAGAATTAGAGAACAGAGCGAAAGAATCGATGAAATTGTAAAGCGTTCGGAGAAATTAAAAACAAATGCTAATGATAAACCCAGTAAACCATCATATGCAGATATGATAAGGAAAGAACCTCCTATTATTATTAAGCCAAGGCAACCACAAGACAATGAAATCACAAGAAGAGAAATAAAAAAGAGTATAAATCCGTCAGAGCTAGCGTTAAAAGTAAATGGTTTGACTAATAAACAAAGTGGTGCCATAGCAATAAATTGTGCAAATGAAGAGTCGCGAAATAAAATAGAGCAAATTGTGGTTACAAAAATGAAAGAGAAGTATGAAGTATCAACGCCTAAAATGTTAAACCCAACAATTTTATTGTGTGATATAAGAGAAGAGTGGGATAAAGAGAAATTAGCTGAAGCTCTGAAGAGGCAAAATAATATTTCAGGGAACGTGAAATGTTTCAGATTCTACAGTGTAACACAAAACCGCGGGTTTTATAAAGCAGTAATTGAGGTGGAAAGTGAAGGATTTAAACAAATTATGGATTTGAAAAGAGTGAACTTAGGATGGGATCGTTGTGCAGTGTTTGAATATTTGTCGGTAAAAAGATGCTATAAATGCTGGGGTTATAACCATATAGCAAGTGTATGCCGAAGTGATGTGATTTGTGCCAAATGTGGAGGCAACCACGACGCCAAACAATGCAAAAATGAAGTTTATAAGTGTAATAATTGCGATAATGCGAATAAAAAGTTGAATTTAAATCTAAGCATAAATCACGACTGCCGCGATAAAAATTGTCCTGTTTATGAAAAGCAATTAAGGCTGAAAAGGAATAAAACATCGTATTAGCAATTAAAGCAAATTAACATTGTGTATTTGAACATTCAGGGATTATTATCAAATTTAGAAGAATTGTCAACAATTGTTGCAGCAAATAAATTTGATATAATAATCTTGACTGAGACACATATTACGGAGGGCATTGAAGATGGTGAGATAAGCTTGGAGAACTATTTTGTGGCGAGGTGCAATAGTAATTCAAGGCACACAGGTGGGGTTATTTTATATTTACATAATAATTTACAATTTCAAATTCTCGATGCATATGTGGAATCAAGTGAATTATGGGGACTGACTGTAAAAGTAAGTTTTGTTAAATATTCAATAATAATTTTAGCTCTATACAAATCTCCAAGAGCACAAAATAGGCGCTTTTGTGATAAAGTTAGTGAATGGTTGAGTGACTTGAGTGAGTGCTCGAATGATTTCTTGGTTGTTGGAGATTTTAATATTAACTACTTGGATTTAAATAACACATATAGAAGAGATTTGGAAAACGCGATAGTAACAAATAGTTGTAAGCAAATAGTTACTGAACCAACTAGGATAAACGGGAACTCAAGAACGTTAATTGATTTGGTGATTACAAATAATAGTCTCTTTACCGCGAAGACAGATAACAATTTAAATATTACAGATCATGAAACGATTGTAATCAGTAAAAATATTATGTATAGTACAAAAAACAAAAAAAACAAAAAGCGTATCCTCAAGTATGAAAAAGAAAGTTTCCATAATGAATTTAATATGAATTACTTAGATTATGAAATAACAGATATTAGTGTTGATAGTTTAGCTGAACATTTTCAAACAGAAGTAGATCGCGTGATAAATTGTTTTTCGTCATACAAGGAATTGAGATACGTGGAAAATGTCTGGTTTAGTGTTGAATTGATAAAACTGAAAAAGCAAAAATTGCAAAAAAGAAGTCGTGCGCTAATAACAAATTCAGAGGCAGATTGGAGTAATTACCGTGTTCTTCGAAATGTATATAAACGCAGATTGGAACAAACTAAAAATAAGTATGTGCAGAATAGATTAAATACCTGCTGCGATCAAAGTTCTATGTGGAAAACTTTGAAGAAGCTAATTTTAAATAAAGGTGAAGAAAGAATTGGAAGTATATACTTTAATGCTAAGCTTGTTGAAAACGACTTAGAAATCGCAAATGAATTCAACAAGTTTTTTATCAAGAGCGTAGAAGAAATTCAGGGGTCCATTCCACATATTTCTTTTGCTGATCAAATCACAGAGGTCAATACAGTATTTACTTTTAAATGTTTGCAATTGGAGGACTTGCGAAATATCATATGCAAAATGAACAATAAAAGAGACTACAAGCTTGCGAATGGAAAAATGATCTTGGACTCATTTTCTAAAATTGCACCAACTTTGATTGCAATTATCAATAAATCATTGACATCCGGTAAATTTCCAACACTGTGGAAAGAGTCTCTGATAACTCCGATAAGAAAAGTGAAAAATACAAATAATTGCGGCAATTTTAGACCAATTAATTCGATGCTAATTGGAGAAAAGATATTAGAGAAATGCGTCTATTTGCAATTGGAAAATTATCTAGAAAGGAATAATATACTGCTCAGTAACCAATCAGGCTTCAGAAAGAATCATTCATGTGAATCAGCAATAAACATGGTGTTGAATATATGGAAGGAGCAGATCGCGAATAAGCACAGCGTTGTAGCAGTTTTCTTGGATATGAAAAGAGCATTCGAGACGGTGGATAGGGACATATTGATGAAGAAATTGTTCAAGTATGGTGTAAAAGGTAAAGAATTGCAGTGGTGCGAGGATTACTTGATGAACAGACTGCAGAAAACAAAAGTAAATGCACAAGTTTCAGAACCCATAGAAGTCAAGCTAGGCGTCCCACAAGGATCTATATTGGGAACTCTTTTATTTATAATATACATAAATGATATACAAACAGTTATAAAACATTGTAAATTAGCCTTATTCGCCGACGATGCCTTGTTATTTATTACATCTGGAGATGTGGAAATGGCACTACAACTAATTCAAGAAGACTTAAATAGCGTAAGTTCATGGCTGAAAGGAAACCGTTTAAAACTGAACATAGAAAAAACTAAAAGCATGTGCTTCAATGTAGATATAGATGTTAAATTGAAGATTGACGGTATGGAGATAGAGCATGTAAGGCAAATGAAATATTTAGGAGTAATAATTGACGATAAATTGAAATTTGATGCACATGTTGTTTATATATGCAAGAAAATTTCTAAAAAAATTGGTTTTATGCGAAGGATAAGAAATAGATTACCACTTTCCTGCACAATTAATCTATACAACACAATCATCAAGCCACATTTTGAATATTGTGCAACAGTCCTATTTTTATGTAACCAGGAACAACTTATGCAGATGCAAAGACTTCAAAACAAAGCAATGCGAGTGATACTTCAGTGTAATAGATATACCAGTGTAGAATATATGTTAAATACGCTAAAATGGTTAAGTGTTAGACAAAGAATATTTTTGAATGTGTTTATTTTTGTATTTAAAATTAAGAATGGTCTTGTTCCTGCGTACTTGAGTGCATGTATAAATTATGTAGGCGATTGTCAACCGTATATGCTTCGAAATAATGATCAGCTAAGACTTCCAAATTTTAGAAACAGCAGCTCGCAAAATTCAATAGTTTATAATGGCTTTAAATACTTTAATGCATTATCAAGTGAAGTTAGAAATATAAGGAATATAAAATTATTTAAAAGAGCTATCATAGAACATATTAAACAAAACTTTTAACCTGAATTATATGAATTTGTAGAAAATGTATATCAATAGCAGTTAATGCTGCTAAATAAACAAATAATCTAATCTAATCTAATCTTCCTTCTTTCGCTTTTAATGAATTTTACTTCTTAACAGCAGTCAAGCTCAAACTAAACTTCTGATTTCTCTCGATTTTTACATTTTTACATTTTACCTTTCAAGTCCGATCCGTCATATACTAGTGACACTCACTTCTATCCTTCTTAACATTGCGGCCCTTTTTTCTTCCGGCCTCTTCATTCCCCGATTCGCACCATTCCTTAACGGTTTTGTTGACAGTCAGATGTGGGATTGTCACATAGGTGCGGCCTACATGGGTACTCATGGCCGCCGAGCCCACATGCGACCATAACAAGGAAAGTGTGAGGAAATAGTACTTTACCTAGTTGAACATCCAAAGTTATTTCTTCAAAAACCTGTGCTGCTTCTCCAGTTGCTGTTTTTAGTAAATATTTGGTGGTATTGTGAACCCATTTGTTCTTGACAAGATCTGCTCTAAAATTGATCTCGAAGCTCCAGGGTCAATAGTGACTGCGCAGTCATTTTTTCCTACACTTCCATATATTACAAGGCTGCTATCATTTCTCTGCAACTGGGATACCTGAATGATGACCTCGGGGCTGTCGGCTCCACCAACCAACTTCTGCCCCCCGAAGTTGGCTTTTACATGTTTTCCGACTGCTGAACAGGGGAGCTGACGCGACTAGTCGCTGTTTGATTTCTAGTCTCTTCCTGAATAGCTTGCTCCCTCGCTCGACCTCTTTGGCATTCTTTTCTGTCCTCTTCCTCTAGTGATTCCATTCGTCGGCGTTTCCTGCAGTCCCTCTGGAGGTGTCCTGGTCTATAACAATTCCAGCATCGAAGAATATCACGTGATGGAGTGTTCGGTGATGACTACATTCTGTTGCAAGTACATTCCTCCACCGAAATTTCTGTCAATCGTACTGCGCTCCGAGAAGCTTGTCTGGCAGATACGCTAATGCATAGGCTAGCGCTTCTGCTGATGATTTCTTTCCTGCCAGCCTTAGCGCTTATTATAAACTTTAGTCTGCAATACCGTTCACAAATGCTTCTGTTGCCACTTCATTAAGGAAATCATCATACACGCTAGAGTATGAAAAATAAGCTAATCTTTCCACATCGGCCTGCAGTTGTTGTAGTGATTCGCCATGTTTTTGAATCCTGTTCCATAGCTGTAGGCGATATACCTACTGCATGTGTTCATCTCCATAACTTAACTCTATCGTCTGTACTAATGAAGTATAATCACTTTGCCTTTCTATCGGTATAGTTTGTAATACCTTTGATGCAGAACCTCGAAGTGCTAATACCAGATCTGTAGCTTTGTCTGCATCATTCCATCCGTTTACTTCGGAAGCAGCCTCGAATTGTCTCGTGAAAATATGCCACGAATTTTGTCCATCAAATATTGGAGGTTTCATTCTGCCTGCATTGGATAGTTCAATTCCTTCGTGCCGTGGTTGTCGATGCTTCATCTTCTCCAAATCTGCTTTAAAGTTGTCAAGCTGTTCGGTGACTTTTTGTCGAGCCTCCGCCACTTCCTGCTCGATTCCTTCAATTTTTAAATTTTGTTCGTCTAGTTTTTCAGAAAATTCTTCTGTTCCTCTAAGCGAGTTTCTAGACAATTATCTACAACTCATTTATTCGTCCAAACGGGTTTCCAGTGATATCTTCTGCTCATCTAAACGGGATTCCATGGAATTCTTTTGTTCCTCAAAAGCATCCTTTTGCTCATCCAGACGGGTTTCCATAGATTTCTTTTGCTCTTCTAAACATGCTTGCAGAGAATTCTTTTGTTCTTCAAAACGGGATTCGAGAGAATCCTTTTGCTCTTCTAAGCATGCTTGCAGAGAATTCTTTTGTTCCTCATTAGCATTCTTTTGTTCCTCCAAGAAAGATGGCTTTTGTTCCTCAAGAGCATTCTCCATCTGCAGGGCTGAAAGCTCCATTTTGGTCATTAATGTACCCAAAAGCTATTCTATGTTCATCACATGATCTTCTTAAGCTTCTTCTTCGAAAACAAATGTCTCAGAATTCTTTTTCTTTCTATCAAGGCTTGTCTAATTCGGTCGACTAGAACATTCTTTAGACCTGTCGTTTGCAATGACCGCTTCCCCAACTCCACTTTCAATTCCTGTATGCGAAGCTCCTCTAGTTTGCGCCCAATTACTTTGATAATTCACTCACAGTTTAGTTATCTTTCGGAATTTTCACACAATTTCACCAAATTAATCACTCTTTGAATTTCAAAGTCAAATCCCACTACTTTATTTCGCGATTTTATTTTACTTCTGGCACCATTTGTTACGAGCGTGGCCTTAGTTCGTTATTTAAAACACAATATTTCAGATATAATTCAAAAGTTCTTCTTTTATTTAACTTCACTGTTTTCTTTTATAAACTTCACAAATAATTATCAAATCAACTCTTTAGTTATCGGTACTGTGCATCTAATTATCGCAATCCACTGTCTGAAATAAGACTCGCCTCCTGGATCCAAAAAAATCCAAAACCAGATCTTACGCGATTAACGAAACTAATTTCAACTATGACGATTTTAACAGAACCGATATCCCGGGATATTTGTTTAACATTTTCCTACAGGCTTTAATTTTGGCTTTGATTTCACTTAACTGTCCGAAAAAGATATAAAAACTATTAGTTACGCGATGTCTTTATTTTACAGCTTGTTGCGTGACGGCAAGCTGTATTAAGGGATGTGAGTAGCGCCGTATTTTATACTCTACAAATTATCCTAGAACCTTCCTGAATATTCTGTTCTCCGAACCCAAAGTTTACTAGGATGACACAAATCTAAAGTTGTTTCCATTTGCAATAGATGTCGCTTGTAACAATATTAATTTTACCGATCAAGCAAAACATTTTAACTCAAAGCCCAATTCAGAATCGGCGCAGCATGCAGCAAGGCTTGATATCATGGGATCATATGGCGCAATTCGTAATGGGCGCAGCATGCATCAACGCAGCATGCATCATGATGCAAGGAGTTTAGAAAATTTTAAAATTTGATGCAACAATTTCTGCCAACATACTGAAAAAATAAATTGCAAATCTTATTTATCTCTTATTTCCTCCGGATCTATTTTTTTAAAGAAAAACGACTAAATAAAAATTATGCACAATATAAAAACTCGGTATTAAGGTGTTATGTTTGTAAATAAGCGTGAATTATAAAAAAGTTAGCATTACAAAGTTTCCTACACTACTTGCTGCAAATATGCTTCCTGCGCCGATTGTGAATTGGTCGTCAAAATCTTTGCAGCTGCATCATGATGCATGCTGCGCCGATTCTGAATTGGGCTTAAAAGTCTTTTTATTTCTAGATTTCCCACATGAGTGCCATAGATGCTAGATTTATCAAAAACCCTGCTAAATTTGTACGATTGGGGAAATCTAAGAAATTTGCTTCCTTCATTCATATTTGGACCTTTTCTTGCCTTTTTCTCGGGAACCGTGAAAAATGTTGTGATCCTTAAACCCGCCTGCGTCGTTTGAGCAAAAAATTTGCACATTTTCACTTTCATGATATTTCTGAGCATTTGGTCAAAAATTGGTGTTTTTTCTAGTGCACTAAAGGGTTTTGACGGTCTTAAAGGGCAACAATCAAAGATGCGGGCGAGTTACAAACAAGACCGGGTCTATAAATTTTCGGAAAAACTCGAAAACGGAAAAAACGAGATTGTGGAAGTTGTGGTTCAAGAAAAAGAAGTTTGTACTAAATATATTCTTAGCGACATCTACTAAGATTTTTAAAGCAAGATTTATCTATTCTATACGCGATGTCGCTGAATGGCTGATTCAATAAAAATTCTGACGTTTTCAATTTGACTCATCTAGAAAACTCCATCCACTGAATTCAGTTGATCATTTCCCTTTCTGCACAGTCGATTCGTGACTTTTGTGTTCATTGCTGTAAGTAGAGGAGTTTTAGCTTTTTCAAATAATTTTTAATAATACTAAAACAAAAGAAAAAATTAAAAAGATTTAGAGGTGTTTATTGAAGGTTGGAGGTTTCCTAATTTTTATTTTCAATGTGTTTTTCATAGAATTTTACGTTATATACAAATTATATAACTTTTCTGATTACGTAAAATTGTATGTTGTACCTGTGGGTTATTAAAATGTGTATAGAAACTTAGGAAAAGGAAGGAATTTAAAATCATTCGGTCAAGTTCAATTATAATTTGAAGAACGCTGTGCAGTGCAGATGCAGGTAGTTGCAAAAAAACTGGTTCTCTGACTAAGTGTCTATGACGTACAGCTTAGACAGCAGACCTACCACGTGCTTTTAAATTAAGCTGATAAATGAGCGCAATTTTAATTGCTTTTTAGTTCAAACCTCAAAAATTCACCATTTCTACCAATAAAGTGGTATTTTTCAATTATTATAAATGTTACGTAATAAAGATTGTAACCATCGCCCATGGGATGAAAAAGATTTCGCGCGGCATTTTGCGCCTGGCATTGAGCCAGTGACCCAATTTTTCAATAAACTTGGGAATATAGGGGAAAATGGAAAAATCGATTCCCTTGCGGAAATGATATCGTATAAAAGTGATAACAAGGAACTTTGAACTTATAAAACGTAGGCAAATACCTCGCTTATGAAATAAATAGTGACGTTTTTCCTTGTAAAATTTCAACAGAATTCTGATTTGATGATGTGAGTTGATTTCAAGGCGCATGACTACATACGAACGATTGACCTTTGTTAACACTGCTCGGTTTACACGAGGTAGATAATCGGAAAGCAAATACTACCAGGGAGTTGATAGAATTATGTAAAGTGGTTATCGCTTAATTGGAAGAACATAGGTAGTAGCGGGTGTTTTTCACCAAAGTTTAGAAAAGAACGATTATCTGGATCTCAGTTATTAGCAAGCAAAGATTATTCCACCGAAATTTTAATGTTTCTGTAATTCTAAAGATAATCTAGTTTATAGTTATTCATAGTTGGTGTGGATGACCATAATAAATTACACTTTTGTCTGTCATGTACCCTAGGAGAAATTATTATTCAACTTGTGGACTAAGGTGGTGATACCTGTTCGCACATTAACTTCTAATGAGATGTAAGAGTCACCAAGTGAATAAGAACTTGTAACTGTCATCGAAATAGTCTTATTTGTATAATATAATTAGGTTAGGTAGGTACTATGATTTATATCAAATAATTTTTTTTATTTTAGGGTTGAATTTATCTGCTTTTATTACAATTTATGACCCTATGAGTGGCTGACAAAGTGGATTTGAGGGCCACTTTATCCTGAAAAATTTGGAGACGAAAATTTTTTTTAAAAATTAGAAAAAGTAGTTTTAGTAATAATCTAAAAAAGAGAAGTTCCCAGCAGTATAAAATCGGTTTTAGATTTAAATCCATTATCCGCAACAAGTTCATCGCACCCGAGGTTGCAAGTGCTTCAAGAAAACGATTTTGTAGTATAATGTACAAATTTTACCATTTTTTGTCACCTACATAGAAGATTATCTTGTAAGAAAGTGTTTCAGGAGATGTTATATCTATCATCATACCAAATGTTGACTAACCAAAGTAGGTATGTACTGTACCTATACCCTTTTCTTTTTGGGTACTCCGAATTTTGGAGTCAAAAAGATGAAATAAATCAATTTATATAATCAATTTCTTGTATCCAAATTCTAAAAAACATAGAAAAAGGATGTCCACTAGTTTTGTGAATAAAAAATCTGAAAATACTCTAGTCTAATGTTTCGGTTTTTCAAAAAGTATACCTATTATATTTGAATGCAACCCAAAGGTTTCCTGTGTGTCGTTTGAAGAATCGCTATCCATTTTCAGACACTACAGCGAACCTAATAATCATGCTTTTACTGGAAATCGGATCTATATTAATCTAATTCATCCTAAAGTAAGTCGGTTATCAGCTACCTCTTCAGGTGCTACAGAGTACGTACATAGCCTACAAAGCGCGTAATCATCCTTTAAAATTTCTCTTGCAGTTCTCGAGTGGCCACCAGAATTATTTTGTGAATCTTTTGTCATTATCATGTGGATTTTGGCAAAAGAACCTAACCGTTAATGTCTCGCGAATTTTTTAATTTGTGAAAATTATTGTGCTACATGCTAATTAGCCAATTACAGGTGAGCTAGTTAGTTTGCCTTCGTGAAATGTGACCTCAGTTAAATTATGTTTATTATACATTATTAATTATTCGTAACACCTCCGAAGCTTCATCTTCTTCAATCTGATTAGACCACCACAAAGTCATTACAATTTCCTCACATCAAGAATGATCTACACTTAATGATTATATTAACAGCATGCGTTCCAGATTGTGTAATGACCCACGGATCTTTAACTTTATTAATAGGAGCAAAAAAGGATGGACAATTACCACAAACACCATAGTATCAGGTACAAAGAGTCCTTCACTAGTGAATCGTAATAACTCTTTCATTCACAAGAAAGAAGTTACTTACAGCTATAAGAATTTTCTGTCTATCTAACTTTTTGGAATTTGTCTTGGATACCATTGGTGGATTCGCATAGGCTACAAGACAGATTGTATTTATAAAAACTTTAGTGAGGCCTTCGTTAAGTTATCTCACTGCGTGCTCCTATTTCCCCTGTCATTTCTAATGTGAATTTGATCTTATCTAGACAATAGAATATATAAAGTCTTCTTCCGTTTATCTTGTTGGCTTCATATATGTCGTACCTTAAAGGAGCCACTTAACTTAGGCTAGTTATTTTCCATTCTTTCTATTGACAACATTGTTTCTTTTATGATGCATTGTTAATTTTAGTTTATACTAATGAAATTAAAGTTTGCTTTCAAATTAAATCTCCTATTAATTGTGAACATTTATAGACCTTAGATTTTAGGCTTGGTATTATAGCAATATTTTAGAACTGGTCGCAAATGTGCCGTTATGGTTTCGCACAACACCAATCACTTATGGCTATAAATCAGATTGTACAATTTGTTGTGTGGGCTTATCTACGACTTAGATGTCAAATGTGACTGTAAATTAGACTTTATCTCACATTCATCATGTCATCGAAGAGTGTTTTTATATGGTGAGATTTTATAAAAAGTTGGTGTCGTGAGGTCTCGAAATATCAATTATATAATGTGAGCCAGGTCTGATCCATGTTTCAAGGTACGCGTCGACCATATCGAGTTTGTGACACGCAACTTCCTTTTTTTCGCTCTTAGGCACCACCTATCATGGAATACTTTTTCGTTCCACCTTAGAGGGATTGCTTAACACTTTTGAATATGGAATTACTCCTAAAAACTTGTTGGACTAGTGTTAGAGAAAAAACAAATCAGAACAAGCGCAAGGGAATGTACTAATTAATACAAAATAATATGCAGATATGCAAGCTAGATACTATTACACAATCTAATAAAAATAAATAATTAACGTTGCAGAAATATGTGCTTTGTTATCTAATAGTAACAAAACAGATGCAAAAATTAATAATCCTAATATTCTATTTGTTTTTTTGTTTTTTTGCTTTTAGAGCGTAAATAAATATACATTTACAACAATATCAATATGGGTGTACCTGCTGGTGATGTTGAAAAGGGGAAGAAACTCTTCGTTCAAAGATGTGCACAATGTCACACCGTAGAAGCTGGCGGCAAACATAAAGTCGGGCCAAATTTGAATGGTATTATTGGACGTAAGACTGGTCAAGCTGCTGGATTTGCATACACAGATGCTAATAAAAAGAAGGGAATCACTTGGAATGAGGATACGCTATTTGAATATTTAGAAAATCCTAAAAAATACATCCCAGGTACAAAAATGATTTTTGCTGGTCTGAAGAAACCACAAGAACGTGCTGATTTGATCGCCTACCTTAAATCAGCTACTAAGTAACTGCCTAACATCAACTATCATACAAAAAATAAACAATTTTAGGAAATTCAAACAATTAATTATACGGGTGTGTGTTACCGTTAATGACGCGAGTCTTTCAAAGAGATAGTATTAAATGGAAATTTCGAGGCAAGGTAGAATATACCTAGGCCCTCTGCTCGTCTGCTCCCATAATGTAATTAATGTATAAAGTTGAAAAAAACACACAACCAAAATATTAGAGTTTATTTTATTTATCTTATTTTTAAGATTAAATTTATTTGAGAGAGAACGAAATAAAAATGATGACAACTGAAATATTTGTTTTTATATATGTATTCGTTTAAGAAATACGTGGACTTTTAAGCGATATCTAACAATAAAAAAAAATAACCCATTATAATTTTGTCAAGAATTTACACTGCTATTTTTCCATCCGCTCTTCGAGGCGCTAGTGCTGGTGGTATAAGAAAGAGGTTGAAAATTTGTTTGCCTGAATGGAGAATTATTGTTTATTATAATAAAATACCGTAGTATAATTCTACTTATTATGATCAGCCATTACTACTGTTTAGTTAATGTACTATCACATTTAGGATATAATATATATAAATTATGTTATTATACTACATGCTGAGGTCTACTGATATACAAACTACTCAGTATTTAAAAGGTTATAAGCTCACTACCACTACTATCATCACCACTACTGCTACTACTATTGTTTATAAACAAAACAAGTCAGATTCAAACAATTTACGGGAAGAAAAAAAAAAGAAATAGACCACATGGTATTGTTGCTAATGTGATCCTTTATTTTTCACGTAAAGATGTGTAGATTAGGAGAAATTTTGATCTCTGTTGGTAGTCCAAGTTTCTAATAGCCCTATGCATAATCTTTCCGTTTTAGCTGTAACCTTATCTAATTTCTTCATTTTGTTGTTGTTGTGTGTGTGTAGTGTGTGAAGTTCAGCAGCCGTGGCAAGCTTTAAATTCGTTTTTATTAGTTTATTCATCAATTTGAAAATAAATTTAGCCTTTTCCACCATGATTGTCAGATTTAGTTTGCTTGTTTTTCTTAATATATCTTTAGTAAAAGTTAGCCATGAGTGATTTGATTGCTCTGTTCATTGTTGTTTGAACTTTGTTCGTTAGATACCTTGAGCATTGTGACTAACTGAGTATGCTGTATTTAATGTGCGATAGTATATGTGCGTCGTATATTAGGTTTGCCGTTTGATTCCTTAAGGTAATATTAATTCTTTTGATGTCCTCCAGTAAAGGGAATATCTTATTTATGTTGGAGTCCTGAGTGCTATAATTTAATTATTTCCTTTGTTCTCTGTAATTTAGTAGTACCAATATTTATTTGTGGGTTTATATCTGTCTAAAGATCATAAACTTTGTCTTGCCTTCGTTTAGCGATAGCTTGTTGCCATTAGTTCATTGCTTGTATTTTTTTAGATCTTTTATGCTTGCATTAGTCTTAGCGTTTTAGATAATGTTTGTATCATCAGCGAAGATGTGATACTCTCCCTTCAGCCCTGCAGTCTGTATGTTGTTGATATATAGCATGGTAATGTTTTAAGTCAGAGGCTCCTAATTAAATATGAATTTATTATAATAATTCAGTTTCTTTCAATTATATTTTATTCGTTGTTAGACTTTTACTTTTTTTCTGCAATTCGAAGGATACACTGCTATATTTATTGTGCTTAAGTCTCTGTTTCACATGGCACCAGTTTTGATTTCAAAAAATATGCTCTCATTGTCAATACTACCAATTGTCGTAAACTGAGGCTATATTCAAATTATTTGGGAATTTACTTATATGCATGTCAGTGGGATTTACCACAAAAGTATTTGGAACTATTTTTGTTGTTAAATTCTACTTATTAGCCGAACCAAGTGTTTTTCACAAAGCTGTTTTGATGGGAAAATTTTGATTACCAAGTTGCCAGTGCTAAAAATACCGCTGTACTTCAAGCAATTTCTCGTTCTCAATCATTACAGTTCAGTGGGAAAATATGCTCTTACGGAAAGAGACAGGAATATGAAAGTGGTGCCATTTGCTTTCATGCATTTTTAGTTCAAGGAGCAGTTCATTTATATACATGTCAGTGGCTTAACTGTAAAGCTAAATATGATTCAAATCAAAACAGGCCTATCCACCGCCTTCTTTATTACTTTGAGTGAAAGCTGTACACTCAATTCACAGCACATTGGGTAGAGTATAGAAAAACGCAGAAACAATTTGTAATTTTCTTGAAATACTCACAATTACATGAACTGCAATATTTTGACCCATAAATAATCGTTAGAATTAACGTCGTGATTTATTCAGTATAAAGTTTTAAACGTGAAACATGCTTGATTCTCCATAGGATGCAATGCTAAAAAGCTCTTAACTGACACGTTTCTCAACATATGCAATTTATAACACCGCATGGCCTTAAATAAAGAAGCCAGCGGTTCTAATGCACCATCAAGGTGTGCCTTAAACACAGTTGCGGCCAACGTCTATTGTAGTCATATCATAGGAACAATTTTCTCTAGGACCGTTTTATAAAGCGTGTATTACATAGGAATCTGCAGTGGCCTTCGGCCGCTCTATTCTTCCCAATGTTTAAGGCTGTATCAGGCTATTCAGAGAACTCATTATGATAGTGTATTATTTCCATAACTTCCTAAAGTGAATCAAAGTGACATTTATAGAGCAGGTATGAAATCAGGCAGATAGATGCTTGGAGAACAGACTGAATTATTGATTCCCTAATCTTTCATAACGCTTCAGAATTGGCCATGTATAGTCCAGTGTCGAAGCTATGGGGGGAAGGAGTTCGTTGAATGAATGTATCCAGTATCACTGTACAGAGAATACGAGGTATTCTCATTAAATTTGGCACATGGCTTGAAATGAGGTTGAGATCCGTAATCGGTCCCTGGAACGTAGGCCATAAAAAGGCCCATTGTTCACCTTCCATGAACAATTGCTCATAAGTCCCAACCGGACGATCTAACAAAATTCAGTATTGGTCTCCAACCCTCCTTTCCGGCTCCTCGCAGTTCTTCCAGGAGGTAAGAGCCAAGGAATCTGTGACGTTTTCCTGAGAAGGCCGGACAGTGACAAAGAAAATGAGTCACCGTTTCGGATTCCTCGCCGCATCCTCTGCATACCGGATCTTCAACAAGCCCCATACTATGCAGGTGACCCTTGAGAAGAGAGTGTCCAGTGAGAATTGACAATAGTAAAGTTCTCCGGGTTGGCTTGCTTAAGGGCACAATTCCACCGTTTCGATCCGATTCGTACAAGTGTCAAATTTGCTTATATGAGACATACGTGCAATTGGACACCACTGAAATAGATCGGAACGGAGAAGTTGAGCAAATTTCAACTTTTACGGATGACATAACAGAAAAATCATCTGTAAACATTTCTTTATACTCAAAGATGCACGAAAAGGCTTTTGTTGAGGAAATAAAAAAAGACATGGATTATATGACAAAAAAAAAGAATGTTTTCATGGATGAAAGAATAAATCTGGCAAAATTTTAAAGTCAAGTGTTTGAAACAGAACGGAACAATCGTACTCATGCATCCGTTTGGATCGAATCGGATCGAAACGTCGGAATTGTGTTTGACACTTTAGTCCTTCAGCTTTTTCGTTTCATTTGAATTTGTTTTATTCGGCTTATCCCTTGGTGAAATTTCCAATTAGAAAATCTTTTTCTATTTTGGTATGAACGATTAAAACAAACGAACGAAATAACCATCATCATGCGCGGCTTAGCTGCCAATTGACAATTGACGCTGACACAGGATTGAACTTAATTGGACTTGCTTTGACGTTTCTGAAAGTAAATATTTCAGAGTTTCGGGAGTTCAGCGATATTTTCAAGTTTATTTTTAATAAACATCAGAAATTTTAAATAGCGTTGCTTCTAAAACTTGAAGTGTACATCTTCATTAAATTGTAGTGTTTTGTAAAATTATTGCGCACTAATTCAGTAAATCGAATGACTTGTCATGCACAAACAGCCCGAAGCACGCGCATTTTGCTGCACTTTTACCGAGACGTTTTATCAAAATAATATTGCTACGCCTAGCTCTTTATATGATTACGGAAGTTAAAATTGATATAAATAATAATTGTATCACAAATTCACATGTAATGAGAATTAAATGCTGCGTTTTTTATCTCTCTGATCTGATCCGGTTCAATTTTATGTACGTCAAAGAACAACAATGCGTGATCCATTGTTGTTGTTTTACGTACATAAAATTGAACCGGATCAGATTAGGGAGATAAAAAAACGCAGCTAATATAACCTTAAATCGCAGGTAAAGAATTACAAAGCCCTGCGATCAGAGATTTCACAATTTCAAAATGGCCGAAATTATTTGTTTACTGTAGTATTGGTATCCTGCTCGCGCTGCACCTAGCACGAAATATTTCCTCTCCTGAATGCCACTCATCAAGGAAAAGTAAAGCATATTGCGGCGTATAAGCTGTAGCAAGTGCAGCACGGAGTTTTTCGTCCTTCCGAGTATTTCTCATCAACGAGAAATGAAACATGCTGCAGCGTGTAAAGCTAGCTGAAAAGTTCCAATTGTGTTTCAAACTTGAATTACATTCTGTCTCGTTCTTTAAATTGTTGTACTGATTTGATTAAGTTTTTATGAAGTGCTGTGATAATAAGAAGAATTTAGTTTAATCAGAGGAAGAACGATAATTCTTTATTTTTATATTTCCTAACGGAAATATTCATTTATTTCAGAAGTCACACACTTGACGCACGAAGTGCATTGGTCCATTGCTATTACGCGTAATTGGTCTAGATGTGCTTCTGTCGTTTTTAAAGACAACCAGCAGCTCACAGCTGAGTGGCCTCTGTTCTGTCCTTTGTTGCTGAAAGTGAAGTACTTCATTTTAAAATTTCTAGAGCTTTATAATTACAAAATATAAAAACGAAAGGCGAAGATTCCGGTAAGCTTTTTAACAAATTAAATGTCCATTAAAATTGATTAGGAAACATATTTTTTTACGATAAAAAATAAATGTTTCTAACAATTTAACTTGCATATTTCTTGATATTCTGCAAGATATTATCATCAATAATCAATCTTTATATCTTATGTAAAAGATCACAA
This sequence comes from Dioctria rufipes, assembly GCA_963924295.1. NCBI lineage: Eukaryota > Metazoa > Arthropoda > Insecta > Diptera > Asilidae > Dioctria > Dioctria rufipes. The sequence continues at coordinate 23,641,119 of OZ002745.1, read as the reverse complement.
ATTATAGACTAATCGAAATGCACTGGACAGTGCATCTTGATGGGGGCCCGAGACGTGTTAACCATGCAGCTGCTGTGGTTGGAGATTACATTTATTCCTTCGGAGGATACTGTACAGGAGGCGAATACAAACAATATGGGCCAATAGATGCCTACGTTCTTAATACAAATAACCTTAGGTGGCATATTGTTCCCCCGAAGAAAGACGAGAACGGAGCCCCATTAAAGTATCCCGATGTCCCTTTTCAAAGGTACCTGTTTTTTTTTTAGTGTCGAGTTGATATGAAATGTTTCTGATTTTTTTTTTTTTAGATACGGACACACTGCAGTTGCATACAATGAATTCATATATTTATGGGGTGGAAGGAACGACGATGCTTCCTGTAATGTTTTATACTGTTTTGATACGAAAACATTGAGTTGGTCAAGGCCTGAGGTAACTGGTGCTAAACCAGGTGCACGAGACGGTCATTCAGCGTGTGTTGTTGATCACTATATGTATATATTTGGTGGTTTTGAAGACGATATAGATCAATTTTCATGTGACGTGCATTGCTTAAACTTAGAAACAATGGAGTGGAAATACATTCAGACCTTTGGTACCCCGCCGTCATTCAGAGATTTCCACTCATCCGTAGTAATTTATAATAGGATGTATATCTTTGGAGGAAGAGGAGATAAACACAGTCCTTACCATAGCCAAGAAGAAATTTATTGCCCGGAAATCGTCTACCTTGATTTAAGAAGGAAAGTTTGGCATAGGCCAAGTACAATAGGCAATGTACCCGTAGGACGAAGGAGTCATTCCATGTGTAAGTAATTTATATTAGATTAGATTATTGAAACTTATTACTGTATCTGGTTACTTCAGTTATCTACAATGACCTTATATACGTATTTGGTGGTTACAATGGAATTATGGATCAACACTTTAATGATGTGCATTCATTTGATCCAAAAACTAATCGCTGGAATCTAATAAGGCCCAAAGGTAAAGCACCATCTGCAAGGAGGCGACAAGCTTGTCTGGTTAAAGGAAGTAAAATATTTCTTTTCGGTGGAACGAGGTACGATATGCTTATTAATATAAATTTTTGAACAATTGAAAATTTCGTCTATTTCTACTTACAGTCCACATGCCCAATCGCCAAATGCTTTAATTCCACCTTTAATCGACAATAATGATATGCATATACTTGATTTTGAACCAACACTTAAGACTTTAGCTATTATGGCTGTTATAGAAAATCATATCGATCCTGTGTGGCTACCGCAGGAAATAAGGTAAATTCATCTTCTTACTGAATTTGCAAGTTTTTTCAAATACCATTTTTCAGATGGGAAATTCGTGCAATGACCACACCCAACTCTATAAGCAGGCCAATCAATCACGCTGGCTAATTTTTATGCGCACACTTCTAATTTCTTGCGTTCTTTTAGATTTAAAGTCTCGGTTAACCTGTTGAGCTTTAAATTTTTCCTAAAAGTTTTTTCAAGATATATGTGTTTAAGCTATTAAAATGTTTTTTTTTTAATTATTACAATTTAAACGTAATTTATTATTGAAAAAAAAAAAAAATCGATTCTACATGTTTTTTGATCGTAAGAGGAGTCACTATTTTCTGGACCTGTTACATTGCCGTCTCGTGTTTTTTTTTAATTTTCATTGATTAGAGATTGGGTAAATGTTTACGTTTAACAAGCTGTGCTCAAATTTTTAATTATTAATAAAACAAAATTTTCAATAGGCATTAGGATTTTATTGCTGAAATAATTTTTCAAAGCATGAAGGAATGGAATGCTCCAGTTAGAAGCAATTAAAAGCTAAAAGAAAAAAATGGCTGTAATATATTTTATCACTGCACGAATTTCCCAAATATTTCATATATTGCACATTTTATCAATCTGACTGGACCTAGGATATTTTATCGTTTATATAAATACTAACAATCATTACTTTAATGTTGATTAAGTTTGATATGGCTTAATGTGCATTGACGTTAAGACTAAATTGTTCTTTAGAATATAATTCTTCTTAAATAGTGTTCAAACCAACGCGAGTTCTTGATACATCTATTTAAAAAGCCAATTTATTGGATTATCATCAGGATGATTGGTTCTGTCTTTCTGTCTTTGTAGTTTTGAGAAATGGTGATCAATGCATGAAAGCGGTTAGGTTTATATACATAGCATTTAGATTATTGCATGATTTGATAAAAATGTACGATCAGAAAGATCAAATTTGCATGAAACTTTGTTTGCATATCTTTTAAAAGTACTTTCCTTCAAGTATATCTTAGTCTTTCTGTTCAAGTGATGCCGTTCGAGAGCATACTTTGCTACCGCTTCCACTTTCTTTGAGCATTTTCACAATTCTTCGTTTGGAACCCGTGCAGAAAAACAAAAAGATCGATAGTTCATATAAATTTTAATCGATTTCAGATGTCTGCGTCGAGTTTGTGATTGGGACTCCGATTTTGCAAGCAAATATTAGAATACCAATCACAAAATATTGTAGATGGCGAGCTTTGAAGTGAGTTACTTTCTGCGTCTCTCAATCATTGAACACCACTGATTTTACTTTTGCAGTTAATCGAACAAATCTTTCGAGGGCTTATAGCAGTAGTTGCTAGCCCAAATCAAATCATTGGGACACTTATTTAATTCGTGCTTTGCGTTCCTGGCGATTGCGGCTTTGAATTCGTGAAGTATCTTTCGTTATCCTAGAAGAATACACAAAAATAAAATCACTCTAGCTTAAAGTTAGCCAAATCCTAAGGTAAGATGGCGGCCGCTGTTTGAGACTACCAGCAGCATCTTAGTCTCAAACATAAATCTCGGTTGTCCTAAGTATTTCTAACGCATTTTATATAATTTTCTTTTAGTCCCTCGTCTTCTAATTAGAATTGCACGTAATTATTTGATTGTCTAATACGAGTTTCATTATATTGCATAAATTCTTTCACAATATTAAAGTTAAGATGTACAGTTTTCGGTTCTTGATTTTCATTAATGATCTGCTTTCATTTACTTTGTAACTTTGTAATTCCGTGATGCTTTATTATTTCGAATCATGTAAATATGAAATAATTTGCCGCCCAAAATTTTAATTTACCCAAAATACAATAATAATTGGAGTAATTGAAAATAAGGAGAGCAAACTTCTTAATAACTGCACAATAAGGGTTTTTCTTAAATATAGTGTAAAAGATGACATGGGTAGGCAGTTAAACCTAGTATTCTCCACCTTGATAAACATCTATTGCTTTGAATCTGAAAACTTTTCAAGTTGTTCTGAAACTGAATAAATACTCAGTTTTAGGAAGGCTATCAATTCGGAACTTTTATTATAAGTAGAGAGTGAGCCTGAGAACCGAACATTAGCACTGCGACCTAAGAGATGTTTTGTGCTATTCCCGTGCCGTGTTAGGTCTAATCCATGTTCGCCCCGTTTTAGGAAGGTTATAGCCTCATTAGGGTCAGCTCTCCGGTTGTGTGATAGGTTTGCAAGACCCTTACCCAGATTTTAGTCTTTGGCAAGCAAGTCCTGCGCATTCGCAGAGTACGTGCTCTACAGATTCTTCCTATACATTGTTTGCAATGGCTGGTTGTTATAATAGTGAATAGCCTGATCTGATGCTTACCGTAGTTGATGACCTTTAAAGACTGCCATTGTAGTTAGTGAGCCTTTTTTGTTAGTTCACGGATCGGTTCGGGTCCGGTAAATGGGGATTCCACTCTTTTTCTAGCCAAGTGGTCAGCGGTCTCATAATCTTCCTTCCTCTCGTATCCTGGTATCTTTGATAGTTAGTCTAGAACATACCTACAGTACCAAACCAGCTTTGAAGTAAAGGCATTTGAGTTTAGTGTTTTATGTATATGTTTTCTTGCCGATAGCTTCATAGTATATTGATTGTAATGCACATTTCCATGGCGTAGATTTCTGTTTGAAAAGATTATGATAGGAACCATTGCTTTGTGTAATTTGCATCTCGGTCCATAGACTCCCATACCCACCACACCACGTCTTCTACATTAAAAAAAAAAAAATGGTTTAATAGTTAGATTAGTATCAAGGACATCGCAAGTCCTTAACAGATTCCTTAAAGCCTATTATTAGCTTCACGATTTTCCTTCGTACTTTATGATGTGTATATTAATATAATGCGTGTGAAGCTGTGCAATAACCCACGTATCTTCTTCAAATATATTAATATAAAGAAAAAAAAAGATAAATACCGCATTACATGATATACAAAGGGTCCACCAGTAGTGAATCGTGTACAGTATCCAACATACATATTTGCCTCATTTTTTGACAATGATTTCACTTCTCTAAATAAGAAATATGTAAGATAGAAAACATAAATGACTCACAAAATGTTTCTTTTATTCCCCCTGCAGTTATACATGAGGATATATTTGATTATATTAGAGGACAACCAAATGTCTATAGCGGGTTTTGATATCTTCCAGCCTTTATTAAGCCGTCCTCCAATACTCTGGTAAATCCACAGAGAATCAATTTCCAAAAATCGCTTAGTAGTGGCTCTTCTCTATAGCTTTAGAAAAACTCTTTCATGCCATATTCGTCCAACACCACTAACCTATAGAATTTCTTGGATAGCATTGGCGGATTCGTAAAAAACTTAAAAAGGGTTTCGATAAGTTTTCGCTCAAATTAAATCTTCCAATGATTGAGAATAATTATAAGTAGACCTTCGTAGTTTTAACGCTTCTTGGTAAAAGAAAAAATTTAAAACTTAAAATTGAGAAAGTTGAGTCTCTGACTTTGCACAGGAATTAGAGCATTGTAACATATACGTACATATATAGATTATAAATTCCGTGTAGGCTCAGTCTATAATGTCAAGGATAACTATAAATTGGTTTTTTATCTCCCACATGCACTACCAGATGTCAATAATTAGCTTTATGCTACTTAGGTATCTTAAATCAGTTCATAAAGTACGATTATACAATTGCTTTGTTGGAGTACCTGTCGAATATACAACTTCCCACTGGGAGCAAGAGCGCTTCTTTTCCTTATGCCAGTTAATTGCTTTTTAACATAGACAGAGGCAAGTTCTTCACTGCTGTTCTTAAGAAGCGCTCTAAGAGGTACGCTAAATGATGGGTGAAAGTTTTTTGAAAGTGTCTTTCAAAAGTTTTAAAGGGCTTTTTGAGTTATTATCACAGTACTTCTTTCTTAACCTCAAAGGAGGACTTTAAGCGTGCCTTCTGAGGAAATTATAGTAATAGTAAGGTGCATGCGTTTCATGATTATTTGTGGTATTAAATCTAATTAAATTGATTAAATAACCCAATCTTCTCAATTTTATTTAACAAGAACTTCAGCAGATTACTTCTGATCACTCTGGACTTCACATTTAAAATAAGAAATGCGTTACTTCCCACAATAGTGGAAAATCCAGGTAAGATTCGTGGAAAATTAGATGAAATCACCCTTTGTTGCACTTCTGCTGGAGTTCATCAAATAACCTTTCATAGTGCTTAATTACTACGCCTCTTGTTATTTTCTGGATATATCAGTGAATATTCTTCTAGAGCTAAATGAGCCTAATGATGACTAAGGAAGCGTTTAAAATGTGCTTCTCACCGATGCGCTGGTTTTTCGTCCCAATGAGAAGACTGCGTCTGTTGCATAATATATGAACCAATTAACCTCATGCGTGTTGCTGATAATAAGGCTGAAATTTAACGTTCCTAAACATTTTTCAGCTTTTTTCTCGCTTTAACGACATTTTTTTATTCAAAGGGGGCAGTCATGTAAAAATGACTTTTTAATGTGGTGGAAAAATAAAAAACAATTTGAGTAAATTAGCAAAAAAAGATCTATTTTATTCTTTAAGTTTTAAGGCAAGCGAACTTGCTAGAAATAAAAGTGCATAATTAGCGTAAACAAGAAAATTTTAAATAGGGTTCATAAATATTGTTACTACTACTATGGTGTTCTACTCAGTTTAAATTTTTCAGCAATATTAAACCAATCGATCATTTTTGAATCGTCTTCGTTCACGAGTTTCCAATTAGGTGAAGGTTTATCTGGGGATAACCAATTGAAGTCTGCGACATCTCTATAGTTGTTCACATTTTCGTCTAACCCAGATTTTTTAAAGTCAATATCAATACCAGAATAATCATAATTGTAGTTCCCAATGTCAATTTTACTACAGTCTTCAATGATTGCCCTACATGTGACATGTATCCAAAGGTTACAATTTATGGATGAATGTAATCGAAGCTGTTGACATGCCGCAGAAAAAGTGCAATTGTTACAGAATTCAGCGAATAATGATCGTGATATGGGGCCACAAAGAATGGTACAATTGTCAATCTTTGATATCTGCAGGGAGCCAGCGTGTCCTCTTATTTCTAGGAAACAATTACTTAAATCGGAAATTGTTATGTCTTTTCGATCCACTTCTGAACCAGCAAGAATTATATATTCATTTTTCCGATTAGATACTGTCCATGAAAAAGTTGACGTTAGTAATGATTTTTCGCTGAAATCAACTTTATCCACGCCGTTTTTTTGTGCAGCCGTTAAAGAAATTTTTTTTCCGTGGAAACCAAATTTCTTTTTTGGCATCAATTTCTGTCTAAGATCTTCGGACCTTCCTGTTAATTCATTAAGAATATTCTGACACGCTTTTACATTATAGTCTGGTAGGAACATGGCTGAATTAGATAAATATTTTTGCAGTTCTTGAATTTCAGTGTTTATAATGGCGAAAACTCGACTAAGGTCACTACTATCCGGTTGCACGTTGTTTATATTTTTTTCAATTTGTTTAGCTCTTTCGGAGAATGCATTTGCAAAGTAGTCAGCACCTTCGATCTCTGTTTGTTCCTTGCTGCGCAGCTCTAATTTCGTTTCTAAATAATTTTGTCTATCTTTGTTGCGCTTATTTAAACGCTCCAATACTGCCTCTTTTTTATTAACAACAATTTGCAGATCATCTTCCATTCTTTATTTTTTAACTATACTTTACGGTGTTTATTTTTTTTTTTTTTTAGCTATTTCGTGTCTTTAGATTATTGGGAAAAGCTCTCACTTCACTTTGATGCTGTTTCTTTGAGCTTCTGCAAAAACAGTTTTTTTTGTTTTTCGCCTTCTGCAAAAGCAGCTGGATTTTTTGCTTTTAATTCGTCAATTTCTCGCTGAGAAGGAGTTGTTAATTGCATCAGACCAAATCCAAGACCACCTAAGCCGACTAACCAGAGTAGAGATTTAATGTAAATTATAGCAGCCATTTACTATGGGGGTAAATTACTTTTGAAATCCTGCAGGTTCCTTATTCGGGTTTATTGTTTAAACTTCTCCGAACTGCTAAGTCTAATTCACGTTGGTGGCTATCACCAAGAAATTCACCCACTTTGTAATAAGTTTCTAGTAAGTATGGACAATTGTCGTTTATATATTGACGAAATTCTGAAAAGATATAAGATTTTGGTTAATAAATCACCTAGAAACGAAATGACGTTAATTTACTAACATTTATTCCCGACTAAATTGTGTATGTTCCTTTCATTAACAAAAGTAGCTAGATATAAAATCTTGTGTATTTCGTCTCAAAATTAAAAACCAAAGAATTTCTTTCAAATCCGTACTAAATGTTTTCAATATAACATAAAGTAGACGAATTTTCACTTAATTTTATATAGGAACTTTTATCAAATAGTGAAACGGGAATTAGAATTTGCAACTTTCTCGAAATTAATGACAGCAGATCATAATGACAGCTGTCATATTACATTACTTTTTATCTTGTGAAATTATTCCAAAGTAGCTAAAATTCGAATGAAGTTATAAACATTATCGCGGAAATTCAAGAATGAATGCCACAATTTCTGGATAATTTTGTTTAGAGAAGCACAAAGAAATCATAAATCTGTCGAGACTTACCACGATTTGTGTTCATGCGATACCATAAACCATATGAACCAGCAAAAAGTACCGCTTCGATAGCAAAAAGGGCTACAGCGCTTCCTTTAACAAATTTCCAGAAGGCAGGTCTTGGCGTTTTTTGTAACATTACGTATTAAAAATGAAAACAATTTTTACACTGTCCTGCTGACGTCATGGAACAATATAGGAAGATGATGTCCTCTCTACGTCTGTTAACGGCCTCTGCTGTCACATCACTACAATGCAATGCAATAAAATCATGGTACAAGAAGAGTGCGTTCAGACAGAGCACTGCTAAAGGCACTTTCACATCAAAACCGAAAAACTCAAACATGGGAAATAGGATAAACTAATAATTTTACTAATAAAATAGTATATTTATCTCCGATTTTTAAGAAAAACACAGCTTTTATCTTTTTTTGGTTGCATCTCTCAATTTCTTTTCGGTTTCCACATGTGGAACGTTTTGGGATGAAAAATTCTTTCGGTCGTACTAAACCTCACTTTTGTGTTTACATTGAAAATTATATTAATTTATTTTATTGTTTATTATATTATTATAATATGGATAGGGATTTCGAAATAAAATTAAAATACGTTTTTTGTATGAGCTCTCATCATACAAGTTTTATGATAATTAAATGTTACTTCTATTTAACCGAAAAAAAGTTTTCGCTTTTTGATGTGAAAGCAAAAGCGAATTTTCGGTGTAAAATTTATCGACTTTCAGTGTTTCCAATCGACAAATAATAATAAATTATGAATCGGTGTGCAATTGCACGAAATAAAGCGTTTTCACAGCCTGTTCAATATTTGTGCCATTTTTGAAGCAGAACGCTCAGTCCATTCTTATTATATGTCAGTGGTTGGGAAGTTAAAGAGGTGCTGCAGTTCGTAACATAGCATTTCAAAAAGTTTCCTACCAGCGAATGCCTCTCGCCATTAAAACGTGCAGTGTACGTCTAGACTAAATCAAAATAATATACATATTATATTTTAAAACAATATCATACAAACTTAGTAAGACAAGAAACACTTTTTAATTAACAGTTGACAGTAAATTGACAAATTTAATCTTACCACACTCATTATGTTGAAAAACTGTTTCACCATTTCAACTTGACAACGAAGAGCTTCAAGAATACGTACGGGGTATTCCAACCGTTATTTACCGAATTCATATTCGTTATTCAAGAATAGAGCCTCTGAACACATTTTTCCAAGAACCGAAGGTAACTACTGTATACTGATTGGTATATTTAATTTAATTAATCAAATTAATTTAATATTTATTTATTTAAATCTCATATACTAGCTCTCACAAATCTTATGTTGTTGCGTATATTTTGGTATAAGGAAGGACATGGAATAGAAAATTTATCTATTCACAAGAACATAAGACATAAGAATAATACGTAAATATATACAATTTATTAACATATTATAGAAACATTGTAATTTTATTTGGTTGTGATGTTACCAGTAGAACTGAAAGAATCGGAATAGTTGCTATGTGGATCATCCGGTTTTTTCATCATCTTTATTCTATTTTTTTATCCGGAATAATTGAGACTCGATTCCTGAAGTCCCTGGATCCAAACTATGAATCCGAACTATGCGGTTTCAAGCAATGCGAAAAGAATGAAAATTTCTTCCAGATTGTATTGTTTCATTAATTTCATGACATTTCCATTTTCAGGAATCAAGTTCAAGTTGATTTATTGAGTCCAATTTATAAAATACACATTTTCTTTTTTAAATCTTAAACCTAATTCCGCACAGAAGTACGTATATATCTGCCTGACTTGCTGATATGCCTGGCTTTACAATCAAGGGATTATATAATTATTCGGACACTTTGAGCTCTACTAGTGACATAACAACTAAATAAATTTTCAATTTTTTTTATAATATTAATAAATCCTATGTAGGATTATATTGTTCTTATGTACTTCATTATACCAAAATCTGCAACTATTAAGATCTGTGAGAGATTCATTATAAGACTTAAATAAATAAGAGTCATTGCGGCAGTCAGTTGGCAGCAAGAAATGCTGGAATTTCTAAAAGTGCACAGGCTCCCAAAATTCCAATAATAAAATGGTGGAAATCTTGTTCTTATTGAATTAGCATATATTAATACTAAACATCCGGATTTCCATAATGATATAGGAGATCCTTGGACTTACGTTTGTTCAACACATAGATGAAATATGCAACAAACAAATTCTCAGTCCCTAGTAACTGGAACACACGATAAAGGTGACAGATAGAGCTGATGTGGTGCAGGTAATTTATTAAAATTTTTTAATATTTTCTTATTTAGTAATATTTAAATTCTTATTATATTTCAGGAGAATCACGTCAACGAAACTCCTATCCAGCAAAATAGTTGGTTGTTTATTGTGCCTGTAGAATGCCTGAAAGTTCAACAAGCAATACACCAGTTGATAACAGACATTTTAGTCCTTTGAAGTCAGTTAATCTTCTGCCAGATGTTCCAGTAGACAGTACTTCTCGGAAATAGCCAGACAAGGAGCAAAAGGACTGTGACGTGATTGGTAAATTATATTTATATATCAAAATATATGTTTAACATATTGAGAGAGTATTATCCACTGATCTCTTATTAAATCGTATTTTTACATAATCAGGAAATCAATTCAAGAGTACAAAAGGCTATCATTCATTTCTTAGTCAACTACGTTAAAGACAAAGTGAACTAGCAACACATCTTTATAAGTCCGAAAGAGCTAAAGAACTACTCAATGAATCAGATCACATTGCAGGTCGACGAAAAGAAGCTGCAGATATGTTTAAGGTAAGTCATTATTGCTCTTTTTTATTTCAATTAATTTTAATACTGACTGGTTAGCAAGAGAAAAGTTGCCACTTAGTGTCGCTCTGCGTTTTCTTTCCGGAATAGCTGAAAAATATATATTTTTATATTATGTACATATGTATCATCGCTCAGATTATAGAGTAGGTGATGAGGATTCATAAGAGATAATGAAAGCTTAACCTAACTTAACCATAAGTTAAACTCAAACTTCCTTTATAGTTTACAGAAATATATAGGTACCATGACCTTTTGAAATCATATTTGATAGTCTATTGTGATGAATATATTATTGACATCAGTGCACTTCATTCGGATACAATCTCAAATGTAACACAATTTTGAGTAACATGCGCTTTATGATTAAACTAAAAACTCACATTGATTGTTTTCGATACGCGATATTTGTAGTTATTCCAGAGTGAATTTCAAGACGTAATCTCTGATTTTCGAACATGATGGCTTCAAAGTCCATAAGAGTTCTATAATAGAAGTAGGTAGTTAATAGAATACAACTTTGCAGGCGATTGGAAAAAAAAACTTGTGGTTGAAGAGTGCAGTCGAGGAAGGTCAATTTTTGCTATAGAAAGTTGATGCAGTCAGTACTTATCTATAAGGATTGTTTTTGTTGTTTAAGATTTTAGTATGCATAAATATACAGAGGCATCTAATGTAGCACATTCTCGGTATTCTCATTGTACATATAAAGTAATTTGCGTCTGCCAATATGTTTTAATCTGGAATTTTGCCCATAGGCTTTTTATATACCAAGCAGATATAAATTTACAAAAGTTTGTGGGAGAACAATTTCCAATCTACTAGTCTCAAACATTATAATATTTTTACACACAATTACAACTGTAAGTTTTGAGATGCTGCTGTAAACACCTAATCTAACATCTTTAGAAAAGTATCCTACCTATATATATATGAAAGTGTTGCAAGTTGCATTAAGGAGGACCAACAGGAAGCCAGCTTAGAAAAATCGCAATTTTTGCGAGTTTTTCAAGCGAAAACTTACTAAATATAAAATTTTGTTCTGGATACATACGGTAACTATTAAAAAACTATTTTTTTTCATAACTAAAAATTTTAATTTAATGGTGCAAAGATGCTCCCTGACGGTCTGCTCCAAATGTTTTTGTAATACATATATAGGTTAGGTTAGGTTAGAGTGGCAGCCATCGCGCGAGGATCTCTGCGATCAGCCTCACTTAGACTATTGCGGTCCATTGTAATACCACCTTGATGGGAACCTGCTTGGGAATGATATCCCAGTTTAAGGGGGTGCGGTGAAACCAGCCACATGAGTTAAAGAACCTTACCATGTTCCCCAAATCCCTGTCTGTTAGCTCCCCAAATTCGCCGAAGAAGTAATTGCCGAGCGCATTCTTCCTACGCACTGCAAGGCTAGGGCATTCACATAGCAGGTGCTGAACGCTCTCAACCTCCTCCTCATCCATACAGTTTGTGCAGAAGTCGTTGTATAGGGCTTGCATACGTTCTGCATACTTTCCAGAGAGGCAGTGCCATGTAATAACTGCGATAAGATTACGCACATTACGGCTCCTCCTCAGCAGAGATTCAGTCCTCCTAGGACAAACCTCGCGCCACAGCTGTCTAGAAATCGCACATGTGGTCAGCTCTCCCCACCTGAGATTAGCTAGTTTCCAGGCCTGTAAATCTAGAATCCTCTTCACTGATTCTAGGGGCCGACCTACGGGATCCTCTGCTGGACATATATTCATAGCTGAACCCTTTCTGGCCAGAGCATCAGCTGCCTCGTTTCCAGGTATGTCATTGTGGCCAGCAGCCAACAGTTAACAATAACTCTGTAGTGAGCGTAGAGTTTCCTGAGCTCACAGCGACACCGTTGCACTAGGCACGATCTAATGGTGATCGAGTCCAGAGCTTTGATTGCAGCTTGGCTGTCAATACAAATTCTGATAACGCGATCGCTGGGTTCTACGTGAGTTGTGTGCAGTAACCTTGCTTCTTTGCAAATGGCCAGGACTTCCGCCTGGAACACATTACAGTGGTCCGGTAAGCGGTACGATTCCTGTATTCCAGGGAGCGCTGAGTATACATCAGCTCCCACTCCCACATCCATTTTTTAACCGTCCGTAAAGACACATATATCAGAGTCAATTGCTACGCGATTAGCCTCCTACTCCTCTCTACTAGGAATGCTAGTTGAGAACGCTTTCTCAAAAATTAGCCTTGGAACAATGTAGTCCGTAGCTCCCCGTATACAGTCTTCAGGACAGAGCTTCAGTATACAGCTGTGACCACTATCTTCTGTTGACCAGCAATTCGACTCCTTAAGTCTTAGTGCACTTTTTGCAGCTATACATTTCCCATGGATGTCAAGGGGCAGAAGCCGGAGCATAATCTCCATTGCTGCTGTTGGTGTTGTACGAAGAACTCCTGTAATTCCTAAACAGGCAGCTCTCTGTATTTTAGTAAGATTTTTCAGGTTCGTCGCTCTATTAAGAGCGTTCCACCACACCAGAATCCCATATGTTAGGATAGGTCTTACAATAGCGGTGTACATCCAGTGCACGATACGAGGGTGTAATCCCCATCGCTTGGCAAAAGCTTTCTTGCAGAAATATAGTGCAATGGCTGCCTTTTTACCACGCTTATTCACATTTATTCTCCAATTTAATTTGGAGTCTAGTAACACTCTTAGGTATTTGGCTTCAGTTTTAAAATCAAGAGTATTATTACCCAGTTTTGGGGGTACGAAAGTCGGAATAACTCTCCTCCGTGTAAAAAGGATTATTTTGGTCGTTGCGGGATTAAGCCCTAAACCGCAACTTATAGCCCAGTTAAGAAGCTTTTGCAATGCTCTTTGAGTTAGCTCACTGATCGTCGGTAGAAATTTTCCCAAGACCAGAATGACTACGTCATCAGCATAGGTTACCGCTTTCATACCTTCCCTTTGTAAGGAGATGAGAATCCCATTAACCACCAATAACCACAGTCGGGGTGAGAGTACTCCACCTTGTGGAGTACCTCTAGATACCTTCCCGCTAATCCATCTACATATATAGGATTCAACTCCTAGGCCTGTCCTAAACTAACATTGTTAAAGGCTCCCTCGATGTCAAGGAATGCACCTATGGTGTATTCTTTTTCTAGCTTGATTTTTCGATGGTTTCTACTACGGCATGTAGCGCAGTTTCAACATATTTACCTTTTAAGTAAACATGCTGTGATCTAGAAATCTCTCTTCCTCTAAACAGACTGTCCGTGGACGCCTCCAACAACCTCTCAAAAGTCTTCAGAAGAAACGATGTAAGGCTGATGGGCGTAAAGTACTTAGCAGTTACATGTCCGCTACGGCCTGCCTTAGGAATGAAGATCACCTTGGTCTGCTTTCAGATGTCTGGGACATAGGAGTGAAGTAGGCAGCTTCTATAGATCACCATCAGCCCCGGAATTACAATTTCTTGCACTTTCTGCAGCATGACAGGAATTATATCATCAATTTCTGGTGATTTATAGGGAGCAAAAGATTGAGTTGCCTACTCAATTTCTCTTTGGTGACTATGTCCCGTATAGCCTCTAAGTTTGGAGTATTGTCGTACGCATTATTGCTATAGACGTGGTCGGGTTCAGAGTTCTCAGGAAAGTGGGTACTCATGAGCAGCCCTAAGGTTTCCTCACCAGTCTCGGTCCACGTACCGTAGTAGTAGCTCCTCCATGAAGAGAATTTAGCGTTTTTTATTGATCGCTTGTAGTCTCTGAGACCTTCCTTATACAGTCTCCTGACTTCTGCTTTGAATAGCGTCCGTCTCTCTTCCTTTTGAAACTTAAGTCTCTATTCCACCAGGAAGGGTAGGACCTCCCTGAAGGTTTACGCAGTGGGCAGGCTTCAACAAAGGCTGTATTAAGGGCGTCATTTATATTCATGACTGCGTTATCAATTAATGATGTACAAGGTAATATCCCATGCTTGGGAACATTTAGTCTTCCCGCTACGATATTACTAAATTTGCTCCAGTCTGTTTTAGATGGATTCCTGAATGGATTTGGGGGCTCAGGTGAGCGGTATAATTCAAAGATAATCCAGCAGTGATCCGAAAAGGATTTATTACTGGAGACTCTCCAATTGATCACATTTAGATCGTTCGATTCGCTGATGAATGTCACATCTAATACCTCCGCCCTATTCGCTGTGGTAAAAGTGGCCGAGTTCTCCCTATTACAGATATTTATATTGGATTCCACAATGAAATCAAATAAGGACTCACCTCGTTCATTGATGTCTGTGCTACCCCATTTCGTATGGTGGGCGTTGGCAACACAACCTAGTAGTAGGTCGAGCTTCTTTATCTCCGCGTCCTTGACAGACTGCGCACCTCATTGGTGGCGATGGTGAGGGGGGGTTATTATGCGCCATATATGCCAAAGCCAACAAAATTGGCTTCACATTTCTGCGCTCCCACTTGACAACCGCTAAGTCATTAGAGCTGTAATTAGACATCAAACATTAGATTAGATTAGATTCGTAGAGGGGTGTGTAGGCGTCAGCCTCGCAATCACCGCGACCTAAAAGATCTATTGTGAGTCCCCGTTGAATTTATTCCCTTTCTAGGTTCTAGGTTCTAGGTTTCCCAAAACCACATCGAATGGTCTTACAAAATCCACCTTGGGTGTGATTATATCAGATATTGTCGTCATTTGCTCAAAGCGTATCTGTTTTAAGATACTTAAATGACCAACCAGATTCCCTGGTTTTAACTGTTTCTCCTTTTGCAGTCTAATAGCACTGGAGATTGCTTCCTTTTTCACCTGCAGATGTAGGGGTGGAAGGTTTAGTAAGGCTTCCATGGCTGCTGTAGGACAGGTCCTCATGGCGCCAGTTATTCCTAGACAGGCAAGCCGTTGTGTTTTTTGAAGCAGAGCCTCAGCCTTCTTTTCATTAGTTTTTGGCCACCATGCGAGGGCCGCATAGGTGACCATGGGTCTAACAACCGTGGTGTACATCAAGTACATCATTTTTGGCTTCAGACCCCATGTTCTGCCAATGAAGCGACGGCACGTGTAGAGAGATCCTATCGCTCTTTCCGTCACTCTAGACAGATGCGAATTCCAGGAAAGTTTCTTATCTAAGATGACCCCCAGATATTTGACTTCTTCTGAAAATATCAATTCCGTGTTATCGAGAAGAGGAGCCTTTAGTGAAAGCTTTGATCTTCTCGTGAACGGAACGATAACCGTTTTGTTTGGGTTTACACTGAGGCCTTTGGTTAAGCACCAAGTGCGGACTTTAGAAAGGGCTTTTTGCATGAGGTCGGATATGACTTGGTCATGCTTGCCCCGTATCGTGACTACTAGGTCATCCGCGTAGCCTTGTACGGTAAAACCCGAACTGGTCAGCTTCTCTAAGAGATCATCAATCACGATCGACCATAGGAGTGGAGAGAGAACTCCTCCTTGTGGGCAGCCTTTAGTTGCAGTGATCGTGACTGAACAGTCTCCTAGAGTAGTAGTTATCCTCCTGCTTCTAAGCATGGAGTCTATCCAATTAACCGTGGGGGGCTCGAAGCCCTTGTCCTCGGCAGCTGATTTAATTGCTTCGAAGGAGTTGCTATCAAAAGCACCTTCTATGTCTGCAAATGCACATAAGGCCACCTCTTTTGCTTCAAGAGCTTTTTCGAGGTCTTTAACCAAAGTGTGGATGGCAGTCTCGGTAGACTTGCCTGCTTGATAAGCGAATTGCTTAGAATGAAGTGGTGATTTAATCAAAACTTCATTTCGAATATGTAGGTCTAGGATTTTTTCCATGGATTTAAGTAAAAATGACGAGAGACTAATGGGTCGGAACGATTTGGCTAGAGAGCTAGCTCTTTTTCCTGCTTTGGGTATAAATACCACCCTGACGTCTCTCCAGCATTGGGGAATATACCCCAGAGCGTAACTGGCTCGAAAAATGTTTTGTAGTGGAACAAGTATTTCTTCAACCCCTTGCTGTAGTAAGACAGGAAAGATGCCGTCCCCTCCAGCAGATTTAAAGGGTTTAAACGTACCAACGGCCCATCTAACATTGTTAGGAGTGAAGATTCTTCCCGCAAGGCTCTTACTCCTGTTAGAGACCCTGTAATTGCCCACCTCAATTGGGTCTGGAGCTACTATTCTTTGAACGGGACTGGTAGAGTCGGGGAAGTGAGTTTCTGATAAGAGCCTGACTGTTTCCTCACAACTCTCGGTATAGTTCCCATCTTCTTTTTGAAGTGAGCATATACCATTCGTGTGATCCTTCGAAAGTACCTTATGGAGCCTGGTAGCTGCGGGCAGTTGATCTATGCCATCGCAGAAGGTCCGCCAGGTTCTTCTTTTAGATCTTCTTAATTCTATGTTATATTCCGTTAGAGCCTTTTTATATTCTCCCCAGGAACCAGAGAGCTTGGCTCTGTTAAATAGTTTTCTGGCTTCTTTTCTTTTCAAACTCAGTTCCCTATTCCACCAAGGTACCTGTCGATTACAAGTCTTTTGCTTCAGAGGGCAGCTGTGTTCGAATGAAGTCAGTACAGCCGTTTGTAGGTGCGTAGTGGCTGAGTCCAACTCCTCCGTTGTGCTAATGCTACTGCCGGGAGAGTTAACTACAGCCTTAAGATGTTGTCGATAGAGTTCCCAGTTAGTTAATTTAGGGATTCGGTACTCTAGACTTGAGTTAAGTGCGGCTTCTATATCGAACCTGAAATGTCTGTGATCGGACATGGAAATCTCGTTCGATACGTGCCACCTGCTTATTTTTGTGCTTATGAACATACTGGCAAGTGTTAGGTCCAGGACCTCTTGTCTGATAGTGTTCATAAAGGTTGGCTTATTACCTCGATTTAGTATTTTCCTCTTCGTTTGCAGTAGCTAATGAGTCTTTTTAGCTCTGTAGGAGGTAGTGTATCCGCATCTCCAGGAAAATAGACTGAGGTCACTACTACCTCGTGACTACCTCTCGGAGTTGGTACCTCGAGAGCTACTGCAACTACGTCCCTCGAAATGAACTGCGAAAGAGGAATAAAATTTAGATTAGTGTTGAGCAGCAATGCTCATTACTATAAATTAACTTACATGATTTTGTGGGAAGTCCTTTAATGCGGCCTTGATGTACCCAGGGCTCCTGTATGAGCGCAGTTTCTCCGAGACAAATCTCCTGCTAAGCACGTCTGATGCCGCTTTGGCATGATGGAGATTTATCTGGAGGCAACTTAGATGATGATTAGTCATGACTAGGATGGCTTTTTATGGCCGCTAGCAGCCTTGATAGGAGATCCTTTCGGATTTCCTTTTTTGCCCTGCTTCGCACGGACAGGAGGAGGCTTCTTCTTAGTACCTTCGGACTTCTTTGCGGAAGTCCCCGGCTCAGCCTCTGCAGTTCCGACTGCTTTACCGAGGCCAGCCTTAGCCTTGACAGAAAGTTTGGGCCTGCTGGTTCCTGATGTCGATGGCTGAGGCTCATCAGTCAGAGTTTTAATTTGACCTTGGCCATCCCCAGCCTCCGCCACAGTCTTTACTGCCCCACCCTTGCCCCACCCTTGGGCTTTTGTGTCTTGCGTAACACAATCCACTCTGACACCTTTAACCCCGCGTTCTGACCCTCGATGTAGTCGAGAATCAAGTCCGTAGGGTCCTCAGCGCTGTTGGGAAAGTATCCCACAAGAACTTGTGGGCGAGGAATTTCACTTTCCTCGACCAGGACAAGGTTGGCTCCTTCCCAGGGTTTTAGCTCCCCAACTACACCTTTTAGCCACGTCACGGTGTCCTGATTGGCGCAGTTGAGGACCATCCACCCTGGTCTAAATGTGGAGCCCAGGAATCTTGGCTTCAGGGGGCTTTGTTTTCTAGCCGCGATCTCTCTCAAGATAGCACTCTGTACGGACTTCAATTGATCCATGTTGAGTGCCACCTCAGGATAACCGACGGGAAGAATACCCACCCGAACACTCTCTGCAACCTCTTTATAGGAGGGCTGCTTACGCAAAGACGTGCTTCTTTGAAGGATTCTCCGTTGCTGCCTTGCTGCGTTTAGCGCTAGGTTGCTCCACTTTAGGAGAAGAGTCGTCAGAGCGAGTCGGTTTTTTAAGACTCTCCTCATTCCGCTGTTATCTGAAGTGCAGCAATCCTTCTAGCCTCTGCCTCTGTGTGGCCATGTTTTAAAAGCCATTTAAACCTTTTTTTGGCCGCGCCACTGAGCTTTGGCTTGCGCTCTTTGGATGTGGGAACTTCAGTATTCTCGCTGTCCTGTTGGCTATGGTCTGGTGATCTAAGGAGATCCTCCTCGTCTAGGGGGAGTGTATCCATCGCATCGCCGTCAGATGAAGGACTTGTAATGTCCTGGATATTTTCGGGTTCGTTAAGAGCCCCGGCTTGGGTTTTTGGTACATTTAGAGGTGCACCTCCCTCAGAAAAAACGGGCTTATCAATTTTGGTCCCACGAGTATGCTCGGAAAGGTTGGTCCATCTCAGCAGAGCCGGCATGCCGAGATAAGGCTAAGGTTGAAACCGGAGGTCGCCTGGTATCCGGAGTCCATCGTTATAAGACACACTCACGCAGTGCCATTCATCCCATAGGCACGATTGTTTACACCTGGGATTGCGGGTTTTATCGAGTTTTCCTCTCTAGATCCGCCGTATTCAGTCAGGTAGCCAGCTGCACCCCAGGGGATGCCCACCAGCTGCCTGTGCAGGAACACCTCGGGCAGGATGTGACTCTTCGTCACGTACGGACGGTCTTGACAGAGTGCCTTGCATGGCAATTTCCTCCCCTGATAGGCGTTAACGTAATTAATCACCTTTACCTTGTTCCCAGACATCAAACATAAATTTATGTCCTTTTTCGCTAAATACAAGACCTCGGCTTACCTGGACCCTTCTTGTAATAAATGGTATAATGTTGGTTCCTTAATCCCTTTATGGCGTCATTTATGACCCAAGGTTCCTGGACTAAGGCCGCTCCTACCAGTCGGCTTCAGCTCCTCCATTTTAAGGACCTTCCAATCCGGGATCTTCGGGTTTTGCGTAGCAAGCACCTGTAAAAGTGCTTGCGGCGGGGGGACCGGCTACGGTATCCATACCCTAGCCCTCGGACTTTCCGGTATCTCCGCCCGTGGGATGACCTGAAGCCGTGAATTGCTCTGTTCGCCCTCACGCCCTAACTCAAGAACGCGTGTGCTTAGAGAGCTGAATAGCCCATCTGCAAGGGTTTTAAAAAAAAGTAAAATTAAGTTCGAAAATGGGACAAATCGAGTAAGTCCTTCGTAGGGTTGCCATACAAAAATTTCGTTTTTCATTATATATTTGGACGCTGCCTGAGAACGCGTCAACATAGAGAGTTGAAATTTTGTACATAATGTTTTCATAAAAGTAGAAAATATAATTTCAAAAATGGACTAAATCGGGCAACCCCTTCTTAGTATTGCCATATAAAAATTTAGGATTTTTACGTATATTGTGAAAACGATCAGTCCTAGACGTTTTTATTGTACTTAAAAGCTCTTCAGAATATGACATCCGATGAAATTGGTTATAATCATTTTTACTGTCCGACGAAGCGTTCTAGAAATAAAAGCGAAAAACCACTTCAACGATCAGGAAATAATATGAAATTACATACGGGTATTCATCTAGGGTATCAAAAGACTTGGTCTTAGACTAATTCTACCTTTTTTACTTGTTTGATTTTACATTTGTTCGTAAATTCCAAGCTTAGACAAAGGAAAATAATATTATCATTACCTGGACAATGATTAATAAAGAATCATAAAACTAAACGCGCGTACCTACTTTTTTTTCAATTATAATCTTAAACATTTCCTAGAGAGGACTAAGAATGGATGACAGACGGCTGCAGATGCATATACAGGTTCACTCAAATTCCCATAACTTTTGTCATTCTTTGAATTTAAACTTAATATTTTATGAACGCAATTTAGACATGTTATACTACGAAAAAAATGCAAAAATATAATAAAGTTGGTTGGTTGGTTCCCCTTAACGATTACATGACTAATAATAAATTAGGTCAGGTTGCCTGTTTTCTTAATTTTATATAATAAATAAGTATCTACACAGGTCCGTTCCACCCTCAGTCAATCAAAATCAACAACATCGTGTAGTTTGACCAAAGAAGAAAGAACTCAAAACTGACAAAAGACGAACACAAATTGTTAAGGAAAATTCTAATTTTTGTGGGTCCAAAATCGTTGCCCCAGATATTTAAAAGGCCTTTGATAGAGTCAGGCATCCAGCCCTCTTAGACTTGGACTCTCCCCTCCTCTTCTGTTATGAATTCAAAGTTTTTTATCCGGTCGGCTAACACGGGTTGTACTAGATGGCGTTATATCCGAACTTCACCCTAAAAGTGCCGGTGTATCCCAAAG
This sequence comes from Dioctria rufipes, assembly GCA_963924295.1. Taxonomy (NCBI): domain Eukaryota; kingdom Metazoa; phylum Arthropoda; class Insecta; order Diptera; family Asilidae; genus Dioctria; species Dioctria rufipes. The sequence goes on along the minus strand of OZ002745.1, from coordinate 23,619,960 downwards.
CTCTGTTATCTCTCCATCTCTCGTCTTAATTTTCATTAATGATCTGCTTTCGCTTACTTTCAATCCCATCAATAGTTTAGCCAGTACCCTTTATTTCGTTTACTTTTTTGACACTCCATCAGACTCCAGAGGGAGTGTCACATCTGTCAAATGAGATTGAATGATTGCACCATTGAATAACAATCTTGATAATATACTCGCGTCGAATTCAATGTATCTAAGTCCCAAAGCTGTTTTATATCTTTAAAACAAGATCGTAGTTTGTCCACTCCTGTTTCTTTTGATGGAGAACTGATTTACGGTACACCGTCTTTATGCATTCTTGGTATTACTATTTCCAGTGAGATAAGCTGGTCAGGCCACATCTTCTCTGTTGTGAAAGAAGCATCGAAATATCTTGGATTTTTGAAAAGGTGAATAAAGGTGAATCTAGTGCTCCTCTATAAATCCTACATCAGACTAAGAATGGAATACAATTATTGGCCGGGGCTGGTCATACAGCCTTAGCTTCACTGGATATTGTCCAAAAGGGAGTCTTCAAGCTCCTTGGCGATTTGAAAATAATTTGTAATATCGACTCACTCGAGCACCGCCGCAATGTTGGATGCCTTTTGCTCCTTTATCGCTACATGCATGGTCAATGTTCTGATGAAATATCTAGTCTGATACCTTGTAGAATGATCCCTGCATCCTGATCCTGATCTTTTTACCCATCAAACTACTTTCGGATGTACAGTAAAATTTTGTGATGCTTTTTATTCCGAACTATGCGAATGTGGAACAGTCTATCACAGGGATGGGGAACCTTTTCAGAATGGAAGGCCAGTAAACCAGTACTCATACTGGTGAAAAATATTCAGTAAAAGTTCAAATCTCTTTACTGGTACTTAAAAACTACCAGTACCAGTAAATTTATTGGTACTGGCCTGGCGTTCGCCAGTAATAACCAGTAATAACCAGTATGCCAGTAAGCGCCAGTAATAACCAGTAACCCCCAGTAAACACCAGGAAACACCAGTAAACTAACAAGAACAACAATTAAATACCAATTTATCCACCAATCTGATAAATGCATGAATTATTAAAGCAGAAGACTCATTTTTATATCCATTATATTATTTAACAGAAATAGTTTCAACTTATATGTATTTCACATAAAATTATCTCAATAGTTCATTTGTGAAAATTGTCAGTTGCACATAAATTATTCGCTAATATCATCTTTAATATGTTCCTTTGCTTTCATGAGTATCAATTTTTTGAAATTATGCCTGCCGATGGTTTTTGACAATATATAGGTGCATATATATACATTCCGATACGCAAATTAAGTGTACCTACTAGTCATATTTTTAAGTTTGCGATAGAATTTTAATACATTAAGGATTAACGTAATTTTATTCGGAATAAAGAAAGAACAATTGCGTAATAAAAATGAGTCTTCCTTGAATAATTCATGCATTTATCAGATTAGTGGATAAATTGGCATTTAATTAGGTTACTGGCGTTTACTGGTGTTTACTGGGGGTTACTGGTTATTACTGGCGCTACTGGCGTACTGTTTGTTACTGGTGATCGTGATTTACTGGCATTTGCCAGTACCAATAAATTTACTGGTACTGGTAATTTTTAAATACCAGTAAAGAGATTTGAATTTTTACTGAATATTTTTCTCCAGTATAAGTACTGGTACTGGTTGAAAAATCAGTAAGTATTTACTTGAATATCATGCAAGTATGGCCGCATACATATAACCTTATTCTTTTCCGTAAAATATATTACCAGCTTATTCTAGTACTAGTACAAAAAATAAAATTAATTTTTTTTTTAAATGCATTATTAAGTTAAAAAAAACATGTATATTCCGCAATATAAAATAAAATTATAAATTACAAAATGATATGATATTAAAATAAAATAAACTAAGACCAAGATAACCAATTTAATGCGACTTTTGTGCCTGTTTTTTATTGGAAAGTAATTGGATATTAGGTTCGAGCTTAGTAACATGTAATTTGAGTTGGTCTTCCAAATGAACATCAGTTATCTGTGTCCTTAAATCGGTTTTAATTTGTGTTAGATATGAAAAAGTTGATTCGCAAAAGTAAATAGTTCCAAAGCAAGAAAGCGGTCGACGAGCATGTTGACGTAAACATGGGTATTCAGTTGCATTTTTCCATATTTCAATAGAATCTTTCTTTGCATAAAAAAGGCATTTTATAATATTATCTTCACATAACTCAAACAATTCCATCTGTAGTTCGCTAGGCGCCTTTGCTATATCAACTAGATGTGGTTCAAATGTTAATTTCATTGTGATACTATGTTCTTCAAAGTCAGAAAACCGTTCAGTATATTCTTCAATTAATGACTCCCAAAACAGAAATATAATCTTGAAATGTTGCACTTCCAGATTTCTGTTCATTTGATACTTTTGCTAATTGCGGAAAATGCTCTTCAGAAATTTCCGATCGAGAGAAAATAGTTTTGAAAAATAATAAATTTTTTTCGAAAAGACTGAATTTTTTGCCACATATCATAAATATGTTTTGTTTTACCTTGCAAAGAAATATTTAAATTATTCTGCTTTACCATAATATCACACAAAAATGCAGTATTTCTGCAAAAATTTTCATCTAGTAATTCGCATTGTTGTTTTTGTTCCTCATAAAATCTTATAATTTGTTCTCGCAATGATAAAAACTTTCACTAAAACATGTCCTCTTGATAACCATCGAACTTTGCAATGATACGGCAAATCTACACTGTACGTATCATCATCGGACATAAGAAGGTTTCGAAATTGGCGATGTCGTGTTGCATTTGCTCTGATGAAATTGACAATTACAATAATTTTTTCTAGAGTATTGCTTAAAGAAGTGGATTTAGCACAAAGATTTTGTTGGTGCAATATGAAATGAGATTAATGATTTTAAATTTGCATTGTCTTTTTTTAATAATGAAACGAAACCTTCTCTTTTCCCTTTCATGGAAGGTGCACCAGTGGCGTAGCCAGGAATTGTTCAAGGGAGGGGTCCGAGTGAAAAATTCAGTCACAAACAACACTTTGTCGAAATTTTCATATTTATTTATTCTATTTCACAATGTCATTTTATCTATCTATCACTATTCATTTGACGAAACCAGGAAAAGAGATCTGAAAATGAACAAAATCTTCAATTATATGTCAGTATATTAAAAATTTACGAGCTCTACCTGAAATTTGGCTTATATGCGGAGTTCCGATTTACTAGGTTTTTTAGCAAACTCTGTAATAACTTCATGGACTTCTGGCATGATCTCCCTATACATATTCATGAGTGCTAACCCATTTAATCTCAGTTGCGCAGTTGAATTTCTAAGATAAGATTTTAGCTTTCGCATTGTGGAAAACGACCGCTCGGCTTCGCATTTCGTCACTGGTAAAGTAACCAATATACATAGAAGCTTGAAGATGTTTGGATACAAATTTTTATCACAAGCAGAAAGAGCCTCAATCGCAGTAGTAGGTAACTTGTCCATTCGAAGAAATTTTCGCTGCCATAACTTCACCTCAAAAATCATTTCTTCTTGGGATGCTTCAATGTCCCCCGTGTAAAATTCACATAGATGCTTTACTTCTTCCGCAATGTTGTTTATTTCAGCATTCCAATTATGTAAGGGAAGCAAGTATTTAAAACCTTTAAAAATATTTTAATGTGTCCCAAATATAGTTTCCAAATTAGCGCAGAATTCATCAAGAAATGGTATAAAAATTGTAATGCGAAAGTAGTCTTCCGCCGATGCAACAGGAACATTATTTCTATGAGTCTGCCGGCTTACTAATCTAGGAATTTTGATTGCAAAATCACGTTCATTTGCTTTTTCTAAAACATTTTTATATATGGTATTGAATTCCACGTCGCTATTTTCTCTTATTGCTCTTATTTCGAGCAGGAGATCTTCAGCAACATTAACAGCTCTGCTCAAATCTATTGTTTTAGTTTGTAGGAAACGACAAAGGCCAATACTAAAACTAAAAATTTTATGCAAGCAAAGGAGAGATATACAGAAGTCCGCTTGATTAATTATGTTCAAAATTGTGTATGCTTTCGACGAAGCCACTGGATCCTGCCATGACGATATATGCTCTAAAGCGTCAATAACTGCTGGTTCCAATTCAAGGAAACATGTTACAGCATCATGTCTTTCAATCCATCGTGTGGGGCAGATGTTCTTCAATTTTTCCTTTCTCACTTCTGGAATAATACGTAACACACAATCTTTCAAAAGTACTTGCTTTTTAGGAGTATTGAAAAAGTTGTAAATTTCCCCTAAAGTATTCATACAGTTTCGTATATACTCAACTTTGCAAGAGTTTGATACAGCCAAATTGAAGCTGTGACTTGAACAATGGACGTAAAGAGCAGTTGGAGCAATTTCTCTGATTTTGGCTTGAACGCCATTGAACTGACCGCTCATTGCAGCGGCTCCATCGTAACCTTGTCCTCGGATTTTGCTGACACTCAAGTATATTGTCTCTATTTCTTTCAGTATTGCTTCAGAGATACCGTCCGCGGTTGTATTAGAAAGAGGAATATAACCAAGAAAATACTCACAAAGTGTTGGCTCTTTGTCTTCAAATTTTATAAAACGAATACACAACGACATTTGTTCCGTACCGGAAATATCTGCTGTTTCATCCGCCATTAGTGAAAAACAGTAAGAATCATTGATCTCCGCTATCAATTTTTCCTTAATTGTACGTCCAATAGTTTGAATGATCTCGTTTCTGGGCTTATGTAACTTGCATTCCTTGGACAAGATTCTAATAAGCGCTTCCGCTCCCCATCATATCTGGCGTTGTTTCTTAATAGAACACGAAGATTTCCATCATTTTCAGCCGGCTCAATTTCCACATTTTTTATTAGGCCAAAATCTCGATGTCCCCTAAGTGCAATGCCTTGCCGACCACAGAAAATTATAGCTGAAACAATTGCCGAAACTATCTTTCTGTTATCTTGTACTTTTCTTTTTAAGTCTGTGCTGATTAACTGCTCTACAGAAGTCTGCTTACCTTCTGATATTGCACTCATAGTTTTGGCGTCTTCAACACTTTTCTCATGATACAAACATTTTTCATGTGCTATAAATCGTTCAGTTGCATGTTTCCAGTCATTATATTTAACCATTACAAGAGAGCGTAAAAGTTGATTACCACACCCTCCTACCGATTTAGAAAAAAGTAAGCAAAATTTACAAAATGCTCCATCTTCGACTTTGGAATATGCTAGCCAATTCCATCTCAAAAACCAGTTGTGTTGAAAACTAAGATTTTTTCCTTTCTGCAACTGGCTAGGAAATTTAAATTGTATATCTGGTGTTTTTACATTTTTTAATGCCATCAGCTTATTTTCATTAGTCATTATACTAACATGTTCAATATACCCCGATATATCAGTTTTGATCGGAAAATGTATGGTGAGATTTTCCGAGTAATTCACACTTACACTAGCAGAATCTGTAGTTACTGACGTTGACGCTTCAGAAGGAAGCCGAGATGGACCATCATCAGACTGTACAGCTGTATCAATCCTATTTGTAACAGTTTCTAGCTCACTGTCTTTAGTTTTCTTTGAAAAAAGTTTAAAATTGTTGTTTTGGCTACACGTTTTTGGGCCATCACTTTTTGTAATATATAACGTTCACTTTTAGAAAACTGTTTAATTGTTTCTATATGATAGGATAAGTAAGTTAGAACTATCACCGTTTTAGTATGAATCTATTATATGGATCCAAAAGTGTACCACCTTTGCAGATAATTTAGTTTTCTCTTCGGTGAAAACTTTAATAACTTTAATAAAAATTTTATTGCATATTTTAAATTTGTTACACTGAAAGAATTAATGCAATAACATATTAACTTTTGTAATAAACAGCAACAAATTGTTCAGAATTGAAGTGGAAATTAACGGTAAATCCTTCAATTGCCATTGGTTTCAAAGGGGGGGGGGGGGGGGTCCAGACCCGTGGGCCCACCCCTTGACTACGCCACTGAGGTGCACCATCAGTGCATACACTCACCAGATTATCAAGATTTAGTCCTGCTTCACGAGTTCTTCTAGTAAGTTTTCCCAAAGCCAGTAGTTACTCATAACACTGAAAATCTTCAGTTATAGCACGAATAAAATATAATATTTGAGCCGAGTCAGTTTTATCAGTGGATTCATCCAGCGCTATTGAAAAATATACCTCCTTATTTTGAATTATTGTGCGAAGCTGTTCTGTCACATTATAAGCTAATTCGTGTTGTCGATCTGTTATGGTCCGTCTTGAAAGAGCTAGTTGTTTATATTTGACAACTTTCTCAGGATCTAAGCATTCTACTGCTTCAACAATGCACTCCTTTATCATTTCCACATCACTAAATGTTTTTCCTCTTTTTCCAAGTATATACGCTATTTTGAACGTAACATCAGTTGCAGCGGTTCCTTGCTTACTGAAAGCACTGAAAGGTTGTGTTTGATCCTGCCTTTCTTTTTTCATTTTTTGAAGTGCAGATTTTCGAGTTTCTCCTTCTAGTTGGACATATTTGTGGTCTTTGTGAGATAAATAATGCTGATTTGCATTGTATTTTTTTTTAATGTTGTTAGTACAGAAATAAAATAATATTGGATTTCCCATTCTTCATTAAAGGATCTGTTTTCCTCATTCTGTTTTCTTTTAAGTTTTTTTGACATGGTTTATAAGTTGGTAACTTAAAATAAAAAGTGATATTCATACATATGTTGTTAATAAAAAGAATTATAATTAGATATAATTATCACAAATCAAATTAAACTAAATCATTTGCAGTTGCTCTGCAACTGTGTTTTCCCGCAAAACGAGGCCTACTGTGTTTATCTTATAGAAAAGTAACCGAAAAAATATTTGAAAAATATTATTAGTATTAATAATTATTTCAAAAATTTTCACAAAAAGAATTTCAATTGTAATTTGTAAAAAAATACAAACTATGTGAAAAGGCCGCAAAGAATATTTCAAAAGGCCGCATGCGGCCTTAAGGCCGTAGGTTCCCCACCTCTGGTCTATCATCTTCTGTTTTTCCTCCTTTAACTATGCAATATCTGAAGCGCCAGCCATAATTAAACAACGAAAGTTCAGAATGTTCACTAAAGAATTAATTAAATTAAGGTCCCAGCTATAAAGTGAACTACCATTAATTACCATCTTATTTCTTGTCACACCAACAAAATTATTTCCTTTATGGCGTATCTTTGAATAGTCATAAAATATTGCCAAGTGCGCCGCGCCGCCCGACCCGGCCCCATTTTATCCAAGGATATTCATTGTGAATAGTTGCGTGCGCAAATTGCATTCCAATAACTTAACATTATTGGCTAATTTGATTGAAACAAATTACTTGTCGTGTTATTTCTTCTAGTAGTTATCTTTAGCTCAATATTAACTAACATCGGTTTTTAAATAACAATTTTTCTGAATTTCAGACATGCGAATGATAAAAGAATGGTTTAATAGTCTAAAAGGAAAGCTGTTTCTACATCATAATCTGAAAGGAAAGCTGTTTCTTCATCATAGTCTGAAAGGAAAGCTGGTTTTCCATCATATTGCATGAAGAAGAGATATCACTGGAAAGGGAAGACTCCAGCTAACCTGCTTTTAAGGTAAGCGGTCAATGTAGATTTTTTTTATATTAATTTTATATTACACTTATGTACATATACTAAAAAATTATGTTGGTCCGATATTTTCTATATCGAATTTATTTTTAAGAAATTATTCCACCGAAATATTTATGATGATTTTATTCAAATGCAAATTAATTGAAGTATTTACATATGGCTTAGACGTAATGGTGCTGTTATGATTGAAAATGTATGTGATCTAGAAATCGTTAGATAGTTTGAGAGAGATTTCATTTACACTTTCTATTCCTTGATTTCTTGTTAGTTAACTTGTTGGTTTTATCAAGTAGTACATGAAGAGATCATTCGTGATGTATGTTTTGAGAATAAAACAGGCATGGAAGCATGCAGACCAAATGGAATTCGGTTATATAAAACAAATTTCTGTTCGAGAAATATAAGTGGTGAAGGAGAAAAAAGCTGTGAAATGAATTTTTGATTTAGTTGAACTTATACTTTTGTGCTAGAAGTCAGTTGGTAACATACATACTTCACTCTTCTTTATTTGTATTGTCTGGCGTTTACTAAAATTGAGATTGTAAATGAGGAAATTATTGCTTTAGAGACCTATCAGAGTGCGTATATTATACCTAGGTACACTTGCGAATAATCGTAATCCAATAGAAACTTTTAAACCATATTATAAGGTTTAAAAAAAAATCATCATCCAGCTTCAATTATAATTTCTAGCTACACTGAGAAAAATTTTTGGGTAAAATCAAGTTAAATTGATGGTAAATTCATTTTATATTTATGTCAATTCTCAGCCTACCCAATTTTAGGGTTAAAACAACCTTTTTCGAAAAGTATATTGTTCAATCAAACAAAATGGTCATTTCGACATTTTATTTAGGTTATTTTGAAATTTACCTCAAACGATGGTATAATTCAACATTGTGGAGTAAGTTAAAAAATCAACCCTAAATATGTTAACTAAACCTAATATTTGGTTAGTACGACCAAATTTATTACTTGAATTTTGAATTATTTGCAGGGTTAAGTTAACATAACAATTACTAGTTCAATAGAAATCGTTCAACATTTGTTTTATGTTAAAATAACACGAGAAATATGATTATTTTGATAGTACGTATGGTTAATAATTTAGCCACTAATAATTTTTAAATTATGTAGTTAAAACAATGACTGTAATTTAAGTTAATACAACAATGCACCAAGTTGTCTGTTTTTTTTTTAAATTAAAAATAACTGACCAACGAAGACTTGGATTCGGACAGTATATTATTATGCTGAAATTCGTATCTTCTGAATTTCATTGTCTTGAAGGCATTATATTTTTATAATGTGATCCAACGATAGTTACTGCTCTCCCTGTTCTCCTCCTGAATACGATTCTGCTCATAAGTTGTACCAAGGGTATCATTCCATTTGGAACGCATAACAATAATAATAGTTTAGCAAAACCGATTGGACAGTCACGCATAAAACTAACAACTATTTTGAGTTTTGCATGTCGTTCACCATAACTCAAGCAAATTAAGATAGATAGGTGAAATATAATATATATTAAAATTATCTTATTTTTTAGAAAATTTAATACTTAGGTATATGAAAATTAGACAAATCGCATAGCTCCTTCTTAGGGTTTCTATACAAAATTTTCGTATTTCACTATATAATTTGACGTTATTGGCTGAGAACAAATTGACGCAAAGAGTTGAAACTTTGTAATTCCGTAAAAATAGCAAATATGATCTCAAAAATGGCTTAAATTGGGCAAGTGTCTCATAGTGTTGCTACAAAAAAGTTTCGTTATTCACGATATATTTGGGCAGTGATCACTGACATATATAATATGGACTGCTTAACTTTCTATTTCACGTGGGCTCAATTGCTTGTGTCAATAAAAGTTCTTACGCCGGTGCCAACATTGAAAAAATTATTGGCGGGAAGTTGAAAAAATTAGCGCGTAGCTCGAAAAGTGATTATAATAAAACGTTTCGAAGTTCTGCTTCATATCTTATGAATATATTGCGTCTGATAAAACAATTTTATCAGTAATAAACCTAAATAATTAATTTAAAAACATTTATTTCGACGGACTCACTTATTTATTTGTTGCTTACAATTCTTTCTCAGTTGCTACCTGGTGCTTAGACCGAAAGAGTCAGCAATATAGAAATGAGCCCACTTTTTGCAGTGCATTTCTATTAACGTAGTCAGTCCATATTATACATGTCAGTGGCAGTGATTAAAAACGACGTCAACGCTGAGTCAACGTCAGAGCTGAAAAACAAATTACTAAATCTGACAGCCCTTTAATGGAATTGCCATACAAAAATTAAAATTTTTCACGTGTGGATAAATAGTCGTCTTTTTTGTATTGAAAAGTACTTCGGAATGAAAAGTTATGATACTGGTTATAAGTTATAACCATTTTTACTGTTCGACGAATCCTTCCCGAAATAAATGCGAAAAAAAAATTTAACAATCTAAATTTCACAGAAGATGGCTACATATAGGAGCAATCATTTAGGATATCGTAAGAGTTGATCTTAGATCAATTATAACTTCTGTCAATTCTTCAATTTAAGGATTATTAGAAATAATAGAAATAATCACGATTTATCTTTTTGGACTTTATAGGCATGGTCTTTCTATGTAATGCATTTTAATATATTTACGTTTAATATTGGTTAATATTAATCATGATATTGAGCTGACAGAATTACTTTCAAGCTAACGAAGGCATTATGGTACATTATGGTAACATAGATAGATGCTAAAAGTTTTAAATTGTGGTATATCATAAAATATATACTAAAACCGAGCAATTGAACTCTTCAATATTATAAGTTGAAATATCATTATATAAAATTATTTTAAAAACTATTACAATCAACATCGGATTGTAAATTAGAGCTGTGTTAACTTATTTTTTAAGTTAAAGAACGACATATTGGTTTAGGTTAGTTTAACTTAGCTTCAAGTTAAATCATTAACTAAAACTTGTGTTAAATTAACATAAACTTGCCAACATAGTGTAATATGTTAATTTTACCCTTATTATTTGTCTCAGTATACGCGCTAAGTAAACCATGATGGAGAGAGTTAAAATATATCAAAGAAAACATCGTAGAAGAATTGTAAAGATTTTTCAAAACAATACTAAACAGGGCTTAGACCACTTAAGTAAAATAACACAAACACGTTACATAAGCATCTAATACCATAACTGAAGATTGTGTATCTTCCAGTCCAGCAGTCATCTATATATGTATGTGTAAATCCATTGCATTATAAGAATTGTAGTCGGTTTTTTGCTTTTGTTTTTTGTTCAAAAATAAAGCAACACAAATATTTTAAGTGTAATGCCACATTCACAATGCAGAGTGGAGCAGAATGACCTTTGAGTCCAGAACGAAGGTGTTCACAATGCAGCGCAGAGTCAAATTCGAACTTTGAAATTGACTTAACAAATCCCCATAACAACGCCAAATCAACAAACAAACAAGCATGCAACTATCGTTGTCAAAACAATAAATTCGAAAAAGGAGACACCATCAGATTGCTTCGAAACTAGCTAAAAATTACGTCCTCTTTTTGGTTTTTAAATCATGAAACTTGCAAAAAAGGCCTCTTGTTTTTCATTAGCATTCATAAAAAATATTGAATCAGAAAATAACATTAAAACATTTTTTAGTTATGATAAAAGGAAGTATGGAGCTCTTTCCACGCCATCTACATGCTAGTAGTTCGAAATTCCAGTTTATAACATTTCGGAAATGGCAGCGTGAAAATAGAATAGATCCTATTTTCATGCAACTCCACTTTGCGCTACTCTGAGCCATACAGAGATGGTCACATGCGCTACTACTTGTGAAAAAAAGTATGCCAGTTGCCACTCCATGTCACTCTACTCCACTCTGCATTGTGAAGCGGCATAACTCTCAAAAATCAATAAGCAGCTAATTTTTGAATGTACTGAAAATGATAAAAGTGCCAGGAAAGACAAGAGTGAAATTTTTGTTTGTTTTTGCGTTTTATTTTATCTACGTACCTACATTCTTCCTTAATTAAAAAATTGTATTTAATAAAAGTTTCTAAAATAATTCAGTCTTTTACTTTGACTATAGGAAGGAACTTTTTTGAGTCAGCCATTCCCTTTAACTCGTACACGAATTTGTCTGTCTATTTAAATATTTCCTTTTTACCATTTTCGACACTCTCGTAAACCCACTTTTCGTCATCACAGCCTGCTGAAATTTGGTACACAGGTTCATGTCGCGTGACAATTGAATTTTAACCGGAAATTTCCATGGAAAACCCGGAAAATCGGTAAAAATCATTTGAAAATTTGGTACAAATTTGATTAGTGATAAATCCGTTTCAGGAAAAATGCAGAATCAATACTTTATCTTCAACAATCATGAAAACTTGCATGAAAAATCGAGGAAAATTCATGTAAATTTTTAAGAAAAATTCATAGTAATAGGAAAAGTCTGTGGAAAACAGGAAAATTCATGTTATATGGGATCAAGTTGGAATACAGCTAAAAAGCGCTGTTTAAAACATAATTTGAATTTCAGAAAACTGTTGCAGTACTTCAACAATTTGATACTCGAATAAATTTTTTGAAAAACTGGTAAATTAGTGTCTTTTCAGCCGTCATAAAATGCAGCACGTAATAACAATTTAGTTAACGTGAAAAAGGCAGAAAATAAAATAAGTAAAAAACGAGTTTTCAAACAAAACCGTGGCCAAGCCGCATAAAAAGTAGAAAATAAACCAGAGGTGGACTCAGATTTTATTCGCTGACAATTACTGATATATTTCAGTATGATCAAACAGAGGTAATAAGTGATTTGATTCATGAAGAGAAAGAATATTCAAGAGAAATGTCCCAATTAAAAAATCTGAGTCCACCTCTGTGTGTGAAGAAAAGTTTATTTTCTACTTTTTTATGCGGCTTGGCCTCAGTTTTGTTTGAAAACTCGTTTTTTACTTATTTTATTTTCACTAAAATAATATTTTTCAGAAACATTTTTCATATATCTAGTGCCCGATTGTTTACATAAGCTCCTTCCTTTCCTATTACAATAATATTTCAATAATAAATAAAAACTATAGAAAATCAATATATGGTCAACGCCATCTAGTACTATATATGTAGTAACAAGCTTTTCTACACTAACAGTGCCATTACGTGTTACAATAGCCTGAGCGAACATTTGATATGAATAGAAGTTATGTCGACACTACCATCTTGCTGATATTTCACATTAGAGTTGGTTGGGTGTTGTGACTATAACAACTTCATTGACCTCCAAAAAATTTCAGATTGATATTTCCCTGGCTTGATGTCGACTTGAACAACTTTCTTAAATACTTTTAGGCTCATGTGAATATGTCAAGTCCATAAAATAGCGAGTAGGTTCCTGTCTATCTACACAATATAAAAAGTGAAGAAAAAAGATAATTAGACCCAGATGAAGTCTTTAAACTTTGATCATGTTTTGTCTTGCCCAAGTCCCCATAAAACTTGTAAATGGGAAACTTGTTTTTTTTTTCTGTTACCTTGGGGTGCATAGTTGAGTGGTTTAATGTAGGGTCAGTGGGATCATAGGATATAGACACCTACTGCAAAATGTTTGTGTAAAAACACGGGTGAAATTTGTAAGGAGGCAAAGAAGCGGTTTCTAATTCTACAATTCCTTCATAGTTCCTGATGAATTAAAAGAGTTTTTCACCTCTCCAAAGAAGTGGTTGCCGTGGTTGGGGTTAGTATTATTAGCTCAACGAAATTGTGTCCAGATTGGGGTTTTCTTCCCAATGTGTTTAGATGTAAGAGCTTATGAAATTTGATTTGATTCAGTAACCCCGAAACGTGATCATATGAAAAGTCATCTAACTTATATTCGCGGAACAGCTTGTAATTATACCTACTGCCTTTACAGATATTGGTGATTTTTACCAGTTAAAAGTCCTTTGAGTCTATTCAAACATTCTTGCAGATGCTAATGTAGGTCCTCGCAGGTAATTTTTAGAGACTTAAAGCAAATTAGGAATTGGCAGTCTGTTTCTTGCTCCCAATCTCAACATAGCCCTTTAAACAAATCTAGTAAAGGTGTATTTAATACCGTAAGCCTTTAGCCTAGACAATATTGTCCAAAAACCCGCCAATTTTCTTATTTATTTGATAACTAGAGTCAAGGCTGTGAATTAGAGAGAATATGGTCTAACTACAGCACCTTTTAAAGCCATGTACCATCTTGGTATATATGTACTTACGAGTATAGGTATTTTTTAAAGACGCGTGCATTATTGCTTGCATAATCTGCGGATTTTTTGTCAATCTAGATTTTGATGCTCATCGCATCAAAGCGAGGTTTTTTCAAAGTACCCAACCCAAGACTTATTTATGGCGCATGAATTCTTTCTTACCTAAGTTATATCTACTTTGAGAATTTTTAGAAAAAAATAAACGTGTTAAAACTTCTTAGGAGCATGTTAAATTTGCTCGTGAATTCTTCGCAAGTTCTGAAAGTGTGCAAAACACATAGAAAGTACGCGTGCACTTCGAAGTTCATTGCGAAAAGTCGTCTTGACTAGCTTTGAAAAATCCTCGCTAAAGATTTTTATTTTTTCATGTTTTCATGACAAAATTCCTATCTAAAGTGAATCTTCGTGTCTGACGATAAAATCAGGTGGATACCTTTCAGCGCAAAAAATGAAACCGTGTAAAACTTTGCCATTCAAGGCAAATGATCAAAATTTGTTTAGCAAATTGAATAGCCATTAAAATCAACGTCGGTAATCATTGCAGGTAGATGAGTAGCAGATTGTTGCCTCTACATAAGCAGTAGTAAATCCATCGAAACTGATGATAAAAATTATTCCTTATTCCTCATATAGAAATTAGAAACGTTATACCCGTTCTAATCTGCTCCAAAGGCAGTCATACCTGTAATACATGAAAAGTATGCTGCCAAAGTCTGTATAGGCTCCTACCTACTTCCGATAATTTCTGTAGGTAGCAGGATTTATTTACAAACACATAATATGACTTGTCCATGGTTACTTGATTTAATGAGACGTATTTACTGTGAATGCAATACACTAATAATGATCCCTGCCAATCAACGAAATTAAATTAAATTTGGCCTTTTCGGGAGTCAAAAAATCAGCAATGGCGATAACAACCAATTAACAAGAGAAAAATGAAATTTGGGTGTGGTGCTGATTATAAGAAATTACCCAAAAAAAGAAACCATAATAATTTCATCAGTCCGATCCGGATATGAAAACAAAAACACACATCCATGTAAAAACAAACAAGAACTCATTCTTCCAAGCTTTATATTATCATTTTGGCTTGAGAGGCTGACAATGACAGAAACAAAGAAAACAATAATAATTATCACGTTGTTTTCTTTCAAAATGTCTGCTTAATTTACATTGGTGAAGTATTAAAATACACACACTATATAACCTAACGAAAGTTAATTGCATTTATAGTTAGCCTCTTTTACTTCGTTTATAAGAGCGGGACAGAAAATGTAGGTAATTGTCACAATGCCATTTCCTCTTCCAAAAGTTTTAACTTTTGGAAGAGGAGAAGGCAATATGACGATTACCATTTTTGACTGCTTCTTTTCATTGGTTTATAAAATTAAAGCAAACACACACTACTTCATTTAACGAGCTTAACCAACATTTCGGTCATGCGCAGTAGAATATAATTTTAATTTTGTGATCTGAAATTTTGCTGATCGCCTGGTATTTGCTGTTTCTTTAAAATGCACAAGAATGAATGGGACAGACAATATTATAAATTCCATGTGCACATTTGGGCTGTTTGATTCCTTTTTTTTAAGCTAGTGATATCTCTGCCAACAGATGGCTCCGGGGGTATCGAAATGAGATATTTGTCAGCTTAATGAAATCAAGTTTTTGTAATTTTGTAGCTTGAAAAGTTTTTCAATTTCGTTGTGTAATTTATATTTAACTTAATTTTTAAACTTTGCATAGGCATAGAAATAACAATAAAAAAAAATATAAAATTATATCAAATAAGAAAATATTTAAATTCTGCATGTTCGTCTATTTTCTTCACGATCGCAAGCGATGAAAACGCCTTTGTCTTTCAAGATAAAATTTTCAATTAGAAATTTCATAAAAACCAATTACTGCTGCTGCTACTGGAATACTTTTTACATACTGCTTATGGTATTGAAAGACGGCTAAGGTGTGCAAGTTGATCTCCAACTTAAAAGCTGCGGCTGTTGATAGTTAGTTTTCTAACGATATTCTTTGTTCTTTTTTAAATGCTGTTGAAATCATAACCGTCATCTTATCCGAATTAATTTTCATGCCCTATATTGCTAGTGTCTTTTAAGGAGCCTCCCTTTACCAAATCGCTCCATTAGTGTTGTTGTTTTAAACATTCACATGTACCCACCTACATACTTTAATAACGATCATCATTACGAGCTCGATATACCTACCGAGTTTTACCTTAATTCATTCAAACGGGTGCCTACCTACCTACTTATTATACTTTCCTATGTTGCTGTGAAGGAATAAATCCTTAGTCGATGATCAAGTTGATCGCATCTCGTTCAGAATCCGGATTAGGATTATGCCGATATAAATTTTACTGAAGGCCCGAAGGAATTCATTTAATTTGTTGGAAAGCGTAATTCTTTAGGAATTTCGGAAGTTTATCTGATCGACTTTCTTATACCCCTTACCTTCATTCTCTAATTATTACATATTTTCAGTGTTTTTGGAGAGTTGAGGGTTCCAATCTTCCGTAAAATCTCAAAGCGTCTGTGGTCGGGATGAATTTGAAAAGCCATTCTCTTTCAGCCACTCCAATATTCTACAGAAGTTTTTTTGAAATACTCTGGCCAAATCTTTAAAACCTTCTGTCGCTAAGGTTTTTTTTTTACAATTTATTCTCAAAATCAAATTTTTGTTTATGAGATCGATTCAGCTCATTAGGAAAAGTGTATCATTACTTGCAAATCATACAAATCTTGTAAGATTCCAAATTTAGCTCAAGCTGACGGTTATTCCTTTTTTACTCAGTTGTAAAATTAAAATGCAACGAATTCATCCGAGGTCTATTAGAGAGATTATTGCATAATCATCATTCTGCCCTCCTTTTGGTTGCAACAAAATTGGTTCATAAAAATGTGCATGAGTATATATTCAAGAGTTGACAAGGACTATAATTACAAGCAATTAACGCTAAATTTAAATTATTTTTTTACAAGAAAATTGAGAAGTATTTTAAGTAAATTTTCTAACTACCTCTTAATTAGTGGAAAAGAAACTTAGCCGAGTCCATAACTAACATAAAGTTTTTGTCTTGCTGCCCTAAATTTAGTATAGATTGATGATGATTGAGGTCCTTTGAAAACTATGTGAGACTTCATCTGCTGATATCGTTTTTATTATACAAACCCAGCGCAAGAGGCTGCTTTGCTAATACAAATTGTCATTTACAACGTAGTCGAGATATTCTGGTTAGCTTGTTAGCCCAGTGGTGAATTGTTTTCAGGGGAGAAATTTTAGGCTTAATACCATCACCATGAAAAATTGAAGAATTTTGAATGAAAATAAGTTTCAAATGGAAATAAATTTTCTTTTTCTTTCCAGGTGTAGGGGTTCTAGAATTCTTACGGGTCAATTGTCGATTATCAATCTGTTGATCAGCTAGATTAGTCTTTTCCTTCGAAGAATTATAAAACGGCTTCATTCGTCCTTTAAATCCCTATGCGCTTAGTCTCAATGCAAATTTGGAATATATCATCATCAGTTTGGTTGATCTTGATGTACCTACTCGTTATCGAAAAGGATTCTTTTGCGGAGGTTTTTCTAGCATCTCCACCCCCCTCCCCCCACTCAATTAAAGTCGAAATTTGTATTCCCGTTGAATAAATTTTGCTCATATTCTGAACAGGATCTTCTACCTAAACCCTAAGTGATAAGTGATGATAATTTTTTTCCGGTATGTGTTTTTTTGTTCTGTTTGATCTTTCCTCCACACAGGTTTACTTTTACATAGTATAATATGACATTTAGTCGGCTCCAACGACCAAGTAACGCCTAGGTAGATATACTAGGGGTATTTAACTCTCCCCTCCCCCATCTATATCTCTCCTTCGCATTCTCAACGTTATTTCAGTCAGAACCTTTCTCAATTAGACCACGTCACCAAAATAATTCTCGTTTTAATTGAATAGTTATGCTCTGCTAAGTACATAACCTTTGTAAGAAGTGAAAAATAGGGAAAAGTTGTCCCTGTTACATCGCTTCTCCATTGATATTTGTTTGGACCCGTAAATCTATAGCCAATCCTACAATTCCACATCATCCAACTAGGCACATTTACGAGGCTTTCTGTATTTCTTGAAATCTTCAAGATTTCTCTTGAACACAAATTTGTGGAAATTCTGTCGATATTCAATCATGCAACAGGTCTAGGTCTATCTGTCTGTTCGACTTAAATTACTTTATAAAGAACTCATATATGACTCCTTTTTCAAAATTACCATTTCCAACGTATATTACATAAGTCAGCCTAATTATTTGCGAAAGAAAGACACTCTAACTCAAAATGTAGCGACATTAGATTGAAAACCAGTAAAACTTTGAGTTCATTTTCCTTCCTTTTGAAAAGGATTTGATTAGAAAAATCCTGATGTTATATCCTTATGACATATTTAGAAATGAAATTCGTTGGCTTCGGGGTGGCTCATATGTAGCTTATTCTTTGTCGAGCATAATCTCCATCTAAGACTACAGATTCATAGAATTCTCCCTTCGAAAACGCCCATTAGTCTAATTGTCTTTCATTAGGGCCGACTCGTTTGAGTCATAAGGATATGTCACCCCAGGTCTTATGATTAATTTTACGAACAAAAGCAAGACTTTGTCTCATCGAAGCAATCTCTCTACTATCATGTGTGATACCGGTTCCATATAAATATACCTTAATACCTAGGTATCAAACGTATCCTATATACCTAGTTGGTTTGATTAATGTGTTCCCAGATCTTTCTTTCTACTATCATTTCTATAAAATTAGAAGAATTTTTATCGGTGAGAAGAAATATTTTGGTTTTCGATAGGAATAACTGATTCTTCAACACTATCATTTGTCAAAGCAAAATAATTTCCTTCTACATTTTGAAGGAAATTAGTTATATTCATATTTTCTGCATGCGCTTTCCATTTTTCAAACAAATATATTGTTACGAACCGTGACCTTAGTTCGTTATTTAAAACACAATATTTACAAACAATTATCAAATTACAAACTACAAACAAATTTACAAACAATTATCAAATTACAAACTACAAACAAATTTACAAACAATTATCAAATTACAAACTACAAACAAATTTACAAACAATTATCAAATTAACTCTTTATAGTTATCGCTAGTACTGTTCTTCTAGTTATCGCAATCCAAATAGTTTACTTCGTTCACTTCACTGTCTGAAATAAGACCCCGCCTCCTGCATGTGAGAGCGCCGTATTTATACTCTACGAATTATCCTAGAACCTGCCTGAATATTCCGTTCTCCGAACCAAAAGTTTACTAAGATGACACTAACCTAAAGTTGTTTCTATTTCTAACAGATGTCGCTTGTGTCACTTTGTGGCGCTTAACAATATTATTTTCTAAAACGCACCAATTTATTTCCGATAAATTTATAATAATTGCCCTTAGAATATCAAAACTTTGATTACCCCTTTGTAACACAGTTTCTTTTTTTTATTCACTATACTTTTCCAGTGCACAAATTCTCAAAAACTGTAACTATAGATCCGACAAGATGCACAATTAACGATTAAGTAATTTTACACCACATTTTGAGCCTGTAAATTTTATTATAGATTGCAATAAAAATCGTCAAGATTAATACATTTTATTATTTCGTAGTAAATTGTATTACATCTCTGCAATAGATTTTATTGGGCTGCAATAAAAATATTTTGATATTTGATACATTGTATTTCATTACATGACAATACATATAATCTATTATAGTAGCTGTAATGAAGTAACTTAACAGATAATAAAATTTAGTGCTGATAACAGTTATTATAATTTTAATAGCATTTATTAAAAAATAGCTTTGTTCATTAAATATGTAAAAGAATTGAACAAATTGTAGAGCTGGCTTAATTGATCTTAGTTATTTGAGGTTGGAATGATACAGCCAAGATTTCTTCCGTATACCTGTACGGTTTCAGACAGACAACGATGAAATATGAAGGGACTTTGTACGCAACGTTTTGCAAGAACATACTTTTTTTTACGGATATAATTACTTCAATAGACTCCTTTTATTCCCTCATTTCATACAAGTAGTACCAGATTTTACACAAATTTCAATAACCAGTCCGTCCCACATATTTAATTCGATTAAAATGCTGCCAGATCTAGGAGGTTTATGGCCTCTTAATTTCCGTAAACAGGTCATATCTTTTTCAAAGTCTTATGTTTGGGGTGTGTGTTATAGAAAAGCATGGACCCACTTCGATCTTATTAAAATATGCACACCACTCTTGAAAAACGCCTTGGATGTTTGTAATAAGATCTCTCTTGTAACAGTGCGTATTTCGTGTGATCTTTTAAGATATGTTTATATTTAAAAGGGGGGAGGGGGGGGGGGGAGTAGCTGTAGGAATAACATTTTTGATAAAAATGAACAAATGTGGGACTCGATGATAAAGCTAAAGAAATAAGGTGTATTCAAAGGTCTTAAACGGAGTAAAAATGCGACTCGATTGAATATCCAACCTTCAATGATTATATATTTCGCTGGTTAGCTCTTAACTATCTTAATTTTTCAAAAAGCCATCACTCTGCTGTTCTTTGCAAGACGAAAAAAGGTCTTCTAGAAGATCTCAGAATTGTAAAATATTATTTGTGGATCTGGAACACATAGCATATGATCAATTTGTTGTGTATCCTCTTCCGAAATTTGTCAAGTATCTTAATGATTATTACGATGCTGAAAGTAAGTGTTACTCAAAATCAGTTCTTTGTAAGAGTTGAACAAACTATTAGTTGTGCCATGGAGGCTAGAAAAAACAATATGTTGATTGCAGATAGTAGTGTTGTTCAAAGCCGATTACCTGTAATGATTTTGATTTTATGTTTAGAAATATTCCTCGAGGTCATAAAAATTCATATATCAAAAACGAAGCCAAATACCACCACAATTTTTTCCACATAGACAGATAATGCTTCTAGCTTCAAAACACAAATACAAAATAAAATGCTCGAAGTCCTCAATTGTGAATAATACAATTGTCTTGAAAAAATTAACAACATTTTTGTTTAGTGCGGGGCAGCTGATTTTTGTTTTATGAAAACTATAAAGCATTATGATCCATTTGGCGTTCGAATCAGAAAAATCGATTGCTCCGTTCGCGAGATAGGATTTTTTTTAAATGACATTTTATCGTAAAATCACGAAATTTCTAACATCCCTAGCGGGGGTGGGGCGTACGTAGTAGTGGGAAACTAAAACATATTCGTGAGCTATTTTGGTATTCCATACAAACTGTGAAAGTTTCCTCCAAATCGGAGATGGTCGGGTTCCAAGATGATCGGTTTCGTGTGATTAACTTATAGAAAATAAATGGAGTTTATCGTATCAAGAAATTTTTAGCAAAACAATTTTGTGTTGAGCTTATTCGCATAGCAGATTCTGACAGACAAAAATGCTTTATTTCTCTAACGGTAAATATCTGTGCCGTATATAGAATTCGTAAACGAACTATTTGGATAGCGAGAAAAATTAGAAAAATTAATGAAATTATAAATCATGATAAACGGTAGTTTATGGGTGGGGATGGGACACGTCAACCTTGTAAGCTGGCTGAAGCTATCTAGGTCTGACTGTAAGTTACGTTTCATAAGTCCTACTACACTGTAAATACAGGCAGTCCTCGGCTTTTATGGCTAGTTACGTTCCAGAAATATTTGACATAAACCGGACGACGTAAAGCGACTCACTTTTTTTTATACATTTCTATACAAAACCATCTAGTTCGGCTCTTAGGTATGAAAAAGCAACGCCAAAATCACAAAATAACAGTAGTTGTATTGTACTACTTGGTATACAACGTTAATTTGTTTTAAATAAGAACTCGGGTAGTTTTGGGCGAGAGTTTTATTTAATTCTTCACTGCATACTAATTTTCTATTACAAAAACCGTCTTTTGCTTTACGCAAAACTTTCTTTTATTAAATAGAAAAATACTGAAATTTACAAAAACTCCTTTGACACTTTAAACACTGGAGGCCTTACCTTGGGTAGGGGGACTCTGCAGGTTGCACATAAAAAAGAACTTCTCTTCTTTGGCTTCGCTTCAACAGCCTATTTATCCAAAATCGAACCAATTCCTTAACCAATCAGAATTGGTCGATTTTGCATTTCCCTATTCGGTGGGAATTGTCGGGTAGAGAATTTCATATGCATGCATATGTTCCGATTTTTGTCCAAACGGAAACGCTCAAATAACAAGAATCAGAAAAATAATTGAAAATTGGTTTTTCGCCTTGAACAGAAACGCTCGAATTTCAAAATTCGGTAAATAATTGAGGATATCGCAAAAACAATTAAAAATGACAAAAACAGTCAGAGACAATTTTCAGGGTCACCAGTAGCATATGGAAAAATGATAAACAAACATATAGTAATTATGTAAGAGTATTAGCCCGACGGTCAGTACTCAGAAGGGATCGTATATCATGTTTTCGTTCTGGTGAACGGTAGCTACTTCGCGGTGACGTGTTATTTTATTGTCTTGCGGGTGCCCCGAGGAATGTTGAGACATGACACCTATTTCTGAGTGTGTTTTTTGTATATGAAATGAGTTTTAGATTTATTTTTAGGTTTGTAATGCATAGATATTGTACTTATTTGGGTAATTAGAGGATGCATTTAGGTAATTAGAGAGTTATGAATCTTAAGAAGGTGATGTGGATTCATGACACAGTGAAGCAGTCATTAAAATTAGGTTTTTTAAATAGCGTCCTCCAAAAGTTTCATTTTTAATTTCCATGTACGGTTCTACTATAACATTTGCATATAGGTGAAGTTAGTCTTATTATTTACTTTGGAACTCCGTTCAAAATTTGGGACATTTTTCTCGAATATTTTTTCGAAGCCTCGTTATTAGATTGATTCTATTTCTATTTGAGTTCCACTAAATCCTCGTTAGTCAATTCTTGCGAATGTGAACATAATCCCCAATTACGTCTCCACTCTCAAGCTCTTTTTCCGATGAGTTATTTGCTATATGTTCACGATGTGCTGTTGGTTCAATTAAGCAACCAAAATTATGCTGATGACCTTGTTATAATTATCAAAGGAAAAAATGACCACTTGCTTTCTAGAAAGCTTCAAGAAGCCCTAAGTTTTGTTCAAGACTGGTGAGCTGTCCAAAGTTATCAGTCAATGCCAGCAAAACAATAATTATACCCTTTACCAGAAGAAGGAAAATGAGGAATATAACTAGCCCTACCCTCTTTGCAAAGGAGGTCCCAAAGTCCAAAGATGCTAAATATCTTGGGAGAACTCTCGATGATAAGCTCAACTGGTACAAACATATCGACAAGACAGTCCGGAAAGGTACACTAATGCTCTGTGGGAATGTAGAAAACTGGCTGGCTCAACGCCAAACATAAAGATTTGGCTAAATCAGTAGTCAGACCCATGATCACCTATGCTGCAGTAGTGTAGTGGAACAAGTATACATACAAAAGATAACCATCAGGAAGCTAAATAACAACATCTACCAGCGCTCTAGAGACACTATTGAACCTACCAGTACTCGGCAACGTTGTTGAAAAAGAGGCTGGATTGATGGGTATAGTGAATGGGACTACAAAAGCCTACGCAGACAACAGACTGAATAGAAGCAAATCCAATACTGGACATGATATCACACAGGATGGTCGTTAAACATAACCTCTGTCTGCTTCTCAAAATAAAGATACCAAATCGGGAGGAAATAGATATACTCGTACAAATCTAGAAAATGAAGCCCTAATCTGGGATTTCCCAAGTATGTACAAATGTAAACAAACAGTATGTACTGTCAGTGGGGTAGCTATGTTTAAATTTGGTCTCGTGCTGTGACGTTTGGATTCTCGTTTTGAGTGCGGTGTATTACCGCAAAAATGTTGAGACAGCAATAAATTATATTAATTGTTGGCTAGCTGAGAAGGACAACGGAGAAAGTTGTTTTAAAAATAAGAATTGGTTAGCCGTATGAGAAATGTAATTTGATATGCACGGGTTTTTAGGTTTTTTATATAACGTCGAACCGACGCTTAAGTGAAAGTGTGAAATTGCTCTGCTATAGTTAGCAGTGCATATTATTGTTATGCGTGCATGCATGTACGGTACGGTGATATGTATGTATGCAAGTATGTTTGGGATATTATCATATTTGCTGATATGATATGATCTGATATGAATGGCGATTTGCATATTCACTGGGTAATGAAGTAATGAATGGCGCTTCATTACACCTGGGACAAAGACCCACCTGACACTTCAATGGGTGTCAGGCCAGGGGAGTCAGGAATTGATGGGAATGATAACGCAGACGTATTGACCAAAAACTGGAGCATTCATGCCCTTCATAGGATCGGAACTATTTTACGATTACCATTCTAAACTGGATCCAAAACCAAATGGACCATAGATGATGGACTTCAATGATGGGCTCCAGACAAACCAAAAGATTCCTGGATCTTTTAAGGCTATCTAGGAATTAACTCAGACTCATTGCAGGAGTTGCACCCATCAGTTAGGCATATCACCCACTGATGTATGTAGGTTATATCTCGAAGAGGATGAAACATCGGAGCATGTCTTATGTCATGCGAGGTCATTGCACAATGCCTTTGGCTCATACTACTTAAAGCCTGCCGACATCGAAGAAACTTCATCCAAAAATATACTGCTCTTGCTAGGAAGTGTGGGATTGTTGGGTGAACTATAAAGAAAGCTCCGTTTAACTCCTTAATCTTAATCTTCCCTTCTGAGTCCAAACTAAAACATAGATGTTCCTCCAAACTGATATTATTCCTGGTACATCCTTTTTTATGTTGTTGAGAGACCTTTGATCATAATTTGTTTATGAGAATTTAAGTATCTTCAACTCTGAATGTCTTCTTCTTATTTTATATTGCACCTTTTGGAGTAGATGTAGAATTAAAATTTCGAGGACGCATTAGGGATTGCTTCACATCACAAATAAAAGTTTGCCAGATGTTTTATATATTCGGCCCCAGGTTGATCACCATTTTAGGGAACATTGCATTCTATAACTCTCTGAGGGTTTTACTGGTAGTGTCCCGTAATAAAAGAATACCTTGGGGTGGTTTGGGATGACGAAGAAAGAAAGGGAATTGTCAGTTTTTTCAGCGATCATCTTTATATTTTTTTAAATTATTACAAAATTTATAGGCCTCTTTTATTTAGTACATACCTACAAGAAAACTTTATTCTGGAACCTTGTTGAAGTTGAGCATATTGAAGTCGTGTTCAGAATTTTCTTGTATTTTTTTTTACTAATTTTCTTGCTATGTATCTTACAAGATCCACACAAAATACAGAATTTTTTAAGAGTGGTATGAAATTTTAATAAGATCAAATGGGGTCCATTTCAATTGAACTAATTATGTGGAAAGGACAGGTTATTGACATCTGTGTAAAATTTGGTACTACTTGTATGGAATGAGGAAATAATTTCAAGGAGTCTGTTGAAGTAACTACATCCGTAAAAAAATTATATTCTTGCATAATGTTGCGTACAAAGTCCCTTCAATTTCATCGTTGTCTGTCTGAAACTGTACAGGTACCTACGCGGAAGAAATCTTGACGGTATCATTCCAACCTAAAATAACTAAGATCAATTAAGTCAACTACAATAGATCCTCGCTATGCCAGCTCCAAATGACGCAGAAATTCTAAGAGTTTTAAAAAACAAAAATCACAATTATAATTTTAGAATTTTAAGGAGTTCTGTGCTGCCAATTATTAGAATACTGCGGAATATTGTGACTTTTGATCGTGTCATCGGCTCTCGAAGATAATATTTCATAATATACCTACCTACCTATGGCAATCGGCTAGCTAATGCGCTGAGGCTGACAAAGATTGGTTGCATTTTTTTATACTTCTTCGTTTATCGTATCCTCTTTAAAATTCCATTCTTATTCCTTTATCTCTTTTACTATACCATATTTTGCCCATAAGAGAGAGAGAGATAGTAAAGCTAATTGTCACATTGCCTTCTCCTCTTCCAAATGACTGCTTCTTTTCATTGGTTCATAAAATCCTGGTCACCCACACTACTTCATTTAATGAACTTATCGAATATTTCGGTCATGCGCAGTAGAATAAAATTTTAATTTTTGTGATCTGAAATTTGCTGATCGCCTGGTATTTGCTGTTTCTTTAAAATACACAAGAATGAATGGGACAGACAATATTATAAATTCAATATGCAGCACATTTGGGCTGTATGGTTTCTTTTTTCTAAGCTAGTGATACATCTGCCAACAGATGGCTCCGGGGGTATCGAAATGAGAAATTTTTCAGCTTGATAAAATTAATTTTTTTGTAATTTTGTAGCTTGGAAATTTTTCAATTTCTTGGTGTACTTTATATTTAACTTAATTTTTAAACTTTACGTAGGCATAGAAATAACAATAAAAAAAAAATTATATAAAATAAGAAAATATTTAAATTTTTCCATGTTCGTCTTTTTTTTCCCGATCGCAAGCGACGAAAACGCCTTTGTCTTTCAAGATAAAATTTTCAATTAGAAATTTCATAAAAACTACAAATTTGTAAAGATTTTCAAATGGAAAGTTACTGCTGCTGCTACTGGAATACTTTTTACATACTGCTTATGCTATTGAAAGACGGCTAAAGATGTGCAAGTTAATCTCCAACTTAAAAGCTACGGCTGTTAGTTTTCTAACGATATTCTTTGTTCTTCTTTAAATGCTGTTGAAATCATAACCGCCGTCTGATCCGATTTTTTTCATGCCTTATTTTGCTAGTGTCTTTTAAGGAGCCTCCCTTTACCAAATCGCTCCATTAGTGTTGTTGTTTTAAACATTCACATGTACCCACCTACATACTTTAATAACGATCATCATTACGAGCTCGATATAACTACCGAGTTTTACCTTAATTCATTCAAACGGGTACCTACCTACCTACTTATTACACTTTCCTATGTTGCTGTGAAGGAATAAATCCTTGTCGATGATCAAGTTGATCGCATCCCCATCAGAATCCGGACCAGGATTCTTCAGGAATTTCGGAAATTTAATTGATCGACTTTCTTAAACCCCTTTTCCTTCATTCTCTAATTATTACATATTTTCTTGTTTTTGGAGAGTTGAGGGTTCCAATCTTCCGTAAAATCTCAAAGCGTCTAAGGTCGGGATGAAATTTCATCGCCATCCTCTTTCAGCCACTCCAATTTTGTATAGAAGTTTTTTTGAAATACTCTGGCCAAATCTTTAAAACCATCTGTCGCTAAGGTTGTTTTCTTTTACAATTTATTCTCAAACTCAATTAGTTTTTGTTGATGAGATCGATTCAGCTCCTCAGGAAAAGTGTTTCAATCCAAATGTGTTACTAGCAAATCCTACAGATCTTGAAAGGCCTCATATTTAGCTCAAGCTGGCGGTTATTCTATTTTTTAACAGTTGTAAAATTAAAATTCATCGAATTCATCCGAGGTCTATTAGAGATTATTGGATAATCTAACTCCTTTTGGTTGCAACAAAATTTATTTTCACACTAACTTTTTCCCATTGTGTGGAGTCCAGTCGATACCAGTCTTATAAAGGTGCAATTCAGCTCACCATTTACAGTATCCGCAATACCAAGAAAATCAATTTCCGAATTTTTAAAGTGCATTTTGAATGCATTCAACGCGAATTTGGAATATATCATCATCAGTTTTGTTGATCTTGATGTGCTCGTTGTCGAAAAGGATTCTTTTGCGGAGGTTTTTATATCATCCCCACCCCCTTCCCCTCACTCAATCAAAGTCGGTATTTTGATTTCCGTTTAATAACTTTCGCTCATATTCTGAACAGGATCTTCTATCTAAACCCTAAGTGCGCTTTCCGACTTTTGATTTAGATAATGATAGCTTTTTCTCGGGTCTTTTTTTTTCTGTTATGAGCAACTTCTTGGTGACGATGAATATGTCACTTGAAGAATATTATTCTTTGCCAACTCTTTTGAAATGATCCTTCACAAGCACGCAGGTAGACCTCTGTGTGATCTTTCCTCCACATAGTGTAATATAACCAAGTAACTAGGTAGATATATTATGGATACTTCAAACCTCCCCTCACCTCTCTACCACTCCACCGCATTCTCAATGTCATTTTAGTAAAAACCTTTCGAAATTAGAAGAGTCACCAAAATAATTCTCGTTTTACTTCGTCATGGGTATGTTCATGATGAGGCTGTAGCCACGTATTCGTGCTGATTTCTCAAAAATCCTACCCCTAATGATAATCTGAAAATTTTGCAGCAAAAGCTTAGTTTTAAATCACAGTTATTCTTGCATTGTTGTAAGCATCTATTGCGAAATTTGATCAGCAGAGACTCCCTTCTAGCACATGATGAATTCATACACATCGACTTTCCCGCAAAAGCCATAATGTATAGAAAAATAAAGCAGTGGTTCTTCTAAGAGGTGTGTAGGCATTCAAGTTTCAGTCCTTCAATAGTGACAATGTAATACAGTTAATTTTTTTTGTCTCATCATATTTCCTCTCAAAATTTCACTAAAACTCGGGAACAAATTTTCAAATCTTCTAACAGTCCCGCCCTAAAAACTTTGTTACTGTGTACATAGATACACAACTGCGATGAGATTCTCTTCTTCGATTGGTATATAGTTAGCAGAATATGGAAAAGTTTGCCATCCTCTGTTTTCCCATTCAGTTATGAGCTGCAAAACGTTCAAGCGTAATGCACACCGTCACCTACTTAGCTTAACCCAATAATCCTAAATTCCCTACCCTTCCTCCTTTCCTACCAAGGCTGTGGTACGGCCTCATAGGGTATCCTCTGAGATTTGGCAACTTCATAAAAAAAGAGTGCCTAATCATGCACAGCAAATCAACTTTAGAAAGCTGTTCCAAGGCATATGTACTCGTCTTTCCAAATGCTTGGAAACTAGCCGATGTTCAGCCTATTAATAAAAAAGGAGAGGGTAGCGATCCTTCCAATTATCGACCAATTGCAATCACTTCGATTCTTTCAAAGGTTTTTGAATTTATGATTAACTCGAAATTATTGAAGTATCTAGAAAGCAATCAACTCATCAGCGATCGTCAATAAAGCTTCTGGACTGGACTCTCATCTGGAGACTTGCTGACTTTTCTTACGAAACGTTGGAACCGTTTACATATTTTGGTGAGCCCAAAATCGTTGCTTCGGATAGTTCAAGGGGGCATCCAGCCCTTTTAGCCAAAGTTAAAGCACTTTGTCTTTCCCCTCCTCTTATATTATGGATTGAAAATTTTCTGTCTGGTCGCCTAATTCGTGTTGAATTAGATGACAGTGTGCCCCAGGGCTCTGTTATTTCTTAATTTTCTTCTTATTTTTCATGAATGATCTGCTTGCCCTTACTTTCAATCCCATCCATAGTTTTGTCGATGACAGTGCCCTTGATTTCTGTCCTCTCTCTGTCTTTCCTACAGAAATGTATATACGTTAGTCTCGAAATTATGTCACAGAACATGTGTCAAAATTTAATGAGAATACCCGTTATTCTCTGTACCGTGCTCCTGCAAACTCCAGAGGGGAATGTCAGATCTGTCAAATGAGATTGCATGATTAGATCATTGAATAACGACCTTGATAATATGCTCGATTGGGGCAAAGCGGATCGCGTCGAATTCAATGCATCCAAGACCCAAACTTGTCTCATCTCTTTAAAACAAGATCATAATTTTTCCATTTCAATTTCTTTTGATGGAGCACTGATTTAAGGTACACCGTCTTTATACATTCATGGCATTACTATTTCCAGTGATATAAGCTGGTCAGACCACATCTTATCTCTGTTGTCAAAGAAGCCTCGAAATGTCTTGGTTACTCAAAAGGTTCAAGAAATATGTATTTCAAATTCAAATTCAAATTGCATTTATTCATAAACTCTACACTTATAAGATAAATCTTATATTAAGGTGTAGGTGAACAAAGTATAAAAAAAAAAAAAAAGAGGAAAAATTAGAGATAAATAAATAAACAAAAAAAAAATTTATAAAACTAAAGTAATAGTAACAAAAATTATAATTAAGAAATTAAGAAAATTGATTAATAAAATAAAGCAAATAAGCAAATAAGTCCAATACTATTATAAATTACGCAAAAGTAAAAAAAAAAAAAAAAGAGAAAATAGGGTACAAAATTAATTACATATACATTAACTATGAAAAATTCACTAACAAATTTATACGAAACTTGCGATTGCTGCTAATCCTTCTGAGCTCAGATGGAAGAGAATTCCAGAGTCTAATGGACTGGACGAAAAATTGGCGCTCACTCGGGAGAAAAATAAATCGCGGCATGATTAATGAACATGTTCTGCTAGATTGGGAGAATATGAGTTTGCTGTACAAGTAGTATGGTTCCTTACTTATCATAAGGTTCCTTAAAAAAATTAATATACGAAATTTAATATAATTGTCAAAAGTACATCCCAAAATCGATTTTGAATACACTGTAATATGATCATATCTTCGTAGAGCAAACACATAACGTACTGCAGAGTTGAAAGCAACATTGAGTTTACGTGATGAAACAGAGTCTAATTTACAAAATACTTCGCACCCGTACAATAACAAAGGAATAATAAGTGTTTTTACAAGCATGATGCGAGTTTTCAGGGGTGTGAAGGGTGCGGATAAAGACAGTTTACATATAGTACCATACACTTTGCCAACAAGATTATTAACATGATGAGACCAATCTAAAGTCGTATTAAATATCAAGCCCAGGTTTTTTATAGAATCTTTAAAAGGTATGACGATATGATCAAGCATCACCTTTGGAAAAGAGGACGTATCTAATTCAGTTCTATAGATAATAATAGCATTACTCTTGGATGCGTTTAAAAGGAGGCAATTAACTTGAGCCCATTTAGATAAGAGACCAAGATCTTCATTCATACGGCAGACAGCATCTTCAATAAGTCCGAGGGGTCTAGAAATATAAAGCTGCACATCGTCTGCATATAGATGATAGTTGCAATTTCGCAGAACTGATGGAAGATCATTTATGAATATGGCAAAAAGTAATGGACCAAGAATGGATCCTTGTGGAACTCCACTGTGTACAGGAAGGAAATCAGATGTAGTTTGATTACAAACAACCCTCTGAAAGCGACCATTCAAGTACGACCAGATCAATCTACATGCAGAACTGGAAAATGAAAAAAATGAACGAAGTTTTTGGATTAATAAGGCGTGGTTGACTCGATCGAAAGCCTTTGAAAAGTCCAAAAGGGTTAATACCGTTAAATTATCATTATCCAGAGAGATTCTAATGTCGTCTGTTATTTTCAATAGTGCAGTAATGCAGCTACGCTTAGATCTGAAACCTGACTGTAAATTTGATAACAGATTATTATTCTCTAAGTAATTAGTAATTTGCTTATGTAAAATTTTTTCAAAAGCTTTAGCACAAAATGGAAGAACAGATATTGGGCGATATTCTGCCACACCGAGAGTTTTTTTATGAATGGGTAAAACTTTCGAAAACTTCCATGACACTGGAAAAATTGATCTCATAATGATAGTATTAAGGACATGAGTAAGACAGGGAAGTAATATTGGCAGTAGCAGTTTTATTATTCTGGGATGCAAACCATCAAGACCAACAGCATTAGATCCGATGGACATTACTGCAGAAAACACTTCAATTTCAGTAGCCAAAGTAAAGGAGAACCCATCAAAAATGCTATTGTCACTTAGAATATTAAAATTAGAACCTTCATTGGGAATCCCACTATCGGACGTAAAAACACGATTTAAGTCATTCGCATCGGCTTCTATAATGTTATTTTTTGACTTACCAACCCCAATTTCCGAAAGATTCCGCCACAATTGTTTTTTAGGCAAAGAAGTGTTAAATTTAGAATTATGATATTGAAGCTTTGACCGAGTTATTTCTATATTTACCGAATTACGTAGGATCCTAAAATTCTCCCAACATTGAGGAGTACGGAAACGCTTCCATCTACGATACGCGATATCACGCCGTAAAATGAGTTCTCTAATTCTATAAGTAAACCAAGGACATTGAGGGTTAAGTATACGTCGTCTTTTTAATGGTACATATTTATCATGAAGATACGATATTAAGCTCGTTAGATGCAGGAGTTGGTCATCAACATTTCAGCCCATCGAATCTAGCGCTCCTCTACAAGTCCTATTTCAGACCTAGAATGGAATACAATCCTCACATCTGGGCCGGGGTTGGTCGTACAGCCTTAGCTTTATTGGCCATTGTCCAAAAGGGAGCCTTGGCGATTTGCCAATAACTTGTAATAACGATTCGTTCGAGCACTGCCGCAATGTTCGATGCTTTTCGCTCCTTTATAGCTACTGTCATGGTCATTGTTCCGATGAAATATCTAGTCTGACCCCTTGTAGATTAATAGATTAATACCTGCACGGAATACTCGGCTGCAAGCCATGCACATCCTTTAACCCTTCAAACTACTTGCGGCCGTACAGTAAAATTTCGTGATCCTTTTTTATCCCGAACAGTGCGAATGTGGAACAGTTTACCGTCTTCTGTCTTTTTGCTCCGGCATACAATCTGCGAAAGCTTAAGGGCGACATACAGTGGCACCTCCTCTACTCGCCTCATATCGCCTAATCCTTTCCCTATCTCCTTATTGCCAAGTTGTGCTTTGCATCATAGGGTATCCCCTGAAGCTTGGCTTAATAATATGAAAAAAAAAAACTGTCAAAGCGTCCCTGCCCGCCAATAGATTTGCGGCAAAAACGTCACGTTTTAGCAACGCTAGTGGTGTAATTTGATTTTTACATGCTCTTTTGAACTTGTATCCGCATGTAATAAGAGCGCAATTTTATATCTGCCGTGAAGCAATCAAAGTAGATGGAAAACATTTTTAAGAAGCGAAATTTCCATTTTATTTATTTTGCTTTTTTTATACCCTAGATGAAATCTAAAGGGTATAGGTACTAAGTTTGTCATTCCGTTTGTAACGCATAGAAATAATTATGGTGGACCAAAATGTATTAAAAGTTATTTTATCCGTCCTCACGATAACTCGAGAACGCGTGTACTTAGAGAGCTGAAATTTTGCATATGGGCTTTAAAAAAATAAGTAAAATTTAGTTCGTAAATGGGACAAATCGGGTAACTCCTTCGTAGGGTTGCCATACAAAAATTTAATTTTTCACTGCATATTTGGACACTGCCTGAGAGCGCGTTAACATAGAGCATTGAAGTTTTGTACACAGTGTTTTCATAAAAATAGTTAATATAAGTTTAAAAATGGACTAAATCGGGCAACCCTTCTTGGTGTTGCCATATAAAAATTTAGGATTTTTACATATATTGGGAAAATGATCAGTTCTAGACGTTTTTATTGAATCCTATAAAATTGGTTATAATCATTTTTGCTGTTCGGCGAACCGTTCTAGAGATATATTCAAAAATCAAACTTGCGCAGATGGGTGACCATACGAAATTACAAACGAGCATTCATCTAGGCTATCATAAGAATTGGTCTTAAACAAATTCTAGCTTTTTTTACTTGTTTTACTTGCAAAAGTACGAAATCGTTCTACTCTAATACATTCAAAGAGCGATTTTGCTTTGAAAAAAGATTTTTTCTATATATTTTAGCCTCTTAACCAAGATCTTTATTATCACAGAGGGACGTGATCAGTAGCTCGGTCGTCTTCCATACAAAAAAGACTGGTCTCGCTGCTATCGACCTTCTTTTGAGTGGAGGAATGACAGAATTTTACTGTCTTTGACCAAATTATTAGACGCCTCTAAGAAATTATTTTTTTAATTTCATATTTAGGGCCGTATTCACCAAGCTATTGAATGAAAATTTAATTTAATTTCTATTTTAGTACTCCTGTGGTGAGAGAAAGTTATGAGACACACTTAAAATTAAATTAAAATTTTATTTGTGTTATTTTATGCCATAATAATCCATACATAATTTTAGTTTTAATTATAGTGGGCCCCAACCCTCGCGAACGGGAGTACTAAAACACAAATTAAATTAAATTTCAATTACATCGTTTCTTGAATACTGCCCTTGAGACTCAAATTACAATTTTTCAACGGATAAATTCAACTAAAATTATAATTTTTACATGTTACTATCTATTAGGAAAATAAAATTTATTATTTCGTAAAAGACGACATGAATTAAAAAAAAAAAAAATCTGAATAAAAACGAAAAGACTTTGATATTTGGTCATTCGTCCTTTACCAGAAATTTTAATGCCTGTATTCTTTTGGAATGCTGTTTATGTGGATTGCGCACAGTTTCCTAGAATACACATTTATTTATTTTTTATCGTCATGGTTTTGGTGGTAATGAGCCACTTTTCTATCTCTCTCTTTTTATAAAAATTCTATAATTTTGTCCGGAGAATTGTTTGGCAAATCAAAATGGGGTACATATTGGAACGGCTTATTCCCGGTGAAAAGATTCGGCAGACTTTGCCGTGTGGCTGCCAATTCAAAATTTGTACTAAAATCAAATGAAATAGAAAATATAAATTTGTTTTGTTTTTAGCAAATACTGCTTCTAAATCCGCACTAAAAAATAGAAAATAGTTACTTATTGAGTACCTATAGAACACAAAAGTTCTCTTAGAGTTCCCTTAATTGTAACATTTAATGAAATATTGAAATTATATTACATTTCTTTATAAATCTTAAAATTTTCAAGATACAGTTGAAATTTTTATACTACAGTGAGAACCAATTTTCGAGATTGAAATTTGGTGATCTTAATGTTTATTAAAATACGCATGGATGCATCAACGCGAATTACTGATGCAGCTGGAGATAGAGCTAATTTACTGGATTTGTTTCTAACATCTCATTCTTACAAATATTCCATTTCAGTCGGTTCCCCTCTCGGTAATTCAGACC
This sequence comes from Dioctria rufipes, assembly GCA_963924295.1. NCBI lineage: Eukaryota > Metazoa > Arthropoda > Insecta > Diptera > Asilidae > Dioctria > Dioctria rufipes. Next base: position 23,585,056 of record OZ002745.1, on the reverse strand, counting down.
ATTATTTAATCACGGCTCAACTTACCACCTCAAGCCTGTGCCGCCTTACTTCTCCACTTACAAGTAGGCTTCTTTGGCACTATAAGAATGCTGATGGCTTCGAGAGATGTTGATGAATGTACATTAAAATTTAGTAACATGTCTCCAAAAACGACTCATAAAAGTGCACCGAGCAAGAAATTAGTGCTTTCACCAGAGAACCACATGAACCACGAGAAACAGAGAGCATGCCGAAATAAATTCTGGAAGGGGGAGAAAGACTCCCATGTTTGTCCTGTAGATCCCGTATGGATTTGTCTGTAAAATGCAGAGAATATTCCCACAGAGAAAGTTGTGGGATATCCCAGGGAATACCTTATTGGAAATTTGTGATGACTCCTGGAAATAAGGTCCTAAGTACTTACTAAATACTTCCTGTTTATCCCGGTAAAGCTATAGGATATGAGGGACAGGAATGGGATATCCTGGGTAATTCTGTGCTGTATGGGTTATTAATAGAGGAAATTTACTGAAAATAGTAACTCTCTTTTGCATCTTATTTTATGGAACATAGGTTTTCCGCATTCAACTAACATCAGGACATCCCAATTACCACGGCTCTTCCCAAAACAGTTGCCTACGTCAATTAAGCTGGGACCGCCATTTCATGGTGGAAAAGTTTTGAATACGTGGAAATTTAGAGTTCAATTAAGGCTAATTTAATGCCTCTTCCCCGAATTTAATTCCTTTATTATGACAAAAGATAATGGACATTCAGGCGTATGAGAAACTACATAGTTTCATAATTATGAAAGAGCTATTAACTTTTGTTATGGAGAAACAAAAAAATATGGGTGAGCTATTTTTGCATTAAATAGAAACTCTGAAAGAAAGTTTTATTTAAATCCAAAAATGACTGTCTATACATGTGCATAGTCACACCCAAAATGTTCCTCCTTATACGTTAATCACAATACTCTTTTACACTATGATAAAACTATGTACAAATGCAGCAATTATAAAAATAATTAACAAAGTCGAGGATATTTAGTGGGGGCTATGCCCCTACTATGAATAAGCGTTGTGTGTGTCTTGACAAGTCTTGAGCTACTACGTCTGAACGACTGTGCTATCTGCGGCCCGCTAAGTAGCAGGGACACAAGGTGTAAGGTTAAGAGCGGGTTTAAGTGTTGATGCAGTAGATGCGATCTCCTCTGGGGGATTTGAGGATATCCAAGCAGATACTCACAGTATCGATGAAATCTTGATAAGGTAGAAGGTGTCGTCCCTTCTAGAAGATTTGTGACTATCTAACCAGATATCTGCCGTATAAGATGCAATCTTGATAAGGTAGAAGGTATTGATATAGTAGGTGTTGTTTCTTCTTGCAGATCGGAGGGTAGACTTTAGTGCTGTAAGCGTGTCGGCGATAAGACTGAGATATAGTCTAACTCGTCGGAGGGCGGAGGCATATATGAAACGGCAGCGGTGTTCGCCCTCCAATTACTCTTGAGGTTATGTGCTATCGTAGAATCCGTAATGATAGAAACAGGTTGAGCAGCGGCTATGCCAACAGTCAAGCGAAACCTTCCTCTGTTCACTCAATGCGTAAGAGGAGCTACTTCGGTGAAGAGATAATAATTGCTGTGGATGGTAAATAAAAATTCCTCTTGTTTGGCTTCATGAAAAAGTCGAATATTTTATTTTATTCTTCGGAGTTGTTCTCCCAATCTTAACTGACAGCAGAATCACAATTTTTTATTTTTCTTAAAACTAAACAAAAATTACAACCTACCTAGCTAAGGTTCTCTGCGTTCAGCAAAGTATTATTATAGTGAATTTAGGACAGTGATTTACCAGGTTTATACGATGGCTTGACCGGAGTTTGGAAATAACGGAGTCAGATCAGCCACGTCGCCACAGATACGTCTTCCAGAATATTCAAAGATAAAAGATTCAACTTTTAGTTTCAGTTCGTCCGCCTTAAAATGATAACAAAATCGTTAAATTCGGTTAGTTATTTTCAGAGGTAGTAAAGGTTACTCTACAACTCTACAACAAAATTGGGCTACTACATATACATAGGTACTAAGGACTGTCCCAGAAAGTTCTGCATGGTTTTTAACAAACCATAAAATCCCAATTTTACTACCTGAATCCACGAAACTAAAACCAGGCTAGTAAATGAGCTACCCATCCATATAAAAAGCCTTCATCGGCAGGTATTGAAAATGTGCTCAAAATGTGAAGATGTGCACCGAGCAATTTTGCGCAAGTGATTCGAAAATAATGAAAATCATTTTCCCAGGTTGCAAGAGAAGTTGAAACAACGCGTTGGACAGTTAGCAGAACAATTAAAACATTCTTAGAAACGGAGACAATTGCAGGAAAACCGAAAGGGACAACACCTAAAACTGTGGAAAAAAAGGTGCTTGAGCTCATTAAAAAGAACAAGTCACTGTCTGTGCGGGAAGTAACGCAAAAAATTAATATTTCGAAATCTAATGTGGCCAGAATTAAGAACAGACATAAAATAAAAACTTTTAGGAAACAAAAAAGTGTAAAACGCACATAGAAACAGAAAAACATACGCGACTTTTGCGAAGAAAATTGTCCCTGTTTAATTTTAGACGACGAACGTACTTCAAGTAGTTGTGATTTTTCGACTCTAACCGGACCTCAAAATTATAATGCAAAAAACAAAAACGAGGCGCCTGGTGCTGGAAAATACATGTTCGTAGAAAAATACGGCAAAACGTCTCTTGTTTCGTACGCCATCTGTCAATGTTGGCGCAGAAGCAAGTTTTTGTTTTTGAAGGATACCTAAATGCAGATATTTACGTCAATAATTGTTTAAAAAGAGGTTTTCTGCCTTTTATTCAATCACACAAAGCGCCTATATTATCACCCACTGATGTATGTAGGTTATATCTCGAAGAGGGTGAAACATCGGAGGATGTCTTATGAGAATGCGAGGCCATTGCACAATGTAGATTTCAGGCCTTTGGCTCATACTACTTAAAGCCTGCCGACTTCGAAGAAACTTCATCCAAAAATATACTGTTCTTCCTAGGAAGTGTGGGATTGTAGGGTGAACTATAAAGAAGGCTCCGTTTAACTCCTTAATCTTAATCTTCCATTCTGAGTCCAAACTAAAATATAGATGTTTCTCCAAATTGATGTTATTCCTGGTACATCCTTTTTTATGCTGTTGAGAGACCTTTGATCAAAATTTGTTAATAAGAATTTGAGTATCTTCAACTCTGAATGACTCCTTATCTTCTATTGTACAGTTTGGAGTAGATGTAGATTTTGGGGGAAGTCGAGTCTAGATGGTTGCGACTGAATTAAAATTTCGAGGACGCATTAGGGATTGCTTCTCATCACAGATGTTTTATATATTCGGCCCCAGGTTGATCACCATTTTAGGAAACATTGCATTCTATAACTCTCTGAGGGTTTTACTAATAGTGTCCCGTAATAAAAGAATACCTTTGGGTGGTTTGGGATGACAAAGAAAGAAAGGGAATTTTCAGTTTTTTCAGCGATCATCTTTATATTTTTTTAAATTATTACAAAATTTATAGGCCTCTTTTATTTAGTACATACCTACAAGAAAACTTTATTCTGGAACCTTGCTGAACTTGAGCATATTGAAGTCGTGTTCAGAATTTTCTTGTGTTTTTTTTACTAATTTTCTTGCTGTGTATCTTACAAGATCCACACAAAATACAAAATTACAAGACTTTTTTTCAAGAGTGGTATGAAATTTTAATAAGATCAAATGGGGTCCATTTCAATTGAACTAATTATGTGGGAAGGACAGGTTATTGACATCTGTGTAAAATTTGGTACTACTTGTATGGAATGAGGAAATAATTCCAAAGGAGTCTGTTGAATTAATAGTAACCGTAAAAAAGTATTCTTGCAAAATGTTGCATACAAAACCCTTTCATAGCTGACTGTCTGAAACCGTACAGGTACGCGGAAGAAATCTTGGCGGTGTCATTCCAACTTCAAATAACTAAGATCAATTAAACCAACTACAATAGATCCTCGCTATGGCTGCTCTAAGTAATCCAGAAATTCTAAGAGTTTTAAAAAACAAAAATCACAATTATAATTTTTGAATTTTAAGGAGTTCTGCGCTGTCAAATATTAGAATACTGCGGAATATTGTGAATTTATTCGTGTCATCGGTTCACGAAGATGACATTTCATAATATACCTACCTACCTACCTATAGCAATCGGCTAGCTGCTGCGCTGAGGCTGATAACTATCACGACGTTGGCCTTCTCCTCTTGCAAAAGTTGAAAATATCTGCTTGACGAATGAATAAAATGCACACAGCCTACTTGATTTAACGAGAGTTGACTGCATTTATTTATACATCTTCGTTTATCGTATCCTCTTTAAAATTCCATTCTTATTCCTTTATCTCTTTTACTATACCATATTTTGCCCATAAGAGAGAGAGAGATAATAAAACTAATTGTCCCATTGCCTTCTCCTCTTCCAAATGACTGCTTCTTTTCATTGGTTCATAAAATCCTGCTCACCCACACTACTTCATTTAACGAACTGAACGAATATTTCAGTCATGCGCAGTTGAATAAAATTTTAATTTTTGTGATCTGAAATTTGCTGATCGCCTGGTATTTACTGTTTCTTTAAAATACACAAGAATGAATGGGACAGACAATATTATAAATTCAATATGCACATTTGGGCTGTACGGTTTTTTTTTCTAAACTAGCGATACCTCTGCCAACAGATGGCTCCGGGGGTACCGAAATGAGAAATTTCTGATCTTGATGAAATCTAGTTTTTTGTAATTTAGTACTTGAAGAGTTTTCCAATTTCTTGGTGTAATTGATATTTAACGTAATTTTTAAATTTTGCGTAGGCATAGAAATAACAATAAATAAAAAATTATATCAAATAAGAAAATATTTAAATTTTTGGATGTTCGTCTTTTTTCTTCACGATCGCAAGCGATCAAAACGCCTTTATCTTTCAAGATAAAATTTTCAATTAGCAATTTTATGAAAACCGAAAATTTTTAAAGATTTTCAAATTTAAAATTACTGCTGCTGCTACTGGAATTCTTTTTACATACTGCTTATGCTATTGAAAGACGGCTAAAGGTGTGCAAGTTAATCTCCAACTTAAAAGTTGCTGCTGTTGACAGTTAGTTTTCTAACGATATTCTTTGTTCTTCTTTTAAATGCTGTTGAAATCATAACCGCCGTCTTATCCGATTTTTTTCATGCCTTATTTTGCTAGTGTCTCTTAAGGAGCTTACCTTTACCAAATCGCTCGACATTCTCATGTCCCACTACATACTTTAATAACGATCATCATTACGAGGTCGATGTACCTACCAAGTTTTACCTTATTTCATTCAAGCTGGTACCTACCTACCTACGTACTTATTATACTTTCCTATGTTGCGTGAAGGAATAAATCCTTAGTCGATGATCAAGTTGATCGCAACTCAATCAGAATCCGGATTAGGATTACTCCGATACAAATTGTACCGAAGACCCGAAGTAGTTCATTTATTTTATTGCAAAGCATAAGTCTTCAGGATTTTCGGAAATTTAATTGATCGGCTTTCTTATAGCTCTTTTACTTCATTCTCTAATTATTACATATTTTCATTGTTTTTTGTGGAGAGTTGAGGGTTCCAATCTTCCGTAAAATCTCAAAGCATCTAAGGTCGGGATGAATTTGCATCGCCATCCTCTTTCAGCTACTCCAATTTTGTATAGAAGTTTTTTTGAAATACTCTGGCCAAATCTCGGGAACAAATTTTCAAATCTTCTAACAGTGCCACCCTAAAAACCTTGTTACTGTGCACATAGATACCCAACTGCGACGAGATTCTCTTCTTCGATTGGTGTATAGTTAGCAGAATATGGAACAGTTTTCCATCCTCTATTTTCCCCTTCACGTATGAGCCTGCAAACAGATTCAATCGTAATGCAAACCGTCACCTCCTTGGCTCAACCCAATAATCCTAAATTCCCTACCCCTTCCTCCTTTCCAATCAAGGCTATGGTACGGCGTCATAGGGTATCCTCTGAGATTTGGCAACATCATAAAAAAAAGTACCTAACCATCCACAGCATCTTAACTTTGGAAAACTGTTCCAAGACATACGTACTCGTCTTATTCGACAGGAATCTTTCCAACTGCTTGGAAACTAGCCTATGCTCAGCATATTTCTAAAAAAGGAGAGGGTAGCAATCCTTCCAATTATCGACCAACTGCAATCACTTCGATTCTTTCAAAGGCTTTCTACTCAAAGGCGAACTGGAGCAACCTAGAGAAAGATCTTCTGCTTTACCTTTTTCGAAGGAGTAACTTAGAGGGGAGCATATGGAGCAAGCCATTTTCGAAGCATCATGATGCTTGCTGCTCGCTTTGGAAAAGTTCAAATTTTGGTATTTTAAGTATATGCGCAACATATTAAACAAAACAGCTCCCATATTTCCCCTGAATAATTTTTTTTTAAAGAGAATCGCGTAAATAGAAAAAGCAAACCTCTTTATTAAGGTTAGCATTGCAAAGTTTCCTACACTCCATTTGATGCGTCATTTCGCCTTGGAGTTTGATGCTTGCTGCGCCGATTGCAGTTTGGCCTTGATGGCTCAAACTCCAGATGCTGATATATAGGATGTTGAGCTATGAAAGAGCGAAATGCGTCTTTTAGGAGGGAGATGGTGTTTATGATTTTGATATATTATCCTTAACATCCTGTAACACTCTTACTCTGAAACTTTATCCCGTTTCCGCCAAACCGTTTCGATATTTAGCAGCCCTGATATTCGTCGTATTGTGTTTCCCGCTTAATCTTCCCAGTGGCGATACAACACCACAGAATTGTGAAAAGTACACTCAGAAAAATTTGTATTATTATATACAAAAAATTGCTTTAATAATACCATTTTTGTCGTAGATTTGTGTCCAACTGAATTTTTCTTAAATTCTACAAAATGGTATTCCTTATTTCTACGAAGAGAAAAGTGGTAGAATTTACAATGAAATTTTATGATTTTCGTTATACCCAAGAAGTAATTCGTTAATTATAAAGTATTATTGATGTTAAACTAACTAATTTAATTCGTAAATGCTACGAAAAGATTTGTTAAATTTAAGTTTGTATCATGTAAGATGTTTACAAAATTCCATCGTTATTTGTAGGAAAGATATTGTTTGTTTATGTGCAATTATATTTTAAAATTGGCTCCATTTAGACTTATAGCTGAAATATTTTAGAAAATTTTTAATTAAAAGGACTCAAGTTTTATAATGCTTTATTTTATTTTAAAAAGTTTTTCACACACATATTCATATTTTACTTATTTAATCTTTTTTTTTTTTGCTTGTTTCGACATATGTACATGTTCGATATTTATATTTTGTATATTATTTAGAAGAAATTCTTAATCCTAATTGCTTTTATCCCAGAGGGAATGTAATATTCGTGAAAAGCGGGACTATTTAAGTATTCAAACTCTAAAATTATAATGCTGCCAATATCATCATTAACTAAAAAACTTAAAATATGTGGGTAGAAATTCGCCACTGAAATTCTTTTATAAAGTAAATGCCATTTATTTTCATGCATAAAGGACCCTAAGATTTTATATAAAACATTAGGTATTCCAAAATTCTAAATGCAATAATTTTCTCTGTATACTGTTCCTCGGTACGTAAGTGATTAGATTAGATTTGTGAAGGGGTGTATAGGCGTTAGCCTAGCAATCACTGCGACCTGAAAGATCTATTGTGAGTCCCCGTTGAATTTGCTCCATTTATAGGTTTAGACTGTTAATAAAGTCTAGAACCATTCTGGGCTTAAGGTTCCATACGTAACTTGGTGGAGGAAAAGCATGTTCAAAGTGGAGTAATCTCCGCCTGGCCAATGCTTCGCAGTTGCAGAGCAAGTGCTCCGAGGTTTCGTGAGCATCCTGACAGAAGCGGCAGGATGAAGTCTCAGCCAAACCCAGCTTGTTTAGGTGATACCTCAAGGGGCAATGGCCTGAGAAGACCTCAGTGATCATTTTGAGCTCTGTTCTTCTAAGGAGTAGGAGTTCTTTTGTTTTTCCGCCAGAGATGTCGATAAACTTTTTTGCCTGACGAAGACCTTGTAGCCTTTCCCAATACAGGGATTTTTGTTTATTCTTCCAGTTATTTAGGGTAGCTTTGAGGTAACACTTTGAAGTGTCACAAAATGGCCTTTAAGGCCTTGAGGGCAGCTTGACTGTCCGAGAGGATATTAATGGTTGATCCATTTATGGCTCTTTTAATGCAGGTATTGGCGCATTCTTCTATGGCCAGTACCTCGGCTTGGAATACGGTAGGGGTAGAGCCTAGAGCCTTTGATATATGGCATCTGGGGCCGTATACACCCAATCCGAACCCCACTGTTTGTTTTTGAGCCGTCTGTATACCACACCATCGATCCTTGTTGGAAGGACGGTAGTAGAGCGCCATTGTTGTCGGGGTCCAAGAACCACTTGGAATGGTTTTACAAAATCCACCAACCAGATCGCCTGGCTTTAACTATTTCTCCGTTTATACTCTTATAGCACTGGAGATCGCTTCCTTTTTCACCTGCAAATGTAGGGGTGCAAGGTTTAATAAGGCTTCCATGGCTGCTGTAGGACAGGTTCTCATGGCACCAGTTATTCCTAGACAGGCAAGCCGCTGGGTTTTTTGAAGCAGAGCCTCAGTCGTCTTTTGATTAGTTTTTGGCCACCATGGGTCTAACAACAGTGGTGTACGTCCAGTACATCATTTTGTTCTGCCAATGAAGCGACGACACGTGTAGAGAGATCGCATCGCTCTATCCGTCACTCTGGACAGATGCGAATTCCAGGTAATTTTTTTATCTAAGGTTATCCCCAGATATTTGACTTCGTCTGAAAATATCAATTCCGTATTATCAAGAAGAGGAGCCGTTAGTGAAAGCTTTGATCTTCTTGTGAACGGAACGATTACCGTTTTGTTGGGGTTTATGCTAAGGCCTTTGTTTAAACACCACGTGCGGACTTTGGAGAGGGCTATTTGCATGAGGTCGGATATGACTTGATCATGCTTGCCCAGTATTGTAACTACTAGTACGTAAGTGATAATATTATTTAAAATGTTAAGCTGAAGACAACTTTTAATCTCAGAAAAATAAATATCCGGAATTTATTCATCATTTGAGTTTAAATAAAATTCATTCTCAGCTAAGTTAAATAATAATCTTTGAGAAAATTTCAAAGCCCATTTTATTCCCAAAGTTAAAGCTTTGTTAATTCTACTGTTAATATTATGAGCATGGACTTTTATTTCCCTGTGCTTTGATTCGAAACGAAATGTCCACAACCAATTTAATGGCCCTGATTGCTCTATAATTGTTCCATAATGTAGCATAAAGTGATGTTTCGGCTTTAAAGTGTCATTGAACAGATTAACATAACTTTCGTTGTGATAATTAACTAATTCACGCAGTTCCGTAATATGTTTTCCTTAAAATTTTGACCGTAAGATAAGGTCAACAATCTTTTGAAGATTAAGAAATAAATTGCATACAGGATCTCCCTGTGGAATTAAATCACCTATAATGAGAGCAAAGAAATGTATAAAGCACATCATTTCTCCTGCAGTCATATTGAAATTGTGACATTTCAAATTACTTTGAGAAATAGGAGGCGAAACATTACCAATTTCTGTGGGACCCCATAATTAAATCCTTGTTTCCGAAAATTCAAAGTATTTAAATGAAAATACTTTTTTATGAATGAAATAATTTCTGATGTGGGACATGTCATACATGCAAACGACTTCGAATATGTCATGCAAAATGTCACCTATTACTAGCCCAAAAATGAAATGGACTCGTTTGTTTTAATTGAAATGCAAATTCCTTTAAGAAAAATTAATTCTTCTATTAAACTTCGATAACAATTCGTATAGCCACTGTATATTAAATCAGTTCTAATTTTACAAATGAAGTAACAAATATGTTTTCCAACTTTGAATTGTATATAGTTGGCAATGAAATACATGACAGAACATCTCACTTTACTGGAGGAAAGATCATTGACAAACTTCGTCGAGATTAAAAATATTCCACAACAACAAAACGAAAAACTCTTAACAACGATTCATAAAATACATGAATTTTTAAAAATACCTGTTGTTGACGAGGACATAATTAAAGTTTATAGGACTGGGTATAAACGTAATGTAGGCAAGACCAAAAGTTCTGTAATTGTAAAATACTCCTCACAATTTTTAAGAGATAGGATACTTATAGCGTATAAACTTGCTAAGAATTTAACTTCAGATAGTTTAGGATTCCCAGGATCTGATATTATATATATAAACGAATTCTTAACTGGGGAAAGGAAATCTTTATTGTATAACGCAAAGCAATTTAAAGTGAAACACAATTACAAATATGTTTGGATAAAGAATTCGATTATCTATCTAAAAAAGGAGCAGTCCTATTACCATAAAAACTGGAAATTGTCTAGATCTCCTTATTAAAAAAACTTAAGTCATCATTTGGCTATGAGTCTTAATATTTACTATCAAAATTTCAGGGGGCTAAGAACAAAGACCTCAGATGTTTACTTATCATTGTTATCAAATAATTACGATATTGTATGTCTCACAGAAACATTTTTACAACCAAATATCTTCAGCAATGAAATTTTTGATAATCGATATGTGGTATATAGAAGAGACCGAAACTTGGAGCTCTCTGGTATGAAAGACGGTGGTGGTTGTCTTATTGCAGTCAAAAAGTCTTTTACCTCATCATGTTTAGTTTCTCATGACAACTCGGACGAAATTCTGTGGGTTTCCATTAAAGAAAAAAACTTTACTTTGTATGTGTGCTGTGTATACATACCTCCAAGCAGGGGCGGATTTGATCACTTGGCCGCCCTAGGCCTATGGAAGATTGCCGCCCCCCAACTCCCTGTAAAACACGAAAAATTGAATGATCTATATCCAGTGAAGGGACCCCAGGCTAGAATTAGCGGAGTAGGCTGCCTCATAAATCGGAGTAGATTTGAAAAAAATGGAGTAGAATTAAAAATAACACTTTCCAACGAATTATTTTATTTAAAAAAACGAAAAAGTATAAAAATGTAATGAAATACCCACAACTACAAGAAAAAATCGCCGCCCCCTAAATCTGCCGCCCTAGGCCCGGGCCTACTCGGCCTATAGGGAAATCCGCCCCTGCCTCCAAGTAGCACTTATGAAACTTACGATTCTCTTTTTTCAAGAATTAGCGAAAGATTTTTGAGATTTCCTGGGAAGCCTCACATATTGTTAGTGCGAGTGACTTCAATCTACCATACCTTTCATGGCGCCCGACCAAGTCAATAATTGTATGACGCCTTCCGGTATTTTTAGTCAATCTGCTCAGTCAGTGATTAACAACATGACCTTGTATAATTTTAACCAATACAATAACGTCACAAATTTCAACGATAGGATTCTTGATTTGGTATGGTCAGATCTTCCTCAGAGTAATATTAGTGTTATAACATCTGAATGTCCACTTTCAAAAATTGACCTCCATCATCCACCTTTAGATATAATCCTAAGTGTATCATTATCTATTGTCTGCTCGTAATGAATTTATTAAGCAGAGAAATTTCTTTTTAGGGGACTATACTAGTCTAAATAATTACCTCAATCGTACCTACTGATTTCTCCTCAGTCTTTACATCTGATGTTTCTCTTTCTTTCGAGAGATTTTACGAAATATTAAATTTAGGTATTTGTGATCATATACCAGTAACAAAAAAGAAAAACAAACGTTTCCCATCCTGGTATAGTCATCAACTTATTAAAGTTTTAAATATGAAAGAAAAATATCGTCGGTTTTATAGAGTTAATAGCAATCCGGAAATCTATAAAACTTTTTCTTATCTTAGAAAATTATCTAAAACATTAATCGCAGAATATTACTATAGGTATGTGGACTCGACTGAATTTTCGTTACAAGAAAACCCTAAAGCCTTCTGGGCCTTTAGCAAAAATTTCAAGAGCTCGAATACGGTCTCAAAAGAGATGGTATATAACGATGTCACCTCATTTTCTCCTAAACATATTAGTAATTTATTTACCGAATACTTCATGTCGGTTTTTTCTGAGAGGGAATCTAACTTTGGTATCCCTACCAAAATTACAATAACTCACCTAATATTAGTGTAAACTTTATCTCATCTGAAGAGGTGCATGAAGTACTAGATAAAATAAATTGTGATAAAAATCCAGGCCCTGATGGAATTCCAAACATTGTGTATAAGAGATGCTCTAATAGCTTAGCAAATCCTCTAAGTACCCTATTTAATCTATCCATCACAATAAAATTATCTTGACCTCAATATCGATAAATTGTAATACTATAACGTTTTCTAGAAAGTGTGATACAATCTACTTCAACTGCAAAATTAATAATATCTCGATTTCACGTGTAAATGAAATAAAGGATTTAGGGGTTACCTTTGATCACAAACTACTTTTCACTTCCCATGTTAACCTTATTACTAATAAAGCTTATCGCATGCTGGGCTTCATATTTCGCGTGTGTAGATCCTTCAAAGGCAGTGCTGCTTTCATCTGTCTTTTTACTTAATTGGTGAGAAGCACTCTTGAATATGCTTGTCAAATTTGGAGCCCCTTCTATGCGCTACAATACTCAAGTTGAATCCGTTCAGAAGAAGTTTACCAGGATCCTGTTGTTCAAATTAAACATCAACGAGATGGAGTATTCTCAGAGACTATGTCTTTTTAATCTCCCATCTTTAGAACACCGTCGCATGTATCTAGACTGCTTATTTTTGTATAAACTTCTAAATGGCTACGTGCTTTGTCCCGATTTACTTTTCAAGGTCTGCATAAATATCCCAACGAGATACTCCAGACTCCATGTTCCGTTTAGAATCACCTTCTGTAGAACCAATCTCCGAGTTAAGTCACCTTTGGTAAGAACGCAGAAAATTTTTAATTCTAATTTTAGCAACACTGATGTCTTTTGTTCTGACCTTCTGACATTTAAAAGATCAGTTATAACGGAGATAAAACAATCTCCAGATTCGCAGCATATTAATGGTTCTTCCAATTAATATTTGTCGTTTCCTCTGACTTTCTTTGCTTTGCTTTTAATTTCTAATTCCATTTCCTTATATAATTTATTTTTAGTAGTTTTAAAATTTATTTTCCTTTTTATTTTTTACAATTTTAGTTTATTTTATTTCACTATAATTTTAATTTTTGTTTATTATAATATTTTTTGGCTTTGGTTCTCTTTTTGTAGTCTTGGATTATTTTACTATTTTTCTTCTTTTTATTTTTATTTTTTTACTATTATGATTTACTGTATTAACTATTCTAAGGTATTGCGTTATTGGATTCTGTCTGTGTAACATCTTCTTAACTTTTCGAAATAAATAAATAAATGTGGGGAACGAATAGTATCCTGCATCCATTGACTCCGAATGAGGACTGAGACAGTTATTAATTTCACACCCATCAAAATATAAGAAGTAGGGAATTAAGATTTTTTCGGTAGGAAACATCTTCTTTTTAGTTTTCCACAGATTACCATTAACGAAATTCCGGTAAGAAAAATGAGATTCTAAATTTGCTGTATTAAGAAGAGTATCTTTCAAAATATTAGGCATTTGAAAAAATTTACGAAATTGAAAGCGAAGCAGCATAATTATTGCTTTAGATGTGTACGAATCTAAAACCATTTCTCCATGCAATGAAATATTGTCAATTGTAACGCTAGGGGTGATGATTTTAGGATGCTCGTAAAGCTCTCGTTTGTTTTTATATGAATATAAAAAATTTATGTTTCGACAAAAGGATTTTTAGAACAAGAAATTAGTTTTTTTTCATCTCTTGAAGATATTTCCGTATCAGTTATTTTACTTAAGATTGTTTTCAAAGCTTCGGAAATAGGTTTGGTAATAAATGTTCTAATCTCTTCTTGTAGTAATCCCCCGATTTACGAAGGTTCGTTTTACGTAATTTCGAAGTTACGAACATCATTCGTAAAGTAGGAAATTCGTTATACGAATGACAGATTCGCTATTACAAACAATGTTTAAAATTCGGGAAATCCCCTAAAATAATAAATTAAGTTCTGTCATTCATTGAAAGTTTCGTTAGTGCAATTTGTTTACTGTTTAAGTGAAGTATATTAATTATTTAGTGTTGGTGGTATATCAGTAAAGTCTATTATTGTTGGTGGTATGTATATATATTATATTGTTGGTGCTATATTAAGTGAAAATTAATTTTGCTAGAAAAATGTCAACAGGAACTACGGTTCACGCCACTGGTGCAAAAAAGATCCGTAAAGCGATTACATTGTAGGTAAAGCTTGATGTTTTAAGACGGCTCGAAGCAGGTGAAAAAAATAATGAAATAGGAAAAGCTTTAGGCCTCGCTGCTTCAACCGTTTGTACAATCAAGAACAATCAAGATAAAATAAGAAGTAGTGTACAAAGAGTAACATCTTTGACGGCAAAAAATGTTTCAAGACAAAGAAGTGTGGTGATGGAAGATATGGAACGAATGCTTAGTGTGTGGATAGACTATCAATCCCAACGAAATATTGCGATAAGCACAACTATTATCCAAGAAAAAGCCAGGAGCCTTCACCAGTATTTAATAATCAAAAATGGCGAGGGATCTCAGTCAGAACAGTTTTTAGCCAGCAAAGGTTGGTTTGATCGATTTAAGAAACGTCACTCATTACATAATATAAAAATATCTGGAGAAGCAGCAAGTGCAGATGTTGAGGCGGCAAAAAATTATCCTGCAGAATTTAAAAAAATTGTCGAAGCCGGTGGCTATACCCCACAACAAGTATATAATGTAGACGAAACAGGTCTGTTTCTGTTTTGGAAAAGAATGCCATCTAGAACATTCATTTCCAAACAAGAAAAGTCTGCGTCAGGATTTAAGGCAGCTAAAGACCGTGTAACGGTTTTGTTGGGAGGGAAAGCTGCAGGTGATAATAAGTTAAAGCCCATGCTTATTTATCATTTTGAAAATCCACGAGCCTTCAAAGGTTGCAACAAATCAAAACTTGGTGTTATCTGGCGGTCAAATAAAAAACGATGGATGACAGCACATCTTTTTGAAGACTGGTTGAATAATTTTTTTTTCAAATTATGTGACAAAATTTAATTCTGTGCAAAATATTTCAAACAAGACATTGCTAATAATTGACAATGCACCTAGCCATAAGCTAACTCACATACCTGACAACATCAAAATCGTATTCCTACCACCAAATACTACTCCTATACTCCAACCAATGGATCAGGGTGTAATTGCTAATTTTAAGGCTTATTATTTGCGCCGCGTTTTCAAGAATCTTATCGAATATGTTGATGGTCCAAATCAGACAACAATTACAGAATTTTGGAAGCAATTTAATATATTGAATGCTGTTGATAACATTAAAAAATCTTGGGATGAAGTTTAGGAAACAGCTATGAATGGAGTGTGGAAAAAATTATGGCCCGAATGTACTAATAATTTCGGTAGTTCATTACAAAATACTATTCAAGAAATTCATAATGAAATTGTCACTATGGCACATGAAGTCGGTATGGATGAAGTAGACAATGAAGATGTGGTAAAAGTTCTTGGATCGGAGCAGAAAGATGTTTCAAATGAAGAATTAATAACGATACTTGAAGGACGCACAGATTCAGAAAATTCGGAAAGTGTTACGCATTGTGAAAGTTCTCGTAATTTGACAACACAAAAAATGGCAAAGGCGTTTTCTCTTATCCGGGAAGCTATGGATGTATTTTCGGAAAACAATCCTTCTCCAGAAAGAAGTCTTAAGGTTTCCAGAGAAATCGAAAATTCACTTGTTTGCTATAAGCAATTATATAATGATAAAAAAAAATTTGCGATGTAAACTTCATTAGTTTCTTATTTTTCTGAAAAAAGTGTTGCAGCTCCTAATATTCAAGAACCTGTAGAATCAGGTGCCAGTTCAGATAAAGGATTATCTACTAGCTTAGACAAGAGCTCATACGACACATCAGAATAAATATAACATTTATAATTACAGTTTTTTCTTTATATGTAATGTTAAATTTTCTTTATTTAATGAATAATGTAATTTTTATTTTATTTTTAAAATGAATAAATTATTTTTCTTTTATTTTCTAATCACATTGTTTTAAATTTGTCTAAAAATAGGGATTCGTATAACGAACATTTTGGGTACGCATCTATGTATTTTTAATACAAACTTATACTAACATGGATCTCGTTTTACGAATATTTTCAATCTCTGGAACGTATCTATTTATTTTCAATAGAATGCCATACTAATATTGGGCTCGCTATACGAATATTCGATATACGTACAACTTTCACAGAACGTTTTCTGTTCGTAAATCGGGGGATTACTGTATAATAAATAAGTCCTTTCTTGCAACATGATTTTTACATATGTTACGGCAAGAAAATTTAACAGCCGAATGAGTAAGCGTTTCGATATTTATGTTATTCTGTATATTGTTATTAAAATACTGTTTTTGTTACATTCTACACTATAGGATATATTACTAGAATCAATTGTTGCAGATGTCAATGTTTTGGGAATTGCGAGTGGGAAGTAATCCTTACAGCTGTTGCGGCTGTGGTTCTCGGATTAAGGAACACTTAATTTTTTAATTTTGAATATGTTTTTTAGCATGTTTTAAAAATGACCCATAGCAAGAAAAAATTTGTCTACATGAGGATATGCAACATTTATTTATTTATTCTAATTCGAACAAAATAATTATCAAGAAGCATCTCGCATCTTGAAGCAGTCATTAAGACAATATTACTGGTACATATATTCTTAATAGGTATAATCCCTAATTTATAAATTGACATTACTTATTCATTTCTTTGTTCCCAAGATTTTGATTTTTTAACAACATATTTACTATTTCTCATTACTATCAAAGCACTCAACAAGGTTCAATTCAATACATAGACATAGTCTTCCAGATACATAATTATGAGGCTCCTAGATACACACTTACAGTTAAATTCAACTGTGGTTGGCTGCTATTTAGCACTCAGTCCCCTCTTTCAGTCAGCATTGCTGGTATGAGAAAGAGGTTAGATATGGAGTTAGTTCTACAGTATACTATTCCTCATAAGCTACTTACAATGTAGTCTCAATCCGACTCTACCCCGAAATTTACACTTTATCAATGCCACCAACTACTCAGAAAAATCTATGGAAAAACATATCAATCTCAATTAGCTACAATCCTTATAGACTCTACTACTACATGGTCTTAGTAAGTTTAAACAACGATACCAATGGAAATACTTGGTATTATTTTCATATCTTATGCGTGCTTATATGGAATTAGCATTACATGCATATCTCTTTATTTTCCTTGTGAAGAAGCTCAAGCTCGGTAGATTTTTGATGTTCCCTAGAATGCCATTGTATATATCACTAGCTGATGTCAGGAGACCTGTGCGTAACCTCTCTGTTCTAGCTGCTGATGTTCTTATGTCTGCTTTTCATCTTGTGTTATAGATGTGAATTTCAGACGCCATGGTAACCCTTAAGTTTGATTTAGAGCATTTATTTATTATTTTGTAAATGAACTTAGCTTTCTCCACATAGACAATTTGCTTTAAGTTAAGCTTGTTGGTCCTGTAGAATACCTCTATAGTAGGTGTTAGCCGAGGCATATTATATAATGTTTTCAGGGCTCTGTTCATTGTTATTTGCACTCTGTTCATCACGCAATTAGTTCACTGGGACCATGTGAGTATGTTGTATCTAATGTGGGATAATACATGAGCATTATGTTTAGCCGTTTCTTGGCTTATGGTGATTTTCATTTTTTTGATGGCTCCCAGAATCGGAGTAATCTTACTAATTTTAGCATTTATATGCTCATTCCATTTCAATTGTTCATCCAAGATGAGCCCCAGATATTTAATTTGCTTTGCCCTCTGTATGCTTAGAGTACCAATTTTAATTTGAGGATTTATGTCAGTTTTATTTTGTTGTCTGATTAAAATAAGCTTCGTTTTTTCCACATTCAATGTTAATCTATTGCCGTCCGTCCAGCGCTTAAATCTCGCAAGATTCTCATGCATGATTCTTTGTAGCTCTTCCTCTGTTTTAGCTCCGTTTATAAGATTAGTGTCATCTGTAAAGATATGATATACTCCTTTGATACCTGCTTTCTATATGTTGTTAACGTATAATAGGTACAGGCATGGACCTAGTATTGAGCCTTGGGGTACCCCTGAAGTGAGAGTTTCCGGGTCACTGAAAGTATGCTGCACTTTCGTGTATACTTTTCTGTTAGTTAGGTAGCTTTCCAGCAATTTATTGGCTATTCCTCTTATTCCTAGTTCTTCAAGGAATCTCAAGAGAAGTTCGTGGTCCACTGTATCAAACGCCTTCTGAAGATCTATAAAGAATACACCCACATAAAGTCCTTGATCTAGTTTTTCGTTAATTACATTCATCGTCTCTGTTGTAGCTGATTCCGTGTTACTGCCTTCCTGGAAGCCAAACTGCTTTATAACTTGAGTAACGCTTAAGTAAATGTATGTCTTTTAAATGATTTGAAAGTAGTTTTCTAGAAGAGTGCTCCTTTTCACACAAAAAAAGTTATCTTTTTATACCCTAGATGAAATCATAGGGGTATACTAAGTTTGTCATTCCGTTTGTAACACCTCGAAATAATGATGGTAGAGCAAAATGGATTGGACACCCATTCATAATATTAAAAGTTATTTCGATTTTTGCATGTCCGTCCGTCCGTCCGTCCGTCCGTCTGTGCGCACGATAACTCGAGAATGCGTATACTTAAAGAGCTGAAATTTTGTACACGGACTTAAAAAAAAAAAAGTAAAATTAAGTTCGAAAATGAGACAAATCGGGCAACTCCTTCGTGGGGTTGCCATATAAAAATTTCGTTTTCTGCTATATATTTGGACACTGCCTGAGAACGCATCGACGTAGAGAGCTGAAATTTCGTACATGATGTTTTTACTACATTAGCAAATAAAGTGTCAAAAATGGACTAAATCGGGCAACTCCTTCTTGGTGTTGCCATATAAAAATTTCGGTTTTTTACGTATACTTTGAAAACGATCAGTCCAAGATATTTTTATTGTATTAAGAACTTCTGAAGAATACGAAATCCTATAAAATTGGTTATTACCATTTTTTCTGTGCGACAAACTGTTCTAGAAATAAGTATATGCGAAAAACAACTTCAAAATCAATACTTGAATAGATCGGCGACCATACGAAATTTAATACGGGCATTCATCTAGGGTATCATAAGAATTGGTCTTAGACCAATTCTAGCTTTTTTACTTGTTTTATTTTGATTAACATTAAATCACTGAACTTGATAGCTCGGAATTTTTAATATCCTGGGCAAGATATATTTTATAGACATATTGCTGAATAAAAGTCCACACTAATATACTTTCTGTAGGGTACCTACTTAATAAAGCTTAAAACAAAAATCTATTACATTCTAAAAGTTCTTAAATACATATTTATGTGGTGAAAGGTAAACAAAAAAACTCACTTAGGGTAAGGATAGTAGACCCGATGACTCTTGATAGTGGCTGGATTGTCGATTTTGTTTTGTAGGAAGCATTTGTTAAGTTTACTATTTGGATATCCGAGTCATTTGAAACTTTATACATGCAACATGAAACTATTCTGGGAGCCTTTGATTGAATACCTCTTCATAATTTTCTTTTTTGTTGCTTTATCATATTCATATAATTTTGAGGTTGGTATTACAATTGAATGCAGGTAACAGGCAGAAAATGGAATTTCTTGAAACTGAAATTAATAAAAAATTTAAAAGACGAAAATTAGTTTAAACTGGTAGGTACTAACCGTTAGTAACGTCTTCAGCTGCAGTGAGAGAACGAAAAATTTTAACACATGCTTCATCTTTAAAATAGAAAATTCAAAATATTTTATTGCCTTTTTAGTAAAGCAATCCCAAGTTGACTAAAGAAGAACTTCCTTTCCTGGGGTATATGTTTCATAATTTAACCGTAACCGTAAATTGACGATGAATTTTAGCATTTGTTCTAATTAAATTAGCAATCTGCGAGCAATCCTCCACATATTTTGGTATTTTAAGTAAACTTAGCTGTGAGTTGTTCGCGGTGAGTTATGCAGTGAAGAGATAAAATATGCGGAATTTCAGGATTGTTGCTTAAAAGAACAATGGCACCCTCCCCCATTATAGGCTCTCCATCAGTCGCAACACTTACGAATTTGTCACGAGGGAATTCAAAGCTGGACTTTACTTCGTCAAGAGCTACTAAGTCTAACATTTCAATAGATACATAGCGGCCAAAAATTATGAATTGTAATGCTGTAAAATTTTTCAAATCACACATCAACAACCTATTTTCAAAATTTTTACAAATTTCAGTTGTGCGACGTGACATAGTTAGGAGCCTGAGTGATCAATTTATGCAGTTTTGTACTGTCGGGATTCAAAACTTTAAGCACTTCTTTTAAATTTCTTATAATAATAAATTTCCCTTCTCCATATGGACGTTTGGCACAGGCAATATGCCAAGCTATCAAAAAATTAGCTTCGTTGGCTCTGTCATCTTCGCGACTAAAAGAAAACGAAGAGTCCGGAATGCTTACGACGAAGCCCTGGTTGCAATGACTTCAAATTTCTTTGTTCGCAATTTTGAATTAAGCGAATATTTTGTTTAAAATTGGGGATGACTCTATTCGTAATGTTGTGTAGTGTGCAATTGCAACTTTATAAAAAATACACAACGGCTTTCCATTATTGTCTTTAAAGTTAGCTAAATATGATTTTTTAATATAACTCAGCATGTCAAAAATCAGCGAAATTTAAGGATTTCAAAGCCTTTTAATTTAGGCAGCATGCACCGCAGGACAAAAAAATTAGTGGTG
The DNA here is from genome assembly GCA_963924295.1 of Dioctria rufipes. NCBI lineage: Eukaryota > Metazoa > Arthropoda > Insecta > Diptera > Asilidae > Dioctria > Dioctria rufipes. The sequence continues at coordinate 23,564,062 of OZ002745.1, read as the reverse complement.
GTATTCTTATCTCATAACTACTTAACTTTCACCAAAAGAAGGACGAAATTGGAAATGAGCGGGTTGGGAATGATCGAACTTTGATAGTTAGGTGTCTGAAAATGGATCCATTTAGAACAAAAAGGATCAAAGTACCGTAGAATGGGTTGAAATTGATCAAAAAATAAATGAAAAATCGATTGCTTACAAAGTCTTGTTTCAATTCGGCTTAGCTAAAGTGCTAAATGCTGCCCCTAACTTTTTTTTTTCATTAAAATTGGTGAAATTGGTTATAATCATTTTTACTGACCGACGAATCGTTCTTGAAATATATGCGAAAAACAATTTCAAAAATCAAAATTGCACAGATGGGTGACCATACGAAATTTCATACACGTATTCATCTAGGGTATCATAAGAATTGGTCTTAGACCAATTCTAGCTTTTTTACTTGTTTTTTTATTAGTTTTTAGCTACCATTCGAGGCCGCATAGATGAACATAACTCTAATAACCGTGGTGTTAATTCAGTATATCATACTTAGTATCAGACCCCATGATCTGCCAATACAGCCACGATATATGTAGAGAGATCCTACCGCTCTTTTCATCACTCTGGATAGATGCGAATTCCAGGTGAGTTTCTTATCGATATTGACCCCCAGAAATTTAAGAACTCCTAAACATGGGCTGCAATAACTCGCAGCCCTTAAATCTGTTCAGACAGTTTAATTTAAATTATAATGCGTAACTATCTACGTATGAATTTCCTGCATTTGTTCTTTATGAATAATAATGCAACTAAAAAAAAATTTAAAATTTAAAAGAACTTTCATAAATGAGGACTGTCCTAGAAAGTAAGGCACGATTTTCTAGCCTACTGTAAGTAATGATTTTATGGACCCCACTTTAATAAAATTAATAGGAACCGTTAAAAGACTCGTTTACTTTCTAAAATAAATGCAGTAACCCGGTTTTCTGTCATTTTGTTCGCAATGTCTTCCGAGCGAGAAGAAGCCCACCGTCAAATTGTGGGCATTTGGTTAGAAAATAAACAACATGGATCGCTAAAAAGGTTAAAAGTAACCGATGGGTTGTAAAAAGGACATAAGATCGCTTTCGTGAAAGTCAGATAATAGCAGCAAAAACAAAAAGTGGTAGGCCGAAGGTGCATGTAACAAGGTTTTAGAAAAAAAGGTAGTGAAGTTTATTGACAAAAACAAAAAAGTGTCAGTGCGTAATTGCAAAAAAAATTTAACACTTCTAAATCAAATGTCCAGCAAATTAAAACAAGAAATAACATTAAAACTTACAAAAAACAGAAATGTGCAAAAAGAACAAAAAAACAACAAAACACTGGCATTACACGTTCCAGAAAGTTGTATGATAAATAGTGTCAGTTGAGCGAAGGCTGTATTGTAATGGACGATGAATCGTACCTTAAATATGATTTTAGCACTCTTGCTGGACCTCAATTTTATAATGCAAGAGATAAAGACAATGTTTCTGAAGCTGACAAATCAATTTTTATAAGAAAATTCGGCCGCAAAATTCTCGTTTGGCAGGCCATTTGTCAGTGTGGTCAACGCAGTCGGCCCCTTTTCTTTGAGGTGTGTACTATATTAACACTGACGTGTATATAACCCAGTGCATGAAAAAAGGATTATTGCCGTTTCTCAGATTGCATAAGAAGTCTACACTATTTTGGCCAGACTTAGCAACTTGTCACTATTCTGGAAAAACTTTGAGCTGGTACCGAGAGAATAAAGTAAACTTTGTAGAAAAGGGAATATATCCCTCCAACGTCCCCCAACTTCGACCTATTGAGCACTACTGGGTTTCGGTCAAATATATCTTGAGAAAACAACGCAAAAGTGCTACAACGCTGCAAAATTTTTCTAGTTTATGGAAACTAGCTAGTAGCAAAGTGAGTGATTCTACTGTGCAAAAGCTGTGACTCCAATTAAGAAAAAAGTGCGATAGTTTTGCCGGCAAAAACATATTTCTTTTAAAAAATTTTTTTTATACAATATTACTAATGAATAAACTAAACAAAACACAAAAAATTTTGTTTTTTTACACATTCGTATTGATCTAGTAAGGTTTTGAAAACCGTGCGTTACTTTCTAGGACAGTCCTTACTTTACCATTGCGAGTTAAACATAAAATTGAACCCTAAAATTGTGACTATGCAATATCTGAAGCGCCATAACTAAACACCGAAAGTTCAGAAAGATTCACTTAAGAATTAATTAAATTAAGGGCCCGGCTATAAAGTGAGCTACCGGTAATTACCATCTTATTTCTTGTCACACCATAAAATATTGCCATGCGTGCCGCTCGACCCGCTCGCACTTTATTTAAGGATTTTTCTGTTTTTCTTTAGCTATTGGCTAATATTCATTATGAGAATAGTTGCGTGCGCAGATTGCATTCCAAGAACTTAACATTATTGGCTAGTTTCATTGAAACAAATTACTTGTCGTGTTATTTCTTCTAGTAGTTATCTTTAGCTCAATATTAACTAACATCGGTTTTTAAATCACAATTTTTCTGAATTTCAGACGTGCGAATGCAAAGAGAATGGTTTAATAGTGTAAAAGGAAAGCTGTTTCTCCATCACAAAGGATGAAAAAGAGATATCACTGGAAATGGAAGACTCCAGCTTACCTGCTTTTAAGGTAAGCGGTCAATGTCGATTTTTTTTATATTAATTTCATTTTACTTACATATACTAAAAAATTATGTTGGTCCGATATTTTCTATATCGAATTTATTTTTAAGAAATTATTCCAACGAAATATTTATGATGATTTTATGCAAATGCAAATTAATTAAAGTACATATGGCTTACACGTAATGGTCCTGTTATGTATATGATGTGGAAAAGGTTAGATAGTTTGAGAGAGATTTAATTTACAACTTCTATTCCTTGATTTGTTGTTAGTTAACTTGTTGGTTTTATCAAGTAGTACATAAAGGGATCATTCGTGATGTATGTTTTGAGAATAAAACAGGTATGGAAGCATGCATAAACAAAAATCTCCAGACCTAATGGAATTCGGTTATATAAAACAAATTTCTGTTCGAGAAAGCATAATCTATAAGCGGTGAAAAATTTGTTTTTAAATTCAGAAGACGGTTAGTATCAGTATAATAACATTTTGCAATCAAGGAGAAAAAAGCTTTGAAATGAATTTTTGATTTAGTTGAACTTATACTTTTGTGCTAGAAGTCAGTTGGTAACATACCTCGCTCTTCATTTTATTTGTATTGTCTTGCATTTACTAAAATTCAGATTGTAATGAGGAAATTATTGCTTTATATTATACCTATTATACCTAGGTACACTTGCGAATAACCGTAATCCAATAGAAACTTTTAAACCCTATTATAAGGTTTAAAAAATCATCATCCAGCTTCAGTTATAGTTTCTAGCTACGCTAAGTAAACCATGATGGAGAGAGCAAAAATATATGAAAGATAACGTCGTAGAAGAATCGTAGAGAATTTTTAAAACAATACTAAACATTTCAACAGGACATAGCACCACTTAAGTAAAAAAAAACAAACACGTTACATAAGTATGTAATACCATAACTGAAGATTGTGTATCTTCCAGCATTCATCTATATATGTATGTGTAAATCCATTGCATTACGGGAACTGTGTTCGATTTTAAAAGATTGCTCAAAAACAAAGCAACACAAATATTTTAAGTGTAATGCCGCATTCACAATGCAGAGTGGAGCAGAGTGAGCTTTGAGTCCAGAACGAAGGTGTTCACAATGCAGCGCAAAGTCAAATTCGAACTTTTAAATTAACATAACAAATCGCCATAACAACGCCAAATCAACAAACAAGCAAGCAAGCAACTATCGTTGTCAAAGCAATAAATTCGAAAAAGGAGACACTATCAGATTGCTAAAAATTACGCCCTTTTTCGGTTTTTAAATCATGCAGCTTGCAAAAAAGACCTCTTGTTTTTTCTTATCATTCATATTGTTACGTACAATAGAAAGAGACAACTGGTGACATCTACTGGAAATGGAGAGTAAACAACTTCATGTTCGGAGAATCAATGATGGAATCTTCAGGAATAGACTAATCAAGATTATTCTGGAATAGAACACCCCAGAATAATCTGGAGAGTTTCTAGAGTTATCACCGCCAGAAAAAATGTCTTGTGTTAGAAATGATAAAAGCAAGTCTGAAGCTTTTTACACGCCATCTACATGCTAGTAGTTCGAAATTCCAGTTTATAAGTTTTCGGAAATGGCAGCGTGAAAATAGAATAGAACGTATATTCATGCAGCTCCACTCTGCGCTACTCTGAGCTATGCCAATTGTCAATCCACGCCACTCTACTCCACTCTGCATTGTGATGCGGCATAAGTCTCAAAAATCAGTAAGCAGCTAATTTTTGAATGGATTTTGTCTGTACTGAAAATGACAAAAGTGCCAGGAAAGACAAGAGTAAATTTTGTTTTGTTTTTGTTTTTACGTTTTATTTTATCTACGTTCATTCTTCCTTAATTAAAAAATTGTATTTAATAAAACTTTCTAAAATAATTCAGTCTTTTACTTTGACTATAGGAAGGAACTCTTTTTTTTCACTTAAATAATCTTCTTCAAAAACATTTTTCATATATCTAGTGTCTGATTGTGGACATAAGCTCCTTCCTTTCCTATTACAATAATATTTCAATAATAAATAAAAACTATAGAAAATCAATATATGGTCAACGCCATCTAGTATATGTAGTAACAAGCTTTTCTACAATAACAGTGTCATTACGTGTTACCATAGCTTAAGCGAACATTTGATATGAATAGAAGTTATTTTTCGACACTACCATCTTGCTGATATTTCACATTTGGGTTGGTTGGGTGTTGTGACTATAACAACTTCATTGACCTCCAAAAAACTCCAGTTTGATATTTCCCTGGCTTGATATCGACTTGAACAACTTTCTTAAATACTTTTAGGCTGATGTGAATGTGTCAAGTCCATAAAATAGTGAGTAGGCTCCTGTCTATCTACATAGCATAAAAAGTGAAGAAAAAAGATAATTAGACCCAGATGAAGTCTGTAAACTTTGTCATGCTTTGTCTTCATATGGCCCAAGTCTTCACAAAACTTGTTTTGTTTGCTGTTACCTTGGGGTGCATAGTTGAGTGGCTTAATGTAGAGTCGGTGGGATCATAGAAATTAGATACCTACTGTAAAAAGTAGGTGTAAACACACGGGTGAAATTTGTAAGGAGGCAAAGAAGCGATTTCTAATTATACAATTCCTTCATAGTTCCTGATGAATTAAAAGAGTTTTTCATCTCTCCAAGGAAGTGGTTGCCGTGGTTGGGGTTAGTATTATTAGCTCAACGAAATTGTGTCCAGATTGGGGTTTTCTTCCCAATGTGTTTAGATGTAAGAGCTTATGAAATTTGATTTGATTCAGTGACCCCGAAACGTGATCATATGAAAAGTCATCTAACTTATATTCGCGGAACAGCTTGTAATTATACTTACTGGCTTTACAGATATTGGTGATTTTTACCAGTTAAAAGTCATTTGAGTCTATTCAAACATTTTTGCAGAGTCTAATGTAGGTCCTCGCAGGTAATTTTTAGAGACTTAAAGCAAAGTAGGAATTGGCAGTCTGTTTCTTGCTCCCAATCTCAACATAGCCCTTTAAACAAGTCTAGTAAAGGTGTATTTAATACCGTAGGCCATTTGGCCTTGGCAATATTGTCCAAAAACCCGCCAATTTTCTTTTCTAGAGTGAAGGCTGTGAATTAGCGAGAATAGGGTCTAGCTACAGCACCTTTTAAAGCCATCTATCATGTATCGTCTTGATACATATCTACTTACGAGTACAGGTATATTTTAAAGACGCGTACATTATTTCTTTCATAATCTGAGGATTTTTTGTCAATCTAGATTTTGATTTTCATCTCATCAAAGCGAGGTTTTTTCAAAGTACCCAACCCAAGGCTTATTTATGGCGCATAAGTTCTTTCTTATCTAGGTTATATCTACTTTGAAAATTTAAAAAAAAAATAAAAGTTGTAAAACTTTAGAAGCATGTAAATTAGCTTCCTTAGTTCTGAAAGTGCGCAAAGCATATGGAAAGTACTCGTCTTGACCAGCTTTGAAAAATCCTCGCTAAAGAGATAGATTTTTTCACGTTTTCATGACAAAATTCCTATCTAAAATGAATCTTCGTGTCGTAACGTCAAAGCTGGTACTGGAGTGCAAAATAAACCCTATATACCCTCTCGCTGTGCAACAGGATACTCGTCGTGTGCGTGCCAGGTCACAGCGATATCAGTGGAAACGAAAGGGCGGATGAACTCGTTCGTATTGGTGCAACCTCGGAGAAATCATCCTCCTTAATCGGTATTGCACCAAACATTCTTGCATCTAGAATTCGGCTTAGGCTGACTGCCAACACAGTCGCCTTTGGCTGGATGACCTACTAAGGAACTGTGGGCTAAACCTAATCCAAATCTGACGAAAAATATTTTGGAACTGAGCAAGCCAACTCTGAGAAATCTAGTGTTAATTCTGGGCACTCTTTTCTCAGGGGTCATCTATATAAGATGAGATTTGTTGATGATCCTATATGTAGAGATGTGTCACTGTCCAACCCGCTCGGGAAAGCGTTACAGATTCCTTGGCTCACACCTCTTGGTAGAACTGCTCGAGGCTGGTAGAGAGGGTTGGGGCCAATTCTGAATTTTGTTACAGCGTCCGATTGGGACCTGACAGCTGTTGCTCATAAGTCTAGAGGGTAAACAATGGGCCTTGCTGTGGCCTAAGTTCCAAAGTCCTCCCCCGGGAGACTCAACCTCTCCTCAATCCATCCATCCATCCATGATTGAGATGCGTATTATTGAAAGGCATGGGCCCACTTTGATCTTGTTAAAATATGCACACCGCACTTTTGAAAAATGTTTCCAATATAACTTGTGACTTGGTATTTCGCGCACAAATGTGGGACTCAATGATTATTAGAAAGGTAAATCACTTGTATGAACTGTACTGAGAGTGAACCAACAAGTTAAGAGTTTCATGAGTTCTGAATGGCATTTTCTGTATATTCCCTTCACTTTTGATTTTTCCTACCAAAGTCATGTTTATGTATTAAACAGTACTTGGTACTTTGGCTATCTTTTTTCTTTATACAAGATTTAATACAAATTTGTATTGAAAAAGGAAATAAGATGTACTCAAACTTTTAAATGGATATAAATGCGAGTTGATTGTCTATCCAACCGTCAATGATACTGTATTTCGCTGGTTAGCTCTTAACTAATCTCTTGAATTTTTCAATTTCGCTTTTTCAAAAACCCATCGCCCTGCCGTACTCTACAAGACGAATACTTTAAAAGATCTCAGAATTGTAAAATATTATTTGTCGATCACAAAGCATGTGATCAATTTGTTTTGTAATTCGAACAAATTCACAGCACTGTCGCCATTGTTATTAGTTGTACCAGGGAGGCTATACCGAGAAGTTTGTCGTTTGGTGATAGTAGTGTTGTTCAAAGCCGATTACCTGTAATGAGTTTGTTTTCATATTTAGAAGCATTCTTCGAGGTTCTCATAAAAGAACCTCTCCTTCTCTGTGAGCGGGTGCAACACGTTAATAAAAGTCCGCGGCTACATACATATATATATATAGCCATTCCACACGAAACTGATGATCTTGGAACATGCCGATTTCATTCATGCCCAACTTCAGTCTCAACTCAAACTCCGACTTTCGTTACACACGCTCATGCAAAATCTGCAGACTTGACTTGCGCATGTCAAGTTGTATACGATTTGCATCACGCATCATCACGTGTGTAGAGACCTTTAAATTTTAGATTCAACCCCAGCCTAGTACTAATGCAGATGCAGTTGTTTTTTGCATCTAGCACGGTTTTATGTTCCCTTAATGCTTCAGGCAAATGAACGATCATCATCTTGATCACTATTCCCACACAGTACAAATGTTTCTGTGGTATGTTACTGGGAAATCCTGCTAGAATATATAAATTGTCCGTGGGAAAGTCGGTCATGTCCCAGTTAACAACTTAGGACATCCCTGGGAGTGACGAATGTCCGGGGTTGGGATGTACCTGGTAGATCCCATGCCATTCCTACAGGATTTCCTGTGGATCTATTTAGGCACAGTTAACGCATTCAATTATGTGAAATTCCTGCTGCAAGCATACCTAGGCTGTCTTATGGATCTCCTAATTTGTTTGCAGGATGTACGAGGGAATATCTGAGAATATTATTTAATAGTTTTTTTTATGAATAGGCATTTTTACAAAAAAAAAAAAAAAATAATGGCTGGAAAGTATATGCCAGAGATGTGTGCATTTGCACAAGACATCAATCCAATATTTTGGGCACAGGCAAATTTAATTCCTATGACAAAATTACTAAAAAATCACATTCTGAAATGTTCAAATAAGAAACTTTGCCAACACAAAAAGAAATTTCAGAAACGAATACAATTCTAATATAGTTTCACGCATGCAGCTGGCTTGAACAACGCAGTTCTCACATGGCTTCTTTCCATACATATTTTGTTCTCCAAAAACGACTCATGGAAGTGCACCGAGCAAGAAATTAGTGCTTTCACCAGAGAACCACACGAACCACGAGAAACAGAGAACATACCGAAATAAATTCTGGAAGAGGGAGAATGACTTTCCCATGTTTGTCCTGCACATCCCATATGGATTTGTCTGTAAAATACTGAGAATATTCCCATAGAGAATAGTTGTGGGATATCCCAGGGAATACCTTATTGGAAATTTGTAATAACTCCTGGAAATAAGGTCCTAAGTACTTACTGAATACTTCCTGTTTATCCCGGTAAAGCTATAGGATATGAGAGACAGGAATAGGATGTCCTGGGTAATTCTGTGCTGTATGGGTCATTAATAGAGGCAATTTACTGAAAATAGTAACTCTCTTTTGCATCTTATTTTATGGAACATAGGTTTTCGGCATTCAACTAACATCAGGACATCCCAATTACCACGGCTCTTCCGAAAACAGTTGCCTACGTCAATTAAGCTGGGACCGCCATTTCATGGTGGAAAAGTTTTGAATACGTGGAAATTTAGAGCTCAATTAAGGCTAATTTAATGTCTCTTCCCCGAATTTAATTCCTTTATTATCACAAAAGATAATGGACATTCAGGCGTATGAGAAACTACATAGTTTCATAATTATGAAAGAGCTATTAACTTTTGTTATGGAGAAACAAAAAAATATGGGTGAGCTATTTTTGCATTCCATAGAAACTCTGAAAGAAAGTTTTATTTAAATCCAAAAATGACTGCCTAGTCACACCCAAAATGCTCCTCCTTATACGTTAATCACAATACTCTTTTATACTATGATTAAAATATGTACAAAAGCCGCAATTATAAAAATAATTAACAAAGTCGAGGATACAAAGATAAAAGATTCAACTTTTAGTTTCAGTGCGTCCGCCTTAAAATGATAACAAAATCGTTAAATTCGGTTAGTTATTTTCAGAGGTATCAAAGCTAACTCTACAACGACATTTCAAGAAACCTTGAATTTGCATATCTCGCGCAGTTGGCTGCGGGAGTCGTTGAAAATTGTGCTATTACATATACATAGGTACTAAGGACTGTTCCAGAAAGCTCTGCACGGTTTTTAACAAACCATAAAATCCCAATTTTACTACCGGAATCCACGAAACTAAGACCTGGCTTGTAAACCAGCTACCCATCAATATAAAAAGCCTTCATCGGCAGGTATTCAAAATGTGTTCAAAATGTGAAGATGTGCACCGAGCAGTTTTGCGCAAGTGATTCGAAAATAATGAAAATCATTTTGCCAGGTTGCAAGAGAAGTTGAAACAACGCGTTGAACAGTTAGCAGAAAAATTAAAACATTCTTAGAAACGGAGACAATTGCAGGAAAACCGAAAGGGACAACACCTAAAACTGTGGTAAAAAGGTGCTTGAGTTCATTGAAAAGACCAAGTCAGTGTCTGTGCGGGAAGTAACGAAAAAAATTAATATTTCGAAATCTAATGTGGCCAGAATTAAGAACAGACATGTTTAATTTTAGACGACGAACTTACTGCAAGTAGTGGTGATTTTTCGACTCTAACCGGACCTCAAAATTATAATGCGAAAAACAAAAACGAGGCGTCTGGTGCTGAAAAATACGGCAAACGTCTTTTGTTTCGTAAGCCATTTGTCAATGTTGGCGCAGAAGCAAGCTTTTGTTTTTGAAGGATACCTAAATGCAGATATTTACGTCAGTAATTGTTTAAAAAGAGGTTTTCTGCCTTTTATTCAGTCACACAAAGCGCCTATATTACTTTGGCCAGATTTAGCCACAAGGACAATAACTTGGTATCAAGAGAACAAAATAAATTTTGTCCACAAATTGATCAATCCAACAAATGTGCCACAGCTTCGTCGAATTGAACGTTATTGGGCTCTTGTAAAAAATATTCTACGAAAGGAAGGTAAAAGTGCCACTTCGCCTAAATTTTTTGTAAAAATGTGGACAGCGACCGTGCAAAAATTAATGGCTTCGGTAAAACGGAAGTTGCCAGGATTTATCTACATTTAAATAAGTAAAAATTCGAAGGCTGTGCAGCACTTTCTGGGACAGTCCTTATCTAAGACCTTCAAACATATTAATATTCAAAAAACCTGTGATGGTCGAACTGACAGTTCTGAACGATTTTGGGTGAAATAGCCTTCTTTCAAAAATAGTCTTATCTTGTATAACTTTTTAACTAAATGTACCTCAGAACTATGCCTTCATATTCTAATTATACGTAAATAAAATACATAAATTGTCGATGGTCGCTGATAGGCCAAGCGCCATACAAATTGGCCCTTTGTCCTTCCCATTCTTACTAACACAATACGGTTAGTACTGGCCGCTAAGGTAAAACTCTGTTCATTATAATTTGGCACTGTCGCCCGTCAGTACTGTTAACAACAAATTGATGGACAATTACTGCCAGGATGTAAGTTTAGCATAACTTCAGAAAGTACCCAAATATTAGAAAAAGTCTGAATTCTTCTACGTTCGCAGCTATCCGCAGTCTTCTAGCATGGCCACCTATGGCCCAGTGACCCATAAAGACCCCTACTAGATTCCTGGTGTTTGTTCTGCTGCCATTAAGTAGTTCCCTTATCCTTTTCCTGTCATATGCAGGCCACAATTCCCTCGCAATACGGCAGGTATCCCTGCTGGTCCACCGGAGGCTTGTCTTTTTATAGGCGCCCCTGATGATTTCCTCTTTTATTGCTCCGATTGGGATCCTCACATAAGCTACCGCTACGGATCTATATAATTCATACCCTTTTTTGGCCACTTCATCAGCCATCTCATTGCCTGAGGTATGCTTATGGCCAGGTACCCAGCATTGGATCACCTTGTGCCTTGTAGTCAATAGCTTAAAGCTAGTCTTGCATAACTGCACCAATTTTGATTTTACCAGCAGAGCATCCAGCGCCTTGATGGCTGCTTGGCTATCAGTATATATAGGTACATACGTGGATACCAAAGTTGCCGCCTGATAAGTCGCTGCAAGTTCTGCCTGAACAACACTTGTCAGGCAGTTTATAAGACCCGTGCCACTGTAGATCTCTGGAGTACACTCCCAGCCCCTGTGCCCGCACTTGTCTTGGAACCATCCGTAAAAATAGAAAGATCGGATGCTACGACCATCTCTTTCCCATCCCAGTCACTTCTGGTGGCCATCATTGCATTGAAACCCCCACCAAAACTCAAGATTGGTACTTGGTAGTCTGTTTTTTTCCCTGCAATAACTACAGTCTATCTTCTGGAGTATATTGGAGTGCCCAACACCCGTCTCCATCCACCAAACCTCCGCCTTCAGCCTGACAGCACTAATTGCCGCTACACCTCTGTAACAGAGGTCCAACGGCAGTAAGTCAAGCATGACTTCCAGTGCTGCCATTGGCATGGTACGCAGACACCCAGTTATTCACACAATTGCAAAGAGCTCAAATATTTAAAGTCAAACGAGATAATATAATTTTAAAATATTATTCGCATTTGTTATTTTTCAATGGAACTTTACTTGTGTACAGCACTGAGAGAAAAAAAATTTTTTTTTACTTTTTAGTGCAATTTATTTTAAAAGGTTTTTTAATATATTTTATTTCCTCTTTTTAGTCATTACATTTTCGCTAAAAACCAATATAACGTTCACTTGCGAACGTTGTGGTGTAATGTTTTTTTTCCTCCGCGCCAAGTAACGTGCAGATTATCGCACTTTAATGTAAAAAAAATTTACATGAAAAAACAGGCAAAATTAATTTCATATCAAAACCCATATAACGGCTAAACATAGAAAATTGCAATGTTCCCATGAAATATGTAAAATATTAAGCCAAAGCGTTTCAAAGAAAAATCATTCGTAATCCACACCAACCAACCTTCTGTACACAAATTCGAAAACTACACATTTTAACGATATTCGGGTGTAAAAAGTCTGTTATAAAGTTTCTTACAGCAAAAATATATGCTATTTAATAGCACACAGTAAGAGCTTTAATTTGATATTACACACAGCTCAAATTGGAAAACCCCAATGGAGGGAGGGGGTACCTTGACCACCCTAAAATCCCCCAAAACCCCCACAAACGAAATTTTATTTTACCCCATCGGAAAGCTCCCCATTCACTATTCTAAATCAAAAAACCTCATGTAAATCGCTTACTACCCTAAAACTCTCCATACAATTTCACGCTTTCGTCAGGAACGGCGCCCTTACGCACAAAGTTATTTAGTCAAGGGTTAGTGAGTAGATAAAAGTTAATTGAAAATATATTTGTAGAAGAAATTGGTTGTACGTCTTAGTCCACTTCCACTTTATTGTTTCTCCGTTAGTTCGAATTATCATTTCAAGTATATATGCTTTCCAACTACAGCCCTAACAGTAAGAATGGCGGACTACACCTCCTTAATGAGCATCATAATAAAGAAACAAAACATTTAATGAATGGGAAATTCTAGAGAACGCCTCACCCATTTGAAATAGTCTTCACAACTCTATAAATCATTTTTCTCGAAAATTAAAAAAATGGGTAAAAGCTTCAATTTTTTTTTCGAAGCATCGTTATTAGATTGATTTTATTTCTATTTGAGTTCCACTAAATCCTCCTTAGTCAATTTTTGCGAATTTGAACATCATCCTCATTACGTCTCCACCCTCGATGAGTTATTTGCTATATGCTCACGATGTGCGTAAAGCGAGGACTGCCTGTAATGTTTATTGTTTCCACCAGAAATCTAGCCGTTCAAATCACTTAGCGCATACGTAGCACTTTCCCCTTTCACTTCTGAGTGGTATGGTAGAGAAGAAGCCATTGCCGACATAGAAATAGCCCTTTGTTCCTTTTCGGCCATTGAAGGTGCGTTTGATAACACCTGCGCTAAGTCAATAACACCTGCATTGGTCAGACATGAAGTCCAATCCAACACATAACACTAAGCAAGGTAAAAATCAGCGCTTGCTTTCTAGAAGGTTTCAAGAAGCCTTAAGTTTTGTTCAAGACTGGTGAGCTGTCCAAAGTTATCAGTCAATGCCAGGAAAACAGTAATTATACAGTTTACCAGAAGAAGGAAAATGAGGAATATAACTAGCCCTATCCTCTTTGGTAAGGAGGTCCCAATGTGCAAAGATTCTAACTATCTTGGGATAACTCTCGATGATAAGCTCAACTAGTACAAACGTATCGACAAGACAGTCCGGAAAGGTACACTAATGCTCTGTGGGAATGTAGAAAACTGGGCTCAATATGGGGACTCAAGCCTAACAAATCAGTAGTCAGACCCATGATCACCTATGCTGCAGTAGTGTGTGGGAACAAGTTTACATATAAAAGATAACTTTGCAGAGGCTAAATAAGCTTCAGAGGATGGCATGTTCTAACTTTAAATGGTGCCATGCGAACAACATCTACCAACGCTCTAGAGACACTATTGATCCTACCAGCACTCAGCAACGTTGTTGAAAATAGACTGAACTGTGTACAGAGCCCGGGCAGATGGGTATAGTGAATGTGACTACAAAAGCCTACGTAGACAACAGAACAAATAGAAACAAGTCCAATACTGAACAAAAATTCGTTCAACATGGCCCGATAACGATTGCCATTGACTGTAACGGCCACTCCTTGCTCATTTTCGAAGAAAAATGGCCCAATTATGCCTCTGGACCAAAATCCGCACCAAACAGTGACTCGTTTTGGGTGTATCGGCTTTTCAATGTATGCGTGCGGGTTTTCTGTGCCCCAAATGCGACAATTTTGCTTGTTTACATACTCGCCAAGATCAAAATGAGCTTCATCCGAAAAGATGATTTTTTTGGCAAAATCGGCATCTTCTGTAAGTCGATCGCAGGCCCACTCAGCGAAGCGAAAATGCATTGGATGGTCAGTTGGCTTCAACTCCTGAACCAATTGGACTTTGTATGGCGTCATACCAAGATCTTTATGCAAAATTCGTCTCAATGATGTCTCCGAAATGTTCAATTGTTGAGAACGACGGTGAATTGATGTTGATGGCGCTTCACGCACACTTTCTGCCACACAATCAATATTCTCGGGTGTACGCACTGTTTTTGGCTTTTCACGCTTTGGTTTATCGATGAGGATGCCAGTTTCTTTCACTTTTTTCACAAGATAACGAACATACGGAGCTGACGGTGCTTCTCTTCTTCCAAAATCCGTACGCAATTTTCGCACACATTCTGCAACATTACCATGATTTTCAAAGTAATGTCGCAATATTTCCCAGCGTTGTTCAAGCGTATACACAACCATATTCGTTCAGCGGAAGAATAAAACTAATTATCTGTCAAATCAGACATGAGCTAAGTGTTACCATTCACGAAATAAGCACTAGTTGAAAAAAAAAACGTTAGATGGCGGACCCTATATAAGGATATATTCAGGTTTTCTAAATAATTGAGGATAGCATGCAGAAGAGTCAAATATTTCTAAAATCTCTAGAAATTTATCTAGCAGATCATTTCTTTCCTTATCATAAAATCTTGCTAAGATAGCTAAACATTTTATAAAAAATACATAAGTGGACTCATCCACTGTTAAAGAAAATTTATTAGACTGTAATTTTTTCGCTATACTTTTCGTTGCATATGGTTCTATTTTAGTTATTAATACTTCAGTACCTTTCGTTCTTCCACATTGCAGTCTTGCTGTAAATTTTTTAATCCGGGCATATTTTCGTTAGAAATCCGGGTAGGTGGTCCATGGTCCATGTTAGGCACTTTAATAATGCATACTGTTTCTTTTTTGTTGACAGAGTTCATAAAAACAGTGCCTTTAATGGCTAAAAAACTTTTGCGTTTTTGCGTTTTCGTGCCTATTTTAAGTGAGCTCTATTTTTTACTAAGGCCTTGTCACATATAATGCAAATTGGCTTATTATTGGAAAATTTGAGCCAGAGAAATTCTTCCAGCCAACTTGGTTTTAAACTACGACATAAGGTATTTTTATACCCTAGATGAAATCTATAGGGTATACTAAGTTTGTCATTCCGTTTGTAACACCTCGAAATAATGATGGTAGAGCAAAATGGATTGGACACCCATTCATAATATTAAAAGTTATTTCGATTTTTGCATGTCCGTCCGTCCGTCCGTCCGTCCGTCCGTCCGTCTGTGCGCACGATAACTAGAGAACGCGTATACTTAGAGAGCTGAAATTTTGTACACGGACTTTAAAAAAAAAATAGTAAAATTAAGTTCGAAAATGAGACAAATCGGGCAACTCCTTCGTGGGGTTGCCATATAAAAATTTCGTTTTCCGCTATATATTTGGACACTGCCTGAGAACGCGTCGACGTAGAGAGCTGAAATTTCGTACATGATGTTTTTACTACATTAGCAAATAAAGTGTCAAAAATGGACTAAATCGGGCAACTCCTTCTTGGTGTTGCCATATAAAAATTTCGGTTTTTTACGTATACTTTGAAAACGATCAGTCCAAGACATTTTTATTGTACTAAGAACTTCTGCAGAATACGAAATCCTATAAAATTGGTTATTACCATTTTTGCTGTGCGACAAACTGTTCTAGAAATATATGCGAAAAACAACTTCAAAATCAATACTTGAATAGATCGGTGACCATACGAAATTTAATACGGGCATTCATCTAGGGTATCCTAAGAATTGGTCTTAGACCAATTCTAGCTTTTTTACTTGTTTCTTTAAAAAATTAATTACATTCTTTACATCGCTTTCTTGTAAGGAAATCTGTCATTGATGTGTTGCTGTTGCATGAGTCGAGGTCAGAATCCTCTAATTATGAATTAATCGCGATCTCGATAAAGTATCCAAAACAATATCTTTTGTAGAACTTTAACCAAAAATCTAAAGAAACAGAACTTAATTTGCTTAAAAGCGACAATACTTATTTTTCCATAGCGGCTAAATATAAAGCGGGATACTTTTTCTATTAACACAAGCAGGCAGAGCGCAGAAAGCAAACGCACGTGGAAATAGCATACTTGCGCGCGGCACTTTGAAATTGGAATACATCTGGTTACACTGTATTTTATTAATGCTAATGGTGCCTTTATATTACGTAAAAGAGGAAATGCAAATTAAAATACAAAATGAAAATAATAAAGAATGTATCATTTTCAAAGATTTCGTATCACCGTACCAAAATTATTAAAATGTACCTAGTACATTTGTACAATAACGGCAACGCTGGTTGGGAAAAGGGGCAAAGAGAAGCAGTAGAATGAAGGAGAGTGTTACTGAACGATCTCGCGGAGGATTAGCTTTTTAAATGTCAGAGGGCTAGCGTTGAAGATGTCTATATATTGTTAAATCTTATATTGTTCTGCAAGTGGGTAATTTGAAGAGGACATGTAAATCAATATCAATATTAGACACCAATGCATCACAATATACTTTACCATTTAAGATCTTGTATAGAAACGTACTATCCAAGTAGATTCTGCGATTTTCCAGTGTCATTAAGTTATATTTTGTTAGTCTTTCATGATACTCTAGAGTGGTATTCTCCAATCTGAGCAATAGAACTCTAGTGAATTTTCGCTGGACAGCCTCAATTTGTGCACTATAAGAGGAATAAAAAGGATTCCAAACCTGACTAGCATATTCAAGAATGCTCCTTACTAAAGAATAAAAAAGACTGACCTAAGAGGATCCTGACCTAAATGATTTGCAAGTGCGAAAAATAAAGCCTAATAAACGAAATGATCTGGAGGTAATAAAGTTTATATGTGGAATAAAGAGGAGCTTTTGATCAAATATTACACCTAAATCTTTTATCTCATTGACACGAGAGAGAGTAGTGTCGTGGATGGTGTAGTCAAAGAATATAGGGTCTTTTTTTGCGATGAAACGAGATACATTTGCATTTGCTTACGTTGACTTCAATACAGTTATCATGGCACCATTTTTCCAGCCGTAGTATATCTTTTTGAAGATGAACACAATCCGTCACGTTATTAATTTTCCTAAAGATCTAGGCATCATCAGCGTACAATAAGCAATCAGATACAAAACAAGAAGAAAAATTAATGGTCCAAGTATTGTACATTGGGGCACTCCAGAAATTTGTTTAAATGAGGAGGATTGATGGCCATTAAATTCAACGATATTATCTCTGTTGGTTAAATAGGAGTGGAACCAAGATATGGTGTCTGTCTGGAACCCCATTAGAGCCATCTTTGAAAGACAGCGTTTGTGATTAATCTTATCGAATGCTTTGGCAAAGTCAGTGTGGATAGAATCTATTTGTGTATTTTCATCAAGAGCGGATGCGATTTTGTCTGTGAATAGAGATAAGTTGGTGATCGTAGATCGCCCCGGTAAAAATCCATGCTGTTTTTCAGAAATAAATGATTTTATTTGGAATAGGAGCTGATAATAAACGACCTTTTCAAAGATAAGTGCAAGAGCGTTAGAAATGGAAATGGGTCTCTAGTTAATGACGAGTTTAGAGTCACCAGATTTATAAATAGGCATAACGAAGCAATTTTTAAGAGCTACTGGGTAAATTTTATTAGTGATTGAAAGATTGAATAGATTACTAAGCGGTTCCGTAAAACTTTGTGCGCATCTCTTAAAAAGAATACGTCAGGTCCCGGATTTTTACCACAATCAAGATTGTTTAATACATTAAGAACTCTAATTCCGAAGCGATGGAGCTTAACATTATATTCATATTACAAGCGTCCTGAGAAGGCGAAGGGATAATTCCGGGATCTTTTTCAGAGTATACGGATGTGTGCGAAAAACATCTCACATATAAGTGGAGAACATGACGATGTATCAGTCGTCTATATTTATCTTTTGCCTTAAGGACTTTAATCAGTTGGGAGCTATACCATTTCGGAAAATGATTGTGATTGCGTTGAATTACTTCGGGGATAAACAACTCTATTCCATTATTAATTGCTTCATAGAATTTGGCAAATGATTGGTCAACATCACCGGAAAATGCATGAGATAAGGATTACAAATTTGTTTGATCGTTGAAGCTGATTTACATAGTCCCTGTACAAATTCAAATTCATAAACGATCTCTAGGTAAATAGTTAAGCAACCAACCATAAATTTTTGCATATCTACCACATAGCTATAAGAAGTTTTGGCCGATTTTTTAAATTCTATATACATACACACACACATAGATATATAAAACTTTTGTAAAATATTTTGGGAACACGACAAAATCCAGAAAAGAAAAATTTAAAAAATTCGGAAATGAGAAAATTCAGAGTCGACAAAAGTCATAAATGTCAAAATCCGGAAATTGTAAAAAATTTTATAATTATATTCTACAAATATAGAAATTATTTCATCCTTATTATAGTTCACGACTCACCGAAGTGACAAGCTCCGCAGTCACTCTCACTTCACTTCACTTTTGGTATTATCGTTGTCGAACGGTGTGACGTGACATTTTTCTTCGAAGCCTTATTATCGTTATCATTTAAAGTGACAGATAGCATCAGGGTATGCGTCAGGGTATGAATTACATTTGTAGACAAAAGTGAGGTTTGTCTTATTTCATACGCGATGTATTTCAGCCCTTTAGCTATAAAAAAATGATTCACCACAAAATCTATCATGACTTCAAATTGTTTTTTGTTGTTGTAATTTTTACTCTAAAAATGCAAAAAAAAAATTAATTTAATTTATAAAAAAACTATTGAATTTTATGTTTTAATGAACAACTTAAAAACCATCATAAAATTTATGTTTTTCCGCTTGCATTTTCCTTTTCCTTACACACACATGTAACATCTGTCACTTACAAAAACCAAGTGAGTCAAATTGTCACTTAATTTATCACTTACATCGGCATTTGTTTACTGAATACGACAACAGTAATACGTCCAAAGTCGTATGTTTTCGACAATTGTCAATTTAAACGACACTCATAATATCATTTTTGTGTCGTAATGCCATTTCTCACTTAAAGTGACAACGATAATAAGGGTGACTTAAAATTCACATGAGTGAGACAAATTTTTTTTTGTTAAATATAATAAAGGGTTCTCCAATAAGAGGTGTTATTTTGATATTCAAAGAAAAATGCCATTTTTCGAGATAAATGATCAGATCTTTATTTCATTATAAAGAGGAAGGTATGCCGTTAATAATGGAAAATAACATCAGCCAAATGACCACCACGACCACGCCTACAGGACCATATCCTTTTCATGAAATTTTCCATAACCACATCGCAAAGTGGCAGCCCTATGTCCTCGATAGCCTCACGAATTCCATCTTTGAGGTCTTGAATCGACGCTGGGCTGTTGGCGTAGACCTTCTCTTTCACGTGGCCCCAAAGGAAGAAGTCGCAAGATGTTAAGTCACAAGATCTCGGTGGCCAATTGAGATCACCTCTTCGAGAGATAACATGGTCCGGAAACTTTTTCCGTAAAAGATCAATGGTTTCGTTGCTTGTATGGCACGTAGCGCCGTCTTGTTGTAAGTAAACGTTGTCCAGATCAATACCTTCCAATTCCGGCCATAAAAAATCTTTAATCATCTGTCGATAGCGCAATCCATTCACTGTAACTGTTGCTCCACCCTCATTTTCGAAAAAGTAAGGTCCAATGACCCCGCGGGACCATAAACCGCACCAAACAGTCACACGTTGAGGATAGAGAGGCTTTTCAACAATAACTCTTGGGTTTTCCGAGCCCCAGATGCGACAATTTTGCTTGTTGACGAAGCCATCGAGGTGGAAATGGGCCTCATCACTCAAGATGAGATTTCGATGGAATTCCGGATCATTTTCATGCATTTCAAGGACCCAATCAGCAAAGACTCGACGTTGTTGATGATCAGCCTGCTTGAGTTCTTGTGTTAACTGAACTTTATAAGCCTTAAGACCAAAATCTTTATACAAAATACGGTGTAATGACGTTTGTGGAATGCCTAATTCCAAAGAACGACGAGGAATGGAAAAATCTGGGTTTTCTTCAACACTTTCGGCTACTGCAGCAATATTCTCGGCTGTTCTTGAGCGACGTGCACGGGTTTTATTCACATTACTAACTTGTCCCGACAGCTCGAATTTTTCTACCAATTTCTGTATTGCGGTCCGACAAGGTGCTTCACGACGACCCAAAAATGTTCGAGTTTTACGAACCGTCTCTGCCACATTTTCACCATTTTTATAGTGAATTTTAATAATTTCAATGCGTTGTTGAATCGTGTATCGATCCATTTTTATTAATGGCGTAGTTTCTACTTGTCAAATGTCAAAAAATGACAGCTCCAAAAGTGACATCTACCGAAATAGCGGCCTAATTAAAATAACACCTCTTTTTGGAAAACCCTTTATGTGCTGATTAGATTTAGATTTGTGGAGCGGTGTTGAGGCGTTCGCTTCTTATTCACTGCGACCTGAAACATCTATTATGAGTCCCCGTTCAATTTACTCCCTTTCTACGTTTAGACTGTTAATGAAGGGACTTAAGTGCTACACGTAGTTTTGTTCAGGGAAAGTATGTCCGAAGTGGAGTAATCTCCGCCTGGCCAATGCTTCGCAGGATGAAGTCTCAGCCAAGACCATCTTGTATAGGTGATACCTCAATGGGCAATGGCCTGAGAAAAGCTCTGTAATCATTTTGAGCTCCGTCTTCATAGTAGGAGTTCGTTTGTTTTTCCGCCAGAGGTGTCGATAAATTTTTATGCCTGACAAAGTCCATATCGCCTTTTCCAATAAAGGCATTTTTGATTATTTTCACAGCTATTTAGGGTAACTCTGAGTATGTGCTGGTTCGACCAGCATGGGATTTGGTGATGGTAGATTTACATCTGACGGAAACATTTGTCACCCAGGATTAAGTTCTGGTGCATCGCAACTGTTCCCAGTTTATATGCATATGAAGAAAAGTGTGGCTCAAGAATCATTTTTTACAACTTAACAATCGTTAATCGCGGATACATATAAGGGAGCCCTTTCTTCTATATGCATATAAACTGAATACAGTTGGGTTGCACCATAACTTCATCCTGGCGCGCGAGTTAAGTTTCTAATTAAGTTATTTAATAAAAAAAAAATTAAAACGCACAAATTTTCCCGACTTAACTTTCTTTTCGTTTTAAAACTCACAATCGAACTGAGCTGAGCTTTTTTTTCTTATTATTGCTAACATTCGTACCTTTCTAAAGTTACTTCTTTAAGCAAAAAATGAAATTACTACCTATCGTCTAGACTAATAAAAATATTTCTTAAAAATAATTGAATTTGGTTGAGTGCATATGGGTTCACTGTACTTTGCAATGGCTATTATATTAATGGTTGGATTGTATCTGTAACTCCTCCCCCCTTAGCATGGAGCGATGGCCACAGGAACTGGGATGTTGATGCGGCTGGAGTGAGGATCTGATCTGCAGGTTTCGTTATGTTTAATGTCACAGTGAATTTCTTGCATACGTAATCTTATTGCAGATATGATTATGACTCCTAGGGCGATTAATGATGTGAAGGTGTAGTTATGCCTTTTCTGTGTTTCTATTCTCAGTATCTCTATTGCATCCTTATTTTTGAAATGGTGATTTTTTAGTTTCTGCATGTTTAGGGTCTCAATGGTGGATTCTGTC
Organism: Dioctria rufipes; assembly: GCA_963924295.1. Lineage (NCBI taxonomy): Eukaryota > Metazoa > Arthropoda > Insecta > Diptera > Asilidae > Dioctria > Dioctria rufipes. The sequence goes on along the minus strand of OZ002745.1, from coordinate 23,541,913 downwards.
TGGATGAATGCTGTTGAAAAGAGTTGGGAACACAAGAACTTCATCCCAGAATACGTTTGGGTTATCTTGGTAGGTAATTCCGTTGATCTCAACTTCACAATCTTTGTAGTGTAGCAAAATGGTTCCTTGAAGAGTTTGTTGAATATTTCCGCAGTTGGGATTTATTGGTATTTCTTTGATATTTAGAAGAAGGATGTAATTCGGTTCTGGTTGCAGGATTACTGCGATAGGTCCGACATCATTTAATGTACAGTTGGCTGGTTCATTATTCATTAGGCGTCCTATGCATGCTGATTGGTCAACTTGTTCTCGCCTTGACTCCTTGCAGTAGAAAATATCTTCTATTCTGGGACAAACTTCGTTCAAGTATTGAATTTATTGAGTGTTGAGGATTATGTATGTGTTCGAAACAATTTCTTTAGTTTGATTTATTGGTAGCAGGATAATATGGAGTATTGCTCGTGGGATAATATTGGAATACGTACATTGAATATTATATTTGAGCCGTTATAATAAGCTTGTAGTCCTAATAGCTCGTAAATAAAGGGCGGCAGGGAACAATGCACAGTCCTACAAGACAAAATTAATGTGAACTTCTGTGGACTCAATACATTGTTGCCAAACAAATATTAGAGGAAGTTGGACTTAAATCATATTTTCGCAAAAAAAAACACTGTAAATTTTCAAATTCTGGAATTTTAATTTATTTGAATAAGCAAAATGGTCTATATTATGTAATTGCGCATTAGTCATCTTCGTCGGTACACGACGATAAGATATCGTCACCTTGAACGACATCAAGGCTGGCGAGCGACGACTGCCGGGGTCAAATTGTAGTAGAACTTCCTTGACTAGATTTTTGTTAGATATTGTGTCAGATGCAGCAAGTCTGCTTTCTTCGATGGATTTAAAGGTACCGGACCTTTGTGGAAGATATGAGATATTTGGAAAATCATACCCCTGTAAAGTTTTGTTCGTGGAGCATTCGTATTCGGCAATTTGTTTAACGATGTTTTTACGGCGATGTTAATCGTTTCAAAGGCTCTTGAATACGTGTCTCGATGGTTTTGGCTGAAATTTAATTTCAAGGATCGGTCTCGTCGGTATAGGGCATTTCTTTTTACAGAAAGGCGCGAGGAATTCCGACCATTTGTCGAATAAATTTGATTTGCAGTCGATGATGTTGTATGGATCCGGTTTCGTCCTGCTGTTCCTTATAACATCCCTCCATTCATCAGGGACTTCAACATAGCTTTTCGAACCTCTTCAACTTTGTAGTCAGGAAGTGTAAAAAACGTATAACTGTATAGTTTTTATTTTGGCCCGAACATGAGTCACAGAATATGTCCAGCTGTCGTATGTCTAAAGACAGCTTGTTAGTCATAAAATCGCACAATATGGAACATACATCATCACTTCCTTTTTTTTTTGGAACGCTTTCATCATATGTGTAGAAATATGACGCATTGGTCGCCAGAACATGAATGTTGAAGGATACAAATTTAGCTGTCTGCGGTAGTATACGTCATTCGTTGTAATGTTTGGTGTCGAAAGATTCTTCTGGTAGTCCATAGGGATGCTTTCTACGTTGCTTTTCTTACTGGATTCCATTCTGCATTTTCGTTTTATTTTATAAAATTTCGCACTCCTAGCTTTGTGCACAGTCATTTCGGTTTGTATCGTTTGTATCTCTTTGCGTAACTTTTCCAATTCGGGTTCGGCTCTTTTCTTTAATCCTTCAAACTCAACTCAGTAATTTTCGTCTGCAGGACTGATATTTCAGCCGATTTGCTATTGCAAGTGCTACACTTGTCTTTATGCCGAAAAGTACCATACGATACTTTTGAATTATTATTTTCCTTATTATGCATAGCATGAAGTTTCGAAATATTTAAGTCTTCCGGGAAGTACAACTTCTGCGAATCTTTCAGAGAATAATGTGACTTTCTTTCTTTGATCGTCTTTATAAATGCGTGAATAGTATGTTTTGTTCTGTCTGGTAATTTATGCGGCCGGTTACTATGTTTTCCTCTCCCGTCAGATGGCGTCGAGCCATTTATTATGATTGCTTCGTGAATCGTATTTACACGTCTCTCTGTAATTCCATGAATAGCCACGAAGGCTTTCCTACATACCTGTACGTCACCCGGCGGATTTAATTTTCGAATACGATATTGAAACGAGTCTATCCGAAAATTAGCTTCTTCTTCATTTTTGCGATTTCGCCGGCGTTGCACCGGAGTAATGGTTACGAGCCCACTAAGGTACTTATTTTGCTCATTGTAGTTAGCTACTGAGGAATGATTCTTTACGGTCGTTCAGATCAACATGCTCAAAACATTGGTAGCGGCTACACTTACAGTCCTCTCCCATTTCTTGACTACTGGCAAGCAATTTCTTCTTTAATTCGGTTAGACGTCCTAGTGCTTTTCGTTTGGTGCACTTATTAGTTAAGGTTTCGTCATTTGAATCAGTCCCACTAATCTCCATGATTTCTATGCACTTACCGTTCTGAATACTAAATCACCGTAGCAAAACGCAATTCGAACCACAGTAAAATAATCGGATGCGTGACTTTACAAAAGAAATTCGGTTTTTAGTAATATTCACTACCTTCTTGAAGGGTTAAGTACTCAATGCCATCGAAACCACCTTTGGGGCTAGATCGGCTTATCTTGAAACAAAACTAAAAGCGCACACTGCGGTTAAATTTTCTGTCGTACAAACCGTTACAGTACAGTAAAAATGGACTTATGTCATTATTCCCTCAAAACGTGTGGACTAAACTCGTTTTTCCCTTTTATTAAGTTTTTTCTTCTCATAATTTTCCATAGACCTAATGCATTTTCCGTAAATATAATCTGTTCACCTGAATCTGCTTCGAATATTCCACAAAACTGCATCTTTAACTCATTTTCATAAAAAATGTGACTTAGTGCATTTTTCCCCAGTGCCCTTCAAATATGCTCGTTAGACTTTATTTCTATAGATTGATTACTAAGGATATTATAGCTGTGTTCTTTTGTGTACGTTGTTCTAGAACTCCCATATACTGGAGAGAACAAATTGTTCTGTCGATTGAAGCGAACTATTTGTACTGTTCGCTTCATTTAAATCATTCTATGAAAATCTATGTGGCGTTCTTTTGTGTATCTTTTGCTCTGCTCTGTTCTGCGGACCCAAAAGAACGCAGCTTATAAATCTCATCGAGTTCATTTGGGTTTAAAATTAATTTAGGAATAATGTCTAAACACTATTGCTTCTGCTACATTGTTTATATGATTGGTAAGCAAATCTATACTATAATTTATCTGATTAAGGTATTGCGTATGAAAAAGTACGTCTTCGGTAATTCGAATTTTATTTCTTGTTTGTTCTTGAGATCTTTTCAAAAAATTTTCGATTGTATCCTTCTCTTTAGTTATGTTTTCGAATTTTTTAATCATTTGCAAATTAATTTTGATCTGGCTATCTAATTCTTCACGCAATTCTGTTTGCTTTGAATTTAATTTCGCTATTTCTTTATTTAGGCTGTGTGCATCACTTGCATCCATGTTCCCAATAATAAATTTTATTGCAGTGCCCAATCCATTTATTAATCCTCTTTTGTTTCTCAATTTGGGAGTCAATGATTCCAATTTATTTTCTAGTTCTTTAAGTTTCAGTAATTGAGTCTTTTAGTCCGTCAAAATTGTCAAGAGCTTTGAGGGAGTTTGTAATGTTGTCTATGTTATCTCTGTATGTCTCTAATCTAACGATGTGTACAAGGTTGTTATAATTTTTAATTGTTCGTGCTGTACCCAATTTTAGTGGAAGGATATCTTGACTACTTGCCATTTCGTGGACTTCCATTAATTGACTGGACGTTAAAGTTAATCTGTAAGGGATAATAGACAAAAACTAACTACTAATGTTTTATACTAAATGTTTTCTTTTGATCCTAGATTTATGCATATTTCTATTATCAGTAGTTATCAATGTTACTTTTTTATTTTTTTTTACTTTATGCCTTGTAAACCTATGCGTTAATTTATTTCTTTTACATTCTTTCCTAAAGACTATTTCATTTTCCTTTCTTTCTTCGGGATCTTCCCTTGTTTCATTCAACTTAGCTATATTATTACTAGCTAAATGTTCAATTCTATTTTTTATTTCAGGGTATAGCTCCGATTGGAATTCATTTAATTTCTTTAAATATTCATGTTCGTTATTAAAATTAACATTATTATTAAACTGGAAAGTTTTTCCATAGAATAGTTCATAGGGCGTTAGTTTAGTGGTAGGGTGTATAACGGTATTATATGTGATTAACGTTTCTGACAGTATTTCGTCGTGATCTAAATCAAGTTTATTTTCTTTACGTTTACTTCGTATGATCCTGTAGATTTCTGTTAAGGTAGAGTGTAATCGCTCTACAGGAGAATTACTGCTACTTTGTTGGAATGAGGTGAAGTGTGCATTAATTTTATACTATTTACAGAAATCTTTTAATATATTGGCTGTGAACTCTGTTCCTTGATCACAAATTAACTTGAGGGGTATGCCGTGAAGGCTTAGAAAATGCTTAAGGAATTTTATTATTAGAATACTATTCCTTGAAGGTAGGGTGGATGCTGAAGCGAATTTGGAAAATTTATTAATTATTGTTAAAATCTGTTGATTATTAATACAGGGTCTTCCAATAAGAGGTGTTATTTTAATTAGCCCGCTATTTCGGTAGATACCACTTTTGGAGCTGTCATTTTTTGACATTTGACAAGTAGAAACTACGCCATTAATAAAAATGGAACGATACAGGATTCAACAACGCATTGAAATTATTAAAATTCACTATAAAAATGGTGAAAATGTGGCAGAGACGGTTCGTAAAACTCGAACATTTTTGGGTCGTCGTGAAGTACCTTGTCGGACCGCAATACAGAAATTGGTAGAAAAATTCAAGCTGTCGGGACAAGTTAGTGATGTGAAGAATAAAACCCGTGCACGCCGCTCAAGAACAGACGAGAATATTGCTGCTGTAGCCGAAAGTGTTGAAGAAAACCCAGGTTTGTCCATTCCTCGTCGTTCTTTGGAATTAGGCATTCCACAAACGTCATTACACCATATTTTGCATAAAGATTTGGGTCTTAAGGTTTATAAAGTTCAGTTAACACAAGAACTCAAGCCGGCCGATCGTCAACAACGTCGAGTCTTTGCTGATTGGGTCCTTGAAATGCATGAAAATGATCCGGAATTCCATCCAAAACTCATCTTGAGTGATGACGCCCATTTCCACCTCGATGGCTTCGTCAACAAACAAAATTGTCGCATCTGGGGCTCGGAAAACCCAAGAGTTATTGTTGAAAAGCCTCTCTATCCTCAACGTGTGACTGTTTGGTGCGGTTTATGGTTCCGCGGGGTCATTGGACCTTACTTTTTCGAAAATGAGACTGGAGCAACAGTTACGGTGAATGGATTGCGCTACCGACAGATGATTAATGATTTTTTATGGCCGGAATTGGATGGTATTGATCTGGGCAACGTTTAGTTTCAACAAGACGGCGCTACGTGCCATACAAGCAACGAAACCATTGATCTTTTACGGGAAAAGTTTCCGGACCGTGTTATCTCTCGAAGAGGTGATCACAATTGGCCACCGAGATCTTGTGACTTAACACCTTGCGACTTCTTCCTTTGAGGCCACGTGAAAGAGAAGGTCTACGCCAACAGCCCAGCGTCGATTCAAGACCTCAAAGATGGAATTCGTGAGGCTATCGAGGAAATAGTGCAGCCATTTTGCGATTTGGTTATGGAAAATTTCATGGAAAGGATATGGTCTTGTACAGGGGCGGATTTCCCTATAGGCCGAGTAGGCCCGGGCCTAGGGCGGCAGATTTAGGGGGCAGTGATTTTTTCTTGTAGTTGTGGGTATTTCATTACATTTTTATACTTTTTCGTTTTTTTAAATAAAATAATTCGTTGGAAAGTGTTATTTTTAATTCTACTCCATTTTTTTCAAATCTACTCCGATTTATGAGGCAGCCTACTCCGCTAATTCTAGCCTGGGGTCCCTTCACTGGATATAGATCATTCAATTTTTCGTGTTTTACAGGGAGTAGGGGGGCGGCAATCTTCCATAGGCCTAGGGCGGCCAAGTGATCAAATCCGCCCCTGGTCTTGTAGGCGTGGTCGTGGTGGTCATTTGGCTGATGTTATTTTCCATTATTAACGGCATATCTTCCTCTTTATAATGAAATAAAGATCCGATCATTTATCTCGAAAAATGGCATTTTTCTTTGAATATCAAAATAACACCTCTTATTGGAAAACCCTTTACTATAGATATCTGTATGAAGAATGTCTAGTGGTTTTGTGGAAGTTTCTGGTTTCTCAAATTTTATTTTCGGTGGGTGTCTGTCGTATTTTAGTGTTTGGTATTTTTCGCAATTATTAATGGTGTGATTTATTTTATTATAAAGGGAAAAAAATATTCCCTCTTTAAATGTAGTAAGGTTTCACTTATACCTCTATGGTTATTATTTTCATGGTAATCCCTTATCAGCTTATCTTGTTCATCATTTTGTTTTACATCTATTAATAAATTCGTACATCTATTTGAAAAATATCTAGAGTATATAGACAGTACGACGCGGAAAGTTTCATCATTAGTTAATATTGCTGTTTGCTTTTTGGGAGCTAAATACTTCTTGAAAATGTGGATCATGATTTCTTCCGTAAACTGTAACATTCGTATGGTTCGCCGCTGCTTATTCTTGAAAGGAATCTCTACGGATGACTGTTGTTTTTGGTCGGATTTTTCCAATATAATTTGGAGATTAAATTCGTTCAGAGGTCTCTCGGATATTGCAATTCCATCATTTAAATTTTCAATTGCTGAGTGTATTATAGACCCTCCTGTATCTTGTGTTGGAATCGAAGCGTCATTGATATTGACTTCGAGACGATTGTCAGTTTCTTGGCTATTAATCTTGATTCTACTAAGAGCGTCCGCATTCGTGTTTAATTGCCTTCTTTTGTAGACTATAGTCGTACTCTTCTAATTTCAATCTCCATCTAACCAATTTAGAATTTGCCTCCTTTAGACTCATAAGCCAGGTTAGAGGTTTATGATCTGTCACGATTTTAAACTTATGTCCGAATAAGTAGGGACGAAAATATTTAATCGCCCAGACGATCGCAAGTAATTCCTTCTCAATAGTGGAATAGTTCACTTCGGTATCTGTTAGTGTTCTGCTAGCGTAACAGATTGGTTTGTCACTACCAATGTTGTCCTTGAGAAAGGATGGCACCTATTGCGAAATTACTCGCATCAGTGGTTAAATTAAATGATTGAGAAAAGTCCGGATATTGTGTAAAATAGGATCATTTGTTAAGATGTTCTTGCAAGTCTCAAAAGTTTTGAAATAACGTTCATTTAACACAACCGATTTACCCTTTTTCAGGCATTCTGTTAGAGGTTTGACCAACTTGGCAAAATCCTTGATAAACTTTCTATAATATCCTAACAATCCTAATAAGGACTTAATTTCTTTCTGGGTACGTGGTATAGGAAAATCTTTTATTGCTTGAATTTTTTCGGGATTGAGTTTAATACCTTCTGTAGAGACAATGTGCCCTAAAAAGGCAATTTCCTTGTGGAGAAATTCCGACTTATCGAATTGCACCTTCAGATTGTATTCGAGTAATTTATCAAAAACTTTCCTTAGGTTTATTACAGTCGAACCCGCGTTGGTGCACTTCCGTCCGGCATAAATATCTTGTTCTGTTATGCGGTTTTTGCACATATGCGATGTCCGCATACGTGCACCCAAGAATGTTCATATCTGATCACTGCATAAGTGCACATATAAGTGCATGTATCCGATGTTTTGACTTATACCAAAGAACATATAACATGTTAGATGTTCTTTGCTTATACTCTACAATGAAAATCTTTTCCAATTGTATGAATATTTTTATTTATAGGAACGAGTAAATATTCGAATGTAAATATAGCAAAATAAATGGACAATTCTCTAGTAACAAAAACGAAAAAGCTATTCAAAAGATAATATCGAGCTTCTTGAATGGCACAACAAATTATTTAAAATAATCTGATATCTTCTTCTGGACAAAATTATGTGCACCTTGTTCAGTGAGTTGTTCTTCTAATAATTTAATGTTGTCAAAGGGCAAGTCCTTACTTTCGAAGAAAGTTCGCAGTACGTTTAAAGCTAGAAGAGCGTCCGAACGATTTGGCTGTGGCGCATTGGCATTTGTAATATGGAGGGTTTCATCTTCGGTATCTACTACCTCACTATCGTTCTCAATAGAAATTTCTTGTAAAATTTCCTCCTCACTTAGTTCCCCATAACATTGTATAAAGGCATCACAAGTAACGTATGCCTCAAACTCTGCTTCTGCAATTGGTAGGCTCAAAAGTTCTTCAACATCATCTTCAATAACTTGAGAAAAACCAGCTTTTCTAAAACAATTTTTGATGGTGATTGGTCTTACAAGCCACCAAGAACGCTTAGCAATCTTTAAAGCTTCCAAGATATTCAGAGACTTAGAGAACTCCATCAAAGAAGAACCTCTTTCTAATGCCAACAATTGTCTTCGTAAGTAGGCTTTAAAGCATCGAATGATTCTTTGATCTAATGGCTGAATAATTGAAGTTGTATTTGGAGGCAAAAATTGAAGGATAACATTATCCAGTTTAACGGATTCGTCCAATTTATGGCATCCTGCATTATCAACCAGCAGAAGAACTTTTATTTTTTGTTTCAACATATTATTGTCAAAATCCCTTAATATACTCAACCAAATTTTATTAGTCATCCAGGACTTATTTTGAGAGTAATAAGGGATAGGAATTTGCTTGCCACGAAAACAATGCGGATTCTTTGATTTTCCTATAGCAATTACATCTTTTTTCGTTCCATCCATGTTACACATAAATAAAAGACTCAGACGTTCCTTCTGAGTTTTGCCCCCTAGAACATTTTCCCCTTTTTTAGCAAATGTTCCAGTTAGCAATGCCTTATAGAAGAGACCACTTTCGTCGGCATTGAAAATATTGGCTGGCTTGTAGTTCCTCATCAATTCAGGCAATTGGCTTTTTATCCATTCCGAAGCAGATGCTTGGTCAGCAGAATTTTTTTCGCCATGGATTTTGTGGAAAGACACGTTCTCCTTCTTCTTCCACTGATGTAACCAACCATTACTAGGCTCAAAGTCATTCACTTTAAGAATCTGAGCGAACTTTTTAGCTTGTTCTACTAGCACCATCGCATCACTCACTACAGCATTCTTAGCACGCATCTGGGAAAACCAAGTCGTTATCGCTCGATCAATTTTTTCATGGAGTCCTTTTCTGAAGCGCTTTCGATTTACGTTTCCATTTTCTAAGAATATTTTCCTATATTTTTGCTCCTGATTAGAAATACGCATTATTGTGGTGACATTACACTTGAAACGCTGTGCTAATGTTTTCCTGTTGGTTCCTTTACCTAATGCGTCTAAAATTTCTATTTTTTGGTTGACAGTTAATCCGGTAACTTTCTTTTTAATGGTTGGTTCCATTTTATCTACATAAGAAAACACCAATCAGAATTACGCAAAAATATACCTCAAAATAATCAAACCTCCAAAATAAATCCACATCAAAATGTTAATATGTAATTTGTCAAAAAAATCTTCCCTCTTAAGCCGAGTAATTGCCAACGACTCTAATGACACTTGAATTGAAAATGTACAGGCGAAAAGCTGAAGGCGAAATTACAATATGTTGTGAAGGGTGATGGCAAGCAATATTTAAGAAATGCTGAGCGAGATAGCTTTTGGAATTTTAAATAGAGTTGCAGCTAGGCATGTGCAATCTCGTTACTTTTGTTACCCGGTACTCATTTGTTACTCCATGAAAAATATTCGTATTCGGTATAATTCGGTATTTTAGGTAAAATACTCTTGAAGCAGCATACTCGTACTTATTAATTAAACAATCTTTTTGTGAAAAGGACTATTTAATTAAATATGAAAACAATAGTACCCAATTAGAGTTCAAGAATTGAAAAATAAAAAACAAAACTTTTCAGCAGAAAAAAAAAAAATAACATTTTTCAGAAGTAAATTAATAGTTTTTAAGAAATATTTTGATTAGCAGGAGGAATATTAATTTCTCAAAATTTTTAGGAAAAAATCGATTCCTTCTATCTCTTATAACTAGTTCTGCCGTCGAAAATTTTCTTTCAGAAGGAAGAGAAGTTGCAACTGATCCCAAATATTTTGTTGCAATTACACTTTGCTCTAAAGAAATTAAGTGGGTGTAACTCATGCTGGATTCTCTGATAGTTTTGGGAAAATTGAGAATTTTATTTTGTAGAAATTATAGAAATTTCAACATGTTGGCCAAAGCGAAATTTTTGTTTTACTTAAAAATTTGAGGTAGGGTGGCCCGTTGTACGAAAAATTCATTATTATGAATAATTTGAAAGGATTTTGAAGATACTCAATGATTTGCTCTCTTAATCTTTGTTTGACTCGTTTTCTCAGTCGCACTAGGGCAATGCATAGTTAAGTTCTTTCATTCATGCGAAAATCGCTTGCATATATTACTTTGTTGGTTCCAAACGAGGAATTTTTCCAGTTTTGTTCGGCTATTTCCTAAAGACTAGTATAGAGTTCGAGTAAAATTTAACATTTCCATACAAATTTTAGCGCTAGTAAAATCACAAGCGAAAGTTTTACTGATGATTTTACTAGTGCAGTACAGAGTTTTCAGGTATAAACTAAAGGTTCCCTCTATGTTAAATAAAATAGACGGCACTATAAATTCTCCACACAATTTACTAAGCATTTTAATGCACAAAAAGTTATCGAGTTCGGGCAAAATAAAATTTAACGGGTTCTTAAAATATTTCACACTAAAATCGCTGGTAAATGTTAATTTGGAGAAAACAAAATAATTCATTTTTACATTTTAATAAAACAATTTTAACTTTTAGAAATAGAAAATGTCATAATTTTACCAGTCATTTATTGCTTCGCACATTACAATGCCTAGTAAAATGAGTGGAGTATACATATATAATGCCATCTATTTTATAAAAAGGAAACCTTCAATTTTTACCGGTAAACTCCGTATTGCACTAGTAAAAACTTCAATAAAATATTTCGGCTTCCGATTTTACCAGCTCTAGAGTTTGTATGGAAATGTCACAATTTACTCGAATTCGTTACTAGACTCAAGGCATTAAGTGACTGGTAAAATGTTGGCATTTCCTATTTCCATGGAAATTCGCAGTTTTTGTTTTTTATTGATTTAAGAGTTAAAATTATTTTGTCAAAATTCAAAAATAAATTACTGTTGTTTCTCCAAATTAACATACATCAAAATTTTAATAGCGTTTGTGAAATATTTGGAGACTGCGTTAAATTTTAGTTTGCCCAAACTCGATACTAGAGTGAACTTCTTATTAAGTTAACTTTAGTACCACCACCGCAGTTTATTGTTCACTTCTCACTCCCACTGTCATACTAGTGATGAAGAAAAAAAAAAACAAAGATTCGTTACCTACTTACGTGAACAACTGGGGAAAAAAGTGTGATTAATCCTGTTTGGTAATCGTATAGGTACACAATGGCAGGAAATTTTATCGAATATTTTTACCGGGTACCGCCGTAGAATGAATTGTAGTTATTTGATTTCCATCGTTACACTGTATTCGTATAGGTAATAGAATACCGAATTTATCATTAAATGAAAACTTTGAATCAACTGAATATGAGTACAGGTAACGAATAATTATTTAGGTATGTATTCGGTACCCAGTTTTTAGAGAAGTAACGAATACGTTTGTACCGAATGATTACTGCCCGCACACCTTTAGTTGCAGCTATTATGTAGCACTTAGAACGCAAAGTTAACTTAAGGACAAGTTAGGAATCAAGAAGAGATTTCCGACTGTTTTTAGAAAAGGATATAAAGAAGAAAAAAAAAACAAAAAAATTAAACTCTCTTTAAAAATTTTACGAATAAAGACAAAAAATGTGAAAGAGCAGAATATGTACATACATGCAACAACGAAACAGGGTGACAAGACAAATGATTTATTTATGTAAATAAATGAGAAGGGGCGGAATTTCCGATTGTGCTCTCATATAATGTTCCCGCGCTTTTGTGAAAGCACGTTTTTCTGTACATTGAAAATTTAAAAAGCTATGTTCACCATTTCTGCAAAACATACCAATACATTTCATAATGGGAGGGAGAAAGTTTGAAATTGCACCTGCACTACGTAAGATGCCTTACTACGTCAATTATCATGTTATGAACTTTTAAGGGAGAAACGCTTGTGGATGCGAACTCATTCTAATAAGTAAGTTTGTAAAATTGGCAAAACGTGTTGGCTTTGCTTGTCCGGCATAAAATTTCCTCAATCAATAGTATTTCTCTCAAAAGTTTTTAGAAAATATATGTAAATTTTCCAAAAACCTCATCTTAGTAACTATGGATTACATGAATATGCATTTCTGTGCAAAGTAAAATGCATTTTGTTGCTAAATTATCCAAATAGCGATTAGGTCCTATCCTTAGTGTACGCGATTTTACGAAGCTAAGCAAGTCATACGTACATCATGCATATGTGCCGCAGAAAAACTGAACAACTGAACTGTTGGTGTTGATTCGATCATTTTATTTATACAGATTTTATAAAGTGAAAATGCGACTTTCCTTCCGATTTATTTTTGTGCACGAAAACGAGTAAAAATAAATGAAAAATTCAGGCAAGGGTCAAACTTAGTGGGTGCAAGTAAACGGTTTATGCAGGTAAGCGGGATGCACCAAAGCGAGTGCGATTTCATACAAATTTTGGGCAGAGGGCATGTGGCATGAAATTTCTGTACTCTTATGCGGTTTGTGCAGGTAAAAGGTGGACTGTTATCCGGGTTTAACTGTATATGTTCCTGTAGAGATGTCGAGAAAATGATAATATCGTCCAAATATACTAAGCATACTATACATATATTTCCTTGTAGATCTTTTAAGACATTATCCATCACTCTTTGAAATGTGGAGGGTGCCTTTCTGGAGTCCGAAAGGTATCCTGATATACTCGTGATGTCCTCCTTCAACCATGAAGGCTGTTTTCTGAATATCTTTTGGATTCATCTCAATCTGATGAAATCCACTACCTAAGTCTCATTTATATTGGGTAATGGATAACGATCTGAGATAGTTTTTTCATTGAGCTTCCTATAGTCTATCACCAAGCGCCTTCTTTTTGGGAACTACCCAAACTGAAGAGCTCCAAGGTGAATAACTGGGACGAATTATTCCTTGTTCTAACATGTTGTTTATCTGCTTCCTCACCTCCTCCTTATGTATATACGGATATCTATAGGATTTAGTATAGACTGGTGCATCATCTATAGTAGCGATATCATGCTTGACTTGATTTGTAAAACTCAAAGGCTGACCTTCTTTAAAGAAAATACTTTCATATTCTCTACAAATTTTAAAAAGCGCTTTTTTTTCTTCGCTCTTTAAATGAGATGTTCGTATCATTTGAGTTAGATCACCGTCCACATTTGCTTGATTATATTCGAAGTTAAAATTGTTTATTTCTACAAATTTGGAAGATAGATATTGTTCAGCTTTCAGGGGTTGCTCTAAAAGTAGGACTTGTTCATAATTTGCTTCGTAGGTAACTTCGACCATACTTTACCAGTTTTTTACATTATAAATACTTTCAGAGATATGTAATTGTGGTTTTAACTCGATGCTTTGTAGGTAAATATCTCCGTTAATTATATCTACTGGTACGTTAACTATTGTTTTTGAATTAGGGGCAATTAAATATTTACCAGAAGTAAAATTTGGTTTAAATCTCAAAGGGATAGTGGAATTATTAGTTATTAAGACTTTGTTCCCTAAGTCAACTTTTGCACCTAATTGGGTGAGTATGGTGTACAGAGCCCGGACAGATGGGTATAGTGAATGGAACTCCAAAAGCCTACGCAGACAACAGAATGAATAGAAGCAAATCCAATACTTAGGTAATTAAAATTTCGAGGACACATTAGGGATTGCTTAACATCACAAATAAAAGTTTTCCAGATGTTTAATAATCGCCCCCAGGTTGATCACCATTTTAGGGAACGTTGCATTCTATCACTCTCTGAGGGTTAAACTGGTAGTGTCCCGCAATAAAGGAATATCTTGGGGTGACGAAGGAAGGAAGGGAATTGTCAGTTTTTTCAGTGATCATCTTTATATATTTTTTGAATTATTACAAAATTTATATATATATATATATATTTATATTTATACAAAAAAATTCTGAACACGATTTCAATATGCTCAACTTCAGCATGGTTCTAGGAAAAAGTTTTCTGATAGGTACTAAATTAAAGTAGTACCTACCAGAAAACTTTTTTCTAGAAGCATGCTGAAGTTGAGCATATTGAAATCGTGTTCAGAATTTTTTTGTATTTTTTTTTACTAATTTTCTTGCTATTGAAGAGTGCGACAATTACATTTTTTGAAATAAGTATGTATCTTACAAGATCCACGCGAAATACAGTTACAAGAAGGGATCTTATTGCAAGCAGCTCAGGCATTTTTCAAGCGTGATGTGCATATTTTAACAAGATCAAAGTGGGCCCATTATTTTCAATAATACACACGCCAAACATAAGACTTTCATCTTTGACTGTCTGAAACGCGGAATAAATCTTGGCGGTATCATTCCAACTTCAAATAACTAAGATTAATTAAGCCAATTACAACAGATCTACAGCTCTAAATAATTTAGAAATTCTAAGAGTATTACAAGACAAAAAATCACAATTATAATTTTTGAATTTTAAGGACTTCTGCGTTGTCAAATATCGAGATAATGTGAAATATTGAGAATTTTTATCGTGTCATCGGCTCACGCAGATAACATTTCATAATTACCTACCTACCACCTATGGCAATCGGCTAGCTGCTGCGCTGAGGCTGATAACTATCACGACGTTGCCTTCTCCTCTTCCAAAAGTTGAAAATATCTGCTTGACGAATGAATAAAATGCACACAAACTACTTGATTTAACGAAAGTTGACTGCATTTATTTATACTTCTTCGTTTATCGTAGCCTCTTTAAAATTCCATTCTTATTCCTTTATCTCTTTTACTATACCATATTTTGCCCATAAGAGAGAGAGAGATAATAAAACTAATTGTCACATTGCCTTCTCCTCTTCCAAATGACTGCTTCTTTTCATTGGTTTAGAAAATCCTGCTGACCCACACTACTTCATTTAACGAACTGAACGAATATTTCAGTCATGCGCAGTAGAATAAAATTTTAATTTTTGTGATCTGAAATTTGCTGATGGCCTGGTATTTGCTGTTTCTTTAAAATACACAAGAATGAATGGGACAGACAATATTATAAATTCAATATGCAGCGCATTTGGACTGTATGGTTTCTTTTTTCTAAACTAGTGATACCTCTGCCAACAGATGGCTCCGGGGGTACCGAAATGAGAAATTTCTGATCTTGATGAAATCTAGTTTTTTGTAATTTAGTGCTTGAAGAGTTTTTTAATTTCGTGGTGTAATTTATATTTAACTTAAGTTTTAAATTTTGCGTAGGCATAGAAATAACAATGAAAAAAAAATTATATCAAATAAGAAAATATTTAAATTTTTGCATGTTCGTCTTTTTTCTTTATGATCGCAAGCGATGAAAACGCCTTGGTCTTTCAAGATAAAATTTTCAATTAAAAATTTCATAAAAACCACAAATTTTTAAAGATTTTCAAATGGAAAATTATTGCAACTGCTACTGGAATACTTTTACATACTGCTTATGCTATTGACAGACGGCTAAAGGTGCGCAAGTTAATCTCCAACTGAAAAGCTGCGGCTATTGAGAGTTAGTTTTCTATCGATATTCTTAGTTCTTCTTTAAATGTTGTCCTATATTCCTAATGTCTTTTAAGGAGCTCTATCAGTGTTGTTGTTTTAAACATTCACCTACATACTTTAATAACGATCATTATTGAGCTCGATGTACCTACCTACTGAGTATTACCTTATTGCATTCAAACGGGTACCTACCTACCTACTTATTACACTTTCCTATGTTGCGTGAAGGAGTAAATTCAAGTTGGTCTTATTTCAATCAGAAACCGGATTAGGATTACGTCGATACAAATTTTACGGAAGGCCCGAGATATTTCATTTCATTTATATTGCAAAGCATAATTTTCTCGGAAATTTAACTGATCGACTTTCTTATATTTCACGAAAATATTGCCAATACTGCTATCTAACTTTTCTTTCATTCTTTAATTATTACACACTTTCATTGTTTTTTGGAGAGTTGAGGGCTCCAATCTTCCGTAAAATCTCATAGCATCTGTGGTCGGGATGAA
This sequence comes from Dioctria rufipes, assembly GCA_963924295.1. Lineage (NCBI taxonomy): Eukaryota > Metazoa > Arthropoda > Insecta > Diptera > Asilidae > Dioctria > Dioctria rufipes. The sequence goes on along the minus strand of OZ002745.1, from coordinate 23,525,502 downwards.
TTTACATCGCCATCCTCTTTTAGCCACTTCATTTGAAATACTCTGACCAAATCTTTAAAACTTTCTGTCGGTAAGGCTTTTTTGTTTTTTTTTACAATTTATTCTCAAACTCAATTTTTATTTGTTTATGAGATCGATTCATCTCAATAGGAAAAGTATATCAATCCAAGTGTCTTACTTGCAAGTCCTACAAATTTTTTAAGCTCCCATATTTAGCTCAAGCTGACGGTTATTGTATTTTTTCACAGTTGTAAAATTAAATACATCGAATTCAGCCGAGGTCTATTAGAGATTATTCCATAATCATCACTCTGCTCCTCTGACTCCTTTTGGCTGCAAGAAAATTTATTTTCGCACTAACTTTTCCTATTGTCGGCAATCCACTCGATAACAGCTATATGAAGATACAATTCAGTTCACCATTTATAGGACCCGCACTACCAACAAAATTGCTAGAATTCCATTTATCAATTTCCATAAAAATTTCATAAAAATGTGAATCAGTATTTCTTTAAGATTTGACAAGAATTATAATTTCAAACAATTAACGCTAAAGGAAATTGAGAAGTATTTTAAGTAGAATTTATACTGTCTTTGACCAAATTTTTTTTTAATTTTATATTTAGGGCTGTATTCAGCAAGCCACTGAATTTAACTTAATTTCTGTTTTAGTACTCCTGAGAGAGAAGATTATAGGCCACACTTAAAATTAAATTAAAATTTTATTTGTGTTACTTTATGCCATAATAATGCATATATAATTTTAATTTTAATTCTAGTGGGCCTCAACCCTCGCTAACATGTTACTATCTATGGAAAATAAAGTTTATTATATCGTAAAAGAAACGACGTGAATTTAAAAAAAAAACCTAAGTAAAAACGAAAAAAAAATCTTAATTTTGTTATTTGGTCATTGGTCCTTTACCAGAAATTTTAATGCCTGCACGGAACGAAAAGTTAGCTTTAATCAAGAAAAAATCGCCATAAACTAAGAAAATAGACTATTGGTTTTCAGTCATGCAAATTGTATCTACGGATTGCACTTTTTATACTCAGTTTTAGTAAATGTGTTCTAAACTGATCTTAAGTAAAATTGGATAAATTTGATGAATTTTAGTATTCTGTGAAAGAGCCGTGCTTTCTTATTTTCAGTAAATCTTTTTAAATTTTTATGGATTATATTGATCCAATCAACATCAATAATAGAAATTAATTTCTTGGATCTAGTACGCTTATTTGATTATTTTCAGCATATAAAATTGATTTAAAAAGAGTCAAGAATTGACTTTTAAGTAAATTTTTCTTATAATAAGAAGTCTTAGTTTAATTTTATTCATTTATTGACGTAATCAAATACGGGATATTTTATCAATTGCAGATTTATCTGCCTGAATCCAGAAATTTGTTTATCGAAACCAGATACATCAATTTCCTTAAACTAGTAAAAGAAGGTCCATATTGAGAATTCCGAGTACTGATACAGAGTAGCATTTGTAACGGTCTTCGATATAGAGCTTTCGTTTCTTTCAAATATTTAATTAAAATGTGTTGAAATTTTATATTGTTGCCCGCCTTGTCGTTAGAACACTTTAGAATTTAAATCTCAGAGGTGCAAGAATCTTATCCTTAACAGTTTACTTAGGATGCCAGAAATTTAATTGTATCTGAGTTATTTGAAATTTGTCTGATCACCATCCAACGAAAACAGATAAAAATTTATGCTATAAAATAATCAATTGAAGGCAATTTATCTGTAGGAGTGTTAATTAACTCCTATGAAAATGAAACATAAATGCTAATTTTATCACACATGACTCTGAATATGGGACGTTAGAAATAAATATAATTGAGCAAAATTTACTTGTTTCAAGAAAAATGTTCTTATTCCAAGAAAAATGTACTCGATTCAAGAAAAATTTCTAAGGCAAGTAAATATGGCATGAAGCTAGAAAAAGGTTATCAGTTTGAATTGAATTAATTTTATCGTTATTTTATCGTCTTGGTACTGGGTTTTATTGGAAATTTTAATCAGAAGTCCTTCAATAAATCTCAGATAAAACAAAGCATACGAAAGGAATAATTGAAGAAAAGGCTGTTCATTATTAGCTCTAGCTTTATAAAACTGCAAAGTACGATTCACTATTCTCATTTTAATCATAATAGTTTCAATTTAATCAACATATTGCCTAGCTAAAGAAATACTTATTTACGTTTGCTTATGTTTAAAATAAGAAACAATTTTGAAACATAAGTAAATATCGAATTTCTCCAATTGATAACTTGAAGTTTAAATTGAGTATTAGTTTTTGGAAATAAGTAATTGTTTCCTTTAAGTCAGAAAACCCAAATTAAGAAAATTGCTTTCTCAATAGTGGAAAAATATTTCTTTCCGTGTGTATTCTCTTGGAATGCTGTTTATGTATGATTGCGCACAGTTTCCTAGAATACACATTTTTTTTTATAGTCATGGTTTTGCTGGTAATGACCCATTTTTCTACCTCTCTCTTTTTATAAAAACCTATTCTATAATTTTGTTCGGAGAATTGTTTGGCTAATCCAAAAGGGTACATACATAAACGGTGAAAAGATTCGGCAGACCTTGCCGTGTGACTGCTAAAGCTCTCTTCTTGCATTAAAACAATTCGTGTCTATTGGAAAATCAATCTTTCAACTTAGGCCAGCAATCTTACTTAGAAGATATTCTTGTGGTTACCTTATTTCAGGGAGTAGGTACTTACCTATATATATTATTTAAAATTTCCAAACGTCCAGTTTCTTGTGTAGAGATGACAGACTAAATCATAAAATTTTTATATGGCAACACCAAGAAGGGGTTGCCCGATTTAGTCCATTTTTGAAATTTTATTTGCTATTACTATAAAACCACCATGTATCAAATTTCAGCTATCTACGTTGACACCTTCTCAGGCAGTGTCCAAATATATAGTGGTAACCGAAATTTTTGTATGTCAACCCCGCGAAGGAGTTGCCCGATTTGTCTCATTTTTGAACTTAATTTTACTTTCTTTTTTGTAAAGTCAGTTTACAAAGTTGCAGCTTTCTAGGTGATGGATAACCAAAGTTTATTAAAAGTTAGGACCACCACTCCTGAAAATAGGTTAAATAGTATTCTCACAACAGCGTTCACTGCATAATATTTTAGGGCTCCATTAGAGATAATTCAATGCCTCTACTTCTTTGCCATAAATTCAGTGTGGCTTAGTAATCCCGTATAGATTCTATTCAATGGCAAATATGCTAATTATAATTGCACTATTAAGAAAATCAATTTCAGTTATTATTTCAAAGTCAAAAAGGATGAATTTGAAGAAAAGAAAATTGCTAATAATATGTAATCTTAAAATTACTTTCCATAACAGTGTATTCTTAAGGGTTGAGCCTGACATCCGCATTCATAACATTAACAATTTTTAAAAATATATTTTAGTTCACGTTTGTCCATTTGTTCAGCCAGAGGTATTCTTTGCATGTACATCTTCGTCGGTTTACGACAACAGCAAATAGGCATAACACTATTGTTGTTTTTTTTTTTAGGTCGCTGTGTCGTGACTGCTGCTGGTGGCGCCCACATATTTGTGTTGTTGTGTGTCGCGTTTTTTTGTTTTTGCCTTCAGCATGCAGAATTTCATTTTAAATTTCAGCAACATTCGCGGATTAAGAGCAAATCGGTTTTCGTTGTATTGCCACCTTAACTCAAAAAATCCGGAAATACTTGCGCTAACTGAAACCAAGGTCGTTTTTCATGCTGATATTAATCAGTATCACGTCCCTGGTTACAGCTTCGTGCATCTTTTTTCTCAGCACGGAGGGATCGCAGTTTATATTCGGAATGATGTGGCTTTTACCATTCTTCAAGATTTTCCTGCTGCCAATCCAGAGTTTAACTATATCTGGATTTGGTTCAAACTTCACAAACACATCATATTCCTCCGTTTCCTTTATCTCAGCCCGAAAATGTCTGATGATGACACGGTATCCGTATTTGACAATATCTGCAACAATATTGATCATTTGCTTTCTGTCTCCCCCTCTTCCGAAATCGTCCTGGCAGGCGATTTTAATGTTCATAACATACCGCGGATCAGATATTCTTCTACCACAATTCTTCCATCTCAATCGGTTCCTTTCTCAGACCATTGTTTAATCACGGTTCAGTTTACCACCTCAAATCTGTGCAACCGTACTTCACCACATCTGTGCCTCTTTGGCACTATAAGAATGTTGATTAGGAAAGTCTCAATCAGTATCTTAGAGAAATTGATTGGTCGGTCTGTTTTCCTTCGACGGATGTTGATGAATGCACATTAGAACTTAGTAACATACTTAGTCTTGGCATGCGTGAATACATTCCGTATTCTTACAGCAGATCTCAACAACAGCAAAATCGCTCTTGGTTTAATGGTAAGTGCAACCAAGCCATAAAAGCGAAAGAGTCTGCTTTTCGCGCCTATCAATTGTATCCATGTCCCGAACTGAAACATCCAGAGAGAAAAAATTCTTTTTGACCAGAATATCAGACAAAAAATCTTGGCAAGCCGCAAAGGTAGCAAACGTTTCTGGTCCCTGGTCAAAACCGTCAGGAACAACTTCACCAGTTCCTCCATACCTTCACTACTTAATAATGATGAAGTGATTGGTGACTCCCTGGATAAAGCTAATATTTTAGCTGCTAGATTCGATTCAAATTCTCGTCTTCCACCCACCTCACAAACACCTGATTTGCAATCTCTCGTGTGGATGTGTACAAGAGCCAATACACGTCCGTATGAGGGATGTGTTCAGGGTCCTTAAGGGAATCAACCTCTCCAAAGCTACAGGCTCTGATGGTTTTTCGCACCTGTTATTTAAAAGCTGTGTCTCATCCTTTGCTAAATCTCTGCGCAAACTATTCTACTTGAGTTATTGGACAGGTGAATTTAAAACTGCTTGGAAACTAGCTCACGTTCAGCCTATTCCCAAGAAAGGAGAGGGTAGCGATCCCTCAAATTATCGACCAATTGCGATCACTTCGATTCTTTCAAAGATTTTTGCATCAATCATTAACTCAAAATTAATGAAGTATCTAGAAACTTATCATCTCATCAACGATCACCAATATGGCTTCCGAGCTGGACGCTCATCTGGAGATTAGCTGACCTTTCTTACGGAACGTTGGAACCGTAGTCTAAAATCGTTCCCCTAGATATTTCAAAGGCCTTTGATAGAGTCTGGCATCCAGCCCTTTTAGCTAAACTTAAGCACTTGGTCTCTCTCCTCCTCTTCTATTATGGATAGAAAGTTTCCTATCTAGTCGCCAAATACGTGTTGTATTAGATGGCGTTATATCTGAACCTCATCCATTGAATGCCGGTGTGCCTCAAGGCTCTGTTATCTCTCCAACTGTCTTTTTAATTTTCCCTTACTTTCTATCCCATCCATAGTTTCGCAGATGACAGTACTCTTGATTTCACTTACTCCTTTGACACTCTTGCGGACTCCAGAGGGAATGATGCATGTGTTAAACGAGGTTGCATGATTAGATCATTGAATAACGATCTTGTCAATATCCTCGCTTGGAGCCAAGCGAGTCGCGTCGAATATAATGTATCTAAGACGCAAAGCTATCTCATCTCGCTAAAAGAAGATCATAACTTAATCACACCCATTTCTTTTGATGGAGCATTAATTTCTGATTCACCGTCACTAAGCATTCCTGGCAATAATATTTCCAGTAAGTTAAACTGGACAGATTACATCTTCTGTGTTTCCAAAGAAGCGTCGAAATGTCTTGGATTTCTGAAAAGGTGTAAGAAATATTTCAGCCCGTCAAATCTAGCGCTCCTCTATAAGTCCTACATTAGACCTAGAATGTAATACAATTCCCATGTATGAGCTAGGGCTGGTCGCACAGCCATAGCTTCATTAGATATTGTCCAAAAGAGAGCCTTCAAGCTTATTGGCGATTTAAAAAAAATTTGTAATATCGACTCACTCCAGCACCGCCGCAATATTGGATGCCTTTCGCTGCCAATGTTCCGAGGAAATATCTAGTCTGATCTCTTGTAGAATGATTTCTGCACGCAATACTCGCGCTGCAAATCGCGCACATCCTTTAACCCTTCAAATTACTTTGGGCCGTACAGTAAAATTCCGTGATGCTTTTTTATCCCGAACAGTGCGAATGTACAACTGCTTGCCATCTTCTGTTTTTCCTTCGGCATACAATCTGCGGAAGTTTAAGGGCGACATACATCGGCACCTTCGCCAATCTCCTCATATCCCCTAATCCTTTCCCTATCTCCTTCCTGCCATGTTGTGCTTTGCATCATAGGGTGTCCCCTGAAGCTTGGCTTAATAATATAAAAAAAAGCCATCCAGTTTGGGCCAATCCTAAAAGTTTATACCCATTTAAAAGTACGGAGCCCTGAAACTTCTTTTCGCACTATAAGTGAAAAAACTACAAATATCTTTTGTAAGCTGCTGTATGCAGGTGGATAGTGTTTTACACGACTAGCTCGCGGACAGGTGTAGTGAATGATGTACATTTTGATTAATCTGCTTAAGTCGCGACCTGAAAGCCTATGTTCTTTGGTTCTACGTTGCCCTCATCTTCCAAGCTGGACATTTCTACTCTGGAAATTAAACTTTTCACTTTCCGCATAACATAGAAATATAATAATTAATTCTTTCTCTGCTTTAAAGGACTGTTAACGGGTCATATTTCAAGAGAGATAGTTATATGCTTGGTGGAAAAATCTTACAGGATAAAGATAAGATTATAAATTTGTATGGAATTTTTTACAAAAATAACTAGACCTTTATTGACGAAAACAATTCTCATCCCTACACCAATTGAAATCCCAACGTGGAAATTTAACAGTTTAACTAACAACATTATCAGCATTGATTTACAATTAAAATAACTAATAAGAAAAAGCAGGATGCATTTTGAGACATTCAAGAATAAAGGATATATTTATTATCCTTAATTATTTTTCATCTCTGCTGAAAACTGCTATTCAGGATGACACAGAGTGTCGATTTGGTCCCACTCTGGAGAATCCATAGACCTGTAGGCATTTTTTTTTATAATTTTTGTACTTTCCTCTTTAAAATTAGCTAAATATCATAATGTCTCTGTGATAATAGAACCAAAGTTATGATTTTTTTTATACAACTCAGCATGTCAAAAACAAGCGAAATTTAAGGATTTCAAAGCCTTTTAATTTGGGCAGCATGCACCGCAGGACAAAAAAATGAGTGGTGCTATTCTTATCTCATAACCACTTAACTTTCACCAAAAGAAGGACGAAATTGGAAATGATCGGGTTCGGAATGATCGAACTTTGATAGATTTCGTAGGAAATTAGTTAGGTGTCTGAAAATGGATCCATTTAGAGCAAAAAGGATCAAGCCCCGTAGAATGGGTTGAAATTGATCAATAAATTAATGAAAAATCGATTGCTTACAAAGTCTTGGCTCAATTCGGCTTAACTAAAGTGTTAAATACTGCACCTAACTTTTATTTCTGTTAACATTAATATCGATTTTATCTTTAAAGGAATTACAACAGTTTTTCATTGGAAATTCAGTTGATCAAATTCGCCTTGTTAAGTGCTTCTATACCTGGTTGATCAATACAAAAATTGATTCAGTCGTTTACAAAATATTCCTAATTTTTATTAGTGGGGTGATTTTGATTGTTGATCAAATTCACCCTATTCCACGATCAAACTCACCCCCTCTAATAAAAATTAAGTAAATTTTGTAAACGACTGAACCAATTTTTGTGTTGAGCTGAAATTTATCAAACAAGTATAGAAAAATTTAGAGAGGCAAATCAGACTTTATAAAATTTTTATCTAACCCAACTATGAAATTAATTTTGCCTATGGATTTTAGAGAATAATTTAGTTCGTTTAGTGGGTAGATAAATAAAAATTAAGTGAAACAATCGGCTTTTCTTATAGTTTGAAATTGTATTCTTTAGATCTCTCAAGAAAGTTTTGGATCTGGCAATATATGTAGCAATAATGTCTGTTAAATTTGCTTGGGATTTAATTTGCTTTTACGAGCTGAAACGTTCTTTTGTTGGTAGTTGACTTACACCCTACCATAGCTCATACTCATTCTCCTCCCAGATCTGCTCCATGATATACAAATATCGAAAATTGAAGAATAAATTGTATCTATTCGGATTCAATTGGATCCCACTGATCTCTCTCTCTCTATAAAGGTTAGGTTAAAGAAAACACTTGGGGCCCTAAATTTTTTGTAAGTAAAAAACATACAAACACGAACATATGTTACTAATGTGTGATTTTGTTTTGCCTAATACATTAATTACTTCTGGAAAATTAAAATTTCTTGCAATTGCTTTTTCGATGCTTAATATAACAAGTGCATTTAAGCGTTCTGCACACATATGCTTAACATTTTAATTTGCTGAAAGAGCGCTCAGCACATGCTGTGCATAGTAACTGGCAACGTAAAGAAAATTTTTAACACAATTAATACAATTAGAAATTTGTCGTTATGTGCGTTATTTACATTTGTGTCATTCAAAATCAAATCTCGTAGCAAATCAATTTCCTGGACCAAGTTTTCATCTACATCTTTTTTCTAATTGATATTTTTCTAAGGTTTTTATAATTTGAAAACATAATATAAATTATTTGTATTTGTACAATAACAAGATCAATTACAATGTTAAAAAAATAACATCTAAATTCCTCTACCGGGTTTTCTATAACTTCATCTTTTGCTATTTCGGAATAATCTTTTTTTTCTGTTTCGAATTCGTTTTTCAAGAAAACGTTTTGAATATTCAAATTACGTGCTGCACCTTTATTTCGTCTAAAAATGTGTTCCCGCCTCTCATCTTGTCACCCCGACCTATAAGATCTTTTGTGACATTACCCCTAAATGCCCTAGAGCGCCCATTCGAACTTAAGGTATTTGATGAAGCTTGTAATGTTTTTGGGGGCCATTTTTCCGATATCCTCTGGCCATGGAGCTGCCTTTCCTAGATGTCTTAGCCTTATGCGGTACAGAGCTTCACAGTTATAAAAGACATGTTCAGCAATTTCATCGTCTTCCATACAGAAGCGACAGGTCTCATCATCCCATCTTTTTAAGATGGTATTTAAGTGGGCAGTGCCCAGTAAGTAGGCCCGTTATGAGCCTTAGTTCCTTTCTGCTGAGTGTGAGGATTGCTTTTGTCCTCTGTTGCGAATACTTTATGAACTTCTTCACTTGTCCCAGCCCCGGGGTATTTTCCCAGTGTTCCTTCTTAGTTCTGTCCTCCCAAAGCCTGATCTGAGCTGAGAGGTAACTTTTTGGGTTCCAAAGACAGGCTCAGAGCCAATAAACAGAGATTTGGCTCCTTTCTCTGCAAGGCGGTCTGCAATCTCGTTTTCCTTAATGCCTTCATGTCCTGGTACCCAGATCAGTGTCACCCTATTTGCTTCGGCCAGTTGCTTCAAGACAGTCCCAAACCAGCTTAGACTCAAAGGTAAACGAGTTTAACGCTTTAAGCGTTGCTTGGCTGTCTGATATTATTTTGGTTCCACGCATATTCTTGTGGACTATTTCGCGAGCGCAGAGTTCTATGGCGTGTATTTCTGCCTGAAAAATGATTGTTGAGGACCCCAGTGCCTTTGAGAGATGGCACCTTGGCCCATATGTACCCACGCCTGCTTTACGTTTCATTTTGGACCCATCCGTGTATCATTTAAGAGATCCCTTTTCAAAGGGTAGTTCCCCAGTGTGCCACTGTTTAAAGTTCCCCAAGATTACCTTAAATGGTGTTTTAAAGTTATGGCGTTTCGGCATAACGTGTGAATTTGGGTTAGCCATCGAGTCCGCTATTAAATCCTGGAGGACTTTCAGGTGGCAACCAAATTATTTGTACTTTGGAGATTTGCTCTTTGTAGCCTAATTGCACTAAGTATGGCCTCCCCCCTAACATGCAAATGTAAAGATAGTAGGTCCAACATAGTCTGTAAGGCCACAGTTCGGCAGGTACGCATGGCACCGGTTACTCCTAGACATCCAAGCCGTTGTAGTTTTTCCAAACCAGCTTGAGCCGTCTTGTGTTTTGTTTTTGGCCACCAAACGATTGAGGCGTATGTGACCATGGGTCTTATAATAGATTTTTTGCTTGAGATAGTTTATTGTTAATTTTGGAAAATATTGCAAACCATATTAAAATGGCATTTTTTGTATTGAATCCAATAAACTTTTAGCTTCTGATACCGCTGTATTATCGCTACTTACATCAATAAATTCTTCTCGGGCATTACAAGTCTGCTCAAACTGTGTACACTGCTTTAACCGAATCTGTTTTGGCTTCCCAACGAGTGTCGCATAATGGTTCAAGAGTAATGTTTAAAGCTTTTATAGAATTTCCAAACTTAGCATACTCTGTGATCTCATCATCTAGGATATAATGAGGAGCATAGTGACTCTACAGCAAGGAAAAGAGTTTTATAGATAGTCAGACCAAGCTCAGGAGCGATGAAAAAATAAAAAGTAGCACTCCGCAGCAAGTCCGCATAATTTAAAGCGATAAAAATGAATATTGCAGGCCAGGCCGTCGTAACGTAACCCCTGAAATACAATAAAAGCTACGAAATTGGAGTTGTCACATTTAATACACTAGAAGTGGGCCGATTGGCCGTTTTGCTTACAAAAATTACAGCGGCCAGCTAATGTAGGAATTTTAAGTCACCAACTTATGGAAATATTATGATGTCTGAATGAAAGAGACCCAGCTAGGTATATCGCAGCAGAGAATCAAAGCAAGAATTTTGTTTTGTTCATTTGTTTTTCTTGCAAATTTTATTGATTTTCCCAAAATAACTTTTCTACTTGCTAAACAATTTTTTTTTTTTTTCATATTAATTTAACGGAAACATCTGAACTTCTTCAATTGGTTAAGATTTAGTTTTTTTAATGGAAATTATAATTTCGTCTCCATGATCTGTTTGAAATAAAATTTTAGTTGCTCTTAATTGAGCGTCCATCAATGTGTAATTTCTTCGGTCGACTATGTTACCTACCTATGTGTGAAAGTCATACTAATTCATATATGGGTTACCGATAAGATAATTAACATGGAATTTAAAACGAATCTAAATGGAACAGTCACAGGTAAATCTGGCACCAAAAATGGGTGGAATTTTGTAGGTATTCCAGAAGTTATTGACATTTTGTCGGTGATATACTAAGAATAACCGCGAGACTACTAATGTTACTACCGCGTAAGTTGAAGTCAAAGTCAAATTTTCATAAATTCATTCTTTTTTTATCATTATCATGACAAAATTATTGGTACTGAACTCTAGGAGAGGAAGAGAAATATCATATTTTTGGATTTTAAACATAAAATTGATAAAACAAGTTTGTAGTTTCCTAGCTACGTCAGCATTAACTTTTAAGTATATTGTTACGCGGTTATGATATTGCTAGTCTTGCGGTTATGCAGCATCACCGATGATATCCTAAAACTCTATCTAGCAATAATGCCAGTAACAGTAGTATGTATAGGCGATACCGTTAAAAAAATATTATTTAGGTAGGTAGGTTGCCCAATTTACATTCTTATCAAGGAAGTTGCAGTCCCAACATAAATATTTTCACGGAAACAAAAAAAAAATAAAAAAAACCATTGATTTAGGGCTGAGCGAATCACTTTGAACAACCCAAAATCTAAATGGAAATAAAAATTTGCACATACATACATACATATGTACATACCACATAGTTTGCACATAGGATAGTAGATACATATGTAGTAGGTGTCTGGAAAAACTCGAATCCAAATTCAGAAATCTGAGTCCAAAAAATTTTAACTTCGAGGCATCTGCTTGTTTGCTTGAGAATACAGAATGTTTATGAAATGATCTGAAATGGATAAATAGAGAAAAATAAAAATTATTTTCTTATTGAAATTAATTATTGCTCCCTACCAAATTTTTTCTTCATTTCTGGGACAGAGTACAGGTACAAGAGCCACGTAAAAACCTGTATATTACGAAACATGGCTTTCGCCCTACTTGATCCGACGAGAAATTAAAGACGAGCAGTAAGTTATCGAATAGTAAAACATATGAACATTACACGTCGAGTCGATATACACAATATACCTATTTTGCAATTATCAAGCTATGTATACTGGTAGAGTAATGACTTAAAGAATACTCCATTAAAAACTAGCACGCGAGAAATAAAACACCAGGAAAACTAAGCAATTCGATCTCTAGGAAAATTCCAACCTTGGAATTGCAGCCAGCCGCCATTATGCATAATACGGTGAGGATAATTCCACGTCTTTCTAGATCGCGCATAACTTGATTCTTTCTGTCTGTATGTACCTAAATAGCTCGAAGGCCAAAATATTTCCACATTAATGATCTCCAACAAAAAAATTAAAAAATTTATTCCTACACGAAATTTCAGCAAAAACCTTTCCTTTGACTGCCTTATGATTATGACTAAAATAAAAGTTTGAATAATTTCATTACTTACGAGTACAGGTATTTTTTAAAAATGCGTGCATTATTGCTGTCATAATTTGCGGATGTTTTGTCAATCTAGATTTTGATGCTCATCTCATCAAATCGAGATTTTTTCGAAGTATCCAACCCAAGGCTTATTTATGGCGCATGAATTCTTTCTTACCTAGGTTATATCTACTTTGAGAATTTTTAGAAGAAAATAAACGTTGTAAAACTTCCTAGAAGCATTTAAATTTGTTCGTGAATTCTTCGCTAGTTCTGAAAGTGTGCAGAACACATTGAAAGTACGCGTGCACTTCGAAGTTCATTGCGAAAAGTCGTCTTGACCAGCTTTGAGAAATCCTCGCTAAAGAATTGATTTTATCATGTTTTCATGACAAAATTCCTATCTAAAGTGAGTCTTCGTGTCTGACGATAAAATCAGGTGAAACCTTTCAGCGCGAAAAATGAAACCGTGTGAAACTTTGCCATTCAAGAAAAATAATCAAAGTTTGTTAAGCAAATAGCAAATAGCCATTAAAATCAACGTCGGTAATCATTGCAGGTAGATAACTAGCAGATTGTTGCCGTAAATCCACCGAAACTGATCATAAAAATTATTCCTTATTCCCCCTAAAGAAATTAAAATAAAAACGTTATTCCCGTACTAATCTGCTCCAAAGACAGTCATACCTGTAATACATGAAAAGTATGCTGCCAAAGTCTGTATAGGTTCCTACCTACTTCCGATAATTTCTGTAGGTAGCAGGATTTATTTACAAACACATCCATGGATGTCAATTAAATTTGGCTTTTCCGGGAATCAAAAAATCAGCAATGGCGAAAAATGAAAAATGCAAATTGAATGATGTGAAATTTGGGTGCAGTGCTAATTTTAAGAAATTTGTCGGAATATGAAAACAAAAACACATCTATGTACAAGAACTCAAAATGTCTCCCCCATTATTTTTCCAAGCTTAATATTATCATTTTGGCTTGAGAGGCTGACAAAGATAGAAACAAAGAAAGAAACAAAGAAAACAATAATAATTATCACGTCGTTTGCCTTCTCTTCAATAAGTTGACAATATTTGCTTCATTTTCATTGGTGAAGTATTAAAATACACACACTACCTAACTTAACGAAAGTTAATTGCATTTATACTTAGCCTCTTTTACACTTCCGTACTTCGTTTATAAGAGAGGGACAGAAAATGAAGGTTATTGTCACATTGTCATCTGCTCATCTAAAAGTTTTTTAACTTTTCGAAGAGGAGAAGGCAACATGACGCTACTTCATTTAACGAACTCAACGAATATTTCGGTCATGTGCAGTAGAATAAAATTTTAATTTTTGTGATCTGAAATTTGCTGATCGCCTGGTATTTGCTGTTTCTTTAAAATACACAAGAATGAATGGGACAGACAATATTATAAATTCAATATGCAGCGCATTTGGTCTGTATGGTTTCTTTTTACTATGCTAGTGATACCTCTGCCAACAGATGGCTCCGGGGGTACCGAAATGAGAAATTTCTGATCTTGATGAAATCTAGTTTTTTGTAATTTAGTGCTTGAAGAGTTTTTTAATTTCGTGGTGTAATTTATATTTAACGTAATTTTTAAATTTTGCGTAGGCATAGAAGTAACAATGAAAAAAAAAATTATATCAAATAAGAAAATATTTAAATTTTGCATGTTTGTCTTATTTCTTCACGATCGCAAGCGACGAAAACGCCGTTGTCTTTCAATATTAAATTTTCAATTAGAAATTTTATGAAAACCAAAAATTTGTAAAGATTTTAAAATAGAAAATTACTGCTGCCTTGAGTGTGCTTATATTATTGAAAGAAGACAAAAGGTGTGCAAGTTAACTTCAACTTAAAATCTGCACGACTGTTAATAGTTACTTTTTCTGTGGATATTCTTTGCTTTTCATAACCGCCATCTTATCCGATTTTTTTTCATGCCCTATGTATATTGCTAGTGTCTCTTAAGGAGCTTTTTTACCAAATCGCTTTATTAGTGTTGTTGTTTTAAACATTCACCTGTGCATACCTGCATACTTTAATAACGATCATCATTACGAGGTCGATGTACCTACCAAGTTTTACCTTATTTCATTCAAGCTGGTACCTACCTACCTACGTACTTATTACACTTTCCTATGTTGTGAAAGAATAATCAATCAGAATCCGGAAATTTAACTGATCGACTTTCTCATTCCCTTTTAAGAACCTATTGCCCATACGGCTATCTACCTTTTCCTTCATTCTCTAATTATTACATATTTTCATGGTTTTTTGGAGAGTTTTGAGGGTGTAAAACTCATAGCGTCTGTGGTCGGGATGAATTTGCATCGCCATCCTCTTTGAGCCACTCCAATTATGTATAGAAGTTTTTTTTAAATACTCTGGCCAAATCTTTAAAACCTTCTGTCGCTAAGGCTGTTGTTTTACAATTTATTCTCAAACTCATTTTTTGTTGATGAGATCGATTCAGATCATTAGGAAAAATGTTTCAATCCAAATGTCGTTACTTACAAATCCTACAGATCTTGTAAGGTCCCAAATTTACCTCAAGCTAGCGGTTATTCTAAATACATCGAATTCCTCCGAGGTCCATTAGAGATTATTGCATAATCATCATAAAATTGTGAATGAGTAGATATTTCTTCAAGAGTTGAAAAAGATTATAGTTACAAGCAATTAACGCTAAATTTAAATTATTTTCTTAAATTGAGAAGTATTTTAACCACCCCCACCTCTCTATCTCTCATCCGTATTCCCAACGTTATTTCAATCACAACCTTCCTCAATTTGACCACGTCACCGAAATAGTCGTTTTATTTGAATAGTTATGCTCTGCTCAGTACATAGCCTTTGTAAGTAGTGAAAAATAAGGAAAAGCTAGTCTCTGTTACATCACTTCTCCATTGATATTTGTTTGGACCCGTAAATCTATAACCAATCCTACAATTCCACATCATCCAACTAGGCACATTATAAGAGTCTTTCTGCATTTCTTGAAAGCTTCGAGATTTCTCTTGAGCACAACATTGTAGAATTTCTGTCGACATTCAATCATGCAACATGTCTGTCTGTCTGTTCGAGTTTAATTAGGTTAGATCTCATATGGGATTCAGAAGCCAAAAAGATTGAATCAATAAGGAATTAATTATTTGGTAAAGAAAGACTATAATTCAAAATTTAGACTGAAAAGCAGTAAAAGTTTTAGTTCAATTTTCCTTTGAAAAGGATCTGATTAGAAAAATTCTTAAATATCCTTATGACATATTTAGAAATGAAATCTGTTGGCTTCTTGGTGGCTCATATGTAGCTTACACTTTGCCCGGCACCTAAGAGTACAGAATCATAGAACTCTCCCTTCGAAAACGTCCAACGGTTTAATTGTTTTTCATTAGGGCCGACTCGTTTTACAAAAATGTGTCACAGGTCTTATGATTGCTCGATAATTACACTCCTTTGAATTTTACGAACAAAAGCACAACTTTGTCTCATCGAAGCCATCGCTCTACTATCGTATGTGATACAGTTCCGCGTAATACTCTTATAATTTCTGCGTTATTTAGAGCTGGCATAGGGAGGATCTGTGGTAGTTATCTCAGTTCATTTTAGGTATCTGAAGTTGGAATGATACCACCAAGATATATTCCGTGACTGTACCTATTTCAATGGACCAGGTTTTCTCACTTAATAAGTTAAATGGAAATGATGATAATCGCTCTACGAACTCTATGGTCTCCTGTAAACAGGCCATGTATTCCTCAGTCTTTTGTTTGGGATTCGTATTATTGAAAAGCATAGGCCCACTTTGATCTTGTTAAAATATGCACAGCACTCTTCAAGAATAGGCATTACGCTGAATTACAACAGTAGTAAATAACTTACGAAATTAAACGAGACTGAAGTTCACTTACGAAAAATTTATATCTTTAGCTTAAATATGTATCGCATTCCGTAAGAGTTATTATCTTTATATTTTCTGTGTTAAATTTTAAAAAGTGGTAAAAGTGAAAAATTAACAAATGGAAATTGATGTAATTGAAGATTTGTGTTCGCAGTACCATTTTTATTCCATTTTAATTTTTACATTGCACTTTTAATCATTTAGTAATTTAATTGTTTGGACACATCGCGTTCTTACGGAATGAGCGATTCTTAGCGCACTATACTTACGGAAAATTGGATATCTAAACTTAACGAAATTTCCCCTCACACGATTTAAAGTTAATTTGCGTACGCCTGTTAAATTAAAGGGCGGGTTTGCTTTACGTAAGTAAATGTACTTACGTATACTTCTATTGCAGTTCAGCCTTATGATGTTTGCAATAAGATCCTCTCTTGTAACTTTGTATTTCGCGTGATCTTGTAAGATATGTTTATATTTTAAGAAAGGGGGTGGGGGTTCCACTGCAATTAACACTTCTAGTTAGTGTAAAAATGCAATTTGGAATTAAAATTTATTTCATTTGGTGATGATAAACTCCGCAGAGCTGGTGGGGAAGGAGCTTCTAAAATGTCTACTATTCCTGCGGTCTGGGTTTGATATTGGACCAGGCTACCTGATAAAAATGCACGACTCGATGATAAAGGTAAATCACCACTTTTGGATGATCTGTGCTGAGAATGAGCCAACATCAGCTTGAGTTTCATCAATATTTTGAATGGATTTTTCTGTATATTCCTTTCACTTTACGTTCTTTCCTACCAAAGTCATGTTTATGCATCAAACGGTACTTTGGATTTCCTTTCCTTTTTTTTTATGTTGGATTTAATAGAAATTTTTATTAAAATAAATTAAGATAGCCCCAAAGCTTTTAAGCGGGGTGTAAATGTTAGTCGATTGTCTATTCTTTCCATAAATGATTCTATATTTCGCTGGTTAGCTGTTATCTGTGTTTTGAATCCTTCAACTGCGCTTTTTCAAAAACCCATCGTCCTGCCGTTCCTTGCAAGATGAATACCGGCTCTTCTAAAAGATTTCAGAATTGTAAAATTTTATGTGTGGATCTGGATCGCATAGCATATGATCAATGTGTTGTGTATCCTCCTCTGAAATTTGTCAAGAATCTTCATGATTATTGCGATGCTGAAAGTAAGTGTTAAGTAGATAATTAATAATCAGTCCAGGAAACAAGTTAGCTTTAGTTTAAAAATATTAATTAATACAGTAAACACAATTCGCTGTTTTAATCCATATTGCTATATTTTGTAATCTCTCAAGTCTCTCAGGTTGTGATCTAATAACTCTTTGCTGCAGATAGCACATAGAATATAATAGTTATGTTAACTACCGAAAAACGGGACATTGGCAGATTTTGATGGTTTCATAGATTGTTTTCGCATAAACTTTCGCAAAATTTAATTTATTGTGGTGTCATCATAGCATTTGACATCTTGTTTATGTAAGCTAGTATATAAAAAAATCATATCGCTTAAAATTTTAGAGAAAAATGCCCTTAAAGGGTCTGCCAAAGTCACCCCGGGTTTGGATTGACTTTGGCAGTTGTATAACTTAAGATGTTTCCATCATTATTAAACATAAAAGCAGGTGAAACTACGAGAAAATAGTATAAATCAAAGTAGTTTAGTAATTTGAAAACACTTATTAGCAAATTAAATTATCAAAAAATCAAAGGTCATCTCACATTTGCACATTCTTTAATTCTTTAAACGGATCCTGCGGTTTTCGTGGCAGTATTCCCGTAGCGAACCATGGCAAGTGACGTACTGCAGTCAATCTATACCCCTATAAGAGCTCCATTTGATTTTACATAATGGGTGCAGGTGGTTATTATCCATTTTCTACCACATAGCCATCTGATGCAAAGTATCCGCAATCAATGTCTCTTCCTCAGTGTCTAAAGCAAGCGAACCACCAATTTTCTCCTTGTGTATACACCACTTAGTCTAGTCTCACTGACTTGTAGAATGCCCCTTCTTAATATCTTCTAGTGTTCCTGTGATGTCATCATCCGTATAGTTTCGATATCTAGGCGTTCTTAGTGGCCTAATATAATTTCGGAACATTTTATAGTGACACACGGACACTCGCTACCGAATCGTACAACACATTGTACTATTCAGTACACCGCGCCTCTTTGCCATCACGTCAACCGATCACCGGCACTAGGTGCCAAAGTCACCCCGTTTTACGGTACCTATTTATAAAAAAAAAAAAAAAAAAAAATTTCAAAGTAAAATAAAAACAGGTAAGAAAATTCGAAATTTTTAGTTTAGACAACCATAATTTTTGGGGAAGAGGGGTACGGGACTGATTGAGCCATGAAGTTCTGCATATAATGAGCTCTTAACTTTGGCCGTAGTTTTTAAGATACAGGGTGATTTGTGAAAAACTAGCTTTTTTTTTTTCTTAATCACTATGTAACTCCCAAACCGTTGATATACCTCCCCCCTGCGATACAATCTTTGGTTTGTCTAGATGAGTACTATCACCTCCTGCTCTATTGACCTCCTAGGGAAAACACTATGTATATGACTCTTCTGAAATACTTAGTAGGCATACTGTTTTATCAATTTTGTTATAGATATTATTGAAATGATTTTTGAAATTTAGTGTATTTTCTATAAATTTTCAATAGCGACACTATTAATAGATGTTGAGGCTTTCATTAGAGTTAATAGCCATCATTTTGGTTTTTGCACTATTAAGCTTTAACTTATTCGTTTTAAGCCTTTGCTAAGATGATTCTAGTCAAATTACTCCTACACATCTACAAAGAGTCTTAATATACAGTGGTCCAGAAGATTATCAACATAATTAATGTAAATAAGAAAGAGCAGTGCCCTCATGATAGAACCTTGGGGTACTTTTAAGTCACAGTTTATTGCTCCTGACATAAATTCGTTCACTTTAGTCCTCTGCTATCTGTTCGTTAGAAATGACCGAAACCAATTCAATTCGCCTGTACTTATCTAATTTGCACATGAGAATTTTTATATCCACCGTCTGAAAAGCCCTAGTCATGTCTAGGAAAATAGCGACAAAAAATTTACTTTCATCAATAGCTTGTTTCCATTCAAAGCTGGGCAATACATAAGTAAAAAAAGACTTAAGTACATATAAAATCGACGATTCCGCGACTTGATGACATAACCAAGGGTAAGCAAGCAATACCTCGCTCAAATACAAAATCAACGATGCCTCACCTGATGTAGGGAAGGCCTCAATGTTTTCTTAGAAATTTACTGGAATTTTTTTTTGTTTTTTTAATTTTTATGCATTATTGGAGGATAATAAGTGCCTAGGCGGACCTCTAATAGTTTTTATGAGTGTAGCAATGAGAGGTGAAAGTTTTACTCTACCTGTAGCACCGAAAACTATAAAAAACTATAATTAGTAGCCGCTGGGTTTTCAAAATATATTTATTTATTAATATCTATTAACTGAACTCGATAAACTTCATTATATTACTGCCAACCACTGACATATATATAAATGGACTGCTTGATCTCCTGTTTCATGTGGCACCAGTTTTGATTTCAGAAAGTATGCTCTCACTGTCAATGCTACCAACTGTCTTAAACTGCCGCAATATTTAAATTATTTGGGAATTTGCGTATATGCATGTCAGTGGGATTCACCGAATTTACCACAAAGGTACTTGGGACTATTTGTATCGTTAATTTTTAATACTGAGTCGAAGGAAGTGTTTTTTACAAGGTTTTTTACAAGCAATTTTTCGTTCCTAATCGTTACAGTTCAGTGGGAAAGTATGCTCTCACGGAAAGAGACAGGAATATGAAAGTGGTGCCATTTGCTTTCATGCATTTTTGGTTCAACAAGCAGTCCATTTATATACATGTCAGTGCTGCCAACGTACAAAGATTCTAAAAGAGTATTTCAAAAATGACTCGGTACTTTTTATAGACTTAGTACTTAGTTACAATCCTGATTAAATTGTTCTTTTCCATTTGTTTCTAGAACTTAGCAGTCGACGTTTTTCTTATCGGATCCAATCGAAGACCACCTCCCATATCTTATAGCTGCACATTAGGGTGGCCTAAAAAACAAAAGTGTTAAAATGTCTAAATGCTCATTTAGAATTTGTTAGCTAATGTAATTCTAAACTTCTATACAAAATTTCAGTTTAGAGGTCGCTCAAATCGAAAATAGTGTTTTTGGCTGTTTGGACTTTCAGGAAAATTGTTTCGACATTTTCTGTCATAACTTTTTAATTTGGCAATATTTTTTCTTAATTCTTTTTCTAAATGTAAGGGAACTTAGTTCTGAACTTACTGCAGTGAAAGTCGTTTCAGACAATTAAATTCTTCTATTTTTTATAAATTTTTCATTACGAAAATTCGGACCCGGAACTCCAATTTTTTAACTTCGTGTCAATTTTTTTGTAAGGAAGAGTGGCACGCGGGTATACTTTTTCTACTGTATCATTAACTGCAATCTATTATCTATCTAGCGACTATAACTTAATGGGCTCATGTAGTGTATAACGTGTTCTCAAAATGCGATTTCGACGGTGAAGCATTTTTACAAATTACAAAGATGTGCCGCTCCATAAAAGTAACGACTTTGTACCAATGACATTTGCAATGATTGGATTGGACACCCACGCATAATATTAAAAAAGTTATTTTTGATTTTTGCATGTCCGCCTGTTCGCTTGTTTAACTGGAAAGCGTGTTCACTTAGATTGATGAAATTTTTCACACGGACCTATTTAAAAAAAAAAAGTATATTTAATTTTGAAAATTGGACAAATCGGGCAACTCCTTCGTAGGGTCGCCATACAAAAATTTCGTTTTTAACGGTACATTTGGACACTGCCCGAGAGTGCGTTGGTGTAGAGAGCTGACATTTAGTACATGTTTTCCAGCCAGCGGACGGTTCAGCTCTCAGCTGTGAATTCTAAAATACTTTAGATATGAAAATATCCTTTTACCCAAGTGTTCTAAACACTTTAAGGATGATAATTATGTAAAAATAATCGAAATTTTCATCGTCATGAACGGTACCCTCCCCTTAAGGGATAACGCAGTGTCTTGGAGTCATGAATTCAATCTCTACCGCTGTCGCATAGTACTTAAGAGAAAATCTGTTGTGAGCCCATCTAAAATGATATGTGAAAAAAAAAAACAGAGTAATTTCTTTATCTTATCATAAACTCTACGTGCATGTCCCACGACGAATTTAGAAGAGTTGAGAACAATGCATCAAAAGTAGAGAAATCATTTTTTCTTTCTCAGTGCTACACACAAGGAAAGTTTCATTACAAACAGTTCAAACATTTAAAGTCGAAGGAGATAATAATTTTATTTTGCAATGGAACTTTTCTTGTGTTTAGCAATGAGAGAGAAAAAAATATTTTTTCTTTTTAGTGCAATTTATTTTAAAAGTTTTTTTAATATATTTTATTGTCTACTTTTCGCTAAAAATTCCTATAACGGTACATATAGTCTAACTAAGTCATGCATATTAATTCGCATTTACATTCACTTGAGAACGTTTCGGTGTAATGTTTTTTTTTTCTAGATTATCGCATTTAATGTAAGCACTTCCCTGTAAAAAAATTTTACATGAAAAAATTGGAAAAATTAATTTCACATCAAACCCTAATCAAAGAAAATTGCAATGTTCCCATGTAATACCTATGTAAAATATTAAGTTTATAGAATGATCCCTGCATCCTGATCCTGCTCCTTTTACCCTTCAAACTACTTTCGGACGTACAGTAAAATTTCGTGATGCTTTTTATTCCGAACTGTGCGAATGTGGACCAGTTTATCATCTTCTGTTTTTCCTCCTTTACCTATGCAATATCTCAAGCGCCATAACTCAAAGTTCAGAAAAATTCACTAAAGAATTAATTAAATTAAGGTCCCAACTATAAAGTGAGCTACCGTTAATTACCATCTTATTTCTTGTGACACCAACAAAATTGTTTCCTTTATGACTATTCAGCGTAAAATATTGCCACGCGTGCCGCTCGACCCACCCGCACTTTATTCAAGGATTTTTCTGTTTTTCTTTTGCTATTGGCTAATATTTATTATGAATAGTTGCGTGCGCAGATTGCATTCCAATAACTTAACATTATTGATTAGTTTCATTGAAACAAATTACTTATCGTGTTATTTCTTCTAGTAGTTATCTTAAGCTCAATATTAACTAACGTCGGTTTTTAAATGACAATTTTTCTGAATTTCAGACTTGCGAATGCTGAAAGAATGGTTTAATAGTCTAAAAGGAAAGCTGTTTCTTCATCATAGTCTAAAAGGAAAGCTGTTTCTCCATCACAAAGGATGAAGAAGGGATATATCTGGAAGTGGAAGATTCCAGCTTACCTGCTCTTAAGGTAAGCGGTCAATGTAGACTTTTTTATATTAATTTTATATTATACTTATGTACATATACTAAAAAATTATGTTGGTCCGATATTTTCTATATCAAATTTATTTTTAAGAAATTCTTAGTGTGCGTCTTGAAATATTTGTGATGGTTTTATGCAAATGCAAAGTACGTATGGCTTACACGTAATGGTCCTGTTATGTATATGATGTGGAAAAGGTTAGATAGTTTGAGAGAGATTTAATTTACAACTTCTATTCTTGATTTGTTGTTTACTTGTTGGTTTTATCAAGTAGTACATGAAGGGATCATTCGTGATGTATGTTTCGAGAATAAAACAGTATGGAAGCATTCATAAACCAAAATGTTCAGACCTAATGGAATTCGGTTATATAAAACGAATTTCTGTCCAAGTGGTGAAAAATTGGTTAAAATTCAGAAGACGTCAGTATCAGTATAATAGCATTTTGCAATGAAGGAGAAAAAAGCTCTGAGATGATTTTTTGATTTAGTTGAACTTATACTCTTGTGCTAGAAGTCAGGTGGTAGCATACTTCACTCTTCATTTTATTTGTATTGTCTTGCTACTAAAATTGAGATTGTAAATGAAGAAATTATTTCTTCTGATATTTGCTAATAATTGAATCCAATAGAAACTTTAAAACCCTATTATAAGGTTAAAAAAAAATCCTTACTGGGCACTCTCGTCTCAGAGGTCACATACACAGGATACTGCTTGTTGCTGACCCTGTATGTAGGGGATTCGAAGAGGAATCAGAGACAGTAATTGACTTCGTTTGTCACTGTGCGGCCCTCTCGGGAAAGTGGTATAGATTCCTTTTCTCACACCTCCTGGGCGAGCTGCACGAAGCTGCCAAGGAGGGCTTTGAGCCGATACTCAAATTCGTAAGAGCGTCATCATTCTTGGTTTCAGAGCCCATGTTCTGCCAATAAATCGGCGACACGTGTAGAGAGATCCTACCGCTCTTTCCGTTACTCTGGACAGATGGTTATTCCAGCTAATTTTCTCATCTTTTTTTAAACTCCTTATTGATTAGCTTCTTCTTAAGGGGTTGCACCACCTTGAGATTTTCAAAAAATCTTGATTTTTTTATTGTGCTGTTTATACTTTGAAGAACCATTTCAAAATTCAAATTACTTCCGGAAATTATAGCAATTAGAAGTGAGCGGGGCATGGAGTAGTTGGTTTTTCTTTTGCGCTTTTTCTCGAAACTTCAAACTGGTGGGGAAATTATCTCAAGATTTACTCAACCAATTTTGATAAAATTTAAACCACATATTCTTCATTTTATTATCTAAGCGGATTTTTTGATTGGATGCCGCGTTAATTTTTTATAAATTTTTAAAACTCAAAAATTCGGTAAAAATCATTTGTTTTCTTTAAACAGCTGTCATTTCCACAAAATTTATTTCTTTTTTTAATTATCCTACGCTATTCTTAGCTATTATCAAAGACTCGTGTAATACAAAGATGTTGCAGGCATATGGTATAGCCTGTCTATAGAATCACAAATAAGTAAATATATACAGATAACGATTCGAATAGGAAAATTGAAAACCATGTTGCGAGTCAATTAAAAAAATTTGCAACGTCTCGCTCGAATATAAAATTGACGATGCATCGACCTGATGTAGGAACGCCTGAATTCTTTCTTAGATATTTTTTCTTACAAATTTATTGGAAATTTGTTCCTTAGAAGTTTTATGCATTATTGGAGACTGACAACAGCAGAAGAAATGAATGCTTATTGGAAACAGGGATGCCCCCACAAAATATTTTTAGTAGTATATTAGGAAGAAAAACGGTAGCAAATAAGAAAAAATAGTAGTAGAATTTTCCAAATGATATTTATTAAAAAACAAAAATTGACTTTCAAGTCTTATAACATCGAAATAACAAACATAAAATTTAACATTTATACATTTTCAATAGCGTGAATACATACATACATACAGAGATATAGTTTTAAAATTAAATAATAAAAAAAATGTAATAAACGGAGTAAACTACAAGATTTTTAGGAAGACAACCAGCTCACAAGTTCAGTTATTTTACGCATATTGATTTTTATAAACTTCTTTAAAACTGTTACTACTACTTTTCAATATGTTTACCACTATGGTATTTGAAATTTCTTGCAAAATTAATTAATTCCTTAGTGGGCTCGAATATTTTATTTTTACTATGAGTTATCAAATCTTTAGAGAATAAAATATTTTCAACTGTTCGACAGTCTAACTTGTTGCGCTTTACATCTTTTATCAAATTAAGATTCGAGAATGCACGTTCTGCAGACGCACTGCTATGAGGAAGGCAGGCTAGCTTTAACATATAATTCGACAATTTGTCAAAAGCGCGTTGTTCTAAATTATTTACAATGTTTTTCAAATTAATCCAAAATTTTACAATGTTTTCGTCACAGTATAGCCAATTATCGTAGTCATAGTCATAGTTTTACCAATTAAGTTTCGCCACTGAATGTTTATACTTTCAATGTCGTCATGACTGTACGGAAACTCTGAGTACAATTTTAAGATAGAAGGCATATTACCTTCAGATATTTTCATTGAGTCGAGGAATTGCAATAATAACAGCTTGTTATCCTTTACATCAGATCTTTTTTTAAGTTGTGAACATAGTAATATATAAAATTTTTTTTAACTTCATCTAGTTTATCAGCCTCATTTAAATCTGAACAATTTTCAAACACTTCAAATTTGATGCCAAAGAACATCATTTTTAATGGTAAATGAAAATTTGTGTTTTCAAAATCAACAGAAAAATCCAAGATCGCTTGGTTTGTAATTTTTTTTAAAATTTCAATGAAAACGTCTTTAATTTTTTCATATATGAGGTGAAATCTGGTTTTTTCGGATTGAAAATATTTATTTAAAGTATTTAAAATTCGCAAAATGTATGATAGGAAATAAAAATAAAGCTTGTTATAAGGGTTACTTAAAATGTCAAGCACAGTGTCAGCGTTTGTGTATTTATGTTGATTTGTTTAGCGCAATTAGGCCTATAAGTTTTTCCATTATTTAAAATTATCCCAATCAAAATATTTTGCAATAATTACTAAGCACTTCTTCGTTCCAACATCAGTTGTCTCATCAATTATGATAGAAAATTTATTTAATCGGAGTTTTTTGCCAAGCTGAAGGTTAGCATATGGGCCCAAAATATGGTTAATAATAGATGTGGTCTTAGTTCTTCCACACTGCATATCACAGGCAATAGATAATTTACCAGATATTGCTTTAATAAGTGCTGGTAATGTATCCATTTGCGTGAATGGCAAGTTGTACTGCACACAGTACATAACGCATACTAATTCAGATTTTACCTTGCAATTAATATCCAAAAAGGCATTTCCATTGTAACAGTCATCCAAAGTTTGCAAATTTTTTGCAGTGAGTACTTTACGTTTGTGCTGCTCCCTTTCTTCATGCCTTTTAAGCAGTGTAATGTTGTTTACTAAGCTTTTATTACAAAGCTTGCAGTACGCAAGTCCTTCACAATTTTTTGCCCATTTGAATATTTCCGACCATTCAATTCGGTATTTCTGACTGTACCTTTTCTTTTTTTTATTCCCCAACTCTAAGTTGTCTGTCTCCTCGTCCTCATCCTCATCAGGAATTTTTAAATTACTTTATTCATTTAGCTAACCATTCTTCATTTTCAATCATGTCATTCTTTTCCACGCCTTCGTCACAGTCATCATTGGCTTTTTTGTTCATCACCTCAAAATATATTTTTATTTTTCTACAAAACAACGCACTAGAAAAATACGAAGACTTATCACAATCACAAACAACAATTATTATCACAATTCACAAGTATCGCCGCAGCATTCTCATTTCTCAAAATCGAAATGATGTTGGCAGTTCTTAATTACGAACTGCTAAACTTCTTAGATGGAAGGAGTAAGTACAGTGATTCCCTCGGCGTACACGCTGCTAGCATGCATCACTGTGATGCAACGTTTCATCGATGAAAGACACTCGGGGAGAGGAAAAATTCGGAAAAGTTGTATCACAGTGATTCATGTTAGCAGCGTGTACGTTGGGGTTGGGGGATTTAATTTCAGAAATTCTGACTTCAGATCAGAGCCTTGCCAAAGAGTAGTAAAATTCTGCTCAAGAGTAGTAGGTTTTTATAGTTGCAAAAAAAGTAGTAAATCTACTACAATTGTAGTAGGGGGGCAACCCTGATTGGGAATTGGAGGCCGACATAGGCACAAATGAAAATATTTGCTCAGTAAAAACGCCTTCTTTACTGGTTGATGATTTATTTAAAAGTCAAATTATGTAGATTTTATTATCCTATTTACTATACAAAAATTAAGTCTGAGAAATAAAATTAAAAATTATTATAAAGTGCTTAGTTCGCAATATATTGTGAGAATGTAAATTCTCACATGAAAGTTGAGTAGCACAATGGTGATGATAGGTACGTACGTACATGCTCGTGCAATCAAGAAAAAACTGCTGCATCTGAAGTTCGCATGGTAGAATTTTCCGGTGAAATATGAATTCCCTCAGATTGAATACGACGCTGACATGGTAATTAATTTATATGATTACCGCTGGGCTAATCAGTATTGCATATGAAAATAACTCCAATCGGCCACCAAGGTGAATAAAAATTCTACCGAAACATTTTCTGTAGATTTCTGAAAAAAAAAACTCCTTATTGCATATTTACGCGCATTCATTCATAAAAATTGTTGACGGCCGCCAAAAATGCGTACAAATTTTTAGAAAAAATTTCCAGTAAATTTCTAAAAAAAAATTGTGGGCTTCCTTACATCAGGTCGATGCATCGTTGATTTTATATTTAAGCGAGGCATTGCTGTTGGCCTCGACCAAATTTAAAGAAGAAATTTCCAGTAAATTTCTAAGAAAAAATTGTGCCCTTCGTCCGTTCATCGGGTCGAGGTTTCGTCTATTTCATGTTCGAGAAAAGCGTTTCTGTGCCTGAACATTTGGAGCATTTTCTGTTAATAACAAAATTTCTTAGCTACAATTTTCGTCGTAGCTAAGTAACTTTGTTACCAGAGTTGATAAGGTTTTCATTTTTCTTCTTTCTTAGGAAAGCTCTCAATTTTTTCTTAGAAATTTATTGGATATTTTTTCATTAGAATTTGTATGCAGTTTTGGCGGCCGACAACGGAACACATGAACGTGTTGTATCTGAAAATAACTCCATTCGGCCACCAAATGAATAAAAACTCTGCCGAAACATTTTTGTAAATTTCTAAGAAGAAATGAATGCTTATTGCTTAACTAGCATCATAAATGGCACAAGAACTGTCACATGGCCTACTAGAGCAGAGTAAGCTGATTGTGAAATGGGTAGTGCATTCTGAAATCGACCTAACATGTTTTAGAGCGTGCCGGAAGCAAATGTTTTTATAATAGCAATTTTGTATACATTTGATCGACTTCCTTAACACTTTAGAATCTGAAGTTCAGTTCAGATGCATTCCGGAAAGGACCACTCAGCCATATAAATTTTTTATACTTTTTTGATACTGCATGCGACATCTAGTTCTTGTGCATCTACGCTCATAAAAATTATTAGCCGCCCCCTATTGTCGACCAAATGCATACAAATTCTGAAGAGAAAATACTGAGAAAAAACTGAGGTCTTCTCTATATCAGGTGCACGTGCAGGTCGAGACGTCGTTGATTTTATATTGGACCTACGCGTTGCTGTCCGGTCTCCAATACTGCATAGAAATAGTAAAGAATATATTTCCAGTAAAATTCTAAGAAAAAATGCAAGTCCAGGTTATGGTGCTCATGATTAGTGGAGGCCGTTTACAATGCGAAGTTTTAATAATTTCGCAACAGATGTGGAGTCTCGGAGATTCCACATTATCTTTCACTGCTGCCAAACTACACAATGTGCCTGCATTATCTTTGTATTAGAGAATCTTTGCTATATTATCTTTCTAAATGAGAAGAAAGAAAATTTTTTATTTTCCAGACGATGTCTGACAGAGAAAAAAAGCAGCACCCCATCAGCAAGATAGTGTATTACTTGACGGCTCATAGTCATATCTCCCACTTTTTTATCGTTTTCTTTTTCTTTTTTATTTTTAAATTATTCTTAAAACTACTTGTAAAATAGGTAAAACAAAAATTATTTTATATATTTAATAGCTGCGTAAAAAAAAATTTTAATTTTATACCCATATTTCCAAGGTGATGTAACGCCTTAAGCAAAATTCCATCTGATTTTAAGAAAGCACTCCACACCGGAACTTGAAGTTTTTGAAATGCCACGGCAAATTCTAAGCTTCTTTTCGAGCTAAATTGTCTGCTCACAAATAAAATCGCAATATTTAGAAAGTCTTAAAATAATATCTTAAGGAGACTTAAGGAAACCTAATGGACTGTAAGTAGACGTAAGTATTTGTGCAAGAACTTATATGTTCGAAGTATAGGTCCACATCTTTTATCCTAAATATTTATTAAAAACCTTAGATTTCGCGTATATCTATTTCGACTTAGGGCGCTCTATATTTTTGTTCCGTATCTGAAGCATCTTAGTTTAGTGGAGCTAAAAAATGTTTTACTTTACGGAAAACTGCGCTTCAGAGTTTTACTCTCGACTCCAACTGGCAATTTTTGCTGTTGCTCCAATTGGGACAAATAATGCAGGAATTCCTTACCAAAACGATCACCATTGGAGCCGACCCCTCCGATTTCGATTAAACTTTCAGAATTAGTTAAATATTTTGAAAAATATTGGACCCGTATTTGTTTTGCTTAGCCTGCTGACCTCAAGTCTTGGATACAGGGTCACTCAACTTTTAATGTTTTCACTGTGGACGTGTTTTTTAATTTGCTGATTACTTCATGGCATCGTGTCACTCGATTGTTTTATACGATATTTCAAATTAAAGATATTAAACGGGACTTTCCAAAGAAATATGAAAAGTATATTTTATTTTTTTTGAATTACTCCAACAAGACATATGATATAAAAAATTTGCTGATGTCAGCTCTTAGTTTAGGCGATACAATCTTTTTTTATTGGCACCTCTGCAAAATTTCACATAAAAAATTTGAATTTACTCCAAAAACAGATTTTTTTTTTATTGTGTTTAAAAATTATTGTAATAATAGTTCTGTTTTATTATTTCATAAATTTAATTTCTATTACGAAACGAGTACCTATTCTTTAACACTAACACTATTGTCAGTTATAAAACTGGGCGTTCTCTTCCGGAGTAAGTCAAAAATCTAAAATTAATAAAAGTTCTGTTCTATTTTTTTTCAATATATTTATTTTTAATTTCTTTGAAAAGTTCCATTAATTTAAATATCGTACGAAAGAATCGAGTAACCCGATCCTAAGTAATCAACAAAGTGACCTTTTTAAGCATTTATCTTCTTCCTTGGCTGTCCAGAGTCTGGTTTCTGCTGATAAACTGCCAGATTCAGATTCAATTGTAGAAATGTTCCTGCACAACACATTCATATACAAACTAAAACCGATAGCCGCATAGGTAGGTAGGTAAGAGGGTTGCCTCTAGAAGTGCCTAGCTTGCTTCACTTAAACCTGTGCCGCCCCTTGTCTTCATGCGATAACCTTTAAAAATCACCCTAGGTCCATCCTGCTTCCGTTAGGAATCTCAGGATACATCTGAACTCTTTTCTATGCAGCGCCTCTATAGACTAGAATAGAAGTGACTACCTAATACCCCACCTCTTTTATTCATCAGAGCGAGGAACTCGCAAAGTATTTGTTGAACGGATTCGATTTCCTCCGAATCCTTACAGCTCCTGCAGAAATCGTTCGCCGCTATTCCCAGTCTTCTAGCATGGTCTTCCTATGGCCCAATGACTCGGAATAACCCCTACTAGATTTCTGGAATATGTTCTTCTATCATTAAGTATCCTGTCATATGCAGACAACAATTATCTCGCGATACGGCAGGTTACCCTATTAATCCACCGGAGGCTTGCCTTTTAGCTATGGGACTACGTAGGGGGGTTTCTTTGAAATCAAATTAAAAAAAAAAAAATTTTGCATTTTTGAAGAAATACCTCGATTTTTTGCCCAAAAAATAAGCAGTAAATTGTTTATAGAATAAAAATTTTACATGTAATCGAAAAACGGCTACGTCTCCCATAGAGAAAGTTATTGTAAAGCTACTATCGAAATTTCAAATCGATCCATGCAAAGTTGTGCGAGTAATCCGTTTCCCAGTCCGCGTCTAAAGTTGTACGCGCATTTAAATCCTTGAATATGTGCAATGCCTGCACATTGTCGCATTTGCACAGTCTGGTGGATGGTGGTGAACTCAGCATGCGGTCCGAGGCGCAGCGGCAAAATCGATAATGGAACCTTATTTTTTTGCTACAGGACCTATTGCATATGGTTTTTATGACCCCAAAGTATTTTGCAAAAACAAAAGAAAAAACATTTTTCCAAAATCCTAGAGCAGTGTTACCCCTTAAAGCCTATTTCACTTCAAAGCTCAGAGTTGTTTTGTTGCTGCTAGTGATAAGTTTGGCAACATATATTCAAGTTTATGAAAAATTAAATTGGTTGATTTAGAAAAAAAAAAAATTGGAGTCGTATGGAAGTTGTCAGTGTTAATCGAATAGAATCGTAAACTTTTTTGAAATTCGAACCTCAAATAGATTCACGTATAAGACCTAATGCAGCGCAATGGTTGCACCGAAGACTTTTCTAACAGACTTGAATAAAGTGAGATCGTGACTGACTGTGTTCCAAATAATTTATACCCCTCTTTTTCATACGTGACACGGAGAGAAAAAAGTTGTTGATTCAACCAAAATCATTGTAAGTTCTTCAAAAAAGAGCTTTAATTTTCAGCCAAAAATAAAGTTGTTAAAATCATAATAAATAATAATTGTTGGATTAACAAAAATGATTTATCATTCACAATTTTAAATATTGTTACATCAAAAGTTATCGATTTTCAAAACAACAATATTATTGTTAAAATAAAAATACTTTTATTAATAATTCTACAAAAAAAAAAAAAATGCGCATTGGTTCAATAAATTATATCCGATAAAAGTGAATATTTAATTGTTGAAATTATAAATAAAATGTTAAATCAACGCCTAACGATGGTAAAACTGAACGTTTTGCAGTGTAAAATAAAAATTAAATTTTAAATTTTACTGTCTTCATTCATGTCAACAAAAATGTTTGCGGGCATTTTGGATATTGGATTTGGGGTAGCGAAAAAATTTAAAAGTAAAAATAAATGGAATTGAAGAATCCAAAAATTATTATTTTTAGTATTAAAAAAGAAATTAAGCAATATATAACAGAATGTACATACCTACTACAAAAATATTAATTTGGTATACAAAAACTTGGCTTCATAGTCATTGCAAAGTAGTTAAAGTTTCCAACACTATATACAGTGGCGTAACTAAGGATGTATGGGCACCCCCGCAAATTAACATACTTGCGCAGGACAATTTAATATTTTGTGCGAATTATAAGGAAATATTTACTGAAATTTATGTATTAGAGAATTGCCACGATCTCCCAACAGCGCCTTCACTCCACTCACTCCAAGCCAGTGTTGAGCAAAAAAAATAAAAGGGTTTCGTGGGTACTACGAGCAGTGTTTGCAAGATCTAGGTTGCCAAACTAATTTGTTTAGATTTGTTTCATGCTTTACATTCATCATTAAACCCGTTAAAAAACCACTGGCAGCCCTAGCATACGCTCACGAAAGCAGATAAAAAGGAAAACCCATGAGTATCTAAGAGAAACGCTTAAGCAAACCAAAGGAAAAGAAGAAAAAGCTTCCTACATAGGAAGCCGGAAATATCTGATTACTTAAAGGGCCCGAGTCCACTGATCACACCGCACCGTACAAGAGTGTTGTGAGGTTGAGGGACTTTAAAAAATGTTTAACGTAAAAAATTTGATCTTATACATATTTTATTCTAAAGTTAAAGTAATATAATAACCTTCTCTCATCTACGAACTCGATGCAAGCTAGCAGCATGTACGCCTAGCCTAAGGAAATTAGCCAAATATTTCGCAGAAAATAATTTACAGCATTTCAATTTCAGGCGTACCTTTTTTTTTTCGTTTAAATACAAAAAATAAATAGAAGACTTCTCGACCTTTTTATTGTTGTATCGTCATTATTGTCTAGCGAGCATTTTTGCAGTTGCTCAAAGCCTTTAGATGGAACTGAAATAAGAAATCATTACAGAGTTAATTTAAGTTTTATTCAGAAACCGGTTTTTAATTGAGTGAATCTAACTCCTTATTAATCCAGCGTTGTTATTTTATGTGGTTTCAAGTTTCATCACTTCATACGAAAATATTAATTTTGTGGGCCCTCGTGGGCCCTAAGAAATATTGGCCCCCCCCGCGTGGCGGGGTCTGCGGGGGCGTTAGTTACGCCAGTGACTATATACCATATTTTAAAATTATTACACCATATATATATACATATATACGTCATATGCACTTGACTTAATTTAATTTGAATAAAATACCAAACATTATAGCACTCACGTGGATAACAAGGGTTAAAGACATTATATACTTTGAAACATAAATCAATGCAGCTCAATACAGAATAAGATAAGATAATTATTTATTTATTAGTACAAATAATACTTTTATAAACATAGTTCCCAAGTTACATACCAATTCCTTAAACAGCTCTATCCTTTACAAATTGCACACATTTTCTCTTAAAAATTTTAAAATTACTTTCTCTTTTTATTTCTAATGGTAAATCGTTAAATTTTTTAAATCCTTTATAAATTAGTGAATTTTGAGTCCTATTTCTATTAAATAAGCCTAATCGAATATTTACATCTGTTCCTCTCAAGTTATATGGCTGAACATCTGATACCATCCTAATTCTCTCCTGTAGATATATTGGTAGACATCCCTTTCTAATTTTAAAAATGAAAAGAAGTACATTAAGATGTATTCTTTGGCTGCAACTGATCCATTTTAAGGTTCCTAGCATCATTCTTATTGGCGTGTGAATCTATTACACCTTAGTATTATGCGCATAGCTCTATTTTGAAGCTTTTGAATTCGCTCTAACTTTGTCTTTGTGCAGAGAAATAGTATTGAAGAACAATACTCAAAATGAGGTTTTATTAAAATATTATATATCTTAATTGCACTCAATGTCGATAAATTGCTTCGAATTCTTTTAAAATAGGCGTTTTTTTCCAATTTTTTTTTACAAATATAATCAATGTGTCCATTAAAGCTTAATTTGTTGTCAATAATAATCCCCAGATACTTAATTTCACTCACGCACTCAATTTTTTCACCATCAATTTCTACGTCGTCATTATACGTACTATTTATGGCCATAAATTTAGTTTTTTTAACATTTAATTTCAGTTTATTCTTTCTTAGCCATTCACTTAATTCATTTAAATCCATTCTTAAATCGTTACTGATTCTTTCTACATCTTTACCTGTTATACAAACACCAACACATCATCAGCAAAAAGTCTAATTTTTGAATACCTCAACGCACTCTTAATGTCGTTTATATATACCAAGAACAATAATGTACCCAGCACTGATCCTTGTGGTACTCCCAATTTTATTTCAATTGCTTCGGAAAGCATGCCATTAACTATTGTTCTCTGTCTTCTTCCCTCTAAATAGTTCCTAAACCAACTGTACTCCTTGCCCTGTATACCATATTTTTGAAGCTTTGATAGAAGAATTTGTCTGTCTATAGTCTCGAACGCTCTCTTAAAATCTAAGAATACTGCAAGAATAGCGTTACCTTCCTCCATTTCATCTTTCCATTCCGTCACTACCCAATTTAATGCTGTCTCGCAATTATGTTGCTTTCTAAACCCTGATTGTTCCTTAGCTATAAAACTATTTTCCTCTAGGTATTTTTCTAGTTGGATTTGTACTCCTTTTTCCAAAATCTTCTCACATAGTGGTAGCATATTAACTGGTCTGAATTCTTCACATATCTTCGTATTTTTTACCTTATGAATTGGTTTTTGCTACTGATTCCTTCCAAGCGTCGGGAAATTCTCCAGTTATTAATGACTCATTAAAGATACGAATTAAGGTTGCACCCAGTTCCAATCAATGCTCTATTACCATTTTAGCACTTAAATTGTTATAGTCTCTCTTTTGGCTTATTACCCTACAAATATTTTTTATTTCTTCACCATGTAATATTTTAAAACGAAATTGTTTATCCGTCTGATTTAAAAGATCTGTTGGTATGTCACTATTAATTTTCTCTACACTTTCTATGAAATAATTCCGCTATGCTCTTATTGCTCGTGCTTTTACCATCTTTAAAATAGAATAGAATGGAATGTTGTATGTATGTGAAGATCTTCATCTACGCTTACAAAATATTTCTTTGGACATTTTAATTACAAAATTTCTAAAGCCTAGGATCTCCTCTTTAATTAAACCTATCACACTTATGTTCTATTTGTGATGGTTAAAGAGTTATTAGCTTTTAACCTATTCAAATCATAGATAATTTATCCCCTTAGTTATTGAAAAAACGTTATTTAAAAAAAATACCGTCTCATTTCGGTATGACCTGAATAGGTTAAGAGCTAATAACTCCTTAACCGTCGCATATACAACCTTAATTGAAGAGGAGACTCTGGGCTTACTAAATTTTGTAACAAAAATTTATGTTAGTAGGGGTATTTAAAAAAAAAAAAATAACGGTAAAATAGATGGAAAAAAAATCAAAACCCGAAATTATGAATTTGAAGCGCCATAACTCTGGAGTGGGGAGGGTACGGGGGTAGTTTAACATTCATAGGAAATACCCCAAGGTTCTGCATACAATGCCGTCTTAAAATAGACCGTATACTCTGTAGTTTCAAGATATAGGGTGTTTAATAAAAAAAAATACCATATTTTACTAATCACCTGCGACCTCGTTAGGGTGACGTCCCCCCCCCCCCCACCTTGACATTCAATTTTTTTATTTATCTGGACGAGAGGAGTCATTTGGAAAAATATAGTCTGGACATCCTGTATAGGTAACATATGTTATAGGATAGTCATTAAACAAAATTATATTTATCTCTTGGGTAATGCCTTCTTCAACTTTCTCTATAATAGAGCTAAGTCACACTGCTATTTTTAGAGTAACATGTTATTGTTTTTATATAACTTCGGATATGAAATTTTCAGGAGTCTTTAATTCCAACTACTTGTTCATATATTATTTAATTTATCAGAAGCCATCTTCTAACTAAAGCGTTTTCTACACGGTTAAAAATTTAGGTGTAAATATTATAAACAAATAATATACATATAGGTCCATAAAAAGTTTGAATAAATTGTATATTTCCTCAGTTTATAAAATTTAATAATAACGTTTATTAATATAATACAGCTGGATATAAAACTGTTTTATATGAATTTTATATATAATTCAATCAACCTCTCGTATAAAATGTATTTATAACTATCTTAAATAAAATAAATAAATAAAAGATATACTTTTTTATATCTCTGTTATATTAAGTTTATATCATTTCGTAAATAAACCTTTATACTGATGGTATTCTATACAAATGCAGTATACACACTACACCGTTTCGACCTTATTGGTGAATTCGATCGATCGAATTGATTCGAATTCAAACTGGGAATTGTAGCTTTTTGTATGTATCTTGGGATGCTTGGTACTCTATTAGACAGAAAGTTATGATTAACCATTTGCATTCTGTCAAACGTATTAAAACATGAGGCCCCCTGCTCACATAAAAAATTAAAATATTTTTAAAGAAAAACAAATGTTAATTATATGAAAAAATCTAAATATTTATTTAAAAAAAATATCAAAATTTTAATCAACAAGCTGTATATTATATTTCCCATACACCAACAGTCCTCAGCCATAGTCTTATCCAAGAACGTCCATTCCTATACCTATTTGCCATCGTCGCACGAAGCAAAACTACATAGTGCGTAAGTGTGCTGGCCAGTGACAAATTTTCCTTTATGCGTAACTCGCTTGATTCTTCTATTCGTATGACATATTTCTAAGTATTTCTATTGATAATATTACTGAAGGAATCGACTTTACACGAAAATAGTATGAGGAACTCAAATATCTAGTTAATGTATTAGTTTTATACTGAACGTAATTGGTCCTTACATTTAAATGGATACAGTTTATCTTTTAATCGTTTATATTATGCTTATATACTAAATCGGATAAGAAATGAGACTTTTTTGGTATGAGAGATGCCGATATCCGTATATTTATTAGTTTTTACATGAAAAATTGTATTCGTGGAACTAATAACATCGAAAGTATAAATAATATGCATCGTTTATACCAATTTTTTTAACCGTGTAAGAAATAATACAAAGCCTTACAATCTGTTACCTGAAATATTCACCTATAAAGTGATAGGTGTTATTTTATTCTAACTTATTACGCTTATTATTCCTATCAATTAGACGTTATAAACCTTACCTTGCTCAATAAATAATAACCGTGTAGAATACTACGATTATATGCGCCGCGAAATACGTGGGGTGTATACGAGTATATCTTCTAAACAAACATCAATGTAAAAGTATAGAAGTCATGTAATAAGGATATAGTCTAACTATTTCACCCTAGTATACCTACTTCGTTTTATGACCCAAATATTTAAAACTAATACTAGTACCTACCCTACTAAAAGTGTACTCATTTGATAGGTAGGTACACCCGAAATATATGTAGGCTTTCATCATATTTTATTTATCTGCTTCCAACTAACCGTCCAACTCTCGTTCAACTTATTGGTTTTTCCATTTTATTAATTTAATACATTTTGTTCATGCAGTAAAGAGTTCCTATCCATTCCATTTTCAATCATTTCTAAAAATTCTGATAATAATAACAAATAAAAACTTATGCCTAATTAAAATTTTATTTCTGTTTTTAATCACGACAACTATCCAATACGACTATAAAAAAAAAAGAAGATAGTATTGATAAGATATAACAAACACTTAGAATGAGCAAAAACAAACAAATTGTCCATACCAATTTGTTCTTCAGAAATTTCCTTCGATCCACTTCACCTGTTCACACATCTCCTGCTCATTCATAACTTTTATCATCCACAGTCGTCTAGTGATATTCTAAATATTTCATCGATTTCATCCATACCAGCATTAGATTTATTTGCACCAATCTTATCTATACGTCTATCCCTATTCCCCACGACCATTGAAATATTCCATCATATAATATCTACATAAGTTAGGTAGGTATGTACTTAAGCCTGCTAAAGAAAAACAGCTGTCGCCAATGATTTTTCGCATCTCCACTTTACTAAAACTTGACAGTTAGAATATTCACTAAGCATAGTAGATAATGACTTCTGAGATCTGACTGTGTGAGCCTTGGATATGTTTATTTTCTTGCTTGAGTTCAGCCATATTTACAGTAGTCCCACGGGTCCTTTGATCACCCTTAATATGACGATATAAAAAATTATCATCAACCTCTTCCCCTCTATGTACTTCCATGAAGTTCTAGGAGGTAATATGTATATTATAAGAATAAACTGAAGGATTATATCACCTTCCTATGATCTGACCTTGTTTGATTTTATTTTTTTTTTAAAAATGCAATATTCTTAATCCATTCCAATCTATATCTAATAAAATTTTACATCACCCGCGTCTTTTGAGTCATTCCTTGTTAAAATCCGTTAAGAAAAATGTCACTTCAAGTTTTCGAAATTTTCATGGAATGCATTGGATTTCTTTTTTTTTCACAAAAATAATACAAAATCTTTTGCTAAATTTATGGTCGAAACTTTAATCTAATTTGAGCATTACCTACTGCATTGAAGAAAAAACCATATACATATGCTACCGCTCATGTTTTTTTGCGAAAATTTCAATTAAATTTTTTTGTGACCGATTTTGACAAATCGAGCACATTTCCTTTGTTTTCCTGTTCAGTTTTACCCTTTTTTTTTTTCTTAAATTCCGAAAATTTTCAAAATTATGATTCGATTAATTTTAATTCTTCGTATGCAAATGAACGAAGAGCATAAATCAATTCAACGAGTTTATTGTTTTTACTGAATTAAATCGCATATGCATAGGATACATAGATACGTTTTATTATTTCAAAGCCTCTTTTACAAATCCAAGCTCATATTCGAAATATGACTCAACCTACATATGTACCTACATACCTACATACATACGTTAAACTCCATCTTCAGAAATAAGAAATTTCGTAATTAACGAAGAAACCAAATTACACCAACACACACAACACAACTTGACGAAATAATGAATTCAACGAATTTTTACTGAATCAAATCGTATATGCATAGGATACATAGATACGTTTCATCAATTCAAAGCCTCTTTTACAAATCCAAGCTCATTCGCAATATGATTTAAGCCATAAGCCATCACATAAAACCTAAACGACAGACTAAACTCAACCTACATACCTACATACATACGTTAAACTCTATCTTCAGAAATGAATTTCATAATTAACGAAGAAACCAAATTACACCAACACACACAACACAACTTGACAAAATAATGCCGCCATTAAAATTAAATTATTGCTAACCATTCATACACGTGCACTTCATCTTCCATTTTGTTAATCGAAATCTATATAAATTTACAAAAAAAAAAAAACAAACTACTTTTCTACTACTGCTATTTCAATAAAAACTTTTTACAGATTAGTTTTCTAACAGTCTCTTTTTCTCTCATTACAGAACAAACCCAATTATCAAAATCAAAATCAGTTGTCATCGGAAAGAACAAAATGGAGCTGATATTATAGAAGTCCATCACCACATTATCATAGCGAATGCAGAATGTTGAAATAAAATGTCTCCCCTTCCACTCACACTCATTTCGTTTAAAATAATTTCTATTTTTAAGAACATGAAATTCGCTCTTTTGTATTTACTCTTAAGAAAATAAAAAAAAAAGTCGTTAAAACTAAGTTTTTCATTTCTCACCATTCCCACCAATTCTATGAAAAAAATGCAAATGGCTGCTTAATTCTTAACTGGACGGTTTCATCTACCACCCATTATGCACTGCTCTACTGGGAGCAGAAATTCAGAATTTTTGCCTACTACGGTTTATGAGTTCCTGTTGAATATCCGAAAATTTACACTGAAATCTGTCTAGAAATGGATGTTCCAACCCGAAACATTTTACTAAATCGAGAGCACAAACCCAGAAAAGTTTGTGGAACGCATCTACCAGAGACTCTCCCCATATAAATTTTTTTTCCACATGGAAAACCTGTTTTTCTGCTGCAAATAATCGTAAAATTTCTGATATTCAACAGGAACTCATAAACCGTAGTAGGCAAAATTTCTGAATTTCTGCTCCCAGTATGCATGATGATGAACGAAGATTTTCTGCTAGTAGCTGTGGCAATATCAAAGGAGGAGTCAGAAAAGATATGATATGTCAGGGATTGGTAAAAATCATTTTTATTTGATTTTTGTTTTTTTGCATAGACAGAATAGGACGCCATTTTCATTTAAATGCTAACCAATGAGGGAAGGGACAAATCCAAAGCTAATATTTTTTTAGATTTTTTACTCCAGTTGAGTGTGTGTAGGTAGGCATGAAGGGGATCAGTTTAAAATAAAAATGTGTATTGATTTTGTTTTTTAATGTAGTAATGGAACTAGGTCGCCATTTTCAATTTCAAAGGGGAGGAATAATACAGCACTGATAGTATTCTTTTGTTTTTTTTATTGAACGAATATCAAGTTGTGTACAGTTTAACCAATCATAATTGAATATTCCCATACGGTTAGAGTAGAAGCATGTCCAGGCATAGGTGAGAGTAGTTGCAATAGTAGAGATGATTTTTTCTTCTGGCGTCTGGTGGACATTTCAAAGTATTTCTTTTCCGATGATCTGCATTTCTGGATGGCTTTGACCTGTCAATGATAGAAAAGAAACTGTTAGGACACTAATTGATAAGTTTTTATATTGAAATTT
The DNA here is from genome assembly GCA_963924295.1 of Dioctria rufipes. Lineage (NCBI taxonomy): Eukaryota > Metazoa > Arthropoda > Insecta > Diptera > Asilidae > Dioctria > Dioctria rufipes. Next base: position 23,484,612 of record OZ002745.1, on the reverse strand, counting down.
TTTTTTATGAAAAGCGTATGGTTAGCAATAATTTAATTTTAATGGCGGCATTATTTCGTCAAGTTGTGTTGTATGTGTTGGTGTAATTCGGTATCTTCGTTAATTATGAAATTGTTTTTTTGTAGCCAAGTGAAAAGCGTATGGTTAGAAATAATTTAATGGCGGCATTATTTCGTCAAGTTGTGTTGTACGTGTTGGTGTAATTCGGTCTCTTCGTTAATTATGAAATTTCTTCGTAGGTTTGCTTTCGTGTAATTGAAATTAGACATTTTTTAGAGTGTTCTCACAAATTACTAATATCGCATGCTGAGGTCAGCTTATTCCTCAAGATAGTGTTTAACGTATGTAGGTATGTAGGTTGAGCTTAGTCTGTCGTTTGATTTTAATGTGATGGATCAAAGCTTAGGGTTAAAATATAACTTGAATTTAAGCTCGGACTTGTGAAAGAGTTCTTGAATTGAGAAAACAGAATCCTTTTATGTATGGGATAATAGATTTGATCAGTACTTGTAGTAAAGCTGCTTTTAATCACTTTTTTTTATCTATTTCTCGTAGGTAGGTATTTCCAGGATATGATCACTCAATTTTTCAGGAACTGCAATTTTTTGTTTTTGTCACGGACCGCACTTACGACGAAGAATGTTTGAAAAAAAAGAGGTTTCGAAAGGAATCAACTGACGATTCTCGAGATACTATATATTGATTCTTAGTATTTCATTTAAGGAATGAACAAAGTTTAATGAAGGCATTTTAACCAGTAATCACAGTGTGGGAATTTTTGAAGAATATTTTATACCTACACAAATTCCTTGAACTTTGCCCACTTTGGCCATCCATATTTTCTACTAGCATTATTTTCTTTTTTATAGAAATTTGAATACTGTTATATTTTAGCCTTCAGAAGAGTTGTTGTTTCACTTTTACGAAATCGCAGTAAGACCTAAAGGTGTTATGAAACTGAAGGAAAATATTAGATGGGTTCTTTGTAAACAACAGAGGGGTATTGGGCACCAAGGTATAATGAAAAAGAAAAGATTGATATATAGTCAAACGACGGGACCAGTTTAATAAAAGGAAGTAAAACCAAGGATGATTCTGAAATCAGTCAATTTCCTTAAATCCATGATAGAATATGTAGAAAATTAGTTGAATCTCCAAAAAATATTGTAATTAAAGCTACAGTCATTACTTGCTATAGCAAAAAAACAACAAAATTAAATTTTCAGAGTAGGTACACCTATGCAAAATAAAAAACTTCACGTATCCACTTAAAATATAGAAATAACCAGGTAATTATCTTTTTTATTACCGGCATAAGTCGTTCGTTATTCAGGTAAAGGAAGTTCTGAGTGCATTTAATTATCAACCTTAGCGCAATTTAAGACATTCTAAGTATACTTGAAATTGAATATATTCATGTGCTTTACATAAGTCTTGAAACGAATGCTAAAATTCGAATTCTGAAGGGTCAATTAAGATCAAATTGGAAAATAGCTAGGTGATGACCCTATGCTAGGCCACAGGGATATCCCAGGCAACGAGATGGCTGATGAGTTAGCCAAGAAGGACTCTGAAATGGATAGTGCTCCGCAGCGATAGGCTATGTGAAGATCGCGGTCGGAGCTTTCAAAGAGGACATCAACAGGGGCGCCTATAAAAAAGCAAGTCTCTGGTGGATCAACATGGAACCCTGCTGTATCGCGAGGTAATTGTTGTCTGCATATGACAGAGAAGAGGACAAGAGAACTACTTCATGGTAAAAGAACATATTCCAGGAATCTAGTAGGGGTTATTACAATGCAGGGAGACCATGCTAGAAGACTGGGAATAGCGGCGAACGATTTCTGCAGGAGCTGTAAGGATTCGGAGGAAATCGAATCCGTTCAACAAATACTTTGCGAGTGCCTCGCTCTGATGAATAAAAGAGATGGGCTATTAGGTAGTCACTTCTATTTTAGTCTATACAGGCGCTGCATAGAAAATAGTTCAGATGTATCCTGAGATTCCTAACGGAAGCAGGATGGATCTAGCGTGATTTTTAAAGGTTATCCCATGAAGACAAGGGGCACAGGTTTAAGTGAAGCAAGCTAGGCATTTCTGGAGGCAACCCTCTTACCTACCTACCTAGGAGAATATCAGTTTTAGTTAGTATATGAATGTGTTGTGCAGGAACATTTCTACAATTGAATCTGAATCTGTCAGTTTATCAGCAGAAACCAGACTTTGGACAGCCAAGGAAGAAGATAAATGCTTAAAAAGGTCACACTTAGAGAGTGGATGTGTTTTTTAATTTACTGATTACTTGGGATCGGGGGTCACTCGATTTTTTTCTACGATATTTCAAATTAATGGAACTTTTCAAAGAAATTAAAAATAAATATATTGAAAAAAATAGAACAGAACTTTTATTAATTTTAGATTTTTGACTTACTCCGGAAGAGAACGCCCAGTTTTATAACTGACAATAGTGTTAGTGTTAAAGAATAGGTACTCGTTTCGTAATAGAAATTAAATTTATGAAATAATAAAACAGAACTATTATTATAATATTTTTTAAACACAATAAAAAAAAAATCTGTTTTTGGAGTAAATTCAAAATTTTTTATGTGAAATTTTGCAGCGGTGCCAATAAAAAAAGATTGTATCGCTTAAACTAAGAGCTGACATCAGCAAATTTTTTATATCATATGTCTTGTTGGAGTAATTCAAAAAAAATAAAATATACTTTTCATATTTCTTTGGAAAGTCCCGTTTAATATCTTTAATTTGAAATATTGTATAAAACAATCGAGTGACACGATCCCAAGAAGTAATCAGCAAATTAAAAAACGTCCACAGTGAAAACATTAAAAGTTGAGTGACCCTGTATCCAAGACTTGAGGTCAGCAGACTAAGCAAAACAAATACGGGTCCAATATTTTTCAAAATATTTAACTAATTCTGAAAGTTTAATCAAAATCGGAGGGGGTCGGCTCCAATGGTGATCGTTTTGGTAAGGAATTCCTGCATTATTTGTCCCAATTGGAGCAACAGCAAAAATTGCCAGTTGGAGTCGAGAGTAAAACTCTGAAGCGGAGTTTTCCGTAAAGTAAAACATTTTTTAGCTGCACTACACTAAGATGCTTCAGATACGGAACAAAAATATAGAGCGCCCTAAGTCGAAATAGATATACGCAAAATCTAAGGTTTTTAATAAATATTTAGGATAAAAGATGTGGACTTATACGTCTACTTATAGTCCATTAGGTTTCCTTAAGTCTCCTTAAGATATTATTTTAAGACTTTCTAAATATTGCGATTTTATTTGTGAGCAGACAATTTAGCTCGAAAAGAAGCTTAGAATTTGCCGTGGCATTTCAAAAACTTCAGGTTCCGGTGTGGAGCGTTTACTTAAAATATCAGACGGAATTTTACTTAAGGGGGAAAACGCACCGAAAAATTTCGAAATTTTCGATTTTTTTTGTTTGACTTTTCTTCAAGCTTAACCTCTTAAGAATGTCTGGTGAAAGCCGCATGCAAAAATTCGAAAAAAATTACGGAGTTATGACCGATCTAGTCAGTGCCGAGCGGCCGAACGAAATTCAGGTAGAAATACGCCGTCGTCCTCTATTGTAACATCGTCTGCGTAACCGTACGTTACATCGGAAGTTTTCGTTCGTAATTAATATATTCGGTGAAAAATGGATAAAAAAAAAGGTTCTCGGAAATCTCAGAACCATTTTAAGTATCGGTCGAAGTGGAGTGGATGATTCTATGTAAGTTGAAGAGTTTTGCGATTTATTCATTGCTCAACTTTCAAACGCATATTTCCCGAAATCTTGTTTTTGAAGTCGGTACGCAAGATATCGCGAAAACTAATGAACCGATTGCAATTATCTTTTTTTGTGCTTATTCTACACATAATTATCTAGTCTTTGTCATATTGATTTTTTTTAGTGGCTCAGTTTATTTTTAATCGGCGAAATAAGGTCGTATTTTTCTCTAAAAATCGCTATGTAAGTTCAAATGTCCGCAATTTTGTCAAAAATCGATATTTTCAAAATCGCATATGACAAAGACTAGATTATACTGTCCAGTTTAAATCTTTTTGTTTTTTTTTATTTGGATGATTACAGATGAAGCAGGAGTGCGTACCGCGGAGGGCCTGTTTTTTGCAGTACTTTACTTATTTGATATTTTTCAATAAAAAAATATTGACGTATTCTTAAAAATGTGTTTTATCATTTAAAAAAGAATTGGAAAAATGGCTTTTTTTCGCGGTTTTCTGGAACCATTTACAACGTGAACCGGGGTATGACGCTTATTACAGACATGGGGTATCGATATCTAAATATTCGGAATACCCCGTTTATACACCATTTGTGTCATCAAATACTTTTAATATATCCAGAAAACTGGTGGGTATAGATATTATCAATACCCACAAAAATTACTGGGGGTGGCCTGATCATAGGTCCTTCTAAGAGTACTAAAAAACAAAATTCGTAATTAAAATTTTTGAATTTTAAGGAGTTCTGCGATGTCAAATAAAGTATTATGAATCTTTGTCGTATTCATTAGTGACGGATTCACGAAGATAACATCCCAGAAAAATTTCTAAACGCTAAAAGAGATACGGTTTCCGATATTTTAGTTAATCTGGCATCCGATACTTCACATGGTAAAATGGTGGTAACATTTTTGTCAGCTACTAGGTATAAAAATCTGACTGGACACGACCTCACCGATAAAAATTCTTCTCATATTATAGAAATGATAGTAAATCTTGACGACGACTCGCATTATGCACTTCTAACGCCGAGTCCTTGAAAGATCTGGAAACACATTAATCAAACCAACTAGGAGTATAGGATACGTTTGATATCTAGATAGACCTATACGGAACCGGTATCACACACGATAGTAGAGCGATTGCTTCGATGAGACAAAGTTGTGCTTTTGTTCGTAAAATTAAAAGAAGTGTAATTATCAACCAATCATAAGACCTCAAGTGACATATGCTTGTATATGACTCAAACAAGAGGCAATTAAACCGTTGGGCGTTTTCTAGGAAGAGTTCTATGATTCTGGAGTCTTAGATAGAGGCGGTGCTCGGCAAAGGATAAGCTACATATGAGCCACCAAGAAGCCAACAGATTTCATTTCTAAATATGTCACAAGGATATAACATCAGGATTTTTCTAATCAAGTCAATTTCAATTTCAATTTATTTATACTGGTTGACTGTACACCAAGACTTACAATCTTTTTTGTTTGCACAATTAATTTTAGTAACTATAGTGTATACAAAATAATAATTTTAATTGAGTTGCAATGTAACAAAAATATAATTAAAGCTAAGTGACTACGTTACTAACTAATAAGCAAAAATATTACAATTCAGAGATAGATAACGAGAGCAGGAGGTGGAAGAAAGTTAAGAAACCGTGAAGAATAGGAGCAGCAACACACATGTAAACTATAATCATTGGGATATATTTAAAAATATTTTTAAATTATTTCTGAATCGGCTGGCTGAGGTCGTCCGTTGAATGTCCGCAGGTAGAGAGTTCCAGATATTTGTTGTATGCACAAAGTAAGAGCGCTGCCCAAGTACAGAGAGAAAGCGAGGAAGTCCTCTTCAAATGGAAGGAAAATGAACTGCTTTTCAGTCTAATGTTGTTAAATTGTGAATTATAGTCTTTCTTTCACAAATAATTAGGCTGGACAATTCCTTATGGAGTCAATCTATTTGGCTTCTACTTGGTCGATGAGGCGACTGAATGTCATATTATACTATGTAAAAACAAACCTATATGGAGGAAAGATCAAACAGAGATCCACATACGTGCTTGTGAAGCCTAATGGTTGGTAGTCTAATATTCTTCAAGTGACATATTCATAACGTCACCAAAAAGTTACTCATAATAGAAAAACATACCGGAAAAAATTATTATTATCTAAATCAAAAGTTGTAACAGCGCACTTAGGGATTAGATAGAAGATCCTGTTCAGTATATGAGCGAAACTTATTCAACGGCAATAAAAATACCGACTTTAATTGAGTTAGAGAAGGGTGATGGAGTTGCTATAAAAACCTTCGCAAAAGAGCCCTTTTCGACAACGAGCACATCACGATCAACAAAACTGATGATGATATATTCCAAATTCGCATTGAAGCTGAGCATAAATGGACTCAAAGGACGAATCAAGGCGTTTTATAATTCTTAGATGGAAAAGAGTTACCTAGCTGATCAACAGATTAATAATCGACAATTGACCCATAACAATTCTAGAAAGTCTGCAACTTAAAAGAAAAAAGTGTATTTTCTCTCCATGAAAACAATTCACCATTGGAGTAACACGCTATCCAGAACATCTCATAGCTCTCGACTACGTTGTAAATGGAATGACTTTAAGTTAATTATGGGTTCGGCTAAGTTTCTCTTCCATTCATTAAGAGGCAGCTAGAAAATCTACTTAAAATACTTCTCAATTTCCTTGTAAAAAAATAATTTAAATTTAGCGTTAATTGCTTGTAATTATAATCCTTGTCAACTCTTGAAGAAATACTCATGCACATTTTTATGAACCAATTTTGTTGCAACCAAAAGGAGTCAGAGGGGCAGAATGATGATTATGCAAGCATCTCTCTAATAGACCTCGGATGAATTCAATGCATTTTAATTTTACAACTGTGTAAGGTAAATTTGAGACCCTGCAAAATCTGTAGGAGTTGCAAGTAACAAATTTGGATTGAAACACTTTTCCTAAGGAGCTGAATCGATCTCATCAACAAATTGTAAAAAAAATGGCTTAGCGACAGAAGGTTTTAAAAATTTGGCCAGATTATTTCAAAAAAACTAAAATGGAGTGGCTGAAAGAGGATGGCGATGTAAATTCATCCCGACCACAGACGCTATGAGATTACTACGGAATATTCGAACCCTCAACTCCCCAAAAATAATGAAAATATGTAATAATTAGAGAATGAAGGCGAAGGTATATAGCAGTATTGGCAATATTTTCTTGAAAGGGTATAAGAAAGTCAATCAGTTAAATTTCCGAGAAAATTATGCTTTGCAATAAATTAAATGAAATATTTCGGGCCTTCAGTCAAATTTGTACCGGCGTAATCCTGATCCGGATTCTGATTGGGATGCGATCGACTTGATCATCGACTAAGGATTTATCCCTTCACAGCAGCATAGGAAAGTGTAATAAGTAACGTAGGTAGGTAGGTACCCGTTTGAATGAAATAAGGTAAAACTCGGTATGTACAATGAGCTCGTGATGATGATTCATATTAAAGTATGTAGGTGGGTACATGTGAATGTTTAAAACAACAGCACTAATAGAGCGATTTGGTAAAGATAAGCTTCTCAAGAGACACTAGCAATATAGGCCCTGAAAAAATCGGATAAGACGGCGAACAAAGAATATCGTTAGAAAACTAACTGTCAACAGCCGCAGATCTTAAGTTGAAGATTAACTTGTACACCTTTGGCCTTCTTTCAATAGCAGAAGCCACACTCAAGACAGCAGTATGTAAAGTATTCCAGGTGCAGCAACAGTAATTTTCCATTTGAAAATCTTTAACAATTTTTGGTTTTCATAAAATTTCTAATTGGAAATTTTATCTTGAATGACAAAGGCGTTTTTATCGCGTGCGATCGTGAAGAAAAAAGACAAACATGCAAAATTTAAATATTTTCTTATTTGACAATGTTTTTTTCATTGTTATTTCAAAAATAAATTAAATATAAATTACATCATGAAATTAAAAAACTTTTCAAGCTACAAAATTACAAAAAATTTGATTTCATCAAGCTGAGAAATTTCTCATTTCGATACCCCCGGAGCCATCTGTTGGCAGAGGTATCACTAGCTTAGAAAAAAGAAACCATACAGTCCAAATGTGCTGCATATTGAATTTATAATATTGTCTGTCCCATTCATTCTTGTGTATTTTAAAGAAATAGCAAATACCAGGCGATCAGCAAATTTCAGATCACAAAAATTAAAATTTTATTCTACTGCGCATGACTGAAATATTCGTTCAGTTCGTTAAATGAAGTAGTGTGGGTGAGCAGGATTTTATGAACCAATGAAAAGAAGCAGTCATTTGGAAGAAGAGAAGGCAATGTGACAATTAGTTTTATTATCTCTCTCTCTCTTATGGGCTAAATATGGCTTGGAAAAGAGATAAAGGAATATGAATGGAATTTTAAAGAGGATACGATAAACGAAGAAGTATAAATAAATGCAGTCAACTTTCGTTAAATCAAGTAGTGTGTGTGCATTTTATTCATTCGTCAAGCAGATATTTTCAACTTTTGGAAGAGGAAAAGGCTAACGTCGTTGTAGTTATCAGCCTCAGCGCAGCAGCTAGCCGATTGTCATAGGTAGGTAGGTAGGTATATTATGAAATGTTATCTTCGTAAACCGATGACACGAAAAAATTCACAATATTTCGCAGTATTCCAATATTTAACAGCGCAGAGCTCCTTAAAATTCAAAAATTATAATTGTGATTTTTGTTTTTTAATACCCTTATAATTTCTGGATTACTTAGAGCAGCCTTAGTGATGATCTATTGTAGTTGGCTTAATTGATCTTAGTTGTCTGAAATTGGACTGATACCGCTAAGATTTCTTCCGCGTACCTGTACGGTTTCAGACAGTCAGCTATGAAGGGATTTTGTATGCAACATTTTGCAAGAATATTCTTTTTTACGCTTATTGTTACTTCAACAGACTCCTTTGGAATTATTTCCTCATTCCATACAAGTAGTACCAGACTTTTTTTACACAGATTTCAATAACCAGTCCTTCCCACATAATTAGTTCAATTGAAATGCTCCCAGATCTAGGAGTTTTATTACCTCTTAATATCTGTGAGCAGGTCATATCTTCCTCAAAGTCTTCTGTTTGGGGTGTGTATTATTGGAAAGCATGGTCCCACTTCAATAAGATCCTCTCTTGAAACTTTGTATTTCGCGTTGATCTTTAAGACACATATTTAATTAAAAAAAAAATGTACATAATTGTACGCACTCATTATAGCGAGAAAATTAGTAAAAGAAAAAAAATACAAGACAATTCTGAACACGATTTCAATGTGCTCAACTTCAGCAAGGTTCCAGAATAAATCAAAGAGGCCTATAAAATTTGTAACGTCTATCAATCGTAATAATTCAAAAAAATATAAAGATGATCACTGAAAAAGCTGACAATCCCCTTCCTTCCTTCGTCATCCCAAACCACCCAAAGATATTCCTTTATTACGGGACACTATTAGTAAAACCCTCAGAGTGTGATAGAATGCAACGTTCCCTACTAAAATGGTGATCAACCTGGGGCCGAATATATAAAACATCTGGCAAACTTTTATTTGTGATGTGAAGCAATCCCTAATGCGTCCTCGAAATTTTAATTCAGTCGCAACCATCTAGACTCGACTTCCCAAAATCTACATCTACTCCAAAAGGTCCAATATAAAATAAGAAGAAGACATTCAGAGTTGAAGATACGTAAATTCTCATAAACAAATTATGATCGAAGATCTCTCAACAACATAAAAAAGGATGTACCAGGAATAATATCAATTTGGAGAAACATCTATGTTTTAGTTTGGACTCAGAAGGGAAGATTAAGATTAAGGAGTTAAACGGAGCTTTCTTTATAGTTCACCCAACAATCCCACACTTCCTAGGAAGAGCAGTATATTTTTGGATGAAGTTTCTTCGAAGTCGGCAGGCTTTAAGTAGTATGAGCCAAAGGCCTGAAATCTACATTGTGCAATGGCCTCGCATTCTCATAAGACATGCTCCGGTGTTTCACCCTCTTCGAGATATAACCTGCATACATCACTGCCTAACTGATGCGAGCAACTCCGGCAATAAGTCTGAGTTAATTCCTAGATAGCCTTATAAGAACCGAAATTTTTCAGTGAATGTCCTTTAAGGAATTTTTTGGCTTGTATGGAGCCTATTATTGAGGTCCATATCTGGTCCATTCGGTTTTGGATCCAGTTTAGAATGGTAACCTTCACCGTGTTGTAAGACATATCGCAAAATAGTTCCAATCCTTTGAGGGGCATGGATGCTCCTTTTTTTACCAATACGTCTACGTTATAATTCCCATCAATTCCTGAGTGTCCTGGCTTGGCACCCATTGAAGTGTCAGGTGGGTCTTTGTGCCAGGCTTGTTAATGCTTGCGTACATTTCGACATTAATTTTGTTTTGACCTCAGGTGATGAGATGGCTTTCAATGCCGCTTGGCTATGGCCGATGGCATAAACTTCTGCCTGGAATATCGAGGCGTATTTTCCTGGGCCTTGATAGATATAAGCTCTTGTTCAGTTCAGTCTTTTTTCAAAACGTTGCTGAGTGCCTGTAGGATCAATAGTGTCTCTAGAGTGTTGGTAGATGTTGTTCGCATGGCACCATTTAAAGTTAGACATGCCATCCTCTGGAAAGTTATCTTTTGTATGTACACTTGTTCCACCACACTACTGCAGCATAGGTGATCATGGGTCTGACTACTGATTTGTATAGCCAAATCATTATGTTTGGCTTGAGTTCCCATGTTGAGCCAGCCAGTTTTCAACATTCCCACAGAGCTGTCTTGTCAATATGTTTGTAACAGTTGAGCTTATCATCGAGAGCATTTTTGGACATTGGGACCTCCTTACCAATGTGGTTGGACCTAGTTATATTCTTCATTTTCCTTCTTCTGGTAAAGGGTATAATTATTGTTTTCCTGGCATTGACTGATAACTTTGGACAGCTTACCAGTCTTGAACAAAACTTAGGGCTTCTTGATGCTTTCTAAAAAGCAAGCTCATATTTACCTTTGATAATGATAACAAGGTCATCAGCATAACCTTGGGATTCAATACCTTGGTTGCTTAGTTGAACCAAAAGATCGTTAACTATCATGGACCACAGCAGTGGAGGCTACCCAAGATTGTTCGTTTACTAATTTCAATTGGCGCAGAAAAATTTAAGAAAACAAACGTAAACGTTGAGAGAAAGGGAAATATGTACGTGTTCGATATTAAATGAAAGGTCAAGTTCCGCGGAATTCAAATCTTAAATAAAAAGTTTAGATTAATGTGGGGTGTTTTGGCGAAACCGTTAATATTTGTGACAAAACAACTTCTTTGAACTTCGATTGCTTCATGAATTCTTTCTGTAGAGATTTATAGAGTTGTGAAGACTCTTTAAAATTTCAACGGAGAGGTTTTATTTTTTTATTATGATGCCCATTACGGAGGTGTAGTCCGCCATTGTTTCTCTTAGGATTGTAGTTGGGACGAATATATACTTCAACTGATAACTAGGTAACTAAGAAAATTTATAAAAGACTTTTTTCACCCGAATTAAATGCGTAGTTTTCGAATTAGTGTACAGAGGGTTGATTGGTGTGGAGGGCTGATTTTTCTTTGAAACGCTTAAACTTAATATTTTACATATTTCATGGGAACATTGCAGTTTTCTATGTATGCAAATTTTTTTACAGGGAAGTGCTTACATTAAAGTCCAATAATTCTTTAAACTACTTACCGCAAAGAAAAAAAAACACTACGCCACAAGGTTCGCAAGTGAACGTAAATAAAATATATTAAAATAAATTGCAAGTAAAAAAACAGTTTTTTTATTTCTCAGTTCTGCAATATAGAATCATTGATGGAAAGAATAGACAATCGACTAACATTTACACCCCGCTTAAAAGCTTTGGGGTTATCTTAATTTATTTTAATAAAAATTTCTATTAACATAAAAAAAAAAAAGGGAAAGTAAATCCTAAAGTACCGTTTGATGCATAAACACGACTTTGGTAGGAGAGAACGAAAAGTGAAAGGAATATACAGAAAAATCCATTCAAAATATTGATGAAACTCTAAGCTGATGTTGGCTCATTCTCAGTACAGATCATCCAAAAGTGGTGATTTACCTTTATCATCGAGTCATGCATTTTTATCAGGTAGCCTGGTCCAATATCAAACCCAGACCGCAGGAATAGTAGACATTTTAGAAGCTGCTTCCTTACCAGCTCTGCTGAGTTTATCATCACCAAATGAAATAAATTTTAATTCCAAATTGCATTTTCACACTAACTAGAAGTGTTAATTGCAGTGGAACCCCCACCCCCTTTCTTAAAATATAAACATATCTTACAAGATCACGCGAAAAACAAAGTTACAAGAGAGCATCTTATTGCAAACATCATAAGGCTGAACTACAATAGAAGTATACGTAAGTACTTTACTTACGCAAAGCAAACCCGCCCTTTAATTTAACAGGCGTACGCAAATTAACTTTAAATCGTGTGAGGGGAAATTTTGTTAAGGTTAAATATCCAATTTTCCGTAAGTACAGTGCGCTAAGAATCGCTCATTCCGTAAGAACGCGATGTGTCCAAACAATTAAATTATTACTAAATGATTAAAAGTGTAATGTAAAAATTAAAATGGAATAAAAATGGTACTGCGAATTAATAGAAAGCACACAAATCTTCAATTACATCAATTTCCATTTGTTAATTTTTCACTTTTACCACTTTTTAAAATTGAAAACATTAAATATCAAGATAATAACTCTTACGGAATGTGATACATATTTAAGCTAAAGATATAAAGTTTTCGTAAGTGAACTTCAGTCTCGTTTAATTTCGTAAGTTATTTACACTGTTGTAGATCAGCCTAATGCCTATTCTTGAAGAGTGGTGTGCATATTTTAACAAGATCAAAGTGGGCCTATGCTTTTCAATAATACGAATCCCAAACAAAAGACTGACGAATACATGTCCTGTTTACAGGAGACCATAGAGTTCGTAGAGCGATTATCATCATTTCCATTAAACTTATTAAGTGAGAAAACCTGGTCCATTGAAATAGGTACAGTCACGGAATATATCTTGGTGGTATCATTCCAACTTCAGATACCTAAGATCAACTGATATAACTACCACAGATCCTCTCTATGCCAGCTCTAAATAACGCAGAAATTCTAAGAGTATTACAAGACAAAAAATCACAATAAAAACTTTTGAATTTTAAGGAGTTCTGCGTTGTCAAATATCGGAATACTTCGAAATATTGTGAATCTTTATCGTATTCATTGGTGACGGATTCACGAAGATGGCATCTCCGAAAAATTTCTAAACGCTAAAGGCGATACGGTTTCCGATATTTTATTTAATCTGGCATCCGATAGTTCACAAGGTAAAATGGTGGCAGAACTTTCGTCATGGTACTAGGTATAAAAAACTGCTTGGACGCGACCTCATCAATTTTTCTGAAATGATAGAAGTCTTGAAGATGATTCGCATTATGCACCTCTAATGTTGAGTCCTTGAAACATCTGGGAACACATTAATTAAACCAACTAGGGTAACGCTTGATAAGCGGAACCGTATCACACACGGTAGTAGAGCGATGGCTTCGATGAGACAAAGTTGTGCTTTTGTTCGTAAAATTCAAAGGAGTGTAATTATCGAGCAATCATAAGACCTGTGACATATTTTTGTAAAACATATATGTGACTCAAACGAGTCGGCCCTAATGAAAAACAATTATACCGTTGGACGTTTTCGAAGGGAGAATTCTATGATTTTGTACTCTTAGGTGCTGGGCAAAGTGTAAGCTACATATGAGCCACCAAGAAGCCAACAGATTTCATTTCTAAATATGGCATAAGGATATGTAAGGATTTTTCTAATCAGATTCTTTTCAAAGGAAGGAAATTGAACTAAAACTTTTGCTGTTTTTCAATCTAATGTCGCTAAATTTTGAATTATAGTCTTTCTTTAGCAAATAATTAGAGTGGAAAATTCCTTATGGAGTCAATCTTTTTGACTTATGAATCCTATATGAGATCTAACCTACTTAATTTAACTCGAACAGACAGACAGACATGTTGCATGATTGAAGGTCGACAGAAATTCTACAATGTTGTGCTCAAGAGAAATCTCGAAGCTTTCAGGAAATGCAGAAAGCCTCGTATAATGTGCCTAGTTGGATGATTTGGAACTGCAGGATGGGATACTGATTTAAGAGTACAAACAAATATCAATGGAGAAGTTATGTAACAGAGACTAGCTTTTCCTTATTTTTCATTACTTCCAAAGGTTAAGTACTGAGCAGAGCATAACTATTCAACTAAAACGACTATTTCTGTGACGTGGTCAAATTGAGGAAGGTTGTGATTGAAATAACGTTGGGAATACGGATGAGAGATAGAGAGGTGGGGGGAGGTTAAAATACTTCTCAATTTAAGAAAATAATTTAAATTTAGCGTTAATTGCCTGTAATTATAATCCTTTTCAACTCTTGAAGAAATATCTAATTTTATGATGATTATGCAATAATCTCTAATGGAACTCGGAGGAATTCGATGTATTTAGAATAACCGCTAGCTTGAGGTAAATTTGGGTCCTTACAAGATCTGTAGTAATGACATTTGGATTGAAATATTTTCCTAATGAGCTGAATCGATCTCATCAACAAAAAATTGAGTGTGAGAATAAATTGTAAAACAACAGCCTTAGAGACAGAAGGTTTTAAAGATTTGGCCAGAGTATTTCAAAAAAACTTCTATACATAATTGGAGTGGCTCAAAGAGGATGGCGATGCAAATTCATCCCGACCACAGACGCTATGAGTTTTACACCCTCAACTCTCCAAAAAACCATGAAAATATGTAATAATTAGAGAATGAAGGAAAAGGTAGATAGCCGTATGAGCAATAGGTTCTTGAAAGGGTATAAGAAAGTCAATCAGTTAAATTTCCGGATTCTGATTGAGCAGCGGTCAACTTGATTATCGACTAAGGATTTATTCCTTCACAACATAGGAAGGTGTAATAAGTACGTAGGTAGGTAGGTACCAGCGAATGAAATAAGGTAAAACTTGGTAGGTACATCAAGCTCGTAATGATGACCGTTATCAAAGCATGTATGTGGGTACATGTGAATTTTAAAACAACAACACTAATAAAGCGATTTGGTAAAAAAGCTCCTTAAGAGACACTAGCAATATACATAGGGCATGAAAAAAAATCGGATAAGATGGCGGTTATGATTTCAACAGCATTTAAAAGAAGAGCAAAGAATATTCACAGAAAAAGTAACTATTAAAAGTCGTGCAGATTTTAAGTTGAAGTTAACTTGCACACCTTTGGTCTTCTTTCAATAATATAAGCACACTCAAGGTAGCAGTAATTTTCTATTTTAAAATCTTTACAAATTTTTAGTTTTCATAAAATTTCTAATTGAAAATTTAATATTGAAAGACAACGGCGTTTTCGTCGCTTGCGATCGTGAAGAAATAAGACGAACATGCAAAATTTAAATATTTTCTTATTACTTCTATGCCTACGCAAAATTTAAAAATTACGTTAAATGTAAATTACACCAAGAAATTGGAAAACTCTTCAAGCACTAAATTACAAAAATCTAGATTTCATCAAGATCAGAAATTTCTCATTTCGGTACCCCCGGAGCCATCTGTTGGCAGAGGTATCACTAGGTTAGAAAAAAGAAACCATACAGTCCAAATGTGGCGCATGTTGAATTTATAATATTGTCTGTCCCATTCATTCTTGTGTATTTTAAAGAAACAGCAAATACCAGGCGATCAGCAAATTTCAGATCACAAAAATTAAAATTTTATTCTACTGTGCATGACCGAAATATTCGTTGAGTTCGTTAAATGAAGTAGCGTCATGTTGCCTTCTCCTCTTCGAAAAGTTAAAAAACTTTTAGAAGAGGATATGACAATGTGACAATAACCTTCATTTTCTGTCCCTCTCTTATAAACGAAGTATGGAAGTGCAAAAGAAGCTAAGTATAAATGCAATTAACTTTCGTTAAGTTAGGTAGTGTGTGTATTTTAATACTTCACCAATGAAAATGAAGCAAATATTGTCAACTTATCGAAGAGAAGGCAAACGACGTGATAATTATTATTTTTTGCTTTGTTTATTTCTTTGTTTCTATCTTTGTCAGCCTCTCAAGCACCGTTGCCAACTGTTCAGTTTTTGCTGAAAAACTCAGTTTTTTTATCTGAAACTCAGTTTTACAGTTTTTACCGTGAAATTCTCAGTTTTTTTAGTTTTTAGCCTGAAAAGCTCAGTTTTCAGATTAAATTTTCTGTTTTTCACTTTTTCTTATGTTGTTCTTTAAAATTTTTACTAAAATTGTAAATGAATGAATCAATTATTGAACACCCTTAATACATCCCTGTTCCTTAACCGTGTGCGCGCGGAGCGGATCGTCTCATATTCTCACCACACGGCATACTCACACTGTGATGTTGCCGGAGATGGAAGGAATATTATGGAATTATTTATGACAACCAGCCAGTGGAACTGCGTTTATGCCGTATTTAAAGTAGAAATAAGGAAATGAATGACTAGAAAAAAATTACACGAAACAAATGTTTTGTTAATCTGATTTTTTTAATTCCAATTCCGCCGCTCAAAAAGTTGAGCAAAACAAAATTGGAGCATAACTTTGCACACATGTTATATCACAATGATTTTATACTTATACTTATAACTTAGTACCAGATCTACAAAAGTTAGATGATGAATGGAGAGAGCTGCGAGTTTTTGATTTTAGTCCTTTTAAAAATCTTACGGATGAGGAATTCTTCAAAAAGTTATCACTTTCTAAGAGACATGACGGTTCTTTAATTTTCCCTAAACTTTCTAAATTCTTATTTGAAATGTTATGTCTTCCTCATTCTTCTGCTAATGTAGAAAGGGTATTCTCAGCAATTAACATCAATAAAACAAAAGTAAGAAATAAACTCGGCACAGATACCCTATGTGGAATTCTATATTCGAAAGATTACTTAAAACTAAGAAACATGAATTGCTTTACCGCGAAAGGAACTAAAAATATGTACCAACTATTAAATCAAAATATGTATGATTTTAAACGAAAGAAATAAGGCTTTTATTAATATTATTTTTTTTTGTAAAGACAATGTATCTATATGTTAACTTGTTATTTTTTGTTATTTAATTTATATACTGGATTATATTTATGTTTTCGTTTTCATGAATAAAAGACATTTAGATATTATTTTTCATTTCTCAGTTTTTTTCGCAACTTCTCAGCTTTTTCCTCAGTTTTTCTGATAGACTCAGTTGGCAACGCTGCTCTCAAGCCAAAATGATAATATTAAGCTTGGAAAAATAATGGGGGAGACATTTTGAGTTCTTGTACATAGATGTGTGTTTTCGTTTTCATATTCCGACTAATTTCTTAAAATCAGCACTGCACCCAAATTTCACATCATTCAATTTGCATTTTTCATTTTTCGCCATTGCTGATTTTTTGATTCCCGGAAAAGCCAAATTTAATTGACATCCATGGATGTTTTTGTAAATAAATCTTGCAACCTACAGAAATTATCAGAAGCAGGTAGGAACCTATACAGACTTTGGCAGCATACTTTTCATGTATTACAGGTATGACTGTCTTTGGAGCACATTAGTACGGAAATAACGTTTCTACTTTAATTTCTTTAGGGGGAATAAGGAATAATTTTTATGATCAGTTTCAGTGGATTTACGGCAACAATCTGCTACTTATCTACCTGCAATGATTACCGACGTTGATTTTAATGGCTATTCAATTTGCTTAACAAACTTTGATTATTTTTCTTGAATGGCAAAGTTTCACACGGTTTCATTTTTCGCGCTGAAAGGTTTCACCTGATTTTATCGTCAGACACGAAGACTCACTTTAGATAGGAATTTTGTCATGAAAACATGATAAAATCAATTCTTTAGCGAGGATTTCTCAAAGCTGGTCAAGACGACTTTTCGCAATGAACTTCGAAGTGCACGCGTACTTTCAATGTGTTCTGCACACTTTCAGAACTAGCGAAGAATTCACGAACAAATTTGAATGCTTCTAAGAAGTTTTACAACGTTTATTTTTCCTAAAAATTCTCAAGGTAGATATAACTTAGGTAAGAAAGAATTCATGCGCCATAAATAAGCCTTGGGTTGGGTACTTTGAAAAGACCTCGATTTGATGAGATGAGCATCAAAATCTAGATTGACAAAAAATCCGGAGATTATGACAGCAATAATGCACGCGTTTTTAAAAATACCTGTACTCGTAAGTAATGAAATTATTCAAACTTTTATTTTAGTCATAATCATAAGGCAGTCAAAGGAAAGGTTTTTGCTGAAATTTCGTGTAGGAATAAATTTTTTAATTTTTTTGTTGGAGATCATTAATGTGGAAATATTTTGGCCTTCGAGCTATTTAGGTACATACAGACAGAAAGAATCAAGTTATGCGCGATCTAATAAGACGTGGAATTATCCTCACCGTATTATGCATAATGGCGGCTGGCTGCAATTTCAAGGTTGGAGTTTTGCTAGAGATCGAATTGCTTAGTTTTCCTGGTGTTTTATTTCTCGCGTGCTAGTTTTTAATGGAGTATTCTTTAAGTCATTACTCTACCAGTATACATAGCTTGATAATTGCAAAATAGGTATATTGTGTATATCGACTCGACGTCTAATGTTCATATGTTTTACTATTCGATAACTTACTGCTCGTCGTTAATTTCTCGTCGGATCAAGTAGGGGGCGAAAGCCATGTTTCGTACTATACAGGTTTTTACGTGGCTCTTGTACCTGTACTATGTCCCAGAAATGAAGAAAAAATTTGGTGGGGAGCAATAATTAATTTCAATAATAATAAAATAATTTTTATTTTTCTCTATTTATCCATTTCAGATCATTTCCAACCATTCTGTATTCTCAAGCAAACAAGCAGATGCCCCGAAGTTGAGTTTTTTTGGACTCAGATCTCTGAATTTGGATTCGAGTTCTTCCAGACACTTACTACATACTATCCTACGTGCAAACTATGTAGTATGTACATATGTATGTGCAAACTTTTATTTCCATTTAGATTTTGGGTTGTTCAAAGTGATTCACTCAGCCCTAAATCAATGGTTTTTTTATGTTTTATTTGTTTCCGTGAAAATATTTATGTTGGGACTGCAACTTCCTTTACCCGGGTCCGGAGATAAATGTAAACAAATAACCTTGATAAGAATGTAAATTGGGCAACCTACCTACCTACCTAAATAATATTTTTTTAACGGTATCGCCTATACATACTGCTGTTACTGGAATTATTGCTAGATAGAGTTTTAGGATATCATCGGTGATACTGCATAACCACAAGACTAGCAATATCATAACCGCGTAACTATATACTTAAAAGTTAATGCTGACGTAGCTAGGAAACTACAAACTTGTTTTATCAATTTTATGTTTAAAATCCAAAAATATGATATTTCTCGTCCTCTCCTAGAGTTCAGTACCAATAATTTTGTCATGATAATAATAAAAAAATAATTAATTTATGAAAATTTGACTTTGACTTCAACTTACGCGGTAGTAACATTAGTAGTCTCGCGGTTATTCTTAGTATATCACCGACAAAATGTCAATAACTTCTGGAATACGTACAAAATTCCACCCATTTTTGGTGCCCGATTTACCTGTGACTGTTCCATTTAGATTCGTTTTAAATTCCATGTTAATTATCTTACCGGTAACCCATATATGAATTAGTATGACTTTCATACATAGGTAGGTAACATAGTCGACCGAAGAAATTACACATTGATGGACGCTCAATTAAGAGCAACTAAAATTTTATTTCAAACAGATCATGGAGACGAAATTATAATTTCCATTAAATCAACTAAATCTTAACCAAATGAAGAAGTTCAGATGTTTCCGTTAAAATAATATGAAAAAAAAAATTGTTTAGCAAGTAGAAAAGTTATTTTGGGAAAATCAATAAAATTTGCAAGAAAAACAAATGAACAAAACAAAATTCTTGCTTTGATTCTCTGCTGCGATATACCAAAAAGTAGCTGGGTCTCTTTCATTCAGACATCATAATATTTCCATAAGTTGGTGACTTAAAATTCCTACATTAGCTGGCCGCTGTAATTTTTGTACGCAAAACGGCCAATCGGTCCACTTATAGTGTATTAAATGTCACAACTCCAATTTCGTAGCTTTTATTGTATTTCAGGGGTTACGTTACGACGGCCTGGCCTGCAATATTCATTTTTATCTCTTTAAATTATGCGGACTTGCTGCGGAGTGCTACTTTTTATTTTTTCATCGCTCCTGACCTTGGTCTGACTATCTGTAAAACTCTTTTCCTTGCTGTAGAGTCACTATGCTCCTCATTATATCCTAGATGATGAAATCATAGAGTATGCTAAGTTTGGAAATTCTATAAAAGCTTTAAACATAGTTTGAGGAGACTTGTAATGCCCGAGAAGAATTTATTGATGTAAGTAACGATAATACAGCGGTATCTGAGGCTATAAGTTTATTGGATTCACTACACAAAATGCCATTTTAATATGGTTTGCAATATTGTCCAAAATTAACAATAAACTATCTCAAGCAAAAAATCTATTATAAGACCCATGGTCACATACGCCTCAATCGTTTGGTGGCCAAAAACAAAACACAAGACGGCTCAAGCTGGTTTGGAAAAACTACAACGGCTTGCATGTCTAGGAGTAACCGGTGCCATGCGTACCTGCCGAACTGTGGCCTTACAGACTATGTTGGACCTACTATATTTACATTTGCATGTTAGGGGGGAGGCCATACTTAGTGCAATTAGGCTACAAAGAGCAAATCTCCAAAGTACAAATAATTTAGTTGCCACCTGAAAGTCATCCAGGATTTAATAGCGGACCCGATGGCTAACCCAAATTCACACGTTATGCCGAAACGCCATAACTTTGAAACACCATTTAAGGTAATCTTGGGGAACTTTAAACAGTGGCACACTTGGGAACTACCCTTTGAAAAGGGATCTCTTATCTAAATGATACACGGATGGGTCCAAAATGAAACGTAAAGCAGGCGTGGGTACATATGGGCCAAGGTGCCATCTCTCAAAGGCACTGGGGTCCTCACCAATCATTTTTCAGGCAGAAATACACGCCATAGAACCCTGCGCTCGCGAAATAGTCCACAAGAATATGCGTGGAACCAAAATATACATAATATTAGACAGCCAAGCAGCGCTTAAAGCGTTAAACCCGTTTTCCTTTGAGTCTAAGCTGGTTTGGGACTGTCTTGAAGCAACTGGCCGACGCAAATAGGGTGACACTGATCTGGGTACCAGGACATGAAGGCATTAAGGAAAACGAGATTGCAGACCACCTTGCAGAGAAAGGAGCCAAATCTCTGTTTATTGGCTCTGAGCCTGTCTTTGGAACCCAAAAAGTTACCTCTCAGCTTAGATCAGGCTTTGGGAGGACAGAACTAAGAAGGAACACTGGGAAAATACCCCGGGGCTGGGGCTGGGACAAGTGAAGCAGTTCATAAAGTATTCGCAACAGAGGACAAAAGGATTCCTCACACTCAGCAGAAAGGCACTAAGGCTCATAATGGGCCTACTTACTGGGCACTGCCCACTTAAATACCACCTTAAAAAGATGGTAAGAAGGTCGATGATGAGACCTGTCGCTTCTGTATGGAAGACGATGAAACCGCTGAACATGTCTTTTATAACTGTGAAGCTCTGTACCGCATAAGGCTAAGACATCTAGGAAAGGCGGTTCCATTGCCAGAGGATATCCGAAAAATGGCCCCCAAAAACATTACAAGCTTCATCAAATACCTTAAGTTCGAATGGGCGCCCTAGGGCATTTAGGGGTAATGTCACAAAAGATCTTATAGGTCGCGGTGACAAGATGAGAGGCGGGAACACATTTTTAGATGAAATAAAGGTGCAGCACGTAATTTGAATATTCAAAACATTTTCTTGAAAAACGAATTCGAAACAGAAAAAGATTATTCCGAAATAGCAAAAGATGAAGTTATAGAAAACCCGGTAGAGGAATTTAGATGTTATTTTTTTAACATTGTAATTGATCCTGTTATTGTACAAATAGAGGACCAAATATTTTATATTATATTTTCAAATTAATCACTGATATAAAAACCTTAGAAAAAAGATGTAGATGAAAAATTGGCCCAGGAAATTGATTTGCTACGGGATTTGATTTTGAATGACACAAATGTAAATAACGCACCTAACGACAAATTTCTAATTATATTAATTGTGTTAAAAATTTTCTTTACGTTGCCAGTTACTATGCACAGCAAGTGCTGAGAGCTCTTTCAGCAAATTAAAATTAAGAATTATCTTCCGTTAAGCATGTCTGCAGAACGCTTAAATGTACTTGAAATATTGAAATATTAAATTGAAAAATAAATTGCAAAAATATTTTAATTTTCCTGAAGTAATTAATGTATTAGGCAAAACAAAATCACACATTAGTGACATATGTTCGTGTTTGTATTTTTTTTACTTTACGAAAAATCTAGGGCCCCAAGTGTTTTCTTGCACCCAGGCCCCTTTATAGAGAATGTCGGCTCTGATCAGTGGGATCCAATTGAATCCGAATAGATCAATTTATTCTTCAATTTTCGGTATTTGTATATCATGGAGCAGATCTGGGAGGAGAATGAGTATGAGCTATGGTAGGGTGTAAGTCAACTACCAACAAAAGAATGTTTCAGCTCGTAAAAGCAGATTAAATCCCAAGCAAATTTAACAGACATTATTGCTACATATATTGCCAGATCCAAAACTTTCTTGAGAGATCTAAAGAATACAATTTCAAACTATAAGAAAAGCCGATTGTTTCACTTAATTTTTATTTATCTGCCCACTAAACGAACTAAATTATTCTCTAAAATCCATAGGCAAAATTAATTTCATAGTTGGGTTAGA
Organism: Dioctria rufipes; assembly: GCA_963924295.1. Taxonomy (NCBI): domain Eukaryota; kingdom Metazoa; phylum Arthropoda; class Insecta; order Diptera; family Asilidae; genus Dioctria; species Dioctria rufipes. Next base: position 23,461,803 of record OZ002745.1, on the reverse strand, counting down.
TAAAAATTTTATAAAGTCTGATTTGCCTCTCTAAATTTTTCTATACTTGTTTGATAAATTTCAGCTCAACACAAAAATTGGTTCAGTCGTTTACAAAATTTACTTAATTTTTATTAGAGGGGGTGAGTTTGATCGTGGAATAGGGTGAATTTGATCAACAATCAAAATCACCCCACTAATAAAAATTAGGAATATTTTGTAAACGACTGAATCAATTTTTGTATTGATCAACCAGGTATAGAAGCACTTAACGAGGCGAATTTGATCAACTGAATTTCCAATGAAAAACTGTTGTAATTCCTTTACAGATAAAATCGATATGAATGTTAACGGAAAACAAAAGTTAGGTGCAGCATTTAGTCTTTTGTAAGCAATCGATTTTTCATTTATTTTTTGACCAATTTCATCCCATTCTGCGGTACTTTGATCCTTTTTATTCTAAATGGATCCATTTTCAGACACCTAATTAATTTCCTACATAAATATCTTAACGAAATCTATCAAAGTTCGATCATTCCCAACCCGATCATTTCCAATTTCGTCCTTCTTTTGGTGAAAGTTAAGTAGTTATGAGATAAGAATAGCACCACTCATTTTTTTGTCCTGCGGTGCATGCTGCCTGAATTAAAAGGCTTTGAAATCCTTAAATTGCGCTGATTTTTGACATGCTGAATTATATAAAAAACAATCATAACTTTGGTTCTATTATCACAGAGACGATATTTAGCTAATTTTAAAGAGGAAAGTACAAAAATTATAAAAAAATACCTACAGGTCTATGAATTCTCCAGAGTGGGACCAAATCGACACTCTGTGTCATCCTGAATAGCAGTTTTCAGCAGAGATGAAAAATAATTAAGGATAATAAATATATCCTTTATTCTTGAATGTCTCAAAATGCATCCTGTTTTTTCTTATTAGTTATTTTAATTGTAAATCAATGCTGATAATGTTGTTAGTTAAACTGTTAAATTTCCACGTTGGGATTTCAATTGGAGTAGGGATGAGAATATTTTTCGTCAAAAAAGGTCTAGTTATTTTTGTAAACAATTTCATACAAATTTATAATCTTATCTTCATCCTGTAAGATTTTTCCACCAAGCATATAACTATCTCTCTTGAAATATGACCCGTTAACAGTCATTTAAAGCATAGAAAGAATTAATTATTATATTTCTATGTTATGCGGAAAGTGAAAAGCTTATTTCCAGAGTAGAAATATCCAGCTTGGAAGATGAGGGCAACGTAGAACCAAAGAACATAGGAGATAAGAATGGCTTTCAGGTCGCGACTTAAACAGATTAATCCAGATCTCTTTTTGACAAAGTGTATATGCCATTCACTACACCTGTCCGCGAGCTAGTCGTGTAAAACACTATCCACCTGCATACAGCAGCTTACAAAAGATATTTGTAGTTTTTTCACTTATAGTGCGAAAAGAAGTTTCAGGGCTCCGTACTTTTAAATGGGCATAAACTTTTACGATTGGCCCAAACTGGATGGCTTTTTTTTTTATATTATCAAGCCAAGCTCAAGGGATATCCTATGATGCAAAGCACTGCATGGCAGGAAGGAGATAGGGAAAGGTTTATGGGATATGAGGAGTGTGGCGAAGGTGCCGATGTATGTCGCCCTTAAACTTCCGAAGGAAAAACAGAAGATGGCAAGCAGTTCTACATTCGCACTGTTCGGGATAAAAAAGCATCACGGAATTTTACTGTACGGCCGAAAGTAATTTGAAGGGTTAAAGGATGTGCGCGACTTGCAGCGCGAATATTGCGTGCAGAAATCATTCTACAAGAGATCAGACTAGATATTTCATCGGAACATTGACCATGCATGTAGCGATAAAGCAGCGAAAGGCATCCAACATTGCGGAGGTGCTGGAGTGAGTCGATATTACAAATTTTTGTTAATTCGCCAATGAGCCTGAAGGCTCTCTTTTGCACAATATCCAATGAAGCTAAGGCTGAGGACCAGCCCTAGCCCATACATGGGAATTGTATTCCATTCTAGGTCTAATGTAGGACTTGTAGAGGAAATATTTATTACACCTTTTCAAGACATTTCAATGCTTCTTTGGCAACAGATAAGATGTGATCTGTCCAGTTTAACTTACTGGAAATATTAATGCCAAGAATGCTTAGTGATGCTGAATCAGAAGAAATTAATGCTCCATCAAAAGAAATGGGTGTGGTTAAGTTATGGTCTTGTTTTAATGAGATGAGATAGCTTTGGGTCTTAGATACATTATATTCGACGCGACTCGCTTTGCCCCAAGCGAGGATATTGACAAGATCGTTATTCAATGATCTATTCATGCAACCTCGTTTAGCACATGCAGCATTCCCTCTGGAGTCCGCAAGAGTGTCAAAGGAGTAAGCGAAATCGAGAGTAGTGTCATCTGCGAAACTATGGATGGGATTGAAAGTAAGGGAGCGATCATTAATGAAAATTAAAAAGAGAGTTGGAGAGATAACAGAGCCTTGAGGCACGCCGGCATTTATGGGCTGCGGTTCAGATGTAACGCCATCTAATACAACACGTATTTGGCGACTAGATAGGAAACTTTCTATCTATAATAGAAAAGGAGGAGAGAGACCAAGTGATTAAGTTTGGCTAAAAGGGCTGGATGCCAGACTCTATCAAAGGCCTTTGAAATATCTAGGGGAACGATTTTAGACTACGGTTCCAACGTTCCGTAAGAAAGGTCAGCAAATCTCCAGATGAGCGTCCAGCTCGGAAGCCATATTGGCGATCGTTGATGAGATGATTAGTTTCTAGATACTTCATTAATTTTGAGTTAATGATAGATTCAAAAACCTTTGAAAGAATCGAAGTGATCGCAATTGGTCGATAATTTGAGGGATCGCTACCCTCTCCTTTCTTGGGAATAGGCTGAACGTGAGCTAGTTTTCAAGCAGTTTGAAATTCACCTGTCCAATAAGACAAGTAGAATAGTTTGCGCAGAGGCTTAGCCAAGGATGAGGCACAGCTTTTAATTGACAGGGGCGAAAAACCATCAGGTCCTGCGGCTTGTGAGAGGTTGATCCCCATAGGACCCTGAACACATCCCTCGTACGGACGTGTATTGGCTCTTGTACACATCCACACGAGAGATGCAAAACAGGTGTTTGTGAGGTGGGTGGAAGACGAGAATTTGTAGTGAATCTGACAGCTAAAGTATTAGCTTTATCCAAGGAGTCAACAATCACTTCACCATTATTAAGTAGTGAAGGTATGGAGGAACTGGTGAAGTTGTTCCTGACGGTTTTGACCAGGGACCAGAAACCTTTGCTACCTTTGCGGATTGCCAAGATTTTTTGTTTGATATTCTGGTCAAAAAGAAAATTTTCTCTCTGGATAATGGACTTACGGGTGTTCCGTGCAGTCTTGTAGACAGTTTCGGACATTAATGCAAATGATAGGCGCGAAATGCAGACTCGTTCGCTTTTTGCACTTATCGTTAAACCAAGAGCGATTTTGCTGTTGTTGAGATCTGATTGTTGAGAATACGGAATGTATTCACGCATGCCAAGACTAAGTATGTTACTAAGTTCTAATGTGCATTCATCAACATCCCTCGAAGGAAAACAGACCGACCAATCAATTTCTCTAAGATACTCATTGAGACTTTCCTAATCAACATTCTTATAGTGCCAAAGAGACACACAGGTGGTGAAGTACGGCGGCACCGGTTTGAGGTGGTAAACTGAACCGTGATTAAACAATGGTCTGAGAGAGGAACCGATTGAGATGGAAGAATTGTGATAGAAGAATATCTGAGCCGCGGTATGTTATGAACATTAAAATCGCCTGCCAGGACGATTTCGGAAGAGGGGGAGACAGAAAGCAAATGATCAATATTGTTGCAGATATTGTCAAATACGGATACCGTGTCGTCATCAGACATTTTCGGGCTGCGATAAAGGAAACGGAGGAATATGATGTGTTTGTGAAGTTTGAACCAAATCCAGATATAGTTAAACTCTGGATTGGCAGCAGGAAAATCTTGAAGAATGGTAAAGGCCACATCATTCCGAATATAAACTGCGATCCCTCCGTGCTGAGAAAAAGAGGCACGAAGCTGTAACCAGGGACGTGATACTGATTAATATCAGCATGATAAACGACCTTGGTTTCATATTATTAGCAATTTTCTTCAAATTCATCCTTTTTGACTTTGAAGTAATAACTGAAATTGCTTTTCTTAATTGTGCAATTATAATTAGCATATTTGCCATTGAATAGAATCTATATGGAATTACTACGCCACACTGAATTTATGGCAAAGAAGTAGAGGCATTAAATTATCTCTAATTGAGCCCTAAAATATTATACAGTGAACGCTGTTGTGAGAATACTATTTAACCTATTTTCAGGAGTGGTGGTCCTAACTTTTAATAAACTTGGGTTAGCCATCACCTAGAAAGCGGCAACTTTGTACACTGACTTTATAAAAAAAAAGTAAAATTAAGTTCAAAAATGAGACAAATCGGGCAACTCCTTCGCGGGGTTGACATACAAAAATTTCGGTTACCACTATATATTTGGACACTGCCTGAGAAGGTGTCGACGTAGATAGCTGAAATTTCATACATGGTGGTTTTATAGTAATAGCAAATAAAATTTCAAAAATGGACTAAATCGGGCAACCCATTCTTGGTGTTGCCATATAAAAATTTTAGTCTGTCATCTCTGCACAAGAAACTGGACGTTTGGAAATTTTAAATAATAGATATAGGTAAGTACCTACTCCCTGAAATAAGGTAACCACAAGAATATCTTCTAAGTAAGATTGCTGGCCTAAGTTGAAAGATTGGTTTCCCAATAGAAACGAATTGTTTTAATGCAAGAAGAGAGCTTTAGCAGTCACACGGCAAGGTCTACTGAATATTTTCATCGTTTATGTATGTACCCTTTTGGATTAGCCAAACAATTCTCCGAACAAACTTATAGAATAGGTTTTTATAAAAAGAGAGAGGTAGAAAAATGGGTCATTACCAGCAAAACCATGACGATAAAAAAAAAATGTGTATTCTAGGAAATTGTGAGCAATCATACATAAACAGCATTCCAAGAGAATACAGGCATTAAAATTTCTGGTAAAGGACGAATGACCAAATATCAAAGTTAAGATTTTTTTTTTTAAATTCACGTCGTTTCTAAACTTTATTTTCCATAGATAGTAACATGTTAGCGAGGGTTAGGGCCCACTAGAATTAAAATTAAAACTATATATGCATTATTATGGCATAAAGTAACACAAATAAAATTTTAATTTAATTTTATGTGTGCCCTATAAACTTCTCTCACAGGAGTACTAAAACAGAAATTAAGTGGCTTGCTGAATACGGCCCTAAATATAAAATTAAAAAACAAACTAAAATTTAGAGGCGTCTAGTAATTTGGTCAAAGACAGTATAAATTCTACTTAAAATACTTCTCAATTTCCTTTAGCGTTAATTGCTTGTAATTATAATTCTTGTCAAATCTTAATGAAATACTGATTCACATTTTTATGAAATTTTTATGGAAATTGATAAATGGAATTCTAGCAATTTTGTTGGTAGTGCGGGTGTTATAAATAGTGAACTGATTTGTATCTTTGTATGGCTGTTATCGAGTGGATTGCCGACAATAGGAAAAGTTAGTACGAAAATAAATTTTCTTGCAGCCAAAAGGAGTCAGAGGAGCAGAATGATGATTATGGAATAATCTCTAATAGACCTCGGCTGAATTCGATGTATTTAATTTTACAACTGTGAAAAAATACAATAACCGTCAGCTTGAGCTAAATATGGGAGCTTAAAAAATCTGTAGGATTTGCAAGTAACACACTTGGATTGATTTCCTATTGAGATGAATCGATCTCATAAACAAATAAAAATTGAGTTTGAGAATAAATTGTAAAAAAAAACAAAAAAGCCGTACAGAAAGTTTTAAAGATTTGGTCAGAGTATTTCAAATGAAGTGGCTAAAAGAGGATGGCGATGCAAATTCATCCCGACCACAGATGCTATAAGATTTTACGGAAGATTGGAGCCCTCAACTCTCCAAAAAACAATGAAAATGTGTAATAATTAAAGAATGAAAGAAAAGGTAGATAGCAGTATTGGCAATATTTTCGTGAAATATAAGAAAGTCGATCAGTTAAATTTCCGAGAAAATTATGCTTTGCAATATAAATGAAATGAAATATTTCGGGCCTTCAGTAAAATTTGTATCGACGTAATCCTAATCCGGTTTCTGATTGAAATGCGATCAACTTGAATTTACTCCTTCACGTAACATAGGAAAGTGTAATAAGTAGGTAGGTAGGTACCCGTTTGAATGCAATAAGGTAATACTCGGTAGGTACATTGAGCTCGTAATGATGATTCATATTAAAGTATGTAGGTGGGTACATGTGAATGTTTAAAACAACAGCACTAATAGAGCGATTTGGTAAAGGTAAGCTTCTCAAGAGATACTAGATATATAGGGGATGAAAAAAATTCGGATAAGACGGCGAACAAAGAATATCGTTAGAAAACTAACTGTCAACAGCCGCAGATCTTAAGTTGAAGATTAACTTGTACACCTTTGGCCTTCTTTCAATAGCAGAAGCCACACTCAAGACAGCAGTATGTAAAGTATTCCAGGTGCAGCAGCAGTAAGTTCCCAATTGAAAATCTTTAAAAATTTTTGGTTTTCATAAAATTTCTAATTGGAAATTTTATCTTAAAAGATAAAGACATTTTCATCGATTGCGATTGTGAAGAAATAAGACAAGCACGCCAAAATTTAAATATTTTCCTATTTGATATAATTTTTTTCATTGTCATTTCTATGCCTACGCAAAATTCAAAAATAAATTAAATATAAATTACACCATGAAATTGAAAAACTCTTCAAGCTACAAATTGACAAAAAACTTGATTTCAACAAGCTGAGAAATTTTTCATTTCGATACCCCCGGAGCCATCTGTTGGCAGAGGTATCACTACTTTAAAAAAAAGAAACCATACAGTCCAAATGTGCCGCATATAGAATTTATAATATTGTCTGTCCCATTCATTCTTGTGTATTTTAAAGAAACAGCAAATACCAGGCGATCAGCAAATTTCAGATCACAAAAATTAAAATTTTATTCTACTGCGCATGACTGAAATATTCGTTCAGTTCATTAAATGAAGTAGTGTGGGTGAGCAAGATTTTCTGAACCAATGAAAAGAAGCAGTCATTTGGAAGAGGAGAAGGCAATGTGACAATTAGCTTTATAATCTGTCTCTCTTTTATGGGCAAAATATGGTATAGTAAAAGAGATAAAGGAATAAGAATGGAATTTTAAAGAGGATACGATAAACGAAGAAGTATAAATAAATGCAGTCAACTTTCGTTAAATCAAGTAGTGTGTGTGCATTTTATTCATTCGATTGCCGATTGCCATAGGTAGGTAGGTATATAATGAAATGTTATCTTCGTGAACCGATGACACGAAAAAATTCACAATATTCCGCAGTATTCCAATATTTAACAAGGCAAAACTCCTTATAATTCAAAAATTATAATTGTGATTTTTGTTTTTTAATACCTTTATAATTTCTGGATTATGTAGAGCAGGCATAGCGAGGATCTATTTAAGATGGCTTAATTGATCTTAGTTAAAGTTGGAATGACACCGCCAAAATTTCTTCCGCGTACCTATACGGTTTCAGACAGACAACGATGAAATTGAAGGGACTTTGTACGCAATATTATGCAAGAATATTCTTTTTTACGCTTATTGTTACTTCAACAGACTCCTTTGGAATTATTTCCTCATTCCATACAAGTAGTACCAGATTTTTTTTACACAGATTTCAATAACCAGTCCTTCCCACATAATTAGTTCAATTGAAATGCTCCCAGATCTAGGAGTTTTATTACCTCTTAATATCTGTGAGCAGGTCATATCTTCCTCAAAGTCTTCTGTTTGGGGTGTGTATTATTGGAAAGCATGGTCCCACTTCAATAAGATCCTCTCTTGAAACTTTGTATTTCGCGTTGATCTTGTAAGACACATATTTAATTTAAAAAAAATGTACATAAATGTACGCACTTATTATAGCGAGAAAATTAGTAAAAAAAGAACAAATACAAGACAATTCTGAACACGATTTCAATGTGCTCAACTTCAGCAAGGTTCCAGAATAAATCAAGCACTAAATTACAAAAAACTAGATTTCATCAAGATCAGAAATTTCTCATTTCGGTACCCCCGGAGCCATCTGTTGGCAGAGGTATCACTAGCTTAGTAAAAACAAACCATACAGACCAAATGTGCTGCATATTTAATTTATAATATTATCTGTCCCATTCATTCTTGTGTATTTTAAAGAAACAGCAAATACCAGGCGATCAGCAAATTTCAGATCACAAAAATTTAATTTTTATTCTACTGTGCATGACCGAAATATTCGTTGAGTTCGTTAAATGAAGTAGCGTGGGGGGTGGCATGCATTTTATGAACCAATGAAAAGAAGTAGGCAAAATGGTAATAGTCATATTGCCTTTTCCTCTTCCAAAAGTTAAATTACCTTCAATTTCTGTGCCTCTCTTATAAATGAATCAAAATGATAATAAAGCTTGGAACACATTTTGAGTTCTTGTTTGTTTTTACATGGATGTGTGTTTTTGTTTCCATATTCGGAATAGACTGATGAAATTATTATGGTTTCTTTTTTTGGGTAATTTTTAAAATCAGCACTGCGCCTAAATTTCACATCATTCATTTTTCTCTTGTTAAGGCCACCTTCCTCCAAAAAACGTGATTTTTTCCAATAAATTTTATTCATAGTACAAAACACGTTGAGTAATCAATTTTTTTACATATGAAAGCACATATATGAAATACCTGAAAATATTGTTTTTTTTTTTTTTTTTTTAAATGGCGGTTTTGAAAATGGCTGCTGAAACTCATCCGATTAGTAGATGGATGACATCATTTCTTCGAAGCGAATTATCTAAAAGCAAAAAACGAAACGGTTTCATGTTCTGTATCTAATTGGCTATGGCCTCAAGCAGAATGAAACATTTTCAATGAAAAAAAACAAAATGGCGGACTTTGGAATTTTTTCACCCTTTTTTTCACTTTTAATTGCTTATCACTTTTTTTAAATAATGATGAATATTTCTGATTCTGCTTGAGGCCATAGCCAGATATCTAAAGAGTAAAATGCCGTTTGGTTCATATCGATAAGTGCAATAGTTTTGAAATGAGAGTGTCATCCATGCGAAAAAACGTGGTTCGGAGAAAAATCAGTTTAAAGTTTTTATTCGTGAAGCGAACAACCATCACCAACGAAAATTTCACTTGTATTGCCGTATTTAGAGACGCGGTAGAGTCTTGACGCCAAGTTATTATATACGAAGGACGCTCTCTAATTGTAAAGGACAGAATATTTTCGAGAAATAGAGGGGAACATAACAATAAGACGATCCGAAGGCACGCAGCAGCTGCCGCTACCGAAGGCGTTCGAGCGGCCGGATTTACCGCACCGCTCCCCACTCTTTTATACCTGCTTCTCGGTCTTGCTGACGTTCGGGACTAATTCTATACTATTTCTACGAGTATACAGTAGCAATTTATGACAAAAAAAAAATTTCGATTTTTTCAAAATTGTTTGGAGGAAGGTGGCCTTAATAGGTTGTTATCGCCATTGCTGATTTTTTTACTCCCGGAAAAGCCAAATTTGATTTAATTTCGTTGATTGGCAGGGGTCATTATTAGTGTATTTCATTCACAGTAAATACGTCTCATTAAATCAAGTAACCATGGACAAGTCATATTAGAACGGGAATAATGTTTCTACTTTAATTTCTTTAGGAGGAATAAGGAATAATTTTTATCATCAGTTTCGATGGACTTACTACTGCTCTTGTAAAGGCAACAATCTGCTACTTATCTACCTGCAATGATTACCGACGTTGATTTTAATGGCTATTCAATTTGCTAAACAAATTTTAATTATTTGACTTGAACGGCAAAGTTTTACACGATTTCATTTTTCGCGCTGAAAGGTATCCACCTGATTTTATCGTCAGACACGAAGACTCACTTTAGATAGGTATTTGGTCATGAAAACATGAAAAATCAATCTATTTACCGAGGATTTTCAAAGCTGGTCAAGACGACTTTTCGCAATGAACTTGGAAGTGCATTCCGTGTACTTTCTATGTGTAAATGCTTCTAAGAAATTTTACAACGTTTATTTTTTTCTAAAAATTCTCAAAGTAGATATAACCTAGGTAAGAAAGAATTTATGCGCCATAAATAAGCCTTGGGTTGGGTACTTTGAAAAAGCCTCGCTTTGACGAAATGAGCATCAAAATTAAGATTGACAAAAAATCCGGAGATTATGACAGCAATAATGCACGCGTTTTTAAAAAATACCTGTACTCGTAAGTACATATGTATCAAGATGATACATGGCTTTAAAAGGTGCTGTAGTTAGACCATATTCTCTCTAATTCACAGCCTTGACTATCTAGTTATCAAATAAATAAGAAAATTGGCGGGTTTTTGTACAATATTGTCTAGGCTAAAGGTATTAAATACACCTTTACTAGATTTGTTTAAAGTTCTATGTTGAGATTGGGAGCAAGAAACAGACTGCCAATTCCTAATTTGCTTTAAGTCTCTAAAAATTACCTGCGAGGACCTACATTAGACTCTGCAAGAATGTTTGAATAGACTCAAAGGACTTTTAACTGGTAAAAATCACCAATATCTGCCAGTAGGTATAATTACAAGCTGTTCCGCGAATATAAGTTAGATGACATTTCATATGATCACGTTTCGGGGTTACTGAATCAAATCAAATTTCATAAGCTCTTACATCTAAACACATTGGGAAGAAAACCCCAATCTGGACACAATTTCGTTGAGCTAATAATACTAACCCCAACCACGGCAACCACTTCTTTGGAGAGGTGAAAAACTCTTTTAATTCATCAGGAACTATGAAGGAATTGTAGAATTAGAAACAGCTTCTTTGCTTCCTTACAAATTTCACCCGTGTTTTTACACCTACATTTTACAGTAGGTATCTAATTTCTATGATCCCACCGACTCTACATTAAGTCACTCAACTATGCACCCCAAGGTAACAGCAAACAAAACAAGTTTTGTGAAGACTTGGGCCATATGAAGACAAAGCATGACAAAGTTTACAGACTTCATCTGGGTCTAATTATCTTCTTTCTTCACTTTTTATGCTATGAAGATAGACAGGAGCCTACTCACTATTTTATGGACTTGACACACACATCAGCCTAAAAGTATTTAAGAAAGTTGTTCAAGTCGATATCAAGCCAGGGAAATATCAAACTGGAGTTTTTTGGAGGTCAATGAAGTTGTTATAGTCACAACACCCAACCAACTCTAATGTGAAATATCAGCAAGATGGTAGTGTCGACATAACTTCTATTCATATCTAATGTTCGCTCAGGCTATTGTAACACGTAATGGCACTGTTAGTGTAGAAAAGCTTGTTACTACATATACTAGATGGCGTTGACCATATACTGATTTTCTATAGTTTTTATTTATTATTGAAATATTATTGTAAAAGGAAAGAAAGGAGCTTATGTCTACAATCAGACACTAGGTATATGAAAACTGTTTTTGAAGAATATTATTTAAGTGAAAAAAAAAACTTCCTTCCTATAGTCACTAAGTAAAAGACTGAATTATTTTAGAAACTTTTATTAAATACAATTTTTTAATTAAGAAAGAATGAACGTAGATAAAATAAAACGCAAAAACAAAAACAAATAAATTTCACTCTTGTCTTTCCTGGCACTTTTATCATTTTCAGTACAGACAAAATCCATTCAAAAATTAGCTGCTTACTGATTTTTGAGAGTTATGCCGCTTCACCATGCACAGTGGAGTAGAGTGACATGGATTGGCAATTGGCATACTTTTTTTCACAAGTAGTAGCGCATATGACCATCTCTGTATGGCTCAGAGTAGCGCAAAGTGGAGTTGCATGAAAACAGGATTATTTTCAAGCTGCCTTTTCCGAAAGCTTATAAACTAGAATTTCGAACTACTGGCATGTAGATGGCGTGGAACGAGCTCCAAGCTTCCTTTTATCATAACTAAAATACGTTTTAATGTTATATTCTGATTTAATATTTTTTATGAATGCTAATAAAAAACAAGAGGTGTTTTTTGCAAGTTTCATGATTTAAAAACCAAAAAGAGGACGTAATTTTTAGCTAGTTTCGAAGCAATCTGATGGTGTCTCCTTTTTCGAATTCATTGTTTTGACAGTGATAGTTGCTTGCTTGTTGATTTTGCGTTGTTATGGCGATTTTTTCTGTTATTTTCAAAGCTCGAATTTGACTTTGCGCTGCATTGTGAACACCTTCGTTCTGGACTCAAATCTCACTTTGCTCCACTCTGCATTGTGAATGCGGCATTACACTTAAAATATGGGTTGCTTTTTTTTAACAATCTTTTAAAATCGACCACAGTTCCCGTAATTCAATGGACTTACACATACATATATAGATGAATGCAGGAAGATACACAATCTTCAGTTATGGTATTGGATACTTATGTAACGTGTTTGTTTTTTTTACTTAAGTGGTGCTATGTCCTGTTGGAATGTTTAGTACTGTTTTAAAAATTCTCTACGATTCTTCTACGATGTTTTCTTTGATATATTTTGACTCTCTCCATCATGGTTTACTTAGCGCGTAGCTAGAAACTATAACTGAAGCTGGATGATGATTTTTTTTTTAAACCTTTTAATTGGGTTTAAAAGTTTCTATTGGATTACGATTATTCGGAAGTATACCTAGGATATCTGAAGAAATAATTTCCTCATTTACTATCTCAAACGGAAGATAATAAAACTAAAATGAAGAATGAAGTATGTTATCAGCTGACTTCTAGCACAAGAGTATTAGTTCAACTAAATCAAAAATTCATTTCACAGCATTTTTCTCCTTGATTGCAAAATGCTATTATACTGATACTGACCGTCTTCTGAATTTTAACTAATTTTTCACCACTTATAGAAAGGCTTTCTCGAACAGAAATTTGTTTTATATAACCGAATTCCATTAGGTCTGGAGATTTTGGTTTATGCATGCAAATTTGTTTTATATAACCGAATTCCATTAGGTCTGGAGATTTTGGTTTATGCATGCTTCCATACCTGTTTTATTCTCAAAACTTGATCCCTTCATGTACTACTTGATAAAACCAACAAGTAAACAACAAATCAAGAATAGAAGTTGTAAATTAAATCTCTCTCAAACTATCTAACCTTTTCCACATCATATACATAACAGGACCATTACGTGTAAGCCATATGTACTTCAATTAATTTGCATTTGCATAAAATCATCATAAATATTTCGGTGGAATAATTTCTTAAAAATAAATTCGATATAGAAAATATCGGACCAACATAATTTTTTAGTATATGTAAGTAAAATAAAATTAATATAAAAAAAATCATTGACCGCTTACCTTAAGAGCAGGTAAGCTGGAATCTTCCAATTCCAGTGATATCCCTTTTTCATCCAATATGATGGAGAACCAGCTTTCGTTTCGGACTATGATGGAGAAACAGCTTTCCTTTTAGACTATTAAACCATTCTCTTTGCATTCGCATGTCTGAAATTCAAAAAAATTGTTATTTAAAAACCGACGTTAGTTAATATTGAGATTAAGATAACTACTACAAGAAATAACACGACAAGTAATTTGTTTCAATGAAACTAGCCAATAATGTTAAGTTCTTGGAATGCAATTTGTGCAAGCTAAAGAAAAACAGAAAAGTCCTTGAATACGTGTGGCAATATTTTATGACTATTCCGAGATACGCCATATAGGAAATAATTGTGTTGGTGTGACAAGAAATAAGGTGGTAATTAACGGTAGTTCACTTTAGGTCGGACCTTAATTTAATTAATTCTTAAGTGAACTTTTCTGAACTTTCGGTGTTATAGTTATGGCGCTTCAGATATTGCATAGTCACAATTTTAGAGTTCGTTAATATTTTATGCTTATCTCGCAATGGTAAGATATTTATGGACGTTCTTTTAAATTTGCAATTTTTTTTTTAGTTGCATTATTATTCATAAAGTACAAATACAGTAAATTCATACGTAGATTGGTACGCATTATAAATTAAATTATGAATTAATAAAATTCCACGTTAAATTTATTTACTTACCTAAATGTCCAAATCGCCCTGAACGCCCAATACGATGTCTCAGCCATACGTGAGAAATCAAAATTCATTACAACATTCACAGCCTGAACATCAATATCTCGGGTAAAAAGATCTGAGCAGATTAGATTTCTGCATAGCCTCTGCCGAAAGTCATGGAAAACTCTATTTCTGTAAACATGTACCATTTTGCCCTGTATGTAATAACAACAGTACTCAAGCTCAGATCAATTTTTTTGCTAGTAATTTAACATGTTGCGTTGAGTTACAAACTATGATTGATTGATTTATTTGTAATTTTGATAAAAGCGTATTTAAACAGTGAACCTTTGTCTCTCTTGAACAAATGCATAATATGTATTGTGTGACGCTTTTAAGTGTTAGTTCTTCCATTAAACTGATTTCGTATGGTTCACGTAAATACTTCTCCATGAAATTCTGTACAGTGAGCGGGAATGTTGCCGAAAATAATATTTGAGGATCCTTCGGCAGTTTCATGGTCCAGCATGCTTTTAAAATCCAGCGATAATAATTTGTCAGCTTCGTCTAGTACAAGAATTTTACAATTTAACATATCAGCAACTTTTTTATCAATTAAATCCAAAATACATCCTGGTGTTGCTCTAATTAATTGTACTGTAAAAAAAATTGCCTTTAATTATCAAAAAATATTTTTTTATGAAATATTTTTATTTCTTATTTGTAATTATCAGAACGGTGTTTTTCTCATTTATGATTAAATGATGGGGAATCCACGTGAATCATCACTTTAATAAATAAATATTAATAATAAAAGATTTTTAAGTGATTCTTACCTTTCTAATAAATCCTCATAATATCATCTTTAAGATTTGTACCACCAGTTGCTACCATTACTCGAATATCTAAGCGTCTCCCTAATACAATACAAATTTGTGAGGTTTGCAATGAAAGTTCTCGCGTTGGAACGATGACAAAGGCTTGAATAATATCCTTGGAATACAATATGCTCCTGATTTTCCTGTACCATTTTCCGCTCGAGCTAAAATATCTGTACTGCTTAAAGCTATAGGTATAGTAGCTGTTTGTATAGGCGAAGGTTTCTCTCCAACTTTTGCAAATATGCCCATTAGCAGCAATTCCTCAAACTCCTTTATTCTGTTAGATCCTAAAATAAAAATTAATATCTAATAATTTGTTTAAATAAAAACATTATAGACAAATATTACACTTACACTAGTTCTAGGTCTATTATCCTTAGGAGGAATTTTAAGTTTGGCCTTCCAGCCCATGTCATCATTAAGAGCAGCAACATGTCTCAGCCATACGTGGGAAATCAAAATTGATTACAACATTCACAGCCTGAACATCAATACCTTGGGTAAAAAGGTCTGAGCAGACTAGATTTCTGCATGGCCCCTGCCGAAAATCATTGAAAATTCTATTTCTTATCAGCAACTATTAAATCCAAAATACGTCCTGGTGTTGCTCTAATTAATTATACTGTAAAAAAAATTGCCTTTAATTATCAAAAAATATTTTTTTATGAAATATTTTTATTTCTTATTTGTAATTATCAGAACGGTGTTTTTCTCATTTATGATTAAATGATGGGGAATCCACGTGAATCATCACTTTAATAAATAAATAATAATAATAAAAGATTTTTAAGTGATTCTTACCTTTCTGACAAATCCTCATAATATCATCTTTAAGATTTTTACCACCAGTTGTTACCATTTCTCGAATATCTAAGTGTTTCGCTAATTCAATACAAATCTGTGAGGTTGGAACGATGACAAGTGTTTGTTCAAGTACAGAAATACAATATGCTCCTGTTTTTCCTGTACCGTTTTTCGCTCGAGCTAAAATATCTTTGCCGCTTAAAGCTATAGGCATAGCAGCTTCTTGTATAGGCGAAGGTTTCTCTCAGCCTTTTTCAAATATGTCCATCAGCAGCTCACGTTTTGAACAGAATTCCTCAAACTCATTCCCTCTTGTATCTGTTACATCCTAAATTGAAAATTAATATCTAATTATTTGTTTAAATAAAAACATTATAGACAAATATTACACTTACACTAGTTCTAGGTCTATTATCCTTAGGAGGAATTTTAAGTATGGCCATCCAGCCCATGACATCATTAAGAGCAGCAACATGTCTCAGCCATACGTGGGAAATCAAAATTGATTACAATATTCACAGCCTGAACATCAATACCTTGGGTAAAAAGGTCTGAACAGACTAGATTTCTGCATAGCCCCTGCCAAAAATCATTGAAAATTCTATTTCGTATCAGCAACTATTAAATCCAAAATACGTCCTGGTGTTGCTCTAATTAATTATACGTAAAAAAATTGCCTTTAATTAACAAAAAATATTTTTTTATGAAATATTTTTATTTTTTATTTGTAATTATCAGAACGGTGTTTTTCTCATTTATGATTAAATGATGGGGAATCCACGTGAATCATCACTTTAATAAATAAATATTAATAATAAAAGATTTTTAAGTGATTCTTACCTTTCTGACAAATCCTCATAATATCATCTTTAAGATTTGTACCACCAGTTACTACCATTACTCGAATATCTAAGCGTTTCGCTAATACAATACAAATCTGTGAGGTTTGCAATGCAAGTTCTCGCGTTGGAACGATGACAAAGGCTTGAATAATATCCTTGGAATACAATATGCTCCTGATTTTCCTGTACCATTTCCCGCTCGAGCTAAAATATCTTTACTGCTTAAAGCTATAGGTATAGTAGCTGTTTGTATAGGCGAAAGTTTCTCTCCGACTTTTGCAAATATGCCCATTAGCAGCAATTCCTCAAACTCCTTTATTCTGTTAGATCCTAAAATAAAAATTAATATCTAATAATTTGTTTAAATAAAAACATTATAGACAAATATTACACTTACCCTAGTTCTAGGTCGATTATCCTTAGGAGGAATTTTAAGTTTGGCTTTCTAGCCCATGACATCATTAAGAGCAGCAACATGTCTCAGCCATACGTGGAAAATCAAAATTGATTACAACATTCACAGCCTGAACATCAATACCTTGGGTAAAAAGGTCTGAGCAGACTAGATTTCTGCATAGCCCCTGCCGAAAATCATTGAAAATTCTATTTCATATCAGCAACTATTAAATCCAAAATACGTCCTGGTGTTGCTATAATTAATTGTACTGTAAAAAAAATTGCCTTTAATTATCAAAAAATATTTTTTTATGAAATATTTTTATTTCTTATTTGTAATTATCAGAACGGTGTTTTTCTCATTTATGATTAAATGATGGGGAATCCACGTGAATCATCACTTTAATAAATAAATAATAATAATAAAAGATTTTTAAGTGATTCTTACCTTTCTGACAAATCCTCATAATATCATCTTTAAGATTTGTACCACCAGTTGTTACCATTTCTCGAATATCTAAGTGTTTCGCTAATTCAATACAAATCTGTGAGGTTGGAACGATGACAAGTGATTGTTCAAGTACAGAAATACAATATGCTCCTGTTTTTCCTGTACCGTTTTTCGCTCGAGCTAAAATATCTTTGCCGCTTAAAGCTATAGGCATAGCAGCTTCTTGTATAGGCGAAGGTTTCTCTCAGCCTTTTTCAAATATGTCCATCAGCAGCTCACGTTTTGAACAGAATTCCTCAAACTCATTCCCTCTTGTATCTGTTACATCCTAAATTGAAAATTAATATCTAATTATTTGTTTAAATAAAAACATTATAGACAAATATTACACTTACACTACTTCTAGGTCTATTATCCTCAGGAGGTATTTATGTTTGGCCTTACAGCTCATGTCATCATTAAGACTAGCAACAGTTTCATCACCGCTGCTCATACAATCCGAAAACATATAAAATTGTAAAAAATAAATATAAAGAAGTTTTTCTCTTTTAATAATAATACTTTTTCGGTGTTCCATGATTGTTGAGATGATTAGCAGCATTCATATTTTCCGTCATCATTTTTAAATATGTAGTAGTTATCCTAAAAAAATGGTGATTAGAAGAGTCTTTATCTCTTTACTTCCTCTTTTGTTTATAAATAATTTTTTTTAACAGAAGGAATCCTCTACAAAAAAAAAAAAAAAAAAAAAAAACTGCGCTGTTGTAGTAGACATTTTTGACATTTTTGAAATTGTTTGATCGGAACACTCTGGGGTCTTATATGTGTAACACGAAATACGCACAAAAATTACACATCAAATTTCAAATATGAGCGAAATCAAGCAGATTCGTCCTAGGATCGTCATATAAAAGTGTGGTTTTTACTATACATTTAGATACTGTTTGAAAAAAGATAGACATATAGAGTTCAAATTTTGTATACGGCTTTTTGTCATCCAAAAATTTTGTTTATTCATTATATATTTCGACAGTGATTGAGAACACATTGACGTATATATATATAGTTCCACCACACATTACATTTCAAATCGTATGATTTGATCTGCAATCTAGGTAATCTACATATGCAGGTTGTATGTTGGAAGTTTGCACGATTGGATTGTCAATCACATCGGCAATCCATGAGCTACAGATTATAAAAATCTGTATAAAATATACACCACACAAATGCAGTTTATTATTATCGTCGTATGAAGGAAACATGCTGCACTATGGAAAGCAAAAGATTCTTATTCCGACAGAAAGTTAAAAGAAAAAGATTATATGGAATTCATAAAACTTCATAAAACTGTAGATAAAAAGCTACTACTCAATCTCAAATGTAAGTTGCTTTGTCTATGGAGCAACCAATCTTGCACCCAGAAACGTTTTTCTTTTTTTTTTCTTCAATGGTATAGGGTGCTTCTGATAAGAAAACTAATATTATTAGAGCAGTAATTATCGTTTTGACAGTCATTTTCAAAATTCAACCGAATCATATAGATATAGACTGACGATCCAACTATAGGTGTGTGATATTCGTCAGTTTATCAGTTTTCTATCTGTGGAATTGCAAACTTAAGACGTGATCTGATACTAGCGGGTGGACGAAAACAGATTTGGACTGAAATATGCGATCTACAGTCTGAAACTGCAGATAATCTGTAGGTCATGGCTATTCTGTAAAACAATTACAAAATCGGGCAACTCTATTATAGGGTTAGCATACAAAACTTTGAGTTATACTGGTTAAGGTCACATATTTAGCTAGGATTTATTCAAATTTTGATTAATTTCCTCAACAACAAGCCTTGTTTTATTCGCTTAGAAATTTGTATTCTGTTAACTACTTAACTCTATAATAGGAGGAGTCTTATGGACTTTGAAGCGACATGTCCGAAAATCAGAGATTGTGTCTTGAAATTCCCCAACTATATCACGTTGAAGTCCAGTGACGTCAATAATATATTCGTCATAACGACTGTCACATAAGGTTTCAAAAGGCCATGGTATATACTTCGGTAAGCTATAAAGGAAGTTTAAACGCTTAAGTTAGATTAAGCTTACAATTATATCTAATGAATCCTAATCAGCTACTCTATCACCTGTGCTTAAGTGTCATAAAGATAATATATATATGTATATAATATAAAAATATATATTTGCTGAAGCTAATACTTAATAACTTCCAACCAATATTATACTAATTGAAATAAAAAAGAAAACAGGAATAATGAATTACCTTAAACATATCTTTTGTTTCTTTCGTCGGATTGCAATGTGATCGGATTCATTGAGTAGTTCTTCAGCTCTTTCGGACTTATAAAGATGTCTTGCTAGTTCACTTTGTCTTTAACGTAGTTGACTAAGAAATGCATGATAGCATTTGGTACCGAATCTTGAATTGATTTCCTGATTATGTAAAAATACGATCTGTGGATAAAACTTGTATTATTAACTTATAATTTGATATATATATATTTTACCAATCACGCCAGAGTTCTTTTCTCCTTGTCTGTCTATTTCCGAGAAGTACTGTCTACTGGAACATCTGGCAGAAGATTAACTGGCTTCAAAGAACTAAAATTTGTGTTATGAACTGGTGTATTGCTTGCTGAGCTTTCAGTACTTTCAGGCGTACTACAGGTACAATAAACAAGCAACTATTATTATTTATATATATATTATATATTATATATTTATAATTTAAATATTACTAAATAGCAAAATATTAAAAAAATTTAATAAATTACCTGCACCAAATCGGCTCTATGTGTATCTGTCATCTTCATAGTGTGTTCCAGTTACTAGGCACTGAGAATTTATTTTTTACATATTTCGCCGTGAGTTCAAGTATCTACTACTATATCTGCCTTAAGTAGACTAGGAACAAGAATGGCATCTTTATGGCAATCTGGATGTTTAGTATTAATATACGATAATTCAATGGCAATAAGATTTCCACCAATGAATTAGTGGTATGATACGTAGATGTCTTCTCAACAGCTTACTTCTGGATAACACCTTTTTCTAAGACTTGCCGCTCTACTGCTTGGAACTTCCAAATTTGTTTTCTTATTTCTTTTTCTAATTAGATATGAAATATTTTTAAAAATGACCTGTAAAAAGTGATTCTTGTGTATACGAAAGAAATATTTTTATTCTTCACATATTCTTTTCTTTCAACGTTCTTCGTAGAAAGCATCCTATTTCGTCCGTGGAAATTTCTAAAATTTGGTGAAATTTATTATAATGAATTTCATCAGGAGATAGCTTCAAATATGCGGACGAATTAGAGGATAACAGATATGTGCTTTGTGAAAAATGCAATAATCTCACAAATGTGATATTTCACTTTTTTGGGAAACGGCTAACTTTTCTGGAAATTTATTAAATATCATCAGCACTTTGACATGAACATGAAAAGAATCAAATCGTTCGTTTAAGGTAAGTAAGTAGTTTGATTTCAATTCTATTCTCTATTCATTCCTGTTGCAAGAATTATAATATTTGTAATAATTTTGACGATAACGATGTGCTTGTATTCCATTCCGTTGTTACGTCGTATGCTCTGAATTGTAATTGAGCTCTCTCTACTTTATGATGCATAGATGATCATCAGTGGAAGTAGCTGAATATGCATAAATCTCTGACGGAGAAATAATTTCAGACTTCTGAAAAGTGATGTACGAAATTCCTGTCACCATAACGGAACCAATCATTTCAATCATTTCGTTTCGGCACAAAATTTTTGGTATGTTAACATCAAAACGTCTTCAGGAATTTTTTTTTTTTTTTTTTTTGGGCAAAATCAATTAATTATTATGTATATAAAAAGTTCAAATATTTGCTAGTGCTTTAATAATTCATTTTCACATTTGGTCTGCATCACATTCAAGTGTCAATCACGCCGCGTAAAAACTAATTTCTCTTTTTTCATTTATTCCGTAACATTTTTCGCATTTCATTGTTTATCATATCATTCAACTAAATTTGTCCCTAATAACGTATAGAACTTAAAAAAAAAATTACATTTACATAAACATTACAAAACAAAACGTAAATTCAAAATATAATTAATAAAATAAAAGTGAAAACCTATAAGAAAATTGGGGAGGAAAATAAAGTGACATGGGAAGGGGAATACATAGTATAATTACAAAAAGTTTTCTCAAAAAAAAAAAAAAAAAATAATCACACTTAAATGGAAGCTTTTTCTTTCTTTAAAAATTTTCCGCCGCCGACGTTCTCATCTCGAAAAATCAGATGGGTCGGAGGAGGAGGCTATCTTCAGTAATGAATTTTTGCGTAATTCGCTTATATCGTTATCGTCCTTTGAATTCTCTTATGTATGTTACAAAAAAAAAAAAATTCTTTTAAAAAATCTAAATGCTCCCTACGCTAACGTTTGTATACATAACTCTCCTAGCATTTTTGGAAGTTCTAAATAGTTCCTAAGGCTAAATACTGCCGTGCGAACAGCGCAGCTTCTAAAATCTTTTAAAGTTCAATAAACTTTTAATATGTATATTTTTGTATTTTTTTGTTGTTTTTTTTGTTTGTTTTTTTTTTTTTTATATATAATAATAATAAAGATTGGCACATTTTTTATTGTATTAAAGTGTGTGAGAATGGAGCTAATTCTATGTATAATTCTCATCTAATTCTAGGCTGTGACCATGTTGCAATGATTAGGCCCACTTCTAAACTGGTGCTTTCATGATTGTCTTAGAACTTGTGTAGATTAAAACAGAAAACAAAAACGAATGATGATAGGCTTCTGCGGTTGATATATAATTAATAACACAGAGACAACCACACGCCCACCCATCAGATCTCCCACCCACCATAAAGGAATTCTCCTGTTGGCTGGGGAGCTATATTATAATATTGCTCGCGCGCGCCTACTGTTCTACATAATTATGAATTTCTAATTGATTTACAACAAATTATTGCAGAAATTAATTAAAAGTGTCCTTCTCGACGATGAAAATTCTATTTCCGTAAATCAGTTGGCATCAGACCATCCTCGATGTGAACATCATTGTTGGTCTCGTTACTTCTTGGGGAGTGCTGCAGCTCGGTCGATTGATTACTGACTTGATGTTGCTGTTGTTGTTGTTGCTGCTGCTGCTGCTGCTGTTGTTGTTGTTGTTGCAGGTGAGAGGGTGAAGATTGCTGGGTCGGATGCTGTTGCATTTGTGGTGATGCATTCTCATTATAGCGTATTAATTTTATCGTAGTTAGACCGTCAGAATTCCGTATCAATCTGCAAGTAAGAATTAATTTGATTAATTTGTGGCAATTAACAAACAGAAATTTGTGCTATTTGGAATTATCATAAAAAAAAAATGTTGTAATCGCATTATCGACTATTTTGGTATTGCAGAAAAATGTTTCTATTTGAATCTCTACCTTGATACTCAAGCTTTTTATATACACAAGAGTGGTGAAAAAATATGATACTCTACTGCTTAGAATTTACAACATCTAGGCAAAAAATCCCTTAGTTTCCAAGGAACAAGGTAGTTGGTACTTTCTTCAAAGCAAGTCTCCAAACGTATTATGAGTGCTTCGAAGGAAGTTCAATATTCCATCCTAGCTCTGCATGCTTGTGCCCAGAACAATACATGTTGTGATAAGCTATTGGAGGACTTAGCCGCCCGAAGCAGCTTACTTTCTAAAGACAGTCTAGTAGACGTTTCTCTACGGCACAAGGCTAACATCGAGGGCAATAAGATAGAAAAGGGTTCCGAAATGGATAGCTAGATGCAATATCGTATGTGAGAGTCCTGATCGAAACTCTAAAATGCAATATCACCAACGGCAGCTCCGTTGAGGCTAATCATCGATGGGTCAATCAAAACACCTGTTGCGTTGCGAGGTAATTATGTGCTGCGTACAATAGGAACTAATAAGGGCGAGTAGATACGACACCAAAAAGCTGGTAGGCGTATTAACGTCCATTAGGTCATAGGTAACCATGCTAGGTGGCTGGGTCTAGAGTCAAATGATTTCTGTCGTAACTGTACAATTCCTGAGGAAATCGAATCAGTTCGCCATGCACTT
Organism: Dioctria rufipes; assembly: GCA_963924295.1. NCBI lineage: Eukaryota > Metazoa > Arthropoda > Insecta > Diptera > Asilidae > Dioctria > Dioctria rufipes. Next base: position 23,438,121 of record OZ002745.1, on the reverse strand, counting down.
TACCGAGTATTATGCTCTAACGACTAAAAGCGGCGAGCTATTTGGTAGCTACTTTTTTTCGGAGCTGAGAAAGCTGTAAGGTAAAGAGCTTGGATGCATTTTAAATTTCCTTAGATTGGAGTTAATCTAGAGTAGTTCTTAGCAGGATAGATTTCCATGAATTTGTGGGCACAATGGACCCATCAGTTGACTAAGTGATACACGTCAAGCTTTCCTTGCCGACGCCGCTCTAACTTAACTTACCCGACAGAAAATGGACCATAACATTTGACCAAACATATGTATGTATAAAAGGTACTTACTAGCTTCAATTAACAAAGCTAGTATCCCACTTTTAGTAAAGTTGAGCCGTTAAAAGTTTAAGGTAACACCACACCACTAATGTCAAATAGTCTAATAGCATCTAAAATAATAAATAAACCTAAAAGCTTTCGAGCGTCATGCGGTTTATGGAACACAACTGCATCTGACATACATCTCTTCCTGACAAGCAGTAATGTGGTCTTTCAATTGAAGACAACCCGTTATTACTTATAATAAATATAGTGACTTTTCACTCCCTTTGTGCATTACACCGTCGCTAATCTGAATATAAACCTTATGCACTCCGGGTTACTACTAGATCATCAAATTAGCAAGATTGGTAACCTACTCTAACTAACTCTAAAGAAACAGTGGAACTGCTAATTCACCAGCTATCGAGATTAGCATGTAGACCAAGATGCAATAGAGATATACACGATGATTCTCTTAACAAGGATTGTATAATGTATTAAAAAAAAATAATATGCGATATATTGATACGATATTCTTGTTTTTGTGAATTTTTGTGAAAACAAGAACAGAATATTTCTATAGATCGTTTGTGGGCCTATTGGAGTGAGGTTTTCCCATGGTTTGTGTAGATCATCTGAACTAGGTTTATCGCTTCATACTCCAGCAATCTTTATTCAATTTTTGATTTATCATAAATAACAAAAGACTGTCCTGCGCTATATTCTCATTTATTCGCATTCATCTCTGCTCCTGGCTGATTGAAAAACTGGTATATAATGGTGCGCGTAATGGATTTCGAGCACAATACAATTTCATAATATTTTACGGAGAAGTTCTACAAAAGAATCTACAGAAGAATCGATTGTCCAAATACAAGATAATAGCTTTAAGTAGCTTCGAAGTATTAAAATGTTTTTCTAATTTATTCTCAAGACCGATCAGAAAACGTGGCGCAGTAAGTAAAACGTGGGTAATTTTTATGTGACTTTCAGATGCATCAGCAGCTGCTTTGAGTTCTGTTATCGTTGTCTAAGTATTGGAAACAACATGGTAGATGCGGTTTATGCAATTTATGGAATAGCCTGGCCAGTGGCATAATAATAAAAAACACATAAGTTTAGTCTACCCACAATTCCTTTAGGTTTTCGCTGTTGTTAATGAATGAAAAAATGAAAGCCTATTTGGTAGGTGTTTTGATATCCTATTACAACCTCACTAAAAAAGGTAAGCGAATTCCTCCTGATCCCAACATGTTGTAAACGGATCATCTACTAATTCTGTATTAGACGAGATAGCACTTATAATACTCCTCTGCGCAAAACCTCCCTGGACCTTTTTGCAACTTTCTTCACTATCACTTAGTGCTCAAATTGAAATATTTAATAAGATGATGGGATCTAGATTCTCGGTATAAGTTTTCCCTTATATTACCTAATATAGTGATTTCTAGTTTATAAGAATTTTCATCGGTTATGTTGGAGTAGTTTGGGCTTGCTGCTAATAGCTAGGCATTGTTCCAAAAAGAATTAGTGGAACCAGTTCAAATAACTGAAGGATGAAAGCAAATAACACTTTCTAATAGATATAAAAATGAAGAAGTTCTAGTGACCGCGAAGGTTTTTCTATGACACAACATAATGAATACATATGACATAACCTTTCTTAACTTATAAATTAAGTAATAGTTAGATAGAAAAAAGTAATAATTACTCACGGATAGCAATCTCCACCATTGCTATTGTTGTACCTTCTATCACCACCAAGACTAAGATCAGTCGGTTTAACATCCTCACCTTCTGGACTATTGCTCTCAATTTTCAGACTGCTAAATTGCAGCTTTTCCGAAGGAGTCTGTGGTAAGACTGGAGAATGTGGCTGTGATGATGTGGAAAGATAATGAAAGGCACCGTTAATGGCATGCATAATAAGCGGGGAGGTTGGTGGTGGACCATAAGATGATGTGGACGTCAGTGATTGAGATGTCAATTGTGGCAGAGAGTGTGGAGGTCCTAATTGACTATTTTGTTGCTGATGTGGCAGCTGTTGTGACTGCTGTTGTTGTTGTGTTTGTTGTGTATGAAGGCTTTGTTGTTGTTGCTGTTGCTGCTGCTGCTGTTGTTGTTGTTGGAGGTGGGATTGAGTATTTTGTGATATCGTCGTATTATTTGTACTATTACTAGCGGCCGAGTTCGAAGAGCCGCTCGTTGAATTCGCCACAGATTGTCTTAGTAACGAAATATTTTTAATATTCTTTAATTCTGTTGGATTTCGCAGAAACCTGTAATAGTGTAAGTAAGATACAGTTATATATTGCGAATTCAAATAAAAAACTTGTCTTTGGAAACTTACTGGTAGCAATGCCGTTCACCTTGAACTTTTCTCAAAATGTTCACTCGATAGTAGTAGCGTAGGGCACGTGACATTTTGTCATAATTCATCGACAAATGGTTCTTCTGGATTCCCCAAAGCTTAGCTAATCCAGCTGGATCGACTATTTTAAATACCCCCGTATCACGGCATTTCCATGCAATATAATTGCTGTACCGTTGTGCTGGATCATTAAGCAACTGTTGGAGGAAATCCCATAGCAATCGACCATCTATAAATTAAAAAGTATAATGAGTTAATTTGACTTTGAATGAGATTATTTTTAATGTTGAACTTACTTGTGTTTGGTTCAGGGCTATCTGGGAAAAATTCCCTCTTTACGGGCATATAGGCGCTAGGAGTGTTTGGTGCTGAAACCGATCCTCCGCCACCATTTTCATTTTTCTGACTGTGGCTATTCGTCCATGAATTCACCACATTTGTAATTTGTTGAGAAAGATTTGGCTTAATATCCTTTAGAACGGGTGTTGGTGGTGGACTTGAATTCATTTGTGATTTAGGTCCATCTGAATAGCTGTCTTCATCTGAATCGGACTGGTTACTACTCGAACTGGTCGTATTGTTTTGGGTGAACACATTTTGGTTGCCTTCCTGATTTTGTGGCGGACTACTGGCCTGTGAGTCTATTGATGGTGCTGGGCTAAGTGTGACTGAATTTGGTTGCATAAAATGATGAAGGTGAGCATTATGAAAGGGGCTTTCAGGTGGAGCCAAGGATGCCCAATTTGGTGTAGGCGGATGACTATGCGGTGAAAGTGGATATCGACTTGTAGGTGTTACTGGACTGCTAGGCAGATGTCTATGCATCATTTGTGATTCACGCACAAGCATTTGTAGAACATTATGCAAGACATCACCAGCTCCGGGACATCTTTCACCTAAATCAGCTCTAGTTAGAAGGCACAAAGCTTTTCCATTCATTTGGAAGAGATCAAGTTCGAATTTTGGCAAATCAAATTCACGTTCACAAAAGCGAAGAAACAGTGACACGTCTTCACGGCCCCAAAGTCTTGGATCTGGTGGCAATTGTGGTGGAAGTTGAGTCTTCAGGTCGGCTAGAGGACTTGGTGGTGCTGGCGGATATCTCCACAGTACATCACTCCACAGGCCCAGTGGCGGTCCGCTTAATGACAACGGTATCGGTAACATTTTCATCTTGAATCACAAAAAAAAAAAAAAAAACTGAGAGTTCCTCGTCCGGCAACGTCTTCGTCGTCGTTGTCTGAAAAACAAAACCAAAGAGAATGAAATTAAAAACCTTCAAATGATTTGTTCGTTTTTTCTTATTTTTTGATATTTTAGTCTTAAGTAAATCGGGCTGCAATGATGTCCTACAAAAACAAAGAAAACAGAGGAGGAGTAAACAAAACAAAAAAGACCTACAGAGAGATGAACTCATGCAAACAATATCCGGCGAATCCGGTTTCAGCGGAAATTGAGTTTTTCTCTGACGATAGTTTCTGCCCTACACTTTGCTTCTTCTTACAGAGCTGGCGATCTGATGAGATGTTGTGTGGTAAGCAAAGGCAACTTCGTAGGTATTTAGCCTCTTGGCTGCCCCCTTAATGTTGTGACGCAAGATGTAGAACCGTTGCGACTCGAATAACTTCTGGTAGCACGATAATGAAGCGTTCACCGACCACACCAACTACTGAGATTATCTCAACCGAAAGAATTGCTTCAATAATTTTATAATACAAACGGTATTAATTTTTCGCTTAAACAACTGAAAATAAGTGCGGGAAGTTTGGAGTCTGAATTCTGATTATGTGTGAGCAAGAAGAGAAACAAGCAAAAATGACGAAAAACCTGAAACATTTGTGTCGGAAAGGCGGAAGTCAAAAAGACTTCCCGAACTAAAAAGAAAAAAACAACAGAAAAAAGAAACATTTAAGTCTTGAGGAAGAATAGTGAATAAAACTGCTGAAAAGCAGACTGGGCAGCATACGGTTACTTGAACTCGCGATTTAGCAGACAGCGGTCCAAGGTTGCCAAGGCAAACTAACTAGCAGTAGAGACAATATACAGCGATGTACGTCAATTATGTTTGGGCAGGTGGTGTTCTGTTGGAATGGATGCGATCATAAATGGAAAGCTACTACATATAGACTGGGTGACGTGTGCGAGCATACAAAAAACCGTAAGCAACAAGATCAAGCCAGAGGCCAGAGTACAGCACAGCATCTTGGTGTCGTCGCTGTCTGTATTAATACACTTCCCACGGATAAGTCTTGAGGCTATCAAGTAATTAGCATCGACTTCCGACGGGTGTCTTCCTGAATTCTTCATGATTAACGTACATTGGTTAGGATAACTTCGGAGAGCAAACTATTAAGAATTCTAGTCGTGGTAGTGGATGCAACTCGTTTTTAATTGACATTTTAAGATATTCGTGTTAAAGACACGACACACCCACAGGGTACAGCAAAGGTACGCAAACGGCCATGAAATGGTGCAACTAACCAACAGAAAAAAACAGGTAGTGATTATTCATAAGTGGTGAAGAATCTGTTCGCATATTTTACATAATGCCACGAGGATGATAAATATCGTGGCGTTAATAAGTAGAAGAGCGTTATGTGTCGTCAGATATTGTGCTACTACCGTTGTAAGGTGAATGCATTGCTGTTTCCTCGCTGAGAATTCATTCGAGAAATTTTCCTGCTATTTATTTTACGAGCTTACTGCTTTTTTGGAGAGATGGATTTTGTATCCCCTTGACATTTTAAACTACATATTAAATTACGTTGGCTTTTATATAGAAGTTCACGCAAATTTGGAGGCAAATGAACTCGAGATTTGTTTGTTGTTATTTGAAAAGATGCATCACTCAATGACAGACTTTTTGATGATTTCCGTGTTTTTAAATGGATTTTTATAATCTATCGATTATTATCCTCTTCATATGTATACATGTGACACTATTTACTTTGTATATACATATGAAGATTCTTACAATTCAGGGGGTTTATCTATGATTGAACGTGAGTGACATTCAATTTGGCCTAATAAGGCATATCAAATAATCTAAATAAGTAACAGAAGAAGTTTGCTAACTGATCTAGACAAGAGAAAAAATAATGAAGGCCTTGATATTATCGAAATTTGTTATAGGCACTTACAAGAGCCCACCCTCGGGTCCGCCAATTGATATTGACGTTTGCTATGAATACCTTGGTTATTTAAATATATGAATAGCTATGTAAATTCGTGTTGCTGGAAATTTGCACGTTCCAAATGAACACCTTTTCCTAATATCAGGTCTGTGAAGAAAAGCATTAGTACCAGCGATATAACCTGTGTAAGTATACAAAACTATTTTCAACAGTCCAGTAAGTAGTATATGAAGTACAGGTACAGGTGAATTCATTGTACTATTTTGATAATTGCAATTAGCATGTGGACCACATGCCTGCCTTTATAAGTTAGCCAGTCCAGTTGGAAATATAAAATTTCGTCCTAGATTAGTGAACATATCAGACATGAGAAAGTATTATTTATTTGATTTTTTTTTATCGTACGTACGCTTATCCTAGAAAATTAATTAGTAAAGCGAAGCATCTCAGGATTTAACTTGTAGTGCAAGTGCATACTAGTTTGATCCTTGCTGGTTTTATTGCCACATTGTGACGGGTTAGTCCATGACGAAGGTTAAGACTATGTTGCTTGAGTAAGCAGCAGTCTTGTAATAATAACAAAGGATTGTTTCAACACAAGAATAACTTCTCTTTTCAAAGGTAGTGAGAGACAAAACTAATCGAATCGCTGGTATAATGGATACTGCACACTCACGTTTCTATTGCTCAATATTGCAGCTCCACCGACATCCACGAATAGTTGAGGAGAACTAATGACAGTTATTGAGATTCTCAATAATATCCAAAAGTTTGGTGTCCTATTAATACTGCAAAACGACAACAATCGCAAATTGACGAGCAAATTAATACAAAATTTAGTTGGGTCAAAGCTAGGAATGAAAATTGTATGCGGAAATCCGAAATATTCTCAAAGTCAATGATCAGTTGAAAGATCCAACTAAAATGATCTAGACATCCTGATAGCCTGAATGCTCGGGAACAATACAAAAACTTGGCGCTTGAGACATATTAACCATCTTTTCTACTACCATAGATGGCACAAGAGCTAGTTATCGCATGGTATATCAGAACAGAGTTTACAGATTGCGAAATTGCTGGAATAGGCCACAACATGCTTTAGAGCGCGCCGAGAGAAAATTATGCTTTAACAGTAAAACTTGTATATTCTGCTCTGGTATTGCATGCGATATCTAGTTCTTGTGCCATCTTTGCTAGTGAATTCTTTTCTGCGACTCAGTGTTAAAAAAAAACTGCCACCGAATCTGTCATTCTCGTGCTCTTTTCTTCCCTACTGGTGTGGTGGGAAGAAAAGAGTCGGGAAATAACAGATTTGGTGGCGGAGGTTACAACGAGTCGCAGAAAAGAATTCACTATTAGTAAAAATTTTGCTACCGGTGGCGTAAAAGTTCTCAGCCTTGCATGAATAAAGCCAGTGCTTTTTAACACTAATATTAATTGCTAGCTGCTGTTAGTGAGATTGGGATTCAGGTACAAAAGTAATTCTATTACAAATTAAATGTACAAAGATACAAGATTGTGCTCATGGAGAAACCAGGTATGTATCATAAATTCTACGGCCGTCAACGGAAATTTATTTAGATTAAAACCACTCGGCACTGCAAATCGAGTTGAAATTGCTGAAATTGCTGGCAATAATAACACGTGGGAATTTCCGTTGTGGTTGTACATAAATTTGGTTTTTTGTGTGTTCTATATTATTCCAGGTAAATTTAGAAATAACTATCAGCAAAATCACACCATATCATCATCAGACTGATTTGAGTTGTTGAGTTGGAACAATAATTTCAGAATTTACGTAGGAAACAAGTGTGGTAATGTTTTTCTATTTACATATTTCTTTAATATTATTCATACCCCAGAATATTGTTAAGTAAGACATGAAATATTTATGTTAGCTATGCCAGCTATCACGGATAAGGAAATTATCTAGATGCTAAAGTATTTTGATAGCTGTAAATACAGATGACTCAATGGTTTGCTGTCAAGTCTATTATGCAAGAAAGACGTCCTGGAATTGAATTGAATGACTTGGACAATTTTCCACGAAATCCTGAGTTTATGTGCAAGATACAGTTAGTTAGATCTAAGCACTGAGGGAGCACGTAGAGTGTATCAGAGAGTATCTCTCATGGGCGAAATCCAATATGCAAGTCTATTCCAACTTCGTTGGGCATGGTACTACGGAGTGGACTATGCATTATTCAGTAGAGGAGTGAATACTTAAAATTATGATAAGTGATTGTTGAAGGATCAACAGCAATAGATTGTATTCAACTTTACATCTTTCGATATTGCATTTTGAGTTACTGAAGGACTCAGACTTAGGTAAGACGAATCAGTCAATTCACATTATTGGAGTCAAGAAAGAGAAATCTTAGAGCTATGAGGAAGTCATCCGTGTAAAGGGGGGGGGGGGGGGAGAGATAAAGATAGAGAGCTTATCGACACTGTATATTAAGCTCTAGGAGTGCTTCTATATATTCTACCCACGAACGTTCACTTTAATTTATTATGAACTGTCCTGAAGTATATAGGCAAACTCCGATAAACAAGGTTCAAGTCTCTAGGAATTAGCAAACATAAAGGAAATGAACATACTTAGCCGGCTAGAAAAGACACGATTCTTAATAGTTCTCTCGCTGAGACAACATTATGTATGTCTTCCGCTACGGATGGTAAAGAGGAAAATTCTCTTATGAACTGAATCGTCAACTGTTCCGATCGTTAATTTATGTGTCTTATTCACCATATCGATAAAGAAGTGATTCTCAAGTCTATTTTTTCACAGCAGCACCGGTTTCAAACTTTCGTATTCCAAAAAAAAAATTGTGATTACGGCTCGAAACTAAACATCAAATTGAGATTATTAATAAGTAAAAACTGGATTTTCGTTGGCGAAATTATTATAATAATAAGAAAGATTATTCCTTTTTTTTTTCAAATGAATCGGACCACAAAACATGACTAGTTCACAAGTATTCTACTTTCGAGTATTAATATTTTTTTTTTCCAACCCCTTTCGGGACATCAGTTTAGTAAAAATATCGCCAGAATTACGACGGTCAATACAAATACTGGTTTAATTAATGAGCATGTAGTCAGGTTGGGAGTTACGTTCAAAACAGAAATTGCAGGAGCTACAATGAAGTCAATGAAAAACAGACGCTAATTCATTTCCAGACATCGCGCATTAGGGGGAACTCTTCTTCTATGGATATGGGTACCCGCACAACGAGGCGAGACGAGGCGAGGCTAGGCAGTTGCACGAGCCGAGGTGAAGACACATCTTGGGGTGTAATGTTCACAACAACGCGGCGTTCAGTTTCTTGGTAAATCACAAAATGAGAGCATAATTATGTAATCAGATTCTGAAGAAGAAATTTTGTGTTTGTCAAGTAGTGCAATTATATATGACATTTTTCACATATATATAAGTATCCTTTCCGCTGTTTTACTTGCTACTCGATAAATACGAAATGTTAGTCTAATTAATTAACTCCACATCATGGATTTAACATTAGAGGGTGGGTAACTTTTAATCCCTGACAGATTATCTGCTCTTAAAGACTGGGTCGTACAAACTGTGGTATCTGTGTGAAAAGGTTAAAAACGGTTCATTTGAAGTGCTAATTGGGATTCTAACATTTTTGGTGACACTTTCTGTTTGAATCTACAAACCAAGCTGTAGAGTGTATGAAAGCTGTCGAGCCCAGGCGAGCAAGGCTTTATGCAAATAGATTATAAGCCTTGGTTATAACCACAATTTCAGTTCTTGACAAATAGTATTCATGCGAATATAGGTATTTTCCACGATAGTTTCTTTCCAGCCAAGTTTATACCGAGATGCTTAATATAGGAAACATATAGTTACAGAGTGACAGTTTCGAAGGTTTCATTCAAACAAGCAAAATAACGAAGATTTTCTCAAGAAAGATTCTATGTCTTCTTCCTGGATACTATGGTTGCACCTATAAGAATATTCTACTCATTTTAATTTTATCATAATTAAATCCAATCCAGATTTCCTTTCGAAGAACACACACTTTTTTTGTTTACAGTGATGCAATAAATTATTATTAATAATCCTCCCACATATGGGAAAACATCGAAATTTAATCACTAAATTTACATAACATCAAAAACGTTAAAGCAGTGCCTCTGTCACGTACCTTTCTTTTCTTTAGTTTGTAAACTAAAGTTATTAAATAATCACAAACAGCTGTTTACAGCAACATAAAATTTAGGTTAACAGCAATATATTCACATTCCTTTTAGTATTAAAAATCACATTAATGTAACAAAATATATATATATTTTTTTTTTTTATTTTTCACTTTTTATATGCTTGCTAGCTACACAAGTAAATTGAAACGCCCGTCGCCTCCACTTTGTATTTAATGTAATCAGAAAGAAAGAGTTTTTAATGAAATTCCGATTTGATTGCCTGACACATAACCGAAACTGATTTATTATTAATTGTTCATAAGCAATCACACTTCAGTTCTGTGTGATCGGTATTGTTGTTTTTCTTTTTTCTGTATTTAATTTTTCAAATTGATCAGTTGATCAGTAGAGAAACGAAGATCAAAAAGCAGACAATACAAAAAAAAAAGACACGATTAAAAGTTAACGTCTGCTATCGTGGGCAGTCAGCAAACAACTTGTCCTCTATGTTCCCGAAAGTCAAATTTTGTTATGATTTGAAATTTTTGATTAGAAGGAAGGAATAGAATCATCAAGATCAGGTCCAGCTGAAGTTTATTGTGAAAAAAACAAAAACAGGAATGACTTGTTAGCCGAAAAAGTTTCTTAAATATTAGTGGAACACCTAAAGAGATTTTTATGAGGTCACACTTCCGCATTACGTCGATAAAGTTTTTATGTGCGGTTTTTTTTTTTGTTTTTGTTCTTCTACAGCTCCTCTACCAAAACGATATAAAACCGCAAATATTTTGTGCCAGTTCCCAAAAATGGCAAATACAGGAAATTTTTTTAAGTGATGTCACAATAGTGGATCGATCAAAATTTAATTACAATTTAAGAAGCTGACAGGTAGGAAAAATTGAGAAAGAGGGGAGACCAATAAGTTCGGCAATGGTACGATCGGTTGGATCGGATGGAGTCGCACTTTTTAATTTCTATATAATTTCTTGTGTGTGCTGTGATTGTTTTTTTTTTTTCTTTTTTAAATGCGATCTTTTAGCATATGTAGATTTTTAAGTAAATGTCAACATGTTCAAAGATGTTACGCCATAGAACGTGTTTCCCATTGAGCAAGAGGTGTGAATAACCTACATAGAGTCAAGGTGGGACTATCAACCCGACCGCGGCTTTAGCGGCGGCTTCCTCTATCATAAACACCGAAACTGAATACCAACAACACCAACAGCAACAGCTTCAAAAAGTTGACCGAGTGCGAGTGATACTCTCATCGACTTACAAGTGCAAAAGAATCATGAAAAATTTATGAGAATAAGGAAGTTAGTGATGGGCTATATAACATGCCATCATTGGTTCAAGGAGAAATTGGCGGGGCAAAAACCGAGTAAGGTAAGGCGATGACAATTTGCCGATCATGATAAAACTGGAGGGCAATTACTAACCTGTTTAATTAGAGTGAAACTTGTTCGGACGAAGGATGCCCACCGTATCCGCACTAACTGAGTATAGTTATGTGATCAGTAGCTAGAAGCGATCTTAATATAATGACGTTATGAAGAACCAAGGTAGCCAGCCTAACATCGAAGACGGCGACGACGACGGTATGTCTTGGGTCTTCCTTGATCTGATCCGTCGATCGTTTGAATCGTCTGCGATCTTATGTATACATTTTACATCGAAACCAGGAAGCTTAAATTATTGCTCAATGAATCGAAAATTAAGTTCTCTAACACTCCTTCTTCAGCATGGTTGATTCTACTGGATTGGTAGCCACACTGTTTTGTTGAGTACACAACTGACATCTTATGATCGCCACCGTCAAGAATATACATATGTACATACTTACATATATTATAATCATATAAGAGAGAAGCAACCAAAGAAGAGTTATTCCTGAAGATGATATGACGATCATGACGATGATAACAACACAACCGATCTGCGCGCGGTGAGATTCCAGACTTTTTAGGCCGTTCAATGCCCAAGCCCCCATCAACATCATGCCACATTTCGTTCGTTCGGGTCTTGTCTCTGTTAGAATTGCCGTGCCGACCAGATATCAAAGAACCGGTTTAAACGGAAACTACATAATAACAACAAACAGAATCTGTAGAGGAAGACAAAAAAAATGACGTTCCTTCCTCCAACAAAACTAACAGCAAAAATAAAGCAAATCTTCCAAGAAAAAGTAAATCCATTCCAAGAAGTTCTCTTTTTTTTTATAAGTTGGATGGATATAAAGAAAGAAAGCAATGAGAAGAGGAAATGGAAATGATCATCATCAGCAGATACATAATGTTGTTGGTTTTGCGGTGAAGAAAACAGAAAGAGACAAAATTCGATTCGAAGAGATCTATGGACCTAAAAAGTTCTTATTTTCACTAGGAATTTTATAAGATGATCGCGTGAAGGTGTTGCCCAGGATAGGTCACATAAATGCGGTGGCATTTTGAGTCTTTACAGGTTGGAATTAGTTAGGTCCATATTTGATATGTATATGAATTATATTAAGAATTCATGGAGATGGAAGATCTTCAATTCTGATTTAATCTGTAAAAGGACAGATGACGACCAAAATAAGAGCAAAAAAGTAGGTATATAATGTTGATATTTTGAACAGTAACAAGGAATGAGAAATATGCCAGATTATATCCATGAAGTAGATATGTATGTTGGTTTGATTCATGATTCATGGTGCAAGTGTTTCCGATTTGAGTTTTGGAGATGAAAAGAAAAATGAATTTTTGGCGCGGAGAATTTCATATTATTATTATTCTTCTTGGAATTATATCCTCCCTTCTCTTGTAAAAAATGTTATTGTATCGGTTCGAGAATTTAGAATCAGGATATTTTTAAATTAAGTGCGATATTGGGAAATTATAAAAGAGCAGTACCTACGAGTATCTCTTCAAGTATTTCACTCAATGTTTTATTGATTCTATATGATTATAGTTATTATATACTTACTACTTAACTACATATCTAGGTATGTATATGATAATATTAGCAATGTTCACCCTTCAATCGTACATTTTGTTTTTTTCCTTTAAAAGGTCATCGCAGTAAAGTTTAATGTTATAAATTACTTACCGGAAGAGCTAAGTATTCCGGTCTCGTAAGTATGGTCGGCCAATAATATAAATGTCAAAAGACGGAAATGAATTGTTTTTACGAAAAGATTCCGTAATTATTTTTATTAACGAAGATTAATCATAACTAAAGAGGAAACGGTTTAAAGTAACTATAATGGTCGAATCTGAGTGGATACAAATGCCAATGGTTTTTTTTTTTTTTGCAACATAAGATTTCACGATCAGTAAAATAATGATGACACGGTTAGACGGTAGATTTGAACGGAACTGCGTAAGTGAATTCAAATTATATTTATTTTTGGCAAATGTCAGATATACATTCATTGTAATTTTGCATTGGAAAATGAGAAAATTTCATAGGTAGGTAGTAGCTATACTAAAAGAAATAGATACACCCACTCTAAAGTTATTTTGCAAATCTTATTATCTCTCAAAAGCAAATGATAACTCTAACCGTGAACAGAATTTTGAAGAAAAGAAAAAAAAAATATACTCGAAATAGGTATGTGACCTATTCGCTTCCTCATATGAACACCAAGCTTAAAGTAAAATCCACCCACCTTACTTTGCTTGCTTCCAACCTGCTTTTATAGGTTTTTTTGTTAAAAAAAAAAAAAAAAAAAAAACGAAATATGTATGTATGTCGATTGTGGTCCACACAAGAAGTAAAAATTAAAATTGATGACTAAATATGTTCGCATGCGGAAATTCCAATCTTATAGCCTAGTATCGCCGACCGAACCACCGACCGACCGACAAACCAGCTTTTAGAAATGTTCACAGAAAGGTATAGAATCTTTACACATTTGTTAGGTAGGTATACATAATATACCGCCGTCGCCAGAGTCGGATATAATAAAGGTTAGTTAGTCAAAAGAGAATAACTAAAAAGGTAATCTTAGCCAAGACATAGCGACTAGTAAATCAGTAACTGTCACCTTCTGCAGCTTGGACAGTGTATTTATAGGAAACAAGTAGTGTGTATTCTTCATTCTTCATGATTGCTACTTATATGTACTTATCTGAGTATATATGTCTTCTGCATATATATACTATATACATATGTATACCGGACGGGGTAAATGTCATACAAATAGCGCGCGTTAAAGAAAAACTGCTTATTGTGCAAGAACACAGAGCCATCTATCATGTGACGAAGCAAATTTATCTGCGCGCGCATAGCTGTCAAATGAAGTATGAAACCCGGAAATAAATGAGATGAACACATTTATGTATATAGGGATTTTCTTACTCAGTATTCTTGAAATTTATGGTAGTTATGGGGATCGTGTAACGATTAAGTCTATTAATTATGTACTTTAGTTATTTTTCGATTTTTTTCTCCAGTTTTTATCAACGTTTACAGGTTAATATGTATATATGTGTTAAAAAAAAACAACTATAGTCATCTTGTTAGTTATCTAAAAAATTAAGAAAGATGAAGCATATATACAGAGTAGCCGATGAAAAGATTAATTATTATTTGCAAGTCGGTAACTTGGATTGGAATTTCTTGTGGATAAACTAACTTTGCGGTAGACACAATTGAAGACTATTCAATGTCAATGCCAACCACACATAAGGTGTCATTATGGAGTGGAAAGCATAAATAATTGAAATATTTTTCTCGGGTAATTTAATACTATTGTGCAATTTGAGCATGCTTCAGTGATCTTTTATCGTAAAGATGTGATAACCATATATGAAAGAGGAAGAAAAAGAAATAGAAAAATTCGTAGTTTCTTTTAGTCTTCATCCAACAGTTTATATTTCGAATAAATTGCTATGAAAATTATCTGATTAATGGGCAAGAGTTCTTCGTTCCAGTATTAACAGTATGTGAAAACGGTATGATTTTGAATTATTATGGAACGTGGGAAGGTGTCGAAATATATATACATTCATACATACATACATACCTACCTATCGACCTGTTGTAACAGGTATTAAGCAATCTATTTTTTCCTGCAGTGATGTAATCAGTGTGGCGCTATCAATAGAAAAATTGTGACGACACGATTGAAAAACAAAAAAACCAACTATTATCTAATCGCGTATCATCGTCGATTGGTCTTATAGCAAAGATAAGTTTTGTTTTTTTTTTTTCATTCTTTTTTTCAATTTGTTTCTATGGTCTAAATTTTTATAGTTGTTATATACACCACAAAATTAACTTCATATAGGTATATAATGTACCTACTTATGACACATAGAACTCTACAGACTTCATAGAAGGTTATCGAACGCTTTATTATTTTCAAAAACTAGTTTGGCTATTTCAATTCTAGACGTGCGACGTTTGACTAATTCTAATATTTAGGTACCAGTTGTGAATATTTGCGAATTTTTTATTGTTGGTCAGTATTCATTTTCCATGAAATTCTCAGCATAAATTAGCACTAAAAACAGTGAAAGGAAATTTCTAAGAAAGATTTTTTTTTTCTAAATGTGATTTTATATTTCCGTATATGAATATTAGAGGTTAGTGACTTTTTTAATTGATTCTTGACTGATTTTTTTGCCGTTTTTTAATATATTTTTTTTTTTATTATTATTATACAAAGATTTCAAGACGGGAAATTTTTAATGAAGCTGTTTTGAGAGTGTTGTAAGATTTGTGAATTTTTTTTTTAAAGAGTTTTTAGTCGTTCATTTTAGAACTATTTGGTTTACAATATTATAATTTGCTTATTTGAATAACATTAAATAATAGCTACACGTGCCCTTAATAAATTAAGTTCATGGGGTTTCCGTTATTAGAAATATATTAAGAAAAGAAAAAAGAAAAAAGAAAAAAAAACTAGGCAAATGTATAATACATATATGACACATATACAGGGTATTCCAAAATTCACATCCATGCAAGCTAATCGAGTATTTTTAACAAATGTAAAAAAAAAAACATCCCTTCGCGAACATAAATGTAGTTTCGGGGTAATAAGCGGTAATGTGATAAGTAAATTCTTACTGCGGACATTATTATCATTTCTAAATATCTTAGAAACAACAACAGGCATGGGTATAGTGTAGTGGACTAAAAGATAGTATTTATAAGTATATATGTAATGTAGGTATTTATAGTAGGATATATGTATGTAATCCCCAAAAAATTCTGATCAAAGTTCGTAAACGCATATGTCAACTAAGAGAGTCATAATTGGTTGTTACCTTAGGCTTAAATGAATTCCTGTAAATATGCAAATTAACATCGTTAAAGTGTTATTTCACAAATTTTCTAGAACAGTTTGGACAGTAAAAATGTTTATAGCCAATTTCATAGATTTTTACAATCTGAAGAACACTTCAGTATACATTCAAACAGGAATAACATGGCGGACTCGCTAGTCAGATCCGGCTATAGCACTACGCTTCTTGGAGGTGAACCTCCTGTTGGCGTTGCCACCGTAACGGTCATCAAAACGGAGTTTTCGTGCGAAGCATCAGTAGCAGCGGCGAAGCACGAACCTAAGCGCTTACAGGTGTATGAAACTGTATCTTGATGGGCCAAATAGGTAGTTCGAGGTCTTTTGTTTTGAAGGTCGGGAGAAAAGCAATGGAGAACAATGACAGATACAGTCACTGAGCACAGCCCGCTTTATATTCACCTAGTAAAGGTCGTACTAGAGTGGACAGTCCCGACTCCCGAACATCTGTCCTATCCGGAGAAGATAGCTTGTCGAGCTTTTTTTGAGTGCAGGATGGATACTCTTGGATCTGCCCTTCTATCTGAGGCTCAACTGAAAATCTTAGCTCGCCATAGCATCTCGTGAAATTTTCTTTATAAATGTTTCAATTTTAGATGGGATCCGACCGCCGATACTTAAAATCATAATCAAATGTGTTATCAATTACTATGTATACACCACCCATTCCTGAAAGCATTAGCAGTAACCATTAATCGATATAGGAATTGAACTAATTTGACCATGAAATATCAGAAGAAATGAGTGCAAAATATTTTTGAAGAACTAAGGAATTTATAAATCAGTAACAATCGGTTATTTTAAATTAAAAGGACTCGTTAAGTTCGAGATATGAAAAATTCGCGTTGGTAACGTATCTTTTTGGAAAAAATAATATAAATAATAGTTAAATGAAAAAACTAAGTTAAGTAAGCCATTCACGGTACATCTAATATTGATCTTAGCACTAGTATAACAGCTGCATAGGTGTTTTGTGGGTCGTGTCGTATTAATTTAGCTACCTATATTGTAAATTAAGATTAGTAATTGCATTGGGAGATATTACAGCTTCCTATTTATCTAACTTTTTATATAATATAGCAGTTGGAATTTCACTAACTGTTATACATATAATAAATATAAGACTACGGTGAAATATTGGATTTTACGAATAGAATACTTTTTCTTTTATATATATGTATACATATTTTTTTTTTTTCATTCATAAAGCAATTTGTCCCATTCACAGTAAATAATATGACAAAAAGAAAAATTAAATAAATGCCCATATTAATTTGCTTTTAAAATCACATTCATACAATTATCATGCATATGTAGTCAACAGAAAACAAAGATTCCTCGGATTTTTTCCGTAGCAAATTGCTTATAACCTATCAACAAATTAAGCCAGCAATAAACAAGGAAAGAAAGCAATATTTCCGCCCAGTGATAAAAATGTCGGGTAGTTACGAATAAAAATTAATATGTCAAGTGGACAGAAAGACAGAGATAAGTGAGAAGAAAGAAGATAGACTGTGGTTCTATGATTGTGTTTAAATTATAGTCTTTTGGAGGAGGAGAAAGAAATTTGTTCAAATAAATATTTAAAAAAAAAAATTGGTTGTTCTTTTTTTTTTTTTTTATGCGACCGTAATATATAAAAATAATCGAGACAATAATGAAGACTATTCGACGGATGACAAAGAAGTTATGGAAATCTTCAGCACAATTCTGTTTCTCGGCTGTAGTGATTCTGACCTTGCGTTATTTCAACTACTATAACTAAGCCATAAGCATCACTCTCTCTCCAAGATATGTAAGGCTAAGAGATTACAGAACAAAGCTCCGAGAAAATAAGCAAATAAACTTAAAGCAAAAAAAAAAAAAATATAAAAGTTAAAACAACAAGGAAATTAGCATACCATCAAATGGCCACTCATGAGCTATTCTCGGGAAAAGGCAAATGTATGTATTAATAATGTCAACAGGAGTGGAATTGTTCAGACATTCTATTTGGGATTCTTGGAAAGTTTCGTCATATAATTCTTTTTAACTATGTACATATATATATATACATATGTATGTACATAATACCTACAGTGTTTTGTTTACCTTTCTCAAAGCGGTCACATCTAAAAACACAAAGAAGTCAAAACGGAAAAAATTATTTCAGAGTATGTGCATCTCTCGTCCGGCATGCTGACCGGAAGTTGTTAAAATTTTCGCTAAATGTCTTTAAGGAAGATGGAATTAAGTTTAAAAAAAACTACTCTATCTACGAGTGGGTGGCGCGGTTGAAATGTCCCTTTTTAATAATAATAATCACTTGTAGCTAGAGATTATTCCTAAAAGCCTATTGATTAATTGTCGGCAAAGGTGAGTTTTTGAAAAATTTCATTTGAAACTGCATGAGTATCGATAAGAGCGTTACTATGTATGCTTCCCCTCTATATAATTTAAAAATCATGCTTGCAAAAATGTTTGCTTTCTTTTGTACTTTTGACGACATTAGCACGAGCTTTTATGTGTTTGTCAGCGGCAGAGTTGGGCGTAATAATTTACTTTTTAAAATTATAATTAGAAGTAATTTTAATTAGGTGTAAGAAATTGTGTTGAAATTGTGAAGTAGGTAATTAAAATTGAAATTTGTACAATGATTACTTATATTTGAAATTCCAAAGCCAGTTATTTATGCAGTAATTATGAATTGAATTTTTACTAGTAATGATAAGTTTTTGCAATCATTTCATTAACTTAAATGTATTTAATTTATAATAATATCAAATGAATACCAAGTGCGGTCCAGGTTCTGAACGAAAATAATTAATTTTACAACGCAACCAAAAATATCAAAAGAATATTTAATTTTTCCTTAAATTTTCCAACTAAATTTGAATTCGGAGTGGTTTAGAGTAAAAAATTGCGAATTTAATACAAAACAGCTTTGAAGGATTTTAAAAACAATTTTTTCTACACTGGAGTGGAATGGTTACTATCACTAATCACATATTTCTTTTAGGGGGTGTTTCTAATTAATGTAATAAATGAAAATGATAGTTTGTTTTACTAAATCAGATGAACACATTTAAAGAATACAAAACAAAAATACGTTTTTAAACAGTAATCGCCTTAAAAAAAAATATTATGTATAGATTGTGTAAACAACTCCGACTCCTTTCACATTCAACTTTAATAAAAAAACAAAAAAAAAAACAGCTTTGTTTAGTACAAATCACCTGTTTACACTTATTTTGACATTGAGGACAAAAGCAAGCAAATGTGGCGATTTTCAATACAAAATTTAAAAAAACAAATTTTGCGCGCGTGGATTAGAAAATTTATTTCAGGAAGCATATTTTTGCTTTATTTGTTAATGTATCACAAGTGCGTACCTATAGCCATATGCATTTTTAGAAAGAGTTATAAAAAAGAAAGTTAATCTAATGACATCTTCACCGTATTTAGAAAAATATGTTGGGTATATTATTATAAGAAATACATAAACTGAGATTTTTTTCGTTTAGTGTTACATAGGTACCGTTATAGTTTTAAAAATCATAAAATTTTTCTATAAAACCAATTTATTTCTTGTTAAAATTTTATTCTATCCGACCGTCATCGTGGCATTGGTTTGCAACTTTTGAGTAGGTAGTAGTTTTTTTAATCCCTTCAGAGATACATATATGCTAAGTCTAAGCTTTCCAGTTAATCTAGCTTTTTTAAAAATGATTTCCCTTCAAGTGTTACTGGGTCACCCTGTACAACGTATATCTTGCTCTAAGTTCCTATAAGTAATCCAACCTCATTTTAATATCTAAGCATTTCTACGTCTGCGTTTTCTTACAAAGTTTTAAAGCTTGGTCATTCTAGCAAAGTGTTAAGAATACTTATTAACAAAAACCATCTACGCTGTGCGGCTCTGTTTTCACGTTGGAATCAAAGGAGTCAAGCTAATTCTTTCAATTTTGTATTTACTAAATAAAAGATACGTTTAAAATACAAAAATTTTGTAGGAAGTGCGTTTGATTCCTCACGATTTAATTTGGAGTCTAAGAATGTTAAATATTCTCGAGCTGGTACTACTTCTTTGAAAGTATCTTGTAGGAAGGATAGTAGCAGAAATTACCGAATTTCGTCATCAAAATAAAAAAAAAAAAATATGTAATTTTTGCATGCTTTGTCCTTTTAGATTCGTCTTCGCAATTAAATTACATTATTGAGAAATTGGCACAACTCTAAAAAAAACAGTTCAATTAAATTAATGAAATTTTTCAGCATCATCTACTATTTTTAAAAGTTGTTTTAAAAAAATTAAATTTAGTTAATACAACTAACATATTTGTACTAAAAGAGTTACAAAAAGTTAATATTAAGTATGGAATTCACAAAATCAGAAGACGTGAATAGAATTTTTTAAAGATTTTGGATGATCGAAGAAATTGGCTTCAACGGTTCATTATACAAAAAGCACCAAGATTATGGGAATGGGAAGCTCATTCTCTAAGGAAAACTTACATAACATATCTCGAACGACAAGCGACAGGACATTTTGCCGTACACAGTTATTTATTTATTGGAGCATTTTAAATCTCTTTAAATGACTCTAAAAAGATATGTATATGTGGAAATATTTGAAGTTGGCTCGTTTAAAGCTATGATGGGTGCAAAATAATTATATTTCACCAAATCATTATCTCATCTGATGCCGCATATTACAATGTGCTCAGGCCATAAAGTTCATCCATAAAATTACGCATTGCTACGTGACATTCCATTTTATACCTCCTCGGTATCCAAGTTTATGGAATGGTACAAGTATTTAGAACATTAGAGTACTTTTTGGTCTACCAAAAAGAAGTTGGAAACTTTGAAAATTTATATAGCCGACTTGAATGTACTAACTCCTGGTCCTTCCTTTCGGCTTCTGTCTGACAACCTAAAATATAAATCAACAGTACCGATTATCTTGATATTCCAACATATGTAGCCAAATGGACTGTGAAGAAATAAAAGAAAGACTATAGGAGCTCTAGAGCTTTTCGAGGGGATAACCTACCATCAGCATAAATATGAAAAATGAAGAGATGATGGCCAGGTAACAGTTAATAAACAAAAAAAGAAATTTGGTATTGTCCATTTAAGCGAAATTAAAATTATATTTTATTGTATGCACTGACGCTTTTTTGTTTTTTTTTTTTTAATTAAGTTTCTTGTTTCCCAAATGTTTTAACCCAAATATTGTTTATCTTTTACTATTTAAATATATACTTAATATAAAAATTTAACCAATTAACAATTTTTGAATTATGTTAGACTGTATAAATTGTTTTCTGCACTACTACAAAGAAATACATGAATTAAGCAGTGGTTAGCAACTGATTCCATAAAGTACGGGCTTATAACGGATTCAAATGTGATGACTTTTTTTTAAAGAATTTTACGTGAAAGCTGTTGCCTTTCAGGGAAGTAATACTATAATAATGATTGAAATAAATAGATCAAAGACTTATCAAGCTTCATCACAAGTCAGAATTTTTACAGACACTTCAAACCTATACTGGGGGAATTCGATTCAATCAAGGAGAATTTTTTACTGTTTGATACAAATGAATCGAAGCCTTTCCAAATTTAATATAAATTAATTGCCGGTTATTTTGACTAATGACACTGGAAAAATACGAGCGATTAATTTTACTTAGTAAAAAAAAAACTACTTCATGACAAAAAAAAAAAAAAAAAAAAAAAAACGATTCGATCGAATCGAATTCTTCGGTAGGGCTAATCGCCACAAAAGATTTTGCCATGTGACTTGTATCGATCGATTCTGGAAAATTATGCGTCTTAGATAAAAACCAATTCCCTGTTTGCGATTACATCAATTACATGCTGCTATCTTTCGTATTGTTATCAATAAAAGTGATTAAAATTATTTACTCATATTACATGCATGCATACGTATATAATGTATATAAGCAATATCACTTCTCGAACCATATAATAAACAAGCGAAATCGTCGAGTAGCAGAGATAAGCTGCTTATCACTTTAGGAAGTAAATAAAATTGAAAACGATCAACTTCCCCATTTAGTCGAAGTGCAATAACAATTTAAAATTGAAATTTAATTAAGAGCATTTAGCTGAGCGCTAACATTCGACGACCACAATGCATTGATTTATTGCACGACAGTTTTCGTACAGTTACAAGGGAACCTTAAAAAGTCCAACAACAATTTCCTAAACTGCAGTATAATTTAGTTAGACCGAAGATACTGTCACTGCCATGGTTGTTTATTATCTATCAGAAACGTCACCTTTAACAAATTTTTATAAAATCGTTTAAGATTCGTGTTTTGAAATGATAATGGCATTTCAAGCAGACTTTTTCTTTTCTTAATATTTTTACAACAAAGATAAGAAATGTATTTAGTTCCTGTGTGTCTGGCTAGATTTATTTATATTCTCTCGACTCTTTCCTGCCTTGTTTTTTCTTTTGTACGTTCCGTCTTTTGTTTGTGGAGACGGTTTCGTTGATTTTTAAAATGTTGGTAATCTACGTTGACTTTTTAAATTTATTTTGTTTACCAAAAGCCCATAAAGAAACATTGCAAACCAAGAAAGAAGTGGTGATAAATAGGCTCCACTTTACAATATACAACCATTTTTATAATCTTTTTGCGTGACCAGAAATCGTAATGTGAGAGAGATAACAAGAGGGCAGCGGAGGAGGAGAAGAAGGAACAGACAAAAAAAGCTGCTTTAACTGAAGCTGGGGCATTGGTGGTTTCCGTATAGGTAAATGTAAATAATCGTTAATATTCTCTCAGATAACTGTGTCAAAATTGCAAGTGTGTATGCATATACGATACGAAAAGCGTGAATCTTTTAATTTGTTTATGGAAACTTTTGATTGTAAAGCAAACATTTATAAGAAAAACGAAATTTGTAACTAGACGTAATAATTACACTGAGATAAAGTGGAATATTGTTGATATTGATGGAAAATATTTATTATGGGAGGAACGAACTCGAACAAGATGGAGGAAAGTATTTACAACAATATAGTAAGTAAAGGAGATGTTTTGTATACTAAGAATAATTGTATAGATGTTAGCAAGCGCGGATACAGCGGGGGGCGATCGGGGCCATCGCCCCCCCTAGAGCTTGAATAAATCATAATTTATACTCTAATCAAATGAAATAGAAAATAAAAAATATCTTTTTAAACCTTCTAAATTCGCATTAAAAAAATAGAGAAAAATTTCTCCCTTCACTTAATGAATGTATCATAAAAGCTCTCTATAGTTTTCCTTTATTTTTCATTTAATTAAACAATAAAATTATATTACAATTGTGTATACATTTTAAAATATTCAGGGTATACAAAGAAAGCAAGATATCGGGAACTATGAGTTTACACGTGCACAAAAAATTTTGTGCAGGTACATGACCTTATTCCGATTCCACAAAAATGGAAATAAATTTGTGTCAAAATTTTGTACACTTTAACTGATATTTTCTCCCCGCCATTTTGGCCGTGAATTTTGAAGAGGTACCTGTGAGTTTTTGTCAGCCAGTATTTTCAAAATTATTTGTTATATTATTTATTTTACCTTTTCTAAGCCGTAGTCGCTTCAATACTAGCGAATTCATGTAACTCATTTCTTATAACTGAACTTAACTTCTTCAAAAAGACTATTTTCTCACTCAAACAACGTTCAGCACAGAAAAGTTTTCATTCAGCATTTAAGTGTACACTTTCCCTCACGATGAGTTTTTTAAATCGTGTGCACTGGCAAATTTTTCACAGTTACGGAATCTATCCCCAGTTTTAGTTTTAACACTACAGTGAATAACAATGAAATTTGAAACTCCTAATGCTTATCAAAATACATAATTAAATTACTTTGCTTTGATTTTGCTTCTTTGTGTACCATGAAAATTTTAAAATTTATTCACAAATGTTATTTAATTTTAATATTTAATTAAATGGAAAACTCTGGATAGTTTTTTAAAAAGTTATTTGTTATATTTATTATTTTTTTCTTTTTTAGTCATCAATTATTCTCAAAAAATTTAAAACTATACCACTAAGGAATTTTCAGTATAAGCAAAATTTTTGCACTTTTTTGTGATCGAAAAACGTCTATTTTACGTGAGAGTAAATTTTTCTATGCTTACGGGGGCAAAAACTTATATTATATAAATAAAAGAACTCCTGTGATATCAGAATGCTAATGAAATTTTCATGCTGAAACGAAAAGAGAAAGCTTGTATAGCTTTCCACAACTGATATCAAGTGCGGATATAGGAGGCGATGGGGGCGATCGCCCCCCCCCCCTAGAGCAAATGTCTGGATCCGCCCTTGTGTTATTGTTATAAAAAATCACTTCAGCTCTAATTGTGAACATATGAATACATATATACAGAGTGTCTCAGATAGAGAGGTATTTTTGTAACTTTTTTATTATGCACCTTATGAAGACTTTTAAGTCAGAAAAATTTCCAGTCTCAACTGGTGGAAATCCAATACAAATCAGCCTCCGAACGAATTAACCATTAGGCTTTCAAAATAAAACCTTGAAATCATCTTTCCATTGCAAAAGCTATAATAGAGGAGCTACTATCGAGTCTAATTACAATCCTTAAAGAAAGCTATTCTTATGGATTACATGCATATACAATGCATATGTATATACATATATCACAGATGTGTTTTTCCCAAACCGAATGACTTCGCTTTCAGAATACCAAATGTAACTAAATAAAAGTTATAAACCGCAACGTTATCCAAAAATAGTGACCTTCTCTAAGCGAGCCAAATGCTTCGTGAACTACTCTGAGAGACGAAATTGAAGATAAGGTAGGGCCGATTTTCATCTTGATGACACGCACTATATGAGGCCTAAGTTCAGAGGAAATGATTACAGTGCTCGGTCTATACAAAATCAACATCTACACGGCCATCATCGTAAGGGAAAAATATGATCGACAAATCTTCAAAGGATCCAGCTCGAGGAGAGAGTGATTGAAATTCTCTAAGCAGACTAAATTTGTGAAAATTAGACGAAAAGTTAATTATCCTCTGAATTATACCGATCGTCATATGAGTTAAGTTGTGTAGGTACTAGTTAAAACACCGCAGCTTGCTTATAAAAAAGTTATAGAATGACTGCTGCCACTTATTCACTGCACGTCTATTTTTGTGAATTTATGAACAAAATGGCGGCAGTCAGTATATGTATCGTTATGTTTTTTATGTAGGCTCTTTTTTACTTGGAAATCAAAAACTATGAGAATAAAAAGAACTCAAGGACTATCGATTGTAGTATGTAGAAAAGTCCGTAAAAGATGAACTAATTTGGTGCAGTGGCTCCTTGGATGTTTGGAACACTAATTTTTTGATAAAAATTAGCTTTAAGTTTTTTAAGTAAGTATAGAATAGACTGGTTTTTATCATGCCCACAAAAGTAAACACCGCTGACGCGTTGAAAACTGTTACGGAATTTTGAATAACCAATGAAATTTAATTTATTCTGGTTCGGTCTACTGGATTGGAGTAATTAGTACACCAAGCGTGAAAATGGACTGTATTTCGTATTTTGTCAATTTTAGTCGGATCAACTCGAAGCTTTGAGAAAATATACTTGAGATGCTATACCTACTTTAAGAAAATGTAAAAATTGAAAAATCTTATAATGTATACTAAGAAAACAGATTATTCTAACTTGAATACACATTTTTGGTCAAGTTAACTGTTATACTGTTGTTATAAAAATGGAGTTAAATAAAGTCGAATTGTAAGTAGATATTAGGTCTGTATGTTTACTTTTGTGTAAAAAGCAAATAACAACTTTCTTTCGGTAGAAGGGATAAACTAGATGATAATGAAAAAAGTTAACAAACAACTTATGAGTAAAGCCTGAGTGAATCGAAGTCAATTTGTCAGCTGTCAAAAATTAAGATTTTTTTTTTTTTTAGTTTTATAATCCTTTTAATAAAATCGAATTTATTTTATTTTTTAAAAAGATCGTCTCAACAACTGAAAAAATTATTTCAAATGACAAATGAAAGAAAAGAATGAACTTACTCATCCACTTTACCCTGTGTAAAAATGTTAAATTTTATTCAGGGGAGGGGAAATGTATTCAACTTTTGTTTTTTCTTTTTCTAGTCCGAGAAGTTAACATAAACATTATGGGTAAAAAACTGTCGAGTCTGTGTAAAAACTTTGAAGCTTGGGTAAAAACTTTCGAATAAACATACAGACCTAATGAGTTCTGCTGTCATTTTTTACTTCCCCTCCCGAAAATCTTATAGATTAAGACCGAAACTAACTGTTATATGTATACGTTCTTTAATATTGGATTTATTTAGAGTTAAAAAAGCAATATGAATTCAAACAATCGAGACATATTCATATATTATAAGCTGTGTTCTTTTGTGTCCGCAGAATAGGGCAGAACAAAAGAACACCTCATACATTTTCATAGAAGCTTTATAAATGAAGCGAACAGTATAAAAAGTTCGCATCAATCGATAGAACAATTTGTTCTCTCCAGTATATATGAGTTCTAGAACAAGGTATACAAAAGAATACAGCTATAGCATCAGTAGAACAACACTTATTATTTCCCTTTTTTTTCAGAATTTAGAAATCAGAAACTGATTGTTCAAAACAAATCAGTTATTATTCTGCCTCTCGAGAATTCATGAATTGTGGTTCCATATAATCCAATCTTAAGATTTCTAAAATCGGAAAAATTAAAAAAAAAAAGTCTCTTGGTAACAATAATTTTTTTCATTCTATTATTTACCAAAATTTAGATTTGAGTTTGGTGACTGACTTAATCAGAAGTATTTGATAGCCCTGAACTATGTAGGAAGGTGAATTTATGTAGGTAACAAAATTCACTTGACAAAAACAAACAATAAAGATAATGAGGAAAAATGTAAATACGTCAATATAAAAAAAAATTATCAGAAATTCGAAATTATTTTTAATCAAGATCGTATTAGTTCCGTCCGTAATTGCTTTAATCTTTATCTTATTAATTTTTTTGTTCAAAATCTAATCTAAGCGCAGTTTTGAGACACTTAACTCTTTATCTTAATTAAACCACAAATACGGAACTTTTGATTTTGCAATTCTTTCGGGAACATGCGTTTAAAAAAAAATAAATTAGCGATAAAAATTCAAGTGTTACTGATAAGTTTTGTATAACACATTGCTCGGTAGGTGATATATCTTTTAAAACAGTTTCACATCTATTTTAGAAGATGATAATAGAGCACGACAATTTTTTTTCCAAGTATGTTTTTATCAATTTTAAGTTGATATGAGATTATTAGATATGTGAATCGAAACAAGTATATCAGTTAATGGGAAAATGAATTGAAGGTAGCGAAAAGTCCAAGTTTTACTATTATACAGGGTTACAAGCTTATTAAAACCTTGATTGACCAAGGAAGTTTGATTACCAAATGCGATTTAAAGTTGGATCTACATGTATCATATAAAAAATAAAACGTTTTTAGTTTCTTTGTAAAGTATAAGATAGCCTTTATATAGAAATTGTAAATGTAAGGGGGGTAAGGAATATACATATATTCAAATCATAGGAAAACCGTTCAATCCACCTAGCTCAAAAACGACGTATTTTAACTTCCCCAACTTCTTTTTAGGGTTCCTTACCCAAATGGTTACAACGGGAACCCTATTACTAAGACTTCGCTGTCCGTCCGTCACCAGGTTGTATTTCGTTAACCGTAATAGGTAGACAATTGAAATTTTCACAGAGTGTGTACTTCTATTGCCGCTATAATAACAAAATAATAAAAATGAAATTAAATTACAAATTAAACGTGATTTTCTCGGCGTTTTTTTTTCTCGTTTTATTCTCATTCATTATTATTATCAAAAGTAGGCATATTTTTTTTTTTTTTTAAATGGCAGCATTATTTTTTCACATGACGCCTACTCTCATTTGAAAAAATAAATAAAAAGTACATAGTGTTAAAGTTTGATTCACATTTGGGAAATAAAAAACATTGGAAGGGCTGAATTTCCATTGTTACATACAAACTTTCTTCGACCTTCTTGTTGAGCTGTTGCATTGAATTCTTTAGCACTTAAAATGAGCTCCAATAATGAGTGAAAAAAAAACTTTTACAAACGAAAAATTTAAAAAAAAAAAAAAAACAAAATTCTATGCAAAAGCAAGCATTTCGTATTAGCTGGAACCTTATACTCATCAGCACGGTTTGGTTCATGCCTGCCGTATACGCCAAAGTGAACAGCCGTACTAGTGAGTATACTGTTCCTGCTGATACGAAAGGCCTGATTTTGCATAGATTTTTTTTTTTTAATATTTTTCGTTTGTAAGAGTTTTTTCTCACTCAATTCTCGAGCTGTGGATTTGGCAGCAAGTTCGAACAATTTCATATTGACTAAATTAGCTATGAATTTATTTCATAGCAAAACTCTTTATGTCTCCAAATAATAATATTTATACAGATCCTAAAACGACCGACGATGGACAGGCGGAGAATTTCATCAATTCCTACATTTTTTTTTATAGTCATTAATCCTGGAAGGTTGTGATACGTGGAGTTCCGATATTTATGTTTTTCCAGGCGTCGTTAATCGCGACACCCCCTGTATTTTATTTTTTTGCGAGTATATCTTCCTGGAAAGCTAACCGTAGAGCATTTATTTTTTTTTAAATTTTTACGTCAAGTCAGTCAATTATATTACTATATCTCATTGTTGTATTAATTTCTTTTTTTCATCCAAAAAAAAACCTATTTTATTAAAAACTGGAATTAATATGCGAAGATCATCTTCTTCATTCAACAGTAGTCGCAAAAACTAAAACAATTATTTTTGATGTCGTGGACGTCGTCGTCCAGAAACCAACGCAGAGCTGTACGGAACATGTTGTTTGAGAAAAACCATATACCTACAGGGATACTGAGTGGTCCTTTGGCATATTCATGACGAGAACAAAAACAATCTACATGAACAAGATTTGTGCTCTGTGGATATATCGCACAACTGTTGTCTGAAACATATAAATTCAACCAAGCCCCGGCAAAAGCAGTTTTTGGTAACAGGTGCCCAAACTAGGACTTATGGCAATGAGTCAAAAAGCAAGTGATAATCACCACAGCAGTGGATCTTCCCAAAGCAACCAAAACGAAGAGCGTATAGAAGAGCATTGGCGAAAAATTTGGCTGCGCATTGGCGAAGAATTTGGTTGCTTCATTCTTCGGGAGTACAGGTCATGATGTGATTGCCACAAAAATCGTCGTTTGGCCAATGTTGAATGGTACACCATCACTTGCTATGTCGGATGGATACATATCAAAAAAACGTGCGAGAAAAATTAATGCCCAAGTATAACATTCGACAGTTCTCAAGCCTAACAAAATCTTGTTTCTGAGCTGACTGCGGAATGGTATTATGTATATGTATAATGCTTAAAATGGTTTCGAGATTCGATTTAAGCATATAACATAGTATATAGAACATAAAGGCATAATTTTCGAAAATTTTCAAATAAAAAACAATCTGTCTCATCAGCAAAACTTTTGTAGCAAACTCCGTAAAATGATTCAGACTTATTTTGGTAGATGATGGCATTTTGTTAGGGATGGTTGAATGTTGGAATCACACCAAAACTTACATGCAGTTTTTTTTAATGTTATCATTATCACTATTGTCTATACAAACAAATATATCTAAAGATAGTGACTTTAATATATAAAAAAAAAAAAATCTATCCAATTTTTTATTTGCTTTATTCAATGTAATCTACCAAACCAAATGTTCCCATATGACTTACATATATATGCATAATCTTGGTAAATATTAATTAATCCAGAAGTATTTATATGTATTAACATGTAAACTCTTAAAGACGAAAATTAAAATGCAATTTTCACATAATACTTAGTTCCTCAAAAGATATACTTAAGTCAACACACAAGGAATGCCAATGCAGATTATATATGTATATTTATTCATTAAAGCGCATGCGCAACCGATTGGAACGAGGCGGAATTAACAGAATTATGTCGAAGATTGCGTGCAGAATTGAAGATAATTCATGTAAATATGTATGTACGTTCGTAAAATATGTTTATATATAATTTCATCATCGCGGTTTTGTTAACTCAACCGATATATGTACTACATAGATATATAGTATAAGATGCTTTCGACTTCGAACGAAGCGCCTGAAGAATATCTACATATGGATATATATATATATAAGAGATAGAAGCGCTCGTATACTGTAGTGTATCTATGTAGTATATATTTATGTATGTAAATATTTATAAATCGACATATAGCCAAGCCCGGAAAGAGGGAAGAAATGAAAAACTCGAACGCCTTGAGTTTTCCGCCATTCTTTTTAGTTGATTTAACTTGACTTGCGCGCCTTCTTGTTTATATTAATTTCTCGTTTATTGTTTCTAAAATTAAAATCGCCGTCAGAGTCATATTGAGAAGATAAAGAGGAAAATAAAAATGAAGACGAAGGCACTCTCGCCAACTCAAAAGATACTTAACGATACTGTAGTAACTGGTACAGCGCAGCGTTCAGCTTCTCAGTGTTATGCTTGATACTCAGAGCTTGAGTGATTTTTTAAACCGATTACCGTTTTACGTTTACTGTAAGGTGGCTGGCTGGCTGGTTTGCTGGTTGAAAAGCTATGACTATGACTGCTCTTCCGGATTTATTTGAGTACAAATGCTGACGACTCAACGGGGGGGTGGGGGTGAATATAGGAGAGACAAACATTATTTTCAATATTATTAGTGCAGATTAGGTGGGCTGGGCTTGGCACATAATATTTAATAGTCGATGAGGAAAAAGCACATTTTCTGCATATTTATTAAAAAAAAAAAAAACATATAATATATATGAAAGAAGGCGGTGGTTTGTGGTCTTTTCAAATTATATTTTGCTAATTTCTTTAGTGAATTGAAATGTTATTTTTAACTTTGTTTTTGATTTTCAGTATACTATGTAAAATGATCAGGTTTCCTAATTTGGGTTTATGGAAATTACAGTTAAAAATTCAATGAAGCTTTGAAAAACGTTGAACACGTATGCGTATATATAAGTCTAGTTCGGAGAAAGGATTGAATTTAAAATAAGAAAGTTGACTTCTCAAACAATAATAAAGATTCGAATTTTAATTGAAATAGTTTAGTTTGAATTTAATTTGGTACAAATTTTGTATAATAATAAAAGGACATTCTACATGTTCCGGAATATGCCCATTCAGAACAAGTATGAAGTGATAAAAAGTTATTCATCATAATATCAACAGGGAAGGGATGGTATCAATTACGCCCCGGGTATATCAGACTAGATAGAATGGAGTATAATAAATCTGCTATACGAAACAGGGTCGAATAAAGAATTAATCTTCGCGAATTTATAATCATACCTAATCTTTCATACGGCTAGAGACTTTTGGATGTTTTTGTACATACTAAGTTTTCCATAGAATATTAGTAAAGGAAAATGTTGGCCGTAATTTGATTCCAGTGTAATTTAATTAATAATTCCATTACAGTTTAGTCAAATTGCCAAGTAATCTAATTAAATTGTATTTGATTACATTTCAATCAAATTACTTATGAGAGAATATGTAATCTATCAAATGTGTAATCTGTTACAATATAATTCGATTATTATGTAATCTAATTACATTTTAACAGATTACTTTGTAGATTATTTAAAAGTAATTAATAATATAATGAAAGAAAATTGAAAGAAAATAGTATTGTTCTCGTACGAAATTAGTTTTAGGGAGTTTTATGAAGAATTAGAATACAAATATCTTAAATATCTTAAATGTAATCACATTAATTAAATTAATTAATTAACATGTAATCGATTAAGTGTAATCAGAT
The DNA here is from genome assembly GCA_963924295.1 of Dioctria rufipes. Classification (NCBI taxonomy): domain Eukaryota; kingdom Metazoa; phylum Arthropoda; class Insecta; order Diptera; family Asilidae; genus Dioctria; species Dioctria rufipes. The sequence continues at coordinate 23,405,972 of OZ002745.1, read as the reverse complement.
TAACTTGTAATCACACTACACGTTAATGGATTACATTATGTAATTATAGAAATGGATTACATTAGTAATCTGTTACAAAGTAATCTGATTACTGATTACATGGCTAATTGAAATTGTTAATCAGATTACATTTTGCCCAACATTGGTAAAGATAAAGTATTTCTCATATACATACAGATGTACATACATGTTGAAATCCCCTCAATTTTCCACAACATATTTTTATTATGATCTGTAATACAAAATTGTTGATCCTTCTTAAAACTTGCCTAGCCGTTGAAATTTAAATATGGAAATATGAAGACAAGACAAATACTAAAGTGAGATTTTTGGCTAGCACTAAAATGTTACATACGGAAAAATAAAATCATGAGGTAAAATTTATTAAGTTTGGATTAATTTAGCAGCATATATAAGATTATAAAATAACTAAATATAAAACAAGTAAGTGCTCTATTGGACGTGTCAGTTTGCAATGTTAGACGTCGTCTGTCTGTTTAAAATGCATGTCGATTGGTCCATTAAAAACGTATCTACGTTGCACGTCTGGTATCGTCTGAACTGTCGAAATTGTACGCCGTCGTTTCGACGGTAAAAAATATATAAAACGTTGAAAAATAGGTCTTCTGGTCTGTCGAAAATGACTGGTGTAAAAAATGTATCCGGTATTGATCTATTGGTTCATTGAAAAAGTGCACTATCTAGTTACATCATATGATCGATTTATAATATTTTTTGACCCTAGGTACGTAGGGTTTTCCTGTAACGGCTTAATGACGTAAGTAGTACATACATACAGTAGTACATACATATTCATGTATATATTAAGTAGTACATACAATTCTGGTTTTAGTTACATAATATTGAATTTGTCACCCCGGACATATTGGTTCCTGCTGAATCAATCACCAAATCAATTCAAATATCAAAAAATTACTATTTGTGCTTCCAATAAGGAAGAAGTATAACTCGTGACTTTCATGTTATAGCAAGCTGATTGATAAGTGCATTTATACAAGTACCTAAGATTTAATTGCTTATCAAAAGTTTTTAATGAAATTTTCATGTAAAGTGATTAGTGTCAACCTTCGAATTGAACGACTTCCTATTAATTTCACTGGAATTGCATGATTTAAATTTTTAACTTGAAAAAATTCCAACGTTTTGTGTTAATATAGGTAAAATGTATAAAACTATAGTTGATATAATTGTTAATTATTTATTTTATACACAATTCATGTACGTCTCACGTAAGTCGCGCAGACACCGCACCGCAGCCATTAACTCCTGTTGTTGGTAACATAAATTAGATGTGTCATTCACGTTTTGTTGAGCTTTCAATCCGACGACGACGACGACGACTGGACTTAGAAATGTTTTCATTCGACACCGTCTGAAGAGTTTACATTATGCCATATAATGAGGCTAATCTAATATTGCATGAGTATATAGAGAGTGCTTGCTATTGTCGGCCCCGTAAATTACCTATAGGCTGGTTTCACGGAACACAAAAAGAAGAAGGAATAATAAAATATTAGCTGCCAGCCTATTTTGCCATTCGGCTTAAGGAAAATAGTATAAACATCAAACACAAGTGGTGCTCGGCATCGTACTTTAAATAGGAAAAAAAAAAGACAAAAAGAAAAAAAACAACCCAGCAAAATCCTATCTACGTACATTTGATAATATGTCTGAGACGTACAGAAAAGCATTTACGTACCGTACATAGAAGCAAGACGGTTATATAGATATTTTCTACGATAGATTTGCTGATACGATAAATAAATGCCAAGAAAACGATACCACTTCAAGTCGAGGTCAAGCTGCAAATCATTTATTTCCGCTATACTTTTTGTGCCCCCGCGGTTGTGCAAGTTTTGTGTGAACACTTTTCTACAATATTATCGTTACGCTAACTATAGCTACACTGCTGCTATCTAGGAAATTCTATATAGAGGAACAGTTGACACGAGTACTTAGAATAGGTGATACTTTGACGCACACTGTGATTAATCATTAAAATTAATCGCGTAAAATTTATGCTCGTAATCTACGAACGAAAAAAGAAAAACTTCTATTCGTTGTACCATTTATAAGTAAGTAGTGAGAAAATCGGATACCGATCATATCTAAGATTTTTATGATAACTTCTATAATTAGATTAATTCTATGTAAAATAAAATTTAAAAAAAAAAAAACAACTGCTCTGATGACGTAATCTCGTGTAATTATAAGAATTGAAACTTTTACATTGAAGGTCTCCCACAGAGATTCATTCTATTAAGAAAGGAATTTCTGCGACTCGTTTATCCGTTCAAAACAGAAGATTTTCTTACAGCAGGAGATGACTTTGTCTGATGGCACTCATTTGTCAAAAAAAAATATTGTCGATTGGTGATTACTTACTAAGTTAGATGTAAAAAATGTATAATTTGATCTTTCAGGAAGTATATTTAGGAATACAGGTACATTCACATTTAGATATATTTTGTGTGCCGCCTGTGAGCAAATTTAAGTACAGGTTCTTCGGTTGAACAAATCCTTCCCGAGTATGTAATTTCTTAAAGGTACTTTTTTACCCTTCGATATTCTAATATGCTTGCTACTTACGATTCCAATAAATTTTTTACAATTAATTATATATTTCGGTACATTTTTCATATGATCGAGTTAGTTTTCCACGAACCGGTTTTTTTAGCAACATCTTTGAATTCAATACAGTTTCTCTCAGTTTATGATGCTTTCTATAAAGTCATTCTAATTCAAGTGGTTCTACAAGTCTTTCCAAACAAATCCTTAGCAATATTGTTGCCTTTACTTCGAAGCGCGTGACTTATCCAAATCAATTTTCTTATTATTTCTTTATTCAAAATGGTTACTTTTTGGTATTCTCCGGTAGGTGTCTACCGGAAAAAAAATTTATTTGAATTATATGATTTTTTTTTATTCACTTTTGCTGTAGTCTATCGAAGAATCCCAACAAGTACTAACCATCTTGAACAAATATAAAGTTCCCCAGTAATAATTCATATTTCTCTTATTATTTCTTTGTCGATTCTGTTTTCGACAGTTTCAAAGATCAACATTTGACATAGATGCGTAGATTTAGTATTGCAGTGTATGAAGATGGCTGCTCCAAGCCAAATTAAAGAGTTGGATTGGGAATACATGGTGAAAGATATGACTCACATACATATGTAAGTATAGGTATATGCCACCTTTGATGAAACCAAAATCAGCAATAATTCGTATAATTCAATAATGAATTAAAGAAGTCATCAGAACAGGTTATAGAAATTATCAGATTTATGTGAATTTTCGCTCAAATATAGCAGTAAACTCAACTAACTACATTGTCTTACGGTACATGCACAATGAACCCAGGCGAAGCTTATAGTGTATTCCTTTCCACAAAACCGAATAGGAACTGAACTGAACCAGAAACTGTCAGATCAACACAGGACTTAGACTGTTCTGAACGGGGACAAGCTAAATAAAAAATGCAACAAAGTAGAATACTTGAAAATGTTCGTCCATTATGATTTTAAGAAGAAAAATAAGATACTTTAATAAAATATATCGACAAAAATTTGACAAAATGTCCACATATCCCCACTTTGAATACAAGTAATTCTGATTTGACATTTAGCTCCGAACCGTAATCACAAATTTGCATAAAGCAAGAAAGTTTGAAACCCGGTGCAGAAACTGAACATAGAGTTTGTGAGTTTGTGAATAAAGGAACCGAACGATTGACGATTCAGTTCAGGTGAAAAAAATTCATCATATATTAAAAGTTAAGAAATAAAATGCACGCTATTCTATGAGAGTTTTCATAAACAACGCTGTGGCACAATGCAAGATTTATCTTCACCTCGCCTCGGTTCGTTGTGCCCTCATAATTCGAGTCAATTTTGGTGCGCGAACTGACCAATGTTTCAAGAAATGAAAGAGCAGATCCAGCTTGTTAGTAAAGGATAATAATTGAATAAGCATTTTGATTGACAGGATAACGTTAGCTGAAAACAATATGCAAATATAAATATACACTTCATGTACAGATTATATAAATATGAAGAGAAACTACAAAGAGCATTCTATATGCAATTAGGAATAGTTAATACAGAAAAAAAAATTGATAACTTAATCCTGCGATTCACCTATGTTCCTCATATCCATGAAATCTACGATTCAAATTTTATATCCAAGACAATGTTGTTGCAGATACCAAAGAGCCCAATTATATATGTATGTGCGCAAAAAATACATACAAATTAATAGTTCACCTACCTTATTTTTTTGTTGATGTTGTGTTGAAAGTCTCAAACAAAGTGTAGAATAAACCAAAAATATCTTGCAGATGAGAACATATCTGTAAAAGAAAAAGAAAAAAATAGTCAAATTCTTTAGTGTGAGCAATGAATTGATTACAAGTCTAGATTTGAACAGTAAATATCTATGCACCACCAAAAAGACAACCAAAGCTGAACTGTAGCAGGATATAGGAGCAACACTAATGCAATATCATGTTTCTTCTGAAATCCACCCAAATTAACTTCAATTAAGGAACTACTACAACTACAGTAAATTTAGTAATTGCTCAAAATTATAGTACCTACTTACTTTAACGCATTTGTTTGAAGTAGCATTAAGAATCTTCAAGTTGAATGTTGATGTTATAAATGTTCGTTTCCACACTAATAATAATAATTGTGACAGCTTGTTCGTCAACATGTTGTGAGCTTATTGGGAGCCAATCCCTTCGACAAATTCTACAGGATTTTTCAGCGAACATTGAGCAATTTGCCAACATGTGTGCCTGGATTTTCACATACCGTTTCCACTTATACAGAATGTTCCCAACTTTTTTCAAAACTTGTTAGGTACGAAAATTTGTATAGAAACGATGCATAAATGTGTGAGACTCCGAAAGATACAAAAGTAAGAACAACGATTTCTAGTGAAAGGTAACATTTGGAAAGAGTTTGTTTTCAAGTAACTTTTCGATCCAGCGATCAGAGAGGTCTCATCAGTGCGATTATCTCTGATCGCCTACCACAGAAGTTCGATGATAAAGAGAACTTCTATGGTAGGCGGTAGGCGATCAGAGATACCCACACCATTGATGAGACATCTGATCAAAAAGTTCGATATTTTTTCTGAATCTCAATGCATTTTGTAAATTCATTGAAAAATTACCAGCTTAATGCACAAATTTATAAGACTTAGAAGATACATCTAAGGAAAAAAATTTTTTTAAGGAATAACAATCGAATTATTAAAAAAACACGTGCTTTTCAGCGTATACTTTCTTCTAAACTCCTCTCAGAATAAGGACTGCTGTAGTTCGTGCTTGTGATTTTCAATAGCTTTTTGTAGTTTTTCTTCTCTTACCTAACTGATCTTGACGAAGAAAAGAATGAGACTCTGCAAGAAACGAATTTGTTGTCATTGTAAGAAAAATTTTACAAGCATTTAATGCCCTTTCGAGGTAACATCGTAAATCTTGAAAATTAACTCTGAATCTTCTCACTTCCATGTTGGAAGAAAGTGTATAAAAGACTCAAGAGGTCTCTAGGCTCTCTACCACCCGAGTGTTATATATAAAAAAAAAAAAAAAAAAAAAAAAAAAATCCCCGCCGGAAGGAAAATGGTAACATATAAAGACAACCTGGAAAAGAAAACTATTCAACAACAAAATTCTAGCGCTTCTTGTGCTCTATAGAAACAGACATAAGAGGGTAATTCTGCATCTTAACGAAATTTGCAACGAAAAAGGATTTCATATTCAACTGAAGAAAGTGTTGCTGGGGAGTATCACTTCTGGTCTCCTCCATATGTGTATAACGAATCCACATGATGTGTGATGAGTGTTGTAGCCGCCGACGTCGACGACAACAACGACGCCTCTTTTTCGACAAGAGGTACATAACATATCCATCCAACACTGTGAGAAGAACTCCAGGAGAGCTCTATATAAAGACAGTTTAATTTAACTCTGAAATGATGAACCGTATAAGGATTTTGCATGCATCCTATCTATTCTATACTGGATCCTCCGCAAAGGTGTATATTAGGCTCAAGGGGACAACATTTCTCTCTTATATAGTAGCTTCTGCACTTATGGTATACATATATATATATATATATGCGCCTAGAAATGATGTGCCGTCCGTGTCAATTGTTCGCTTTCGTGCCGTACTCTTTCACTGTACCACCTTCTTAGTTTTGCTAGGATTTCGCGGTTAGTCTAGTGTCATTGTGACATAAAATAATGATGCAGTTAGAGACTAATGAGTAACGCTAAAGACAATTCAATCTTGGGCATTGTTGCATAGCGCGCGCGTTTATTATTTTATGAAAGTTTTTCAGACCTCGTTATGCAATTTTTTTTTTTTTTTCACTGTTGCTAAGTAGGTAAACAAATAAAGCCAAGCACAAATGGAGGATTATATGATGAGTGAAAGAAATAAAGCGCACCAAGATGATGATGTTGATGATGATAAAAAAGATTATTTCATTGTTTCTGAGGTTCGTTAGTTGGAATCTTTCATGTTGAAGAGTTTTTACTGTTAAAAGTTAAGGACTATTTCTTATTGTAGGGCGCAGAATATTTAAACTACGGTGCCAAATGTACTATGACTGCAGTATGCTGTCGTGATGAAGACAATAGAAATAATGAAATGGCATTTAAAATATAAAACTACATATTTGCTTTAAATGCAATAATTGAAATGTGACGCAATCTTAATTAAATACCAGATGTATTCAATGGTAAGTAGTTATGATGGTGTACAAGTTAAGAATACCTACATAGTTGGAGAAATTACTGCCGTCTATAAATGATTATAACAGTTCGAAAATTTTGTGGTTTGGAATTGGAAGACGTCTATTATTTCAAGATATACCTGCCTACCTTCTACTGCTAATCTATAAAATTTTTGTTATCTATAGACTAGACATATTAGTCTATAGATAACAAAATTTTATAGATTAGCAGTAGAAAGCAAATTATTTCTAATATGTTAAAATATTTCCAAAGGAATAGTGTATGCGTTTCGTAAGTCGATACAAACACGATCATTGATCAAGGGAGGTAGGTTTTAGTTAAATATGTAAAAGCCAGACCATCTCCACTGACCGTGTTTGATTCATGTCAAAAAATTAATAAAAAAGGGAACATATATGAGACTTGATTACCGTGAAATAGAGTTAGTTGTTAATTGGTCTTACCGTTTTACAAAGCTTTACATATGTATTTAGACTTTAACTATGTTCTTATGGCAGTTTGAAAAGATCTTTGATTTCAAAGGACGATATTATATTTTAAGTGAAGCTATATATTTAGGCAAAGTGTTGTTTGAATATTTTATGAAAAATGCAGTGTAGGTACCTGTTGGTAATGTGCATTCATTCACAGTAAAAAAAAAGCCCCAAACCTGATTTGAGGTGAAATATTATGACCAGCTCTATCACAGATGTATTATCTCATTTTCGACAAGACATATGTGAGAGGATCGAATAATTCATTGAGGTATTTGAAACTGATCAAAGAAAGAGAATTTCAAACTCAGTTTTACCTTAAGTCAGGTATAGAGGTGTAATAGTAGTTTCCCGATTGAAGTTTATCTCGACAAGAATTGTTTAATTTTCAGAAGATTTTTTTTGTCAATTTTCTCAATCAAATTGTTCCAACATTTTACTTTACTTGATTTTTTTTAATTTTCTTTATTTATTTTTTAGTTTTTTAGATTTGTTTTCATACATTAATTCTAGTTCCGGTTAGTTAGTTCTTTACTTTGTTTTCATTCTATACATATATTGGAATAATTTTATTCGATACCTTGGGATTGTTCTAAACTAAAGGGGCACTGCCCTAATTGTGCAATATAATTACAAAAAATAAATGGAAAAGAATTGAATTGAATTGAAGATCATTAAAAAGACTTTAACCTAGATCTTGTTTAAAATGTCAATAGGTGGACATTGATATTACGAAAGGACAGAGGTGAATGTGTTGTGGTAGAAGACACTCTGGTAAAAATTTTATTCAAAGCCGAAAGTAAAAAAAAAAAACAATATGGAAACATCAAGTTGGCGATAGAGGTGGGGTAAATAATTAGAAATTCTAGAAAATTAAAAGGAAGCTAGGGAAAAATCGTAGGATAAAGTCGAGGTAGGATACGTAATCATGACGCTTGGAATATTAGAACAGTGAACTTGGTCATCAAGGCTACTTCCTAGCCAAATACGCCCTATATATCACTGCACAATACTGCACTAATGCCATTTTCTTTCAAAACCATAGCATAGTTAAAATTCCTGTAAATCGCTACTTCTGTGCTTATTGGAAAAAGTTAATATGCTTTATAAATGATGTTATAATGGGGAAATATAAAATCTTTTATATACATAAATTAGACAGATGTGTGATTTAACATGATTTCATATATATTCACAATTCAGCCTATGTTAAGAGTAAAGGACAATCTATTTTTAAAAATTTTTCCATCAATTTCAAATACCTATGTATAGTCAGGTAATGAATAATGGTACGAAGTATATCCACAATTTCATTGAAATTCAACTATTTACATAGATTTCATATTAAATAAACAAAATTTTATATCATGCCAATGCCAAAACAAATTCTTAACGTTACGCATGTACACGTATACCTAAGATGTATGTACATATGTATAAATATAAATACTACTTAAGCACAGCTCTACGAAATACGTCTGCATGATTTGTAGATAATTAAAATTTTAAGTTAATCATGAAATTTTAGTTGAATTTTATGTTCAATAACTAAAGCAATAAACGATTTATAGCATCAGGAATTAAAGTATTTTAGTCTAATTGACCGTCAGCACCGTTAGATATCGGTATAAGTGAAGAGTATAGGGAAATGAAGGAACAATTATAATAAATTTAAAAATAGCAACAATAAGAAATGTAAGACTAATCGAAAGATCGTTTGAATTTCAAGAATAATGGCATAGTTTCGTTTCCAATTCAATAGTTTGAATGATGGCCGCATTGATATGGAATGCATGGAGTATTTGCAGAAAAGTAATATAACGGGTTAATCGCTTTACATAATATTGTAATTTAATACAGGGTGCGGTTTTAAAATAAAAACAACACAAAAATTAAAAGTGATACAAATTGTTTTATTGCTTATTACAGAAGGGTGTTCATGTAAATTAATGAAAATAACATCAGAACAACCGACACTTCATTTGTTTAAGATGGTCCTTCTTTGACCAGACATCCTTCCAGTCTTGCACTAAAGCTGTCGAACACCTTCTCTAATATTGCAGGAGACAGGTTGGCGATTTCTTGGCTTATGGCCCCTTTCATTTCGTCCAGTGTGCAGGGTTTGTTTGTGTAAACTCCTGCTTTAAAGAACCGCCACAAGGAAAAATCACAAATGCTAAGGTCTGGGGAGTGAGTCATGCAATGCCCCAAAACGTGAGATGACTCGACCACGAAATTTGCCTATTAAAAAGTTGCCCCATCCTGCTGCAACCACAGCCTCCTGTGCACTAGACGATTTCTCTGAAGTTCAGGGATCAGGAAGTTCTTTAACATCAACAGATAATTGTAGGAATCGACGTAACGGTTCGACCACCCTCTTCAAAGAAGTATGGCCCAATGACGCAACTTTTCGTTACAGCGCACCACACAGTAAGATTAGGACTATGCAGAGGACGTTCGTGCAATTCTTCAGGATTTGTAGCCGACCAATATCGAAAGTTCTGTTTGTTTACATAACCATCAAGATGGAAATGTACCTTGTCGCTCATCATGAAAATAGTCACTTTTCAAAAAAAAAAGGGCCCCGAAAACAAACGCACGGTTCTCACCCGACCACTGCTCCAAGGCTACTACAAATATCCACGTGTGGACTCTGGTAGACGCATATCCCGACTACCCCCCACCACCTACTCGCTCAACAGTACGGCGGTGAAAACCGTCAGATCTTTTTGCCGCACCCTGTATTAAGTTGCGAACTTATTCAAATACTACGGAGTTGTAACGAATTCAAAGTCTAGATGTAATATCAAGAGAATTGTTGGAATCTTTCACTTCAATCATAATTGGCCAAAAAAACGTTGCTGCAACCAAAACACGTAAATCTGCACTGCACCGGTGTAAAGCTCGTTGAAAAGAATTCGTCATAAGTGAAATTCAAAAAAGATTTGAAATTTTGAAATAAATATAGCAAAAATAAAATAAAATCTGCTTCGATACAAACTCTTCTTCATTACGGTAGCCTATAGAAAGCTTTTCTTTGAAAAGTTCTCCGGATGATCCGGAATAGGTAATGTATATAAAAGGTAAGGTAAAGTCGTTTCTAAGTTCATAAACTCTCTCAGGTTGCGGAAGAAGATTGTGCAACTAGCGTGAAAGTCCGGATTGTATTGATATGATTGATGTGAAAATACTTCGTAATCCAGTTCGTTGACTCTGCACCGTGTAACTTTTGCTGTATATGCTCCATGAAGAAGGATGGAACTTTTTCTGTTAATCAACTCTGGTTTTTTAAATAAATTTTGCTAAATCCTCTACATTAACACTCTGCAGTTATTGTTTGTTCTCGATCCAGTAAGTATGCTCCAGTGAATTACTTCACGGGCAAATCAGTATATAGTCAGGACGACTTTCCGAGGATGAACTCAAGAACGAAGCTGGTCTTCCTGTATTCCTTCTCTAAAACTAGTTTCAATGGCTTAATATTTCTATTCCCAGTGTATGAAGAAGAGTAGAATTTTTTATTACTTGGATGACGCTCCAGATTAGCAGTAATATCTTTCGGTTTTTATAATCCACTTTCGTTGTATGTAGCAGATTTTGAATTAGTGAAATGTGTGAACCCTGTTATTCGTTGTGTCGTATCATCGGCGTATACAGGGTGTCTCTTATGTGGTCTGGAACCGAAAGGCTATGGATAGATATGCGCCAAGCAAAAAATTGTATGGAATTTCAGAATTTTATCTCAGTTTTTTTTTAACTATTTTTATCAGAAAACGCATCATCAATACCAATTTTTGATATTAGATTTCAGAAGCCCAAAAGCTTCGCTTTAACATGACATATCATACTCTGTACCCCAAACGTAACCCTTCCTTTTTTTTACACTTTTTCTTGAAACCAGTGAAAAGGTTCAACGATTACTCTATCTATCGAACAAATTTTAAATCTTCGTTAGGGTGATCTATAAAAACATATCCAAAAACTATTTTTAAGATTGAACATGAAATATAATTTGCTACGTTTTACATGCTGCCCCACCAAAACGCAGCCTTTATTATGATATCACGTTTTTTAAGCCTTCACGGACGTTCCGCAGCACCCTCTATTACTGGAAGCCAAGGAGACTTCCGAATCAATTATCAACGATGTTAAAAGGATATGATAAGATTGAAAATGTATAGTGAATTCTTTTCTATGCGACTCGGTGTAATCATCGCCACCGAATCTGTAATTTCTCGACTCTTTTCTTCTCATCACACCAGTATCAAACGCAAAGACACCGTCAGGCAGTGTTAATATTGAACCGCAGAAAAGAATTCACTATTTGCTTACGTAAGTATTTTTATCGCCAGCTCTCCGTCTATAATAAAACTGAAAAATCCGTCTGCATCAATCCAATAACAGTAAAGTTATTTACTCTGCTTGCACTATGACGCCTTGAAAAAACAAAAAATTCGAATGACCAGACGACTTCAATTAAACATGGATCCACAATGGTTATATATAGCTACCTATGTAGGTACATCCCTCACTATGATTATGTGCATCGCCCCTATGCCATAACACTTCTGATAGGGTCCTATTATAAAACATTTTTTATGGACAAATTTGTATTCAGTTTGATAATTTCATAACAGCTGATTCTCCGTTTGAACTCGGTAAACATAAATCAAACTGGAAATCAGAATAGAGGAGTTTAAATTTCATCAAGAATAATCTTCGATATATTCATTATCCTTATTTTAACACTATTTTTCAGGTAAAACGCATATACTATCCACACTTACTATTTTTAATACACAAACACACACACTACACTCGCATATAAGCCTAATTTAATAAATCTTTGCGGAAAAAAAATCAGCAGATGCTTCGATAAGAATCAGGATTTAAAGGAAATTTGACCCTTTCTGAGACATATTTTTTTCTTTTTTATTATTGCTTTACGGTTTTGATTATCCTTCTTTGAGGGAAGTAATCAAAAAATCAACGAAAATATTTTCTTCACATAAAAATATATTAAATTTCTTCCTCCACACAAACCACAAAAAAAAAAAAATTGAATTTTTTCGACTGCACCTGAAATTCCTTTATGCGTACAAACATACCTACCTAGTAGAAAAAAAATGAGACAACAGAAGAGATGTTGACTGGCTAAACTCAGCAGTCTGGGAATAATTTTTTTAGGAAGTTTAAATCATCTTGAGGGCAAGTTTTCTTAGGGTTTGGAAGAAAAAGGAAGGTATATACATACATATTTGTAGGTACGTCCTTAAGGAAAATCAAAATCACCTTGAAGGAGAAAAAGACTAATGTGGACCCATTGTAGGAAGATGCGTGTTGTAGGCATCTTTTGAAAAACGGCATTTTATTCATTGGCTTGTTTTTTAAGAGTCCATAAAATGGACTGTGGTCGGAAGGGACACAAAAAGGTAAAAAGAAAGAAAAAACTTGAAATAAAAATCAGAACTATCATAAAGATTTTTTTTTTTTTTTAAGACTAGGGAGATCCTTCTAGGAACTACTCAATTCGTTCGTTCTTATTTGGAATTCTTTGATAATTGTTCAAGTACACAATGGACCCCTTTGCATTGTTGAACTGTTACGCAATGATGTCAATTTTGTTGTAAAAATTACACTTTCATGTGAAAAGTTGAGTGAAGGAATAGATAGGCGACGAGATTAAAGAAAATGAATCAATAGAGTGTGTGACACCTTTTTCAATTTATGTAGCGGGATCATGTTCTCATGAATTTACAATGCATCGAAAGGTTGTAGATATTTAAAAAGTATTTTCTAAATGTAATTTCTAAGTAGGTATGTGAGATTAAATTTTTACGCTACCATAAGTAGAATACGACAATATTAATATAATTTTGTTTTTTATATAGGTATAAAGTTCAGGGGATACCATATGATGCGAAGCACAGCATGGAAGGAAGGAGATAGGGTAAGGATTAGATGTACCTAGATAAATCAAATTATTCCCGAGAAGGTGAAATCCACACAACCACTACGCCTATTGGTTCTTGTTAAATAAAATGTGAATGTCATCCACATACAGAGGAATATAAATAGCTAACAACTTCAGATATGTAAAACAAGCATGAATTCTTTATGGTTTTCTCAATATAATGAAGAATATCGCTATCAGTTCCATACGAAAAAATTTATAGAAACAGTATTGGACAAAACTAAAGCACCCCTTTGCGAAATATTAGTTATCCTTTGATATTTACAGGAAAACTGGATGAAAAAAATTCGTGTTTATTTTTTATTATTTATCTATATGTGTTGTATAAAAAAGCATAACAATGACAATTCAATCTTTTCAATAACAAGAAATATTTCCCAGTACTCAAAATTTGCCTGGACAAAACTAAATCATCCCTTTTATATATGTATTGTCACTTCTTTCGTACCACTACTGTTAGCAGTAAAAAATTATTTTAGGCCTTATATGCCTCATTAAAATTTCATCAATAATGACGGTTTTTACAAAATTGCTGTCCTGAAAAGGAGTGCACGTTTTGTTGTTTGTATTAAGAGACGGTTAAGAGACTAAAAATGTCAAGAAATGCGTACAGAAATGAAACGAATTATAAAATTATATTTTATTATAAAAGTGGTTTATATCGACAGAATATTAGTACAAAATGAATCAATTACATCGTGGCTAATTAAAAAGTTTAAGGTGACGATTAGTGTCTCTCCTGTGCATTCTGGAGGAAAGCGTCGAGAAACGTCACGAAAAGATGATTTTTCAATTGAAAAAAGGATGCTAAGTCAACCTACAGTTTCTTCCACTCAAATTAAAAAAGATTTAAGCTTGTCAGTAAGTGCAAGGACTATTAAGAGAAGAGTCGAAAAAGTCGGTTTGCGGTGTTACCGCCCTACAAAAAAGCCTTTCGTATCAGGGTAGAACAGGAAGGCCAGGTTAAGGTTTCGCAAGGATCCTTTAGATCGGAATATTAAAAACTGGGGAACTGTTTTATTTTCCGACAATGGTCCCTTGCAAACCTTGCCGACCAGGATATTAAATTCAAATTCGACCTTTTTGACGTACACAACAAAACGGCTCTTAAAGGAACTGGAAATGTTACATTGGTAGCACAAACACTTGTATTTCCTTAGAAATTCCGTATTTTGGGAGCTTGGTTAAAACAAATATTCGATAGTATAATATATATATATATAAAATAGTCTGAAGAAGAATCATTTTGATAAATCTGTATGAATTAGAAAATAATAAATAAGAGTAAACTGGCAGAGAATAGGTGGCTCGCTATGGAGACGAATTACCATTTTTGCCATATGTCCAATTATTTTCTTTAAAACCTGCGTAGAATGTAGGATAGGTCGAGAAAACAATTTTTAATCACGAGTGATGATATATGTAGATTATACATATATAATTCATGTTACAAAATAGAATGCGTCGACCATTGATGGATGCCAATGAAAATCGAACCCGCAGCCTATCAACCAATATTGTAACCGCCACACACTACACCAACGGAACGTAGAGAGCTGCGAAAATTCCGTTGAACTGGGAAAAAAACATACGGGGTAATAATTAAAGCAAAACAAAACCCATCATATACTATACATAAATGACGGATAGGAAGCGTAGTGCTAAACATCATTAAAATAAAATTATATTTCCAATAATTCGAAGCGATCAGTTTAAAAGTAAATTAACACTTATTTGCTGACGTCTCGAAATATGTTTTTAAGTTGTTGAACAAACTGTTCGTCTATATCTATCTCTCTCTCTCTCTATCTCCCTCTATTGCTTGCGTTAACTGATAACGAACAATAATGAAACTTCATCATGTGACTTGAAAATTGATAAAATGAAAAAATATCAAACAAAGAAAAATGACTCAGAGTTTCCGATTTCATTTATGAACTACCTACTACCGCCCAGCATATAATAATTATTAACACTTTGGAGTCGAACATAAAGATAGGACTTGTGGCAAAAAAAAAAAAAAGTTTTTTTTTTCGTTTTTTTTTGTTTAAACTTTTAAACATTTCCCCTTGTTTCTTGATTTGATAACTAAGAAAGGCGTCAATCATTGTTGCCCCTGAATTTGTCTGTTGAACTCTGGCGGGAGGAAGCATTTGCACGATAAGGAAGTTTACATCTACAGACACAAATTCAGACCACTCTGTGTGGTGACCTTTTTATAACCACCAAGGGCAAGTTTGCGTCATATATTGTGTCATGATTATTATAAGGTCAATATGTATAATATGTGTGTGACGACATATTCCGGTTCGATGGCTATTCTTTTCAGGAAGATAAAAATTCAAAATCATCACAAAAGTTCTCCATTCCGATAACGCAACATACATATAGGGTAAATTAGACACATGTGTAAGTATATTATTATGTATGCAGATGTATATACATATTGTCTCTTAAGTACATAATATGTACGTGACTAGAATGATTACTTATTTAACATCATGCTAAGATAATACATACCTACACAACCTAACTAAATAAAAAAAAAATAAAAAAAAAAATCCTTAGACGATGAGTAAAAGTATGCTTAAGATGACATGGGAGAAAGATGGTAAATGGCCAAAGAAGAAATCAAATCACGCAAATCAGAGTTTTGTATCGCTTATACATATTTCAGCCTTGAAATGTCAGTAACCTTTCCGGTTTACACCTTATTTTTTTTTTTTTGTCTTGAATTTCTTATTTCGGGCTTAATCATTGCGATATGTTCCTCCTCGATATATATAGGTAGCCTAAAATTTGATTGGATTTTTTTTCTTCTTTCCTTTATATCTACCTCTATACAGCTTCTCCGTGAATGCGAAGAGAATCGCAAATTCTTTCCGGATTTTGTTAAGAGGTGGTTGGTTTCACTTGAAGTGATCTTTTCATTTCTTCTTGGTTTCCTCAGTCCTAAGTAAAAAGTTACACGAAATCACGATTTACACATCTATCAGACCACGATCGTCGTTTATTATTTTTTTTTTTTCGCTCTAGAGATATATACATATAAGGTTATGCACCCGTTTAGTCATCAATTAGACTATTCTAGGTGGATTTGTATAGCGTGGTCTCAATATTTTTTTTTTAATAATTTTCCATTTTATTCCGTTAAAATGAGCTGCAGGTAAAACCGAACCATGTAAGATTTTCAAATTTTTGGAAGAGTTTTAATGTATATAAATAGATACATAATAGCATTTCAACTTTAAGTAACCGTCTTCCAGTATACATTTGTCTTGAATGTAAAGTAGATGTATACACTGGAAATGTAGATATATTTTATAAAATACCAATGCTATTAGCAAACTAGCATCCACAAATGAAGTTACTCTAACTCTACTCTGACATAACGACTAATACTGGCAATTTGAATCCACCCACGTAATATGTACATGTGTGATCTGGATTTGAAAATATAATAAGTTCCTATCGTCGGGTTTTCCTCGAGAAAATTATATATTTCGGCATTGTTGCAACAGAAAAATTGGAAACATCTATAGCGACTCACCCCAAAGTACTTACCTTAAATGGGATGCAGATTGTTATGTACACACGTGTATGACGTAAGTGTGGAGAAATATAATAATAGGTTGCACAAAATCCAATTAATTGAAGGTACATATTTACATAATAATAATAATATTGTTCATATTTACCTTTATTCGTGGTGTGCAAGAATGCACGCGGAGCATTACAGATGCAAAACATCAAATAAAATTATCCAAAAACAAGGTATGTTTATGATAGGATGACAGAATAGCGTATTTTATTAGATAACGATCAATATAAATTTGCAAACAATGTCTTACTCTTGATCATTTTAAATCATTTCCCATTATTCAAAATTTTCCTCTAAATTGAGATTCTCAAAAATCTTAGCAGCCCTGCTTAGCACCTTTTTTGCAGGTACCACTGAACATCAGGAAGTGATGACAGACGATATAATAGGTCTGTTCGCGTACTCAGTTTTGGGACAATGCATTACAATGAATTTGCACGAACTTACACATTTTTCGTTCGAGTTACACGAATTTTGCATATGTCACAGCTTTCCTCTTGCATGAATTTATGCGAAGTTTTTAGTTACTGCACCTATTGCAAGGAAAATTGACATCTGCCATAGAAAAGTTTCAATTTTTTAAAGTTTTTAAAACGCAATCAAAATGTCGAATGAAGATGGTTTGACTGTTCAATGTTCTCGAGGGACTTTTGCAAGAGTGTAACAAGTTAAAAAAAAAAACAATACTCAATTCGAATATGTTATTCCACACTTCTTCTTCTTCTTGTTTTTCACGAAGTTGCATGAAAAGCGTTCGTTTACTTTTTCATGCATTTTACATTCTTCCCCCACCACAAAAATAAGTTTTTTTACCCAGAAAGTTTTTGCACGAGAAGTACGCGAACAGATATACTATCTTGCCCCGTTAGATTGGAGTACCTCAGGGATTCATAAATGATCACTCTGAAGTAATTGACAACTCCAAATACACATTTGCGCTGGGTGGATTGTTAAAGTGTTAGCCTCGCATTTTAGTTTTTTTCTGATTTTACGTTGAGACAGTTGATGAAGTCTATAGGACTTTTCTGGAATTGGGATTGGGGTTTCTAACATGGTTTGAGGAAATAAATCGCCTCATCGTGAGTAGAAGAGCTTTGTAATTATTTTAAGATTTGGTTTTCTATGAGAAGGAAACTTCCTTTAGTTTTTCACCAGAGGTTTGCCTGAGTAGTATTTGGAGCAGCCTATTCAATGTAGGGAGTTTTGTTTTTGTTTCAAATATGAGAGTAGTTCTGATGGATCTAGCTTCAATTCTTTTACGATAATCTACGACTCTACTCTTGCAGAACTCTTTACAAGATATTTGAAACTACACATTCCTCCCACAATTATTATCTACAGCTTATAAACGCACACATCACATTATCTACGTGGCGGCGCGGCTCTGGAACATTTTCCTAGCTCTGGTTTATTGAAATCAAGTGCATAATGTACGTCGTTTTTAAGAACTATAGGGTAGATCATATTTGAATTTCTGCTTCAAATATATTTGTGAATTTCGAAATCCTAAATCTATGTACGTGAATCGTTATAAAATCAACATTAGCTGCTGTTATAAAATAAGCTCCACTGCTCTGATTATCATGTCAGTATTCACAATCACAAGGAGTCAATGTTTTAGGCAGTGGTGTGAAGTCAATGATTGCTTTTTATATTTGAACTTTTGAAAAGAATAAAGACATTTCTGGGGATGGCATGCCTTATAGTTCATCATATAGGCCTTGTCTTTTTAAAATTACATACATACGAGTATTTGAAAAACAAACTTACAGATTCATAATTTTCTGGAATTTTTCATAATAGTAAAATGAATCAGTGCTAATTTCAAAATCCTACAGGCGAAGTTCCATTCTACAGAATTTTGCGTATAATATTTTAATTTGAAATAAATTTTTCATTTCTTTGTGCTACAGGATTCAACAAAACCAAAATAAGAGCCGTTATCCATACCTTTTTAATTAAAAAACGAATGAATAAACATAATTCCCCGAAATCGTTAAAAATAATAAGAAAGCGAACGACTAACTAAACATGTACCGCAGCCACTTAGATATTATCTCGCGGAAATGAAAACACTTGATGAAATAAAAGACCGTAAATAAATTTAAAAAAAAAGAAAAACGAAAAAAAAGGTCAAAAAAATGTCTTCACTTCACTTTAACGATCAGACCATCGCATCGCCCTCCTGGCAACTTGTTTTATTCTTGATAAGAAACTTTAGGGGAAAAAACGAATCAGAGACTTCGACCGTGCGCGCTGCCCTTCTTAGCACAGCGCATCAAGCTCATCTTTTCTGGTTATATTTTGGTCCTGTCTCTCATATGTATATAAACAAGTGTAAGTGTATCCGCGCGGACCCGGTCTGATCTTCCTTCGGTTTTCTCACTCACATAACAACTTCTAATTTCTTTTTAATTTTTTTTATTGCGCTCTTTTCTCAATTTCCATTAGAGAAAATTAAAGACACATTAAAGCATTAAAAGTAAATTAAAATTGAACATGAAGGAAGAATTGAAGAGGGCGCTCCGAGCAACTAGCACTCTGGAGGCTAGCGCTAGATATCATCATATTGTTAATGTGAAGAAGACTCACTTTCGAATTAGTAATTCTTCGGAAGAAGCTGTTAAACTGTGTTGATGCTTTAGGAGGATTTCGAGAATACAGGGAGCTAAAACGAAGCAAGAAAAAAATTCTCAGCCGGCTACATAAATTCAATTTAGTCGAGCCACAATAATCTCTCAATGATCATTTAATAAGTAGTGCTGGGACTGGGTGCCTGCGTGTTGGATTAGAGTGGACTTTTTATTTCTTTTCATGTGTGAATTTGTCCACAAGCATTTAGTCTCATTTTTTTTTTTATCATCCACTTGTCTGTTGAGAAGTTTTTTTACAAGGCAATGCATAGACTTAAATGATTCTTATCATAAATTGTACTTTTAAGCTTCGGGCTAGTGTTTAGTTCAAGCAACTTTCTGGAAACATTTTGTGAGAATTTCATAAATGTAAGTTTACTTTCGATGATTTCACTACCATTAATATGAAGGCCTATCAGTTCAATTAGATTAATAAGTGACTAGCGGACAATGGAGATGTTGCATTTCATTAGGTTTGGAAACCAACGTAAGATTTCCCATATGTACCTATGAATGCGTTAAACGTCTTCTGGTTGATTACAGATTATACCTAGCCACCCATACTGAATTAATAAAGAATTCTTTTCTGAACTCAGAATTGCTCACACAGGACTGTGCGTGCTGACACGATTCCAGTTCGGAGATGCCATACTTGGAAATGACCATTCTGTGGTGCGTGGTATGTTCAGAAAGAACTAAATTTACAAGCAAATCGAAACAATAAAATGTAATCTCAACTGACTTTCAACAGAAAAAAATTGGCTGGCGAGATTTGCAACCAGGGGGAGGACCAAAAATAACCGAGGTACAAAAGATGGCGCCTTTGTGTTTGATATGGTGCCAGTGCTTACAACGAGTCGCAGAAAAGAATTCACTATAAATAACTATCTCCAGATAGGGTTACGATGGGATGGCATCGCAATTGCAACGGATCATCAAAAATATGGTATATATATAGGTAGGGGACGAGAGATTCCAGCACGGAGGCTAGGGCGGAACATTGTGCTCTCCTGCTAGAAACCCTTTCACCAAAACCTTCCTGTCTTCTTAATGAACCGATCAGGTCTTTAGTGAGATAGGTTTTTCAGCTCATCCACAAATGACAGGACAGACCTTAGCATATCCAGCCTGCTTCGGGTAATAACCGGTCAAGCACACAGAAAGTGTTCGGTTATCTCAGGTTCTCCTTCCAAACAAGACAGACATTCAACATCTCCCATTCTTGTTAGAGCGCGAAGCGAGCTGTGGCTGGTAATATCAAAGGTCTTAGGGTCCAATCTAAGCCTGGATAGCGACAAACACCTATACCAATACCAGTCTCCATTTACGACGTCAGCAAAAGTATTTTTATTGTTCTGAAACAACAGATTACTCTCTATTACGCTATTAGGATGCTGTAATGAGCAGATGATATCCCATTTGGTGGCTTATGATGTTTCTCAAAAAACAGATGAAATCTATATAATAGTTAGGTGCCATTGCAAATTGCGAATAATCGCTAGAATTACGTTACACATTTATCCCAATAATCAATATTTAATTACATGTATATATCAATAACTGTAACTATAGTTGTTATAATAATCAAATTGAATTTTTTGATTTGGGACAGAGGCTTAGAGCCTGATATCATCAATTGTAAGACTTAAATGAGGATAAAGAGATATTTGTCAAATAGAGTGTTATCAATGGTTGATTCAATTATCAAGATAACTGTTATATCAGAGCTACGGATGCAGCGTTTTGAAAGTTCTAACAAAACGAAAGGTAAGTACCTAAGTGAAGTAAATCAAAGGCAAATGTTATGTATGGCTATTCGATTTTGTCGATTTTCCTTATTTTATTGTTTCGATCTGGATTTAATCCAACATAAAATAGGAATAAAGAGAGCAATGGTCCAAAGAGTGTTCCAGCATAGAAAAGAATTTTTTCTTGTTATGAAAACTCAATAATTTATAATATTTACTATTTAAAATTTACATTAAATTAAGTTAAAAAGCTGTTAACCTCTAAAACAGAAAAAAAAAATACGGAAATGCTTGTAAAATTGCAACAATTTAATTTAATGTTTTTTTTTTTTTGTTTTTTTTTTGCACACTCAACACATGTTTTATTTACTATTCCAAGCTTCCATATTATACTTCTGACTAGGGGTAACGAACTTTCTGGATTCAATTTACTTTTACAATTTTCGTCACACAATAAATTTCATTCGAGGTATACAAAAATAAGCTGAACACGCATGTATTCATTACATGAGCACAAATTCGAGCTTATAAATGACCTCAAAGTTGAAACATAATACTCTGAGAAGTCCATGATTTCAAGGGTCAGCACTTCTTGAATAACAGACGAAGAAAAAACAACACCCAAAATGTACTTCTTTGAATGTACAATAACATAAAAAAAAAAACTCCATCGTCATTAACAGACCCACAAAAGTCACAAATCATCATTTATAGAAGAAATTCTTCGGAACAAATAAGAAAACCAGACCCATAGTAGACCCTTTTTGGTTTGATTTTTTTTTTTTTTTTTAAGTCGTAGAATATAAACGTTCTTGGAGTTTAGTTCCTTTTTCCTAGTGTTAAGAAATAATTATATTTCCAGCTATGATTTTTTCTTTACTTTTTGTCCATACATAATATATCTTAGGGTCTAGAGATTTGTTTTGTTAAGTAGTAAAGATATAGGTAAGTACTTTAAATTTTTTTGGAAATTGAGAAAAAGGAAGATTTTAAAGGATGGATTGAATCTCGTTTGAAAATTCTTAATTTACAACTACACACAGAAGAAAGGTCCATTTTTAGAGTTTTCTACCTGATTTTTGTGATTAGTTTTTAAAGACGATTTAATATGCGGGAAATCATTTTCTAGGTTTCTGCATTATTCTGTAATATGTACATTTATATATAAAAAATTAATGAATCATTCTGAATTATTTTCACACATTTTTAAAAAAATTGTCCACGGTTACCAACTGTTTCCAGGGGTAACACCGGGTAGAAGTGAATAACATATATATACATGCCCATTTCCAAAACATTTCCACAATCCCTCTAAATTCGTTTGCTTTAGTTTGATAATTGACAATCCTCGCAATCTGATCTTTCATGAAAAGTCCACTCGGGGACCTAATCTTAAATAACGAAAGCAGATTCTATATACGTCGAGCTGTCAAAACTATTCGAAATGAATGAAATCGGTATTTGTTATTTTCGTACGCAAACTATTCGTTATTTACCGAATTCGTAATTCACGAATAGACCCCTCGATATGTTTGAACATCAATAAATGTACATACAAGGTGTGAGTGATAAAAAAAATACCGTGAATGGTTTTATAACAAATAAAGTTACCTAATAACTTTACATCAAATTTGAATTAATATCTTTCAATGTACTCTACTTGGCTAGCGAAGAACTTATTCCAACGTTGATTCCCTGATTGGAAGCATTTCAGGCAGTCATCTTTCGAAAGTGCCTTCAGCTGCTCTGTCGTGGCCTTTTAAATGTCGAAAAGGGTGTCAAAACGTTTTCCTTTTAGTGCAGTTTTTATTTTTGGGAAGAACCAGAAGTAGCATGGTGCTAAATCTGCAGAGTACAGTGGATATGGACAGACAGGATATTTTTTTTCGGCAAAAAACTCACAGATCCATGCGAGATGTTTAGTTCTTCCTTAAGCTCTCAAATAGTTAATCGCCTGTTTGAATGAATCCATTTTGTAAATCGCTCATACTACTAGTAGGCAGTCTTCATTATCGCCATACAGTGATTTTAACAATTCATGATCTTCTTTGGGACTTTTAAGCAACTTAAAACAAAACTTAATATTAACACATTATTCGAAATCTATGATGTGCGATAGACACGGTAAACATGATCTCACCTCACTCTTCTTATTTTGGAAGCCGACTAAGAAGTCACAGATTGTTCAAACTTAATACTGACTTTCTCAAAGAATCAGGCTATCAGACGGATAACTTCAAGTGGATATAGCGTCAGCAATTGCTGCTATAAAAATTCATTCACCGTATTTTTGATCACACGTCGTAATATATAAAAACTATAACTGTTATACATAAAGATAAACTCAAGGAGATCTGGAAATATGTCAAGCTCTTGTCAGGGGAAACACTTCCACTACATAGCCAGAGAATATCTTTTCCGAAGCGCTCTTTTACCATAGCCAAAGGAATGTTTGCGGAAGCAGATATCTTCTCTGAGTTTAGGCTTCTTCGTTTTTTGTTGTGAAAAAATGACTCAACTTTCATTCTTTAGTAGTCATTCGAATTGTGCGGTTAATTAAAATTTTTTTAATAATATAATAATGTTGCTATTTTTGTTTAGAAAAAAAATTCCCTTGTAATTCGTATAGATTGAAAATTAAACTGAGCGCATTCAACATATGAAATTTTTAGTAAAGCCCTTATTTCCTCTGTATTTCCTATAAGCGCTCCAAGAGTGCTAACCTACAAGCGCTCCAAGTGCGCTTCCCAAGAATCAGCATCTCAGCGCTTCCCTCTGCGGATATGCTCACTACACAATAATCTGAAACAACTGCAGTGTTTATACAAGTTAGTTTTATTAGATAGCTTACCAAAGAAAAGAATTCGGCCTAATTCTAGAGCCTTGCGGAACTTCATGCATACAATTTTAAATATGTAATTTATTTATTTAACAGTTTTATAGTACGTACTATGGGTTAAATAAAAAACAATCATATTTCTTTCTTTACACGTATATATCACACCATTTGCTGAATCATCAAAGCATCTTAACGGTTTGCAGTTAGTTGAATTGCTCAAGCTATACCACTAACTATATCTAGGCAGATGCTTTTCACTCCCGTCATTCTTATATCGTAAGGCAAAAATTATTTCAGTTGTGGCATTTAAATGCGATATGCAATGAAACTTTGGGACTCAATCATACATAGATAAATGATAACATATAAATATATGCTACCTCACCTCAAAGGGGAACGAAATACTCCAAACATTTAACCGGTGCGGTTTCAAAATTTAAATGCTTCACAAACTTTTGCATCATTTTAGTTCGCCACTGTGTTTGGAAAAGAAATAAAAATAAACGGAAGCGTGATAAAACTCTAAATCAAAATAAACGCGTTAACGCGCGCCGCCACCGCGCCTTCCACAAACCATTAACCAAGCAGGCAAAGCTAGGGGTAAAGTTCATGTGCGATGACAATTTCCCCCTGGGTACATATAACTGCACTGAAACTCGTCAGAGGGTAAACATATGTTGGGCAACTCTACATTTACAATTCCTGTGTAAAAACCAAAAAGAGGAGGGGAATAAGTAGCAAGCAGGGGAGATTTTTTTCAAACATTAACCAATTCCAAAATGCAAATAAATCCTACACTTGTGTGTTGTAATGTAAGTAACGATGTTGGTGCAAGTGCAATTGCTGCGTTATCTCTGCTTCAGGTCGGGTGTTATCTCAACAGGAAGGGATTTGTGCTTTTTTTCTTCTTGTAGAGCTTGCCTCTTGTTTGCCATCGTATAAACTAAGCTAAGGGGGAGAAGGGAGCGAATATCGAATGTCATTTCACTTTTATCAGCACTGTGTTACCAGATGGGAGAATTAATGGAAGGTGTCAAAGAGCGAGGGTTTGTTGATCGATGAAGAAGAATGGGGGTTAAGCAGAGTTCAGTTTAGTTAGTCAGTGCCTGTTGGTTGCAGTATAGATTTTTGTGTGTGTATTTTCATTTTATTTCTGATGCTGTGACTGCGATTGAGAAAATAAATATGCACTGGTTCAAGCATACGGGGAATGTTGAATGGTTGAAAGAGAAGTGAAGGTGGGGTGGGTGGAGGAGGAGAGTAGTATTATTCCCTTCCGCGTGATTCTATTTTTCAGGAATTATTTATATAATATTATTTTGCTTTGAAAAAAAAAGAAAATACTATTTTATTTAATCTTAGAATTAATAACGGTCTTTTCAGGTAGGATTAGATGTATGTATCTATATAAAAAGAAACAAGGAAAAACGTTATAAGCGGTCTAAGACCAATTCTAACGATACCCTCGATGCATGCCTGTGTGTAATTTCGTATAGTCACCTCTCTCTGTGAAATTTTGATTGCTAAAGTGGCTTTTCGCATATATTTCTAGAACGGTTCGGCGGACAATAAAAATGGTTAACACCAACTTCATAGGATTTCATATTCTGAAGAACTTTTCAGTACAATAAAAATGTCTAGAACTGATCATTTTCACAGTATACGTAATAATCCTAAAATTTTATATGGCAACACCAAGAAGGGGTTTCCCGATTTGTCCATTTTTGAAATTTTACAATTTTTATGAAAAAATCATGCACAAAATTTCAGCTCTGTACGTTGACGTATTCTCAGGCAGTGCTCAAATAGGTATGCAGACCTGCAAAATTCCAAGTAGGTACCAGGACTTGAAATCTGGTTACTTTAAAATTTTTCAAGTACAAGTCCAGATACTGGTATTGATACTAGTACTTAAGTACCAATGTACTTAAGCACTTACAGGTCTGTAGGTACATATGTATATAGTGAAAAACGAAATTTTTATTTTGCAACCCTACGAAGCAGTTACCCGATTTATCCCATTTCCAAACCTAAATCTACGATTTTTTTTTGTAAAAATTCCGTGTGCAAAATTTCAGCTCTCTAAATGAACGCGTTCTCAAGTTATCATGAGAATTGACAGACTAACATGCGTCGGCTTCCAATCCATTTTACTCTAGCAGCATTATTTCTATGCGCTACAAACGGAATAAAAAATTTGGTACCTAACCTATGCCCTATAGATTTCATCTAGGGCAGTCGTCAACCTACCACTACCGCCTACTAGTGGGTGATTAAAGCTTTCATGATGAGCTGTAGGAATTTTGTCCGGTTTTGAAAAGATACTTACCGTTATCACCGCGCATCTAAGACGCACAGAGCAGATTGTACTGCACTTAATTAAGCTTATCAGGGTTCCTGTTTCACATAAAACAGGTACACATACATTCAAAAAATTATTGCAAAATAACTAGAATTTAGTAGTCAAAATTTGTATTGCAGGTAGGTACCTATACCTATCTAGCAAAAGTTGGCAGAGTTTCCAGGGTTGAAGATCTTAAAGTTAGACCTAAAATGCAATCAACGAACGCAGCAAACATTATGTTGCTGTAGCTGCCTAGCTACGCTGTTGCAGCGTGCAGGGCTATAGAGTTATAACTGTGCTATAAGCAGCAAGCATCAACATTTCAAATTTTCCGAACTGAATAGCAAACATCTTCGCAGCATCACTCTACTAAAAAATTACAATAATACTTTGCATTTGCACTAAATTAAGTTTGTGCGGTGGGCGGTAAGAAAATTTTACTACCAACAAAGCTACAAAAGTGGGCGGTAGGTTTAAAAAGGTCAACTACCCCTGATCTGTGATCTAAACACGTCCCTTTACTTTTACTGTCTAATAGCTAATCTACAGTTACAAAAGAAATTTGTATGGAAAACAAGAAGAAATATTCTACCGCCTTCTTAACTTAATGGAAAGAAATTTCCTTTCTTATAGTTTTCTTCTCAGTAAAATGACTGGTGTGTTCCTAGGTTCGTTAACGACATTGTTCCGGAATCCGGCATAGTTTATGATGGGTTTTTATGACTCCCTTTTATTTGCTTTACCTTTTTTTGCTGGTAGTTATTACAAGTTTCATGTACTTGGTAATAGCATCTATTCACCTACACATTATATGTCCCGTCAAACACTTCATTTTAGGAAGCACTTCATCTCAAGCACCTGCAATTTTATTTGAAGTGGCCGATTTTACACTTTTTCAAAAAGTCACATGCAAAGGATATGGGTGGGCACATGAAGTGTCATTTCTGTTTGAATTGTAATCCTTTTGCGACTTGTAAAAGGTATTAAGGGTGGTAGAGGTAGTAACAGGCTTGTTTTATTACTTTTGTATTTGTACTTACCGCCGCCGGATAGTTTCCAGGTAAATATAATTACAGAATTATAATTAGGAATAAAAATTTAAGAAACAATATCCTATGTGGAGTATATATGGTCGAAGTAAGGGAATAAATTTTATGGAGGTCCAATACTAGAGAGTTTTCTTTGATCTTAAGACTTAATTTAAAGTAAACTCTTCATATTTCTTGCCCCACCAGCGTCCACAATCACTATAATAAAGTCATTGGGATACTGTGATCTTAAAATGATATTAGTAGGTACATACTCGATGATTCGGATCTCATCGAGAACTTTAAGTCCGATTATAGATTTTGTCATGAAATAGGCGAATTCATACATTTGTACCCCATATGTCTCAGTGTAAAATTAAAGAAGTTGAAATAAGAGCTTTTTGCCTTCGCCAAATATAATGACATCAAACCTATAACCCCTATGGACATGGAGATAATCCACAATTTCATTACAGAAAAAAAACATATTCACATCTCACTGCTTAAAAGTAAAGATTAATATTTCCGTGCTTGAAATGCTGTTCCAGATCATATAAACAAAACAATTTTATTGCCTACCCCCATATGTCTTTAAGAAATTATAAGGACAACGTTCTACTTTACAGTCGTAGTATATAATATAATTATATTCTATACACTACTAAATAACAACTGTTCGTCTATTCTACAATACTTAATTACACAACAATAAATTTAGTAAATTTATAGTAAATAAAAAAAAAAACATATCTCATTTGAATCCTGAAATTTTCAGTTTTCTTTTACATTTATTTTCACACCTTGAATCTTCCTTTTTTTTTTTCTCTGTCTTTCTAGAGAATTTAATTTTAGATTTCAATGGTAACGTAAGATTATTCCGTGCTAGGTTTTTCTTCTAAAAATCTCTCACAGGTAATTTAGTTGCTAGATTGATGTGATGCGTTTTTTCTAATGTGACAGTGGATTTTCTTTTAGTAAAGCATGTGTGAAATTGAAGAAAGATTTCAGCATATCTTTTCCTTCTTCAAGCATTTTAAAAAATGCTTTTATCTAAAATATTGTGCTTAAATTAGGACATTAAAATGGTCGAATGAAACGTATTCTTGTTACAAAAATGAACAAATAAATTCTCTAGGCTTTAATACTTCGCTGAAAACTCATGAATTTGAATAACGTATAACCAACCTGTTTTTTGTTTGTTTTTTTTTTAAATGCTTCATAAGTAAAAGGATTACATATAACAGATTCAATTTACTTAAGCATCTCATTGACTCAAGATCTGTTCAAATTCACATTTTAGCTACAATTTAATATTGTAGGTTGGTATAACAGTTAAGGTAGTAAGTATATGGATAGGATCTCTGACTGAAGGGAAGCTAAATAAACGATTTCACGCACGTACGTATATATTTTATATTGTATTTCATATACCTATTATTATTTATGTTATAATAACACAAAAGTAAGGCCGGATGAATTTATAAAAATCTACAAGTTTTCAAATATAACAGTTTTACTAAGTTGTACATACAAATATAACAGTTTTACTAAGTTGTACATATTTATCTATAATGTACATAGATATGGATGCAAATTTTTAGTGAAATTCATTGTGGTCGCGTTCTTTTGACCAAAGATTATCTTTGTTCTAATCAAGGTTATGATTCCGCCGGGCTATGTTATATGGCGCACAATTCTGGTATCACGACAATACTTAAGCCCTGTTCGAATCTTCGTATTGAGCTACTGACATAGCATCAAGCAAAATTCTATCTGAATTCATGACTAAACTACTCAGCCAAGTATAACAGTTAACATATGGTTAACTTGTTAAAATAGATAACAAATAATGAGGATATGTTTGTATGCTCTTAAGCTAAACAAATGAATTCGAACAGGTTAACTTTGTCTAATTCTTATTATAGCTGAGCTTACTTCGTGATGTTACTAGTAGAGCTGAAAATTGGATCGGGATTTGCTAATATCCGGATATCCGGATCTGTGAACTATCCGATTCCTGAGATCCGGATCCATATTACTTCAAAATTCTGTTGTTTTATTGAGAAAATGAAAATATCATGAAATTTATATTTTCCCAATAAAACAATGTTATCTGGAGGCAATTTTGACCTTTTTTTGCTTAGTCTAGATCCGGATAGTTGGGATCCGAATACTAGGGTCCGGATTACCCGAATACCCGGATTTGATAAATCGGATAGTAAATTATACTTTCAACTCTAGTTACTAGCTGTTATAACAAGACCAAAAAGAACGGAAACCTGGATTCGGATTAGTTCTTAGCACTTAGCACATACAACTAAACCGGTTTGCAGTTTTAGGATAGAGAAAAAAGCGATTTAAGGAAATATTTCTTTCGGGATTTCCTCTTTTCCATGGTACGTACCTCATTTCTAATCACGCGTTCTGTAGTCTAAATCCAGTGTAACTGTTTCATGATATTTTTCTATTGAAAAAAGTATACACATCTTATTATGGCAAACGTCTACCTAAACAAACAGCGGTGTGAACGTCAACTGGTAAAGAAATACGGACATTTTCACATACGAATCGATTTAGCAATAATTCACCTACCATACTATGATAAATAAATGTAAATAATGTCACCTGATAGTTGTGATTAATAGGTCTTACGGTATTCAAGATAAAAACATACAATTTTGTTGCAAGTTGTTTCTTGGAGATCGCTGTTACTGGTATACTCTTAGTAGTTGTATTAAAGATCGTACAGGTAACCATAAAGAACAATTTTTGTTTGTTTAGAATTTGTATGTATGTTGGCAGCATGAGACATACATATATTTAGGGGTCTTACATATTTACGAAATATACATATGTATAATACTTTTTCTTAGGGTCACGACACCAAGACCCCAGAGAAAATTTTCAGATACATTTCTTGCGTCACAAGCGTGTTCTTATATATAGGTTAGAGTGGCTGGCATCGCACGAACCCCTGCGATCAGCCTCACTTAAACCATTTGCGGTCTATTGTGATATTCTTATATTCCTATGTACATATGTATATAATGAACAAAAATAAAAATAACCTCCGACCATCAACAGAATCCATTATTTATTTTGGCCACTTATAAAAACTACTTATACATGTAAATAAAAAAATTTCGTAAATATTGCAATAATTTCTTGATAAAATCAAATTTGATTGAGGCAATAAATTTCCGCTTCATTTGATTTTACACAAAGCACAACCGACCGCATAACATTAAAAGAATTATTTTGATATAAAATTTAATGAAGGGAAATAAACACACTTTTAGCAGAAAATAAAATCAAATTATGATCGACGCCCGCCAGGAGGAGAGTTCTTTTATATACATAAAAATGAGTGATGAATCTTCGTGTCATATCTGCTCATAAGAAAATAATATTCTTGTCAAATTTTATTATTTAAATTGTAGGCTCTACTTAATGCGTTCTTTCTGATCTTCGAGGGTGGTAGGTAATTTTAGATTTTTTTGCCATTGAATTTGTTTAAGGATGAGAAAACGTTGTAGGAGTTGATTGGTTTCGTAACGTTGGAAAACGACAATCGTCATTATCTTACCTTAGTTTCAAAAATATCAAGGAATGCACTTTTAATTAATTAACTGCAGGCGAAGTGCATAAAAATAAATGTTTTTATGAGAATCGAGGATTATGACATACATATGAGTTGGTTTTTTTTTTTTTTATAACCTGGCTTGAAACTTGTCTTGCGAATTTGCAAAGTAGTATGGTCGAAATTTTGCTTCTAGTGCGAGAATTTTGTTTTTTTTTTTGTTTTAACCACTAGAAACAACTGAGGCGTAAAAGTTAAACTCTAAACGAATGTGAATTGAAAACAATAATAATGATCTTAATTTCATTAATGACTGGTTATAGACATTTTGGTTCCTCTTTGGCGGTCCTTTTGGTATTAGAGTTTTCGTTTTCTTTTTTATCTTTTTTTTTTTTTTTTTAAACAGCTAATGGCGTCACGTATCGTTTATTATCAGACTTACAGGAAGGTAATTCATCCGAATTAGCTTTCTCAGCTTGGTAATTGACAACGATGTCAATTATATAAATTTTTTTATCTCCATAAGTATCTTAAAATCGTATTTCGAGCCTTTAACTAACCATCAGGCAAACCACTATAATATGATAACTGTTATTCAAAATTTTTCAGCTTGACTGCATTCGAATGAGTGGCTGAGTGAAATACTTATATATGTACATAGTATTAAAAAAACGAGGGTATTGGTATGTACTAATGTACATTTCAGCTGATCTCTCCCAATATATGTAGCCGAAGAGCTTTTTAACAGCTTTGCTATAAAATGTACAGAATTTTAATCTAAACATATGTAGGGTCGCTTGGTTGAATAAGAATATTTTTTGGCACTAAGCATTTCAGCAGTTGTAGCATTATATTAGATTTGTGGAGGGGTATGCAAGAGTTAGCCTCGCATTCACTGCAACTTGAAAGATCTACTGTGAATCCACGTTCAATTTACTCCCTTTCTATGTTTAAACTGTTAATGAAGCCTAGAACCATTTTGGGAATGAGGTTCCACACGTAGTTTGGTGAAGGAAAAGCTTGTTCGAAGTGGAGCAATCTCTGCCTGTCCAAGCAAGTGTTCTGAGGTTTCATGAGCATTCTGCTTTACAGAAGCGGCAGAATGAAGTCTCAGTCAAGCCCAGCTTGTTTAGATGATACCTTAATGGACAATAGCCTGAGAAGAGCTCTGTAATCATTTTGAGTTTTGCTCTCCTAAGGAGTAGGATAAACTTTTTGCCTGACAAAGTCCTTGTAGTTTTTCCAAATAAAGGAGTTTTTGTTTGTTCTTCCACCTATTTAGAGTAGCTCTTAGGTAACACATTGAAGTGCCACAAAATGGCTTTGGTCCGACAAACGGGAGTTTCCGCTCCTCTTTTGATTAAATCGACACTAATTTCATTTTCTCTATAGCCCTAATCTCCACATACTCAAATGAGAGTAACTTTGTTTCTCCTTGATAAGTTTTTAAGGATTTTCAGACACTTGCAAATTCTATCTTTGGCTTAATAGTGAAAGCCTTTAAGGCCTTGAAAGCGGCTTGACTACCCGAGAGGATATTGATGGTTGAGTCATTTATTGCTCTTTAATGCAGGTATTGGCGCTTTATTCTATGGCTAATAACTCGGTCTTGTATATATGACAACCAGGGACCGTACACGCCCAGTCCGACTCCACTGTTCGTTTTTGAACCATCTGTATATTACAACATTGATGCTTGTTGGAAGAACGATTTAGTGGAACGTCATTGTTGTCGGTATCCAAAAACTACGTCGAATGGTCTGACAAAATCAAGATTTAGTGTGATTATAACAGATGTTGTCATTTGCTCGAAGCATAGCTGTTTTAAGATATTTAAATGACCAAGCAGATCACCTGCATTTAACTGTTTTTCATTTTGCAATCTGATAGCACTGGAGTTCGCTTCCTTTTTAATCTGCAAATGTATTGGTGGAAGGCTTAATAAGGCTCTCATGGCTGCTGTAGCATATAAAAATCTACAAAAAAAATTACACTTGCTTGATCCCTTATTGGGGAAAATTTTAAATTAAGGATAATTAAAAAAAAATTATAATATTCAGACAGCATATTTTATGCCATTAAAAATTTGAAAATTTAGATTATTTTTGTGCAGATCATCTAATGACCGAAAAAAGTATGTACTTAAAAGCAGGGACCGAAAATAACTGGTATTTTGAAAATTTTAAACAAAAAAAGCTGGGATAAATCATGATCGTGGAATTTTGTGGAATATAGCAAAAGATGTCTCGTAAAACCCGTTTCGATTCCTGTAAAGCTTTTGAAAAGTTAACTTTTTATAAAAAAAAGCTAAAAAAAAAACTAAGCTGGAAAGGCTTTTTATTTTTTCGAGCTGGAAGTAACAGGTTTTGAAGTCGGAAGTATAAAAAACCAAGTTGGCTTCTTATTTTCAGGGACCGAATCAGTTATGAATTTTTACGAAAAAATCTTAATTTACTTGTTATTCCTGGCCGATGTTTTGAAGCTAGAAAAGCAAGCGCAACGGCTTGATACTTTTTTTTCGGTAAAAATATAAAAAGCGAACCCGGCTTTTTATTTTTTCTAGCCCAAGCTGGCTTTTTATTTTTGCCAGAAAAAATAAAAAGCCTTTCCAGCTTAGTTTTTTTAGCTTCACATTATTATCGGTCAGGAATAACAAGTAAAGTTGGCTTTTATCGTAAAAGCTCATAACTAGGTTCGGTCCCTGCTTAAAATTTATTAGAAAATTTAATTTCTTTGTAATTTCCTATAAAACAGAAAATGCTAAATAGATGAAATTCAACAATTTACAATTTTCATTTGTGTAGGTACTTGCAACAGTGTTCACTTAAATAAATTTAAATGTTGGGTTACCGTTACATATCGTTCGCGAAGGGAAGAACATTTTTAATAAAATTTATTTGGAAGACTTTCACTTATCTTTTAACTTTATCTTTAAT
Organism: Dioctria rufipes; assembly: GCA_963924295.1. NCBI lineage: Eukaryota > Metazoa > Arthropoda > Insecta > Diptera > Asilidae > Dioctria > Dioctria rufipes. The sequence goes on along the minus strand of OZ002745.1, from coordinate 23,372,026 downwards.
TTATTATAACCAATTTTAATTAGATTTTTTTTTTCCATATTTTTTCAAGCCATTATTGATTTTTTCTTCGGAAGAGCCGCTGTTCGGTGAACTTATGTGTTCAGAAGAGAAAAAAAAACTCTTAATTGGGGTTTATATAATTGAAGGAAATAATTTTCAAAGCAATAATCCTCCTCTCAATATAAAAAATTACACAAATATTGTAGTAAAAAATTCTGTTATTTAGAAAATTGTAAAAGCCAAAATTTTCAAAAACATCAAGGCAATATTTTCAGCCCACAGATGGCGTTGTGAAAAAAAAGAGTTAGTTTTTCGGTGTCGCCGCCATTATTCAAGATCGGCCGTTCATATTTTCAACTACTTGAAATGAAAGTCTTGTTCTCTTCAATAGTTCTTTTGTGTTCTTCTTGATCTATTTTGTCTAGCGAACACGGCTACTGTGATCATGTCTTTAGTTTTTATCTGACATTGAAAGAAAAATTAATTTTATGTGTGTAGATAGGGTAGGCTACCATATAAGAATTCACGACACTCAAGGTGGATGTGTACTATACATTATATAACAGAATAACAATTAGTCTGCGTTCCTGATCAAGTAAACTATTGATCTGACATCATGGGAATGTATTGCAGTTATGTTTGTTGCCATATTTCGGAATATTACCCCTACAGGTTAATATCAACCTTGCCTAATTAGTCAACAACATACAGACGTTGTTAGTTACAGATATAGCTTTACAAAATAACGAAAACATGAGCTTGGATTGAAGTAATTTAGGAACTTGGAACCGACTTACTCGTATTACTGCGGTTAATATAGTACTGTGGAAATAAGAAAATTAGGATTCTATGTATGTACAAAGTTTTGTAGATAAATAAACTACTAGAAAAAAGAAAAAGTATTACCAAATAGTAAACAGGGTAACCATACCAGTAATATTACATGACTGAAATACGAAACGAAACTAGGAAAGAGCAGCGCACATTGCAGCACTTGTCGAACTTAATCTTAACAGACCGAGACTGCCGCAAAATTTCTATTCCACCAACTTTCAAGCGAAATTTGAACGTCTCGTAAGGCTAATTTTGCCTTCTGTTTCATGGGGCCTGCCTTGCCTGTGCTATGCTGTTGCTTCTAGTACTGTCGATAACTGGCTGTGTGTTTGTATGTTTCTAGAGCAATGCGGAAGTAAAATTTGCAAAACGGACGCCTCTATGTAGTTGTTGTCGTTACCGTCGTCGTCGTCGTCGTCGTCGTCGTCGTCTAGTGGGCTTTAAGTAGTTTTTTTTTTCTTTTCTAGTTTGAATTATTCTTTTTGTAAATTGTATAAAAAGCGGAAAAAGAGCAAAAGTGAGGAGAAATAAAGTGGCAAAACAATTGAATCAAAAGATACAAAACAAAAAAGCGTTTAGCGTTTGTGTAGTCTCTAGCCTGTACTCTTACTTCCTCGTGAGCTTTATAGTGTATCTCTAGCACGTTTAATTTCTGGTTGCGGCGTTGCATCGTACGTACATAGGGTATGTATATACAGAGATTACAAAACCAAAGTGAACGTGTTGTTTATTTTTAAGTACAAGAACACTATGGCTACTACTATAGCAGGTTTCAGCTGACTGTTAGTGTATATACCTACTATAGCTTTTTATAGCATGAAGGAGTCCTCCAGTCCAGAACGTAAGATAGTTGGCGGCTACATTATTATTGTAGTATGCCATACCGATTGTGGTGTGATTGTGTTGTAACATCAGAGAAGGAAGTGACATTGTGGTAAATTCCTCATAAAAAATTACTTGTTCTTTCTTGAGTTCATGAAACGGCAATAATAAGAAGAGAAAAGCAACATTAAGCAAGAATTATGAATAATTAATTATTGTTCTATGGAAAAATGACTTTGTTCATCCAATAACAAGTAATGGGAATACGCGCGTTCCGGGCACAAACCATACAACAGAAATAGAGCTGCCCAAGCTTGTTGAGTCGTTGAGGGGGGACGCGGACTGGCGGTAGTGTGCGATGGTGGAGTTTCAATTCCTTATTTTAAATAAGAACATGCAAATTAACTGGTCTGCGCAATTTTTCCTGGTTGTGATTTGTTCGTGTTGTTTTAATTAATTTAGCATTATTCTGTGTAGCGAGGATGGTATATGTAGATACATGATGTGTAGGCAGGCAGGCAGCTAGAAAAAGCATGTGACGCCTTGCATATCTGTTGATTCAGAATTTTCTTATGTCTGCCGCTATATAGAGATATTATGACTTAAGTTGCGACACAGAAAAGCTGATCTGCTGCAAATCCTAAGAATCACAATTGAAAACAACGAAATAAAAATGCTCATAAAGCACTGTCTCAATGTACATAGTACATATCACCTGCCACAACATTTTATCATTCACATAGATACCTACTGCGTTTTGTCTATAAAAAAAAAAAAAAAAAAAAAAAAAAACTTAAGTTTTCTTTCTGTTCTGACTATTGTACTAACTAAATACTTCCTTCTATACGCCGACGCCAATGAATACCTACAATTGCTTCACCAGCCACTATCTAAGCGTTTTTACTTTGTTTCTTTACTTTTGTTGTTTACTAACTAGTTGAGTTGGGGGCTCCTCACTTGTGGCTAGCTCTAGAGAGTTAATAATGCATACTCAGAACAGGCCCAGTCCCATTGTTTGTGTGCGTTTAAGAGTTGTTCAAGTTCCGCGTTTTCATGCCGTTTCATTTGGACATGGTATAAAGTTTGATTTGCAGCAAGGTCAAACATTGCGGAAGGAAAGATTTCACACGATTTCTTCACATTTTTTTTTTTTATTGCTGTTGTTGGTGTTGTTGCTTTTTACGTATTTATTCAGTTATCGTATCGTCAGTTTCTGGTTATTTTTGGTGAACGAATATTTTTTTGTATGGGCGTTCATTTATCTATATGTACATATACATACATATATCTACATAGTAAGTGATACAAATCCGCGGTAATTAACACGGTTCAAAACTTTAATTTTTTGTTTTTTTTATTTTATATAATTTTATCGTTTGCAGCATCATCATCATTATTATTATTATTGTTGTTGTTATTGTTTATTTTCAGGTGCGGTCAAATGGCGTGTGTAAAGTTTATACATTTTAAATGTATCATAGGCGAGTTGGAAAGATATGGACGGGAAGACGTAGGTAGTAAGGAAGTTTAAATGATTGGTAATAATTTATTATACTTTTTAGGGGTACGTAATAAAGAGAAATTTCATTAAACGAATCTAATTTTTCAATAACTTTAAATCATATTTCAGAAAATTTATAGGTAGATAATGAATAAAGTGTATAGGCACAGATCTACATACATAATACATACATATATATGTACAGTTGCGGTCAAAAAAATAGCACTGTAAAAGTCCTCTGATTGCTTTTGACGATTTTGTTTTTGCATGGACACTTATAGTGTCCGTCACTTTAAAATACCGTTAGACAAGTAATATTCTCTTAGAGCAAACATCAATTCATTCAAATGGACCACGGATGTCAAAATATTGTTGTGAAAGGTTAAATTGATATATTTATATCGTAATTATATTAAATTTATAACAATTTTAGTGGAAGTGAAGTGAATATGGGACGTGGAAAGCATTTCACACCGGAAAAACGAAAAATTATTAAACAGGTGATATCAGAAGGCAAAACGTACACCGAGATCAGAAAAACCCTGAATTGTTCAAATAAAATGATTAGAAATGCAAAATTATTTGAGCAAAAAACCGAAACGCGTGGTCGAAAGAGGGCAATGTCGCCTTTGTTGGTCCACCGACTTATACGGTTAAGTAAAAAGGAACCATTCACGGCAGCCAGGCAGCTTAAAAATGAGCTCAATGTGACAGCTAGTGTAGAAACAGTTCGTCGACGATTAAGACAAAATAATCTTAAAGCCCGTAGTCCAAGAAAAGTTCCTCTCTTAACTGCTAAGAACGTTGCACGACGCATACGTTTTGCTAAAACGCATTTGGACTGGGAAGTCGAGAATTGGAGAAATATACTTTGGTCTGACGAAAGTAAAATTGTGCTATACGGTGGTAAAGGGTCTCGTAGTTATGTTAGAAGACCCCCTCATGCAGAATACGACCCCAGGTTCACTACAAAAACCATAAAATATGGAGGTACTAGCATCATGGTATGGGGATGCTTCTCTTATTACGGTGTTGGCCCAATACATTAGATCAAAACCATCGTGGATCAAACCGTTTATGCTGATATACTCCAGAATGTCATGCTGCCGTATTCTTCGGAAGAAATGCCGCTCAGATAGGTCTTCCAACAGGACAATGATCCGAAGCATACCAGCAGAAAAGCGAAAAATTGGTTTGAGGACAACTGCATAGCTTTATTGGAATGGCCTGCACAGTCACCTGACCTCAACCCAATTGAAAATATTTGGGCGGATATTAAGAAAAGTATTTCAATTCGCAAACCAACAAATAAAAATGATCTTTGGAGTGCAATTGAAGATTCCTGGAATGCAATATCTGTTGAGAGGTGCCAGCGATTGTTGATTTCATGCAAGGGCGCTGTGCAGCAGTTATTGCTAACAAAGGACATGCAACCAAATATTAATTTTAATTAAATTTAGTTCTATAATTATAATATCTAGCATTTAACACAGTAATTCCAAAGAGGTTGTGAAATTTTTAAGTTTTTATATTGATTTGTGTTTATGGTGCTATTATTTTGAACGGCCAAATCTTGATGTTTCTTTAAAAAATATATTTTAATTTTTAAAGGATTGAACTAAAAAAATTTTGATTTGCATATTTTCGTAGGAGAGTACTTTAACTTTAAAAACCTGAAGTGGTTATGTTAATTATTATATTATGAATTACATTTTTTCAATCACGAACATTTCCAGGAGTTTCAGTGCTATTTTTTTGACCGCAGCTGTATATACAAAGCGAGAAATAAATGTAAAACATGTTGACCAAAGTTCATATGAGAGCTCCTGTAAAATATACCCCTGTCTACTTAATTTAATTGTTAGGCATTTTCGAACTCAATTCCAAAATTAGCGCTAGGATACATATGTATACATACATACTTGGAACCCTTGGTTTTGTGATTTAAATTTTGATAACCTTATGATGACATTCATTTACTGTATTTGTATACATCAATATCCAAGATAGATCATATCCCATTTTATAACATTATTGCTTATTTTCTGTTAAGTCTGAAATTGTTGTGATCTGATCATATTCATTTGCCTTATGTACGGTACGACTTATAGCAAAGAACATCTAACTCTTATAGGAAGTTATTACAGTTTCTTGTTATCGGTTTATATCTGTCAATTTATACTCATATTTAGCAAGTTGCTAGATAGTTGACAAAATTTGCCTAAATTTGAATTCTTGCAATTCTTATAAATTCTGCCGAATTACGATGGTTTTTCCTCTGTTACCATAATTGGAATTATTGCCCTAACTGGGTAGTAAGATTAATAAATTATATAAGATAGGCAGGTACATATAATTCATACTATCATAGAAGGCACAAGAATTAGATGTCGCATGCAGTACCAAAAAAGTATACAAAATTTATATGGATTGGTGGTCCATTACAGAATGGACATTTGAAATGATGTACATATATGTCGAGTGATTCATATTTTTTCGTATCTGAAGTGTTGAGGAATTCGATCAAATGTATACAAAATTGCTATTATAAAAACATTTGCTTTCGGTATACTCTAAACACATATTATGGTCCATTTCAGAATGCACTAACACAATCTCTATGCTCTGCTCTAGTATGCCATGCGATATCTAGTTTGCGATTTATGATACTATACAATGGGATGTATAGTGTTTAAAAAAATAACTTTTGACGTTCCGTAAACTCAAGCTCTGTTCAAATAACTCTGACGTAGCACGGATAGAAAATATACATCCATTTAAAAGTTTCCTTATATTCCGAAAGGTAAGAAAGTTGAGATCTGATAGTAATTTTTGTATAAATTTTTTTTGATACAGGTAATAAGCTCGTGTTGCCAATTTTGGTCAGTTTGGATTTCAGAAATCTTTAAAAAAAAAAAAAAAAAAAAAAAAAAAAAAAAAAAAAAAAAAAAGGATTTAAAAATTGATGTTTTTACTGCGAAAAAAAATTAGAATTTGGTCGAAGGCCAATTCTTACCTATATGAATCCGGTATGTTATTTCGTATGGTCACTTCTCTGTGCAAATTCAAGTGATTTTTCAAATCTAATTCTAGAACGGTTCTTCGGTTCATAGGAATTTATATTCTGCAGAGCTTTCCAGTAAAACAGAAAACAAAACACAACTTAGGACTGATCATTTTCACAGTATAAATATAAAAAAAAACCTAAATTTTTGTATGGCAACACCAAGAAGGGGTTGCTTGATTTAGTTATTTTTTGAAAAAATTAATTTAAATACTATTTAGATCAAAACGCCGTTTACAAAATTTAAACTCTCTAGGTGGATGCATTGCATAATTGTTAGTGCTAAATCTATAAATAGTTTAATAGTAGTGTGATAGAATAATTGTAGTTATTATCCAATTCACAAACCGACCCCCTTTCCCCTTTAAAGTGTGTGTAAACGAATAATTATCGACAATAATTTAATGTAGTTAGAGTAATAGAGTTGTAAGAAATTCATACACAGCGTGTCAAGATGTGTGTCATCACGCGCCTACAATAATTATAAGACCTGTGTCGAAAAGTGTGTGTCACGTTTGTTTGAATGCATTCCAATGAGTCTCACCCTAGTTGAGTTAGTAATTATAACCGCAGTTTTAAACTCACTAAGTATATTAAATACTCATACTCTTCTTTTTAAATACTTGTTACAGACAGCCGCTGGGGAAGACAAACAACATAAAAACTATATCTAATCATTAATTAAAATGTTTGAAATTACAGTGATATTTTGAATTAAAGTTGCGCTTGTTTGGATTAGGTGTCCAATCCATTTTACTCTACCACCATTATTTCTATGTGTTCTAAGCAAAATGAGACACTTAGTGCCTTTAAACGATAGCGTTCATCTACTAGGGTATAAAAAAGGGTTATCAGTTTGACAACTTGTTCAAAACCTGCATATTAATTCATATCAATACCAGCAAGTTTAGCAATGTAGTATAACAGTTGAGCATAGTTATTTTAATATGATCTCCTGCTAAATAAAAAATTAAAAACATTAATCGGATCAGGTTAGGTTTGTGTTGATCTTGTTTTAGATAGATAATGACAGCTGCATGTAATGACATCAAATATCATTTTAATTTTTAGCAATTAATCTTAATGTCATGTCTGCAATTCTATAACCTGTGGTACGAGAATGAGTATAGGAAACTAGTATAACTTTTAAATAAAACAGGACAAGCACACTAGAAAAATATTTGTTATTCCCAAAATTGCATATTAATACGTTTGTTTGCGGTAATTAATTTTATTTATGTAAAATTATCGCCCTAATCTCCAATAACATAATTAGTTGAAGTGTTTTTTTTTTTATCAACAAAAATGTAATAAATATTATCACCGTAAACATCAAATTCAATATCTACAGATTGGTTATAAAGAAAAAAAAATTTTTATTTTATCTCGTAGGGGGAAGTGTATGTATATAAAGTACAAAAAAAAAAAAAAAAAAACGTAACAGACCAACATGGACTAGTAAAAAAACCAGTAGGTGTACGGAAACGTCTTAAAAGAACTATATCGGCATCTATGTATGTATATTTATATATACTTGAAAATGATTTTTTTTTCTTTTTATGTAAGTAGGTAATATAATTTACAAAATTGGTATATACAAGGGCAGTTATAACAACATAATAAATGTGAGCAAACAGTTTACCTGTCATATAATTGACCGCCTAAACGATATTTAACGCTGCACTGTGTTAAATTAGTTTTAAATGACAACAACACCTGCGCTCTTTTCCAAATATTTACAGATAATGGCCATGACAAGTATGTAAATAATCACCAAAATGTTACTCTTTTAACAGTTAAAAGCTTCCGGATTTTATGTTAAAAATATAAAAAATCATTTATGCCCGGAACAGATAGGTAAGTATTTACCGGATATATGTTAATGTGGGATGACGTCATGTAGCAAAAAGATAAAAACGAGATTTAGGGCATGACTATAAAGTTTGTCTACTAGTCAGATTGTTATTATTTTTTATTATTGAAATGTTCACTTTTCAACTTCAATATAAAAATCAATTCTATATAGGTATTATGTTTGCGATCTTTGGCAGGCTAGCTCATCCTAGTTCTCACATGCCATTTGCAAGAATTTGTGAACATAATTATGGTTCATATCTCAAAAGATTAACTGGATAGATTGATTTTTGAAATAAGAAGGAAAAAACAAAAAAAAAAACAAAATGACAATTGAATTGGAGCACTCAATCCTAAAAGGAAACAGACGAATTAGGAAAGGCATGCCAAGAGATTATTTATATTTAAAGCAGTAATAACAAAAACACTTCAGATTTAGGAATTCCGAATGAGTGACGGTTCAGTTTAGATTAAAATAATATATTGTCATAAATCATTTGATTGTGCATATTAGAAAATTCCACAAAAATCTTCATTACTTTTAGATAAATCATCTATGAATATATCAATTCTAGCAAATTTGATATCTAATCCCCGTTCATGAGGATATGTGATTAAAATATGTTTGAAGTACCACTAATATATGTATATCGGGAAGAAAAGGGACAGTGATAGGAGAGAGCCCTGAGGAATGCATGAAGTGTTCTGAGAAAAGTTCCTCCTCCCCCGACTAGTGATATGACTTATGAACAGAAGACGAGAGCACAAATTAAACGAATAATGGTGGAGTAGCATTCGTATACTCACTACGTTTGAGATGATAATAACATCCTACTATGTTATGTATGAGGAATGAAACCTCATACGAATAGCAAAAATTATCGCTGAGAAAGATAAGACAGAGACAAAGATGATAATAAAACGAAGAAACTAGAATGAAAACTCAGCGAAAATTTTTACCTCCTTCAATTGGTTTACAAGAATAAGTGAAGTATAATAGAAGAAAAACCATTTCAATATGAAAAATTTTTATAAAACACTTTATAACCTAGTTAGTTACACAAATTTTCTGTGATAAAAATATTTATTTGGGTATCGATTTTCTCCTATGTCACATCTATATCTATAGCGGACGGTGATTTTTTCAATATTCTCCAATTTCTCGCGCAGGTTATTCGAAAGTCATTTCGATGATTAAAATATTTAGTAATTTTTTGTAATGGCAACTATTGTCATGTTTCGTAGCCTATGCAATTGATCTTAGTCTGATTATGTTTCCAGATGTAAAATAAGTGAATGTGGAATGAGCTTAATAATAATTTTTAGATTTTTTTTTTTTTCATATATCCGTAAAAGTCAATAAATAAAAGATTGTTTTTATCGTTACCAAGTAAGCCTAAGATTCATCAATAGTCCAAGATTTCTAATGTGGTACAATAAATGGAGATAATTTCACCATGAAGAAGGGGGTGAGAAAATATCAAGAGAGGCGAGTGCTCTTGAATCTAAGGAATAAATTATGGCCTAGGTGAATTAAGATACCTTTTGTTCCTATGAAAACAATTAGCTAACATTGAAAAGTATTTTATTTGTACCTCTAAATCCAAGTACGAGGATTGTAACTCTAGGTAACAATTAAAATCTGTAGATCATCAGCATAAAACTACATAAAACGAGCACCCTTGGGATCATTTATGAATGACAAGGGAAAGCAAAAGTGGGACTGTTTTCTGAGGAACCCTTGCAAATACTAATTTTAAATTGGATAATTAATAGAAACAATATCAGTCAAGATCTCTCTTTAATTAGCTACAAACCAGAGTGTATTACAAATAGATGAACAAGAAGATCATGATGTGGAACTGATCCGAAAATCTTCTCAAATTCCAAGTGAATATGGATAACCCCTTATTTCATTTCGAGACCGATGAAAATCCCAGTAAATATCTCAAGTCTTGGATATTTTTCAGCAACCGTATAAGTAGATAAGTGAAAAATGTCTGGAAAAAAAATCCACATAGCTTCAATTAAAGTCTATGTCTGGGTACTAGGTATAGGGCCAACCAGTGTGCATAATTATTGCTCATAAGACATCTTACTGGACTGGATAGCAAAATAATTTCTGAATGTCCGCCAATCATATATGGGGAGGTGCGCACGACGAGATATCGTATTTTGAAAAAAACACTATTTCATGTGGTTCGAGCATCTGGTTGGAGCCTGACCAGACAGACCATTTGGATGCAATATTAGGGAAAGAAAGCATGCAAGTCAAGGACGAGCAACGACGCATTATTATTAATAAGATACTGTTTCAATGCACCTACTTTGAAGTTACTAAAAATTAATACCAGCTAGGTAAACAAAAGAATTGCAATTTTTTAACATATCGTCGGTGATACTGTATAACTGCGAAACTAACATCATAACCGCAAACCTGCATAGAGTAGTAAAATCGAATTTCGAAGTTAATGGTAACGTAGCTGTTAAATTAAACTTTGTTTAGCATTTGTTTGGTAGCAATAATTTTGTCAATATGTATAGGTAATAAAAAAAAAAAAAAAATTTAATGACTGCCGAAAAGTTTACTTTAGACTTTTTAACTTTTGCGGTAGTGGCGCAATTATGCAGTATCACCGACGATATGTAAATCTTGTTCAAATTATTTCGTCGCTCCCCTTATTTCAAAATTTTATCAATTTAACGACTTTTTCGTGCATAAATTGCAAATAGAATTTATTTATTTTTTATAATATCGTTCCCCTATAAATATGTAGGTATAGTATGTCCTAAATAGGTGTAAATTCTTTGTAAATTGTGATTAAGTTTTTAGATTGAGTAGAGTAAATGTAGAAATGACAAATTAAATCAAATCAAATTAGTAAGTAAAACAATGGCGCCCTAGCAGCCCAAGAAACGGTCATAAAAAAAACCGTTACAAAAAAAAAACTTAATTTTATTCTCCGAATATAAAGGAGGAAGTAAAAATAATAAAAATAATTAGGCAACTAATTTTAATTACCTTGCAAAACAGAGGAATTCTGATCTGATATCCTTGTTACTGTAAACACGTTTTCTTTGTTTTCGTTTTCTTTGTATCACTTTAGATTTAATTGTAAGTAAAATATTCGATTAATTTAATGTAAAGCTTATTCTCACTAAACTTTTAAAAATTTTCAGTTTATAATCTTATATTCCACATAATCCGTTTTTGCACTATTTATTTGCACTTTTAAAATATAACCGTGACCAGACTAAAGAAAAAATTCAATTATTATTTGCCTAAAGAGCGGCTTACGCACACACACAAAACAAACAAAAAAAACTTTCTCAAATGCAACAATTATCCGGCCAAAAGTAACCTCCACTTTTTTTTTTTTCTACCATTCAACAAGCCATCTGATATGTATTAAATTTTCATTAGGAATTTTAGGTATAAAATCACAGTGCCGGCTGGTTTCTTGTTAATTAACGTAATTATTTCTGTAGTCACTTTAAATTTAGAAGAAAAGAAAAACAGAACTATTATAACACCGCCTCAACACAACTCCAATAAAATGTGGGCAATATAAGCAGCGAAGCACTTGTTCTGTCAGTTCTCCTTCTCACCGCTAATAAATAGGAACAGAGAACACAGGAAACTTCCGCTATCAAAATAGCATTTGTGGTAGCAAGAAAAGCAAGAACGCCTAAACAGGAGTATAATGATAATCAAGCAGCAGCAAACAACAAGTGATTGCCAAAAACAACGGAACGAGGAGAGCTCAGCTTTTCCGATAATTTCTCTTCTTATGTCACTTTTTGTTTTTCTCTTCCATTCTTCCGTGTTATTGTTTTTGAACCTTTTTTTTTCTATTTATTTTACACAATTGTCAATCACACCATAAAATAATCCTCAAAAACTTTTTTAAATGAATGGAGAAAAGAGAACGAAATTTCTCAAATAGACTCAGCTAGCTTGCACTTTTGTAACTATAATTTTGGCACCGGAAGGAAAACAGTTAACACTGAAGAAAAATAAAAAAACGCGATAAATTTGTGACTTTCAAGGTCTTGAATTTCTTGAATGCCCCGATTTCGTTTATTTCCACTATAAATCCAGACAAATTGGTAATTTTTTTGTTAACACGGTTATCTTTACTGCGCGCGGTGCTTCTTAAACAGTTCTCCCAGGCCCACTTAAAGATGGAACACAAAATTTTACCGACGTATATCGACGGCAGACCATCGACTACTACATGAGGGCGGCTTTAAAGCAGCAAACATCAGCACTCAGCAGCAGTAAGAAAATGCATCAATTCTGTTTCTGATTATTGCTGAGTGTAAGTGTACTCAGTTCCGTTCGGAACGGAATACACATGAAGTTGCGGGCATTTTAATTTACCAACACTTGTAAGGCAAGTGGAGGCTGTCGCTGTGTTGTGTTACTATGTCGTGTTACTCGCAAACTCTGCTGCTAGCTATACGTCCGAATATCATGTCTAGACAGTAGGTAGAGATTCCAAAGAATTCAGTGCATTGGATATTCTACGAAATTTGCTTTACTGTTTATACTCTGAAATGAGAGCGCCGCGTTAGTTGCGTTTGCATGCGTGTGTGTATTTCGCCACCTCTCTCTGATTTGAGGAGTAAAATTAATAAACGTAGTGCTGCCATATTTTCAGAGCTATTTTCAGATTTCAAAAAAAAAAATTTATTTTGATATTTTTAGGGTTCCGTGCAACAAAAGAAAAAACGGCCATTAAAAAAGGTCTGTTCACGTACTTCTCGGGTGTTTTCGTTCTTGGGCTTTATTGTGTGAATATGTGCAGGAGGGGAAGCTATCAAATTTGAAAAGTACATGAAAAACGTTTGTGTGTTCTTGGGCAGAAAGTGACAACTACAAACTGTCAAGCCAACAACTTTCATTTGAAAATAAAATGCCAAACATAACATTTCTATTCATTTTACTTACTATTTTGTAGATTTTGATACGACATGGGCATCTTTTTCTCCATTTTTCCCTTGACAATTAAAATTTCTGACAATTCTCCATTTTCAATTTTATTTGTTTTTACAGTTTTTAAATAGTTACCCCGAATTTTTCCTTGGGTGGATTCGGGATAAAACTTTATTGAAGAGGAAGTGTGACGTATACGCATTTTCTCCCATTTTCTGAGTAAATGAACAGAGTTTGGGTGCTTTTGGGTGAAAATGTTATAATGCATTGACACAAACTCGAGTACGTGAACAGACCTAAAATCTCTCGAGAGTTCGTATTTTTGCTCCCACAGATGTTTTTCTCAAAAGCGACGTGATGTGGGAGAATTTGAAATTTGGCAGAATGTCACAAGATTTTAATTTTTCGTTTTTTATTTTTAATAGTGGTGTAACAACTCTCTGTATCGTGTCAGATATCGTTTGATAGAACAACTTTCTAGGATTAAAAAAAAAATCTAAATTTTTAGTGAATTGGTTATAAGCGAAAAAAAGTCGTGGTCTCCTAGGTTGGTGGGTTTCGAGCCATAGATAACAAGAAAATTACAGCTTTTTCGTCAGTCTCATATTTGTTAGAAAAAGCTGTCATTTGAGTTAACTTATAAGCCAATTATTATTAATAGACCACAGACAAGAAATACGCAGTTATCGATGGCTATACAAAGTGATGCGAGAATAGCTCGTAGGAAAGCTCGATAACACACTGATCTCGGCTAAATATACCCACGGGGAAAAAGAGCGCATCGCTGTGAGCTCGTAGCGCTTCTTTTCCCTATCCCAGTTCTTTGCTTTTTAAGAGGAGTCAGTACTCAGCAAAAATTTCAATTTAGATACCAGCGAGCCTTTAGGCAATAAAACTTACTATACGTTGGTTTGTGTCCTGAAAGTATGAAAATTCATATAAAATTAGCGTAGACCTAGACCACAAGTCACATTAGAGACATCTAGCGTAAAAGACAGAAACCCAACATGCGACAATTTAAGACGAAAATGAAAATTTGCAGTTCAAAGAAATTGAAAATTTTTAACGAGAATGAACTCTCCTAAATTTTATTTAGCACGTAATTGTTAAATATAGTATTTTGCTTTGTATTTCAACAACTTTCAACGAAATATTGCAATTTCACGTCGGTGAAATAACGAGAGAAAAAACAAGTAGTATTAGAGTCAAATAATTAAAAAAAGCGCCACTTAAAAGGGAAAAAAGTCGACGTTATTTGCTAGATTTAGGCCTTATCTTTCTAAAATAGTCATAATCTAAAGAAATGAGAGTACCTACTAACAGGAATTTGATTTGAAAAAAATCAATTTTTACCATTTTTTATAAGTTTTCGAGCTAATATCTCCATTCCAATACAATTATTTTTATTTTTCTCGACGTTATTTACTAGATATCTTCACTACCTTTAATTTAAGGTATAAATGCTACAAATAGTTCGCCAGAAATTCACATTGAAAAATGTATGAAACTTGCAAATCTTGGTACTGACTCCTCTTAATATAAGGATGTCTGCAGAGGCAAGCGCTTCAAAGCTGCTCTTAAGGAGTGCTCTAAATGATGACCGAAGAAGTTTTTTGAATGTGTCTTTTCGAAAGTTTAAATGAGCTTTTTGGATAATCATCGCAGTACGCTGCGCCTTCCTTAATCTCATAAGAGGCCTTCAAGACAGAGAACAGTAGAAAGGCGCTTACGTTTGCTCACAATTATTTGTGGTTTTATGAAGTTGATTAAATAATCCAATATTCTTCCTTTCATTCTGACTTATATTAACCAAAACTTCAGATTATGTACATACTTCTAAAACCACTCTGTACATCACATGGAAAATGAGAGATGAATTACTTCGTATAATAGTGGAAAAATCCACAGTTTAGATTCGTGGAAAATTAGATGAGATCACATCTTATTTCACTTCAATCTGCTGGAGCTCATCAAATAAATTTCTATAGAGTTTCCAAGCGATGGCTCTAGAAGCATTTGAGTTGCTTACTCGTACTTGTGCCTTGCTTATCTTTCATGATTGATCAGTGAATATGCTTCTAAAGCGTTTCCAAATGATGGCTAGAGAAATGCTTAAATTGTGCTCCTTTCAGAAGCGCTGGTTTTTCGTCCCAATGGGTATATAGTAAGGTACGAAACAAAATGTATATGATTTCGATTTATTCGTGCGCTCATTGGGCAAGTAAAAAATGTTTTCAATGTAGGCAAGAATTAATTTTTTCTTTAAAACTTTAATCGAGTATATTTCTTCAGAATTCGTGTGCATTTTTGAAGACAGTCTGAGTGTATAAACATTTTTGTGAATTCAGTCAAAACCCTCGAGAATACTTCGCAAGCCATGAAACAGACTACCTCCCTACCACATGCGAGGCCTGACGTAGTCCTTACATTATAAAATATTTGCCGTGCTCTTATGTAAAACTGACAAAAGTTTGATTTGAATAGCTCCCCCGCTCTAAACTACTAATCATACAGAAAAATGGTGTTCTGATAATCTTGTGCTTGCTTTCTTATCTTCCGAACCGTAAAAAAATTTTCATACCTTTCCTAACAAAATTATTTAAAAAAATTAATCTTAACCAAATGACTACGATTTCTCAAACAAAAATTCTCAGCTGAGTAATCATTGTAATGTCGCTGTGCCGTCATGGCATGCTGTGGGCTGATGATATCGAATGTAGCTGCCTACAGATTCGGACTACGGCTGCACATACACACATGCAATTATCACTCAGCTGAGAGGTATTGAGCGTAAAATGGTAAGGTTAGTTTGTAATCAAAACTATTTAATTATTTTGTTAAGTAAGGTATATAGTAAGTGTAGCCTTTGAGAAGGTAAGGAACCAAGCTGTAAATTACTAGAAGACTATTTTCCAGTATGGATAGTAGTTTAGGCTCTATGGCATATATAAAGCTAATCTTTAGCACTTTTCCATAAGTATCAATATAGATCATTTTAGAAAACGGACTAAGCACCCACACATATAAATTTCTGTTTCATGGCTTGGGAAGTATTCTCGAGGGTTTTGATTCAGTTAGCCATACATTTTTTCTTAAGAACTTACTTTTTTTCAGCATACATACAGCCGACGAAAGTACAATGAAATGAGTATCGAGATTCAAACTATACATATACCTAATTATCCAGATCGGAACAGAAAAACTGTTGTCGGTTACATTGATTATGGAGTATAATATAGATATCTCCACTTTCCGGTGTACGAACTTTCAGTGTTATCCGCATGGCGTTATAGTATTGTATAAAATCGACGATTCCTCGACTTCATCACATTATCAAATGGTAATACCCTCGGAAGACGGGCAAAATCAATGATCATTCGTTCGTAATTGAATTTTTCAAAAATCGCTTAACCTTTGAATTTGAACTTTAATTATTAAAAATGTGCTATCAATTACATATAAAAATTGACAGGACTTTCGTTTTAATTCACAAAATCTTGGGTAACTGGATTATTTGAAAAAAATCAATTATGAATGAATGACCATTGATTTTGTCCATCTGCCTAGGGTATAAGCCAGCAATGCCTCGCTCCAATATAAAATCAACGATGGCATAGACAAACTAATACATTCAAAGACTGGACACGTATAACTAAAATATGCAACGCTTTTCTCGATTATAAAATCGACGATGCCTCGACTTACACCTGATGACGTAACCAAAGGGTAAGCCTCGCTCCAATATAAAATCAACGTTGCCTCGACCCGATGAACAGGGAAGGTCGCAATTTTTTCTTTGAAATTTACTGGATTTTGTTTTTATGGTTTTATGGCATTTTTGGAGGCCGAAAACGATCCTTATGAGCGTAAGATTTTTTGTTTTAGAATTTTACAGAAAAATGTTTCGGTAGAACTTTCATTCCCTTTGGTGGCCGATTGGAGTTATTTTCATATACAATACTTTCATTTGTGCCTTTCTCGGCCTACAATTGCCAATAATCATTCATTTCTTCTGCCGTGTTCAAGTCGAGGCATCGTTGATTTTATATTGGAGCGAGGCATTGCTGACTTACCCTTTGGTTATACGTCTACTCCGCTTAATTGAAAAAAAGAAAACATTGTTAATAAAATATATACAGAGTATCGTAATGCATCGTTTAAAACATCGTTTAAAACATCGCTCATGCCTAGAGGTGTCGGGTCTAAAGTTGTATGCAATTTAGTCTTAAAAAACATTGAAGAATTTGTTTCTGTTGTCTAACTTCTAGTTTAAGCATTATAAAAATGTACCTTTAGCAATAAAAATGTACATTTAGTACAATTGTACCAAAGTGGCAGCCCTGTTCTTCTGAAGCCATGTTGGCAAAGAGCGAACGCCTGAGCGGACTTTACTTGACTTCGACTTGGTGTTGGTTGGTGCTATGGTGTTAGCGCTAGCGCGTGTTTTTCTCTTTTTTTCAATTTATCGTCTTCCTCGTCTTCTTTCAAACACTTCCTTGTTTTGCAAATTCTTACGGTGTTTTGTTGCGTGACGCGCTTCATTTCACACAGTCTCCATTTATAATGGGAAAGGCTTGCTCAACTGTAGGAGGAATGTAGAAGAACATAGCGGCGAAGAGTTACCTAAAGATTAAGTACGCGATTGTTTGGTAGGAGTGTGAGTGATTTCCTTTGAATGAATGCGGGTGTTAAATAATTTTTTTACGGATTCACTGCACATATTCATGCATGTGTGCATTGCATTTACGGAAACACGAAGAGATGAAGTTTCTTGTTTCTTTAGAATGAGCGCGCTCGTGGGTGGTTGAGCTGCGTGTTTGTGTGTAGGAAATGGAAGAGTTGGTGGCTGCGGCGTTAAGTTGTTTACTTATTCTGTTTTCCTTTGTGTTCATATACTTTACAATTTCACATTATTTATATTTATGAATATAATAAATCGAGATTTTACAGTTTTTTAATGCGTACAGTAAAGGGAAGCTGCTGAAGGGTGAGATTTGCAATTTAGCGGCTATGCGTACATTTTAGGTTCGGTAAAATCGTGTACATTCTCATGTTTTTGCTTTTCCCCCTCCGCAAATAAACAAAGAGCATCGCAGAACAACAACTGAACATTGAAGAAATGATAAAATTTTGCGAAAATGGAGCAAAAATTTGTTAATTCTTTTCTTATTTTACATATTCGATATTACGACGATTGTATTGCTTGCATAGTGTGCGGTGTTCGGTATTCTCTTTCTTCTCTACGGTAGTATAGTGTGGTGTAATAATATGGGTGGTACCTATGTAATTCAGATGAGAATGCCTTGGATCACAGTCACTTACAAAAAAATTGAATTTTGTAATTCCTGTGTCCTTATTGAAGGAAGCCTAGAAATTTCGACAGGAAACTTTCCAACCGCTTGGATGGAAACTAGCCCTCGATCAGACTATTCCCAAAAAAGGAGAGGGTACGATCTCTGAAACTATCGACCACAATTCCTTGTGTTGAGCTTTTGCGGTGGGGGTGGTTAATCCTTGGGGTTGTTCAATTTGGACCGATATAAGTCGATTTTCGAGAATCGACGTTCGAGAGTCGAGGGTCAAGAGTCGACATTTGAGAGTCGGCATTCGATAGTAGGGTTTCGAGAGTCGTATGTCGAGAGAGTGTATAGAATTCATGACTAAAAAGTAGAAAATAAAATACATATATTAAAAAAAAACTTTTAAAATAAATAACCTTTGTGAATAAAATGCACTAAAAAGTAAAAAAAAAGTATGGGCATGCGTTGCAGTCAGATAATTGTGATTATAGTTAAGGATGATAAAAACTTTTAAGATGGAATCTGAGTTGTAGCATTTCTTATTTTCCAATTAAACTTTTCTTGTATATATCACTGAGAAAGAAACAAATATTTTTTACTTTTTAGTGCAATTTATTCACAAAAGTTATTTATTTTAAAAGTTTTTCTAATATATTTTTTTAAATTTAAGGGAACTTATTGCCATGAATGTCGTTTTAGAAAACTAACTACTTCTATTTTTTATAAATTTTTCAAAATGAAAATTCGGACCAGGAACACCAAGCTTTTGACTTCGTGTAAATTTTTTTTGTAAGGAAAAGTAGCACGCGGGTATACTTTTTCTACTATAACGTTATCTGCCTGAGAACACGTCCACGTGGAGAAATAAAATTTTGTACACGGCGCTATTATAAGAATCGCAAATACAAGTTCAAAAACTGACAAAATCGGGCAACCCTTTCTTGATGTTGCCATACAAAACATTGGTTTTTCACTATATAATTGAACAATGCCTTGATAACGCGTCGACGTTAGAGAGCTGAAATTTTCTAGACAGCGTTTTCATAAAAATAGTAAACAAAATTTTAAAACTTAACTAAATCGGGCAGCCCCTTCTTGATGTCTCCATATAGAGCTTTTGTTTTTCACTTTATTTAACTTTTATGTTGATCTTGGGTACAATATTACTGGTCTTAAAACAAATTGTAGTAATTTTTTCTATTGTCTTTTTGTATAAATAATTTTGTTACAGTGAAAAAGTCCTTGCTTTTATGGTCCGGGACATATTCCTTGTAATTTCTAAAAATGCTTCACAGTCGAGAAAATCGCATTTTGAGAACACCTCATACACTACATGAGCCCATTAAGTTATAGTCGCTAGATATATAATCGATTGTAAATACCGTTATAGTAGAAAAATTATACTTGAGTGCTACTTTTCCTTACAAAAAAATTGACACGAACTCAAAAAATTGGTGTTCCGGGGTTCGAATTTTCGTTTTGAAAATTTATCAAAAATAGAAGAATTTAGTTTTCTAAAACAATTTTAAAATTACATTTAGACATTTTAACATTTTTGTTTTTTGGGCCACCCTACATACATCTAGAAAGCAACCGATTCATCGAAGATCGCCAATATGGCTTCCGGTCTGGACTCTGATCTGGTGATTTGCTGACATTTTTTACGTAACGTTGGATCGGTAACTAGTCTTCACAATTTTGGTGAGTCCAAGATCGTTGGCTTAAATATTTCAAAAGCCTTTGATAGACACTGGTATGCTACCCTTTTAGCCCAACAAAGCATCTGGCCACTCCCCTCATCTTCAATCTGGATTGAAAGTTTTTTATATATAGTCACCTAATACGGGTTGTATTACTTAGATGGTAAAACATCGGAGCCTCACCCCATATATGTCGGTGTACCCCTGGGCTCTGTTATCTCTCCGGTTAACTTCTTAATATTCATTAAAGATCTGCTTGCCCTTACTTTCAATCCCACCCATTGCTTTGACAGTTCCCCTGATTTCGCTTACAACTTTGACACTCTTGCGAACTCCAGAGGTAATGTCGCATGTCGCAAAGAGCGTCTCATTTATTTACAACAAGATCGTCATTTTATCACTAGTATGTCTTTGATGGAGCACTATTACTCAGTGGGCCAATTGATTACAAATTGGAGTAACCTCACAAACATTTTAGTCATAGGAACTTACCCATGGTATGGTATAACAATTATTTCAATTACGAGCTACGTCATTATGTTGGATATTTCGTTAGTTCCAATGTCAATCGCCCTCACCAAAAGTGCTGAATGTCTAAGGCTTGTATAGATAGTATTTGTATGCAATTATGCTCCGCAGTCCATCTTTTAAGGCTGCTTTAATATGAGCCCAGGTTGGGCTAGCAGCGTACAAAGAAAATTTTCTTGAAGGAGAAGTTATATTGCGAAAAAGTAGGCGCTGAATGCATTATGGAGTGTTTTTCAGTTCCAGGTAAGAGCCTGTCTGTACTCGAAAGATAAATTCATCGAAATATAATCACCTGAGATGCACATGGGACGGGACGCAATGTCCTTTAATTAGCTAAATCGGAGGAATCCTTCAAATCAGGAAGCCCTATGTTGCAGTGGCTTGGTAATCGGATGAAAGTCTAGAACTGGGGGGGGGGGGGGGGGGGGAATCGGTTTAACCAGAAAAGTCTTGCTTATCGTCCCGCTGACTAGTATACGTCTCACCTGGACTAGGTCCGATATTCGTGATTTCAAGGCTAACAAAAAGGCTTGAGTCGATATTAAATGATGTTCGTTGACAGTTAAAACGTCGCAGCTGATAGCGGCAAGCATATAGTGTCCTCTAGCGGCACAGAGTTTTACTCGTTTCAATTTTATAACATACTGAAAAAATTTTGGCACCTACATATATATGTACCGAGTTCTATTCACCGTAAAGGTATCTGCCTGGATACGGGAATTTGTCGATACAACTTACAAAGTAAAAGAAATTCACAAATTGTTGGCACAAAGCTTAGGTATTTTTCGATAAGATTAGGAGGAAATATTCCCTAAAATGTAGGTTTTCCCCCCTAAATTTTAGGGAGTATTCTTACAATTTTGTACAGTGTAAGTTTCATCCCCGCGGTCAGGTTGCCCGTTATATTCATGTGAGAAGGTTACCGGAATGTTTGTTGCTGTTAAAACGTATTCATACGGCTTAAACTAAAACATTCCTATCTACTTTGAGCATCTGCATTCAGCTGATCTCAATAGAAAAATAAGAAACCTCATACTGAAATCCACATGTTGAGCGTTAGACTAAGTTTAATATTAAATTCAAAATTGTTATGCAGTTTGATATTGTATTTATCGAATTTCTGTGAAACCGTACTATAGAATCAGTAAGAGTTATTCCCTCGTATAATTTGAGGCGTTCAGCGATGAAATATCACAAACACCATTTTATGCGGCAATAGGATTGTTCCACGATAATTCTTATAAACAGGTATACATAGAATAACACAAATTTTCAAAACATTTTTTTGGCCTATATACTTTTATTATAAGTTAACAACTAAGGAAAAGCTAGTGGTTTTAACGAAATTTCCTATTTTGAAACTTCATTAGTGATTGAGAGTTCATAATTCGTTAGAAATGTTCTGATGATTGCGAATACCATGTATTTTCTTCCTCGCATTATTTTTCACTTGGATATTTAACTCAAGACTTAGTTGCTAAATTGTTCATATTATCGCTATTTAGTTTTTCCTTTTTTATTTAAATAACGCCGATCACTTTTGGAGAAAGACTTATACTACATGCAGAGTTTTGTAATAAGTTCATCTTTCTCTCTCACTCCTAATTAGATCACGAATGAGATTTTTGTATAATGTTTGTAATCAAACAAAACAAATTTAATTTTTGGATTCCTTCGAAGAGTTGCATGTAACTTCTTAATTTTTTATTTTAAGAGTATTTCACAGTCAGTGCATGTCTAACTCAAGATTAATAAAATCTACCTAGGTTGGTAGGCCTTTGACTAAAACGCGAATTACGTTCATACCAGATTAATGTTGAGAAGGCCCATTTTAACTGAAGCCGAATTAATTGGGAGATAAATAAGTGAGTTTAATTAAAGCTATCACACAAAATTGGGTCCGATAGACAACTGACAATTCTGCCCTATATATTTCGAAGTATTAATAACTGAGTAGTAAATATGTTTTACAAAACCCTAGGAAACTACAAATTAGGATCTGGCAAGAATGTGCGCGAAATTAAACAACCAAGAGCGATCTTTGTTCATGAAAACAGTTAAAGCATAGATAAACTAAAACAAGTAAGAAAGCTGGAATCCCAAGTAACAATTTTTCCAATTTTTGGTGATTGAACGTGATGGGTAGTTTTATAAGGGGTATATAATGGTTACTCGGTTATATAAGAATTTGAGTGGTTATATAAGAGTTTTATAATATTACCAATTGGTAACGTAGTTATATTAGAGTTTTTTGAGGTTATTAATGGTTCACTTGGAAGTAAGTTACTAAAAATCAATGGTCTATATAAGTTACAGTAACCATTACTAGAAGATATATAAGAAAGTTTTGTAATTGTTTTCCCCACCACGTTATATAACTTATTGGTAATAAGTGTCAGTAATTTAGGTGATTTTAATAAAAATTGGGACACTTTCGGTAATAATAAAAATAAAATAAAATATCGTAAAATTTTTTGGTGACCCCTTAGTAACTACGGTGATCGTTATAAAAACAAATTACTTTTAGTGTTGAATGAAGCCATTATAAAACTGTTTTTATTTATTTAACACAATATAACTAAAGGGTATATAAGAACACTAACGTCTATTTTTTGTCACTCTAAGATATATAACATTACAAAAGGTTACATATTATGACTAAAGGACCATTTTCAAGGCATGGTAGTTCCTTTAGTTTATATAATATTTCTAGAAGTTTTATAAGGGTCATTCAGTTTATATAAAAGTAGTTGAAGTTTTATATTGGTAATTTGTTCATTTAAGAACAAGCCGCCATTTTTTCATCTGTGCATAGCAGATAAAAAAGAAAATGTCGGTTAAGCAAATTTTTTAAATTGCAGATATATGGCTTCCGTTTTAGTTTTGGATGAAGAAAATACATCACTTTAGGTATATAACATTTGTAAATTATGTAATGTTATTTTTATGAATTAATATCACCTAAGTGAAAATTTTAAATTTTGAAATATTTAATTAAAATGCTTATTTTTGGAGCGGTCTATATTTTTTTAGAAGTATCTATGATGATATTCACCCTAAGATTTTAATTGCAGCTGAATTTCACCACGTATATGCCGAAAAATTATAATTCTAAAATGTAAAAATATTAAACGTTACATTAAAAAAATTCAATACAAAAAAATATCGAAATTTTATGTCAGCATAGATTTCGTAAATATTTGCATTATATTGTTTTATAAAGGTAACGAAAAGTAATTTCCCTAACATTTCAATCACTAAAAGTAATCTAAAAGTAATCAGTCTGAGAAAATTCCAAGCGTTGTGGAAACGTTACCATCACCATTATAAACAAAGTTTATAAAGGTAGAGAAAGAAGAATTTTGAAGAACTTTTATTTTTAACGATTCTAAATCAAATTCATAAATACAAGAGGAAAAACAACCGCCTCGTCCGGGGTTTGAAACCGGGACCTTTCGCTTGCCGGGCGACTGCTCTTACCACTGAGCTAACGAGACAGATGATTTTCCCTCCTGCATTTATCAATTTGTAACTAGCCTACTAAGCCACGTTTGCTTTCAGCTGGTATTAACCAGTAACGATGAAAGCGCACAATTAAATATTGTAAATTCAATTTTTAATTATTTTTTTCCCGGACGGGAATCGAGCCTACACTTGTATGTATTTATGAATTTGATTTAGAACCGTTAGAAATAAAAGTTCTTAAAAATTATTCTTTCTGCATCATTGACCGATTCTAACAAGTGTAGGTTCGATTCCAGTCTGGGAAAAAATAAATTTTAAAGCTAATCGAAACATTACTGCAACCACTGCTATGACCAAAATAAATTAATCGAGAGCACCATGCGTTATATAAGGGTTATATAAGAAGTTATATTAAGGTAACCAGAATATTTTTGTTGTTGATTTTATAAAACATTTAGTTATATAACGTTACCTAAATCAAGTAAATCAAGTCATGGTATATACAGGGTGTTCCCCACTAGGAAGTCAGTAGAGCGGAAGGTGATAGTACTCACATAGACGAACTAAAAATTGTATGGCAGGCGCCCCATCAACCGTTTAGGATTTACAGGGTGATTAAGAAAAAAAGCTAGTTTTTCACAAAACACTCTGTATTTTGAAAACTACAGTGTGCATGGTCAAAGTTAAGAGCTCATTGTATGCAAAACTTCATTGCCTTTCCAACGACTGCTCAATCAGCCCCACAGCCATCTCTCCTCAAGAATTATGGTTGTCTAAACTCATAATTTTGGATTTTCTTACCTTTTTTTTTAATTTAACCTCTATTATTTTTGCAAAACGGTCGTCAACATAACTTTTTTTTATAAAAACTGTAAACTGTCGACTCTCCTCTTAATATAACCTATTTTCAAACCTATTCTCAACGATAACTTGTTCCCTTAGCACGTAATTTTACAAAATATCGTCTAATTTCGGTGTGACCTGAATAGGTTATGAGCTAATAACTGTTTAAAGGCTGGTGTTAACACATAGGGTGTAATAGGTCAACTTAAAGAGGAGAGTCTACAGTTTTATAAAAAAAAGTTATGTTAACCACCTGTTTGCAAAAAATAATAGAGGTTAAATTAGGGTGTTTTGTGAAAAACTAGCTTTTTTTCTTAATCACCCTGTAACTCCTAAACGGTTGTTCATCGAGCTGAGTACTATCACCTCCCGCTCTACTGACCTCCTAGTGGAAAACACCCTGTATATGTATATATAATCCTCCATTTAAGTCCTATAAGAGGTTTATAGTGGTTACAAAGAGGTTTCGAGTACTAGTCTATATAACTCAAGTCATATAATTTGATAATGGAAGCCTTACGCTTACTACTATATAAATTGTTTCTTGGGATTGGTCTAATTGTGAGACCAATTCTTATGATACCCTAGATAAATGCCCGCCTGTAATTTTTTATGGTCACCTCTCTGTGCAAGTATGATTTTTGAAGTGATTTTTCGCATAGTATAACAAATTTCATAGGAGTTCACACTATGAAGAACTTTTCAGTACATTTAAACCGTCTAGGACTTATAGTTTTCACAGTATACGTAAAAATCCCCAGTTTTTATATGGCAATACCAAGAAGGGGTTGCCCGATTTAGACGATTTTTGACATTTTATTTGCTATTACTATGAAAACATCATGTGCAGCTCTCTATGTGGACGCATTCTCAGGCAATGCCTAAATATAAAGTGGAAGACGAAATTTTTCTATGGAAACCTCACGAGTGTGTTGCTCAATTTGACTCATTTTCGGACTTAATTTTACTTTTTTTTTAAAGTCCGTGTACAAAAGTTCAGCTTTCTAAGTATACGCGCTCTTGAGTTATCGTGCGCACAGACAGACAGACGGACGAACGGACGGACAGACAGACGTACATGCAAAAACAAAATAACTTTTAATATTATGCGTGGGCGTCCAATCAATCCATTTTGTTCTACCATCATTATATCTAGGTGTTACAAGCGGAATGACATACTTACTATACCGCATAGATTTCTATTATATTTGTTCAAGAAGGCATTTCTTTGGATACTCCGGTTTTTTTAATTTTTTCATTTTTTCTTTGTTATACTTTTTCATTTGTTTTTCAAGTCACTAAATTTCGCTATGTGGGACCTGTTGATGAGTCAAATCCAAGACTTGAAACTTGTCACCAAAAATCAAATGGGTTGACTTTTGCTGTATACCGGAGAATCCAAAAAATAAAATGCCTTCTTGAACAAATATAAGTTTGCCCCGGTAATCTCTAATTTTGTTCTTATAGATTTCATCTAGGGTATAAAAACGAGTAGAACAAAACTTCTGGGTCGAATATAAAATTGACGTTGTCTTGACTTACGTTACGTCAGCAACGAAAGGGTAAGCAAGCCAGCAATGCCTCGCTCCAATATAAAGTCAACGATGCTTCGACGTGATGTAAGGAAGTCCTCAATTTTTTCTTAGAAATTTACTGGAAATTATTTCTTTAGAGTTTGTATGCATTACGGGGGTGCTTGAGCCGCTAACAATTATTATGAGCGTTGACGTCTAGATGAGCAATAAAATCATTTCTTCTTAGTAAATATACAGAAAATGTTTCGGCTGAATTTTTATTTAGTTTGGTAGCAGACTGGAGTTATTTTCAGTTACAATACTGTCATGAATGCTGTTGTCGGCCTCCAAAAATTCAATAAAAATGTCCAGTAAATTAGCATTACTGGTTTATTCTTTTGTTACGTTAGTCCAGGCATCGTCGATTTGATATTCGAGAGAGACTTTACTGGTTTTTGTTCAACTTGCTCAGTCTTGTTTGTATGTTATTAGTTTGCCTAAAGTTTTGCCTGGATGCGTGAGTGCGACACATGCTTCGCTAGAGATTGTGTTTGCTTTTTTACGAAGAGTTAGATATCTGTAGGTACTTAATATAGTCAGAAATACTTAAGAAAAAATGTTGGTACTTAAGTACAAAACTAAATCTTAAGTACAAGTAAATAGAAGCAAGTACTTATGTTCAAGACTAAGTAGGGGCATTTCAAAAGTAATGAGTAATAAGTCTTAAGTAACGAAAATGTACTTTAAGTAGTACTTAAGTCTTTTTTTACTTAAGTATTGCCCAGCTCTGATTGTCAGCTATTTTGATTTCCCCTAATTTGAAAGATTTTTAACTATGCACTCTTATGCCATATGGTTACACTTAAAACACTTTCTTGGAGCATTTGCGAATGGGCATATTCTTACATTATGGTCTGGATCATCACTTCGGAAACATGTAAACGTTGGCGACCTAAATGATGTAACTTTCTGATGTGTCTGCTTGTTTACGTGTGATCTCCGCAGGCTTGAAGATCTTTCTGTTGATTTTATTTTATTTGTTGATATTGATTTTGTTTAAAATGATGATATCTCCTTTGTTTAAAACAATCGCTTGCCATTTCCGTTTGGTTCAAGAGAACATCGCATTTCCGGCCATTCGTAGTTCCTAATTTTTGTAAGAAGGCTTAGAATTGTTTGACAGTTAGAAACAATTAAAATATTTATTAAATTCTGATCAATGCGTCGCTTAAATTTATTCTACTGGCCATGGCTGCTATTTGATACACGTAGTCCTCCGCACATTCTCCTTATCGCTTCTTTCGTTCCATGATTATAATAAGAGTTGAAGCCTCATCCTGGCAACTTGGAAAACTAAGCAGAATCTCCGATTTAAACTTTTCCCAACTGCTAATCGAATCTTGCCGGCTCTGGAATCAATACCTTGCTGCTTCATCAAGACGAAGCGAATCATAAAAGAGGTCGTTTTGTCACTCCAACCATACACATTGCGCGTAGGCCTTCAATGCTTTTCATCCATGATTTAGAGCTATAATTAATATTGGTCGATGATGGATTGAATTCCGCAATAAGTGCATTCATTCCTAACACGAGATTCATCTTTTTTCTGCGTTGGTGACGTTTGCTCTAGATTGTCCAACAACGGCTCAATAATCGAAACTATCTCTCGCATCACAGCATATCTCGCTTCCAATGCAAGTTCTGGTTTTTATGTCATCTGTGTCCAAGAAGCTTTCATGGAGCAGCATGACGAAACGTTGTACGGCAGGTGGGCACCACTTGTCCAGCGCCGTAAGTCACTAAGTTTAGCCACCGTAGTGCTTAAGTGAAGTACTAGAAAAACCTTCCATGTTTTTATGTGTTGCGTTTCATGCAGTTACATGTCCTGTTTAGCTTGTTAGTTTTTTAGGGTCTTGTTGCCATCCTTATGGGGACTTGCTGGCCTGCGTAGCAGGACATCCCGTTAGGTTTTGATACAACAAATTTTTACTACGTTGTATGATATTATGGTTTAACAAAAAAATTTTGGAGTTTAATTAAGGGGAAATGGCAGTGTAGGCCCCTATTTGGCTTTACTTAACCAGTTTCGCTCCAGTCACGGAGCTCATCAGAAGTTTTCTAAACTAGCAAACGTTCAGTTTGCTTTATTGTGTACATCAGATTCTAGTTCGCTTAATAATACGTACCTTACTTCTTTCTTTCAGTAGAGTACACAATATCGGAACCTTGACTTATTGGTCTGTTGCTCTGTTGCTCTGTTCCTCATTCAGACACTGATCTCCTCGAATTACTTCTATACTCAGTTAATCCAATGTTTTGGCTATTACACTAGAACTAATTGACCACAATTGGTTTTCTTTATCTTTCTTTCACCCAAATTTTCACAGTCACTCACATTTCAAAATAAAAATATTCACACACTCATTAGAGTACTCAGGTCTATAATGCCCGTCACTACCGATTTCGGGAACAAGGGATTTAACCCCACACTTGAATTGTAAAGCTTTAAAAAAAAGGATTGTTTTATATTTAATCGTGAATCAGTAAATTTCCGATCAGTATGAAACTATACTTGTTTTTGAAGCTTTACACATCATTTTTACATTATTCCTGATGCTATTGTTCTCAGAAAATTGCAATCTGTCAAATTACACCATTCTCATTGCTTTAAAAGTTTACGTTTTCCATTGATTGATGCGAATTTTCTTGAAATATCAATGGAAAGCTTCTATAATTTTTTTGTGAACCAACAAAACTCCAAAGCCCAAAATTTGTTTACAGGAACAAGGGACTACAAATAGGCCCCCTATAATAAGTCCATCATCTTTCATGTACATAATATATATGTATAATGCTCGTAATAATGTTGATTATTTACATCCACATTTACGCATTCGTTTGCATTGCTAAGTTTCAGAATAATATGGTGACACAACCGTAAAACTCGTCAGTTTCTCACGGCCTTTTCCTCTCACCTTACCACCCACTCGGTGAGTTATGTGTGGTGTCTAGTCGGCAATTGTATATATATTTTATACGGAAATGCTTCAAAGATTACGCCAGTCATGTCGCTAACTAAACAGAAAGAAGTTTCAGAAACGCATGGCCAAGTAGCCAAGATTCCGTTAGCGCCTTTTGGCCGTGGGTTACATCGATTTCAATCGAAAACCCCTGCTTGCCTCGTTCAGTACTGAAGCTAAAAATGTGAGTGATGAATAGCTGCAAGAAATGAAAGTGAGATCGAGTTTACATGATCGCGAATTAAGCTCTCTATTAGCGGCGGTGGGATTGAAATTGGTTTGGGATTGGGATGCATTGAGTTTGGACATAAACTAAGTAGAATCTCGTAAGAATAAGAATTTTGTACAATGTGATAGCATTCAGCTTCGTTTTAATGAACAAACTTTCCAGCCGAGCATAGTGCAATTGTAGTGATAAATCATATAGGGGAAAAGAATTTTACTGTAATTTACAGTAAAAGACGCGGAAGCACTGCATATAGGTATATTAATGTTTAGGTATGAAGTCACAAGTTATGCATAAAATGTGAATGCAAAAGTTGCTATAAGCCAACCACATCATTTCGCCTAGTGATTAATTTTCACAGCTTGAAAAATTGAAAATAAGTGCAATGCGCAGTTCAGTAGAGTCGAAGCTGCGCAGATCTTGAGTTTGTTTGAGTGGGTGATGTGAGCGATGAGAACGTAATCTTGTACTATACTAAAACTTTTTACTCTAACAGTCTCTTCTAAAACTGTTTATACATATGCAAGAAAAAGAGTAGGTATTGTGGGGAATTGAAAAGTTTCCGTTTTGTTTTTATTTAATTTTTGTAGTTGGCAGGCTTGTTATGCATTTTACCGAAATATTGAAACAAAAACAAAAACTCAAATATTTAAGATTTGCTATGGTGAAATTTTCGAAAAGTGAGTCCTTCCATTTTTAACGGTAGACCGTGCAACGTTGATAAGAAGTATGTAAGATATCACAGCTAGGACGCATACCAAAAAATCAAAGCAAATACCACCTCAGGTAATGTGCATTTCGGATAACTTTATATTTTTGAAATTTTTGAGTATGTTTCCTGTAACGTATACCTACTAACTATTCACTCTGTGAACTAAGTTCAAGTCTTCCTCAATAGTAGATATTCCAAAGTACAGTACCATTTATCATTGATTTTGTAACGATCTTCTAGTAGAATTGTGGCGACATGTGTATATCCGAAGAATGAGGCAACTATTCTCTTACCACTTCTCCATACGTTCTTGCCTTATCGTCGTCTTATTTCTTTCTGGCCATAAATCCAATAACAAATGATGAACACTTTCTTTTACCTGGTTGAATTTCTTTAATTTGTTTTTTGCTCCAATCAACTCGTTCTTTTTTTTTAGGCTTCAGTTTATCCGTTTATCATAGATACGCCCAGGGGGATTAATCGAGAGCCCTGTAGGTTGTCCGATGATTTTTGGGGACGAAGAAAGGATATAATTGAACTATACTTATCTACAGTGTTCAAGGACAATGCTTTATCGTCCTACAACCGAGTTATCGCATCAAAAATAAATAATAAAAAATCATGACTACTAAATTTTCGCGTGGTTAATTTCAGTTTTGAACGAAATGACATTTTTTGCTATAGATGGGGGGGGGGGGGGGAAGAGGTACAGATACCTGAAAGGGCAGCAGGTATTCTTAGCAGCTGTTTCGTTCTTTTCCGGAATTTTCTTCAAATGTCCTTTTATTATATACTAATTATATAAATAAATATACAGGGTGTCCCGTAAGTGGTGTGATACTCGAAGGCTATGGATAGGTCATACTTAGACTAGCAAAAAATTTTATGGGTAGGGTAGGGGGAATCCTAACGGCATCCGAGATAACGGGACTTAAAGAAGATATTTGGATATGTTTTTATAGATCACCCTGCCATTTCTGAACGTAACACCTTATGCTGGTGATTTAAATTTTGGTAGATAGATAGATCTTTGGAACTTTTCAATGGTCTTTAAGGTTTTTACCTCCTTCTCCTTCCGTTTTGAAGTTATGGGTCAACAAAATTAAAATTTCGGAATTATTACTCGTTTTTTTTTATTTAACTAGTATTTTTAACAAAAAATACGTCTTCAATACCAATTTTTCATATTAAATTTAAGAAGCGCAAAAGCTTATCTTTAAAATGACCTACCACACTCTGTACCCAAAATGTAACCCTTTCAGCGTTTTTTGCACTTATTCTTAAGCATATCCATCGAAAATGGCTCAAAAAGTTCAATTAGTGCCAGAAAGTAGGCAATTATATTTTGAAAATTTTAATGTTGTTGACCCATATCTTCAAAATCGAAGGAGAAGGAGGGAAAAAACTTATAGACCATTGAAAAGGTTCAAATATTATCTATCTACCAAAGTTTAAATCATCATCATAGGGTGTAACGTTCAGAAATGGCAGGGTGATCTATAAAAACATACCCAAATATTTTTTGGTCGTCTAAGTATGACCTATCCATAGCCTTCGGGTATCACACCACTTACGGAACACCCTGTATATTAACTGTGTCGTAAGAAAACTATCCTAAAGATGTTTTTTTTATAGCAAATTAACCTTACCCCCCCCCCATTAAACAAAAACATCAAGTTTTTTTAATCTGTCCGAAACTATAAAAAAACTATAAAAAATAAACATTTGCAAAAGCGACACCTTGCCTTGGAAATAGCCTAACCGCTATATGCAAGTAAGCATCTTGGAGATAAAGTTTTAATCTCGGCTTACACGAGCAAGGACAACTTGATAAAAGTCTATCTTCCATTGCGATTTTACTATTGACAACAGAGCTATGACTCTACTAGTATCATTTGTTATAATGTTAATGAAGCGTAATCTTCTCGTTGCAGCATCTATTTTGGCAATTAAATAAGTGGAGGAAGGATATATAATGACAATTAAAAGAAAAACAAAAATGTGGTTTAAATATTTCCTGTTATAACTCTATAATTTCTATATCAAAAAACCTATACTGAAGGATTTATGAAACCTGAGAGCAAAAATTTTATAATATGTATTTAAAGACCTTATACAGATTACAATTATGAATATTTTTTGGCTTGAAATAATTTTTATAAATCATTAAAATAAAAAATCGTTTCGGGTAAATTAATATGGAATATTAGTGCACGGCATAGCCTAAAAGGTATTGGTATACCCATTGAATAAATAACTAATAAGGAAGCGGGGTTTCGTGCGAATACAGTGTACGTGAGTAGGCAATTCAATGACAGTCAAACCCCAGGGAGCGGGGGGAGAAATGACAAGAGGGCTGGTCACTTATTTGAAAATTCTGCTGACAAGTCACTTAAATTATCATAGGCAACGCCCAAGAATATTATCTGAAGATAAGGGGGCGCCAAAAATTTGTGTATTTTACATAGCAATTTGGATTATAAAAAATGTCCCCCTTCAAAATTTCACGGTTTCATTACTGCAATGACGAAACGAATACAAACACAGCACACTAATACATTTCGCCGAGTGGCTTAGGTTTTCACCCGATATGCCGTTTCCTTATTAGTTATTTATTCAATGGATATACCTCAAGGCTCTATCATCTGGTTGACTCTTTGCTATATATTCATCTACATCCATACGTATAGTTATTTGGTTCCATCGTTTTTGGGTCCATATTTTACTTTACTTTACAGACAATAACAGTCTCTTTGAAATTGTCAATATCTATTCTCTATAGACTATTCAAAATCAACAATTCCAAAGAAGTTTTTTTTTTTTTATTAAAGTAAACAAATGCGTAAACAAAATGACACATCCCAATTTATCATAAAAATCAAACTTTAGACATCTCTTGAAAACCTGTCCTTGCAAACAAATTTGTCTCACAACTTACGTTAGCAGGAAGACAAAAAGAAATAATAAATAAAAGAGCACACGTCTAATAGAGCAAAAAACCATAGAATTGGACCAACAACAAAAAAAAAAAATCAAAGATTTGTGTTTTTTTTTTTTTGAAAATTTCATCACCACCAGAAGTCGTCATTACTCATTTCTGTCAGTTATAATCGCGGTAATTCCGAGATGAAAGAAAAAAAATTTTGTTTTTGTTTTACAAATGGAAAAATCAAAAAATTACTTGTCTGTTAAAATTTCACGAGCTCAATAACATCTAAAGAGAGAGCTTTAGTGGCATTAAAGGGCATTTATCAGAAATTAACAATTAAAAATAATCAAGGCCCAGCGTATTACATAGAAACAAAGAATTTTGAGAGGGTGATAAAGGGTGTATACGGAAAGAGATCCGACCACGGACAGGTCCAGAGCTCGAAAAAATGCCACAACACGACAATTAAGTGAAAATTTATAGACGCAGCAGAAGCATAAGATTTAAACACAAGCCCAAAAAGATTTTCATTCATTCTATATGTAAGTCTATCGGCTCTCCATGGGTTCCTGGCTGAAAGTGGAAAAATTAAGGAAATCCCTTGCCAGTAATATCTTCTTGGAAACTGAAATCGTCTAGATTTTTATATTAATTAAATACAGGATTAATTATGGGCCTTAAAACTATAGTAGGTCTGATTAAATTCCAGTTCCAACTGTGATTAGATCATGGCAACTTTCATTTTGGATTTTAAAAGGAACAACAAGTCTACAAAAAAATCTGTTTCCGTTCAATTTGATTTGGATATCAAAACTTAAAAAAACAAAAAAAAAAGCAGTGTGGATTCAGTTGTAAGAATTCAGAATGTGTTTTTTTTTTAAAGAAAATTTACTTTTCCAATTCTTGTTTGGCGGTGGAGCTATTTTTAATTTCTACAGGTGCCCGAAAATTAAAATCATCCAAATGGCTGTGTACCTCTGGCCAGCTTTGCTCCACTATTCGACGCCTCTTTTCCCCAATGTAAATTAAAACGGAAATTTATTTTCTTTCTTTTTTGTTTTACATCTATTTTTATAACACAGACAAGTCTGACTATCACCGAAATTTTCTTTTCATTTTTCTTCTTGTTTCAGGCATTTCGGAAAAAAGATTTTTTCTTAGAGGAAAAATTCCCAGCATGAGGTAATTTTTCAGGAAGTTTGAACTACTTACCATACCACCGGTCGTCGGAAAGCAGGAGAATGAAATTTATAAACAGGAAACTTTTCATTTGGAATTTACGAAGTTACAAGTGAAGAATTGAGGAAATATTAAAAGTGTGTAAATCTACAAAAAAAAAAAGAAAAAAAGGATGTGCGCATTATTTATGTTCGTTCCTTTTGAGCTTTAGCTATTGAACTGCAAATGTGAAAATTAGTGTGGCAAAAAAAAACCCCAAACTTTACTGGTGGTTTTTTTAATTCAATGACGTCAAAAGACCAGGGCCACTACAATAGTTACTGGTCATCTTTAAAATATTCCAAAAGGTCTAATGTTTGAGCTTAATAGCTTTGTAGATTTTAATTTATGCTGATATTAAAGATGTTTTTTTTTTGTGATATTTTAAGTTCTAATATTTATACGAAGGTTATAAAAAGCTAATCCAGATGGCTTGTTTATTAGGTAAACTAAAAGTTTTGAGCAAATAGTTGACATTTGACCTCTGTTTTTTCCATCCGACAATTTTTTAATAAAGATTCTGACAAATTTTAAGTAATTTATTCGAATTTAAAAAGTTTCGTCCACTAAGTCCTTACTTACGACACACCTAAATCTCTGAGGGAACCTAAAATGCAACGGAGAACTTTTTTAATAATTTGATAAAAGGAAAAAAGGTATAGGATTAAAGCGTCTGAATTGGTAGATATTATTAAAAGTCTCAACTTCTGGACTCGAATAGAAATAGAGATCGATAATAATACCGTTGATCAGATGATCAGATTTTCTACACCAAGGATGTGTACCTACATTTGAAAATTTTTATGAATTATTATTTATTTCATATTTTCAATTTAAATGTTACCCAACAGAAGCAGGATTCAACTTCATCGTTTTATCTACAATCCAGGTTATGCAATTTGTTTTTGAGTTGTTACCTTTCGAAACTCTCCCTTATCACCTGTGTTCCGCCGGTAAAAGCCACATTTTGAGAATAATAAGTTTAAAAGCATTAGATATATTTAATTTATGAAAAGCGACATTTAATTTTGACAGTGCAACATAAATTGGTCCAAAGAGACACATAGGGACATTTAATTTGGATAGTTGGACATTCGATTTATTCAATATGGGACATAGCGATTCTTTTTTGGAAAGTCTCGAAATTATTGGACAATTGGATATATAATTTGAAAATGTTACATCATACAAAAATAAAAGTGAAATATCATTGATAGCGAGGTAAGGTAGGTATATGTAGGTACATATGTACATATATGACGTGAAAAGAAGTTAATATGGTTTGGTCCATGAAATCGTTAAAAAGTCGTCTAATGTATGAATCTGCATAACACTAGGTAATAGAGCCTTTATTTCTTTTGGTATAAGAATAACTAGATATTCGTCAGCTTGTTTCCTTGCGCAATAAATGAGACTCTATGCATTATACAGGGTGTCCCAGACTAATATGACCATATTTTGCCAAATGATTCCTCTCGTCCAGACAGGCAAAAAATTGTATAGTAAGAATACTCAATTGTATGGCGGGGGGGGGGGGGCAAGAGGGGATATCGCAACGTTGGTACGAATATACGGTGACCATTTAAAGAACAAAAAATTAACACAGAAAGAAAAAAAATAAATAAAAGGTTCGAAATTTCTAATATAGATCACTACAACTCTGAAGAGAAAATTACTTACGGGGCTGCTTGAGTAGGGAAAGGCCATGAGATTCTACATACAATGAGGTTTTAACGGCGATCAGGCTGCACTTTTTAAGATGTTAATGTTAAGAGTAAGGGCGACTAGGCCTCCAGGACCATGCGGACACCGCGACCAGTGTTGATCTATTGTGCCTTCCCTAGAGTGGTTAGGCAAAATGAGCTCGATTATTGCTTTTGGGGTTAGATTGCAGACATTATTTATATATTTATTTCGCTAAAAATGTAGCTACATTTGACCATTCAAGTAAAAGCTATAAAACAGAACAATTTTTAAAAAATTGTCTTAGCACATTCTAGACATTGGCTCAAAGTGTCCATAGTTGGTGTGATGGGAGCACAAGTAAATAAAATCATTCGATCGTAAGTGTCGAGTTCATTAATTGAATTTAATTTTATTAAGCATCAAAGGCATATCGATGTCACCCTTCATAAGTTTCTTGAGTAGGAAGGTGTATTAAATTTAATCCATAAGGTCATTTTGGGGTTCAGACCCCACTTTTTCCTGAAAAGCCTGTGGCAAGAGCTGAATGTCCACATGGTTTTGTTAGTTATCATTTCCAGGTGGGGATTCCAGGTAAGCTTGTTGTCTAGGATAATTCCTAGATATTTTGCTTCTTTGGAATATTCTATTGCAATTCCATTTAACTTCGGAGATGGGATCTGAAGACTCCTTTTCCTAGTAAAAGGAACTAGAACTTGTTTACCTGGGTTTATTGATAGTCCCATGTTCTGGCACCATCTGGTAACGATGGTAAAAGCAGTTTGCATAAACTCGGGTAAAACTGATTCATACTTTCCTTTAACACAGATGACAATGTCATCAGCGTATCATTGGGCCTTAAAGCCGGCCTCTTGGAGTAAGTTTAATAGCTCATCCACGCCTAGGAGCCATAGAAGGGGTGATAAACACCGCCTTGTAGGCAGCCTGTGGCCATGATTGTTGTGGATTCGCCGTTCATGGTAGCTCTTATGCAGGGTTTCTCAAGAATGTTGCCAATCCATCTGACGATGCAGGTTTCTATGCCTCTATCTTCGTATATCTTCTTGATCGAGTCAAAGAGAGTGTTATCGAATGTACATAAAGGAACATATAAGGACTTCCTTTTCCTGTGAGGCTTTCTCAATAGTCTCCACTAGACTGCTGAGAGCGTAGTCGGTGGATTTTCCGGATTGGTAGGCATATTGATTGGCATTGAGTGGACAGCTTTCGAGGGACGTCATCCGAATATGGTTGTCAAATATTTTCTCTAGAGATTTCAGGAGAAATGATGTCAGACCCGTATGATTTTGCCTCGCTGGGTGGTTTTTTACCCGATTTCGGAATAAAAACAGCCTTGGTAAGTCTCCATGTCTTGAGGATGTATCCCGTGCACAGACTGGTACTAAATATCTCGGTGATAAGGGGCTTAGTGTGATCCAGCGATTCTTGCAGTAACGCCGGAAATATGATGCCATCACCGCCAGGAGCTTTAAAAGGTTTGAAGGACTTGACAGCCCATCTCATATTGGCTTCGGTGACAATCTTCTTTGCTGATCGGTAATCTCTGTCTAGCATCACTGGTATCCCTGAGGATCTGGCATCTACGTCGGCCTCCTCGGTCACAAAGTTGCAGAGTGGGAAGTGCGTTTTGAGAAGAATCTCTAGCGTTCCCTTGGTATTAACGGAAAGACTTCCATCACAGTGTTTGCGGGAGTTAATGCCGTTGTTCTGATCCTTAGAGAAGGCTTTTTGCAGTAGCAAAGCTTTTGAGGTACTCTCAATTTCTTCGCAAATTTTTTTCCAGCTCTCTGTTTTGGATCTCCTGAGCTGTTTGTTGTATTCGGTTAGAGCTTATGCCTCCCATTGTTGAGTGTCCTTAGCGCAGTTGAACTGCTTTCTCTGACTGTTCCACCAAGGAATATCTTTTTTCCTTTGGATGGTAGTAATAGGGCAGTTCTCTTCATAAGCTCGAACAAGCGTTGATTGAAGGAGATCCACATCTTCGATCGATTTGATCCTTTTTGGAAGGCCTATTAGTTCCTCTTGAACCAGGGCACTGTATGTTGCCCAATCCGTCCTATTTGGGATTCTTTTGTATTCCTTCCTTGTTTGTAGAGCCTCAATATTGAATTTTTAAGATAGGGTGGTTCCTGAAAACCTAGATAATTTCTCCCTATAACTCCGAAACGGTTAAGATGGTCGCCGCTTCTGCCATACAATGTATTATATGTCTAGGTGAGTACTATCCTTCCTCTTGGACTTCTCACCTAGAAACTACCTGTATATGTTAACTAGTAATAATTACAGTGGTAAACACTGTTTTTGTCACACAAACTTTGTGATGATTTTTGTTTGTTTTAGTGTACCGTCATCCAAAACAATATATTATTTTGATCCAGTCACATCCAGTTTTTTCGTAACAGCTATATATTCATTTCTGACTTCTTTTACATGTTTTTGTTTGAATAATTTAATTTAAGCGACATGAACTCAGACACACTCCTTGAAAAGTCTCATAACCTATCTTTAAAGGTTCAAAATTTGTCTGACTCACTGGTTGATGTTAATGCAGTATTTGCCAATGACTCACCATCTGCGTCTCAAAATTCCAACAGTACGTTACTTATCCCAGTAATCGACGACGTTCGGCGTAGTTTAAGGCGTGTTGAAGGCGATATTGGGTCTTGGGTATCTGCTGTTTCCGAAAACTCGAGACTTATCAGCTCCTTGGCGACTGATGTCAAGAAATTATCTCCAGTGGATAAGGAATTGTCTGACTCTCAACCATCACCTATCGTGCAGCAAGGAGTAGACTCTAACCGTCCGGTACCTAATATACATCGTAGTAAACCAGCCAAAAAGCAGAGGAACCACCGAAGTCGCCAACATAGCCCCAATGAGGCGATTCTTTCAAATCAGGACACTGTTCAATCTACAGCAAGCGGTGTGCTGGCTCTCGTTACATCTGCTTCTGTAGCTGAAGTGAGGGAGCGTTCCACAGTATCGAATGATACTTCATCTGTGTCCTCTCTAGGAAATGGTAGTGGTGCCTCTTTGAGAACGGTACCTAAACCTTCGAGTGTTTTTGTCACCCGTTTCTCTCCAGAAACGATGTGCGAGGACATATTGAAGTATTTGAAGTCCAAGAATATTGCAACAGATGTTATTTCTTGTCGAAAAATTAGTAAATCCTATAAACCTGTTGCATCTTTTGTTCTAACTGTGTCCGCGGATGAGCAGGATAAGTTATTGGATCCCACTTTTTGGCCCTCTGGCGCTTTTACTAAATTGTTCGTACCTTCTGGGCACCAAAATAGAAGTACAGCTAAAAAAAGCAGCGATATCTCAAAAAACTCAAGTCGCTCTCCCTTTATTATCAAAACGTAAGGGGGATTCGGACAAAAACTGCAGAAATCTTTAAATCCTCTGTTGCAAATTGTTTTGATATAGTTGCTTTCACTGAAACTTGGCTGCATCATGGTTTTCGCGATGCTGAAATCTTTGACAATTCTTATCAAATTTTTAGAAGAGATCGGTATACTGATTCTGAAGCTCGTGGCGGTGGCGTACTCCTCGCCTGCAAAAACCACTTAAATTGCAGCCTAGTTGAGCTCCCGAGTTTCTCCAACACTCTCGACATTGAACTTATAGTTCTTAAGGTGTCTCTATTAAAATATGACTTATACATACTTTGTAGCTATATTCCACCA
The DNA here is from genome assembly GCA_963924295.1 of Dioctria rufipes. NCBI lineage: Eukaryota > Metazoa > Arthropoda > Insecta > Diptera > Asilidae > Dioctria > Dioctria rufipes. The sequence continues at coordinate 23,332,164 of OZ002745.1, read as the reverse complement.
GACTCCATAAATATCGTCGACGACAAAGGTCAGAATATTTATGACCTACTCATTTTAACATCTAATTTTATCCATGGTAAGATGGAACCTCTTGACGAATTACTACTTATTGGTGATTTTAACCTACCCAATATACAATGGGTACTTAATGATGATGACGATGACTATCTTCCACTTAATAACTTGACAACAAGGGAATCACTTTTCCTTGACACTATTTCATCTCTTGGTCTCAGCCAAATCAGTAATGTTAAGAATGACATGGGTAGGCAGTTAGACCTGGTATTTTCTACTGACGCGGGTAACTTATTAGTTGAACCTAGCCCAGTTATAATGTCTACTCTTGACAAATACCACCCCCCTCTTCTAATTACACATTGCTATGTAACCGAAAACCTCACATATTGTGACGAAGCGGAATACCTTTTCAATTTTAGAAAGGCTGACTTTTCAGAACTTTCCAGTAGACTTGCCTCTATTGATTTCAGCACACTGCTGTCTTGCAATAGTGTTGATGAAGATGTTTCTAAGTTTTACGCAATTCTTTTCGATTTATTTTCTTCTTGTATTCCCCGCGAGCGTCAGCGGTTGAATAAAACATCACCGCCATGGTTCAATAAAGAACTGAAACGTCTTAAAAATAGGAAGAATAAACTGTGGAAAAGTTATATGAGGGACAAGGACACTATAACTCACAACAACTTCCTCACATCATATAATGAGTTCAGAGAACTTTCTTCTACACTTTATGATGAGTATGTTCAAATGATGCGTACGAAATTATTTAGTGACCCACGCATCTTTTTTAAATTTATTAATATGAAGAAAAAAACTGACAACTACCCCAATACCATGAGGTACAAGGATTCTGCTAGTGATGATTCGTCTGTAATTTGCGATATGTTTGCTTCATTTTTTGACAATGCCTTTGCCTCGTCAAATTTTCATCCTCAAAATAGCGACTTCAGTCATATGAACGATTCCCATAACGTTTCATTCACTATCCCTTCAATTTCAGAAGAGGATATACTCATTCATATTAATGGGCTTCCAAATGACTTCACAACTGGTCCTGATGGGATCCCTCCAGCCTTTTTTAAGTCATGCTGCCTCGCCCTGGTAGCTCCGCTGAGAATTATCTTCCAAAAATCGCTCTATAGTGGTTGCTTCCCGCAGCTATAGAAAAACTCCTTTATCATACCTATCCACAAAAAAGGTAGTAAAAATGAGATTTCTAACTATAGACCTATTGCAAAATTATCTTGCATGCCCAAATTATTCGAATCTATTATTTACTCTCAACTATCATCTTCCTGTAAGAATTTGCTCTCTTCAAACCAACATGGGTTTATTTCAGGCAGGTCTACAACCACTAATTTGTTGGAATTTGTCTCGGATACCATTTGCGGGTTTGCAAAAGGCTACCAGACAGATTGTATTTATACAGACTTTAGTAAGGCGTTCGACAAGTTATCGCGATTGTGAACAGGTACAGGCTGACCTTCACAAATTTTACGACTGGTGCAAAAGTAATAATTTGGTACTTAATATAGACAAATGTGAGGTCATGACTTTCCACAGAAATCAGAAACCAATCACTTATGATTACGAGTTCTCGCATTCCTCTATTCGCCGTGTTAGCTCTGTCTGTGACTTGGGTGTCAAATGTGACCACAGATTGAATTTTATCTCCCATATAAAACGTTGGTCTCGAGAGTTTTCAAATCCTACCATAACATTGCGTTTGTACACTTGCTTTGTAAGACCACTTCTTGAATACGCTAGCCAGGTCTGGTCTCCATTTTACGGTATACACATCGATCGTATCGAGTCTGTTCAGCGGAACTTCTTACGATTTGCTCTCAGGCACCTACCCTGGAATAATTCATTAATTCTTCCACCCTATGAGGATCGCTTGAAGCTTTTAAATATGCACTCGCTTGAGAAACGTCGTATGGTTGCCGATATAACGTTTGTGCATCAACTCTTAAACGAGAATATTGGATCTCCATTTTTACTTAACAAAATCTCTTTCCGTGATAGTAGGCACAATTTAAGAAGGCTACCTTTGTTGCATGTTAACTCCTCAAGGTCTAACTTTAGCATGTATGAACCTGTTAATCGCATGTGTATTAAATGATGAAACGCATGTATTGTTGACCGTTTATTTATTAAACGTGTCCATGCAGCGAGCTTGTGTTAAGCTGGTTCTGATAGTCATATATAACTATCGTATTCGACTCACTGACATTTTATTGACGTTTGTTACATTGTAAATATGCCAGGAAAGTGTTCAAATTAACTTTTGTATCTCAGCGTCGAAAATTTACATCATTAATTGAGGAGTGTTATTTAGGCTATTTTAGTTTTCCCGTGCGTCACCAAGATAAATTCCATTAGGTTGTTGGGCTGAAGAAGAAACTAGACATTTGCCATTTGCTAAACTAATGATTTGGACGGAGCCAAAAGATTATGTAAATGATTGTTATTTCAGTTTGACTCAAACAAAAGTATTTACAACGTAGTCCAAATACACTATCAAGTACCCAGACGATTGGAATTTACTTTCTTCCGATACGAAAACTTTTTATTTTCGACATCTTGACGATGAATTGAAACCTTACTTTTCTAAAGCAGATGATTTACTGTGTTGTAATGACATTCCTGCAGTAATGAATCTATTAAATTTTAAACATGATCCAAGTCACTGGCGGTTATTCATTGACTCCTAAACAACTTGTTTGAAATCAGTGTTGCTATACATACATATAGCGGAAAGAAACAAACTTCCTTCAGTGCCTGTAGCTCATGGTTCTGATATGTAAGAGACTTACGAGAATATGAAATTCCTTTGCGAAAAAATTAAATACAATGAACACGCTTTTTAAAATTTGTGGGATTTTAAAGTCATTGATATTTTGCTCGGACTACAACTTGGTTACACCCAATATTGCTGTTTTATTTGTGAAGGGACAGTAGAAATAGAAAAAGTCACAACACAAAGAAAGCATGACCCAAACGTGAATCACTTACTCCAGGACATAAGAATGTTAAAAATGAATCTCTAATGAACCCTGAAGACATACTTTTATCACCGTTGCATATAAAATTTGGCCTGATGAAATTTTTTGTAAAACCTATGCATAAAGATGGTAATGGATTTGCATATACCTGAAAGAGAAATTTCTTAAACTCGGCGAGGCAAAAATTAAATAGGGAATATTTGTTGGTCCACAAATACGGGAATTAATGAAGGATAAGAACTTTGAAACTGAATGATCAGGAAAAATTCGCCTGGAAATATTTTGTGAATGTTGTCCACAATTTTCTAGGAAACCAGAGCGGAAAATTACAAACATTTAATTAATGGACTTATAATCTCATACAAAGTTTTGGGTTGTAACATGTCTTTGAAAATATATATGCTGAATTCTCATTTGGATTTCTTTCCCGAAAACTTGGGTGCTGTGAGTGACGAACAAGGTAAGAGATTTTATCAGGACAATTCCTTAATAGAGAAAAGTTATCAAGGGAAATGGAGCAGGAATACTAGCAGATTACTGTTGTAGACTTAAAAGTCACCTACCTGAAGCCAAACACTCAAGGAAATCATAATTATTTATTGTACTTTAAGTAATAATACGATTTTTGTACTTTTCATGAAAATATATGTTTTGATGTCACAAAGAAATCTGATGTGTCAATTTTTTTTCATTGATAAATGTAAGATTTGATATAAGTTTTCATGTGACAAAAAGAAATTTAAATTTTGTAGACCAGTGTTATGGATAAAGATAGAATCATCTAAACAAAGTAGCAGTGCGAACTTTCAGAATAGAAAGTAATACAGCCTAACCATGAGAGGAGAGCAAGCCGGTTTTACACAAGGACATGGATTCACATATCAATTAAATATTCTGCCAAAAAGAGCTTTTAGAATGGAGTTATCCTTTTCATATTGTATTCGCTGAATTCGACACCGTAAATGATAGAGTGATATGGTACTAAGGTTCAAAACTTTTACTGATTTCCATAATCACTTTGCCCCCGCTATGTGAATATGTGTAACCAATTTTTGCTTTTCAATGTGTGCTTTAATTAGAATTGATGATAGTCATATGCATTATCAAGTCAAAGAGAGCATAGCGAAAATTTTACACAAATTTTTTCTCTGTATTAAACTCAGATTTGTGGCTAGGTGCTTGCATTCCAAAGATGCACAAGAAAAGCTTACTATACTTAGGATCGGTCGATCTCGATACATAATATATTTCTACTGTACATGATACTTGACATGATGGTACAATAAAGACAGTTTTCTGGGGAAATAGCTCAATAATAAAGTTATGAAGTTATTTTGAAGTAAAACTATATAGGTAAATTAGGGATACAATTCTGTCCGTTCATTAATAAAGAGCTAAGAGAAGTTTTATTGGCTGGGTTGTTTGCAACTATAATAAAATACTGTTAGTAAAAACTATTATTATAACAGCATCTGACCATCCTCGAATAATTGTCACTTTTAATCGATGTATGCGATTTGCCCACGAATTGAGAAGGATTGGCATTCCCTATAGTTCTCTCAATTTTTTTTGCATTCTTAAGGGGCAGTTATATTACACAATCAGCAGCCTAATTGTAAAGCATCTGTAATGATATCGGAGGAGGAATTCTGGAATTCGCCAAAAATATACCCTAAATAAACTTTCTCAAAGTCATAGGGTGGCGCAGTTTCTCGTAGCTGAAAATAGTATATTTAACAATGGTATCAAAATACCACATGATTTTACACCGATAATCATTTCCTAAATGAGTTTTATAACCCCCAATAACGTCCAAATGAAATGTCCTAAAGTTTGAACTATCTGGACCATATCACGTACCCGAAAATAATGAATTTTCTCCGTTTCAACAAAATCCAGTATTATTCCCTAATCAATCCCTATAAGTAGATACTAATTAAATGAGTTATTTACCCCCAAAATATATGCTACAAGAATTTTTTATTCCCCCCAATTGCCCCTACATAAGTTCTCCCAAGGGTGAACATAGATAAATTACTCCCACATATCTACAAAATCCAGTATTACTCCTAATACCACCTACGTAAACAGCGCTCTAAATGAGTTTCTTAGCCCATAATTATCCTTTAACGAGGACTAGCTAAATCGTTGTCTTGTATCCGAAAACGACCTCGAACCAATATAGATGGCTTTATGTATGCAATTAAATCAGCTGCCAAGGATAAAGACTTTGAGCCCTCCGCGGTAAACAGGATAGACTCCATGCTTAGAAGCAGGAGGATTACCACAACTCTAGGGAACTGTTCAGTGACGATCATCGCAGCAAAAGGCTGTCCACAAGGAGGAGTTCTCTCTCCACTTGTGTGATCGATCGTAATTGATGATTTTGCTAGAGAAATTGACCAGTTCGGGTTTTAATGTATAAGGCTACTCGTATGACCTAGTAGTCACAATATGGGGCAAGCATGATCAAGTCATATCCGACCTCATGCAAAATGCCCAACAAAACGGTTATCGTTTCGTTTACAAGAAGATCGACGATTTCACTGACGGCTCCTCTTCTTGATAGCACGGAATTGATATTATCAGACGAAGTCAAATATCTTGGTGTAAAACTTACCTGAAATTCGTATCAGTCCAGGTGACGGATAGAGCGGTGCGATCTCTCTACACGTGTCGTCGCTTCATTGGCAAAACATAGGGTTTGAAGCCAAAAATGTGGTACTGGATGTACATCACGGTTATTAGACCCATGGTCACTTGTTCGGCCCTCGCATGGTGGACAAAAACTAATCAAAAGACGGCTGAGGCTCTGCTTAAAAAAACCAGCGGCTTGCCTGTCTAGGAATAACTGGTGTCATGAGAACCTGTCCTACAGCAACCATAGAAGCCTTACTAAACTTTCCACCCCTACATTTGCAGGTGAAAGAGGAAGCGACCTCCAGTGCTATTAAAGTGCTAAAGAAGAGACTGTTAAAGCCAGGGGATTTGGTTGGACCAGAACCATTTTGTGGCACTTCAAAGTGTTACCTCAGAGCTGCCCTAAATGACTGGGAGAATAAACAAAAATTCCTGCATTGGGAAAGGCTACAAGGACTTCGTCAGGCAAAAAAGTTTATCGGAAAAACAAAAGGACTCCTACTCCTGAGAAGAACAGAGCTCAAAATGATTACTGAGCTCTTCTCAGGCCATTGCCCCTTAAGGTATTATCTAAACAAGCTGGTCTTGATTGAGACTTCAGCCTGCCATTTCTGTCAGGATGCTCACCAAACCTCGGAGCACTTGCTCTGCAACTTCGAAGCATTGGCCAGGCGAAGACTACTCCACCTCGAATATGCTTTTCCTCCACCAACCTACGTGTTGAACCTGAATCCCAGAATAGTTCTAGACTTTATTAATAGTCTGAACCTAGAAAGAGACAAAATGCAACGGGAACTCACAATAGATCCTTCAGGTCGCAGTAATTGCGAGGCTAACGCCAACACACCCCTTCACAAATCTAATCTAATCTGAAAACGGTAGATTCATCTCATTTTATTAAAATCAAGTAGGTACTACCTCCTACCTCCACCAGATTATGCATTTAAAAGTCCTTGTCTTGTTTATGATTTCTTAGCATATAAATGGAATTCGTCCGATCAATTATGTCGTTCATTAACTTGTTCTTACTCTAATATTCCCTCACATGGACAGGACCAAGTAATGCATACAGTACTAGTTACTGTCAAAGGTAGGTCGTAATAGGCGAAGTTCGTAGTGTCCCTGGAAGAATGTGGAGCAATTTACTATCTTCTCCGAAAAAAAGATGAAGTACCACATACATACATTGTATCAGTATGTATCCTTAATCTCCTATACCCCTCACCACTTCTGCCTTGCTGTCTTGCTATATTATAGTGCATTGTTTTATTTTGAAAAAGCACAATAAGTAGAAGCAACGATCTGAACACTATTTTCATCCTAAATATTCAAAAATCGTAATTTTCCACTAAAGAATTGCATAAATTTAGCATTCCTTGGTTACAGTTTGAAAAGTCATTTTCTCCTTTTTACACCGTACCACACACTTGTTTTTAGCGAACGACCGTAAGTTTAATTTTAATTACTTCCGTCGTTGCTGCCCACAAATCTACAGTGCCGCCTTTGCTTGGTATCTTGGAATCCATATCTGAAAGCATAATAAAAAGAACAGTGCCAGTAGTATACATACCTACAATATACATACATATATACATTCATATACATATACCTACATAGAGTCCAAGTCCATTAAATATTCAACTTCCGGTACTTATCCATTATTGCGATTATCTCTGCAAAATTTATGGTCAAAGCTGAATTGGCTAAGCCAAGCTCTAAGTACATAACATAAGGAAGGCATGCGCAGAGAGTATCACAGTGCTTTGAGAAGATTAGAATCTCCTTGTGGACCGCAGATGCAAACATCTGTACCAACAATGAAATGCATGCAGAATCGCGGACGACCATATCAGGTGTAACCGCGAGCAAAGTCCAAATCAGAGCCGCACAAACAAAAGGGAAGAAACAATGCCCAGACAAAAGGGGATTCTTACCAGCAAGCTGAGATCGGGATGCGGGCCCTTACAATCAGCCTTAGTACTATACGGTACTACCTTGTTCCTGCTTATATATAGTACAATATATCGTCGGCCTGTCACACTTTACACATGCGATCTCGGCCTTCCGTCCGTGTTGTGTCCACCATAAGCATGGAAGTGATGAACCAACAACAGTGGGAGAATAATGAAAACGCGACCTGCCCGATGGAATAATGCGGAGACGCTAGGATGAGATATAAAAAAGAAAAAGAAAAAAAAACAATATTAGGATACAGCATCGCACAGTATCAGAGGTATAGTAGGCACAAAGCATAGGCAGAGGCACCGCAAGGTGATACAAAGAGAACTCGCGGACGTTGATTGAAAACTGAGGTGAGCTCCGCGAAGAGCCTGATTACGATTTTGCGCAGAGCAAACCGGTTTACATATAGTCTAACCTGATGATGGTTTTACTTTTGATGATCATCCTCCGCGGATGCTTGATCTCTGGCTGCGAGTTCTTAGGAAATGCCCGTCGGTCACATTGCTTGGCTTGGCTTGGCCTGGCCTCACCAGCCGCAATGAAATGATGATGATGATGATGCCCATGGTACATTCGTGTAGAAGAGTACCGTGAAGAATGCTTTATTGGTTCTGGAACTGAACTCTTCGCAGAACTATGCGGGTATGCTCGAGGCAGGGCTACGATTTGTGTTTATTTCCACATTAGTAAAGTTCCGTCATGGGTCTTGCTACGATTGTTGTTGACGGCTACAAGAAAAAAAATACAAAACAAAAAAAAAACCTAACCAAACAAGAAATTGGAAAGACCTTAGGGCAGTGCAATGAGAAGAAATCGTTTTCCATGCCAGGTATATAGAAGCGATTGCAGAAAGTTCATCACTCCCACCTGAACTGAAGAGAGTAAGCAGATAGGCATGTTAATTATGCGAGTTATATAGACCAAGGGGATAAGTCTCGGGCATTAATTAGTAATTCCGGGAACTTTAAAAATTAGTAATAGAGATTATGCGAGGGGAAATTTGTGTTATAAACGAAACGTAGAATATATTTACCCCATAGTAAGTTGTCCATATAGCCTAAGGCAGATTAAAAGAGTTCTCACACCTTCTTAGCATTTTTATATTTAAGACAATATTCCGAAAATTCTACAAGTGAAGGAAGGACTTTAACCTCATTTCCCGTTAAATATTGAGTTTTTGTTGTATACATCTACTTAACGAGACTTTAAAACCTCAGATGCAGTCTACTGTAGACAGTAATTGAATAAATATTTAACGAAGATCTTTTCGTTCAAAATAACGTGGACAACTATCTCTAGGGCCCTGACGTTCGCTTTGTACGGAAATGGGTATTTGTCTGGAAATCTATGTGACGATCTTCCAAACTATAGAAGGCAGACAGATATCAATCTGCTCGGGCAGTTAGACTGCTGTCCTAGGCACGATGACACCATTTGTCACCACCAAATTAGGAAGTATAAGGACAGTCCTTGTATGATAATTGATAGATTATTGAGTTATCACGAATAACAAAACAGCACAGTTATTTGTACTACAGCCATAATAACGAGATTTTCAGACTAAATTAGATTAGATTTGTGAAGGGGTGTGTAGGCATTAGACTCGCGACTACTGCGACCTGAAAGGTCTATTGTGAGTCCTCGTTGCATTTACTCCCTTTCTAGGTTCAGACTGTTAAAAAAGTCTAGAACTATTCTGGGATTCAGGTTCAACACGTAGGTTGGTGGAGGAAAAGCATATTCGAGGTGGAGTAGTCTTCGCCTGGCCAATGCTTCGCAGTTGCAGAGCAAGTGCTCCGAGGTTTTGTGAGCATCCTGACAGAAATGGCAGGCTGAAGTCTCAGTCAAGCCCAGCTTGTTTAGGTAATACCTCAAGGGGCAATGGCCTGTGAAGAGCTCAGTAATCATTTTGAGCTCTGTTCTTCTAAGGAGTAGGAGTTCTTTTGTTTTTCCGCCAGAGATGTTGATAAATTTCTTTGCCTGACAAAGTCCTTGTAGCGTTTCCCAATGCAGGAATTTTTGTTTATTCTCCCAGTCATTTAGGGCAGCTCTGAGGTAACACTTTGCCACAAAATGGCTCTGGTCCGACAAACTGAGTTTCCGCTTCTCTTTTGGCTAGGTCATCAGCCCTCATGTCCAGGTCTCCACATAAAAAAAGCATCGAAATGTCTTGAACTTCCGAAAAGGTGGAAGAAATATTTAAGTCCATCAAATCCCCCAGTCCTATATCACACCTAGAATGGATTACAATGCCCACTAGCTACACCATTATGGTGGATATTTCGTTAGTTCCAATGTCAATCGCCCTCACCAAAAGTGCTGAATGTTTAAGGCTTGTATAGATAGTATTTGTATGCAATTATGCTCCACAGTCCATCTGTTAGGGCTGCTTTAATATGAGCCTAGGTTGGACTAGAAGCGTACAAAGAAAATTTTCTTGAAGGGGAAGTATATATTGGGAAAAAGTAGGTGTTGAATGCATCATGGAGTGTTTTTCAGCTCCAGGGAAGAACCTGTCTGTACTCATTCATCGAAATATAATCACCTGGGCTGCACATGGGACGGAACGGAATGTGCTTTAATGAGCTAAATCAGAGGAGTACTTCAAATCAGGAAGCCCTCTGTTGCAAAGGGTTGGTAATCGGATATAAGACTAGAACTGGGGGAGGAATCGCTTTAATCAGAAAAGTCTTGCTTATCGTCCCGCTGACTAGTATACATCTCACCTGGACTAGGTCCGATATTCGTGATTTCAAGGCTAACAAAAAGGCTTGAGTCGATATTAAATGATGGTCGTTGACAGTTAAAACGTCGCAGCTGATAGCGGCAAGCATATAGTGACATCTAACGGCATAGAGTATTACTCGTTTCAATTTTATAACCTACTGAAAAAATTTGGGCACCTATATATGTACAGAGTTCTATTCACCGTAAAGGTATCTGCCTGGGTACGGGAATTCGTCGATGCAACCTACACAGTAAAAAAAATTCACAAATTGTTGGCACAAAGCTTAGGTATTTTTCGATAAGATTAGGAGGAAATATTCCCTAAAATGTAGGTTTTTTCCCCTAAATTTTAGGGAGTATTCTTACAATTTTGTACAGTGTAAGTTTCATCCCCGCGGTCAGGTTGCCCATTATATTTATGTGAGAAGGTTACCGGAATGTTTGTTGCTGTTAAAACGTATTCATACGGCTTAAACTAAAACATTCCTATCTATTTTGAGCATCTGCATTCAGCTGATCTTAATAGAAAAATAAGAAACCTCATACTGAAATCCACATGTTGAGCGTTAGACGTAGTTTAATATTAATTCCAAAATTGTTATGCAGTTTGATATTGTATTTATCGAATTTCTGTGAAACCGTACTATAGAATCAGTAAGAGTTACTCCCTTGTATAATTTGAGGCGTTCAGCGATGAAATATCACAAACACCATTTTATGCGGCTATAGGATGGTTTCACGATAATTTTTGCTTTCAATATTGCCTATTTTATAAACAGGTATAAATAGAATAACACAAATTTTCAGAACATTTTTTGGAGTCGGGCCTACATATCTTTAATATAAGTTAGCGACTAAGGAAAAGTTACTGGTCCTTAAAAGCACGTTCGCCATTACCGAACACTCGTTCTTCAGTATGTATCAGTTATTTATGATAAAGCTTGGGAGGGATTAATTGAGGTTAAGATCAAGTGGCTCTAGAAATTAGGTCAACACAAGGCAAATTACTCACTCTGATGATTACGAAATGTTAGCTAAGATAATGCCCAGTTAGACATCCTTATAAATGGAATCTCAGCCTATATCAGACTGTCTCAGTGACTTTCCGATAATGACAAGATAAAAAAAAGGGATGTTCCTACTTCAGAGAACTTCCGGCTCTGCACCCTGTGCAGTTCGAGTCATCATCTAGAGAAGATTAAATACAGCTTGACCGTTTATGTAGATGGAAATCACGGTATTTGAGTAGATACCTTTCGATTCCAGGATAGTCACGAAGATCATCGTACGTTCATTTCTAGACAAGGTTTCTTGCAGAAAATTCCAGCTCCTGTGTTATTTTGCCATTTACATCCAGGGTGAGGTTTGTAAATATCTAAAGAATGCGATATCCACCTGGTCTAGCTGAAATTACCGCCTTGAAGTTGACAGTTAGTTGGTATGTTGAGGATGGCTTTAAGCGTTCAAGTATCAGAGGACCTGAATGCACCGTATAAACTATAACGAGATATCTGGTTCATTCTTTGCACGAGGGTAAATCAAATATAAACGAGATTTTTGGCCCTGAGCACGCAATATTAAAGCGTGAGCGTGATGTTTTTTGCTTCGTAAGGTGTTCGGTGGGGATGTCGAGAATGGGAGAGGTATGTGGTGAGCGACCTCGCTCGCTCTTCTCAGTACCCATCATGACGATGTCTGGTCAGGCGGCTCCCTCGTCAATTGCGCAGCGTATTATTATTAAGTTTCTTGCTACGGAAGGTGTAAAACCAGGAGAAATCTTTTGACAATTGACTGCACAGTTCAAGGATGAGACGTTTTCACGAGCTAGAGTGTTTGTATTGCTTAAACAATTTGTGGAGGGTGGTGAGAACGTTGAAAACGAGAGCCATGATCGCCGACCCCGCACCACCAACGATAATACCGTCTGTGTAAAACAACTTCTTGAAGTTGACTGGCGTCTGACCACCAATGAGATTGTATCTGAGGTTGGTATAAGTCATGGGAGCACGTTCTCCATAATTAAAGAGGAGCTAGGTTTTCGTAAGATGGACGCCAGGTGGGTTCTTTTGACATCTGAGCAGAAATTTCAACGTCCTCAGGTGTGTGAGCGTTTCCTAGCGAAATTTCAGGAAAAGGCTGACTCGTTTCTCACTCACGTTATTACCTGCGATGAAGCATGGGTGCACCACTATAGCCCAAAGTCGAAACAAGCGAGCAAGGAGCGGAGACTGCAAGGTGAATCTGAAAACCAAGTGACGGCTGCTAGCAGGCAAGGTTTGGCTACGGTTTTTTTTTACCAGGGTGGGTTGTTGTACCTCGATTTTGTGCATGGTAGCAGGCCTATTAATGCGGTTTATTACTGCGATATTTCAAGAGAGGTTAGAGTAGCACATCGCCGCAAACGACGTGACCTATCGATGATAGAAGTGAAAGCTCTTCTTGAAAATGCTCGTCTCCATACAGCCATCCTGATCAAAGAAAAATTGGAGCGATTGGGCTGCGAGACATTTGAACACCCTCTTAGAGTCTGGATCTGTTTGGTGTTCTCAAGGAAACCCTAGGGCGGCGAAGATTCAGCAATGATGAGAAGGTTGAGGCCTATATGCGCAATTGGATGTAGACACGACTGACTGCTTTCGACGTGGAGGACATATCAAAATTATCTATCTTACGCTGGGAAAAATGTGTTTCTAAATCAGGAGATTTAGAAGAAAAATAAGCTGTTATTGTTTTTCCTTCTAGTTCAAATAAAACAAGTAAAATAAAGAAGTCTTGTTTATATTTGGTTCACCCCCGTATTTTGTTTAATATCTGGAATTGGTGAAATTCAAAGCTTTTCACAAGTGGCGAGGTGGGTAAAAACTTTTATGTACCGAAAATGCCGCTCTCCCGATTAATTTTGTGTCAAAACATTCTAATTTTTACCGTGAATTAAGGTGGAGTAATTAGCCTTTCAAAATGTGCCGCCCAAAAAGTTTCCGGTATTCTGAATACTCTCTACATGACGGTTTTCTTTTACCACATTATAGTTCTGTGGATTAACATAGGTCGGATCACACTCCTGTACATTCATAGGGTACTTAAAGACTTAAGAGTCCACATTTTCGTTTTTGCTCCATGATAAATGGTAAAAGTTCTAGAACTTTTATCTGACCTATCTTAAAAGTATAATTTTTAGCTCAGTTTTTTGTCTAGATAATAGAGGCAAATTCAGATTGCTACAGTAACTAAAGATAGATTGTCCAATATTCTTTCCAAAAGAAGTAAATCTCGTGTTTCTTAAAAACGATTTACAGGAATAAGGCATTAACAGGGGGAATCTATATTTTGTTTATGAGACTCTGATGTTTAAGACCATTGCAAAATAGTGTTCTTGAATTTTAGTTTAGCTAAAGATATCTCTAATTTGCATGTGGATAATCCATAGCATAACTGTCGAACCAAAATTTAGAGCTCAGGTTTTATATAGATCGCTGTGTCACTTAGAGATCGAATTTGTAAATTCTGATCGTATACCGACCATTTCTGTCGATGGTATATACCTAATAAACTTAACAAAACAGAAAAAAAAAATCGGAATCATTTCCTAATTTCCGTAATGTCTTCATATACAAAACTTCAGAGTTGTATGAAAGCTATAGCTAAGGAGAAAAAGTCTTCATAAATAATGTCGGTGGTTGCATTTCGTGGGCAATTACCTCCTTAAAAGATGAATCAGTGTCGGTCGGCTCAATCGTATAAATCTTTCGCTACAATGATGCTTATGCTGGAGCTTCTCCTATTAAATTGTTATTACCGGAGCATACTTGTTCAGGTATGATGATGTACCCAACTCAAATTATTACATAGGAAAAGTAACAATCTATGAGCGAGATCATAGGGAGGAGGTCGTGCCATTAAATTCTAACCTCACGTGCCACATTAAATCCGAGACTCAAGGAATGGAACCTTAATCTGATTTTGAGAGTAAGCAACCAACAACTTGTGCTGATCATTTTTCGCGCAGGTCGAATTGTAACTAACTGGAGTTCCCGTGCCAACAGGCATAAATTTCAGAGTTTCCACTTTTTAAACTAAACACAATCTATCTACTACCGACTACATACCAACCAACATCTCATCTTTGAACGTGCTCTCTTCGATAGACGAATCGGGACGGCGACGATATTAGGACTGCATCACGTGCAGTCATAGTGGAATCAATGATATAAAGATGTACAGGTAGGTATCACCTTGCACCTCAGACATCATGTTAGTCATGGCCTGCCTGCAATATTTCAAACGGGAGTTTTTGTTAACTTCAAATTTTCTATTCCTCAATTTGATTGCCCCCCATATGATCATCATTCTTAATTTTTCTGGAATTTCAAATTATATCGCGGGTCGGGCAGTGTGCATATAGCGTACTAGATATACCTGGTGGTGGCCTATCCATTTAACTGGCCAACAGACTATGCTAGCATTCAATCACTGTTCGAACCTGCGGTGAAATGGAAAAATTATGGATTCAAAGAAGAAAATTATACGTTTGTACGGTTTTCTATACTTGTTTCCCTGATACTAGTTCTTTTCGTAGTCCGAAAATATTCAGAATTGTTACCTGAAGTGGAGGATGTCTTGTTCACGCAATGGACACCGAACCCTTGAGCTGTGATAATAAATTTTCTCTAACGATATTTCCCCCCCGTTAAAGATAAACGGATTTACAAAAAAAAAAAAAAAAATTAAGCTTCCAGGTATAAGCTGGAACTGGAATCAACTTTGTTTGCTGTTAGAGTTAGAACTAGAGTTGCTTGTATGTGTATACGTACTACGACACGTATCTGTACAAAATGTTTGCTGCGCGGCGAGTACAGATTGTGCTGTAAAATAACAACCGATCGCATCTTCTACGGTTTTCAATTAATTCTCAAGTAGTCGACGAGCAGGTAATTGCACGGTGTTTAAGGATCTTTAAGACCTGAATTGATACTATAATTGGTATAAGTAGTCATGCAACAGTGAATCTATTTTATTACTACTGGCTGGCAGGAGGAAACGATAAATTTGAAAACGTGTGGAAATTTAAGCCTCTCTGGAGTGGCATCTGTACTTGTCAGGAATTAACTTTGAAAAGTTGAAAAAAAAAAACTACCTTAGATATCATGTGAGCAACAATTTCATTTTGCATTACTCGATCGAGTAATCGAGGAGGTGAGATGTTCTTTAATGGTAAGAAGTTCTCTAAAATGTTGCAGAAGACTTACGTTTAGGGGCGTTTACGATCATTGGGTGGGTGGGCATCTATGAATGGATTATGTCCTATAATGCTTAAGGTAAGGTAGGTAGTGATTTTCAACACCGGGACAATAAAATAATTTTAGGGTCTGCATGGCATATGGAAATTTAAAAACCGTCAGGCGTAAGGTAAATCTGGGAAGGAAGACTAAATGTTGACCTAGCTTCAGCTTAATTTCAATTTTGCTGAAGTATCTGGCAGAAAAACACATGAAGCGATTATGATACGGAGACACTAGCATGAGTATGAGAATTTCCGGACCCCTCAATCTATGATTTGGTTTTAATGTGGGAAACACAATTCCACCGTTTCGATCCGATTCGTACAAATGTCAAATTTTCTTTTGGACACATTACACCGAAATTTATCGGAATGGATTGAATTGAAATGACGAAGTTGAGCAAATCTCAACTTTTACGAATGACATAACCTGTAAAAATTATCTGTAAAGATTTGTTTATACTCAAAGATGGATGAAACGCTTTTGTTGAGGAAATAAAAAAAGATATGGCAAAATTTTAAAATCAAGTCTTTGAAACCGAACGGAACAATTGTGCTCATGCATCCGTTGTTGGATCGCATCTAATCGAAACGTCAGAATTGTATTTGACACTTAAGACGGTCCACTTTGACGGCTTGCCACGACCTTGTTCTGTATGTGGCTATTTATGTCTAGGGGGAATTTTACCTCATTGAGCGAATCTCCTAGAACACGTGAAGTAAGTTAGGTGTTATAAATGAGCTTACAGAGCTATCCTCCTTTCCACCACCACCAGAGATGGAGAGCTCTCTAGTCTGACTATTCGTTAATTTTTTTTATATGATTTTTGGGCATCTTCACAAACAGCCAAGGGCTGGTATTAGTGAATAAACTTAATATAATTCTAAGATTATTGTTCGCGACAGTACATGGAGAAACACCACATAGCAGAGATGGTCGAGGAGGCTGTCCATAATCCTAGACAACGGAAGGGTTATTTATTAGGAAAAAAAGAATGGTACTTTACAAGGTAAAACCATTCAGATTTTCGAAGATATAAGGTTTCTGGCTATAATCCTAGTTAGCAGATTAAATTGGAAGATCTACAAGGCCAGTCGCGCATTAAATTTTTTTTTAGTATAGGAGAGCCTTTAGAAAGACGTCGGGTGTTAGTTCAGCAATGGTTCACTAGATATACAAAGCTTTTATAAGTCTATTATCACATTATGCTTCGATAGTCTGGTGGAATAGAATAGAGGCCTAAAACTCTTGAATGGCCTTGAATAGGCTAGTAAAAGATGTATAAATCTGTATGATAAGTGCTCTACGCACCCACATCTATAGAGAAAATTTAGAAGTTCTGCTTAATCTCATTATTACAATTCAGAAGGAAGCGATGAAATTAGTGTGCCGGTTAACATTAAGAACATGTTACTGGACATTCTTCTGGCTCTTCAACACAGATAGCTCTAAGACCTCTTATTATATAGTCGATGTTATTTGGATGTAAATTCGTTGTTTATATACTCCCAAGTTTTTCTAAAGCAGATTTTTGTGGATCAGCAGAAAAGAGGTGAAATGTTAGGAGAATATAGTTATCTTTAGTGACAATCAAGTTGAGTACTCTGAGTACTGTCTCGGATAGTAACTCGATACCAGATACAATTGCATTTGAATTACTTGTATACTCGGTCAACAGGACGTAGTAGGTAATTGTATTTTATATGCTGTAGTAAAAGAAGAATCACAGCGACTGGCTCTCTGAGTTCGGGGCTGAAAATTGGTGTTAATTCTGTTCTGGTGAGGGGTTGGATAAATTTCACATGCGACCAATCCATATGGAGAAATGGACTAGATTCATCAAGGTTAATTACATACATGACTCGATACATCTGGCCGTCATGTTCGTTGTTGTCGATGATCCAACTTACCTTGCATTTAATGAAAAGGGTTAGTAGATGTCTCTTATCAGTGAACTGAACTGCAGGATCTATAACCTCTCAGAGTGGACAACTAAAGGAATGCAAAGTCGGACAGAAAACAATTAACAAAAATGGCAGTTCAGCTAAAGAACAGAATAAATGATAACGCTTTCAAAATTAAAGGTACCTACTGACTACCAAATGACAGACAGCCCTCAAACGGAACAAGTGATCTTTCATTGATCATCTCTAAATTTTAACAATTCTAATTGTTACTAAGCCTGTGCCAAGGAGCCTCTCCTGTAAAATCGTTTGCGACATCAAACTTTTTCAAATATGGCGAGGAAAACTTCGCAATTTCCATTATTGTATCTGGAGCATGTTTGGCCTGCATCGTGCTCTCCTTGTGAAGTCGAAGGATGAATCACCGTATTATAAGATTAACGTTCCTGGAGTTCCCGGGATGTGAAACGTGTTGTATTCGAGTGCTGAGATGGAAAATATGTTTGAATGAAAGTGAGTTTTTTCTATAAATGAGATGGGTTGTATAGAGAAAAGCAAAATGATAGAAGGGAGTAGCAGTTTTATCAAACATCGCCAGTTCTATAAGACTATTTAACAAGACCAGAAAGACTGGCCTTGAGGAGCAATAGTCAAGAGACGACGAAGAGAAACTATGAATGGTTAGGAGATTTAGAAAGAATGTTTTGTTGATTTCTGAAGGGTTTTGATAGATATCGAGAATCAGAGGAATGAAGAGTGATGCGGCGAATATGATCTCAACTTACTTCCAAGGTTACAGTTGAGAATTCAGGTGGCATCATTCTCCAAACCTTTTCGCTGATGTTGAGGTAGTATATGTTTAAGATGAACAGAGAAGCCGTCTTAGCTTTTAAAGCTCTGGCTTCAGACGATGGGAATTAGAAAATTGATCACATATCTCGATGCTATTTTCAGGACGAGCTTGTTATAGGATATATCCCTGCAAATGAGACTATAAAATGTCGCTTCATTCCGAAGAATTTCTGTACTGCATATGTACATATACCGATAGTCGGAGCGTTCTCTCAAAAAGGCCCTCGGATTAGTTCGAAGATGATGAGGACTACCGAGAGGTCATAGATAGATTAGCCATTTGCAATACAGTGTCTTCGAACTGCGTATCTGGAGATTAAAGATATATGGGGATTGAAGGAATTGCCAGATCTGTAGTTACCATCATGCGAGCTCACTGATGAATCTTTGTATAAATCAACCCAAGTAACAATTTTTCTAATTTTTGGTGACTGAAGGTGATGGGTAGTTTTATAAGGGGAATATAATGGTTACTCGATTATATATAAGAATTTAAGTGGTTATATAAGAGTTTTATAATATTACCAATTGGTGACGTATTATATTAGAGTATTTTAATGGTTATCGTGGAAGTAAGTTACTAAAGGTTTTAAAAGTTGGTAATGAAAATATTTCTATCACTGGCAGAGCTGGGCAAGTACCAAAGAAAAAGTACTTAAGTACAAGTACAAGTACCGAAGGCCTGAGTACTTCAGCGTAAGTATAAGTACAGCATATATGAAAGGTACTTGTAACTAAGTACTAAGTCTATAAAAAGTACTGAGTACTTTTTGAAGTACTTTTTTAAAATCTTTGTACATTGGTAGTAATATAATGAAGTTTGTCGAGTTCAGTTAATAGGTATTAATAAATAAATACCTTTTGAAAACTATAAATATATAGTAGCCAGTGGCTACTATTTATAGATTTTTATAGTTTTCGACGCTGCAGGTAGAGTAAAACTTTCACCTCTCATTGCTACACTCATAAAAACTATTAGAGGTCCGCCCAAGCACACCCATTATCGCCTCCAATAATGCATAACAATTCTAAGAAAAAAATTTCCAGTAAGTTGTAAGAAAAAATTGAGGCCTTCCCTAAATCAGGTAGAGGCATCGTTGATTTTATATTGGAGCGAGGTATTGCTTGCTTACAATTGGTTATGTCCACTAACGTATATAATATGGACTGCTTACATTTATATTTTACGTGGGCACAATTGCTTGTGTCAAAAAGAGTTTTACGTCGGTGCCAGCATTCAACAAAATCATTGGCGGGAAGTTGAAAAATTGAGCACGCAACTCGTGGAGTGATTTTAATAAAACATTTAGAAATTCTTCTGCGTATCCAATGAATATATTGTCTGTGGTAAAACAGTTTTTATCGCAGTAATAACCCTAAATGATTAATTTAAAATCATGTATTTCGACGAATCTACTATTTTATTTGTTTTCAGTTCTCTCTCAGTTGGTACTTGGTACATATTATACATGTCAGTGGTTATGTCATCAAGTCGAGTCATCGTCGATTTTATATTCGAGCGAGACGTTACTGGTTCTTGTTCTACTTGCCCAGTCTTGTTTGAATGTTATTAGCTTGTCTAAGGTTCTGCCGCATGAGTGCGGCACATGCTTCGACAGTTCTTTACGTGCTTTAAAACTCAACAAAAAAGGATTGCGTTAGAGATTGTATTTTCTTTTCTACGAAGAGTTAGATATTTGTAGGTATTTAATAGACTCAGAAATACTTAAGTAAAATTCTTGGTACTTAAGTACAAGACTAAGTCTTAAGTACAAGTAAATAGAAGCAAGTACTTATGTTCAAGTACTAAGTAGGGGCATTTCAAAAGTTTTGAGTAATAAGTCTTAAGTAACGAAAATGTACTTTAAGCAGTACTACTGCTTCGAGGGGCGTGTGGCAAAGCGTCACATTGTGTGACCAACCGGTGCTGGGTGGCGGGAAAATCGCCGACGAAATTCACATTGTATTTTTAGCACTGATGAAATATTCCGTAAAAACATTGACACGATTATTCCACGTTCTTGGGGAGTATAACGGTCCATGTTTATTTTTAGTAATTTTACATTTGTTTACTACACAATTTTCAATATCAGAATGACAGGAGATGCCATATAAAAAAAAAATACAAGTAATTTCTATAGTACCAGTACTTTTGCGCCACCCAGTAAATATATATATATAACTCGACAACATTGAGTAATTTAGGTGACTTTAATAAAAATTGGGAACTTCCGGTAATTCATATACCCAGTATAAAATATCGTAAAATTTTTTGGTAGCCCTTTAGTAACTTCGGTGATCGTTATAAAAACACAATACTCGCGCTGCAAGCCGCGCACATCCTCTCGCCATTCAAAATACTTTCGGCCGTACAGTAAAATTCTCTGATGTTTTCTTATTCCGAACTGCGCGAATATGAAATAGTCTACCAGCTTCTATTTTTCGTCGAGCTCACAATCTGCGAAAGTTTAAGAGTGACATACATTGGCACCTTCGCCACTTTCCTCATATCCGCTAATCCTTTCCCTATCTCCTTCCTTCCATGCTGTGCCTTGCATCATAGGGTATCCCCTGAGCTTGGAAAAAAAAGACTTTTAGTGTCGAATGGAGCCATTTTAAAACTGTTTTTATTTATTTATGGCGCTTTAGTAACAAAAGTGACTGCTATAAGAATCGGAAGCATTTAGTAACGTGAATTTTATATATCGGTGTAGTCTGTGTTTTCTGTATGGTTTTTTTTATAATCAATAAGAGGGCATCGTTGTCACAGGTTTCTGCCATAGCGTTCGTTTCAGTGGTGGCGGCCACATAAGACAGGAAACCGCATATTTTTTTAATTCATGATTGCTTCATCCAATTAGCTTCGGGAGCAAAGTCCACATCATGCAATAATTTATTGGGCAACCCAATTTTTGTCGTATTTTGCCATTTCTATATGCCATTATTTTCCTAAGCTCTTGAGACAATACACATTAACTAAGTCTTTTTTGACCTGCCTCTTCAGTTTGCACCGATTTTATACGACATTATTATTATTATTTTTTTAATTAAAATTGTTCAGTATACTACACGAGGCGTGCACAACAAAAATTATTTTAAGAATAACTTAGACGCATCCTTTGCTTATTACATTAAGATATATAACTTTGCCTAAGGTAACACAAAATAACCAAAATAGGTATAATAATAATAATGACTGTTTTTCGTTACTATTTATAAGAGATATAACATTACAAAAGGTTACATATTATGACTAAAGGGTATACAGGGTGTTTCCACACTAGGAGGTCAATAGAGCAGGAGGTGATAGTATTCACCTAGACGAACCAGAAATTGTATGGCGGGGGGGGGGCATATCAACCGTTTAGGAGTTACAGGGTGATTAAGAAAAAAAGTTAGTTTTTTGTACCTTAAAAACCACAGGGCGTATAGCCACAGTTAAGATCTCATTGTATGCAGAACTTCATGGACTTTCCAACGACTTTTCAATCAGCCCCATACCCCTCTTCAAAAAGAATTATGTTTGTCTAAACTAAAAATTTCGGATTTTCTTTCCTTTTTTTTTTAATTTAACCTCTATTATTTTTGCAAAAAGGTCGTTAACATAACTTTTTTATATAAAAACTGTAAACTGTCGACTCTCCTCTTAATATAACCTATTACACCCAATGTGCTATCTGAAGCCCTTTAAAAGTTATTAGCTCTAAACCTATTTTCAAATCTATTTTCAAAGCTATTCTCAACGATAACTTGTTCCCTTAGCACGTCATTTTAAAAAATATCGGTGTGACCTGAATAGGTTATGAGTTAATAACTGTTTAACGGCTACAGTTAACACATAGGGTATAATAAGTCAACTTAAAAAGAAGAGTTTTTATAAAAAAAAGTTATGTTAACGACCTTTTTGAAAAAATAAAAGAGGTTAAATTAAAAAAAAAAAAGGTAAGAAAATCCGAAATTATAAATCCGAAATCATAATTCTTGATTGGAGAGGGGTATGGGGCTGGTTAAGCAGTCGTTGGAAAGGCCATGAAGTTCTGCATACAATGAGCTCTTAAGCTCTTTTAAGATACAGGGAGTTTTATGAAAAATTAGCTTTTTTCTTAATCACTATGTAACTCGTCAACGGTTGATATGATCCCCCCCCCTCCATGGTTCGTTTAGGTGAGTACTATCACCTCCTGCTCTATTGACCCCCTAGTTGGAAACACCCTGTACAAGGACGATTTTCAAGGCATGGTAGTTCCTTTAGTTTATATAATATTTCTAGAAGTTTTATAAAGGTCATTCAGTTTATATAAAAGTAATTGAAGTTTTATATTGGTAATTTGTCTATTTAAGTATAAGCCGCCATTTTTTCATCTGTGCATAGCAGATAAAAAAGAAAATGTCGGTAAAGCAAATTTTTTAAATTGCATATATATGGCTTCCGCTTTAATTTTATATGAAGAAAATACATCATTTTAGATATATAATTTTTCTAAATGATGTAATGTTACTTTTATCAATTGATATCACCTAGGTGAAAATTTTAAATTTTGTCATTCATATTTAATTAAAATTACTAATTATTGCTTATTTCTGGAGCGATTTGTATTTTGTAGAAGTATCTATGATGATATTCACAGTAAAATTTTAATTACAACTGAAGTTTATAAAGATAATCAAAACATTACTGCGACCACTGCTATGACCAAAATAATTAAATTGAAACCACCCTGGGTTATATAAGGGTTACATAACAAGTTATATTAAGGTAACCAGAATTATTTTATTACTCACTTTATAAAACTTATAGTTATATAACGTTACCTAAATCAAGTCACGGTAACAATTATATAATTCTCCATTTAAGCTCTATAAGAGGCTTATAGTGGTTACAAAGAGGTTTCGAGTACTAGTCTATAAAACTCAAGTTATATAATTTAGCAATGGAAACCTTACGATTACTACTATATAAAAAAAAAAATTGTTTCTTGGGAAAGTAGATGTTCATAGGAAATATTAACAGGGTTGAGCAAACCTAAGAGCAACCACGTTTCTCTTTTCTTTTTTGACGTGCTAAAGTTGATGTACTTTGCAGACACATCATGGTCATTACACACTTCATGCTCATATTTCTTAAATGGATGTCGTTGATAACCTAAAATGTCTAATTTAGATAGAAAGTGAGCTGACTTGCGTTTGACTGAGCACTACCACGTCTAGGATGAGTATTTGTTTGATCTGCCAACTTGCTGTAAGATTAGTTGAGAAATATATAGAATTTAATTTATAATGAGAACAGAACAGAGTAATCGATAAAAAGATAATATGTATATATGTAACTTTCCGAAGAAGTAGAATGCAGACCTGGTTTTAAGCACTTTAAACATGCACGCAGTCATTGCAGTAGTTAACAAAAACGAAGCACGATATTGAAATGATTAAATTTTGTACACTATAGCAGGTACCACGAAGGGCAAAAAAAAAAAAAAATCTCCCGTTTGTTACATTGTTCATCTCTGCATAGACAATACTTGTGCGTATATGACCCTCATATAGTCAATATAGCAAGATCAAAGTTCGGTGTCCAATTCTCGCGCAATAACTCATTCCGATTCTTGAGATTCTCATAGCAATCAATGCAATCACACGTCCCATTCAATTGACTTTAGCTGCGAACGTCATCAAGCGATATTCGATTTCATTAATTCAACTTCCTCGACGAATCTCTCAGCTTCCATGGAGCCTCATTTTCTGGAGGGCTCAGAGGTCACGTGGCCCCCATAAAGGCACTATCAACCATTAGAAGAATTTCTCTTATGGTTGTTGATATACTCGATGCCATGCTCGACGATCTGCTGACTGACGATGCGGACGGACGGTTTGTTAATTTAACGGAATAGAAACGACGGTTTTGCGTTTCTTACTTCCATTAGCCCATGATGCCATGCGTACCACACGACGACGACCTATTGAGAAACCGAGGGGATTTGTGCAACCACTTTAGCGCATAGAGTTTATATGATCGAGCATATGTATATATGTACAACATATTGCAGAGCCATGCCCAGAAGCGTGTATATCACTACTTGATAGGAGCAATGGGGCATTGTTTGTCCCCATTGTGCTGCCTCGCCAAAAGAAATCATCTCGATTAACGAAGACAGTGGTCAGAGTTCAAATACCGTCAATTGAGCCAATCAAGGAAGAATCAGCGAGTCTTGGTGTTTACACATCCGAAGATTCAAAGAAGCGGCCTCATGACCTTAGCGTTTTATCCGCATATTTTGAGATGATGTTACAGAACAAATTTTCCATCCTTAGAATTTTACATATACATATTTATATGGAGTGCAGTTTGCAATATTGAGAGTTCATATTGCGAACAAAATTAAGCTCCAAAAGTAGGAGCAACGGGGCATTCATTTTTAGACGTTGTACTGGCATGATTTACCTTCTCCGGTGTTAATTATATTAAAGATCTCTTCAAGCTTCCGTCGTAGATGTCATTCACTAATTCTAATGGGGTCTTATTCATTACTGGCGACTTTTGTCTCAATATTTTTTATTTCACTTTTTCTCAAAGCTCTTAAATTGTACCCAGAAGACAAATAATTTTGCATGCAATTGTTGTATCCGACGGTCTTTTCACTGCTGCTTCGTTTTGTTCGATGCAACCTCTTAGCCTAACCACGTTGAGGGTGTGCAAATTTTATGCTCAATATGTCAAGCACATTAGGAAAATTAAAATCTTAAGAGTCAGAAAAACAAAACAAAAAATAGGCAAACAAAAGAACTTGCAGCAATGCACCTATGTCATTCTAAAGATTGTTGTCCTGACAGTATACGTATGAAGACCAAACCGGAGGGTATGAATTTTGCCACAGAATTTTACAAACATAGGCTTGTTTCCATTGACAATAAAATCTGATGACAGATGAGATATGACTAATGAAAGATATGAAAAGCATTTGTACGAGCCCTATGTATAAATGTCGGTTGATCTTTTATACAATTTGGATTGGCATACGTATAGTATTATAGAATTCTATACTTAATGCTGAAACAAAGAAGGTACATTCACACATTATCGTATTATTGTATGTCGCGTAGTAAAAGTACAACACAAATTTTGACGAGTAAATATAACCCTGGGAAACAAATTATAATAACAGAAATTATTGAGTAAGGTTCACCAGCTTAATTATCTAAATTCTGTTTTACACGAAAAGAAGGGATTAATTTGCAGATGACGTGGTGATCTTAGTCACCGGAATCTATGAGTTTGAACTCTAAAAACCGATCTATTCCTCTTTACTAAGAAAAGGAACATTCCCAGATTGAACTTGCTCTCTATTGACTCCACACCTTTACAACTAAAGGACAGGGTGTAAAATACCTAGGTATCTTCCTAGATAGAAAGCTAAACTGGAAACCAAACCCTGAGGACAGAGCAAACAATGCTCTTAGAGCCTTCGTAATGTGCCGCAGGTCCATAAGGAAAAAGTGGAAACGTAAACTGCGGATGAACCTATGGATTTACACTAGCGTCATCCGACGCGTACTAAACTACGGTTCTGTGGTGCGGTGTAGAGCTGGGCAAGTACCAAAGAAAAAGTACAAGTACCGAAGGCCTGAGTACTTCAACGTAATTACAAGTACCGCATATATGAAAAGTACTTGTAACTAAGTACTAAGTCTATAAAAAGTACTGAGTATTTTTTAAAGTACTTTTTTAGAATCTTTGTACGTTGGCAGGAATATAATGAAGTTTATAGAGTTCAGTTAATAGATATTATATGTATAGTATAGTAATCAGTGGCTACTACGGATAGTTATTTATACTTTTCGACGCTGCACGTAAAGTAAAATTTTCAACTCTCATTGCTACACTCATAAAAACTATTAGAGGTCCGCCCAAGCACCAATTGTTGACTCCAATAATGCATAAAAATTCTAAGGAAAAAATTTCCAGTAAATTTCTAAGGAAAAATCGAGGCCTTTAGGTCGAGGCATCGTTGATTTTATATTGGAGCGAGGTATTGTTTGCTTACCCTTGGTTATGTCATCAAGTCGAGGCATCGGCGATTTTATATTCGAGCGAGACGTGTGTGTTATTAGTTTGTCGTCTAAGGTTCTTCCTTGACGCATGAGTGCGGCACATGCTTTGACAGTTCTTTGCATGATTTCAAATACAAGATAAAAAGGAGTTACGTTAAAGATTGTGTTTGCTTTTCTACGAAGAGTTACATATTTGTAGGTACTTAACAGACTCAGAAATACTAAGTAAAAATCTTAAGTACGTTCAAGTATTAAGTAGGGCATTTCAAAAGTATTGAGTAATAAGTCTTAAGTAAGGAAAATGTACTTTAAGTAGTACTTAAGTCTTTTTTGACTTAAGTATTGCCCAGCTCTGGTGCGGTGGAAAGCATATTGGAAAAGTTTTAAAGATTGTTCCTTCTTAGTGTAAGTGGCGCTCTCAAGCTAACTAGCACTGAGGCTCTTGAGGTCATCCTAAACATACACCCCAAGCAAATATACATTAAGAAGGGGCCGTCAAGCGCTGCACTGAGGCTGTATCTCAATCAGAACTGGATTCACACTGGAACCAGACTTCCACACGAATCCATTTTTGCATTCGTGCAGTCCATCGCACCTGACATAGACAGGGACAGCCATCACCTCCTCGAGACTATGCTCCAAATCAACTTTAAATCGAAAATTCCAGGTATCGAATCATATTCTGTGCTTCAACCACTGACAAAACGTATTATCTATATAGACGACTCCAACTCTGAAAAAATCATCGAAACAGGCGATTATTGCGAGGAGCCTCAAATGGAAATTGACATACACCTTGAAAGCCATGTCACGGTTTTCCAGGCAGAAGTCAATGCCATTATTGAAGCGGGAATGCATCTCCTCAACTCAGACACTGAGAATAAGGAGATTGCAATCTGCTTGGATTTAAGAAAAAGTGCAAAAAACGCAGAAAGATTTACATTTTGGGTAGAGAGTGTGGCAGATCATTTTTGGGCTAAACTCTTGGGCTTCGTAAATTGAATATGAAAAATTGGTGTTGATGACTGACGTGTTTTTTTGATAAAAATAGTAGTTAAATAAAATAAAACTCCGAAATTTTAATTTTGTTGCGTCTTAACTTGAAAACGGAGAAGAGGAGGGGAACAATTTACAGACAGTTGGAACGGTGCAATGATTATCAATTTAACAAATTTTAAATCATCATCATAGGGTGTAACGTTTGGATAATAGGCTGGTCTATAAAAGCACTTCTAAATATCTCCTTATCTCGGAAACAGTTAGGATTTCCCCTCCCTCACCAATAGAATAATTGCTTGTCTATCCATAGCCAAATTTACATTAACCAAAATTATAAAAATTTAATATGATCGCGGTTTCAATTCCGCTGGTCGTGTACCCCGTTTACATAATTCGATGGCAGCAAGCGATACTACTCTTGAAATTTTTCGAAACGACAACACTGGCTGATACTTTAGGAAGGCTATCTTATATTAAAATACTCTGAACATGTGTATTCCGTTTATCGCACCAAAAAGTGTATATTTTAAGGAATTTCTGCTACAAAGTCCAATTATTCAAAGATCTATTTTGAAATGCAAATCAAATAGCTTACATGAATTCTAAAACATTCGGCAGTTTCTTTCGATATATTTTTAGCATAGTTTGAAAAAAAAAAAAGATTAAAATAGTAATACTACAGCTGTTGATGCTAGCGTCTGCAGATACCACAAGCCCTAGAGAGACTCCGTTATAGAATAGAAATCATGCGAGTTTTATGTAAAACAATGAATAAAGCACATATGTTTTTGCACTCACAATATTCATTCAGACTGTCTACCCCGCAGATCCGTCAAAAATTCAGTTTAGTTGAAACTTAGCTTACTATCAACTAGGACACAGTATGCTATCAGGGCCTCAAATTTAAAGTGTAGTATACTGCATAACTATAAAAGGACTAGTTGATAATACTAAGCACCAGAATGTTCTTAGTGCCACTTGGAGATAGTATAAATAATTGAAAAAGAAAACTGAACTATGACCTACGGCAAGGCTCAGTACTTGTACCAATACTTTTCTACTCTGATCTCAAAAATGCTGTCACATAAGTGAGCATACAGCGGTATCGAAACGTTTACTCGGTAATTCAATGTTCATATAAAATTACAGGTACGCTAAGAAGCAAAAACTTGGACGGGACTATCTCTCCCACTGCGTGTAGGTCAACGTCTAGGTCTGACCACAGAATGGGGGCTTATAGCCTTCAGTCTGTATCTACATAGTTCGATGAAAACTGAACGTATTTCAGTTCAGATTTTTATTTGCTACGCTTAGGATTGTACATATGTATGTAGTATGTAGTAATCATAATACTATTGATTCTAGAAAGGACTTTTCAGAATTTCTCCAAAGAAGTCTGGATATAATCCTACATTTTGGTGTGACGAGGCTAATCTTAAAGACAGTGCCGTTAAGTATGTTCTGGTATCATCGATCAGGAAAAGGCCAGATAAACAGACCTAAAAATTAACAACAGTTTTAACTTTCAAAAATCAAGTGAAATATCTTGGGACTACTTGGTTTATGGAATTTGTGCCCGAATAACATCGCGGAAAATACTCGAAGGTGGTTTTGGGGTAACATGGCATCTGGAATCGTAGATCATGTATTGAATATTACATACTATTAATAAGGCCCAAGCTCTCATATGGATTTGATGATTGTACGATGGTATGGGTAAAAAATATCAAGTTGAAACAAAATTGAACTACATGCACAGAAAGGCCCGGCTAGATTTCACAAATTTCGCTGTAACGGATTACGGTAGTAAGTCTGCGTATTGGGAAGGGTCTGAGTAAAGACTCAAATACGATAGGAGATAGTCTCCCCGAAATTTAAGAATCGGCAATCGTATTATGATATTATGACGGTAAGTTTCATTCCAAGGGTAATATACAGGGTTTTCGGTAAATAATTAGGGTGGAGTATACCAATAGATTCTTTGCAGTCCTAATTACAGTTTTGCTCTAGAGACCTTCCACTGAAATCATTCTTTCCTCTTCAAATTTACATTTGAAAATTTTTCGTTCTTCAAAGGGAATATACAGTTACATAAGGATATAGCAGGATTAAACTTATGCACTTGTTCCGTCTCACTTTTTAACGATATGCAACATGTTACATTTATACTTATGGTTATGTTATTTATGGACAAATACTTCAGTTATCGAACCTTAAAGTTGAATTATTGCAAGAAAAAATGTCATGATAATTTGTTGTATTATCCTTAATCTCGTAAAAATTTGTACACCCTGTATCCCCATAAACAAATTAAGTTAAAGGATGGGGATTTTTTGAAATTTCCTGACCGTTTTGCATTGACTCGCCTGGTGCAGATTCGAAAAGGACACTGTCAATGTTATTTTACGAAAAGGAACTAGAAGAGAACTTATATTAAAAAATAGCATCTTTGTCTTTTTAATTTCAAATACAGTTATAGCTTCTTCCGTAAAGAAGTGTTGGAGCTCTGTATTAATTTGGGAAAATCAACTTGATTAGTTTTGATTTCGACAACCGGACAACAAGGCTTTACTGATAACAAAAATAAAAAAAAACATACGAGCATGCAAGTTAGACTCCAGTAGGTAGACTTCAATAGACGCAGAGTCGACACGATCTTGAGAGTACCAATATGTGGTTTTGATTATCAAATTCGAAACTTAAGTTAACATTTTTATTTAAATCACTTGAACGAGAAAATTATTTATTAGGATTTCAAATAGCGACGCCATTGAAAATACATAAGTCTGAATTGTATGAAAATATTTAGAACTGAAGAGCAGTTTTTTTGGTCTCTATAAAAATTACTCGTACTCTCCAAAACCCTTGATACTTATCTTAACACAGTAACAAATCTTTTCGTAGTTTAGAGTTGTAAAAATTACAGCCGGAAGAGAAATACGATTTGAATTGACCTGTGCCAGTTGTTTAGTGATGTCTTCAATCCAAATATCTTATCTTATCTACATTTTGTCCATTTGCTGATAAGTGTCAGCAGAATCCATTTCATCGCAATATTTCTAATCATACACCCTACCACACATTTATTTCTAATGAGAAGGAAGCCCCTAAAACTCACAAAATTATAACAGATGAAGTCAATTTATAATAATGACAAAAGTGGGTAGCAACTGTAACAACAACAGACAAAATCGGAAATTTCGACCCCTTGCGATGTGAAGAAGATCCGTTCTCTTATATAGAGCGGGTATGGCAAGGGGTATAGAAATGGAATGAAACTTTGTGCACATTTCAGCGCTTATTGGGATTCGCACTGCATGTAAAAGTGCCGGGATACAGAGACATTACGGAGATGCTCTTTATCCCAGGAGTAAAGTAAAATGATAAATCGCCTCGAGAATCCCACCATTTGCCCATATGTCGCAAATTAATGTAATGGAGAACACTTGGTTGTGTGCTGATTTGATATAGCTCTTATAGAAATGAGACCTCTTTAAAATGCAATTTATTGCGAAATTCAGTTATTTCGCAACGACACCATCAAGGATCGTGAAGTTTGAGTAAAAACGAAAATCGTTTTATAATTTTTGGGTAAATTTTTCGTCAAAGAGTAGTCAAAAAGCATTGGTAAAAAAAAATAAAAGATAAATCCTTCAGTCTGGCAAATATGTAAAAATAAAAAAACGATAAAGAATAGGACCGTAAGATGTAATTGGGCAGATGGTGGTGTAGTAGATCACCATACAAAACGGGTTTAACTCTCCTACTTCATCAGATCGTGACTAACAAAATTAAGCCGTGAACAGCTTTTATCGTGCATCTAATTTTGACGAACGCATTATGAATAAAGTAGCCGAGTATATACATACTATGTGGTAAACGTAATGGGTCTCCTGGCGAGAACTGTAAAGTATTTTTTGTTAATCGGAACCAAATGCAAATTAGTACGCATGATCGGAGCGGTAATTCCATGTATTCGGCATATCTCACGTAGGTTAATGGAGACATTACTATCACGCATCTACACAACTGACATACCATATAGGGTTGTACCCCTGGATGGATGGATGGATGGATGGATACATATCCCAGGGAATAAATCTATGTACATATATACAATCATGAAAAACTAAATATTGTTTACCAGCACCTTATAAAATATGCGCCACGTTGTAGGCGTGAAGTGAATTTTTTTCAATTAAGCAGAGAAAAATTACCAATTACCTCTTACCTGGGGCCGTATTTAATATGCAGTTGACTGCCTGGTAGTCGTCAAAACATGATTTTCTCTTAAGGAACTGAGCTGAAATACGCTATGTATAGTTGACCAAGCAAGGAGTCAATAACATGCCTGAGAACATTATATTGTGACATCCTGTTCACCCATGCCATGAGTCAAGATGGTTCAGATTCAGAACCCCATAGAAAGACAGGCACAAAGAACTCAACGTCTCTGCTGTGAATTATGACTCGATTTATGTGATGCGGCCTTCGTGAGGTGAGTAAATCATCAGCGTGTGGTTTACACAATGTTCGTGGGAAATGCATGTATCCCTGCCAAAAATTAAAAAAGAAAAAAAAAGAAACAAAATTCACTTTACGTGAAAAGCTTTGGATGGGCTGAATCACACACCTGTTGTGTCATTATCATTTTCAGGCATTCACAACGCCGCGTCGGGTCTTTTAAATACTTACAAAAATGAAAAAAAAGAAAAGAAAAAGAAATAAACTTTCTGGCTGGTCGCTCTTTAAGAGGTTTAAATTTATCGTTGTGCTCCGATTTGACTGCTAATAAAACAATGGTTCACGGTTTTTATGATTTCGTCAGGAGATTGACAGATCTATAGTTAAATTGCTCATCCATAGAACGCACTTTTAATTGCATATTTACACAAAATTCTACGTATAAGTAATCTTTAAGGCGTGCAAATGATTAAAGCGTGTTTTTCTTTTGATCTTCTGATTTTTTTTTTTTTTTTACATAATGTGGTACTTGTTGTTAACTCTGAGATACGGCCTCGATGAAATTTTATGGAAATTGTGTAAGATATAAGAACACTTAAGTGTATGCTTTTTGTTTTCTTTACTACATACATAGTATGTACTTATATATGTGAAATAATTGAGGTGTTAAGTAAATGGAACCCATCAGTAAAATTTTTATAATTTTGAGATATTAGCCAGGTTTTTATTTTTTACATCTAAAAAGATTTAAGATTAGATCTAACGTTGATACGTAAATTCAGGGCAAATCTCTTTAGATTTTAAAATTAGTCAAAAATCTCACAGACGTCATATAAAGGGAATTTTGTTTTGTTTGGAAGTGTCGGTGTCACAATTATTTGCATCTTTGACATATCTTCCTATTTGGTCCTCTGGTGAAAATGGGATATTTTTACTGGAGGCAGACATTCGAAAGTATGGTGAACTAAATGTGTGACAATCAAAAATTTTTGGGACAAGGTAATTAGTATTAAGGCTGGGTGGCTGTCATAAATAGGACAGCTCGGTGCACAATTTGCAAGATGGGGCGGGGTTGCCACAAATTTAAATTAAATTAATTAAATTTTTAACATAGGTAAGCTCCTTGAAGTTAATAAGCAGAAAATAACCGATTTTTAAAATTCTACTTATATCTACGACAATTTGATGCAATAGATTGCTTTATCTGCATTTTACCCATCAAATTTTCATAAAAATAAGTAGAGTTTTAAAAATCGGAAAACGTTTTTTTCTGCTTTGCAAAAAGTTTATGTTAAAAATTTATTTAATTTAGTTCAAATTTGTGGCAGCCACGCTCCGCAAAACCAGAGAAATTAAAAAAACAAAATCACTGAATTTTCATTTTTAAATCATTTTCAATAAAAATTGGGGGACACATTTAGACAAATTAGAAAACGTTATTTTGTTGCCTTAGGTGTTTAAATAAATATTCCATTAATCAAATTGCGATTTAATCAAAAATCCCAACGACCCGCCCCATCTTGCGAATTGTGCACCGAACTGTCCAATTTAAGACAAGGGCGGATCCAGACGTTTGCTCTAGGGGGGGGGGGCGATCGCCCCCATCGCCCCCTATAACCGCACTTGCCATCAGCTGTGGACTGCTCTGTATAGCTTTCTCATTTCGTTTTGGCATGCAAATTTCATTAGCATTCAGATATCGCCAGAGTTCTTTTATCTATATAATACAAGTTTTTGATCCCGTAGGCATAGTAAAATTTATTCCCACATAAAATAGACATTATACACTCCTTGCTTGCGCTACTGGTGTTTTTCATACATAGGTCGCTTGCATATCGCTCAAACACCATAATTTCTTGGGCTGGACTGCAATTTCTTGCAACTTAAATGGTGGAAGAAATTTTCGAGGAATGCTAATTAGGTAGGGTTAATATATATATATTATCCTATTTGCCTTAAATTAAATATTTGCAGGACAACTGAATCTGAGATTAATTACCTCGGCTATGATAATTTTCCCAACATACTACTTTTCATCAAAATACCCGGCTTTTGTGAGCTTTCGATCACAAAAAAGTGCAACAATGCTTGTACTGAAAATTCATTAGTGATATAATTTTACATTTCTTGAGAATAATTTATGACTAAAAAGGAAAAAATAATAAATATATCAAATAACTATCTAGACTTTTCCATTTAATCAAATTACATTTGTATAAAAAATTTTAAATTTTCATGGTACACAAAGAAAGCATATTCAAAGGAAAGTAATTTAATTAAGTATTTTGATAAACATTAGGAGTTCCAAATTTAAATTTCGGGAAATTGTTATTCACGGTAGTGTAAATTGAGCTGTCCAGATCTTGTTTTCTCTGTATACCTTGAAAATTTTAAAATTTATATACAAATGTAATATAATTTAAAAATTTAATTAAATGCAAAATGAAGGGAAACTCTGGAGAAATGAAGGGAGAAATTATTTTCTATTTTTTTAACGCCGGTTTAGAAACGGTCTTTTTTTAATTTTTTTTTTTTTTATTTTCTATTTCATTGGATTAGAATATAAATTTTGATTTATTATTATTAGAGCTCTAGGGGGGCGATCGCCCCGATCGCCCCTCGCTGTATCCGCCACTGATTTAGGACAACGACCCAGTCTTAAGGGAATATTCGACTTCGAACCTTTGTTTCAAGAATCTCTGTATTTGGCAGGACCGGCTGTGGGTTTTGCCCGGCCTCGGGCAAATATTATATGCGGGGGCCTCTTCCCAAAAAGGAAGAAATAATACATGAACATAATTTTATAAGTTTATATAATGAAATATTTATTTCTTCAATATATTCAATAAGATATTTACATAAACATGATATTTTTTATTCCTATTTCGTTCAAAGTTCCTCGATAATATAATCAAAATTTATCTGTTTTGCTACCTCCTGCTGTGTTGGCAACATAACCACCCCCTCTAACCTATCTTGTTGCATGGTTGATCTTAGATAATTTTTAATTAACTTTAATTTGGAAAAACTGCGTTCGTCTATATTATTTTTGAAAATTTGTTTCAGACAATCTAATGGAGTTGTGTTCTATTTGTGACAAAATCCAATGTTGTGTAAAAAAACCAAATACATCATTATAACGATAATACTGTTCAAATCTTTCATCCAGAGCAACAATAGCACAATTTACAAGTTTTAAAAAATAGTCCACTTTAAATAACTGTTTTGCATTGTTTCCAATGTCGTCAATGTTTTCATAAGTATACATTTTTGGTTTTTTTGAAAAACGTTTCGTTTTAAATTCTGGTGATATATTTACACTACTACATATTTTACCACTACTAATTATCGCATCTTCAAACCCAGAATTTCTGTAACTTTTAAAAAAGTTTAAAAGTTGTTTTAGGCGCTCTAAAACTACAGAAATTTGTATTCTACGTTTTTGAGAAATTTTGCTTGTAATATTGACTTTATTTAGTATTTCATAACAAAACACCAAACTCATTACGAGTTCAAATGACATAATGTGTTTAATTATTGACAAAACTTCTACTTTTAAAACACTGGCAACGACAGTAGATACTTCTTCCAATGTGTGATAGCTGCACCAGGGAATTGCAAACGAATTGCCTTGATGCTTTCAAATCGACATTCGCATCGTGTTTCTGATAATACATAGTTTAGGCGTTAAAAGGGGTGCATGTTTTTTAAAAATAGTCCACCTACTGATTGACCCACTAAACGTTGTAAAGATTTTTTGTATTAATGAAAAGAAATTAATGGCTCGACTTGCAACAATCCCCAAGAATTAAATTTAAATTATGAGAAGTGCACGGC
The DNA here is from genome assembly GCA_963924295.1 of Dioctria rufipes. Lineage (NCBI taxonomy): Eukaryota > Metazoa > Arthropoda > Insecta > Diptera > Asilidae > Dioctria > Dioctria rufipes. The sequence continues at coordinate 23,296,431 of OZ002745.1, read as the reverse complement.
AAATAAAAAGCACGAGGATTTTCTGCCCTGATTAACGCTTGGACACCCAGAATTTTTTCCTTTCATGTTGCTACCGTTATTATAAGATTGACCTCGGCAATTTGACAACAATAAATCCTGTTTCATAAATTCATTCTTAATAGACTCGGTTAAACCGTTCGACAATTTCAACATTTCCAGCTTGTCTATCTACGATACGAATTATAACAGACATTTGTTCCAAGTGACTAATATCAGGGGTACAATCTAGAATGACGAAATAATATTTAGCTCGTTTAATTTTGTTTATTATAGTTTTTTTTTTACTTTCGAAGCAAGAGCACAAATAATTTCGTTTTGAAATGTATGGTTGAGGAAAAGCTTACGATTTTTTTTATTGATAAAACTGTTTATATGTTCATTTAAAACTGCATCAAATTTAGCCAGTAATTCTATCAACCCGAGAAAATTGCCGTTTTGGGGCTCATAAAGTTTATCCGAATTTCCACGAAAAGCCAGATTTCTATTTGTTAAGAAAAGAATTATTTCGACTATTCTTTTTAAAACATTTTTGTCATTAGGTTAACTTTGGCACAGCGATATTATAATGAGTACCTACTCAGCTGGGAATTTTTGTTTGAGGAATCGTAGTCATTTGGTTCAGATAAATTTTTTTAAATAATTTTATTAAGAAAGGTATGAAAATTTTATTACCGTTCGGAAGATAAGAAAGCAAGCTTAAGATTATCAGAAGACCATTTTTCTGTATGAATAGTAGTTTAGGGCGGAGGAACTATTCAAATCAAACTTTTGTCAGTTTTACATAAGAACACTGCAAATATTTTCGAATGTAAGGACTCCGCTGGGCCTCGCATGTGGTAGGGACGGATTTTGTTTCATGGCCTCTCGAGGTCTTTGGCACAGGGTATAAAATACATTCGTTTGCATTTGCAACACGCACAAATTTAATCAAAAACAACCTTAACGAGCGAGATGTTAATGCAACGAAAGACCTGCGTTAACATCCCAAAACTTGTCCTAGCTACTAATAGTTGTTAGAAATATGAAAGCGCGGAGCCCCTTTAAGCGCGGGCCTCGGGAAAAAACCCCGAAGTGCCGACCTCTGGTTAAAGTTAAGTAAACTCTAACAAAACACCAATTATTCGTTTCAGTAAAGGAAGTTTTGTGGCGAAAGAGTTTAGTTCTAATATCCAAAAATGTTAAATATCTAGGTGAAAACATAATTGATAAGTTTACAGTTATATTATCTCAGTGCAGTTACACGAATTCGCCTAGAAACAGATAGACGTTAAATACACACATAATTATTTTGCTTTTCAAAATAAAGGTAAGTACGAAAATCATACGGTATAGCGACCTGGTGGGTCAACTATACAGAAAATAGAGGGCTTTCCAATAAGAGGTGTTATTTTAATTAGCCCGCTATTTCGGCAGATGCCACTTTTGGAGCTGTCATTTTTTGACATTTGACAAGTAGAAACTACGCCATTAATAAAAATGGACCGATATACGATTCAACAACGCATTGAAATTATTAAAATTCACTATAAAAATGGTGAAAATGTGGCAGAGACGGTTCGTAAAACTCGAACATTTTTGGGTCGTCGTGAAGCATCTTGTCGGACCGCAATACAGAAATTGGTAGAAAAATTCGAGCTGTCGGGACAAGTTAGTGATGTGAAGAATAAAACCCGTGCACGTCGCTCAAGAACAGCCGAGAATATTGCTGCTGTAGCCGAAAGTGTTGAAAAAAACCCAGGTATGTCCATTCCTCGTCGTTCTTTGGAATTAGGCATTCCACAAACGTCATTACACCGTATTTTGCATTAAGATTTGGGTCTTAAGGTTTATAAAGTTCAGTTAACACAAGAACTCAAGCCGGCCGATCATCAACAACGTCGAGTCTTTGCTGATTGGGTCCTTGAAATGCATGAAAATGATCCGGAATTCCATCGAAAACTCATCTTGAGTGATGAGGCCCATTTCCACCTCGATGGCTTCGTTAACAAGCAAAATTGTCGCATCTGGGGCTCGGAAAACCCAAGAGTTATTGTTGAAAAGCCTCTCTATCCTCAACGTGTGACTGTTTGGTGCTGTTTATGGTCCCGCGGGGTCATTGGACCTTACTTTTTCGAAAATGAGGCTGGAGCAACAGTTACGGTGAATGGATTGCGCTATCGACAGATGATTAATGATTTTTTATGGCCGGAATTGGATGGTATTGATCTGGACAACGTTTACTTACAACAAGACGGCGCTACGTGCCATACAAGCAACGAAACCATTGATCTTTTACGGGAAAAGTTTCCGGACCGTGTTATCTCTCGAAGAGGTGATCACAATTGGCCACCGAGATCTTGTGACTTAACACCTTGCGATCTACGCCAATAGCCCAGCGTCGATTCAAGACCTCAAAGATGGAATTCGTGAGGCTATCGAGGACATAGGGCAGCCACTTTGCGATTTGGTTATGGAAAATTTCATGAAAAGGATATGGTCCTGTAGGCGTGGTCGTGGTGGTGATTTGGCTGATGTTATTTTCCATTATTAACGGCATACCTTCCTCTTTATAATGAAATAAAGATCCGATCATTTATCTCAAAAAATGGCATTTTTCTTTGAATATCAAAATAACACCTCTTATTAGAAAACCCTGTGGCCAAGCTCCGTAGTCTGCTATAGTTAGCGTATAATCGTTGTGCAATAAAAAAAATGATCATCATCACTTTAGAAACACTATTGAGCCTACTATCCCTTAACATAATTGTGGAAAAAGTGACGAAAACTACCATATATGTATGTATGTATGTTCTATGCTCTGGACTAAACTTTTATGGCCTATATTCACTTTTGCACATGGATTGAGTCCTCCTACATGTATAGCATAGGAATAGAAAAAAGAGTGTTCCAAAAATTCCTACCCATGTTGTATGATGCGAATTTCAAGAACAAAGTGAAGTAACAAATGATGCATTATTTAATAACCCAAAAGCTTCGAGTGTTATTATATTATATAATGTCCTCAATTGCATAGGTGGGTCTCATCTAAGGGATCAGGATTTCGAGTAATAGACAACAAAAACTGAGTTATCGATGACGATCTTTGCTTTTCGATTCAGACAAAGAATTCTGAGAGCTCTACTCATTAACGGACTGGTCGACGAAAAGTTCTTAGAGAGGCAAGTATAATGTCCAGTACGATAAAAGAAGGCAGCCTACTATCCTACGGAAAGCACTCTGAAACTAGCCATTTTTGAATCGCAATATTACTAGATAACTTAGAAGTATAATTTTCTTTTATAATATAACTCATAATAATTACTTTCTAAACCAAAACTATAAGTATGGCACTGAAGATTTACCAGATCACCTTCAACCTCCTAACTTACAATCAAATTCCAATAATCTGAGTGTAACTGGATTGAGCAGGAAAGGTAAATAGGTACTATACGTTATTTCTAGAAAATCCAGCGGTACGTGAAAAACGGAAAGCTAGTGGCTGTACGTGGGATGTAATCAATGAAAGCCACTAGCAAACCCTGAGAGATTCTAACAAACTATCACAAATTGAGTGGAATCTGTATACTGTCCATTGTGGGAATCTGAAGATCGTGAAGATAATTAAAATAAAATAAAACAAAGCGAGACATAAGGAAATAGCAGCCAGTTGGGTTCTTAAAAGGACATTTCTGCTTTAATCATATGAACATCTTGCAAATCCTCGTGGAGCAAGAATTTTGGTCTTCCCTTAACACAGCTTTTCATTTCATTTTCATTTATTCTTTTATAGGTGGCATTGTACAAAAAGATATAACATCTTACTTTAGTTCACAATTAATTATTCAATAACTAATATTATAATCAATTAGACTAATAATAAATTAATTAATTAATTAAAACTAAGATACAAAGAAGAAAAAAATCAAACTTATACTTATTTACAATGCAAAACTAAAAACTAGACTGCTTTCAAATGCTCGAGAACTTTGCATTTAAAATTACCAAACATACCTGACTCAAACAACAATCTCAAATTTATTGGCACAGAATTCCAAATAATAATGAACTGGATGAAGAACTGAAGTTTAGATGTTAGACAATTATGTCTAGGCACTATTAAAGTAGTAACTCGACTTGATCTCGCAATCTGAAGTATATTATACATGTATCTGGGCTTCCGAGACTTAAGAGTCCCAGCTAATAAAATAACAGCGCAATATTTCAAATAGATCATAAGGCTGCAACTAAGGATGGAGTTGGGGTAAGGAGAGACATGGTCAAAACGACGGAGACGAAAAACATACCTTATAGTAGCGTTGAATGCAGTATTTAGCTTTCGAATAGACTTATAGTCAAGACAAGCAAATATTTCGCACCCAGAGGTAAAAAGAGGGACGAGAAGCGTCCTATAACTCGATTTAAACGGGTTTTCACTGGAGTAAAATTAATAGTCGCCCAGAGTGAACGAAGCGCACCATATACTTTTCTAATTAGAGCATTAATATGATGGTCCCCATAGGAAAGAGTTCTATTGAAGATAATTCCCAAGCTAGAAACGGAATCAACAATTGCAATTTGCGTTCCATTGATTACGACAGATGAGAAATAAGAAGTATCTAAAATATTTTTGTATATAATTAAGCATTTAGTTTTGGTAGGGTTCAAGTGTTGTAGCATTTTATCAATGGTCCACAAATAAATAGATATCATCATTTATACAAGAAACACCATTTCAGCTAATCCAATTGGTCTTGAGGTGTACAATTGAGCATCATCAGCATAAAACTGCAATTTGCTGTACTTAACACAACGAAATAAATTATTGACGAAAAAAGAGAACAATAAAAGACCCAAGATAGATCCTTGGGGCACTCTTGAAGATACCAATTGAAAAGAGGAATATAAATGTATAGAATACACAGATTGATATCGATCCCTCAAGTAACTGCCGATAAGTTTTGCAGCCTGGGTAGAGAAAGTAAACTGCAGTATCAGTTTACTACATAGCTTGCTATGATTCACCGAATCAAATGCCTTAGAGAAATCCAAGAGCGCTAACATGGAGAACTAATTCCTGTCAATAACAATCCGTATATCATTGGTTATTTTAAGAAGAGCAGTAATATAGCTATGCTTAGCTCTAAAGCCTGATTGTTCTTCATTTAGTAAATTATGATATGCATTTGTCGACTAAGAAAAGGCATTCGACTCCGTTGATAGGATACTACATCCATGTTGAACTCATCGAAATGTTATTGAATTGATAAAAAGCCTTTAGAGAAATTCAATCTGACAATATTAGTTGCCATTTCGACAACGATGTGTACTTAGTTGCCATCATTTTTTTAATTATTAAGGATGCTCTGACGAATATTCTCGATAATAAGCTGTGTGGCATATAAAAGGGATTTATGAATTGTCTCAATAATTTAAATTATGTTAATACCATCTGCTTTCTGTCCTATAGATATCAGTTATCTCAAAAACGATAGTGAAAACTCAATAAGAAAGAAACTTAAATTTGAAATCAATGCTGCTCTCTATTGAGCAATGTTACCCAATTTCGAACTCAAGAGGTAGGTATATGACTTCAGTATGTCGTGATTTCTTTATCTGTCACCATACACATTTAAATGGCCCCAAAAAAGAGTCCTAATCTATATTGGATATTGAAATTCGTACTCTCCCTTATTCACATTCTTGCAAGATTAAGAAAACAAACTAAGTGAGAAAGAAGCAATTAATTTGATGACTTACCCTGAAGGTGTTATTCTCAGCATTTAAAAAACAAATAATAAAGACCCTCGAGAATACAAAGGACATGCATGAAGAACACAATCTCAAGGAAATAATCACGTGCATGTACGACCACTTGACCATCCATCCGACCGACCAACAACTGTCGATGATGCATGCAACTAACTATTAGCATGACTAATTGTGATTTTATAGTCTTAAAATTCACACGGCGGCGCGGCGGTATTTACGGAAAGTGAAGAGATTCGTAAAGCTGTGCTTAGTTTATTGCTCAAGAAAATAAACCTTGCTGGCATGGCATAGCATGGCATGGCATTGCAAAAGAATCAAGACAAAACCCGGAAGTCTGTACAGGTCTCCAAAGGGATTACACCGTTCTCAATTGGTTGCTGGTTGAATTACGGGAGGAGGCATACGGCCGGCGAGCGGTAATCGTAGATAATATGTTGAGCTGTGCTGATGTTTCTATGCTACGAGTATATGCCTGTGCGTCTGTCTGTCCGTGCGATGAAATAAATCGAAAACATCAGAAGCACCTCAGATTCTCCGTGGATTTACTGCTGCTTCTATACGGTGCGGCAGTTATACACCAACAACGCAACGGTTGGTTAAGTTGCAAGAGGTCAGGTGATCCCAGTACATAATGCAATTGTGGGTAATGAGCATTAAGGAAGAACTTCAAGGTAAAAATATAAGAGAGTAGATATCACGCCAGTCTTGGACTCCGACGTATTAGGAACGCTCCCCAGTTATTGGTTGTGAATTAACTTCTCGACCACCATAATTTCATATGTGACCTAATTATTTCCCTACAACACAACGGAGTGAACTACGTGTTCTTGTGAGTTCCCGTCATGTGCAGTGTAGTAAGTATTCAATCGGGCGCGATTCCCGGAATTCGTTCACTGAATCACTTGAAATTTCCGTTTTGTAATCGTATATCGTGTATAAGACGAGAGATGAGTTGGGATGATCTAATTACCCCCAAAGTTTGGTTCAGAGATTCAATTCACATGTTTCAGTTAAGCGGTTCGATATAATGGAGAATGTGCAAATTTTGACATGGACATGGGCATGCATGGACATTCGATATCCAGAAGTAGTGCGAGTGAAATGAATGGCAAATTTTAAAGATTTTTATGGATGATATGACTTGAAAAAGATTTTAGCGAACAAGATTTGAAAATTAGAGAAAGTTTTTGGTTTATTGGCTTGACAGTAAAATTATATAGGGGAAGTAAAAATTTTCACGAACATTATTTGTTAGAACTTTCTCTTCTCCATTTCTTACCTTGACACTTTATTAATTACAAGGAGTTGATGGAATCATATATGTCGGACAATCTCTAAGAATTTTAAAGAAGCTGTAAATGTGGAGGTCATTAACATGTTGACTTTGCTTTTAACTTTATTTACTTTTGCTCGCATTGTTATCGACATGTCTCCCTAATTCTAGATAAATTAGTTTTATTTCGTTTCTTGATGTGCATCTCCCCAGTAGGCTGACAAAGGTGGTATAATTAACTTTCAAGACGCCTACTCACCTCCCCGATATTAATGTAGATTTTAACCATGTACAAATTGAGTAGACCTCTATATTTGTAAAATACTGAAAAGCCGACAGATAAATTCAAAGCTGGACAATACAAAAGGACATTTTTCACACAGGCACTTTGTCTATGTTCTGGTTAAAGATTGACTACGCTATTCTGGTTTCATTAGATAAATTGGAATAAAGGAACTTAATTCACAGTATAGTGTCGAGGGTAATTTTCTAGGCATACATACCTAGTGAGATAATCGAAAGAGCACCAGGTAGTGCATCGAGCCTACCAAAATGAAATATACTTCTTCAGGCAGATAAGTACATGTTATTGTTTCCCTTTCCAATTTCATCCAGCCTCGATGGCAGTAGCAAGTAGACCTGAAAAAGTTCAAGGCCAAATATCTACGTATGTAATATACTAGATTCCAAACTTAGTTTGGACATTTACATGAAAGATTGCTCTACTTATGTATATGAAAACTTTTTGGAAAACTTGGGTACGCATCCCGCATGTTACAATAGGTATACATGTCCACAGAAAACCCTACCCGTATTCTTGGAATAATAGCCTGGTGCGACATTCTTGACGAAATCATTCACCATAAGGGATCTTAGGCAAAAATCGTATGGCTGAATATCACTGGAGCTCTATATACATCCACTGCGACCATGGTAATGGCAGTAATGCCGAACCTCTTGTAGAAAGATATGGAAACTTCAGACTATGATCACAACGTTGAAGATGTAACGGAAAACATATTTCCTGACTCATAGTCTATCTGATGAGCCATATTCGAATTAGCGCTTCCTAGTACAGCTGTAGGTACTCGTATATATTTAGAAAAACCAGCTCGTGCACTCGTTTGTTTATTAAAGTTCGTGTATATTTTGTAGTTGCTACACTTCTTTTGTTTCTACGGACCTCAAATGTTCGTAGCCTTCGAGCCGGTCAAAGTGTGAATATAGAAAACGGCGAGAGGAGAGCAGAAAGCGTGCGTTGAGAGAAGTTCGTGGTTGGCTGACGTGTGTCAAATATAAGGTTCAAACACAATTGCGATCGCGACACCAGATTTCGACGACGACATTTGTGAAAGTTGGATGTCGCCTCTGACATCAAGTACAACTGCGGCGCCTAGATTTTACCGCTTTAAGTTATCGGACAGTACATATTGGCTACTTTTAACTATGACTCTGTGGTGAGCATAGCGACTGCGACGACACTTTTAGAACACTGCTCGAAATTCAACTTCGACGGGAGGGCGTTCTGTCGCCGAAGTCGCAGTCGTGCCTCATTCTATTCATTTCTTATTGTTTAATTGAACAACTTCGCAGTCCGCCGTTGAAGTAGCAATTGTGTTTAGGCCTATAGATAGGTGAGAAAGCGTTGGTCTTAGAGGTGGGCGTGCCATCAATTATATAGGTTTTATATAATGGCGTTTTCAAAAAAAATCGATAAACTTGATAAAAACTGTTCATGAGGTCAATATAATACCATAGATAGCACAAGAACTAGATGTCGCATGCAGTATCAAAAACGTATACAAAATTTATATGGCTGGGTGGTCCATTCCGAAGTGGACCACAACATTTGAAATGATGTATACGTCGAGTGATTTATATTTTTTCGTATCTGAAGTGTTGAGGAAGTCGATAAAAAATGTATACAAAACTGCTATTATGTAAAATATTTGCTTTCGACACGTTCTAACACATGTTATGGTCCATTCCAGAATGCACACTGCCCATTTCAGAATCTGTATACTCTGCTCTAGTATGCCATGCGACATCTAGTTCTTGTGCTATCTATGGTAATACTCAGGTACATTTCAGGTCAAAGAATGCTCAATGGGGTTTTTTTTGTTGTTGCCACCAGTACTGTATCAAACGTGCCCGATATTCGCTTCATCGCCTTCTTTTAAGATTCCCTACTAGACTCCCAATCATCATACCGTTCAAAACCCATCACATATCGCTATTCAGAGCTAACCAAAAGCTCATCTCATCGTCAGCATAAGTTTATGCTGTTATTTATAGAAAAAATGGGTCGATTATGCGAATTTTCTTGGACATTGCTATCTTACAGACCTACTGCGCTGTTTAAAAAGATTAACGAAATAGGTAAGTGATAAATTTATTAGGTCCAAATACAAAGTAATTCCTAGGACTTATTTGGTGGTATTTGTAAAATCTTTGTTTCTCTTCATTTAAGTTGTTTCCCACAATCTTCAATCAATATAACTGGGTGTCTTAGGTAAAATCGTACGTGAACAGCATACAGGTGGATAAAAGAATTATTGTGTAGATTATTGGTATATTTACTACATATGCATATCCATACGTACAAATAGCAAAGAAATAGCAAAGGTCACAATATAGAACCCTAATAAAGCCAAAGTGTTAGTGGAAAGTGACTTGCCGAATGCGTTCAGTGCTTAATCCAACTGTCTGGGTTCGATCTGATTATTGTATAGTCATTAAGAAAGCTGTTCATCCGCACGCAGTAACTATGTATGAAAAAACTAAATGACAGCTATCCCAAGATCGGAAACGATATTTCCAACAAATCAGCAAGGTCTTTGCCATAAGTTTTTAGGAGCCTTGGAAAGAAAAGATCCTTACTCCGGCTTTGTTAGGGTATATACAGTATATTTAATTGTATGCATCTGGTTTAGCGCACCTCCATCCTTCCACATAAGCAATTATGTCGACTTTCTTCAAACGAATAGATCACAAATTTTGGCCGAATCCGTTTGGATCGTAAAATTTCGTTTTGTTTTTGTAGTATTTGAAGGTGACATTGAAACTCAGAATTTCATGTCGTGTTCAATTCTAAAACCGTTCAACAAAAATAATATTGAAATGGAGGTGTCCAATTATAGTTGACCTATTTAACCCATCGATTGTGTCTGATGATGATATTATTTCTAAAAATGAAAATTATTCCTAACCAGCCAATCCGTTTTTATTTTTATTTTTATTTTTTTTTAATTTAAAGTAGAAGAGAAGCACCAATCTTGGGCAACATTTCCGAAACTTACGGCATGTTTTTTGATGTTTTATTTCCCCACACAATTAACAAATTCCTTTTGGATGCGATGATAAGTGGCCGGCATTAATTAACGTTGTTCAGTTTTTCAGTTTCTACAGGGTATGTTTGCATGCGATGCATATTTAGAAAGGAGAGTCTTCCCACATTACGCTCGTATTTGTGTATGTTTGTATATATATAGACACTTTAATCCGGCGCAGGTTTCGTTCGTTTTATTTTCGACTGCGCGAAAAGTATATTCATATCACATCGCGCCTTATTTCTTGTGCCTCGCAAGTCAATTAGCGTCAACAATTACGTAATACAGAGCCTCCTCGTTGGGCTTTGATTGTATCCAATCGATGTTGTAACTAGCATTTTTCGAAGCCGGTAATGAGTATGTACGTACACGCAGGGTATTTATGTGAGGAGTAATAGGAAATGCGGATGGGAAACAAGTTTTAGCGGAAAGCTATATGGGAGCTGCGGCCGATTGCTACGGATTTACGAAAGATTTCGCTTGTCTGGTTGGTTTCAATGCGGATGATGATGGTAATAATGTTGATGATGGTTGTTATAATATGTGTATTCCCACACCTTACTTACATAGTAGAGCTATGGGAGTGGGTCATATATCGGTCGCAGCACTATATGGCTGATGTTTTTGTTCTGTTTTATTTTTTTTTCTTAAATAAATATTAGATAGTAGGTATAGAGCGAGAGCAAATCGAGTTAATCATATGCACGGTTTGGCCGGTGCGAACAATATTGTGAATAAAAATTTCCATGATTTAAGTAATAAACTTAAAGGGGTTTGCCTATCATGCGGCTTATTTATGATAGGCGATTCGTGTAGTTATTATGACATCTCTGACAGGTTGTTTTTGAGATGATGCTGGTAGACATTCACCAATTCACAGCAATTATTGATATTTATAGGTTGAGATGCTGCAACTTTTCATTTGAAGCGAATAGAGTAGAGATTGTTAGTTAGGATTAGTGTACAAAGCAAAGATCGTTAGTGTGAAGTGTTTTCTGAAGTATACAGTACGATCCAAGCATAATTGACCTAACGCATTTGTAATAAAAATTTCCAAGATTTTCCTTTGCAATAAAGGAAGTAACAACATCGGCAGTACGTACCTAATGTTGTGATGCTCGAGTTTGCTTTGCTAGCTTACAGTTATAGTTGTAAGTTTGGACTAATTTCGGACTGATCAAGGGGAGAAATGCAGGAAGTTTTTGGATCTGTATCGTGTGGATCAAAATAGAGAGTATTAGAAACGAATTTAACAGGAATAATAGTCATTTATTTGAGCATACATCTAACAGGACTTCAATGGAATAACATTAAAATGAAAAGACGAAAAGAGACAGGTGAATTTTGTATTCCCAGGATGAACGCATATACGGTTATATTAATCCAGTACAAAGTGTTAAAATTTGGTAGATTTGTACCTTCAGTGTCCTAATTAATATTCCGAATTAATGACCTTGAACGAAATAGTACCGAAAACAAGCTTTTCAAGAATATATGCTCTCCAGCGCTACCTATTGTTTAAAATAGCTATTACAAAAATTATAGAGCATGAAATTTGCTGCAACCTTTGTTGGACATATTTTTCAATCAGATGGATAATTCACGAACTGCAGGAATATCTTTAATTTGAACTGGCTCGAACGATACGTAATTCGGAAATAGCATTTATATGTCATAGATGGTGGATATCTGCTAAATAGAATCATATGGTACCGCATCGAATCGTTTGCATCGATCTGTACAAACTACACAGTAAAAAATATTTCCCCAAAGTGAGTGGCAACAATTTGTGCCAGTAAGCTTAGGAATTTTTTGATAAGATTGGAGAAAGTTTCACCTTGGAAAAAGTGGAATAGGTTTTTATCCCTAAAATGTAGAATAATACAAAATTTATTGAAATATCTCTTCCTTTTATCCGAGAAACCTTAAAATTTCGAGAATTTTACGTACTATATATACCTAGGTTTTCTGGTGCCAAATATCTACATAGTAGGTATATTGAATGTTCCATTGATTTGGCGAAATTAAACTGATTTTCCCTTTATATAAGAGAAAATGTCTTAAATTTAGGGAATTGTCCTACAGTGTATGTACAGTACGTGGAAGGCATTATGGTTCTAATACAGGTGTTGTTTTTAACGGGTATTCAATTGACGCAAATTTTCGTTAGCGTACATCTCGACGAGACGGGCTCCAACCATGTCGCAAGAAAGATTTTTCTCACACGAAACAAATAAAATTCGCTTGATTTGATGCTAAAGAAACAATTTGAGAATTTTAATTTCACAGTAAAATAGGCTACAGAAGATGCTGATTCCGTATTCATAGTAGGAGAAGATATAGATTTTCCCATCCTGCTAACAGCACTGGCGAGATATCACACAAACATTTACCTTCGAAAACCAGACAGAGGAACAATTTTTGTAAAAATTTACTCTCCTCGAAGTCTATAGTATGGAGAAATAGCGGCGAGGAACATAAGTTCTTGCATGCGTTTAGCAGTTGTGACACTACTTCTGCTGTTTTCAACGTACAAAAAATAAAGTCTATAAAAACATTTGAAAAGAACAAATATTTAAGCCGAACTATGCAAGCTCACAAAGGGCAAAACGCAGTTCCCAAAGTCATTGCTGCTACGGGGGAAAGCTTTTTTTATCAGTCTTTACGGCGTTTCTTAAGAAAACACCATCACTTTAGGCTCACTACGTTATCAGAATTTCGCAAGATCCGTGACGAAGATTAAATTCAACTTTGCTGCTGATACTAGAGAAGCTGCACAGCAACATTCCCTTCGGATCTACCATCAAGTTCAGTTTTGATATGATTCACACGAGAGTTCAGAGCAATGGAGTTGGGAAAAAAGCAACATTGGGCTTACTCCAGTGAAAACAACAGGGAAGAAGATTTCAGGAATTCACAAATTGAATAGTGAGCTTAGCCTTTGTTAAAACAAAACACTCACTGCATTGAAATTCCCTCCCTTTACTATTGACATTGACGCTTTTGACATGCAATTGTTGGAGTGAAAAAACAAAGAATTATGAAGTTCGAAATTTGAAAGTCTTATTGCTGATCTGGAAAAACGAATGTGATGTTAGCTCACATCAAAATTGGCCTGGTTTCAAAGACCTAGAGAAGGAAGGCATCACATTTTTCAACACCTGGAAGAGTATTCCTGACCCTTACGAGCAGTTAAAATTATCAGCATTTCGTCGTTGTATTTATGAAGCCTACTATGTGTCACATTAAGCTATTTTGAGGTTTTTTACCCCAGGGAAAAAGCTCCTTGTGGAAAAATATGCAGAAAACCAAAGGTCCTATACTTATAGTTGATAAGAATGATCAGGTTTTTGTCTCTCCTATAAAATTGTACTTTTGCCAAATAGGTGGTTTCATAAAAACAGCGAAGATATGCTATTCTTTCAATCTTTGGCTTTACAATAATTTTCAAGCATGAACCTCATTAAGAGTAAATTGAGAAATCATTTTACTGAAGAGAATCTCGAATCCTGTTTGTCGAAAACATTCAGAATTTTTTTTTTTTGTGAATGTAGCGATAGAAAAGGTTTATGCATAAAATTAGCATGGGCTTTTAGTTAAGACGATAATGAACTTGGTTACTCATTACTTTTTGATTGGCTTATACTTGCTATATACGAGTACGTGATTAATCAACTTTATTTTGATAATTTCAGGTAAGATTCCATACAGTAATAATAGGAGAGTTATTGATCCTCACACTTAATGAATTTATTAACGACAATTAATGGCAACATTCTTCATTGCCTCAGCACCAATTTGCTATTGTTCTTGTAGGACAAAGTAGGTAATGCATACACCAATTTCTCGCTGCACGTAGTAGCTCCGTTCTTGGAAGTCAGTACGTATATCGAAACTACGTAAATCGAATACTTTCTAAAATTTTTGTATTTATGAGTACATATACATACAAATGTTCCTTTTAAAAAATATTTTAAAGTAGATACTATTTATTTATTAGAATATATAATTGAAAATTCCAAGCATGTGCATGCCAATTTTTTGGTTGACACCACTCGAAATTTTTGTGCTACGTTTCTCTAAGGGATTTTAACCGTGAAAGATCTTAAATCCCTTTTCAAAAATATGCAGTTACTTAGAAATATTGTTTTGTTTCAATCGAAACTACATTACATAAAAAGAGACTGTGGTTTAATTTCGGAACTACGTTACAGTGAAACTACGTATATAGTCAGACTACGCAAAGGGAGGGGTACTTATGGGCACTATCAACAAGTTATGGCGGCACTAGCGTAGTTATTCTGTTTATGGAATTTTTTTTTTATATTATTAAGCCAAGCTCAGGGAATACCCTATGATGAAAACCACAGTATTGCAGGAAGGAGATAGGGAAAGGATTAGGCGACATGAGGAAAGTGGCGGAGGTGCCGATGTATGTCGCCCTTGAACCTTCGCAGATTATAGGACCGAGGAAAAACTGAAGATAGTAGACTGTTCCACATTCGCACAGTTCTGGATAAGAAAGCGTCACGGAATTTTACTGTACGGCCAAAAGTATATTTAAGGGTGAAAGGGTCTGCGCGGCATGCAGTGCGAGTATTGCGTGCACGAATTAATCTACAAGGAATCAGATTAGATATTTAATCAGAACATCGACCATGTATGTAGCGGTAAAGGAGCGAAAGGTATCCACATTGCGGCGGTGCTCGAGTGAGTCGATATTACAAGTTATTGCCAAATCGCCAATGAGCTTGAAGGGTCCCTTTTGGACAATATGCAGTGAAGCTAGGACTGTGCGACCAGCCCCGGCCCATATATGGGAATTGTATTCCATTCTTGGTCTGATGTAGGACTTGTAGAGGAGCGCTAGATTTGATGGGCTGAAATATTTCTTACACCTTTTAAAAAATCCAAAACATTTCGATGGTTCTTTGGCAACAGAGAAGATGTGTTCTGTCCAACTTAATTTACCGGAAATATTTATGTCACGAATGCTTAGTGATGGTAAATCGGATATTAATGCTCCATCAAATGAAATGGGCGTAGTTAAGTGGTGATCTTTTTTTTTTAAAGAGATGACAAACCCTGGGGTCTTGGATGCATTGAATTCGACGCGATTCACTTTGCCCCAAGCGAGAATAATATCAAGATCATCATTCAATGATCTAGTCATGCAATCTCGTTTGACAAATGTAGCATTCCCTCTGGAGTCCGCAAGAGTATCAAAGGAGTAAGCGAAATCAAGGGTACTGTCCTCAGCGAAACTATAGATGGGATTGAAAGTAAGGGAAAACAGATCACTAATAAAAATTAAAAAGATAGTTGGGGAGATATAACAGAACCTTGGGACAGAACGGCATTTATGGGATGTGATTCAGATGTAACGCCATCTAATACAACACATATTTGGCGATTTTCAGTCCATAATAGAAGAGGAGGGGAGAGAACCAGTGCTTTAAGTTTGGCTAAAAGGGCAGGATGCCAGACAATATTAAAGGCCTTTGAAATATCCAGAGCAACGATTTTGTACTCACCAAAATTGTGGAGGCTACGGTTCCAACGTTCTGTAAGAAAAGTCAGCAAGTCTCCAGATGAGCGTCCAGTCCGGAAGTCATATTGGCGGTCGTTGAGGACTAGATTAGTTTCCAGATATACTTCATTTTAAGGATAGTCACATATTGAGAAGGAAGATTTCATTTGCTTGTGGAAGAAGCCACTGTATCATTATGGCGAATCGTCAGGGATGGCTGTGTCCGAAAAAAATGTCTTTCCCAATTTCGGTTCTCTTGCTTTGTGTAGAATTTATTGCGGCTTTTAATGAAATAGCCCATTTGTAAAGTTTTCACATGAGACTATCCCTTTATTCAGTACTTTGTATATTCCTTAGCCAGTCTGGTTTTGAGAGCTTCCAAGGCAGAATTAGGCCTGAATTACAATTACGACTGATCTGTCGACTGCGACTTGATTTTAAGCCGAAGTCGACGCTGAGGTGAAATTTGTAATTAAATTAAAGCTTCAACTGTTTGAACAAATCAGAAGTCCCAACATAAGTATGTGATTGAACTGAAGTTGGTCGCAGCCAACACCAACTTTGCATTTTGAGCAAAGTTTAATTTCAGTCGCAGTCACAGTTGAAGTGTCACATGCATATACCATTTGGGCAAAGTCGCAGTCGACAGATCAGTCGTAATTGTAATTCACGATTTAAACATTGATTTTGGGCGTTTTCACTCCAATGTTGGTAAGGTGATCAGCTCCTTTCATTTCCATTAAATTTTTGATGCCCTGGAATGTATATCAACCTGCACAATCAATTAAGATTACCTTATTTTGAATAGATCTTTACATCGTCAGAATAGATAACAACGTCCAAATACTGTAATACTAGAGTCGTATATTTCAGGAAGAAATTTAAAACTTCTCGCCACTAATCATTTACCAAAAGAAAGCTGTACTTCATCTTGCGTGTCTATTACAACTCCGACTAGGACGATGCGGGCTTGCTAATAAAAATTTGAATTAAAAAAAAAAGATCGGTGACGAAAGGCGTGGGTGCAGAGTAGGTTCGAATTTCATATGCCAATTTCAATAGGAATTTATAAATAGGCTGAATTAAACAAAAGGAGATGCGCTATGTTAAGTATTTGCAGTATACGGTACCCATTCCAAGAGTGGTGACATGACAGTCGTTTGTTTTAATGTTTCTCAGGCAAACAAATTCCAATTTGTTTAACATAAGATTTTTTAATATTTTTAACGTATATCAATATATATACCATATACCTATATGTAGATACTGCTAGTATCTTCAAAAATGTTGACCCGGCTATTGAGATCAAAATAAGCCTCGTTATTATGATTTTTGCAAAAATATCCGGATCACCACTGATTTGGTTTATCATCACTTCACTGTTCTCGTCTACGTTGATGGACGTAGGTCAATACTTGTTTCTTGTTCAATACTGTTCCGTACGTTTTAAATATCTTTGGACGAACCTCCTGATTTGCAATACAGGTTTTCGCTATAAGTGCAACGTTCTTTAATAAATTTTTCATGTGTGTATTTTATAGTTTTTAAATACCAACTGATGGTGGCGTGTTATATCAAGATGACCAACATATAAAGTAGGAAGTTAATTTTTGGACAACCCTGTACAATAATAGATTATTTTAAACTCTATCATAAGCTTTGTTAAAAACTATAAGAATACAATTTTAAAACAAAACGATATAAAGGAATTATGCATGTAGATCTATTCTTAGCGAAACTACAGAGGGCGTAGAATTATTTTGCACACGGTATTCTACGTGAACAGATTTTGAAAAATGACGAAAAATGCGATAAGATATTTTAAAATGGATTAAAACGGATAATATCCTGTTAATAAAATTACATTACCCTATCTGTGGTACCCTACAGTGTCCAAATTCAGGAGAATCTTAGAGGTGGCTCCTATTTTCGTTCGATATGCGACCTCAGTTGTTTTCCTTTGTACGTACCAATACAACTGCACATAGTTTATGAGAAATTCTATTAATGAAGTGGGTATGGGAATAAAGTTCACTGCGCCTGTGATATCAATATAAGTAATAGTGAAGTTTATTCTGAAAATTTTCATTTGTGCACATTTATGATTTGCGATTGTGGGTCAAGATAACTCAATGAGGTTAGCCATTAAATCTATTAAGCAAGGGGTTCGAGGTTCAAATCTCTGATGGACAACTTACTTCAACGTCTAGAGTTCACCGAGCTCTCCCAGGAAAATAGAAAAAAAGTGTAAAAACTGAGGACAACAAAAAAAAACTTGGTCGACCGTACTGTAGCCAATGTTACCTCATGGTGCGGTATTGTCAAAAGCAAGTCTTAAAGTGTCTTAATCCAGATAACGCAGGAGAGTTCACTTTTACGAGTACTAAAGGGTTTTCCAATAAGAGGTGTTATTTTAATTAGCCCACTATTTCGGTAGATGTCACTTTTGGAGCTGTCATTTTTTGACACTTGACAAGTAGAAACTACGCCATTAATAAAAATGGAAAGATACACGATTCAACAAGGCATTGAAATTATTAAAATTCACTATAAAAATGGTGAAAATGTGGCAGAGACGGTTCGTAAAACTCGAACATTTTTGGGTCGTCGTGAAGCACCTTGTCGGACAGCAATACAGAAATTGGTAGAAAAATTCGAGCTGTCGGGACAAGTTAGTGATGTGAAGAATAAAACCCGTGCACGTCGCTCAAGAACAGCCGAGAATGTTGCTGCTGTAGCCGAAAGTGTTGAAGAAAACCCAGGTTTGTCCATTCCTCGTCGTTCTTTGGAATTAGGAATTCCACAAACGTCATTACACGGTATTTTGCATAAAGATTTGGGTCTTAAGGCTTATAAAGTTCAGTTAACACAAGAACTCAAGCCGGCCGATCATCAACAACGTCGAGTCTTTGCTGATTGGGTCCTTGAAATGCATGAAAATGATCCGGAATTCCATCGAAAACTCATCTTGAGTGATGAGGCCCATTTCCACATCGATGGCTTCATCAACAAGCAAAATTGTCGCATCTGGGGCTCGAAAAACCCAAGAGTTATTGTTGAAAAGCCTCTCCATCCTCAACGTGTAACTGTTTGGTGCGGTTTATGGTCCCACGGGGCCATTGGACCTTACTTTTTCGAAAATGAGGCTGGAGCAACAGTTACGGTGAATGGATTGCGCTATCGACAGATGATTAATGATTTTTATGGCCGGAATTGGATGGTATTGATCTGGACAACGTTTACTTTCAACAAGACGGCGCTACGTGCCATACAAGCAACGAAACCATTGATCTTTTACGGGAAAAGTTTCCGGACCGTGTTGTCTCTCGAAGAGGTGATCACAATTGGCCACCTAAATCTTGTGACTTAACACCTTGCGACTTCTTCCTTTCGGGCCACGTGAAAGAGAAGGTATACGCCAACAGCCCAGCGTCGATTCAAGACCTCAAAGATGGAATTCGTGAGGCTATCGAGGACATAGGGCAGCCACTTTGCGATTTGATTATGGAAAATTTCACGAAAAGGATATGGTCCTGTAGGCGTGGTCGTGGTGGTCATTTGGCTGATGTTATTTTCCATTATTAACGGCATACCTTCCTCTTTATAATGAAATAAAGATCCGATCATTTATCTCAAAAAATGGCATTTTTCTTTGAATATCAAAATAACACCTCTTATTGGAAAACCCTTTATTTGACACAAAGTATACGAACTAACATACCTTTATATTCCGTATCCGTGAGCCAATAAATATCAAATCAAAACAAACACAACAAAACATTAATTTCATTATAAAAGTCGACAAAAAATTAAGGTTAGTTTAAAGTGCATTACGCTTGCGCAGAAAAATAATATTTTCTCTTATATTAGGACTAATTGTATTAAAGCATTAAATCTATCCATTAATTTGTCACATTAACTGTATTTTATTTGTCTGTACTTGCATGCTCAGTTTGAAAGTTCACTACAGATTCCTTTCAGTAAAATTAGACTTTTCCCCAATCTTTAAGTTATATATGAGATGGAAGACGTCTGTAAAAATACATACCTACTCTCTAAATAGCGTGCAAATATTTTCGTTTGCTAGAATTTTGGAATTTTTCACCAAATGTCACATACTAAAAGATTGTTTATATGTACGTCTACAGATAGTGTGGATGACTATTTACAGGAACTCGATAGTGCAGACGTGCTATGGTTTAGGTATATACGATCCAGACAAAATAGTCCGACCACAACATTACACAACATCCACCCCACCATAATTGTTGCTGGGAAATATGTAAGAAATATGTTAAATCGAAGACACAAAATAAATAGACTCGTTTGTATAAATCTTATCTATAAAATTCTGGTGCCAGCCAGCTGGCGCAATTCTATTGACGACTGACTACCTACCCAAAGAAACCCAAACCCATGAATAATTGGATTTAATAAAGCAATCAGAGAATTAGGAAATTATTTTCATCTTGGTATCAGATATTTTTGCTGCGACGTCTAAGATTTGTTATGCACTGTCTTCAGACAGAATATGCACTGTGTCCGTTGTGGATTGTGGATTTCTGCGCTATTTCGGGTTATTTGTTGGTGGAATTGTCGAAGATTTCTGTCGTTAGTTGTAAGTATGTTTCTCTGGTCGCGATGCAATGCAATGCAATAAATCAAACTCGACACGGAAGGGTATCCAGAACGACAGTACTTGTAATTGTTGATTCCACGCCAAGAAAATCACTTGCAAGTACTTTATACGTTTACCTATATACACTCTCTTATATTATAAATAAGAAAAACAGGAATCTTAAGAGGATTTATTTTTTTATTTTTGAAAAAAAAAAAAACGTTTTGACGAAGGAAATAATTTCTTGTGTGGTAGTTTTTAGAAATTATGGCTACAGGTGTTCTAAATAGATAAATTGGTTTTGTTCAGGTTGTGTGTGGCTTAACAAATAGGTACGTGTTGTGTTGGTGTAAAACAATTTATAGTTTAGGAAAGATTTTTTTTTTTTTTGTATTAAAATCAGATTCGTAATTTCGTGTAAGATATGTTATAATATCCAAAAGCGAAAATGTTATAATACCGAAAAACCATTTAATTCGTAACTTTAAAAAAAAAACATATTATTTAACTGAATTTATTAATCAAAAGCAGAAATTTTTTTATAAATTAATTCTTATTTGTTACCCTCTCTAAAAGTGAAAAACATTTCAAAATTAAAATTGCTTTCTCCCCTTTCGCAGTAAGCAAAATAGTTCGTCCATTAAAATAAGCTACTATTTTTCCACCATTTAGTGGCATTTGTTTGTGTGTCCAACACACATTTAATTCGATTGATTAGGCATTGCGTTCACAAAAACTTCGGCTGTTATGGAGTTTACCCCTTTTTATACCCTATAAATGAAATCATAGGGTATACCTATCGTTCCGTTTGTAACGCATAGAAATAAATATGGCAGGCAAAATGGTTTCGACAGCTGCGTATGTATAATAAAGTCAGAGGATTGTACTATAAGTTTTGAAATAGTCATAACAATGAAGTTAGGTTAACGCTTTGCAAGCGACATATTGTTTTTCAAAGTATTCGCCATGATGATCTACACATTTTGCCATATGCTTAAACCGATTTTCGAAACATTTTTTCCACTCTGATTGAGGTATATTAGAAACATGGTTTTTGAACGTTTCAAACGATTCTTCTAGCTTCCAAAAATCGTTGTCCACGCAGTTTGTTCTTTGCGGATGCGAACTAAAAGAAATCATTAGGTTCGCCAAATTAGGACTGTATGATGACCCATTAATTTAATGTATTGAGTGCACAAATATACTGTAGTTTAAGCCGAAGTGTGAGAGTTCGTATTGTCATGATAAAGAATGATTTTTCGTTTTATGTTGGGACTTCTGTCAAACAAATGGTTTTGTACCACACAGGATTGACGATTCTCCAAAGCAATGGTAGCGATATGTCCATTTATACTGAAGAAACAAGCCACCATTTGCTTCGAAGTAGTTCGTGCGCAAGCAGCTTTTGTTGGATTTAGTTCATTTTGAAACACCCATATGATTAACTGCTGTTTACTTTCGGGCTCATACGAATATATTCAAGATTCGTCACATTTGTCGATGTTAGACAGGTATTTTTATACACCGTGATTATATTTTTTTATGCACCAATCAAAACTAACCTTTTTTTGAGTGATTGTCAAATTATACGGAATCCTAACGTGAACAGAGCTTTCTCACATTCATGCACTCACGTTAATGAATAGGGTTGCCTCTAACTATACCTATATGTCACATGACGATCTGGCACTATTTCCTTGTGCACAGCATCGATGTTTTATGGCACAAAAACAGATTTTGGACATCCTTCACGCACGAAAATCATCCACCACCAGCGAAGTACGGCTACGAATGAATTCATTAAACCAAAGATAAACAGTGGCCTTATGTGGCGCTTCTTCACTAAAAACAGATTGAATTTTATCAGCGTTGAAAAGTTAGGCCACCTCGAAAATAATAAAAAACCATTACATGAAAAAGTTTACGATTTAATTCCATCTTTTGGCCGAGATGACATTTACAAGTCAACAATAGCGTGCATATGACAAAATATTATGAGCAGGCTTATACTAAAAAATGTCAAACTTTACTATGAGAAACGGCAGATCGCTTCAAATAACATTAGTATTGCCACATTGCAAAACTTATGGTACAGCCTAAGTGCATATGTATTTGAATTTTTGATTTTCGTGTGTTCGTTCGTCAGTTTGTACAGCTTTGTGTCTGCTAGTTACCCATTCGCACGATAATCCAAGAGCGCGTTGGAAATTTTATATTGATTATATATATTTTTTTAAATTGTAGATCTAATGCTCGACAAGGGGTATCGCGTTGGCACAGAGATCTGAAATTTCGGGTGCTTTAATTATATAAAAATTTCAGATGTAATTTCATAAATGGATTAAGTGGGGTTATACCTTCGTGGAGTTGCCATACGAGAAATCTGATTTCTTGCAGACAGTCTCAGACACTTTAAATGTAATACAGATGGACTTTGGAATATAAAAACCTATGAAAATTGTTTTAACATTCTTACCGTGCCAGGAAATGGTCTAAAAGAAAACGTGAAAGACAATTTTACTTGACTTCAGAACATGCGGATTTTTTTCGCAGCTTTCTCCTTATAAGTCACCATAAGAATTGAATACAACTGATCTCATAATATATGTATCATCATCAGTTGTACATTTGACAGATTAAACACTCGCTTGTATCTTTTGTAGTTCAGAAAATATGGATATTGAAGTGAACTACATGATATGTTTGGGGTTTTTTTTAATGGCAAGCATTTGGGATCTATGGCTCATGATATTGGGAAGAGTCTTGCAATTCTGAAACTCTACAGCTTGAGCCCGTACAGTCTTCTCCCACTCAGAAGGATTCATATACCTCAACTCCACCTTCCTTCCCCTGACAATATTTTGTTAGCGAAGTTGAGTTGTCGCCGGAGACAAAGGAACCGATTATTAAACACATTTCATCATGTCTCGGTATTCTCTTTAATTACCTGTAAAAAAAAATATCTAGTTGACATGATCCTGAGAAAGATTTATTTTTGGTGTCTTTCAGGATTCTAGTTTCGGAAAATGTTTCAGGTGGTCCTTGATATAGTTGGGCTCTGCAAACCCATTGTGCGTGAATTTATTTCAAAGGGACGTTCTTGATCTTCTATTACGGCAAATTTTTTTAGCGAAATCTTGCTCTATTTTGCCAATGTAAGAGATCTTCGCTCCAAGACAACTCGCCTTTTTACAAGTTCGAAAAATTTGACGTAACCTTTCATGCATGTGAATTGTCTTTGTTGAGTCCAGCGATCTTGAGTTTATACACTGCTGAGGTACACGGTTATGAATGCCAAATATGGGGATTACGAATACGTGCAGGTCAATGTGGTATTTATTATATGTTTATTTTTCTAAGGATTTGCGGTAATTATAGCCATTTTCCCAAAAGCACGGAAAAAATACTAGAATTTATGAAAAAATCTTCATATAAAAGGGATGCAGTTGAATGGATATATTAGTCGATTTCGTGCCGTTGCTAATTTCAAACAGAAAATAAAAGGCATTCAGCGGAGATTGGTTCGGTTTGCCCTGCATGGGACAACTCTCTTATTCTATCTCGATATGTAGACAGGCCTAAGCTTTTCATCTGGACTCTCTTGAGAATAGACGAAAAACTTCCAGATTTGTTTTTACATTTGACTGTATTCGAGGAGTTATAAATTCCCATCAGCTCTTTGATACTTTCAATATATCTGTTGCTGTACGCTCCTTGAAGAATCACGACTACTTAGTTGTTCCTCAGCATAGTAAAAACTAATAAACTAATAAGAGATCAGCTTAGTTAAATTTACTTTTCTTTTTCATTATTTTTGTTATGTATACTTTTGTAAACTTAGTAATGAGATCTTTGATGCAGTTATAAACAAATAAATAAATCAGAAGATAGTATATGTGTTGTATAATGTAAATGTGAATAAAAGTTTTGTATCTAACACCATACCGACTGGTAACGAAGTTTCGGTCTATATTTCTCTATCACTTCCGCTGTCTTATTCGCCGGATCTAAATCTGATAAATTTCTGTATTTGACGAATAGCCCTAGATTGCAAAAGAAGCGAGAAATGTTATTGTTTGCAAATAAACAGGACTAAAAGCTTCTGTTTTAGTATGAAGAAATCCTTTACCTGCGGATCCCATCGAAATGCCAAGTCGCAGCTCATCAGATCAAATAACAGATCTGTACTGACTCAATGAGTCCGTGTTTTGTGCGATATGGCATATTTTACTTATACTTTTATTTATTTATTTTTTATTAAAAGTTTTGATTTGGTCACATTACTACCTACCAGAGTGTTGAACTGAAGCAGTTTACTGTTAAGAAAAAATGCTCCAGCAAATCGGTACGGAGATAAACGGCAAATTTATAAACGATCCGTTCCGGAGAAGAGCAATATCGCTCTGGAGCTGAATGTATTAACAGTGTGGAGGTACTCCGAAGCGCTCCGGAGTAGTTGTAATCACTCGGTTTCGACACTCTGACCTGGAGGTCTCCGGAGCTGATATATCTGATTTGACTTTAGCTTCGCTAAAATTATTATTGTATTTAAAATTTGCGACAGTAAAAAATTTATTTTTTTGAATAATTTACTATAGAAAAAATACGGTTTGTACTCCTTTCCGGAATCAGTTCCACTCCAGCTGGAGCTAATCCGGAGCGTACGAGGATATTTGTAGTTGTTCAGTTCCGACACTCTGTTATATACATAAAATCGATTGAATTTCATTGCACTAACTACTAACTAAATTAACATACAAGAAATAAAAGCATACCCAACTTGAACTTGTAAGGAATTTGTAAATGCGGGCATTTGTCATGCGGGATTTCATTCCACGGAATTATATACCGCTATACAAAATGTGTAGAGTAAATTACTACATGGCTTTTAACTAAACATAATTAAATAAAATTTAAATATTGGACGCGTTCAAGTGGCATGTGTTACAGAAGAATTGAGAGTTTATTTTCTCACTATTTCAATTAATAATTTCGAAAATACATATAAAAGTTTAACTTTTACTCCTTATTGCTTCGCACGAAATAACTTCGAACTCAAAAAATAAAAAAAAAAAGACGGCAAACTTGCAGACTTAGTGCACAATGAAAAATAATTCCGCAGAATTAAAATGGAAATAAAATCGCAAAATCATTTTTATGGATTAATTTTTTGTATTTTGCGAATTTTAGAATGGTAAAGTTTGCAGTAAATTGTTGTTTGCTGCAAAATAATTAGCAGTAAAGATTACTCATTATGCTGGTTTATTGACTATCAGAACCAAATTAACAAAAGCTCGCTATAGTGACAGGTGCGCAAATGCTAAAGTTAAACCTTGAGGAGTTAACATGCAACAGATACTATTACAGAAAGAGATTTTGGTAAGTAGCAGCGGAGAATCAACATGTGCGTTTAAAAGTTGATGCACAAAAGTTACATCGGCAACCGTGCGACGTTTCTTAAGCGAATGCATATCTAAAAGCTTCAGGCGATCCTCATAGGATGGAAGAATTAATGAATTATTCCAGGTTGGCGCCTGAGAGCAAATCGTAAGAAGTTTCGGTGAATAGACTCGATACGGTCAATGTGTGTACCATAAAATGGAGACCAGACCTGGCTAGCGTATTCAAGAAGTGGTCTTCCAAAACAAATGTACAAACGCAATGTTATGGTAGGATTTGAAAACTCTCGGAACCAAAGTTTTATAAAGCCCAGCATAGAACTACTCTTTGATACCATGTAGTTTTTATGTGGGAGATAAACTTCAATCTATGGTCACATTTGACACCGAAGTCATAGACAAATCGTGGAGTCTGAAAACTCATAATCATAAGTGATTGGTTTCTGATTTCTGCGGAAATTCTTAGTTCTCATGCAAATATGCACAGTACCTGTTCAAGGAATTAGACGTACATGTGAAAATTCTGAAATTTTAAAGAAATGCTAATTTTACTTTGCAAAAGGTAATCTCAACACCTTCTTGAGAGATCTGTTAGATAATTTACCTGAAAACAGGTATAGGCGCAGGTATGGGAATTGTATTCTTTTTTATGCTTTTCATTCCATATTCAGTCAGTCGTGAGTTAAGCAGCATAAATTGTATATGTGAGTTTAAAACATTAAGTACCTTAAAACTCGAAAATACATTATTCAAGTGATTTATTAAAAAGAAAAATTATTAAATTTTAAACAATAGTTTATTGAGTGTTGAAAACAGACAACATCATCTAAGAAGAATTTTTTATTGAAATTGGCCTTCAAAAAGACGTTATCTGTGAAAAACGACAAGTGATTTTGGTCTTATTGAAAACTAACATGTTTTCTAACCGAGATAGATATATAGTTAGCAAAAAGAAAAAATATTTCGGCTTCCACAGTCGACAGAATGGCAAGAGATTTTCGCTCAGTGGTCTCACCGGTAGTAATCAAGCGGGTAAATTGCCATACAATTAAGAAAATGACGGAGAGAATGGATAGAAAAATTAATATATATTAATTTTAATTATTAATAATAATGCTGTGCTACAATGTAGAGCATCCTCTCGTATTTTAAAAGCGCATCTAAATGAGCAATATCCGTCATGCATTTCGGCGAAGACTGTACGCGGCAAATTTAAAGCGTAGGTGTCTCGCAAAAAAGCCTAAGCTGACAAATCGAATGAAGAAAAGCCGATTGTTATGGGCTCAACTTCACCGGAATCTTAGAAGACTTATTTTTTATTACACTTTATTTCCACTTAATTTTCTTAAATATTTAACAAATAAGCAAAATTTTCCAAGCTCGTTGGTGATATTCAGTGATAAATGCCGCATGGAGGCAGTGACGGAATCTTTACAATTTTTGAGAAGAAGACCAAGAGAGAGATGCACAGACGATTGCATACTACAAACTGTCAACCGTCCAGCGGCGATAATGATTTCGGGCTGTAACAGCGGAGATGGTCCTGATACCGTATATTTT
This sequence comes from Dioctria rufipes, assembly GCA_963924295.1. Classification (NCBI taxonomy): domain Eukaryota; kingdom Metazoa; phylum Arthropoda; class Insecta; order Diptera; family Asilidae; genus Dioctria; species Dioctria rufipes. Next base: position 23,268,953 of record OZ002745.1, on the reverse strand, counting down.
GTTGAAGGAACGATGCCCCAGGACTAATATAAATTGGTCCTATTCGATGTCCCTTTTCCGTATATAAATTCTCTCTACTGTAGCAAATCTTATTACACTTTATGCAAGATGGAACTCCCTGCCATATAGCAAAGTTTATTGAAAACTTCGTCACAAACCAAAACCTTAATATCCTTCCTTGGCCCGACCAACCTTCTGACTTAAACTCAATAAAAAATTGCTGCGCTTACCTCAAATCAAAAGTTTGTAGTGTTGCTAACCCAAAAATTAGAAAACATTTGGAATAATTGTGAAAATTGAAAAAAAAAAATGATAAATGCTTGTATTTTTAGTATATTGGCGCGCATAGAAAAATGTAATTAAATCAAAGGGATGTGTAACAAATTATTAGACAAATGATACAATAATATGTGTAGAAAAAAATATTCATTTTTCAAAATTTGTCTGATATACAGGGCGTCCCGTAAGTCGACGTCAAGTCGGAATCAGGTGATAGACCAAATCATAATAGTTACCAGAAAAATAAAGGAAAATCTAAGTCATGAATTTTTTTAATTATAGACATTTATTTTGTTTTTGAGAAAATGTACACCCTTTGATGGTTTTTTAGCTCCTGTTGCTACAAATCTTTACTTTTTGCAATTTTATTTTTCTTATGTAATCCCGAATAGTGCTTATGTAACCTGTTGCTTTAAGTTCTAAGCCAACTGCTCCAGCTTGGAAGAAAATGTCACATTTTGCCGAACCAAGAATATTTTCTTCCAAGCTGGAGGAGTTGGCTTAGAATTTAAAGGAACAGGTTACATAAGCAGTATTCGGGATTACATAAGAAAAATAAAATTTAAAAAAGTAATGATTTGTAGCAACAGGAGCTAAAAAACCATCAAAGGGTGTACATTTTCTCAAAATAATTTAAAAAATTCATGACTTAGATTTTTCTTTATTTTTCTGGTAACTATTATGATTTGGTCTATCACCCGATTCCGACTTGACTTCGACTTACGGGACACCCTGTATAAAACATTTTGTACATATGGAAGGTGCGTCTAATTCATTGAATAGCTACTACTATAGTTTGGATGTTAAAGGAGTTTTTTTATACCTTAGATGAAATCATAGGGTATACTAAGTTTGTCATTCCATTTGTAACGCACAGAAATAATGCTGGTAGAGCAAAATGGGTTGCACACACACGCATAATATTAAAAGTTATTTTGATTTTTGCAGGTCCGTCTGTCCGCAAGATAACTCCTGAACGCGTTCACTTAGAGAGCAGAAATTTTGCACCCGAGCATTTAAAAAAAAAAAAAAACAAAAGCAAATTTATGTTCGAAAATGAGACCAATCGGGCAAGTCCTTCGTAGGGTTGCCATACAAAAATTTCCCTTTTCACTATATTTTTACACATAGCCTGAGAAAGCGTCTACGTAGAGTTCTGAAATTTAGTGCATGATGCTTTCAAATGTGGACTAAATCGGGCAACCCCTTCTTGGTGTTGCCACACAAAAGCTTATGGTTTTTACGTATACTGTAAAAACGATCAGTCCTAGAGGTTTTTGTTGTACTGGAAAGTTCTTAATGATATGAAATCGTATGAAATTAGTTATAACCATTTTTACTGTGTGATGAACCGTTCTAGAAACATATGCAAAAAACCATTTCAAAAATCAAACTTGCAGAGATGGGTGACCGTACGAAATTACATACGGACTTATTTCCGTTTTAATTTATCTATAGGTCTAGGGTATCAGAAGAACTGATCTTAGACCAGTTTTAGCTTTTTTAGTTGTTTTAAATTGTTTTACTTCATCGAAGTGAAGCGGAGCGAAAAGACATTGCAATTATATTAGCTTAGAGTTCGGAATTTATTTCCATTTTTTATTTTGTGGTCATTTTACATTTGGAAAAAAATCTGCGAAATAAAAAGACATGCGGCTTTATTTCCACTTTACTTGCGAACTTATTTCATGTCATGTGTGCAACCTATTTGCACTTTCATTTATGAGAACTTATTTCATTTTTTGAGTGTGGAGATAACTTATGGAGTTCTCTTTGTAGATCGAACAATCGGATGATGTAATCAACATACATAATATTTATGTCTGTTCTGTCCTGTAAATCTCAAAAAAACACTTTTTATATTTTTTAATCTTAAAATATTACAGGTAAACTCCATAAACTTATGATATTTGTTGGCTAGACTATATCTGACCTTTATTCCCGCTGCGCCAAGAGATTATTTCGAAACTATTAAATGCGAAAAACCAGCTTATAATGACCTGCTGACTAACTTCGCGACGACGCCGACGATGCCAAGCAACAAGATTCATAAATGACAGAGTATTAATGTTTTATTTTAGGTCGACGACAGTGCGCTGCTGTCATAACACTTCTTTTCTTTTGGCCCATGTGCAATTCCCATTAATTAATGTGTGTGTTTCAAAAAACAATTAGAACGATATCCTCTTCCTGAAGCTATTTGCCGGGGACAATGCACTCATCGTGTATTTTAAGACCAAACGTGTATATACGGACATGTATGCGCATATTTACGCGCAGAATAAATAAGGTTGGCTTTGTTCCGTTTGGATCAAGATTAGATTCTTCTTGTCATATTTATAGAATTCTCGAAACCACTTTAGGACACTAAAATTGCCATAAAATCGTTTTAATGAGCCACTGGCTTAGTTGACGTTTTCATGAGTGTGCTATTCAATTGTAATTAAGCGTCAAAGAGTTAGAGTGAACCGATTCTTCGGTATGTTACTGTTATTTGCGACGAAAAAAGAAACACCCTAAGGGAGTTATTCGCGTTGTGCAATAGATAGAAATATTTGTTGGGGCATTTTATGAGAGATTTTTCTTAGATCGAAATATTTTGATAGTGTATACATCATTTTCGAAAGTGATAATATTTTCACTAGCTGAGAATTTGATTTTGTTTTTATTAAAAATAATAAGACGGCTCTTTAGATTGTTTTGTTCGTATTTTGTTTTACCAGCAGGGCGCTGATTCTCTACTTTTGTCGTACTATTTTTTTTTTACAAGTTTTGTACATTTCACCATAATTTTGTCGTATATGAGTCATATTGGATTTTGGTTTATTATTTTTATTAATCAAACGTCAGAATATATGTAGATAAAACTTAAGAGAAATTTGTCAACTACTACCGAGGTTCGTAACAAAAGTTGTAGATTATGGTAAGTGAATATTCAACACTTATTTACGCATTTTTCAAATATGTAATTTATACATTCTAAAATGCTTAATCTCTTCAAAGCTGTTCATTAGAATAAGGAATATGCCGAATTCAAGTTACTCATTTGTTGGGTGGGTTACAATCATTATTATACAAACACACACTAGAAATATTGGGAACATTCCTATTTTTGATACCTATTATTATAATTTATCTATTAAACACCATGACCAAATATCTAACTGCTCTGAAACCTTCATAAAAGTATCTTCTTCACAAAATACATAATGTAATAGCTTAGAAAAATCTTAATTGTACACTTTTAAGAAATTCTTTAAGAAACACTTAAAACGTTATTAAAAGTTCATCGTTGTGCGTGTCTGTATACACCTCCAAAATTTTAACTCATTTAACTGACCCTAAGTCAAAATTGCTTTCTCTGGTAATTATAGGTTCACTACAGGACCATTTTATCAAATCAATCGTAATCCCAAAAACAACAAAACGTTGAAAATTATTTCGATTCCAAGCAAGATCAAATTTCAGGCTGAAAATACCCTGATAATTCTGTGCGATATCACTGGAATCATTAAAAAAACAAAAACAAAAAAGAGCAGCACATCAACAAAAAGGATGATCGCCCTTTCTGATCGTACGCTTAGCTCAACAAAAGGAATTGAATTGTTGTATACCCTTTTCATACGTTACGACCTTTTTAAAATCTTCGTAAGCACCTTTAAGTATACGGGCTTGCAAAAGTTCCAGTAAACGCAGTTATGTATATGAGACCCCATTAAATATTGGAACTATGCTGAAAAAAAACTCAAGAACTTTTCAGAATAAAAAACAAAGAAAAGTGTAAAGAGGACACCTGCTTACCATACCCACACTTATAGAAATAAATAATAAGAAATAAAAAATAATATAGGACGTCTATTGAGACGTGGATTAGTGGACGAAATCATTCATGCAAGAGATAATGTGTAGTACTAAAAATTTGTTTGCCTCAATATTATACCTTTAAAAAATTTTACTAATTAAATAATTATCGTAGCGCATTCAAGGCTATAGTATTTCCTTGCGGCTACTATAGCAGGTAGGTTACGTGCATGTGTAGGCTTTCAAAATAGTTTCGTAAAGACGGTGGAGGAAATTGTGCATAGAGTTATAAGGATGTTGCTCCAATTTCCCCTGCACCCTTTCTCAAAATGCTTATCATACCAGTAAATCTACAGATAAGATATGGTCCTTAACAGCTAGAGTGAGAATATAAAGTGTACGTCCTGGCCAGGAATGAACATATCTACAATCTACCAATGCAATGGTTAGATTCGTTGCAATGCGAGCAACGTGGGGGCGATTGCAAAGCAGAGACTGACTTAACAGTTTGTTTTTTATACCCTAGATGAAATCTATAGAGTATTCAGTTTGTCATTTCGTTTGTAACACATAGAAACAATGCTGGTAGAGCGATTTGGATTATTAAAAGTAATTCTGATGTTTGCATGTCTGTTTGTCCAACCTCTCGATAACTCGTGAGCGCGTTCCTCAGGAAGCTCAAATTTTCCATACAAAATTCCGGTTTTCACTACATATTTGAACACTGCCTGAGAACGCGTCGACGTTAGAGAGCTGAAATTTCATACGAGGCGTTTTCAAAAAAATAGTATATATTAGGTATGAGAAAAAAGGAATTCCGTTTTCTAATAGATGGCGTAACTCGTATTGTATGTACTACTGTGCCCAAAAAATAAGGTGACATTTGAATTTAAACTGCGCGCGTCAAAGGAGTTGGCGAATTGGTTTCTTTTTTAGGTTGGTAGGACTGTCTTTGACATCCCTGCCAAATCAGACGTAAAAATGTTCATTAGTGTTTGAGATACGCTTCGTTTTGTGAGCTGCTAAAAGTGAATTTCTCGTTTTTTGCGATGTCGAAATTTGTTGAGCAAAAAATTTGCATTAAATTTTGTTTGTGGAATCAATTTTCTGCTGCGGATTCGTTGAGGATGGTGCAGAAAGCCTTTGGTGATGAGGCTATGTCGAAAAAAAAATGTTTACAAGTGGTATAGTGAGTTCCAAGCAGGCCGTGAACGTGTCGAAGACGAAGTGCGCCCTGGGCGACCATCAACCTCAACCTACGAAGCTCACGTCTAAGAAATTAAAGATTTGGTGTTTGAAAACCGTCGATTAACGATTAGAGACCTTGCTGATGATATTGGCATATCGAAAGGCTCAGTCAATACCATTTTGAAGGATGCTTTGGGCCTCAAATGCGTCAAATCTCGACTGGTACCGAAATCATTGAATTTTTTGGAAAAAAGGCGTCGCGTTGAAGTGTGTGAAACAATGCTTTCTGACTACATTGACAAGACGAAATGCATGATCACTGGAGACGAGACTTGGATCTATGCTTACGACCCCGAAACGACCGATCAATCGAGCGAATATCGTACCAAGGGTGTGCCGAGACCAAAAAAACCGCGCAAAAGTCGCTCAAAAATCAAGGTGATGTTGACTGTTTTTTTTCGATTATCGTGGTGTTGTGCATTCTGAGTTCCTTCCCGCGGGCCAAACAGTCAACAAGGAATATTATCTGAACGTTATGCGTCGTTTGCGTAACGCTATCCGCCAAAAGAGGCCGGAATTGTGGAAAAACAACTCTTGATTTTTGCACCACGATAATGCGCCGTCTCACACTGCACTCGTTCTTCGTGACCATTTCGCCAAAAACTCGACTCATATCGTTCCACAACCACCGTATTCACCTGATTTGGCTCCGTGCGACTTCTGGCTGTTCAGCAAGCTCAAAAGACCGCTCCGAGGACACCGTTTTGAGACGATAGAGCAAATTCAAGCCGCCGCGAGGAAGGAGCTGAAGCCCATCCCTGAAATCGACTTTTTCAACTGTTTCGAAGATTGGAAAATCCCTTGGCATAAGTGCATTGCATCGGGAGGGGATTACTTTGAAGGCGATGAAATTGATTTGGAAGAATAAATAAAGAATTTTCAATATAAATTCAATGTCACCTTATTTTTTGGACACAGTTATTACGTTTTAACCAGTTTGACATGTATTTGACAGGTCTAATATCAGTGTCAGAATCCATTGTATCTCCATTAGTTAAAGTGTTTACAACAGATTGTTTTTTCCGATTGAACATGGAGAGTTTTATACCAAATAGTCGACATTTGCCGGAAATATTGTTTATACTAAGTAGTCTTCTATAATTTAAAGAAATCTGCAGCTGAAAGTCATCGTTTGCTAGTAGAAGCATACGGTGAACATAATTTTTCGGATAGTATGTACAGAAGACTGTTTAGACAGTTTAAAGATGGTGTTTTCGATGTTGTTGGCGCTGAACCTAAAGAAAGACTGAAAAAGTTTACTGATGAACAATTGTAAAAGTTACTTGACGAAGATCCATGCCAAACTCAAGAAGAGTTGGCAGCAGCATTAAAAGTTGACCGATCAATTGTGGAAAAGCGTTTTCAAGCAATGCGACTCAGACTGAACCAAGGAAATTGAGTACCTATTGAGTTAACCGAATGGCAAGAAGAAAACCAAAAAACCATTTGTGAAATGCTGCTGGAAAGGCAATCAAGAAAGGGTTTTTTACACAGAATTGTTACTGGGTTGAAAAGTGAATTCACTATGACAATCCTAAGTGTAAAAAATCTTGTGTTAAACCTGGTGAACCTGGTCCATTACAGCCAAAACGGGATATTCATAGTGATAAAGTGATGGTCTGTATATGGTGGGATATGAAAGGTGTTATTTATAATGAATTGCTGAAACTGTCTAAAACGATTACTGGCGCTGTCTACAGGCAAATAATGCGTTTAAAGCCAGCTATTGAAGAAAAACGACCAGAATGGGACAATCTACACGATATTATGATACTTTTATATGACAATGCAAGACCTCATATAGCTCAACGAGTGAAAAACTACTTAGAAGGTCTGAACTGTGAAGTGTTGCAGTGCCTGTCGTACTCACCGGACAATGCACCTTCCGATTACCTACTATTTGTTCCGGTCGATGCAGTCAGCCCTTAGGTAGTAGAGAACGGTTTCATTTTTTTAAAAGTATCCAAATTTGGCTCAATAATTGAATCGCCTCGAAGGACGAGCAGTTCTTTACGGATGGAATCTACAAGTTGCCAGAAATATGAGCAAACGTCGTAGCTTCCGATGGAGCATACTTTCAATGCTGTTCAAAAAAGATATATTTTATAAATAAAGATTTGTTTAAAAAAAAAAAAAAAAAGAAATTACTTTTTCTTATACCTAATACAATTCAAAAATGGACTAAATCGGGCAACATCTCCTTGGTGTTGCCATACAAATTTTTGGAGTTTCATTTTATTTCACTTTTATTTTTATCTAGGATATGATAATATGCCTTAGACCAAGTATAACTTTTTGTCTTATTTTTACCATATTTAGGAAATCTATCTTACATTTTGCGATCATTTTAATACATAAAAATATTGATACTGCAATAGTGAGACGAAGGTAGGCTTAAGAGAAGAGTCTATCCGAAAGAAAGTTTAGAGTTTACCTATCACATATTCTCTAAATTTTATCTGTAAAATTTACTTTGTTAGTGAATGTCAATTTAAAACAAATAGGAAAATAGAAGTCAAAATTGTACATTTTCAGGAGAACGAATTGAAGAAAGTACATGCGTGATTGAGTGAAAAAAATATCGATGTTTACTTCTTGGAGATCATATGGTTGTTAAGTAAAAATACTTTAAATAACAACAGTAGTTTTTGAAAACAAGTTTTTCAACAAACAAGTAACTAATATCTAATAATTGATAAAACGCAATATCATAGACAAACTAATAACAAAGACAGTAGAACAAAAATCTGCAACGCCTCGCTCCAATATAAAATCAAAGATACCTCGAGCTGATGTCAGTTTTTCCTTAGAAATTTACTGGACATTTTTTGTTTAGAATTTTTATGAATTTTTGAAGCATATTGTTGCCAGTTATGGTAAATTTTGTTTAAACTTTCCCTTATAAACGAGGTTTGTTATGTTTTTATTATTATTTTAAATTAGCGCTTATAATGTCATGAGCTAATAAAATTCAATATTTTATCATTTGCGCACAGATAAAATTCGTAATGTAAAATCTATATCTGTTGGTATTGCCCATTGACAATTCACCACTCGTCGTACCAAAAAAGTGCTCATTAATCCAAATCACTTTTATATTCTTTCCATGTAAAACAGGGTAAAACAGCGACACATTTAGATTTCACATTTGGATTTTTAAATAAATCTATTTGTATCCATCAGCAACTTATTGGCATCTTGAGTTCACTGTAGTGTAGTTTCAGGGTTTCATTACTGTTCTGATGAGATCGCCCTATTACTGCTGATCGAAACACAGTATTTACACTCTCAAAAAATCTGTGTATTACATTTTTTGATCTTCGGCTTTAGTCCAGAAACTGACAGTATACCTCGGTACTTGTCTTTTAATTTTCTCTCATATGAAGTAGGTTGAGCATTGCCTGTAGACTCATATCTTGTACGGGTTTCGGAAAGATTAAAAAAATTAATTACCACTTTCTAATAAATAATTACGTTTTCATGGAAATAATTATTTTGAATTATTGTACAATGTGTCTCCGGTTCGTGGGTGATTAGATTAAAATTCAGGATTAAAAACTAGAAGAAATCTCATAATCAAAGTTTCTTACAATACATCAATTCTTAGCGTTCGCTCAGCATGTAGCAACATTATTATTTTTCTATTTTCATAGATTTAAAAAAAAAAGACAGAATATTAAATTAAAATATTATTAATAACTTAATTGATAATATTTTCATGACTTTAGAAGCACGTATAAGTTTACTGATCGTATAGAACTCCGTACCATTTCTGGATTGGCTCGAATTTAATCGAAGGACGTTTTTAATTCGCATCCAACAAATCTTTCCGAATGTTGGCGACTGGTCACACACTTTATAGTTTCATCATGCCCATGAAAAAAAAGTCCAATGGAGTAAGTTAAGGGTACCCAAGCAACAAGATCAACTCTTCCTATCCACTGCCGGCACTGATTGTTCAAATACAGACGTATAGGATGAATAAAATGTGCCATTTAGTTGTATGGCACAAGAACTAGATGTCGCATGCAGTACCAAAAAAGAATACAAAATTTATATGGCTGAGTGGTCCATTCCGGAATAGACCACAGCATTTGAAATGATGTATACGTCCAGTGATTCATACTTTATCGTATCTGAAGTGTTGAGGAAGTCGATTAAATGTATACAAAATTACTATTATAAAAACATTTGCTTTCGGCACCCTCTAAAACATGTTATGCACTACCCATTTTACAATCTATATACACTAATATGCTATGCGATATCTAGTTCTTGTGCCTTCTATGGTTGTAGGCAACCTTAGATGCCTCGCAGCGAAATGTAGATCTTCCACTGTTTCTATGAAACCTATGGAAGCATTTAATGCAGGTGATAATTCGGTAAGGGCCAATCAACCGGTTGTTGATGATGGCTGTCTACCCTGAGAATTGTTGTTGACACCTAGAAGGTTGAACGTTGTACGGATTTTTTACAGTCTATATGTGGAGACTCCTGACCTTTGTGGTGCATGCGCGGGTGAGCTTAGCTGCAACAATTTTCAATTCAGTTTTCTTTTTGATCTGTCTCATAACTCCATGTGTAGAAAAGTATGGAAAGGAAAAATCTATTTCATGCAGATATTGTGCTAAAAAATATGGATGCAATCTTTCCTTATGCAGATTCCTTCAAACTGAGTTCTTAAAGAAGTCTCAAGTGAACAGAAATACGAGGAATGCTGATGTTATGATATCGGTAAAATCAATATTTCGTACAGGAGTCTAACAAACCTTAGAAGAGCTGGTTCGCCAATGATCTCTGATTTCCGAGCATGAAAAATTTTGCGTTGAATGTTGATGAATCAAGTATTGTACTTGTTGAATATTTTCTTCGGTATTCTCGGGCAGGAGTATAAGCACTTCCGTACATACAAATATACATCTGCGATGTTGGTATGGCTTAAGTGCGATTCAGGATCCATTTCGATGTTGTGATAATATCTTACACAAAAGAAATTACCGAATGATATTTTTCTATGTGCAATTTATTTGTAATGCTACCTTGTAGGTTTCAATACTTTCTCCTATCCAATCCTGTCAACATCGGGTCAGTTTATAACTGGCTAGACCCTATTCTTGTGTTTTTCGTCGATATAATTTTGTCTAATTTGCAACCTTGAAGTTTGAACATAACAAACGGAACAGATTAATGAAAATTAAAATTTCAATAGCATCCGGTATCGTCAGAGTTTTTTTTTAGAAATGCAAAACAAAATTATCATTTTCAGGATAGAGAAGATTTTACTCCAATTCAGAACAGTAAATTTTGTGTCACATAATGGAAATTGACTCGATATTGCCCTATAAGCACATAACATTATATCTGACCCTTATGATATTGAAATTTCAAATCACTCGTAAGATACTTTCACCATAAACACATCTTTCAGTTGTCTCAACCAAGCTAAATATTTTTAACGATCAAATTTATTACACTTTTCAATTACAAAAAGTGTTAGAAACTCTCAAAAGCGTTAATCTACATCATCTTAAAATTTTCTATAAGAAATTATACATAGTTCTTTGGTTATTGTATAGTTTCTTACCAGTTGTATTGTACGGGCTTGCTACGCTTACCAATCGAGTTTAATTAAAGAACAATGCCAGGTCATAAAAGAGTTGAATCTGGACGATGTGATGGTACATTATCATCAATTAATTCCCCTGTATTGAGTCAATTGATCCAATTGTTCGGTTGTAATTATCGATTCTTGCTGCGATAATGAACACAAAAATCTCAGAGTAAATTTGATTTCAACCGGAAAAGATGTCAATTAATCTTATGTCGGGGAATATAGCGGATAGTTTGTATGCGGGTATTGATGAGATTATTATGATGTTTTATTTCAGATAATTAAAGATTTAGTTCTTCTTTGATAGTGTTTTTTTCATATATATACTATATGTTGTATAATATTTATGAAAAGAAAAAGAAATTACAAAACAGATTAATTTAACGTTTGAAAGTTTAAAAGATGAAATTTTTTTAGTGAATGAATGCTTAGTTGGCGTGAAAGTTTTGATAATTTATTGTGTATCATTGTTATCGACTGGTATATGTCGGCTAAACTTTTTGTAAGTTCTGTATTAATAAGTTATATACATTGATTGCAAGGGAATTACGTGAAATAAATAGCCCTACATTAATGTACATATACATGTAGGTAGAGTTTATGTTTAAGATGACATTAAAAATTATGTGTGTATTAAAAATTTCAAAAATAAACAAGGTGTTTCAGAAGATGGTCCAAAATCAACTCAAAATCCCCAAATTCATATTTTCATGCTCACTTCAATAAATTTTATGTGCTATATCCACTAATAATAACATCCTACTTTGTCCCGTAACTTGAGCATTACCCAAAACAACGGCGAGAGCATTATGTGGTTGTTTATTGTTCCAGTTTATTTACGGCTTGAGGACCTTAAGTAGACTGAAATGCGTGATGTTAATTGCTAAAGTTGGAAACACCAACCGACCGTAGTTTCTACTGTATTCCACTGTCATTGTATAAAAGCTTATAATAACAAGAATTCGGGTATAATATAAAATTCGTGTACATGAGTGTAGCCAAAATTACCCCTTTTGGCTCGAATAGGTTAGTGATAGCAAAGGACGGAAAATGTAGATGAAATTGAGATACAAGCAAGGAAAAACTAGTAAGAAGTTTAAGTGATGAATAAAAATGGCAGCCTGTAGAAATGTCAACAAATTTGCACTCGCATTAGAATAAATCGACCTTCATGAATTCTGCTATCTGTTTATGCCTGCAATGTGCTTTCCCACTGGAAAACTAGAGCCCAACATAAAATATTGATTTGGTTTTATTTAATTTAGCTTGTAAGCAAGTTTTGTTTTTTATATATTCTGAGATATTAAGAATACAGACAAACAAGGTATCACTAATATCAAACCCTGCAAACAATTTAGCGAAGAGCTCGCTTTCTCGAAGTAATCTCGAATTTGAGCAAGAAATGAAAATTTCGAACGTCTCCCGAGACTCCTTCGTTTCTCTGATTCTGTTCTGTTACGAATGAGAGGAAAATACAGAGCGCAGATTTCACCATTTCTCTGATTTCGTAATTACAATGAAATGAAACTATGTGCGTCTATGCTTCGTATTTACTGTGAGATTCCTCATGTTCATGTTCGAAAAAAATTTTAATTTATCTATTTAGTGGCCTGTGCTAAAATGTCTAGTGTTTATCTGATAAGTGATATAATTAAAGGTGCGATGAAAAGACCAAGACACTAATGTTCACGGACCTTATTTTCCACTTAAAATTAATAAATGTCCATTTCCACGGCTCTAATTAATTGTCCATAAAAACTCGCTCTGGGCGAATCGCTTACGACTCGAGAATACCTCGCTGCTTCTCTTAATATATAAGAAATATTTAACACCACTAACACAAAGACATTGTGTGCATAACTTCGTTTTAACATCAATTGCGGTTCGTCTCAGGATCTAAAGCAATTCGCAATCGAGAGAGAATCTCGGGTTGTTAAGTTGAGAAACATATTCCTTTTATTACGCTGGTAGTCTGTTTTCCGTTTCGATCTCGAAGTTTAAGCCAGAGATTACGATTTGCTAGCAAATGTTTGCAGGGAAGAAACATAAAAACAGAAGTTGCGTCTCATGTGTGAAATTTTATCCGTCCATAGATTTTCGTGCAAATCACGTATTTTCTAATAAACTCTTTTGAATTTTAAAAGGCTCCGATTGCTTGGTCCCAAATAATTTTTATGAGCATACATACATAAAATATTTTTCTTCAAAATTTTCATAATCTATTGATAGCCGGCAATGCAATTCGTCTTTGTTTTAGATTTCAAATAAATTTTAAATTTTGTTTTTGTGATTACCTATGTGAAAACATAGCTCAACTTGTTTTCGGTTTTACTTTATTAAGCTATTTTATCGTGGACACTGTGTTCAAAATAGTGCATGTAAAAAACTTACGATTTTTCAGAAATTTTAATCTTATATAATGTAATTCGTACGTATTCCTCGATCAAGATAAACTTCGTTTATTTTCGTTAACTATCTTTTGTTATTAATAATTGTTTTGAATCATTTCTGTATAAAAATATGTTTAATTTATTTAAACTTACTATTTTCCAAGATATTGTTTTTGCACAATTTTTTTTTCAGTTAGCTCCTTCTCAGTGATGGGTTCGGAAGCAAAATGTCGTTAACGAAATTCTGTTTGATAATATTCCTTTTAGAAAATCTGATTTTCATAAAAGACTGGATTACAAAATTGTGATTCCGTATTACAATGGGCAGTATTTGTGTAATGATACACCTTACACAAATGCAAGCCCTCGAAAATCGAAAAGGGGAATACCGATTTTAGGCCCGACATCAACAGACCTGAAAGATGTCTTAATCGATGGATTATGAAATAATTCTGAACAACCATATTATTAACAATGTTTATTTCAATTAAACGGATGAAGACTGAGGGGGGGGGCGAATATAAAAGTTTGATTTTTGAAAATCTAGTACAGAATTATAATTTCTTAGGTTCTGACAAGAAGTTTGAGTACGCACTTTTTTATTCTATATGAGGTATACTAGATTTTTCGCACCTTAGATCGGCTCTAACTCGGTAGAGCTATGCCCGATCAGAAAACTGTTTCACTGTTCGCCTCAGCTCATTATCAGCTACAATTCGTGGAAAAAAATTTTCTCTGAATACATTAAGGGTGGGGATAGGACCCCCGTGTGGGGTGGGGTGTCAATACGGCATGTTGTATATCAAATTAAAGGCCTCGCCCAGTTCTATCGGGCGGTGTACTTTTTCCTTATTCAGAAAATTTTCTCGGGACGCTTTTTCCGCACTTGGCTTACATACACCTCAACTACTACATTTCTCATATATTTTTTTAGTTCTTCCTATTTATAAGAAGTCATTTTCAACGATGTACCGATTCCGCACAATCACGAGAAGTAGAAAATTCCACTTTTTCATCCAAGAAAGTCGCTCAAGCTACATCAAAACGCCGAAGATTTCCCCTGCTTAAGTCTAGTATACTGATTAAGCGAAAATTTCGTTTCCTATACAAAATCTATGTAAAAAAAATGTGGACGAAAAGTGCCACGGAAATATGGGTTTGAGATTTCGTAAAGTAGAACGCTGTTTAAAAGAAAAAAATCAATGTTTAGGTGATGGAATGCAGATGGCGCTAATATAAAGTGGAGACATATTTCCGCAGCGATTTATATATCCAGACATTTATTTCACACTGAAAAGTTGACAGATTGATTATTTACATCGTTTGATGTTTGGCACTTTGGCACATATAACTAATTTGTGTTATTTGATTTGTGGTTTTATTGACAGCGGCCTTTTAGATGATTTTTTCACTAAATCATACAAAACAAGAGATACTTATTATTTCATGACAAAATTTTTTAAAACTTTTTGATAGTAAGGCTTGACAATTACTCTCTCAATTATTCACTCTCCACTTCTATTTTACATGTTCTCCACACCATAACGCTTTTCCGTGTAGAATTATATGTACTAAGCTTTAATTGAATAAACATTGTTAATAAAATATGTTTAGAATATTATAATACGTCGTTTAAGACACTTTCATGTCTGTTAATGTCGGGCCTAAAATTGTATGAAAGTGGTCATTCCCTTTTGTAGGATAGGATTGTAAGATCCATCTCCAGACGAACATTTCAGCTTAAACTGAAATATATAAAAAAAAAAGAGATGGATTTCAAATGATAATTTGAATGAAATGTTTTTTAAAATAAATTATATTTTGGAATTCAATTTTTCGATGGGAAGAAATTGTGTTCTAAAAAGGATTTATTAAGAACAATTTTTCATTCTAATAAAAACAATGTCGTTAACTCTCAGCATTATTCGCAAAATACCAAAACCAATTCTGCTGTTTTGGTTATAATACAGAAGATAAAAGTCACCCATTTTGTTAGCTAAGCTAAGTCGCCTGGTAAAATAAAGGTCCTGGGTTGAAATCTTGGATATCTAAGAAATAATTAGCTAACAAATTTCAGTTAGATTATATTGTAGAAGACTTACACACTTTTCTACCTTTTCTGTAAGAACAAACTGCTGGGTACGTTATTAAGTTTTTAAAATCTTGCATATAAAAAATCAATTTTTTTTATGCTTTGCATGAAATGGGATTTTGAACAACGAGATTTTAGGAAATGGTTTGTAGTAGCATTCTTCAGTATTTCAACGGGTATAAGTAGACTTTTTCTACATGTGATTTTAAAATACGCGTTATGTGATTCCATAATATAAGATTTTAACAAAGAAGTGTAATTGTACATAATATAATACTATAATATAATACATAATATAATATTTTGTTTGGTGAAAAAATCAAAATTTCAAAATTCAATATTAAAATTCCGTGTATTGTAGATGAGATTTCTAATATGGTATTTGTAAACAGAGTTGTGAATACTATTAATTGTCTATAACCCTTTTATGCTAGGCTATGCTTTAACCGAGGAAATGAGTACTCAATTGTAAGAGTAGAAAAGAGTTCGAAGTATTCTGGAGAAAACAGCAGAAAGTAGTAGGTATATCTGACCAATTTGGAAGAAGATTAACACTTCCACTTACTGCATTTTTTGTAATTTTGCGGACTATTTTATAATTAGAAATAAAGAAATTTTTAAATTTATAAATCGTTTAATAACTATAAGAAAAATCCGATTAATTTTGTTTTATAAATAATTATAGATATAAAATAGTAGAACTAGCTTTGAAATTTTATTAATGGATTAGAATTAAAATTAGTTATATTTTAACAATTGGTAACTGAAGTTAAGTATATTCTTCTAAAATTTTTCGAAGTGCTTTCCGGACAGTATATCAGTCAATGTATTTTTATAAGTCTTTTGTTCAGCCGCATGATACATTGTTATTATGAAATTATTTAGATATTCTTTCACCAATAACAATTCCGTTTATTAATGCTAAGCTGGAATCGCTTATTTGTTAAAAGTACGTGAGTAAGGTGGATAAAGTTAAAAAAAAAAAAAATATTGGAGATATTTGTAAAATTAATAATAATTCGAAGCACCAAGTATTCGAAATTTCTAGCGAACTACAATATTTGCAGGGCAAGACATATTCCCTTAAAAATATTCATTTTATACTAGATATGTTAAAAGTGTGGAAATAAATATAATTAACGAAAAGTCTTAGCGTAAAAATATAAATATAAGAATAAAATCAAAATAAATCAATATAAGTAAATTAAGACTAAAAATCGGTATATTGCAATTAATTATATTTTGTTTCATGTACAAGTCTTCCTTTTAAATTTGAAGTTCGATTTTAGTAGTTTTTCGTCTATCTCGTCTATCTCATTTTATGAACTTGATTGTTTTGTGTCGTTTTGTTTCGCGGCATCACTAGCTATCGTTACTTAAATAAAACACATAAACATAAATATGCTATTGAGGCTATTTCGAAATCAAATGCAATTTTATTGTGCTTGTTTGTAAAAATGAATTCATTCAGTGTTTATATTAAATCTATCTAGCATCTATCTGTCTATATTTATTAAAAAAAGAAAAATAATTATACATAATTATTCACTAACCTTTTACTTAGCTGTGCTCGTTTTGTTATCTGGATGCCATCTAAAACAAAAAAGGAAATAAAAGTCATTAAAAAAAACAATAATAAAAAAAACAACTAAATATCAAAATAAAAAATAAATAATTTATTTAATTCGATTTATGCTGGAATTTCTTCAATCTGAGCGTCTTTGGTCCTCTATTGTGAATATGTAATGAACTTCTTCGCGTGTCTTAGCCCCGGATGTTTTCCCAGTATAACATTTTAATTCTGTCCTCTCAAAGCCGGACCCGAAAGATGGTTTTTTGGATGCCCAAAAACAGCGTCAGGGCCAATAAAGTTTGCTTTGGTGTATACACAGGCAGGAACAAAGCCGTATTGACGATTATACGGTTCCTGCTTATATGAAACGCCCACTTTTTGCAATGACATTTCTTTTTTCAAAGATTTTTCGTTTGCTTGAAGAGTTTTTTCCACTCAATTCACGAGATGCAGGCTTAGCAACAAACTGAGTCAATTTCAAATTGACTTATATCGCTATGAATTTTCATAGCAAAACTCTCTAATTCTTGAGATCTCTGAGAAATAAGAGGATTTTTTTTCTTTTGTCGAAAAATGAAAGTTATCGAGAATTCTTAAGCACAATAGCATTTAAAAGAATAGAATATTTGTGTCAAAAATTTCGGAGGCATTCCAACTTGTCTTTGTTGAATTTTTCAAGTTACCTTATATATAATATTCCATATACATATTCTGAAATTTTCATCTAGCTTGCCAAAGTTAGGGCTCGAACATAGGAATCTGGACAAACTCTAAAATTTTTTCGAGTTACGCCATTGAACAGATCTGCTATGTCGACCTATTCGAACTTTTATAACTTGACAATTTGTGCAACAGAGAGTTATACAGTTTGGTTATTTGACATTTTCTGATCAATCATCAAACATAATTATATGATACAAAAAAAAAAAAAAAAAAAAATTTAAAGTGAATCCACTCCAAGCATATGAATATGTATCTTGTATAACAAACTAACATGTTATGTATATATATCAATACTATGTATGCGTTTAAACGCAAATTCGTATGGCCCGTCCCAATAATTTCGTAATCTGCCACGTTATTTATTTGAGCATAATAAACAAATTAATTATAAATAAAGATGTGATAACATCGACTACTGTGTCTTCAATGAACTCTGTCCAGCGCGCTTTAAGAATATTTGTCCTCAATACGAAGGCGCAAGATAAATTTAAATTTTATGAAAAATCAAGCAAAGAGAACTATGCACAACGCGGCCAGGCAGACAGTCATCCATCACGTTTATTGGGTAATCGCAGAGAATTTATCTAATCATCCGGGCTGGAAAGGTGGCGGCCAGACGAGGACCGGTTCCATTACATTACGTATATGACGTCTTCAGAGATAAAGGTGGAAGAGCCTAAAGCGCGCACAACTTTTAATAATGAGAGCCTTTTGAATTTCACATTACGGGGTCTGTCTACCAATTTTGCTTGCAATAAAACTATACCAAACACTTCTTTAGCTCTATACTCTAGCCTAAGCTTAACTGTATGGTAGCCGGGTATAGTTGAGGTATAGGGTGTTACTAATAAACTGCATATATTACAAACTGAAGCTATCATCGGCCGGAATAGACCCGGGGCGGCATTTATGACATATAAGGTGCACCAAAGTAGCCCACAATGTGCAGCCGAATAACTTTGGCTGGCTGACTGACTGGCTGGCTTGCAGGCAGGTTGACTAGCACTGGCTAAACAGACACAACGCCCAAGCAACGTATTTCATTGATTGCTGCAATATACGGAAAGATTACGTGAAAGGTGAAAGTTTTGTGTAGCTGCGGAATCGTGTAAATGCCGGTCTGAGCCAGGGTGTAAGTCTTCTTGTGTTTCAGCTGGTAAGCTTGGCTGGTTTGCGTTATGGCTATATGGTTTCGATGACATAATTTTCCACTCCAGAAAGAAAATAAGACACCGCACGAACGTTGCAGTAAATGACACAAAATTGGAATTTAATTAATAGAAGATTAATGACTTAACAACAGTTATAATGTATATATGTAATATATTATTATGTAGGCATACATATGTGGGACTGACAGGAATTTTTAATATATATATTTTGGGATGGCCGAGCTAATTATTATTATTTCTATAAAATTGCTCAAATTCAGGTTTGGAATCAGGGTCCGGACAAAACTAGGATATTATATAAGGGTAGCAAATAGATGAATAATATTATTTGATTTTGCTGTAATATAATAATAAATTGCGATTTGATTATTTCATTATTCCTGTTGTTCTATCGTGCATATAATATCGTTCATCTTGGTAATGGATTGAGCATTTCGAAATTTTTAAATATCTGACATTTAATCGTACTTAGATAGTTAGGTAATACTGGGAAAAGCATCTGAACGTCTATTTCTTCACAAATTAAATGAACATTAAGTAATAGTAAAATTTCTTATATGGAAGTCTTTTTCCTAGAAGAGTGATTTTACGATAAGTCTCCAGTTGTTGTTTGAAATTTGGTAAAAAATACTTTAGAAAACCCTAAAAAATTCATACATTTCCTCAAATTTTAGTATATATTATTTTCATTAAAGTATTTTAGATAAAAAGTTGAAAAAGCTTGTATAAAGCAAAAAACTTATCTATATATAAATTTGAAGTATTTGATATCGGTACTAAAATTTATAATCTATAATCAAAATCCGAAGTTTCGGGTAATAGTTTTATTTGATAATAGAGCATCCTGGTTTGCGCCATTATTATTAGTATGTTCGCAGGTCATAATCATTACCACTAACGCATCCATCGTTATTGCCAATAAGATACTGATTTTAATATAACTTATTAATTTTAGGTGAGAATTTGAAAATTATAAAATTAGGTTAAGTCGAGGGCATATGATAAACGTTTCTTAAAAAGTCTCGAGAGTATTAAAATTTGCAGAATTAAATAAACAAAACTAAATTCATTTGGAATATCATTGACTGTTCCTCAAGTGAGTAAAGATCATGGGAGAGTTCAATGATTTAATTAAATGCTATCGAGAAAATTTGCGAGTACCTACTTATTGAAGTTGCAAAACATTTAGCAGAAGACATTTTTTTTTTTATTAAAAGAGACCAAAAAGAGAAGAAAAGCTGCAAACAAATTTCATTCATGATCAGCTTATGGCTGTCACTGTAGACTTTATTGGAAAAATTTTATTTTCAGGTCATTTAAAGTCGGTATAGATGACACTTTTGCTGAAATTTTACTAAATGGAGTAAAATTTGCTCCATATTGCACATTTGACTTAATTTAATTAAATATTAAAATTGAGGTGTTTGATATTGATTCAATAATAATCATGAATCTTGTCAATACCCGGATTTAAATTTCGCTATATTTTGGAGGTTGTACTCATGCCTCTGTGATTTTGGTATATTCCATACATTCTAACAAGTGTAGGTTCGATTCCCGTCCGGGAAAAAAGTAAATAAAAATTGAATTTACTATTTATTTGTGCGCTTTCATCGTTACTGGTTAATACCAGCTGAAAGCAAACGTAGCTCAGTAGGCTAGTTACAAATTGATAAATGCATTAGGGAAAATCATCTGTCTCGTTAGCTTAGTGGTAAGAGCAGTCGCCCGGCAAGCGAAAGGTCCCGGTTTCAAACCCCGGACGAGGTGGTTGTTTTTTCCTCTTGTATTTATGAATTTGATTTAGAATCGTTAAAAATAAAAGTTTTTAAAAATTCTTCTTTCTCCATCATATTACATAAGTTCTGCATTTAGTCTATTCGATATGAATTCTTGTATTTACTGTATACTTTGAACCATAATCCTTATAAAAATTAAGTGCATTAAGACTATTTTCATTACTATCTGTCAAAATTCTGTCTAATTCTTATAAAAGGCGTTTTTGACTTTTTTCTGTTATCTGCTTAACTGCGTATCTATGAACTAATCTATCGCTCTTTTGGGAGGGTCATGGTATATACTGCACCTAAACTTAACTTTGATGCTGTTTATGCAAGCAATTAATTGTATATCTATTCTGTCCCTTTTGTATAAGACTAGCCTCGATATATATCTTTTCTTAATGTGTATAACTGCGAATAGGATTCAAAGTGAGAGAATTAATAAAAATTAGAAAGGGAATAGGAGATTGAATTTTGCTTTCTGGTATGCTGATGCTGATTGCACTGAGGCTAGATGCAATTGCGAGCAATATTACTTGAACCGACAGATGAGTTTCAATTCATTGAAAAAGGTGGCGGTTCAAATTTAATACCTGAAGTTTGGCTAAAATAGAAAGACACTTGACTTTGTCGATGACCTCTCGAAATCCTTAAAAAAAACTTGACGTATAAAGGTAACTGATTAGATCAAACTATTGAGATTTATAATCACTTTGAAGACTTATTTCATACAGAAATGTAATTAATGGTCTTTGATTGTAATTGCATACAGGTGAAAGGAAAAATCCTGCTGTAAAGAAGGTGATAAGAAGAAATATCGCAGCAAACTTCGAGCAAACGAATTGATTTTATTGAATGATGTAATATGGATATGGTGGTAGGTAAGAAGGAATTTCAAGTGTTCATATGATTGTTTATACATAGATCCGTCTCTTTTTCGTTGATTAGGCATTTTGGATAATTTTTATCTATATAGGATGTTAAACCTTCCTCCTTCTTCTCGATTCCTACAGACAAATGGATCATTTTAAGACAATCACAAAATCGTATATATTGGTTGGAGTTTCCAACGATTTTTTTTTATATTTTAAATATAGGTAATAAGTATAATGATACGAGCTATAATAATTATTATCAGATAAAAAGTCGTGGTCTAATCCCTTCTTGCAAAATCTCTGAATTTAAAATCTAATGGAAGAACCTTCAAAATTTTCAAATTTTCAAAAATAAATATTATTTTCGAAATTTTTACTCAGTTGTCAATTGCTGTTTTCCTCTTTTAATATAATTTTATCATAACTAGGAAAATGAAAATTTTTTAATGTTTCCCTATTTTAATTTTCCAAAGAGTTACAAGGTTAACATTTTAAAGATTAACATTAATACAAACTTAAAAATTCGAAACAAAGTAAGATAACCCACTTTTGTAAAATAATATCTAATGAACAGAAACGAGGAAAGTGGGATATTGCGTTATGTCACTTTGTTCGAACGCAGACTCTATTGATTCAAAAATTCGAAGAATATCTACCTACAAAAAGTTTACTCTAGCAGCAAATTATGTATTTTTATTTGTTTCTTTGCTACTAAGGAATGAAGCGACATTATGCAATATAGCAATTAAATTTCTTATTGTAAGCAATTTCCGGGCAAACTTGAACCTCTTTCGTACTTGAGTAACTGGTTAAGTAACTCCGATGTTGAAGATGACATGTGAATCCGAGTAAGTTGATAACTAATGCAAAAAAAAAAAAAAACGAGAAAAAGAAACACCAGGAATACAGTTAAGCTATATGCAATAGTCAAGACATGGAAACTAATCAAAAAAATTTTGTTTTTCTTTTAATACAATTAATGAGCTTCTCCACGCGAACAGTATATAACTAAACCAATAGCAAGCAAAAGCGATGAATAGAAATAGTCTCATCGCCTTCTTCACCTAAATTTTCATGCCGCCACGAAGCCCATTACATAACATGGTGTTACAGCGATGAATTATCTTTGAATAAATCACTAAAAAACGCGAAAATTTTGATTCACCTGGAGGAAATGTGCAAAAGCAGTATTCATCCATTGGACAGGTGGTTTCGGTTGGAACGGGAGAGTCTAATCAAGGGAAATCAGTCAGTCAGTCAGTCAGGTTTGTACAGGCGCAATGCTGCAAATGCACACAAGAGAAAATGCAGAAAACATTCGGTGTACCATTTACAATACTGCTAGAGCTACAGGAAAATCAGCAGAGGAGGAAGAGTGGTAAACTGGTAAAAGACGAAAAAGAAGAACTCTCACCGCGCCATTAATGCATATACTAGCTATCGCGGAGCTATGTAGGCTTCAGTCGCGGAGAACCGTGAATGTACTGCGGCGCTTCTTGTTAATTCAACTATAACAACTTCCCGCGCTTAGTTGGGTCTGATATAGGTACAGCTTGTTACATTATACGACCAAGTGGCCAAGTATTACAGGAAAGCAATCACCGAGGAAGAACTATCAGCCATGAGGTCCATGAGGTAATCGCCTACCCATGGCACAGGTTGATAAACACTAAAAGCTAGGCTGGTCGCATACATAAGATAACCGCGCAGGCGAGTGCCGATTAAGGTAATAATAATAATTGATTGACGGTCGAAACACAGCGCGCTATTACATCATTGAGGACTGAGCTAATAACGAAATAGTATAAGTATAAAGTGGAAGTTGGGCCTGCATATACTATTGATATGCGACCAAAGGAATTCCTTATCACCGCAGCATGCTTGCTCCTTGTTGAAAGCAATCAACTTGTCGATTGCGTGCTTGGTACACAGAAGAAGACGAAGAAAAACTATTCAACTTAACTGAAATAGTAGAGCACACAGGTTGCATACAAATTTTTGCTTCCCCATCCACATAATGTTTTGGGTGCTTTATGCAATTTGGATTACATGAGGAAAAGTCACTTTCAATTTATGTTAAATTTGCTGGGAAATATTTTCGTGCACACCAGATTTATGGTGAAATGATTAAAAAGGTTTTTCAATAAGCGAAAAAAGTTCTTTTAAATGGTTGCTGATATTATATAGAGCTTTTGAAGTACTTGCCAAAAAAATATACTGCCTGACATATGCTAGTAGACCGGATTCCAGGAAAAGTAGTGTGGGGTGATTGCGGTGACATTTTAAGAGTTGTCTTAAATTTTGTCAGTATAATTATTAGGCTAACTCAAAGGCAAGTTCCGGTCCGACAGAGAGCAATTCCAAATTTTTTTTAATAACTTTTATTCACTCACTAACCCTTTACTAAATAACTTTGTGCCTCAGGGTGACGTTCGTGACGAAAGTGTGAAATTTTGGGAAGAGTTTTAGGGAAGTAAACGTGCGTGGATTTACATTGATTTTTTTTTAGAATGATAGAATGAGTGATGGGCGTGTATGATATCAAATTAAAGCTCTTGCTAATAAATGGCAGCTGATTTTTCTTTTTTTCACGCTTTAGCATAATGTTTCACATATTTCATGGGAACATTTAAATATTCTATGTTTAACCGTTATATGGGTTTTGATGTGATTTAAGTTTTTCCAGTTTTTTCATGTAAAAGGTTTTTTTTTACATGGAAGTACTCACATTAAAGTGCATAATCTTCTGACTAATTATCGTAGGAAAAAAAAATTACATACATATTCGCAAGAGAACGTAGATGTGAATTAACATGCATATCTCAGATAGATTATATGTTCCGTTAGAGGAGTTTTTAGCAAAAATGTAACGACTAAAAAGTTGCAAATAAGATATATTGAAAAAACTTTTTTTTTAAAGATAAATAAAATATACTTTATAATAAAAAAAAAAAAACTTTTATAAATAAAATGCACTAAAAGGTAAAACATATTTTTTTTCTCAGTGATTTATGTATACAAGAAAAGATTCATTGTAAGATAAGAAATGCTAGATTAAATCTTAAAATTGAATGTATATAAGTATTAACAATATTTTAAAATTATTATTATCTCGTTTCACTTTAAATGTTTGAACACTTTGTAATGAAATTTTTCTTGTGTACATATATCACTGAGACAGAAAGAAATGATTTTTTTACTTTTTAGTGCAATTTATTTATAAAAGTTATTTTTTTGAAAGTTTTTCTTAATATATTTTATTTAGTTATGTGATAGGATACATAAATTCAAATACTTTTTTTAGAGTAATTTTGTAAATTTGTACCATTAAAGGTCTACACTTCTCGATTTTGATTGCCATGGATGAACTTAGAAATTAAGGCTCTGATTATGGAACGCAACCGTGACCATCAACGCTTTAGAAAATATGGTTCACTCCCATATTTTTATTTTTAAAGGAAATTGTAAATACCTGCGTAATAAACTTACATCGGAGATTCGTAGAGTAAAAACCGATTTTTGTAAACGATACGGGTTTTCCATTCCGTAAACTGTAGAAAAATATTAAATATCTAAGTATACTGGCTCGAAATAAAAATTCTTGCAAGCTAATTTACTTTGCAAGGTCCAATACAAACATTGATAGATGTACCTAACTTTATATCTGATACATATAGTAGTGACTTTTTCTATTTGTTAATGTTAATGCTGAGCAGATCATTCTGGCAATAATATCTATGAAATCGAATGCGGTGGGCATTGATTTCAGATACGTTAAGCATACCTATAATAAATTCCTCAATTACACAAATGCTTTATGCCCCAAAGCTGCTAGCAGGCTATATACAAAAGATTTTTAAAGTATAGTAAGTGTACCGAGTGATTATAGGCCCATTAGTGTACTACCTGTATCATCTAAAATTCTCGAAAGGATTCTCTTTATCCAACTAAATGACTACATAAATCACCAGGTTGTGTAACAATCAGGAGGGATGTCGTTCTAGGCATACTACCACTGAGCTTCTGCATGTACATGTAACAGAGATTATTAGACAAAACGTAAAGGATTAGTCCGCTAGTATAATTTAGTCTTCTTGACTTTACAAAAGAATTTGATTGTGTGTATATACAGTTGTATCCCGTAAGTCGACGACAAGCCGGAATCGGGTGATAGACCAAATCATAATAGTTACTAGAAAAATATAAAAAAAAAAAAAAATCTAAGTCATGTATTTTTTCAATTATAGACATTTCTTTTGTTTTCGAGAAAATGATGGTTTTTTAGCTCCTGTTGCTACAAATATTTACTTTTTTTTTCAAATTTTTTTTCTTATGCAATCCCGAATACTGCTTATGTAACCTCTTGCTTTAAATTCTAAGCCAACTACTCCAGGGGTCGGATTCTGTAAATCGGAGGGCTTGGGAGTTTGGGAGATGATTAAAACTCCCTAACTCTCCATTCGAGATGCTCCAGGGGCCGGATTCTGTAACTCGGACAGTGAGAAATATCGAAATATTGAAAGACGTCCAACTGTGTGTGGAAGGGTCGTAGAGAATTGGGCTTTTTTCCTACGGATTTAGGTCCTAGAGTAGGTGAACAATTTCTGGGGGGGGCTTTGGGGGGATGGGGTCGCACCAATCCTAATTGAGAGTTGTCCAAAATACTTTACGTTTGGTATCAAATTAAAGGGGGAGAAGCGGGCAATCGAGTGGTGTAGTTTTTTTTTTATCATTTTAACTTCATAACTGACTTTTTACCGCCGAAAGACGGATTTTTTGCACTTGGATCACCCCACTTCCTATATTTTGCATATATTTCTTCCCTTCTTTGTTTTACATTCATTAGTACTCTGTTGTGAACATTTTTCTCATAGAAAGTGATTTTCCACGACTTACCAATTCCACATAATGATAAGTTGAAAATATGTCCATTTTTGTACAAAATAAACGCCATTTTTTCATCTTAAGAAGTACTGATTCCCTTCTCTTGCAGTTTTCTTCAAAACCATTTATTGGACTGAGAAACTAATTACATATCTAATTAGGGGACAAAATGTAGATACGATTTCATGCTATATAAAAGCTTTAGCGTGCATATTTAAATAAATTTTTTATAGCATCTTTTCTGTACTGAAAGACGACCAAATTGACCATTTTCGCGTAATTTAAAATTTTTAGTGGGTACCTTGAGGCACCAAAATCCTTATTTCTCTGTAAGTATTGGAAGGATTTCCATAATAGTTTTGTAAACATAGCCAGGATATTAAGTAAATCCATAATTCAATTTGAAAATCTTAGGTACCTAGGTACCTTCACAAAACACAACAAAAGCAGCCAATACTGTCAGTTGTGAAATATTCTTCCTACTTTTCCACAACT
Source organism: Dioctria rufipes (assembly GCA_963924295.1). Taxonomy (NCBI): domain Eukaryota; kingdom Metazoa; phylum Arthropoda; class Insecta; order Diptera; family Asilidae; genus Dioctria; species Dioctria rufipes. The sequence goes on along the minus strand of OZ002745.1, from coordinate 23,242,029 downwards.
AAAACAGCCGAGAGTTTTGTCGAGTTTGATAGAGAGTTTGGTAATTCTCACAGTACAAATTGCCCGAGTTATAGAATTCCGAGTGGAGAGTTAAGTGTCAAAAGAACTCTTATCTCCACAACTCTCCCAGTTAGTAAATCCGGCCCCAGCTTTGAAGAAAATGTCACATATAGCCGAACCAAGAGTAGAAAATTAATAGTTCACCCAACTTTAACTGACTGTACTGAAAAAAAATGTACTACGCCAGTTTGGCAAGTAAGTTTAAAAGTTGACGCATTTAATAAGGATTCTAAAATGATATAATACTTGCTACATTATTTCTTAGATTACCGTAACTTTAAGATTTTATTTTTTTATTTATGTTTTCCCGAACGGGAATCGAACCTACACTTATTAGAATCAGTCAATGATGGATAAAGAAGAAATTTAAGAACTTTTATTTTTAACGATTCTAAATCAAATTAATAAATACAAGAAGAAAAAACAACCGCCTCGTCCGGGGTTTGAAACCGGGACCTTCCGCTTGCCAGGCGACTGCTCTTACCACTGAGCTAACGAGACAGATGATTTTCCCTCTGGAAGGTCCCGGTTTCAAACCCCGGACGAGGCGGTTGTTTTTTCTTCTTGTATTTATTAATTTGATTTAGAATCGTTAAAAATAAAAGTTCTTAAAATTCTTTTTTAAGATTTTAGTTTGAGTGAGACGGAGAGTCATTACATGAAGTGTGAGTGAGCCAGATAGTGATGCTAGCTCGTCAAATCATTGAGTTTTTATTCGTCTACTCTCCACAAAGGGCTGACTTCCAAACCAAATACATAGTGAAGGAAGAGTTCCTTACCTTACGAGGATGTAGTATTTCATGCAGTTGAAGAAGACCCAAGTACTTCGGTACGTGCAATCCAGGAAAGCACAGGAGTGCCTAAAAATACAGCTCACCGAATTTTACAAAAACATGAACACCTGAATTACGGAAGCAGTTGAATTTGTCAACAACGGAAGATTTGCCCGTCTGATAACTCGATCTTTTTTAAGAAGATGTCGAACTTGTAGTGCAGCTGAAGGAAGAAAGTTTGAACATCTTTTGTAAATAATAAATCTTATCATCCAAATAATTGGTGTTTAATTTTAAACTTCAGGAAAATTTGTCCAAAATTTAACAAAAAGTTAGCATCTCTAACTTGAAAGCGTCACGGGGGTACATTTTCTCGAAAACAAAAGAAATGTCTATAATTGAAAAAATGCATGACTTAGATTTTTTTTATATATTTTTTGGTAACTATTATAATTTGATCTATCACCCGATTCCAGCTTGACGTCGACTTACGGGACACCCTTTATATAAATATATTATGTAGAAAGTTGAAGGAAAGGTTTAGATTTTCCAGTTCATCTGTTAAGCTCATGCACTCCTATCTTTCTGGAAGGCTTCAGGTGGATCGGCTTTTTAGTAGAAAAGCTCACTATTCAGGTGTTCCTCAGGGATCAAAACTTGGCCCTTTACTTTTTTGCATATATGGAGTGTTTCCGCCTAGGAGGTGAATAGAGTAGGAGGTGATAGTACGCACATAGGAAAACAAAAAATTATATAGCAGTGTGGATGGGCCGTATCAACCATTTTTGAGTTACAGGGTGATTAAGAAAAAAAACTAGTTTTTCACAAAACATCCGGTATCTTTAAAAGTACAGGGCGTATGGTCACAGTTAAGAGCTCATTGTATGCAGAACTTACTGTATACTGTAAATGACTTAGCTGAAGTTTCAAGATTTTGCTCTGTTAAATTGTACACTGATGATGTCCAGTTACTTTCACCAATGCGAATTAGTGAATTTAATGCAACTATTAGCAGATTTAATAGAGTGATCTTGTACAAATCACTGAATGGGCCAAGAGAAACAAGACTCAAGCAATTATCATCTATAAAAATTATGTCAATATCTCGAATTTTTCACCATTGATCCTTAATGGTACGCCCGTGCCATATTCTGAATCGGCTCGAAATCTTGGATTGATATTTGATGTTAAGCTTGGTTGGGGCAGGTACGTAGATTGAGTTGTGAATAAGGTTTACAATAGATTGAGGAACTTATTGGTTCATTCTACTTTTACTCCGCAAGCGACACGCCTCCATCATGTTAAAGCCTTGCCTTTCCCAATAATTATCAACGCAGATGTTGTGTATTTGAACCTTAGTAGTAGTACTTGTCGCGTTAAGCTCAATATAGCCGCGCAAGATATATCTATGGACTGCGACGCTTTCACTATGTTTCGGAATTTTCGGGCTGCACTTTAATAATTATTCTTAATTCCGAACTGCAATGATGCTTTAGAATCATAAATAAGTTAAGTCCTAATTGCTTAGCTAATTGTATAAGATTTTGTTTTCCATTCGTGTAAGTGGTTTTTTGATACCTTGGTATCGAACTAATTTTAGCACAAAATGCCTTTTCGTCTATGGCACGCAGGTCTAGAATGCCTTGACAATTGAGATTCGACGTCTGCGATATGGCGGTAAATTCAAAAGGATGTTCTTGGTTCATTTTATTAATATGTATAGTTAGCCATATATAGTATGCATGTAAAAAACTTCTTTTATTATCATAAGTGCTTTAGTATTTAGTATGTTGATTTTTAATTTATTTTCCTTGGTTTATTTTGTCATTTCTATAAAAATCTGTAATTGATCTATTTTTCCTTCATTTTTTTTAATATTGCTTTCATTTCTCGTATTACTCACTATTATTGACCATTTTTATGATACACTTGTTTAACTTGAACAACAAACTGCTCTGTTTTACGTGGGGTCAGCAACCGAAAAAGTGAGAAGCGAGTTGACGACTGGTAACTTACTCAATTGAACCGACTTTTGTGTTCAGTTTGCATCAGCAACGTTAACATCAATCAGTTGGTTGTTACTGATCGCAAGAAAATGATTTTGTTAAATGAAAATTTTCTTACCGAAGGTTAATTAAAAGACTTCTACATGGGAAAGATTTGCCTGAAGTTTGTTTCCCTTTAAGGATTCCGTATCTCAAAAGGAAAAAAATAAACGGAACATACTTATAAGAAGTAGGAATTTGAAATTTTGCAGAATGTTACGCGGATATTTGAAAAATTATGACATTTTTTTTAATTTTTATGTGGGTAAGTTGAGCGTCCTCAAAACAATTTTTTTTTTGTATCGTTTGAAAGGATTTTGAAATCGTTTTTTTTTTAATTTTTTGGTGATATTGATTGAATGATTGAAAATTGAGGTTGAGACCCCCTTACAGGGGTACTGGAAAGTAGGCCTTAAAAGCCCCATTGTTCACCCTCCAGACTTATGAATAATAACTCATAGGTCCCAATCGGATTTGAGTATTACCTCCCTATCCTCCCTGCCAGCTTCGTGCAGCTCGTCCAGGTGGTGTGAGCCAAGGAATCTATTACGCTTTCCCGAGAGGGCCGGACAATGACAATCACTGTCTCGGATTCCTCTCCGCAACCCCTACATACAGGGTCAGCAACAAGCCCTATCCTGTGTAGATGTCCTCTGAGACGAGATTGCCCAGTAAGGATTGACATCTCAGAGTTGGTTTGTTTAGCCCCAGTAGTTTATTTGTTTCTTTCGGGCTAGGTCTACCCAACAGCTCCTTTGTAGTTCTACCTGAAGGATGATCCAACAAAAAGCGACTGTGTTGGCGGTCGGCCCAGGCCGAGATATTAGAAATAAGGTAATTTGGTGCGATCCCAATTGTAAAGGCGGATGCCTCCGAGGTTGCATCAAGACGAGCAAGTTCGTCCGCCTTTTCATTTCTGCTAATGTCGCTATGACCTGGCACCCAAAGCATCAATACCCTGTTGTTCCGAGAAAGGAAGTTCAAGGTAGATTTGCATTCCAATACAAGTTTGGAGTTTGTAAAGGATTTTGACAAGGCTACCACGTGAGTCTCCTCGCAGAAAATGGCGGCTCCGGTGTTTTCTTCCGATTTGGAGCCGTCTGTAAATATAATAGGGTTTGTTAATGACTGAAGCACGGAATGTGATTCACATTCTTCCCTATCTAGAATTTTTTTTTTAAATTGCTTTTTAGCATAGTCTCGACGAGGTGATTACTGTTCCTGTCAATTTCAGGCACGATGGACTGCACGAATTCAAAGATGGATTCATGTGGGACTCTTGTATCGGTTTTCATGTTATAAGTCTAGTATCGAGTGCGGGCAAAATAAAATTGAATGTGGTCTCCAAATATTTTATATTAAAATCATTGGTAAAATTCTGACTCTGACGTATGTTAATTTGGAGAAAACACTGTAATTAATTTTTGATAACACAAATATAATCCTTCAATCAATCAAAAAATAATCTGCAAATTTTCATAGAAATAGAAATGTCAAAATTTTAGCAGTCATTTAATACTTTGTGCATTAAAATGGCTAGTAAAATGTGTGGATGTTTTATAGTGCCATCAATTTGTTAAAGAGGGAACCTTCAGTTTTTATCGGTGAAATCCGTATTGAATCAAAAAAATCCTTTTTTCCAGGTTTCTTAAGCTAAAAATTTTCATATTATTAGGGATAATAGAAAAACTGCCGCTTTTGTCATCACACTTATAGTTGCTGAATTTGTTTTTTTTTTGTAATTACTAAGATAAATCTTACTAAAAATTATCTAATCTAATTTTCCACATGCAATCTTTATAAATTCACCAAAGTTTTCTTTAGACATTCTGTAATACATTTCAAATAGGACTGTGTCTTCCAAGTTTTCAAACAGGTTAAAGCAGTTTGATATCATTCTTTTTGCCATGGATGAATTCTTCCATATCCTTTTTCTTGTAATCCTTCTTCCCCTTCCCCTCAATCATCAGAAAATTATTACAGGACTTATTTTTCAATCGGTTACCTAGTTCTTAACAACGCTTTTAACAAAAATTGAAACACCATTCAACGTCCTTGACTCGATTACAGAAGATGATGCAGTATGTGCAAATGAAACGATAGTCAATCAGCAGCGATTAGAAATCAATCAGTCGGTGATACGTCAACAGACCAATCGCTGACTGGACAATCAATTGACTCAGGAGAATGCGGTCTTCCTTACAATCTGCTATAGTAATTCTATTTTCTTCGAGTAGTTCGTCAAACATTCTGAGATAATCAAGCAGGTCAAATACTTTCATATTTTTTCGCAACTGAAGATTCACGGCGATTAACTGTAATTTTGATGGAAGCTGAACTAGTATGACTTCAATTTACTTTTAGACATATGTATGTATGTATAAGATGCCTTACTTCTATAGTTAGACTTTGGTGGTGCAATTACTTACAGAATATTGTAGGTGTGGAAAAGCGCAACATGCACCTGGAGAGTATTGAAGTAGAATATTTTTTTTTTCTACCCAAATGTCATATTCTATATACGTGATACACAATATAAGATCCAGATTTTTAGTAAAATCCACCAACAGGAATTAAGTGTTGATCCTATATTTTGACATATATGGATTAGAAGGGAAGTCATATCAAATGACAGCATTTGGATGTTGATTGTCTTCAACTGGTTCGTGTAGTCCGAGAAAGACATATCTATTACCTAAAATGAAATTTATGATATTTTCAAGACACTTAATTTCAAATTTTACACGACATATGTATCCAATCGGCAGATTGTAATTACCTCTGAGCAAGTCCAGTTCTTGAATTAAATATGTATATGGAGGTTAGCACGAAAAGAAAAACGGAAGTTATAATCGAAGAAGTAACAGAATTATGTTGGCGGGCAAGATCCTACGCATAGATTTAGGTGGTATAATGTTAATAATCTTTGAATCGTTCGGCTAAAGAAGTAATTCTAGCGTTTTCATGATTGCAGTGATAAATCATCTCAGACATCATTTCTACGGAGTGCACGGGTGGTGCTAGCAGTGTTCGCTTATATACATTAGATTTTTACAATTTCGTCGACAATTTTTAGAAAAACTGAACTATGTTTTGCATTTCATACTTACATATATATTAAATGCTAATTGAAATCGTACATTGATTTGATGGTCTACAAAAGTGAAAACATCACGACGTGCAAAATAATTATTCACTTATCCGACGATAGAAAATTAATTTGTCCAACCAATCTGTTATTAAACATAAATTGAGAATTCATTTTCTTTGATTGGACTGCGATTTTCTTCAGTAAAATATGTTGCAGCATGTATATAATACTTAACAGACAGAATATCGCGACCCAATTAAGCTATGCTCAAACTAAACGTGAACATTTAATTTCTGGTAGGTACTTCCGCACTGAGTCAAAAAATTTTTCGATTCATTGAAAATAGGACAATCCCAGCAATCAGGAACAAACCTTAAATTGCGGCCATACTACCGACAAATCTTAAAAATGTGCAATGGATTAAGAAATTTTCTCACGGAAATTGAATGGCTCTGAATTTTATCTTTTCTTTAAACTGCTGCTCTATTTTCACGTAAGACGCAATAACTGATCTAAACCAAAAATTGATGCAGGTTTCTTCTTCAAACATGATGTACACAATGCTCAAAAGTATTCTTCATCGAACATCGCACAAAAAATTAAAAGGAAAGCACTCGTCAGATCACTATAACCGCCACCTCCTCTTTTTGGTTTGAATACAGAAAAAAACAAAAAAATCCTGATAAAACCTCCTGCGACGTAATTGCCTCATAGAAGTCCTTTCATAGTAGAACTATTTATTATTCCCCTTTTTTGCTTGATATCCTTTTTTAGGAGGAGACACTTTCCTTTTCCTAGATGAACATAACTAAATTCATCACCACCGTCTCCTCTTCGGGTTCAATAAGATAAAAGTACATTCACTCAGAACGATCCCAATCCCTTCCCTAGCATATTGACTTACTTTGAAAGTTCCATGGCTTTGGCGCGTAAACAGTAACAAAGAAAGACAGCAACAAACGTCACCTTTAGGATCAGGTTTAGTAAGAAAATCAGAAATATAATCGGGAAGCAAGTATCCAGGATATTAAGTAACCTCTCTTCTCCATAGATGTGTGTTAGATCGTCGGCGTAGTAGTAAACAAAATCACAACAGAGCTCATGTATCACTATATTATCAGTGTATGCGTTAACATGTGCATCCGAAGCGTGGGAACAGAATTTGGGAGCAACCAATATATCCTGCACAAAGAATGCATTTCTTTGATCTTGTTCCTATTTTCGATTTTTTTTTTTTTTTTTTTTTTTAACTCTGATCTACTCTAGAAGGATCAGGCAAATCATGGTTGTGAAGTTAGGAGATTTTTGTGATTTTTTCTGGTGTTTTGTTTTTTATCTTCCTCTAATTTTAAGTGCTCTGCACGTGTAATTGATTCTTGTCTCATATTACATTTTGACCGTTAAACGTCGGTTTTTGGTGTTTCCTGATCAACTTAACAGATTTAAGGAAAATATTTCACGTTCCTTTTCTAATTACCTCAGGAGCAAGCAATTGGGAATAAAATTTAAATATAGTACAGTTATTTATTTCGGAAATAGTGATAGGGTTAGAATAATTCGATATTATTGCTCACTTTCTTGATAAGAAGTAATGCAGGCTTCACAGTTGTAAAGGAAAGTAGAATAAGATAATTCGGAAAGAACTGTCCTTTTGAGGTTGGCAAAAATTGAGATCAATCGCTTTTTAATCACAACACGAGTGAATGACAGCAAAAGTGTTATGCCTGTTGCGGTATTCACTTAAAAGAAGCTTACAATTCTCTAATGTAATAGAAAATGGTGGGTTGTTTTATACGATTTCTGGAAGTATGTGTGAACCTCTGTCAGTGGCACAAATAAGTACTCTCGATTTTAGTCTTCATTTCAATATATTATCCTTCAGTTGTTCAATTAGTACAGCCTTGTTCTCAAACATCTTCTTCTTGAGATATCTTCAAGCAAAACAAAAACAAGGTTCGTGCTGATAGTTCGGATCATTTTGATGGGTTAACAAATTTTGAATTCTATATTAGTTCGGAAACATTGTTCTTAAAACTACCATTTCGTTTCTATCTTTCCCTTTTTCCTAAGTGGAGTACCTCAAGATTCTATTTTTAGTCCCCTTTTATTCAGCGGTGCTGCTAAATGAGCCTATCATTTGCTCATGCGCGATATTTAAAAAAGATTTACGGCGGATTTCGTCAACTCTAGCTAGCGGCAAATATTTTATCAAGAGATATTCGGACACACACTTTAATTTAATTTTTTCTAAGCTCGGGAACTAGTGTGCCCGAGAGCTGAACGTCGCAAAGCTTTGAACACTGCTCTCACTTCAATTCCCACCTGTTGGGGTGCTTGCTGAATAGCCAGTGTATGTAGAATGAAGATGTTGGTCTTTTATAGGCATACTCTCATTCCCTCTAAAGACCAGATATATATATACAACCGATTGCAGTTTCTATAGTATGTACTTCTTGTAATAGTAACCTGATTATTCCGCATTTTCACAGATACATTCTAGAGTATTTTTACTTTTTCAGGTTGCTTGTATATGGAATAAATTTTGCCTTCGCCTATACAAAGCACTGGCTTGCTCAACAATATTAGAACACTCCTAATATCCCAAAATGGAATAAATGTTTCCTAATACCTACTTTACGAAGGTTACACCGCCAAGGTAGATTGCTTAGAAGAACACGTGGTACAACCTTTCCGTGTTTAGAAAATTTTGTGCCAACGTTTATTGTTGTCAAATTACCTTGAATTTTATTAGACTGCACATGGATTCATAAACAGAAGTGAACCTGTAGGTATATCTTTTTTATACATTACATTTCTTTGCTGTCGTCGGGATAATAATATTATCATACTCAGGCTAATCGACTTTGTTTTTTCGGTCTGTACACAAAGAATTACTAGCATTGGCACATTCCGGAAAAATGTGTTGTAATTTCTCTAAAATAATAGGTAGATGGATAAAATTAATGCACATTCATTCGTAATTAAATTTTTCAAAAATCTAGTTATTCAAAATTTTGTGAATTAAAATTAAATTCATGTCAATTTTTATATTTTAATTGACAGCACATTTTTAATAATGATAATTAAAATTTAAAGGTAATATGGCGTTTCCACTACATAGAAATGACGTAATTTCGATGTTCCAGTATGATTTCGACGAAATCCCGTAATATCCAGTACAAAACACTTAATCAAAATCATCTCAGTTTCGGTTTCCAATTTTTGTCAAACTGCATCATTTGACATTTGTTGTATACACTTGTCAATAAATTTTTAAGGAAGGAATTTAAAATTAATTTAAGTATTTAAGTATTATATTAATGTTGCAGTTATGTGCCAATATATTCTTATAGTTACAAAAGCCTTGTTTATGTAATTAATTATTTTATATGTCAATTTGGTATTTTAAGTGTAGCACCTGTCAAACGAAATCACTTCAGCGGTAGTGAAAACACCTGACAATGATTTCAAATGTAGTGAAAACGCCCTATAAAGCGATTTTTGAAAATTCTAATTACGGACAAATGATCATTGATTTTGCCTATCTGCCTAGGGTATAAGACAAGAGAAGAGAAGGTAACGTTTTTTGGCTCTAATCTTAGTTTTAAAATAAAGTTTTTTACTTTTACATATTGATTTATGTTTAAATTTGCCTGTCTCCCTGCCTTTTTTCCAATTACACTTTTACTTAAAATTATTAAATTTATGTTTTCTGTAATAGTTTTATTAAATTTTTCTTTTTCGCTTTTAGTACTTGCCATGCACAGAAAAGCCTTATGTTTTAGTTTTTGCATTTTGACTACCTATGATACAAGATGGAGTGGATAGCTACTATTATGGGCCTACGGTGCAACAGAGAACGAAATGTATGAGAACACCGAGCGAAATGGACGAATAAGAGACTATAAAGGGTGTTTCCGTATAGGTGGTCCATATAGCAGGAGGTGATAGTACTCACCTAGAGACGAACAAAAAATTGTATGGCAGGGGTGGTTTACATCAACCGTTTGGGAGATACAGGACGATTAAGAAATTATGCTAATTTTTCACATAACACCCTGTATCTTAAAAAATACAGGGTGTTCGGTTGCTGTCAAGAGTTCATTGGGCGTAGAACTTCATGGTCTTTCCAACGACAGCTCAGTCAGTACTCCTCTCCTCTTCGGAGTTCTGGTGATCTAAAGTAAAAATTTCGGATTTTTTACAATTTTGTTTAAATTTAGACTTTTATTTTATTTTGCAAAATGGTGGTTAATATAACTTTTTTTATAAAAATTGTAAACTGTAGACTCGACTTTTTAATATTTGACCTATTACACGCTATGTCCTAACTATAGCCGTTAAACAGTTATTAGCTCATAGTCTTTGTGAAAAACTAGCATAATTTCTTAATCACCCTGTAACTGCTAAACGGTTAATGTGGACCCCACTGCCATACGTTTTTTTGTTCGTCTAGATGATTTCTATCACCTCTTGCTCTATGGACCACCTAGACTGAAACACCCAGTATGTACGTGGATAGGTAAGGACATTATCTGCGCGATTCTTTAATTTAGCTATACGAAAAAATTTTTCTTAAAGTAGCCATTAAAACTTATAACTTTAGACTTCTCTTAATTTGAACTTCTTTCTCTTAACTTGCTCTCATATCAACATAATTCTTACCTCAAAATGATTTGAATGCATGGCTCTATTAATTGATACTTGAGTAATACCCATGTCAAAGAAATTAATCTCAAATTCCTCACTTAATTTCGTTACTCGGCTATTTCAGTATATACCAATTTCTGTTAATTAAACGTAACTTGGAGCTTATGTGTGTTCACCCTTTTGGTGGAGACAAATATATTCTAGGCAGACCAAAGCGACTCTAAAAGCCCATAAACAACATAAATCGAGACATGAAGATGAAATTAGGGCCGACATATAACATGTGCGCGTCCAAAGAAAAAAATAAGGAAACCTATTCAGCTCCCTTCCTGCGCGATCACCCTTAAGAACTTAAATGACGCGCTCCTTCCTATCAGATTTATGAGTTGCGAGGTTGGAAACATAATCTTCCCGTCTTCCTTTCGTGGTTGGGTAGCATAATGGCGTTAGTCATGATGACAGACGGATAAACGAGTCCGGACCAATACGGATGATATCTTCACTCCTTACATGCATATATGTATACATACTATATGTATGTAAACTCTATGGAGGTTAGCGTGTATTTTTTTCTTGTCGTTTTTGATGTTGTTTTTGTTTAGATTGTAGAAATACTGTCGAGATTAGTGGAATATTTATTGTCACTTTTTAAATTGTTCCTTTTTTTTTTGTTTTTGTTTTTAATATTTTTATTTTAACATTGGACAACGCGTCGCGATGTCATGTAGAGTAATTTAAAATATCATTCTCAGTTCGAGCAGAAGGAAATATTGCAGATAACATATTTATTAAAAAAATTATAACATGCCTTCACATTTTGAAAACGTAATAAGACCAAAAATAATTTTATTTTCTCTTTCTCAACTGTCATTAGTCAGTCATTCAGTCAGGCACGCAGGCCGTGTAGTTTAAAGAAAAATGCACAGAATTTAAGTGACGATCTGTTCCATTTAATTTAAGAAATGTAAGACTGACTTCAAATTATGAGCGACACTACACGACACTTAAATGAAGATCACTTTTATAATTTCGAAATCGCTTGCGCTTGCCTAAGTCAAGGGTCGTCGTCACGTCAGCAATATAAATGGAGTGCCTTGCCGGCCTTAAATATGTGTAGAGCCAACGGGTAACAATGCGGGGGATCTACGATCTTATCTATACTATACAATGAATGCATGAATGCAATATTAATCTAAACATGTGGTGCAAAAATCCCCAAAATGAATATTTATGTTAGGGGGGAGACAAGAGTAAAGAATTAAAAAAAAAAAAAAAAAAAACCAAAAATATTTTTGAGAAAATAAATTTCTTGTGCCTGAATAAATTTTGAAGATGTGTTTATATCGCGGAACGTATCATAAAAAATCACGGAAAGTTATTATGAACACTCTCATTTATTTTATGTGCTGCCGTTTAGGTGTCCAAGAAATGATTTTCAAGCGAGCTGATCATTTCGATGCCTTATGGCAGTGATATTTTGTCATTTTGTTAGACACAGATGTTATTCTTTATGCAGAAATATTTATATTAGTATGTCTAGTTTTGAGATTCTGAATATAGAATATTAGGAGCTTTATTGCCGTTGCTTTCTGGAGTTGTATTTATAAAAAATACTAACTACATATTACTTTTGTCTATTTTTATTAGTTTGATACTTAAATGTATTTTATATAAGGAGAAATATTGTAAACAAAGATTGTAAACATATTTTAACCGAAAAATTCTATTTTTTTCCATTAAGATCCGGCTCGAAGGACCACATTTTGTTTATTTTTTATTTTTTAAAAATCCTTTTAGGTATCCCAAAAGTGTATTGAAACACTTCAGGTTTACAAAACTGAGTCTCGACTTATATGAAAGCGCAGATTTTAGTTTCTATCAATGTATACATATACATATAAATATACGGGTAAAGTAAACGGCTTTTATAAAGTCCCCTTAACTCCCGCAGAAATGTAACACTTCAATGGTTGCCAATGCCAGGATACTCAGGAAGTGATGGGAATGAAAACGTAAGCGTACTGACCAAAAAAGGAACATCCATGCCCCTAATAGCACCGGAATCATTTTCAGTCTCTCTTACAATATCGTGTAGCCTACCATTCAAAACAGGATCCAAAGCCGAATGGACCAAAGCCGAATGGACCAAAGAATGAATTCAATGATAGACTCAAGACAAGTCGATAGATTTATTAAAGTACGTTCACCAAAGAAGAGTTTGGATCTTTTGAAGCTGTCTAGGAATCAATTCAGAATCATTACAAGAGTCCTAACCGGACACTGCAAACTAAAAAGTGATATCCATCGGATAGATACATCACCCACTGATACATGTAGAGGTCATATTTCGAAGAGAATGAAAAATCGGAGCACGTCTTATGCGAATGCGAGGCCATTGCACATTGTAGATTCTAGGCTTTTGGTTCATACTTCTTAAAGCCTGCCGACTTCGAAGAATCTTCACATAATGAAATATTGCTCTTCCTAGGAATTGTGGGATTGTTGAATGAACTATAACGAAAGCGGTGCACAATAATTCAGTGAATGGCTGTAGTACAAAAGCCATACTCACCCTGCTTAATAATTAATCTTAATCTTAACATCCACAAAACGAATCCAAGCAATAATACAGGAAATTTGTTCAGAGCTTATTCAAGATCCTTTTCTCATATACAATACGATATCGAATCATCGCTGACCCAAATAAAACAGCATTTGTACCTGGCGGATACTGCACAATTTTATTGAAGTTCAAAAAAAGGGGACGAGACAAATTGCTGAAAAGATTCAACCAAGCAAAATTCTGTTCCACTTTGTAACAGAGAAAATTCTGCTATACGCCAGAAAATTCTTGTGATAATGAGCTAAAATTTGTTTCGGTGTACTCTTTTTCCTTCGCCTCGACGTTATTCCCTGCAACAAACTGAAAATTTTTTTAAGTTTTAACCTCAGTTCTTTTTTCATCGCGTTGAGTATTGGAAGTCTCAAAGGTCCAAAGATGATTTCATGGCCAGAAACAATCATACTGAGATAATAGCTGGTGAAGTTCAAATACTGTAGCAGAAAAATCATCATGACGCATCACTGAGGAATTATATACTAGCAGCTTTCTTCGTTCAAACACTAGATATTCCAACGTCAATATTGAAATTCCCGCGTAAGATATCCGAGTCCACATATAAAAAGTTTTGTAATATTTCAAAGTTGTTATCCGTGAGAATGGCTTCTCTCCAATAGGCCTATAGGCTACAGCCAGAACAGTTGGTTCAAATTGATCGTTATTAACATCATCACTGCAAACTCTGCTACCAACACACTATATTTAATCTATACAGCTGAAAACCAGGCATCTCTATCATTTTCACAGATTGATTAAAATTAGTCCAAGTCTTATGAGTAAAGGACTAAGCATTGACATTAATTGCAGTCTATCTAATTTCGCCTAAGCTTTCAACTGTAGCATTAAGTGAAATTACTTATACGTATAAAGTTTAGGTAGGAACAAAAAATTCTAAATAGCATCAGTAGTTGGAATCAGGCAATGTATTTTGAAGATTGGCAGGACTGATCAATTGGGACAACCGATTGTGACTAGTGATTGAGTAAAGGTTTCACAAATGAAGTTGGATGAATATTTTTAGATTGATGAACAACAAATTGAATTTAAGTATTAGTGAACAAATTTATTTACTTTCAGTATGAGAGTTAAGTAACGTAGAGTCAGGTTATCAGACTGAAGATCCTCATTGATATAAACCTCTCCGGGTGACTGTTTTGGTAATTATTGAATTTATAGTAGTGGATAATGGTTTTAGCTGTCTGATATACGTTTGAATTGGAATTAGTTATTAAACTGCGCGAGACAATAGCCTTACAGTAAAGCAAAGGGTTGTCTACAAATTACTTCTAATCACCATTGTTTTTCATCATTAGATCTGGATTGTGATAAAGATCAAAGCCTTGCCTAGTTTTGAGGACTTAACAGAGTTATAAGTGGTTAATATGATGTGGCAGTCCAAAAATGTAATGCTTTTTGTGAATTTTTAAAATTTTTCTTAACCATCTAATTTTAGATAATTTTTAATAATCCTTATAGGGTGTTTTTTTTAGCAGTTATAAAACGTTCTTCATTGAATATAAAGGAACAATCTTTAAACCCTTCTACCTTCAAAATTAAGCATTTTCACCCCTTCTCTCTCCTATCTCATACCATACAATTTACGTTTTTCTCCTCTCGACATCACCAATGGCAGTCACAGCCTGATACAGATCACCCTGTACGTTATATGTAAATGAATAAAAACTTTTTTTTTTTTTTAAATTCAGTAATGTTTCCACAAACACAATTACCAAAGAGATACAATGCAGATAATAAACATTTCTCAGTTCGATCTCGATGCAACTAATATTTCTTGATTGTTTTATTTGATTAGACTCCCCAACACCTGATAACTTAAACAGTTCAGTTTTATTTCAACTGTTTTAAATAGCTAATAGAAATTAGCAATCAGCACAAACGCTATAAATGTAGATGTTCCACGTTTCGTGATTAATAATTGTGTAATAGAAAAAATTATGAAAACCGCCCATATTACGTGTATAGATAATTTATGAATGGATCTTCAGGCGAATATCTCTTTATCGAGTTACCTGCCCATAATGCATTCAACAAAATTATCTACAAAAATGTCGGAAATTTGTCTTGCATCCAACATTTGAACCTCAGGCGTCAATTTATTATCCAGCCATAATTACTAGTACATCAAACTAGTTTGGCTTGCTTACTGGTTTGTGGTGAACCGACAAATCCCACTTGTATACGCTCTTGTACTCTACATACAATGTTAGTGATATACTATGGCGCTATTTATGGTATCGATGAGACTCGTCGAGTTGCATGACAATTAATCAAAATCACCAAGCGATAGAAATGGAGCCTCCCGAAATTATCTGACCAAATAAACAAGACATGTCGCAGGGATCCGTTGTGAACTCCTAATTTTTTTCTTAGTTATACATACATATGTATATGATTGCAGCAGCACATGAAATTTGATGAGCGTGACCGGAATCCGACTAACCACAGGAGATATAAGTATGAGTTTACATACTTACATACATAGCAAAGTGTCTGACTGTGACAGCAATTTCCCATGAACTTTTTGGTTATTATAGTAGTCATATAGCTACTTATTGGTTTTGGTATTCACTCAAGTGATTGAAGTTAATAAAACAAAATAAAAAAATTAAAAATCGCTAAAACGATTCGATGGATGGAGCTCATTTTTATCTTGATTGGGGGTTTTTGCGATTTGCATACTCACTTACGAGTAGCTTGGGAATGACATGAGGGTAATTCTAATTATATTTCATAGGTGCAAACGTGTTGGGGATTTCTATATGGAAATAATAGTTTTCTATTGAATTTCGCTTTTCCAGTTTACTTTGCTTCGAAGAACAGTTTAAATTATATAAGCGGCGTGCTTAAATATCTAGAAATTAAATTACGTTATCAGTTGTAATTATTTATGGGCAGTAATACGTTTAAACTTGTTAATGGGAAGATTAATTGGAAATTAATACAATCATTGATCCATTAGGGTAATACATAGAAAGATAAATGGAATGATTTACTTGTTGGGGACTATTTTCGTGTTAGAAATTATGAGGAAAACTAGTACAAATTCAAAATCAGTACACGTAAGGATTTACTATTACATAGCATAGCGACAGAGTATAATTAAATTTAAATTGAGTGATATATGCACATGTAAAGCTGGCCCAGCTAAGTATCAGTAGAGTTATGCACTAGACCTTGGAGCTTTTCTTTTGATAGTGAGTCAGAACTCACAGAATAAATTTAAGTAGACATGGAAATCTAGTACAGGGGGTAAATGTGAACTTTGATATACGATAGCATGGGCAGATATTATAGATTTAAAAGACTGCGTATTTATAATTTGAAAGATATACTTTTATATAGCATACATATGGCTCTAAGCAGAGCCTGGTGTAGAGTATACCGAAAACTACACGATTAGAAATTTAGGTATAAAGTATAAACCTAGTTATACTTTTTAACTTATAAACGTAATACATTCGAGTTTTGTTACATATTGAAATAATTAATCTAAGAAATATTAATAAACTTTATAAAATTTCAATACACATTCCATACGAGAATTATATCACTTCGAGTCATCAGATGAAACTTTTATTTCTTTATAAAAATCTGTATAGGTTTTAAACAGAAATCATATTAAAATGATAAATAACTCCTTATAATCCCAGTGTATTACAAGTTCGTATATATTTAATACGAAAAAGATATGAGCTATACAGACTACCGATATCTACATTTGTACAATTTTAGATTTTATACGAATTATACGTATAGATTTATACCATGCGATTCCTATGATTTCAGTATCTAATAACGTAATTTGCATCAGTTTGGATCCAGTAGCCGATGTTAACGGATGTATGTTTGACAATAGAGGAAATTAAAAATGCAACCGATATTCTTGCTAAAGGCCTAAGACACAATTACAATGGCAGAGTTGTCAAAAAACACAGTCGAAAAATTGGGAACACAATTACAACAAACGGCGGCAAGTGGCGGTTATGAAAGAAGAAGATTCTGACTTTTCGTTTGTAATTTGTGTTGAGCGATTTGAAAGGAAATTTTAAAAAGGAAAAATTTATATTGAAAGAAATGCAATGAATGGATGGTACATATTTGAAATTGCCACGGTGTCCTGTGCAACCTAAAAATTACGAAAACAAATGACAAAACAATTTCATTCTTTTGATTTTGTTGGTAGTATACTGCAACCAAAACGGCAGAATTAGAATTTGATCAATCTTCTGAGCTAGCAAATAATGAACTACGTAGCTGCTGAAAATCTTCTGATCTTTTGGCAATCTGGCTTTCGGGAAAATGATAGTTGTACTACAGCTCTCCTCAAAGTTACTGATGATATAAGAATTGCTATGGACTTTGACTTGGCTTCCATTTTGGTGCTTCTTGATTTCTCCAAGGCCTTTGATTCAGTTGATCATGAAAAATTATGTTATAAACTTCGTAATACTTTCATGTTTTCCTTACTGAGTACTAAACTCATCTGCAGTAATCTATCTAATCGAGATCAAAGAGTCCGAGTGAATGGGCTTCTTTCTAGCCCGATTAGAATTAGGTGTGGGGTACCACAAGGATCTACTCTCGCTCTATATCTTTTCGCACTAATTCTAAATGATATTGCATTAGTATTCCAGTATTCCAGCATTCAAACATACTCCTGTACGCAGATGATGTACAGTTATATCTGTCGCGATCCGTTGTGCTACTAGATGATGGTATTTGCAGATTTAATGAAGATTTGGAAGCCTTCTCATCTTGGGCACTTTTGAATGGCCTGGTTCTTAATCCAGTGAAATCTCAGTATAAAATTATTTACAAATGTAGACTGGACACTCGCGATTTCTCGCCTATTATTCTTAATAATATGATTGTCCCATACTCTGATGTCATTAAAAATTTGGCGTTATCTATGTATGAACAAAGCACTCACTTGGAGGAATGAACATGTAAATGCAGTGGTGGGTAAAATCTATAGCGGCTTATGTAGCCTGTGGCCAACTGCTTCATTCACGCCACAACAAGTTCGAATGAAGCTTGTTAAAACCTTACTGGGTACCCTTAATTAGTGGTAGTGTATGGCTGTATGAATGCAGTATGCTCGCGCAAACTTAATGTTCCTTTTAACTCGTGTGTTCGCTATGTTTTCAATCTTCGTTGATACGATCATGTATCTCCCTTTACCAATCATATCTTGGGCTACAGTTTGAATCAATATCTTAAATACCGCTCAGTACTCTTTATTTTCTGCTTAATGTGCAACAAGCAGCCCCAGTATTTTTTTGAAAAACTTAATTTTGCCACATCGTTCAGGTCAAGATCACTAGTCGTACCCAGACATATTGTCCTGCAGAGCCGAACATCATTCTATGTACACGCGCTTAATTTCTGGAGCTTCTTGCCTATTGGAATCAACTTTTCGAGCACTATAAAAATTTAATTACACATTAAAAACGTACTGTTATTTTCTTCTTCAATTTTGACAGGTAAGTAATTTAATTTAAATTTTAGCTATAAAATAATAGTAAAACGTGTTTCCCGTAGTCAAAATTGACAGAACAATGTTTTTATTCCAGCACTAAAAAAAACTTTGTATGCTTGAGAACTTTTTATGGGAGTAAAATTTTCAGGACACGCACAAATTGAGAAAACGAGGTGTGCAAAAAATACAGAATCACAATTGCTTCTCTCGTCACTAATAAATAAATTTCTGTATGCGATATAGGTACTATTTTCCTCACAATTTCTAGAAAAAATGAATGCCATCATAACGTAAATCCTCCTAACGTCGTAACTTTTGAGTCTAACCATACGATTATACGAGTCAATAGAACTGACGGACAGTACTTACTTCGTCTGTCAAAATTTTACTGACTACAAATTCTTTGCATTCCATCAACTAACTATAGTAAGTTCGTTATAAATATTCGCTAATTTCTTTTCTCTAAAAAATAAATATTACAATGTATATTAAATTCTTTTGAGTCAAAAGAGCCACTCAAAAGTGAAGATTAGAAATATAAACACAAATTTCCACTAAAATCTACCTTTAATTTTCAGTTTCCGACATTTTAATTTTACGTTTTACAATTTACTGACTGGCCAGAAATCTAGTCAGTGGGTGCTCACATGAGTCTGTTTTAATGTGAGTGTCAGTTCTACCAACTCGTGTAATCTCCAGGTAAGCTGTTCTGGGATTGGCTTACTGTTTTGAAGCAACTAGCTGAGAAATCAATTAGGTCACACTGATTTGGATGTGAGGACATAAAGGGTAACAAGATTGCCGACCGCATTGCAAAGGACGGAGCGAAATCTGAGCTTGTCGACCATGATCCTTTCTACGGTCATCCAAAAAGTCATCTATCGGCACAAGACTGGCTTTGAGATGAGAGCAAAGAAATTTATAATGTCCTCGGAACAGAGGATGCAATCATTTCTCATGCTGAGCACATTGATACTTAGTTGATAATGAGACCTCACTTTTCTATCGCATAAGGCAAAAACATTTGGGAATGGCATTCCAATCACGACAAAATGTTACAAAGATGACCATCAAAAACATTACAGATTTAATTAAAGACATCACTCTAACTGCGGCTCCCATTCCCATGGCAAATTGAAATCCGTTTTTCTTTTTTATTATTTGCATATTCATAAGAGTGGCCAATTGTCGCTTCGCTAAAAAAAAAGCCGAAACATTGTCTTCGTTTTTATTTTTCAATCTCGTTAAAACAGAGTACCTACCTACCTACGGGAACGCACACTCGTGTGTGTACCTAATCGATCGCTATTCTTACTGAGAAACTCCAAATGGGTTTGTTCTGTAACTATCATTACGAAAAATTTTTCCAGATATTCTACAGATAATCAACAAAAAAATTTATTAGGTGACAATATTACACAATTTTTTAAGAAACGTAAAAATATATTATGAAAAACTCTCCCTCATTAAACCCTTCAAGCACATTCGTATGCTCATCGAGTCACAGGGGCAAATAAATGAAATTTTGCCAACAAAGTTGGGAATGACCAATGAGAAATTTCGAGCGCGTACATGAGTTTGCGTATCCTTAATCCTGTTTTAAAATTAGCGAGCTTGAACAAGAGAGAGAAGCATACTTTGTTTTTAATTTGTTAGTTTTTCTTTGGTTGTGGGTGGAACCATATTTCAGTGATAGTTTCCCTATCAGCTAAATGCCCTATTTCGTGTCTTTTTGTGTTTTGTTTCAATTTCAAACTTTGGATATAAATTTATTAACGGAATCTCAGAAAACATCAAAATCGAAAATACGAACAAGAGAAACAATAGAACCTTTCAAAAAAATTGGGTTGAAAAATTAGCTTCTATTGACAATAATGGAAAGCCGTTGTGTCTGTTTTATAAAGTTGCAATTGCACACTACACAACATTACGAATAGAGTCATCCCCAATTTTAAACACAATATTCGCTTAATTCAAAATTGCTAACAAAGAAACTTAAGTCATTGCAACCAGGGCTTCGTCGTAAGCATTAAGGACTCTTGTCTTCTTTTAGTCGCGAAGATGACAGAGCCAACGAAGCTAATTTTTTGATAGCTTCTCATATTGCCTGTGCCAAAAGTCACCATGGGGTTTAAAAATTTAATAACTTTTTCGTTTATATATTTTTTTTATTTTTTTTTTTTAGATTATATAAATAACATCTGGAGAATAAATAATGGAGAGATTCACAACTGAACAAAGAACCAGAATAATAGAATTTTATTACTTAAATCAGCGATCAATTATTTTAACGCAAAGAGCATATCGCCGCCATTTTAACGTCAGAATTTCGCCTTCTGAAGCCATGATTCGTTGCTTAGTTAATCGTCACCACCAACATGACACCGTAAGTGATTTGCCTCGAACCGGTAGACCGCGTATAATACACACTGCGGAAAATATTGAACGTGTAGAGCAAAGTGTTAACGAAACACCAGAAACATCTACCAGAAGGCGTTCTGCTCAGCTAGGGATGTCTCGTACGTCACTACGGCGCATTTTAAAAAAAGATTTACTGTTATTCCCATATAAGGTGCAATTGGTGCAAGAATTGAAACCCGCAGATCATCGGCAACGTCTAAATTTTGCAGTTAAATTTCAACAGTTGGCCAGAAATGAAATCAACTTTATTGAAAATCTGATTATGAGTGATGAAGCTCATTTTCATCTGAATGGCTTTGTTAATAAGCAGAACTGTAGGTTCTGGGGTTCTGAAAATCCAAGAGCCATTCATCAACGCCAATTGCACCCCATTATGTGTACAGTATGGTGTGGCATTACATCTGAAAATATCATTGGGCCTTACTTCTTCGAAAATGAAGATGGAAGTGCTGTAACCGTAAATGGAGAGCGGTATCGGTTTATGATTGAAAATTTTTTACGTCCTGCTCTTGAAAACAGACCTGAGATGTGGTTTCAGCAGGATGGAGCCACTGCCCACACTGCCCGAGACACAATGGCACTTTTAAGGCAAATTTTTGGACAGCGAATAATTTCAAGAAATTCGGAAATTAATTGGCCAGCGCGTTCGCCAGATTTGTCAGCACCCGACTATTTTCTTTGGGGTTATTTGAAGGAGCGAGTATATGTGAACAAGCCTAAGACAATCCTTGAACTCAAGGCCAACATTGTTGAAGAAATTCGAGCGCTACAGCCACAAATGTTGAAGATGTTATGGAAAATGCTCTAAAAAGAGCCCATCATTGCGAAGCTAATAACGGCGGTCATTTAAGTGACATTATTTTCCATACTTATCGTAAAAAAATTTCCATTTTGTATATTTTATAATCTAAAAAAAAAAAAAAAAATAAAAAAAATATATAAACGAAAAAGTTATTAAATTTTTAAACCCCATGGTGACTTTTGGCCCACCCTGTAGTTTTGGATCCCGATAGTACAAAACTGCCCAGGTTCCTAACTATGTCACGTTGTACAAAAAAAATTAGTAAAAATTTTGAAAATAGGTTGTTGATGTGTGATTTGAAAAATTGTACAGCTTTCAGTTTTTAGGTCTCGACGAGGCTCTACAATTCATCATTTTTGCTCGCTATATGTATCTACAGAAATGTTAGACTTAGTAGCTCTTATTGATGCAACTCGCGGTGCCTTGATTTCAGAAATATACACTTGACGAAGTAAGGTACACCTTGGAACTGCCTCGTGTTAAATTCGTAAGTGTTGCGACTGATGCAGTGCCTATAATGGGGGGAGGGTGCCATTATTCTTTTAAGCAACAATCCTGAAATTAAACAGTTTTTATCTCTTCACTGCATAACTCACCGTGAGCAACTCATAGCTAAGTTTACTTAAAATGCAAAATTGTCAATTTAAGATCTTTTTGCAAGAGTTACGGTTAAATTATGAAACAGATGAATTGTCCAGTGATCTCTCCTTATGGTGTGGAACTATACAATCCTATCATAGCATAAAACTACCCAAAATTAGGAAATGATACTTGACTTCATGTTCCTTACAGACATTATGGAACATTTAAACGGATTTATGAAAAACTGTTTTTAGTTTTGAACCTGAACTACAGCGATTTGTGTATGATTTTAAGTCCAAACTAATTAATCACTTATCGACGAAGAAAATAATCAAAGTTAAGTCAAACTTAGGTTTGAAGACTTGAAAGGTCTTGTAATATTATTGAAGATGAATGTCCAATTTCTGAAATTTTTTTGGAAAAAATGGGGAATTGGAGTTATTAGAGATGAAATAGGATTAGGCATTGCAAATGTAGCACAAATCTACTTTTATAATTGAATTTTGGAAACTCAAACTTAAAGAAAGCTGCTTGCTTTATAATTTAAATTTTTGAACTTAAATACTATGGTGCGGCTCTTCATAATATATGGAAAAGCCCGGAACTGGCTCTCATTGACCTCATTACGTGCCCACCCCAGTCTTAGTCAATGAAGTTGGTAATACCAATACTCTCCGACAGTTAATAAAGATAAATTTGAAAATATAGTACATAGATATTATTTAAATAATATTTTCGTCACTTCCGGTTAAATGTTCATTTTATAATTTGTACAACCATCATTATATCCGAGCCAAAAATTCGAGTAGGTAACCTAAATCATTCTTTTGTTTGCCGATTTCTATTGATTAATAAACAGAGCATAAGATCAAAACATCTTTGTTCCATTTACTCAAGAGATGCTGAATAACAGGCAGCCTCATAAATAACTCTACAAATTTGGTATTAACTGGAGTTCTGGTTTAACACCAAAGGCGATGAGTTATCGCGCTGCTGCCCTACATTTCATGTGATTCCGGCAAATTTTCTTTCTTTTCTCGTCATCATCATTCCAGAGGTTCATGTAACTGTCACACTGAAGATATTCAACGTTTTATAAATATTTGTTTATATACGCGACTATAACAGACTACCTATATATCGTCTTTCATATATTCATCGTTATAATACCTGAAGATCTACATTTTCCGGAACGGCTGCGAATGTTATTTTTATGTGGAGAGTATCCGCATGATGGGTCCCTACTAATGGCGCTTCTTATACAAGCGAAAGAGAAAGAATAGCACGCAACTCAATACCGTATATGACTTGAGTTGTACCATTGAGTCTTCTAGATCACCTGTTACGTCGGCAACTATGTATAAGCAGTGATAATAGGAAACGACCGTATCTCACGTAATAGCGATTTATCTGTCGTGAATATTGGAACATAGATACTTCTTACTTAAGTGGAGCCGCCGCCTATATTATAGAAGAGAGTCGATCGAAGCACGATAGATTACGGATACCTAGGGCCTAATGCACTCTGTCTGTCTATCTGTCTGTCTGTAAGTTTTACATGAACGCATTACGCGTTCGTTACGTGTACAGCTGTGCGCTGCATAAGCGATTCCATTGCATAACGTTGGTGCAATGGAAGTTCTGCTGTTCTCTCTATCCGGTTGGCTATAGGCATGGATATGCAGCGGTTATGCTGAGATAGTTTTATACAGTGCAGTTGGATTTGATGGTTTGGTATATACATAGTTGGTATCCAGCAACGGTTGAGCACGTTACCGAATATGCCATGAATTTCCCGTAATGCAACAGTAAATGGTTTTTGCTAATGGTTTATGGGAATATAATGGAAAAAAAAATGAGAAAAATGAAATGAAAGCACATTTCTTTTCGCAATTCCTCTATTGTTACCTTATTAGTGGTGTACTAGATTGCACATCGTGCTACATATATGTAGACTATAGAGTCGGACGTATTTGTCAGCCTTATAGTGTTATTCCTGTTGTGTGGACAGGGGACTTTGCAGCTATAAAATGCGGTTCTAATCTCTAGTTTAAGGTGTCAAGTTTTTCTAATTCATAGCATTCCGTTTTGAAATATGTTGTATGTGTATGACTACTTTTGTAACCTCATATAGGTATGTACATAATATGTATCGAGAGTATGGACCAGCATTACACCGATCCTGGTTTAGCGACCCGCCCAGACTAAACGCATAAGGAAAGCGGTATTTGTAATAAGCTGGCGTTTAACTGCAACAGCAGCTCATATCTAAGGCTACTACATCACAGGCAACAAATAAAAATATAATAAAAATTATTAAATAATTTTGATAGGACTAACTGGGTAGGACGAAATTTTAATTCATGCATGTCTTTTTCCAAGCAAAAATATGCAAAAGAAAATTAAAAATTAATAACAAAAGCATAAAATTGTAGGAATACCAACCGCTAAGAGGTTTTTTTCTAAGCGGTCTGTTGGTACCCTGCCATTAACAAGTTAAGCTGGTTAAAATAAAAGTGCTGATAAGAAGATCTTTTTATTACCGAGTAAAATATATCTAACTTCTTTTCTCGTCTAAAAGAAACGAACCCGGAATGTATATGACATGTAAAAAACATCTGAAATACAGGGTGTTTCCGTCTATCTAGGTGGTCAATAGAGCAGCAGATGATAGTACTCACCTAAGCAAACAACAAATTGTATGGCAGGGGGGAGGGGGGGGGTGGCATTTCAACGGAGTCACTGGGCGATTATCAAACATATTCCCAAACTTATTCTCAAAGATAATTTGTTCCCTTAATGACTGAAAGCACGCCATTTTAAAAAATATCATCTAATTTCGGTATGACCTGAATAGTTTACGAGCTAATAACTGTGTAACGGTTACAGTTAGGACATAGGGTGCCATAGGTCAAATTAAAGAGGATAGTCCATCATTTACAGTTTTTATAAAACATTTACAGTTTTTATAAAAATAAGGTAATGACCTTTTGCAAAAAAAAAAAAAACAAAAAAAAAGGTCAAAGTAAAGAACAAAAGGTAAGAAAATCCGAAATTTTTAGCTTAAACCACAATAACTTCTGAGTGGAGAAGAGTACGGGGCTGGTTGAGCTTTTAACTCTTAACGCTCTGTGCTTTTTAAGATACAGGGTATTTTGGCAAGAACTAGCCTTTTTTTCTTAATCACCTTATAACTTTGTAACGTTTGATATGACCCCCTACCTGCCATACAAGTTTTTGTTTGCCTAGGTGAGTACCATCACCTCCTGCTCTATTGATTACCTAGACGGAAGGTCCCTGTATAAGATCATCACGGATCTCAACATAGTAAACTTTAGTAAAACTGACAGAGACAGACAGAACGGGTCAATAAATCTGAACGATCCACTCAAATGTAAAACATAGAAGGCCTTTCCATTCCACCTGCCACACTAGATGTATAGCAATGACGAAAGTGAGCTCAGAACTTAAAGGAATCAAGTTGACGCTATGCATACATTATCGTTATCCTAGCCTACACTTTCAGCGACATATACAACAAGAACAACACACATCGACAAAAGAAGTAGGATTATGAAAAAAAAAACAAGAATGAGAATCAATACCACAAGTATGCCCCAAATCGTCATTAATAATACACCAAGTATGAGAATTCAGCTACCTTGGAAATATCATTACTACAAACGGAGGAGCAGTAGAAGCCATATAAAAAAACACGTAATCAAGTCTACTATGTAGATGGAAGCGAAACATGGCTTGCCAAGAAAATCAGTATGAACGGAATCTAAATGATCATAAAAAATTGTATACAGAGTATTCTAACAATAATGAATCCAGTCTAACCGTCTATTCGTCCGAATTTCCGCTAAATAAATCGAGAACGCGTATACAGAGGTGTGGAAAACCCTCGCGAAATACTTTCCAACCCATGAAACAGTTCCTCACTACTACATGATAGCCCTAACGTCGTTCTGACATTCTAAAATATTTGCAGTGTTCCTATGTAAAACAGACAAAAGTTTGATTTGAATAGTTCCTGCGCCCTAAACTACTATTCATACAGAAAAATTGTCTTCTGATAATCTTAAGCTTATTTTCTTATCTTCCCAACCATAATTAAGTTTTTATATCTTTCCTAACAAAATTATTTAAAAAAATTTATTTTAACCAAATTTCTACGATTCCTTAAACAAAAACTCTCAACTGAGTAATAATTGCATATGTGAATGTGCCTATTGCAACTATTACTCAGCTAAAGCGTATAGTAAGACTAGGCTTTTGGGAAGGCAAGGAGCTAAGCTTAAAATTAATGGAAGACTATTTTCCTGTATAGTCACTTTTCCATTAGAATCAATATAAAACATTTTAGAGAATCGGACTAGCAGCATGCATACATATGGATTTCTGTTCCATGGCTGAGAGGAGACTGCGATTATTAAATAAAGAGATAAATGAAAATACTAAAATCTAAACAGAAATCAAGAGAATGGTCCAAAACAGAAAACAATTGAGCGTCTATGAGTAGGCCGGCATTCTGCTCTACTGCAAAAGGAGCCCCATCAATAAATAACTGTCCATTTTTATATCCTTGGACCTAGATGACTAAATGTTAGGATATACTAAGTTTGTCATTCCGTTTGTAACATCTAGAAATAATTATGGTAGAGAAAAATCACAAATAAGTAAATATACAGATGAACAACGCATATTAGAAAAAAGAAATCCTTATTAACATTTATGGTAACCAAGTTAGTTAGCTACGGCGAAAATTGTAGCTAAGAAATGTTGTTATTAACAGAAAATAGCACACACCCAATTTTCTATCTTTTACCAGAGCAAGGCAGTAATGCTTTAATCATAGACAAACAAATGGCATACAAAGCCTGAGCAAATAGACCGAAATCAGCAACGCTTTTCTCGAATATAAAATCGACGATGCCTCGACTTGCACTTGATGACGTAACCAAACGGTAAGCCAACAATGCATCGCCTCGCTCCGGGTCGAGGCATTCTTGATTTAATATGGGATAAGCCAACAATGCCTCAACCCGATGAACGGAAGGTCACAATTTTTTCTTAGAAATTTACTGGAAATTTCCTCCTTCGAATTTTTATGCATTGGTCGAAGCCGACAGCAATGCCTCGCTCCAATATAAAATCAACGATGCCTGAACCTGTATAGGGAAGCCTGCAATTTTTTCTTAGAAATTTACTGGAAACTTTATATTTGATTTTATATACAATTTTGGAGACCGACAACAGTTTTTATGAGCATAGGGGAGTAAACATACAATAAATTTTGTTTTTAGAATTTTGCAGAAAATGTTTCCGTAATTTTTATTCACTTTCGGTATAATAGTTTCATTTGTGCCTTTGTCGGCCTTTAGTTGTCAATAAACATTCATTTCTTCTGCCGTTGTTAGTATCCATGTATCTGACTTCTGGTTTTCAATTTTCCTATTCGATTATCTGTATATTTACTTATTTGTTGCAATATGGATTGAGCACCCAAGCACAAAGTTATTTTGTATTTGTGCATGTCCGTCCGTTTGTCCGTCCATCCGTACGACCGTCCGTCTGTCCTCACGATAACCAAGAACATTTTTGCCCACGGGCTTTAACAAAAAACAAGTAAGAAAGCTAGAATTGGTCAAAGACTAATTCTTATAATATCCTAAATGAATGCCCGTCTGTAATTTTGTATGGGCACCTCTCTGTGCAAGTATGATTTTTGAAGTGATTTTTCGCATAGTATAACAAATATTCATATGATTTCACACTTTGAAGAACTTTTCAGTACATTAAAACAGTCTAGGACTTATAGTTTTCACAGTATAAGTAAAAATCCTAAAAATTTTATATGGCAACACCAAGAAGGGGTTGCCCGAGTTAGTCCATTTTCTAAATTTTATTTACAATTACTATAAAAACATCATATACCAAATTTCAGCTCTCTACGTCTATGCGTTCTCAGGCAGTGCCCAAATATATAGTGAAGAACCAAATTTCTGTGTGGCAAACGTATTAAGGAGTTTCCCGATTCGGCCCATTTTCGAATATAAATTTACTTCTTTTTTACAAAGCCCGTGTGCAAAGTGAACGCGTTCTCCAGTTATCATACGGACAGGCGGACGGACATGCAAAAATCAAAATACCATCTAATATTATTCGTGGGTGTCCAATCCATTAGTATACCTTATAGATTTCATCTTTAAGGGCTGCAGATACCATATAGGGTGTAGTAATAGGTCAAATTAAAGAGAGGCTGCAGCTTATGGTTTTCATAAAAAAAGGTTATGTTAATGACCCTTTTGCAAAAAGAATAAAGGTCAAATTATAAAAACAGGTAAGAAAATCCGAAAGTTTTAGTTTAGACTATACCATAACTCCTGACGGGCGAGGAGTACGGGGAGTAGTCGTTGGAAAGGCCATGACGTTCTCCGTACAACGAGCTCTTAACTCTTAATGCTCGTGCTTTTTAAGATACAGGGTGTTTGAGAAAACCTAGTTTAATTTTTTAATCACCCTGTAACTCCGAATCGGTTGCCATACAATTTTTTGCTTGGCTAGGTGAGTACTATCACCTCCCGCTCTATGGACCACCATGGCGGAAACACCCTGTATATGCGAAATACCACAAACTTTCAGAAAGATGACTACGAAATTACATACGGGCATTTACCTGGGGTATCATTTGCTCTTAGACAAATTCTAGATTTTTTACTTGTTATTGGCTATTATGAGTCAAGTGATCATTCCAGTTTCAAGCATTTCAGTATGTAGTTGTTACTTTACATAATTTGTTCCATTGACCGTAAGGCAATAAGTGGACTCATGGAATCATGACTCAAAGCAAATTCAAAAATTAATTAATGATTTGAGCGTCATCTATTATCAAGGGAACGGAGTTTGGCAAACTATCTGACTGCTAACAATTGAGTTCTGTCAAAGAGAGGTGTTATAATAAAAAATAATTCTATAGGTAACCTTACAAAGTATAGGTGCTCTAGGAATTTTTACATTTTCATTAAATCTTAGCAGGTTGCACAATACATTCATAATGTCGCATATTGGCAACGAAAGTGTCATAACACAAAAGAATACGAAACTGACTCTGTAGAGTATTATGTCTGTAAAAATATAGTAGGACATTGAATAGTCTAATTAAATATTTATCTTTACTTATCCAATATGTCATCTCAGTAAATTAAGCAATTTTTAGAGATTTTTTATTAGAAAAAATAACAAAATCTACATAATTTCTGTAGATCTTTTGTGTTGTGACACTCTCGTTGCAGATGTGCAATGTATTTGTGTAGTAATTTAAAGTTTGCATTCCAATTCGAAATAAAATTTATATGCGCTAGGCCCCGATCATTTTCTATAAAATATGAATGTGATTTTTAGGAATAAGTGTTAATCTTTTTTCTCAAGACTTAAAAATTTATTTAATAAAAAAGTTGCAAATATCCTAGAACTAGAAAGAGCATATTCTGTATAGTGTACAGATTTACAGTTTTATAAATATAAAATACTGTGCATTTCTGACTTAAGGTTCTTTATATTCTCGCGCCATATCTGGAGCATAATAGTGGGGCTAAAAAATATTTTGCTACTAGAAAAACTCCAAAGTTTATTTCCACTGGAAAGCGTAGCTATTCTAAGTATAAATTAGTTGAACTAACTCTAGTATTGCTGTATGTATGTGATTTGCTTAATTTGTGTTAAGGGAGTTTGCAGCAAAATTTACAAATATTAGAATCTATAGTTTTTAGTTAGATTCATACGGTGCATAAATTCGTCCTTTTTGAAGCGAGAAATTGTGAGATTCGACCCATAGGCACATAAAATGACATATCACAATCTTCCTCATATGTACCCTGATACATTTCGAGAAATCCTTTGTAATTCTAAAATGAAAGTAAAAAGCATTCAAAAACGCATTTGAAGCGACACAATTTTGATTTGTTCCGCATGTTCAACAGAAATTGGTAAATTCATAAAATTTCGTCATGACTTTGAAGAATTTCCCGGACTTAAATTCTGTCTAAATGTAAAGCACATCAGTAAACCAAGTCCGGAGGTCGGAAGTATTCTTTTCAGCGCTATTGGGGTTGGATCTTGTCTTAACTTGTCACGGAGGTATGCAAAAGGGAGGAGTGTTTAAAGACTGTTGTTGCATGTACAAGGCGATGTCAGATTTTACTAGAGTGCAAGAGAAAAAGTAAAAAAAAAAAAATCTTAAGTAGATGCGATTTTCTCCTTGGATATTTTTCTTCTTGTCATTTCGGCATGTAAACAAAGTATTTTTGGAAATTGGGACATCTATCATCACTGAAAGAAAAATGTCGTTCTTTTGGTCTTCAATTCCTATGGGGAAGAAAATGTTCGTCTATTTGTTAATTTGTGGTGTACGATTTATGGTCTTCATGGAAATCTTCAATACTTTTCCATTTGCTCTAGGGGGGACTTAGCTTAATTCTCGGATGATGGATTTCTTGACTTCTGGGCGCACTTTAGAACATTTTGACAGATTTATTGCATTTTACCAAACGATAGTTGAGTGCTGATGAAAATGAATTTAAAAACCATTTTTATAGGTCCCCAATTTCATGGATAGGGGAATAGTAAGTATATCAACGGAAAGCAGAAGATACATTGGAATAAAGATTTGTTTGATTTAGAATTAAAATTAAATTAAATATTTAATGAAATATTCAAGCACTCAGATTTTTAATGCTATTGTTCTAATTATTTACATTTATTTTTTATACCATTGCCAAACTTTTGCTTATCTTTAGAAATTTGTGGAAATTATATTTTGATAAGCTTTTTTGTTATGTAGTAAATCAAGCTGATCGGGCTACTTAAGCTACCCTAGCAAGGGTGATGAAAATTGAGTTCAAAAATTATCTTATTTATAGTTGGCTAAATAAATTAAATAAAATAAATTAAATTAAATAAATTAAATTTGTAGGCAGAAGAGTAGGTACAGCGGCTCTCGAAAGAGCGCTTTAGAACAGTTCTTTGTAAAATTTCTCCCGCTCGCGAACCTGAGGTAAGCCTAAAAATTTTTACATAAACGATCTCGCTCGGTAGCCCGAGCCGTTAAATAGCTCTTGCTCGCAGAAGAGCCATTACAAACTATACTGTCCGTGCTCACCATCATAAAAATGATATTAATAAATTTGTGGGGTTTTTTTAAGTGCGCTTAATGAAATTTTATCGAAAATAATTCAATGCACTGCGTGGCTTCAAAAAGGATGAGTAAGGGTCAGTCGTCACTAACCAGTTCCTGATTTTTATTTTAAAAATCAAAATTAGAAATTTGAAAATGATTTTTATTTTAAAAATAAAAAAAAATCTAGACCAATTCTTATGATACTTTAGATGAAAGCCCGTATTTAATTTCCATTCACTCCCATCTATCGTACAATCTTCGGCATATTTCGACCTATATTTAATATAAACCGCCAAAATATTTTTCACTCGAAAAACAATTTTGTGAAATGGAAATCACTTTATGATGTTTATTTTTGATTTTTTAAATAAAAAACATTTGCCGATTTTTACTTTTGATATTTAAAATAAATATCAGTGTTTGATTTTTAGAGCAAAAATTAGAAAATAATTTTTTTACATATGATTTTTTTTTTTTAAACATTCATAAACCTTACGGTCCCTGTTCAAAATCATAGAATATCTTTGATAATTTTTGAACCGAATGTAACCATGATAAATCTAATTAAACGGACCAAAAGTTTTAATTGACATTTGTTATACGTAAGACACTTTATTGCTTTCCTGGAGTAAGTCCAAACGAAAAATTTAGTAAAATTGCACAACAAAGCGAGGCGAGGCCGTGTAAGTTACATCAAGAGTTGAACGCGGCGAGGTATAGAGCTCAGATTCATGGTTAATCATTAGTTTCTGAAGAAGAAATTTAGTGTTTGACAAATAGTGTAACTATATGGTACTTTTCAAAGAAGTGTAGATACTCCGCAGTTAAAATTTGGGGAATTTGATCATATGAGATTTACGTACTGATCCTGATAGATTCTTCCCATATGTGAGAATAAGTAAAGAAATTTTCGATTATATCAAAGCAAAGAGCAAAAACCCTTAAGAATATGCCGAATATCAAATTTATCCCGCTGCACCTCGCGAAAAAAGTAAAAATTTCATTGTCATAGAATTTTTGTGGAATTACTTTATTTTTTCACTCTTGATGAAGCCTTGCCCGGCCTCGCCTCGCGATAATGCGTTCATTTAAAACACATCTAAGTCGGATTTTTTGGCTTTATGTCTAGTGAAGTTGTCAGCTCGTCGTTGAAACTTTGGAGTAGGAGCAGAATGGTCGACAGCTGTGTTTATGATTTTAGCTGGACATCTTTATACCAGATTTAAACCATTAGCATACCTATCTATGAACCTGACTTCATAGGAAATAGTGAATAATTGGAAACAATATATGGAGTTTATTTACAAGTCTTGATACAAATCGACATTGAAGACTATCGCCATGTTTAAGACCTTAGGAATTTAGTATACACTTCTATGAAGTATAACTTGACATGCTTCTTGCCTGAAAATACTCTTTAAAAAAGAAAGAGAAGAGGTGGGTTGTATAAGTGCCTTATTCTAGAATGTAGGCTCTGCCAGCACAAATTTATCAAATAGGACAGTAAAGATACTGCTAAAGCGAGTAGTATGTGCCTCTGATTGATAAGTGAATATGTGGCCAGTCTGGGAATTCCGTTCAATGCACACTGACATAGTTGGAAGGAAGTCAGTGAAAAGAAGACTCCTTATCTATTTCTTCTGCAAATGCCCAATCTAGGTAATTTCTTTCTCAGCAATTCTAAGAAAATCTTCAGGTTAAACAGAAGCAATAATAATGTAATCCAATTTTTGGACTTCAGAGGTTTTATTTAATCGCCCAACGTATTCAGCGCTTTTTATAAATTGATATTCACTATCTGGAATATGTAATGAACAAATTCCACAAAAGGATGAAAAAATTGAATGAAATGAAGCTTCACGAAAGCATACCGACTTGATTCGTCTTAAATTCAATCATAAGCCACACAGATCTCTTGTTTTCTTATTTCCAGTTCGATCAATAAAACTTGTAATCTAGGATTTATAAGATGTCTAGAAGCATTACATAAAATTCCAGAGAATAAAATTGGAAGTCTAGATAAAAAACGATAAAAGCCAAGAATTTGCATTTTCTCAGATTTACGCAGAGCGCCAATTTTTAAGATAATTTTGAAGAAACAATTAATTTCTTAGGGTTCCATACCCAAAGGGTGCCAACGAACGGGACCCTATTACTAAGCCTCCGCTGTCCGTCCGTCCGTCCGTTTGTCTGTCAGCGGGCTGTAAATCATGAACCGTAATACGTAGACGGTTGAAATGCTCACAGAGTGAGTAATACTATAGCAGCGCTATAACAACAAATAATGAAAATAAAATAAAGTTAAAAATTAAAGGGGGCCCCATATACAATTAACTTTTGTTTTTGCTCGATCTAAAAAGTACATCGTATTAAATCTTGTACGATGATGATACGAATCCTTCGTGTGCGAGTTCGACTCGCACTTGGCCTGTTTTATTCATCCCTTGTCCCATGAGGCATTTTCGGGAGTTGATGATGACCTTTTTTTTTTTTTTAAATTGAATTTTCATATTTTGGATACATATTTGTTACAGTTCAAAATAGAAATGATCCTGCACAATTATGTATTTATAATTCTGAATAATACAAACTACTTCTGTATTAACTTTTAATTTTTATAAATGCAAGATCAAGTCGTCTTAAAGAATTACATATTGCGACAAATTGCGCGTTCAATGTACATCCATGCCATACATATGCCCATTAGTATGCCATTCGTAACACATGTTTTGTTACACAATATAATTACCGTGCCTGAGAGGAACTGATCAACGCTAGACTAGGAAGAATTAAACAAAATTAAATAAGCACTTCAGGGTAGTCTCCAAGATAAATAACTTCGGATGCATAGTGAAATGCATTCATTTAATTTAAGGCAAGCAGGTGGATAGCCGGGCAGAGCATGCTCCCATCCATATACAAGTGAAATTATTAAAATAAAATTTCCCCACTAAGCTGCATATAGTTTCTAATAGGAGAGATATTTAGAAACACCTAGAACAATTTGGCAGCCATACAAGAATGACGAGATCCAATGTTTGCATTCGAAGGGCGATTAATTCTTGTCATAGCCGTGAAGATGTTCTATGATGGCTTGTGGTATTGTCCGACATAATAATATCGAAACTACACATAGCAAAAGCAGGAAGAAGAGGATTTCTTATGTTGGGTTCCGTCCCCTTACCCTTTGCCTTAATTAATTTAGTACTTGGACAGAACTCAGCATTGGAATTTTTGTAACATTACAGCATGTCAGTCTTAAAAGATGCCTTCTAGAGATGTGGATAGATTCATCCAGTATACTATTATAGTAGTAGATATTATAGTAGTGAATTGTATTGCAAGAAATGTTGGCGGCATCGGCACTCTACACCACCATTGTCGACAGCGGAAGACTCAGCCAGCCTCCTTTATGTGTGCTCAACAGAGCACTCGTAATTACCGCCAATTCTGTGATGGAGGCGAACAAGCCGAAGTGTATACGGAGGTAATTTAAGCCAAGATCCGAGATCTGTGGATCTCAGGCAGGGGCCATAGAGGTTGATGAATGCACGTTCGCATCGCAGCATCGGTAAGTGGGCAATTTATAGGCGAAACGGTGCAGTGTATATATGCGTGTCTTCTAATTGTCTAATTCAAATCAGTTGAACTCAGACCTTTCGCCTAAGGAGTTCAGTAGCCTCAAAATGGTGCTTATACATACATATTGCATATTGCTTCTCTACATTGTGCTCGACTTTGTGATTAGCTTTGGAAAATATACATATATTACAGCCATGTACCAAAAGAAGGTTATTTGAGAATTTTCAGAATTAATTTTGAATTTTTATCACACCTTTTTGCCAAAATTGACAATCAAACCTCCACCTGGAAAAATACTAAAAATAATGGAGTTATACTGTCACTACTGAAATTGGTAGAAATAATTTACGAAACGTTCATAACAACGGAAAAATCAACTGTACAAAGATAGCAGCATATTATTGGCCAATAAGCATATTGCGCACATAGTACAATATACTCCAAATCAACTTTAACAATAAAACTTTAACAAATAAATTAAACAAAAAAGAGCTCTGAATAATACCCCTCAGCAGTTGTTCGAATACAAAGAGCATTTATGGATCTCAATGGCTTGCCAACCGATTAGTAAACAAAATCCACGCAGAATTATTGAAAAACCTATCGCCAGATGTCCTACTGTCATTCATTGATAGAGTTTGGAACACTTATACTAGATTCCCAAAACATTCAGAAGAAGATTTTAGTATGCAAATCCTCCTCTTATTGTCCAATCTAAAAACACCAAATCAGTAGGTGTCACCTTAAAAAAACTCTTTTCATTCTAAGCAAGATTGAAAAGTTTGATAGGAGACCCCATCCCAAGCATGGAGGCCATAGCGGCCCATTCTGCTGTCCAGCTAGAAGGCCATTCATCAAAACCTTCCTGTCCTCTTAATGAACCGCATCAGGTCTTGGTGACGAAGGTTCTCATTTAGAAATAGAAGGGTAGACCCTAGAGTATCCAGTCTGCTCCGGGCGAAGGCCGGACACGCATACATAAAGTGTTCGGTTGTTTCGGGCTCTCTCTCCAGGCAGCACAGACACTCAACTCAAGATGAGTATGAAGTGATCTGTGGCCGGTGATGATGCCAACTGCAGTTCTACATTGCTACAATTTCAATTTTATTTATTTACATAAATTGTACACAAGAATCAATCAATAAATTCTTTTGTAGTACTTAAAATGCGGTTAATATTCTATTATTTAAGCACAGAAGCATAATTTATAATTGTAAGTGAAAGAAAGTTTCAGAAGATCAGAAAATGCAGATTACATATTAAATTTACAAATTTACAGCCTATAAGATAAGATATAATATAAATTGATCAACCTATCGAAAGACTCGAACCCATAATTAACTCAAATGATTCAGATTAAATCAACCAATAAATATATGTTAATCATTAAGGGACATTACGAGTGCCTTAAATCTGACCGCCGAACCAGTGTGCTGGATATTTATTGGTAAGTGATTCCACGCGCGAATAGCACGGACGAAGTAAGAGTCTTCTTGAACTGAATATTGAAATCTAGAAATTATTAAATTATTATGGCGCAGAAAATTTGAAAATCTAAGTTGGGTAAAAAGGTACACCGGTTTACCAGAGTAAATAATTTTGTAAAGAGATATGAGTAATCGACGATGAAGGAACTCAGTGATGGAACACCCCAATAAATTGTTTCTATAAGAGGAAATGTGATCATAACGTCTAAGTCCGTAGATAAATCGAATACAGTCATTGAATGCCACATTTAGCCTCCATGAGCAAACAGAGTCCAAATGAGGGAGCAACAATCTACCATTAATGAAATGAGGAAGAAGAAGTGATCGAACCAGATCACAGCACTTCCACTTAGTATTCATATATACACCTAAGTTTTTCACACGCTCACAAGAAGAGATTGGGACACCAAGAAGTGTAATGGGAGGGAGATCCAGGCCAGTAAGATCATTTCGATTAAAACGAATACACTGAGACTTGTGAGGATTCAAACTCAAACAGTTCAAATTAGCCCATAATGAGACCCTCTCTAAATCTGAGTTCATACGATCGATGCAGTCCTCAGTCCTTCCGAGCCTCATGAGAAAATCTGAGATATTTCCACTGGCCCCATCAAGAATTAGTTTTGTACATCTCCAAGTACTCAGTTCGCACATCTCTGTTGATGCTTTCTATGAACATCCGCTTTGATGAGAGACCCGATGCTCGAGGTGGCAACTCCTACGGCGGATTCTGGTCCGAAGAACGATGAATCAAAGCCAGACCTATTTAAAAGGTCAGCCCTTTCATTCCCCATGATACCCATGTGACCAGGAACCCACAGAAGGGACACCTTGTTGTGGATATACAACTTATCCACACACGACCTGCAATCCCCCAGTAACTTGGATGTTATCCGAGGGCCACTCAGAGCCATCAAGGCTACCTGACTATCCGAGAGGATAGCAATGTCCTTCTCCTTGATTTGCATGTCAATGGCTAATTTCGCTGAAGGCTGAAGTTTAAATTATAAATTGTACAGCAAACGAGCGTTCCCAGGAGGATAAAGAAAATATGAAGCAGCGGGAATGAAGGCTTATAGGATTGATCCAGAAGGCAGATAGAAATTACAAAACAAGAAGAGCTAGCAATGCAGCAAAATGTAGCAGAACTAGCAAATGATGGAGAAAGAAGAATTTTTAAGAACTTTTATTTATAACGATTCTAAATCAAATTCATAAATACAAGAGGAAAAAAACAACCGCCTCGTCCAGGGTTTGAAACTTGAATTTACAATTTATTTGTGCGCTTTCATCGTTACTGGTTAATGCCAGCTGAAAGCAAACATGGCTTAGTAGGCTAGTTACAAATTAATAAATGCAAGAGGGAAAATTATCTGTCTCGTTAGCTCAGTAGTAAGAGCAGTCGCCCGGAAAGCGGAAGGTCCCGGTTTCAAACCCCGGACGAGGCGGTTGTTTTTTCCTCTTGTATTTATGAATTTGATTTAGAATCGTTAAAAATAAAAATTCTTAAAAATTCTTCTTTCTCCATCATTGACCGATTCTAACAAGTGTAGGTTCGATTCCCGTCCGGGAAAAAATAAATAGAAATAACAAAACCACCATTCAAACAGCAGCAGAACCTCAACCCTTTCCACCATGCACTCTAGGAGACCTTACGGCTATCTACGGATTGCATACAGATCATAAGCTGTCGAACAAGCTGTGTGGTTAGATAGAGCCAAATTTTCGTAGCTGGTATGTGCTTTCAAACCACGGAAACTGTTATTCTGCTTCGACTCTAGGGAGGATGTAAGAGGGGACCGAGTTGTCAACTATCATGTTTAGTCATAACGGTCTCAATGAATGTTTTCTTAATTTTAGCCTCACCGATTTTATAATTGATGAATCGGACAATATAAATGGCTCAGGACAGACTCGCAATACCGAGGGAATTCTAAGCATTAAGAGACTAATAAAATCAAATAGACGTAATCTGCTAGCAGCCTGCATCGCCATACGAAATACACTATTGAGAAGTTTAGAAAACAAACGCAAAGTCTGTAGAAAGGACCATTCCTATACTTTTATTTCCCATGTACGAGAGAGTTTAGTAATTGGGAGAAAGTGCTTGACATTATTCTTATGTATAACGGGTAAATGAATCTTTTTCGGACTGTAATTGGAAGCTCGTCGATTCAAGTTTTGAAACTGTGATTCAAAAGTTATTCTGAAATTCAATCTATAGAAAGGATTAGGGATACAGCAAGACTTAGCAGGATACTATTCAAAAAGCAGAATAAACCGTCTTTTGTGAAGAGGATGAATGGGAAATATGCTCTTTTTTGGTTGCAGTATCGTTGCTCGTTGTTCTTTCAGTTGATGCTCGTGTAAGCCTGTATCTTGGAATAAAATAAGAAGCCATCATGCCATGATGGCATATTGCCCATTAATACTTCAGAAATTTACAAAACATTGTACTTCCATGTAGATGCGGCTACAAGCTAGCAAATGATTTTAGGGCAATTATCTTTACTTTCTTTGTATCAAAAACACTAGAGCGATGGCTAAATAAATATATGCCAAACTTTAGAGAGGGCAATAGTATCCAAATCGCATACTACAGAGGGATATTAGTGGAGAAGGCATGACGTACGTATATAGAATATGCAATTCACTACAAGCAATTTACCCCAGCTGCTTTTTGAGATAATAGTCTTGCTATAAAATTTGTCTGCTCTGACTAACAGACATGAATAAAGTCCTGGTTAAGTTAAGACAGGAGCAGGATAAAAGTGATTGAATATGCGGTTGAGTAATAATTATTACATCGAAAATATTTCCCTCCATACTTAACAAGATTTTAGAGACTGTCTAGGGTAGTTGAAAAAAAAAAACAGATGGTTTAGAAAATTTGAATGTGAACCCAAGCAAAACTAAACTGATGCTGTTTACAGCAAAATTCAAGTTTCGCAACTTTACTCTAACTAAGCTAATGATTAAACTCTCTTTATTTTCAAGAGATATATGGCTCTAATCTTCTCAACTTAACTGCAAGCAGAAAATTGAAAAAGGATCGAAAAAAAAACATTATTTTCACTGTTGCAGTTAGAAACTCGTTGTGGGGTAACATTTATTTCAGAAAATATAGAATGTATTCAAACCGCAGACAAGTTGACCAAGAAAACATTATCATCCAACGATTTTCTGTAGAATTCAAAATGCTATTTCAGTACGTACCACTCCGTAATGAACAATTTTTATGGGACCTATTGTGTCATATGCGGCTCAGAGATGTGGGTCTTAAAGAAAAGAACATTAGGGAGCTAGGCATATAGTATGAACGGAGGATTTAACGTTTTACACCTAGTATAAGGTAGCCTAGATGATGTAGTGGAAATATATCCTTGTAACTGACTGGGCACAAGATACCTATCGAGTGACGATTATATTAACAAAGCGAAATTAAATTACAAATATTCCTGTGCTATTGTTGGACAGCCAAATTTTTATTGTGTCAGCAAATTATTATATTTTCCATTTAATGAAAAAAAAAAAAACTTTAATCTCTTAAGGGATCAGTTTTGAGACTGCAATAAAAGCTTCTGTGACGAACCAAATTAAACATATTCACAAACAAACGAGACACAAAAAAGTTTCATCTTGTAAAGGATAAAAATTCGAGTATAACACATTATGCAATTGCATATCCTTTGAAAATCTGTTTGCACATCCTATTTTAAAAGATTTTCACCCTATCGTTCATTACAAGAGGGATTTTGTGCAGTGACAACGCGAAAAGCAATTCCCAGTATTAAAATACA
The DNA here is from genome assembly GCA_963924295.1 of Dioctria rufipes. NCBI lineage: Eukaryota > Metazoa > Arthropoda > Insecta > Diptera > Asilidae > Dioctria > Dioctria rufipes. The sequence continues at coordinate 23,201,435 of OZ002745.1, read as the reverse complement.
TCATTTCACTTGACTCATCTTCACAATATTCCATTGCATTGCTAAGTCTAGAAAAGCGTCCAGCAGTTATTGAGGGGTGATGCACATATAACGAGCATTTACAAGGGTCGCTAGTTTTAATTTATTTGAATGTGTGCGGTACGGAAGGAAGCACAGAGGGGTGAAAACAAGTGAATTGCAAACAAAAATGAAATGTCTCCCTTGAAAAAGAAAATGAAGGGAAACACCGATAGAAGATCTGATGAACAGAGAGAAAAACCAAATGAACTACCCTATGCCCACTTTAGATAATCCTAAACCCATGGGAATTTTACACTTGCGTGCACACATTGTCGCGTCCTTCATTTGCAAGTTTTTTTGCATTAACTAATATAAAGAGAAAGAAGTAGAACTCTAAAAAATACAAGTTGTTGCAGACAAGAAGAAGAATTCTAATCCTAATCGAAAGTACCACCATACCAGAATGATACATTACTCCCAATGGATAGCATGTGTACAAGGACGATGTACTTCTATCCCTCTTTACTATTTCAATGAACCACTGATTACACCACTAAAATCTGACAAAATAAAATAGGGATGTCCTGGAAATTTTTAGCACACCAGATGTCATCAAATTAGGGTGTGCCAGGAAGGATTTCCGCCAGCTTTGGGTATACCAAGTGAACTTTGAATTACGCAGTTAGCCAGCAGACCATTAATCATTTTAAAATCTAGAAAAATGGACAAGTGGTAATCTTTCATAATTGGAATGGAAATTAACTTTTTTTGTTCCATTTTTTTTCTATACGAATGTAAATAGGATTTTAAGCACGAAATCAGGTTGCTGTTTATGAGGGAAAGTGGGTAAATATTGAAATCGAGAGGAACAAAGTAAAAAGATTAATTTAAAAAGAGCTTACCTTTCCATAATGTTCATTCTGAAAAAAAAAAAAAAAAATAAAAAAAATTATAGTAAAAATAAACAAGATCTAATAAAGGTTAAAATTTAGTATAATATTAAAATTGTACATTATTAATTTTATTAGTAGAATAAAATATTATGAAAAATATCTGTAAAATATGGGATGTAATTTTATTATGTTCTTTTTACAGTACTACCAAAAAGCCCCGAATGACACACTTGCAAAATTTAGTCTTCCTTCTAACCCAGATGGAAAAGTAGCTAAGGTTATGTAAAATTGTTTAAAATTTTTGCAATGAAAGCAGGGTTTTGCTCAGTGGTACCTACCCATATTACCGGAGAGGTACAAAGTATAAGATTTAAAACTATCTGAATTCTCAACTTAAAAATTATATTTCGTCTCATGTCAGAATATCATTGTTTGTATATCAGGGGAACATGACAAAATCCAGAAGTCACAAAATCCAGAAAAAATAAAACAATCCGGAAATGAGGAAATTCAGAAGTGACAAAATTCAGAAACGACGAAATAAATAAATGTCAAAATCCCGAAATTGTAAAAATTGTTAAAATTAAAATTTTTTTTTAAAAAATTTTAAAAATGGCATGAACTTTGCCTTCGCAAAACTCATATTTACACTCGTCGTTGTTGTTATATTAATTTGTGTTAATAATATATTTCCGACTCTTGTGATGACATATTCATCTGATGGAAACCTAGCATTTTTGTGAATGAAACAAGCTAACCCAACAATTCCTGCACATGGATCACGCTTTGTGAACGGCGGTTAAGAAACATTATATGAAATTTTGAAGTGTTGATCGCGATTTTGATTTTTTGCATGATAATTCGAATTAAAATAAAAAAGTCTAAATTTCGGAGATCACTATACATAGAAAAATGTTTGCGTTGCAGTATTATCTTGCTCTGAAATGTAGGTCTGTGTCGGGTTGGGTACGAGATCCAGAAAGACAAAATCCAGAGTGACGAAATCCAGAAAGACAAAATCCAGAAGAGACAAAATTCAGAAGAAATCCAGAAAAAATCCAAAATTCGCGCGCGCGAATATCTTTTCTTTAGTTTTTTCTTGATTTCCTCTTAGTTTGAATTCTTCATGAACTCGGAACATTTTCGTTTACGTTAAAAAGAAACAAATTATATATATTTTTTATATTTATTCACCCCACAATACCGCTTCAACACACATGGTACATGGTGTTTTCATTGTACTACCAAATAAAATTTCAAAAGTGGACTAAATCGGGCAACTCCTTCTTGGTGTTGCCATATATAAAAATTTAGGTTTTTTAAGTAATCTGTGATGACGATCAGCCCAAGACATTTTTATTGTACTAAAAACTTCTTCAGAATACGAAATCCTATAATATTAGTTATAATAATTTTTTCTGTCCGACAAACCGTTCTAGAAATATATGCGAAAAACCACTTCAAAAATCAAACTTGCACAGAAGGGTGACAATACGAAATTTCATATGCGCATTCATCTAGATAATATATTAGGTCTTGCAACCCCTTCTTAAATAAATTTAAATTGACCAGCCCTATCCAGGAATTGCTAGGATTGACAAGCAAAAATTTCGATTTGCAGTAAAATTTTACTTGAGAAATATATTTGCAATATCAGCTCTAGGTTATAAAATGGTGTAAATTGGGCAAGCCCTTCATGAATTTGTAACATAAAAATGATTGGCATGCCACCATACACACTTAATTATAATACACACTTAATTATAACCCAATCTTTAAAATATCTTATGAAAATTTATAATTCTTACAAAAACAAAAGGCTTTTCTATATGTTAATTTATGTTGTACAATTTGTACAAATCGGGGAAAATAAATACTTCATCAAATACAAAAGCATTTCCAAACCATAAAAAATCGATAACAGTACCTCTGGATCTCTTATTCAAAATGGAATTTCATAAATTTCGTCACAGTTTTTCGGTGAAAATGTATAAGATTTTAAGATCTTTTTTATTTTGGTACATTAGTGCCCCAAGAGAGTCCATGAGGTGCAACTTATTTTGCTTGGAGGTTCAAAGTTTACTTCATTAGCAAACTACTACCACTACTGGCCGTACTCAAATAGATTGGGAATTTTCAAGCCTGGACGCAAACGCTGTCAGTACAACAACGTATGAGACGATGTACAGCTACCAAGACTGTATTTACGTAAGACTTGAAAGAAACCTTTTCAATTAGTAGAGAAACACATAATATTTTAATTAACGCTACTTTCTTTCTTTGTATTCACTTCTTCGGTTGCCTTATTATATCCTAGATGAAATCGCTGGTTGTTTTTTTTTTTATATGTAATTTATATATTTTATTTATTTTTTTGATCTTTATTTGTTGTTTGTTTTGTTTGTATTTGTTTATTTATTAATTTTTTTAATTTTTCCCTTGGCCATAATGTTAGCACAGGTTACGGATAGTGGAACGACCTATAAATATATACGGTAATACCCATATATAGGTTAGCTGCGAATATTCAAATAAGCAGCCTCGGACAATACATCTAAAAATATTTAAACGAAATTTAGCTATTGTTACACTGAAGATGTCAACGATTTCATCTAGGGTATAATATTATTGGTCATCGACCAATTATAACTTTTTCTCTTGTTAAATAAAATTTTGTATACGATACCTATAAATTTATTTTAAGTTGCCTCTACAGATGATTTCAGCAAAAAAGGTTTGTTTTTAATAAACGATCTTATGCATTTCCAAGCTACCGTTTAACACATATAGTAAATTAATAGTTAAGCGCAAATCGCATTAAATGAGGTATGCAAAATAAACCAGCAAGGCCCTAAAAAAATTTAAACCAGCCGGTGATTTCTTACAAGTGGAGTGTATGCAACACATAAAACGACTCGTGATCTTTATACGGCTTACTTCATTGCAACTAAATAGTGCATGGATGCCGCCGCATCAGCCACAAAATATAGTCGTCAAAAGATGACTTTGTTGTTGTTGATGTTTTTTTTTTAACTGAAACTGAATACTCAAAGCCCTTGAAGGGCACCAGCAATTCTCTTTCGTTACCGCATGTGCATAGAGGGCTATAATATATGCTTACAACCAATCAATGTTCTCCAGCCTGAATGTACAAAGCAAAAGCATTTAAATATCACATTACCACTAGGACCGACATTTTTCTGGTTTTACTCCTCTTGCGAGTTTAAGTCCTTTCTCGGATAAGTGGTGGCCTGCGACTGCGCATTCCATTAATGCACTTTAAACAGAAAGATCACTTGACATCATTAGCACACGATCATAACAGGAACTGACTGTTTCAAAAGAAAAAAAAAATATATATATAACTACGAACATAGATCTTGCGACTGAACCAACGCGAAGAAGTGATATCTATACGCAAAGACTTGTGACTTTAGATGAAAGCGCTTTGTATGTTTATCATGCTATTTGCTATTATTCTATTCATATATGACGACGACTTAAGATCGAGTTCAAGTAAACTTAAAAATCTTGTAAAATTTCCCGAATCCACCAGTTTATTAATTTATACACGGGTATATCCAACTTGACGACTTGAGAACATGAAAGCTGCAAAACAGATGACATAACCGAAATTTTTTCATTTACTAAAGAGGGAAAACCAACGCCGAATTTAAATTAAATTTTATTTTATTAATAACACAAAGGTTGAGACTTAAGTTTAAGTGTAATTATTCAGCCATGGAAATACTTACAGCACGCATACATAAATTATATACAGAGTTTACCCCCTGATCCATGATGTCTAAATAATACAGATTGAAGTTTCAAATCACTCTCAAGGAAATTGTGAACTTTTGACCTAAGAAAGATGTCATAATTAGTTCTGCGTACATAGAAAAAGAACGAAACAGAGCTAATTCAACTGTTTGACATTTCGTCCATTTGACAAAAGAAAATATAAATTCGTATACTATAAATTGTTGTTTATAAAAAACAAAGCTATTTTCCAACAAAGAGGACTTAACTCCACTTAGTCCAAAATGTAAACAGCACATTCATAAATTCAAATAAAGAACCATTCGAAGCTCGAAAAAGAGCCGACAAATTGAAACTAAATGTTCGGCCCGAGAAAAAGAACGGCATGGATTGAAACAGATTCATCCTGAACGGAAAATGGAACTCACTTGACTTTTTTAGTTTGAAGGCAAAAATTAGTTTTTAATTTTTCCAAAACCAAGAACACGAAACTGAACTTTTGTTTTTGAGCCACGAAAACAGCACCCGATAGTAGCTTAAAAATTAAGTATCAACATCCGTATAGATGACGTAACTACCAGAATACGACCATTTGTCTATACTAATTGAGCATGTTAGCTGGATCCTTAGTTTTAAAAAAATTTAATAGAAGTTTGGTGCCAGATATATGAATAAAAATGTTCAAGATGAGACAAGAAAATATTTTGAAACATTTATTGGCTTGCTTCGTTCGAATAGATTTCATACGATAAGAAATTTATTCAAACATTCACGACTTATGTTTTTCTGCGTCATAAACTTGTCGGCAGGTGTCACCTTTACATTTTTCCATTGATCGCCTTGCATGATACATAAAGGACGGAAGGCTTAGGTGCCACAGATTCTATATGCTTTACGGAAACACATGGCCTGGAGGTTGAGGAGAAGGAATTTCCTCCTTCTTGATAATTCGTCAATTCTGCAAAATCTATAACGGATAGATAAGAACGTCAATGCTGTTGTTCTTTATCTTGAGTTTGGCATTAAGATTGCTACCTCCACATAAGATTCCGGTGAATACACGAAGTAGAAAATTAGGCCACCTTGACTTCCTTGCTTGGAGTTCGCTCTATATGTGAATAAGGAAACGAATTACAGTTAATTTAAAATCAATTTCATTAATATCCTAGATAACCTTACGAAAAATGGGATTTCTTTTATGGGAAACACTACAAAAGACTTGCTAGATTTTGAGCACTTTTGAACTTAGATATTTAATTTCTATAAAATGCAAATGCCTTTTAATCATTATTTCTATGTATTACATACAGAATAACAAACTTATACGATTTTATCTAGGAGGGCATAAAAAGCATCTTTGTCTAATCTTGGACACACTTGGCAAATTTTTTAATTCATTTACAATAAAATTCCATGGTATCCAAAATAGTAACGTCTGAAGATCATACCGGGTGGAAAAAAATTAACCTTGGAGTATGCAATGTCACAGTAATTCAAAAAGTTCAAATGTACCTATGAGGGATCGAATAATAAATCATTTCAAGTCTCTCAAAGCTCGACATGCTGCTTGTAATAATTTCAATTTACAACAGCTAGAATATCAATAATCGAGGGTAGTTAAGCTGGGAGTACTTTTATAAATCCGACTTTCAGCCTCAACAGTTTTTGGAATAATGCCGGCATTTAGGTAGTTCGCAAATTAATTTGAATACATATTTCATATTTCAAATTTTTTTACGTAATTAGTTTGTACAACAAGATTTACAATCTTTTAGATATGTAAAGATATGTTCAATTGTATATTACTGAAATATAAACTATATACAGAATGAAATTTATCAGAGAACAGGAAAATGAGACAAAGAAGAAAAAAAAAATAAAATAATATAAAGATTCATTTAACTAACCAAACCTATATATCAATTGCCGAGAACACACTCCCCCTAGGATCTATCACTAGTAGTCAACAATTCAATGCACCAACCATCCACGTCCACTGATCTTAACTGGTAGAGAATTCCATATTCTAGGTACATGGACAAAATAGGAACGAATGACGGTCAACGTTACAAAACGAAATGCCTTGGGAGATTGAGCAAGCTGTATATGTTCCCATAAATAATCAGGCTTACAAGTATATACGAGCTTATGTAAAAATATTAAAGCTTTAAGTTGAAGATATGCACGTATTTAGGGAGCAACCCAGGATTACGTTTCGGTGAGGACTTACATGATCATATTGTCGTAACCCATAAATAAAACGAATATAATAGTAAAACCTACATTCAATTTACGAGAACAATTATGGTCTAATGCCGGGAAAACAAAGCTTCTATAAGTGAAAATCGGTATAAGCAGGGTTTTTATTATCCTAAGATTAGCAACGGTGGAGAGGAGATATCCCGAAAGCCAGAGTCATCTTAAGGCACCATGAACATTATTTAATATTTATTTTCTTAATATGGTTGCAGCATGACATATGTGAGTTAAGCATCACATAAAAATTCCTAATACGTGTAGAGTGTGGTATATCAGATGAATTCATAACAACCGGAGGAAAGTCAGTAGGCTCAAACTCCCTCCTAAATAAGATTGTATAACTAGATTTACCGGTATTTAATAATAAATTGTTAGCAACATACCATTCACGTATACATTCAAGGTCCATATTTAATTGACAAAAACCATCTTCCGACATTTTTATATTTTTAAAGGTAGGGGACAGGTGACCCTATCCCAAAGCATGGAGGCCAAAGCGGCTCATTGTGCTGTCCTGCTAGAAGGTCAGTAACCAAAACCTCCCTGTCCTCTTAATGAAGCGCATCAGGTCCTGGTGAGGCAGGTTTTTCAGCTCATCCACAGATAGAAGGGCAGACCCGAGAGTATCCAGCCTGCACCGGGCGAAGGCCGGACACGTACACAGGAAGTGTTCGGTTGTCTCGGGCTTTCCCTCCAGGCAGGACAGACACTCAGGGCTGTCAACAACTCCCATCTTTGTTTCGAGCCTCATGAGAAAATCCGAGATATTCCCATTGGGCCCATCAAGAAACAGTTTTGTACACCTGCAAGTATTCAGGTTCGCCCATCTTTGCTGATGCTTTCTACGAACATGCGCTTTAATGAGAGACCCGATACTCAAGAAAGCACGCCACCTTGCGTCCGGCCTCTCTCCACCAGCACACTGAAAGAGGTTCGACCTCCCACCTCCACGGTTAAGTATCGTCGTCTTAACATTTGGTCGATCCATCGCACTACAGTGCGGTCAACACCATGTCGACGAGGTGCCTCAGAAAGGCTCCCAAGGTAAACAGTCCACGATCCAGTCCCCGCTCAATGACAGTGACCATTGAATGGAGAGCCGTCTCCGTAGATCTGCCTCTCTGGTAAGCGTGTTGTGAGGTCTTTAAGGGAGATGACTTCAGGGCTACTCCCTTGATATATTCATCCACAAGCCTCTCTAGGCATTTCAAAAGGAATGAGGAGAGGCTTATGGTTCGAAAACTCTTCGGGTCCATGTAAGAAGCCTCACCAGGCTTCGGAACGAAGGCAACTTTCACTTTCCTCCATACGTCCGGGCATATCCAAAAGTGATACATGCCCTCCGAGATACCAGTAGGGCAACTCAGGAAAATCTGCACATCATCGGCGTACGGATGCACTTTTGCATCATGTAAAATATTAGGTAGGCCATTTATGTACAGACTGAACAATAACGAACCCAAGATTGATCCTTGTGGTACACCACATCTAAGCTGTATCGACTCAGAAACTTGATTTCTAAGTTTAACCTGCTATGAATGTCCCATCAGGAAGCTATTTAAAGTGTTGATAGTACAGGTAAAGAGGCCAAATTCATTAGGCAACTTAGATTTTAGATTGTTATGACTTACACTGTCAAATGCTTTGGAGAAGTCTAGTAGAACAAGAATACTCAATCATCTTTATCAAGCGCCATACGTATATATCTGAGCTCACTTTTAATAAAGCAGTTTTACAACTGTGATTTCATCGAAAACCAAATTGCAAAGGTGATAGTAATAAATATTCTTCAATATAGTTAAGCATTTGAGATGCCATAAGTTTTTCAATAGCCTTGGCAAGAAAACACAGCAAACTGATAGGACGGTAATCAGATAAACTGCTCGGAGAGTTATTTTTAGAAATAGCAATAACAAAAGCTTTCCTCCAATTAATAGGGAAATTAGCAGATGTTAAAATTGTATTAAAGATGTGAGTTATTACAGGAAGCACCACAGGTACGAGAAGCTTTGAGAAGTGAGGAGGAATGTCGTCTGGACCAATGGCACTCGACTTAATCGAATTAATGACTATCAATATCTCGTCGACAGTAACACAGCGGAAGGCAAAATCATCAGATGCAGATTACAGAATATCACCATTGTTACTATCAGCAAGATCAGATTCATGAGACATAGATGAAAAGTATGTATTGAGTTCATCAGGATCCAGCTCACAGCCACGATCTTTCTTACTATGTATGTCCAGGCGCCTTAAATTACTCCAAAATATCTTAGGAGATAAGTCAGGATTAAGCTATATTCCGAGATATCTCCGTTTAGCCTTCCGTATTTTTAGTGTTATAATATTTCGTAAAAGTTTATATAATCGGTGTGACTCAGCAGTTCTTAGCCTCTTATATCACCGAAATAGAGATTCCCGTTCCACAATTAAGTATTCAATTCCTTCAGAAAACCAAGAGAGTTCTGAGCAATCATTTAACAAAACATAACAATTTATATGACTATAATTGTGGTATGATTCTAGTATATTGACATTTGCTATAGTTAATGAGAGTCTACATGTTAAAAATAATAAATCATGGTCTAGAAAACTTGGTGGACTCAGCTGGTTGAAAAATAAAACCTTATCTTTATCTGTCACCAAAAACATGTCAAGAAGGGAAGGATTCGCAACACCACAATATGTCGGCAGCATATTGACACTCTTCAAATCCAATGATTCAAACATATATAAGAGATTATCAGTAATAGAATTATCAGTTAAAATATTCACATTAAAATCATACATATAAATATAAAAAAAAAACTATGGCTTTACAAATGGCGTAATCCAATATTACATAAGGAAATATTTTTATATAAGCAGGAGTCGGTGATGATCCCAACTCTACAAATTTTACGAAAGGGGAGTAAAATCTTAGTGCATACAATGTCACATACAGATAATGTTTTTTAATTGGATTAATTTGCAGGCACATATCTGGCAATTTAGATATTATTCCATCTTTTCCAGCATATGGTGCTGGAAAACTGCATTCCTGGAAGAGCCAGCCACAATTGAAGCGAACTTTTTATATGGAATAAAATTATGATAATGGAAAGGAGGAACAGCAGAGTCTTGTGGCAATTTTTATTTTAATCCAGTACTCCGCACAGTTCTCAGTTTTCATCTTATTTTAAACGCAATAAAACTGAAGTCTATAAAACAGCGACATGGTGATAAAAATATTTTTCGTAAATTATTTACAGCTGTCACAACAAGGAGAATTAAAATTTTAAAGCATATTTCCAAGTATAGATCAGACTCCTTAACAACTTTTTAATTGATAAGGCTATAAAATTTCTTGTTCTACATTGGGCACACGGGGAGAGAGATCCTTAGTCTTTGAGAATTTCTTTATTGTCTGTAAGTGCAATAAACTTAAACGCATCTAAACAACAAAAAAAAAAAAAAACAAAAAAAAAAAAACAACTATAAACATGTAAAATATCTTAAATTTACAACTTCCAAAATTTTGGAATTTTCTAATGATGGAAAATGTGTAGTGAAAACACTTTTTTATCACTTCTAACACAAATAAAAAGTGCGCGGTAATAAAAGATAATCGACCCGTTTAGACCACTTTTAGAGCTTAATAATTTTAATAGTATTTTATCCATGCCTCCCCCTCTCTCTCCCTCTCTCCAAAATATACTAATTGTATTAGATCCTAAAATAAAGTGTTTCGTGCTATATTTTAGAGGAGTTGATTGATTTTGATTTAGGGCTGAGGTTTTTTGATGATTGAGTTTTTGGGTTTACTACATCATAAATTTTTAGAAAAGAGCTTTCGGTTTAATAAGTATAGTGGAAATTTTAGTATTAATTTAGTTTAAGATAGAATAGATAGTGGAGCGGTAGACTTCATTCACAATATTTCGGACTATTTCGAAGTTTTCCTCGCTAGTAAAAATTGCAGGTGTTCACAGAAAATACGACTAATCTAGGGTAAGAAGGGGAAATGCCGGCCACTTAATGACAAGCACTTATAACTTTTGATTTTCTTCATATGTTTAATTATTTCAAGAGGAATAACAAAGTTAAGCTATTTATTTTTTTAGATTTTACCGCCATTGTCCATGTATGGGGGTAATCCCGGTCTGTCGCGAGAGTAATGGCGATCACATCTAATGAGATAAATAAAATAATCAGATGTTGCTGAAAACTTTAGGATTTATGGGGTAAATTCCAGTGGCTCGAAATTCGGATTTACGTTTACTTTTGTTAGTGACCTGGACATAAGCTTGGTTAAATAAAAACGCCACATCAAAGGATGTTACTTTTGCCATCATATGGGATTCCATATCCTTCTATAGGCAGTTTTTAAAGGTCCATAAAAGGATACATCAAGCGGTTTTGTCCTATGTGAGCTATGTGGTGAAATGGACAACATCACGATGTAGTTTTCCTTGAAGCAGGTAATGGCGATCACTTGACCGGTATTGCCTTGGGAGCCCATTTTCAATTCAACATCAAATTTTATAAATATACAAAAAGAAATACAAATAATGGTTTACAATAACATTAAATATAGCCTTGTACAATTACATAACGGAATATATAACTAGAATTACTTTCAAATCTTTAGTTCATACCTCCTTCTAAAACATTTCGCCCAAAATTACATGAAAGCGATGGAAAATAAACAAAGTCCAGTGAACTGCGTGAATGGCTCCGTTTGGTGATTTATCACTGAAAGTCTTGTATGTGGGTGTAGTATTTTTCGAGATTTCCGACCGTCCGGCATTGCCCCTTGACCGGCATTACCCCTTCTTACCCTACTTCAGACTGACCAGATTTATATTTCTCTTATTAGTCGAGCATATACGATGAAAAGGATGTATCCGTTATGTATGTTATAGGCACCAAACCAAAAATAGAGACTTAAATAGAGATACACAGCTAACTAATATTACCACTATTATGTATACGAATGTTAATTTATAGTGTCACTCTAAACAGAATACAACAACTAAGGAAGTCGTTTTGTCGTTCCATATCTGCTCTAAGAATCAGTTATTACTCCTCCCACCATTGGCTTACGGTGACAAACGGTTGAATTTACGAGAGCAAGTCAACTTGATGTATTTGGAGGATGTGATGTAAATGGTTATCAAATGGTTGACAGAAATTTCCCACTGAAGTAACACACATCAGCAACTATTGGATAACAACATTACTTTAGAGCAGACAGGATACTTTTTCAATCACGGCAAGGAACCAAGACGAAAGCAAGCGGCCATTCACGTGATATTTGAGTACTATTAAAGCTGGTCTTGAATTTGATATAAAAAATTGACGTTTTTTAATAAAAATAATATTTAAATTTAAATAAAACTGCGTTAAAAGTCCGAAAATTTGACAATGTTGAGCCATAACTATAAATAGAGGAGGAGGAGGAGGAGCAGGAGTACAAAAAGTGATGGACGATTGGAAAGCTCCATGGACTATTTTTCTAGGAAATTTTAAATCTACAGCAAAGGGTGTACTTTTCAGGAGTTGTAGGGTCATTCATGAAATATGAAGGATACATTTGAGGCAATTAAATGAAAAATGGAAAGTAGTACACTTTGTGCACTTTTGAGATCTTTAATTGGTTGGATATCTTAAATTCTGTGTAAAGTTTAAATTTTATGATTGAAAAAAAAACCCGCATATCTTAATAATTTTTTGATGCGGTTAAAATAATGTTCGATGTTTTTTGTTGGTTTAGTAAAATGGTAATAATTTAATCCTCTGCAATCACTTAGATTATAGAGCAAAAACGATATTCTATGCTATGTAAAATTCGTGGACGTGTGAAAAGCAGTTTTTGTTTTGTGACACGGTGGGGGGGGGGGGGAGGGGTTGAAAATAGGGTGGGTTATTTATTTGTTGTCAATTCGAAATTTCTGACATTTCTAAATTTATTTGATTTTACGAAAAATAGTGCGGTGGTTTTTTAGTGAGTTTTCTTGAAAGAAGTGATAAAAAGTGATTTAGATATACTCCATAATAGTGAGAAACTGTAGTGTAGTATCTATGTAATTGCTTTTATATAATCGAGAATCCGGAGTCTTGAATTGTGGTGAAAAAGTGCGCATGCGCTCGTGATGTGTTGTAGATACAATCAGAGTTATTGCCATTGGAAATCATTTTCCAGGCAAGTTTAATTATTTCAATAATAAATTATACATAGTGTTTCAAATAAATTTTAAGTGAAATCGTTATAAAAATAAACAGCCTTGGCAATTAAATTGAAAATTTTCCAATGCCGGTGTGTTTGTTTACAATTGAATTGTCATTGTTAGTTGACGGAATGCTTAGGGTTATTTATATAATGTCAGCCATACAAAGGCAACAACAATAAATATCATCAGAAAATAAATGTGGCACTAGGAAAATTCTTAAAAATTCCAAAAATAATAAAATTATAAATTTAAAAATTAATTTAAAAATTTTGCGATATAATGGGATCTCTTCTATTGAATTTATTCAATACTTAATAACGTTTCAGCCACTAAATTATGTGCCCACTCTGAAAAAGTTTACTACATCCATGACTAAAACGATTCTACTACATACATTAAGAAAAATGCTTAAGTTCTTCCTCATAGCTAGAGCTGGTCAATACTTAAGTAAAAAAAGACTTAAGTACTACTTAAAGTACATTTTCGTTACTTAAGACTTATACTTTTGAAATGCCTCTACTTAGTACTTGAACTTAAGTACCTACTTGCTTCTATTTACTTGTACTTAAGACTTAGTCTTGTACTTAAGACTTAGTCTTGTACTTAAGTACCAAAATTTTTACTTAGGTATTTCTGAGTTTATTAAGTACCTACAAATATCTAACTCTTCGTAAAAAAGCAAACACAATCTCTAGCACAACTCTTTTTTTGTTGAGTTGCACGCAAAGATCTGTAAAAGAATGTGCCGCACTCACGCGTCAAGGCAGAGCCTTAGCCAAACTAAACTAATAACATACACACAAGACTGTTCAAATAGAACAAAAACTAGTAATGTCTCGCTCGAAATAAAATCGACGATGCCTCGACTTGATGACATAACCACTGACATGTATAATATAGATTTCAAAAAGTGGACTTACTTCTATATTGCTGACTCTTTCGGCCTAAGCAGCAAGTACCGAGAGAGAACTGAAAACAACAAATAAATTAGAGGATTCATCGAAATAATTGTTTTTAAATTCATCATTTAGGGTTATTACTGACAAAAACTATTTTATCAAAGACAATATATTCATTTAAAAAGTACTTCAAAAAGTACAGTACTTTTTATAGACTTAGTACTTAGTTACAAATACTTTTCATACATCCGGTACTTGTACTTACGCGGAAGTACTCAGGCCTTCGGTACTTGTACTTGTACTTTAGTACTTTTTCTATGGTGCTTGCCCAGCTCTGCTCATAGCCTAACATTTTGGATATATCTAGAGTTTGCCTTTATGCACTTCTTTAAATTTTTAACAAAATCTTACTTGTATCCCTCTCCTCCCCTCTCCCCCATTTGTAATCTCTTTTACCTTCCGCAAACATCACATTTTACTCACCAATCCAATTTATTGTTCCTCTCTTATGTTTGAGTATAAGAAATGAGCTGCTATGCAGGGCAACTTTTCCAAAATAACACCAGAGTCAGTACCGGCCACTGGTTGATTGGAAAGCATGTATAGAGACTGAAGGATTAATAATAATAAACTTTGTTGTAGCTGTGATAATATTAATAATGAAAGTGAGACACATATTTATTTTCTCTGTAAATGATCGGCACTTACCAGAGCCATTGAACTCTAGCTAACTAATCTTTCGATGACCTGAAAAAATTTTCCATTTTTTAACTCTACAGGTTAAATTAATCTTAATCTTGGTTGCATTCTCTAGTGGGATTTACATCAGAAGGCAGCAACTTACAATTATAAAATTCTGAGAGTCATGCTTTTCCCCAGTAGGTCAAGGTCAAGTCAAGATCAGTATTTTATATACACTACAAAAATAGGTCTAGATAAGGTTTTTGGTTTTTTAATGTGTGCAGAAAACCAGCTAATCTCACTTATACCTTACACTTCGATATAGTTCAGTATTTATTTGAAAACGTATACTTCTTAATTTCCAGGGACTGAGTGTACCTGATTACCAAATTATCCCAATTTGTTCATAATGCTAGGTCTATAGTACTTCTAGAGCAAATATTCATATTAAGCAAAATTAATATTGTTCACCTAATTATATTGTCATCCTATTGAAGTATAAAATCATGAAGAACAATACACTTATGTACACATACATTCCTGAAACCTTAATCGGTAAAAAGTGCTTCCTAAACGCTTCCCTTTCAAAATGTTAAAAATGAAATAAAATACCCGAGAAAAGGAGTCGCAACAACGTTCATTTTGTAATCTCTGCCTCATTTTACAATATTACCGAGTCATCTTTCATTCCTATCTAAAGAGGAAATTTGTTGTCAAAACTTTGAAGGTATCCTCACTTAGGCATGGTTACATCGTCTTCTATAGAATACCCCAAATATATGTATGTACAACGTCGTTGAATACGACAGGAAGCTACCCCCTTTTGGTATAAGCTTTATACACATTAATATCCACCCACAAGCGACCGCCCGTTTCCGTTCATCCGCTTCCGCAAAGGCGAACTGGCTCTGGTTGTATAGAAGGATATACACAAGTTCTTGTACGTGCACCTCAACTCCAGGAAACTCTCACACCCTTTCATCAGGCTTTTGGGTACAATCTCGAGCTTTTCATTTCCATCAGGGAGCAATACAACAGCATCGGAGACAGGAAGCAGGGATGGCTTGGTATTTTATTTCCTGGAAATGTCCTCGAACGTGAACATTATATCCCGGAAGCAGGAAGATGAACATTTTCATGGAAGAAAATTTCTAAAGCTTTCAAAATGATTTGTAGACATTGCTGTATGAAGGCGGAAGAGGGATGCTGCCCTTCTTCTCTTCAATGCGTGTGGAGAGTGAAGTGGAGATGATTTCATGAAACATTACTGTGAAGGATACTTGAGTAAATGGGTTTTTTATACCAAAGGGAGTCAACTAATCAGTTTTGCGGCTCAACAAATCTTACTATAGATGAGAAGGGGATGTGCTTGAAAAGTTGATTGACATAAGATTGTGGCTGATAGAACATTTTATGTTAAACCAAGAGAAAGAGATTATGGAAATTTTACAGCGTGTCGGGATCGGGAGCAAATTTTTTCTGACGAATTCCTTGACCATAAGTAATGATAGTCTGTTTATTTTATGCCCACCGGTGATGGGAGGAAGAGATGGAGCCACGAAAATCTGATGCGCTGTCAAATAATGAATGAACTAATTTTAATTAGTTTTAATTTAATTACGATTAAGAATTAAATTTATCCAATTCCAAAAATTCCAGAATATGTGACTGTCAATCAGTCACCTACACAATTTGCCGAAAGAGAATACACAACGAGATGGATGAGTGTCATATATGTACCAACTATATAAATACTTATATACGGGACAATGCTGAAGTCAAGTAATTTTTGCGTCATGCGATTACTGAAATAGTTCACAAGAAAAGATTTCGCGCGGCTGCTATTGTACATCTTTGGATACGCAAGACTGCTTTTCTTTACCGGAAGTTCTGATCGTCAGACGGAAATCTCAGATAACTTACATTGTGCTCCCGTCTTGTTCAATTGAAGACAATTCAGGCTCAGCAGAGCACCATAAATAGACAAACATGGTGAAGTCTTACAGAGCGGCGGGTCGCTTAAGTGGTAAGTTGTTTACCTAAACAAATCACATTGTTCACAAACAGGAGCCTGGATAAAATGCCGCACTTACAACTACTTGCTCTTATTAACTTCGATGACTATACTTGGGATTTTTTTTTTACCCATTTAGCTAGTGTCTTACTCACTTTTCTCTTGTTATCTAATTCTTATGCAATTTCAGTTGAAGTCATATTTCCCTCTGGGTTATGGTGGTGCTGTCTACATATGCCTCCACTTTTAGTGTGGGTAAGTTGTCTCATAATGGAATTATTTGGTAATAAATTTCATGCGAATTTGTAGTTTTTTAATTAGTTTTAAGCTTAAAAATAAATTTTGTGTAAAATCTAAGGTTATTGCTTTGCTTTAGACCTTATAATAGCAGATCAGTTTACATCTACATTTGAGACCGGAAATATTGTGTATAAGTAATCGAGTCTACAACTTAAACATATGCAGGTTGGGATAAGCTTCAAAAATATTAATTAATTTTTAATTATTTAACTACGGCATATGCGATACCAGTTGGTAATTATAATAATTCTCATAAGGAGGTTACCATTATATGTATACATATGCATATTCCTGATAACATCAGCTTAGTTAATTTTTTATTTTTTGTAATTGCATACATAGGGTATTCACTCTTTAATGTTTTAAGTGTAAAAGACATAAAAATACAAGAATTTATAAAAAGAAGTAAACGAATGTATTAAGAGAAGTTTGGATGTACTAATGACAATTCTTGATAGTCAGCGTATTGGTGGAGTCGTGTGTCCTCAACAGAAGGAAGAAGGCTACTACGGCGACTTTAAGGAATACGAAGCTGCGATAGCCCGAGTATCTGTTTCTCACTAAAGGAAACCACTAGTCTATCTGAAGTGAGACTGGGATTATCAGATAAGTGCTCTGTAGGTCCAGATTGTCTCTATGACAGCCTGGATGAGTGTTCGGTTCGAGTCGAAACAAAGTTTTCTTGCAGATGATGCACCAGTTAAGAACACCCAATGTGTTGGGAGCCCGAGTCCAAACTGTACCTGTGACAGAGCCAGTTGAACTTGTACACCCTTGAAATCTGTGGTCTAAGAAGTTAAGACACTTATGTTGGTTCGAATGAATATTAACCAAGCAGACTCTATGTCGACGAGGACTAAGCAGCAACAATAGAAGCTGACGAAGTCTATCTGCAATAAGGCTTAGTAGCAAGTTTATATATTTGTGCTAATAAAGAATATCAATGCTTTGGTCCTCTTCTTCCTTTACTGATCTGAGAGTAATCTTCGTCGTATTTAGGTCTTGGACCGTTTGGTATTTGGTTCTTTACAATGAATAATTGTATAACAAAAAACATGAACATATGCGACTGTATCCAGTCACTGGTTGACAGGATATTAAGGCCCGAATCACAATTATGACTTCGACTTTGCTCAAATGGTAAATGCATGTGACATCATTAAATTGCAACTTTGACTTCGACTTAAAATGAACTTTGCTCAAATTTCAAAGTTGGTGTCGCCTGCGACCAACTTCAGTTCAATTATATCTGTCAAATTAGCCGGCACTTCGGTTTGTTTATGTATTGGCTTGAGTGTAAAATCACGGAAGAAAAATTAATTGAATTAATTAAGGAGCAGCAAATATTGTGGAACATCAAAACTAAAACATACAAAAATGTCCACGTTAAGGAAAAAGTGTGGAAGAAAGTCAGCGAGTCGCTAAATATTACTGATAAGCGTTGTTTATCTTTCGTAGCGTTGCTTATGTATTCAAAATTGTTTATTTTAGCTGAAAGGGTCCAAAAGAGGTGGAGAAGTCTGCGCGACAAATATATGATTGAAAAAAATAAAAAAAAAGCTGCCTCAGGGGGAGTCAAGCTACTTGCGACACCGTGTGACGATTTTATGATCAGCTAAAATTTTTAGATTGTAGTCTGGAGCCAAGAAAGTAAGCTAATAAATATATTGTTCAATTTATGTCTGAATCTTATATATATAAAAAAAAAAAAAAAAAAAAAAAAATATTAATAGAAACACACAGCTGAAAATATTTTAGAGGAACCTGAGAAATATTTTGATGATATTATTGAAGAATGGTTAGCTGATAATATAACATCACCATCATGCCATGATATCGACGTTTCATTGGCATCATTCAACGATTTTCAAACTTGTACACCAACAAAACCAGGCCCAAAGAGGAAAAGCTGCCTGCCGCTCAAAAAACTATCCTTGCAAAAGCGGGAAGTGAATTTTCAGATCTCATGGCAATAGTGAAGGACGGATTGAAGCCAAGGAGCTCCATCAATTTATTTTTCCATTCACTCTCTGTTCAAATCGAAGAGGCCAACCTAAGCAATGTGCAGTGGATGAAACTACAGCATGAGCTTCTCAGTAATGCAATGAGGGCTATAAGCGAAGCTCATTGCAATAATAATGAATTTGAAAAGCACAAATTAGTGTGAAATGTTATAAACTTTGTTTTTTCGCACAAACTTAAATTTAGTGTGAATTTAAGAAGACTGAATTTGGGATATATTTTAATATTTCATACTTTAATTTCTAATTAAATAATTTTAATTTTTTTTTTTACGCTTTCTGTCCAGTATTTTGTTTAAAGGGTCTTAGTTGTTGAGTTTTCTGCCGCCAAAAACCTAAACATAACTCATTGTGCAGCAAAACTACTCCTTTCACTATTTTATCGACATTATCGGGATAACAATTTATAGTGGTAAATAATAAACGCCATTTGCTGGTTAAAACACTGAAAGAGTTTTCAATAAGCCTTCGAGCCTTTGAAAGTCTGGTATTAAAATGCTCTTCATCAGTCCACAATCCGTTTCCGGTAAAAGAACGCATTAAGTTTCTCTTTAGTGGAAAAGCACTATCTGCAATGAAATAATGCCGAAACATTATATTTGAGTGTGGCAAATTCTTATCCTTTGGGAGTGGCAGTATCTCATTTGAAACTTGCTTTCCGAAAACACTGTTTGCGAAAACTCCTCCATTACTTTGGCGCTTCCATATGCACCAATGTCAATTGCTGTGAAACACAAGTTTATGTCAGAAGCAGCTAAAAGGATTATGCTGTGATGTCCTTTATAATTAAAATATTACGAGTCAGTATTCGAAGGACACTTAATATTAATGTGTTTCCCATCAATAGCTCCTATGCAATTAGGCATTCCACTCAAAGTATAAAAGTCGTTAGTTATGCGTCTTAAATAGGTTGCGACAAATAAATAGCAGATAATTCCTCCCACAGGCTGTCACATGTCTCCAATATAATATTTCCAACAGTGCAAACAGCAATTTTAAATGCCCACGATAAAATCTGCTAAGTAACTGCAATTGCATATTATTTTGAAATACTGTCTGGTGCAATAATATCATGAAATACTTACATGATAATATGGATGGATAGATTGAAAAGAGGTTGAGTCCCCCTGGGGGGAGAACTCTAGAACGTAGGCCACTACAAGGCCCATTGTTCACCCTCAGGACCCCTGAATAAGTTCAAAGGTCCCAACCAGATGCTCCTTACCTGTTTCATGTAGTTCATCATGAGAGTAAGAACCGATCTACATTATGGATCAATAGCTTCTCTTCTTGAATTCTTCATTAGTTTAGGAATAATTAACTGCAATAGCAGAGTAACAGTCTTAAAAAACTGCGGCTCATCTCTACATTTTATTACACTAAATGTCTGGGTAAAAACCCGTGAAGCTACTTTTCGTGCTAATGGAATATCTCCCGTACCCATATCGACCTTTGACTTTGGAAAATCACACACAAATTTATAAAAGCCTTGTATATAGCACAAATTAATAAAAACAATTGAAATTCATCACAAAAATCCATTCTGATTAGCGATTCAAGCAAAAGTCAATTACAAAATGACAGAAACAGCAATTGCATTTACCATTTGGGCAAAGTCGAAGTCGAATTTAATTACAAATTTAACCTCAGTATCAACTTCGACTGAAAATCAAATCGAAGTCGAAGACGTAATTGTAATTCGGGTCTAAATAATTTACATTTTTTGTTCTAAACATTAAAATCAAGGCATATTTACATAACCTTTTCCAATTCTCAAAGTGGCTTTCGAATTGGATTTACGAAAACCTTACAAAAGTCAAGGCTGCTCCAAGACCATTTACGACTTGCAAATGGTTCTATCAAGCAGCCACGAAGTCAATTTGAAGAAAAGTTTGTGGACAAAATTAGTCTTCTTCCCGAATACCGTACCTCCAATCGACAATTTATGTATGAAAGAATTTTATTTTATGCCATTAAAAGTATTAAAAATTATAAAAAAGGTTGAAAATTCTTAATGTAGAAGGAGAATTTCCTGTAGGAGCACCATGGTAAAAAAAAAAAAAAACTCACTTAAATGATAGATATGTACCGTAAATAACGCCTGCGCTATAAGCATAATATCTTCAATTATTCAAGTTTAAATAATTATTGTAATTATTTAAATAGCTCTCTTCTCTGCTTTTAAGTTTAAAGACCTCAATAGCAACAATTTTCTCGTATTTTAATTTAAAAACTACAAAGAATTTCACAAATCACCACTATATACCTCCTGGAAATTAAAACCTATAAAAAGCATTTAAGAAAAATACCTTAAAGTTTTATCAGAACAGTTCATACAGAGAATCTTCATTAAAAATTCCGATCATGCCATTTCCTGTTTTACATTCGTATTGATGCGCGAATCATCGCATAAACATCGCATCACTAGTAGTAACTGCTTCTTTCCTTTTTAAAATATTTCTCGGAACGATCTTAATAAATTCCAAGTTCCGTGCTGTGTGATTGGAAATTTAAATAAACCGCAAAAGAACTTAAAAGAATCAAAGTCCAAGCTGTCAGCAGAAGATATCATCAGTGAATATACTTTAAATGGTAAATATTTATAAATGTATAATAAAACCAAAGTTTTCGATTTTTTTTTTTTTTTTAGAAAAATAATAGAAGCAAGACGCTTGGTTTAGGAGCAATTATTGTCAGTGTCAATACATACATATGTCATGCGGAGTAAACACATTAAATATGGATACAATTTTGTATTTTGTTTATTTTCTTATTATACAGGCAATTTACAGTATCATAAAGTTATAGAGAAATTTACATAAATACAAATCAATTAATTCGAAACAAAAATGGGAATCTCAACAAATTATTTAATTCGGTAATCAGCAGCTTACAAAAACTTGATCGAGTATAGAAGTTGTTGACGGAAATTAAGGACTACTATAGGAAAAAGGAACCATATTTCCCTTACCATAAATATATAACATCACTTCTATGCTGTGAAATAATAGGAACTTTAATCTATGCAGGATGTATAAGGATTCAATATAACCCATTAGTTCAAGACAGAAATGAAACCTTACACGTATCAGTTTAATACACACGTAACGTAAATACTAACTCTACATTCAACTCAAATGCAGGTATATCAAGTTTATGTTGATCGCACAGATTTTTTACAGCCGTAGATAAATCACGTGTTTCTAAAGAGTAAACTTCATGTAAGTAGGTACTAGGCATTCGTTTTAGTTTTAATTGTGTTTCTAACTTTGTAACTATTTATAAAATCAAATTTACACTTGGAGAGCAAACTAATTCTGGTCCAGAGCTGGGCAATACTTAAGTAAAAAAAAGACTTAAGTACTACTTAAAGTACATTTTCGTTACTTAAGGACTTTTTACTCATTACTTTTGAAATGTCCCTACTTAGTACTTGAACATAAGTACTTGCTTCTATTTACTTGTACTTAAGACTTAGTTTTGCAATTAAGACTTAGTTTTGTACTTAAGTACCAAGATTTTTACTTTGATATTTCTGAGTCTTTTAAGTACCTACAAGTATCTAACTCTTCGTAGAAAAGCAAACACAATCTCTAGCGCAACCCTTTTTTTGTTGAGTTTTAAAGCTCGCAAAGAACTGTCAAAGAATGTGCCGCACTCACGCGTCAAGGCAGAGCCTTAGACAAATTGATAACATACAAATAAGACTGGGGAAGTAGAACAAAAGCCAGTAACGTCTCGCACGAATATAAAATCGACAATGCCTCGACTTCATGATATATCCAATGGTAAGCAAACAATGCCTCGCTCCAATATAAAATCAACGATGCCTCGACCTGATGTAGGAAAGGCCTCAATTTTTTCTTAGAAATTTACTGGAAATTTTTTCCTTAAAATTTTTATGAATTATTGGAGGCGATAATGGGTGCTTGGCCGGACCTATAATAATTTTTATGAGTGTAGCAATGAGAGGTGAAAGTTTTACTCTACTTGCAGCATCGAAAATTATGAAAAACTATAAATAGTAGCCACTGGTTACTATACCTACTATAGTTTTCAAAAGGTATTGATTTATTAATATCTGTTAACTGAACTCGATAAACTTCATTATATTACTGCCAACGTACAAAGATTCTAAAAAAGTACTTTAAAAAGTACTCAGTACTTTTTATAGATTTAGTACTTTGTTACAAGTACTTTTCATACATGCGGTACTCGTATTTACGCTGAAGTACTCAGGCCTTCGGTACTTTTTGCGCAGCTCTGTCTGGTCCACCTCGAGGTAGCCATCTAGAGCCAATTTTAGTTTTCTTATCGATATCGCAAATCAACTATTCTGAAAATATGTATATTAGCAGACGATATAAACACTTGTGCCTACAACTTTAAAATACGTGACTACCGCAGCTGTGTTAATAGTGTCATGTCAAGCCCAGTTGTTAACATGTTTAATTTAAGGTAGTGCGGCGTGATTAAATTAATAACAAAAGAAAAAATAACATCAAAACACATTAAATGTCATTTAAATTCAATATATGTATATGGAAAAGAGTTAACTGTAGATGAACCATTTTAGTGGTAGCTTTTCTGGTGGTTATCGAGAAAAATTTTATATTAATGGGAAATCCAATTAGTGGCCACCAAATAAAAAAAAAAAAAAACAACAAGAGAAGAAGTGATAATTGGTCTAAGAAATTTTTGAAAAGCTGTGCTACTCGAGGGTTGCAATGGGTAAACATCTCTGAAACCCAAAAGTTGCGCCTGCAGCTCGAATGTTTGAAACTATTTCGTTCTGCCGCCGCAGTATCGGAAGCTATAATGTGTAAACAAGTAGAATTTTGCTGGGGCTGTGCGTGCAGTTTTTTAAGATGTTGCTTAAGTGTTTGTGCGGTAAGTATAACCAAATTTGAATTTAAAATTTTTCAAAAGAAGCTGTAACCTTTCGCAAAAAGTTGCAAAGGTGTTTACACAAGCTGCAGGTTTAAGTTGAGCACAGTCTCCAGTTAAACTGTGAAGTGTTTGGTGGACAAAATTCATATATTTCGATGATCTAGAAGTACAAGTTGCCACTGGTTTTCATTAATTTTGCTAAAAAATTGCAATAAAAAGCTGAAAAGGAAGAGCGGTTGGGTGAAAAAATAGATAGCTATTAAAGATTGTACTGGACCCCTAAATAATTTAATGAAAGAATTAAGTACTGGAAATTATTTGTAAAAATTTCTTGCGCTTATCACGTCGCACCTCTGGTGGTTATCGAGAAAAATTTGATATTAATGGAAAATAAAATTAGCGATCGCCTATATAAAAATAAAAAGAAAAACAAAAATAAGAGAAAAAGTGATAATTGGTATAAGAAATTTTCAAAATTTATGAAATCGTTGTGTACAAAATTTCAGCTCTCTACGTAGACGCGTTCAGGTAGTGCCCAAATATATAGTGAAAAATGAAATTTATGTATGGCAACCCTACGAAGCAGTTGGCCGATCTCATTTTCGAGCTTTTTTAAAGAATCCCGCGTGCAAAATTTCAGCACTCTAAGTCAACGCATCTCGAGTTATCGAGAGAATGGACAAACAGACAAACGCACGGACGAACAGAGGGACACGCAAAAATCAAACTAACTTATAATATTCGCGCAATATGTGTTCAAAGACTTCTCTGTGTAATTAAACAAAAAAAACAAAAAAACCACAAACAAAAACAGGTTGTTGTGGATTGCTACAGGATATTTTTAAAAAGAGTAGATCTTGTAAGAACAATTAGATGCGTATTTGCAAAGTTTCTGGGAGATACTTCTAACGTCATAAAACAGACCCTTCAACTAATATAGAGTAGACTCAACGTAGGTCCTACGTTTTATTCCATTATTCGGAGATATGAGTAAGAAGATAGAAGCGTTTTTTTGGAAAAGTGACTTGCTCTAACGCCTAAACAATCGTTCCAGTAATTTTGAGTTTGAGTTTCTGCAGAGGACCTCAAAGAAAGCCCAAGATCATGTAATGTAATGAGAAGATAATGGCAATTGTTTTTTTTTTCTTGTTTTTTATTTTATATGAAGGGGACTCTTCACATTAACGGTAACATAATGATGAATAGCAAAAACTTACTTCATCAATTAGCTTCATTTAATTAATATAAACATATAAAAACCCTAGAATTGTTCTAAGACCAATTCTTATCATACTGGAGATGAATGCCAGTATTTAATTCCGTATGGCCACCTATCTGCAAGTTTGATTGTTTAAATGGCTTTTCGCATCTATTTCTAGTACGGTTCGTCAGACAGAAAAAATGATTATAACCAATTTTATAGGATTTGATATTCTGAAGAACTTCTAAGTACAATAAAAATCTTTAGCGCTGATCGTTTTCACAATATACGTAAAAATCCTAAATTTTTGTGTGGTAACACCACGATTTAGCCCATTTTTGAAATTATTTTTACTATATTTATGAAAACATGGTGCACAAAATATCAGCTCTCTACATTGACACGTTCAAATATCTAGCGCAAAACGAAATTTTTGAATGGCAACCCTATGTAGGACTTACCAGATTTCTTCAATTTTCAAACTTATTTTTATTTTTATTTAAGCAAACTTTCAGCTCCCTAAGTACACGCATTCCCAAGTTATCATGCAGTCGGACAGACGGACGAACGGACATGCAAAAATCAAAATATTTTTAATATTCTGCGTGCAGGTTCAATCCATTTTGATTTGGCATCGTTATTTCTATGTGTTACAAATGGAATGACAAACTTAGTACCTTTACACACATTGGGTGTAATAGGTCACAGTAAAGAGGTGAGTCTACAGTTTACAGTTTTTATAAAAAAAAAGTTATGTTAACGACCTTTTTGCAAAAATAATAGAGGTTAAATTAAAAAAAAAGGGTAAGAAAATCCGAAATTTTTAGTTTTGACAAACATAATTCTTGATTGGAGAGGGGTGTGGGCTGATTGAAGTCGTTGGAAAGATCATAAAGTTCTGCATACAATGAGCTCTTAACTGTGGCCATACGATCTGTAGTTTTTAAGTTTCAGACTGTTTTGTGAAAAACTAGCTTTTTTTCTTAATCACCCTGTAACTCCTAAACGGTTGATATGCCCCCCTCCCCCCTGACCACCTAGTGGGAAACACCCTGTATATGCAGTTCGCATGTTAATTGCCAAACAGAAAAGTGCTTAAATTCTGGTAAGTAAAAAATCGTTTTATCATAAATTTTAATTGGCGTGAGCTGTTGACTATTTCCTAAATGGGGGTGAATTTTTTACTTTATCTGTCAATTATTTATTTGTGGTTTAAACATCCTTCGACATCATCTGGTCAGCACTTCACTGCTTTGCAACTGATGTAGGATACGATGATGAAAACTGATTTCATTTCAGACCGTGTCGGATGGCAAGGTCACAATTAAAAAACTTAGTGACATGAAACGATATCTGAAATGTAAGAGTAGGTAAACGTGAGAAAGTGTATATGGAAAAGGTTAGGTTAGGTTAGGTAAGAGAGATGCCTCTAACAACTAGCCTGTATCACTCAGACCTCTAGTGGGTCCATTGTGCCGCCAGATCTCATGGGATAACCTTTCAAACCGCCCCAAATCCATCCTGCTTCTCTTAGGGAAGCTCAGGATTTATCTTAACTCTTCACTTTGCACCTCCTACAGATTAAAAAAAAAAAAAATAGCTACCCAATAGCCTACCTCTTTTATTCATCAAAGAGGGGCACTCGCAAAGCACGAACTCGACGAACTCGATTTCCTCCGACTCCTTACAGCTCCTGCAGAAATCGTTCGCCACTATACCCAGTCTTCTAGCATGGCCCCCTATGGCTCAATGACCCGTAATCATCCCTACTAGAATCCTTGAATATGTTCTTCTAACATTAAGTAGTTCCCTTATCCTTTTCCTGTCATATGTAGACCACAATTGCCTTAAAATACGGCAGGTATCCTAATAGAAAGGGTTAAGGGAATTACATAAAATCAAATAATTGATATTTGGTAAAAAAATCATCAAAATCAATGTCAAACTCGATTTTTTTCCTCTGATTATAAACGATTATTTTCAGAATCGATTTTAAAATCGACATCTCTAATCCGAGCTTATAATATCATACAGAATGTTATAAATTTAGTCAAGTACCAACAAATAAATTTTCACATGCCGGAAAGGTGATAACCCAAGAGCTTCTAGTAAAAATCTTTAAAGGTAAAATTAATCAGGTGCAACGAAGGGGAACACCTATAAAAACTGATCTTCAATAAAAATTAACCAGTTGTGAGGTCACTAACTACTCTGGATGAAGTCCCCCTTTAACGGATTTATTTACATACTTCCCCGCATATAATGATGTGAGGGTTGATCGAGGGTCGATTGATTACACACCCTTGAGACGAAGGGAAGTGAATATTGATCGCGTGGAAAACCATTCTGGGACAATCTGTTGCAGGAAAAAATCATGGAAACGTATCAAATTTTCATTTTGAAATTGATCTTTGGGCAAATGTTTTTGAAACAGTTCGTGGCCTTATGATCGAGTCTCCTTTTTTATGATGAGAGAAAGATTTTTGCGTTTTGTTGGGTTTTATTTTGGTAATTTTGCATGGTGGTATTTAATTTCAACAACTTCTGATACTAGTTTAAAGGTAAATCAAGTTTTCTGTTTTTCACTTTATGTATATACAGACAGGAGTTAGCACATAAACGATGTGGTCAATGAAGCCATATTTTGGTATATAATTTTGAGTAAACTTGTTTTCAAAGTGAAAAGTTTTCTCTTTTTCAATTAATTTTAGATGTTTTTTGTTGAGCTAGCAGAAAAAGTAATAATACACAATGAAAATAGCGCTAATATGCAATGATAAAGATATTAAAAAATCAGGAGACTATAGCTCATATTTGAAATGCTATACTTACTTTGATTTTTCGAATTACCAGCTTCAATAAGTCAATGTTAAGGGTGCTATACACGCTCGAGTAAATCGTACGACTTGTGTATGGCCAAATCGGACAATTTACATGCACGTTTGTAGCGAAAGTCGGAGCTTGAATTGAGACTAAAGTGTGGCATGAATGAAAACGGCCGAAACTATTGGGTACAAGAAAATCTTACGACTTCACTATAGAGTCCCACTGTGCATGTCAAGTCGTACGATTTTTTAGAGCATGTGTAAAGTTGTGGGCCTATACTCGAGTAATACTAATCGATTAATCCAAGAAAATTAATAACAGAGCGATTTTTTTTTTAGCAAAGTTATAAAAAACTGGAAGAAAAGTTATAATTGGTATAAGACCACTAATTTCAAAATTGACAACAATACCCTAGATTAATATGGGTTAGGATCGTTGAAGTACTTTGCAGCATTTTCTTTTATGCCTGGTCGAACAGTAAAAATGTTATAACCATTTTCATATGTTTTTATGGTCCAAATTACACTCCAATACGCTAAAAACATTTAGAACTGACAGTTTTCCCAGTATATATTTAAAAAAATTTAATTTATATATGGCCACCGTAATATAAGTTGTCCGATTTTACACATTTTCAAATGTATGTAGATTTACAATTGTTGTAAAAAGGATCAGTTTCCAACATTATAACTGTTTTCATAAAAGTATTGTGTACTTGCGCACAGAATAGGACGGACAGGAAAAGTTGCGAGCTACGGATAGATTTCGTTGAGATAAGCAGAGAATTATATAGCAGAGGAGAGCATATGAAGGTTTTCAGGCGACCGATTACGTACTCGTACACGTTTACTCTGATGCCTTAGGTTTAAGGTTAGGTGGCAGCCCCTTCACCAAGAAGGACTTACATTGCTTTACTTAGACACTGTCGGGTCTATTGTACCCCATTGATTTATAGGAATCTATACCTTTAGGAACAGCCCTAGATTCAGCGTGATTTTCTACGGAAACTCAGGATACAAGTCGAACTGCTTTGATATCCTCAAGAGCTTTCCAGCTACAACAGAAATCGTTTGACTTTAGCATGGTCGCCTATGGCCCAATAGACTGTTAACACCCGTATTACTTTCCTGGTATCAACTCCGTTCCCTCTCAGGAGCTCACTGTTTTCTTCCTATTATACGAAAGCCATAATTGCCTTGCAATACAACAAGTGTAAAAATCCTCATCGCCGAATAAAATTTCTAAAGCGACACATTGCAGGAAGTAGTCTTAAGGTGCGACGACACTTAAAGATGACAACATTTGTGTCTAGAGCAGGTTATAGGTATAGGTGGTACTACATCTATTTCACCTGGAGAAAGATTGGCATTAACACTCCGATTAGTGGCTACAGGTAAGATGCATAGAAAAGATTTTCTACGGCATTATTTCATATAGGGTAACTGCACTAGTATCCGGACAGCTCCAGTATTCGGACACTTTTCATTTCATTTAATAAAAATAAGAAAAGTACACGCATTAGCCTTAGAACACCGTTAGAATTTTGTTTATTTAATCTTTTTAGATGCACATCTAAAATTTGAGTAACACACGTGATATTGTAAATATGTAGCATCCCAGCGAAACTGTTTTTGGGAACGGAAAAAGGATGGATGGAGGAGCAATATCTTTTTCGAATATGTAAATAATTGCGGAGTTAATGAGGTTTTCGAGGAGTAAGAAAATACCAGACAGTAGGCACCCTTTTCATAGATGGCCACACCTCACATTTGACGTTAGAGGTGAGTGAAAATTACAAGGCAAAAAGTATAATTTTATAGCGAAAAAAAAACTTTCTGTCCTTTGCTGGAAATTGCAATCTTGCGAAATCTAAAAATTTGGAAACACCATAAAAAATACTTCAGGAAATGTGGGCTGTACCCTTACGACCCGAAAACAGTTGTTTTCAGTGAATGTGTGAAAAATGTGCTTGAAAATTTTGCAGTTACTTAAAATGCTGATATACCAAGTGCAAATGCAAGAATCAATTAAAGTACATAAGTTTCACACTGGTATTGAGGTTACTTAGCTAATGGGTCATAAGTTAAGAATAAAAATCAAGTTTTGGACATCATCAAGGAAGCCGGAGCAGAAGCTTCTACAGAAGCGTTACCATAACTAGATCTTATATTCAACGATCTGATGAGAGGTAAATATAATTTGAATTATGGCAGAAAATTGCAACTGGTAAGAGTACTGATTGGGCCATCCCAGACGAGTATTCTTAATGCAGTATGAACACCGGTTTAACAACAGAGTAGGCGCCTCCAGACGGGTATTCTTGCTGCAGGCTTTCATTAATATAGGAATAGGG
The DNA here is from genome assembly GCA_963924295.1 of Dioctria rufipes. Lineage (NCBI taxonomy): Eukaryota > Metazoa > Arthropoda > Insecta > Diptera > Asilidae > Dioctria > Dioctria rufipes. Next base: position 23,171,127 of record OZ002745.1, on the reverse strand, counting down.
AACTGAATGTGTGCATACATTATTTCATTTCAAGTTGAGTGCTAGGACGTGAATTTCAGGACCCTTCAAAACAAGAAATATTTTGTTGCGTTTGTATTAGTGCGGCACAACAAGTGAATACTGTTTGATTTTTGATGCAAAATTTCTCTCCATAGTTCAGCACAATTGTAGAAATTTCTCTCTGTTTCTTTTACCTTTTCTCTAGGAAATCGGTATGCATACTGCATCAAGAATGGGCCATCCCACACGAGTATTCTTGATGTAGTATGCATACCGGATTTCTAGGGAAGAGGTGAAAAGAAGCAAACGGATATCTCTAAATTTTGGAGAGATATCTCTTTGTTTCTTCTCATCTCTTCCTCAGAAAACCTGTTTACATACTGTATCAGGAATACTCGTGTGGGATAGCCCAATACTCGTCTGGGATGGCCCATTAGCTATTGATTCTAATTAAAAAAGTTGAAACTATTTCTCTAGAACCTAGTCCTTGTTGTGTGTTGTCAATGACTGATCCTTGTGTGTTGCCGAGATCAATTCGATGCCGTATAGAGAAGACTAATGAAAAATGAACAAAGTCGAAAAAAAGTCAATTAAGAAGAAGTAGAAGAAGCAATATTTTAATTGAATTAATTACAAAGCGTTGTTGAAGATGACGATTTAAAAATATTGGTTGGGATTCTTCCACTAGGTGGTTGGTGGTACTACCCCAAGTGCACTTCAATATTTTAATTATCTTACCGGGAGCAATCAAAGACTTCGTGTGCTGGAAATATTAACAATAAAACTAATATGCGATATCTTTTTTGAGACTATTGTTTTTTTTTTTATTTACCTACTTCATAATATTTTTAAAATTACTTAGGTGTTTTTTTTTTATTATTACCAAGTTTGAAGTATTTGCCTGCATAAATTCTTTAGTGTTCTTAAGAGAAAAGTGCCTTAAAATGTGTTTTATCAATTAATAAAATTTATATAGTTTTATGAAAAAGCTCATTTGTGTTTATTTTTAACAAAAAAATGGGTAAGAAATTTCTTCCAAAAAGCCTATGTCCGGACACTGAAACTGTAATGTTCGAATACTAAATGTTGGTGGCCGAATACTAGCTAAAAGGGAACTTTTTTTTTTCAAACCCCAAAACTATAACAAAATATTATTAAATGACCTAAAAATATTTACGTGCTAAATGTAAACAGCTTAAATAATAATAAAAAAATAAAATATATTGCATATCCTTAATAGCAACAAAATGATTGAGAAAAAAAAAATAAGATGAAACGTTAAGTGTCTGGGTACTAGTACATTTACCCTACATTGCTTATGGAAAATAACATTGAAATTCAACTTATCAAATTAATATATCGCATTGGACATACCTAACTCAAAATCTACATTGTATTCCAATCAGTTGCGGATAGTCAACAAGTTCTATAGACCCCGTAGAAGAATCCGAACTCGAATCCATACAGACTACAAAAAGTTAATGTGCTGGAACGATCAGAATATATATAAAAAGATGGAGACCCTGTGTTTATCCACATCACTCTTTATGATGTAATACATATCCGTAAGTAACTATTACAGTTTTTGTTAATTAAAATTCTTTAATTAGTTTTCAAATAAAAACTCATCACTAAAATACAGATGCAATCATACCAAGAATAAATAAAGCAAGAAAATCTGTATAAAAAATAAAAAATATTTCTGAATAGAAAAAATCCCATCATGTAGGTATACTCATCTTACCTTCATCCTATTATATCCTCAAGACACCATTAAAAGCAGGAAATGCTCACAACAATTATTAAAAACTGTACATTAGTCCAGGAACACCTAACAGATAATAACTTATCCCGAGGACTCTTGCTGTCACCGTACATCAAATCATTTTTATCCAACCTGAAGTGGTCAGTGGCACCTTACCTGGTACAAAACAAGAAGGAAAAAGGCAGAGTCAGATGTAAATCTTATGTCAACAATGGAACAGCATGACTTCGAGTGGAATCATAAATACCAGGCGAATGGTGACAATAAACGTTTTCAAAAAAAAAAAAAAAAAAAAAAGTATCAAATGGAAGAGAACCATAGGCTGAATTCCTCGTAAAGAGGAAGCCACACTGTGTACAAGGCACATTCGGTATTGCCGATATTGCCTTCCTTCCACCGAGATATTTAAGGGATTATTCCCAATAATTTTTTGCCTCAAACTTCTCTACACACTCCAGCTTTTGTTTTGCTAGAGTTTATGGATTTATTGTCTTCAAGTTATATACGTATATGTATGATCATTTTCAACTCTTGAGGATCAATTCATTAGCAGCCTACCGTTCTTACAGAATCCAAGGGATTCTACATAATTGTGTTTAAGTGTTTGATCGATTGGTTCACCCGGTGAGACCCACCTTTCTTTCTTTTTTTCTCTTTTTTTTTTTCTTTTTTTTGTTGATCATCTTCAAGCCTAACCAAAAATTTCTTCCTCTCCTCTTCTGTATTGTGTCTGGTTTTCATTATTGAAAATCTTTCGACCGTGATTCCCTTCATCCTTGTCATATCGCCTTTTCATAATGTATCTACACATACCTATATTAAAAATTGAAGACAGAAAAAATGGCAACACAATTCTTCGTATGACTCCGAAGTGGGAGGGACGAAGGGGGAGGATACTTGTTGAATTCGGTTAGTGTAAACTTCTTCCATTGTTTTGTTGGTGACACTGAGAGCTGCACTGATTGCATTTTTCTGGCTGCACACGATATCATAGCCAACCGCGTTCATGGTTGATCGATTATTATATTATCAGAAAAAGAAAAAAAAATAAATAAAATAAACAAAAACAAAAGGAAGATACAAAAGTGATGAGGATGACGTTACCCCTTTGTCTTCCTTTTCGTGGGAATTTCATTTTCCACAGCACCAGTTGTTATGTTGACCAGGTGCCGAGATTGAAATGTTAAAAGAGAAAAATTCTCGTCTTGTCAAACCCTAACTATGTAGGTACTTATAGCAATCCCTCAAGATTTAAACGTCTTACAAATACATTAAAATTTACGTTCCTAGTTATGTATGTACGAACAAAAAAAAATAACAACAACCGGAAAATGTTACTCAACTTCGCATGCGCGTCTCTACTATTTTAATTAACGAGACTTCGCTGGTCACCTTTCCCACACTCCTACTACCTACTAACTTACAAAATAACTGTTGCTTCATCTTCATGCCGTCAATTGGGGCCTCGTAACAACACAAAATTGAAATGAACCTGTACCAGAGCAAAAAATTCAACCTGTTGGTCTCCTAGTTACTATAGTAGTATACCCCCGAGCTTTATTTAGAAACAATTTTTTTTTTTTTTTTTTACAGCATGACGATCCTCACGTATATGTACAACTATAGAATTACTACTTTTTACTTCCATATACACAACATCAGGATCATGTTTTTTTTTGCTGCTATATATTATGATTGAAAAGGGAACCAAAAGAAGGAACCTTACGTCCAATCTCCGCGATCTAAGATGCGTTCAACCCAGAAATGTAAATGATGCCAGATGTCTTTTATGAGACGACCTCTCTGCATGGGATGCTTGCTTTGCTGCCCTGCCATAGAGCTAGTTTTGTGTATATATATACTCCTCTATACTTATTGCCATTATAAACAAGGGGGCACATTTACACTATCCAAGCCAGAGCAACCCGACTCTCATGTGGAGACTATACATTGACGACCTTTGATGATAACTGCTCTTTTTTGCTCTTACAATAATATTCCGATTCCCTCCCTGACAGAGATCTTATGGTTTGTTTATGAGCATGAAGTCGCGTAAACATTAATGCCGGATTTTTTGTGTGACTGTCATATTGTAAAATCACATGTAGTGCACGCGACTTGTCATCCACATCCCGCAGTTCGTTGTTGTTTTGGTCGCAAAATATTTATTAATAGAAGAACTATGGCAATTTATCCTAATGTTCACACAATCCTACATACATAAATTAAATAAATTATGAATTATGGTATGCTATCATCTGTTTTAGGGTAGTTGAGTACACAGATTATGTCCAAATTAGGTGTAACTTAGACTGATTCATCTTGAAGGGAAGTTGTTTCATAAGTTGTCCCAATCCAATTTCGACAATCTTATAAGCTTCCGCTCCATTTCGTTTCAAAGCTAAATATTTACTTGGTAATTGTGGTAAATGGCATGGCGGTGTATTTTTATAGTTGAAATCAGTCTAGCAAAGCTTGAAATTGTTTTGAACTTGAGCATTATCTTGTTAAAAATAAATCCGTTGTCGACGATATTTTGAGGAACACAATTGTGTGAAATTTTCTCGCACCTGTAACTCCCCTCCCTAACAAAAATCTTTCTTTTATTGTACTTTTTTTGGATGTTTCACATGAAATGTCCGATTTTATTGTTGCATATATTTGGCAGAAACATTTTTTTCAATTAAAACTAAAGGGTTTTCCAATAAGAGGTGTTATTTTGATATTCAAAGAAAAATGCCATTTTTTTAGATAAATGATCGGATCTTTATTTCATTATAAAGAGGAAGGTATGCCGTTAATAATGGAAAATAACATCAGCCAAATGACCACCACGACCACGCCTACAGGACCATATCCTTTTCATGAAATTTTCATAACTCACAGTTAAGAGCAATACAATCAAGATCGAAAGTTTATGAAAAATTCTTGTACTTCTCAGGGGATTAGATGGACAACATTAAAAAAAAAAGGGCGACCTAACGATTAATCTATAATACACCATTTAATCATAAATCAACAAAACCCATGGCTAGCGATAGTAGAAAAGATACTTGAACTTGTAATTGTAGCTACTGTATAGAATTTACATGTAGTTGCTAGTTACTGATATGGCAATAACTATCTGTTAGCCATGATATATTTTCATGGTTGTTGCACATATTGATTTAGAACTAATAAATGTTACCAAGTTCATTACAAAGCTCAAATGCTGTTTCCATGAAAAAAAAAAAGTAGGAGAATTTGAAGATTCAACATCTTCTCGTGACCTTCCTTTGTGAAAGTGGCTCACTATAGTTGATATCAAACATACCTAATCACAAATGTCACATACATTATGTGCATATACTTCCGTTCTAAGTTACTAATTCGCTAATTAGCTAATCGATTCATAAAAGGATGAACCATTATAGATATTTTGGCGTGAACAGAATCGTTTAAGAAAACGAAAGATGAAAATGAATTTGGATTGGTCACACTTTACGATGCGCCCAAAAATATTTAGATTGTCAATCTTGAAGGAAGCCGGCAAATAGGGATAAACCAAGATACAAGAACCATATACGGATGTACAAGCAGAAATCGATAATACTGGGAAATGCTTTAGATGACTTAAAGCTGTCACGAAGAACAGTTTGATTAACAGTAACCGTATACCAATAGAAAAGAGAAGATAAAGAAATAAAATTGGTCGTGGCAAGATTGAGAGAGGATAACCAAAGGATTTCATATTATTATAGGTCGTCTGTTAACTCAAAACTTTTTACTGGATATAAAAACTTTTACTTGAATTTAGTCACAAACCGTTTGTAAAATTTTTGGATTGTGGAAAAATCTAGCGAATTATTGATACGATTCTCCCTTTGAACAAAACTACACTTTTTTACTCAAGCTCAAGAGGATGTGTAAGTTCGATATGAAATCAACTGAGTTGTCAAATTGCTTTTCAGATTAAGCTGCTTGTTGTGTTATCGAGTGAATGTAAAAGTGATCATCTAAATTGTAAAGAGTTGTAATTTTTATATACATATATATGTATGTATATATATATATATATATATCGTATAACCCCCCCCCTCCCACAAACACAACGGTCGAAAAAATAATAGAATTACAATATAATGTGAAATTACCACAATTACTTACAAGTTTTTTCTTTCCATTTTTGAAGTATGTGTGATTCTGATCAAGATACCTTCCACCTTCCGGTATACCACGCGATTCCTTGAGGTAAGCCGATCAAAAAATTGTTCCACATACCCCCCCCCCCCCCCCCGCCCCAGAAACCTTCCTTTAGGAGTTGTGGCCAGTTGAAGATTTCCCCAATATTCGTGAACCCTGATGAGAATAAATGAGTATAACTTTTGAACCACACTATAGATTTTGGTTATTGTTGGCTTATTTAATAGCCCAGAATAGTAGCTGTCGAAAGAATTCCTCTGTATTTGTTAATTAAGCATCTTTAAGTTATTCTCAAATATTTCCAAAATTTTGATTTTTTTTACACACAAATTTCATAAATACCGTTATTTATTTCAAAAACTTTCTTCCATGTAACCCAAATTTATTGCTTCTAATTAATGCCCCTACTACCCTCTATCACTGGAAGAAAAAAAACGCATGCCAATACCTGAATCAGTTTTAGCACTGGAGGGTTTATTGGCAGATTCAAGCCAGATCATAAAATTGCATTAAACCAATAATCACAGGTAGGTATGTAGGGTCTTTTATGAGTGGACCCACAATTGCTTTGGTTATAATTTTCTGAAGGTAGTGGTACTCTTAGTACCACTTACCTCTCCTTTTTAAAACATGATTTAGAATACATGTTGGATGAATATATGTATTCCGCTTTCCCTTAGGAGCGAGATGTACTTTATGCACGATGGCCGCATTACTCTGCTTAAATACTAAATACTCTTCGTAACAGTTTGCGCTTCACGAGTTTTTACACTTCATGAAATGCTACAAGCCTTTACGCTGATAAGACATAACCGAATACTAGGAGAGGTAGATGAGTGGTGAAGGGGGAGATCACGCCCATTACTGCGAGACAGCCATACACACACATACACCCACACGCGCGAGTCGAACACACAACCACACACACCCGGCGCAAGCTGTTACATTATCTGCTTACATTTCATGAAATGCCTGGACTTTTCGTGAAGTACTGACCTATTGGGACGAAAAACCAGCGCATCTGAAAGGAGCACAATTTAAGCGTTTCTCTAGCCATCATTTGGAAGCGCTTCAGAAGCATATTCACTGATCTATCATGAAAAATAAGCAAAGGCGTAAGTAAGCAACTCATGTGCTTTTAGAACCATCCGCTTGGAAGCTCTATAGGAATTTATTTGATGAGCTCCAGCAGATTGAAGTGAAATAAGAGGTGATCTCATCTAATTTTCCACAAATCTAAACTGTGGATTTTTCCACTATTGTACGAAGTAATTCATCTCTCATTTTCCATGTGATGTACAGAGTGGTTAGAACTATGTACATAATCTGAAGTTTTGGTTAATATAAGTCAGAATAAAAGGAAGAATATTGGATTATTTAATCAACTTCATAAAACCACAAATAATCGTGAGCAAACGTAAGCGCCTTTCTAATGTTCTCTGTCTTGGAGGCCTCTTATGAGATTAACTGCTACAATCATGTATCCGTTTCGCATATCCATATCTATTCAATTTGACATATATCGCCAAGGGTTGTTTCAGTAGGATTTGCTGCTAGTTTTCTATAATTTATAACTTTTACTTTTCTCAATGATTACAACTTATAATGTCAACAATAATTACTCTGCACACTCCTGTTGATTGGAATTTTTCAAAAACCCTAAAATTAAGTTATAAAGAAAGTCAGGTAGAATGGGTTTCGACGAAATCGGCATCACAGCTGCAAGTATCACGGTAATGATAAATATTATTCGAACGTGCTTGAACTTGAATAGAGAGTGAAAAGTTTAATTACTGAAAAGTATAATTCTTTGCAAATTACTTACTCTCATGTCTGCCTTAGTTTTTAATATGTTTAACTGTGTTTAGAAATTAACTGTAAGTTTTTGAAATGCTCTTTATATAAAGTATGTATGAGAGCCGATAAAATTGTGAAAAAATTCCATTTGATGAGCTTTGGATCCAGTTAAGTGTGGATAATTAAAGGTTTCACATTATATTTTCCATATTAAGCGTAACTAACTTATTGCAAACTGGAGCCAATTTAATATTTTTATTGTTTTTTATGACGCAGCTAGAGAACTAGGGAATAAAATATATTTCAGATTAACTGGCTCTGGTATGGTAAAGGAAAAATAATAATATAATAATAATCAATAAAAGAAAGCAAAAGTGTCATTCACTTAAGTCCTAGGTCGAGGCTAACATGAGTCATGCATAGAGTTTTAGAGATCGAGAGAGATAGAGAGAATTGACAATTAATGAATAAAATTAAGAACTCGTAGTTTATATATAACAAACAGCTGTAAATGTCAACAGAAACAAGTAAAAAAGCTAGAATTGATCTAACACAAAATCTTATGATACCCTAAAAGAATGCCCGGCTGTAATTTTGTATTGTCATATCTCTGTGCAAGTATGATTTTTGAAGTGGTTTTTCGCATATATTTCTAAAGCGGTTCGTCGGACAGTAAAAATGATTATAGCCATTTTCATAGGAATTTACATTCTAAAGAACTTTTCAGTACATTAAAACCATCTAGGACTGATCGTTTTCACAGTATGCGTAAAAATCCCAGATTTTTAAATGGCAACACCAAGAAGGAGTTGCCCGATGTAGTCCATTTTCTAAATTTTTTTTTTACTATTCCTATGAAAGCACCATGTACCATGCAGTGTCCAAATATATAAGTAGTGAAAAACGAAATTTTTGTATGGCAACCCTACGAAGGAGTTACCCGATTTGTGTGATTTTCAAGTTTAATTTAACTTTTTTTTTTCTAAAAAGCCCGTGTGGAAAATTTCAGCTCTCTAAGTGCACGAGCTCTCGAGTTATCGTGCGCACAGACAGAAAGAGTGACAGACGGGGGACTGACGGACATGCAAAAAACAAAATAACTTTTAATATTATGCGTGGGTGTTCAATCCATTTTGCTCTACCAGCATTATTTCTATGCGTTACCAACAGAATGAAAAACTTAGTATGTATACCCTTTAGATTTTATCGCATACTTACTTCTTAAAACTTGATCATATCCTCCTGATTTACATTATTTAATTGCCTTGGATTGAGATGCTAATAGATGGCGTAGTGATGTGGATGGCTTCTACTTTTTCTCAATTAATTTAAAATTAATAATCTCTGGCTAACGTCCTTGGGAATATCTCTATGCACCTCCTGATAACTTCACTAGGAACTATATCTGTAACTCTTTGCAAAAAGCGGATATGTCACGGATATGGCGCAACTTTGGTTTAAAAACGGTATAAGCTAGAAACAGATAAACGTTTGTAGACACTCGCTACCACTCGCAAATGTCAAATGCACAAAATTTATCATTTAAAAGATATTTGTCGAAGAGATAAGTGAGTGGCTGCTACTCGGAACGAAGGAAGTTGCTCAACGTTCAATAATGGAAGTGTAAACTTTCAAATCATCCATAGGGAAACACATTTTGTTCAAATTGACTAATTCATCATAAATTGTATCTTTGCAAAATACAGGAATTAAAGCGTTACGTACCTTACCTCGACTAAAGTAAAAAAAGTCAGATTTTTTTTTTATATTATTAAGCTAAGTTCAGGGGATACCTTATGATGCAAAGATAAGCATGACAGAAAGGTGATACGGAAAGGAATTAGGGAACGTCAGGGGAGTGGCAGAAGTGCTGATGTATGTTACCCTAAAACTGTCGCAGATTGTATGTCGATGTAAAGACAGAAGATGGTAGACTGTTCCACATTTGCGCAGTTCGGATTAAAAAAGCATCACGGAATTTTATATTGAGTCGATATTAAAAGTTATTGCCACATCTTGAGTGAGCTCGAAGGTAAAACTGTGCGATCAGCCTCGGCCCAGATATGGAAATTGTAGAAAATTCTAGGTCTGGTGTAGGACTTATAGACTAGCGCTAGATTCGATGATTACTTACACATTTTCGGAAATCCAAGACATTTCGATGTATCTTTGGCAATAGAGAAGATGTGATCTGTCCAGCTTAACCTATTGAAAATTTTTGATGTCAAGAATGGATGATGATGATGTATCGTAAATCAGTACTCCTTCAAAAGAAATGGGAGTGAAAAGTTATGATCTTGCTTCAAAGAGATAAGACAGCGAAGATATGATAAAGGCTAATTCTAATTATGAAATCTCGTTTGACAGATGTGACATTCCCAGTCCATAATAGTGTCAAAGGAGTAAGCAAAATCAAGGCTACTGTTATAGGCAAAACTATGGATGGGATTAAAAGTAAGGAAAAGTAGATAATTAATGAAAATTAAGATGAAGGAGGCCGATAACTGATGGCAAGGAGGTAAAATAAAAAAACGAGACATAATTTACATTTTTTTTATAGTTTTATAGGGAGAACTTTTACAAAGAAGATAGATGGAAAGATAACAGAGCCCTGGGGCATATCGGCATTTAAAGGATGAGGTTCTGGTGAAACCCCATCTATAGTACAACCGGTATTTTGCGATCAGGTAAAAAACATTCAATCGATAATAGAAGAGGAGCGGAGAGACCAAGTGCTTTAAGTTTAACTAAAAGGGCTGGAGATATAGAGGTACTGCTGAAGTTGTTACTGATTGTTTTGACCAGAGACCAGAAAACTTTGCTGCCTTTGCGGTCTCTCTTGATAATAGACTTACAGGTGCTCCGTGTGGTCTTGTAGACATGTTTCAGTTCTGGACATGGATGCATTTGATAGGCGCAAAAACTTTTACTACTTGGTTGAACTTATCGTTAAACCAAGAGCGATTTTACTTTTGTTGAGACCTGCTGTAAGAATAACGAATGTATTCATGCATGCCAAGACTAAGTATGTCACTAAGTTGTAATGTGCATTCATTAACATCCCTCAAAGAAAAACGGAACGACCAATCTATTTCTATTTTTTTTTTTTAATTTTCCAATTAGCATTTAGATTTTTTTTAACGTTTTAGCTAAATATTCTACTATTGCATTTTACGAAATAATAATACTTTTTATCCAAAATAAATGTCTTTAAATGCAATCACTCAATACAACAATATACAATGATTTGTTTGCCGTTGTGTAGTTTCATTGAATTTCTCCAATTACGAATTGTAATTGTTTCTTTAAATACCCCCATAACATTCTAACAAGCCGTCTTTATAACGAAGGCTCATCAACGCAACTTTGGCAGCTTTTTTCAATTAAAACAAATCTTCCATCGCTTTTACCCGAATAAGCTCTGCTTCAAATAAATTTTATGATTTTTACAAAAAGTGCAGTTCAGAGAATCTACTGCAATTTTTTTTTTAGAGGGGGGGGGGGGGTGCTGGTTCCACCACTGAGTGTTCCCGTAGACTTTCAAGGGGGAATTTTTTGTTCAATCAACTGTACAGCTGAGATCTCAGACTAGGCGATTTTGGCCTATGTTTACAAAGGTAAATGAATAGCTCCCTGGAAAGACTTTTGATGACGATGACGACGTGTAAAACGTAGTGATGACGTAACTGAGACAGCAGGTGGGAGATTTTTAGAACGCCGAAAACAAGAAACACATATCCATAAAACTAAAAACATTTAAAAAAAAGAAAAAACTACGGAATAAAAATTTTGGCGATACTCTAGTCTTGAGTTGGAAAACTCGGATAATCCAAAATTGCTACATTCAGCTTTCTACGTCATACAAAATATCCTTCTCAGTTTTATAAGACACGTTTACAACTAATCTTGTTTAACACCATACCGTTAAGGCTTTAGGAATATCCGTGCATTCCACCGCTCTCTTCAAATTCACCAGTAATATTCGTAAATTTATAGACAGCAATGACCTTGTAGTGTTGATCCTACTGGATTTTTCAAAAACTTTCGACAGTGTCAACCAGCCTAAGTTACTGGCAAAATTAGCTACACGATTCAATTTTTCTACGTCGGCCATTTCTTTAATAGCTGATGTTTTTGCAAATAGATTCCAACAGGTGATTGCTGATGAGCGTCGTCTCTTAGAAGTACTACCTTTACATTGCGAAGTACCCCAAGGATCTATTCTTGGACCACTATTGTTTAGTCTGTACATTACATTAACGATCTTCCGAATGTCATCCAGGACTGTAACATCCATTTGCATGCAGACGATGTACCTGAATAGGCCAATTGGTCTAATGAAAGACTGTGTAGACCACCTCAACTCTGACTTGGAGCGAGTATCAAGATGGGCGTCCGAAAATCAACTTATATTAAATCCCACTAAATCCCAATCAATGGTCTTTTATAGACAACATTTTGATATAAGCGAGTTGCCTACGGTCATTCTTGATGGAACTACCCTGCCTTTTGTGAATAAAGTTAAAAATCTTGGCTTTACCCTGAGCACCTAAATGAGCTGCTATGACCATGTAAATGGAATAATTCGTAAGGTCTATGGTGGCCTTCGGAGGCTGTGGTTATCAGCTAGTATACTAACAAAGCCCTTACGTTTAAAACTAGTTAAAATGCTTCTATTGCCATATTTTGGGTCTTGTCTAATTTACCCCCGTTTAGATTATTCTTGCGCTAGGAAATTGGAGGTTGCTTTTAATGATTGCACGAGATTTGTCTTTGGGCTGAAACGATTTAATCACATTCTCCGTTTCGGTTGCATATACTGAAGGCAGTTAATTTATCTTCTTAGAATTATATATCAAAACTGTGTACCTTCTTACTTATATGACGATTTAGTTTTCCTGGGTTCATCTAGTTATCATAACATTTTAATTCCGCTACACAGATATTAGCCAGGAAATAAAAATTTAAAATACGCGCTATGTGTATATTTGTACGGATTTTTAGGAAAGTTCGGGATAGAGTTAAGGATATCAAAATATATATAAACCTATTTTTGTGAAATTTACACGAAAATATCTTGGAATTAAGCAGTAATTTCAGAGAATATTTTTTATATAGGTACATACATATATCTAAAATGTTAAAATCGTGTTATACTGTGAGATGAAAGAAATTTCACACATTCAATCTGTCCCCAAAACACATTATAAGAAGCTATTAAAAATTTATGGTTATTCTTTCATGTAACTACATATATTGTCACCATAATTTCACTTTCTTATTTCTTTATAATTTTGTCAACACCTGTTCAGATAATCTTCTTCTCTTCTGTGTTAATCAACAAACCATTCATGTATATGTATTTGCTTAGCGTAAAAATCTCTCTTAATTATTGACACATTATCTTATAAAATCAACTCACTAACAGATCAGATACTATTTAAATATCAAAAATTTGGATATCAATTAGATTGTATATGGTCTGATCCGGGAACTTTGGTAATCTATTAAAATATTATAAGGAAATTGGTGCTCAACTCAGGTAATTTTGTCTATAATCCCCAGATAATTTCCCAATTATACAAAATATCTGAAGATGCTAAACTTAAGATTCTTATTAAAAGTTCTTGACATTCTTCTGACCATATTCGATATAAAATAAGTGTAATTAAAAATAAAAATAAAATAAAATAACAGAAGAATGCATCGAGCGAAACTTGAAGTCAGCGTGATGCTTCAGTAATTTTGCTGAATATCTTAAAAGTCATCCAACAAACAAGAACAACAACAAGATCAACAGCTCCTCTTGCGGAAGTTGGATCTCTCATCCACGAAGACGGTTAATGAGTGTCAACAATGGTCTATGGAAGGTTTTCCACCTACTTTAGATATGCATGTATATTTATTGTATATCTATATAAATATATGTATATAGGTCTAAGTGGCCTGAGTTAAAGGTTTAAAGACCTGGAAGTCATTTCGACCTCATCAAGAATACAGAAGAAGCACTAGCTAAAGAGAGGAAAGTGCCTTTATAGTCTCGTGTTCGATCCACATGAACTGGTTTTGCGTCTTTTCCACGGTACTGATCAGAAAAAGGAAGTTCAGGTAACAGAGCGTGATCATTTCCTCTTCGGATGAGGTAAGAAGAAGAAATCGTGGAAGAAAAGTAATAGCAACAAAGCGAAGAATCAGATTTAAATGCAAAAAAAGATAATATTATACAAAGCTATTTTGGACGTAGAGATATATATGTATATACCAGCACCCACAGTCATCATCAGAATTGACGTCACGGTAAACTAACTCGGAAAATCGTCAAAGTGGATCGTTGAGGGACGATCGCGCAATGAGTAGAGTAAGTATGGAAGTAGGTACTGGCATAAACGTCTTGCGCCGGTCTTTTCTATCCGGTGCTCATCCGGCGTATGCGTACAATGAACACTTAATTGCCGACGAATCTTTGCTCCATACGTCTATAAGGTGTGCTCTGGAATATGAACTCTGATTGGATCATAACACTGCTAGAGGGTGAGCTTTGGACGAAATTCATTCCCATGGCCGATATAGACGATCGCCTGGTTTTTCATGGGACTCTGATTTCAATCGAATACTGTGCTCATCAGTTTGTGACTCTGGGAATATTATCTTTCAAAGATGTCAAATTTTTAATAGTTTTATGATATTAGATAAATGGAAATAGGTTCATAATCATGAATTAAAATTTATAAACCTGAATCTGTGCTCACTAATTCAATAGTTAGAATCAACTAAGAAAGTAAAAGTATTTGAGAGCAATTCACATCTTCAGCTAACAGAACATGTATGATATAAAAATTAACAAGGTATGACCTTCTCGAACTGTCATTTGAGTCCCGCCTCATATCACTCCTTTCAATTTCAATCGTTCATCAAAGTGCAAAGAACATATATGTACATATTTCGAACTGAAGAAATAAATATTTTTAGCCAGGTGTTGCTCTTGCATCTTAACGCTGCACAATCAGGCACAAAAAGCAGAACTTGAAACTGAACTCCCACAAAAAAAAAAAACGATGTGGAAACTAATGTAAACAGTGCCCCTTAAACATATGTATACAATTAATCAATGGGGGGGGGGGGCTGTAAAATACTTCTGTAATGTCGGCACCATAATTACCGAAATCAGGTGGTACGGAAAAAGACATTAGCTTTTGCATAAATAAGAAGTGCATTTGGTCATTGGTGCTGCTGCACCTTTGTCAAGCACGGAAATTTACAGTATCTCTAACACAGAGTTTACAGGCAATTGTAAATAGGACTATTTGAGTCGTGTCCTACAAATTCCCTGGAGAGACCAAGTATCCAAGGAGACATAAAAGGATTGATTTTGCCCTCTGAAGGAAATAAGTTTATTTTTATATACACTATTTTTCTTTCGACCATTCTTAACCTATATTAAATGTTGTTTCAAATTATGGACATGGCAACTATTCATATAAAAGTAGAATGATAATTTAAGGCTCCATGCCTCCAGACATGAGAGATGTCTTAAACCAGGGGTCCCCAAACTTTTTTGTTTCGTAGACCACTTGCCATGTTTTTCGGTTTTGGGTAGACCCCTTGTTTACCTGTTATTCATTATTCATTCATTATTCATAAACTTCAAATTTGTTTTTCACAGCTGGTATAGTGCTACACACTTTGAAAGATTTAATTTTCTAATTGTAGTGAAGTGTAGTGTGAAAACTTTAAAAACGCTTCTTAAGTTTTTTACATTTATTAAATAAATTCAAATTAAAATGAACCAAAGTAAACTCTAGTGTCTGTTACAAAATGTAACTAAACAAAAATAAATGCTTCTCGTGGAAGGGATAAGCCTAACGCTTTAATAATAAATTTTCAATACTTGGCATCAATTTAGTTAGGTTTAATCTCAAATCTCCTCGGTTAATGATGTCCAGTCTGTTTTTTTTTTGTTTTTTTTGTTAGATGATTGACAATCGCACCGAAATCTCTTTCCACTTGCTAGTGATATTCCATATCATGGCATAAGTGACATAGATGTCTTTTTGAAGCCAGAATTGCTGATATCCGTTTCTAAATTGTATCTTAAATTCTTCGTTAGTGCTTATTCTGATCAATAAGTACAGCCGTACAGTAAAACCCCGTGATGCTTTTTCATCCTGTCACAGTTCAGGATATAAATGTGAAATAGTCTTCTGTCTTTCCTCAAGCTTATAATTTTCGAAATCTCCAGAATTACATACATCAGTCCTCTGCCACTCTCCTCATGTTCCATATTTCTTTCCAATCATGATATGATTTGCATCATATATGGTATCTCTTGAGCTTGACTTAATAATATAAAAAACAAAACACAGAAAGTATGTTTGTTGGAAAAACCCTGAGGTACTTATTTTACATAGTTCAGCTAAACTAAAGAATTAATTAATAACTTTGGCTTAACATGCATGACATAAGAGGCTCCTCGGAGCAAGGACACCCCATAGTAACATGTGGATAGATAGCTGGATCTACACAATAGAAGGACTTATATTAATGAAAAATAATCTATTTACCGCACTATCATCAAATGAACCTCAATAGACTCAATAGAATCGTTCTACCAAATTGTACTTGATAAGCTATACGGGCTGCCGATCAATTAAAAGATGAGGCGAATGATAATAGTAAGAAAAATTCGACTCTATATAAAATAGCCTCAGCCTTAAGAGAGTGAGACACTGAAGTTTCCTGATTGGGCCATTTCCCGCAAAGAGTCGCACTTGGAATTGTTATTTTCTAATGCTTTAATGTTTGTTTGACAGTTTTGACAGATAAAAAAAAAACTGTAGTCTTTGTTTCTATCCAGGTGATCAAAAAAAGCATTTCGGTCAGAAATATTTATAATTTTATAAGATGAATTAACTTGAAAATACTGCTCGCAAAAACTAAAACGCTTAAGGTAAATATGCCAATGTTCGTCATTGACCCAGTATTCGTCATAATTATCACAATACATGTATTACATATTAAAAGTTTACGCCGTTGCCAAGAAATATAATCACTTTGGAACAAGCTTCCAAAAGTTGTAGTTTATTAGAAGAACGACAAGTGCAGTTTTTGATAACAGTTTGAATAAGAATAACATAAATTTTCTTAAGCTAAGAGGAATAAGTTTTCTTTGTAAATATAGTACCTATAAAACGTTGCTTACTCTGATTATTTCGTATTAATTAATTAATTAATATTAAAATTTAAAAAAAATTATTACCTTAAACAAATTTCTTAATGTTTTGGCATTGACAAATATTGGTATACAACAAATAGTAGCGGGTACCATTTGATGAATACTGGTCCATTGCTATAATGTAAATATTTGCTATTTTCTCCTTAATTACGAGAGCTTTATGGTTCAACACACAACCTTGATTTAGTGTAAGAATTAATTGACTAGTAATCGTCATCAAATTTTGGTAAAACAATCCAGGTTGGTTTTCTTTTTTTTTCGTACGAATACCAATACATTATAGTGACTACAATTAGAAAATGTCTTTTTACGCGGATACCCCGGTTTTAGTATGCAAAAAGTGAAATTTAAAGTACAATAAATCCTTCTAAAAATAGAATGAGTATTAACTTCGCAACAAAAACATTTAATGCCCCTCGACTGACACTTTTTGATAAAAGCTAACGAAAAACACACATTACGGGGCATAATGACGAGCTTTGTACGGGCAATAATCATTTTTCGATTTTCACATTTTGATAAGCTCAACGAAGAGCGGATTCAGAAGTCATAATTTTACATTAGAAGAAAATTCTTTGCCAAGGAAAATGACTCCAACGATTACTGTGTTTAGCATTTCGAAAACTGTGAATTGTTCGGTTTTTCAAACGTTGGTTTCTCAAAAACCGAGAAATCTGTATTCTGTAAAAACAATATTTTTTTTTAGTTCTATGAATATAAAAGAACTTTTGGAATGTCTGCTATTTATCCCAAAACTTCCGAAATCCAGGGATTGCTTTAAATGTAAAATATTAGGATGCTTTCCGTTTGCATTTTTGCATATTTCGGAAATCGAGGTGCTTCTCATTTTAGAATGTATAATTTTATTGTAAAAGCCATAATTCTAGTAAGGCTCATTATGGTCATTAATTAATAATAAAATTTTATGATAAAAAAAATTATATTTCATGTATTAAGTACAATTCGTTATTATGCCCCGTATGTGGGACATATTGACGAACTGGTCATCACTCCACTTAGGTCAACAACGCACTTCATAAGGATAGTAGAAGATAAATATATAAAGGGTTTTCCAATAAGAGGTGTTATTTTGATATTCAAAGAAAAATGCCATTTTTTGAGATAAATCATCGGATCTTTATTTCATTATAAAGAGGAAAGTATGCCGTTAATAATGGAAAATAACATCAGCCAAATGACCACCACGACCACGCCTACAGGACCATATCCTTTTCATGAAATTTTCCATAACCAAATCGCAAAGTGGCTGCCCTATGTCCTCGAGAGCCTCACGAATTCCATCTTTGAGGTCTTGAATCGACGCTGGGCTGTTGGCGTAGACCTTCTCTTTCACGTGGCCCCAAAGGAAGAAGTCGCAAGGTGTTAAGTCACAAGATCTCGGTGGCAAATTGTGATCACCTCTTCGAGAGATAACACGGTCCGGAACCTTTTCCCGTAAAAGATCAATGGTTTCGTTGCTTGTATGGCACGTAGCGCCGTCTTGTTGAAAGTAAACGTTGTCCAGATCAATACCATCCAATTCCGGCCATAAAAAATCATTAATCATCTGTCGATAGCGCAATCCATTCACCGTAACTGTTGCTCCAGCCTCATTCTCGAAAAAGTAAGGTCCAATAACCCCGCGGGACCATAAACCGCACCAAACAGTCACACGTTGAGGATAGAGAGGCTTTTCAACAATAACTCTTGGGTTTTCCGAGCCCCAGATGCGACAATTTTGCTGGGTTTTCTTCAACACTTTCAGCTACAACAGCAATATTCTCGGCTGTTCTTGAGCGACGTGCACGGGTTTTATTATTCACATCACTAACTTGTCCCGACAGCTCGAATTTTTCTACCAATTTCTGTATTGCGGTCCGACAAGGTGCTTCACGACGACCCAAAAATGTTCGAGTTTTACGAACCGTCTCTGCCACATTTTCACCATTTTTATAGTGAATTTTAATAATTTCAATGCCTTGTTGAATCATGTATCGTTCCATTTTTATTAATGGCGTAGTTTCTACTTGTCAAATGTCAAAAAATAACAGCTCCAAAAGTGACATCTACCGAAATAGCGGGCTAATTAAAATAACACCTCGTATTGGAAAACCCTATATATTACAGTTTATCCCTGATTGACCCTACTTGGTAGGTATTGATATTTAAAACTTCAAGAATGTTCGTCATTATGCCCACGTGTTAGCCAAAATATTTTTTTCCACTAATAGCAACTAATTCATTCAAATATTTTATGATCACTTCTATTGGAACCGTAGTGGAAAATTAGTAGGTAGGTAGGTATCCTGCACTATTATTGCTGATGATATTATAGAGAAAAAAAAATTGCAAGAGATAGAAGTCATTATATTGCTTAATCGCCAGACAATTGGGTATTTTACCCCATATTGTAATGATAATAATGAAGGCGAATGAACTTTATTGGTCCCTTGAGCTTCGCTTTGATTTGTCATAAAGTATGTAGGTGCCTAGCCTACTTCGCTGAATTCAAATTGATTTTGCAATTTCCAAAGTTAATTAAAGGGGAGGGAATATTTTCTATGTAACCTATGTTTATTTTTCTTTTTATAATGTTACCAAAGTCAAGGGATTATGCCTCCGAACATATCGCATTTTCATTACTGTCCGTTTTGTACAAGAATGCGAATTTGTAGAGCGTTTCATGACTTTCATCCCTATTTTCAGCATGACGAAAAAAATCTAACGATAGCGTTTTAAATTTTTGGCGCAAAACTCAATTTCTCTAGCGATTTGTCGAGGCCAATCATATAATAATACTTCTATCAAATATGTCTGGACGCTACAATGGTGTACAAGCACGAATGTCCCCTGTGTTGAACACAATCTTAATTTTGTCGAAGTGAAGGTAGCAGAATGTTGTCAAAGTGTAAAGAAAAAAGGGTTGAAGTGTGAAGCTAAAAGCAATTGTATGCAATGACATTCTCGAAAAGATGGGCAAAATAAGCAAGAAGAGGTCTTTTTCACAATAGATTTAGTAAAATATCCTACAGCATTGTTATGTATGGTCATGTGCCTAAATCATACGAGGAGAAACAATATAGACGAAGTGCAATAATATCTTCCGCACATCAATATGAGATTTTAGGATGTACCCAGTTGCAGTTATGTTCACTGACTCACCCATCCACGTTGCATCCATCCTGGTGCAATGCATCTTCTTCACTTTAGACCTCGAAATTTCCATATAGCTTTCATTTCAAGTTAAGTTCTACTAAAGTACAGAAAGAACGATACATGGCAATGGAATCCTACCAGAAAAAGTTTCTAGATCACTTGCAGGGATGCTGTTTGCGCACTAGTTGGAGTCAGAATATCTAGCTGTCACTAAATGGAGAAATGCTATATGATAGGAACTACGTACAACACACCTGCCCAGTTAACAGAGCTCTAAGGCATTATAGGATCAGCAATCAACGCAATCAACGGCTATAATATGAACAAGAATACAACGCACACATCGACCGATAATCACCTTAAAAGGTTATCACTGTAGATCTGATATGAACATATATCTTTTGGGAACAGATTTTAGTAATGGCCATGGTAAAAACATTGCAAAACATTGACTAAAAGTAACCTTTAATTGTATAATGGTAACAGTTTTATGTTGCTATAGTTAAATTGTTTTTGCGTAGAACCTAAAAGGCACGTTTCTCTTGTCCATTTTTAGCGAACGAATCGAACTATTTACAAGCAATTGCAGATATAGATAGGTACACTAGCTATTGAAACTATAGGCTCAGGATCTACTAATTTTGTCTCAGATAGGTTATGACATCTCACATGAAAAATGTATAGGGCAGGACAACAGCGACTACCTACGATGAGTTTACTTACTACTCTTGCTGAGCTAATACATAGATATGTAGATGCCTACAATAAATAGCAAAGCCTATTAAATAATTTTCATTATCTTGCCTACTTGATGATGATTCAATTTTAAAATTTTTAAAAATTTGTTAGTTTTTATAAAATTTCAAACCGAAAATTTTATGTTGAACTAATTTATCCGATCGTGAAGAAAAATGATGAAAATGTACAAATTTAATTCATTTCTGTAAACCTATACAAAACTTCAAAATTAAATTAAATTAAATGAAATTCGAAAAACTTCTCAAGCTACTAAATTACAAAAACTTGATTTCATTTAGCCAAATAATTTCTCATTTCGATACCCCCGGAGCCATCTGTTGGCAAAGGTATAACAAGTTCAGAGGAAAAAAACGAAAACAATTACAGACAAAATACCTGCAGCTATCGTTTGTTAGAATTTGTAATTTCATCCCATTCACTCTTATGCATTTTATAGAAATAGCGAATACCAGGCGATCAGCAAATTTCAGATCATTTATGGACTAAATGTAAAATTTTATTCTACTGCGCATGACCAAAATATTCGTTAAGTGAAGTAGAGTTTGTGTGTGTAATTTATTAACCAATGAAATGAAGCAGAAATTTTAACTTTTGGAAGAGGAGAAGGCAATGGTACGATAATATTTATTTTCTAAGTCTCTTCGTCTCTCTCTCTCTCTTATGACCAAAATA
The DNA here is from genome assembly GCA_963924295.1 of Dioctria rufipes. Lineage (NCBI taxonomy): Eukaryota > Metazoa > Arthropoda > Insecta > Diptera > Asilidae > Dioctria > Dioctria rufipes. The sequence goes on along the minus strand of OZ002745.1, from coordinate 23,149,564 downwards.
TGGAATTGTAGATGAGGGTAAAAGTAGCGTATAAACGTAATCAACTTTCGTTAAGTTAAAGTAGTGTTGTACGCATTTTTTTTATTAACGAATTGCATTCAAAGAGATATTTTAACTTTTGGAAGAGAAGAAGGCAAATGGCTATTGCTCTCTGTTTCTCTGTTTGAGAGTGTTCTCTGTTTCTCTGTTTGAGAGTGCTCGACAGATAGAGGCCCATTGACATGGAGGAATAATTTAATGAACAAATACATTTTCATGATGGCCTTTTCATTAATCATTTGCATATGATTAAGAATTTGATTTTTTTTTTTTTTTTTTTTTTTTTGTAATTAGCTAATAGCGATAAAAGTCTAGTAAATTTAGCCACGTACCTTGCAGAATTATTTTATTATTTTATCTTTGGTACTTTGAATTCTCATAGTACCTAATTCGCTTTCATCGAATTAATTTTGCAATTTTTACATACATATATATAATACCCTAGGCAGACGTGCAAAATCAATGATCATTCGTTCGTAATTGAATTTTTCAATAATCGCTTTACCTTTGAATTTTAATTTTAATTATTAAAAATTGTGCTGTCAATTACGTATAAAATTGACATTACTTTCGTTTTAATTCACAAAATCTTGGGTAACTTGATTTTTGAAAAAAAAAAATCAATTACGAATGAATGATCATTGATTTCGTCCGTCTGCATAGGGTATAATGTGGTGTAAAAAAAAATTTAGTAATGGATCGGCTATAAACTGTTTTACGTGGATGCAAGGTAAAGTTTAGTAATTACGCAAACATATTCAGAAGCTATTTGGTGGGCTGAAATTTGCCCATTTTATTTAATTTGGCTCTTGTGAGTTTATGATCGTTCTTAATTTGGTACTCCAAGTATGCATACGTACCTACCTAATCTACCTACTTTCGACAAAATATTTTTCACATTAATGAATGATGAGATAGATACCTATTAGGTAGGTAGGTACGTAGGCTAATAGTTTTGAATACTTTATTTAATATTACAGGCATATTTTAGGATAAACTGCCTTTAAAATTTTCAAAATATTCAGTTTTAAGGTTTATAAGTTTTTGTATTTATTAAAATTAAAAAAAAAGAGGAATATTATACACACGAAAAACGTTCATTTCGATACTCCTGCTGCCATCTTTAGCCCGTATTCGTACACATATTATATGATTATATGACTTTTATAACCTAATGATCGGTGGCTATCGCCCCCCCCCGCCTTTTATAACCTAATGATCGGTGGCGATCGCCCCCCCCCCTTTCTAAAGCTATAATAAATCAAAATTTATACTCTAATCAAATTAAATAGAAAAAAGAAAAAATGGCTGCTTCTAAATACCCACTTACAAAATCCATTTCTTCAATGTCACCATATGGATTGATTATCCACTGTGGTATTGCCATAGTCAAAACATTCTCAAACCCAGTTTCAAAATCTGAATAGAGGGCATTAAATGTTGAACCAAGGTTGAAACGTCGTCTTCCGGGCAGTTTGTCTGTGACAAATTGGGGAACTGGGAAAACCCGCGCCGTCCAATGTTTTGCTTCATTAGATAAATTGCAAGGAACGCTGAAATGATGAACTTTTTTTTTTATAAAATTTAGACTGTCACCTTGTAACTGCAAGTTGATCTCATTAAATTTAGTAAACAAATCTGTTACGTAGGCAATGTCTGGTTTCCACTTGATTATATTGGATCTTTAAGATCTAGAAACTCTAAAAATAGTCTCAAAAAGTACAAAAAATCTTTTCAAACATAAGCTTTTCGACAGCCAGTGTATTTCAGTGTGAAGGAGTAACTAATGAAAATTCTCGTCATTTTGTTCACACAACTGCGCAAATAACCACGTATTCAACACATTGCTTCGGATTCGGTTTACTGCATTAATGACTAATTGAAAAGAAAAGATTCATGCAATCTACTATTCAGATTTTTATCAACTAAATGTTGTCGATGGATGACGCAGTGTATTTCTAACACCTCCGATATTTTGTTTTAGATAGTTTATAAATCCACGATAACGCCCAACCTTCAAAACATTAAATATTGATTCACCTTTAGTGTCGGTTGTGAAAGATCTCGCGAAGATCAGTTCTTTGCGGATTTCTTAATTCATAATATAACGAACATATGCCAATAATAATGTTTCATTGCCAGGTAAAGTTGAGCTGTCCAGCTGTATAGAGAAATGGGTCTTTTTTCAAATAATTAAACGAGAAGCTTTAAATATTCATAACTCATATTATCAATACGTCTTTCAACTGTGTCGTTCCTTAAAGGAATTCCTTTAATGATATCAGATGCAGGTCTGTGTAAAATAGTTTTTAAAACTTCTTCGACGGCTGGCAAAACTAACTTTTCTCCGATAGTATGCGGTTTTCTGGATTTTGCTATAAAGTTAGATTTTGTAAGTCTTTAAGCTGAAAATTTTTCGTTTCTATTAGACTGAAATGCATTGGGAAAAAAAATGTTTTATTCCCCAATGAATTGACAAAATGCATTGAGATGCAGAAAAAATATAGAAATTTTCGACCCAGCGATCAGAGAGGTCTCATCAGTGTGGTTATCTCTGATAAGTCGGCCGCAAACCATCATCGTCTCTTTGTGACATCGAAGCAAACATTCTGTCCACCGTGGGTCTCTTCTGAAGTTTTTCCTTGAGTGTTTGAAAGTATTTCAAATCCTTACCTGTTTTATCAGTGTGACATCTTCTATGATGATTCTCCAGCTTATATGGTTTTATAGCGTCATTGCTTAAAACTTTGTTGCACATAGGCAATTGTATGTCCGATAATGATTACATTCAATGAAACAGAATGACAAATAATTCTCTCAATTTTTGTTTTTAGCTTTTTGTCTCAGTTGCAATACAATAATGCATAGACAAGTTCCTTTCCCCCATTCATGCATATGACATATATATATAAAGAGAGAGAGAGTTTTTCATAAAATACCTGCACTACATAATCCCTATTTAGCTAATACTATTATAATTGCGATAGAAGTATCTATATAAAATCGTAGTAGTATAATGTCGGTCTATTTGTTATATTTTCACCTAAAACCTAAGCAAGAAATTTTCGTTATTTGTGCACAGATAAAGTTCGAGGCCTATCTAGCTAAAAAGTTGACAAAGGTTACAATTTATTGCAAAAAAAAATACTTTTTTCTTTACAAAATAAAAACTTACACGTAGAGAAAATATGTAAAATAACCCTTTATGTTTTAAAATTTTTTACTTCATAAGTAGTTTTATAAATTATGTATATATTATAAGCAAGTATTATGTGAGTAAACAGGTATCTGAGTATATGTGTATTATTACATTTATGAAAAGCCAATATTAAAGTTAAGACATGTTTAAATGAGCTCCATTATTATTGACCCCCATTTACATCTCATGGACCCCCAATTTTATTTTTCGCTGACATGGACCCCTTCCAGGTCGTCGTTGACCCCTGGGGGTCGATATAGACCACTTTGGGAATCACGGTCTTAAACGATGCAATAAGATACTCCGAACATATTTTATTAACAATGTTTATATATAACTGCGAGGGAAAGTTGTTGATGGTGGTGGGAGGCGGGGGGGGGGGGGAGGGTAGTGGTTGGGAGGAAGATATCAAAGTTTCATCTAGTACATTTTGGAAAATCTAGTACAAAATCGAATTCTTTAGGTCCCGAGAAGAATTTTGAGTACCCACACTCCTATATTCGGAGTCTTAAATAGCTATTTTTATCCATCCCCATATGTACTCGGTAAGGTTATGTCCGATCGGAAAATGGCTTTTCACTGTTCACCTTAGTTCATTATCAGCTACTTTGGTGGGAGGGGGGGGGGGGGGTGTTCCAGTACGGCATGTTGCATATCAAATTAATGGTTTCACCGAGTACTATCGGGTAATGTACTTTTTCCTCCATTTTCTCGGGATGTTTTTGCTGCCGGAAAACCCATTTTCATGCACTTGGGTCATATACCCCCCATTTTGCAGTTCTTTCTTCCATGGCCATTACTGCTCTGTTGTAAACATTTTTCTCATACGAAGTGATTTTTCACGACTCACCAATTTCGCGCAATCAGAAGAAATAGAAAAGTTCACTTTTTCACCCAAGAATCCCGCTCAAGCTACATCCGATCGCCAAGCTTTCCCCTGCTGAATTGAAATAAACATTATCAATAAAATATATTCAGAGTATCATAATGCATCGTTTAAGATATCTCTCATGTCTGGAGGTGTCGGGCAAGCAGTCATTACGATTTGAAGACTAAGCATGAAATATGAATTTGACTGACCATGACTGATCCCATACGGATTCATCCTTGATTTTGTGAATATCACACCCAATATATGCAAGAGGAATAAAATAATCTGATAGAATCCACTGAAGCATCAAGTTTTAGCACAAATAAACTCACGGATTAAATATGAAAATGACGATGAGTTCTAGCCTCAAATTCATTTGAGAATCGGGTAAATATGAGCAAGATGTCTGAGGAGTATTAGTAAATGTCATTGTTAATATGAAAATAGAGAGGCATTTCTTGAACTCAAATACAGTTGGTTTGAAAAATCTGGAACATAATTGTTTCCTAGAATTATGAATTTTTTCATTTGTATACCAGGTCACAGCGATATTCCGAACCGAACAAAAAAGCAGATAAGCTTGCATGTCATGTTCCCAACTTCACAACCGATTTCTTTAAAAAAGAATCTACTTTCTAGCTATATTCATCCTGCAAAAACAGTAAACGTTCCGAGAAGAATTTGTAAATAACAAATAACTTGAAAAAAAAAGTCTTAATAATTATAAAAAGTGCACATTCCACAGACCCAGGGAAACATATGATGTTACAGTGGCATCAGTGTAATGTGATATTTTTATGGATGACAGCTTCTTTAACAAGTCAAGATTTTTTCATAGTCTGCGCTACTTTTTAAGATGAAAGTAAATATGTAATAAGATCACCCACTCGGTTAGATCTTCTAATGGGTATTTGACTGAATAAATTAAACAAAAACTCGACTAGATATTATCGAAATTGGTATAAAATTACAAAACTGTTTTTAGTGCTGTTATACAATGAATTTTCTTTGTTATAATTTAAGGAAATAGGTTTTATTTATTTATCTAATCAGCAAAATTTTTTTTGCTAATCTATCATAAAGTGCAATGGTTCCAGAGAAAAGCCAAGAACTGAATGATGGTGCCGAAATCAGTTAAGAGTTAAGAAATATCATTCATACACCAAAAAGACTTATGGAAAAATTCTTTTGAAAAGATCATTGATGACAGAAAAACCTTAGGAAATAGTTGAACGCAATTCTGAAGGTTTTGGTGGTGTAATCACTTAAGATTATATGAGTCAGGTTTTTATGTGTTTACAAAGAGGCAGTAACAGGACAGGCAATAACCAAAATAGAAAGTTTCAGGTCAAGTCCAAAAACGGGAAGTCTTCCTTTCAAATATACCATCGATGTATCTTGGTATAGACTCATCATAAGAAGAACGAAACTTAACTTAAAGGACTTCTCCATGCATGAAGGAAGCTACATTTCTGGGGATTATCCAGAAACTTACTTGGAATCAACACATATCAAGGATTATGTATAAAGAGTTATACAGTTTAAATCCCAATTGGTTTCTTGGATCTACACAATGATCCTTAGGTCCATAATCACCAACGATGAGTTCATGGGCGACAAAAACAGAAGAAAACAGTGCCTAGAATTAAAGTTGCTTTGAGATCTTGTCCTCCTTAGCCTTAGAGATTATAGGCCTACCCTCTTTGACATATTTACATTAACTTACTTTTAACGACAGAAAAACAGTAAAAAACTATTACGCTCTCAAATATAATAAAGAATTGAAAATACGTGTGACCATCAAACCTGAAAAAATTACAAAGATGAATTTCTACTTGCAATATTCGTCTGGTTCACAGATAGATCAAGGAATTGAAATGTATAAAGTGTATAGGACTGAGAAGTAAACTATACATATGTACAATTCCTTTCTACCTAGTCTCGTTCACTGAATCCGAATCTTTCAACAAATTTATAAAAATGCACAACGTAGAAACAGTAATAACCAAAATTGAGAAAACTCATCGACTACACTTCTACAGTCTTTAGACATGCAAAGAAGTTTGTTAACTTCCAGTATTAAAAATCTCAAATGATAAGCAAAGAATCTGCAGATGGGTTACTGACTGTATTTCTTTTTTTTTCGTTTTTTTTTTTATATACATAATATAAAGACAAGTTCAGAGGACACCCTATGAAGCAAAGCACAACATGGCAGGAAGGAGATAGGGAAAGGATTAGGGAAGTGGCGAAGGTGCTGATGTATATCACTCTTGAATCTTCTTCGCAGACTGTAAGCCCGAGGAAAACCAGAAGATGGTAGATTGGTCGACATTCGCACATTTTGGGATAAGAAAGCATCATGGACCATTACTGTACGGCCGAAAGTATTTTTAAGGGAGAAAGGATGTGCGTGGCATGCAGCGCGAGTATTGCGTGCAGGATTTAATCTACAAGGGATCAGACTAGATATTTCATCGGAACATTAACCAAACCGTGCATGTAGTGATAAACGAGCGAAAGGCGGTGGTGCACGAGCGAATCGATATGACAAATTATTGCCAAATCGCCAATCAGCTTAAAGGCTCCCTTTTGGACAATATCTAATGAACATAAGGCAGTACGACTAGCTCCGGCGCAGATGTGAGAACTGTATTCCATTCTAGGATAGGATATAGGAACAGCCTTGAGTCTTAGATGTATTGAATTCGATGCGATTCGCTTTGTCCCAAGCGAGGATATTGTCAAGATCGTTATTCAATGATCTAGTCATGAAATCTCGTTTTACACATGCGGCATTCACTCTTGATCCCGCAAGAGTATCAAAGAAGTAAGCTAAATCAAGAGTACTGTCATCGGAAAAGCTATATATGGGATTGAAAGTAAGAGAAAGCAGATCATTAATGAAAATTAGGAAAAGAGACGGAGATATAATAAAGCCCTGGTCCACATCGGCATTTATATAATGAGTTCAGATATAACGCCGTCTACTATAACACGTATTAGGTGACAAAACAGAACTTTCAATCCATAATAGAAGAGGAGTGAAGAGACCACGTGTTCAAGTTTGGCTATAAGGGCAGCATGACAGACTCTATCGAAGAACTTTGAAATAAGTAGGGCAACGATTTTGGACTTTTTAAATTGTGTAGAATACGGTTACAACGTTCCGTAAGAAAAGTCAGAATGTCTCCAGATGAGCGTCCAGTCCGGAATCCATATTGGCGATCGCTGATAAGTTTATATCTGGCCATTGTCCACTTAAATGCTAGATAATAAATGTCTGTTCTTCAACGAAGAAAAAATCTGTTCTTTTCGAACAAGACTTGCCCACAAAAGATTTCAATCTCCCCCCCCCCCCCCCCCCCTCTTCCATAAGACAAATTTCACATTGTAGCTGCGTTCAACTGAGATTTTTATAAATGAAATTTTTTCATTATAAAAAAAAAAGAAATTATTATGAACGGCTTCAATTTGACATCGACCTAAGGGGGGTCAAAATAAGCTGGTCCTAGCAGAGGTCATGTTAAAAACGATCGAAGTAGTCAGAGGCCATGTCTACAACAAAAATAATATCAAAAATACAAATGAATCACGAAAATCTTAAAAAATCCCATTTTGAGTTCTCTATCTACATAGGAGTCGATAAAATTAGAAAATTTGATGTGCCTAAAATAGAGCAAACACATATTGCATTTTAAGGACAAAATTAATGGGCAGCGTGTATGAAGTACCCACTTAGCATTGCTGTAATTGCTATTGTTATCTCAGACTAAGAAGTAAATTAACACATTAAAATGCTAAAAAATATCTAGCGATCCCCGTGATATGTTTGATGTGCTTCACAGATAAGGCAAATTGACATTTTTCAAAATAGTCTCCTTTGTTTTGATTAATTTATTTCCTTAATCGCAGCTAGTAATTGATTACGTTTAGGACATCTATTTTTAAGCTTTAAAGATTTAGGAATCGTTGCAAGATTTGTATTGCAAGCAGATGGCTATTTTTATGTAAGACACAGAATTAGTACAACTAGTAGTAGTAGGAATTGACAATGTGGTGATCACAAAAATGTCTATATTAACTACTAAATGACTATATCGGTTCAAAATAGGTCAAAGTTATATATTTTATCAAAGCCATTAATACTGTCTAGCTTGATGTGAGTTATTAGGATTCTTTTCAAATCCAGAGAGTAATGACAATAATTCTTCTACTAATGGGACACCTTTAACTTTTTCAGTGCAAAAGAGCCTTATTTATTCCATTTTTCCCTACTTTTGCTTGCTATTAAAACCTCAACGATTAGTTACTATTCATTTCTAAAAACTACTTCTGGATTATGGAGATAATGTTCTGCCTCTACAGCTTTAAATTTTAGTCATTTACAATTTGCGTGGAAATTATTTTAAATTGTCGCAGGATCTTTTTTTAAAATAAAGTAAGCTGCCGACATTTGTTGAATCATTTGTCATATAGGCTTAGAAGATATTTTCCCCTAAATCACCTGGGCCTGCTCTTTATACAATATAACCATGATGAAGAACGAGAATGGGACGATTGCTAATAATAAGCGATTAAAAACAATTATCTAGATAGAAAGATCATTTGATACACGTTTAGGAATAGAACACATTTACAGCGCCGCCTCTATAAGAAAACAGTGGAGATGCTAGATCTTTTCGAAAAAATTCCTAAGCTCAATCCAGGATAAAAAGGATCATCGCAATAAGATCTCAGGATAGTTGTAAAACTGATGATACCGCAGAGGTCCTCCAACCAATTATTAAAAAAGCTTGGAGGATCATCTGTATTTTCTTGGAGCAGTGGATAGAAGTATAAATCTTAAAAAAAAAATGCTGACTTAATCAATTGCAACAACTGTAGAGCTTGTCTGTTCGATGTTCACAGGTAGGAAAAGTCTGTTATTCCACGCAATTCTTAGGAGGATTAAAACTGTAGAAATCTAAAAAAAAAGCAAGCTCTTGCATAGATCACAACAACAGTTTGCAAATCATCACAGAGCAATTTATAGATTTTAAATCAGGCTTTTCTGGACTAAGAAAATTCCTCAATAAATAATTGGACTTGTTCAAGGTCTTTATAATAACTAAAGGTGCAGAGTTTGTTACACACTTTTATTTGCGTAAAAGTTTTGTCGACTAGCGATGTAAATATGTGGGGTAAAGACAAAAGGCCAAACACCTGTATGGGCGTCACGTGTTTTTGTCGGATGGATGGATTGAATGGAGGTTGAGATACCAAAGACAACTGTGTTGGCAGTCCGCCCAAGTCGCAATTGTAGAGACCAGGTGTTCTGGTGCGATCCCAATTGTGGAGGGAGGTGCCTACGAGGCCGCCCCAAGACGCGCAGCTCACCCGCTTTTGCGTTTCCATTAACATCTCTGTGACCAGACACCCAAAGAAGGAGTACCCTGTTACAGTGACAGAGGGAGTTCAGGGTGGTCTTACACTGCAGTACTAGGTTGGAGGTTATGAAGAGTTTTGACAAGGTCTTGACGGCCGCTTGGCTGTCCGAGCAGATGGCAATCTCCTTATTCTCAGTGTCTGAGCCAAGGAGGTACCTTCCCGCTTCAAGAATGGCCTTGACCTCCGCCTGGAAGAGCGTTACATGGCATTCCAGATGTATGGCAAGTTCCAAACGGAGCTTCTCACAGAAGACGCCCGCTCCGGTGTTGTCTTCAGATTTGGAGCCGTCTGTATAAATTGTAGTGTCTATTAATTGATGGAGCACAGAGTGTGCTGCCAATTCCTGTATGGGGTGTATATTAAGGATAACCTCAAGAGTCCAAGTGCTAGTAGACTTGAATGCGCCGGTTACGCTGATTAGACTCAATATTCGAATCATTTTCAATATCTTACGATGATTGGCATACTCCATCGCTTTCCACCACACCGCAGAGCCGCAGATTAACGCAGATTTAAAGTAAATTAAAATAATTAAGTCTTAAGAACTAAGAATTATAAGTAATTGAAATGTTATTAGAAAGTTCTTTAAACTAATAAATATTACTACTACTACTACTACTACTACTAACATGGGTCGGATGACGCTAGTATATATCCATAGGATCTCCGCGGTTTGAGTCCCCACTTTTTGCCTATAGTTCTCCGGCACATTGCGAGCGCTCTAAGAGCTTTGTTCGCTCTGTCCTCAAGGTGTGGTTTCCAGTTCAACTTTTTATCTAGTATAATGACCAGATATTTCACCATCTCCTTAAGCTTTAACGTGTAGAGCCGATGGAGGGCAAGCTCAATCTTGGAATGTTCCTTTTTTTGGTGAAAAGGCATAAGTCGGTTTTCGAAGGATTGATTCACAGTCCGAAATCCTTAGCCCAGTACTCGACTAGTCCGATTGCGTTATGCACCAGTCCGTAGAGCTCCGATTCATAATTTCCGGTAACTAAAATCACCAAGTCGTCTGTGTAGCATACCGTTTTGTATCCCATCTGGGTGAGAGTTAGCAAAAGATCGTCCATAATAAGCACCCACAGTAAAGGTGATAGGATACCAACTTATGGGGTGCCGCTGTGGATTGTTTTCTCTTGACTTACCCCACCTAGACCGGCGAAGACGGTTCTATTGTTCAACATGTGTGCAATCCAGTTTACTAGGGACTGGGTCACGCCATGCATTGTCAGCGTTTCACTAAACTTATGTAGAAGAACATTGTTAAAGGCTCCTTCTACATCGATGAAAACAGCTAGCGTAGATTGTTTAAAGTGGAAGCCTTTTTCAACTGAGTGTATGACCTCATAAAAGGCCGTCTCAACGGACCTCCCCTTTAAGTTCGCGTGCTGATTTTGTAACAACCTGCTTCTGGGAATGGAACACCGTAGTTCCCAATCGCAAATATGTTCTAACGTTTTTAGTAGGGAGTCAAATTTATTGGTCTATAAGCCTTAGCTGTTGAGTAATCTACCCGGCCATCCTTGGGGATAAACACAACGCGGACTTCTTGCCTTCTTGCCTTCGGTGTGTAGCCAAACTTGATGCATGCCCTGAAGAGATGGGCTAGGTCAGTTTTCAATAAGTCTCCCGAGTGTTGGAGAAGGGTCGGAAAAATTCCGTCCTTGACCGGAGACTTGAATGGTTTAAACGTGTTCAGTCCCCATACAATCGACTCATCCGTTATGAAAGTTACGTTTCTATCCCCGAAGGCAGTTTTTTTTGTTACCGAGTAGACGAACTCGATTCAAATTGGAAATATTAATTATATAGAAATGGAAAGTTCAAAGCATACATCTCAATGCTTTATTTAATAAAACTCCAACTCAACTCACAATCCCTTGGCAGTTAGAGCAAATGAATGAGCAACAAAATAAAATGAATACAACAAAAAAAAGAAGCTCAACTTGCTCTTTACCCGAATTCCGAATTATTTAAAATTTTGTTTTTTTTTAACTTTAGATGGATCTATTTTCCTGAGATCAAAGTTTGTAAACTTTTGATGGATTTGTTTTCCTCGATCAAATTAAAAAAAAATACAAAGTCATGGATTACAGTCTTCTCTGTATACCTGAAGTGGACATTGATGGAATATTGCGTTCTTTGCCGAAATAGCTTCAATAAGTGAATTGTGAATCACACTACACAGCATTACTCCACGAACAATTTTTGCTTATATCCCTCTAGCTAGAACCCTATACAAGATTAGCCTTACTATCTGAGGCTTCCTCTATTATCTACAAGATGTAAGACTTATTTAAGAAAATATGGTGAAACTGAAAAAAAACCATTTATATAAAAAGAAAAAAACGTTTATGGAATTGAATATTTTGTTATTTCAAAAATGGAATCACTTTCAATACTTACCTAATACCAAAAGAAATATTTAAAAAATTACCAACGCCTTTTGCATATCCTCAACTGTTCCTCAACTGTTTAACAGCAACATTGTGTTGTTTACAATAAATTGTCTCTATCCTATAAGAAGCGCTATGAAAAAGTAACGAGACACGTCAAAATGCCATAGAAAGAAAACATTAAAAATTCTTCCAACATATTACCGATGTAAATCAACGATAATTCACGCAACGGCCTTTGCAAAGGTTGAAAAATTACTATACCCGTGGATGTACCCTACTCCAGAGCTGATTGCTATTCAACGTACAATGTGACGATCGCATTCTTAAGAAAGTCATTACGGCAATTACTTCTTCATCACATCCGGAAACCCAACAAAATTTTATTGAACCTTTGCGGTTAAGTTGGTATGATCTAGCTTTGCGGCTCGGCTATAGATCACTTGTACAAGTAACAGCGTGCATACGTTGTATCATGTGCGCTGGAAGAAAACTTACAGTGTACACCATCGCGTAATTCTTAGGCGCGTATGTACATACATATATGTATGTAGGTATGTACATATAAAGAAGAAATGGAATCAACCTCCGAAATAGGGAACAACTCTCACGTAACAGAGTTCTAGGTAAATCCTGAATTCTTTATACCACGGTATTACCATTGTCTTCGGTTCTACTGCTGACGGGCGGCGGCGGCGGTCAGCTTATTTTACCTGAAAATCATATGCACGGGTGCAAGCCTTCTACATGTACGTGAAGGAACGTTAAACGGTCAACCTTATGTCAATGCACTTCTTAAGTCCGGACTCTTCGGCTGTGTTTACTAATGACAGCGACGCATGATGAGCTAAAGAAAGCAGGTGGTGGATGATGAGTCAATCTTGATGGGAACGGGTTGAGTTCTTGAACCCGGACTTATATGATATAATGAACACTTTCTAGGGAATTTATAATAAAGGTTTCCCATTTGAAGTCGGTACATACCTACATAAGAGATAATTTTATTGGTAGATTTTCATCATGATTTTGTTACGAGTATGTGTATAATAATAAGAAACAATTTAGTGCATGGGAAGTGATATGTTAACTTTTATAGCTGAGTTGATATCATATTGGTACCGTATGAAAGTAATTAGTAATACGGTAAAGTCAACTGGGCGCTCCATAAACCTATAAATCTAAGATTCTGGTCCACCCAGCACATTAAAGGTCTTGTCCGCCTTTCAAAAATGTATGAGATCAAAATTTCCAAGGAAGTCAAGTCTAAATCACCCAAGAATGAATGACGGACAGAGTTTTGCTTGGGTTGTATGTATAAGTAATAACAAAATAAAATAACTATGAAAACAGATCAATTTCGTCGATATTCTAAATAAATTCCCGTAAAATATCCGCTATTTGAAAAAATGATTATTAAAAGTGGTTTTTCGGATTCCTTTCTAGAACAGTTCGCGCAGGACGGTAAAATTTTCATGGGGTCTTACAAATACCTACATTACGAAAATCTCTTCAGACGGACAGAAAAGCAGGCACAAACTTACGTGCAAGATGTTTTTAAAAATTTATCGCAGTATACACAGAGTGGTGACTGCAAAAAAAAAAAAGACTTATTTTTCTACCCCTACTTCAGTCATGCAAATCGACTATAGCATAGTCCGTTCAGGCATCCAAATCGTTTAATTTATCTGTGCTAAGATGCAAAATTACAATTTAGATGAAATTTGTGAGATGTAGTTTGGTGTTATCATCTCTTCACTCCCACTATGCTAAATAAGCTTTCCTTTTACTGTTACGCGGCAGAAGGAAAAAAGATCCCAAGCACGGAGGCCAAGGGCTAACCTGCTAAGTAGGAGAAGCTATAGAAGTTGAAAGAATTGGTATGAAGATAGCGCAGGACCGTGTTACGGTTGGATTCGAGCCCACTACACCTTGGCTGGTTGTCAGCGCTCTTATCAACCGAACCACTAAATATGCCTTACTTTAAAAGAAAATAATTATAACTCATGGAGGACGTGAGGAAAATATTATGTCATTGTCGGCCGGTACTGTGTGCATGTACCAATTGATTTGTCGCTGTTTTTTTTTATTCAACAGGCACAAGCTTGGAGGCCACCCTGTCACCAAAATCTACCTGTCCTCTTAATGAAGCGCATTAAGTTTAGGTGAGATAAATTTTCAGCTCATGCACAGATTATGAGGGCAGACATCCGAGCGTATCCATCCTCTTCCGGTCAAACAAGCATACAGGACAGACAATCAGGACTGTCAGCAACTCCCATCCTTGTTAGATGAGCGTGAAACGAGCTGTGGCCGGTGATAATGCCAACCACATTTATTCATAGTTTTCTTCTGAGCCCCAAATAAAGATGAAATTCTTTCGAAAAGTTATTTCAAAACTGAAAATAGCAAAGCACAACATGCGCTTTCATCAGAGAACAAAATTCATTGAACAAAATTTGCATTTTTTTTTATGTCAGAACAGGTGGTTACTGTTATTGGACCAAATTGTAACGATGAAAATTGGATTCTTTGGTCATATTTGAAATGAACACCAGGAAGAGATTTTAACTAGAAGATTTTTACTGTTTGGTGGGATTTTCTTAGAATTACTCGTTTCCCTGTCCATAATACGAACTAAACTACAAAAAAGTCTGACCCCAGAAACTATGTAAATATGTCACTAGATGAAAGAAGTTTTGCCTTTTCAAAAGCATGACAACCTTTAGGTCCCCTTTACGAGGACCGCCCTAAACAAGATCAAGTGTCTTAGAATCGCTAGATGTTGCAATTTTTGATTATCACTTGTTTGGTCCAGGGGTCAAAGTAAATGATAAATCTGCGAAATCATGAAGCTATCGAAATAATTCTCTGGAAATTTTTCAATCAAATAAAATCATATTTATCCTTTTACAAAAAAAAACAAATGGAAAGTTTATAAGTAAGATTGGAAAATATCAGAGTCACATAACAAAATTGAGAATATAAAATTGTTAAATGTGGAATAAAGTTTTAAAATAAATAAATATTTTAGTTGAAATTAAATTAAACTTATATTTTTAATTAATATATTTATTTTTTCCATTAAAATATTTTCAAAACAGTTTATTAAAAAAAAAAAAAACAACTTGAGAACTTAACTTATTTATGAGACGCAGTGTACCAAAACGTACAAACGTACAAAGTATAGTACAAAGAGCGCCATAATTATATGAGCTTTCTACGGAAACTGAATGTCAACTTTTACGAAATAATTCGATTAAGCTTACTTGCAAAAGCTCCGGAAATTACAATTTTAAATATAATTTCCAGTAAATATGTTTAAGATGGAAAGTGCACCTATCCACTTATTATCTACTAAATCTAATCAAAACTATTTCTATATGTTGCCAACAAGATTCATTGTTTCTCCTAGCTAAGTTAGAGAAACTTGAAAAAAAAAATAAAAATAAAAAAATTTCCTTACTTGGCTTTCATTGTTGTCTAGCAGTGGTGAAAATTTTTTTTCGCTTATTTTTACCTTGCAAGAGAAATGATAAAACGCACACGTATCCTTCCACAATACTTTCTTGGAATTTATTAAAATTTCAGAGTTTCAAATGAAAAATAAATAACGGTAAATCGAACACCACCCTCGCGTCGCGCCGTTGTGGGTTGGTACAATAGGAGTAAATGATTAAAACTGAACATTTATGGCACACTTTGATTTTATTGTAAAAACATTTTGTAAACTTCGATTTGAGGACTTAAAGATTATTAAAAACTTTACCAAAAACAAAAAACTCCCGGATATTTTAACAAAAACAAAGAAAACCCACGACTTCACTTTGCTGCTTGCTTTGCACATTGCACCTTTCCAACCTTTTTTGACATTTGAGAAAAATCTGAAAATCTTCTTCTTCTTCTGCTGCTTGCATTTGAATACATATTTGCAAAATGAAAAGTAGAAGGTCCAGTTTTTGTTGTTTCATTGGGGCAAGAGATGTCGCCACCAATTTTTGTTTTTTTAATTCTCTTTGATTTTTTCGGAACTTTGCTGTTAAACTAAATTTAAAATACGCGCAATGAATAAAATAAAGTTGAAATTGCAGTTCTTAATCACGAGATAGTTACTTAACATTTCGTTAAATTTGCAGGACTGCAAAATACTTTATTAGAACAAAATATTAGAAAAGCACACTCATAGAATTTTGAACGTGATTGATATTGACTGGAAAGAAGGCAAAATTGTAGGACTGGGACTTAAAGCATGAAAACAAGCAGAGAATTGATTAACACTGTCTCGAGTGAATTCTATGTATCTTCTTTTCCTTTAGGATGTAACTGGTTCCCATTCTATCTAACCGTATTTAGATTTATGGACTATGGATTCCAAAGTTACATGATGTCCTCATCAAGTTAGACGTATTTGCTCCAAGGTCTATTATGGGTACTATGCATCTCAACACCTCCAACAGACTATTTGGGATAAACTGGTTCAAGATCTTATAATTCCCAAGATATTTTATGTGGGTATTGTCATATATACCTTACGAGGCCTATGTGACATTCTTAATGAGTTCAAATTTAGGCTGATTTTATCAAGGATTCGCAGAGCAAGATGCATACCTACATACATATATGTATAAGCAAAGGATCTCCATATGAATTTCAGTGACAGGACTCAAATCCAACTCGCCAGCTCGTAGTGCAACCTAGGTAATCGAAATGCTGTAAGACCATGGAAGATTGAGAGTATGAGCTTCAGCTTCAAAGAATCAAGTAGTGGTGCCAGAAGTTTAATGAAATAAATTGGCGGATGCTCAGCCATAACCACTGATATATAAGCTGTGTTTTTTTGTGTACCTTGTCTCTGTTAATCGAATCAGGACAACTCACAATTTATCTATTTTTTTCGATACTTCTCCCTGCAGCGCTATAAAAATGCGGTTTTATCCAAGTAAAATACTTTTGTGTTAGAGTAACGAACAAAATACAAGGTATATAGAAAATACGGCTCCCTTACTCTTTTCCTGGAAAATCTTTTCACCTGGCGCTTAGTATAGCGAACCTTGGTGATGTATACATGAGCTTTATAAACTAATCCGAAAAATGCTAAATTTGATTTGGCAGTTATTTCATATGCATTCATTTTTAAGTTAAGTAAATATTGTGTTCAGTTATTTTTATTTGGAAAACGTGAGAGGTTTTATATTGTGAAATTGCGGAAATTTTGTAAAAATTGGCTAAAAGGACCAAAATGGGGAAAGTGTAAAAACATAATACTGAAAAAACAATCTGCTATAATTGCTTTGCTAAAAAAAAGGAATAATTTCTTTTCGTGAAATCGCTAGAAGAGAGTAGGTATCTCACCAAACGGTAATGAGAATATCGAAAACATCTAAAGGAAATCAAGAGTACGCAAGCAACAAGCGGCAAAATTTTCGTGGTAGAAGAAAAACAACAGCACGAGCAGACCGAGGCTTGCGAAAGACATTTCGCATCTGAAAGAAGCTTGCATCAAGACCTGCAGGAAAAAGGGATTCAAATATCGAGAATGACTTTAAGGAGACGCTTGTACGAGGTTAACCTTCAATCGAGGCGACCTGTAAAAAACCCTAAGCTGACAAAGAAAATTGATATGGGCTAGGCAGCAATGGACAAGAACTCGCCGTAATTATACAGTGGATGACTGGAAAAAAGTAATTAATATTTCTTAAGCATATTAATGTATTTATTTTTGCTTAGTGGTACAATACTAAAATATAGCATTCTTTTCTTTTCATTTAGATGATATTTAGCGACGAGTGTAGGCTTGAAGCTGTAACGGAGAGCCACCAATTTGTGTTAAGGAGGCCAACAGAACGATATAATAATTTTGCATCATGAGGACCGTCAAGCTCCACCAGCCGCAATGATATAGTTGTGTATCCCCGGCAAGAGACCTGGACCGCTGCTCTTTATTCAGGGGACAACGAATAAGGACCAGTATGGGCAAATGATCCACACAACTTTACTATCCCATTTTAATTCCCTGAATTTCCCTGATACATATATTCTATACCTTTATGCATGATGGTGCACCTTGGGATCGTGCTCGATCCATTCAAAACCTGTTAAATACCCATAATATCCCGATTCTTCCTTGGCCAGGCGATTCTCCCGACTTTAATCCTATAGAGAATGTCTGGAATCTCTTAGGGCCGGTTTCACAGTTCAAGTTTATACTTAAGATGTGGTTTAAACTCAGTTTATGTTTTCAACACAGTTTCACAGTGGTAAATTAAACCTCGTTTAAACTTAGTTTAAACCACCAAAATTGAGCGTTTAAACTCAGTTTATCTTTAAATGTGAATGAAGTGACATTTCGTGCGTTTCAAAGAGTCTTTACTCATTTTCGTAGGTTTAATTAATTTATTTTATTTTTTATTTTATTTATTTTTTCACTTTCGTAGGTTTAATTAATTAATTTTTTTGTCACAACGATTTGGCCGGCAATATTTTGACAGTAAATGACTCATAATAGTTTGCTAGTTCATAATTGTACAGAAAATAGCTTGGTAGTTCACAATTCCATAGTGCTGCCATATTAAAAAAGGTCGAACTAATTTTGGTTTAAACTCAGTTTAAACTACGAACGCAGTTCAACTAATCCTGAGTTTACACTCGAACTGTGAAACCGGCCCTTAAAATCTCATATTTATACCTCTCCTAATTCTACGACACAAATCCTGGAAGAAAATATTATCAGAGTACGGCAAAATAGATGCAAAATTAAAGAATTGATAGGACCGATACATAGAAAGTATGACAGACAAGATAAGTTATTAGTTCTAAGGGTGGCCATACGTAAAATTGATATATACAAGGAAAAAAATAATAATAAATAAATAAGTAATCTAAAAATATTAATTTTCTTTATATTATATTTCTTATATTATCTGGTTTTGATAAAAAAAGACAATACATTGGGAAAATCTTAGCGGTCTTAATTCGATGAATAGGATCTGTAGAGCTCCTATATATTGTGGAGCGATTGAAGCGAACTATTTGTATTGTTCGCTTCATTTATATATCTTCTATGAAAATGTATGAGGCGTCCTTTTGTGTATTTTTTGTTCTGCCCTGTTTTGTGAACACTAAAGAACACAGTAAATATATCAAGTAGCTACAAATAAAGCAAACAATAAGTTAAGAAGCATGCCTGATTTCCGACTGTTTTACATTTAATTATTATTAGGTTATTAGATTATGACTAAGGCCAATCTAGCAGTCTTTCCCGATCAAGAAAAGACAAAAAATAATAGCAAGGCAATGTGCACTTTTTTTTCAAAATTGAGAAGTGATTGGATATGTTATAATACCCATAGAAATAAGTATAAATCGAAAATACGAAAGGCAAAAGGTGTTTATGTGAAAGCAGAAATAAATTAATGTCATGAATAATATCATATGTGCAGAGTGCTAAATGATTTGGTACCTACTATAGAGAAAAACCAAAATTAAAATTAGCTTATAATATATCTAATATTGGAAAAAGAGGAAGATATGGCGAGAACACTTAACAGTTTCTTTATACAAAGCGTGAAGGATATTAGGGATTCCGAATATAAGGTATCAGAATAATATTGTAAACGTGAGTAATACATTTACCTCTAGAACAGCAAATCTCAGAGGTATAAGGGAAACATTGAAAGAGCTAAAATAAAACAAAAATTTCAATTATGCTAGCCAAAGTATGATTTGTTATGTCCAGTGCTGATGATTATAGTAAACAAATCTCTGGTAAGGAGAGAGTTTCCGACCATGTCGAAGAAATCTTTGGTCAATCCAATTGCGAAAGTCAAAAATTCCCAGAAACTTAGAATTTTCGGTCGGTTAATAGTTTACCGATCGCGGGAAAAAAAGGTATTCTAGAAGATTGCATACAAATAATTGTTGGAGTATCTGGAAGTGAATTTGTGGCGACTTGACGACACGTCAGTGGGAGGATTAACTTGAGAAAACTGAGATTAATAATGTCCAGACCGACAGCATTAAATTTGATTGATCTTAGAGCCCAAATGACTTCCTGCTCGGTCACATTCACAAATGAAAAATCCCTGTTATAATAACCTGTAGAGTATAATGTAGGAACGAAATTATTAAATACAACGCGTGCAGAACTGCAGAAATAGTCGTTTAGCTCATCCAAGTATAGATGAGTATCGAGTTTATCTATTTTGGTTATATTCATTGCTTTAATGTTCTTTCATAGTTTGCGAGAGGGCAACAATGGGTCTAGCTTTTTCCGACAATAGGTAGTTTTTCCCCTTCTAATTGTAGCAGTGACTTTATTTCTCAAGAACGTATAGTTTTTTCGGAGAACTCTGTACTTCCGAATCTTCCCCAGGATTTATATGCATAATCGCGTTCAATTATAAGTAGTTCGATTTCCCTAGTAAACCAAGATGAATTAGAATTTTTAATACTTACTACAAGTTTTAAGAGGTACAAATGTTTCGAAAATGTAACATAAAAGTTGTTAGTGAGGTAAATAACCTGATCATTTACAACATCATCACTTACACAGTATAAATAATTCCAGCCATTGTCACTAGCTGTAAGGTGTAATTTCTCTAGGTTAATTGATTTAAAGTCGCGATATTTAATGTTACTAGAACATGCTGGAGATTGTGTAGTTACATTAAAGGATGCTATAATAGCTAGATGATCACTTATTCTAGGCACGTGAAATTGACTGTGGTTAGCAACCATTGTTAAGCTATTGGTTATAAAAATATCCAACAAGGAGCTCCCACCTCCATGATATCTTGTTGGTGATTTGTTAATTACGTCCAACCCTAAGGTGCTTAAGCCCCCTAAGAAATCCCTAAAACTGTTATAATTTTTC
Organism: Dioctria rufipes; assembly: GCA_963924295.1. Classification (NCBI taxonomy): domain Eukaryota; kingdom Metazoa; phylum Arthropoda; class Insecta; order Diptera; family Asilidae; genus Dioctria; species Dioctria rufipes. Next base: position 23,128,760 of record OZ002745.1, on the reverse strand, counting down.
AAAAGATTAAGATTGAAGTCCCCACATATTATATTTAGTAGAGTAAGCGCTGCTAATTTGTGCTACTGCAGGCACGAGGTTTTTGTCAACAGTAATATCTTCATCTAGTATTAGTAACAAAATAAACAAGCCTGACTATAACTTTGGAGAATTTATGAAATGCTTTTTATATTATTTAATATTTGGCCTTAAAAAGAAATAGAATTGTGAGTATAGTTAGTCTCTTCAGCATGAAGTTTTTTAAAACAGAACTAGAGGTCTGAGTCTGAATTCAATTCAATAGCATACACTACAAGTTCATCTTGAATGGTACCAGAGTAACATCTAATAATATTTTACGTTTACTGGAGTTGTGTTCACCGTTTAAGATACGTTACAAGTCTGCCTATATACGCATACGAAAGGTCAATGAAAGGCCTTCAGTATGCAACCCTCTTACAAATTATCAAAACAAAATCAAAGAAAAATATTCTAAAAAGCAACAAATAGTCACGTTAACAGATAGAAAAACTCCTCAAGTATGAAACAAGCATAATAAGACGCGTCGTGTCTAATGCATTCTGGACGTGTTCTCTTAACTGCTTCGATTCTAGGAATGAACATATGTTTGGAGACCTCTTTTCCATACCAAACTATGTAGCCCCCCTCCATCCGCATGGTTGTTTAGCATCTTGGGGCTTCTTTCCGAATATCTTTTGAATTTAATTGCTGAGAAATAACACAACAACTTTATATGTATGGCAATATAGGAAAGAACAAAAACAACAACAAAACACACGGCAATCGAAATGGTGCCTAGTGTCCAGCTAAATCATCTGCGATTTAACATACGACTCCCGTCTGAAATCCATCAGAGTTTAGTTGGATTTGGGTATTGCACTTACTGGCTATAGGGATTCCTACAGGTGATAGGGAAAACCCCTCAATATTTTCATTGTTTTCTTTTTGCGGACAGCGCTACTCTGCTGACTATTCTTCTTGAATTTTATTTTTTTTTTTAGTATGTCGCCATTTAACGTCGTCACTTTTGCGGAAGATAATTTATGACCATCGTCTAACTGTAGAATTCGCAAGTGCATGCAAATTAGCTACTGTGATTATGCGCTTTCAGACTCGACTCGGATCTACATACTATGTCTGAAAGTATGTGTATATGCAGAAGCTTCATCGACGTATGTAGTAAGTAACACAAGTTTGGCTTGTTATTGCGTGAATAATGGCATTTTTATCACGTTTTTCGTGGTTTATTTTAGTAGAAGATGAAAACTAATAGTAAAATGGAAGTGACTCAGGTTTCTATGTCATGTCGTTAGACGAGTGTTTACATTATTACGAATACACTAATGCAATAGTCTATAAATGGGGTGTCAACAGATGAGCATTTGAGTCAATCTTGATAAAATAGTGATTATTTCACTCACTAGGACAAAGATGCTTACCCTACAAATAGCCATCCGGAAATGGAATGGAATTTACAAATGAAGTCAACTTCTTAGATATCAGCCTAAATAGGAGATTCCATTGGAGTTCTCAGTTAGAAATAATTCTGACAAATGTACGGTGGTTTTATGGCCCCCTGTCAGAGACTAATAGAACTTGTCAACCAAGAGTGATCCCCCTAGTCATAACTTTCTCGATTAAAACACTGGCGACTAGAAAAGGTACACTCGTATGTGTATTGGATCAAAATCAAACAATAAACAGCATAGTCTGACTTAGAAGTCGTAGGTCTAGAAGTAAAATTGGTATCATGCAAACATGCTCGATTAGAACTCTAGAGATCATGGAGGATTTACTACTTTTCCAAGCAAAGATTCACGCCATATAGAGCTTTGTGCAATGACTCGCAAGTATATAGGCCAATTCACACCGCCGCGATGGCGATAGCGATAACGAAGCAACACTGATAGATCGCTACACATAGTTTTGAATGTAGACGCTGACGCCAACGCGATAGATCACAGCGATACAAAGAATTTCTGCAGCGTTTGACCAGCGATTCAAATACCTATCGCAGCATGCACAATTTTAGTCATCTATCGCGAGCTATGAGATCAAATTCAAGTTGGTGTTGAAAAATGAATTAAAAACATATAAACGAATTCCCAATTTTATATGATCTGTATTTAAAGCATAAATAGTAGAAAAAGGGACAAAGTGGGGTTAATATTGCCAAGGAGTTGAATACAGGTTGGGTTAGCTTAAGGTGACTTGACCACTGCGACCCTGCGGAAGTGAGGTTATAGACGTACGTAAAGTTAACACCGCAGCTTCGCCTAATTTAACTCGGAACTATCTCCTAATTTGTCGTTAATTTGTCGTAAAAACAATAAGTTTGTCGTGTTCTTTTCTGTAAAGGAAACTGGATGTGGCTCTAACTTGACGTAATGTTAGCACCGTTACTCACTAGAAGAACTCGGCCAAACCTTATCGGATTGGAAAATTTTACATCTTGGAATCTGTCGTTAATTTGTAGTGGAAAACATAAATTTGTCGTGTCTCTGTTTTTAAAGGAAACTGGATGTGATCCAAACTTGACGTCAACTTAGCGCCACATCCAGTTTCCTTTAGAAAGAAGGACACGACAAATTTATGTTTTTCATGACTAATTACGAAATATTTCCGAGTTAAATCAGGCGAAGTTGCGGTGCTAACTTTACGTACATACTATACATACATAGGTTATAGTGCAAGTCCAAAAACGTTGTTGGATTTGGAAAATTTCTTCCTTTGGTCTTCTTCAAACCGCTCATTTTTGATTAAGAGGATTCTAAATGTGACGAGCGTATGGGCAGTAGCGTATCTAGGGGGGGCAGTCCGCCGCTCGGCGGCACATGTTTTGGGCGGAATTTTTTATATTTGTCTAAATTATTTAAAAATTAATAATTATTAATAATTATAATCTACAGAATCATTTATTGTAATAAGTATTTAATTTAACAAAAATGAGTGCTGACCTCGGCAGTCCTTATCGACGCGAGATTTTTAAGTTTAATCACGTATGTAAACAAATATCTGTTTTTAATACTAACTTTAGCGCCATTGTTGTTATTGTCATGGACATGACCTATACGGAAGAGGAACGCATTTGTTATCTCATGGTGGTTGAAGGAAAGTTAACCTATGTAAAAACAAGTTAGGAAGTAAGAAGAGATTTCCTTACCTAATACTAATTGCTTTTTAGCTTTTTGCTTTTTCGTTTTTTCTAAACGAAAAAAATTATGTCTATAACGATACAATGTCTTAGAATTTGGAGACTTTGTATACGTGATATAAATGCATTTATTCATAGTTGTATTTACCCCCCCCCCCGGCATTTTCTTTATATGACTAATCCATCCCTGGATTGCAATGAGTCGAACAATAAACATTCATTTCTTCTAAGGAATTTGCAGAAAACATTTAGGCAAATTTTTTATACTTTGGTGGTCGACTGAAGCCATTTCCAGTCAATCATTAAATTTTGCACAATTTGATTTTTGTTTTTTACAAAATTGGATTTTTTGCTAAATTAAATTAAATTTTTTTTTTTCAAAGTTTGATTGATTTTTTTGCAAAATTTAATAGTTTCTGTCACTGGTCAAGACGTTAAGCGCAGAGTAGAAACTCGTTCGTTGGAACACAAGAGGAGATGCGTTGCCTATTGTACAAAAAAAAACATTTATTAAATATTTTAAGTGCTTTGGAAAAATTTACATCTGCGGAAGAAAATATTAAAACAAGATCAGAGGCTGAAATTAAGTAATATTACTCAACTCAATGCAATCGTTTTTTTTTTTTTTTTTGTGCTACCTCCATTTAAAAGAATCTGTCGTCCTTTTGAAAATTAATGACGCGCAACAATTCCAGCAAAAAAAGAGATTAAATATCTATCAATAACTGCTTCTTTTTATATTGATCCGGTTCATTGGAAATTTCAAATTGAACTAACAGATAATATAAATTTTGACAATCAGGTCTACCAGGGAATTCGATTCGATCTAGATTTGATCGAATCAAAATTTTTCATATAGAATTTTTTACTACATAGTAAAATTAATCACATCGAATATTCTTCAGCGCCTATCAAAAATAACCGGCAATTACCTTTTATTGAATTTGGTAAATCTTCGATTCAATTGTATTAAACAGTACAAAATGCTCCTTGAAAAAATTCGATTCGATGTATATTTGATCGAATCGAATTCCCCGGTAGGCCTGAATGTCATTCAAGACTTTTGTAATAAAAATGCGTAAAAATAAATAAATATATAAATCATCATATGTTTTATAATTATGTGTGCAATCTGTTTAACAAAATAAATAAATGGTTCTACCCATTTATTTATTTATGTTCAATAATTGTTAATAACCACTCTTGATTATGATTAAGCTTGAAAGGGCGGCAAATTCAGGACCGCCCCAGGCGACAAAAGCTCTACCTACGACACTGCGAATGGGGCTTTGTTAATAGTTGTTTCAGGCTGTATTGCAATAGGATTGACAAAAATTCTCCATTTTGCGCCGAAATTTAAAACGCGTTTTCAATTATCTACCTTTAAGGCTGTGTAAATTTTAGTATTTTACTGATCTTTCTGAGGCTCTTGTCGAGCATACCTTGCTGCAAAAGGACGCATCAAGTAAAATTTTAAAGGGAATTCTTAATCGACAATCAAGGTATAAAGTGTTCTTTGATCAGCCAAATATTTGTTGGTATTCTTCGAACAAAACGTATTTAAATTTCATCTATATAGCCGAAACATTTAAAACCTATGGTTCGCTACTTTTTCCATAACTGTCAACGTCGATATATAAAAATTTATATTCAATATCAACGAATGGTTAGTAAGACAAACTTTTTTAAATTGAAAAAAATAAGTCGAGCCAGTATAAGTCGAGCTATTACTCATTGAATTGACACATAATCATAGCATATCCACCATCGATACTAGCCATTGTCTTCATTTGGTTCAGGCATATGCATGTAACTATTGCTGTGATCTATCGCGTTGGTGTTAAAGGAATTGTGTCGCTAGTTTATCGCTATGATTATCGTTATCGCGGCGATGTGAATCGGCCTTATATCTTCATCTAAATCTGTAAATCTAGTAAACCTAGAGAATTCATCGAGTCGCCTTGGAAAACAACTGTTCTTTGTAACGTCATTTTTTTTTTAATAAAGATTAATTTAAATAGTTTTTCCATTTCGTTTTTTGACTCAATCTTGAACCTCCGCTACTAAAACGTGCCACACGTGACATTATCGAAAAAGGTATGCGTGATGCGATAATTTTACTGTCTTGTATAACTGAAACTAACAAGGTTGCTGATGATCAGGACATATAACTATAGAGATTGAGGACTATTCGACAAAGAGAGACAACTCCAAGTTGTTCGGCCATGGGCCTTTCTGCGATCAAAGAAAAGAATACTTCTTTCATTAAAAAAAACTAAAAATTGATACTCATAATAAGCTTATATTCAAGGAACTGATCCTTGAAATATCATCTAAAAAAAAAGGCAATGTTAAACACAAAAATCAATTTCAAGTTACACAAATTCTCATATATTTAGCACAATGCAAGAAGGTAGGAAATCTTCAAAGCTGCTATTAATGTCGAAGTTGATGAATAGCTAGCTACCCCCACTGTTGTCTACGGCCGGTGCTTGACTTCGTTAAGAAAAGATTAAAACCATGGCATAGCCGATTAGCATGAAGTCTATGCAACCATTAAAACATGTGATCTTGAAATTATAGGATGATTATCTGTGGCGCATGCAACAAGGACATGAAAAAACGTCTTAGTGATTTAACGACAGGAAAATAAAACGTTCAAAGTCTAATAATGAAAACACTGGCTCATGGGTATTTAACTCCATCAGTGCTTCCATGAATTATTAAGCCATTCTATTTCAAAAAAAGGATACTAACTGAAAAGTCATTATGGTGGTGTAATATGAGTGATAGTTTGCTCTGTGGTTCAGAGCTCACCACCACAGCAACATATTTCAGTAAACTGAAAATCCAAAAAAGGGTTTTTTGCCAAGTAGATATACCCCGTGCAGATACATATCAAGAAGGGGCATCAATCGCAGCGCTGAGGTTGCATCTCAATCAGAACTGGATTCACGCTGGAACAAAAGTTCCACACGAATCCATCTTTGAAATCGTGCAATCCATTATTCCTGACATTAGCAGGGACAGCGACCTCCTTCTACAGACTATACTGAAAAGCGAATTTAAATCAATAATTCCATCTATGGCGTCGTACTCCGTACTTCAATCATTAACAAACCCTATTGTATACAAAGACGGCTCCAGGTATTTTCTGTGAGGAGCCTCGTATAGAAATCGCCCTACACCTTGAAAACCATGTCAAGGTTTTCCAGGCTGAAGTCAAGGCTATTCTTGAAGCGGGAAGGTACCTCCTCAACGCGGATACGGCGAATAAGGAAATTGCCATCTGCTCGGACAGCCAAACAACTGTAAAGGCTTTGTCAAAACCTTTTGTAACCTCCAAGTTAGTACTGGAGTGCAAAACCACCTTAAATTTCCTCTTGCTGTATAACAGGGTATTCGTTGTGTGGGTGACAGGTCACAGCGATATCACCGGGAACGAAAGAGCGGATGAGCTCGCTCGTATTGGTGCAAACTCAGAGGAATCTTCCTTTACAATCGGAATTGCACCAGACATTCTTGTATTTAAAATTTCGGCTTGGGCTGACTGCCAACACAGTCGCCTCTGGCTGGATGATCCAACGGGCAGAACTACTCAGGAACTGTGGGGTAAACCTAACCCAAATCTGACGAAAAATATATTGGGACTGAGGAAACCAACTCTGAGAACACTGGTGCCAATTCTCACTGGGCACTCTTTTCTCAGGGGTCACCTACACAAGATGAGACTTGTGGAGAGAAGCCTAAAACGGTGACTCATTTCTTGTGTCATTGTCCGGCCCTGTTCGGAAAGCGTTAAAAATTCCTTGGCTCACACCTCCTGATAGAACTGCACGAGGCTGGCAGAGAGGATTGGGTTCCAATTCTGAATTTTGTTAGTGCGTTCGGCTGGGATTTATGAGGTATTACTCATAGTTCTAGAGGGTGAACAATGGGCGTTGCTGTGGGCTAAATTCCAGAGTCTTCCCCCCGGAGGAGTCAAACTTTTTTCAATCCATCCATCCAAGTAGATGTATCTGTTTTGTTGAATGTTGCATATGAGCTCCTATTGTACACCATCACTAGATGCATTCGAAAGTAGAGATCTGCTATGAATATTGAATAGATCTTCTTCCTCATAGGTATAAATATATGTAAAAGTTCTGGGAGTATAAAAGGAGAATTTCTGTCGATTTCAGGAGAGTCAGGATGAAAGTTCCTCTGAAGACCTTTAAGCTTGGATAAGTCAATGTTGGGGAATCCACAAAAAAGGTTGTGCTTTCAAGATAACAACTGAAAATCGTTTCGAATCAACTAAACTGTGACTCCTGGTGTTAAGGACGGAGGGCAAGAGTCAAAAGTTCAACATGCCAACGCCTGGATATAGATTCTTGTAGTTGAATAGTCAAATATTGACTAATCCTTCTAGAGTGGAGCTATATGAAGGTTAACGATAAATATATTATTGCTGTGAACCATTAAGCCTGGCTGATTCAACATCTTTTTATGAAACTAAATTGCAGGTTATAAGATGATGTCTTTGCCCTATTGAAAAAAGCTACTAATAGGAATCCAACAACATACGAGATGTTGGTTGTTATTCCCATATTCAGGGAACAAATCATCATCTTAATGGGTGATATGAATGCTCGAATCGGACTTAAGAGCATCGGCCTAGAAAGCATAAGCATATTCCAACAACAATGATATACTTTTAATACAATTTGGCAGCTTTCATTAGTTTGTTTTGGGGTGGTACTTGCTTTAAAATCACGAGAACATATACGAGCAGAGCTAGATATCATCCAAATATAAATCACGCTGACAGCTATTGCAGGTGGATAAATCTAGTTGTCTGTTAGTAAATAATAAGGTGAGTCTAGAAAACAAAAGGTTTTGCAATCTAAGTCGTTTTGTTTTAATTTCATACAAGATTCTTAAGAAACATTAAGATTTTCGGAGATATATAATATTTCACTTGGTTAAGTGTTTGAGAGTCTAGCTCTAGCAAGTGCTCCCAGGTCTCTGTAACTTCCAATCACAAACGAAGCATAAAGCTGACTTCGGCTCTATCAATTTTATTACGGGGGTGATACGAGAATGCTCTGAGAAAAGTTCTGTAATGGAATCTCTTCGCTTTCCGCTATTCCTGACATTTCTTCCAATAATTGGTCTTTTTCTCTGTTTATATAGAACAATTTTAATATGTCTTTTCAATATCTCACAGAATAACTTCGGTCCAATGAACGACATTTCTGCTTCTTGTTTAATTAAATTAGACGATTTCATTCTTCAGATGCCCATCATGCTCCGGAGCTCACATGAAGAGTTTGACCAATTGCAGGTAGTCCTCAGCATGTTAAATATCATTTGTTCTTTACTGGATGATAGATCGGAAGAGACTATTATTTCTTTGAGGTTTTCATAAGAGTAAAGGTTTCTAGCCGAAAAAGGTTCAAATGATTTGCAGAAGAGTATCGAAAAATTGTGCCAAAATATATGCCAGATGCATATTCCTTGAGATGCCGACAAAGATTGAGAGTCTGGATCAGATCTGATACCTGACATAAACTAAATTGCTGAGAAATAGATTTAAACACAATCCTCCTCTTAATCTTTGAAAGAGCATGGAAAACCCGAATGGCTGTGGAACCTAGAAGAACTAGTAGGAAACTCGTTGTACGAAGGCGCCCATGCATGATCCAGGAAGCTAAACAAGAATCATTTTACTAAAATCAAAATTCCATAGAGTGAAGAAAACGTCACTAACTCAAGTGCTATATGTTAAAAAAAAACAGCCCAGGTATTCCATTTAATTTGGCTTTTTTATAATATTAAATTTCATGATAAAAAAATTAAGCAACAAATTTCTAGCAAGGCTTGATAACTTACCTACAGACGACACACACACACCTAAGACTATAAATTGTTTAAGGCTTTGACTATAAACTCCCTTAATAATTAAATTTTTGGTGCACAAATAAAGCTGTGAGTGACTTAATTTATTATAGATATATATAAACGATACGACTAGAATACAAAACGGTAATTTACCGCAACATTTTCATTTTATTTTATTCCATTTAACTAATTGTCACTGAGAAGAGCCTTCAATTCGACTATGTACTGTACTGCTTTGTGGAGTGTTTTCAATTTCGATACTCGTTTACTTCTGTGTGCTGTGTATGGGATCATTTTTCGGAGTCTTGTGAAAGCTTCATTTACTGCACGAACCCTATTACGTTCACGCTCATTTCGCAGTTGAATCGATAGGTGGCACTGAGCATTGTTAGGTGAATATGGTTTAAGACAGCAATTTTTCGAATTTCCTGGAAATTGTTTAAAAATATGAAAAGAGATGAAACATTTTTTAAATTAAAACTTAAATTTATTTATTACTTTGCAAAAAAGATAGAAGAAGAAGATATAATTATATATATTAAAGAAAGTTTTAGCATTCAGTTCTAAAACGAAAACTTTCGGAGTCTAATTTAAGTTTTCTAGATTCTAGTTTCTATACTAAAATTTCCAGTTTTCTTCATAATTATTGTTGTTATTGCATTTTTCTCGAGAAGGAGTGGGATTTATAAGAAAATGTTTGGACCTTCAGGACCCTGAAACGTAGGTTTTTGTCCGTTAAAATACGAGAAAAACAAAATTAAGTGCAAACTTTTTGCAACGCAAAAGAAACGGGCGGGTTCAATCCATTGTTCCCGGGAAAATGGCAAAAAAGGCCTTACCCAATTGCTTGTTTTCGTGATGCTTATGCCGTGGTTTATAATAAATAAATTTTGAATTTGAATTTTCTAGAATTTTCTCCTTTAGAATGAATTGAAGGCAGCAAATATCTCAAATTTCACCAATCATGACAGCATTTTTGGACGCAAGCGTGCTGCGTGCATCTGATACGTTTCTGTATATTTTTATTAAATAATAGCACAGACAAGAAATACCCAGATATCGACGCTAGTACTAAGAAAGTGAAGTATGGAAGAGCTCATAGCAAACCTCAATAACTCACTGATCTCGGCTAAATATATCATGGGTACGAACCAAAAAAATTTTTCAATATAGGCAAAAATTGAATTTTTTCTTAGAATTTAAATCGACCATATTTCTTCACAATTTGTGTGCATTATTGGTGGCTGAAGACGATTCGATTAAGTTGTATCTGGGCAGAATCGGCTTCGGGAAGTTGGATTGATTTGGTTGCTTGGGTTTGTTAACTAAAAATTTTTATGAGCGTTATCTCAGGCCGGTATAAATTTGTGTTCAATGTAGGAAAGAATTGATTTATTTCTTAGAATTGAAATCGACCATATTTCTTCAGAATTCGTGAGCATTATTGGTGGCTGTAGACGGTCCGAACAAATTCTGTCTGCCCAGTCCTTGCTGGATTGTTTGGCTCTGAATTGCATCTTCTTGGGAGGGGGGGATCGGATTAATAAATAAATTAATTAATTCAATTCTCTCACGAGTAATTTAGGTATATTTTTTAGGAGTGAAAAAATATTACTTGCACGTGAATAAATCATTCGATATCGAAATTCAAATAAGTATATAAAATTGAATTATTTTACTAGGGTGGAGATAGCTTTTATTTTAAATTTTATCTCAAGTACGTGCGTCCAGTTTGCCTTCTAAAAAAACAAAGAAAACTGAGAACTCAAATTAAAACAAATGAAGCAACAACAAATGCATAAGACAGATATCCTTCTAATGCTCGTTTCCTTGTAAGGAGTCACGGACCGGGTCTTATTGTATCATGTGTAGAAAAAATGGCACACTTTGCAGAATTAATAATAACGGCGACTGCGTGTCTCGAACTGGCCGTTGTGCTTACTCCGGAACGGGTGAAGGTTTGTCCATTTTTTAATTTTGAGATTTCATTAGGCACAAACAAGCCCTGGCAGCAAGTTTTGTTTTAATAAAAAAGAGGAAAGTTCGGTTGTTAGCGGCAATCTGGAGTGCTTAAAAGTATACTTTTTCTATAGAAAAAACAGGAATCAATACAAGCACAATACAATACAAGTCAGTACAAGTATAATAATAATAAAAAAATAACAGAATCACGTATTCACTGCTTCTAAATAGAGAATAATTCTTCTTTGATTTATTCGCGAGCGAGAAATATTTTTTTAATCTCGATAAATAAAAATCACTCGCGAGTGATTCGAATTAAAAATAAAACTCTTGAGGATAAAACTCTCGAGCGAAATAAAACTCCAGACAAATAAAAATTAAACTCTCTGTATATAACACTCGTTCGCGAGCGAATTAAATTTTCTTCATTATCCGTTCCGTCTTCTGGTCAACACGTACTCAAGAAAAAGTACGGACGGACGGACATGCAGTCGAAATGTTTAAGTTTCATGATTCACGTAAAGGAGGATTTACATTATGATGGCATGCATTTTTTCCAGATATTGTGAGAGATATAGCTTATTGAAATTTCAATGTTACCAAAGCAATCACTGCAACACCTTACACGTACACCCCTCACTAGTTCTTATGGAAAAAATCACAAACTGTCAAACAGTCAAATTGTGAAAATGGAATATCTATTTCCAAAGAGCTTCAAAAAAGACCACTCCAACGAAAAAAGTATTTATAAATCTCACTACGTCTAAAACTTACAAAAAAATTTACAATATAATCTTCCTACTGGTATGCCGTACATTTTCCCTGCTTGTAATTTTAATGGAATTTCAATGAATATTTTACCTCAATAAAATACTCTATCATATTTAAAGCATTTCTAATGTGCGAACCAAGCCCGTTTTTGGTTAAAATATGCAATTTTCTTAAATACGGAAATCAAAAAATGCAAAATCTAATTTGGTTGTGGCGATTAGTGATAGCCGCTTAGGCGTTATTACCCTAAATGTTCGATTTGTATCCATGCAAATAAATTTCGGTAAAGTGGTAAAGTGGATGAGGATTTCGAAAAGTAAAAGTGGCGACCAGTTTATTTTATTGCATGACATGAAGCGATGCATACTTTTTATAAAATACAGACATTTTTATATAACATACGGCATTTTCGGGTAGAAATAGAATTAGGAATAGTTTTACGTAAATCAATCTACGTAGAACGAACATAACCTAAGAATAGAATATAAAGATAACAAGAAATATGATAACCTCTAAGGCTCGTTCGATGCACATCTGAAATGTATCCACCGATCACGTTGCTGCTCCAGCATCCGAGATATGGAGTCAGATGATGCCGCAGTTTATTTGGACGCAGATAAACTCTGTGGTGGGTAGATACTTGAAAAAGCGGGATGCGCGCAGCTTTTATTCTTCCCATTTTAAATGGAAAACAAATGTACATACCGAATATTTTTTGAAACGGTTCTCTCTTCCTTTTTCTTAGTTTCCTAATCATGTACTCATTTCGGGAACTCGATTCTAATTATGAAATCGAGATCGAGTGTAGTAAACTATAGATTATATTGAGAGAAACAAAGCTTCATGAAATCTAATAGCAATCATCCACAGAAGATGCGAGCATTTGAGCAATAGTTAGGGACTCAGGAGTCAAGTTCGCAGCTCCTGAAATGCTCGAGAGCAGGAGCCAATTTGTTTACAAGTGACTCTCACTCTCGAGAAAGTAGCTGTGTAGCGGCTCGTGCTCTCCAGCAGAAGCCTACAAAAATTTGCTTAACTTACCGTTCGTCAGCGAGGATTTTCGTTCTTTGGTAATATATAGTACCGCTAATTAGCTCAATGACATCGACGTGCAAGGGAGCAGACTGCATGCAGCATCCACTCTGTTCGGACGCAGCATCTGTGGTGTATCCACCAAAATGTTACTTTTAGAAAATCAAATAGAAAAGAAGGTATCATATAAAAATCGGTACACGAGTGAGGGGGGGGGGGGGGGCGAAAGCGTAAGAATTAAGGTATTACACTGATGACCCTGCGATTATTAGAAAAAAAAGCTCAAGCTTTGGTTCCCAAAGAAATCGAAAACGTATTAAATTTGGTTCAAAGCTTGGTAGAATGAATAAGCGTTTATATTGGCAAGCCCAAACAAAACATCAAACATACATTTCATTAAAAGAACGGAAATGAGGATTATTTCATTCCCCAGCAGCTTTTGTGATAACTATACCATTATCCAAGGGAGTTAAATATCTAGGATTATATTCCTAAATTGTGAACTTTATTGAAATAGGCACATATTCATTTTCATACAACACGAACGAATATGCAGCACTGGCTTTGTGGAACTGCAGAAAACTGGTTGGGATGTAAGAACTTTACAAATCATCGCTCAGATCTTAAGAACAATGATCACTTATGCTGCAGCGACTTAGTTGACTAAGTGCACATAAAAGATAATCAGCAGGATACTAATCAAGCTCTAGAGCAATGGTTCTTAACCTGGGTTCGATCGAACCGCGGGGGCTCGGTGAGTCGGTCTCCCGGGTTCGGTGGAGGTCAAAACCAAAGATTAAATAACTAAAGGGTCCGCCAACTAAGGTTTTTTTTTTTAACTAGTGCTTATTTCGTGAATGGTAACACTTAGCTCATGTCTGATTTGACAGATAATTAGTTTTATTCTTCCGCTGAACGAATATGGTTGTGTATACGCTTGAACAACGCTGGGAAATATTGCAACATTACTGTGAAAATCATGGTAATGTTGCAGAATGTGTGCGAAAATTGCGTACGGATTTTGGAAGAAGAGAAGCACCGTCAGCTCCGTATGTTCGTTATCTTGTGAAAAAAGTGAAAGAAACTGGCATCCTCATCGATAAACCAAAGCGTGAAAAGCCAAAAACAGTGCGTACATCCGAGAATATTGATTGTGTGGCAGAAAGTGTGCGTGAAGCGCCATCAACATCAATTCACCGTCGTTCTCAACAATTGAACATTTCGGAGACATCATTGAGACGAATTTTGCATAAAGATCTTGGTATGACGCCATACAAAGTCCAATTGGTTCAGGAGTTGAAGCCAACTGACCATCCAATGCGTTTTCGCTTCGCTGAGTGGGCCTGCGATCGACTTACAGAAGATGCCGATTTTGCCAAAAAAATCATCTTTTCGGATGAAGCTCATTTTGATCTTGGCGAGTATGTAAACAAGCAAAATTGTCGCATTTGGGGCACAGAAAACCCGCACGCATACATTGAAAAGCCGATACACCCAAAACGAGTCACTGTTTGGTGCGGATTTTGGTCCAGAGGCATAATTGGGCCATTTTTCTTCGAAAATGAGCAAGGAGTGGCCGTTACAGTCAATGGCAATCGTTATCGGGTCATGTTGAACGAATTTTTGTTCAGGAAAATTGAAGAGGAGGATATTGGCAACATTTGGTTTCAACAGGACGGCGCTACGTGCCACAATCGATTTTTCACTCGCATTTTCAAAAAAAAAAAAAGTTATTTGGCGGACCCTTTATAAGATAGGACACAGAAGAGTTTTTCGATTGTTTTACATTTAAAATGTACACGGCTAGAAAAACTGGCAGAAGTATTAAAAATTGTAGTGGAATGCGTGAACTATGAGCTGTATAAAGAAATGGGATCTGAATTCGAGGTACTTTTGTACCATTCTAACGTTCGGTGGTTATCCCGGGGTGAGGTACTGAAACGTGTTTTTGCCATGCGTGTGGAATTGTCATGCAGATTGCTTCAAAAATTCTGAGTATATTCTCATATTAGCGTACATGGCTGATATCTTCGTAGCTCTCAATCATCTCAATAAACAGATACAGGACGGTGGAGTCAACATCATCGAGGCAGAAAAAAACCTGAAGGCTTTAAAAAAAAAGCTATCGTTATGGAAACGACGAACAGAGAACGATAACTTCGCTAACTTTCCCCTGCTAGACGACTGTGGTGTAAGTACTCGTAAGATCGAAGATGTATCTGGAATCGGAGTCATTTCTGTACCGTACCCGCGGAACTGAAGCAAGCATTTGCCTCGCATTTAGATGAGCTTGCAAAATCTCTCGACGGATACTTCCTTACAAGAGAGTCATATCCAGCATGGGTGAGACAGCCGTTCACGTTTAGTGTTGAGATAACAGATGTCAATGATGAATACCTCGATGAAATCATTGAAATTCAGCAGAGCAAGGTTCAACAGCAATTTTTCAAAACAACAACGCTCTCAACGTTTTGGTGTCAACAAATGTTGGATGTTGGACATAAAAACGAAGAAAAGGAACAGACTTTGTTTATAAATGATATGAGAGTAGCACTTGCCATGCCAAGATGAGCCGCGAATTTCTGAACTAGTCTCTAAAAGGCAAGAATAGAAGTCACACTGATTCGCATTAAATATTCATTAATATGTTTTTGTTTTTAGATTAAAAGCATTTTATAATGGTTTTGTTCTTTGTTCTTAATGGCTTTGTTGGTTTTGTTCATTTTGTTCACCTATGTGTATAAATATATACGTACGTTTTGAATTTGAAAAAATTATATTTTTCCAATTAAGAAGGATTCAGTGAACGCGTATATGAAACTGACGGGGGTCTGTACCTCCAACAAGGTTAAGAACCACTGTATAAGTATAACCAGTGCAACATGTGCTACTTTGTGCTGAAAATTAACTATATAGTCTTGATTTTATTGCCCTTAACATACTTGGAAACGAATGAGGCGGGATACATGGCATGGGCTTTGTAGATAGTTATGGGGATTGGGGATTTCAACTCAGACATTATTACTAATACAATAAAGGAAACATAGACAAAATGTCAACTGATTAAAGTTTCAACTTCCCTTGCAAGGCTAGTATTCCAAATAGAGAACAAAAATATCTAAATTTAGGAAACGAAGCGATAGTTTGTTACACCGACAAGCGATTGCAAAACCGAACAGGGTGACTATAGGAATTTGTTAAACCCAAGGCTGTCTTCTGTCAAATTTGCAATCTGAAATACGCTCATATTTCAATACTTAACAATGTTGAAGTCGTAGTTGACTCCCTGAATAAAATTAATATTCTGGCTGCTAGATTCGCTGAAAATTTTCAGGCTTCTACCCCCTTCACAAACACCTGTTTTGTATCCCCCGTGGGAATGCGTACAAAAGCCGATACACATTCGTACGAGAAATGTGTTTAAGATCCTTAAGGGAATCAATGTACCCAAAGCTGCGGGACCTGATAGATTTTCGCCCCTGTTAATTAAAAGCTGCGCCTCATCCTTAGCTAAGCCTCTGCGCAAGCTATTCTACATATCTTTTCGACAGGAATCTTTACAACAGCTTGGAAACTAGCTCACGTTCAGCCGATTCCCAAGAAAGGAGAGGATAGTAATCCCTCAAATTATCGACCTATTGCGATCACTTGGATTCTTTCAAAGGTTTTTGAATCTATTATTAACTCAAAATGAATGAAGTATCTAGAAACTAATCGTCTTTTCAACGGTCGCCAATATGACTTCCGAGATGGACGCTCATCTGGAGACTTGCTGACTTTTCTTACGGAACGTTGGAACCGTAGTCTTCACAATTTTTATTGAGTCCAAAATTGTTGCCCTAGATATTTCAAAGGCCTTTTAATAGAGTCTGGCATCCAGCCCTTTTAACCGAATTTGAAGCATTTGGTCTCTCCCCTCCTCTTCGATTATGGATTGAAAGTTTTCTATCGCCAAATATGTGTTGTATTAGATGGCGTTACATCTGAACCTCATCCTATAAATGCCGGTGTGCCCCAGGGTTCTGTTATTTCTCCGTCTCTTTTCCTAATTTTCATTAATGATTTATTTGCCTTACTTTCAATCCCATCCATAGTTTCGCTGACGAAAAAGCGAATCGCATAGAATTCAATGCATCTAAGACCCGAAGCTGTTTGATGTCTTAAAAACAAGATCATCTTTTAACCACTCCACTCCACTCCATTTGATGGAGCCTTAATTTCAGATTCACCATCACTAAGCAATCTTGTCATTAACATTCCCAGTAAATTAAGCTGGACATACCACATCTTCTCTGTTGCCAAAGAAGCATTGAAATGTCTTAGATTTCTGAAAAGGTGTAAGAAATATTTCAGACCCTTAAATCTAACGCTACTCTACAAGTCCTATATCAGTCCTAGAATGGAATACAATTTTCACATCTGGGCTGGGGCTGGCCGTACAGCCTTAGCTTCATTGGATATTGTCTAAAAGAGAGCCTTTAAGCTCATTGGCCAATGCTCTATGAAATATCTAGTCTGATTCCTTGTATGTAGATTAATTCCTGCATGCAATACTCACGCTGCAAGCCGCGCACATACTCTTACCCTTCAAAACACTTTCGGCCGTACAGTAAAATTCAGTGATGCTTTCTTATCTCGAACTGTGCGAATATGGAACAGTCTACCATCTACTGTTTTTCCTCGGGTTTACAATCTGCGAAGGTTCAAAAGTGGCATACATCGGTACCTCCGCCACTTTCCTCATGTCACCTAATCCTTTCCTTATCTCCTTCCTGCCATGCTGTGCTTCGCATGATAGGGTATCGCCTGAGCTTGACTTAATAATACATATATAAAAAAAGCAATCAAAATGCCATCACTATTAGATATAACATCTTTACGATATATATATGTATGTACGTAACGTATCTAAAAAACAATTTATATATTTACGGGCCAGCCCATCTCAACTAAATCAAAGAAGTTAAAAAGTTAAAACTAATTCTTGAATATGTCGAAGAAGATCTTCCCATTGGAAATCGATATTAATATAGTTTACTAGGACCGGGATACTCAGAATTTGTAACAAAGGAGATGAGTTGGACAAGAAAAGAGTATCCAAACCATTTTTAAGACCAGAACTAGATCCAGAATGAAACGAACAAGTTGTAGATATCATAGGAATAGAAAGATTCAAGGCAGACAAAGGAAATTTTTAAGAAGACCTACGTAAAATAGGAAACAGAAAATTTCGGAGCTTTTGAAGAATAAAAATTAATTGCAAGAGTCCTACCTAATTAAAGACACTGCAAAACAGTTCATCGTAAAAAATATTTTCAAGATAAAATAGACCTCGAATGACAACTTAGTTTGGGAGAAAATTCATCAGGTCTACTGAAAACATAATTCATGTCCGGCAACAAAATCAACTGGTCAAAAACTTATAATAAATCAATGGAAAAATATACACGAGTTACTACGGACGAGATATGTATATTGACAATTTTTCTTAATTTTTATGAATCACCCTATAACTATATGATTATTATTGCAAATTAATTCGTTTGAGACTCCAATGACTTATAGCGCATGCTTTCTCCTCCTAAATTAAGGATATTTAAGAATTTTAAGGTTTTTATTTAATTATTTTCTTATTCATTCAAAAAATTACTCATCAACACTAGTTTTTTATAACGAATTTACGCAACTCAATGCTTTCTGCTTATAAACCTTCCAATCCACGTTTTATATACATATATCAATGTAACCATTTTTGAACTTTTTGTTATAGATTAGATTAAAGGTACGACGCCAAAGGAACCTTGGCCTGCATCACTTAGACCACGGGTCCATTGTGCCGCATAGATTCCGGAGAATCTAGATTACTAGGAAGAATAATCCTAGATCCACTCTAATTCACTAAGGAAACTCAGGATGTATAAACCTTTTTTTATTGAGCACATCCAGAGAAAATGACTGAAAAGTTAATTCACTAAAGAAAATCGCCCACATTTTGGCATCTATTGACATTTTGTGGTACCAACACGAAGGAAAGATGCAAAAAAGTAAAAATTATTGCATTTTGATAAGTAGTCTCTATGATGAGGTAATTTCAAACTAAAGGTCCTTGGGTTACTTAAATTCTATATGAAAAACTGATGTTGATGAAAAAAAGTAGTTAAATGAAAAAGCTCATTTTCGAAATGTTTGCTTTTTTATCCTCGAAATGGCCGGGAGGAGAAGATTTAATTTTATAAAAGATCGGAACGTTTTTTAAGTATTTGTGAAACACCTTGTATATTATAAATATAATGTGATTATCCTTTAATTGCCAACTGATTAAACAGGAAGCAAAAAGATGAAAAAGAATCGTGTAAAGGATTCTAAATGCCTCGCTTTACATTGCAGCTAAAATAAAACAAAAGTTTCGTATTTGAAAACTGAGATGATCAAAATTCAGAATGAAGAAACTACCCCCGATGACCTCCTCCTCCTTCTCTCATAGTATTATTAATATACTATAAAATGAAATATTCGTGAATACTTTTACGACAATTCTACAAAAAAGTGTCCAATTTTTTCACGTTTTCGAATCATCACGCTGACTAGACCCAAAATATCAGTTGGCAATATTATTACGAAAGTTTTAAAACAAAGATAAATGGAGCAAAATAAACTGTTTACCTACATATCTATATGAATACGTAAAAATGTTTAATTACCTTCAGTTAAATCCAATATCTGATCTGGATCAAATCTGCAAAACCAATAATTCTCCAATTGCTTACTATCCGGCGACACCTCCTCATGTGTACTTGATCCACTTGATTCACTTTGACACTCAACATTATTTACTAAATCACACCTGGACATTGAATTCGTTTTGATAATTATTCAAATGAGCACCTTCCTTTAGAACAGATGTGCTCTCCTTTGCCTTTTACCTTTTAAAATAGAAACTGAGCTGATCTCATTGGTATTAAGGACTCTGCCATATACTGATCAAATTCAAAACATATAGAAACAGATCGTTCGAATACGGTACGGCAGTTCTGATTCCTCCTGCGTTTAGGCGCGTGTTCGGCGCTTAACTAACATAATAATACCCAATCGAACAAGAAACACCTTTCGCGGGTGAATCACAAAAAAAAAAACAAAACAGAACAACAAATGATGACGGAACGCATTAATTATCTATTTAGAAAGACTAAGCAGAAAAGAGTTCTGAAAATGCGGGTGGCTTTGAATTTTTCACTGGCTTGCACGGTTTGATAATATGCGACGCATCGCGGGAAATAAGTTGAAAATTATTATCTATCAGCCATTGAAAAAAGTAGGAAAACACCGGAGTGAATTACTTAAACTGAAATGCCCCCGTGGTGAGAACGTAATAATTAATTGTTAATTTGGAGTCATTGACTCGTGCGCCTTGACAATGAGAGGCGAGACATTAAACACAAAAGTGTGCTTATCACTAACAAAAGAAAAAAGATGGCAGAATATTGAGGATTTGACTATTTTTATGGAGAGATTAGGTGTAACGTCAAGAGTTCAAGGTTGTATGATTTTAAACATTTATAGTGTCCTAAGTACCTATTACTTGCTCTGAATTGCTCAGGACTTGCAACAGATTAGGATTAAGATTCTCTTTAGTGATAATTTCTTATATCAAAAATCTAAAGATACGTTTTACAGGGTGTTCTATAAATATAGTGGCCCAACAGTTTCACCTCACAAACTTTTTGTTGCAAATCAATAAACATAAATTAGAAATTCAAATTTATTTGTGATGCTAACATAATAATATTCTTATTACTAATAATTGCGCAAGTCTACCGTTATTATCTGTACATTCTAAAATACGTCGTCCAAAACTATCACATAAATTTTCTAATTCGTCCTCGGTGTAGCTGCTCCATTTTTGCTGTACTCTTGCAATTAATTGTCGTCTATTCTTCAGCATCGGATGTCTAAATACACTCTCTTGAAGTCGTTGGATACAAAACAATTGGGGATTCATCCGTAAAAAGTAAGTTAGCTCTCTTAGACCTTCCAAGAGCACTATCTTCACAGAATCCTTCACTTTGGAATCTTCTACAGAAGTTAAGTCTATGTATCTGTGACATTTTTTGCAGTAAGGAGCGGCTTTACTCGTCTCACGTAGGCATGTCTTCCCAATTCGTCGATTTAATGTACCGTTGAACCGTTGATCGAGATGTTGTCTTTCGCCTTTGTTGGTAATTTTCGGATTGATTTATCCTTTTGGTTGCTGTCCTTGTTCTAAGGTCAGTCTTGTTTTCCACCATCTTCCTTATTTTCATTTTTGTTGTAGGTGAAAGAGTTGTCGATCTACCGGAACGTGTTTAGTCCTGTATATCGCATTTCATACTTTCTAGCCATAATCGTACGGTCTTCCTGTCCACGCCTAGTGTCCTTGATATTTCGGAAACGGATTTTCTATTTCGCCAAGAGTTTGGATTTGTATAATTGTTTGTATCCTATTCGAAGCCATAATGAAGAAGCACAGCATTAAAAAAATAATGATTTTTCAGGTAGCGCGTATAAAATGTCCTAAGAAAAATCACTACTTACGATAAACACGGCAATAAAAAAGGATGCTTCAGGTCAGGAACAATAAAATTTCACAGGTAGGTTCGCAGAAAAACCCTTAATTACCCCGTTAATTCAAATCAGCTTTATAAAGGGTACGTCTCTGTACCTCATAATAGGGATAAATGTTGTTTAATTTTTTTTTCCCTGGAAATGCACTATATCGCTTTGCACAGCTATTATTAATGTGTATGCAGTCGTAGCTAAGCACTATATAATCTTTAAGATAACTAAGACTAAGAGTGGATAAATTTTGGCAACAGGTAATGAATAATGCGTTTACATAAATAGGTGGGGAGAAACTTTTGGGCCACCCTAGTTCACAACCAGGCAGTAATGGATAGGTTTAAGTAAGACAAGCAAAAAATGTTATAGACTGGTGGTACGTAAAACCTACTAGGTATAGGGCAGGGGTGGCCAAGACGTCGACTGGTCGATCGCGTAGACGTTTTGGTAGCCCGCGAGAGTAAAATCAATAGAACAAAAATTACAATAAATTGTCATTTTCAGATAATTGAAGAATTACCAAAAACTTGGGCACATTATATAAATCGGGAATTCCAAAGTTTCGTCGAGCAGTTGGAGAATTTACACGAGCAGTTCGAAAGAAGCTTTTGGAACTCGGAAAGAAGTCATCAGTTTCAGGCTGTTCCCTTTTATCGAAGGCATTAACATTGACAAAGTATGTATCAACATCGGCCAATTAATTTATGTTGAATTTGTTGTAGCCGAAGAAGAAATTATAGTTGTTGCGACATAAGTATTTTTTAAATCTGGAGCATTCGGAAATACCTACAGATTTTTTGAAAATTTTTTTTGCGTTTTATTTAAAACCGTTGCTGACGGTAGACCGCTACGATATTTTGAATTATAATGTAGATCCCGTACTTCAAAAGTATGGACACCCCTGGTATAGGGGGTTAGAGTTACGCTGTAACTTTAGATTGGTGCACCCTATGTTGATTCATTAGATAGATAAACGTCAGAGATTTCCATTGCCTTACCATGTTTTTCCTCTCCCTCTCTCCTATTTGAAGAAAGTATTCGACAAGGTCGAAGTTTCGAAATTTTAACTGGAGTTTTTTTATTTCATTTCAATTTTTTCAAAAACAATGAAATATCACATACATTTTCTACATAAAACGCTTCCTCTTTTACATATTTCGCACTTTTGTTTCATGTACATCCAAAATGAAAAACATCAACAAATAAATACTAAAAACGGGGAAATTTCCTTCTCTTTTCAAGCCATTTTTCCTGAATGTACTTCAAAGAAAATGCAAGAACCGAAAAGAGGGTTGCATTTTGAGTGAAAGAGCTTCCTAAATTTTGTATGAAAAACTATGATATTGACTACAGTATGGGAGGGGGAGTAAATATTGACGGCTTTGTTGTTAAGAGTTTGCTATACGCAGATGACTTACAAGGATTACATCGATTTCGTCCAAATTCATAGTATAGTATGTTGGGCTTGACTAGAAATGAAACTGATGGAAACTTCAGATGGCCACGCGAAACCGAAATAATGAATAATGTAGGTAAACCCGGGGTTAAAATTAACACTTTTCGGAAAACTTTGATAATTACAATCTTGCGAGTATATTCGTAACATTTAAGTCACTTTCTTTACGTTATCTATAATCTGTTATATTTCATATACAGAAAACAAGAAGTTATTATCCCATTTCCAAAATAATTACTTTCTAATTACTTTCAACTTACGTTAATTAGCAGCATATACTGTAAAGCTGTCACCTTTATCTCTCGGCCAAATTCTAATCGAATTTCAAAATTCTTTTTGCTGAGTTCATTGTGAGTTTTTAATGATTTTTTGAAACTATTACAAGATTCGTACGGCAACGGGTCACAGAGTGGTAATCCGTGGTGAGTTACTTATATATTATTATAATACAAAAAAATATTTTCCAGGGTTGCGGGTATTTATTTTATACTCTACCATCTGTGTAGGATATTCGTATGCAATCTCTTCAAAATCAGTTAAAAAATTCAATGTCAAAAGATCATTCAAATACACCAATACGAAAAACTTTCTCATTTCCCGAATTCGGGTGTTCTGCGGGAGGTGGGATAAATATTATCCGATTTGCAAAATTCCTTTTCCTAGTATTTTGTGATTTTTTGAACATATTTTGCCTCCTCTTCTTATTAAGTTGCGAAATTTAATTTTCGATACCCAAAATTCTGTCTGAAAAATTCATTTCGAAATGTTTTTCTACAACTTATCGATTAATCCATTTTTTTGTTTTTTTTTATGGATGCGCTTTTACTAAGAGATTATCAGTACAAAATTTCATGAAGAACGGATGTTATTTACCTATTTAAAAAAAAATTAGATCTATAAAAATTTTGCATACCCACTTTTCACCATCTACCGGCAATCTTTGAAAACGCACGGAAATGCCTCTTACAGAATCGAAAATCTACATACCTCTCTGTGGTTGGCATTTTATCAGAATAAATTTGGCACTTCCGTTCAAATTCTGTTGCAATTTAACCGCGACAGCTTCCGCGAAAATTTGTAACTTTGAGCATTTTCCAAGCCTACAAAAACCCGGGCTCCTCTACATTATGCATTATTTCGGTTTCGTTTGGTCATCTGGAGCTGCCACTTGCGTCACTTTCATTTCTAGTCAAGCCCTACTTATACTGTGAATTTAGACGAAATCGGTGATGACGAGTAGGGACCCTCTCCTTGTTAGTCCTATTTGCTGAGAGTCCGCCGGAATTACGGAGCATGATAAATAAGCTGAAAGGATACTGCCAAATGTGGAATCTGATACTCAATCTAGAGAGGTCCAAAATTATAATACTCCACAGAGGGTTGGGTAGTATGAGGGCGGCCTCAGAAAACTGGATATATCAAAGAGCAGAATTGAAGTTGTTAAAAAGTTCAAGTATTTGGGAGTAACCCTAACAACAAAATTAACAATTGCGGGAACATATAAGGGAACAACACATGGAATAGTTTCATAAGGAACGACCAGGTAAATCACTCCTCTAAATTTAGAATGTATTCAGCAGTTTCAACATCATTGATGTGCTATGGAGCATAAGTTTGGAGATTTACGGAATATGAAGAGGTTGAAAAATTGCAGCGTTTTGTTTTTTTTAAACTGTGGTTTTTACTTAACAAAACTCCCAACTATGTGCTTACGTTAGAAATGGATTTACTGTATATACGTTGAACTGCCATTTTCCATGCATGCTTAAAGTCCTGGGTTCTTAGAAAGAATGTAGTTTTCCGTGTATCTTTGCAAAGAAAGACATAGATAACGAATTATGCTGGTATGTAGAGTGGTTAGATCTCGCCTAAAAACATGGAATGCAGTTCGGCTCACGCTTGCAGAGAACACAAACTCTTTCACAAGTTCAGTGTGAAATTTTGGAAAAGAAAGAAAAATGGTTATGGAAAAAAGCTTGTAACAGGGCTAGACAGACTCTACGTCACGGACTTTACGATAAATTGAATTTGGAAGAACTGAGTTACTCCAAGAATAGCTTCGTTATTACTTTACAATTTAGACGAGAATGGAAGCGGGGTAAGAAGAGTTAAAGGAGTTCATAGGAGCACCCCGCAAGGTGGAATCCTATCACCTTTTTTATGGGTGTTCCATATGGATGATCTCTTGCTAGTGCACTCACCCTGATGGAATACAAAACAGTATGGTACGCAGACGACCTGACGATATTGGTCACTGGAAGTTATGAGTTCGATGATGCCTCTTTACTAAGAAAAGGAACATCCCTAAATTAAACCTGCGCCTTATTGGTTCCACACGTTTGAAACTAAAGAAAGGAGTAAAATATCCAGGTATTATACTAGATAAAAACTTAAACTGGAAACCACCATACCACCAGCGAACAAAGCTCTTAAGGCCTTCGCAATGTGCCGTAGAGCCATAGGAAAAAAGTGGGGACTCAAACCGCGGATGATCCTATGGATATACAGTAGCGTCATCCGACCTGTGTTAACTTACGGTCCTGTGGTGTGGTAGAAAGTAATGAATTGCGCCAATCATCGGAAGATATTGGAGTAGATTCAAAGATTGTGCCTCAAGTCAAGTAGCATTTGGGCTCTTGAGGTTATCCTTAACGTACACCCTGTGTAAATACATATCGAGAAGGGGGCGTCAGTTGCAGCGCTAGGGCTGTACCTTAATCAGAGTTGGATTCACACTGCGACAAGAATTCCACACGAATCCATCTTTAAATTCATGCCGTCCAAGACACCTGGCATCTATAGGGACTGCGACCACTCGAGAAAAGCAATTTTAAATCTAGAATGGTAATAATTGGGTTTGTAAGTGGTTGACGCCATTCACAAACCCTATTATTATCTACACTGATTGATGGCGTTTTCTGTGAGGAGCCTCATATGAAAATTACCATACACCTTGACAACCATGCCATGATTTTCCAGGCAGAAGTTAAGGACATTCTGAAAGCGAGAAGGCATCTCCTTAACTCAGACACTGAGAACAAGGAGATTGCCATCTGCTCAAACAGCCAAGAAGCTGTCAAAGCTTTATCTAAACCCTTTACAATCTCCAAACTAGCATAACAGGGTACTTTTTCAGTGGTTACCAGGGTACAGCAATATTAGCGGAAACGAAATGGAATCTTTCTCCATAATTGGGATTGCGCTAAAATGCCTTGTCTCTATTATTTCAGTTTGGGCTGACCGTCAACGCAGTCGCCTTTGGTTGGATGACCCTTCGGGTAGAACTATAAAGGAACTGTATGATAAACTTAACCCGAACCTAACGAATAAGCTCTTGAGACTTAACAAGCAAACCCTGAGAACTCTAGTGCCTATTCTCACTGGGCACTCTTTTCTCAGGGGTCACCTTTACACGATAAGACTTGCTGATGATCCCATATGCATGGGTTGTGGAGAGGAATCTGAAACGGTGATTCACTTTCTTTGTAGTTGTTCGGCTCTCTCAGGAAAGCGATACAGATTCCTTGGCACAGACCTCCTGGACGAGCAGCATGAAGTCGGTAAGGAGGGCTGGAGGCCAATATTTAGCTATGTAAGAGCGTCTGGTTCGTATACTTATGAGCAAATTCTTATAAGTCTGGAGGGTGAACAATGGGACTTATTCAAGGGTCCCCTAAAATACATTTAACTTATACGTTTTTTTTTTTAATTCCACAGAACTGTTTTCGTTCTCCACGTTTTGCTTAAATTTTCCCCTTGTTTTAATTTGTGTACTCCTTCATTGCCTATGATATATTAATACCAATCTCCAAACAAGCAGACTAAATTGATCTCCTTTAATTTAAGGTGTTAGCTATTATTAGGTTATCTACTTTTTATTGCTTGAGTCATTGAATGTACATTCCTCGGCCTATATCAAATAAAGTCTGAGATATCGTTAAAAAACACAAATTACTAAATCTTGTCTTTAATTAAGTCTATTCCACTGATTTATTTGCTCTAAATTTTCTGATTTTATTTCTCACACCAAATTATATAGATAAAATCAAATAAATACAAAACCTATGAAATGGAAAAGGTAACTATATGTATTTATAAAAAATCATTTATCATTAGGTACTCCTAATCATATATTATGACTAAGTAAATGATCTTATATCAATTAAAAAGAAATATTAATATAACACTTGAAAATTATTTCACTCGGACTTTTCTTTCTCTCCATACCTCTCTACATATTTTATGCCTATCCAAACGAAATCCAGAGGGACAAGTTCCATTCCCATTTGGCTGTAAAATTTTTCGAGGACGCACTGTTCTATTTTTTGATTCATCCTTTGTTGAAGTATATCCAAAATTAAGATCAAATGGATGATAGTATTTGGGGTTTAGTTGAGTAATATTGCCGTTTTGATATCGAGTTGTTTTGCTTTCATGTATCTAAACAAAAAAAAAGCTTATTTAAAAATACAAATAAACGGACGAGTGCGTAACGAAAAAAGGAAACATATCAATAAGGACAGATATTGCATGTGAAGTAAAAAAAATGAAACAAAATTTTAGCACACAACTAAACAACCGATGCACTACACACCAATAAAAATATTTAATTTAGATGCAAATTCCTTATGTCAACAAATTTCTCTGATAATAAGTTTATCGAAAAAATAATTACCAAAAGTTTTTGTTGCTGTTGTTTAATATTAGGAGAATGTTTCCAATACAAATGACTACTCTCTGTCTGTATAGAAACAGAGTAAACACTTATTCCGATAATTAATAATATCACAAAAACTCGAAACGGTATCATTTTTATAGAGCGATCCTTACCAAACTAAATTTCTTACTAATCTCTTTTATATCAAGTCTTCACTATTTATAAGCGGGTTTTAAATAACTAAGCCGCATTGATGTCGCACTTGAACTGTTTGCTTGAGACTTGGTTGTTTTAGTCATTGGAGAATTTTATCAAATTTATGACGTAAAAAGGAATCAAAACTTGATAAAAAGTGAATTTGTTAGCAAAAAAAATCAAATAAATAAATAAACGAATTTGCCTTGCAGGTCTATACATAAATGTGAATGAGTAAGACCTGGCTGGAAGAAAACTAAAAATCCATAGACATCTGCGATCATTTTTTATCTTAAATTATCAAATGCGATTATTTTGTGGTTATTTGCGAAAAAGGCAATTATTGACAATTTTATGAATGGTTTATTTGTTGAATGAATCAAAATGCGCTGGCGTTTTCCCCCTTACGTTTACGATCTTCGTCAGCCTTGGAAATCCCTGCAATTATTATTTTACGTACATAAGAGGTACAAATAAATACTCCCTTAAACGTTTCTGACTATTTTAAATGATGAGCAAATTATCGGATGGTGTCACAGTTTTCAGTTTCACAGATCTGATATGGTGAGGTGGCATGATACGATTATTTACTATGTCTTCACCATTCCTTACGAAGTGTCTTAAGCCTTGGGTGGACCATGGATAATTATAAACAACAATATCAACAATAACCGTGGAAAGTTATACCCACATATGTAAAAGCACTTACACTTTTTTGAATGGGTATAAAGTTTAATATTTTCTGGATAGAAAATGTAGATTGGATAGCGTCTAGTTTTCCATAAACTTGACACTTGTTCCACCATAAATGTCAATGTCGCATTTTATACGATATGTGTGTTTGGCCTGTGAAGATTTGTTTATGCAGTTTTCATCATGTCAACTGCACGTTGATTGGATGTTTATTGGACATTGAAAGGGAGATCTTAATTTATTCTTATAACATTTTTACTATAGCTGAGCCTGAGCTCCTATAAAAGCGGGATATGATGTACTGGGGTACGCTGATGACATGGTTATAACAATAAGAGGAGAAAGCAAGGGTGGTACGATCTTGAATGTAATTCAAAGAGCTCTCGAATTTGTTTCTGGCTGGTAAGAAAACGAGGGTCTAAGCATCAATCCTTGCAAAACTTAGTGGTGGGAAATCACCAGAGAGATCTTTGCATTATAAGGAGAAAGAAACTTAGCCTTAGAACGATTATATACACTCCGCGACAAAATGATGACCTACCCATAAATTTTACCTGTTTCTTGAAAAAGAGCAGGTAAATTTTATTGCCTGTTGCAAAAATAATCTTTGAAAAATGCTAGTAAATATTATTTTTTTTTTAATAAATTTTGAAAAAATCCTAGTAAATATGATTTTTTTTAAATTAATTTTGAGTAATTATCTGCTGTTTTCTACAAAAATGGTGCGACAAAATGATGACTCAGGTAGCAGTTATGTTCGGAGAAGGGTAAATAACAAAAGACAGTTCTTCTTGTCTTGTCTCTGGAAATATGATCATTTTGAATGAATTATCTGCGTGTTTTTGAAAGTCAGTACGTCAGAACCAGTAATAATGGACAGTGGAAAGCAATATTAAACGAGACAGAAAGAAAAATAATTTTAATTAAAAAAAAAGGAAAATCAAAGTATTTCTCATATGCGCGAGTGTTTTGAAAAGAAGTCGTCAAGTGATTGCAAATTTTCTGGAATATCCCGAAAATTGCAGTTCAAAGAAAAAAGTCCTGGTTCGGCGAGCATATATTTAAAGAGAATTCACTTGAACAGCTGTTCAATAGAAAGTGATTACCCATAAGAGTAGGCTTCATTTGAAAACATAAACAAAAAACATTAATCCAAACTTTGAAAGAAAGCATTGCATGTAGCATTTAAGGAAATTGAGCATATATGTGACAAAGAAAAATATACTTGTTTTTTTTTATGAAGGAGAAATGTTTACATTTCTCAATAGCCAAACACGTTGTTTTTTATACACCGGTGAGTAAGGGTGTAGTGAGTGTAGAGACCTGTAAATAATTTGATAAAAGAATTACGTACTGGAGATGAAATTATTTGTAAAAATTTCTTACGCTTATCACCTGACGGTTTTAATGAAATTCTAATTCTTATAAATAGAAAAGATACGTATATGAGGAAAGCAAATATCTCCCATTGAACAATTATCTGTACTATAACTTTGTGATTCTTACGCGGTTAGAAATTTTGATGTAAATATTATACATGAATAATATATACATATATAAATCCTTACAAAAGTTAATATAAACTTTATACTTTAGCTTGTTATAGATTTCTATATCAATAGAGTATAAAATTGATACCATGAATTATAGGTGGAACTAATTCGCTTTATATAATACTTTTATATATAATTCCATATTATCTTCATTTATATTATGTTTCGTATAAATTTTATAATAACAGGGGATTGAAATGAATTATATATTTTGTACAGAAAGTTTATACTATATATTGTATATAGTGAATTCATATTAATTTTATGTATAAATTAATAAAACATCAGATTTTAGTGAAATTTTTCATTTAAATTATTTTGAATACATTTATTTCTGTATAAACGTACAAAAACAACTTAAATATCAATTAGTGATACTAACAGTAAGGTGTTAGTTAACAACCATATATATTTTGTTTGTTTTCCTCGAAATCGCGGAGTCATATGATCTTGTATTGCTAAATTCTGATAATTTCAACAAAACTAAATTATTTTCATCTGAGTTCTCTACTACTTCATACGCGTTGTGAAATTCGCTAAAACTTACGGTATTGAATTTGGAACATACAAAATAAAACTTATTTTCGAAAAGTAGAATGCACTTAATTTGAAAAATCTTATTAAACTTGAGTGGTCTGGAGAAGTAATAAATAGTCCAGGACGATAATGACCAAATTGTTCCATCCAAGAAACTGTTTTAATTTCCTTTGGTCTTATACATATGTCTTTCAAGTATTGATAGTGTTCGTTAATGAAAGAAATTGTAAGATCTATAATTTTACCCATTTTTATTAATGCATTGAAATTAGATGTCTTTGTTGATACTGCATTGCCAAAGACTTTGATAAACTCTTAAAATATTTTAAATTATTACTCAAATTTTTGAAATATTGATAGTTTGCTTCGTACCGCATTGTAGAATAATCTTTTCGGAACAGCGGTTAAAACTCTACTGACTGATAAGTTAACAACGAAATAGCATAAAGAATATATTTCCAAAGAAAGAACCGTTATTTCTTTCAAAGAAATGGTACGAACTTGTAAATTCTGAAGAGTTTCTGCCAAATATATATACCATAGGTAGTATAAAATTTATTCCAAAGACATATGAAGAACACGTCGAAATCCTAACTGAATATGATATTTATAACAAAATCATATAAAGTATATACCATCAAAATATAAATAAAGTAAGTTATATGCGTATTTGATAGAGTTTATAGTTTCGAATATAAATTCTATAACATTTTCGGATACATTTTATCTTATATGCAGAAATGGTTTTTATAGGAAATTTCGTATTAACGTTAGACTGACATTGTATACAAATGATGTACATATTCGACTTTATCGTTTTCTATATGAAATTTGGAATAGAAAGACTTAATATTAAAAAGTATATACATATGTACATTATTTTTATCTTTTACACCAAGTTTTCTAACCGTTTATATAAATAAATATTTATGGAACTATTATTTTGCAGGATTTCCAATTTTTACGTTATCCAGTCCTTAAAAGTAAACACAGCAACTATGGATTTTGAAGAATTTGGATTTAAAATTTTATTACTTACCACACAAACTTAAGCAACATCTTAAAAACCTGCACGCGCAACTACAGAGAATAGTTTCAATTAATCAATTTTTTTTATAGTTAGTCTGCAACCGTCTTTTTAGTTGTTTACACATTGCAACTTGCGAGACTGCGGCAGTACGAAAAAGCTGGAGGCAATCGAGCTACAGGCACAACTTTTTGGGTTTCAGAGATGTTTACACATTGCAACAGTTGGGTAGCGGTGCTTTTTGTGCTGCACTGCAGTAAAAGTTGAAATGTGTAATCGTAGCATTCATCTTAGAACTAAGATACTAACTGCTAGCTCCACAAAATTTGGAGATTTGTCCGGTATCAAAAAATTGTTGAATAATTTCAAAATCAGTCAATACCTCTAAGTTCACAGACAGATTTCTCAAGACTTTAATATTTAGCGGCGCTCTGGAGTAGTCATAGAAGACCGCCAATGCTGGAAAAATAGTGGACCTCAATTCCCATGCGGATCACTCGGCTATTATACAGACAGAGGTGGATGTGGGCGTCTATGGGCCGAGATGTAAATGAAACGCTATGAGATCCTGCCCAATTGTCTTTCAACCAGAAATCTACGCCATATAAGGTGCATCAGAATTAATCTACAAAGAACCTATCGGCACGCAAATATACATAGATAAATTCCGACAGTCAAGCTGCGATAAAGGCACTAAATTCCAATGCCTTCACTTCTAAGCTAGTTTTGGACTGTAGGGACTCCTATGTATAGATCTACTAATGAAGTACTAATATACGCGGCCTAAGTGAGTAATAGTATGTTGAAAACACCATTTTTTTTTTCAAAATTGAAATACTTATTATAACCACTTAACGCATGTCTTAAAAAACAGAGAGGTTTTACCTGAGCACAAATATGCAGGTCCAAGACGTTTTGCGCGCTGTTAACCCCTTGCCAGACGAAGTTAAACTACTGAAAATTTCGGATTTCCCACAAAAAGAAATTTACAAAGTGCTTTCTTTTTAAGACTAACGGCGATAATATGATTCGAGAAGACGTTGAAGAGCTAAAAAATTCTCAAGAGGAGGCAGATACTCGTATGATGTTGCATTTATCCTTTTTACAGAGAAACAGCTCAGTTGTCATTAATTCTACGGATACAGATGTACTCATAATAGTGCTTTACAATCTGTCTAACCTTAAAATAATACAAAAGTATGGATCGAGGTAGGAACTCTGTCTAAAAAGACTCTTAGGTATATTGATGTTAATTTAATTTACCAAGAATTGGGACAAACACTTTGCGCAGCTCTACCTGCATTTCACAGCTTTACAGAATGTGACTATACTCCATCTTTTTTCAAGAAAGGAAAAATAAAACCTTTTAAAATTTTGGAAACCTGACCAGAATTGCAGTTGACATTTTCTAAAATGGGAAACGAAGTAGATCTTAATGAAGAAGATTATACATTATAAGAAAATTTCGTCTGTAGTATATACCGGACAAAAGCTGTAATGGTTGACGAAGCCCGATATGAAATTTTTTACAAATCCTGCAAGCCTATATCAGAAATAGTTTTTAGAAATATCCGAAGTAAGTGAGATTTTTTTGCAAAAGGTTCATGAGACTCACTGCTACATTCACACTAATATTTCTTGTCGCCATACCTTTACCGTCTTACAAGCACAATCTCTACTTTACCTATGTATAGTGAATTCTCTGTGAATTTTTGGAAATGTCAGGAAACTGCTTATAATTTTGTCTATTATAGTTTTCAAAGGAAGTCTTTTACCCCCAAAATAAAGCAGTTCTGTTGCAACAAATATACAGAAGCAATTATATTTGTTGTAAAGGGTTTTCCAATAAGAGGTTTTATTTTGATATTCAAAGAAAAATGCCATTTTTTGAGATAAATTATCGGATCTTTATTTCATTATAAAGAGGAAGGTATGCCGTTAATAATGGAAAATAACATCAGCCAATGGCCACCACGACCACGCCTACAGGACCATATCCTTTTCATGAAATTTTCCATAACCAAATCGCAAAGTGGCTGCCCTATGTCCTCGATAGCCCTACGAATTCCATCTTTGAGGTCTTGAATCGACGCTGGGCTGTTGGCGTAGACCTTCTTTTTCACGTGGCCCCAAAGGAAGAAGTCGCAAGGTGTTAAGTCACAAGATCTCGGTGGCCGATTGTGATCACCTCTTCTAGAGATAACACGGTCCGGAAACTTTTCCCGTAAAAGATCAATGGTTTCGTTGCTTGTATGGCACGTAGCGCCGTCTTGTTGAAAGGAAACGTTGTCCAAATCAATACCATCCAATTCCGGCCATAAAAAATCATTAATCATCTGTCGATAGCGCAATCCATTCACCGTAACTGTTACTCCAGCCTCATTTTCGAAAAAGTAAGGTCAAATGACCCCGGGGGACCATAAACCGCACCAAACAGTTACACGTTGAGGATAGAGAGGCTTTTCAACAATAACTCTTGGGTTTTCCGAGCCCCAGATGCGACAATTTTGCTTGTTGACGAAGTCATCGAGGTGAAAATGGACTTCATCACTCAAGATGAGTTTTCGATGGAATTCCGGATCATTTTCATGCATTTCAAGGACCCAATCAGCAAAGACTCGAAGTTGTTGATGAGTTCTTGTGTTAACTGTACTTTATAAGCCTTAAGACCCAAATTTTTATGCAAAATACGGTGTAATGACGTTTGTGGAATGCCTAATTCCAAAGAACGACAAGGAATGGACAAACCTGGGTTTTCTTCAACACTTTCGGCTACAGCAGCAATATTCTCGGCTGTTCTTGAGCGACGTGCACGGGTTTTATTCTTCACATCACTAACTTGTCCCGACAGCTCGAATTTTTCTACCAATTTCTGTATTGCGGTTCGACAAGGTGCTTCACGACGACCCAAAAATGTTTCAGTTTTACGAACCGTCTCTGCCACATTTTCACCATTTTTATAGTGAATTTTAACAATTTCAATGAGTTGTTGAATCGTGTATCGTTCCATTTTTATTAATAGCGTAGTTTCTACTTGTCAAATGTCAAAAAATGACAGCTCCAAAAGTGACATCTACCGAAATAGCGGGCTAATTAAAATAACACCTCTTATTGGAAAACCCTTTATATGGAAGAATGCGGTGAAAAATTAAGAAATTAAATTATCAGCAACAGAAAGTGTTTGGGTGTTAACAGAAAATAAAATGAAAATTAAATGGTTCGAGGGAAATGACACACCGGAAAGACTGCAAGATATCCTTAAAGTTAATTTTGTTCAACAAAAGAATTTTTTGGGATTCTCCGGTATATAGCAAAAGCTAAAAAATGTTCTAATTTGTTATTTCATCACACAACCCATTAATTTTTGGTGACAAGTTTCAAGTCTTGGTTTGACTCATCAACAGGTCCCAAATAGCGAAATTGGATGATTTGAAAAACAAATGAAAAAAAGAAAAAAGAAATGAAAAGTTTGAGAAAAGTTAATGTAAATGAAGAAAACGAAAACGATGTACTCACGACAGTGATACTTGAATTGAAAGTATAAATTGAAAAAAAAAAAAAACGATTTCTAAAAGTAAAAGATGAATGCTGGAAATCGTAAGATTTGTTTGATATTTGTCAGTACTTCAACTGCATATTTGTGCTCAGGGATATTAGCTCTTCTTTTGAGCCGAATTTCATGTGGTTATATAGATTATTGGAAAATCCGAAATTTTAAGTACTTTAACTTCATCTGGCAAGGGATTAGCCGCACGCAAAACGTCTTGGACCTACATATTTGTGCTCAGGGAAAACCTTTGTTTTTTAAGTAATGCATGTGGTTATAATAAGTATTTCAATTTTGAAAAAAATAAAATGGCCTAAGGGCCGCGGATATTTCCTGCCAGACGATTGCTTTTGACATTGCACTATCCTTTAACTTAATACGACATGCATAAATTTTTTAGTTATATTTCACACCAAAAATTTACTGCGGGATCTTAGACTATATTAGCAGAAAGATTTTTACAAGGAAACAAAATTTTAACAATAGTCATAAAAGTAATTATCATCTCATTGCAAGTTTGGTTTGTAATATCCACTCCCAATAAACCATTGAATGGATTATGCTCTTTTTGAAGGAGTTAATGCGAATTCGGTTGACAGAAAAGAAAAAAAGAAATCTTTAATAAGTTCGCTAGGTTTACTTCTTTCTGATGATCAAGCTATTCTCTTTCCTTCCATTTATATTTCTCAAAATAACAAATACAGATTACTCTTATGAATTCTGAAAAGTAAACTGTAAACTGATGAAAAACCATTGCTGAATCGCTTTGCCGAGGAAGATTTGCAGTATTTACTGAGAACCTTCCTTCCTTTTGGAGCATACAGTACGTAGGTATATGAAGCATCTTGTGCCATACTACATGCATTTCGCATATAGTTCTTTTTGTGATGAATATCTTATCGACGAAAAATTTTCCGTGAACATATAAATACATATATCTCTTCAGATAAGAGTTTTTATGAAGATTAGCTGATTTCTAGGTTTTGCTGGAATGGAATCGTCGGAAACTGTGCCGAGTTAGACATTTCTGAACTATCGAAGAAATAAGCTATAAAAATCTAGCAATTTTAAATTCGAAATTCTAGTCTAAGAAATATGCAAAAAGTCTTTAGCTATGTAGGACTTACAACATTATAACTTAATTAAGAACAATATTAGCCATCTAAAGTCAATTTCCAACGAAGAACACAAAATAAGAATTTATAAAATTTTGATTCCCAAGATCTTACAAGAAGGAATTTTGGTTGCCATTGGATCAATTTTAAAGTTTTGCTCCTGATAGCATCCATCCTATCTTCAGAAGTTTATTTTTACAGGAAAATTCTGTTATAGTTGACATATCCATTATAAATGGCACAACATTATTCCACTAAAAGATTGTTTTAGTGATACTAGAATGCACTAGATCTTAGACGTATTAAACAAAACAGAGTTTTTCATGGCATAAAGAAAGCGTATTTTTGCAAGGTCCCTGTTTAGTGAAATAAAACATGTGACAACGATTCTCATCTACAGCGATCTCGGAAAAGTTCACTATAGAGTCAAGTAAAAGTATGAAATCTATAAAAAAAACCGGTAAATAGGATTGAAATTTAGAGATAGGAAATTATCCATAAAACTAGAAAGAGGTGGGAGAGAGAGCTGAACCGCTGTTGATTAGAAATCAGTCAGATGAAATTTTATCCAATTGAATTGAACGGGCAAAAAAATGAACTTTTAAAGAGGTGTAGGCTCAGATCTGGGTAATTTGTTGGTTTATATGGTGAACTTGGTCGAGAGATTCAATTCAGTACGATTTAGCTTTTAGCCTCTTACTTAGACCTGATCACTAGACAGAAGAGTGGATAAGTGGGGGTAGGGGCTGGATTTGTGCGTCAAATTAAGGAAGATTAAACTCAGGTATCTAATAGCTTTAGCTTTTGCAGTGAGCAGGATCAGTTCAATCTTCATGTGATTTACAGTTATCTTCGTTAGACTACAAGATAAGTTTATTTAAGGCTCCTTCCCTGTAATGAAGACCAGTACATCATTCATGTACGCAACTGCCCAAAGAATTCCTCTGTTGTTTCCCCGCATATTTGATCAAATTATGTTTTCTTTGATAATACTGAATTAACCTTGTTCTTAGTATTGCTATTATCTAACGACTAAGACTCAAAACCTACAGTTTGCTGGATAGATTCAGTGCGAATATTATTAAAAGCCCCTCTATGTCTGGGAATGTGTTTGAGATAAATTGAATTTTATATGGTACGCGAATTACTTCGTGGAGCGTCATCTAAATGGATCTGCTTTTGAAGTAGGTGCTTTAGACATCGGGTACACTCTATCCAATATAAGTTCTAGATTTATAAGCATATAGGATATAATGTCTGGCGGACGTGATTAAGATGGTACTGCTTCTAAATAGTGCTGCTTGTAATTTGTGCAGCGTAATAGGCAGTATACCACCAAGGCCTGTGAATTTTTTGTGGATAATCTGTTTACCATTCAAAACATATTTTTCTCTGTGATACTGATGTCTCTACATCGAGGAAAGTGAGTCCTTATCAAAGGGATCCAGCAGAAAATTCCATCCAAATTCCATTCGACTTCTTAAAGAAATCAAGTTGCTGTGTTCTTTGGAAAGTATCTTACTAAGCCTTACTGAGTGTTTTTTTGGAACTTTCAATGGATTGACAGTAATCCATCCATGTATGCTTCTTCACACTTGTGATGGATTTTGTGGAATGCTAATAATCAATCCTTGTTGGGTTTCCAATATTTATGCTCTTAGGCATCCTTAGACTGCTTCGATTTGCTTTCCACCATAGGGGAAAATGCTGTCTTACTGTATTTCACTGCAAAATATTGTTTGTAAGACTGTTTAAAGGTGTTGGTTTTAGAGTTCTTCATTTCGGATGATTCAATTTTTAAGACATGAAAGTTTTATTTTAATCATTCAGCAGAATGTGATCAAGTCGATCCTTTTAGGGTATCTAAATGGTTGCAGAGTTTTGGTCTCAAGGCTCAAGTTAAAAAAAAATGTTAAGTAAAATTCTCAGGCATATTGCCTGTAGCTTACCTAAAAGTGCATGACTGTAGTTGACTTTGTTGACGGCTTTCGAAATATCTACAATTTCAGTCTCCAAAATCATGGAGACATTAATGCCAACTCTCGGTGAGGTATGTTTGTAAATATCCTGTCGAGGGATATGCATGAATGCCATATTGACGGTACCTAGCTGATAAGATAACAAAATATTTAATCATTGTTATAAGTGTTTCGAAATCTTTAGAAATTATTGATGAAAGGCACAATATACATAGACGAAGTTGTTAGCCATTGCTTATCTTTTTAGAAATCAACCGAACATACATTTCTATATTAATGGAAAAACTCCTACCGAATAGAATAGGTGGAATTTTACTTAGCATTTTAGTTTCTAGTTCTAAGCATCTAGACGTGAAGCTAGTTTTAATTTCAAATGCAGATGACCGACGCAGAAGGAGAAGAAGCTTTAGTGCAATATTTCGCATACTGGAGCGATATATATTTCAGACTAGGGGGACCTGCCGGCGCGGCCCGGTGATAATATATATGCCTAGATTGGTGCGGATGGCGCTGAAAGGGGTGAGGTGGTTAGATATGCATAATATCTAAGCTATCATCTGACTCGATCCCGCGATTCCATACTTTAGGGTTTTATATGTGTGGGAGAACAGCTCTCTACGGCGAGGCGTTCTCAGGCAGTGCCCAAATATATAGTAAAAAACCAAATTTTTGTATGGCGGCCCTACGAAGCAGTTCCCCGATTGGTCCCATTTTTGAACTTAAATTTACATTTTCTTAAAAAAAGCCCGTGTACAAAATTTCAGCTGTCTTCGTCGACGTATAGTGAAAAACCAAAGTTTTGTATGGCAACACCAAGAAGGGTATGAGTTTATTTTTGATGAACTTTTTACATAGAAACATGTACTTTGGAAACATGCCTTGGGCCTTTTTAGGTTTCCATTGTTAGTCTTTATGCTAACTACTCTTCCTCAGTTATCTGTGCCTGAATACACATATGCGATTCTTTCTAATATCCAGCGAAATGCTGGTAAATTAGTTTCTTTGATTAAAACTAATTTTCCCATAGTCGGGTTTGATGTTGGATTCTGCCATTTAGACCTATTTTACAGGAAACTTAAGTACTCAGTGGACCATTTTTTCCAAAATTGTTGATTTAAAAATTGAAGGTGGTTGCACCTAGGAAATGACGATGTTTGACTTTCCAGTATAGGTTCTGGAGGCGAGATTATGGAACTGTCAAGGCATTGAGATCGTTTAGATCTTCCGTAATAGGACACAAGGGTCGAAAATTTAAACAAGCTTCGATTTCAGCCAGGACTGTTGCAAATTCTTCGAAAGTTAACTAACACTATCTTAAATGGAATTTAATGAACTTTACACCAGCTTTCCAAAGGCCTCCAAAATGTGGAGCTGTCGGTGGATTAAAGTACCATTGAATGACGTCATGAGCAATCTTTTTAGCAATTTCATTGCTTGCATTTTTTAGTGCAGATTTAAATTCCTTCTGGACGATTTTGTCGGCACCCAAAAATTTTGTTCCACAGTCGGAATAGATGTCTGTGCACAATCCCCCTGCAGCTGATTTTGATTTCACTTTTGTTTTATTACCGATGAAATGGAAGTGAAGTTCATCGAAATTGCCTATGGCAAAATATTATTTGCACAAATTGGAACTTAACCGGACGAATAGTGGCTGTATTATGATCCTTCATATGTAAATATGTCTCAACTCGTCTAACTAGCATAAATGATATGCCTCAAAAGCAGGGTCTTTGCTTTGTTTTTTTTCTTCTGTATTGTAGTCATTGTCATAACAGGAATGTTTTTAGGTTCAGCATTTTACTGAATATACCTCCAGGAAAAAGTTCAACTATTCCAACTTTCTGATAAATTTATAAAAACGATTCGGTCATGGTATCATACAAGTCATTGAATATAAAGCTAACTAATGGGTTTAAAAAAATATATAGAAA
Organism: Dioctria rufipes; assembly: GCA_963924295.1. Classification (NCBI taxonomy): domain Eukaryota; kingdom Metazoa; phylum Arthropoda; class Insecta; order Diptera; family Asilidae; genus Dioctria; species Dioctria rufipes. Next base: position 23,088,670 of record OZ002745.1, on the reverse strand, counting down.
ATTGAGATGAAATGAGGCAATGAACTGAGCTACTCAGAGGAGATCTTACTCTGGCGTAAAATAATAACCAGGAAGCCATGCTACATAGGATTAGATCTAACCTTGTGTCCAATTATTTCCGGCGATCAAATATTTTCTACAAGTTAAAAGGCTAATTATTTGTCTGTTCTTATGTTATCTTAACTTGTTGGTTTATCAAAAAATATTGCTATAAGTAGAAAGAAGTCGTTAGATTTTTCTACACTTCAGTCTACCGCAATAACTTTAGTTTATTTTTAAGTTATGCTACTAAAAAAAATTGCAAATCTTATGTAGCATCTAGCCAGGCGCTAAATAGTAGCTATTTACTTATATAAAATATATTAAATGAAAACAATTTTTTTCCGTTTTCTTACTTCTTTATACTAGAAACTATCTTATACACCTAAATAATAGCAATATACCAAAAATATAAAAATAGATCTATCAAAAGCTAAAAGCTCATGATCCTTGTGTATGCATGTATTTGTTGGCATGTGATAGATATGTGATCACATTTTGTTTTTATCATAATGGCAAGTCCATTGGAAAGCGCCTCCATAATCTAGTGCAACTTCCCTTTTGTGAAACCAAATGAATTCGCCACTATAAAATATAAATGAGTTTTCATTCATACAAAAATATTTCGATAAATATAATAGAAATCATCTTACTTTCAAAATCTTTTTTATAACACTCAAATAAATCGGCAAGCAAATATCCTGGAGGAAATTCAACGTCTAGACTTCCACCGTATTTTATTGGCAATATATCTTTATCAATATGTGTTGTTAGTGATGTTAATTCTTTGCCATGGAAGAATATCTAAAAACGGGGAAAGATATTATTCTAAGGATTATTGTAAATAAAAAACAAAAATGCTTACCCTTTTTCGTAGTTTTTCTCGAATGAAAGGTTTAAAAATGGCAAAGAGCATGTTAAAAATGTACGAATTGTTAACAATATGCACAGCCTTTAAACGTACCAGAATACAGTCCTGAACCCATTCAAGTAGTAATGCTGCAAAACTTGGAGTAAACTGCATTATATGACTTAAGGGTAATCCTTCAACATCAAGTATAACTATAGCGCCGTTTATTTGAGACATTGGTTCAACCATTGAGGCTAGAACACTGATTTGAATTGTTTTGAATAAATCAGTTAATGAACATTTAGATGGTTTCCATTTTTCTAAAAATAAAAATTTATTTAAATTAAGTTTTAATTCTGTACTATGATTATACTTTATATACTTACTTCCTACTTCTAGTAACAAAATACGACGACCATGTTGATCTCGTTTTGGAAAAAATTTAAAAATTTCCTCTTCGAATACATGGCGTAGTTTCGAAGGATATATATCAGTGAACAGCTCCTCATGTTTTAGCATTAAGTTAAAGTAATTTTTTACCTAAATTACGAGTTATACATATTATACATATAAGTATGAAGAAAAACATAAACTCAAAGTTTTCTCTAAAATTTTACATACTCTTTTCATTGCACTTTCTGGATAAAATTTACATGGTCTCAAAACTAGAAGCAAATAATCATCGTCTGTTGGTAAATGGAGGTCTTCTTCTTCTGCAATTATATTTATAAATATGGCGATGATTTAGTTTTTGTTTTTCATTTTGTTTTTAATTCCTTAACCCAGCTTAGGGTGTTCTATGATGCAATTTAAAAGAAAAGCAGGAAGAAAAGCATGAAGATAGATGTTGGTGTTTTTTTTTATTTTCTTAAAGTTTTATGGATTGCATGCACTATGAGGTGCGCAAGATTAGATGAGGATGGTAAACTGTTACACATTCGCATAACAGAAGCAAATCTCGGAATTTTACAGATTTCAAATGTTCTATTGTATGATGAAAATAATTTAAGTAATTATCTATGGAAGTATCAATAAGGATTGTAGTAATATCCAAGCGGATCAATCGGGGATAATATTGCATAATATAATATCAGCCTGGTAGTTGTGTTTATTAATCTTGAACCCACTCATAGTGAACGGTAGAACAGCAGTTGAGGATTGTTTTCTAATGAAAAAAGAAGAAAACAATAAATACATAAAAATGATACAGGGTATTAAGTGACGAAAAGCACCTAAAACCTCAGCATCCCCTTCTCACCTTCAAGCCTTCTATACAATTTATTGCTTGTCTGTCGCGACCCAACACCCTGTGAAATATTCAGGACGCGGAACCAAAGGTTTCTGCTAAATCTTCCTCAAAGTCGTGAAATCATGAACGCAAATAATAGCCATAAAGTATTTTGAAGTGTATGTAGATCCTGCCATGTTTGAATTACACTACTAAATTTTATTTCAATTTAGATGACCTAAATTTTTAACGAATAACAATATAAAATTTTGGCAGCTTTAGGAGGTAGCTAATACTTTTATTATTCATATAATCGTTATCTATGTAATTCTACGTCACATCAACATTGAGTCTAAGAATAAAAACTAAATAAACAAATCCAATGATAATAAATAATTTGGTCAAGTTCAACGACGTTTTTTTTTTAAGTCATTTTAGACTTATCTCATTGAATATTTCATGGGAGAAAAAAGAACATCATTCCGAAAGGGATTTGTCCTCAAGAAATATTCTTATCACTTTCTCAATGAAAATGTTTTATCAATTTTTTTGCCAAAATAGGAAATTTCAATATGAAATTTTAAAGTATGACTCAATGATTTTTTTATTAACTCGACAGTTTGTACAATTCACATCAAAGGTGGCACACAGCCACATAAGTTTAAGATGCCTATTCCCTGCATATATATATAGTATGTATGTATGCATTTCGAAGGATTGGATGGTATTTCTTAATATTAAGCTTATTCGATAGGCAGGGCAAGGTACAGTTTACAATAGATCTAAGGTCAAGGGCTCTTATATATTTCAAAAGGTTCGAAAAAAAAAATTAACAAAATCCACGGAAGGACGGACATTTCTATGATTCTTTTCTTCTCTCAATACTAATTGCCATATTTGCTCAGTTTCTCGAAAACCATATAGAGAATTTTTACAGATAATATTCAGGAAACAGATTTTATCTGTCACTTAGACCATTGTCGGACCCAATTGTGCCCAATAGATTTTTGAGAATCTATCCTTCTGAGGACTTCTCAACTTGATTCTTTAAGGCTAAGCTATGTACCTTGCAGGTCTCCTCCCAGCTCGGAGAAGAAGTAGCTACCAAGTAACCCATCCCACCACCTCATCTGATCGCTAGAGCAGGATAATCGCAGAGCACGTGTGAAACTAATTGGATCTCCTTAGGAGCTTAATAGCTTCGACAGAAATCGTTTGAGTCAAGACTCAATCTCCAGCATAGTTAATTATAGCCCTATGGCATGTTACCACCTCTACTAGTTTCCTTGTGTTAGCTCTGCTACCTTAAAGAAGCACCATTGTTTTTATCCTAATGTAAACGATATTGAATCAGAGCTATTTTATCCAGAAACCTTTTTTTGGTAGATGATTCACTATCTTATTGCTCTCGATATTTCTATGATCAGTCACCCAATATAGGGTCACCTTGTGCCGTATGGAAATCTCTTCTAGGCTGTCATTGTATAATCGCAACAGTCTTGATTTTATCACCACAGTGGCCAACATCTTAGTGGTCAGCTGGTAATATATAATATGCAAATGACTAAATCCGACTCTTTTTAACCATAGATACGAGCAGGAAATCTATATGACTTGTTTTAGTACCAGCTGCTGGAGTACCTATACCGCTTTTTTACCTATACTCGTCTTCCTATCTGTAAAAGTAAAGATGTCAGTTGTTAGAATTCCCTCATTACCTTCCCAGTTACTTCTAATGGGTATCAATGTATTGAACTTTTCACTAAAAATTAGGATAGGAACATTACCATAATATCGCACCATAACGAAATTATTATAATGTATTATTTGATGAGTAGGGGACCCTATGGAGTTTCAAATTTTAGCAAGTTGTTATGCATATCAATTAACTGGATTTCTTAACACTTTCAATACTGATTAAAAAAATATCAACTCGACTTAACTCAACTTTAACAAGTGTACGTGGTCACAGTTGAAAACTTCCTGCATATCATGCCGTGGAGGCTGAAGTATTGCCTAACTTGTAAATCTATTTGTAAGAGTTATTCTTTTTAATCAATAAGTTGGCTTTATATTCATAATGTACACAGATGGTAATACTAACCCTTGGGAAACAATAATAGAACCCCAACCACAGTGAATACAAACAAACAGACTGTCTCAAGTGTTGATGAACCTGTTAAAAAAAAACCGGCTATTTCAAGAATTTGCAAGGATTAGAATAGACTTACAAAATGCACGTGGCGTCCTAATACCTGTTAATGTCACACTTCCCCGCATCTATCGATAACTTAACAAATTGAAGCTTTAAAATTTTGAGAAAGTTAATAATGCTTTTACTAACACTAGAAAATAAATATTTTGATGAGCTATAAGATATTATTTTTCTAATACTTAATCAAAAATATGTCAACACTGAAAATTAAAAAATTAAACAACATCTTTATACATAGACACATAACGCCCCTAATGAAAATTAACTAATGATACATTAGCCGATAATAATTCTTCATTAGGCAACTGCAGACACAGAGACACTTCTTTAACTCTCTGTAATTTTTCAATTAAACATTTTGGAAATTAAAAAACATTATATTAAATAGTATTTTGATAATATACTTTGTAGTTTGCATTTCTTCTTGTTATTTTCAAATGGGCAGATGCAGGTGGAGTTCCAGAATAATTTACTTACGAAATACCTTCAATTTTACTACATTCTTCCTTCTAATGAAGGGAAAAAAAATACTTCATTAGTGTACATCATTATGATCTGATTATCGAGTCATATTAATTATGAATATTATGTGACACGCGACATCTTAATGAATAATAAGTGCTAATGATTCATTAGATCGTGCTGGGTGTGTAAAAGTTATTATATTTAATAAAATCTGTTAAGTAATCATTAGGTACATTAGTAATAATTTTCCTAACCCACAAAATTAGGTAGATAACTTTTAACTCCATTCGGTTTTACAAAATACTCAGAGTTATGTATATTACTCTGGAAAACATACTCATGCTCAATGAGAACCTTTAATGTTACAACATAAAAAGCCAAATTTGTGATCTACATAATTCATTAGCAAAAGTAAAGGTAAAAAGCATATCATACTCTTGCCTCTATTGTTTCTAAAACACACGCAATCAACAAAGGCAGAGAGTAAAAAAACATTACAAAAAAAAAAACAAAATCAATGAAATCATATTGTTTCTCTCTTCTATAATACGTTTCTCTACACAAATTACGTTTCTGACACGCTCACTATTTCATAATACCATCGATCATGAATGTGTTACTTCAATCCAAACTTTAGACAAAAAATTACACAATGACAATATTTTTACTTTACTCCAGCCTAGGTCTCTAGTTTGTGGGTTACTAAAAGCTTTCATTAACGGCTAATTTATATGTGTAATGTATCTAAGTGAGACAAATGTTGTGTAGAAAAATAAATGGATCGATCAGACAATGTTGAATTAATAAAGTCGTGACGGGTTTTTGACCCCCATAAGTTACAAATAATAAACATACAGTGATTGAGAGTCTATACTGCTTTAATTTTGATAGCGGTGTTCTTGATTATGGTTGTTCTCATATAAAATAAGCACTTACTTTCTTTGTATGATGGATGACTCTCTCTCTAATTGAATTGTCTGTGACCAAGTAACCTATTAAAATTGAACTTAAAAGTGACTCGACCAAATATGGGATAACCACTTCTTCTTGTTGGCTCCGTATAAAATATTCACTTGACACCAAATTAAAACTTTTATTTTTCTTACAAAGCCAGACTAGGCGTACTTTGGTCTTTTACGTGAATTTAATAGAAGGTTGCTTTTGGGTTTTTAATATAAGCCTTGACTTTTGTGAGTAATGCCAAAATAGAAACATTTTGTACTTATGGAATCGTCGAAAATTAAACAGATAATTTAGATAATTAAATTTCTGTTGCTGTATTCGATTAAAACTGCAAACATAACATATTTATTTCGTGGACTTAATTAAAATATTCATTTGCATTAGTAAAACATTGCGAAAAATTAATGAAGTCGTTTATAAATTTTGTATAAAAAAAAGTATTTCCTATTCTGATGTGAAATTTTGACCGAGGGTTGCATGTAATACCTATATTATACTCTAGGGTTGGCGAAAATTTTGTTCATACATAATGTATATATTTTCCACGAAACGTATTAACAAAATTTAAAAAATCAAAATCAAAAATTTATTTTTGAAAATATTCAACCTTTATTTTCGAATTCGTATTTCGAATACGCTTATAAAATACAAGCAGGTCATACACTAAACAATATAGCTACTGCTATAGGACCTAAGCAAACAATTTCATGGATTGAAAAATATGCGCACATTGTTTGACAATTCACAATCATTAATCAGTTGCCCTATTTTTGACGAACGAATTTATTATGCCATTTAAAATAATTTAAGAATAACGAAAGGCTAATAACATTCTCTTTGATATAATTATTTATAACAAGTAAAAAAGCTAGAATTTGTTTAAGACTAGGTAATTCTTATAATACCCTGGATGAACGCCTGTCATGTAATTCCGTATGGTCAGCCATCTGTGAAATTTTGATTTTTAAAGTAATTTTTCGAATCTAAATATTTCTAGAACTGTTCGTCTGACAGTAAAGACTATTATAACAAATTTCATAGGATTTCATATTCTGAAGAACTTTTCACTACAATAAAAACATCTAGGACTGATCGTTTTGACAGTATACGTAAAAAACCTAAATTTTTCTATTGCAACCTCAAGAAAGGGTTGCTCAATTTAGCCAGATTTTGAAATTACTAATTTTATGAGAATGCTATGTACAAAATTTCAATTCTGGAAGTTGACGCATTTTAGGCAGTATCCAAATATATAAAGAAAAACAAAATTTTTGTATGGCAATCCTACGAAGAAGGTACCCGATTTGTCCTATTTTCGAAATTAAATCTCCAAATTTTTTTAAGAATGCAAAAGTATGAAAAGTATGCAAAATTTCAACTTTAAAAGTGATTGCTCTCTCGAGTTATCGTGTTGATAGATAGACATACAGACAGACAGATGAATGGATGGACAGAAAGACGAACAGACTTTTAATATTTTGCGTGGGTGTCTAAACCACATTTGCTACAGCATTACCCGATTTGTCCTATTTTCGAAATTAAATCTCCAAATTTTTTTAAGAATGCAAAAGTATGAAAAGTATGCAAAATTTCAACTTTAAAAGTGATTGCTCTCTCGAGTTATCGTGTTGATAGATAGACATACAGACAGACAGATGAATGGATGGACAGAAAGACGAACAGACTTTTAATATTTTGCGTGGGTGTCTAAACCACATTTGCTACAGCATTATTTCTATGCGATACAAACGGAATGATAAACTTTGTACCTATAATTTCATCTAGGGTATAAAAAAGAGGTGTCTGTCTGCTTCCGTCCACTTTAAGGGGAGATTACTGTTCATGACGATGAATTCGATTTTTTTTACATAATTATCATCCTTAAAGTGTTTAGAACACGTGGGTAAAAGGATATTCTCATATCTAAAGTATTTCAAAATTCACAGCCTATTGAGTGCGGAACCGTCTGCCGGCTAGAAAACAGGTAGCTGAGGCGCTCGGAGCGCGCTTGCTGGGGAGACTTTTTCTCGCTACATGAGGTACCCCCATAAATTTCGGGAAGCCGTTAAATTTCAGATTCAGCATAACCAGTTCTTGAACGAAGAAGAAGGGCCACTGTATGGTGCTGGAATAGCTGGAGTAAGCTGTCAAATATTTTTTATAACGTTAAACTTTATACGAGTTTTTCTGGGAACAAAATTTTTTAGCGCGCGGGGCGCTCTACAGCTTCAACGGATGAACCGATTCACATGAAGCTTTGCGCAATTGAAAGGAAATTCAATTTGCAGAGCATCACGAAGCGATTTCTGTCAAAAAAATTATTTACAAATAGTTTTCTCGTCCGTTGAAAAAAAAACAAAAAAACAGGGCAAAAAATGTTTTTTTTTAAACGGCTAGCATGTTTTATTTAGAGGTTTTTTTGAAAACGAAAACCGGTAAGGCTCCCAAATTTTATCAAGTTTAATCATTTTCAAGCCTATTTGTTTCGAATGAATTGGCAGAGCTGTGGAGCGCCCCGCGCAGACCAAAACACGCCATGCACGGTTTTGTTTGATGGGTGCTGGAGCCGCCATTTTTTTTTTTTTTTTTTTTTTATAAATAAAATTAGAATTTACTCTCCATTGATAGAAGAATAAAATACGTTGAAACCCATTTCCAAAAGTATTTATTTTATGTTAAAAAAAATTCTAAATCTCATGCATTTTTCATGCCTCTCGACGGTAACCTCCCCTTAAGTCTTCAATTAAATTCTAGTAAACGAAGAAGTTCATTTAATATAGAAAAAAATTGAAGGTAATTATTACTAACTTGAGTTTATCAATCCTTTGAGCACAATCGGAGTGAATTGAAGATTTTAGGAAGATATTTGATGGTATGGTAATAATCAGACTTCAGCATGGATTGAAAGAAAATTGATAAACGAGATATAAATGAAAAGTTATGTATGTTCCGAATGAAAAATGAGAATAAGAAATTTTTTACTAAGTATGTAAATAACGTTCTCAGGGGTACAAAGCGAGCATTAATTATTGCACATTTTAATGTAAATTGTTGTTATTTTAATAAAGTCGATTTATTTTAATCGATCGTTAGAAACATTACAGAAACATACTATGAATGACACCGAAAAAAAAACATTGAAATTTTTCAAGTACTACATCAATTTTTTACACTATTCCTATAATCTTGACACATTTTGTATTACCGAAATTCAAACTTTCCACGATTCCATCATTTTCAATAAACATTTGATCCCAATTTGCAAGTTTGTAGTACAATGAAAATTCAGGCGAAATTAAGAATTAATTATCTATACCTATTGAGAAATAGATGGCGTGAATACCATTCAGTTCATTCACACGTTATTAGGAAACGTTTTTTTTTTTTTTTTTTTTTTTTTTGTAAACTCTTAGAATACTTTTTTATTCTTTGTTGCATTCAATATTGAACTTTGAAATTTGTAAATACAAATAAGAATTTCCTTCTAATGCATTCATGCCTCAAAACCTCTTTGATTTTTGAAATATTATATTTCATTATTAGTGAAATCAATGATATCAATTATCTTGCGAAATTGCACTGTATATTCTCTATTAAAAAAAATAAATAAAATAAGAATTCAATAGAAACACACATTAAATTCTCCATATTAGAATTATATACATAGAACGCGTCAAATACAATAGAATATTTTCTTGAGGTGCAGCGGTTGGCTTTTATGTTTTTTCTTTGTTTTTGTTTTTTTTACTTTCCTGTAACCTAGCTCATTTTAACAATCACATAAAAGTAGTATCTATACTTTGCGTTAACCACTAGCTACCTCTAATCACCCCAATTCTTAAGAAGTCCATAATTAGTTTATTGTTTATAGAGAAAAATTTCAAGCACTTTTGACAGATAAGAATTGTACTTTTTGAAGTTAAAATATTAAGAATTTCTAAAATAGATATATCGATATTTCCTAGTCTATATTTTTTTTTAATTCGTGACATTATTTTATCGATATATGAATCATAAACAAAACAAAGATAATGTCATGCATTTTTAATGAGTTCGCTTCTGGCAGTTTATCAGGCTAATAAAACCAAAACATTTTATTTTATGCAATTTCACTAAAACTTATTTTCTATTTTTATTTTCTGGATTCTGATGAGTTATTCACTGTGTAAAGTTCACTAGGGAAGTAAACATTTAAATTTCAATTGTTCAGGTTGTATTTTCTATTTTCTTTTATTCATTGACAAATATTGTGAGTCATAAGTATGTATTTAAAATTAATAAGATAAAGCGAAAATAATAAAAAATTCAGAAAAGAAACAACCAGGAAAGTTTCATTACGAGAAAAATATCAAGTTTAAAGGAAAGAAGTTACCGGAATAAAGGAAAACAAAGAAAATCTTTTGTTGTAAATATTTACAATAGACAGGAGATACGTTTTGAAAAAGAAAACTACTAAGCGAAAGATGGTAAATGCTTTGTGTTTATGATTTGAAAAACAACGAGAATGAAATGTAACTAGGTATTTCCGCAAACATTTTCTAAGAAAAAATAAAAAAACTTAAACAAAAGAACTCGATGAAGCAGAGTCATTCTCCGCTAATGAGTAATTAGTAATTTTTGAAAAAGATTTGTTATTTGTTAAATAAAAGTTTAGGGAGAAAAAGTGTCAAATCGAATGGAATTAATGAATTTTTGAGTCAATCAAATTTATTATGCAGATGAATAAGAACTGAATTGGAAAATGTTGTCTGATAGCGTTTGGATGAATCCTGTGACTGATTTAATAATTTCTTTTTTCTTAAGTTTTCCTAAGGTAAGAAAATATAATTGATAAGCATATATATGTATATGTACGTACATATACATCCATTAATATAATTTTCATTTTCTTATGTTTGAATTTTAGAATAAAGAGGTCTTCCAAGAAGAACATTATTCCTATTGGATAATGTGACATCAAATCCGCCCGCCTGCCGATGAGTAGGTCAATGGTACTATCACAGTAACGTATATGTACTATCCGTGCCATGGACCATGGATATCAATACGCAAATCTAATCTAATCTAACCCATAGGCAAAAACGCTATTTGTTTAACAAGATTCACTTACATAAAAAATCTATATCAAAGGATTGTTAATAGCGAAAGCAATATAGAAGATACCATCGAAAAATTAATATTAAGAGATTTAGTTTGCTTTCTATAGGTTTCCTGGGAAAATGGGATTACAAATTCATACAAAAAACGCACCTACTACCATAGATGGCACAAGAACTAGATGTCACATGCAGTACCAAAAAAGTGAACAAAGTTTATATGGCTCAGTTGTCCATTCCGGAATGGGCTAGAATATTTGAAATGATGTATACGTCGAGTGATTCATATGTTTTCGAATCTGAACTGTTGAGGAAGTCGATCAAATGTATATAAAACTGCTTTTATAAAAACATTTGCTTTCGACACGCTCTAAAACATGTTATGGTCCATTCCAGAATGCAAACCCCCATTTCACAATCTGTTTATTCTGCTCTAGTATGCCATGCAACATCTAGTTCTTGTGCCATCTATGCTACTACACATTTTAAATTATACAAATTGTAACCCGACTAAACAGTAGTTACGGATGTTAATTTCATAAAATCTTGTAATCCATGGCAACTGTTTATGTTTTAATTGTTGAGATTTTATTGGCTTAAAGGATGTTAGCGGCAAAAATTCTCAAAAAATGGTATAAAAGAATACGATTGCTTTTTTAGGTCACATTTTCGTTATCCACATTAAAAATGATACCAACATTTTTTTTTAAATATTACGCATTTCTACAGGGTAGCAGAAGTAAGAGACAAAAAAAAGGATATGTATATCTAGTTTACAAAGACGTTACTGAATGACCTCATTATAAACTACATTAGCGGTAATGCCTTTCGGTACAAAGGTCACCAGTGGAACTCAGTCTGAAACAGGCCATATAGAAGTGTTCATGTGAGAAACAATCCTCTCCCGCTCCAAGTCTATTTCGGCAACTTTCAACAACTGCTCCTGGACAGTGATCCCACTATACTCCAATCGGAGTAGATCAGCTTTTCTTGCCGTGGATTATGTACTCCGGAGTATCCGAATTCTACTCCTTTTTACCCGATTCCAAATATACCGCCCATATCCAAATAAAATAAGATAAAAGAAAAAACTCATAAGCATAGAAACTAATTTTCGATTGAATCCATCCATTTTTTGACATTTTTAACTAAATGAACGCGAACGGAAGTTTCGTTTATGAAATTTCTGAATTCACCCCTCGGGTGAGAGGCATTCCGGGAGGCATTTGCTATGCTGGAGCGCACACGCTGCACTTTTTAGGTGTAAGAGGCAATCTGGGAGGTATTCTTATTGATTACACAGTTATTAAAATTCGGTTTTAATTTATTTTAGTTACCACCTTTCTTAGATATTCGTGGTATATGTATGTATATAGTTTCCCTTTGAGCACACCCAACAAGTACTGTGACCTCGACAATACTTCTTCTGGTACCATTTCAGAGGTTTCTGGTTTCACAGGATAATGCGTATGTATAGAAATATTTGTAGCATCATTTAGATCACAAAAATAAACTAGCTCGATATGAATTTGGTTCCTTTTATTATCTAGAGAGCACTGTGCTACATATCAGAATGTACTTATTTGATTTAAGTTGAACTATATTGTAAAATTGCAATGTAACTTGGAAGGAAATTGAGTTAGTAAAAGTATAAGGAAAGTACATATTCATGAATCCTAGCAAAGAATGATTTATTTTGTGGCAACATAAATTTGTAATTAACATTTTTATAAAACTACTACAAAAAATACTCATGCAAAAGTGATAATGATTGACTCTTGTTGAAAAATATGTAGGTACTACTTTTATATACTTTTAACGTTCATGCTGGTAAGAAATACATAGATAGACAGTCATAATCGATCATCATCGAACTGAGATTATATTTTTGGAAATTATTTTTCGATTTTCGATTTTGAATTTAAAAAAAAATTATCAAGAATAATATATGTATAGACAAACATTCGGACCAATTAGCGGCTACTTCACGTGTCTTACTGTAAGGTGAACAATTATAATGAATCAACTACGTATGTATATATGTATATTATATATATGTACCTATACATTAGACAGTAACGCAATTCTGTTTTCGTCTAACCGGTTAAGAAAATTACAAAAAATGTTCACGTGCGAAATTAATACGTAATTTTATATTGTTATGATTTAATGATCTCCACCTGTTACGCAATATGTGTTGCAAATTAAACAAACAATAAATAACAACAACACTAATAACCAATTAACTACATAAATGTAAGTATGCTACGCATTAAAAATAAGAAGTAAGAATTTATTAAATGTGTTAAGGTAATAAACAAAATACCTTGGATGTCATTTTCTGTTTTTTTTTTTTTAATTAATTTAAAATTTTTCTTCTTTTATTCTGAGTGATAGGTGAGCATTGAATTAATTCAAAATAATTATGATACTGCTCCCGTCATTAAGCTTTTGCACATTGCGAACAAATCATATCGGAATTTAGTATGTACATATTTATGTATATGTAGAATTAACTAATGATTGATCATCAAAAAGTAACCCTATTTTAGTTGTTATGCCAATTTATATGATGATTTATGATGATTTATGTGCTTGGTAATATTATGAATTTTTGCAGGAATTGAATTGCATGCTCATTAAAAATTGTTTACAATTTAAAGCATTAAAAACAAAAAGCACTATACAAACATTGTTTACTTACTCTGAAGTAATAGTTTCAGTTCTTTGATTGCTGCTTCCCTTATTTCAGGGGTTTCTCTAAGTTCAAGTTTGGCTTTTTCTAGCATCTCCTTTGGGGGATCTTCTTTCTCGAGGCGAATTACTAAATTGCCTAAATCTATGTATGGAACCTGATTTTCGTCATATTTAAGGCAAGTGCTTCTAGATATTTGTGGTGTCATGGTGATGTGATTAGAAAATTTTCTGAAAAAAAAACAAGAATGCTTAATTTGATAAAGGCAAATAAATAATCAGGTAAATTAAAGAATGATTGTTTCATCTAAGTATGTCGGTAATCTGCATATATGAAGAACTGTTACTTCATTCGTAGTTATTAATATAAGGACATTGCATTGCATTCTTTAGTTCCAAGCGACGCACACAGATTCAAGAAACTTTATAGGCGTGAAAAAGTTATGCTTGAGAAATTTCGAATATTATAACTTAAGGAAAATGAAAACTCTTGATATGAATTTAATTAAAAATTTAATTCACAAATTAGTCTTTTGTATAAAAACATAAAAAAACATAAATTTGAGAACGCTGTTCTGATGATGAGTTTTTATACTACCTGTAGACTGAACGCGAAAACTGGAAGCAATTTCGTATAGATTTTTGAAGAAGATTTTATATGTAAATGCACCGATTAAAATAAATATAGGTACATATATGTAAATAAAACATGTGTAACTATTATTTATTTTGAAGATTGTGTACGAAGGTGTATAGTTCTGAAAATTTTGTAATACGATATAACGGTTGTTTTAAATTTTATTAATGTGAATACAGAGAAAATGGAAATTACGCGTGATTTATCGTGCAATGATTTATTATCATTTTTGTTCGGGTCTACTAACGAAACGCTAGATTCTTTTACGACTACATGTTTTTTTCGATGAAGCACAATCCTTTTAAATTGCGTTTGGATGATTTAAGCATGTTAATATTTCCTTAAATGGCATGGCGAACACAGTGTATGTTGTCCTACAATAGCTGTCACTGCAGAATATATAGAAAAACCCCGAAAAGTGATTGACGTATCACCATCTAGATTAGAGTATCTATTAAACAAGTGCAAAAGATTCTGATCAAACATTAATGAAACCCATTGCCCAGATATTTCACCTTGTGGTTTTTTCTATTTCAATAAATCGAATGTCAAATTTGAGGTTTTGGTATTCGATAGTGTTGGAACAGCTGTCCAGGCGCATACAAATAACTCATTTCAAATAAGTCAAAGAAAACGTGCGCTGCCTATATTTTCAGACTGGTTTAATCAATTGAAAAGTGGAGAATATATAATAATAATCAAGGGAATCAGAATTGAATGCCTTAAAGAGACTATAATAATTGTCATATTAGGTAAGATTAGAGTGCCGAATACCGAAATATCAGCTACACTTAAACATAACAATTGTTCATTATGATAACACCATGTTAGAATAGACCTGAAAGTTCTTGGGTATAAGGCAAAAAAGAATGGAGTATTCACCCATGTTGTTGAATGCTTTCCACAATCTTTTCAACCATTCTTCCTATGATTCTACTTCTACAGAACTGCTGTTTTCTTCTTAAGACATATTTTTGGCCATAGCTGTGGAATTGTGTAGTCCGTGTCCTCTTCTACATAGTTCTCAGGATAGAGCTCCAGTATTTCGTTGTAACTCTAATCTACGGTAACTTAGACTTAGAAGCCCAATTATTTTAATCTTAGGCACTTCTTGCAGGTACACATTTAAAATTGCTACCATTTACTACGATTTTCTGTTGTATATGCATTCGCTGGCCGTGCTTTATAAAGCGTCCCTCCCTTCATAAAAACTCCAAGAGAGGCCTGCAAAAATTTTTCAAGCGTCTTCAAGGTAAATAATGTTAGACTGTTAGGTGTTGTTTCCTTAGTAACTACATGTCCGCTACTACCTGCATGGATGCAAACGTAACTGTGATTTTCTTTGTGGAAAAAGGAGACGTAGGAGTGATACAAGTTTTGTGTTTTTTATCTAGCAGTAGCCCCAATATTACTTACGTGGAAAGAGGAATTTTAAAGTTTTATTGAGAATAACAGACCAAGAACAGTCCTTTTTTTTTCAAGAAAGTGGGAACCACTAACATATTTTGATAGAACCTTCCAGAGTCGTGCGGATTTGCTTGTACTTTCTATGGATTCGCAGTAGATCCTCCATAACCTACTATTTACCTTCTTAATGGAGCTCTTGTAATCCTTAAGACCCATCTTTTACTCGCTTGTCGACATTCTGACAGGCTGGATGAGATTCGCGCAAAGGCCTGTGCACGGGACTAGACCTAACAAAAGCTATATTAATGACTTCAAATACATATGTCACTCATAAAATTATCTATCGCGCACATGGTAAGTAAGATTACGTTAATGGGTATTATGTAGATTCAGAGGTGCATTTGTAAGTAGGCTGATATTTTAGCATTCCATCCTGCCTAAAACTGAATAAAATTATGTTAATAATGGCCTTATTCCTAAAATACCGTTAAAGATAAACTCTTTGTATTAATTTTTAGCCTGGAACCTCCAATTTCGTACAATCTAACAAAAGCATGTCACTTAAGAAATTTATGACAACGCTTCTATTAGTGTAGAGTGTTTTGCGTATTATTTACGGATGCATAAGGCTGTTTTTTTAGCTTAAATAGAAATCTCGAGTAAGTGTCAATCCTAGCTGTTGTGCAGCTCCTTTTTGATATTTATGTTCAGTATAGTCTGGCAAGTAATCATAAGCAGACCCACGCTTGAGAATTGGCCAAGAATTATCTAAGTTATTCAAATATCGTCGCGAGGCTATTAGACGACTGCGTTATTTTTACGGTGAATATAATCGTTCATCAGAACAAGACACCCGAACTGTGGATAGATTTCGTATCACATACTCTATGTTCATTCGCTGATTGAGCGAGGCTGATTTTTAGCTTAGTCAATTTTTTTAAAAGCGAAATTGTCACTGTCGAACTGAGGGTGATTCAGAAGATCAAAAATATGGATGACATTGATCCTGGCAAGATGTGGTTTCAACAACGACACAAACCATTGATTTGTTGAAATCACTAGTTGGCGTTAATCTGATTTCGAGAAATTGTCCTGTAAATTGGTCTCCATGGTCGTTTAATCTGTCTCCACTCAGGTATTTTCTCCGGAGTGATATACGGTTATCTTTGGTTGAAAAAGTGACCCAAAATTGGACTGACAGAATGCGCTTCATTCAAAATAGTCAGTGTGGCCATATGTCAAAAGTAATTTTTAAATTTTAATGTTATGAATTGGTTTACGAAAAAAGTTAATATTTTTGATCAAAACTTAACTTTTCGTGTTATGTTTTAAAATTTAAAATTCTATCGGGCTTAAATAAATACCGTATATAAAAATAGAGCTAAAATTTTAACTCTGGTAATCAGAGCATACTATTCACAAACGTAGAAAATATATATGTGATCAAAACTATTAAGAGCTTAAAGCAAACCAAGTGAATATAATATCTAAATTATGTACTAATTATAAAAAACTTACTTTAATAAAACATACAAAAATATGCGATAAAATGTGTACAAATTAAACTCAGTTGATAAATTTAATTTAGTGTTGATAGGAACTCATTTGACTTGACTATTAAGCTCTTCACGACTTTGATCACAGATATTTGGATATTTACGTACTTCAATATTTTTCTTTGTTGTTTTCTTTCAATTTACTTACATATATTATCTAATCGCCGATTGACTTGACTCAATCGGTTCTGCTAGTAAGAAAACAAAGGCATGAAAAAAAAGTCAATACTAAATAGCAATCTTCACATCACAATCAAATATTCTTTAAAACAACCTTTGATCATCTCATGCGTAGAAAATAAAAAAAAAATACATAATTTTGTAATTTCAGGCACATGATATATGGTATCAGCCCTGACAGTGATTTACTGACACAAAAATTATCCTTCTTGTAAACAAATAGATCTCATTTTTAAGACCTTTGGATATTTTGCAAATGATCCTTGTACCTAACTAATTATGGGATTAAGTTTGGTGAAGCTATGAACATATTTAATGTAAGGTTCGGGTGCAGTAAATCATTAAGGGAGGGGGGGGGGGGGATAAAATCAGCCAATACATTTGGGGATTTTTAAAACTTTTAATAAATTGACAATACCTGTTTGCGTTTGGATAGCATACCTAGTTAATGAAATTATAGAATATTATATAAGTCAGAGGTGGGGCCAGAGATCCGAACTGTAAGCACTGCGACCTAAAAATATTTTGTGCTATGCTAAGAATGTTTATTGTCCGCCCATTCGCATCCTTCTCTACCTGCCCATACGATATCTTGCCAACACTTCAGAAGGGTTGGCATATAATCAATAAATAATCAAATACAGATTTGAAATTGTATACACAAGATTTTCGTAATAATATTTATAGATCTAGATGTAGTTTGAGGATAGGCAAAATTGGAAGCTGCCTGAGGGTTGCCAACAAAAATGGGCAAATTTGTAGTTTTTTTATATGCACTGAGACTAAAACAGATTATGTATATGCAAATATGTAGAAATCAGAAGTCTAAGAAAAAAAAAAGATACTTGTGTACGGTCATTAATATTTTTAGCGGTCTAGGTACGCGAGTCAATCCAACTTGTTCCGTTCTCCATTTCTAAAGACAAATTTTCGACTAAATTGCTAAGAAAAAAAAGGAAATGAATGCTTCTCTGCTCTCTTTTTGGACTATTGCCACAATAAACAAGTAAAAAAACTAGAATTGGTCTAAGACCAATTCTTATGATACCCTAGATGAATGCCCGTATGAAATTTCGTATGATCACCCATTTGTACAATTTTGACTTTTGAAGTGCTTTTTCGCATATATTTCTAGAACGGTTCGTCAGACAGAAAAAATTGATTATAACCAATTTTATAGGACTTCATATTCTGAAGAAATTTTTAGTACAATAAAAATTTCTTGGACTGATCGTATCCAAACTATACGTAAAAATATTAAATTTTTATATGGCAGCACCAAAAAGGTGTTGCCCGATTTAGTCCATTTCTGAAAATATGTTTACGATTTTGATGAAAATATTGTGTACAAAATTTCAGCTCTTTATGTTGACGCGCTCTCAGGCAGTATTGAAAAACGAAATTTTTGTATGACAACCCCACGAAGGAGTTACCCAATTTGTCACATTTTATTAAATTTTTTCAATTTTACATTTTTTTAAAAAAAAACCAGCGTGCAAATTTTTCTTTTTATACTCTAGATGAAATGTATAGGGTATACTTAGTTTGTCATTCCGTTTGTAACGCACAGGAATAATGATGGACACCCATGCATAAAATTAAAAGTTATTTTGATTTTTGTATGTCCGTCCGTCTTCACGATAACTCGAGAACGCGAGTAGTTAGAGAACTGAAATTTTACATATGGTCTTTCTTTTTTTTTTTTTTTAAGTAAAATTAAGTTCAAAAATGGGACAAATCGGGTAACTCCTTCGTAGGGTTGACATACAAAAATTTCGTTTTTCACTATTTTCATAAAAATAGTAAAGATAATTTCAAATATGGACTAAATCGGGAAACCCCTTCTTGGTGTTGACATATAGAAATTTAGGATTTTTACGTATACTGTGAAAACGATCAGTCCTATACGGTTTTAATGTACCGATAAGTTCTTCATAATATGAAATGCCACAAAATTGGTTATAATCATTATTTCTGTCCGCCGAACCGTTATAGAAATATATGCGAAAAACCATTTCAAAAATCAAACTCGCACAGATGGGTGACCATACGAAATGACATATGAGTATTCATCTAGGGTATCATCAGAATTGGTCTTAGTTAGACCAATTCTAGCTTTTTTACTTGTTTTCTAGCAATTGCGGAATCATACTCTTATACACAGGTGCCCTAGAAGAAAGCTTATAGCCCAGGATTTAATTGAATTTTTTATCCTCTATAATACAAAAGATTTATTATTCATCAATCACACAATTGTCACTTAATTGTCGGTAAGGCAAAGGATTATGATAATAACAAGAAATTGACCTTGAGATATTCCTGCAGAAGGATAATATGTAGAGTTTGGCTGGTTTAGAAGCTTGTTCAAATAAAGATTTATAGTTTCGAAATAAAGTAAAGTAATCACAGATTACTTTTTGGCACAATGGCATTAAATACGATGCTCCCGACTATAGGATATTTTGTTACTTCGCGTATAGTTATAGGGTGCTTCGACAAAGGTTAAGAAAACTATTTAATACCTCTTACCACTCAGTCGACGTATTTAACCTCTTTCACTCCTCAGATAGGAGTCATATCTACAATTAATGAAGATGTGCTCTATGAACTACTTATTTTCTATCTCGGACTTGCACAGGTGTTGTGTTAATTATTTACCTGAAAATACCACGAGGGAAAGAGATATAATGGCAAACATATATATCTATCTGTATCTATTTTTATTAAATATCAAAAGCCAACTGAGATCTCAAAAATGATAAAACTATGAAAAATATAACACGAGTTGCCAGCCAAGAAAGTCTTAGAGGGCAAACATGATATATACAAAATCTGTGTCGAATAAATGCTTCTGAAATGTTCCAGTAATTTTTCCATTCAAGCGTCAAGCGTTTGAACAAATAAATATAAGAAATTCTCCTAATTTTATTTAAATAAAAACTTGTTTTCTCTTGCAGTGTTCTTTTGTGTTTCTATTCTTTTACTCTGCTTAGCAAACGCATTCTCAATTCTGGTTAGCGTATACAAAAAAAAATATAACGTTAAAAAAAGTTAATGTTTATTTAGTAATTTTTCCATGGTAAGCTTTTTTGATAAATAAATTTACAAAGTTGCGTAAATTATTTTAAACAAAAACTTGTTTACTTTTAATGTATTCTTTTTGTATTATTCAGATTCCATTCTGAATTAGCGTGTACACACAAATTAATACTGCTTATTTAAAATAAATTAATCGGGTCCTTTTGATATTTGTATACCTCAAAAATAAAATGAAGAAATTACTTTCCTTTCAATTCATAAAGTAAAAATTAAAAACTGACACTTTTATTGTTGATTAGGAAAAAATTAAAAAAACCAAATATTTATACAACAACAATATATTCAGGAGATGACTTTTATTACAGATCGGAAAAAAATTGATGATTAATTTTTATTGCTTATAAAAAAAAAATTAGAAAATAAATACATAGAAGCTCATAAATAATCTTAGGCTCTCAAAACAAAATTTAATCAATTTTTTTTTTTGTTTATAAGCTATGACGGTGTCTAACCTGTTTATAAGCTAAATAACAAATAATATAAGAAAACAAAGTGCAATTATTTCCGAAATTAAATTTGCATAAAATTTGGCAGAAGATAATTTTGCATAAAAGCTTAAAAGGTAACGACCCAAGCAAGGTCAAATGTCGCAAAATAACATCTAAAAAACGACAAAATATATAAAACTACACATGGAACTTGTATGTACATATGTATGTACGTATGTGTATATATATATTGAATGTACGGAAGACTTTATTTAGACGGTAAGTATTTCTTAAGCTCACTACATGTATATAAACAAAATATCTAAGTATATTCGTACAATACATTAAAATGTACATAAAAAGTAAAAGTTCTTGTGAGTCCCCGTATAATTTAAGCCTTTTCATTAGTTATCATAGCTTTTCTTTGATTATAATGGAACATTACTCAGTATCTTATAGATATTTATGTATGTAGATAAAAACTATAAGTGGTATAAGAAGCATACCTGTGTATCTACCCTTATCTGGTAAGTTGTTACACATAATGTTTTAACTGCTGTAAATTTTTACTCTTAGCATCTACATAATTATAAGTAGTAAAATGTTCATATCTATTCGAAGAATTACTTGCAAGTACATTACTTGCGTTTTTTGATTACTTCAGATCGAGATTGGAATTTTGCAATGATTTCATCGAAGCTTTAGTACATAGGCAGTTACAAAAATGTGAGTTGAGTCATATCATAAACAATCGCAGTCTTGCACCTGAACTCAAATGTATTAAAGAAATTAAACTTTTTTCTTTCTGACTTATTCACGACAATCTTTCAATCAATATACCTTTTACTAAAAACTTAATCACTTAGCTCACATTCAAGTGGTCTTACTTAAATGACATTAGAAAGTACTTAGACATCGCACAATAAGTTTAAGAAAATGAGATGAATGTGAGGCAACGAAAAAAAATAAAAGAACAATAAATGTATAAAGTGGTGTATTTGAATTAATCTGTGGAATGTAATGAAAGGAGTTTTTTTGTGTATTTTTTTTTTTAAAGCTGTAGAATGGAAAATACCCTAAATTGTCTTCAAATGAAACGATGATGAACCCACTATTTTACCACAACAATACCCATTTAAGGGTATTTACATATGAAATCTATCAAGAAATAGTTCAGATGAGATTTCCTCAAATTTATTTGGAGTTGAACAATTGTATTACGTTGGAGTGACCGAAATGAAATATAAGTAATGGAAATAGATAGAGTTACCAACAGGAATAATTGGATGATTAAAGATAGTTCCGAATCTGGAAGGTAGTCGGTATATGATGACTTAAGTACGGGACATGGATTTAGTTTAGCTGATAACTCAGTTTAAATTTAGATCAATTTGAAATGGGATAATTAATTGTTAAATTTAGGAAATTTTCCAAAGGTTTTATTGTTGGAAATGAGTTGAAATTCACTATTGACAAACTAAATACCTTCCAAGTAATTATGGTGCTTTTCAATTTGGGGATGTTAGATTTTAATATAAACATTCAACAGAAATTGAAAAGTGGTCATGACTATAGACAATTTGGTGGCATTTATTAATTACATATGATTCTATATTTACACATAATGTACTCAATATCGCCCTGGGAGAAAATAAATTTTTATTGAATAAAATAAAATTAAATTCTAACTCAAATCGAAAAAGGAAAACATTTTTGGTTTATCAAACCATAAAACTAGCTAAAGAAATTATTACAAACTTATAGAAAATTTGTGAAAGAAGGAATAAATATAAGAAAATAAATATAAATAAATAAAAATAACAAGAATTTAAGAAATAGTGCAGAAATTTTACAGAAATTGTGCGAAGTATAAATGCTTATAAAATTTACGCACTTGTTCTTAATTCAACAAGTATTTGACAGATCTTCTAGGGGTCACCACTAATAATCATCTTATGGTAGACTGAATAGAGGAATAGAGGTTGAGTTGAAGGTCTTCAGATAAATTAGCCGATACAAAATAACATAGTTAGTATGGCCCCAAAAGACATTAGATGACATGATATACAGGAGAGTATACTTTTACCCATGCGAAGAAAATGTCTTAACAATTTTTGTAGAAAATAAATAAAACTTAATAGAATGGCGTTGCAAAATATTTTCCAATGTAATCTTCATCAGCCTCATTAGTTTTGTAAATTATTTTTGCACGGCCTTAGAAAGACTTGCTCAGTTAATTTATTCTTGTTCTCGGGTAGTCAATGAATTTTTATTATTCCTCGAGTCCATTTTGAAACTACATATACTGAGGACGAGATTAGTAGTCACTCTTCATTCTACTAGTGCCTGTAAAATTATATTTTAATGATATAATCATGACAGATGCTCCTCTTCTAATTCCTTTAAAATGTTGGTTCCCAAAGACTTGTTACTGAGATCTTCCGTTACAACAATAACGTAATTGAACTTCTCTCAAAAACGATTCGTTTCTTTACCAGCTCAACGAATCCTTGCTTTAACAACTTGATTTGCCTGATTGAAACTGGGCATTGTAGAAGGATCACTGATGCAGTGGTATTTTATTTGGAAGTCCTGGTTTTTCGACGTGACCGGTATCGTCTAGCTTTAAATGATTCTGTTCGGCCTGGGGTATTCTGGAATGTTTGTCGGAATTTCCCGAATGTGTTGATTATAATTCTGTAGAATATGGCGACCTGGAGTTTAAATGTTTGGTTCTAAGGCTGCCAAATGTTAACACTTTATGTGCGGGAAAGGTAGTTCTACCCGCGCGCCTGACTGATGCTAAACGGCGGGACGGGTAGTTCTACCTTTTTATCAGACTCTACTTTAAAGGCGGGAAATGTAGAACTACCCGATTTGTATATACGAATGTTGTATACCAATCTCTTGGTAAAGGTCCAAACTACATCTACATGTTTAAAAATCCCAATATACGTCCACTATACCCTTTTGTCTTCGTGCCCATTATATAGTAAATAATAAGTAAAAAAGCTAGAATTGATCTATGGTGCACTATGGCTGCACTATGCAGGGTGTAATAATTGGTGCGCCTAGCTCAAGGGTTTGATAGCTGAGGTGGAGTCAAGTAAAAAATTATAAGGTGAAGGGGGTGGTAAGACGCACCGTTTCGGCGGTGGGGGAGGGGGGGGGGCACCAATTATTACATAGTGCACCCTGCACCCTGCAATACATGCGTGACATATGTGATAAACTCAACATATTTTTAAAAATTTAGGCGACTTGTTGACAAATAGTATACAATATCGAGGACCATACTGTGGTAAATGAGAATTCCAAATTTCATTAAAAAATAACAAATGGTTTGGAAGATAGAACGTTTTTTCTAAAGTTTATTTTTTTATCACATTCCAATGGTTTTCGACCACTACACGTACTAGTGACGCGGGAGCGGCACCCCGCACATTAAGTGTTAACATTGCTTTAGTCTAGATCTCTCTATCACAATGAGTTTAAACATATGATATATCTTGTAGATTTGACTTAAAAGATACCAGCGAATTTTAAATTTAAAATACAAACAGTGTATACTACTTTGTGGTTGTTTGACATGTAATCTATATTTCACTATAGTGACAGAGTCTCAAATAAAGAAATTTGAGGACCAAAATAAAATTCACGAGGAAGTAAAAAGATGAAATGACATTGGACTGACCGTATAATAACGATTCCGAAAAGGAATAATGTCACACAGGAAAGACGCAAGGAACGTCCCTCGTACAGGAGTGCTATTTCGACACAAGCCATATTAATTCGGAGATTAAAAAGTGAAGCCGCACAAAAAAGTACCTACCACCATATTTTGTTTCTCGACTAATCAAAGGACAATTAAAGAAGTAAGTAACTAACTTTGTGTATTAGTTACAGGAAAGTTTTGACTGGAAAACGTATAGGTAGAATACTGTCAAGCAAAGTAAGTATAGGATAAAAGTGAAGTTGGGTTGATAAGACCCTACGATGACGTATTAGTAATAAATTAACAGTATTAATATGACTAAACCACTATAGAATAATTATTTAAAAATATTAATAAAACAAAATTAATAAGATTCAAAAAGACGAAAATATTAATTTTTATTATAATGCTGGTACAACACTTTCAAAGTTATAGCTCCTGCCTTTGTTTAACGAAACCAGATAAATAGAAGTAGAACAACTCTCTCTTTTTAATAGCTAATTGCAGCAACTATTTGAAAATCATTTGACAGAAAGAAAAAACAGCCCAGACTACCCCATAGAAAAACCAAGGGCTGTTACACCTGTTACACGAAACATAGTTCCATGGGGCATTCTCGTTTTTGATCTAAATTCCTCAACAATTAAAAGAGAAGAATAATGATCATTATTTGTATGAATAAGAATCGCCAAGCAATCATTTACTGGATTTGTCTAGCATTAGCATAATCATTTTAAAGTTCAATATTTATCAAGAGGCTAACAAAGATCTTTTAGTATGGTGCGATTAGGAAGGTGTTCCAATTAACATAAAAAGACCAAAAAATTGTTAGTTTGTCATAATAAAATTAGATAGAGTCAAAACCTGTATCGATATGGCTTAATATCTGAAGCAAAACTTTTCCAGAATTTCGAATCGTTTTTAGCAAAACATGCCTGGTGACCAATTCTAAATTGCACCGGATCTTTGCGTACATTACCAGCTTGTAAATAAATTGAATTGAATTGAATCTTTCAAATGGGATATTTTTGCTGTAAATAACCATCTACGCGAAAGACGATCCTAGATATTGATGAGCTGTTGTCGAAAAAAATTGATAAAAATCCTTATATGAGAAAGAGAGCTCTGATAGAGATATATAAGTTCCATCATGATTTCAAGGATTTCTCGTAACCATCTTCAGTACAGTAAGAAATCTGTCAGATATGGGAACTAAGAATTCTTGAAGGTATAGAGAGTTTATTTCGCTCGAACAATAATTATTCATCTTTAACAAGTAGCCGATATGTGTGATGAATAATGATATTACAAGATTGAGCCTAAAACTAAACAATCCAAAGTAAGAACTAGAAGAAGAGATTTTAAAGCAATCCGCCAGAGACGTGCGCGAAAAAATTAATGTAAATCGCGTACAATAATTATGTAGGTATGTATGAAAGTCATCATTCATATTGCACTATGTAATTAAATAGGTTGAACAAAGGTTGCTCACGCAATTTCATTTCCACGCGCGGCATTCTATGAAGTATGTCAGTTATTTAGGTAAAAGATAATCGAGTAGCAATAGTTCTATAGATCAGCGATAACATCCGCCAGTTAGCTCTTAATCAAAAGCAATTAAAGATGAGGCTTAGGTCAATTTATTTTTGCATACTTTCTTATGCATATAAGTATATAAAAATGCAAGAGAGAAGCTATGTTTCATACTAGCACAATTTAATAATTAATAATTAAAAATTGATAATACAATTGAGTACGGCCAGAGTTCAATTGCGTGTTTATATCAGTAAGCGTCCTTGTCATATATATGATTACAAAACTGATTTTATGTGTCGTTTCGCTTCCACTAAGTTGACTAAACCTCACAGTTCAAATAAAATCTCTTAACCTATTACCTAAATGTTTGTATGATTTAATATTATCATTTTCTTTTTTTTTACAAAGCTAAGCTCTTTATTTCAATTACATAAATTACCTCGAACTCCCATACCGCATTTTTAAGTTCAAGTCGTAAATTTGCATATTCCAAAAAAAGAAAACATTAAGAGAAATAATGTTTAACTTTGGATGGTGTCAAGTTGTATTATTCGGTACATAAAAGCGACAATTGTTGCGAACTCATGCATAAAGCATTTGGGCGGCTTTAAGTTTTCGATTATTACTTTTACTCGCCTTTGTTATTTTAAGGGATAGTGTGAAAAAGTTGTCGATGATATAACTATTCATGATAAGTTGTATTCTGAGACATACTGGCATATATCTATATAAGCGGGCTTTCACTGATAACAGATTACTCAATTTAAAACCATTATTGGGATGCAGTGATGTTCGTGTGATAGGTGGTTTGGAGTTCATTTAAAATTATAATAACAATTACTAAATTAGCCAAAAACCATATCATTTTGTCCATCTACCCAATGTCAAATCGAAGGATTAAGAGAGTTAAATGAGCAAAGCTTTCTTTTCTGAGCAGTTATTATGTACTTCTTCGTAAGCATTTCTTATCTCAGAAAACTAATGGCGCTTGCGAGGCTCTTACGTGAGGAAATACTGAATTATCTTGGATTAAACTAGAAATCTAATATTTAATGTCAATAATGGCTGGACACGCACTTAAAAATAATGGCATGACATACGTTATTTAACAGTTCGCGGTGCAGATTTGTCTGCAGATATAAGGATATGAGTATCCATTTCAAACAAGAATTAATACAAAAAATCAAAACATTAAACTTAAGTCAAGAAAAAGTTCATAATACCGAATAGATGGATTCCATAAATTTCCGGTCTCATTATCGGAAAAGCTAAAAAAGAAGGAAATACTTTTCCCATTGAACATTGAAATGGTTTTTTGAAATCTTATTCCTGAACTAAATATGTTCTAGATCTCTATTCTCTCTTACACCTAATTATGAAAAATAATTTTAAGTATGAACACTTTCCAATAAAAATAATATTGACCCGTAAATTTTTTAATTTACGGACGAACACTCCCTAGCTTCACCAGCCGATTAACTGCTGTTAAAGATGGTACTGTACTGTACATGACCCCCAAATCCAACATAACTAATTCAGCCAATGAACCAAAATGCCATTCAAATTACAAAACTGCATTAATACGAATTTAGTATTTTCTCAAATTGTTTCTATAATGAAGATGACGGCGTTACTGCAATTCTAAAAGGAGCCAAACTTGGAGGATAATTTTAGCCAAATCTTGAAAAAAAGTAGTACCAAGCCTATTTAAAAATGTTGTAATGCTAATTCCAAGAAATAACCACAAATCATAAGCTTAATTCTGAACGATGCTAACTATTTAGTTAGCAGAAATTCATGATAATGAAGATGATGGTGATATTAAGGAAAACTTGTATCCAGAAGAGGATGCACCGCCAAATCTTATTGATTGGATAGTGGAAAATGAAGGTTATTTTTTTGGTCCAAAGCGGGGGCCTGCATTTCTTGCGCCTCTCATTATTTGTTAATATTTTTTTATTTTTTTTTTTTTTTATTATCTGTCTCTGTTACTTTTTCTTATACTTTATGTTTTTAAATTTTAAAATTTTGTTCACTCGATTGTCCAAGATTCTTTTAGTTGTTCCTTTCAGAATCCAATATGAAAGAAAAAGTTTCTGTGAATTAAAGCAGATAATCAGCTAAGTCAAATACAAATAGATTGGCGTTCTCTACCGTGTCATACTAAAAAATAAAAATAAGGAGCGATAGGGAATATTCCAGGAATTCTAAGAATGTTTTTCCGAAAGCTCTCAATATAGACGCGGGAGTTTGCCGTTTTGAATTTAGTATATATATTTTTATATTCTATTACAGAATCTAATAAGGCTCAACTCAACAAATGATATTCGTTGAAATGGTGGAGCTATATGTGAAAAATTTATTCTAATCTATTTTCTTCTACTCATTCTAAAAATCATGTTAATCGTGTTACCCCCGATCGAAATTTAATTACTCATTTTCGATTCCACATATCGAACACCCTTGTAGACTTTTTAATTCAGAAATTAAAATCTGGATCAGGACTCCCCCATGTAAATTTGGAGAGCTGTTGTCCAAAAACTTGTGTTGTCGATATCTTTTATACAGCAAATATTAGAAAATGAATTTCGAAAACTTTATAGTTTCTAGAATTGAAGAATATATACAAGTACTTTTCATACATGCGGTACTTGTACTTACGCTGAAGTACTCAGGCCGTCGTCGGTACTTGTACTTATACTTAAGTACTTTTTCTTTGGTACTTGCCCAGCTCTGATCAGTTCGAACGTCAATGATGCTCAGAAATTCTTTCTTCCTTAAGACTCAACCTATTCGAAAAAAACCTACTTTTCGCAATGAAATATCACAAAGCCCGAAAACTCAATTTTAAATCTAAAGTACTACGAACTCAAGCGATTCTTACTTTTCGAAGCAAAAATCATGAATCAATTTAACTTAAAATGATGATTTTGTAGCGATCTCTCTAAAAAAATTATTTCCTATTCCTTCAATGTCGATTTCGAGATACTTTAACTCAAGCAAAGTGACAACCTTTACTTTTTATCGAAGAAAAAATATATATTAAAAATTAATTCATTATTATACTGTCTAGAGAGAAATTAGACGGTTTTCAAACAAAACCTCTTTCTAATATTTTGCATAAATTTTTTCATTTCTTATTCAGTTGAATGAGTTGAGTTAGTTCGAATGAGTTGTGTCATTGAAGGCGAACTTGGATTAATTTTTGGGAATTTCCGGAAATTTATCTTTCGTATATCAAGGGAAAAAGCTAACTGCGGTAATCATATCAAAGTCCATCTAGAAAGCTTTATTCTACACGCGCCTTAGATTTTTTTTTTAAATCTGGCTTTCGTATTCTGGTTTAAAACATGCGATTACTCAGGTTAAGATCGAGATTAAATTTTACCAGTTCGGTTTAACAGCAGTAGGTTTATTTATCGTAGAAAAATGATAATAAAAAAAAAAAAAAACGAAATATATGTGTATTAACAAAACATAACATAATGGATAAAATTTGGATTATTTTGTCGACAAGAAAGGCTCTATCAAGCCATATTTAAAAATTTTTGAAGACCGAGATTAACATGAAATTAACATAGTCATTTCATTTTAATATGAGCGAAAATGTAGGTGTTTTCGGTACAAGATTTTTAGGTTAGAATCAGTTATAACTTTTCGGGATTTTATCAATATTGTGTGGTCCGCTTAGAGGTCTGTTTTGGGCGTTTTACACTTCTGCTTGTACGACAATGATTGCACTATATCCGAAATATTTTTTATAATTCGGTACCTCATATGTACACCAATGATGTTCAAATCTACCTTAGACGTTTTTCTAATTAAAGATACATATTACAAAAATTTTGTATGAAAACGCTTGTGCTCTTTTAGATAAAAATGAAAGTGGTGTGTTTAAAGTGATTAAAGCAAAATCAGAAGTGGAAATGCATCTACATATAGTTTTATAGTCTCGATTGGAGTCTTCTAACCGAATCAAGCTACCAAATATGGCCTCAGACCACACATTCTTTTAAAATACCAATCAAAAAGGAAACAAAATTATGAAATTTGAAAGCAATGAATATTCCTGTATAGTAGTACATTTTATTCTAGCACCAATTGTTTTCGATGTTGATGTTGATTCTTTCTAAAGCACATTTTATACATTAAATGCAATCTTTTAGGTCTATCTAGGTCATATAAATAGGCCTACACATCTTAAACAACAAGTGGCATTGATAAATAAACAAAAAAGCAAGGATCCTAGTGTCGAGCCTTGAGGAATCCCAGTATAATTAAGGCAATATTTGTAGAAAATGAAATATGTGTGACCTTGAAAAATTTATTATATTCTAGTACAAAACTGGTCTGTTAAGTTAATAGACACATAAAGTCAATTTAAATATCGGTAGCTGTATAGATACCGCATCTTATTATAAATATAGTCATAGTATTTTATAATTAAGATTTTCATTAAATGCAGAGCTGAATTATACACGTGAAAATTTTTTGGAAGTAGAAACTAGAAAATATTCGTAGTGCAATTATTACACGTCTAACTAAAGGTTGAATGAAAAGTATAGGCGATTTTTTAGTTATTAATGCCTAATACCTCTCAAGTTTACATAAATGCTCCATTTAATATTTTAAAAAACATGGGAAACTGGTTTATCATTGATTCTGTTTTGTACGGTAGCTTCAGTTTACTCAAATACACAATTCTCATTGTTTCTATAAAGTGATTTTCCTTTCGCTGTGTCGGGGAATATTTATTTTTCGAGATAAAAGCTTTACTACGTATAACTACAAAAACAATCCTCCCACATTTCATGTTTTTTACCCCGCTCTGAAACATGTTGTGATCCATTTCGGACTATACTACCCACTTCACAATCTGTATACTCTGCTCTGATATACTATGCAATATCTCGTTTTTGTGCCATCTATGATACTACCACTAATGATTGAAATTCTAACAAGGAGCAATCGAACTTTCTTTCGATAAAATATGTGAGCTAAGTTGTTTATTTCAAAAATACGTTGACTTAATTCTCATTTCAGTTTGTCGAAAATTTTTTTTCATTTTCTTGGTAGAACTAATTGATACTAAACTCCGACATAGAATTGATATTGTGATTAACATAATATTAAGGTTTTTTTTTTTTTTAACTTGCAACACGTGGATGATGTAGATAAGATTTAATAATTCAAGTTTGTAAATTGCTCTTCAATTAATTTAATTTTTTTTTCTCTTATAAAAAACGAAGATCGTTTTTTAAAGAAAAAAACATAAATTTGAATATAAAAAAACTTACATTTTGCTCATCACTCGATATTTAGAGATAAAATTTATTTTTTAAGGAATCAGTTTGAACTTTGGAATATTATTTAGTCATTTTACATAAAATTGAAACGTGTCTTCATATACATATGGACGTCAATAATTTTTTGAGCTGACGCAATAATTTTTTATGCTGTGAATAGTTTTGCATGTTATAAATGAAAACAAATTAATTGTTGTCTTCTAAATATTTGATAAATATCTCATACTAATTAGAAAAGTGTATTTTTGTTAACTAGACATGTTTCTTCTTATCAGGAAAGTAGTTGTTTTAATATTAAAACTCAACCCCTTCAAATTATACCGGAGGTGATTTTATAATGAAAAGAGAATTGGAAATTTTGCACTACAATTATCATTGCTTAATATTTGTAGTCACAATTTTTTTAACATTATTACTTAGTAATAAAAAAGTCATATTCATGAGCATGAGCATATATATCATATATATCAATTATAACTCGCCTTATTCATGCAGTTTAGAGTGAAGAATAGCTCCAACTGAAGCAATGCAGATTTCTGAAACAAAGTACAACCATATCTGAAATGCGAATGCAAATGATATCTATGAAATTTTCAAAAGTCAATTCTCACTAACTCTAACTTGATACATATTTCAATTTATGCGGAATTAATATAAACATAATCTAGAAGCTACGTTCTAACTTCAGTAGTCAAAGCAGAAAAGTCACAGATAACTAAGCCCATCCTGATATTAATGTATGCACAGCACTATATTTCGGATTTCAGCTCAACACCAAATATTTTACTTCAAACACATACATATGATCAGAAATGTTCGGAACTAGAAGAAGATCGCCAGAGTCCATATGCGAGTTCATATTAGAGATAGTGTGGCAAATAGATTTTTTGATTTAGAGACTCTACAGACTACCGTCAAATTTAATTCATATTCAAATTTCTCCTAGGCAAACAAAATTGGGCAACTTAAAACTATTTCAACGTTATTCATATTTATCTATATATGCACTTTAATACTATTAACTACTTACGGAAAGCCGCTAATAATTAATAGCTACAAATAGTTAAGATTTTAAGATAGAGTCCTCAGGAAAACCACACTTAATCGAAAGACAAACAGACAGCATAGCATGAATTCTAAATCTTTAGTGGTGATTAATGAGCAAGTTTTTCAAAAGTGATAGGGTAGCCAATGAGATCTCATAGTTGACAGCCTGTTTAAGGAGAAATTGAAACGTTGAACATTGTCGAAGACCTTTGAAAACTCTAGATCTACTTGACTTTTCAAAGGTTTTTGATAATGGATACAAAATATATCCTCATCAAGGCATTTACGGAACTCAAATGTTAACTCTAGTAATATATGAATATTTACTGCTACGTACCTACTCTATGCAAGTCCGATTTGTCAAGTAGCCTCATTGCTGCACATATCGTTTAATTTGCCAAAAATTTAACTTCATACGAATATTCGACATGAAGTTAAGCAAAATAATTTCAATCATTCCTTTCTTTTTCGTAAAAAAACAGATGGCAATCCAGCAAAACATATGCCTCTAAATATGCATTTAAGATTTTCACTTGGACATTATTAGCGACGAGAAAAGTATTCAAAATTTCAGAGAAGTCAGTGAAGTTGGAATTGCAACAAAATTTTGAATTAAAGTCAACGGAAAATGCTTCAAAATCCACAGTATACAAAATACAAGGTATGTCTAATATAACAGGGTGTACAAGCATATAAAAATAATTGTCACGTCGGCTAATTAATTTTGTATGCAATTCATATTATTTTTTTATTCATAAGTCACCATGTTATGTTAGCCGGTGTAACATCATAACTTAACTGACCAAAACTTATTGGGCATACCTTTTATATGCAAGAGCAAGCATTTCATATCAACAGGAACCATACACTCATCAGTACGGCTTGGTTCTTGACTACCGTATACGCCAAAGTGAACAGCAAAGCTGAAATCATATATGCACTTAAAATAATTTTTAAATGTGAAATATACGAAGTGAAATACTAAGTACGTCCTTACTTGAATGCCTAGCCAGATTAGCCCTATGCGGAACTAGTATTTCATAGAGAGTTTTGCTATGAAATAAATTCATAACGAATGTAGTCAATATGAAATTGAATCATATCCGCAGCTCGAGCATTGAGTGGAAAAAACTCTTTTACCAACGAAAAATCTTTAAAAAAAAAAGAAAATTCTATGCAAAAGCAGGGGTTTCGTATCAGCAGGAACCGTATACTCATCAGTACGGCTTGGTTTTTGCCTGCCGTCTACACTAACTTTTCGTTTGTAATATAGTTTT
The DNA here is from genome assembly GCA_963924295.1 of Dioctria rufipes. NCBI lineage: Eukaryota > Metazoa > Arthropoda > Insecta > Diptera > Asilidae > Dioctria > Dioctria rufipes. Next base: position 23,054,932 of record OZ002745.1, on the reverse strand, counting down.
TTCCACTCAATTCTCAAGCTGCGGATTTGGCAGCGAATTCGGTCAATTTCATATTAACTAAATTTATTTCATAGAGAAACTCTCTATGAAATGTTCGTCCCGCCATATAAGGCTAATCTTGCTGGGCATTCAAGTAAGTAAATACTTAGTATTTCGTTCGCATAATTAACACTTAAAAATTATTTCAAATGCATATATATGTTCACTTTGACGTATACGGCAAGCAGGAATCAAGCCGTACTTATAAGTATACGATTCCTGCTGATACAAAACGCCTGCTTTTGCATAGAATTTTTTTTGTTTTTTAAATATTTTCGTTTGTGAAAGAGTTTTTTTCCATTCATACCTTGTTTAGTTTGTATAGGTGCCATAAGAAAGACTTCCTGTCAGGAGTTGATGCTGTCAATGTTGATTCATGTTGACCAATAATCCTACATTGATTTGAGTTCTTTGAATGAACTGAAATTATGTAAGTATTGCTCCAAAAATTTTTATGAAAAATATTGAATTTTTGGAACAGAAATATTAAGTAAATACATCAATTTCGTATGTAAACTATCTCTAACCTGTGTGACCTGATCGTTTAGTTCTAGTGGGGGAACGTGTTGACTGTACAAATAAAGTAAATAGTCTGTCAAATTTTGGATCTGCTAAACGAAATCTGATAACTCCAGAATGAACTCACATAAAATCACAAGGCATAAAGTTACATTCACAAAGCAATCCCTCCAGGTCAATATTGTTGTAATTTTAATAACTAATCCTTATAGATCTAGACAGAGAATAAATCTACATATAAAACAGAGCAAAGAGGAAGTCATGATGAAATATAATTATTGGAGAAAGGACTCCCTGGAAAAGTGCTATATTGTGGTTTATCCAATATAGAAGAACTCAGATAGTTGAAATATAACTCTGAAAGTAGTGAAATATAATATGTTTCTTGTGAAAGACTTCTTTTCAAACAATATAGCTTATCACGAAGAAGAGAGCTACCAATGTAAACCTCGTAGGAAGGACACACTAACAATACTAATCAAAACAACTTCAATTCGCTACCTAAGCTGTATAATCAAAGAAACTTTCAACACAAAAGTTAAAAATAAATTAAGTACTATGAATTAGAAATCAAAAACAAAACAAAGACCAATTGAACCCAAGGCTAAAATAAAAACCTGTACGTGTAAAAAGATAGGTAAATACCTGGTGGTTAATACAAACACCGAAAATAATTTTATTTTAAACGAGCATGAAAATACCACTAAAATTTTGCATCTCCGTTGTTTGTCATTGAATAATGCACGAAATCTTTAACTACTGACTCTTTCGTACTCAAAAAAAAAAAAAATTTTTTTTAAATAATCAGAAAGATAAAAGTTTTGCTACCTCTTTAACATCGATTGACGTAATAGCAATAACTGTTACGAGTATTGTGTCTTATCAAGGATTTAAGCTAATGGAAATAAATAGGCTTAGATGCGCAGAATTAATTAAATTTAGTAAACCTTTTCCGGCTCCATGTGTTTAATTGCACTTTAACTTTACTCCAGTTTATAACTGCGTTACTATTACTGTTGTAGTCCTGTAATATTAGTGTTACGTTTTCATGCATATACGTATTTCTCTCTGTATCACCGGATGCGCGATCCAATGAGTATTTTTCGTTGTGAATTATGTTTCTTCTATTTCGCTTGACCATGACAAATTGGTTAAATAATTTTTCCATCTGCATTTTTTTTTTTGCCTTCATTTTTGCTAAATATAGAAAGTGAAATATAAATCGACAATCGCCATGATTTATTGTGGTAATTTATTTGCGCTTTGGGTATATAATTATTATAAATGTGGCATTTTTTAGCACTTTTGATGATTATATTAAATAATTAGGTGAAATATTTAAGCATATAAACATTAAGTCGGAATAATATCAATAAGTTTAAAGGTACACCTTAGTTCTAATTAGTTTTGAAATTGACAAAAGCATCATAATTTGTTTGTGTGTTGTGCGTCCGTTTAATAATATGAATCTAAATACAAGATCTAAAATATTCCTCTTAAATAAATTACTCAAGAAAATAATAAGTTTGAGACATCATAATAACTTTAATAAAATGTTGACAAAATCACAGAACAAACGCAATATTTCTTCTCCTAAATATCATAAAAGAAGCATATTTGCATCTGAACGTTATGAAGTATAAAACTATAACAATATCTGTGGTTCAAATGACGAAACTACAATAAATTAATTTTACGTTAAAATATGCCCATGCAGTTATGTAAATTTAAAAGAAAAAAAATAATATGACACCAAACAAGGTAACAAGTTCAAATCCACAGAAAATCTCGTACCACAAGTTTTGAAAAGTCACATATCTTTGTGTTTGTTTCAGATTTTCGAAAATATCGACATTGCCCTAATCTAAACTAATAAAAAACTTGAATTCATTCAAATTCAATCAAATGTCATTAAACAACACATTTTAACAAAAAAATGTTTGCATCAAGATATGAAAAGAATAAGAAATATAATAGAAAGGACGGAAGACAAATAATGACAAATGTCAAGTTAATTATTATATGAGTAAAAAAGGATTATCAATCTACTTCCGGACTTAGGTAGGTATACCAACCAGATAAAAGTAACGTCAATAAATTTAAAAAGAACATTTTTTTTTTCGAAGTCTAACTTTGACATACATATGTAGTTAATCATCATTATTAGATTAATTGGTATCGTTTTGCATATTATTAATTTTCAATTACGGTTATGCATAAATATCACTGTGATAAACGATTTTGCTTTCTACTGTGATAATTGTCACGTTTTTTATTTGAAGTATATTGCCGATAATGGTTTTCGAACATATTTTGATAATTTTGGTAACTTTTCTTTAAATATTTTTAACTTTATTTACGATTATTTTATAAAATTTGTATGTAAAATTATTACCGTTGTCATAGACTGCATTAAGAACATATTTACAGATACTTAACTCTTTAGAGAAACGGAAATTAAAAATTATTTTTATTTATTTTTCCCGGGTGGAAATCGAACTCACAATTATTGTTAGAATCGATGTCAGATGAAAAAAATAGAAGAATTTTTGTTTTAACGATTCTGAATTAAATTATAAATACATTATATTACATACGTTTGTAAGTGGTAAGAGCAGTCGCCCGGAAAGCGGAAAGTCCCGGTTTCAAACCCCGGACGAGGCTATTGTGTTTTCTTCTTGTATTCATAATTTAATTCAGAATCGTTAAAAATAAAAATTATTCCATTCTCCGAAAAAGTATTTGTTACCACATTGCAGTGGAGGGAGAAGGGGACTATTACACTACAGTTTCGAGTTTCGAATCAGTCATTGATTGGAGAAATTTTCTTTAGATATTTTGTATAAAAATCATTTAATTTTCTTTTCTTCTTTTTTTTATTAAGCTCTTGTCGGTTTCATATTATTATTTAGATCTTTGTTACGGCGGTATATTGTTAAGTTCACATTGGAAATTGTCATGGGAATCATTCAACAATAGACTAACAATGATTTTATATAGAAAAAACCACAAAGAAAACTTTACGTGAACAAGACAAAAAATATGAAAATGTAAATAGAGTTATTATACTTCATTGAGAATTACAACCGGCTCTATACGGATTCGACATTTTACGAAGAAAAAGGACATGCATCCTCGAGAAATGCTATGCCTTAATCGATGAGGAGAAGAGTTCTATTATTCAAAATTCGTAGAGAAGGTATCGCTTACAAAATATTCGAAAATCGAAGGTTCAAATATTCGCCAACTGTTATTATCACGATAATATTTCCATTACTAAATTTCCTTAAGTAAATGCCTTAAGTTTTGTTGACTGAGTTTCATGGATTACTTCTGAAGTTGAAATGACAACTGAAATATTTCGTATAAAAAGTAGCCGGATTTGTGTTGCATAAAACATCCATCCACCCGCAAGATTCTAACAACTACTTACTCAATTCGACAGATTTCGTGGAGTTAACATGGAATTAGTTCAACTCTAGTCTCGTTTCCATGAGCACTAACTCGATTTAAACTCGAATTGAACTCGACATGGAGGCATAGTATATGTTTGTATATGTAGTCAACTCCTGTTGTTTTAGGAAGCACTTATTTAATGTAAATCATTGGTGGGTGCTAAATGTAAAAAGCTAAATTATGTGATATATTAGGGAGCAAAGATAATTTAAAGAAAGCATTCTTGTTAAATACAAAATGTTTCAGTAAAGTAACCATCTTTTCGAAGCGAATTGTAAGAAGAAAAAATGTCTGTCTTTTATACATATAGCACACAATCTATTCCTATAATAGGTATCGATAATAATTAATAAGTTACTTTATACTAATTTACAAACAAAGCTGAGTTTTCGCAAAACCTAAGTACATACACATACAAACACTTGGCATATGAATAAATGACGAAACTTAAACTGAATAAATTTTTGTACATGCAAATATTGAGATAAATAATAACTATAAATTTTGAAAATTTTACCTTTGTACTTGTGGTTTTGGTTTTTTGTTTGTAAGTTTTAGGGTTTCTAGTCAACCAGATGATTCGTTTTAGTAGATGATGATTTTAACAAGTTACTTAAAAAAATATTGAATGAGAAATAAATTGATAAATAAACATAAATATTATGTTGACTTTAAAAGTAATTTTTTTTTCTATGATTCCTTGTCAATTAATTCAATGAGAATACTTCCATAAGTTTCGAGATATACGATAAAAATCTCCAACGGGCATTATCCCTAAATGACCTAGGACGCCCATTCAATCTTTTACGAAAACTGTAACATTCTTGGGGCGCCATCTTCGCAACGTCCTTTGGAAATAAGAATGTTTATATGGCCCAGAGCTTCACAGTCATAAAGGACGTGTTCAGGAGTCTCATCGTCTTCCAACCAGAATCGACAGGTCTCAATATCGGCCTTATTCATATTTTTAAGATGATATCTAAATGGACTATGCCGAGTTAATAGGCCTATTATAAGCCTTAATTCCTTTCTGCTCTGCGGGAAGAATTCTTTTAAATACGTGATGAACTTCTTCGCCCTGTCCCAAAGCCTGACTTGAGCCGAAAAGTGGCTTTTTCGGTGTCGAAAAATAAACTCAGGACCAATAAACAAAGATCTGGCTCCTTCCTTTGCATGGTGGTCCGCGATTTCATTGTCCTTAATGTTTTAGTTTAATAAATACTTTAAGTACATATGTATGAATGTTCGATTAAAAGGAGTACTTCAAGAAACAAATGACCATTTGCATATTTTTCCTTTGGACTTGCTCGAAAAGAAAGCTTCATTTACTCCCAAATACCAGAACTTGAAAATTTCAATTGTGTTTAATAAGAAATGCGAAAAGTTCATTTCATTATAAATCTGGCGAATTCTCATTGTTTTTTTAGGTTATTAAAATGAAATGGAAACGCGTTGCATATCATTTTTAATACACGCAGGTAAGTACCTACTTATAGTTCTACAATAATCATACTTTAATTCAAAGTTTCAAGTTCATTTCACTTTCCCTGAAACATAAAACTTTAAATTAGATTTTACGATTTTACTTACTAGCCTTTGTCATTATTTCATGTCACCTACATAAGTATGTATGTAAATTTCTGGTTGATCTAATTTCATCGAGAACACTTTGAATATTTGTTTTTGATGCATTGATTCTATTTTTTTGAGTAATTTAAACTAAAATAACAGATTGTGCTAGTTATGATAATGATGATCTTCGAAACTTGTCTTATTAAATCAGCATTGTAAATTTCGTATAATAAGATGCTTAAATATGCTCAACGGACCTCGTTTTCAAAGTTTCAAGTAAAATTTAATTTGCTTTTATACTACCTAGATATATTTATGTGTCACTTCAAAGTTCAAAACTATTTTGCACATCAAGCAATGTCATTCGAGTTGAGTTGACTAGTGATTTTATAGTGTTGTTCTTGATACCTATATCTGGTCAGTTTGTATAATTAGTCAGTATATAGTATATGTTAAGTATATTGCGGTTGGGGACTAGTCGATTTGGATTAATTAATTGCAAGATTTACTTTTGATATAAGTTTTCGAACTTTTCTATAAAATATTTTCACTGCTTCTTTTTCTTCCTTTTCTTCTTTATTTTTCAGCCCACTGCGTGGCGTATACAGGTTCGATTCGCTTCGAATGAATCTGTTTCTTTAAAAAAAAATTTTTAAATTTTTTTAATAAATAAAAAAAAATTGTTTTTTTCTATTTTTCTCAAACTTTTCATTTCTTTCTTCTTTTTTTTTCATTTTTTTTCATTTGTTTTTCAAATCACCCAATTTCGCTATTTGGGACCTGTTGATGAGTCAAACCAAGACTTGAAACTTGTCACCAAAAATTAATGGGTTGTGTGATGAAATAACAAATTAGAACATTTTTTAGCTTTTGCTATATACCGGAGAATACCAAAAAATTCTTTCTTGAACAAAATTAAGTTTAACCCGGTAAAAAGTCCAAAAGAGTAATTAGTTAAGTTTAAAATTTTGACTTCGTTAGAAGTTTTCCAATAAAATCAGAACCATAGATTATATGGATAATTATTTACCAAATATGTTAGTTGGTAGAAGCGTTTGAATTATCTAAGATATAATTCACGAAATATATATGTTATGATAGTATCACAATCAACTGAACCAAATAGCGAAAAATACTTTTTTTCCTTTTCGTACTACATATTTATAAGATGTAAAATTTATCAAGTGATTTTCTATATGACTTTACAATGAAATTTTGGAAATTTATATGAATAAAATTATAAGATGTAAAATTTATCAAGTGATTTTCTATATGACTTTACAATGAAATTTTGGAAATTTATATGAATAAATTTCCAAAATTTCATTGTAAAGTCATATAGAAAATCACTTGATAAATTTTACATCTTATAAATATGTAGTACGAAAAGGAAAAAAAGTATTTTTCGCTGCTTTAAAGTATGAACTTTAAAGCATTTAATGTGACTTGTTGTATGCAGGTATTTTGAGCATATCAAAATCACATTCTGAGGTCATATTGAAAATAATTTCAATATAATTTCACATAATAAACGTAGATATTCAATTAAATTCAATTATTGAACGTTTTCTTAAACCATCATCATGATTTTTCAATATAAGTTAATGAAATTAATCGTAGATGGTAGTTCTTAGTCAATTTTTCTCTTAGAGCCATATTCGCCAAGCCATTCAATTGAAATTTAATTTAATTTGTGTTTTAGTAATCCCGTTAAAGAGGTTGGAGCCCACTTGAATTAAAACTAAAGCTATATATGCGTTATCATAACATAAAATAATACAAAAACAATTTTAATTTAATTTTAAGTGTTCCCTAACCCTCTCTTACATTAGCACTAGTACTGCTGTAAGACTCCTGTAAATTAAATTTCAATTGAATGGCTTAGTGAAAATTCTTACGAAGATAATAATCAAATATTTGTCGTCCTCTTGAATAAAAGATGATTTTTTGAGAACAAAATTTTCTCATGATTCGGTTTGGAGACGGACACATTACAATAAAACGAAAAACTATTCAATTCGAAAATCACAATTCGCGTTAAGAAAATAAAACAAAAAATATGTACGTAATTTAATTTTTATTTTTATATATAATTTACTGCTATCCCATTCTAGGTACGAGAAAAATTTATGAAATACTATAGAGGTCATGAAAGAAATTATCAAATTTCTTTATGTCATATATCTACATACATACATAACAACAAACAGTACATTTCACTTGAGCAAAGTACACAAAAAATCAAAACAAACCCAACTGACTCAATATTGAGTCCAAACAATTATTTCTATTGGTGTCAAAAGTTTGTTTTCATTCTCTGATCGCAAAGGAGATGCAGCAATGACTTTATGTTAAACAGCAAATAACAAGAACACAATATAAATTTGCTTTCAATTTTCACATAATCTAGCACAAGGCGGATGTAAAACGCCTACTGTAAATAATATCGGATGAATGTTTTAAAAATTTTATCTGAAATTGATATCCAAAACTCATTCCAGCAGCGCTTAGATAAAACACTGTCCATTGCCAAAAGAAAAACCAAAACAAGAGCGTTATCGAATCATTTCACAAGAAGACCAGAAAAGTAATAAATGATGACTTTTGACTAAAACGTTTTCCAAACATACCATTAACAGACGAAAAATCCAAAATCGGCAAAATGTTACTCAATGATTTTTTGAACTCACTTTTTTTTTCTCGAAATATATTCACAAAACGATCTGCACGAGTTATTTAATGATCATCAATTCATAAGAGTTATTTAATGATCATCAATTCACATATAAACTTTACTTGCCCGAATGTATACTCAAAAACTTGTCTAGATGTCTAGCCACGATCAATGAACGCGGTTAACTGAGTCGCTTGACGGCTTTATAGAATTCTTTAAACCTTTGAAGAATCGAGAGAGATTCGCACGATATTTACTATAATGAAGAGTCTACCAACACAATTTTATCATCCATTCCATAACTCAGCGTCTCGTAGCCAACTGAAACCTTTTGCTGGATTACTAGTTTTGCTATAGATATTGTGGATATTGATGAGCGCATTAAAGACATTTGTTCACCTGGCAAAAGCTTTTCCAGTATTTTGTCAATGTAAAAATTTATTCAGACGCTTTGGGGGCTTTAGGGTGTGTATAAAGATTAAGAATAAGAATGTTTGTTGCCGGATGTTGGAATGGTGAATTTTTTTTTTTTTTTTCGTTTAAAGCTAATAAAAATATTTGATTAATATTATGATAACTTTTATTTTCATACGGTGCAAGCAATTTTAAGTTGTAATATTTCTATCAAATAATGTACAAAAAGCTAATAATGGGTCTCTCTATTACAAAGTCCAACAGCAACAGACAAAGCTCATACTTTGCTAAAAGTCCAGAAGAGCGAAAACTTTCAATACATTTAGCTCTATATTGTTTAATGATTCGTACAAAAATATTAAGGTGTCTCAAGAAATGGAGAAAATTGTGTGAGCTATTTTCACTATCTAGATCTAGGAGATAAGGGAATTTAAATTTTTTTTCCAGTCTTGAGCAAGTGTATACATTTTTTTTTTTTTAATATGTACTGCATTTTTCAATAAACCTTTTTTATATCTATAGCCAAAACCGGAGCAATCCAATTTTGCGTCCAGAACTGATTATTTTTAGGCGCCTTATTTTGTTAAGTAACCATTACTGCATCACCACCGAATATATACTGGTTTTAATATCCCTGTATTTTTTGGAAAATAGCTATTTTTATAGCTTCTAATGACTTTTAAGTAGACTTTTTATCTAACAGAACTTATTGCAGGACTAGTTGTTAATAGTAATGGTGATAATTTATTCATGAATATCCTAAAGATTACAAAATCTTAAGTCTAAAAATTATTGGATTGAATAAATAAAAAATAAAATTAAAATAAAAGTAAAAATTATTGCATTTAACTAAGGAAAAAAAACTGTTAAGCATGTAAACAAATAACAATAACAAAAGTAAGGAAGTACCCGAAGATAGTACAAATTCAACAACAATTTACGGAAAGCTCTGTAATTCCAGGTTATTTAACGCTCTCTAATTCCACGTTTTGAAACGTGTTACTGCTTCTCTGGGACATGTCAATTTTGATTATCAGTTGATTACTAAGCGTTTGATGAAATACTAAATTTAATTTACTTGTATCTACCTATATATATGTAGGCATATGTGTTTTTGATTTAGTTTTGTAAAATTTTCGTTTAATATTGATATATAGACTGTCAATAAACTCCGAACTTCTCTTCGGAGTTCTGGTGGTCTAAACTAAGGATTTCATATTTTCTTCCCATTTTTTTTACTTTGACATCTTTCTTTTTTTTTTACAAAATGGTGGTTAACATATTTTTTTTTATAAAAACTGAAAACTGATCTATTACACCCTATGTGCTATCTGTAGCCGTTAAAGGGTTTATTAGCTCATAACCTGTTCAGGTCATACCGAATTTTTGTTTTGTTTTTTAAATTACGATTTTCAGTCACTAAGGGAACAAATTATCCTTGAAAATAGGTTTGAGAAGAGAAGAATAGGTTATGAGCTAATAACTCTTTAACGGCTACTGATAGCATATAGGGTGTAATAGATCAAAATAGATCAAATTAAAGAAGAGAGTTTACAATTTTTATAAAAAAAAATTATGTTAATTACCGTTTTGCAAAAAAAAACTGCGAGATCAAAGTAAAAAAAAAGGTAATTAAATCCGAAATTCTTAGTTTATACCATCATAACTCCTGAGAGGAGAAGAGTATGCGACTGGTTGATGGGTCGTTGAAAAGGCTATGAAGTTCTACATATAATGAAAACTTTAGGTTGACCGTGCACAATGTACTTTCTCCAATACAGGATATTTTGTGAAAACCTAGCATATTTTCTAAGCAAAATATTTCGGATTTTTTTTTACCTTGACCTCTATTTTTTTTTTTTTTCAATAATGAAATGTACGTATTTCCCTGCTGATGTGAAGCAATTCCATGATGTAAATTGTAGTCTTTAGACAATCTACATCAGATATGATTTCTGAGGATTTTGTTTAAGCCTAGACAAGGGTAGCGAATTTCTCCTAGGTGTTTTGAGGACACTACGAAAAAAACAAAATTTTTATGAGGTCCGTCAACTGCGACGGCTTTGCATTCAAACGGATTCTAATCACCTCTAGAAAAGCAAAGGATACTGGAGCAATTATAAAATAAACAACAAAAATATTATAATTAGCCAAACATTGGCTATATACAGCTACAATCCATTAATCTTAATCTGAAATAAGTTAATGAAGTTATGCCAGGTATTAATGTCAACGTTGAAGATTTTTTGTTTATGTATACACATTTTCCCTGAATGTTCACATTTCAAATAAATTGCACTTCTTAAATTAAAGTTGGCTACAATTTTTTTTTAAGAGTGTTTTTCATTACATTTTTACCTGACAAATTTTTGCATGAAGACCGACAAAAAGTCTCTTCTTATGTATACACCGCAATGTCGTCAATTTTTCATAACTAATGCTTTCTTGTTACATAATACCATTAAATAATAACAGCTACTTTCTTTGTCAAGGTTAATTATTGTCGATGGTAATCATAAAAAGTAGTAATGCACTCATGGCATTAAAAAATTTTCGATTGAATGGATTTTAAATTAAAGAAACTTTCGCAGCTTTATACATAGCTACATATATAACTACACAAATTTTCTTTAAGATAAGGAAGAGGAAGAAATTGAACACATTCCAAGGTAAAGTTCAACTCTTAAGAGAATCAGCTCAGTAATGATATTTTGTTCCCTTGTTGCAATCGAAGCACTTCTTGTTTATGTACGTCTTCAGTGATAACATCGCTCACTTAAGACGAGAAATTTTGTTTTGAAAATATAAGTAAACACAAGGGGCAAGAAAATTAAAAGTTGTTTAACCAGCAAAAGAACTGATTGTGGCGGCATAATTCTTGTAGTGCAACGAATGCATCTGGCCGAAAGAAGAAGAAACACAAAAACAAAAACGAGTACAAAATCTCACAGCTAAATTTTACAGGAAATGGAGGAATGGAGGTTAAATACATTTCAGATTATGTACAGATTTTGGAAAATGTTAAACCTAGAAAGATTAATTTGCAAATTAATTAAATTAAATTCTTTTTTTTTACTGAACAAAATATTTTCCGTATAATATGTAAGTACATATTGCTCGAGTTAAATTCAGTTTTGGACAGATAAAATTTGTTACTTTAAAGAAAGCATCAGGCTCATACATAAGAAGAAACATAATGTTGGTTCTAGATGGAGATTTGAATTTAGGAGAAATGAGGGAGACCTATCGTATCATGGTTTCAGGAGGCTGAGAACTTCCTGTTTGTGATCTAAATAAATAAAAAATGTTACAGTAAAAGTTACAGCCGATAAACGTAGATGAAAATTTAAAAATTATGAACTAATTTGAGACGAGATGAGATTTCCTGCAGTCGGCCAGAAATAATCAACATCTTGCTTCGAGGTGTACTTCGCGATATGGTGAGCGACTATACGCAAATGGAAGACTTTTCTAAGTTAAGCGCATTGATTCCAACAGCCAATTTGCCAAGTTGTTAAAGGATTCTAATAGTTTGCTTTAGGTGAAAATGGCCTTCATATTTTAAAATATTTGTAATATTTCTTGACATGTTATTACAGATAGTTTAGTTCCGTATTTTTAAGAATTGAATTGAATTTATATTTTCTATATTTTATTTTGTTACTCTTCCTGCATATTTCTTAAGATGTTGTAAATTTCAATACAGCACCAGCCAGAGCTGGGCAATAAGTAAAAAAAGACTCAAGTATGCCTACTTAGTACTTGAACATAAGTACTTGCTTCTATTTACTTGTACTTAAGACTTAGATTTATACTTAAGTACCAAGATTTTTATTTAAGTATTTTTGATTCTATTAAGTACCTACAAATATCTAACTCTTCGTAGAAAAGAAAACACAATCTCTAGCGCAACTCCCTTTTTGTTCAGTTTTAAAGCACGCAAAGAACTGTCAAAGCATGTGCCGCACTCACGCATTAAGGCACAACCTTAGACAAACTAATAATATACAAAAAAGACTGGGCAAGTAGAACAAAAACCAGTAACGTCTCACTCGAAAATAAAATCGACGATGCCTCGACCTGATGTAGGGAAGACCTCAATTTTGCCTTAGAAATTTACTGGAAATATTTTCCTTGGAATTTTTATGCATTATGGGTGCTTGGGCGGACCTCTATTGGCCTTTAATGAGTGTACTAATGAGAGGTGAAAGTTTTACTCTACAAGCAGCGCCGAAAACTATAAATAGTAGCCACTGGTTACTATACATATATTATAGTCTTCAAAAAGTATTTATTTATTAATATCTATTAACAGAACTGTATAAACTTCATTATATAACTGCCAACGTACAAAGATATAAAAAAAAAAAAAAACTTTAAAGAGAACTTCGAAAAGTACTCAGTACTTTTTATAGACTTAGTACTTAATTACAAGTACTTTTCATACATACGGTACTTGTACTTACACTGAAGAACTCAGTCCTTCGATACTTGTACTTAAGTACTTTTTCTTTGGTACTTGCCCAGCTCTGGCACCAGCACTAATTATAGCTAACTAACTAATTAACTGATTTTTATAGGTATACATTTAGTAGACATATTCACTTATATGTAAGTACATAGAAATGATGTGGCTTCTCAATTCAAACTGGAATTTAAAAAGACATCGAACAAAGCATTCGCGGGACAGTTTATTGGACACAGAATTACCCCTTATGATGAAAAGATGTCGAATCTTACCAGTAACCAAATATTGTTATTATTATTATTTATTTACTCTCTGTTGCAGGAGATAAAACAAGATTTATAATCTTATGTATAAGTATCCACGAAAATGGAAATTTCAAATTAAGTAGAAATTTAAATACCTACAAGTATTAGTTCAATAACACAGAAACAATAAAAGCTAATAAAAATGAAGAAAAAATAATTCTGTAACTAGAAACTAATTAATAGTAAAAAGTTAAATTATAATATAATACAGGTAAACAAATTCAACACAAATGAAAAAGTTGAAATAGAAAATGAAAAATAAAAAGAAAAGGAAAAATTAAAAAGCATATGTTTCTCATGTTGGAAGCAACACAAATAAAGAAAAAGAAAATGTTTTCATTAAATTCACTTGAATGCCCCAAATGTCACCACCCTCTACCCTGTATGTTACAAGGTAAGGAATTCATGAATCTAATTGAATTCCATCAAAGATGAGCGAAATCTTAAGTCCCCTGAGACAGTTGAGTAAAATAAACATACCCCTTAGGTAAGTCGGTTGAGAAGTATTAATTAGTTTATACAGAAAAAAAGACTATTTTTAGTATGAAATAGATTTGCAGTGAACAACCAATCAAGAGAAATTTCAGATAAGAGACATGTTATACTTGCGCAATCCTAAGATAAATCTAATGCAGTCATTAAAGACTACATTAAAAGAAGCAATTTTATAAGACGACATCAATTGTTTGATGAATACTGTCAAATAACCAGAGACAACGAAGCGTAGTATAGCTTTAGGATAAGTTTGAGTTGATGGTCACAAGATTTCACAAAGTAAGAACTGCACTAAAGTTTCGAATACGGTGTCAAATTATCCGACATTAATGATTATCCGGACGAATACTGAAAATTCAAAATATCCGGATTACAAAAAACAAAATAAATAAATAGCTTGAATCCAATATTTCATGGTGTTTTATAATTTTTTTTTTTATTGACATATTTTAATTATGTACATTAATAATTAATAAATAGTAAAAGAAAAAATTAAAAAGAATATTTTAAAAAATTATTGCATTGAAAATTTCAAAATTCAGATGAAGTTTTAATTTTTGTCTTAGTCAGGGCTACGATTGAAACTGGCTTTACTGTAAGAACTGCATTGAATAATATATTAAATAATCTATCCTTGTTTTTGTGTTTGTTAAAAATATGAATTTTTTTTTCAGCATTATAGTAATTGCGTTGCTTTGCTCATCAACATAGGTAATTGAAGAAATTGCCACTTCTAGTTATCGCTGCAAAGAATTTTTAAAGAAGGTTGTAGTGTTTCTTTGATTTTCGAACTCACTTTCATTTGCGCTTTCTTCAGCTACTTCCTCGATGTCGTCGTAGTAGGTCCTGTCGTAAGCAGGTACATATGTGAAGCGTATGCGGATGACATTCCTCTGCACATTCCTAGGCACAGCATGACTGCTGCCTGTCTGATCATGTAACGAGGCCTCAATATGGTTGAGGACTGGTGCACCCGTCATGATATGACAGTAAACCCAACAGAGACTAGCTTGGTGCTCTTCTCCAGAAGACGTAAGCTTGGATACTTTGTTCTTCTAAAGCTTTTTGGACACACTCTGCAACTCTCTCCTCATGTCAAGCAGCTTGGAGTCTTCCTCGACTCGAAGCTGACATGGGAATTGCACGTAGAGGAAAAAGTAAATGCTGTTACGAGAGCTTTCGCTCAATGCAGGAGAACCTTTGGCAGCACATGGGGCATGAAATCGAGGGTTGTGCACTGGATGTACACCTCGATCATTAGAACCAAGCTTACATATGCCTCCTGTGAATGGTGGCCGCTTATGGGGACTGGACTGCTATCCGGAAGCTGTCGGGCCTGCAAAGGCTTGCCTGCTTGGGAATTACGGGCTCCATGCGATCTACGGCTACTGCTGCTCTTGAGGTCTTACTTAATCTGCCACCCCTGGATCTTGTCATTCAGACAGATGCCAAAAGGGCTGTGTGCAGATTGCGCTCATGGGGATGTTGCGAGGACGGTTGGACTGGATCTTCTCATTGCTCTCTGGCGTATGGGCTGGACTTGTAAAACCCTCTGGCCTGTATGCCACGTGACGCGATGGTATCTGAGCTTCGTTTCGGACGTCGTTTCTCTGTATGCTTTCCTGTAAGGGAATCGTGGACTGAGGAAAGTGCCTTATCGAGCCTTCCCCGGTCCGTTCTAAAAATTTTCACCGACGGCTCTCTCACTAATGAGGGAGCTGGGGCGGGTGTCTACTTTCCTTAGACTGATATTGGGATGGAGTACTCACATACTAGACACACTACTGTCTTCCAGGCTGCAGTCTTCGCCATTTCAATGGCAGCGAAGTTAGCCCTTGATATGCAAATCAAGGGGAAGGACATTGCTATCCTTTCGGATAGTCAGACAGCCTTGATGGCTCTGAGTGGCCCTCGGATAATATCTAAGTTACTGGGGGATTGCAGGTCGCCTGTGGATAAGTTCAGTATCCACAACAAGGTGCCCTTTCTGTGGGTTCCTGGTCATATGGGGATCATGGGGAATGAAAGGGCTGACCTTTTAGCTAGAGCTGGGTCTGATTCTCCATTCCTCGGACCGGAACCCGCCGTAGGCGTTGCCACCCCGAGTATCGGGTCTCTGATACTCTGGATACTCTACGGTCTGCCCTTCTATCTGTGGATGAGCTGGAAAACCTGCCTCACCAAGACATAATGCGCTTCATTAAGAGGACAGGAAGAATTTGGGTGAATGGCCTTCTAGCAGAACAGCACAATGGGCCACTAAGCTTTGGTTAAGCTAAGCAAGCTAATTGGTTTGTAGTTAGCTGGGGAAGTTGCATTGGATTTTTTGGAATGCGGTGTCTCATTTCCAAATGTGCAACTTTCTAGCAGTTTGGAAGAACGAATCATGTGATGCAATTGCTAAAAACATAAGTTGGTGGACCGATAATAACTGGAGCACTAAGTTTCAAGAATTTCGGAGAATTACCTTTCACATTAAATTAATTTCCAATTTCTTGATAGATTAAGATTTATAATACACAGTTTATCAGTGTTGGCTGTACTGTATACGGTGTTCCAAAGGTCTCAATTTTAGGCCACTATTATTTAGTTCTTATATTGATGATCCTTCATATATTTCTCTGCATTTTATCTATCTATTTTATATATCAGTGCACGATTGTATTTATTCATTTTGTGTGTAGTAAGATTAACTAAGGGCTTACTTACATGGTATTTTCCATGGTATTTGAAGAACAATTCTTTTGAAATTTATCCAATAAAATCATGCTATATTGTCCTTTCACACTCTAAGAATAATTATAGGTTCAATTTACCTATATGTATAGTTCATCTAAATATTTACCATGACACCATAGGCAATGCAAAGAATCTTATTAACTGCCATGATAAAATTTATTGATCCCTTGTCAAAATGTTTACTACCCAAGAAAGCTTTTGTTAACTGTATCAATTTTACCCATACAGACATGAATAATCTGAATTAGAGTACTTATTTTATCATTCTTTGTGTATGGTCATACCTGATTTCCTTACCTTGATTTTGTCTACCAGAAATATTTCGATTTTTGATGTCGAGATGTTTTTTCATTAGTATATCAGTTGGCTGAAAAAATCAATTTAAACGAAAAAGGTTCAAACATTTTATGAAGGGGTACCCTATATTGGCCGTACAAGTACCAACAGGTTCCTGTATTGAAAAAACTAAACAATTCAATAAAGATAAGATAGTGTTGGGACCTTTTTTGATATATTAAATATATAATAATATGAAAGATGTAGGCTTTATGCTGAAAGAATTGTTCAATTGTAAACAAAAGAGACGACGTTTTTGTCCATCGTTCCCAACAAACTACCAAAAATAGTATCAGCCAAATGAAAATGTCAGATCAGCATCCTGATATCAGCACCAATTGTGCTGTGTAAGAGTGCTTCCAACCATATAAATTCTTCGCCCTGTAGTGGTTTAAATTCAAGAAACCCTATAGGGATCTCAAGATCTTTTCAGTACATCCATTCATTCCGTTTTACCTTGATTTTGTCTACCAGAAATATTTCGATTTTTGATGTCGAGATGTTTTTTCATTAGTATATCAGTTGGCTGAAAAAATCAATTTAAACGAAAAAGGTTCAAACATTTTATGAAGGGGTACCCTATATTGGCCGTACAAGTACCAATAGGTTCCTGTATTGAAAAAACTAAACAATTCAATAAAGATAAGATAGTGTTGGGACCTTTTTTGATATATTAAATATATAATAATATGAAAGATGTAGGCTTTATGCTGAAAAAATTGTTCAATTGTAAACAAAAGAGACGACGTTTTTGTCCATCGTTCCCAACAAACTACCAAAAATAGTATCAGCCAAATGAAAATGTCAGATCAGCATCCTGATATCAGCACCAATTGTGCTGTGTAAGAGTGCTTCCAACCATATAAATTCTTCGCCCTGTAGTGGTTCAAATTCAAGAAACCCTATAGGGATCTCAAGATCTTTTCAGTACATCCATTCATTCCGTTTTCCAGCAGGCTTTCTTGCTTCTCAATCAAAACTACTATAGTATCAATTTTCATCTATTTTAGAAAAAATCAAGCTACAAAAGGAGATCTTAGAAACAAACTGTTCTTACATCATCTTCCTTTAAAATGTCTTAAAGGACAATTGCAGCAAAATGAGCCCGTGGATAAGAAACTGATGAAGAATAGAGAATGTCGAGTATAACAATAATCATTTCGAAGTCAGTTGAAAAATAACTAAGTAGTAAGTAAGTGAAAGTAAGGATAGTATTCATAAAAATCTTCTGATGGTGAATTCTTTTAGGATCTTCCAGATAAAGACGCTGAATGCTGCTTCTGCCATGAAAGTTTATTGTCACTAGACAAGGTAGCCGATTGAATCCGTGTCGTGTT
The DNA here is from genome assembly GCA_963924295.1 of Dioctria rufipes. Lineage (NCBI taxonomy): Eukaryota > Metazoa > Arthropoda > Insecta > Diptera > Asilidae > Dioctria > Dioctria rufipes. The sequence goes on along the minus strand of OZ002745.1, from coordinate 23,036,578 downwards.
TAACGTCCGATGATTGGGCTCATATAATTTTCACTCTATCAACATCTTCATCATCTAAAAAATTATATTTCTGTGTAAAAAATACTGGTAATAATAAATTCTGACATTAGTTAGAAAGTGTTTTTCCGTGCCTGCTATTTTAAGGCATTGTTTTAACTTACATGTATTTGTAGGCTGATGTCTTAGAAGTGTTTGAAAAATCATTATTATTTTCGTAAAGAATAATATACATATGTATATCAAATTTTATATTTTCAGATATTAAAAATTTCTAGCAGTGCAGCATTGAAAATGGTCGATGGGGCCACTTTAATAGCAGAAGTTAAATAATACGTGTATGTTGACTGACATGTAGGTATATGTGTGTACACAAATACAATGAATATGACAAAAATATGTTCAACGTACTTCAGTGCTTCACTGCCAGAAAGAATGCAATTCTGATTTGGTGGTCCTATCCAAATCGGCATAAGGTCACATACAGATTGAGAAGCTCTGACTTAAGCTTTCTATATACAGCAAGAAAAAATTACATGCATATATTCAGGCGCATGGCGAGAAATACTTGTATAATAATAAAACTTTTTAACTCATTTACTTCACTTTCACTTCATTTATGTAGAACTGCTTTATTAATATAAATCAAGACTAATTATATATTTTTATTAAACTCGTTTCAGAGCTTAGTCGTGACAGCAGGACTTTAAAATGGGTAGTTCAGAATGGTAAGTGATTTTCATTAAATGTAACCAGGATTAATAAAAAAATATATATACGTCTACACTTGTGACGAAATTAAGGAGCTTCATTCAAAATTTGACTAATACTTACGAGATATGAAACAAATCCGGAGAAAGACAGTCCTCATCCTAATTAAAAACAAAAAATGCATACTTTTAGGCATTTACCAGCATTTTCATTAAATTTGAAATTGGTGTAAATAAAATTTTAAAAAAGACGTTAAGAACTTGATATAAAAAAAAATTTGAAAACAAAACTTCGGCGTAAAGATCTGAAACTCGGGTATGTACGTACATATATATGTGTCGATCGAGATGATTATACAATGACCGGAAGAAGCGAAAAGTGGCAAATTTAATACTTCGATGACCAGTATGCGGCGAAATAAAAATAAAAGAAAATATTTAAAAATTGGATTTAAAATTTGTGAAAGTTTTAATGTTGGCAGAGAGAAAGTACAGAAATTACGTGTTAAAAAAAAAATTGGTTTGCCAGTTGATGAAAATGTAGAAGTTCGTGGAGGACGATGAAGGAAGAAGAAGGCTCAATGGGTAAAATTAACTTAAACGATGCTAAATAGGATCAAGGAAGAAGCAAATTTTCTGACTTACTTACGAAAATTCTTATACATAAGCAATCCATGTAAGTATTTTCGTCAAAACTTTGTTAAATCGATTAGATTTCGATTTGAGAAGCTAATTTTTTTACCTTGGCTTTTGGAGATTTGTTATTGTAAATGAAAATAATTTTGGCAATAAATGTCTCTTTTCATCACTGTGGGGGAGGTAACACAATTATCGAATTTAGCGGTACAGACTAGAATGCCAACTCCCAAGGTACATTTTACCAGGTGTAGGTCTAGTATTTAACTTCAATGGGAAATCAATGCTAGTCTATTGCTATAAGACGAACAGAATTTCAGAATTCATATCTGTGAACTTTTGTAAATAGGTATTTACGCCATATCCCCATTTTCGTTGGACTGTAATCGAGGAGACGACAAAATAAAACGAAGAACAAAGTGAAAGTGCATTGGTTAAAACGATTGAAACGGGGGAAGAATCCGACCGGGCAGATTAGGAAGAAATACGCACAAACTATACAGGGTGGTACTCCAAAACAAGTTTTACACCATAATTGGCTAGTGATAGAAACCCTTACTACTGATACTACTGCGGTGTTAAGCAAAAGCACGTGTACTGTCGTTAATTGTTATCCGATTATCACGAGATAAGATAAAAGCTAAGGTATACAAGAGATAATCCCTTGAGGATACTAAAATATCCATCATACCGGTAACTAAATATTCTTGGGCTTTTCTGTGAACAAAATTACTAATTTTTTTCTTAATTTAAAAGCTTCCAATGGTCTAACGAGGGCGTTATTTAAGCACTTAGTTAATGGCACAGAGAGCCTACTTTTTAATTAGTCTTTATTTACGTGCAAAAGATGCATTGGTAGAAAGGTACAGGATGATACATAAAAACATTCAAAATTTTTAGAGTCACGTTATCTTGAAAGCCGTTAGGTATTAACCCATTCTCCTTCCCCCATTCTTCAATAACATTTTTCGATAGTCCCGATAATTCATTTCTACCTTTACATTTTAATGTATAACACCTTTTGCGAAACACCCTGTATAATAAAAAACCGTATCAACTTTAATGCCCTTTATATAAATGTATGATAGCGTTGAAATGTGTTTATCGTCGGGTGTGATGTTTCTCATGACAAAATCATAAACGATTGTGGTCTGTATTTAAAATTTTATCTACTTCCGAATCTCCATAGGTCTGGGAAAATACGCCATTTTTTAGATTATTTTATTCAACTTAGTATTGAATTTATGATTGTAAAAAATGCTAAATATATGAGCATTAGGTGCTTGTCTGTCTCTATACGCTAATCGTATAGATATGAGGGTAAAAAGTCCAACTTTTACAATCGGCATGTTATGGAAACTGATTGCCCTCTATATTAACAAACAAAAGATGAATTATTAACATCTATCTAGATACCGAGGCTTTGTGATTAACTGGATCGTTGATTGCATTGATTACGTATCTTATCTCCATTAATTAATCATTATAATGATTACTATACACTGATATCCTCAAAGATCTCAAATTTTTTTACAGACTGCAAATCAGAGAATATAACAGCTGTTGTTGGGTTGGAGAATCTGGCTAACATAAGTACCATTAAGCGCGTTTAAGTGTGTTGAGTTTATATATAATAATGTAGTTTCAGACATGCATGATCATTTTCAACAAAGCAGATACCTTGAAATGGATGAGGATCTCATACTCGTAGCATAAAATCCTTTCGGAAAAGCTTGTGCCTTTATAAAGGCAAAACTTATACACAATTAAGTAATACCCAGATATTTAAGGAGATAGGACTGTCCATTCCCCATATATAGTGACATTTTCATTGCTTTTTGAACATCATTTCTGGTTAAAATCTTTGCTAAAGCTTTTGAATATCTTGACAAAACTTCTATAGTTTTACATTTTCTTCTTATTTTTCAAGCGCAGGCTGAAACCAAATTGTTCGGCTGGCCTGTAGGCTAGTTAATGTTCAGGGATTTTGCCTTTGCTAAAAGCCAAGGCTGGCTGATATATACATAATGGCTAGCTCATGAGGAACAGATTTTTAACATTGGTTTCCAAATCTGGGTATTACTTATCTGTGCTTATACTTTAAGATATTCCGAAACTACTAGGAAGCGATAATGATTTATGCGAACAGATTCTTCCGAATTTTAAATGTTATTGATTGCTTTAGACGTACAGAAAATCAGAATCAATGTAAACACCATCTTGTAGTGGTTGCTAAGAGCCTCTGTTAGTGGATATAGCCAGTGATCATCGAACGTTTTAACCTTCGATTAAATTGCAAAACTGAATTAACTCATGGAGCCATCATGCGAATCAGTTGTAGTAAATTTTCCACTGGGAAGCGCTAATAATCATACAAATAGAAAAATTTATGGTAGGAGGTGATCAACTCTAACTGTTTCGTAGATACATGGTGATAAATATTTGTGGATCGTTTTTTATCAGCACCCCCCCACCCCCCCCACAATGTAGTTATAAAATTAAAATTTAAAATTTTAGAATTTTCATCTATCTTCGTTTTCAAAATCAATTGTTATTTTTAGCATTAAACATGTCATCGAGATCTCCTTTTTAGATGGAATCTTCCTCTTTAATTTGACCACCCGTTTACGAGATTTTCGTAATTTTTCTGAATCCAATTTTGTGAAAATTGTTTGTAAGTAATTTTCCACGGTTACATTTTCATAGTCCAATTAAAAGTACATCATTGGGCATCTCAATTTCAATCCAAGAAAGGTGTTGATGACATGATTTAATATAAAAAATACGGTTAATTTGGAAAAAGAAGGGGAAATTTCAATAATTTAAGGCAATATAACTTCGAATTGAGAATATTGTGATAGTTGTGTGGGTGGTTTTATAGAAAGAATGAAAGAATATCTGTTGAACACCTTTGGCAGTTACAAGGTGTTCAATATAATTTGATAAAAAAAAGATCAGATTTAATCCACCCCTGCCTTAATAGTGTTGATTGTTTGGATGAGTATTATTACTTTTTTCAGTATTGCCATTTAAATATGAAACAGGCTGGTATGCGTCACATGAAAACAATAGAACCATCAATCCAGGAGTTCTTCATTCCGAGATCTATTTCTGTATATAAAATAAAATTCTAGTCATTTACATTTATTTATATTTAATGTAATCATAGCCATGTAGTTTGTAATAGAGTAGTAATTTTATTGAAGCACCTGATAAATGATGAATGGCACTTTCTAATCTAAAATGATTTTAAACGTCCTTGTTAAACCGCAGTGATATAATAATAATAATATCAATGACAATAAAACTAACCTCCTCTTTTAAGCTTTTAGTAAACAAGCCGACAAAGTAAAATGTAGGTAATTTATGTAATAAATAGCATAAGAGCATGCAATGAACACTTAAATTATATTCATCATTATTGCGACCTTATCAGTCATTGAAAATTTTATTGTTGTTCGACGAGCGACCCAAAATGAAAAATGTTTAACGGCCAGTAAGCAGTTTAGATAATGATAAAAACCTATAAAATTACATCCGAATAATTCAGATACATACATACAAACATATGTACATAAATTATTCGATATTTGCTTGGCTTGTCTTGATTATAAATATATGAGAACTTTTTACCTCATTCGTCATATTTTACAAGAAATATTTATTGACATTGTATAATACAATTGAACTTAGAACTCTGCCAGCTTTCACGCCGTGCTTAATAGTAAAGTGAGTATGTACATTGTACATGCATATAAAACAATTTATTCTCTATTAAGCACTTAGTTTTAAGTAATTAATATACTTAATAAAGAAAATGCAATATTGCTTCGAAGGATTAGCAGTTAATTCAAAGTTTAAAAAATTATAAAACTGGAAGAGAAATAGACTTTATTTAAGTAGATCTATGGTATACAGGATGATTTTGAATTGGTGGTCTTGAATGAAACAGGAGATAGGTTGAAGTGTTAGAACAATGCAAAGGTGTAAGCCAAATGCATGATTTCGGAGTTATGGGGGTTTTTGGTTTTGGGTACCTTTTCTCCCAACAACCCGTAACTTTCCCGTTATAAAATTTATGTTTGTGCTTTTAAGCTAAAATGATAGTAAAGCGTCTCATGTTTCAAACGAATGTCGAACCACCACACAGGTCCCTCATGACACGCTAGTTATAGGACGTCAAAGCCAAAAAATTTGAAAAAAGATTCTTAATAACCGTTATATTTTCTTGCAAGATTTGGAAACCTCAGAATGTTACCTTTCATTTGTTTCTGCATTTGTATCTACCTACATGCAACCGATTTTTATATAAACCTGTTTTTATGAGGCATAATTTCATTAATTTTGTTACTAACGATAGAAATGACGCCTTATTTTATACAATTCCACGAAAATCTATTGCGGAAGAATTGGGACACGATTTGAACACTTTTAATCGGGATACTGGTGGGTACTTTTTCATAAATATAACAGAGATTGAAGTAACAATAATGCCCATTAGATCCAATGCCACGGCAATTAATGGTATTCACTCTGAGGTTTATAAAAATCATAATCCCCTTCATATCTTCCATATTTCCCATAAACTGGAAATTTGCTAAAATGAAGTTCCCAGGAAGATCGTCTTATTTCAATACTTCCTTTCTTTTCTAAAGTACTCGAAAAATTAATGCACAATCAGCTGTGTCATTACATTTAAATTAGTAGTCTATTATCATGCTATCGTATCAACCTGGCTTTAGGCCAAAGCATAGCTGCATCACAACCTTAATTAAAATAAGTGATGACATTCGCGAATTAATGGCGGCGAATAATATAACTACTCTAAGCCTATTAGATTTCTCCAAAGCATTTGATAGAGTAGATCATGCAGTTATCTCACAGGCCAGCAGCAACAGATTTGTTGTGACGGCAGAGTTTCGGATTTTCAGCCAATATTTAGTGGCATGCCCCAAGAATCTATTCTAATACCTTTACTTTTTATCATCTTCATCAACGACCTTACAGGTGTTATTCTTCATTGTAGGTACCACTTGTATGCTGACGATATTCAGCTGGATATTTCTAGGCATAAGAATTAAAACGTCTATAATTGAACTGTTGAAAACAATCTGACATTGAACACTTCTAAATCTAATGCCATAATTATGCATAACACCGTAATGGACTCAGTCAACTGTACCGTAGTCAGTATGAACAACGAGGTGATTCCCTATAATAATATTGTAAAAGATCTTAGTGTAACATTGAATCGAACTTTAACCTGGTCGGATCATGTCAAATCTATTGTGTCAAGGATATATGTACGCAACTCTTCGTAGATTATCCAGCCTGTCCCGACTCGAATATTTTTAATTAAAGCTTTCGTAGCACCACTACTAATGTAGATTTTAACTCTGCGGTTGGTTATTGTTTTGGGCTTCGGCGATATGACTATGATTCTCTTATGTGAAATCAATCTTTGGTTGCACAGTTCATGCATATTTGGACTTTCGCATGATTTTTCTACGTAACTTCATTCAGTATCGCAACCCAACTTATTTGTATCATAAGATCAGTTCTTTACGGTCTCACAGGATAATGAATTTAATTATTCCAAGCTACAGTAATCGGGTTTCTGAGCATCAATTGCTAGTCCAAGCCATCAAACTATGGATCAATCTTCCCCTTGAACTCAAGAATAATAGCAGCGCTCATAGTTTTTGTACCGGTTTGCTAGGGTTCCTGCAAAATATGTAGCTACTTATTTTCTTTTCACTTTTGTTTTAATTTTTTTTTGCATTCTAAATTGATTTTTATTTGATTTTTATTCTTTGATTTTACTATTATTATTTTATTCAAATTTATTTATTATAAACTCTATGAATTAAGATATGAAAATAGTCTTATAAGTATGCATAGGATGAGAAACAAACTAATTGCTAAATTTATTTAAAGTAAGATTAAAATTAAAATTAAAAATTTCGCAGCCATACATAATGATAGGAATATTGAGCGTGCGAACAAGCATACGTATAGTGGATAGAGGGATATAGGCCGGCGATAGAGAATTCATACAGAGAATTCCATAAATCTTAGCAGTGATTCTGTTAACGTGATTACCCCAAGTCAAGGTCTTATTAAATATAACATCGAGATTTCTCACATTATCGCAATAAGTTCCAGGGCATTCACTGAATAGTATTGATGGAAAACAAGAAGTGCCTACTGCATATTTGTATATAATAATCGAATTACTTTTATTATTTAGAGGTGAAATTTAGAGTATCTCATCTCATTCGGCAAGTAATTTATGAAAACCGAGAAAAGCAGCGGTCCCAAAATAGAACCCTGAGATACACCACAAATCCAGCAGCACAAGCGCAGTAATTTTGTTTTTTTCATAAAATGACAACCATATGTCTTTAGCAACTTTAAAGAGAGCTGTCGTGCTATTATATCGAGATCATGTTAGTATGTATCTTTTTTAGTAACCTCTTATTTTTGTGAATTGAAGAACAGTTATTCCGTACGGGAACGGGAGTATTATCTGGAGTTTATTGTCAACGCTTAATGATTAGCTTCTGCTTACAAACGGATACAAGATTCGTGTAAGGATTTTTATTTTATGGTTCTTTTGGATTTTGTCTAGTGTAGTATCAAAGTATTTAATTCTTTAGACCAGGGGCATTAAGAGTAAGATTTGCGGTAGATAAATAGCATAGTTTCCTTCTACGAATGAAAAACATTGCTTGCAGTTTAATTTTCCATTTATGAATATACTGAGGTAGGATGTTCAGTCTAGAATGTAGCATAGATATAATATCTAAGGCTATCCCCTATGTGATCTGGTAACTAAGCTATGGGTGGGGCAGGTGAAATCCTATAGGGACTTAAAGATATTTGGGTATATTTTTATTTCTGGAGTTTCTTTTTTAATCGTAAGGAAATTTTTTCGTGCATGCTTTCTACGGAAAGCTAAGGGTTCTATCTTTAATAATACGAAAAAACTTTCACATATTTATCAACTGTAGTTTGTGAGATATCGGGAGAAATATTGTTGTGCAAACATGAATCTCGATTAAAACGTGTCTACTGCGGAAATATGAAGTAATGAAATCGAAATTATGATTTTATATCATTATGAGAAATGTATGTTTTTCTATTTCCTGGATATGTTTTATTATGTATGAAGAATATGTAGATAAAAGTATAACGATATGGAATAATTGGTAATGGGAAAGTTATTTGATTCGATAAAATTGATTTAGTTAGTTTTTAAAAAACTCCTAATCATCATAACTCATATGTATGTATGATTTTTTTTTGTAGAATATTTTGGCCCAATTTGCAGGTGCTTAGGTTGCGGGTTACAAAGTTAGACACATAAGTTAATTCATTATTATGTAGATATATGTATGAAGTTAAAAATCTTCATCATGAAGCAAATGAAGTAATTCATCTATTTTTATCCCACGATGGATTTAAGTGAGTTAATGATCAGTGCTGTAATCATAATCTTCTGTTAAATAATCCTGCAAACTTTGGAATATATTAATTTATAGAGGAGAAACTGAGATATAGAGCAAGATAGAGGTTGTTGTTTTTTAATTCAAGGGGGTAGGTACTTTTCGATAGTACTTACTCGACAACGCTGTCTAAAATAAAAATAATCCAGAACACTATTTCCGCAAAATTATTTATTTATTTTTAACATTTGGAATTTTCTAACCTCACGTTGGTAAAAGGAAAAATTAAATTAAGTAAAAATAACTTCTTTTTATACATAGTACAAACGAATTTTTGAACAAGAACGAAAACAATCAGAAAAATGAATAAAAAGAATTTTACACATGTTTTCTTCACACTGATTTATGCACATCCCCCTAACGGTTTGGCTTTCCTAAATATTCATTTAGAAACGCAATTGATACCAGAGAAAGGTATCTGTGCGATAAGGCAGTTTAAAAAAAAATAAAATAAATTAAAAATTCAATGGTGTCTTGCAATGTGCGAATAATGGCTTGCTTGTTTGCGAAATTCCGATAATACCGGACACACGCCAAAAAAATTATATTGTATATTCTCTTCAAATTACATTCGTTTAACCTAGTTTGAAAGCCAGAAACGTGGTCAAATCTACGAAGGCAGGTAGAGTCTAATTTTGGGAAGATCAGGCTCCCAAAGGTAAAATGTGACAAAATTAGAACTTTGATGAACTTCAGTTTGGTGTTCGACCTTAGAATTTATGCGGACAACCAGAGCCTGCGTAACCCACAATAGACCTTTCCCAGAACTGATCTGACATAACCACAATATTTCATATCTGTATTGAGCCTTATTCCAAGATTTGTGACTTAATCAACATATGTTAAAGCTTGCTCCACGAGAAATATGGAAGGGATAGGTCTGGTCAAGGTACCAATCCCCAAAATGAGACATTGAAACTTATCAGGATTAAGGATTAGGTTATTCGCTAGAGATCAGACATAGATTCTGGCAAGATCCCCATTGATTTGCTCCAAGTAATCCTCATATAACCCAATCGGTCCACTACTGTATAACTGGACATTTGCGGCGTATAAGTGGATGTTGACTTGTTGGATAACACTTAGTAAGTCATTGATGTATAAGCTGAACAACAATGGTCCTAACATAGACCTCTGACGAACGCCAACAGATACAGGTAAGAAGTCTGAATCACACTCGTTATAACGAACTTATTGGCATCTTCCCGTGAGGAAGCTTGTGATCAAGTTAAAAGCCGACTGAGAGAAACCAAAATTATTGAATAACTTCAAGAGTAGCCTTGAGTGGTTGACTCTGTCAAAAGCCTTGGAGAAGTCAAGAATGCCGACCCTTATCCAGGCTTTTCCGCATGTCCGTAGTAACCTTTAATATGGCTGTTTCGCAATTGCGATTTGCGTGGAGTCCTGACTGCTAACGTGTCAGCATATTATTTCTTTCCACATATGCTAGGATTTACCCATACATTATCTTTTCTAGTACTTTGGCTATGAAGCACAAAATGTCAATAGGGCGAAGCTCAGATGCTGTAGCGACTGAAGACATTTTAGGAATAGACAAAATCGTGGCCAATTTCCAGTTAGTAGGGAAAGTAGATGACGTAAGGCAATGATTTACTAAGTGCAGAATATATTGACCTGTATATGGAAGCAATATTTTTATGAATTTAGGTGATATTTTATCAGGACCTACAGATTCAGATTTGACAGAGAGGAGTGCTTTACGAGCTCTTAGTAATCGATCATTGTTTACTCAATGTTTACATATTAAAACAATCTTTGATCTCTAGCTACCATATAATAACTTAAACCTCTTAAAACTTTGCTCAACGCATCATTTCTACCAGTTTTTCTTTTATCGCTTGTATCATGGCAACAGTTTTCCTTTTACCTGATCGAACCTAATATATCTAGAGTATGTACATATATGTATAGCAATATATGATCCTAACGAAATTTAAGTTGAAAAATCGGTAAAATCGGTGATATGTTAAGTATCTATATTTTCTACATTGGTCGCCGGGGTGGAATGTGGATGCAGGTAACCAAAGGTGTTTACTTGCATTCTAAACAAGTAATGTGAGTGAGGTAAGTGAAATATATGTATGTATGCATAATTTAAAGGAAAAATGTGTTTCAGTTGTGTTGTATCAGTAATTGGTAAGTATAAAAGGGAGATGACTCCGTGTAGCTGAAATTAGCGAACTGAAGGCGATTGCCCTCAATATCAACTCCCTTCTGTCTCACGGGAAACGAGTCTCCCTAAACCTTTTTCTGGAGGAACACCGTCCCCATTTCATGTTTCTTTCAGAGACAAATCTAAAAGCAAGACACAGAGTGTCTTTGGACAAATATTCTCTACTCAGAAATGACGCAGGTGAGGGTAAGCGGGGCACCGCTATTCTCATTAAGAAAAATCTCCACTTCGAACCCACCCAGATTAACCTCTTCAACTTCGAGAGTACGTCACTAAAAATAAACCTAGATTCCGGTGAAACTCTTCTTCTTGTTTCACTCTACAACCCGTGCCATACTCCAGCCTCCAGAATACGTAGTGATCTGATCGCGCTGAACGCCTTTTCCCAACAATTCACATATACGAATGTTGGAGGCGATTTCAATGCTAAACACAGCTTATGGAATGATCTCCATAACCACAATTTTATTGCTGTCTCCCAGGATACACCAACCTTCCCCAGAAGTGGCTCTTTTCTAGACTTTTTCCTCGTTTCTAACAATCTCATAAACATTCTCCCCCAAATTAGAAATTTTACCTGCCAGGCCCACATATCTGATTCTGACCATTTGGCAGTAGAATTGAGAGAGAATTCTCTGCGAGCACACTAATTGCTCCAGCAATTTCGTCCCTGACCAATGTCGACTGGCCACAATTTCAGGATAGACTGAATAACCTACTCCCCAATTTCTTGCCAAATCAGCATAGAAATCTGTGTAATACAGAAATAGACTTCTATGTTGAATTGCTAACAACTGCCCTTCAGAATAACATATCGTTTTTCTCCACTACGCACCAATCTATTAACTACCGGTATAAGAACCTTCCGCCCAGAATCCAAAAGCTGTACAAGTATAGGCAAAAGTTAAAGAAAACTTTGAACAGAATTTACCGGAGAAATCTGAATACACAGAACCCGGAATATTCATCCTTACTCTCCCAAATTAGGTGTCTGTCGACAATCATGACGAGCAAACCCGTAACTTCGTCGATGAACAATTTCGCGAGAGGTTGAAAGCTACTAAGCCGGGTCCGCGAGCTTTTAGCGAAACCAACAAAGTGTGTAGCAGGAAAGCCCAAGTGCCTGAAAAACTACTTGATACAACTGCTTAAATTCTTCTGAAGAGAAAAGCAGTGCCTTCGCCAACTATTTTGAATCAACCTTCAAAAGCTCGCCTCCAACTGATCTCCCTAACTTTCATAGGCAAGTCCTAACTGAAGTGGAAAATTTTGAGACACAAAATACCTCACCAATGGCAGAATTTAGCCTTGAAAACCCAGCAGGAAATCTAAATGACCAGCAAATATACACAAGCCCGCTTCATCTAGCCGCCCTTATTCGGTCACTCTACAATAAAAAGTCAAGAAATGCTAACAACAATCTTCAACAATTGATAAACAATTGTTATTTCCCTATCAGCTGGAAAGTGTCAAAGATAATACCAATTCCGAAGAAGGCATCTTCTAAAAGCATCTCGGAATTCAGATCGATTTCACTAGTCTCTAACTTGGGAAAACTTCTGGAGAGATTAGTGAAACAACACATCGATGACACTTGCGTGCAGAAGCAGATGGAGCAGCATCAGCAATTTGGATTCAAGGCTATGCACTCCACTCTGCACCCACTATTAAAATTTCACACTGATGTGATCCAAGCTCTTAATAAAAAAACTCATACTGTGGCCTGTTTTCTTGATGTTGAGAAGGCCTTCGACTCCATCTGGAGAGAAGGTCTTATCTCCAAACTGATTGGATTTCAGTTCCCACCCTACCTCATTCGGATTATAAATAGCTTCATATCTCAGAAACAATTCTCTGTGGATATAAACAATTGCATATCTGCGCATAAGAACATAAAAGCGGGCGTACCGCAAAGCTCAGTACTCGGGCCGTTCCTCTTCAATCTGTTCACGTTTGACCAACCGCTGACTAATGGAGGAGTCACGACCCTTCTCTACGCGGATGACTAATTAACGTATGTGCACTCCAAGTTCCCCAAATTGGCGACAAGGAAAGTGGGTGATCATATTGCCAAGTTTTACGAGTACTATCGTAAATGGGGCATAAAGATCAACATCCTTAAATCGAGTTTACTCTGCATCAGAACTGCACGTTCACGCAGAGGCGTATGTCAAAACGCAAGAAACATCGAAATCACTATCAATAATGAAGTGATAAAACCCACTAAGAGCGCCAAATACCCTAGGTATAAATTTCAATGAACGTTTCAAGTTCAACCCTCACGCAAAAGCAGGTGCTAGGAAAGCAAACTTTGCACTCAGCATGGTCAGCCCTATAATGAGATATAGGAATGAACTCACTCTGAGCACGAAACTGCTGATGTACAAGCAGCTCATTAGGCCCACCTTAACGTACTCGTTTCCCATATGGCACACTATTTCGTCAACCTATATGGATATCATTGCGAGATTCGAGAGGAAAACGCTTCGAATCTGCACTGGACTCTACCGAAGGCCCTGTGGAAAGCATTATCGCAATCAGGTCCTGTACGAGAAAGCTGGTATTTCTCCGATACAGGACTATCTGGTTGAGGTAGTGAAGAAGCAGGTAGCCAAAATCCCAAATCATCCAAACCCAATTGTACAGGAACTAACAAATTTTCGCCATTTACCCACTAACAAATATTTATCGCCTTTTAAACTGTCATAGAAAATACTACCGCGAAGGATTTTTTACTTTTTGACGGAAGGAGGACTGCAGCCTGCAGTACAGGATAAATGCGACCTGCTTCAGACAAGACCCGAAATAGGGAGCCTAAAACAGCACCAGGAAGTGAAGACAGTAGCAACCTGATGTAATATCTAAGTTATGTACCTAGTACTTAAGTTAGTTAAGTATTAGAATTACGAAATATTGTTAGTTAATTATAACTAGGTAGCGCTAGCCATGTATTTAGAAAATAAGATAACTTAGCTAGATTAATTGAACTCAAGGCCAAAGAAAATCCCGTAGGAATTATATTCAGGGAATAGGTTTAGATAAGAAAAATATTGTTAATTTAAGTGTGCAAATTTATTCAGCGCAAATAAAAAACTTAAACTTGAACTTGTAGCTGAAATTATTAGTGCAAGGTAGTTTTAATTGGTAAGCAAACCATATTTCGCAATTTAAAATTTTTTTTTTAAATTAGTTTAAAGTATCTACTATAAGCGAATTTAATTATTTTTATAAAACGTAACTGTATATTATTACTAAATATACAATTATAGCATTAAGCATGGAGAATCATTATAAACTACGGGAGTGTTGTAATCCTTTTTCAAAATCATGTCATTCCTCTAAACGCCAAAATTTAAGAAATATTACCAAAGGGATGGTAGAGCGTCGACCAAATTTACAGCTGAAATGGAAAATATGTTCGCAGTGCCGATTAGAAGTCTATAAGTTACCCGGTCCTTCATCTTCTGTAGAGATTGAGAATCTCGAGAATATACAAAGTATTTCTGGCTGATAGTCAGGATGATAGAGTTTTTCGACACAGATGCTGCTCTCAACTGCTTGCAAGAGTGTGTTTTCATTACATAGGAGAACCAGAAATTCAAAGGAGACGAATGAGTGATGGCACATATGTGGAAAGAGAACTGAAAAGCATTATTTTATTATTTTTAATGTATGTTACCAATCATCCAAAAAACAAAATCTAACAGATTTTCGTAAAAATTCGCGAGTAAACAGAGAGAAAAGTATATAACAACACAAGACAAAAATACGAAATGAATGATATTGACACTTTTACCGAAAGACTGGACACCTACAAAAATCATGAAAACATTTCTAGGAACTACGAGCTATATGTTGAGGAAAAGTAAGCAAATATCACAAGAACAAGGAATATATAGTCATGGAAACGAGATTAAGAGAATTGACAATACAATTTTATCTTAATGACGAAATCAGCAGGATCATGCCTGGAAAAAAGGATTTTGTTTCAATAAAGGTAATAGTCATATATTTTAAGGATTCTTTTAACAAAATTTTATTCCAGCTGGATGGCGAAAGGAACCATGTGAAAAACAGTTACTTTTTGGGAATTTGAAGGAAATACACCTAAATTTCAAGTCATCGCATCGAGAGAACAAAATCAGTTTTTCAAAATTTGCCTCCGTTCGACGGAAAAATTGCATTTTAGCTGGTGCTTCGGGTACTCATTCTATCTGCGTTTGTAGATCACATCAAAATATAAAGTTAATGACTGAAGCTTTCAATATTACCAATTATAAAAGCTACATATCCACGATGATCTGCAATCCACCCGAAGCAAAATGTTTTTTTTTTTTTAAATAATTGTCCAGAGTGCCCCGGGTTTCTTTCTTTAAAAGAAGAACTAGAAAAGGTTTTCGAAGAGAATTACTTGGAGACAATTACATATCAACAATTGACATCAACGGACAGATCAAATTTGGAAACAAAAACTGGAAATACTGATGACTTCTTAGACGCATTTCAGAAAAGGATGACTGTATTAATTCCACACTCTTTCATTGCAAAACAATAAAGCAGCTTTCTCAAGGAGATAAAAGATTCCTTAAATCAAAACGAGTGTTTGGTTAGTATGGATTTTAGTTGAAGTTTAGACTTTTCATTGGACTAATTCACAGGCAATCATACATCCTTTCGGTATATATTTTAAAAACGAAAATTCAAATATTGAGCATATAAATATGGTCATAATATCGGATTGTCTCAAGCATACGGTGTTATAAAAAAAAATTACATATTTTTCAGATGTTTCAGCATCTCAATACAAAAATAGAAAATTTTTTTTAAATATTGCCATGCATAATGCAATGGATGTCCTTGTACTTGGCACTTTTTTGCAAATGCTCATGGAAAGAGTGTATGTGACGGCCTCGCAGGAACTGTCAAACGTTTAACCATGAAAGCTAGTCTACAACGCCCCTTCAATCATCAAATAAAATCACCTCGACTGCTTTATGAATGCTCTAGTGAAAATATTAATAACATAAATTTCAGCATTGTTCCACAGGAAGAATATTACTAGGAAGAAATTTACTTGAATGATAGATTTTCAAGAGCTTATAGAATTCCATAGACACAAAAACTTCATACCATGATTTCGGTCAACGAGGGAAATGTTTTGACAAAAAAGATATTCGTTTTCTTCTGAAATAACAATATACAACTTATTGTCTGGCGTAAAGCTCACAAATACCATTGATGAACACATATCTGGCTTGACCCTGGTGATTGGATTACATTATTTTCAATGACGAAAAGCATGAAATGTTTAAAGTAACAACACTTCATCCAGCAGGACCTGCCCATCATATTCAATTTCCCAATGCACCAGATGTTCAATCAATTTTAAAATCTTAACTAAAAGTATGTCAAATTAATCCTCAAATGAATAATGATGTTTATATTCTAACAGCCAGTAAAATTAAATATATAGCAGAGTTAATAAAATTAAGGAAATCTTAAATATAGAATGTACATGAGCCAGATATTAATTTTAATTTTACTTATAAATATTTCTAAGATACTCATATACTTCAATATATTTAAAAACTAATCAAACATATTACATTATTAATATTTTTAATATTTTTCTTTTAATCTTTTAATGATTTCAGGATATAATCCTAGCTACATTATGTAGATATATTATATTAAATCTGATAACTCAGCACATTTCATCAATTTTCGTTCAAAGTTTTCTAAACTATATATATTTAAAAAATAACTCCATTCAAACTTCAAAGAGTTCCATTTTTTCCTGTCTACACTTTCCTCAAAAGGATTAAAATAAAAAAATATAAAAAAATCGAAAGTTCGTATTTTGAGATATTCAAGGATAACGAACATATCCATTATCCTTTAAAAGAAATTTTCAGAAAAAGGACTTCATCGATTTTTTTCCAGAAACTTTAAAGCTTCCTTAAATAAATAGCGTTTGTTTAATGGGCTTGCGATGCATACATCCTGAGTTAAAAATTTTTGAAGTTACACCTACCAAGCAAAATTTGCCACTTTTTTCAAATTTCAAAATACCGTATCGCCGTCAAAAATGGACAAAAACGAAAAATATTGCGGCAAAGTGCTATTAACTATAAAACCAACCTACTTGTAAGATCTTATCAAAATCGGAGGTGGTCGATGCACACATTTACATAATATTTGTCGATTTTCTGTGGTATAACCCAAGTTATAAGATTTCTGAAGACTAACTAATGGTAACTTACGAGCTATCAGATTCTTGCCTATTGTTGTTATGATTTTTTTTTTTTTGTAATGTCTTTTCATTTGTTTCATCAGCTTTAATTTTGCGCGGAGTTCAGCTGCTCTATTTAATCCTATGAAATCCGCGATTTCGGTATTTTATCCCTCGCAAATTGCAGCAATTTTACAAAAAAAAAACACAACTTCTATGTTTTATTAAGGAAATTTTTCGGCCGAAAAAGTTTTGCGCCCGATCAAACATAAAAGTCGGATTTTTTATAAATCTGAAAGAAATATACTATTATATTAGTAAAATTATTAGTTTATCCTATTTCCCATGATTTTCAACAAAAATCTTGTTTTAAAGTGGAATAAATTATGTTTTTCATTTTACATTTTTCGGTTCTTGTTTTTGATGTGGAAGTGCCTTTAGAGCTACCCCGGTTTTTGATAAATAAATTAGTCAAATTTACATATACTACATATATGGAAATATTTAAAAATTGCCATGCATTTATTTACATTCTATATATGTAAATTGTTCAGATGTATGTAAAATAATGTATGATGAGTAATAATAATAATCATTGCCAATTCAAAATTATCGAAAACGCTCTTCTGTTAAAAACGCAACAAAAACAACCAAAACAAACACTGCAAATGCAATCAATGAAGTCTTACGTGCCTTGAAAAAACACACCCGGTATAACTCGCATGCGCAATTAGCTTAAATGAATTACAAGTGATTTGCTGATTTGTTTTGCATATTATACTTGAAAAACTGTGTATTTTTCTTATTTTTCGTCATTAATCTAGCAATACATGCGTGTGAATATAATAGCATTATTTGTCACGAACACGGAAGATTCACTTATTTTTCTCCTTGCAATTTACATATACATACATAAGAACATGTAGGAAAATTGCACTAATTTATAAGATCAGCCAGCAGATGGCTTTTTTAACTGAGATTATTTGGTCAGTTATAATGATAAATGTGTAAGGCGTTAGACATATTTCTATTATACTAATAGCGCGCTCTCATAATATAGTAATGCATCTGCTTGGGGTCAGTTTTAAATGTCGAAGCTCCTTATCGCGAAGGCATATTATTTTTAAAAAGATGATAGTACTGCTAAGAAAATACACACATATATTATATGTATGTATGTGTGTACGTAAAAAAAATTTTGAAATAGATTATTTTCTCAAGTGGTCAAGTGCATAAATAACAAGAAGAGTTTACGTTTTTATTTCATGCCTTATCAGTATTATAAGGGTAGCCTGAGTTCTGACTTTTTTGGTTTTATTTTCAACGTTCAAAATTTCGTAAACTTTGAACGATTGATATAGTCGTCGATAGCCATATCAGTTTTGATGATTTGTTTTTTTTTTTTTTTTTTTTTTCTAATCAGACGTTGTTTTATATTTAAGTCGTGATGAATAATATGCTGGAGATTTCATTATTCTAGTGGTTATCTTAAATTTTGTTTGACTGTCAGTCAATGTTCATTGAAAGTAATATCAGTTGAAGGAAAAGTTTTAGTCGGTTGACGATTGCCACCGAAGAAAGTATAATTTTAGTTAACTTAACTTAACTAATAGTGAAGTGCACAACTTTCTTTTAGAATTTCTTAAATTACATATAGATTTATTTCAAGTAGGTAAATGAATCTAGAAAAGTGATAAGTAATATTAAATGAAAATAGTAATTTTAGCGATTATTTTCGTATTGAAATATCTACAGTTTCAGGAATTTTGTGCAAGCGTAAATAGTTTTTGAAATTTTGGTTCGTTTTTTTTTTTTGTGATTGAGGAGATTAAAATTATACCTGGATAGAAAATCTAGATATTAAGTAAGTTAGTGATTAGTTTTGTTTGTGATCAAAACTTATTTGAAAATGTCTCTAATGGCTACTATAGATAATACTCCAGAGTATTCTTAAAAGTAATTTTTGTTTTTTTTTTTTTTATAGTATAAATCATACAACACTTAAGTTTTTTGTGATTTAAAAATTATAATACATACATATGTATATAGCCCGCTCAAGGCGCGAGTGAAAAAATAAAATGTTCATTTCATTTAATCAATAATTTATTATTTTTAACGTGATAAGAAGAAATATTGTTCGAGTTTATTTTTTATCAGCTATTAACGCAATACAATTATCGAAAAACATTGAAGTGACATAACCCCATGATACTAAAATTCTTAGCTTAAACAACTTGTTTCCGGTGCAGACTATCTATAAGCTAAGCTTCGTTTTCATAAAATTACTGATTAAAAAGTAATTTACAGCAAATGAAAAAAAAAGGAAACCCGTTTAAATATTTTTTTATGATAAGGTGCAATAATTAAATTAATGATAAGGTGCAATAATTAAATTAATGATCAAGGAAAACAAATACAGGTCGTCTGCTCTGTTATAATCGGCATTTCGAAAAAAGATAAGAGAGAGGATCGCAACATAACAATTTATGTAATGGTGGAAGAAGGTCAATATTAAGTTTCTCTATAGAGATTTTTTGACTGTAACTTTTTTACACAATAACGTCCAATATCCTTTAAATCCATTTTCTAGAATCTACAATTAAGATTAATTACATAATTCCAGGAGAATTTTTTTAATAATCAATCATCCACATCAAATACGAATTTTGCAAAAATGTGAGTAAATCGCGCAGTAATATTACGCCAATTTTAAAAGGTACATCATAAATTATTCTTAAATTGGTATGCGATAAGTATTGCCTATCTAAGAAACTTTTCAAGATTAGGTACTTAATTTTCTATAAAAAACCTTCAAGAAAATTAAACGTTTTTTTGTTTTTTTCATATATATATAAAACCTCAACTTAAAAGGAGAGAGAGAAAGGTGAATTCAGCCGATATACAGATTTGAAAATTTATCGGTCAAATAAGTGGTAGATACCTTTGAAAATTGTTATTGTTCCAGTAAAAGTTTGCCATTAGTAGTTTTAATAAACGTCGCCATGTTTCACAGGTAGTAGAGCAGAAGAAAGTGACATAACCTTTAGGAGATAATGACCATAAAAAGGCACCTTCAGCATTTTGATTAAGCACAAAAAAAATAGATGCGGCATTAGCTTACCCCGATCTTTGTGACACTACTCGGCAAAAACTCATTGTCTGGAAATATATCTGATTTCAATAGCGAAATGTCTGATTCAAAGCCAGAAATGTTTTACCCAAAGCTAGTTTATACGTCCACTATAAAAAATGTAAATTGCAGCCAGATGGAATAACGCTTATGCCTTTGGCGCGGTTTTTTAAAAAAGTATGAGGCAAAATTGTACAAAACCAGCAGGATAGTGAGTGCTGGTAATATAAAGCAACCTTTTGAGATAATACATTTACATGGGTGCGTTAAAATTTCGGTGATTGTTTTTACGTTAGTTACCTACGTTTTTTTTAGGGACTAGCTATACACAGATCAATCCAATGGTTGCAACTTATGTGGTGAGACACAACTGAAAATTGAAAACACAATTGTCCCATTAGCCTTGCAGTAGTCTCTCTAAGCCATCCATAGAAAAATCTGACTCATGATTATAAAAAACTACCAAAACGAAAGGATGAACAAATTAGAAATATTAGAAGAGAAGCTTCGAATCCATCCAACCACTGGAGTTTGCAGCATCTAAGCAACAGGGTGATCCTCCGTTTAAGAAGTGATCCTTGAATTTATTAGGTGCAAAAATTTACTGATATTTCCACAACAAAAATAACAAGTGCCCCTCGTTCTACAGAAGTTGTACTTCATATCGCGTAACCTCAATGTTATCGATATTCCATACGGAATGCGGTGGTGTATGATGCTGTTTCAGAAAGCCGGCATCGAGGGTTTCTCACGATAGTGACAGCTGTAATTTTTTCCAAAATCAAATGCCAAATCACGCAATTCTTTTGATAGTAATCTGAAAAATATGTATATGTGTGCAGTGTCGTAACCCACTGGGAAAAAGAACGGTCTAGGAAACCTCCAGAAGCGCCTCCAGCGCTTATTTTTCCTATCTCAGTTCATTGCTTTTACATATACATGTCCGCAGAGGTAAGCGCTTCACTGATGTTATTAATAAGTGCTCTAGAAGTTATACTAAATGATAGGCGAAGAGGTTTTGAAGGGTTTTTTTAGGCTTTATGGAGCATTTTTAATAATCATCACAGTGCTTCCTCCTTAATCTCGTAAGGGGGCTTCAAGCGGCTTCCTGAGAACAGTGGTAAAATGCTTGCTTGCCGCGATGTGGCTATGAGGCAAGGAGCTGGGATAACCTTAGAGCATACTTCTAATCACTCTAAATTTCATATTAAAAAAGAAATGCGTTACTTCGCACAATAGTGGAAGAATCTACCGTTTACAATTGTTTATCGTGCAAAATTAGATGATTGTTGCAGCTCTGCTGGAGTTAATCAAATATCTTCTATAGAGCTTCCAAATTATGGCTATAGAACCTCTTGAGCTACTTATTTACTTATGCCTTTGCTTATCTTTCTGGATAAATCAGTGAACATTCTTCTAAAAAGCTTCCAAATGATGCCTATAGAAAGCACTTAAATTGTGCCTTCTCGTGCCAATCAGCTTTATGAATACAATAATCTCTTTCATTTGTTTCTTATTGACAGGAGGCATATATGTATAGATGCAACCAAGAAATTAAATCACACATTTGCAAAATTCTCCATGAAAATGCAAAAGTCGGTCTCCTATACCTCAACTTCACTCTTTTCTGGACGTACGACTTCAGTTCGGGTGGTGACCATGATCGGTTATACATAGGTAACCTTTAACAGGCAATGCTCTTTCCTTTCATTTGAATCATTCCCAATTCAGAATAGGATCGCGGCGAAGATACAAATTTCCAAAGAAGTTCAGCAGGTTATAAAGGAACGCCCACCATGTTAGAGTTCAAAATTTTTATTTTTAAAGAATATTTTCTGCTTCTTGGAAGAAATCCCATAGAAATAGATTAATTTCAAACTTTTTTTATACTAATTTTATCATCTTCCTCTGTATTTTCTTTTCTAGTAACAATTCTAAGCACTTCCTTTGTTTGATTTACAGACCAGCACCTATGATTTTGTCACACAGTACTAAAACAAGCGATCTTAACTACTAATTGAATTTTGATTTTCTTCCATCGACCTAAATAAAAGATATTGCCCATTAAGAGGGCTTTCCAATAACACTAATTTCATGATGGGTACCATTAAACTCTGTACATTTTCGGTGGATTATTTCTCGTCTACAGCAGACTGAAATTCATTGAAAATAATTTCAATTAATTTCTAAAATGCATTGAGAATGCAGAGAAATCGAACTTTTCGTCGCAGCGATCAGAGAGGTCTCATCAGTATGGTTATCTCTGATCGCCTACCATCGCCCTATTCATCTTTATGATTTTTTGTTTGTTTTACTAACCCACATAACTTAAACTTTATTTTTCGTAGCAAATATATGCATGCTTTAAACTTGATGTACCTATAATATTAGTTAAGTTAATAAAATCATTCTCCAAAATTGAGATAAAAAATGTAAAACTGAAGAAAATAAAACACCAAAAAAGTACAAAATAAATAACATTTTAACTAGTTTTAGTGAGAAGAGATTCTACCCCGTAATTTTATTTGCGTTTTTAAATTAGTATATGTCCTTTCTATTTTAGAATGTCATCGGAAGAGCGCTTTAATATTCGGATTGATTACATAAGACCAGAAACAACAGAACTAGCAAAAAATGAACTTCGTGAAACTCCAGAAGTCAAAGAAAAAGCAATTGCCGAACTTCGAGAATTACTTCATAAGGCGTCGGAGCTGCATTTTCGTGATGATGACGAATTTTTAATAATATTTTTGAGAGCTTGCCATTTCTATCCAAGGAGTGCACTTGATAAGGTATGTGTTATTCGTATTAATAGCCGGGTGTCAACGATAATAATTGTTTTCATAATTAGTTCTATAGTCATATCATTATCGCATACACATTTCATAATTTGAACTTTGTCCAATCAACTTAAAAGATAAGAGTTTTTAATGGAATATGGAACTTTACTTACACCTCGTGACCAATTCACGTCATACACTATACGTACGTAACTTATTTTGAAACAAATCAAAGGTTATACCTAACCGTTTTTAGATAAAGCACTTGTGTTAGTAATTATTGAGTTCGTTCATGTACGTATGTAAGTAACATGCTTCTTTTACAATTCAAAACGCTTACTTAGAAAAATTAAACGTGGAGAATTGGACAAGGCGCTACTGACCAATGCAAAACAGGGTATCAAGGTTCGAATCTCGATTGACAGTGATCAAATATTTTTTCCGATTCCACCCAAATAGAGCTCAACTGTGATGGAGAAGACTTATTATTATTATTATTATTTGGTGGCGGGATGCAAACAGTGTTCCCGCCTCTCATCTAGTTACTCGAGACCTATAAGATCTTTTGTGACATTACTCCTAAGTGTTTTAAGACGCCCATTCCAACTTTAAGTCCTTTATAAAGGATATGACGTTCTTGGGGACTATCTTTGCGCCACAATGGGAATGCCTTTTCTAGATGTTTTAGCCTTATTCGGCTCGTAGCTTCATATTCACATAGAACATGTTCACCGGTTTCATCGTCTTCCATACAGAAGTCACAGGTCTCTTTATCTACCTTATCCATCTTTTTAAGATGATATCCAAGTGGGCAATGGCCAGTAAATATGCCCGTTATGAGCCTTAATTCCTTTCTGCTAACCATGAGGAATACTTTTGTTTTCTGTTGCGAGTACGTTATGAACTTCCTCGCTTGTCTCAGTGCCGGGATATATATTTTGCTGAGAGGTAGTTTTTTGGATTACCAAAAACAACCTCAGAGCCGATATCTGACTCCTTCCTTTGCAAGGCCGTCCGCAATCTGGTTGCCCTTAATGCCTTCATGTCCTGGCACCCAAATCAGACTTCACCAGACTGCTGATTTGTCTGTGCATGCAACATTTTGTTCGTATAGTACATTGAACCTTTTCTTCATTTAAATTCAGCGAAAGTTACTTGAGATCTTTACGGAATAAAATTGCCTATATATTGGATAGACAGAGCCCTTTTTGAGCCGAGGTGAGAGTGCCAGAGTGCCAGTAAACAAATGATAGTCACTTTATGCGAAACAGCGTTGCACGATGGATGAACCAAAATGTCAGGAAGGACTCCTTCAATAACTCTTCTCATAAATGAGCAGTATTCTGACGGGAATTATAGAGCAATATGTATGTATACTCCTCGAGTCAACATTCCTCACCGTTTATTTTGTATCGTCCGGGGCAGTTTTTTCTTAGAGTCTCACAGCAAGAAGAATTTATAGAGTCTCCTTGAGGTTGAAATCCAACGTGGCCTCATTCTGCCCCAGGAAGATGATTAACATGATTTCCCATAGTCACAATTTAAACTACTTCTACATTTTTACTAGCCTTGTATCTTTAATTTTAAAGTATTCCTTGTACTATTATCATATGTGATAGATGATCACTAATCTTCTAGTTAAATTGATGTTCACATGGAAGCGCTTTCGAACTCACAACTTACCAGCAAAATTAAATGCTCTAAAACAAATTTATTAATTCTGAGCTGAATACGGAACGATCAGCAAAAAAAAATTGTAGAACAAGGCATGTTGGTATGTATCGAATTCAGAAATAACAAGATCTCACTTGAAAAGCATGCGTCAAGTGGCAATAAATACTTGATCGACGACCTCCAGCTAGCCATTTATTAAAATGATCTTACTGGTAGTCCTGGCGCTGATCCTTACTCATATCTTCAAAATATTAGTTCTCGATAATTCCGACGAAGTGGAAAAGGGTTAAAACTATTCCCATTCGTAAAAAAAATTCTGTCCACTACTGAGAAATATTGACCTACTAAGCTACTATGTACAATAAATATTAACTTTCAATTGGTTAATGTCAGTCTGGCTTAAAATCTCAGCACAAAAGTGTATTCTTGTCCTACTAGATTTTTCTAAGACTTTTGTAGAGTTTTACTTAAAAAACAAATCTAAATCTATAAATCAATGTTGATGTGAAAAATTTTCTCCGCCCGAAAATACCACGGTTTTTATTGCAATACCAATGACATTTCACAAGGGTCTATTTCAGGTCCCATATTATTTTCGATATTTATGAAAGACATTAAAATTTTTTTAATAATATAAATTTCACATGTGGGTACATGAATGATCTCCAGCTTTAGATGCTCACCGTAACCGCTATCCATTTTCGGGTTGAATTTAGACGGTTTGATCATGCAAATAAAATAAATTTTTGAATGAAGTCATATAATTTTAAAAGATTTTCATTCTTTTCAGATGCGAAAAGTGGCTGAATTCAGGAAAGAACATGCAGGCATTCTAAGAGGACTAATGCCCACCGATGAAATGTCATCATTTGTGGATAACAATGTAGTCAATGTTCTAGCAAATTGTGACCATAAAGGACGAAGAGTCCTAATTGTCAATTGTGGTGGTAAGTCTTATAAACTCTAAAATATTTTTACATACATATATATTTTATATATTTTTAAATTTCTTACAGCCCTTTGGGATCCAAAGGAAGTAACATCTGATTCACTATTCAGAATGTTTTATCTTATCCACATTGCCGCCCAATTGGAACCAGAGACTCAAGTGAGAGGAGTTGTTGTTATTATGGACTTTGAGGGACTTTCAATGAAACAAGTTACATCTTTAACACCATCATTTTCTAGAAGACTTTTAACTTTCATTCAAGATGCTATGCCTCTACGTTTAAAAGAAGTTCATATTGTAAAACAACCTTTCATTTTCAAAATGGTTTGGACTCTATTCAAGCCGTTCATTCAGCAAAAGCTTCACAATAGAGTATGCCTTAATGAGATAAAAAATATTAGTAACTTGTTTTTTTAATATTAAATTCTTTTCAGTTGACCTTCCATGGAAGTGATATGAAATCTCTTCATAAGTTCTTAGATCCTGAATATCTACCGGAAAATTATGGTGGTAAATTACCAAAGATTGATTACACTGGTAAAGATTGGTATCCAGCTATTGAAAAACATCAAGACTTTGTTCGAGAATGGAGTGAATTTGGTTTTGCTTAATCCTAGAATTTTATTATTAAGACTTTTTTATTTTATTTCATTTCGTTTGTTTAGCTACAAATTTTTAATAAATTTTTTTAAGATTTATATCTGAAATTTTAAATTTTCGTGGGTTTTTGTTAGTTTTAAGATCAAAAAAAAACCCTCTTTCAAATATCAAATTTAAAAAATAGGAAATCGTGAATATATAGCTTGAGACGCACAAAATATAACAGCTTGATGTACCTACATGGCATTGAAACTCTTTTCATTAAAAATAAGGAAGATAAGAATGAGTCTGCGCAAATATGAATTCAATTACTGGTATTAGGTTAGGTCCACTTAGAATTGTAGAACAAAAGAACGTCTCGGAAATAAAATACCTAAATACCTAATGATCGAAATACTTATGCCCAGTCAACTTTATCTTTCAAAATCTTTTCCATATACCACAAAATTCAGAAATTATGCTTTGTTTTCCTGAAATATGCGAATAAGGAACAGTTTACCATCTTCTATTTTTATTTATAATAAGCATATATTTATCGAGGCCCTTATGTCTTTTAAAGGTTACATTTTGTTTGTATTGTTATTAAAGGGTGATATAAGAATGATCTGTAGACCTGTTGTATTACTTTGTCCACCAAAAAACAGCATAGCAAAGCAGTCCCTCTGACGAGTTTGCTAATTAAACTCGTACTTTCATATGTCTTCCTCAACATGTATACTGTGAGGAGCTTGGTTAATTGGCTGTATGAGTTTATGGGAGGACTCATTCATAAATGCTCTTGAATTTTTATGTGTTTCGGGCTGATCCAGTTTTTAAGCAAGCTTATCTATGCTTTAATTCCAATTAATCATTTGATATCTGAACTTTTGTTTTAGATTGATTTATAAACCAAAGGAGTCGATTCGCTAGTATGTAAAAAGGGACTAGTGATCTATACTACTACTAATAAAGACCTTTCCTCAAAAACGAGGTAGATTTTGTCAAAATTGAACCTTAAATGCTACTAAATCTATGGTTAAGATTGCGGACTTCTCCCATTTTTCATTTGGTGTAAGAAAGATGCAGCTCCATGTGCTACTACGTCATTGCAACAAACAAATTGTGGCTGTAGCTGTACTATCGGTCGAAAATGCTTTAAGTACAAACGACTTATTTTCGTAGGAATCTATCCACTTTGAAACTTTTGAAAAGGTCACCGACCAAACATATGATGAAATGAATGTGCATTCAAAATCAAACTTCCGAAAACATTCGAAAATACAAAAATTCAAATTTTGAGCAATTTATAATCGTGGTATCAAATAAAACGCGATTTGGCTTTGAACTTAGAATTTAGAGAGAACAGAAAATGTTGTTACCTATAAAAATTCATTACATGAGCGTTGAATTTCTTAGAGGTTCTTGAAATAGGACAGAAATTATTGAAGAAAGAGATATCTTATGAAAAATTGATGTTCAGATGCTTGATTTATTTACGTTTGAAACAGCTGGAAAACTCCTCAGGTTATTGATGTAATGAAATCAACTAAGAGCATTTTCGGTGGTAGCAACCGCAATATTTTCAAACATACCTACATATATCTTGTTGCCCCGCTCTCTTTGTTGATTCATACTACACGTCTGTGCTGAGGATTTGACTACGCTAAATTTTGCTTCTCACACTTATTAAAGGAAAGGGGAAAACGTAACTCCGTTTTTTTTTTAATACTGAATTGTTCAAAAATTTATTTAAAAACAACTTCGCGATTTTCGATAATCGTGGTTTTTTTATTTTCTTTCAAGTTATAGTCTTCCATACAAGTTAAAATTTTGCATTCAAGGAGTTTCGAATCTGACAAATTCCCTTAGAAAAGTGTACATTTTACTTTTCTGACCAATAATAAGTTCTACCGAAATACTGAAATTGCGTGATTTTACGGTGTAACGTCAATTTCAAAAAATTATATCTAGAGAACAGTGCAACCGATTTTTCTGAATCAAACGCCAAATGAAGACTAATAGTTTTCATAAAAAAATATAGCAACACCAAACGAAAAAAAAAAATTAGTTAATAATAGAAAAGTTTCGTTCGCTGTTGCCGTATTTTCTTGTGAAAAATATAAAGCATTTGAATCAGAAAAATCAGGAAATATGATTTTTTGAAAATGCTGTTCCACCGTAAAATCGCGAAATATCTAACCCCCCTAGTGGGGCCGTCGTACTGGGAAACAACAAATACAAATACAAAAAAAAAACTGCTAGAAGTCTTCAATAGTTAATAATTCTATTTTTTTAACAAAATACTATTATTAACAAACATTTTTTTTCGTTTGGTGCTGCTACATTTTTTTATGAATTATTGATTCAGAAAAATCGGTTGCACTGTTCTCGAGATATAAATTTTTGAAAATGTAAAATCACGCAATTTATAACCCCCTAGCGGGAAGTTGGGGCGTGGTACGGGAAAAAAAATACGGATGAACTATTTTTGCATTTCATACAAACTGTGAAAGTTTTATCCAAATCAGATTTATATAAAGTAGGTACTCCGCATTTTTAGCATAAGTTGAAGGAAATTGTTCAGCACTCAAACGGTACTTGACATTTTACCAACCGTTATTTGAAACAGTTAACTTAAAAATATTATTTTTAAATGTTATATTATCAATAAGCAAAAATCAAACAAATCGAATCACACTTGTTGTACTCACAGCCAACTATAATGAATTCCAGATTTATACTAACAAAAAGGAGCGCGATCGCGCTCTTCGCATTTTTAGCACAAATCGCGAGTAGTGCGAGCGCTCCTCAGCAATCAAACGGTTAAAGCAATAATTATTGACATAGGGAGGCCAGTAAAATTGTATAGGAATAATACCAAAGATTCTATAATACAAAGATATTGCAAGCACATTGTGTAGTTTGGCCTCAGTGAAAAATAATGTGGAATCTCCGAGATTCCACCTGTATTGAGAAATTATTAAAACTTCATATTGTACATGGCCTCCACTAATCATGAGCACCTCAGCCTGGACCTAATGTAGAGAAGCCCTCATTTTTTTTTTTAGAAATTTACTGCAAATATTTTCTTTAGAATTTGTATTCAATATTGGAGACCGACAGCAATGCCTTGTTCCAATATAAAACCAACGATGTCTCAACGTAGGGCCGGACTCACTAACTCGGAGAGTTGTGGAGTTGTGAAGAGTTCTTTTGACACTTAAGTCTCCACTCGGAATTCTATAACTCGGGAAATTTGTATTGTGAGAATTACCAAAGTCTCTATTTCACTCGACAAAACTCCCGGCTGTGTTAGTTGTGGAGAAGTAAGAAGAATATTTCTCAACTAACAGTATTGTCTGCTTTTATTGTCCTCTGTGATGGTACCTAGGTACCTAGGAATTTTTAAATTAAATAATGGATTCACCGCATACCGTGGCTATATTTACAAAAACAAATTATGGAAATCCTTGCAATACTTACAGAGAAATAAGGATTTTGGTGTCTGAAGGTACCCGCTAAAAATTTTAAATCACGCGAAAATGGTCAATTTGGCATCTTCCCGTACAGAAGAAATACTATGAAAATTTTAAATATGCACGTTAAAGATTGTATGTAGAATGAAATCGCATCTACTTTTTGAGTCCGGTAAATGGTTTTGGAGAAAACTGCAAAAGAAGTGAATCAATCCTTCTTAAGATGAAAAAATGGCCGTTTTTTGGTACAAAAATGGACATATTTTCAACTCATTATTATGAAGAACTGGTAAGTCGTGGAAATTCACTTTCCATGTGAAAAATGTTCACAACAGAATACTAATAGATGTGAAACAAAGCCCGGAAGAAATATATACAAAATATAGGAACTGTGGGGTATATGACCCAAATGCAAAAAATCAGTCTTTCGGCGGTAAGAAGTCTGTTATGAAGTTAAAATGATCAAAAAAAACTACACCACTCGATTATCCGCTTCTCCCTCTTAGTTTAATAAACAAAACTTGACGATTTTGGGCAACCCCCAATGAGAGGTGGTACGACCCCCATCACCAAAAGCCCCTCCACCAAAAATTGTTTATCTATATTTTTGTACTCTAGACCCTAAATCCGAAGGAAAAAACCCCAATTCTCTACGACCCTCCTACACTTCTCACGTGTTTCCTAACTCCCAATCCCAAGTATGTTAGAGAATCGCGAATAGAGAGTTGTGGAGTTTTAATCGGGGAAAACGAAAATTCTCATCTCCCAAACTATCCGAGTTTCAGAATGCGGCTGCGGCCCCTAATAAAGAGAAGGCCTCAATTTTTTCCTTGAAATTTATTGGATATTTTTTCTTCAGAATTTGTATTTATTTGACCGACAACAGTTGCTTGGGGGACGGCTAATAATATTTATGAGCGTTACTTCTTAGAAATTTACAGAAAATATTTCGGTTGAATTTTTATTCATTTAGTGGAGTTATTTTCAGATACAACATTTTCATGTGTGCCGTTGTCGGCAGCCAAAAATGCATACAAGCTCTAATGAAGAAATATCCAGGATATTTCTAAGAAACAATTGAGGGCGCCCGTAATATTTGTTGGGTGTGAAATACTGGGGAGTTTCCTATTTTAGATAATTGAGTTCTATAGACAGGCTATACCATATGCCTGCAACATATTTATATTATAGAGTCTCATAATACTGTTGCGAAGTTTTTACTTCGACAGTGCAGGTGAAACCGGTCACTTAAGTAAAAATAATTTGTGAAATTGACAAATATAATTAAAGTCCTCTCTGTATAATGGAATTCCACTAAGTAGGTACCTACCCCACCGACCGGTTAAAAAAATAAGATCTTTTTTTTTTTTAATAAACCGTTTCGCAGTGTTTTGATTAATCTGTAAATTTCCATTATTAAAATAACAAAATCAGGAGACTCAAATTTATTGCACAATAAACCACGTCAAGGGACAAAATTCAAAGTTACCTTTATTTCAGGGATTGTGACATCTTGTAAGCTGGTCCCTTCTTAACTGCGGAATATTAACACACGGCTGCTTGTTTTTTGTCATACAATCTTGTTTAATTAAACAATTCCAAAAGGAGTTTGGGCGAAGCTTACTTCTTTAGAGGTAAAATTTAAAACTAAAATTAAGGACGATCTACCTTTCAAAAGTAAGTATAGTTTCTTCTAATAAAGAGGAGAAAATATAAATATATTGAATACATATTAAAAGTTGTTCGAAAATAAATATAAATAAAATACATTAAAAATACATACAAACAAAATTTTCCTGCATAAAACTAAATTTGAATTTCGACAAACATTTAGTTTTATTCGACACTAATACCATCTACATAATTGTTTACAAAAGAATTGATGATTTTGCCGCGAATGTAGATATTTTCCATAGGCATTTTCATTATAATCATGCCTTAATTTATGTAGACTCATAAATTATTGCATAGAAAATAAATCAAAATTAAACTATAGATTTCATAAATCTATAATGAGTAAAACAAAATTTTGAAGAAGTTCAATTTTTAATATATTTCCTAGAAGCACTATTCTTAATATTTTAGAAGCAACACCTTAAAATTAAGTGAACTAGACAAACTAATGTTAAAAAATCAATAATAATGTTAAGGTAAGTATATGTATTAAACTTCCTAACTTAATTATTTTATTTTAGTTGTTGTACTATCATTAGTCATTTTTCCACTTTGAGGCATCATATATTTTAGTATAGCTGTTAACAAAGTAAAAATATGAAAATAAATGACAACAAAAAAACAATAAAGCGCTTTTGGTTCCAATAATTCGCTATACTTAAACGGTGGCCCGAATGACATGTTGTTTAAGACCTCATTCAGATCACGTTTACATTTAATTATTTTAACGATCACATTTATTCCAATATCCGTTACAGCGCTGCCAGAAGAAAAAAAAAACATCTTTTAATATCAAACACAAAAGATATTGGAGAATTTGAATCTTGTAATACCAACCTAATTATTATCCGCATAATATGCAAGATGATCCTTATAAAAATACTTATTAGCATGATCAGATCGAACTTGGT
Source organism: Dioctria rufipes (assembly GCA_963924295.1). Classification (NCBI taxonomy): domain Eukaryota; kingdom Metazoa; phylum Arthropoda; class Insecta; order Diptera; family Asilidae; genus Dioctria; species Dioctria rufipes. Next base: position 23,004,128 of record OZ002745.1, on the reverse strand, counting down.
TGTAACACTATGAAGACATTCCGCACTCTTAGCCCGTTTTTATAAATTTGATGTTTATTTGTTAAAACTGATAAACTGGTACTAATACATATAATATACTAGACTGAAATGGTGCAGCAATAGGGAAAATGAATTTAGACTTACTTTGCTGATAAAATATTATGATAACTCAGTTGATGACAGCTTCGTTTCGAGAGTGTATATATAGTCGAAACAAATGAAATAAATAAATAGTAACCAATTCACTGAATAAATAATAATTAACACAACGTTCTAGATGAGATAAACTCTTAAGAAACTAATAAATATTAAATGTTTGGTTTTAATGGAATTCTCTATTAAGAGAGTCCTTCCACAATGCATGCTTATCCTCAACTAAGGGTTACAATTTATTTTAATCAATATTCAAACAGACCTGATGGCACATAAACACGAAAATGGAAAAATAGATTTTTAATCACAATATTAGCCTTATAAATCGAGAAAATAAATACATTTAACGAAATCAGTGAACCGAGCGATATTATGTCGCGCCGCCGTATATTATTTAATCTTAGCACACAATGATGATGGCGAAAAGTAAAATAAATACTTAATAGCGCAGATTTTAAGTCTGGCCTGGATTTTACGCAGCATTATACAAGAAACCCAGATATGTATCATGTGAATCACTCAAGTTTTTCGTGATTATTTCGTTAATCGCAAATTTTTATTCACTAATAGTAGGGCTGTGCTGATGATCTTGAAATCATGTTAACAAACATAATGTTGCGAAACATAAAAATCAGAGGGATTCTTTATTTCTATTTGATATTAAATTTATACTAGATTGATGTCATTCGATATAACATATATATTGATTCAAGGCTGCTGTTCTACATTCTTTTTAAACAGCTGGTACTGGTACCCGATCAGCGAAATTCTCTTCACCAGAAGATGAAAGCTTAGCTGCTTTGCCCCTCTGAAGCTTTTCATCTCGAACACAGCGAAAAAAAATGTGTGTATATGCTGGATGGAATTCAACTCAAGTACAGTCATATTAGAAAGACTGTTAAGGTAACGATGCAAGAAAAAGAAGTTTGGTTACATCATTACCTTTATCAAATTCCAACCAGGCGCATATACAGGAGGGTAACGAGGGTCATGACCCACCCCCCCCCCCCCCCCAATAAGCAACACCCCACCTTTGCGTGAATTGAATGTGACGTTGGACTGTAGAGTGAGTTGTAAAAGTTTAACAGGACGATTTTCATATGGTACGGATACAATGTGTAACTGAAGCCGGCGATTAAATCTGGTGCTGTAACGCCTTTTCCAATCTGCGAGAGAACAGCTAGCACTGGTTTGGGCGTTTGTTTGCCTTCGTTTTAGTAGTAATAGTGGAGTCTGGAGTGGGTATAATAGTCATTCGCTCGTAGCTCTTCGTCTTTGAAACGTGTACGATCTTTTTAGAATTTTCTTATGTTTTATATAAGCTGTGTTATTTTGTGTCCGCAGAACAGAGCAGAACAAAACATACACAAATGAACGCCTCATACGTTTTGATAGAAAAATTTAAATGAAGCGACCGGTACAAAGAGTTCGCTTCAATCGACAGAACAATTTCTTCTCTCCAGTATATGGGAATTCTAGAACAAGGTACGCCAAAGAACACATTTATTGTGTCGAAAGTCATCTATTATACCTATCACAGGATGGTAAGTAATTTTGAAATACTACATACATATTTATTTTAGTGTTTGATTGTTTAGGAAAAGTCACGCAATGCTTAGCAGCCCGGTTATTATGATACTTTCATATTTTTGTTGCACCGATTACTCCCAGACACTGTAAAATATGTGCACAATTGTTGCCACTAAGATTAGGTATTTTTCCCTAAAATGTAGGGATTTATAATGATTCAGGTGCCTTAGCTGGATCGTTGGCAATCACACATTTTGTTCTTAAAAATTTACTTGAAAATTTTTCTTTCGAATTTTTACTATATACACTATTGGTGGCTGAAAACCATGAGTTGGATTGATTTGAGCGCTACAATTTTTCTTCAAAATTTTTACGGCAAAACTATACAAGTAAAATTCATTCACTTTACTCTGCGGTGGGTGGTTGGTATTGCTTTGCTTGTACTTTCGTATTAATTCAATGTTTTTTTAATTTATCTTCAAGATTACTTTTTAATTTGTAGCAGAAGGACAAAGAAAGATCAATTACATAAGTTCCCATCACAAGAAATAGTTAGTACCAAATCATGCACTCTTACTCTCATTACTTTAAATGTGACTTAAGCTGCAAGCTCATTCTCAGTCAATTACTTCACCCGTGACAGAATCGCTTGGGTCAGCATCTATTTCTACAATCTCTGCATGAGGAGGCGCATCTCGTTATGAGTCTTTAATGTCCAACCTGAGATTGACATTGATGTGGATAATATTATCGATAGCTTTTCCAAATCAAACCGAAAATTGAAATTTGTCATATAATGTAAATATGATTAAAAAAAATTTTAAAAACGACTTCTTCCGACTTTTTCCTCCTCCTCGAACATTTTAGTTGTGACCTCCCCTACGGAGCAGGTCTGGATACGCGCCTGATTTCAACTGATGTGGGTGTTATACATAAAATTATTTCTTTTGGAATGTTATTGACAGTTCCTTCTTCATATGCATGTATGTGAAGAAAAATCTTGACAGAGTTCAATAATTTAATTAAAAATAATTCAATCAAATTATCAAGAAAATTTCTGAGTATTTTCTGTAGTTCAGCATTTAGCAGAAGAAAATTTATTTTGTTTGAAGAGTTCAAGAAGAGAAAAAAAGCTGCAAAGAAATTTCATTTATGATCAGCTGGTGGCTGTCCTGCTGACTTTATTGGAAAAACTTTTCACTTTCCATTAAATTTGCTCATTTTAATGAAGGGTAGTGGCACTTTTATTGCAATTTAACTAAATGGAATAAAATTTACTCCATTTGAAAATAAAGCGAAATGTTGCAAATGCGTCCTTAATGGACTTCATTTGAGTGACACACTGCACAATTGATTCCATTTAATTAAAAATGGAGTCTTTATGGAGACAGTCTGTCTAGGGTATTAAGGCGTTGGTGCTGCGCATTAATGATCATGGGAAGCCACGCTGCAAGAGTATTGTAGGCCGAAGTTTAAGCCATGCTGATCTGTGCTTTCGAGAATCTAAAGTCAGGTCTTAGCAATAAAAGCATCTTTATATTTTCCGAAAGTCGGATGCAAGAAGAGCTATTTTATCTTTTGTTGTGAAATTCAAGCCCGTGTGGGAATGCAAAGTGCCCTTGACAAAGTGAGTAGATCCTAATCGGGTTAACCTGATCTGGATCTCAACAAAGACAAGAGCTACATTTTTTGGTGCTAAGAAATGTCTCTACGTTCTATACGTATAGACTTAATTTTACGTATAAGGCAAGGGCGGGTGGGGGGGGGCGGAACTCAACGGTTTCTAGGTCACAGGGTGATTAAGAAAATATGGTTGTTTTTCACAAAACACCCTGTATCTTAAGAAGTAGGGTATGCGGTATAATAAAAAATCAGATTTTTTACCTTTTTCACTTTGACCTCTTATAAACATAACTCTCTTTAGGGAAATCATTCTATGAGCAAAAATCCATTTATACAAATTTATTGCAAACTTAGTTTTTCTTACTTTTTTCGAATCTTGATATAGAAAGTCTGCTGGATGGCAAGGCTGCTTTCCATGCGTTGTATATGAATTCGATATCTAAACATAGAATGGAGACCTTTAGTAAACCACAGCTAGGCCCTTTTGAGTTGGCTGCTGTGCATTTGGTGCATTAACAATCCAATCTGTAGCTTTTAGTCTACATTACATTGATCGAAGTATGAGTTCCCACCGTTCCTCCCATATAATTTTTTGATCCACATTGAGCGAAGAATCCGGGGTATAGAGAAAAATACGAGTTCTAGGATATGTATAAACTTAAAAACGATAGTGACTGGTCCACAAAAAGTAATTAAATTTTTGATAAAATGCGCTGTGAAAGTGTGCAAAATTATGACAAACTAAATAAAACGAAAAGAACCCAACATTTTTATCTTCTGATACTACTAAGTGATAGAAAGAAATTTTCAATATTGAACAAATGAGCCTTGCGTCTAGTCCTGAGCCTAGCTGCTACTTTTGATTTTATGTTAACAAGTTAAGAAAATTTTACAATAAATGAAGAAAATCATTAATGTCTAAATGTATCAAAGGGTATCACGAGTGCTGTAACCAATTTGAAGTTTAAGTTAACCAGGGGTATAATTTCGGTTATTCTGTTAGAAGAGATAGAGCCTTGACTGGAACCAATAAGTAACTTACTTTCATTTCGAGAGTACACAGGAAGAAAATCCAAAATTTCTTAAAATTACTTTAATATAAAAATTCAATTCTACAAACAAACTATTTAGGTGGAAACATTTCATCAAATGTTGCACTCTCCAAAATATGATTAGCGATATCTAGGAATTTTATTGATAAACCCTTTTCCAAGCCTGGCAAAATTTCATTAAGGTACAATTCTTGATTATCATTAATAATGGCATTTCCAACTTGTCCTAAAAGTGGATCACCGCCAAATAAATTCTCCAAATGTAGTTTAATATCCTTAACATAGATTTTCAACGGCATTTTGTCAAACTTGACGTATTCTATGCCATTCTTAAATACCTTAGAGCCCCGCATTCGAACTGAACCACGAGCATTTTCTAAAATAAAATATAAAAAAAATTAATATTAAAAGAAGAAGATGATTTATTTGAAAAATTACTTACTGAATGTTCCACTCATATTTCCATCTCCCCGAATATCTAGTAGAAGTATTTTCACCTTCAACGAATACTTTCCTGAAAAGTCAATTTGTGGTAACAGTACGGAGACATCAAAAGCTAAGGCAGAAATATTCGCACTAAAATGAAATAAATTCCAAAAAAAAAAAAAAAACAAAAATCAAAAAAACACAAAATACACAATTTTTACGAAATTACTCTAATTTTTCGATTTGAAAATTACTTCCTCCGAGGGCTTTAATTTCACTGAAAACTGCTTGAAACTCTCGACCCCGTGACATTTCAATATTATCCAATGACAAGGGTTCCAAGGGTGGAGTATGGTATCCATCGCCAAGATCTCCTGATGCTAATAGTGGGCGTACTGCAGATAATGCTTCTAGAATGCATTGATTTGGATTTGGATGTGATCTGGGGCATGTTGTTATTGTTGATGCTTCAAAATAATATTATTGAATTACTGATGAAAAATTCTTGATCTTATATGGTATAATGAATCTCTTGACCTTTACTGCTTTTACATACAATATATAACAAACATATCTAATTAAAATTCATTCCGAGTAAATGATTGGAACGTTTGTGTGCATATTATATGCGAAACGTGATCGAAATTAATTTTTATTTTCAAAACAAAAACACTTCAACAAAATGCTGATCAAAGGACAAACACATTTTGCTGTAATTTTTTTTATTTCTTGTATTTGTTAAAAATCATTTTACATATACATATATTAACTGGTGCTGTATTTCATTCTACTGTATGTATTCTACAAAAAAGATTTAAATCCAAGGTACAGAATTAATCACTCATGAGCTATTCGTTGCAAATGTCCTTGGACTCGAAAATGTAGAAATGTCTTCAAGGATTTCCGGCTCGCGTCTTTAACTTTTACCTTCATATCATGGGTTATATGGGAATGTTAATAGAAAATGTCGAGAGGAATAAAAAATGTTATGGAAAATGTTGTTTCTTTTATATTTTATGAATCACCCTATAACTCATTCATTATCAACATCAGTTTTTCATATCGAATTGACCAAGCCCACAGCTCTTAGTTTAAAAGAACTTTTCCCACTATGTACCCAAAATGCAATACAAAATGCGACGAAAATTGCCTACCCTTAGGCATTTACTAAATTTTTCGCTAGATATTCTTGGTGAGCTCTATCTATTATATCTAATAAATTTTAACTAATCTTTATGGGATACACCGTTCAAAAATTGTAGGGTGGTTTCTTGTGTTAGAACTTGGGCTTAATTGTAGGTACTCTCCCAACGACGCATTTAACCTTTATCCGGGCAATAACGTGAGCCTCTTAGGCTCTTTCGACATTTTAAAATGAATTAACCTTCAAAAGCAAACTGAATTCTCGAGATTTTATGTAATCTTCAACTCAAAAATTAAAGAAAATGGCTTAATTTTTCGAAAATTGAAATGCTAGTACCTACCTACTGACTTTTTATCTCTGCGGCCTGTTAGGCTCACGTTGCGCGTTTGTATGTGAAACATGGTTGCCCAGATATGGGTGAATCCTCTCCCATACAATATTTTATTCTTCTCAACATCTTCTATCATCTCCAGCATTAATACAGAATTGATCTAGATTACCCTGAAAGTTACTAAAATCTACCTGAGCAATTAAAATTCGAAAATTTTCGTATTACAGTAGACTCTCACTAATCCGGCACTCCAGTAATCCGACACTTTAAGACGGGCGTAGAGGGGGAATCAATGTTATTGAATGCTACTAACCTCGAGCAAATTTTAAAAGACTACTTGATTCTGTTTGATTGTAACAACTCCATTATTACTTAAAAATTCAATTTATTGTTCTATTTAGTATTTTAGTATAATAAAACCTAACGTTTTGTGCATTTTGGTGTGTTTTTCTTGTCTTTTTCTACTACCCTGGTCTGATATCTGCCGGATTAGTGAGAGTCTACCATATATTGCCTGTAATAACTGAAAAATAAAGGGATTTGTGTCACATTGTTTAGGAACATTAGTAGGTAATTACGTTGTCGATTATTGTGTTTCCCCTTTAGTTAGCTTTCTATTTCTTTCAATATTACTGTATTGTCAAACTTCAATAATATTCAAACAGGCGGACACGAGAGTGATCTTATAAGAGTTGCTTTTATTAGAAGAGTTTTCTTAGAAATTACAACCAAAATTTTTTTTTGCACATATGAGACTGACGGAAAAAAATGGCAGTTATTCTTTTATCGATGACTCAATAGGGGCTTTCGGCAAGCACTGCCTCAGTGAGACAACTGAGACAACACTTTGAGCAACCGTCTCAGTTGTCTCAGTTCAAACCAATCAGCTGATTTGCCAATTTTGACATATAAATAATTTTGACCACATAAAATGGATAGTAATAAATTGAGGAAAGTGTCTAAACTTTAATTAGTAATTAAAAACGAAACTGAGTCAACTGAGACAAGAAAATGCTGTTTCACTTGTCTCGGTTACTCAGTGGTTGCGTTCGATTTTTGTAGCTCAATATGGAACTGAGACAGTTCATCGAAAGTGCAGTCTCAGTGAGCCAATTGATAATAGGGGCTTTCGGCAAGCATTGTCTCAGTGAGACAACTGAGAAAAAACTTTGAGCAACCGTCTCAGTTGTCTCAGTTCAAACCAATCAGCTGATTTACCAATTTTGACATTTAAATAATTTTGACCACAGAAAATTGATAGTAATAAATTGACGAAAGTGTTTTTAGTTTATTCAAATAGCTCACTAAACTTTAATTACTAACTAAAATCACAAAATAACGAAACTGAGTCAACTGAGACAAGAAAACTCATTTTCACTTGTCTCAGTTGCTCAGTGGTTGCGTTCGAATTTTGTAGCTCAATATGGAACTAAGACAGTTCACCGAAAGTGCAGTCTCATTGAACCAACTGAGAATATCTCACTTGTCTCACTGAGAAAGTGCTTGCCGAAAGCGCCTAATACCTGCTAACGCTAACAATATCAAAATTTTAGCTTTAGAAATCTAGAAGATCAGGGAGAGCAGTGTTTGTTCCACATTTTGGGCTATATCTTTATAACCAAATCACCCCCTTTCAAACGATACCCCAAACAATACAAAAAAAAAAAAATAAATTTTGAGGGGCCCAAACTAAAACAAAAAACATTTCATAATCACAATCTGACATTTTGCCAAGTTTCCTAAATCACGTGGTTTTTTTGTAAAACATCTGTGGCAGACAGACGGACGGACGATCTTATAAGGGTTCCGTTTTTTTTTTTTTTTGATGTATGAAATCCTGAAAATAGTAATATTATGTGGCCAACGAGTTTGCCCGATTTGACAATACCGGTGGACTTGTTTTTGTTGGGCTTTCTTAAAAGCAAAGTTTATAATCGCCCTTCTGTTGCTGTCGAAATACTGAGTATCGTTCTGCAACAAGCCTATGTAAGAGCATATTCTTGTATGAAGTGACCGCCGTCATCTTTCGCACTGTTTTAAAAAAAAACAAAAACAAATTGGGAAAATTTATCTTCTGCGAAAATCGAGTAGAAATTAATGTAATCTAGTGTCTTGTATCGGCAGTTAAGGATCGTCCAACAACCACTTGATATAAACTGGATAGAGCTAACCAGTTTAGCCTGATCTGGAGACCGGGGAATCAAGGCTTGTTGGGCACGAGGAACAAGATGATCTGGCTAGGCAAGGCTAGACTATATCTCAAGTTCAACCACAACCGATGTGTGCGTGACCTCTATGCACGGCATAGAGAATCATACTCAAACGTGTGCTCAGCATGTACTGGAGGAAAATCGTGAGAAAGACAATAGAAAGCGATTCATGGCACAATTAATGGAAATAGAGTTGAATACGGTGGGAGTTATATTCTTAACTGATATCATCTATAGCCGCTTTCAACTGAAGACACTGATTCTACTGCATAGGGCTTTAGCTGGATGACAAGACTTCTTTACATATATTATTCATAGATAGCTGCATCGGTAAATCAAGACAAGTCAAGCCAATCTACAGGCTTTTAAGTCTGTTTAAGAGAGCTGGCTTGCTTTAAAAATATGGAATGATTAGTAAAATAGGTGCTCGTGAAATCATTCATAAAACGCAAGCTCAGCCCCTAACAGACAAAGTTTTAACGGGTGATTTAACCCTAAAGCCTTTCTATACACATATAAAAAATACTTTAGACATTAGATTTTAGGTTTCTATATTTACTATACTTACATATAAGTATATGAAGAGAAACAAAAAGTAATGAAAATAAGAAGTCTCTCATGTAGGAAAACGGTAATTAGAATTAAGTTATATTTAATTTACATGCGGGTTGTGTATAATAATGATGCGATGATAATGGAAACGTGTACGTAGAAATTAAAAATTTTCATTTGAAGGAATTGAGGTGGCAGTGATTATATAAAATTATGTCATTGCAAAGAATATATAATTAGAACTCAACTAATGGCATACTTCATGTCTTAACCACCAAGCATCATTATTGCGACAATACAGTCTTTAAGAACCATGACAAATAACAAACACCAAACAAATCACAAAGTGAAGTTCAGAGTGTCCTCGCCAGAGTCATATAAAATAGATGATGACTTGAATAAAAATTAACTAATTCCAATCCATAACTAATAACTATGATTTGCATTATTGCCGCGCGCAAACAATTTGAACATTGAACGGAAATAATAATTCAATCGGGCGGCCAACTTTACTTTTGTAACAATGCCAACGCGTTAACGTCTTTATGACTATAATTCGTCATTTAAGGAAAAGTATAAGTTTGTATCAATTAAAATACCAAAATTAAATAGTACACAATCAGCCGTGCTATAAAAACTTCGAGTTCAAGTCACAAGTTCAATCATCCAGTACCAGTTCTGTTACACTTTCTGATTGAGTAAAAGTCAATTTTTTACAGCGAAATTATTTCTTAGTGGAACCGCAAAATAAACTTAAAACTACTTTTTTTTTTTTTTAACCGACTATGGTGATTGCGTAGCGTTGTTGTATCGATTTCCACATACCTACCTATCACATTTTTCCCTGCCTCAATATATAGTTACGTAACTGACAACTCCTCGTTGCGTTCGTTCTTGAAAGTTTCTTTCTGCAAAAATAGTTATAAACCTCACCTTGATTCCAGCACCATAGTGCATAGGCCTTTAAGTAACTGACACTGATTAAAGTTTCATAATAAATCTTAACGGTATATAGGCGGACGATATATCAAGTATAGTACCTATAGAGATACAAGTACTGTAGAAAAGATGGCGCTTATTTAAACTGATCGATGAAAATAACATGCCATTGGATGAAGTCGATTTCCATCAATCGCGCATCGAGTCATTACTCTTAGAAAAATTCATTATTATGCTCGCAATGCCAGGATGTGGTCACAACATGTGATTTACTTTGATTTGTGTCCAAAAACGATTTACAAAATCACAAACAACCACACATACCTATATAGTAAAATTATGTGAACAGGGAGCTTTATTTGTGCTTGAGGAGATAATTATGCGGCGAGACGCTGAACCGTGAGCTTCACGTGTTCCACTTTAATAAGTTAGATATTAGCAGATATGTGCATAACTACATAGTTATATATAGTATGTTATATGTACTCATAGTATGGATTCGATTAGATGGTGTTAACTCCATTCAAGCATCTCAAAGTTGTTAATATTACTAGTTAAATGGAATTGACCGCAATTACTTCATCGTTTTGTTTGTATGTCAATTTATATATATATATATTTTTTTTACCTCATAACAGTTTTTAATGTATTTTTTTTCTATTTATATATATAGTTAATATTTTTATGGGGCGTAGAGAAACTGGTTATGTATGTAAAACAAATTTTAATTTCATATTCTGGCATAAAATTCCTACATCTGGACTTGATTGCACTAAAAATCCCCACATCCTTTTTAACCATATTTTATCGTCGTCTATATTTCCCAATATTTAGAAGCATACTTAGTTTACCTCTATACATTTATATTCCTACACCTGCCTCTGCTAGAATCCACAAGGTACTGTCAAAAGGCTCTCCTAACTAACACGGACAATTAGAAAAAGATCAGAGCTGGGCAATACTTAAGTAAAAAAAAGACTTAAGTACAACTTAAAGTACATTTTCATTACTTAAGACTTATTACTCAATATTTTTGAAATGTCCTACTTAGTACTATAACATAAGTAGTTACTTTCGTCTATTTACTTGTATTTAAGACTTAGTTTTGTACTTAAGTACCAAGATTTTTACTTAAATATTTCTGAGTCTATTAAGAACCTACAAATATCTAACTCTTCGTAGAAAATAAAACACAATCTCTAGCCCAACTTCTTTTTAGTTGTTGAGTTTTAAAGCACGCAAAGACCTATCAAAGCATGTGCCGCACTCACGCATCAAGGCAGAGCCTTAAGCCAGTGCCACACAATGTGTGCATTCGTCAAATATTTGTCAATGTGTCTCATTTGACGAGGTGTGTGTAAACGAGACGCATTGCCAAATATTTGACAAATGCACACATTGAGTGGGACCGGCTTTAGGCTAACTCATAACATAAATGCAAGTGTGGGCAAGTAGAACAAAAACTAGTAACGTCTCGCTCAAATATAAATTCGACGATGCCTCGATTTGATGATATAACCACTGACATGTATAATATGCACTGACTACGTTCATAGAAATGCATTGCAGAAAGTGGGCTCACTTCTATATTACTGACTATTTCGGTATAAGCACCAAGTACCAACTAAGAGAGAACTGAAAACAACAAATAAATTAATGGATTCGTCGAAGTACATGATTTTAAATTAATCATTTAGGGTTATTACTGATAAAACTGTTTTACCAAAGACAATATATTCATTAGATACACACAGAAAATTCGAAATGTTTTATTCAAATCACTTTCCGAGCTGCGTGTTCACTTTTTAAACTTCCTGCCAATGATTTTTTCAATGTTGCCACCGAACTACGAACTCTTTTTGACACAAGCAATTGTGCCCACGTAAAATGGAAAAGTAAGCAGTCCATATTATATGCGTCAGTGGACATAACCAAGGGTAAGCAAGCAATGCCTCGCTCCATTATAAAATCAACAATGCCTCGACCTGATGTAGGAAGGGCCTGAGTTTGTTCTTAGAAATTTACTGGAAAGTTTTTTCTTAAGAATTGTTATGCATTATTGGAGGTGATAATGGATCCTTGGGCGAACCTCTAATAGTTTTTATGAGTGTAGCAATGAGAGGCGAAAGTTTTACTTTACCTGGTTACTATACATATTATAGTTTTCAAAAGGTATTTATTTATTAATATCTATTAACTGAACTCAATACACTTCATTATATTACAGCAATGTACATAGATTCTAATATAGTATACTTTAAAAAGTACTTCAAAAAGTACTCAGTACTTTTTATAGACTTAGTACTTAGTTACAAGTACTTTTCATAGATTCGGTACTTGTACTTACGCTGAAGTACTCATGCCTTCGGTACTTATTCTTGTACTTAACTACTTTTTATTTGGTACTTGACCAGCTCTGAAAAAGGTTACTATACTAGAATGGCAAAATTAATTCTGGAGCTTCTTGTACAGACACATTTCTGTAGTAAAAGAGGTTGAAGCAGAGAACAAATCTTCTCCGGTAGACGATTTTCATTCCTGGAGAGAGGACTGGGGGATCGCTTCCAAAATCTTCACACCATACTCATTTAAATGGTCCATAATCTTATTTAAATCATATAAATCGCCGTGTGAAGACGAAATGCTCCCGCTCTCATCCAAAGAAGATTAGATGAACTTTCTAATTAAAATTTTTTCTAACAAGCTTTGCATAGGGATATATCCCTAAAGCATGGAGAAAGGTATAGGTACCTCAAACAGGTGGCAAACCTGATGCCCAGCTCAAGTCCTATCGTCCGATCAGCCTGACTGCATTCGTTTTTAAAGTAATAGAAAAAATAGTGGAAAGGCATATTAGAGGCGAAGCGCTTAAGGAGCATCCACTAAGTCCAAATCAATTTGTCTAACAAAAATTTAAACCAACAGAGTTAGCTTTACTAAATCTGCAAAGAAATCACCCTATGTTCCTTTCTGGACATTGAAGGAATGCTTGATAACTCCTTAGTTAAGTCAATAATGCTTACACTGGTCGGACATGAAGTGAATCCAACTCATAACAGATGGATCCAGGCAATGCTCTTCAATAAATATGAGAGCTTGCTTTCTAGAAAGCTTCAACAAGCCTTAAGTTTTGTTCAGTTCAAGACTGGTTTGCTGTACACAAGCTATCACTCTACCCCAGTAAAACATCAATTATACATTTGACCAGAAGAAGGAAAATGAGGAACATAACCAGCTAAAGAGGGTAGTTTGGTGAAGAGGTTTCAATGTGTAACGAAGTTAAATATCTCGGGATAATTCTCGATGATAAGCTCAATTGGAATAAGTATATTGACAAGACAATCCAGAAAATTTCATTAATATTGTGGAACTGTAGAAAACTGGCTAGCACAACATGAGGATTAAGGCCAAATATAATGATTTGGTTTAACAAATCAGTAATCAGACCTATGATCACTTATGCTCAAGTAGCATGGTAGAACAAGTGTATACAAAAAACAACCATCAGGAAGCTATAAATAAGCTCCATATGATCTCATGTCTAAGTGTGACTGGCGCCATACGCTCAATATCTATACCAGTGCACTAGAAACACTATTAAATCTACCGACACTCAGTAACATTATTGAAAAAGAGACTGGATTAATGGTGTACAGAACTCTGACAGACGGATATAGTGACTGGGACTCAAAACGTCTATGAACTATAACTAAACGAATAAAACCAACTCCAATAGTACATACCTGGTATATTGGTAGTTAAATATAAACTCCGTCTGCCATTCAAGATAAAGATACCAAACAGGGAGGAAATAGATGCAAATCTAGAAAATGAACCCGACTGCTCTATAACCAAGAATGGAATACAGGCTGGAATATATGGTATACTTAAAACTAAGAGTTAAAATTTATCAAAGCCTAAGAACATACGCTTCAATGTTCTAGGCAGAAGTACATATCATCAGATATACTTACATACGAAAACCTCAGCCGCTAATTAAGGCAAAGAACGTATAACAAAAAGAGCTTACATCTAAAGCCAAAACCTTCTCATTAATGTCCAACTCCAACAGGTATTAAAAGCAAATCATGCAAATATATGTCACCAGTGCATAAAAATTCTGAAGAAAAATTTTGAGAAAAATTCCTACAAAAATTATTGCTACCATCATGAAAGATGTGTACTTCTAACTAAAGCATCCGAATCAATCCATATATCTTGGTCTGTTGCTGACCACCATCATAGCTCCCTTGCGCCCCCTATGACTATTCCTGCTTTGTTTTTTTCTGTTGCAACTGAAAATTCTCTGAGAAAAAAATATTTTGTAAGAGACGAATTCATCCTAGAAAAAAATTACCTTTTAGAACAACTCAGACTTTGGTTTTTGTTGGATGTACCTACTTGTACCTACTTAATTAAAACCTCAGTCAAAATACTCCTTGCAAAAAGAGACACAGACTATTATCACCTCACCTGCTCAACTTACAGGTTACAACAGAGAGTTGACCATCCAACACATTGAAAGCATAGAAGCAGAATTATTAAAAAAATTACGCGATTGTTTTAGAGCTAGCAGACTCAGGAGGTATTATGTAACTATATGTAGACACTAAAACTTACTTTGTTCAGTGAACAGTGGTTGATTGATGGTATCGTCGAATGCTCCCTCTATATCTAGAAAACTCACCAACAAAACAGTTATTTTCATTGGAATTGATCGAGCCTGGCAGGCATATTTAATTTTATGCAATGAATTTATTTGTGGTAGTCAATTTCTAATATTTCTAACACGGATATTTTCCACGGATATAATAGTAGCAAATTTGTTGTATACGATATATTTTCGTATGGTGATCCTGATATGATCATTCTCCATACTTTGGTTATATAGACCTAAGAACATGTCTTTCAAAATTTGATTTTAATCAGTAGGGGTAGTAGATGGGCAGTCCCCTTTTTAATGCCACTCCCCCCCCCCCATTTTATCCTATTTTGTGCAAATCTCAAAAAGTAATCCCCCTCCTTTCTGAAATGGAATAGATGATCTCAGCCGTTAAACGTCGCTAGTAAATATTGATCTCAGAAAATTGTTATTGGCCAATACCTCCAGCATCTGTTTTCTCGTTTCTGTGAAGGTGCCAGTGCCATCTGGCCTTTCCTTGATCTCAATTCTATTAGTATACAAAGTCTGTAACAAGATACTGTTGCGTAGATCATTTATCTCCAAAGAGAACACTATTAACATACTTGCTTTTTTGAAGTTCACTCCATCGACAGCCCGCTGATGAGTTAATGTTAACTACTTAATTAAGAAAAAAATATTTTTATTCTCTATCTCGAAAATAACTATACTAAAATGTTTAGTCAAACTAATTATCAACCAATTGATTTATCTTTTAAAGCTTATTCATAACAAAATCTATACACACCTAAGCAAACATCACTCTGTACACAGACAAAGCTATTCTGAGGAATTTTGAAAAGTATGGATACGTCAGCAGAAACCTATAATTCATAAGTTAAATATGAAACAAAAGAGTTTTCTATAGAATTTCAAGATAAACCGTGTTATGGCAAAATGTTTGCAAATAATTTAACAGGAAATTGTTGATTTAAATGATTTTATGAAATGACAGTAAGGAACTAAAATAAAACTTAGAAGTTATCAAAGATCAGTTCATGGCCATGCTTTAGGTGAATGCTTGGTAGGATATTTTCGTCGAGGAGAATGTTTTCATGAAAGTATCCAATGTACTCTAGGTGAAATCTATTAAGACCCAGTAGGATCATCCTACGAGTAATCGGAGAATGCTCTTTTAGGATGACATCAAGAACGCTCATTATCAAATCCAGTCGCCTTTTTAGCGCAAAATGATCATAAATTGAGCTCTTCTTTGTAATTATCCTACTGAAATGAAATCAGTTTAAAAAAAAATCATTTTTAAAAACATTTCGCAAAAAAGAATCAGATGAATGTGATTTTTTGGAGCATCATTTAGTTTAGAAAATATTTTCAAAAAGGCAGAATAATTGATTTCTTTTTTTAAACAGCAAGCACACCACGTGCAGGTCTGAACTGCATAACTATAATCATTTTAGATGGCACAAGAATTAGATGTCGCATGCAATACCAGAGCAGAGTATACAAATTTTATATGGCTGAATGGTCCACTCCGGAATGGACCACAGCACTCACATCTAGGAATCCGATCAAATGTATACAAAACTGCTGTTAAAGAAATATTTTCTCTCGGCATGCTCTAAGACATGTTGTAGTCCATTCTAGAATGCAATACATATGCACCCATCTCACAATTTTTATACCCTGCTCTGGTATACCATGACATATCTAATTCTTGTTTCATCTATCCTATCATACATGAACATGGAATAAAATGAGACGCTAACGTACAAAAAATATGTAACTCATAATCATGAATTGCTTGCACATAATTCAATTCTATCTCACTTCCTTATCTCTGCTTCAGAATTGCTCCTTATGGTGTTCTCTTAGAGAACAATACTGAAATCTAATCAAAGTTGTGTGCTCCTTTTTATTGTTTCTAGAAGAAGCATTTTTAAGCCGGTCCCAAACAATGCGTGCATTTGTCAAATATTTGGCATCCCTGGTAGCCAACGCTCATCAGTTTACAAAATTTTGGTACCGGTGCGGGCAGCGGCTTTTATGTTAACTAACATAACTTATTATTCAAGTAAGTGGTTGGACGATAAATAATTTTTTACTGAGCTACTCGATGAGTCTCTTCGCCAACTCATCTATCAGCTTACCCAAAAATTGGTACAGAAACTGATCTGTTGGTCGAGTGCATCTAATGCACGAGTAAAAGGGAGATAAACGGTGTTGAGGAATCATTGAATTAGTATAGTCCGGTGCTAATCCGACATGATTTATATTGGCTTTATAATTACTACGATAAGCTATAATGCAAAAAATAAAAATTAATTTTATTAACCACATATTATGACTGCTTTATGAACGCTCATTTCCATTAATAATTTTGATTTTAAAGGAATTAAAACATCAAAAAGCCTGCGCAATATTTATGCTTAAGGCTCAAGGCGCAGATAACCTGTCCGAATTTGTTTGCTTAGCTTGATCTCGACAGCCAGTGAATAAACATAACCTCAAAATATATTGTGTATTTAAAATAATCAACTCGAACCTTGACTCGATGATCAAGTTAACCAGATGTCTAAACTGTTATACAAAGTAGCAAAGCTCGGTGGCATAGACATGAATTCGGAGAGAACTTGACTCGATGTTACGTCACTAGCTGTAATAACATAATAATATTTCCTACTAGGTAGCTATATGTAAGAAATAGCAAGATGGTAGGGTTAGTAATGGTGGATCTTCTGGTAGTATAGATCACGGCAGCAACGATAACCCCTGAGAAGGATTACTAAGTGCATATTTACCTATGGCCCCTTTCTATCTTTGCTTAGTTCTACAGAATCATTCCCCTAACAGGCAGATTAAGGTGATTGGATGCAACGAGTCTGGACTGATGTACACAAACAAATTTTACGGATATCGGTATTCAAATGCTTAAAGTTACAAATGTGTACCAAAGATTTTAGTTCACTTCGTCGCATTCCACTTCTCAACATACGTAAAAACCACCTTGATCCACGAAGATGGATAAGATTCAACGATTCAACCTTAGAAATCTGCTTATTAATAGTTCTTAGATTCAATAGCAGACTGATGTGAAAAGTTTTCCTTAAAGTTGCCTTGAAGTAAGTAAGTTGGCGACTAAACTTTTTAGGATCAGGATATACTTTAGTAACTATATCATAGTTGTGTTGAAATTTGCACATGAAGAGCACATGAAGCAGCAGCCTAAAGCCTAGGATCATGCTCTGAATATATGCATGTATGTCCAAACATCTTACTCTATGACCATATACAGGACAATTCCAAAGTAACACAACACTTAAGGTATAAAAAATGGACTAAATCTAAGTATTATTGGAAAACAAAAATGTTACACCCCTATAACTTGGATGATGATTTCTTTAAAAGAACACTGGTAAGGGCTTCACAACGATAGGAGGAATCCTGAGAGGAATTCCTGAACTTGAAATGGCTTCAGATATTATAACAATATATTCAGATATCATAACAATATTAATGGATAGAAACTTATCGTGCCAGCTTCCAAATATAATAGAAAAGGATACAAAAAGGCACAGATTTCCCTGGCCATTTTTCATGAAAATGTCATCTGGCACAGATTTCCCTGGCCATTTCTCGTGAAAAAATCATCTGTTTCAGACCCAAAAAGTGGAGGAATGTTGGGATGGAGGCCCAAATTTCGGGGCACCATGATGAGCCACGTCACAATATTTTAGATTATAATTTGTTTATTTGCAATGTTCTGTAGATGTCTGCAAATAAATAAGAAAGGATGCCCCAAGATTGCAAAATGAGCATAGAGACAAATGATGGTTGGCACATCTCTGGTGTACAGCTATAAGAGGGCATCTAACTAGCTAGGCTTGATTATATGAAGCTTTAGCCGTCAACTGAAGGGATAGTGACTACTATACGCGTCATATGTAAATTGGAATAGTTATACGCCTAGACTTAGAGTTGTAATATGTCTAAGAAACCATAAGGTCCCCATAATAGGTAAGGTGATTAGTTTATTTTAAGGAGATATGATAGATTTAGCATAAAAGATGCCTACTTTTTGTGATTGTCCAGTATAACAGCAAAAAATTCATAGTTATCTTCATTTTTATGTTATAACTAAATGTTGTTTCAATTGACCACAATAAAAATATTCTCATTATATTTTAAAAACATATAATATGACGTTCAAGGTCTCATAAGATTATTAGTAAGTTATGACGGAAGTACCTACTTATTCTCTATCAAAATTACATTGGTAACCTGTTATCTATATTTGTTTGTTACCGTGTTGAGAAATTGGGTAACATATGAACAATTTTGTCGCGTAAAAGTTCAAAAATTTGCACTTTTTTACCGATAAATATAAATGTTGATGTAAAAAGAGTGCTTTATACCTTAAAATATATGGTAAGCTCAAGTGAAGGCATGATATCGTGGTTAGCCACCATGCCGAAAACGTGACTCTAGACAAAATATTGTGGAAAGCCACAATAAAAACAACATTCAATTTTAAAATATAAAAATTTTAGATTAAGCAATTCATAATTATCACACATAAATCAAATCAAGACTATTTTGATAGCAATTAAATTTTTTTTTCAATTTTTTGAATAAAAATTCTTAGATTTGATAAACAATTAGCATGTTAATTAGTACATAAATCCTGAGGAAAGTCATCCTACATCCCTATTCTAGTTTTTTAAAAATCCCATTAATTCTTAGAGTATAACATTTTTCAATTAGGCAGAGAATTAGCACATAATTAGCACATAAATCCTGAGTGAATCAAAACTTTGTAGCAAGTAATACGATTTCGCTCTGCAGGATTAACCTGTTGGGGTGCCCTCTTTCTAGCTACCTAAAGCAAAGGACCTTAATTTTCCTATATGTAATATGACAGACTAATAAGCCACGATATCTTAGTGAATTATTTCAATTTAGCGTATCCCAAAGAGGTCGGAATCTAATAAATCCTCGCATCAATAGGTCGGTAATGGAGTGTTCTTATATCCTGGTTCAAATAACCCGTTTATGGAATGCTCTCTTTCTCATGGAGCTCAGACGGCGGGCAATATCAGGGATTTCAGATAGCTCATTAAGGCACACACGAATTAACTCTTTCATTGGTTTTTTTTAATCTCTTATCGATTGAGGCTACAGAACAATACAATACTATTAGTTAAATATTTTTTCAACATCATAGAATTTTTTCTCATTTTTATTTTTTATTTTCTCTCTTTTTTTTTTTTTTTGTCAATTTTAGAATACTCTCTAGCTCCATCTACTTTTAATTGTAGGTACTCTAAAAGATTATACAATCCTGTGTACGCAATTCCGAAATATATACATATTTATTTATTTATTTATTTATTATTTATTTATATAATTAGCACACAGTTTTCTCATGTTTTGTTCTTCCGTGTACTGTTGGGCAGAGTTATGTATACAGAGCCTAATAAACATAATAGTAAGTATTAGCAACCTTATTTAACCTGTGGAGGTGTTTGTTGGTCCCTCTTTTTAAGATATCGATGGGAGTTTATTAACGCTGATTGGTATAAGTTATTATGAATGTTATAAAATTTCATCTCATACACATAATGGATGAGTTAGGACTGAAAGATATGTGAATCAAATGGGAATACGCCACTGCTCGATGTATGAGAAACAATTTAACTTGTGAAAATCAGAAAATCATGTATCCCGGTTGTTTGATTTAAAAGAGTAAAAGAGTGATGATAATGATTGGCCGCCGCAATTACCAGATCTAACATCACCCGAACAAGTTCTATACTAATAAAACCAGCGCAATAACTGAACAACTTATAAAGAAAATATTCGCCAAGAAATGAACAACATTAATCCAGAAATCGTTAATTTATACAGCGAACAGAGACTGGTCATCTGGCCAAAATCGTTTTTCATGTTTGATAAATATGAAATACATTTTTTACAGTTATTTTCAATGAAAATATGTAGTTTATTTTTACGGCACCCTGTATCCATACACACATATATATATATGCAAGTGTCAAAAAAAAATTGTTTCCACTAAATAAATTCCTGAATATTTCTCGAATACTTACTTCACTATTTTTTCCAAAAATAACTTTTCGATTTTTTTTTTTTTTTAAATTCCCAAAAACAAAACAAAAAAACCCAAATGGTGAGCAAAATTTAAATTCAAATAAATTGTTTAATTTTCATTTTCAGTAGGTACAGATTGTCACAAGTATGATTGTGTAACATATATAAAATTTGAATTGATGGACAAAATGTTTCGTATTCGATTTACCCCCCATACACTTTATTCTTCTGTACCTATGCCAAATTCAATTGAAATTCCACGCACTACTTACATTCATATCGAAAGTAAAAGAAAAAAAGAAGGCCTTAAATCGAAGGCATTTATAGTGAGCATTCATTATTAATCCAGAGCAGTATAGGTAAAGATATTCAAAACAAAAACAAACAAACAAATACTTACGTAATTTAGCAATTCCTTTATCCAAAAATGTTAAAAACACCAACACTAAATATGTAATGTAGCTGGAAAAAGTCATTATTTTGGAAAACGTTTTGATTAAAAAAAAAAAAAAAAATCACAAAAAACTTAATGTTCACCGCGAGTAGCACACTTTTAGGAATTAAAATTCGTGTTCATTTAGTTCTAAGTCTGATTCGGTTTGTGCTTAAACAAATCTTAATTAACAATTTAACAACACCCGAAAATGTAATTGATAGGTACTAAAAAACGGTGTGGAGAATTGAGTGAAATTGCGAAACGAAACGAAACGAAGCAGTAATTTCATCGATTTAACAACAACAACAAAAAAAATTGTTCGCGACCGCTAATTTTTGTAACGTCCATCAGTCAAGTCCAGTCAGGTAGGTATCGCGGTGAACGGATTCACTTTTATATATGAACCCTACGCATCGATAAAAGCTCAGGTTACTTGTGGGGCACAAGATAACAAACAGACCAAAACCCAGTGGGGAGTTAATAGCATGGTGGCGGCAAAGCTTTACTCAATAACAGCTACATACACTGCAGTCTGTGCAGACTTCAAGTAGCCGCAGCAAGTACAGGTATATATGTAATTGGGTTTTGAATGGATAAGGTGAGAATGGAAATTGCTTTTATGAATCTATATATATATGTATCTAGTTATAGTTTATATATAAGAAAATTTGTATATAACTGAAGTTAGTTCACCTTGTTTTTCCAACAGTATATATGCACAAGCAGGCACATGCTTTGCTTTACAGTAATAATTTAAAAATTTGCAACATTCCGAAGAAAACTAGGAAAGAAGTTTTAATTGGTCTAAAAGTTATTTTTTGAATGAACTGTAGGTGAAACTCTTCCATTTCATCCACCATAATTTTCATAATTAGGAATATACGATGAGACAATCGATCGTTTAGTCATGACCTTTGTATTTAATTATGACCATTAAGGAGAATAATTTTTACCTTAATTGACTATTTTATAGGTATTAGGCTAGATCAGGGGTCTCCAAACTTTCCACACTGATTCCTCCACTAAGTCCCAGGGGGCCAAGACCTAGCTAGCTGTAGTTTTAAATTACATCCAAATTTTTGTTTTGGGACCTGCGACTGGCGAGTTTTCCACCCACTTCTTTTAGCGAATAATAAAGCTACAGAATGTTATGGAAAAGTCCTGCACTGCATGATTGTTTGTCAGGAAGACTCGAGTATTCTCGAGCATCGAGAAAAACAACCAACAGTTGGACAATTCCAAAGTTTGAATTTGGAGCGATAAGTTCTATCTGAAAAGCAAACTAGTGTGTTTTGTGATTTTAGTTTTTGAGGCTTAGTGAAAATACACATTATTTTGATTTGAAGTTACTTGCTTTTTTTGTGGATTTATATAAATATGGAAAAGAAACGAAAGATAGATAGTGAGTGCAAAATAATTAAAGGTCAATGGAGGACATCAATATTTCGTGATCGAGTCAAGTAATAAGGCAATGTGTATAATTTGCAGCGAAACAATATCAGCCCTCAAAGAATACAATATAAAACGTCATTATGAGATTTAACATACTCAGAATTACTCCAAATTTACCAGGAAACCTACAATTGGAAAAATATGAATCTTTGAAACGCGGATTGAAATCTCAGCAAATATTGTTTAAAAAAGTAAATGCTAAACACGAAGCAACAACTCGTGCTAGTTTCTGCATGGCTCATTCAATAGCGACTCTAACGACGAATGATTGCAGCAACAGAAGAAATGTGTTTAGAAGAAGGTTATTAATTTCAAACCGCTTGTCAGCAAACACTATATTAACTTTATTGACTGACAAAAAACTCGACACTTATTCGAAGGATTGGTAAAATTTATGAAGTATATGAAGAGCTTGACGTTCATAGCATTCGCAGCATGACCACTGGAGGAGATAATTTTAAAGGACTTAAAAATGCTATTCGAAAAAACAATCTTCAATGGAAAAACTTGAAGTGCATCACTACTGTTGGTGGCAAGAACATTTTTAGAAATAATAAAGGTGTTGTTGCTGTAGAAAATGACAGTGGATCAAAACCATTAATCGTACATTGCATCATTCATCAACAGTATTTGTGCGGAAAATGCATGGATATGTCAGAAGTTTTAAACCAGCCATGTTAGCTGTAGCTGTTAAAATCATGCTCAATTCTGAGAGTTTATTGAAGAGATTGGAGAAAATAACCAGCCATATTACGCTGGATTTTTTGAGCTCCGAACAATAATCGTCATATGGCTAGTTCCAAAACAATGAGTTATCATTTTATACATATTTAACTGTAAGTAATAAAATTTTAATTAGCACCAAAATTTAATTTGGCAAAGTATTAAACGGACACGAATGTACTTTATCGTAGTTTAGCGGAGCAGAAATGCGTACGTTACTATTTGACTAAATAGTTGCCTAGTTGACGCGTACCCACTGTTACGATATAGCCAGCCTGGTGCCGATGAAGGTGTTCTCCACATATCACGGTGGTATCGTCGACTTCTGGTGGTAATAGGATACTTTTCTCCTTTTATCATGGTGGAAGAGTGCATTAGTTACATCAGGGTTTGCCGGTAATGGTTTAATGCACGTTGTTACAAGTTACGACAGGGTTTTTTCCGGTAACACTAGTGTTATGTGTTGGGGTTATACCTATGTGGGAGCTCAAAATCATAACAGACTTGGAATATATTAATTTTCCTTCCTTCATTTCAGCTGCAACAAGACGTAAGCAGGCCGTTTCTACTTGGGTTTATTTAAGAAGAGAAAAAGACGATTCGATGATAAATTTTGTTTCGACGGGGATGTTTTTTGTTTTGTTGTTTGTTCGTCAATTTTGAAATAAAAAAAGGAAGTTTTGACAAAAACAAATTAAGTGGGAATTAAGTTTTTTTTAATTCCGCTTACAGTATCAGAAGTGGGATAAATATCCTAATACGCCTTGTGAGTATATTAAAATGGGTAAAAAGAAACGGTTACGTCATGTTCAAAGTCGGAGCCGAAGCTCTAATCGCGATAGAAGCCTTAGTTGTGGTTCTGATTCATCTGTTAAGGCCCGTACACAATGTGGCGCGGTAGCTCGTGGCTGGCGCGGTAACCAGACCTGTCAAAATTTGAAAGCACGGAAAGTCTATGATGGCGTTCCAATGTGTAGCTGGCGCTGGCACTGTAGCTCATTTTGGCCAAATTTTAATTTTTGGCGCGCGCCAAATCTGACAGTCGTTGGCAGTTAATATTTTTATTGAAAAGTTCGGCATCATTCTCCTTTATATAATTAAATGTTTTTTCGTAGAATCCTGAACTCATCCTCTGTTGATATAGAGGTCTATTCAACCACTTTCTGCGTTTTTTGTCTTTAAATATTTATAAGTGAAAGAGCACAATTGCACTACACATTCTAAAAAGGCCATTTCTTGTAATTCTTACATATTAAATAATATTTTCAAATTCCATAGATCAAAGTAGAAGGAAATAATGAGGTATCAACCGTCCGTACCATTGGCTACAAGCTGCATCATTGTAACCAATGTTAGCTACATGGCGCGCGCCAGTGCAAGCTACAGCACCAGCTACCGCGCCAGCTACGAGCTACCGCGCCACATTGTGTTCCGGCCTTTAAAGAGCGTCGTTACACTCAAAGAAGATCGACCGAAAGCACAGCCGAATCATTACATAAATTCGCAAACGCTATAACGTCTCTTTTAACAAACCCGAATTCCAGACAACCAAACTTTTCTTTTAAAGGAGAAGTAGTACCAGCATTTAACTCGGAGGAACGAATTCAGATTGCTGATGTGTGGTGCCGAAAAGTGGACGAACTACGGAAACTTTACCAATGGCCAGAGAAAAGCACTATATATTTTGCGCTATCAAAGTTGCAGGGCTTAGCTGAAACTTGGTACAAGGGACTTAACACTGTTAGGCTTTCTTGGGACGAGTGGAAAAGAAAATTACAAGAAGTATTTCCAAGAACTCGTGAATATTTTGAAACATTAAAAGAAATGATACGACGAAAAAATGGCATTACTGAACCACTGTGAAATTAGCGGTGCGAATGCAGTTTCATGTATTATAGGAGGAATAGATGATCGTGTAATCAAGACAACGGCGCAAGCCGGTCAACAATAAACACCGGAGTCCCTCCCACAAATATCTAAGTACAATAAATGACCACCCATCTACGTTTGCAAACCCACCAACCTATGGTAATTTATAAACAAAAATGTCAAGATTACGATCGGAACGAGAAAAACAAGTCGATATATGCCAACATTACCTGCTTTAAGTGTGGAAAAAAGGGGTATTTCGCGAGCAAATGTCAGAAAAACAATTAGACAAACGGTGTAAATTATGTGGGAATCGAAATTATGATGAGTTGAAGTATTTCAAAAAAATAAAAGATGATAAAAGCAAGACGATTGCGTGCGTAGAGATTCCGGTTAATGAAGTGACAAACAACAAGAAGTACCATCAGAACATTAGGATTAATAAGATCCCTTCTAGTGCATACGTTGACTTTGGTAGTTCTTGCACTATCATCATATTTAGAGAAGCTAAACGTCTTAGACTAGTCATCAATTTTGAGGAGAAGATAACATTACATGGCTATGGCAACGGTCGTAGGTACTTCAAGTATGTAGTGTACCATGCACAAACAAAGTGAAAAAAAAAAGTTTTTTCAATACAAATTCTCCACATAATTGAGTGCATTGTACCTACTGAATAATCATATTACACATCGATCACCTAACGTTTGGTGCATCTGTCGATGCAAACGATTTTGTCTGGTCCAGTCGATCATGGCAATATTTTTGTTAAAATTAGTCTGCAATAAAGTCTCGACCATTGAACGTGCCTCTTTTAACTCGTGCCGTCTTGTTTTGTGTTTTTTTTTTGTAAAGTCCTAACGCTAATTCCTACAAGTATAGGGTCTGTCAAATTTAAACTTGAAATTGATGGCGTGCAAGCACAAGTCAAGGCAGTAGTTGCACCTGACTTTGCACAAAAAGTTCTAGTTATTATTGGACGAACATTCACGGAACTGCCAAATGTAATAGTAGTGAAAAACAATACGACACTAAAGTTTTTTAATTTTGAATACAATTCTGACATACAAGATCTAGTTAAAATAGCAGCTCAACCAGACGTTCGTAAGATAATTTTGCGCACCGTAGAAGAAATCCTTGTACCACCCGACCACATGAAAGACATGAATCCTGTATACACCGAGTTATAATACGGGTTAATGATGACAACCGATCATTCATACCCATTTATGAATCTATCGGATAACGATATAATTTTGAAGGAGAAGCAGATAATTGCTCGTGCCTGGCCATGTGAACAGAAGTCAACAGCTGTTGAAAGAGTTTTTACTCTGACAGAGAATAAGTTTCCAGATTTGAATTTCGAGGAAATAATTGCTGGTCCCGTGGAAAAATAGGAAAAACAGGAACTGTTTTAACGGGTGTATTTGCGAAGCGCACAAGCCATAAAAAAACACTTCTCCTAGCGCACAAGCAGGAGTTTGCGAAGCGCACACCTATTGTTAAGGGATTACGCATTGTTTTGGAAACGGGCGGCTATGGTTAAGGTCAACGCATTGTTATAGCACGTATCTTTACCTGATCTATGAATTTTGCCTGATCTATGTAAGTTAAGTTAAGTTTTTAAACCACTAATATCAATAGGAGGAGTACGCTCTGTGCCAAGCACAAAAGACACAGGCAGGCAGGCGCACACACACACACACACAGAGGCAGGCTGGCAGGGGCACAACACGCGCGCGCGGAGCCAAGCGGAGCGCGCGTGTGTGTGCCCCTGCCAGCCTGCCTCTGTGTGTGTGTGTGTGTGTGCGCGCCTGCATGTGTGTGTGTGTGTGTGCCTGCCTGGGTGGGTATTTCTTTGCGCTTGGCAAATATACCCTACGGGGGTATATTACTTAGGGCAGGTAAAGATATGTGCTAGAACAATGCGTAATCCCTTAACAATAGGTGTGCGCTTCGCAAAGTATTTTTGACTAGATTAATTTTGGGTTGTGCGCTTCGCACATATACCCGTTTTAACTATTGTCCGCGTTTAAGGATTGTTTAGCACTAACTGCAGATGAAATTGGATGTGACAAATTAGCACAAATGCAAATAGAACTGAATGAGGACAAACCTAGTGAGAGAATCGAATTCTAATTACTGTTCACCCGTACTGTTAGTAAAAAATAAAAATGAAGAAGAGAGACTTTGTATTGATTACAGAAAGTTAAATTCGCAAACAATTAAAGATAATCATCCATCTACCACGAATTAACGGCCAGATTGATCGGCTTCAAGGAGGTATCTACTTTACTAGTTTGGACATGCGATTTGGGTATTACCAAATACTTATGAAGGAAGAATCGAAGCGTTACACCTCATTCGTTACACCTGCAGGTCAATACGAATACAATCGTATGCCTTTTGGTCTCACCAACGCACCGAGAACATTCCAAAGACTAATGAACAAGATTTTAGCACCGATTGATGACATAGCTGCTGTTTATCTGGATGATGTGTTGCTCCATTCACGTACAGTATCTGAAGCTTTAAATGCTCTTCGAAAGGCACTAGGAATATTTCGGGAAGAGGGCATTATACTGAACGTAAAAAAATGTTCGTTCCTAATGACTACGGTGACCTTCCTAGGCTTCGAAATTAGCAACGGAGGAGTAAGACCAGGACAAGATAAAATGAAAGCAGTAGAAAATTTCAAGATATCAAAATCTGTACGGCACGTTTGACAGTTTCTGGGTTTGACAGGCTATTTTCGTCATTTTATGAAAGACTATACGCCAAACTAGCCAGAGCACTTACGATGCTAATACGGAAATCTACACCTTGGAAGTGGACAGATATTGCAGAGAAGATGTTTCGGCAATTGCAAAAAGCATTAGTTGAGAGGCTGGTGTTAGCCTTATTTAAACCAGATGCAATTACAGAGGTGCACACCGATGCTAGTGCAATTGGATTAACAGGAATCCTTTTACAATACCAAGATGATGAACGACTACATTCTGTAGCTTATTTTAGCCGTCAGACAATGTATGCTGAAAACAAATTCCATTCATATGAACTGGAGACATTGGACATTGGACTCATTGGTGGAAAGTTTGAGGAAATTTCGAGTGTACTTGCTCGTAATGAATTTCACTGTGGTAACGGACTGCAATGCATTAAAAACATCAAATGAAAAGTAACAACTCATTCCGAGAATTGCAAGATGGTGTCTGCAGTTACAGGAGTTTACATTTGTATTGAAGTATCGACTAGGAAATCGTATGAAGCACGTGGATGCTTTAAGTCGAAGTCCATTAAGTAATGACAAAGAGAGCAAGATCATGCAAATAACTCAAGCAGATTGGGTTTTAGCTGGACAACTAACCGACGCTACAATTAAGCAGATCTATGAAATTTTATCACGACCATCCAACACCGCCTACGAGAAAACTATTTACAAAAACTATGCTCTGCGTAATGGACGAATTTATAGGATTACTGCGCGTGCCACAAGCGATGAGACAACAAGTAGTTAGAGCAGCGCGTGACGAGTATAGGCATTTTGCTCTTGAGAAAACGCTTTATAGATTGTGTGAAAGTTACTGGTTTCCCAGAATGCGAGAGTATACGTGGAGAAGTAGATACCAGGCTGCATACGGTGTCTCTACAACAAGAGAATGGCAGGTAAGAAGCAGGGGTATCTGCATCCTATTCCAAAAGATCCGTGCCTTATGAAAACTCTTCGCGTATCTCAGTCGAAAAAGGTTCTGGCATTGAATCTGGTGAGTGTTTTCTTTTTGAACATTATTTCTCCAGATATGTGCTCTTTTGTAAGGCCACAGAAGGGTTCGAGTCCGGTAAATGGAAAAAAAAAATTTCACTATTTCACTATTACAAAGTATAAAACACTTTTAATCGCTGTTTTAATCCTTTCCGGCCAGGTGGATCCAAATTTTGCTTAATATTATTATTAAGAAGATATTATTTGTATGTATTGAACAAAGAATGCCATCAAAATGCATATTGGATGAGGATATAGAAAATGTAGTATTGGAGCGAGATATTTATGACATAGAAGATTCTACTGCTGATGGCATATTTAGCGAGTTTCATGTAGCTTTTATATGTTTCTCGGATCCTGTTGATGAAAATATAGATATGGATGCAGATATTATTTGACCACTACGATTCTGAAGATGATTTTTCACTTGCAGTAAAAGCTCAACAATTGATTCCAAGTAAAGCTCAACCTCGAGTATCAAGAAGGCTTACATGGTGGAAACGTGATATATTTCCGGTAACTATGGATATTTCCTGGATGATATTACGTTTCATATTAAATTGTACTCCCTACAATTATAAATAGGTAAATATAAAAAAGCAAGAGCTGAAACAATTTCTGGGTATTAATATCCCACATACAACTATATAACACTTACTGGGTAATCTCACTCGTTTTGCTCCCACTGAAGATTTTATGAGCAGTGAGTAGTTTGAAGTACTAAGAAATAATTTACATTTCAACAATAACAGCAAAATGCTGCCGAGAAACCATCCAAAATGTGATAAGCTGGTTTTAAGGTTCGAAGATTCATAGACAAGATTCAAAGCAGTTTTCATAAAATTGAACCTGAAGAATACAATGGAGTAGACCAGTTTATCATTCTGTGTAAAATCAGTACTTCTCTAAAACAATATATTAAAAATAAACCACACAAATGCTGCATAAAGGGACTTGTTAGAGCAGGGACAATTAGTATTGTAAGTATATGATTTTAGCACTTACGTTTGGAAAAAGGAACAACTACTCAAAATGTTAGAACTTTCCTATATCAGAAAAGTGTTGGAATAAGCAGAGACGTGATACTGCTTCTGATAACTAATATTCCCTCAGAACAAAGTCTTAAAAATGTAACGGAATTGATTTAGCTCGTTCTGATTTAAGGTCGCTGCACACTTACCGGCACAGACAGGGAAAATATTTTTATATGAAAACAAGTTAGCTAATTCACATCAACCGACACCAGCAGATACCGGCACGTAACGGAAACTTCATTTGCCGGTCGCTATCGGTGGCTAGAAACCCGACTGGCATTTGTCGGTTGCTGGTCTAGTTTCGAAGCTAACATGGGATCACTTTTCTATAGTTTTCTCTAGATATTTGCCTTAATTGAAAGTTTCCTTTCAGTTTTATGTCATTATATGTGCACAAGAAATGCCGGTGCCGGTCGATGCATGTCTGTGCCGGTTCATGCTGTGCTGGTAAGTTTGCATTGACTTTACCTCAGCAACTGACAAGCAAAGGGTTTTTATCGGTGGGAACCGTGAGATTAAATAGAGCACCGGGGCTAGTCTTGAAAGACAACAAAGTATTAAAAAAGCAAAGAGGCTCTTTTGATTATAAAATAAAATCTGAATCAAACATCGTGGCAGTCAAATGGAAGGTTAGTTGAGGTTAGCGTGGCGGCCATCGGGACAAATATGCAATGAGCCTCACTTAGACTATCTATAGTCTATTGTGATGCCTCCTTATTGGGACACTGCCTGGAAAATATTTATGTATATTCAAATTTAGAACCCGCAACTCCTCGTCTGCTAATTCCCTTAATTCGCAGAAAAACTAGCTACCAAGCGTATTCCTCTTACGCTTATCAAGGTTAGGGCATTCGCAGAGAAGGTGCTGAACGGTTTCAACCTCTTCCTCGTCCATACAACTTCTGCGTAAGTCATTGTATGGAGTTTGCATGCGCTCTGCATGTTTGCCATAGAGGCAGTGTCCGGTCAAACTGCAATAAGATTATAAGTATTATGGCATTAAGGCAATAAGTCTCATATCTTGGGATGGTGGTGCTGAGCCAGCCAAAAGCATTAAACGCTGGTCCTGAACTGAAAAAAAAAATATTTACATTCCTATTTCAAACGATATCCTTGAATAGTAGATCTGTGTAGAGCAGTGCTCCGAAATCATTAAAAGCGGTTTTCTGCTCTTTTCTGCTCTAGAATAACCAGCTCATTAAACAGACCTAAATACAAGAAATGTGACAGAAATATGTTCGATGGACTTCAGTGCCCCACTGCCAAAAAACATGGACCATAATGCCAGAAAAAGTACAACATTGATTTGGTCCCATCGAAATCGACATTAGATTATATATAGCAAAAAGGATAGGCTATGAGGAAGAAAAACTTATGTCAATTTCGATGGGACAAACTTAGTTTTGCACTTTGTCTGACAGTGGTCAATTTTTTTTTTTTTGCAGAATAGGAAAGACATTTATTAAAGAGCCTCAATTTTGGCCACGTTACAACGTCAAGTACATCGAGCTGATTATAAATAATTAACATTGATCGAATAGGTATAAAAAAAATTGTTTAGAAAAATAACAAAAGTGCAACGAACAGACTCTTTGCGGCAGAAAGCTAGGATAGAATTAGTTAAAATAATGGAATGAACATTTATTAGAGCGCTTAAAGTTAGATATCATAAGACAAAATTGAATTGAATGAGGCGAGCTAACATAGAGTAATATGCAATAAAGTAAAGAATATTACTAACCTAAACTAGGATGAAATGCAATGCGGTACTCTTGAGGTAAATGAAATGAAGTGGAACCAGGTAAGACAGAGTGTCTTGGAATAGCTACTGAAGGTAGAATAACATTCCGGAAAGAGCAGGATACAAATCCTAGCTGGTGAGGAAAAGAGGGAAAAGAGTGGTAGAACCTCACGGTTTGGTGAGATGCAACAGATCAAGCTACTTAAAATGCGTCTTCGAGTGCATCCTCCTGATGGACTCTGGCAGTGAATTCCAAAGGAAGGATCCCCGATCAAACATTCCACTGGACCCGAATCGGGTAAGCATTTGGTGGAGGACAAGTCTGAAGTTGTTGAGACTACTCCAATAGAGCATTTCACTGATATACTCCGGAAGTGGATCCATCTGGCCTTGTGGATAAAACATAGGATTCGGTGTTTGAAGAGCTTAGTGAGGGACCTGGCTAAATAGCCAGCCATGAGAGTTCTTTTTGAGTCGGCAGATGTATCGCACATACGCCTTAAAAGCTCTGTCGGGTTTAGAGATTTTTGTGGGACACAGGGGATACATGGTAACGTCGGCATAGAAGAAATGTGGCATTATGAGGGCTATTACCAGAGAGTGCATGATGGATTTATGTAGGTAATGCGAGAACGCATACAGAGAGAAAAAGCCGAAATAGATCCTTGAACAGACCTTGCTCACATGAAGCCGCGAAGTAAGATGAGGGTCCATGCGGAGGCTGAGATTCATGACGTGGCTTGTAAAGAGGGGATGATCTGATCTCGAAAGAGCAGATTGAGTAGTGGCTTAGACAACGGGACATTCAGGTCTATTATGGAATTCCATTCGATCTAGATTCGATCGAATCAAGCATTTTTTACTAGTAAAATTAATCGCATCGAATATTCTTCAGCGTCAATCAAAAATAACCGGCAATTCCTTTTTATTGAATTTGGCAAAACTTCGATTCAATCGTATTAAACAGTAGAAAATGCGGTCCTTAAAAAAATTCGATTCGATATAGATTTGATCGAATCGAATTCCCCGGTAATTGGCTCGAATGGAATATTTGAAGGCTTGGGTTTTGGTAGGATTAAGGGCTAGTCCATTAGATTGGCACCAATCGGAGATGTCACCCAGGGTCACATTAAACGATTCTATCATAGATTGGAGATCAATGGTTAGGGCGGATTTGTATATCTGTAGGTCGTCTGCGTAGAGGTGGTATTTGAAGCTCCCTAAAGCTGTGGTGATATCGTTAATGAATATTGAAAAAAAAGAGAGAGGCGAGAACTGCCCCTTGCGGAACCCCAGAAAAGATGGGCCTGGGGATCGAACAACGGTCATCACTCCTAATAATTAGAGTTCTGTCAACAAGATAGCTGAGAATGAGAAAACACGCAGCAGAGCTGAAACCAAAGTGGTGCGGAGCTTGCCAACGAGGGAATGGGGAATGGAGTCAAAAGCGCGTCTTAGATCCAGAAGTATACGTGTACCACATTCTTACCGTCATCACACATCCTACGAATGTAGGTAGTAACTTTCGCAGGGGCATTGGTCATGGAGGGTCTATGCCGAAAACCAGATTGAAACTTAGACAGTAGGCCTTTGTCCTCGATATACTCACTCATTAGATCAGCGACTAGAACTTCAAAAACCTATATACTATAAACGAATTCCTTCTTAACCTTTATGCAAATATCCCAAACAAAATCTTTTAATTCATCTCAAAAATTTCAGAAATAATCGTGACAGTCCACTTTAATAGAACAGATGACAATTGAATTTCAATATGATTTGTAACACCGAGATAAGATCCAGGGGGAAGTTCAGTGCAAACCTAGTGTTGGACTTCTGCTATAAAAATAGTCCCATAGAATATTTTTAGTGCTGGACTGCTAGAAAGGTGCAACAGTGTTGTTACACTGAAGTCCCATCGAAATAGACATAAAGCATTTTTTCTTTATTTAGTAGAACCGCATCGATGTGTTCGATTTAGTCATGGAAATAGTAAACTACGATATTTTCAGAGCGGCCACATAATTTAGTGGTTGAAACATTATAAAATTATATCTACTTTTTATATACCTACCAACTGTTTAAATTTTTAAGAATTTTTCTGGTGCCCCATTTATTTTCTGATATTTCTTGGCATTGGAATATGTTAAATTTTTTGCCACGGCTGTTTATTTTCATAACTATTTCACTTCTATTTTGTTTAAAATACTATAATTTATTATTGAAATATTTAAACTTACCTGAAATAAACTCAGGTTGTTTCTGCAGCACAACACAACGCACTTCTTTACCATAATTCAAAATTCCGATGTCTCGATTATATAAAACTTTCCACAGATACCTCACCACTGTTTCTCACTATTATTAATTATATGTAAATCACTTTTTATCACTTCTGGAACAAAAAAAAAACAATCACTAAAAAACACCAGACTATTTTTCGCATATTCAGATAAATTCAGAAATGCCGAACTGACACTTGCACATCAACAACGAGAACCGAAAAAGTCAATTTATCCCCCTTAAAAGATTTCTGCTTTAATGATTTATAAAATCTAGGGCAATAGTATAAACCAAAAATTTTACTAAGAAATATTACGAAAAACACCACTTTTATGTTTAATCCGCTGAAAAACGAAATTTCGGTTACATCCGTTAATTTCTTTTCAGTTTCCACACTATGGAACGTTACGGGGCGAAAAAAATTGTCAGTCTCTTAACCTCACTTTTGGGCGTCTATTTTACAAAAACATTAGTAAACTTGCCAGGAAAAGGATTTTTTTTTATCATACTATGGATAGGGACCACCATTAAAACACGATTTGCGTAAAAGAAACTTTCTGATTTGATTTCACAATTTCAACTTGCCTGAAAAATGTCTTTGAGGGATTATTTTATACAGCACCGACGCGCACTGCACAGCACAATTAATTGTTAAACGTTTATAAACTTAAACTTAGTCACTAAAATGTCACTTAAAATGTTTTTATTTAAAATTAGAACAATTACAGAAATAATTTAAATTAAAGAAATCATAAAATACAAAACTCGGCACAAAAACACGTTTATCTGACGTTAGGGTTAAATCGGTTTGATTGTTTTATTTTTTTATTTTTCTCAAGTTGCTCTCCCAATTCTCATCACTTCAACTTTTAATTCAAAAAGTACTGTTCACAAATCATCAATCGCCATCTACCAATGAGTTTTACAAATTATCATTTATTTTTATTTTTGTAACGAAGTTTAGGCGCTTTGGGAGGCCATATCAACATTTTTTTGTTTAAAAAAAAACGTAATTTAATTCTACGACGTTGTCTGCCTACATTAAAAATATATTTCAATTAAAAAATCATCAATAAAAAATAATTAAAATTATTTGAAAACTTCATTTTTTTAAATAAAACAAATTAATCTTTAAACCAATATATATCAAAGACAACAATCATTTAATTCGACCTATATTATCGGCACCCAACAAGCAATTCGTTCTACTATACCACCGCATGTCCACACACTTTTACAAAATTTCGCAACTACATTTGAAGTTCTCCATCATTTTCTCATATACAAATAGAAGTAGCACGCAGCAAAAATTTCAAAGAAATCAGACGACAGACGAAAATCACCATTTGTCATTTGACAGCCCAGCTGTTTGGTTGAGACGCCACACGCGTTATAAAAACGAAAATTAAAAAGTGAGAAAAGAAAGAAAAGTTTTTTCCATTGTGTATAGTAGAAAAGCAAAATAGAAAACAACCACCAAGATTCCCCGAAGAGTGGTTAGAAACTCCAAAATACAAAAATAACTAGTAAACATGTTAATTACATCAACGTAAAAGTTCGGATAACTAAACCCAAAATTAAAGCAAAATGCGTTTATTCTAAAAAAAAATATTATTTTCATTTAAACTAATTTATATTTCATCATATAAGTGATGAAAATTTGCATAAGTGAGTCCCGTCACGGTCAATGAATTTCCCTATCATTGTTCCGTTCGCAATAGTTTCGTTCGTCACCGTGAAAATGTATTGCAAGTAAAAGTTATTCAAACATAAAAAAGTTTTTCGTTATAATTTCAATTATACGCAAAAATAGTCCGCAATTTTTCAATTTAATTAATAAAATCGAAAACTAAAATTCATAAAGCCTTTATAAAGGCTGTTGGCATCATCTCTCTGACTAAACTCCAATCAACCACTCAAAAGTAGTCTCATCAATAGAAACTTAAAAAGAAATAGGCCGGAAAAAGTAATTGTAATTTTTTGTTTTGTTTTGTTAATGTCTAAAGTCAAACTTTAGTCTCGCTTCTGATAATAAATTTTACAAAATTTCTGTCGAAAGATCCGTGTATTTTTCTACAAGAAGAAAGCCGTACCCGCAAAGAGAATACAAATTTTTATTTTCAAGTCAACGATTTTTAAGAGGAATTTATTTTTCCAGGTGAGTATATTCATTAACTCCGAGTGCATTGAAAGGTTTAAGATTAAAAAAAAAAAAAAAACAAAAAAAAATTGTTTATGTTTTGTGAAAATTTTGTTGAAATCTAAAATAATTGTAAATAATCATCACGCCACAACTCGAGGAGCCACGTTATTTGCAGTGTCATTGGCATTGCGCGTGTCTATATTTGTCGTCTGACCTAACTCTTCCTTTGAGAGCTCTCTAATGCGCCATCAGCGTCGGTTAAAATATTAATTCAAAGATTTTTTCTTGTGTTGTTCTGATGGGGCTCACAATCACATCACCCCAATCATCTAGGATTTACCGCATTTTTTGAAAAATATCAATTTTCCTGGTATTTAGATAATACCAGTATTTTCCCATCCTTTTCAGTTTAAAGTGGAATTTGAATTTTATACACGAGTCGGTGCAAATATAATCTGATGAAATAGTTTACTATAAATTCTATAGAAAAGCCACCCACATCCTCCCATTAAACTTAAGTTCAATTCCACCAAGCAAGCACCACATTCATGCGAAACGATTTCTTGAGAAAGCAAATGTGGGTGTCGACAATAATTTTTTTCTTTATAATTATTCCTGGCGCAAATTACCTTAGCGTTGAACATTGCTCTCTGAACAGAGACATGCGAAAGAAAATCAGTTCCCCAGGACTTCCTATGCCTATCATTGTTGG
Organism: Dioctria rufipes; assembly: GCA_963924295.1. Classification (NCBI taxonomy): domain Eukaryota; kingdom Metazoa; phylum Arthropoda; class Insecta; order Diptera; family Asilidae; genus Dioctria; species Dioctria rufipes. The sequence goes on along the minus strand of OZ002745.1, from coordinate 22,967,265 downwards.
ACAAAGGAACCCAACCTCCATAATTCATGCATAAGGCATTATCAAGGATAGGATTGTCAACTGTTTACTAAGTGTGACGACAAAAGTAGATGAATCTAAAAATGAGAACTGTATAGAGCCGTGCTGTATTAACACCAGTGCTTTGCTGTTGAAAGCTTTTATGGAATGGAAATAGACATATAATTTTCACTTCAGTTTTTTTCTGTCTGATCACAAGCTTTTTCAGCTGAGTGTAATATATTTTGGTATCATCCAGAACGGAGTAGAGAAAGCCTTTGGATTAGACTGGAAGAACGTAGAACTGTTGTAGCTTTTATAAATTGAGTGATGAATCTCTACTTTAAGGAGTGCAATGTACGTATTATGGTAACAACAAATTCATCTCCTGCTCCTCTTTTTTTTTATTGATAGTTTTATTAAAATCCCTGCTAAGTCAAGTGCTAAAGAGTAGAGTGGCAATAGAGTTGCTGCTGTAAGATTGAGAAGTGTGAGAACTGGTTTTTGCCTCTTATGGAAGAAGATATTTTTGTGTGAATCATTTTTATAATGACTAACAAATTATCGTTGACCCCACTACCTCACTACTTTTTTAGCAATCCATCCACTTGAAATGATAATAATGTAATCTGCTTTCTATGAAATATTGAAAGCAATTGGGGATGTACCTACCCCCAAAGTTTTTTTTGATTTAGAAATAATAGAAAATTGTTGTTGCATTTACAGTGCTGACATTTTCCGACGAGGATTACAAACAATTCTTCGGTTTAACCTCAGTGGAACTCATTCATATTTATAACAACGAAACGATATTCATTTAGAGTTAATCTAGATAACTCACTGGCTAGTAGGCTTTTTTTTCGTAAATGAAGAAATTTCGGAACAATCTGATTTCATCCTATTAGTTTTTCGAGTGAACTTGGGATATCTCGGAGATTCAATTGTATAACGTCTTTTAGATATTTTTCTAACTTATTTACATGCACTTCTAATGATCAATTATCTTAGTCTGGGATTTATAATTATTTATTACACCCCATTAGGAATTCTTGAAGAACCTGGTAGGTTCCTTGATTTTGTGACTATAAAGTATATGGCCCACATATACATAGGCTTTTTCTTTTTTGTTTCTGTACCTTCACAGTTGGAAATTTGTTGAGCGCTACCTGAGGGTAGGTGAAAGTGAGCATATAAATGCTCAGGTAAACTTAAAATTCCATTCATTGCTTTGTTAGTAACGTAAAAAGGGAGCATAGAAATTGTGGGATAATATTGTTATCAAGATTGCCCTACGATACACAATGTAAAAAAGAAATCAAAAATCGATTTATAATTGTTAACGTTTATTTTATCCAAGGTATCATTTTCAGATGATAACTGATCTTGCAAAGTAGATATAAAAAGTACCACTCCTTTCAATCCATTAATATGGTCTGATCAGTAGGTATTTTCAGTTTTGCTTGGGAGAAGGTTAGATTAGATTTGCGAGGGGTGAGAAAGCTTAGCCTAGCATTTACTGCGATGTGAAAGATCTATTGAGTTTCCTTTCAACTTACTCCCTCCTTTCTAGGTTTAGACTGTTAATAAAGTGTAGAACCATTCTTTGATTTAGGCCCAAACGTGGTTTGTTTGGTGGAGGAAAAGCTTGTCTTTATGACCCTCTTGCCCACAGACCACATGAGGATAACTTTGTTTCTCCTCGATAAATTTTTAAGGGTTTGCAGACACTTTCAGACTATCGTTGATTTAATAATGAATGAGTCTAAGTCCTTGAAAGGTGCTTAACTATTCGAGAGAATATTGATGGTTGGTCATTTGTGTTTCTTTTAAATCAGGTATTGGCACATTCTTCTCTGGTTAATACCTCAGAATGGAGTACAGTAGGGGTACAGCCCAGGGCCTTTGAGATATGGCAAACAGCTGAGTTTTGAAGCAGAGTCTGCCAATGAAGCGACGACACGTATAATGATCCCACTCTTTCCGTCACTTTGGACAGATAAGATAAGTTTCTTATCTATATTTATAGTGAGCCCCCGAGTAATTTGAATTCATCTGAAAATATCAATATATCAATTCCGTGATATCATCAAGAAGTGTTGTTGTACAACAAGAGCCCTGATGATGTCCTGATAAGACGAAACGCATTGGCAGTTATATATATGTACGTTGTGCAAAAAATAAGAAGTGTTTTCTTATCTATTATAAGATGGTTGTTAAACTGTTAGTAGTTATAAGTAAGAGATGGGTTTCGTGCCTATTCAGCGTTATAGTTTTAACCACATCCTCTTCTTTAAGATAATGGTAGTACGTTAGTCGATCTGCTCTGTTCTATTATCATCATCATCGTTTACTTCAGCCACTTTGGTCGGTTAACTTGATATCTACGTGCTTAAGCTCCTGCTACCGATTTGATTAAATCTCCGCTAAATAACAATGGGGTGTGTTTTGAAAATACCCGAACCAAACCCTTCCTCAGAGTGATTAGTTCCTGCTTCAAGCAATGTCATTTGTTTTGAAGTCCTTCTTTTAGTCTCACTTCGTGTGTCTGATTAAAATTGATTTTCTCATTGAACTTGTTGTCGTACCACCTCAGCATTGTTGGCATTCTGTTTTAATATGTAGTCCTCTGATTATAGGAATATACTGAAAAATCAACAGTTTCATTAAAGCTAAGTACAGAAGATCCATATTTTTCTTCAAAAGTGTTGTTGTTGATTTCGTAGATTTCATTAACCGGTTGTTATGTGTATATTTTGAACTAAAAGAAGACGACCAAAATCTAAACTGACTTAGGGCCTGTCCGGATCCAAGTCTTCGTCTTCGTCTTCGTGTTGTTATTACAGCTTGTGACGTACATCGAGACAAGCTCTATCCGAATCCATGTCTATGCCACCGAGCTTTGCTACTTTGTATAACAATTTTGGCATCTGGTTAGCTTGATCACCGAGTCAAGGTTCGAGTTGACTTATTTAAATAGACAACGTATTGTGAGGTTATGTTTATTCGCTGAGGTTATGTTTGTTTGCTGTCTGTGAAATCAAGCTGAGCAAATGAACGAATTCGGACAGGTCAGCTTCGTCTTCATCTAACTATTATAATAGCTGGGCTTGTTGTGTTACGTCACTAGCTGTAATAATAAGTCGAAGACGAAGACGAAGACTTGGATCCGGACAGGCCCTTAATATCAACAATCATATATTGAGATGCATTTGCTTTGATTCTGCATGCTTCTGGTGTCTAAGGTGTGACGATTCGAACGCATACCAAGAAAGTGATATACAGTGAAATTTTTAGGAACCATTACGGCCCCTTAAAACTTATCCTGTTAGAGACACAGTGAACTAATTTGATAATAAATAATTAATTTCATTAAGAGGAAATTGTTAGCAATTCATTATGAAATAGATAAGAACACTACACCAATTGGACTTTAAACGTAAATTAACTAAAATTTCGTTTCCTTATCAAATATGTTCATATAAATGTACGCCATAACCATAATATCTCCCACTTATAAGAATGTCAAAATCCATTCAAGATTTTAAACTAAATTGTAAGGTGATAAGTGAAGAACAAAAAGTTATTATATTTATTTAAAAAAATATATATATTAGCTCAAATTACGACAGGCTCTTCTGGTTCAGGGTCGTATATGAAAACTTGAGATAAAATTTGTGGCTACCGAAGTATCTCTTCTCTTTTAATCGCCAGAGCGGGACATTCGCAGAGCACATGTCGAGCTGATTTGATTTCTTTAGGAACTTTTCAAATTCGACATAAATCGTTAGGCTCTAGTCCTAGTTTTCTAGCATGGTTACCTATGGCCCAAAGACCTTTATATATGTTTATTGATTTTCGTAATGTACTAAATAAAATTAATGTGAAAATTATTTTACCCATTAAAATTAGTTTTTTAAATTTGATTTCCCACTAAAATTTATTGGAATAGCTTGAATTCGATAGCTGAGGGTCAATCCGAAAAGTTCGCAAGCTCTGCGAAGGGAAAGAGGACCGATATTAACGTAGTTTTAATTGGGGGATATTAGCTTTGCTATTGTTATAGGGTTTTACGAACTATGTATCCTCTAGTCTAGTTCTTTGGCCCATATTGGCTTCTTTATTTTTTGCTTTTCATATTCACTGTTAATCTAGTTTCATTTGTCGATTTAATTGAATTACTCGGCCAAATCTTCTGGTCCAGAAACGATTCCAGGTTGTAAATGCGCCTTTCCATTTAATCGGAAGTTACGTTAAAAGTAGGGTCGACTAGGCCTTTACGACCCAACGCACTCCGCCGCCAGATTTGCTCTATTATGTCCTTCCTAAAGTGGTTAGGCTAAATCTAGCCCTCTTCCGGGTTCAATTATTGCCTTTGGATGTTAGCTTGCAAACCTTATTTGGAATGATAAATGCTTTCCCAGTGATTGTTAACTAAGACCAATTAGTGTACTCTGATGAAGAGAGGAAGTGAAGAATTCCTTCACATGGCTAATACCGGGCGCCCTACGCTAGAGGAGATCCAGTTGGCTGTTTTCCAATTTTTGTTGTTTCCTTCTAAAGTGGCTTTTTGGTAGGACAAATGTTGGGTAGGGACCAGTATATGGTTTGTTGGCTCTAGTTTTAGCCAGATTGTTCGCCTTTTCATTTTCGTCTACTCCTTCGTGTCCAGGAACCGAAAGCAAGGTTACTTTGTTCTCCTTAGACAGTAGCTGAAGTTTTTTGGGGTAGCTCCAGCCAGTCTTGAAAGGTCAGAGCCAGAAGCGCAGCTTGGCAATAACTGGCGGCCAAAATACTTCGTCGTTTCATAAACAAAATTTTCTTATAATATACTCTACTTAACATCGTCGAAAACTTATTCGGAAGTCTGCATGGCTTCCAGTATGGAGGGTGCTAAGATGACGGCTGCGAAGGCTTAAAAAAATCAACGTGATATCATAAAGGCTGTTTTTTGGTGTGGCAGCAGAGAATGACTTTTTATGTTGTGTGGGACGGCATAAAGACGCGCGAAAATGTGTATAAATTACACGATAACTCGAATACGCGTTATTTTGATTTTTGCATGTCTGTCCGTCCGGCCGTCTGTCCTCACGATAACTCGAAAACACGTTCCTCAGAGAGCTGAAATTTTACACACGGCTGTACATCAGTGCTATAATTATACTAAGTCTCGGATTTTACGAATGTGATAGTTATGTCACACTCAAAATTTAGACACCTTTGGGAAAAGTTATTATTATAAACGATTCAGTGTTTAAGGTTCAAGTTCAAAGTAGATGCCCGTAGAGGTTTTTTTCTTTTCTTTTTTTTTTTTTCAATAATAAATTAATCCCTTCCAAGAAACTCGCACTCACTTATTTCATCTTGAACTCATCTATAAATAAAACTCGTTCAATGCGTATCCAACGCATAAAATTTCATAAACATGGTATACAATACATATTACATGTTGACAAAATAATATGACTTTCGGAACAAATAAAAAAAATAAAAACAGCACCGCAGGAGAGTCAGTCTTTAACGAAAATTCAAGAAAATCTGTAAAAACACCCACATAGGAGTGAATTATTTCAACAATAAATGCTTTGCAAAATGAAAGCATTTAAAGCTTATGGTGAATTATATGATTTCGCATGACGGAAATTGCGTCGAAATGTTAAATCTTGCGTATATTCAAGTTATTTAACAGTTAACAACATTATTGTTTTTTATTTTATTTTTTCGTATTAAAGTGTTGTATCTATCTTTTTATTAATAGGTAAACACTCTTAAATTAGCAAACCATCTCAAGTACAAAGTTTATTTTAGAGAGTTTTGAGATCTAAATTTGGGGATTTCTCGTTAGTGATCATCTGGCGCATGTGAACTTTAAACTTATTGTGCGTAAAAATTTACAATAGAATGAATGGAGTTCGTAATTTATAAAATACACTCGTAATACAGATTTTATGGATAATTGCAATAAGTACTTTCAGTTAAAAGAGATTTGATAATTGCAACTATCAACGCATCTTCCCAATTCTTAATGCATACGTATAGTCACAGAGTTTTTACTTACATTAAAAATAACTTCATTTGGGGTAATTTATTTATTTATTTGAATGCACAGCGTAAACCCCAAATTTATTTATAATTACTTATCATACCGTGGCACGAGTTGGTCTATTCCTTTGAAATATTACCGTTCAACGAACGATAACCAATCTTGCATCGAATTTTGGATTTCTCCATCGAGTAATGTCGTCACTTTGAAAGATCTTCTTTCATAGAACCAAGCAAATAGAAATGAAAAAATCAAAGGACTCAAGGGGAGAGTGTTTTCATACATTTCCCATTGGTTTTTCTCCAGAAGTATCTTTGTTTCCCAAGCCGCCGAGAGGTGTGGTACTGCAATGTAAAAACATAATGCCGTTTGTAAGTTTTCTTGATCGTCGATCTTTAATCGGCTTTCTTAGTCACATAAATCGTAGTGCCCTTGGACATGAATTCAATATATTGTCGAATTAATTTTCTGGCAAAGGGAACATTTCGACACTTTTTTTGGATGCGAAGAATGAATGGAGATCTTTCCAATTCAATGACCTCTGTTTTGTTTCTAGTTAGTATGATCCAACGCTGCTTGAAAACGTTATTCCTTGTGCTCTTCAGTCAATAAAATTTTCGAAACTTAAGACACTCAGTGAAGAAATGTGCACTTATGTACATCTACATTACATACATTTGTACATGCGAAATAAGCAATTCATCCAATCTGATTAGCCTGTTAATCAATTCGTTAACGCGTTTAACGTTGTCTTTTGTCGTCTAAGTTGACAGCAGCCTTCCTTGCCGGTAACCGTCTTCGTTATCTGTACGCCCTTTCTCAAACAACGCTAATTTTCTACGATCGCCTGGTGTGAAATTGCTTTGTTACCGTACATTTCACTCAAATAGCGATGAATTTTAGTGTGGTTACGATTACACTTTTATAAAAAAAAATAAAAAAAAAACCGTCAGATTTCTAATTTTGAAACGACATCTTTCACGACTGATAACACACAAACTGTTTCTGTCATGTCAAAAAAAACGTTAATGTTACTTTCAAATTGGAATTCAACCAGTGTTGTTCATCAAAATGTCGTTTTTTATATAAAATGTTTTGGGCGAATTAAATTTATCGAAACGTTATTTTACTCAAAAAAGATCAAATATGAATCATGAAAAAGTATTGAATTGGAAAGAAATCGGGAAAATCTATTTTGGAAAGAAAGCTGGTGATGCAAATGTGGTAAACAATTATTTAAGAGATTATGGAATCTATGGCCCTTTCCTGACGGGTCGGTACCGTAGCGATATTTAACTCGTCGATGTCATACCGCATAGAGTTTCTTCACGGTCCTACATGCTATGGATTAAATCAGCAGACATTTTGGTAATTTCTCGACAAAATTAACTTCTCAACTCGGTAAATGCCGCTTCTTTACTGACAAGCCATGTCGAAACGCTGCATATCCCGAAAACATTTGCATCAGCCGCACAGTGCAGACCAGTGATGCCAGATTGGGGGCTTTTCCGCAAATTGGGCTAGCTTTTTACAAAATCTGCGCTTCAATTTTCATGAAAAGCGCCCAACGCCTAATTGGGCGCGACAAAGTTTTTTCTGCGCTTTTTTGGATTCTATTTAAAAATATAAAACAGAATGGAAAATGAGTTTTATTCACATTAAATGGTTCTTGGATATCTCATTCTAACTAAATAGAAGACGGGGGTTAAGTATTTCGAGGCCCGTATAATATATAAGTATACTGGCAATTTTTCGTCTACTGCGTGCAATGTTTAAAAGACAAGTACCGAGGTAATGGTAATGTTACTGGCTTTGTAGCCGAAAATCAAAATTTCGTAAAGACATCTTGAGAGCATACTGCATGTTTCGATTAGCAGTGCAGAACGATCTCATCAGGACAGCAATGAAGTTTTGAACTGCCTGCTGTCTACACTACAGTGAACTCAGATGTCCAAAAGTTGGTGGTGGATATATAAAGATTTATTTAAAATCTAAATATGAAAAATATGGAAAATGGGTTTTATTCACATTAAATGATTCTTGGACATGTCATTCTAACTAAAAAGAAAAAAGTTTTGCATTTAATTAAGGTAATATTTTATATTTGTTCAGAAAATGTTCAGTTCACAGCAAAAACAAAAGCATATGTATATATAATTAGGTAAGGGTGGCTCAAAAATGTATGGATTTGCAAAATTGTTAAAATGTTCATTTAGAATTTGTTAGTTTTTGCAAAAATTAAAATAATTAATGATTTAAAACTTCTATGCAAAATTTCAGTGAGATTCAGTAATGTTTACAGCCGCTCAAATCGAAAATAGTGACTAAAGTCGTTTCAATATTTCTTTCATAACTTTTTAAATTGACAATATTTTTTTTTTATTTTAAGGGAACTTAGTTATCAACTTATTGCAGTGAAAGCAGTTTTAAAAAATTAAATATTTCTATTTTTTATAAATTTTTTAAAACGAAAGTTCGGACCTGGAGCGCAAATTTATTTTTTTTTTTGTAAAGAAGTATCACGCGAGTATACTTTTTCTCGTATAATGCAATCTACAATCGATTAAATCGTTAAAAACTAATCAAATAGCAGCCCCTTTATCAGAAATTCACCCTTATTAAAAAAAAAAAAAAACATTTCGGCGCCTTTTGGGCGATCTTTTTTCTTTATTTGAGCGGTTGGTTAGTCCCATAGCATAATCTGGTATCACTGGTGCAGACCCGTATGTGGGTACTGATTAAAATACATGGTGGCAACAGTGACTCCAGCATGCTGTACGCTTACCGAGTCAATGTCGTACCGACCAGTCAGAGAGGGCTCTAAAGAAAAGAAAAAAAAAACAAGAAAATCTACAATAGACATAGAGAGATAGATCGCACCGACTCCTATCCTATTAAGGAAGGTAAGCTAAACGATATCAGTAAGCTCGTATGGAATTCCTTAGGAGCCACATTAAAAAAAAAGCCAGTATTTTCCGATGAAAATAAGTTTTTTGGTATGGATGGTCCCAGATGGCCTATTCTTTTCATGATTTCAGGAAATATCAAGAAGACTTAATCATATGAGATCTATCATGATATGTACAACAATTTCTTATAATGAACAAACAGTTGATTTAATCATATTAAAAAGGAGAAATAGATTGGTATTAAATACAAACAACTATACTGGAAATAGAAAAATCCCAAAAAGAAAACATGGATTTTCCATGTAGCTGTACATAGCGTAAGAGTACATTGCTACGGGTTGATTGGCTGAAGAAAATATTATTGTTCTAGATAGTTGGCCATCAATTTGACCTGATCTTAATAAATTACTGGGAATAGTTGTGTAGGAAAATCGATTAAGGTCGAAAGAGCGCAGTACCAACAAAAAAGTGAATAATTGATGCAATTAAACTAAGGTGGACGCAACTTTGAAGAAAACCTTAATGTAAAAATGTCGTGTTCAGTTGATTTACCCTGAAACTATGCTCCTGTTGTCGATGAGTAATATTCAACTAGTAACCTGTATCGATCACACACAAATTATACATTATGGTATGACAGAAGTTAACAACATCAGTACCCTATTAAATCGGAAATTGCAATATCCCCGTACTTTTTTTTTTTTATTATACATACTACATGAGTAAACTTTCATTATACAGTTCATACTTGTATCGCTAAACATATCTCCAAACACAGACAAGATATACTTAATGCAGGGTGAAGTAGTAAGCTTAACATTATTCTATCTAACCAAACATCAATTGAAAAAGAATAAATTTCACTCTGTCATGGTTACAAGTTATTCAATCGATTCAACTCGTTCCAGTAAGGCATTACATACAGTCATCCATTCCATTAATCAATTTACACACAGAGAAACCTCACAGTGACCTTAAGTATATTCGAACAAATATAATAACTACTGTACACATATATACCTACATATACATACAATATGAACCTCTTTTAGCAGTCGGAAAAAAAGCTTTTTCTTCTTATGTATATAAAGACTTATTAAATTACCATTTCAACTGCATTGGAGGTGTGTCTTTGTATTTTCTTTTTTCGTTTCTTACTTGAAGCTTAGCGATAAGACTTTCGTCAAGTAAGCAAAACATTGAAGTGAAACGTTGCGAATTTTATGGGATAACCGAACCGGGAAAAAAAAACAATCAAAAACAGCAAAACACTTTTGTTACTTGCTTTTAGCTGAAAAATAAATATTTTTGAAATTATACTATTAATATACTTCGAAATTAATTTCAGAGATTGCGAAATGTTAAAGCCCCCCCAGGCGGATCTTAGAGTAAATACTGACCTCTTTCCGGGAAAAGATAATGCGACACAAAGTTTATAAAGTTTGAGAAAAACGTCTGTAATGTCTGCTGTTTTGTTTGGCAGCGTATTTAGAAAACTGCTGATTGAGCTGTTTTGAGAGACAAAATGCAAGTCAGTAATTTATAATTGATCTTAATTATATCTAGACGAAATACGACTTGCGCAGCTAATTTAGTCACATGTCAGAGCTTCTAGACATATGGCAACAGATAAAAATATGAACAACTTTTAAATAAATTTTAAAACATATTTCATTGCACAAAAATTTGTGTTGAACTGAATCATGATATCAGTTGATTTCTTACGTGAAATATTACTTGCACGCCCACAATTTGCATTGTTTTCACTTCGAACACATAAATGAAATATTTTTTGTTGTCCTTTTAATCTACATACATACATTCATACATATATATTGTATATGTCAGCCGAAAATCTCGGATTACCAAAAAAATAGATAAGTATAAAAGCAAACATGCAAATAAAGTAGAAAGAGATCAACATTTTCGATTAGATTGCTTCTTATGCGAAAATTAAAAGACTAATACAGAAAATACCGTTTCATTTGTTTGTATAAATTAATATAACTTAATTAATAAAATTACTAACATTTTTTAGGCTAAGCGAAACTAAACAATTATTCAAGTAACAGCATCGATGAAATAGCAAGAAGTCAAATAAAATTGTTTTAGGTACATACCACTGACATGTATATAAATGGACACTGACTGATGTCCTGTTTCATGTTGCACTAGTTTTGATTTCAGAAAGTATGCTGCTCTCACTGTCAATGCTACCAACTGTAGTAAACTGGGACGAAAATTAAATTATTTGGGGATTTCATGTCAATAGATTTACTTAAATATCTGTTAGTGGGATTTACCCGGTTTATTAACAATATATTTGGGACTTTGTTTTTAAATTTTAATTATGAGTCGAAGGAAGCGTTTTGGAAGTAAAGGTTTGATTACCAAGTTGCCAGCTCTGCAAATATCGCTGAACCTCAAGCAATTTCTTCTTCCCAATCGTTACAGTTCAGTGGGAAAGTATGCTCTCACGGAAAGAGAAAGGAATATGAAAGTGATGCCATTTGGTTCAACGAGCAATCGATATTTATACACATGGTACATACTTGGAAAAATGTCAGAGTTAAACATACCACTAAATGCCATAATGCACATGGCCACAACTAGACTATTTTGTTGATTGGTTTAATTAGTGAAGCCAGACTGACGTATATACTCCTGGTATTTGAAGCTAAAAGTATAGATTAAAAAACATCACAAGTTAAATTCAACCTGTACATGTTACAATTGGTCTACAAGACCAATTTCGCCCATACCCTATGTAGATGAATGCCCGTGAATATAGCCTCCCTTCGCCTGTTTTAAAAATTTTCCGTGGTTTTTCATATGTCCTCCTTTTTAAAGCGATTAGTCCGCTTGTCATAACCAATTTCATAGGTTATTAGTTTTATCTTCTTACACCTATGTAGAAGAATCTAGTAAAAGCCCGATGTTTGGGTCCAGCAAGTGCCAGGCATTTGTAGAGAAAGTCAATAAGCATCTTCGCTTATTGCAAAATTTTACAAAAAAAAAAAAAGGTTTTTCCATAAAGTCTCTGATTAAATTTTAATCTTGTTGTTGCAATACGTAATTAATACATTGCAATCGCATCCTCAACAATAAATCTTGCATGTGCTTGATAATTTTAAAAATTATTTCAAGTTTAGATTATGAGATAAAATACGTGGAAATTTTACTTGCATTTACTTTTTTACTCTGGTATTGTTCTCTTTGATTTTAATTATGTTATAGACGGGAGATGTGGCAAACTGCATTGTTATTCCATGATCCATTCCAGACTGATAAATCGTAAGCGACGTCGACGTTCGACGTAACATCATGCACCTGGCAATTAAGACAACTTTTTTTTTAACCTTGTATTCACATGACTTGTAGGCTGTATTCTCAACTTCAGGTAGTGATACAATTCTCTAGGCTCGCCTTAAAGCTGACACCGAAATGTGCCCGCAATGTTTCTACATTATAAATCATCTTTTCTATAATACGTGTTAGCTTTATATTTATCTCGGTGAATATTATATGTGACATTTTATAGTAGGTACCCAATTTTGCAGATGTTTAATGTCTTTAATGGTGTGCAACACATGATGTCACATGCTTCTCAGGAGATTTTGTTGCTAAGATTAACTGGGATATGGTTAGAAACTATAAATTTTCCCTTCGTAAGCAGAGATTTCCTAAAATTTTAAATTACAAATTTACAATTGTATGTTCCTTACGATAAAGCTATGAATCCTAATAGTCTAAGAGCTAGCAACGTTTTCGAGAAATTACTTTAGTTTTTTGATATGCCTTTCCTTACCCATCTGGCTGGTGAGAAGGGTTGCGTTTACCTGTGCGCATTCCGTTCTTCAGGTAAAAAACAGCAGTTTTCAAAATGATTTTAGTTCGATTTTTGTTTTTTTCATCTGTTTTCATTAACATCGGACAATATAAATTCACTATTCCCAGAAAATTACCTCGTTGCTAGCACCGTGCCAGACGTTTTTTTTTGTTTGTTTTTTTTCGTTACAAAAAAAAATATTTTATTACGGCTGTAATTTTTATATGAGCTTGTTTAATTATCGAACCACATGAAATTAATTTGCCAGGCGATAGTTTGGTTGCTCATTAGGAACCGGACCGATTTGACCATGCTAAAGTGAGTTTTTGTTTGTTTTGAGAATGTTTCATGAACTCAGCGAGATCGCACAATTTTGTCCTATTCTTTTTTTTGCAGAGAATTTCAGGATCTACAGAAAATCTTCCGGCCAAAATTGAGTTATCTGGCTCAGATTTGAGGATATTCTTGATAATATACTAGAAGAAAAAATCCACTACTCCGCTAATGAATTGGAACTTGGATAGATTTCCATGCGAACATTAATAAACTGAATTATTTGGAATATAAAAAATGACAGTTTTATTTTGAGTAATTGATTTCTATAGATGTAAGATATTTAGAGTGAACATTTCTCCAAAATGTGGTCATATATTGGACTCTCAATAAATGCTGTGCACAGTGATAAGTTTAATGGATCGAAAATTCTGCATTTTTACCCAAAACTTTCACTGAAATATTTTGGCTGATACATATTACAAAATAAATCAAATCTAACATCGTTGTGTTGTTAATCTGCCGAACTCCATATATGACAAACATATCTTTCCAAGGTGACAAATGCACTCTTCAGTAATTCTTCATCATCGGTGGCAATATTTTGAAATCAAGCTGATAATCTTCCGATTCTGCTAGTAATTTGAAAGGCTTCATTTTCCCTTTTCGATAAAAAGCTGTAGTTGAATCACAAGATGTCATGGCGTGGAAGCCTGGTAAAGCTCTACATAGATATGGACGGAAAGACCCAGAGTTTTGTACAGTTCATTACCGTTGATGTAGCGCTCATGATTATCCAGGCCCATGTTGATCCAAGGTTTTAAGGAAGCATTAAAATTGTTTATGTTACCAAGGAGTATAATGAGAATATCAGAATCTAAGCATCTTATTAAAACTTCAGCATCGATATCAATTTGGCGAATATGCTAGATAATCCTAGAATCTGCTTCTTCATGTTCTTCACATGATAATGACTCTTCCGTTGCTTTAATGACTTTATTATTTTCAACCCGATAAAAGAAGCATTTGTTGAATTTTAAGTGAATTATTTTATCACCAATATAATGCCTTAGGCAGACGAGCAAAATCAATGATCATTCGTTCGCAATTGAATTTTTCAAAAATCGCCTTAATTTTAACTATTAAAAATTTGCTGTCAATTACATATAAAAATTGACAGGACTTTGGTTTTAATTCACAAAACCTTGGGTAACTTGATTTTTGAAAAAATCAATTACGAACGAATGATCATTGATTTTGTCCGTCTGGTAAAAGATGCCATATCATCAGTCCAGTGGTTGATAAAAAATTGAACTAATACTTCCTTGAACTGAACATTTTTCAGTTGAACAGTGAAATTATGAGGACGAATTTTATTTTGGTCCGATTCATCTTGACGTTCATGTTGACCATCTTTGATTGATGCTAGTTGTTTTCAGTTGAGATATAATTTATTTTCAAAGCTTTCCCAAATTTTCTGTTTAACATTTCAATGCATAATTATGAATAGCTGCTACATTTACTCCACTGCAAACAGGTTTGCTCGGGAAGAGGTCAAAGAAGCAAAGTAATATCTGTACATTTTGGAGAGATATTTCTTTGCGTCGTTTACCTCTTGCCTAGAAAATCTGCTTGCATACTGAATCAAGAATACTCGTGTGGGATATTCCATTCCCTATCACACTCGAGTCTTGCTATTGATAAACAACCGCATTATCACCTATGAAATTAATTTCATCTGGTTCGATAATTAAACTAGCTGGTATAAAAATTACAGCCGTAATAAAATATCGCTTTTTTTTTTGTAACGAAAAAAAAAACACGTCTGGCAGGTTGCTAGCAACGAGGTAATTGTCCGGGAATAGTAAATTTATATTGTCCGATGTTAATGAAAACAGATGAAAAAAAACAAAAATCGAACTAAAATCATTTGAAAAGTGCTTTTTTTTTACCTGAGGAACGGAATGCGCACAGGTAAACGCAACCCCTCTCACCAGCCAGATTGGCTACATGCCTATTGAGATGTTGAAAGAGGGTAGATAGCAAAGAATCAGCCGGACTAAAGTCCTTTTTTTTCGTGACGTTGCTAGCTCTCGGACATAAAGTCATGGAATTGAGTGGATTTTTTTTTTGAACAATTTTCACGGGAAAAATCCTTTCCTCCTTCTTTCCCGAAAAACTGTAGAAATTTAGAAAATTCTTTAATACAGTATTTTGGAATTTCATACTCAAGTAACTGTAGACCAGCTGAAAAAAAAAGATTTAATTTGGACTTGTTGTAAAGAATAATACCAACAACATCGTATGTGTATTTAACTTTGCACTAAATGAATTTCGAGAGATCATTAGTAGGACTGGAGTTATCCGAATTTATTAGAGAACGGATATCCTTTTTTTATCTCCAAATCTGTGATATAAGGATATTTCTTAAATTCGGTAAACACGTTTTCCACTGAATCCATAACTCTTCCAAATCTGTAACAACATAAATCCAAAAACTGGTTAATTCAAAAATTCTAAATAGTGATTTCTCAAAATCCAGATTCTACCACCACCTTGAGGAGTATTAAAGTCCCCTAAGAGTACCTAAATCCTCGACAAATAGCCTATCATAATGAGTTATACTACATACCTAATTACCAAAGGCTCTGTGGCTCGATAGAACAGAGGCATATCTTGATAAAGCTAGCAAGAGTGGCCTACTTCTATATATTTTCCATATAAAGTCAATACCAGCTACATTCGCCTTAATTCTTACCCTCGCAAATAAAATTTGATTTCACTAACCGAACGCATTCTTAAGTTATCATGTTTCAAAAATTTTATTAAATCATCATATTTCACCATCAGTTGAATGGCAATAAATTTCAAAAGCATACTAAATTACAATTGTTAAAAAAAGAAAACTAAATTTAAATTAAACCTTCCCCAAGAAAGTATTAGTTTCCAAGAGAAGTTTTCTTTACACTTTACTGGAATGTCGTAATCTTATCAAGATGAAGTCCACACGACGGCCGATTTTTTTTTTTCTTTACAAGTGAAACAACAGAACACAAAGCTTTATCAAGCGCCTGCCTGAGTGAAAAAGAAAAATTGCACAAAGATAATAATTACCTGCTGATTTAATATAATTATCATACGATCGCGACTCAGTTTTCCCGTTACCTTTTAAGCGAGAGTCAATGTCCGGATCGTCCGGACTTTTTGAAATCTCAGATAAAAGGTCAGGAGGTTACTTGCATACATATTTTGCTGGCATTTATTTATGTCATGTGGTATGATCGTGTTTATTAAGTATGCAGTTCGACATTTATATAGTACGTAACTAATATGTATTACATACATATGAGTATATTATTGTAACCGTTACTAGTGGTGACCAGTTAATTAGTTAATTATTATTATTAATGACGAAGGTTGCAATTCTGGGTAATTATTGAGGAAAAAAGAAACATGAAAGTTTTCCGGAAAAACAAGATTGCTGTGATTTTTTTGTTTTCGAATAAATTCCAATAATAATTTATAATATGCTGTGAAGGTGAAGTGTTTTATAAAAATATGAAAATTGAGTTTTAAGTAAGTACACTGGAACTCTTAATTTATTTCGGGTGTAAAAGTTTTCAAGTATCAAGTTCTGATATGGATTACGTCGTAGCATATGTTTATATAATTGTAGCAAAGTAATAAATATCAAATCCAAATATCTTATTGTATTCGCTTTTGGGACACATTTATTCTGTTCACTCTAAAATGAACCTAATTCCTCACCAAGAAGTTCTATTATTCATGAAATTGATTATTAGACTTTCGTGAAACACAATGTATTCTACATTATGTAAGCAGAGACCACCTTTCTGAAGTACAAGTAACATAAAATTTCAGTTCAATCTGTCAGCTTTGCCAGAACAGCAGTGCAATTTGCTAATATAACAATAGTAAAAAAATATCGAAAATGCTTCCTTGTTATAATATCAGATGGCTCCACTTGTACCATTTTGAACAGTTTTGCGCACGCTCAGTCCCTAAAAACTAATAAACAAACTGTTCAAAATGGTACAAGTGGAGCCATCTGATATTATAATAAAGAGACATTTTATACACAAGGATACTACTAAAAACCAGAACCTTGGCGATAGAACAGTCGATGGCGCTTTTCTCAAAAGGTAAACTGTCCTCGCTTATCTATACTTGGAAGGGCTTGAAACAGAGGAAGACGAAGTCCGTTTTTTGTTGTTGGCAAACATTCAGATGTACTATTTTTGTTGTCTTTAGTTTTTTTTTTAACTGAGTAACTATTTTTCTTTTTTATTTCTTCATAAAGCAGAATTTACACTAAAGCATTTGCTCACTAGCACTCACTCGCTAAACACAATTCCTTCAATTTATCAAAAACCTGTGGAAGCATTTTTTTGTCTTCAGACTGTCCAAACTAAAGGAATTGATTGGAAGCAAGAGGTAGTACTTCTGACGAAATACTCAAACAAATGTGTACTCGATTTATATAGCGGAGGCCTGACAGCTAGGTTATAAGAGAACCTGAAAAGAAGTTGCCAAAAACCAATTTATTCAATTGAATTTTTTTTTAGCTGAAGATTTTATTTAAGTTCTTCATAAAATAAATTCTTGCAATTATCGCTTACTCTTCTGTGAGAGGCTGTGTATCTTTATATTTAGAGTTCATAGGTGAACTTGTACGAAGTATACATATCTTGCGACTATCTGCGCAAATAAAACATAAAATGTATTCTCACATCTTTCACTGTAACATAACATTTATTTGGTCATAATTACGTCAATTTTATAACGTCATCAACTTAAAGTTTTGAGTTTTCCAAGCACTTGCGTCTAGTGACGTTAAAATCTCTTATTGGAGGTTCAGCCAGATGACTTGGCGTTTAACCGTAAATTCTATCAGACATGAGTTTCTGGGCTCATGTCTCTGATGGAAAAACTTGCAATTGTATGTATAGTTCTCTTAGGGAGGTTACCGTCGAGAGGCATGAAAAATGCATAAACTTTGGATATTTCTCTTTTTTTTTGTGCATAAAATAAATACTTTTGTAAATGGGTTTTAACGTATTTTATTCTTTTATCAATGGAGAGTAATCTCCAATTTTATTTAAAAAAAAAAAGTATCCAGAATAGCGTCTCCAGCTCCTATCAAACAAATCCTTGCGCGGTGTCTTTTGATCTGCGTGGGGTGCTCTATAGCTCTGCCAGTTCATCCGAAACAAATGATTAAACTAGATAAAATTTGGGGGACCTTACCGGTTCTCGTTTTCAAAAAAGCCTCTGAATAATAAAGTGCCAGCCGTTTGAAAAAGCGTGTTTTTTTGCTTCAACGGACGGAAAACCTATTTCTAAATCAATTTTTGACAAAAATCGCTTTCTAATGGGCACGTAAATTTCCTTTCAATTGCGCAAAGATTCATGTAAATCGGTTCATCCGTTGAAGTGCTGAAAACTGTTGTTCCCAGAAAAACTCATCTAAAGTTTAACGGTATAAAAAATCTTTGACAGCTTACTTCAGCTATTCCAGCACCATACAGAGGTCTTTGTTCTTCCTTCAAGTGCTGATTGTGCTGAATCTGAAGGTTAACGGCTTCCCGAAATTTATGAGGGTACCTCAGGTAGCGAGAAAAGGTCTCCCCAGAAAGGGCGCTCCAAGAGCCTCAGCTACTTGCTGTTGTTTACCCACGTGTTCTAAACACTTTAAGAAGGATGACAATTATATAAAAAAAAAAATAAAAAAATAAAGATTTTCATCGTCATGAACGGTAACCTCCCCTTAAGTATAAAAAAAAACATTAATTGTGCCCATTGCCCTCCTGAGACTCGCCAAGGCAGGATTTTTAGAATTTTATAATTTTATTTAAACCGGGCGGCATTCTATTTAATGATCTTAACTGTCAACAATCATTTTCAATAATAGGTCATCAGTTAGTTTACAGAAATCTATCCTATAGGTTGAACTGTTGATTCTCTTAGGTCAATAAAAGTGTTAAAATGTCAACACAAAGAATGTCCTCTCAAATATGAGGTTTAATGAACAGTGTCTGTCTAAAAGTAGCTAATAAAATTATACGAAATAAAAAACTCTTATAAATGCTCCAAAATTCACAAATCGATAAAATCTAACTTTGAAATTATACAATTTTTAAAGGTCTTTAACCTTGAGACTTCGTGTCTACAACCATATTAATTTTTTTTTCTCACCCCCTAGAATGCTACAATTTGGATACACACGACACACAGTCTATGAATTCAATTTTCATATGCACGTGTCCTTAATTACGATTCACAAGTTCCATAACATCATTATGACTTAATTCAGCAGAAATAACGTTTTTTTTTTTCAAACGATCGATTTTCAATTTAACACGCAATGCCACAATACATGATATTACGCACCCGATAATAATAAAAAAAGCTTTTTGAATACATACCGAGTTAAAGCATAAATTTGGAAGAAGGAAGTCAGTCTTTCACATGTTCGGTTTTCTAGTTCAATGACGTATAGAAGTCACGTGCAGCTTTGATTTTAAGTGAACTTGATGCTCAAGTCGCTATAGTTATTTTTATAATTGAAAGCTTTGGCAACACTTTAAATTTTATATAGTTGGTGACTTCTGCGCAGCTTCAAGGTAGTGCATCTTGTTAAAACTATTCGGTCCGATGTATTCGTTGAGTTTGGTTATATACATATAATTGAAAAATCTTTGTTTTCTTATCAAGCATTTAAAAACAATTTGAAAATTTTTGATTTGAATAGTTGAGATATTGAAAAGTTAACAATATATGGTTAATCGTTACGGTAAAAGACCAGATAGGCAATCTTTTTCAGAAACTACTGTGATAAATAAATATAAAATTAAAATTACGTTTTAATTTGTATACAGTGGCAGAATTAATTTTAGAAAAAAAAAAAAGATTAATCGTTGGTGGAAATAAAATTAGTAAAAGTCATGTGTGCATCGAATCGGGAAACTTGTTGTTTATGTGATAACTCCTACTTTTTGAGCCATGGAGCTTGTTAAAATGTTCTGAGGTTTCGTCATACAAGGTAAAATATAAATCCATTTTATTAAAAAAAAAAAAAAAAAAAAAAACGATAGGAAAATGTCGTAATATTATTTGCACTCATTTTTCAAATTCATAAATCTCATTAAGTAAATTAAAAATATTGACCTTGAATCTGTTAAATTCAGAGTGTCAGAGTGAATTGGGAAATTGATCAAGGCTTCGCTCCATGTTAGAGCACGAATTAGATTCACGTAGTGAATAAAAGATGAAATTTCACCTAATAAATACTATAATATTATAATAGTAAGGGAAAGTTGTTTTAGAATAAAAGTCATATTCATTTTTTCTCTGTACACGTTCATAAACTCACACGAGTAAGCCCCAGTTGGATCTGCTCCGACAGCCTAACCTGCAGCGCCTACCGGAACTGATTTTATCTGATCCGACTTATAGCTCCGCTCTAATTCTGCTCCTGTCAATTTTTCCGGATATTTCTTCCCTCTGGAATTAGCTCTACTCCAGTTAGAACTGTTCTGGAGCAGTTGTAATCGCTCCGCTACGACACCCTGTAAATTAGCTACCTATATTAGGTTAAGTTTAGTTTAACGCCACTTTTACACTCTTTCCTCAACTGAAGAAAGTTTTCTAGATTAATTATTACAACTCTGATGACGAGTGGACGGATAATGTGAAATTGTGAATTAGAAAAAAGAATCGAATCTAGAAGATATTTATTTATATCTAAAAGGACTAGCTATAACAAATAGTATTACAAGAGTAATTTTACTATGTATTTGTAAATTTTTTATTTGAAACGCGCTAGGTTTTAGTGTTGAAAAAAGTCAGATAGGGAGCAATTTTTATAACGCCATGTCAAAAAAGTTACTTCTTTCGGGCGCGAAAAAACGATTTTGCTGGATTTCGATTTTGGGTATACTCATATGGAAATACTATAATTATTGATAAAATTCTGTGAATCTACCTACTCTTTTAACTAGTACCAATTTTAGGAAATCAAATTTAAGCGAAATATGGGTAAAAGGGAGCATAGAGATTAAATTTGATGGAATGGTATAAATTTACCGTTTTTGAATGCGATTTGGCTAGGTCTCGACTTCGGCGCGAAGACTCATTTAGGTGTAATTAGATGGTAAATACCCATTTATAAAGGCAATTTTCGGAAGTGAGATAGTGATTTAATTACGACTAGATTTTGGAAAAACAAATAAAACTAATTAGGGGGGGAGGCATATTGATTTTCTAAACTCTACATTATACTTAGCTATTTATAAACCATAAACACATGAATAAATTTATGTTTAACTTTTCAACCACATAAACCGTGTCCGAACGATGTCTACCAGATATTTTATTTAATAGTAAATGATCATTCTGCATCTAACGGTCTCTACAAGGTACATTTCCTATACTCTCTAGAAATTTGCTGCAAATAAGTCGAAGACTTTTAATTTTATTAAATTAAAGAATCAACAAAATTGAAAAGACCAATTATTTTATTTTTAGTGAGTCTGCTGAAACGAAAAGTACTGTTTATCCACAGGGAACAAACATTCGTACTGTAGAAAATGTAATGATGAAAGACGAATATGTGATGATCTATAAAATAAATGTTACCATGAAAATTAATGTCACCCAGGCTCATAAAATTTTGAACGATAATTTGGGAATAAGTAAAATGTTAGCACGAAGCGATCATCAAGGGTGCTATTCAGATCAGAGCAAAAACTTTACTGGGAAGAAGTTGTCAGCATCTGCAAGTCTTGATACAAAACTACAACAGCGAAGTACTTTGGCGCAAAGTAATAACCACAGACAAAACCCGAATACCTATTACCATAGGTAAAAGAAGACCAGATGATGTTTTTTTTTTTTTTTTGCTCAAGACACGTTAGATACCGTGCCTTCATTTCAAAACGTTATGCCAATGCCAATGTCAGACGAGCATGAAATTGTCGTGCAGCAATTTGTTGTCCGTAAATTTATCTTACCGCCATGTACATATGCGCTACTTGCATCACAGATTAAATGAAAACAAAGTTTTTATGTAAAATATGGAATTGGAACAATTACGTTTCTTTAATTAGTTATATACATATGTTAGGAGAAAGAATATTAGTAGGAAGTAGATACTGGGCGCATCCGTTATTTAGGAGTCGCGCGCTTTCGTTTAGCTTGTAGGTATGCGGCAAGCTGACTGATTATTTTATATTCGTATAAGGAAGCATTTCAGGGTAATTTTCTCTTATCAATTAATTATCTAAGTGACACCAGTACTTCATTCTTATGTAGAATTTTGAGATAGTATTAAATTTACTTATCAATTAGTAGTTTTTCTTACTCGAATTTCTCTTCAAATTCTAAAATAATTAACACTCAAGTTTCTTTTATCTCTTCTCATAATGGGTCTTTGTAAATTAAATATGACAAGATGTTTTTCCACTTTGCACATTATCCGCATTTACATCAACTTCACTAATTTTTATATATTTTCTTGTTTTGTCACTAATTTAAATGCACTTTTCATGTGATAGGTGTAATTCGTATAAATATGTATACTATGAGTCATGCCATCCGTTTTATAGGATTTGAAACGATAATTCTTATAACGCACGACACTGCTGAGCGATTAAATAACGTACAGCACTCGTGCGGCAGAATTAATTTTAATATGTATTCTCATATCACACAGAAAATTGCAGCATGACATTTTGATGCTCTTATGATGACATTGACGTTATGGTTACTGTATTTTGTGTTGGTTTAATTTTAATTAATAGCTTTCAAATGGGAATACATATATGATTTGTTTGCTGACTACTTTCATCTATTCTCTGAATTGGAAAAATCTATTTTTCTAGTACATACATACATAAGTATATATAACCAGACCTAATCATTGTTGACCGGTTGTCAACTATTCATAGAACACCCTGAATATCATCTGTCCGCACAGGTACTACTAATAAAAATACAAAAACATTTGAAAACCTTTCAATACCGAACAAAATAAGTTACACGCCACTTTAATAATTCAACCGACACGTGACTTTTTTGTTTCAATCCGTTAATGAGATCATCCCCGGCCTTTCAAAACGTGATCGCCGCATTAAATATTGAAATTAGCACACACACAATCTTTTCAATTTTTTTTTTTTTTTTATAATTTTGAATATTGAAATGATCGATTTTAGAGAAGTGATTCAAAATTTTTCATTGAAAAACCACAATTCGTGATAATAGGTAAGATAGAGGTACCTAATTCCATTAATTCTCAAAAATTGTGTGGAAACTGGAATGAAAAAAATGCTTTAAAAAAAAACTCGTTTAAGGTGCGAATATATACGGTGATCATGAATCGTTTTCATTCAAAAACAATTTAGCAGACTTTATGTATGTGCACGGCGAATTTTTGAAGAAAGAAAATTGTTGGAGTGAAACTGAAGGGGACTTTTTTTTCGAAGAACCTGTTTTAGTCTTTTTAATATCATGACACGATAATTCGTCAAGAAAAATATTGTGAAAAGACGGGCATGTTTGAGTGAGCTGATTTTTTTTATTTTATTTTTGTATATGTATTGTCTATCTACATACGGGTAATATTAAAGAGTCAGAAAATTCATTTTATCGTGACTTCCAAGTTTATCTCTCGAATAACATTTACACAAATTTTCTGCATTCTTTTCGAGCGGGAAAATAACAATTATTTTTGTGGTCCTTGTTTAATTTACTTACAAATATACCCCGAAAAAAAAATATTTTATGATAATGAAACGTGCATTAAAATGTAAATATACATATAAGCTTTCTCGAACCAGTTTGTCCCGATCAAGTGGGTCATTCAGCTGCGGACGGGTCATTAGCAGGAGAATAATCTTAACAGTTCTTGAGAGAAATAAAAAACGAAAAATTTGCAATATGGACTTTGTCACCACAGTTACATTGTACCTTTGTGACATTTAAAAATGTTTATTGGAGGTACGGGAAAGCTATATAATTTTTCATTTATATATAGTTACGTACTATCTATACATACATACGTAAAATCTAGAAACTTATAATATCAGGGGGACCGGATAGTAATGGGGGGTTTTTTTTTTTTTTTTACATTAAATCCAAACAAATAAATTTTTAACAAGTTTTTATGTTTAATCAATGATGTAATCATTTTCGTTATCAATAACCTTTTGCCATCTAGTAACTATACAAATTTTCAATGCCGAAACGATAAAAATCAATTTTTGAGCAAAATATGTGAAGAGGGTATTTTTGATATCATCCAAATTTTTTGTCACATCGATAGTGTTGTAGCGGTCGGAATAAATGAAAATCCGATGGTGTTCTATGTCGGGCGAGTATGGTAGGTCCTACCACAATTCATTAATTTTTTTCCAGGGTTTGTTTTGTGCAGTGCGGTTTTGCATTACCGTGTTACAGAATAACATCTTTTCTGTTGAAAATTGGTAGACACTTCAATTAAAGATTGATTTACTTGATCTTATTGTTCACAGTAAAGGTCTACATATACAATTTGCCCAGGTTTCAGCACTTCTAAAAAAACGATCGGTGGTGGATCGGTTAGCTCTGTTTTCTTCCGACAGATTATGCTGGACCCAAACACTTGATCTGCTTACTTTATCAATCTGCAGCAAATGTTCATGGAGGATCGACTAAGGTTGGTTAAGAATGTTTGACAGTTCCCCGATTTCCGCTTCTATTTAAATGATATTGCCATGCGCAAGATCATAAGCACGGATTCAAATGTGGCCCATTGTCCTAATAACCTGCTAAATAGAGAAAATTTATAGAACTTGAAAGGAAACTAGGTATGAGGAAAAGCAAAGGACCGTGTTGATGTGGGATTCCAAACGACCTAACTACCCAACCCATTACTGGACTCAAAATCGCTTGTTAACAGATTTTTGTAAATTTTTTTTCTTGCCTATCCCTGAGTTATACTTGCAATTTTTGCTATTATGTGTTCCAACCAAATTGAAATATACTAGGTATATGGAATGTTATTCACAATACTTTTCCTGACTTCCACACGATGAAACAGTAGTTGAATAAGCCAATTGTTGGACCATTAATGAATATTTGTACATCGTCGAATAAGTTAAGACAGTTCTTTATTGTATAGACCCGAAATAATATAGGTACATAATAGATTCCTGTGGAATAGAAAAAATTAACTATACTTTGCAGCAAACTGTTAGCTATTTCGACCAGTTGCATTCATTCTGTCTGACAAATTAATTATGCATTTTAAAAATAGCTGATTTACAAAAAGAAAAACTAATACACAATTTCTGCAAACAAGTATGTACATTTTTAATTCGCTATTGTTCAATATTGGCCGAATATCAGTAATTTGTCTTATGTTAGTTAAAACCAGACTATGTACATATATCCTCCTACGTAAACCGGATCGTCAATCAATGACATTAGCTTTTCTATAACTTGAGAAAAATTGCAGAGTGAAGTAAATAATAATAATCTGGTAATATGCTAACTAATTTGAAAAAAAAAAACTATCTGATTTTTTTGTTTGCAATCTGCATAACTCTTAAACTTCTGGCGATATTACAATGTTGGCATAAAATTTCCAATTTCAACTAAATAGTCGTTTTAGATAATTTCACCCAATTTTATTTTGTTTCATTTTCATTTATTTTTCGAATTTATTTTATCCGTTTTGCAAATATTAAATTGAAATTTATACACACAAACATCAAACACATTTGAAAAAAGGTTCAACCTAAAATACCCTAAGCTCGAAAATTTGATTTGATGAGAACTCTTCTACATTTTGTCATCTATTTACATATTATACATATATATTGTCTAAATACAATATAAAAAATACTTTTTATATAAAAAAACAGAAAATCAACTAATTGAAACTTTCTTTTAATTCCTTTCAGTTTATATTATTTTTATTTAAAAACAAAAAGCACCAAAGAAAAAGCATTTTCACGCAAGCAAAATAACACCACACAACAAAGCTAGTTAGCAGAAATTTAAAGAAAAACAAAGTAAAAAAACTTCAACAAAATGCAACGTTGGTTTTTCTTGGACGATAAGGCTAAACTTGACGCAGAAGTATCTCCAGTAACTTCCTTGCGTTCGAAGAAATTAGCAATGGAAACCGGAGGAGGTTGTCGGAAATGGACGTTCAATCTTATTATGAACCATGACATGCTACCAAATGAGGTTGTTGCTATAACCGGAGCGTCCCATAATTTAGGAAATTGGCAACCAGGGCACTGCGTTTTAATGAGCCATGAAGAAGGTGAGCAAAATTTAATTTTGTTAATAAATATCATTTTCATTTTTGTGTTAAAATAAAATTATTCTTAACCATAATTCAAATTTAGTTTTTAATATAATCTGAATCAATTCTGTACTGATCCAGCTTCCTTTCACCTATAACTGAATTAATCCAGATCATCTTGTATATGAAAACTCTGAATTGAAATTATGTAATGTGTTCTAGAACAAACATTATGATTTGAGAGATAATGCTTATTATATTATTATCAAGACACTATAGTAGTTATTAATTAAAAAAATAAATAAAAAATAGCTACCCAAATTATTCAACCGCATGCCTATACCAGTAACTCTATTGTTGAATTGTGAGGTATTTAATTATTTTTAATTTATAGCATTTCATACGTACTTACTTGGATTACCGCCAAAAACTGAAATAAAAAACAAGTTTAAAATTAAAACAAATAATATACAGGGAATGTTAAAAGTAAATATTATGTGCCTGCTCTGGTTTTTGTTTATTTTTAAAGTACACGTGAAATGAAAATTTCATTATATTTCTAGTAAATATTTTGACTTTATGGTAGAGATAATGAGTTTTTTTCAGTTTGACAGTTTTTTTTTTCTGAACTCGATTTCAAGCGTTCTTGTGGAGTTCAAAATAAGATAAATAAATAAATATACTGACTTCCGAAGCACTGACGTGGCATGGACTTGTTGTGTTATGTAGCGGTTCTAATATATTATCTATACCAGCTGCTTCTTAAGCACCCCAGAAGCGCAACAGTGAATTGTGTCGATTGTGCGAAGAGGAAGAAGAAACCTCTATGCTTCGAGGTCTGTGAGTGTCTCGAATTTTCAACTTTAAGGTTAAAAATCAGTGGAGAAACATCTCTCCAAATAAGGTTTACAAGCTAACTCGAAAGGCAATAATCGAGGTCGCGTAATAAAGATAGATTTGTCTTAACCACTCTATGGAAGAACATAATAGATCAACTCTGGTCGCGGTGTCCGAAGGATCTTAGTAGCCTAATCTGCCCTACTCTTCATCTTAACCTTAAGCACCAACGATCGAGGATGTAAGAGTAGGCATGAATTGCAGTGTTTTAATCCACTGCTTTCAAATTAAAATCAAAGGAACTAAAGTGATTATAATCAGGTCGCAATTTATTTGCATATTATACATTCTGGTTCAAGCAAAGCTGTAAACAATTTCAGAATAACCGAAATGCGTCTAATCTATCTACCAAGCACAAATAAAACCACCTCCAGTTGAAACAAATACAGCGTTGATCTATCAAACAAAATATTATTCATATGAATTAACCTAATACATGCTACCGGTATAACAGTTTTGTAGGTCACGCAGAAGTATTTTATCAATTGCATCCCTGTATCGTGTCTCGGCATGAACAGAAACTCCAGGAACATAGCCAAAGTTTTCTTCACAGCTATAGTGCAGAAAACTGTTCTGGTGACTTAGTTCGCTATCACCGATAGCGATGTTTTCGGATACCATTAGCAATAGTGCCAAGAGGGCGAGATAGTCACCCCAAATCTGCGTAGTGGCCTCGAGTACTTGGATTACCCTGCAAATACAATCAGATGTGCGGAAAAAGTCCGGAAGGATTCAGAGATCAGGTTGTCCCAACGACAGCCTGGTATAGTTAATTTTCCATACGGCAAAAACCATGAAATGTTGTATTAACGCATCCATTCCAATGACGGTCTGTCTGGATAGCTTGGACAAGCAGAATTTATGGATGCTGGTGCTCTCCAATGTCACTATAAATGCAGTAAAAGAGTTCAATCTCGAAGCGCTACTATGCAGAGCATTGCACACGTCCACTAATCTTGACGATCAGTACTGCTGAAAGTGTGTTAAAATAGGAATTGATTTCTGAAAGAAATGTCAAGATAATTTTTTGACTGATTCGTCGCTCTGTCAGTATTGAATAAAATCTTTATTAACTAGTTTTCTTCTAAGGAGTTGACACAACACTGAAAAACATTGTTCTTAAGGCTGAAAAACAATGAATGCGACACGACATTGTCGACGACAAAATTATTTTCGAATATATGTTGCGACGCGATAACGACAAAATTTAGAGAAAGACTTTAAAATTGTCGCTGGCGCAGTACGACATTTGAGTTTCATAGTTCGTATTTGGGGCAAAGTAAAAATAAGAATGAGTTTTGAGGAAAATTGGTGGAATTAATAAGGGAAAATAAAGTTCTATATAATAAAAAACACTAAAATTTTTAAAAATATTGAAAGGTTGGCTTTCGAATGGAACTTTTCTGCAATTTTCCTTTAATCAAGTTTAACATATAGTCACAGCTGATAGAAGTCATTCCGGTCGCCTTAAAAAACATCATCTCAGGATCTTATTCCTTCAATACTTCGAAAGCTATTTCATAGATTTCGCGTACCCCCACCACATTCTTCGTTTTTTTTTTATCTGGCATAAGTTTTATATGCAACTATATAAACAAAACAATTTTCCGCAGACATCATAAAACGCAAAACCCAACTCAATTGCCATTGTAACATCAATGTCGTATCCATTATATTACATCTACGAGAAACAACAACGACAAATATCTTGTGGCGTTCATTATATTTCACAGGGACAGTAATTATTATGATCAAAACGAAAAAAATCATGAGATAATAATTATTTTTAATCTTTATTAATTCAAATATAATAGTTACTAGCTGGCCCGGCAGGTTAACTATGTTTTGCTCTTTCCGGTAGGTGGCGAGTGAGTTTGATTTGGTTAAAGTCCGTCTATAAGAAAGTCTGGACAGAAGAGGTCTTTGGCGTGATTGGAGGATATGTTAGGAGACCGAAAAATGGCCGCGCCAATAATCAAGCACGTAGAAGTGCGAAAAATTGCAGTTTATTTGAATTATGTTTAAAATTGAACATTGGTAATGACAATTCAAACTTAAAGTTCGTACATTGAATTTTGAATATAAAATCCTAGATCTGAGATATGAGCCATCAGAACTGACATTTTTAAAAGTAATTTCAAAAACTGTAGATTGAAAACAGAGATTTATTATAAACGAAAATCTCAAATCAATATTGCAAATGAAAGTTCAAAATGCTTCCATTTTCATTATAATGAAAAATATATTTCATATTATACAGATTTTTATTTAAATAGTACATTATAATGTGATAAATGCTGATTAATGATATATTATTAATTTTTTATCTTAACGCTAAATCATGAACAATATGTTTTTGTAACACGTGAACTATGTTGCGTGTTGCCGTGAGAAAAAACATTGAATTTTTTGGATTAAATTCACTATGGTCATTGTTTGTCTTTGGCACTTATTATTTTATGGTCATCGCAAATACCAAACGTATGGAAAATTGTAAACCTTCGAACTGAATTGGTGCGTCGGTGGGGTTATCATTGAAATGCCTGGCAGTAAAAAATTCTCTCCTCCGAACTTTCCGTTTAATAATATAGGTCGCTTCAATGACATTTCCCATTTTTTTTTTTTTTTAATAACTAATCTCATTCCATTGCACAGTCTGGATGCATTTTAGGTTTGAAACAAAATTATTGGTGAACCAATTTTCAAACGTAAGTTATGTAGTGAAAGTCCTGGTAAATCGAGTGAATTCAAGAATTCAGTGGGATAATTTATGCTTTAATTTTCATCTACCATTGTGAAATTAATTCGCCAGGCAATGTTTCTTGTATTTTGAGTAGCCAAAATCGCTCGTTAACTGAGCCAATGATGGTTACGATAATTGTCGCGTATATTTGGAAATACATTTTCTATTAATGTGTTTTTCGAATCAACAATGTTGCAGAAATTTCAGGCAATTTAATTATTGAAAATAAAACCAATATCCAGCAATTGTTTGAAAAATACTTCAGCGGATAAATCGTTTTGTACTGTAACACGCCTGTTTATTGTGAGTGGCAATGTATGGACACTTTGCCACAAAATAGATGATTTTATTAAACATGCATTGATTTCAGCCGCATACGGTATTCCGGTAATGTTCGTCTGAAATCATCTGACAATAAAATTAGAGTGCTACCAAAAAAATCTTTTGTTGCCATTTAAATCTTTTAGGGTTCGTTTTGTGAATTTTTATGGACCACATTATTCATCCCAGATAATAATGTGAGTTTTTTGCAGTTCTGAGTGGTTTTTCATTAGTCTCTATGTTTAATCGTAGCTTTACAGCCGAACGGGCTGCTTTTCCACCATCCAAAAACTTATCAGTGGTTCATTCGAGATGACTATGCAAATGTCTTCGATCATAACCAATGCTTCATTATACATTGCTGGTATGCTATGCATCTTGATTTGTTTTTCGAATTTTGTGCTTCACTCGGTGAATCTTTATATTTTTCCCATAATTCAGTTGAGTTTGTTGGAAAACATATTGTCAACAATATGGTGAATAATTGACGAATTTGATATGGAGAAGAACTATATGTGCTGCATCGGCATTTGTTGTATCCCAATGAATGTTACCTTCAAGCAATTGCAGTTCTCGGAAGCGTTTGTAGGGTATAATTGACAATTAACTGTTCTTAAAATATTCGTATGAAATTCGTTCTTAATAGCAATCGTAAATAAAAGACTCACGATGAACAGTTTATAATCGGCTTAATGTGTATGCTGCAAATTTTCCTTCATAAGCAGTAACAGCAACATCTCGTTTGCGTGGATCCTATTATGGTTAATTCCATGTAAAATATGATCGAACTTCAGAATAAAGTAATGTTCTTGCGGATTGACTGTAGATACTTTGATGTTTAAGCGCCACCTACCGGATCCTAACATAGCTATGAACCATTATCTCGACAAAACAAATAAACTGTGGATCATATTCCTTCGGTCAAGTCATTCAGAAGCTACACGATCCCTAACAAACGCACCAAAGTATAGAGGATATTATGATTTTTATTATTTAAATCAAAAATAATTATTTTTTATAATCGAAGATAATAATATTTTTGATTTTGATTTTTGTTGTTGTCAAAAATTAATAAAAATAATTGATGATTTTTACTATTTAAGTGAATAAATAAAAATTATTGTTATTATTGGTATTTGATCATCAATAAAAATTACCAAACACCTAAAATAACAATAATTTTTATTTATTCACTTAAATAAATAATTTAAATTATCAAATAATTATTATATTATTATTTTTATTATGACAAATGATATTTATTTTTGACAAAAAAAAAATATTGTTATCGACGAGAATTTCGAATTTACTATTACTAAGTTTAAAGCGTAATTATTGAAGAGTTCAGATATGTGCGACTCGGCACAGATGTGCCGTCACAAATTATTCCTGAAACTACACACCTAGTACAAAATATCTACTAATTTATTCAATCAGATTTATAATTACCGTTCAGTATTGATTTGTTGATTAATTGGCTAATGATCAATTTTGTCGAATAATTAAAAATGTAACGAATCAACACACGCCATTGACAACCTTAGCTAGAATTAATTCAAAACTAGGAAAATCCATATGCAATAAAAAATACAATCAATGAACAGAAAACAATGATCAGCGCTAAAGAACTTCCTTGCCACTTTTAACATTTTACCATACATATTATGATTAATTTCTAAGCTTGCTCTATTGTCGTCATATCTTTTTTGCTTAAGCTTTTGTGCACGTGTTTGAAATTCCTTTACAGTTTTGTTTACATCATTCTGAAACGTGCTGAATTTGTTTAAACAACAACTCACATAAGACAGAATTTAAATATTGCAATATTTTTTTATTTACTAAAAAACGGAATGTGTTCGAGCAGTAGATAATCAAATTTTTAAATTATATTTTCAAGTACCTATATACTATAATAAGGCTATATGTTGCTGGTATTTCAGAAGACTTCATATCATCAAAGCTTTGTTTAAAATAATCTCCAAAAGTAAAAAAAAAAAATAAACATTTCTTTAAAATGATAAGAACTATGTACGAAGATACAATTTCTTATCAAAAATCACGCGATTTTACATACGCATGCTCCCATAACATGTGTAAAACACAACCATCAAATCGACACAAGAGACTTCAATTGTTTATTGAATTGAAATCTGAGCAAATTAAAGATGAATCGAAAATAGTTTCTTTAAACCTTGAGGTTATCAAGACCGGTTTGAAATTGTGTCTCAAGAGATGTCTTTAATTAGATTCGATGTTGTGTCTTAAGCTCAATTTATAAAATGTTATGGCTGTTGTTGTTCCCTTTTTTATATCACGTGCTTCAAAGATTATTTAGTGTTTCTTCGAAATAATGAGATCGACAGAGGAAACTGAAACTGTTGATTTTTAAGGTAGAGTAGAGAAGAATAAAGCTATCAACACCTACTCAATTTTGTAAATACTAGCTGGTAGCATACGATAAGAAATTTTCTCCTCGGAAAATGGAATGATACTTTTGGGGTCAAAGTCTACAATTTTATTTTTTTATCACTGTTAATTTTATTGTTTGTGTGTGTATTATGAATTTAAAGAAGTAAACAATGATTTTCAATGTCTTTTCTTTTGCAAGCTGAAAAATTTATTATTTTGCTAGTTTAAAGAAAATCGCATTTATCTTGGAAATGTGGTAAAAAAAATTTAGTAATTGTTTTTAGAGTGAGTTTAGTTAAATTTTTGAATGCACAAATGGAGTCTTCTGCAATTATATTATTAATTGTATTTTTGAAAATTTAATATGAAATTATATGTCTCATAATAACTTATAAAAGCTTTACAGAAATATAACGACGCCTGTGTGAGATGGTGTCACTCAAAGAGATTTAAGTAATACAATTTGCGATGTAAAGCAAGGATGTATTTTAAGTCCATTGCTGTTTTTTTTTTTTTTTATTAAAAATTTAGAGCATAGCATGGAAATAGGTATTTTTGTTGAAGATATTGCTATTAAAGTATTAATATAAACGGAAAACATTATCATCTTTTCGGGTGATCCCGGTAAGCTTCAGCGCATGATATGAGCAATATTGACAGCTTTGGAAACTGTAAGTCTATCTAGCTAAATCAAGAATATTTTGATCTTTCAACGTGGTGGTGGTGTTAGAAAGAGTTCAGAACACTGAATCTTTACAACAATGATATCGAAGTAGTTAAAAAAAAAAAATTAGATTAAGGCCCTTCCCTGACAGGTCGATACGGTAGCGACATACTATCGGTATGACATTTATCCCGTCGATGTCGTACCGCATGGAGCTACCTCACGGTCAGACATGCTATGAACTAAATCAGCAGACATTTTGTTAATTTCACGACAAAATTCACTTCTCAACTCGGTAAATGCTGCTTCTCTAAAGACAATTCATGTCGCAGCGCTGCTTACCGAAAACATGTTGCATCTCAACCGCGCACAGTGATTTAAATACACGATGGCGACAGTGGCTTGGCATGCTACACGATCGCTTACCGATTCAATGTCGTACCATTATGGAGGATACACCCGAAATGACAATGCAAAGTAGATTTTTCAAAGCTTAATATTTTATCTTATTTTTTTTTTTTTTTTTATATGGGCAGTGGGACAAGAGATCTCAAGCACGGAGGCCAGTGTTAACCTGCTAGAAATCTTCCCATCAAAACCTTCCTACCATCTTAATAAATAATGAAGCGCATCAGGCCTTGGTGCGGTAAGTTCTTCACCTCATCCACAGAAATTCGGGCAGACCCAAGCGTATCCAGCCTGTTTCGGGCAAAGGTCAGACAAGCACACAGATACCTTACAGATGAAGGAACGGATTATCTAGGCTTATCATTAGTGCTTTTCTGTAGTTTGTTGTATATATGTCTGTCGAAGGACATTTTGTTCCTTTAATGATTATTAAGTTAGAATGGCGTCCACAACTTTACCGGAATGGAATTAAATCCTAACGTCAAAGTGTATGTAGTCCTCTTTCAGAGAATGTTTGCTATTATTGCCTTATACGTTTATAATTCCAATTAAATCTTCCAGTTAAACATACTAAATATAGCTCAATTGCTATATCCATTCTTTTATTAATAAACCTAAAGGAAGAGACACAGAAGAGTGTTCCGATTGTTTTCCATTTAAATATACATGGCGAGAAAAGGTAGGGAAAAAGAGAAAAAAATAAATCAAATCCTCTTTGAACATTTTACGAATAATACAAAAAATTTGAAAGCGAAGATTACATGCAACGAAACGAAATGGTAAATGATTTATTTTCGTAAATAAGAGAAAATGGGCGGAGTGTTCCGATTTTACGCTCATAAAATGTTCCCGCGCTTTTGTGACAACAAGTTTTTCTGAAATATTAAGACAATTGTCCCAATGTTTTTCGCAGGAATTCTAATGTTTGTTGGTGTAATCCCATGATATTTGAACAGCACGTTTTTCTGTTTACATTTGTTTTGCTATGAAGAGATTAAGTGGGAGAACTCATGCTGGATTCTCTGATATTTTCGGGACAAATGAGAATTTCATTTGAGAGGAACTTTACATCTTCTTTCAGCATCTTGGCCAAAGCAAAATTTATTTTTTTCTTAAAAATGGGAGGTAATGTGAACCGAAGTACATTATTAAGAATAGTTTGATAAGATTTTGAGGGATTTAATAAGATTTTGTCGTTCGGGTAATCCTACGTTCTCTCGATTTTTGTTTTTAGCTCGTTGTCTCAGTTGAACTACAGCCAAGTTCTTTTCCCCCATTCATGCAATAGACGAAAGTATATGAAATTACTTGTTTCATTCTAAAAGCACGAAAAATTTCCTATTTTGTTCGCCTCTGTCTCTACTTATCCTTCTTTATACTTTGCCTAAAGCTTGGGTATAATAAAAGCAAAAGAGCTTATAGAGTCAGCAGAGTAAAAATCATTATGCTAAATGTAGTAGAAAAATGTAACTTTTCGACCCAGCGATCAGAGAGGTCTCATCAGTATGGTTATCTCTGATCGCATACCATAGAAGTTCGATGATAGGGTCACCCAATTGCCCATATAAATACTTTTTATCAAAAGCAAGTGTGAATTATATGGTAGCAACAATTTCTCGTTGCGATTTTCAAATTGAGTGATTATTCCCCATAGTCGCCATACGGCACCCGGTAAACCAAGAAAAACTTATAGGTGGATTATTTCTCGTCTACAGCAGACTGAAATTCATTGAATTTCTAAAATGCATTGAGAATGCATCAAACTTCTATGATAGGCGATTAGAGATAACCATATTGGTGAGACCTCTCTGATCGCTGGGTCGAAAAGTTCGATTTTTCTGCATTCTCAATGCATTTTAGAAATTCATTGAAATTATTTTCAATGAATTTCAGTCTACTGTAGACGAGAAATGATCCACCTAAATGTAGTACAGAAATCTTACAGGAATAAGGTCGGCACAGCTAAATCAAACTAAGCAACAGTACTGAATGCTGCAGAGCATTAGGTGTAGGGCAGAATTTGACAGAGAAAGAACTTGGTATGTATTACACATTTCATTTCAAGTGTGCTATAAACAGGAAACAGGCTCAACACAAAATAAGATAAATAAAATATTCCATAAAGCCTCTTCCAGATGAAGTATAAAGGCCTGTATCTAAAAAGGATTAATTTAGGTCGTGGAGTAAGAATGTATGTATGTAACTACATCAAGAAATTAATCTGTTACATATTACAACATTTCGCCTAAATAATCTCCGAAGTATCGATAAAACTTAAAAGAAAAGTTGAATGCCCTCCTGTTATATGAAAACTTATTTTTGTAAAGTGCTTCATTTTCTAAATCGATTCCTCGAAAAACCATGCACTTTTCATTCTATTGTATACTGTAGGACTACTATAAAGGAACG
Organism: Dioctria rufipes; assembly: GCA_963924295.1. NCBI lineage: Eukaryota > Metazoa > Arthropoda > Insecta > Diptera > Asilidae > Dioctria > Dioctria rufipes. Next base: position 22,931,051 of record OZ002745.1, on the reverse strand, counting down.
ACCTATATTCATTCCTATGAGGGAAATCGATTTTCTTCTCGTTCCTTTATATTTTAATTGCTTCCAGCATGTTTCAACCGAGGTGTGGTTAGGTACTTGAGGGATTTTCATATTATCCAATTTTATTTATTCATACTTGAAAAACATTTAGCTTTATAATAAGGATTCCTGATTCTAACGCAAGGTATCCCCGAGCGTAGCATATAGTAAATACAAACATGAATACTGTTAATGTGTAGCTGAGCTGAAGTGTATTTAAGATTTTAACACGGACTGCTTCAAGAGCAGAGTAAATCTGTCAAAATCCTGAGCGCTCAGAATACTGAACATAAATGCGCCGCTCTTCTTCAATACAGCGTGTTTTACTTGTATGAGAAACAGACAATTGCTTTGAATTTCGAGGTTATGCGTTCTATTTTGCTAAGTGAAATACATATGAGAAACCGAAACGTCATCTAAAGAAATAATTTAAATTTAAATATAATAATCAGCATATAAGATTCATTGGAATTGATAATTTACCACTGCTGCAACTACTTGTGATAAATTATGAAATTTTGATATAAATATTTCTCTAAGCATTTATAACTATTGACAGCTACACATACCAGTGAATATTCTGAATTGCTCCTTCTGCTCGAACTCAAGTCATCGACCAATTTGCATCAACTCCGAGACCAACTCTGCCCCAAATCTTGGGCATAGTACATGTCAAAGAGCAATACGGGGAAATAGTTCTTTTGCTCATTTGGACAACAAAGAGCAGAAAAAAGTAGCTCTGACCAGCTCGGTCAGTAATCTTGAACAGATTCCGGCTTATCCATCATCGTCATCTGTGTTCGAAAATTTATATTGTATAAATTAACGCACCGCTGAAAATAAGATATGCTTCATAGCTTTATTGATTGCAACTAATACAAACAAGAGCACAATAAATTGCTGCTCTAAGGAAAAACTTGAAAAAAAAAACTGTGACAAGATGTCGAAATTTCAAATAATTAAAATGTTTATTTTTCATTTCCAAAATATTTGGAGCGGTTAGTTTTGGAATCGTTTGAAGGCTTTACATTTCTTTGACAAGTATGTTTTAAGGCATATGACTACATACTTTAAAATATTCACTACCTACAGCTTTTACTCTCAATGTATGATTATTAAAAAATTAAGTGAATCATTTTATATAACAAGACAATACGAGCTGGGTGGGAATCTCAAGTTGAAAAAAATACTTCCAATGTTTAGATAAACTCATACGTTACAATGTACCTACAAAATCAATCCTATTTTCCGATTTGAATATGATTCGTTTTCTAGACGAAAAATGAAATACATAAAGCAAATATATACTACACAAAGACAAGAAAATATAAGTCGATATCGAATCGTTATGATTTGATATCGAAATATAACAAATTCACTTAGCTGAATCTATTTTGCATCGATATCGAATCGCAATATTTGCTGAGATATTTCAGACAACCTTACACTAGTGTAATCTAAGAAAGTATGCTCTTACTAATGTAAAATATGCTTGAAATATCAATTCTAAGGTGATGCATATAGCTCTTCTCCTGTAAAAACTAAGATCTGTTAAATGTAGTTACTCTCGAGGAAACTGATCCAAAGCTAAACATTTCGAAGAAGTGTAATGCTTATGACAAACATGGAGCATCGATATCTAGATAAACAGAATACCCCGCTTATACACCATGTGCGTCATCAAATACTCCCAATATATCCAGAAAACTATAGGTATATCAATATCCTCAATAATTACTGGCTATCGCCTGATCTTACGCTCCGCAGTGCCATCTAGTTGTTAACAATAATATGATAATAATGTGTCAAATTAAGCAAAAAAATGTCTGTGTTTTCTCAAGAAAGCGAAAAAATAGAAGAAGAACCAAACATCTTTTGTTAGCATGGAGTCGAAAAGAGCAAAATATTTACTTCTCGGGAAAAAATGAAAAAAAAAAAAGGAAAATATTAAACTCCGCGGAAACAACGTTTATTATCGAAGTATGGAGAAATCGCATTTTCTTCTCTTTTCGTTCCAAATTTTGAATTTATCGTATATTTGTTTTATAATTGCCGTTTAGCCTGCACTAAAGCTAATATATTTGTCACTTCTGTTTCCAAATTATTTACGCTTAAAAATCTGTCAACTGAATTGAAATGTCATAGTATGGCTTCTCACATTAATGCCCCCTTTTATGTCTGTCAGGGGTCCTTTAATATCTAGATATTCGGAATATCCCGATATGATTATCTAGATATCGATAGCTCATGTCTATTATAAGCATACCACAGTTATATCAGAGGATCTTATTTTGCACCCCCACCTCCCATAACAATTTTATACATCTTCCTCGACCCGTACTACTACTATTCCGAAACTACTCGTACGGGCTGACGCACACCGGGTACATTAGCTATTGTTATCACATTTAGGTTGCAAATTATTACTTTAGAATGTCCTTCGAATGCTTCAATGAATTTCATGGATTTGGCTAATTATGCGTAAATTGCATAAAATTAAGCGCGATTACCACGTCAGTAGCAAAATTCACAAAATTATGAATCATAGAAATGGGAATATCTCAAAAACGGTTGCATTTAGGTAGGTACATGTGCATAGTCAAATTAAAGGTAACATTCCGAGGTTTCTAAATCTTGTAAAAAAATTGTATAGTTATCATGCACTTTGGCGGGATTTTTTTTCCCACTTTTCTGACTTTGACGTCATACAACTACGATTGAAGATGACAGGAAGGCTGGTTGGGCACTCATTGTAAAGCTTACACGCCAAAACGACTTATCTTACCCCTCCACGTACATTTTTGTTTGCCTAGGTGAGTACTATCACCTCGTTCTTTATGGATCACCTACCCTGCAACACCCTGTATATACATATATAGAATTAGTGATAGCATGCAAATAGATGCCCTGAGCTAAGTGAGTAGTATAGTAGAAATAAGAAAGACAAGAAGAGTCATGTAGAACGATGTACGATGCCTCCACATAAACTCCTAATTTTATACTTGCGCGAAAATTTATTTTATTTGGCATACTTTTGGGCATTTTTCTATGAAATACTGTTGTCCTTTCAATACACATACATTTTTCCAGCTATTATGATGCTGTGATATTCTTGTGTATTGCACTCCAAAGCATTTCGCTGCGGACATCTGCAGAGCAGTAGGTTTGCATGGCGATATTTAGATTTGCCTGTCGGATTTTTCATAGAGAATTTTTTTGAAACTTACTAAACGTTTTGTGGGAGGAGCAGGCAAGGGGCGAACGAAATGTGTGCGCACTGTGTTGCTGGTCAGACACTTTTCGTTGTAATTTATCTGTCAGAGCCATGAATAAGTATTCTTTGTTTTTATCACAAGCGTCGGTTTCGGTTACCACTTTTTCCATTTCAAAATATCCTAACTTTCAAATAAATTTTTGAATGTACAGGGGATTTTGAAAATATTTTGGAAAGACTTATTTCTGAGATGCGCAACAATTTTTTGCCGATGACGATATAGCATAAAATAAAATAAAAAATATAGTAAATCCACCGGGTCATGCGAAAATTCCGTGCTTGTAGTGTAATAGACTATAAAACTCATCAAGATTGGCCGAGATACAGGAATATGTTGGTGGTGGAAAAGGAAATGATTTTTATGTGATAGGAATTCTAATATATTTTTTTTTTCCAATTTCAAAATCACAAATTATGGGTGGATTCTGTTTGTTCAAATCCATAAAATAGCAAAGAATCTCCGAAACGTTAAAACTACCCGTAAGTTTTATGGAAATTGAAATCCATAATTGTTGTGACATTCATTAGATTACACCAATCATCTTACAGTATTGGTGCAACTTGATAAATTTCTGTTTAAACAGAGTTCAATGTTGACACACCTATATTTTCATATCCGCATATATGTATGTAACAGTACATGAATATATGAACTTTGGTATTCCTACCTTGTTTGTTGATAAGATAAGTTTTGAGTTCTTGCACGTATCATTTAATTCTAAAGAACGAAAAAATCACCATTTAACTTTAAAGCCATTTATCTAGAAAAGTAAATAAGTCAAGAAATATTAAAAGCATGCCAACAATGTGACTAGTAAATTGTGTAATTTTATTTCAAGACTGCACTAAAATGCTTTAATGAAAATGTTCGTTTCGTTGGATTTGTGTTTTTAATGCAGGTTAACAAATGAAAATTATAAAGAAAAAAACATACTTGAAATCAATGTTTGCAGCAGTTTGTCCAAGCAAAATTGTGTAGGGTTTAAATTTAGAATATATTGTAGGATGTATGTATGACAGATTTCAGTGGATGAATACATATAGTGATTAAGGACTAAGGTATTATTCAAGAGAGATCGCTATGGCTCAATGGAATTTTATCCATCAATCTTGTAATACAAGAATTTCTGGTTTGGAAGACCAATTGAATGAAATTGAACTTGAATATTTGGATCTTAATAGTAAAATTAGGCAATACATGAAGGTCAGTATCATGAGGTTTTACTCATGATATGATGAAGGTTCAGTTCGGTTATAATTGCACCTATTGTCCTTAGCATGTGTTTATTTCACATAGACCCTACCTACCTACCTAAATCTACTTTCCAATAAACTAAAGACCATCCATGGTCAGAATTTAGAGCTCTGTCGATACATGGCAATAAATATAATAATATTGAAACCTCATGGAAAACCATGCATGGACAAGAAAAACTAGACAAAGTCTCGCAAGATCCTAATTTTATTTCAATTTCCATCGAAGTTTTCTGGTATTTACTGATCATTTCCCCTTTCATTTATTACATCAGGCTACATATATTTATTTATTTTCAATTAGACTTGATTTTTCTATACATGCAAATAAATATCTCTATAATATTTTGTAATAGCATCCTCTTTTGGTACCATAGATAACTCAAAAATACGAAATCAGCTGTTCATTCTCACTGAAGAAGCGAAGCTTAACAGATAGCAGAATTAAATTTAGTTCATGGAACCCATTTATTATCTTTGGCTAATTGGTGGCTCAGTAGTTAACAATTATAAGTATGCATAAAGCAAAAGATCCCGGATTTAAATCTTTAGATGATTTTCATCTAGAAAACTACTTTTGATGCATTTACCTAGCTCCAAAATTACCATTGACTATTGTTGATTTTCATGGGAAAAAGTTGAGTGTGAAAATTGAAAAGTCACTACTACTTTATTACATGCCATGACGTTAAGACTTTTCTTTGCTTGCAAATGTATGAGAAACGTGTCGTTTGAAAGGTTTTTAGCATTGTGTCTTGTGGGGAATTAAGCCCGTTTCATGTTTAAAAATTTGCACTGAATATATCATGATTCTGGTGACCATAATTCTAACGACTTTTTATATATTAAAATGTTAATTTTGTGGAAAATGACATTAATTGTGAGTATTTCAACAAAATTGAGAATTTTATATATAATATTGGCTCCCAACTCTGCCTACCCGCTCTATGAAGTTCATCTAGGAAGGTGTGAGCCAAAGAATCTGTAACGCTTTCCGGAGAGAGCCGGACAGTGACAAAGAAAGTGAATCATTGTTTCGTATTCTCGGAAGTTTTTTGGAGACCTTTAGATATTGGTATATTGTTTTTCCTTTTTTTTTCCTGTATCCTGTTCTTGGTTTTATATTTCATATATATTTTAAAATTTTCTTCTGGGTTTAATATTTAATCAAAAAAATGTCTTGCTGCACGCGATACTTTTAAGTACTAATTTTATTTTTCTATGATATCAGTTTTTTTTTTATTTACACATGAATCGAATTATTGATTACTCGACTTTTGTACAATCAGGCCACAATTTAAAATAGATTACCTCTAAATTCAATTAAAAATCTGTTTTTTTTTATAGACTTCTACTATCAACTCGAAATTATATTTACACAAAGTTCATTAGAATTTGACGATCAAAATAAACATAGTTATTGGGACAAGATAATCTTTTAATAAAGCGAGTGCCTACAAGGCGGGGGATATTATCAAAACTAATTTATTTAGCCTACAAGATATTGATAATGAACACATGAAAATCTCGATTTCCACCTGTTGTTACATGGACATTAAAACGTGCCATTTCTATGTCTATTTTTAAAAACAGAAAGATTTCAATACTGTCCCTGTGCACCACCTACCTACATACACCCATACGAGTAATATAATATAATGAAATTATTTATGTATTTGAAACACGAGTACATATTATGCAAACACGTGTTACTTACAACACAGCTATTTTAGAAACACCAACTTGTGTTAATTTCTTTGGGAAAGCTTTCAGACAAGAGAGCTTTACGTTCGTTCGATCAAGATCGTCATTCATTTGATTTGTCTCTACTTCTGCGTAATATTTATGTAATTTTGCTTTTTTATTTTTTACCGCATTAAGCGGTCAGTGAACACTAATCAATAAAATAACTCATCGGCAACATCTGAATTTTGAGAGATAACAAGTTTTGAATCTTCCACTCCCCTTGAAATAACCTTTGGTGTGCTTTTGGCATAAGCATAAAATTAGACATGTAGGCCTTATAGTTTAGTTACAAGAGGAATGTCAACAACATTATGAGAACGACACGACCAACGAGAAATCGCAAAAGGGGGAGTAAATTTTAGCGGGATTCAGCGGGAGCGAGAAATTATGAACCAATCACAACCAGCATAGCTGGAACAAATTTGTCCCGTCGTTCTCATAAATATTTTTGATAATATTCACCTTTCCTTCTTGCGCGAACTTCGCGAATGACGGGAAAAACGAAAATGAAACACTGCAATCCCGCGTTCGCTACCTAGAAAAGACGCGTCAGTGCGAGTGGTTACATATCCCGCCATAGTTTCGAGTCCCGCAGAAATTTCGCTCCCGCGAATAAGGGTTGGTCTGTGAAGGCCTTTAATCCGGTACCAGGGAACTCACCATTCCAGATTTTTAACTAAAAAAAAAAAACCTACACTACTACACCCCTAATACGAAAAAACTTAAACCCGTTAATTCGGCCCGAAATAATATGGCCTGTCTTTTAGGGCCATAAAGGGATTCTCCACATTGTATTTTTGCCCCAGTGGGAAAAAAATAATTCTACACGGTACTGTGAAACCCTAAAAACTACAGAGGGCGATACAGAACAAAATAAGGGTAATTTTAACTAAGGAAGTATGCTTGTAGCGTGACAATACACGTTCCCACACAGCCAACGCCAAAAAGCAACTCTTGGACTCATTAAACCAGCCTGCTCTGCAAACTTCAGACTTGCATCTTTCCATCTCTCTGAAGTAATTTATGCATGGACCCACGATGAGGTCTAGAATGTCGTCAAACAATTGGCCCAAGAAGTGACTAGAGACTTTTTTGACGAAGGTATAAGAAATTTCATCCCTCGGAAGGACGGAGACTACGTTGATATAGTTATATGAATTTGTAAATTTTATTTTTCAAAATATATTGCATTTTAAATTTTTCACTTTCTGGAATGGACGTGCCTCGTATAATCTAATTATCTCATCCCGTCTCCACTGAATGGTTCCTCAATATTAATGTTTTACTATTAACTAAGTATTTGCTTTTTTCAATCGATTTTAAATTTAAAGGTGATTCGTAAATCAATAAAAGCTTATACCAACTTCACTGACTTATCAAGCGGTGGGCAAGAATGGAGCCTTGGGGTAAACCAAATTTTTGGTGAAAGCAAATCAGTGGATATATCTAATTGTACAACCTTCTATTACATTGGACATAAATACATATGTTTAAGACAGTTTATTTCCTAAAATATGTACATGCAACTAAACCATAATTATATTATATTAACAAAAAACAAAACAAAAAAAAACAAAATAATTTTTTTTCTTTCAGAATCCAACAACTGGGTAGTTTCTGTTAATTTACCTCGTGACAGGGAAATACAATACCGTTACTTCGTCTGTGCAGTAGATCCATCTACTGAAAATGTTGTCGTTCGACGTTGGGAAACACATTTAACACCACGTGTTATCCCAGAACTTGGAGATACATCCGAATCTCACGACATATTTGGCGATGTTAATGGAGCTATTAAAATTGATCGTGGCTGGCTCACATGCGAAAGTATTATTCAATTCAAATTTTTCAATGCACCTTTTATATGGAAGCAGAGAATGAAAAGTCGTCTGCTTTACGTGAAGGTTTGTTTATACATATCTAAACTTATAAGAGATAATGGATAATGCCATAAAAAAATATATAAATAAAAATCTTCAATAATTTGATGATTATATATTTAGGTTACTCCTATGAGCCTTCGTATTCATTTTGATCACACACAATATGCAATATCACCACTAGAAGATTCCTTATCGAATGACACTCGAGAGAATGGTGTTGAGGTGCCGACATTCTGTTTTCCAGAAGTTGCCAGTCTTAAGTATGATGACAGCGTTATTAAGACACAGCCACAATTTGGAACAGCTTGTGGACCCGAAGATATCGTTATTTTCCATATAACACTCACTGATCCAGAAAATGTCGCTTATTTAATTGATTTGTATGCATACAGTTCAAAAGCTGCTAGTGATGAGCCACCATACCACTTGGGCTATCATTATATATTGCCCAATGTTCTTAAGCGGTCTGAAGGAAAACTGGAATTGCCCATTACGTGTGCTACCAAGCATCGTCCGATGGGTATGATGCAAGTGGGATATTTATGGGTAAGGTTTTCATATTTTTTTTTCTAAAATTGAAATACCTGTATATACTATACATACATATATAATATATATTCATACATATTTACTATTTGAGTGATTTATGATATTATATGTACAGTAGGATCTACATGTGTAGCTCTTTTAATTGCTGCTACTAATAATGTTCTATCATTTTATGAAGTTACCCATTCAGAGGATGGGGATTCTGTAACACGGGAAGTTTGGAAGGCAAAAGAATTTTTTTTTACATTTGAAACAATATTAGTAGTTTTGCTAGTTTAGTTTAAGATGCATTTTTATGGACAAAATATTTCTAAAGATTCCCATAATTCTAACGTTTTCAAGGAGGGTGGCTTGTGTTTTCATGATTGATCACATACAAAGTGTCCGAACATAACTCATTTGAACGCAAGAATATGCATTAGGTGTTGGGATCTGGATATTTTCTTATCTGATATTATGGGGAACATAATTCTTATCAATCGCTGTAAAAGATAATGGCTTCGTGACTTGTAGTGATTCCACTAAATTCAGACGACACAGATTCTACTTAGATCGCAAAAAATGCAAACAATACTATTCTCGATTCCAATGGTTCTGTTTAAAATTGATTCCTATGGCAGTAAAAAAAACCAAACTGTAGATGAATATCAATCTTCTTAAATTATTAACATCTGAGAAAGTTACTAAAATTATAGCAATTTCTATAAAACAAAAAATTCTAGAAGTATCAAAGTAACGAAGCTCTACTATGACTACTATGCTACTTTAAATACAGTGCTGTCAAAAAACTATAAAGTGGTGGACAATACTTTTTTATACCTTAGATTAAGTCGCATAGGGTATACCAAGTTTTCCATTCCGTTTGTACGCATAGACATAATGATGTTAGAGCAGAATGGATTGGACACCCATGCATAAAATTAAAAGTTATTTTGATTTTTGAATGTCCGCCCGTCCGTTCGGCCTCATGATAACTAGAAAATGCCTTAAACGTGTGGAAAATGAGATCCGAACACATATAAATGCGATTTACGCGATCCCTATAAATGAATGCGTTTATAGAATAATAACGGGTAGTCGGAAAAATTTCGTTGTTGGAAGGAAGTAGATCGCTGAAAATTAATTTTTAAATATTGTCGAAGAAAATCGGAATAAAAAGAAAAGTGAAGTGTTTAAACATTTTAGTTTAATGGGATTCAAGAAAACTGCTATACATATATCAAAGTGGAAAAAATTTACAAAGAAAAATCGGTTTCGGTAAGAAGTGTTCAGTTAAGTGCCAAAATTCGGTTTAGATTAACAACGAAGACTTTGGGATGAAGTGCAAAGTCGTTCAGAGAGTTAAGAAGTTGACTACAAAACCACCAAAAAGTAACCTACAAGCAATGAATATTCAAGAGGAAGCCAAAAACAATCTGTACCATTTACTTCAGCTCGCCAAATGGAAGTAATAAAAAAAAAGACAGAAGAAGGCGATGACACTTTCACAAGATCATCTCTCTGCTAAATCAAATTACATGAATGATGAGAGTTATTTTACCATTCGTCAACAATATTTTTACTATAAGAGTACAGATCATATAGCTCCAAATGAAGTGAAATTTATCCTAAACTTAAGTTTACAGAGCAAGTTTTAGTATGATGGTTAGCTTTAAGTAAAGCAGCATAAGTGAATCTAGTTTTTTTTTTTACGAAACACTTTTTATATGGAAAAATGCATCCCACATGTTTTGATAAATACCATAAAGAGAAAAAGTTGTATTTTGGCCCGATTTGGCATCTGTGCCAAAGAAACACCAACAGGGGAAGGAGATAGGGAAAGGATTAGGGGACATGAGGAAAGTGGCGAAGGTGCTGATGTATATCACTATTGAATCTTCGCAGACTGTAAGCCCGAGGAAAAACAGAAGATGGTAGATTGGTCTATATTCGCACATTTTGGAATAAGAAACCATCATGGAACATTACTGTACGGCCGAAAGTATTTTGAAGGGAGAAAGGATGTGCGCGGAATGTAGGGCTAGTATTGCGCGCAGGTATTAATCTACAAGGAATCACACTAGATATTTCATTGGAACATTGACCATGCATATAATGATAAAGGAGCGAAAGGCATCTAACATTTCGGTCATGCTCGAGAGAGTCGATATGACAAGTTTTTGCCAAATCGACAATGAGGTTGAAAGCTCAATTTTGGACAATAAACTTCTATATATTTTTGTAATCCCAATACGAAATATCATTGTTGGTGAAGAAATCATACATGCATATGATCATAGGCGAGGGTGGATCTCGATAAATTAAACTCAGTTGGGGTAAGATTTAATAGCAACAAGGTAAAACTTGTTGGAAAAGCTCATAAATTTCTTTGTTATCTAGTTTTGAATAAGAAAGTCGTATCGCACTGAAGGTAGATTTTTTCATTTTCGATTTGATGATTTTCTCCAAATACCTAACCACAAGGCATAGGTAGAGGAATTGAGACAAAGTAAAAACAACCCTCAAATAGTTGAATAAAATTAATTGTATTCTGTCATTTTCTAAAAACTCTGTGCTATAAAGAATCTGGATTACTAAATTTCTTCAACATGAAAGAAGAAATGCAAATAATAATAAGCCATATAAAAAATTCAATATAAAACTGCATTATTACTCATATCCCTGCCTTATTGTCATTCATCATTCATTTCTTATCTATACTACACAAAACTTAAATCATATTTTTCAATATTAAATATTATAATTTTCTAATTTCAGGTAAAACCATTCTCTTCATATAATTTCGATATGAAAGTCTCCTACGAAAGATACTGGAATAAAAAATGGACTGGCTTAGATGTTGGCCATCGAGGCTCTGGTACCAGCTTTAAAGCAAGAGATACTGTCATCCGAGAAAATACTATCGCATCGTTGAAGAATGCAGCCACACATGGGGCTGATATGTTAGAATTTGACGTCCAATTAAGTAAAGATCTAGTGCCAGTTTTATACCATGACTTCCATGTGTATGTATCATTAAAATCGAAAAAGAAGATGGACGTTAATGATTTCTTAGAACTTCCGATGCGTGAATTAACACTGGAACAGCTTAAAAACTTCAAAGTAATTATTAGCTGTGAATTATATTTATCCCTTAACATCCCTTGTTGTAATTAAAAATTCATCAGGTTTATCATGTGGTTGAAGGTCGAACCGGTGAGAAACGTAATTTTCACAATGAAGACCTAGAGGAACATCAACCATTTCCACAACTTACTGATGTGCTCGAATCTATCGATCCACATATTGGTTTCAATATTGAAGTTAAATGGTCACAGCAGTTGCTAGATGGAACTATGGAATCTGAACATACGGTCGACAGAAATTTATATGTCGATTGTATTTTGGATATTGTTCTTCGAAAATCAAATGGGCGACGAATTGTTTTTTCATGTTTCGATCCGGATATTTGCACAATGCTCAGATATAAGCAAAATATTTATCCAGTGATGTTTTTAACACTTGGAGTAACAACGAAATATCCGAAATTCTATGATCCAAGATGTAATACAATCGAACAAGCTGTTTGCAGTGCAAGAGCTATGGAACTGTTGGGCATTGTTGCTCACACTGAGGATTTGCTTCGAGATCCGACACAGGTAATTTGTTTGCAATTTATTAAAAAAAAAAAGTCGCGGTAAGTTGAGTAGTAAAAATAAAACAATGAAATTTTAATATTTTCCTTCGATGATTTCAAAACCATTATTTTATAACAGTGCTGTTGAATTTTACAAATATTTCTGATATCATTTTGATAAATATAGCCATAACAATTTCACTTCACTTATTTACAAAGTAAATTAGATTCTGTGTAAGTGGTAAAATATCGCTTCCCCTGAGAATATTAATTCATTTATCTAGAGTTTTTTTTTAATTAATTTGATTTTAATTAATATGCCATCCTGTGACTTACAAGCATCTTACTAAAATTATTGCAACCACAACAAGGTTTATGTAAAATGTAAATAATTTATGTAAGAAAATTTCCTGTTATCATGTTTCATTTAATTTATTTGCATTTATTTGTCTGCAAACTTATGCATATTAATAGTTTATTGCTTTTATATTGATTAATAATATGAAATCGATTAGCCTTAAGGCTTGAGTACAATAAACGCAACGGAACTGAGAGAAATGCCAAATTTACGATGTAAAACTGAGGTCAATGCTAGCTGCTTACAATGGACACATATTTAAAGTGATATCAAAGTTTGAGTCGAAAAAATATGAAGAAAACTGTAAAACTCGTTTTGTTGAATTTGCTGTTTATAACAGAGACATTATGTACGGCACTAAAATTTTTAAAAATTTTAAGAAATCTGCACAATTACCTATCGTACGAACGAAATAAATAATCGATCAAATGTTCATTCGTTCAATTGGTTTAATTTCCTTCGTCCATTGTCAGCAGTTCCATTACAAAACACCCGCTTTGAAATTTATTTCCATTCCGTTGCGTTGAGTTCATTATACTTCAGCCTTTATAAAGGTTATAGAAGTTAAGACGCAAAGTTATCGACGTATACCGATCACTTCGATTCTTTCAAAGATTTTCAAATCTATCATTAACTCGAATTTAATGAAGTATCTAGATTCTAGAAACTAATCATCTCAACAACGATCGCCAATACGGCTGCCAAGCTTGACGCTCATCTGGAGACTTGCTGACTTTTCTCATTTTCCTCAATGCATCTAAGGCCCAAAACTGTCTCATCTCATTAAAACAAGATCATAATTTATCCACTCCCGTTTTTTTTTTATGGAGCATTGATCTACGATACACCATCTTTATGCATTAATATTTCCAGTAAGTTAAGGTGGACAGATCACATCTTCTCAGTTGAGAAAGAAGGAAATATTTCAGCCATTCAAATCTAGCGCTCCTCTACAAATCTTATATTAGACCTAGAATGGAATACAATTCCCATATCTGGGCCGGGACCGGGGCTGGTCGCACAGCCTAAGCTTCATTGGATGTTGTCCAAAAGAGGGCCTTCAAGCTCATTGGCGATTTGCCAATAACCTCTCATATCGACTCACTCGGGCACCGCCGCAATGTTGGATGCCTTTCGCTCCTTTATCGCTACATGCATGGTCAATGTTATGATGAAATATCTAGTCTGATCCCTTGTAGAATGATTCCTACACGCAATACTCGCGCTGCAAACCGCGCACATCCTTTTTCCCTTAAAATTACCTTCGGCCGTACAGTAAAATTCCGAGATGCTTTTTTATCCCTAATTGTGCGAATGTGGAACAGTCTACCATCTTGGAATGCTACGAGTAAAAGGTGAAAATGATATTTCAGTTCTATGATGAATTTCTACATCTGCTCCATATCCCTCTATGGATTAATAGGAGTTAAGGAAAAAGTGTATTTTCTTTATAAATCTTGCCTAGTAAATAAAATACTAGAGTAAATTGCAATTTGATTTGGAGTGCGTGGTATCGTGAGTCTATTCTAAGCCAGTCTACCATAAGATGCGCTTCAGGTTGTCTGGGTAATTTTCCTTAGTATCGGAGTGAAAACTGCAATAAAAAAATGTCATTGTTTTCTTGGCAGACTGCTGTCGTCACCCTTTTAATGACTGGGCTGCTGCCTTCTCCGACCATATCATGATAAATTTTTATGTCCCTATTACAGAATCTAGCTTCAACAGCGATAAAACGCTTATCGTATTCATAACACACGGACATAATCTGAAATTTCCGATTACAGTGTTAAAGTCTTTAAAGACGTAATTGGACAACCCACCGTCAGACACATATTTTATTTAGGATGTTTGTATTAATCCTTTTTGTCGTCTTATAAATTGGATGTTTGTATCGTATTTCAAACAACATTCCCCAATGGCAAAATGCATACTGTTTAAAAAGTAATCATGACCGAGGCATGTGGCGTAGCAGACTGAAACAGTTGAAAAATTACGCCTTATGGCGCAACATTAAGGGCGCCATACACCATCAGTTTTGCCGTGGATTTAAAAACCACGTTTTAGTCGAGATAAGAACCTAAAACGTGGTCAAGAAAAAGCCCCACACACCATCCAACTTGACCACGTCTTGCCGTCATCTTGTAGTGTCCATTTACAGCAACAACATGTGACCAAACATTGTGATTATTTCATGAAAACCGGTTTTCACAGAAGCGCAGGAACATTCTATGGGCCATCCCAGACGAGTATTCTTGATGCAAAATGCAAACCGGTTTAACAACAGAGTACGCGCCTCCGCATGGGTATTCTTGCTGCAGGCTTTCATTTATATAAGAATAGGAGACTATGAATGTGTGCGTGTATTATTTTATTTCGAGTTGAGAGCTAGGACGTGAAGGTACACAGTTGTGAGATAAATCAAGAATGAAATCAGATATTTCATGAAAATTCTCGGATCCCACTGAACAAGAAATATTTCGTTGCGGTTGTATTAGTGCGGCACAACAAGTGAATACCATTTGATTTTTGATGCAAAATTTCTCTCCAAAGTGCAGCACAATTGTAGAGATTACTCTCTGCTTCTTTTACCTCTTCCCTAAAAAACCGGTTTGCATCTTGCATCAAGAATACTCGTCTGGGATGGCGCTATGAGAGTAAAACGTGAAAACTCCGCCACTTCTCATTTATTTACGAAAATGAAATATTTTCCATTCTGTTTCGTTGCATGCAATTTGCGCTTTCATATTTTTTATTTTTATTCATAAAAATTTTAAAGAGTTTGATTTTTTTTTATTATTTTTTTCTTTATTTCTTCCTTTTCTTGCCGTGTACATTTAAATGTAAAACACGCAGAAATGTCGCTTACTTCTTAGCTTATTATTAAGTTAACTTTGATTATTAACGAGCAAAACAGTAAAACCACGGCAAAACTGATGGTGTATGGCCTTGCCCACGTCTTGCCCACGTTTTGAGAAAGATATTTCTGGCATGACCTGAATTCTGGTTTTAGTAGATATCCGAACCTCAAAACGTGGGGTTCGCCATACACCATCAGTTTTGCCGTGGTTTTACAGTAAAACCACGGCCAAACTGATGGTGTATGGCCTGCTTTAGACTCATATATGTAGTACACCAGATCTCGTGTAGTGTCGCCTCTTTTTGATATGCAGCTTAAATCGTTCTACAAGCTTGATGTTGTTCGCGAAATCTGTAGCCCGATATCGCATACGCTTTGTCGTTTGTGTTTGTAGTATACAGCAAAACTAATTTCATTGAAACAACAAATCCATACATCTCATCATTAGTTTGCGCCATGTCATGTCTTTGAAAGCGGTTGCTTTGGAAGACAGACATTTTACATCTGATGAAGGACTGACCTGGGTATATTTTTTTAAAAATATTTACTGGTAGTTGACAGGCTATACCTAGGTGTATTACAGAATACTAAAAAATTGCAGAAGTCGTAGGTCGCTCCTTCGAAGGAGAGGTACCACTTTTTTTCTGTTGCAATTTCTTTCTTCCGCGATGAAGAAGTTTTCTTATTTTATTTTTCACTTTCTTACCTCATCGTATTTTACTTTGCTATTCTTATAACTCGCGACATGTATTATCCAATAATTCAGGAGAATTACGATAATCTTCTATACAAAACGGTAGTCTTCTCTACATGCCACTCCATGTAGCACCCAATCCACTGACTGTCGAGTATTTGACGTCACCGTTCGACACGATTAAACTTCTCGAAATGTGACGCACATGTTTGGCGACCCTAGTCAGATTGTGGCATGTGAGAGTGACGCATGCTTTATATAGCTTCAATTGAAAAACTTCGTATAGCATGCGGTGCTGCCACATATTGCCTAAAAGTTTCCTGAGCGAAATCGCGTCTTTAGTAATCCATTGCGATTCTTACGAGTGATCTACATAGATCTTTTTCAGGGTACTGAAACCATTTATAAATGTGAACACATTGACATTCCTTCTAGATCACGTAGAGTTTTGATATAGTATTAATTCATAATTAATTCACTTTACTGATCAGACACATAAATCTCTGCCTCAAAAAAGGCGCATGCATAATCGGTCACGTGGACCATGACAAAAGCCCTTTGATAGCTAACGTTTAAAGTACCGCGCTATTGATTTGGACTACGACTTGATTTGATATTGATTTTATTTACATTTCACCTAAGGATCTAATGCTTGCACCACACCGCACATCGGTCATTTTTCGACAAGTCCTTGATTATAATCTGTATGTAGGATGCTGACGAACTTCATCTACTCAGGATGTCTTTGCGTTGGTTAAAAGTTCCCGGTTTTCATTTTAGACGTATGTCACTGTCATACATAAAATGACTTCAGAGCCTATCAATTACAATATTACGTTGTTGCTCTGTTGAATATTAGTTTTGTAAGAAATTTTTTGTCACCTTATCACTTTTTGTTTTATTATTTCAGGTTAATTTAGCCACAAATCAAGGCCTAATAGTATTTTGTTGGGGTGACGATAACAATAGCAAGGATACCATAAAAATGCTGAAAAGTATGGGACTACATGCCATTATTTACGATAAGATGGATGTGTTAACAACCAAGGAAGTTAAGGTGAGATAGACAATTTTATTTTATGCATTATGTGCATTACCACAATAATTATTACTTTTAATATTGAGTGCATTCAAAATAGCACAGCTGCGTTTAGTAATTTGTTTGTAAAAAAAAAAAAGGATTCCAATAATTAAGCAGCTGTGCGTTATAAATGCGCTCATTATATATGATACTAAAAAAATAACACTTTGTCCCTATTGTATAAGAAATTGTTTTATATTCCCCAAATTTTGCTGCAAGGCGTGCGGTTAGTTAGTAAATTTTTTAATATGTATTTTTCTTGTCTTGTCTACTAATTGCGCTCTCATTAATTGAATTGGAATATCGCCCACCACCCTTTATATTAATAATCATACGATTTCCATCATTGCTTTGATCATAATGCAATTTCTCCAGCCTTTTTGCGATGTCAGACTGAGCGGTCACGATCTGGTTCTGATTTGATTTCAATGTCAGTTCTGAAATTTAATAGATGAAAACGCGTTCGGCTTGCAAGTTATTCAGTTCAGTTTGTCAACAGAGGTTAACTGATATCGTATCAGGGTATGATTTGCACACATATGTTCATTTTTTGAAATTGAAATTCGTGAAGAGACTCCAGATCGGACACTCAGTGTGACATCGTACTTATGCATATATGTATATGTTGTATGTATAACTGGCTTTCCACTGACGTCACACTCTGTTAAGGCAAAGGTAAAGGAAACTTTAATTGATTGAGTTTATGAAGTGATTTATTTGTAAATGGATAATCAAAACGATATTAAAGAAAATATAACTAATCGTGTTACCTTTATACCGTGATTTTTAAAAGGCAATTAAATTTTAATGTAGGACTATGAGTAATACAAGGCATAACTAGATGCTTTATGGTTTCTTTTCGATTTTTTTGTTTTAAATTTATTAAGTTCTTAAGTGTTTTATATACTGAAAGGATTGACAGAGATGTCTGCAGACTTCTGATTAGTTTAGTTGAGAAACATATTACCACAACCTGACAAAATGGATTGAATCTTAAGGTAACTTATGTGCCGACTTAACCCATTTTTGCTTAATCAGAAATCTTGTTTGGCCAATTCCACACGACACCAATTATCGTTAATGCGTTCATCTTCTTTAGAAAATAATTTACTTTTCAACTCAAATTTGAGTTGCTTATAGCCAAGCTGGTTAAGTAAGAGTCTGACTGTAAGACTCATTTTCATAAATTTATATTACCAGATCAATCCAATTGTGATCCTAGATAAGAGTACTCGCAACAACACATAATCCTTTTATGTACAATTTAGAAATTTAAAAACTCGATTAATAGCGAAAAATCATACATAACACTATTTTACTGTCAGCTGGTCGTTTCTCCAGAATATAGTAAAAACTTTTCTTCAAAGAATAATGATAAGCAGCTCGCGTTTAAAGTATTTTCAGTTGCGTTATATGTGCGCGCCTAATTTCTTCACATCTCTTAATAAGTTTTCTTTAAATTTATTATATTTATTCTCAGACCAATTTTTATTGTTAAATTTGATTTGAAATATCAGCTCGCTGCTCTGCATCCATATTTGCTATTCACAATTCATTACAACACCCACAACCCAAATCAAGTTTCTCAAATTAATTAGCATCTTACTTAATTCTTCTCATTTTTTAAGAAATATTTTAAATTAAATCAGACAAACATTCAAAATAAATTTATCATGCGTTTATCATGACAAAATCTAGCAAATTTTATTATATATACATCTGTATTCATATATTTTTTTTATTATAACTCTTTTAAAACTTATCTTTCTTATATTCAACAGGAAAGTGTCTTCTTAGTTCAAGCTAGAGAAAATCAAAATGAACTGTTCAAAATTCAGTGTCTAGAATTAGGAAGAAGATGGCCTGAAGATCCCGCACAGCCTGTTGTAGTTGGTGAAAATGAAAAATTACTAGAATTGGAAGATCAACGACAGAAAATGTCAATGTCGACTGCAACATCGATCGCTTCATTGCTTGAACAGGCAGATTAACAATGAAAACTGATAAATTTTTGTCTGTCTGTCTGTATTTACAATTAAATGAAATTTTTATTTTTATTTAGTAATAGATTTTGCTTTAGTTTTGTGTTTGGTTATATAATTCCGCTCCTTCTCTTTATTTTTATTTTCTTGTTTTTTTTTTAATCGCCTAAAATTTCTTTTCTAAGATTATTTCCCTCTGCCTTCCTCTCCTATTTACCCTATCCAACTCACATTACACAATTTACACATTATATATTTAATTAATTTAATAAATGTCTTGTCGTGTACTAGTGTAATCCATAAAACAATATTGACGATGATGATAAGTTTTTACTCCTAAGATTTTAAGAATAACATATTCCCGTTATCTCTAACTTCTCACTTTTTGGAAGTGGAAGAATACATAAAATACTTAAAATAAAAATATAAATGAAGAAAAAATGAGAGAAAAAAAAACAATTCAAAATTGCAAAAATTCTTACAACATACCACTTAAGGCCATTGGCAAATTCATTTCAGAGGCTTCAATTAGATTATTAATATTGTTTTGTTGAAAAATATTATGTGAAATAATATATTTTTAAAAGACAATAAAAAAAATAGAAAACATCACCGAATTTTTGTTACTGCTGATAATCTACAGACACATGAAAAAAAGTTTTATACTAAGTTGCGATCACAAACGGGCACCAACTAGGCGATCACACATCAATATTAGGTTTGCTAAACAAATATCTTTACTGGTACTGTGAAAAGGGTCAAACGGAAACCTTTGGAATGTATTGATTAATTCCTTAAAATATCAAATTACCAAAAACATGCCTACTTCAATGGTGACCTCGAATAAGTGACATTTACTACCTTGGAAGGTATCCCCCACCAGCCATTCATTCATAGCACAATCCTGTGGTTTTAATCGCCTATATTCTTACGCTATATACTCATTTATTCCCATCAAGGTGCACGAATTTTGGCGAAATCTTCAACTGGCCACAACTCCTAAAGGAAGGCTTCTAGGTCAAGGTATGTGGCTCAACATTAAAGGGCGATTTCAAAAATCAAAATACGTCTTACTCAAAAAAACTGATCGGCGGCATCACATTCGATGAGAAAAGACTCGCACAGTTACTTAACCACTTGCAGTAAGAATCATCCTTTAATGATGTAGACTCCCTAAATGACGACTTCTCCAGCAAATGCAAACAGTCTTGACAAGCAATGAATGCAACATTTAAATAAATTAGCGCGCACATGACAGAAAAGACTTCCGAGGTCTTTTCCACCTGTGAAATTTCAACAGAGCTCCACCAGGCAATAACTGCTTTTCAGCCAGCAAATATCGCAGCTCATCATGAAATTGAGAATTATCCATTCGATGTAGGTCTAAAGTTTGACAATGCATTCAAACGTTCCCAACGACCATGCCATGCAGTCATCTAAAAAATTGCATTTGTGAACCGTAAACAGTGCCTAGCCAGTCCGCAAACAAAATAATTCGCATCTCAGAGAAAGCGACAAGCAAAAGATTTCTCCTCTTCGATACCAGAAGGCAGACTTAAACTTCTGGTGTAGCAAATATGACGAACATCGACTACGCAAGAATTCTTACAACACGACAGTTTTGCAATAAAATGGTATAGCTGTAAATTCAAAAAACCTGCTGCGCATACCACTTATTGAAAGAATTCAAAGAAATCAACAGTTCAACCGAACGAGTCAAATACAATGTGATTCACCGCACACGCATACAAAAAAATGTACCTCCTCTGTAGCAAAGTAACATGCGAGATCATGACTGGTTTTTATATAAACGCGATATTCGGTTTGCTACTTCCAATTTCAAGTAAGTCAGATGCAAGCAAAATACGAAATATTACACAATTGGAAGGTAGTTCAGTAATGATTGCACCATTTTTCACAGCTTCCTTTTTATACTGATGGGCGCCGCACTGCACCCAAACTTTGCACCATTTCAACAGTTCAACCGAACGAGTCAAATACAATGTGATTCACCGCACACGCATACAAAAAAATGTACCTCCTCTGTAGCAAAGTAACATGCGAGATCATGACTGGTTTTTATATAAACGCGATATTCGGTTTGCTACTTCCAATTTCAAGTAAGTCAGATGCAAGCAAAATACGAAATATTACACAATTGGAAGGTAGTTCAGTAATGATTGCACCATTTTTCACAGCTTCCTTTTTATACTGATGGGCGCCCCACTGCACCCAAACTTCAGCAGAACCACCCGGTTATATGATATTATGATAATGTATGGCTGTGTTGAACAGAATAACACAGTTATGACTCCTCGAAACAGGAGTTTAATTGAGTGTTAAGAGCTCAGTTAAGTCTTCTGTATTCTAAATCACAATTTTCACTACAGTATTAAAAATTGCAGTTTAAACTTGAAGAGAAATCGACAGCTGTAGTTGGTCCAATCATCTCAATATGGTTAATAAAAACAACGGTAACTTGCGGTCATAAGTCGCTGTTCCCGATCGATGCCCTATCTCTCACCTCGAATAGGAGATCTCGCACATCATCTTCAAGGTAAAACCATTTTCAGCATTATTCATCAGTCTTTTGTCTACCACTACTACACCCCAGTGGAATCTGGTGTCATCTCGAAGACAGCCTTCCCAATACCAATTTGGCCTTCTCAAATTTCTTGTGATTACACTTCTTAAATCTCACCACAATATTGCGTTTGTACACTTGCTTTGTGAGACATCTTCTTGAATATTCTAGCCTGGTCTAGTCCAATTTTACGGTACACACATCGAGCACATCGAGTCTGTTCAGTGTAACTTCCTGCGCCTCGCTCTTAAGGCCGCTACACTCGCTCAACCAAATATTGCGACTTGTGTATGGTCCAGTCGTTTGATTTGCATGAGCATGTGCAGCGAATGTCGGAACTTGAGTTGAGAGCATGAGTGAAATCGGCAGAAACTACTGCATATAAGCAAAACTTATTGATTATGACTTTGCTATAGAATTGAGCTAGACAAAATCGCCTCCACTCGCAACGAATTTTATTCAAACTTTAATTCATTTCTATAGCAAAGTCGTCAGGTTTGCTTGTACGCAATATTTTCGGCTGATTTCTCTCAAGGCATACTTCAATCTCAACTCAAGCTCCGACTTGCGCTTGTTGATTTGCTTGAGCGTGTGCAGCGACTTTTAGCGCACCTACCCTGGAATAATTCATGGATTCTTCCACCTTATCAGGATCGCTTGAAACTTTTAAATATGCATTCGCTTGAAAAACGTCGAATGGTTGTCGATGTAACTTTTCTGTATCAATTCTTAAACGCGAATGTTGATTCTCCGCTGATACTTAGCAAAATCTCTTTCCGTGTTAGTGGGCACAATTTAAAAATGTTAAGCGGGAAACACAATGCTACGGTCATCAGAGTTCATCAGCTCAAATTTCAATTTATTCCTATATCTGATAATAGAATAGAATGAAATTTGAGCTGATGATCGTAGCATTGTGTTTTCAGCTTTACCTCTGTTGCATGGTCCAACTTTAGACGCATGTGCATTGCTGTTAATATTAAGGCTGAGCATTTTGTCATTGAGATTTCTAAGCATGTTTTTAAAAAACATCTATATAATATTTAGTTTTCTGTTTCTATGTCGCATTGCATATCATTTCATCTTCTACATATGTCGCATTGCTTATCATTTCATCCAGTGTTCGGTTATGTTTAGTTTAATGTACTAATACTAACAGAGACTAAGTGATGAAACGCATGTGTTGTTGACCGTTTATTTATCAAACGTGTCACTACAGCGAGCTTGTGTTAAACTGCTTCTGATAGTAAAAAAAAATATATAAAGACGAATTTTCATTGTCTTTGACACAGTAGAAGATGAAGATATGGAATTATTATAAACTCTTCCAAATGCAATTTTATGAGTTTCCTCGATTACCTATGACTAAAATGGGAAGCAAACCACTGTTAACTTCTGTCAAGATGCTCACGAAATCTCGGATCACCTGCTCAACCTGTGGAAAGCATTGGCCAGGCAGAGATTACTTCACCTCGAACATGCTTTTCCTCCATAAAACTACTTAAGTCCCAGAATGGACTAGACTAGACTAGTGATTAAAGAACTACGTAAATTTTTAGATAAGATCAACTTTTACAAAAGATACATACCCAAACCATCCAGGAATAACTCTTACTGCGCTGTGAGAAGCTTGCCATACGATAATATTCTGTTATTAAAGTCTTTACTGAAGGTCTGTAAATTTTGATCATTGCCACTTAATTAAAAAAGTCTACGTTCACGCTATAGTATGAAAAATGCACTAATATCTGCCTGCAATTGTTGTATCGATATCATTTCACCTCGTAATCGTTTTTGTAGCTTTATCATTAGTCCATTTATTTACTTCGGAGTTGTCTCTGAACTGCATCCAGTGGATATTACGGTTCCTCCGTTCAAATGATGACGATGCTTTACCTTTCTAACTCTATTTGAAAGTTGTCGTAACTGCTGATTGACATTTTGTTGTAGGTACTTCCGAGACTTATCTTGGTGAGATTTAAATTTCAAATTTCAAAATGTTTTTCGAAAAGGCTTGTTGACGAATTTGTTAACTTTATAGATGACAGTCTTTCCCGTTCTCGCATAATATTCCAGAAAATTCGTCTAGAGAATTTTTTTGTTTGTTCATCCCAACGATCCTGTCCTCCCTCGACCAGTGTCCAGAGATATTTTTTGTTCATGCAGAGGTTTTGTCTTTTCCACAGATTTATTATGTTTATCCAAACATGTTTCTAGACAAGAGCTCTTTAGTTCAGCAGATGAAGTACTATTTCACCCATTAAAGAATGACTTTTCCAGATTTTTCATCGGTTTTCGGTTCATTGAAATGTTTTTGAAGATAAATGTCTCTCCTACTTTTTCACCATCAAAACTTTGAGTCTGTTGACTAGAAGATTCCCATTCTCCTTATTCCTTGAATGTCACCTGAAATTCCACTTGAAAATTTTTAACTTTTCCTATCGAAGTTTGTCAAGTCCAGATTTAAGTTAAATTCAACAGAAATCTGAAAAACTACTTTTCTTGATTTTTCTCAAGAACCAACTAAAAACCTTTTGAAAATGTAATCACTCATTAATCCCGGTCATTTGAGTTATTTATTCAATGGTCAGAGTCTGTTTAAAGAAAAACACAAATTGCGCGCAAGAATTTTCAAAAATCACGGAAAATGCATGCAACCACATCAAACCAGAAAATATACTGCACTCAAACAAAACCTGAGGAGTATATACTCCTAAATTGAGCGAAATAAACGGACGCTACCTAAAATGATATTTTTTGATAGCTGCTGTCAAATGTCAATTCGAAAAACGTCAAAATATTTACTGTACACATATCACACGGGATGAGTGCTCACAACAAGAAACCAAGTTTTTTAGATTTTTTTGCCTAATTAAAGTTTTTTTTTTATTGCATAAATTAAGTAAAAAGTTTATATTCACTTTCTGGAAGTGGAAAGATGTGATTTATGCGATAACCTTGGACATATTTTTTAGTTTAACTTGTTCTGGTCACTAAGATAGGGAAGAAAACAACAAAAAGAAATTCAATCAATATGCCGAGATTGATCTAGTTTTGGGGAAAGAAAGTGTTAATTATTTCGTTGTTTATTGTAAATATTAATAAATTCACGATGCTACAAGGCAACATCTTGATGGTGAAAAATAACTTAAGACTGGTTTGTGTGGCACTGCTGGGAACGTTTTGTGCGCAATTGGTTGTCGCTGATCTAAGTCTGTTGGTTCTACCGCATGGATTTCATCCGCACAATACACCGAATCAGCCGTGCGATCGCAGTAGGAAAGTGCTGATAGAAGCCTTTGGGGAATTTTCCGATGGTCCGTCTGGTGTTAATTACACACAAGATTCACACTGCGAATGGCTAATCAAAGCTAGAAATGGTAGCCAATTCATAACACTTACATTCCATAGCATGGGAACTGAATGCTCTTATGATTATGTCTATGTGTACGATGGAGATTCTTTCAATTCTACTCTATTAGGAAGCTTTAGTGGAAAGACAGAACCTCAGAGTTTGGTGGCGAAATCAGGAAGTGTTAGTTGGCGGCTTCTCAATTATATTACTGATCATGTGTTCTAATTAATAGAGGTACCCTATTTCAGATGCTTGTTCTCCTGTACAGTGATACAAATTATGTTTTGGATGGATTCAAGGCATCCTACTACATATCAAATTGTCTGAATAATTGTCACGGTCATGGAAAATGTGTTGGACACCAATGCGTTTGTCATGGAGAATGGATGGGCCCTGACTGTGAAAATGAAGCTTGTCCGGGTAAATGTGGAGAAAGTGAGAATAGAGGAAAATGTGTAAAAGGAATGTGCAAATGCAAGAAAGTAAGTAAGAAATATAAAAATTAATAATATTTTATGTAAATCCTTGGTGTTACAGGGCTTCAGTGGTCGTTTGTGTGATTTGCATGTAAATCCTGAAGGAGGTCACTGGAGATGGTTAGCAACTGACGCAGATGGAATGAGTGCACGAGCTGCGCATACTGCCATTTATTTAGAAGAACAAGACTCACTATATGTATTTGGTGGATACGACCTAAATGAAATTATCGATTCCTTACAGGTAAAGGATTTTGTTGTTGGATTTCATAGTTTATAACTCATTCAGAAAAGACATCAATCAGTAAACGTTGAACCCTTTTTATAGCTAATGAAAATACGCACATTACTGCTTCACTAATAACTGATTTTTTTCTAATCACTAGGTAACAGCAGCTCGTAAATTTAGCCCATTAAGATTCGTTCTTGTCGAATACATCGCAACTGGGTTTATTTCAAGTCGCCGATAATGAACCTTTCATTCTTCTGCTTGTTCTCGGTGCTAATCTCTGTTATTGAAGGAGAGCAGCCCAGCGTAGTACTTGATTTGAAATAAAAAAAAATATTTGTTTACAGATTAAAGTATGAAATTAAATAGATAAGTAAATTCTAATGTATGCAATATCCAAAGAGGTCATATCTGTTGATGCATCATTGGACAAAAAACGATTTCTCGGAGTCATAAATTTCAGTGTAGTCAGTTGTGCGATAGCACATTCACTGTACCTACCTTAAGATCCAGTCATCAAAGTAGATTTGATGAATGACGTCGTAAAGGAAGAAACTGCTAAAGCAAATCTGTTCAAGAAAATAGGCTTATCTTTCGTTCAACTCCAATATCTTATGGGACATGGGACAGATGGTGGAATTTATCTGTTCCTTGACCAATGAGGAAGGTTTGAGCTCACACCCATGGAATCATCATAAGCCAAAGTGTTATCCATTACACTACCGCTGTCTTAATATTCTGCCAGGACATTCAAATAATAAAATCTAAATGCTGCCTAGCTTTACATTATCTATACAACTTCTACAAGAACGCGAAAGCAGTTGGCGTACAAAGAGACAACATTATGTTAAAGATGTGTAACGAAAATAATCACATCAAAAAGAATTGGACAAGTAGTGCGTGTTACTCGTTAACCATTATCTCTGGAAAAAACAAGCATTTTAAATGTGTCACTTGGTGGCCAGTGGTGAATTGTCTGTTTTTAACAAGTATTACGGAAAAATTGTTGAATTAGTCTTTTATTGTTATTTGGTGTTCATTGGCAATTAAATCAATAAGTTGTTGGAAAAATGGGTGAAAAAAAGAAATTGTCAGAAAGTGAGAAGGAAAAGGGAAATGTTTTTAAGCAAGAAGGCTATTTAAATCGTCAAATTGTGTAAAGAATTGGAAAAGGAACCGTTAACATTTCCGCACAAGGAAGGTCTTCAAAGTGCTCGCGAGTCTCAGTGTGTCTAAGGCTGTTGATGGTATTTCGCCCGTGGTACTCAAGTGCTGCGCAAACTATTTCACCTGTCCTATTCGACAAGAATCTTTCCTTCGACATGGAAAATTGCACATGTTCAGCCAAAACCCAAAAAAAAGAGGTAAGCGATCCCTCAAATTATAAACCAATTGCCCAATTGATGAAATATTTAGAGACTAATCACCTTCTCAATAATTTTGGTGAATCTGAAATCATCGTACATATTAGATATCTCAAAGGCTTTCGATAAAGTCTGTCATCCTGCTCTTTTAGGTAAACTTCAGACATTAGGTCTAAACCCTCTTTTCTTAAAATGGGTTGAAAGTTTTCTCTTCCGCCGTTAAATTCAAGTTATATTAGACGGAGTTACTTCTGACCGTATTATAATCCATGCCAGTGTACAACAAGGTTCTGTTCTATCTTCTTCATTTTTATTAATGATCTGGTAGCTCTTACTTTCCATTCTCTTCATAGTTTTGCAGGCGACAGCACCCTTGATTTCGTGTACTCATTCGACTCTATATATAGTTGATTCCCGTGAGAATGGTATAGTTGACAAATGAAACCACAAGTTCAGTTCATTACACTATGACCTTACAACAATACTCGTTTGGGGCAGAGTGAATCGTTACTGTCTGCTATCACTCAAAAGTACTTCAACACCCGCTCAACCCATTTTCGTCATCTTTGGCATTGAGATATCCAACAATCTTAGTTTGTCCGATCACATTTTTGGTATTGTCAAAAACGCAATGACATGCCGGCTTCTTGCAAAGATGCAAGAAATATTTTACTTCATCAGACTTGGAGCAAATCTATTTCATATCAGGCCTAGATTAGAATATATTTGGGCAGGGGATGGACGCACTGCATTGCCCGCTTTATACACAGTACAAAAGAAGGCCTGGTCACTTGCAGAATTCTTCCTATTCGCACCATAGGAACTGTAACTCGAGCTCAACCTAACACCCTTGAAGTCAAATTCAGCCGTACCGTGAAATTCCACGAATCCAAAAGAGTACGAATGTTGAACAGTTTGTCATCTCCCTCAGCTATGAGCTGCAAACATAATGCACACCATCACCTTCTTGGCTCAATCCAATACTCTTCAATTTTCCACTCGTTCTTCCTTTCCTGCCAAGGCTGGGCTACGGCATCATCCCCTGAGCTTTGGCAACATCATAAAAAGGAGAAAAAAAGGAAGAACAGTAATTGGGTCTTACCTTAAAGCTTAAAACCTACATAAAAAATGGAAAAGGGCAAGTCACAGAAGCCACAACATAGATTTTTTAGCGAAAAGCTTTAAAGTCGTCCAAAAAAGTACAGTTCTGACCATTCAGTGTGTTGTGGTTACAAGCGACATATTTCTTACTACCTTCAATCGGTTCAATACCAACCCGAGAATTTTATATCGTTCCATTTTCAGACCGTCGCCACACAAACACTTCCAATCTCTTGATAAATCATAGCTTTCTAGAAAAGTCGACTCATATAAAGAGTTTTATCAAAATACGAAAAAATTCTTTCTTCTTGGACATCCCAGAAGCCTAAAGAACGGCAAAAGAAATTATGCAGGTGATACGGCATATGGTATGGTAAATGTATAGGTCCAAAAAGTTAAGTTAAAACTAGTTCTATCATCAGGATACTAGAGCTAGGACTGTATACGAGAAGCACGAGATAATAAACTTCGCAATTATCTTAAGAAATTTCAGAGAGATACAATCTGACCTGGTTGTGTAACTTTTTATTTATTGGACCGTTCTATATACGTGGTCGTCTAACTCCTCAAAGAATAAGGCTATCACTACGAAAAATTCATTTGAAATATCTAATTAGAACGAACAAATGCTACCTCGTTTATCCCATAAGTCTTTGCACGGCATTATTTAGAAGAAAAGGCAAGACATTAAATCGAAAACTCTGCCTTATTCAATCTAGAATGCAGTTTTTTCCGTGGTTTCCTCTAAATGAGAGGTTTCCAAGAATTCAATATGACGGTGAGACTTGCTTGTACGATGGAAAATAGGACAGACGTATAGAACGAGGTAAGCACAGAATTTGAGCCTTCTACCTAGCTGTTACGTTTCTTTATTAAAATATTTGGAAAATCATCATAGATTTATAGATAGGTCAACAACATTAAAGTTTTACATAACTGCTTGATGGTCTCTGCATTTGTCTAACAATCACTGTATTCGAAAATGTGTCCTGGCTTATCTATCTTTTAGGTGAATCGAAGGAAAAATCTGCATTCATAGTGACAGGATGTGATCTTTGTTAATTTAAAATCTTTTTGTTTGGTCTTAATGACAGATCCGTAAGAGACTTATGGATGACCTCTTTTACCACTCTGTAGATTATGGAATCACCATTTACGTTGACAGTAAAGTCGAGACATTTCAATAGCTTATATATGTATAAAGATGAAAGGCTTTTCATGCGTTTTGTATGCTGCTAATCAAAAAATATTTATTGAGTTTGGTTTGGTTCTATTACTGTTGATCTAGGAAAGTGTTTTTAGTAAAAACGGTTTAATTGTCTTCTCATACTCATTACCGCTGTATTCACCAAGCAGCCGTAGCTTGCGACAGTCATAAAATCAGCGAATTTCTATCCGCTTGGCGAATGCGGCCCTTATTGTCTTACTCCGCTATTCTCCTGGGAGCATATCTTAATCGTGATTTCACCAATCCCCAACTAGTTTCGATGTCTGTTTTCTTTTCATCGATACATTCCCTTGTATCCATAGACAATGTATGCAATATTTACTCTGGTCTTTCTTAAAGAAACACAAAGGATTCATTCAAACCCATGATATTTAAAAAAACATTTTCCAGCTTATATGTAATTTACAGGTGTATCGTTTCAACAAGAGTCGGTGGGAAGATGAATGGGGAATACCGCTACAAAATCGGAACTCCTATCATTCCCAGAAAATTGATAATACTTTACTAAAAGCAGTCCTCTCAAATGACGACGATGAGGCCAGAAGATGGGGCCTAAAAAATGACGCTTCATTTTTCCGTAACATATTATACAGTTTGGCGGCCGAATCAAATATATCGCTGAGAAAACAGCGGTCGCCGACTAATATGACTGATGAAGACATTGCTGATATTCTTGATGATATTTTAGAAGATGTTCTAGATACGCGACCACAAGGAAGATATGGACATGCTGCAGAAAAAGTTCCTGGTATGTGTACAGTGCCATTTTGTGTGTTTTTTTTTCTAAATGGCTTTTTTTCTAGGTGGATTTGTTATATTTGGTGGAAAGTTGCATAATGGGAAATTTTCGAATGAATTGTGGTTGTATAATGTGACAGAAAGTGGAGGCCAATGGATGCTGAGGGCAACAAATTCTACTTTACGACTGCCTCCTCTTGCGCGTCATACGATAACTTTTGCGGCTGACTATTTATATGTTTTTGGTGGAAGTTTCCAAACGGGAGAATTTTCTTCAAAGTAAGTTTCATCCTTTTAACGGAAAACGGATTCTGTTACAAGGGAGATGGGAGAACTGACATCAAAATATCCGAGAGTTTTCGAGTGAATTATCTTTTAAACGTCCCAACTCTCTTTGTATTAGAAAGGATTTGACCTCAAAGGACTGAAATTACTAATTTAATTAATTTTTTCAGAATATTTAGAATTAAACTCTTACCGGATGCCAATGAAGAGCAATGGGAAGAAGTGAATGTTCGTGGAGGAAAATCGTTGGACGTTCGTTTAGTATCGCACTCGACAGTTTACTATCCATACACAAACTCTTTAATAGTTTATGGCGGTATAATGACAAGTGTGGCGAGGTTTTCTAAGCTCTCTGATCGCATTTTTGCATTTCAACTTGATAAACTTCATTGGACTGAAATTTTATATCCTCGGACTGCTCTCAGGGATACTAACATACCAAGAGAACGCGCCTTTCATACAGCCACAATAGCTGGAAATTACATGATAATATTTGGAGGATATACACATCGCCATAATAAAGAAGAAATTTGCTATGACAATCAAATGTACCTTTATCACTTAGGATGCCATACGTGGATTAATCAGGAAGTTCCGACAGGTGGATATCAATATCCTAAAAAGCAGGGTGTATTTGCGCATGCAGCAGCTGTACGATTGAATAATACACTCCTGATTGTTGGTGGATACCATGGAAATGTAAATGCAGATCTTTTTGCTTATGAGCTACCACAAATTTTTAGGGTTAGAGATCCGAATCACTATAACCCAGAGGAAGCATGTCGTTTCCATACTACACATGCTGCATGTTTGCTTGATCCTGAGTGCGGATGGTGTTCAGCTGATAGTAGTTGCTATGGAAGAACAATCGGAGCTAATTGTACAACAAATTTACAAACAACACGTTGCCCTGGTATTTGTCCGTCCTTGGGTGACTGTCACTCTTGTTTAGTTCACGGAACTGCTTGGTCTTCATATTTTCAATCTCATTCAATTGCAAGTAAGTTAGGACTGAATCAGTGCACATGGTGCGTACAGAATGCTCGTTGCCATCATAAGGATGATAATTATGGAGTTTGTGGTGAAGATACTCCATCCCACATACCTGGATGGTGGGGTTCAAAAGGCACTGAAGTTTTAACACCGCAGCTATGTACTAATCATGATCGTAGACCTGGCTTAACATATATAAAATATCATTATCCTGTCAATTGGACAATGCCTGATGTAGTTTCTATTGTCAATGCTACAATGGTTGATTTCGCCTCTCCAGCGCCCACTACTCATACAGAGCATGGGTTCAGTGGAGAAATGATTGCACGCCTCTTGGGTTTTGTTAGGCCTCCGAAAAGCTGGGAAAGTTCTGGAGAGGTATTACATATTTGCTCCAGTTATTCAAATTCTATATTACGATCTACGATGAAAGAGTCATTGGATGAAAGTGAAATAATTGCGAATATATCAACTCAGCAATCATCATGTGATTTTGTGTCATGGCCTAGTCTAACCGAAAAGTTCATTGTAGACTTCCAGGCTCGTCGGAAAATTGGCGTGGGAAGTTTTAATAATCAGTACCAGAAAAGTAAAATGGAACTCAAACACACAAATCATGGCAATTGGAAGGCATTTACATTTGAGTACTTGGAACCATATTCTAAAGGATCCTGCTTTGATTATACCAATTGCTTGCACTGTTTAACAGATTCCTCTTGCGGTTGGTGTGAATTGAGCAATTCATGTCTATCTCGTTCGGTGAATGAAACAACGGAATGTAAAGATGAATTAAGCTGGAAGTATCTGACTATTCAACCAGCTCAATGTGCCAATTGCTCCAATTATATTTCTTGTGATCAATGTATTGGAACTGGGATGTGTGAATGGTGGCCGGAGGATGCTAGATGTTCTCGTGTCGGTAAATCAAAGAATGGTGTTCGTTCATTACACCAATGTCCAACACCTTGCAGATTGAGAGAGACATGCTCACAATGCTTGAACGAAAGTGGAAGATGCGTATGGTGTGAAGCGACTTCACAGTGCTTCAGTTTTGCTGTGTACACCAGTGAATATCAGTTTGGTATTTGCAGAGAGTGGATAGATCAGTCAATTCCCTTGTTATCTAGTGTTCATAGCGAGAATGAGAATCAACTAAGTCCGGCAAGAGTTCAGCAATGCAAATCCTGCTCGCAACATAGAAACTGCTCCTCATGTCTTAAAACTCTCAGTTGTGGATGGTGCTTTGATCGGGATAATCCAATTGAAGGCATATGCATGCGAGGTGATTTTAGTAGATCTATTTATGATTGTGGTGCTGCGCTAAATACTTCTTCTGAAGAAGCGGAATGGGCATATGCTCAGTGTCCGGATGTTGATGAATGTGGATTAGGTTTACATGATTGTCACAAAGAAGCAAAATGTACGAATACTCATGGTTCATATAATTGCCACTGTCGTCGGGGCTATATTGGAGATGGGCGAATATCTTGTATCCGAACATGTTTTGAAACATGTGTTCACGGTCACTGCTCAGGATCACCCGATTATGTGTGCAAATGTGATTTAGGATGGACTGGACCTGATTGTACGATAAACTGCGGATGTCATAATCATTCCACATGCCTAGAACGGATCGGAAAGTGTGATAAATGTCAAAATTGGACTGAGGGAGAAACTTGTGAACGTTGTCGTCCTGGTAGCTTTGGTAATGCAACTGCAGAGGAAGGATGTAAGCCCTGTGAATGTAATGGCCATGGAAATCAGGATTTGGGAATTTGTGATGTACAAACTGGAGAATGCTTTTGCAGAGACAACACTGGTGGCTTAAGATGTGAAGTTTGCAATCCAGAATATTACGGAGATCCCCGTGAAGGAGGTCAATGCTACTTTCAGTGTGAATCAAGAGGAATGCTTAATGAAGTCGGAAAACAAGGCATTGGATCATATCAATCCTACAGAAATCCATGGGGTGGACCAGAAGTGAGAGAATGCTTATGGCTTATATCTCCGCATTCGCAATCTGGGGCAGCTATTAATGATTCTCTAATCCAGATAGAAATGGAATGGACAGATTTGAATGTACAATGTGGTGAGAACGCGATATACATTTACGACAGTCTGCCTGATTTAATAGGTAACACTCAGCAGAGTCAATTACTTGCTGTTATTTGCAGTCCTCTTTCGGTGGCCCGAACAATCGAAGCACGCTCTGGACAGCTAACTGTTCACTACAAGCAGGGTGGAGAAGGTTTTGGTTTCAATGCTCTTTACACAGTTCGAAATTGTCATTCTGGTACGTGTTTACCGCCACATATATGCAATGAGAAGAACAAATGTGTTTGCCCAATCGGATTTGTCGGCCCCAAATGTGAATTGGAAATTTGCCCAACAAATTGCACTGCTCGTCTACATCAGGGATTCTGTGATAAAAGTTACGGTCGCTGCATTTGTAATCAAGGATTCGGTGGGCCAGATTGTGCCACTGTCATTGCTCCCCATCATTTGGTAATTAGTGAGTTATTCAACACGGCTTTGTTAAGCGAATCTACTAAACATTTGCGAAAAACAATTCCTCGCTTTGGTCACTCTATTAATGCTGATAAGCGTGGATCTCTCTGGATGTTTGGAGGTTATTCCCTTTCAAATGGCCCTCTAAATGATATCAGACAATTCGATACCAAAAATGGTACATGGATGCAGGTCACTGTAGAATCGACTCCAGATACAAAGATGCCACAAGGCAGATATTTTCATGCAGCGGTAATATCGCCTTCGAAACAGTCCATCTTTATATATGGCGGGATTACAAGTCTTGGAAAGAATCAACCAAATGTAATTCTTGGTGATTTTTGGCAATTTTCAATACAAAACCAACGTTGGGATGAAATTGTCATAACTGAAGGTGAAAAACCACCACCGCTTGCAGGTCATACATTAACATGGGTTAAAATTGGTGAACGAGAATCGTTAGTATTAATTGGAGGTTTGTTTATGAACGTTTCAAGTGAGCTACAGCTTTGGGAATACACGCTTGAGTCAGGTCGCTGGCAAAAGCTTGTGGCATCAGGCGTTAAAATGCGGGCAACTTATGGTCATAGTACGGTGTTCCATTCTCCGTCTCAAATTATTTACGTTTTTGGTGGATTCTCAGATACGATTCGAGTGGATTTGTATGCGTTAAATTTACAGAAGATGACCTGGACTGAATTGCCGATTTTCACTGATCTAAACCGACCTGAAACTAGTTTACCACGGCACAGATTTTTCCATTCAGCAGCTACCACCGATAATTATATGATCATTTACGGTGGCTGGACATTTCCTTTTAATGCTTCAGACACTCTTCTAGCTTACGTTTATGATTGCAATCAATGGATTCGTTTGACGGAAGATGTTAATATCGTGGGAAATCTTCCTGAATACACGTTTGCTGAGGCCATAACAATAGACGCAGAAAGTAAAGCTATTTATATAGCGGGTGGTTGGGACGGAAGCTCTAGAAGTCGAGTGACAAAAATTAATTTGCCCGAAGATATTTGTCAGCTGTGGGGCACCGGAAAGTATCTGTGTCGGCACTATATGGGTTGCAGTTTTTGCTCTATTTCATCTAATGATGAATCTACTTCGTTTTGCTTCTCAAATGGATATTCAGATGTTTGCGAAGGACATAATGGATCATTGGCATATAATCGTGGGGCTCTATGTGATGACATTTGGATATCGCACAGAAATTGTGAATCATTTAAAACTTGTTCATCTTGTCTAGCATCTTGGCCATCTCATACTGAAGAGACGACCCCAATCTGTCGATGGTGTCATGGATGCGGTATTGAAGGGCGTTGTATTCCAGCCGGTGAAGAATGTGACAAAGAAAGCAAATGGTGTAGTAAGCAAACAACGGAAACAGCTGTTGGTATGCTTTCTCAGTGTACCGCACCAGAATGCGTTAGATTGGACTGTGAGGCTTGCATGGAGATAGATCATTGTGAATGGGCTGTAACTACAACTGGGGCTACGAAATGCATTACAAAGACACTATATGAGAAGAATTCATATAAAGTTATCGACGTCTGTCCTCCCAAATGTCATACATTTTCCAATTGCTCCAGCTGTTTGGATATTGAACAAGAAAACTCGAAATATTGCAAATGGTCGACATCTTTGAATGCGTGCATATCACCAAATCATATACCGCTTTATTGTGCGGGCGGTATTTGTGGATTAGTTTTAGATGTAACTGAAGCTGAGCATTGCCCCGAGCCTTGTCATGCTTATACTCAATGTGCAACATGTCTGCGACATGCTCATTGTGGATGGTGCTCTCGAAATAGCAAGGATGGAGATGGAGTCTGTACTGAGGGTTCACTGGAAAGTTTCTCCGAATACCCGGCTAGCTCAACTTGTGATATCATTTATGCAAGTCTAAAAAACATCACAGATTTGGAACCAACGGATACCTTTGCTTGGAATTATGTACAATGCCCGCCAGAAAACGAATGTGAGAATCATCATCACAATTGTAACCCAAAATCAGAAAGATGTGTGGATTCACGCGTTGGGTAAGTCTTATCTTTCATAAATGGATTTTGATTATTTGCATCTTAATCTTAGATCAATATGTGATTAGTTTTTTTGTAGAACAATGGGCAGAAATCATTAAAGTTATGTAGGCCGTTCATTCATTCATTTGCAGAGATGGGTGACCGTACGAAATGACATTCGGGCAGTCATCTAGGGTATTATAAGAATTGGTCTTAGACCAATTCTAGCTTTTTTACTTGTTTTATTAGTGACTTGGTTTTGTCAATTGATTTAGATCGCTTTACCGTTGTGGTATTACTCTAATGGCTTTTATAGAGTCGATCAGGATAAGCTTTTCAATATATTTCAATCGGATTTTTACTTCCGTACTCTAGCTTTGGTAAGATTTCAGTTAAATGATACATTACAACATCTCATCTAGCATGACTGTGGAGTTCCTCAAGGTTCAATATTAGGCTTTGTTCTTTTTCATATATAGTAAATGAGCTTCCAGACTAGATTCGTGGTTGTAGTGTTACTTGGATTTGTAAATTCACACGCGCCGTGTTCAGTTATTCAATATTTTATTATAAAATAACCACAACAAATTCATCATTTCGTTAAAAATACTTTCTTAATCTAACTAAGACAAAATTCTAGAATTACTAGATATGTTTCAATTTTAAGATCAAAAACCCGACAGAAAATCCGTATTGATATACATATTTGATTTGAAACCCTCCTAAGTATTGAAATAATTTTCTACATGAAAGTTCCAAACAAGAAAATTATTTTCTCGATTTGTTGAAAGTCTGCAGTTATCTTCATTCGTTCAGGATTACAGATAGTGTTGGTCTTGAAATTTCTTCAAATAATTTTGTGCTCCTTAAAGATTCAGAGACTTTATTTGCATCCTTTTATGTATTTTTGCATCGATATTTATTAACTTGTATTGTTTCTCCTCTTAACAGATATAAATGCATTTGTGGCGATGGCTACAAAGAAGAAGACGAAGATTGCGTCCCAGTATGTACTCAAGGATGCGTTCGTGGAACATGTATTGAACCGAACGTTTGTAAATGTGACTTTGGCTATGTGGGCGCAAATTGCAGCATCCAATGCCAATGTAATGGCCATTCAGATTGTGGAGGACCAGATAAATTAGATGATTGCACGCAGTGCTATAATAATACAATGGGAGCACAGTGTGAGAAATGTAAACCACTATTTGTTGGAAATCCAATAAATAACGGTCAATGTATTCCATGTGAAACATATTGTAATGGACATTCCGATGTTTGTGTGAGTCGAGATGCTGAGCCGCCAGTTAAAAATATGACAAAAACTGAACTAGAAACGTATCTATCTGATGGTCCACTTTCTGATGCTATATGTCTAAGGTGTGCAAATCAAACCACTGGAGATCAATGTGAAGATTGCATAATTGGACACTTTCGAGGGTCAGATAATCATCAGGATGCTTGTCGCCCATGTGAATGTCATGGTCACGGAGATATTTGCGATCCAGTAACAGGGGAAAAGTGTAATTGTGGCAATAATACGGAAAGTGATGCAACCTGTTCCGCTACTTCTAGTAAAAATTCAGCACAGCTATGTTGGATGGTGCAATGTTCGAAGTGTCGTGATTCATATGCAGGAAATCCTATTGATGGACACCAATGTTATAAGCAAATAACTGTTGAAAATCGAATGTGCTTTGATGCAAAGCCTATAGGTAAAATATATATACACTGATTAAATCCAAATTGAACACATATTATGACAAAAACTATTTTCATAATTTCAGAGGAGTGCAAGGTAAAACCATCTCCACTTCGTCCCGGTCAAACTGTATTCTTTGTTATTCAACCGAGATTTATGAATGTCGATATTCGAGTAATAATAGATGTAACTCAAGGCGAATTGGATGTATTTATGAGTCCACAAGATGATTCTTTTATTATCTTGACTAATCAGAGCACCGGACATCATAATATATATTTGGATAACAGGTATCGATGGGTAACAGAACTGGATTCAGAGTATTCAGAGCCGCTTAATATTGCTCAATCGAAATTTGAATTCGACAATTCAACTGGTACTAGTATAAATGAGGAAAAAATATTTTGGACACCCCACATTCATGACTGTAAGTCTCTTGGTGGGACTGGATTTTATGTAAAAGATAAGCATGCAAAAGATTTAAGTACATACATAACTTTGGATGAATGTAATACATTACTACGTTTGTTTGGTCTAAAAAATCGTCTTGTGTTAACTCTACCACAGAGCTCACATAATTTAAGCGCTACACGATTTTTCATAGCATTAAAAGCAAGTGCTGGATCTGAGCACAGTTATGGATCGATTGTATTTCGTCAGGATCAACTTCATATTGATTTATTTGTATTCTTTTCGGTATTTTTCTCGTGTTTTTTCCTGTTCTTAGCTATTTGTGTTGTTGCTTGGAAAGCAAAACAGGCAGCAGATTTACGACGAGCAAGACGACGTCATGTTGTTGAAATGTTACATATGGCAAAAAGGCCATTCGCATGTGTTTTCGTTTCGTTAGCACCAGAAAATGAAACTCCTGTACATACCAGACGTCGTGGACGTTCGAAAGTGTCAACAACACTTAGTGGAATTGATATTAGACCAGTAGCTATAGAACCGACTGCTGATAATGTTGCAGCAGTTGGAACAGTTTTTATAAGTCTTCCAGGTAAATATAAGGCGCCGGTTACATTTTCATTAGGGTCTTCGTTAATTACACTACCACGACAGTACCCACTTACAACAAGAAATTTTCTCAGAAGACGAGGATCTCATAACAGTCTACCAGCACCCAGTAATAATAATTAGTTATAATTGAATTTTCTGTTTTGTTTGTTTGTTTTTTATTTTTTTTTTATTTTTATAGAATTGTTTTTAAGGAAATTTTTTAAAACATATTTATTACTTAAGTTTAGTTTGTTAATGCTTGTGATCTTAAAATTTATACTTTTATTGGGTGTAGGGCTGAAAGAGTCTATTTGTTCCTGTTGTCCTCACAGATGGAATATTTACGTACATTTTATCTACACTGACTTTATATTTGGTAAGAATTTCTCCTTGTAAATTACTTGTATTATTGTTTTTCGCGGCAATTTTATTTATATTTAAAAAAAAAGTCTTCCTCAATTTGCTTTGTATATGTATCTAATTCGTATCTGATATAAGTGCAAAGCATCTATTATATTATAATAACAATTTTTTTTATACAGTAAACTACTTATGATATTATTATTTTAAATATTTCATCAATATTATTATAGAAAACATTATCCTTGCCATATTCAACACAAATTTTTACTACAAATTTGGAATAAGCTATTAGAAGTGTCACATCTATCTTATGCAAAGAACACTCATCCTATAGATTTATGGAACGGTCCAAAAGTTGTATCGTGTGGCAAGAATATAAGGGAACTAAATAGAATTAAATAATAGTAAATTACTTTAAGTACGCATGAACTGAAGTACATTAGGTATTTATTCTATAATTTGGATCATAAGTGGCAGAGAAAAGTGTAGAGGGACTTCTTGATTTCAAATGTGTAAAATAGAGGCTTCAGCAATCCCCTTGTTATTAGAACACAGTTTATATTGTCCTAAAAGTAATAGGGAAATACTGTCATTCGGTTCATTTATAAATGTTATCCGCATGTGCCAAAAATTGTTTACATATTAACATAAATAAAAAACTTTTAACGGCGTACTCCATTACACCTCCGGGCAACTTAGAGTTTTTAGGACATACTTTTTTTTCTAGTAGAACTGCAATAACAGAGTTGGCATAAATATTTTACTGTTTGGTTTTCAGACTGGATACATGACCAGGCAGATGTCAATTGTAGAGAGCAAGTGTCGTACTCATTTCGGTCTTTTCCATTACTTACGATATTTAATGCGTTCTTTAATTTAAGGAACCGATATCAGTTAACATTCTGACAGAAATTTTTTCCTTATGGCACAACTTCCCTCCTTGAGGAAAATTGAAAAATTTTACAGTAACTCTTAACTTACCGTACAGAAAAAGGGCAAAGTGGCATATATTAACAGTTTATTTGATTAATTGGTAACTATAACTCGGAATAATTTTTCTTTATTAGTAAGTTAAACAATAAATAAAGAAAAATTAAAGAATTATAATTTCTTAAAGTAAAGGAAAAAACTTAATAATCGAAAGAGGATACAGCCAATTATATAACCAGTGTACTTCTCATATGGCATTGATTTAAGTAATTATTCTCTTTAACGGGAATCAAAATTTATATATATAATTCTAAAATTGATATATTCTCACCAAAATAATAAAATAGGACATTGTGGCTATACCAGTCCGATATATAAAATCCGAAATCAAAAACACAAACTTTCATCTACGATTGGCTTATGTAATCTTAAACTTCCGATCTTCTTATCCAGTTCAGCAAATTGTACCCATACTTTTTAATGTCGTATCCGATAGAAATTTAAGTTTTGCTCTTGAATCTCGTTTAAAAGAACAAATTCAGAGTACATCCAAAAATATTTCCTGGTATTTGTACATATTGGGGTGTGACTATACAAAGTTTGGTAATGTCATATTTTTCAATATAAATCGTATCAGTCTCATTTAGATTTTTAACTCTTGATCACCCAACATTTAACCCAATTATAAAAGTTGATTATTGGTTGGCAATGTATACCTAAAAGCGAATTACAATCTGGCACAAGGATAAGTCGATATAAAATTGAATCTGCGAATTATTTATCCCGCCTCCACAATTAGCACTACTACCGCATACACCCTTTTTTAATTTTTCGATATTTGTTTAAGAAAATGTTTAAGTAATTTTTATTTGATGTTTGTACTTGTTTTACTTTTAATTGTTTCCTAAATACGATTACACCTTAAAGGGCGGTATGCTAGAGCCAAGGTATTAGATCAAGGAATTTTCCACTTATTTCTTGAAGAAAAATTGACATTTGGTCAAGAAATTTTTGAGAATTCTGTGTAGGTATCTCAAAATAAATATAGAAGTAAAAAGCAAATAAAGAAATGGATAATTCCCAATTGTATATAATTTGCTCATTGCAGAATAAATTATATTGGAAAACTGCAATTCATAACAAGTGCATCAAGTCTAGTGCAAAATCGCCGTTCATTCCTTCAATTTTTCAATTATTCCACTAACGTAAAAATTTCTTACAGAAATAAGTGTATCGGTACTTATTTCTTCAAGAAGTATTGACGTAAACGGATTTTTCGAAAATGAACGGCACCTTTTTGTCAATCGAGAAGTAGAGTTTTTCTGTTCGAATTTCTTGTCTCTAGCATATTACTTCAAGGAATTGGCAAAGAAAAAAATTTCTTGAGCATTCCATGACTTTTTTTTACATAGTTTTTGTATAGGAACAAAAATTCCTTGGCTCTAGCATACCGGGCTGTAAAAAGTGAATAAAAACTCATGAATAGTGCGGAGCTAACAATACATGGGCCTGGTTTCACAAAATTCAGAAATCCACTCCAAGTGGAAACACAAAGAAAGAGAAACGAAAATAAAAATTGTCCAGGGTGTCGAAAATAAATAGTTGGAATTTAGTCATTTGACATATCTAAATTAAATCAGCTATCTGTACAAACTGCACTCCTTAGTATTTCGTTCAATTTAATTTGTATATGATTTTTATTATTGCTT
Source organism: Dioctria rufipes (assembly GCA_963924295.1). Lineage (NCBI taxonomy): Eukaryota > Metazoa > Arthropoda > Insecta > Diptera > Asilidae > Dioctria > Dioctria rufipes. Next base: position 22,889,121 of record OZ002745.1, on the reverse strand, counting down.
AAGGTGCATATTATAGGTTTATCCCTAAAGAAAATCTCATTAATCATAATCTAACTTTAACTCACTCAAAAATATTATATCAATAGGTGACTCAGAATCAGAACATACTCGAAGAATTTAACCTTAATTCCAAATTTTATATCAAGAAATTTTGAATAGTTTATAATATAATGGCCTGTAGACTTATACCTTAGTACATGTCTTCTATCTTTTCTCTCTACTCATTGTTAACTACTTCAAGTCCGATAGAATCGTCCCGTACATTGTATATGTCTCAAAAACCTGTTAACAAATGAATTTCTTTATGTAACCCTAAAATTCCAGAAGATATTTAAGATAGATGATGATATAATAGTAACCGAAAGAACACAAAATATAAAGCCAGTGTACAATGTAAAAACTATGAGAGAGTGTTTTTTTTTTTAAATAACTTTTGTAAAAATTATCTAAAACTGAAAAACAAACAAAAAATCTACGAAATTGCTCAAATAATTTGAATAGTTGTATGTAATAATATAGTTAATATTGTCCACACAGTATATAATTTTGCTTCAAAATGAAGATTAGTTGGTAATCTCATGCAAAAAGGTTGTGTTTATTTAATTATTTTTCAAAAAACAAAACAGTTAAGAAAGAATAGGAGAAGTTCGGCATACTCTAAAAGAGACTTGCAGATACAATATACAGTACCTAGTAAATTAATAATCAGGAATTGATGATAAGCGCAAGTGAACAAATAGTTGAAAGGTTTTTATTATATTATATTATTATTAAAAGATATGAATATGAATCTCATCAATTATATACCTCCTTGTTAAAATATTGTTTATTTTTTTTTTTGACTTCGTTGCATGCTTTTTTATTGCGCTTTTTTCCTTATGACTGAATAAAAATGACAAAAGATAATATCCTCCTCTCGAAAAATAAAGAGAACTATGTATAAAATATGGCGACATAGGTGTACAGTATTGAAATTGTATAGTTTGTAATATGTATAAATAGATGTGTTATATAAAGATAACTCTATATTTAATAAACTGAAATAAAATGTGAAGAAGTTTTATGTACGAAAATTGGTTTTATTATATAACAATATTGTGGTTTTTGTACAAATACTGTTGTACAAAAGTGGAAAACAGCTATAGTACGAATGAAGTGATGAGTACTGGAGTCCCGCAGGGATCAATTTTAGGTCCGCTCCTCTACTCTCTGTACATCCAAAATTTAATGGAAGCTGGGCTGACTGCGGAATATTATATATATGCTGATGATACCCTTTTCCTGTACAAGGGAAAAAATGGAGATGAATTACAGAGAGAAATAAATGAGGACTTAATACGATACACAAGATGGCTACATGGGAACAAACTTACAATCAATACATCGAAAACAAGCTATATGGTTTTTCAACAGAAAGGCAAGCAAAAGTTGGACATTGGACTGCAAGTGGAAGGAGAACTTATTAAACGAGTTGACTCAATAAAATATCTGGGAATGATAATGGATGATAAACTGACTTGGAATCAACACACTACATATGTGAGGAAAAAAGTGGCACCTCTTATAGGAATCATGAGGAGAAGAGACTTCTTTAATCACCACATAAGAATTCTAATCTACAACGCATTTATACTACCAATAATTACTTACAATATAATTAATTGATCACAATGTAGCAATAACTTACTAAAATGCATGCATAGAGTATTAAACAAAGCCATAAAGTCCATATTCAAATTACATAGACTTACACCAAGGCATGAGCTGTACGAATCGACAAAGTTCCTGAGCTTAAAACAATTAATTTATGTGGAAAAAGCTAAAATGATATATAAGATACGAAATAAGATGATAAAGTCGAACATAAACTTAATAGAGCATGGAGAAATACATAACCATGGCACACGATCACGCCAACATATACGCTTACCTTATGCTAGAACAGACAGAAAATTAAAGAGTTTGAAACATACAGCTGTACCCATTTACAATGGATTACCAGAAGAAATAAAAAATACAGAGCAAGTGCACAAGTTCAAGAAACTAATAAAGAATTATGCACATGAAAATGTTGCAATAGTATGATGTGTAAACTGAATACTATGTAACAAAGATAACTAGTCAATAAAAAGGTAAAAGATGAAAAATAGGAGAAATGCTCTTCACTAATACCAGCCCTTGGCTGTCTGTGAAGATGCCCAAAGAAAAAAAAAAATAATAATGAATAGCTTGACTAGAGAGATGGAGAGAGTGGTGGAAAGGAGGATAGCTCTGTATTACTATAATAGGCCTATTTTGTATTAATTTTAAACAATAAAAATATAAATTAAAGCTATCAAAATTATTTGGAAATGCCAAATATATCGGAAAAAGTTTAACTCATTGAAAAAAATAATTTTAACCTAAACGCAAATATATTTAAATCTTTCAAAAAATATTTATTGAAATAATATTCAATCTAATAAACAAGTAAAAAAGCTAGAATTGGTCTAAGACCAATTCTTATGATGAATGACCGTTATACAATTTCGTATGGTCACCCATCTGTGCAAGTTTGATTTTTGAAGTGGTTTTTCGCGAATATTTCTAGAGCAATTCGGCGGACAGTGAAAATGATTATAACCAATTTTATAGGATTTCATATTCTGAAGAAATTTTCAGTACAACAAAAACGTCTGGGACTGATCGTTTTCACAGTATACGTAAAATATCTAAATTTTTATATGGCAACACCAAAAAAGGGTTGATCGATTTAGCTCATTTTGAAATCTTATTTACTATTATTAAGAAAACACCATGTACCAAATTTCAACTCTGTCGACGCGTTCTCAGTCAGTTTCGAAATATATAGTGAAAAACGAAATTTTTTTATGGTAAGGAGTTAAATTTCCTTTTTTTTAACCTGTGTGTTAGTCTTCAGTACTCTAAATGAACACTTTCTCGAGTATCGGTGAGGATGGACGGACTGACAGGCGGAAAGACGGACATGCAAAAATCAAAATAACTGCCAGCATTATTTCTGTGCGTAACAATTGAAATAACGAACCTAGTAAAATCGTATGATTTCATCTAGGGTATAATAAAAGTTGAAAGAAATAACCCATATCGGTTTGGCCACAGTGCTATACCAGGAAATTAGTCAGCTGATGCTCTGACCAGGAAGGGTTCAGCTATGAATATATGCTTAGCGGAAGAATGCAAAGAGGATTCTAGATTTACATATCTGTCAGCTGACTAATCGCAGATAAGAAGTACTAACCACATGTTAGATTTCAAGACATCTATCGCCCAAGATATGTTATGTCCTAGGAAGACTGAAACTCTAAGGAGTAACCGTGCATGTGGCTAAAATGCAGAACGTATGCAAGCTTTGACTTCTACAGAAACGTTATATAGACGAGAAGCTTGAGAGCATTAACACTTGCTATGTAAAGAATGCCGCAACCTTGCCAAGCATACATAGAATGAATACACTTGGTAGCTACTTTTTTCGGGAATAACGTTTGACATTTGTCATTTGTGAACTGTCACATGTAATTTGTTCGGTGATTGCGGTCGAGTGCTGTATATAAAAGTGAAAAAAATCGTGGAGCTCATACCAAATTCAGATTATATAAGGAAGTTGGATAGGAAATTAGATGACAAAATACCCATCGATAATATGCACATAGGAAATTCGAATGAAAATTATAAGGAAATATTTGAGGAGGTGATTAAAGTTGAAGGACATGGATGAAATCTTAAGGTCTGCCTTTCTAGTAAGAAATTTGATCGTAAAATGTTTCTTTGCCAATTATTAACAAGTAATTTTTATAGACTTCATGTTATCCCTGCAGCTACCAAGCAAATAGATTTGAAGCAAACAACATATAAGGAATTCTCTAAATTCTTAAATGAGATGTCAGGAAAGGGGATTAATAGTGCTCGAGAAGAAACCAACGGAAGTTTTCATCGAACAAACCTTTTGATTTGACGTTCAGTAACTCTTGTAGCTGATTTTAACACACCTTCTAAATTAAACAATCATTTCCATGTAAGGTCCCAATTAGGGGGCATCACAATGAACCATAGATAATCAAAGTGTGGCTGATCGCAGGTTTTTTTTATTTATTAATGCTAACATACATCTAGATGGCATACTTTCTACTGATCGACTTTTCCATACAAGATTCCATTCAGATGAAGATACTTCTGTGAGTGACGTTCACATTATTCGGTGAGTAACTTTAAAAATACCAAGATTTTTGACTTTAACTTTGATTAGAACTGGTTTTTACAATACTGATGAGATTAGTCTTTTTTTCATGTGTTTATCTAATAAAACTTTTCTTTTAAAGATGATAAGTGATTTATACAGGTAAAATTATAGTAAGAACGGGTAGGAGAACATGTTAGAAATGCACAATCTGAAACTATAAAATACCGATTACACAACCAATGAAAAAGTGTGCTATGTGATTGCTGACATTCTTGACCAATGGTTAATAAAATTTGATCATTTTACTTTTGCTACTAATTTAATTTTTTGATAATTGTTTAGACCATTCGAAAACGGTGAGGAATAAATTGAGATCAGTTCAATTAAGTAGGTACTTTTCGCCAAATACGACATCAAAACTGCAATTTATGGACGTAAGGATATTCCAGAATTTAAATGTTGATGTCACATAACTTTTTTGGACTGCATACATTAAATTGCATATTATCAAAGAACATTTAACTTAACAAGAAGCTCCATCTGGCCTCTAAAAATGCCCAAGTTGTATGGTTATTTGGTGATGCAGTCGGGAGGTAATAGACGGGAAGAAGCAAAGACTTGACTGAGAGAATATCGCTCTGTTCTCCATCACTCCACAGCTATACACACGCTGATGCCAGCTGCCATGCACAGTTTTATGTTTCACTATGCTGCCTAGCTGAAGAGGCGAGTCGGTTTTCTATTAATTTAGGTACTCGAAAATTTGTCATAAGAACTTTTGCACAGCATATTTTGAAAATATTTAGCTCAAGCACACGAATCAATGCAACTGACAGTGATTATGACTAAACTGCTTGTCACCCACCAAATTCTATCCCATCCGCTCATCTTACTATTCTCCCTCAGTTCTGCTGCAATGCAATGTAAATGAAAATTCTCTCAAACAAAGCATTCTTGATGATACCGGTTTCTTAGAGAATAGGTAAAAGACGAAAAGAGAACACGCAATGCAATGCATGGGCATGATGCTGAGTGCAGGCTCTGGCCTCTGGTTCTGGTGGTGACGACCCGCCACTCAGCACTGGTGACTGGCACCGGGCCGTCATTCAAAGCAGGAGTTTTCGTACAATTTGTGAAAGCGGGTCGTAATATCACCACCGGTGACTGGTGAGTGGTGGATCGTTAACAAGCAGAGAGTTTTCATACAATTTGTGAGAACGGGTCGTAATGGAACGACCTGCCATATAAAACTTTTCAATATACGAGATGCGTATTCCATCTGGTGTTACATCTGAAATAATTGTGAAATGTTTCAGAAAACAGGATTAATTATTAATTAATTAATTAATTAATTATTAATTATACGTTTTGAAAGCTAATCGCACTGAACAGAAAAAGGATGTAGAATTTCAAAATTTGCTGCCCAAAGACTTTGATAATTTGGCCATTTGATTTTACAGTTTATATGTGAATATGTACCGGGTATGATATAATAAACCTAACAAAAGCCTAGACTCTGTCCTTAACGCGGTCGAAACCTAGCATGCTTAAAAAAAACAAAATTAATAAATAAATTTATAAATTTAAGAGAAAATCCCGTTATAAGGAAGGGCAACTTTAGCAAGTGTCATAATATCTGAGTACCCAGGAGATAACGAAATTATTGAAAGTGTAAGATGAGGATGGATTTGAAAGTATCATGATAAAGACTTAGCTAAAGAACAATACCATTCGAATACAAAAAAAAAAACTCAAAGCAAATAATAGCTGCATTTAGGGTACAGTAACTCCTCTGTTTACACGATCCCACTTTAACGTGATTTTCGTTTTACGTATAGCTTTTTGCAATTTATTTAACTTAGTTTTGCACTTCTAAGTGATCTCTACCAATGACATCGACAAGTCACTAGACTCTCGCGAATCTGAACTTACTAATGAAGATCTTGTTGAACTAGATAAACTAGGATGAAGACGACAACAGTGACGTATTATTATTAATAACGGGGGATGAAGACAGGACTCCCACCTCTCCTCTTGTCACCGCGACATATAAGATCCTTTGCGACATTACCCCTAAATGCCCTAGGGCGCCCATTCGAACTTAAGGTCTTTAATGAAGCTTATAATGTTCTTGGGGGCCATTTTTCCGACATCTTCTGGCAATGGAAATACCTTTCCTATATGTCTTACCCTTATGCGGCACAGAGCTTCACAGTAACACAGGACATGTTCAGCGGTTTTATCGTTTTCGATAAAGAAGCGACAGGTCTCAACATCGGCCTTACCCATCTTTTAAATATGGTATCTAAGTGGGCAGTGCCTAGTAAGTAGGCCCGTTATGAGCCTTAGTTCCTTTCTGCTGAGTCTGAGGAATGCCTTTGCCCCCGTTGCGAATATTTTATAAACTTCTTCGCTTGTCTCAGCCCCGGGGTATTTTCCCAGTGTTCCTTCTTAGTTCTGTCCTCTCAAAGCCTGATCTGAGCTGAGAGGTGACTTTTGAGTGTCCAAAGACAGGATTTAGTTAACAATTAGCCAGGCAACATTGGCGGAAGCACAGGATTATTTTTTTGTCAGGTCTTAACTAGATGTAAAAATACTGAAATTTTCAAACCTTGCAAACTGGCTGATGTTTAACTATATTACTTTGCTCGATCCTTGCACATACATATGTTTCATATAGATTATATTGGACAAGAATCAAAGGGACGCAATTTCAATTCAATTCGCGTATGTAATTTGACCAGGGTTCAATCTAGCTGCAACCCACGCTCACCATTGGTCTATATTCTACAAGATGTGAAGTATACCAATCAGACAAATTTATTTACGGCGAAGCTACCTTGGACTTGGATGTATTTTGGAAATTAGGAAGAAGAAGACCATTTTTTTACTTTGGTAATGCTATGGCCAACTGACGCTAAATTTCGACGTTTTCGTCTTTAACTGTCTTTCTTTGTGGTTCGCTTCGGTAGTAAACTGTGGTTTTCTTTTTATTTTAATTGAGTTGAGCATCGATTAATTCGCCAAAAGAATATATAAGTTATTTTCTGTAATAATGAAATGAATGTGAGTAGCTTTTCTATGATAAAAATTTACTAAAATAATATCTCCAAAAAGTAAGAGTAGCTTTTTACAGTTATAAAAAAATTGCAAGAGCTTCAATACGATTGGAGTAGTTTCTATTCCACTCTTACATGATTGCATTAGGAAGTCAGATATTTATTGGTATATGTACTTTTTCGATTCGCGTAGGATTGTTTCTTTTTCTTAAATATGAAATTTCAATCATACCTCAGTGCCGATATTAAGAGTCTATTTAAAAATATACGCCTAAAAGTTATAAGCAGTAAAAATGTGCAATTCAACTGAATATAATACTCGCAACAATTAATTATCATCTCAGTTTGTGTTATCGGAAACAATGCTGCAAATCTATAAATGACTTTTAAAGTAATCATTATTAAGTTGGTGGTACATATTACTTTCCTATTCTCTTTCCTTTTTCTATGGATATGTTGCAATAAGCTTTTTTTACATTCTCTACAGAATTCCGGAAAAAGTTCAGTTATCAACACTTTAGTTGGATGTTCTGTTCGTCCTTGAGATAATGGAATCCTGACACGAAAACCACTCATGTTTAAGCCCGTTTAATGATAAAGAATGCAGCAGAAAATGGTAAGAAAATTTACTTATATTATGAGTGTCGGTCGCTCTTACCAATAATATAACTGTTCATTGTAGGCACATCAGCATTGAAGCATTAGGAAAAGATTTACAAAAAACATTTCATTGATTTTAAAAAATATTGAAACAGAAACAGATCGTATGGCAGGAAACAGTAACAGAATTTGCTTGAATAAAAAAAATTGAGAATGTACTCGATACACGCAATCAATTTGAAATCTAGTAGATCTTCCTGGAAGACAAAAATTTTAGTCGGATATCCAACCAGACGATTAGAACTCGAAAAAGAAATCTCCATACAAGTATTTTAAAAATCCAAATGCTAATATCTTAGCAGTAACAAAACTTTGGTGTTTCACTATTTATTTGAACACTGCTTGAGAACTTGTCGACGTGGAGAGTCAAGATTTGCAACCAGTAAAATTCTGATAGTAAAAGGACTTAGCTGCGGTTACCAAACTTGTTCTTAGAGATGTGAGGACAGATGCGTCAGATATTCTTTGTGGTCGTGTTATTCCTATTAAGTACAGGATAATCTGTATGGTGAAGCGTTCTCAGAAAGGAATTTTATACCAGAAAAAGATTGATGATTAACTGAAGGATGAAACAGGTTTTCTTCAAAGAAAGTCCAACACTAGCTACAAAAAAATGGCACCGTACTTAGCGAGACTTTTAGATCGTCTGTTATAAGGGATTGTTTGCCCGATCTTAAGGTAAGTCGAAATAATGATAATATGATTAGAGGATGAATACGGTAGGCGGGATATATATTTTCTTTATATATACATATATAAATAGTACGTCCAAAAATAGCTTCGAAGAGATTGACGACCAAGCAAGAGTGGTAACACTTCATAATCATTTTTGCTTGGAGAAAATTGATTTATGACTACTTTTAATTTTGGGATACAATCTCAATTAGGAAACATTGTTTACTTCGCTGTCCACTCTATACAATGAAAAAGTTTTTAGTACATCTATTTTGGAAGCACGTGGTACTCAACGCGTTCTTGCTTGAACTAATCTCAAGTCAAGTCAAAGTGCATTTATTTTTTGAACCCCTGCTTAAAGCAGCGTATAACGCTGGGTTCCACGACAGCTTATCAATTAGTTTACATGATTTATAGCAAAAGAAACAATATATCAATTTAAACAGGATTCAATTAGTTTAAATTAAATTAACAGCTTATATAGTCATAATCTTTTGATTTCACAGTAGAATTACATTTAGTCATTAATTATGATCTATCCGGAGTTGTACTGAGGCTAATGTTAGCCAAGACACTGATTCTAACATCAGTAACAATAACAGCCATTACACAAACATTCATCACACATCATCAATCATCAGCCATCAATACATGAATACACCAGCCTATACAGTTAATCCCGACATGGCACTAAGATTCATATGGCTCGATCAGGGATTGGAAAACAGAACTTAAGAAAGTATAAAATAATATAATATCAGGGAGTATGATGAAGTGCATTCGGTAGAGCAAATATATTCAGCCAAATAAATTAAAATGGGAAAATAGAATAACGTGTAACGTTAGTATTGCTAGTTCAATAAATTATGTCTAACGTGTTTGGTTGTTTATATTAACTTTCGCGTGCCACAGAAAGTTAGCTTAGCAGCAGGACTTCACATCTCAGTCCGACAGCTGTCACACAATAGCTGCCACACAATAGCTGAAGTAAGATATAGCAAGTATTTGCTATTGAGATACTAGGATATTGGGTTTTGAGATAATAACATAGGTGGGTACAAAGTTGAACCTCTTAAGAAGTGAGAGCGCCTAAGGCTTTTGTTATAAACTCACCAGGCCAGCTGATCTCCCGTATTTCATCCGACAATCCATTCCAACTCGTGACACCATGTGCGAATATGCTCTTGCCACCAAACTGTGTGTTTATGCCAGGATAGATAAGTCGTTTATATAGAGAGCCGGCTACATAGAGAGATCGCAGCCCATGATACACTCGCGCGCACATCATGTTAATTTGTTCTTTCCATGTGAGATTGGAGTCCATGAGGAGACCAAGATTTCTAACGGCCTTTGTTTGCAAGAGGAATATTATGACCCATTAGTGTTATTGATGTTATCTGCGATGCCAGATGTATGCTTCTCTCAGGCCTGATTGCATATCCAATTGCTTGAGTTTTTGAAGGATTAAGCGCCAGTTCGTTTTGGAAAGCCCAGTTCACGACCCTTTCCAGGGCCGCGTTGATATTTGATACCATTTCCTGTAGTTCCTCTGTCTGTGCACCTGTATAGATCTGTATATCGTCTGCGTAGATATGAAAGCCCATTCCGTTCAAAACCTCGCCGACGTCGTTAATAAAAAGCGAGAAGAGTAGGGGAGCAAGAACGGCACCTTGTGGAACGCCTGCTCTCACCCTCCTCAATGATGAGTGATTCTCCCCAGACCTAACGATAAACAGACTATCGGACAGGTAACTGTCGATCATCTTGCAGGCAGTATTAGAGAACCCAAATTGAGATCCGAGCTTAAATACCAACTTATCATGTGGGACTGAGTCGAACGCTCTACTGAAATCCAGGAGCACATGAACTACAGAGAGACCCTCATCACACATTCCTCGAATATCAGCCGTGACTTCCAAAAGAGCCGTATTGGTAGAGTGAAAGAGTCTGAATCCTGACTGCCTGCTGTTAAGGAGTCTATTTGCACTGATGAAATTGGTGATTTGGTCCGCAATGATAAATTCTATAACTTTAGATATTGCAGGTAGAATGGTGATTGGTCGCCATTCAGAAATGTTAGTAGGAGAAGCAGTTTTGGCGATCGGCGTAATCATGCCAACCTTCCATCTGCCTGGGAAGTACGAGCAGGTTAAGAGCCTGTTAATGAGATGAGTGATGACTGGTAAGATATAGGATAATATTTTTTTGTAGAACTTTATGGGAGCATCTTTATATCCCACGTCATTCGATTTGACACGCAGAAAGGCATTCACAACCTCCGTCTCCGATACATTACTCAGACTGAACTGTGGTCTGTTGGCATGGTCGCGATTAGTATTGAGGTTTGCCTGCAATCCTTCATTTGTTGCATCAGTGATACCGGGAACACTACTGGACGCGGATGCCCGAGCAGGAAAAGAATGACCCCCTGATAATGAGTGATCGTCAATCATATGCATATTAGGCAACAGTGTTTCCGGATTCTGCCATACACTTGCGATTGAACCTTGAGTTTCGGATCCTCTGACAGTGGTTTCCGTTGTGATCAAGCTCGTGGTAACATTTATTGCTTGAGATGAGTCAACGACGAAGAAGGCCCCACATGTTCCGCCACACCACATAAGTAGTCAGCAAACTCGTTTGGATTTAAGTTCGATTTTTGTTTAGCTTTGAATCCCAACCCAATCTCATTCACCTTCTTCCAGTTCATAGCGTTCCCCTCACTCATTCCTCTGAGGGTGTTTGATCGCAGCCTTGCCCTAATCAAGTAATCCGCCAGTCTCCTGTGTTTATGAAAGGATCTATAGCTATTGTATGTTTTATTCCCTTTCCAATGTCTGTACGCAATGCCGCGAATTTGACAGGCCAGAAGAACTTCAGGTGAATTGTATATTAGTTTACTTGTTGAGTGTACTCGAATTGTCTTCAGCGGAACTTGTCTTTCAAAAATTTCGCAACCGGTGTCAGTGAAATAATGATTGATTCCAAACTATTACCAAAACCAGAGATCTGAACAGCCATCATTTCCCAGCTGTTATTGCTGACTCGATGTATTGGATGAGATTGATGTGTGCCTGATACGTAGATTGCCACTCCCCCACCTCTTCTACCCCTGTCCAATCTGTGTAATTTATATCCTTGAATTTCAACCATTTTCGAAGAGTGATGCGTCTTTGTCCATGTTTCACATAACATTAATGCATCCAGTTCACAATCATCTGTTAAGTGCCTTATCGGTTGAAGATTTTTAGGTGTTGATCTCGCATTAAAGGACAATATTTTGAATGCAGTTGGTGAAAGAGCTGATAACAACTCTTCTTGTGTGGATAGTATGACATGAGTCCTATCCATGATTGATTGTATGGTTAGCAATTGATGTGGAGCCCGACAGGTGTAAGGCCAGTTCAGAGGAAAAGCGAGATGAGATAGTATTCACCGCATTCTCCTGTGATTTATAAGTCACATATGATATTCGATTCCTGGTAGATCACTTTTCCGTTTCTTTTGAGGTCCAGTGCCCTATGTAGTAGTACTATTTCTGCTGAACTTAGATCTTCGTTAATATATACTCTAGAGTCTGGGCAGTCAGCCACTATTTTGCTAAGTGTGAGGGGTGCAGTGCTCAGCTTCCTAATATAAGCCTGGAAAAATCTTTTGCAATCTTCCTCGTTGTTAAATCTGATGAATGATTTGGGATTTAGATTTTGCTTGGTCGGTGATACTAACCTAGGTTTGAAAGGTAGAGCAAGCTCAATGCAGCTTGTGAATGAAGGTTCTAGACCCAAACTTTTGCAGAGATTGGGGAGAAGTTTCTCTTTGGCTTTCCCCAGTAACAACGCGCTCGGTAAATTGCTCACAATTAGAGTTCTTTTCTTGTCAAGATGCCTTGTAACACTATCGATGCTGGAGAGAGTGCTTGCAGACTCTTTTGTTGTGCTAGTGAGGAAATCAATTTTTTCAGTGAGATCCTGGATTTTCTTGCGCAAATCGTCTAGTATATGATGGTTTCCATATAAGGCTGACCCACCTTGTACATGTGGATTCACCTTAGGTGTTTGTTTAAGCGACGACGTTTGTACGAGGTTAATTGTTGGGTGTGGGTTAGCCGGTTTAGCAACAGAGGCTAGAGTCTGAGAATTTGCTGCATTCCCAGTACTTTTTGAAGCTGTGCTAAAGTTAGGGTGAACTATTAGGTGAACTTTGTATCTTATTGGGTTTGAATTGTTTGTTTAGGTGTTTAATGCAAGGTGAACATCATTTCACTCTCTTTTGTGAATAGCATGCAAGATAATCAGCTGTTGCGATGTTTGCACAAGCTAAATGAGACCAGCCTTTACAACCGGAGCAGTCTATCCAAGTTACCTTTAATTCGTCGTCAGATTCGTCTTAAGTCTTACATCCGTGTTTATGGCTGGTATTTGTTATATTGATCCTCATCTATTTTGTTTTTGATACTTCGACCAGAACTTTAAACGGTTTTCTTGCTGAATAAATCGAATGCCTGGGCAATATCATCTACTCTAAATTAAACGTTTGTTTTTTATTTTTTATTACAGAAGAGAGTTAATATGGGCGATGCAATAGTTCCAATCACACTTTTACAAGCTTTAATAAATAATTACAAAATTTGCAAATGCCTATTGTTCCAATATTGACGGTACTGCCAGAAATATTAAAGCCAAAGAATTATGTGGTGAGCTCGTATATGTTATATTTTCCATGAAACATTTGGACGGACTTAAGAAATGGATATTCCTATAACCATTCGAAATGCTACTGGACCAATACCAGCACTTTTTGTTCCAGAAATACCTTTCGAATTACTTGTAAAACGTCAAAATAGCCGCCTTGTAGACCCTTCGCTGATATGTGTTTAGTTTATTCAATAGATGCAAAGAATTATTCAACATTGCAGCAAGAAATACTGAGGTGAGTTAAAATTATGTTATCATTTAGGATATGTTTGGGGGTTAATGAGATGCTGCAGTTTTGCTGTGTGCAGTATTAAGTAATGCTTGCATCCGGTAATAGATCCAGTAATGCCTAGTTCTTGAAGGTGAAGCAGTAGATTAGTCTTGTGCTAATAACGGCTAGTTGTTTGCGTTCGCCGATAGTATCAAAGATGTTGAGAATTGTATTGTCTCAACCGGTTACTAATATCCGTGATGTCGCCTTCTGGAACAGAGAGTACATTCGGAATAATGTGTATTTGCGCAGGATTGCAGTAGTAGAGTAGCAGTCGGAAAGGACTTCGACTTAGACGTCAGAAGTTATGATGTTACTCGTTGTATTTGAAGGAGTTTCATTGGAGCGGCAGAAGTTTAAATGCGTCTGATTGCTGTTCTCTTTGTCATTGAAACCTTGGGAGGATCCAGTCAACTCTATGTGGACTTGAAAGCTGATACAAATTGTTCGTTTGACGTATTAACTAAACGATGCTGAAAATAAAAATTATCTGTTTTGTATAACAAAAAACATGGGCATCGGTGACTGCCTAGTGAGCTAAACTCTTATGTTTACTCAGAGGTGTCAGTGAGGACTGGTTCTGCCAAACTCCTGCGTTGCTTCGGTTCTCCTTAATCTTGGATTTGTTGTCCCATTCAATGGGGATATCGGCGTTAATTAGAAAGGAAGTTTGTCTTCCTTCTGTAGAATAAAAAAAAAATCCTTCGTTCCTTTTCACTTTAGATCGAAAACCAAATTCTCTGTTTATTATTTAATATTTATTTTCAAAACAAATCAACCGACTCGTTATAGTTTTGACAAGAGAATAAATTACAATTTTTGTTTTTTCTTTTGATACATATTCCGGCCTACTTATTTGATACTTTCGAAGGCCAGCAAGTATTACTAGCGAGAAAGTGGAAAGAAAAATATTGCCCGATTCAACTATGATTTGTCGTGCGTTCAGGACGCCACATTACTCCCCCGCCAGCAAAACCTAGGGTTTTAGCGATATGTGAGGCGTTGTGGTGGCCTAGTGGCTCGTCCAGCCCGAGTGATCCGCGTCGACATACTTAAAGAATTATCAGGCATGAACCTGGTTTGACGAGTTGCTGCGCTCGACGAAGACGCTGCCCGAGCGTGCGTATTACTAGATGCCTGGAAGTCTTCCACCACTGGTGGGACACGTTCTTCCCTGCATCTTTGCAGAGCTGAGGAACCTTCAGGCGCTGGCTGAAGAACTTCCTCAGTCACAATAGCATCACGAGCTGCAGTGCTTTGCGATTGATTGAGATCGTTGGAGAACATTTCGGAATTTGAGAAGCATGGTTTAATCCGATCTACAGAAACGTTAACCTCCTTGTTTTTGACTTTGAGGGTGAAAAATTTTTTCGAGCGTTTGATAATACGAAAGGGACCTTCATAAGGTGCTTGGAGTGACGTTCGTATGGCATCTGTTCTTAGAAACACATGTGAACATTTATCGAGGTCTTTAAACCTAAATATAGCTTGCTGAGAGTGATTTGTAGCAGGAACGGGTCTGATGTCAGCGAAAAGGTCTCGTAAAGAAGTGACGAATTGATTTTGAGGTTGTTGCTGAGAATTTTGAAGAAAAGCACCAGGAATGCGTAATGCTTCGCCATAAACGAGTTCTGCAGGGGTGGCGAGAAATTCCTCCCTAAAAGCAGTTCGCAAGCCGAGCAGTACGAAGGGTAAAGACTTTGTCCAGGTCTTTTCTTTGTATGCCATTTAACATGCCTTGAACGTCCGGTGCCATCGTTCTAAAAATCCGTTGGCCTGCGGATGGTAAGCAGTAGTGCGATTGCGTCGAAACCCTAATAATTTGGAAAGTTCAAGAAATAAAGATGATTCGAATTGTGCGCCTTGATCCGTTATGATGGTCCTAGGGACGCCAAATCGAGCTATCCACACCTGGCAGAGTGCGGTTGCGACTGTTTCAGCACTAATGTCGGTTAACGGAATGGCTTCTGGCCATCGCGTAAATCTATCTATAATAGTTAGGCAATACCTGAAATTTTGTGATGATGGTAGAGGTCCGACAAGATCTATATGAATAGTCTGGAAACGGCCGGAGCATTCCGGGAACGAGCCTACAGCGTTTTTGCCATGTCTAGACACCTTGCACTGCTGGCAAGCTAGGCAGGACCGCGTCCAGTTGTTGACGTCCTTGTTGATGGACGGCCAGAAGTATCTAGAAGTGATTATTCTATTTGTAGTGCGAATGCTCGGATGGGACGAATTGTGCACTATTTTAAAGACCTGTGTTCTGAAAGAAGAAGGAATAAATGGTCGTATTTTCGTTGTCGAAACATCACAGAATAATTCTTTATTGGTGCCGAAAACAGGGAATTTTTTAAATTTAAACTTAGGATTTTGAAGGAGCTGTTGAAATTCTGCATCTTGTTGCTGCGTTTCAGCTATAGCTTCAAAATTGATTGGATCTAGGAGTTGTATTTGGTCAACTCTAGATAGAGCATCAGCGACCACATTATCCTGCCCGGGCACGTGTCTTATGTCTGTCGTAAATTGACCTACAAAGTCTAAATGGCGTAACTGCCTGGGGGAAGCCTTTTCTGGGTTTTGCTGAAATGCGTATTGCAAGGGCTTGTGGTATGCGGCCAGTAATTCCCTGTCGTAGGTGCTGTACTTTTGTTGCGCTTTGTTTAATTTTACGGAGTAAAATCCAAGCGGTTGCCAGCTACCGTCGACTTTTTGCTGTATTGCGGCACCGATGGCAGTATCCGAAGCATCTACCCACAGCGACAACTCGGCCGAAGCGATGGGAAAAGCAAGAAGAGCTGTTTGAGCTAGTTGAGCTTTGGCAAACTCAAAGGATTTGGTAGCCTTTGATCCAGAGAGGTAGCTGTTCAATTTGGCGTGATGTGCTGCCGCGTGTGGCAGAAAACGACGGTAGAAATTTACCATTCCTAGAAAGCGCCGTAATTGCCTTACCGTTTCTGGAATCTTGAACTTTGTTATAGCCTCTACCCGGTCAGGAGCTGGTTTAATGCCTTGTGGGGGTAATTAAGTGTCCCAAGAATTTTACTTGAGAATGTATGAAGACGCATTTTTCCACGTTTAGTAGTAGTCCGTATTCCTGCAGGCGTTTGAATACCTGTTCGATATGTAAGTAGTGTTCAGCTTGAGACTTAGAAGCAATTAAGATATCGTCCAAGTATACAAAGCAGAAAGAAAACTCCTGCAGAACCATGTGGATGAATCTTTGGAAAGACTGAGCAGCGTTACACAAACCAAACGTCATGCGTGTAAATTCGAACAATCCAAAAGGTGTGCATATAGCCGTTTTTGGAATATCTTCGGGCTCGACTGGTATCTGGTGATATGCCTTCGCTAAGTCCAGTGTTGTAAAGTGTGAACAGTCTTCAAGATGATAGGCAAAGTCGTGGATCAAAGGCACTGGGTAGCGGTCTGGGATTGTACTCGCGTTTAATCTTCTGTAGTCCCCACATGGCCTCCATTCACCGCTTTTCTTTTGGACAAGGTGTAATGGCGAAGACCACGGACTATTTGAAGGACGACAGATTCCTTGTTCTAAAAGAAACTCGAATTCCTTTTTGGCCAAAGTCAATTTCTCAGGAGATAAACGACGGACCTTGGATGAAATAGGCGCCCCTTTGGTGAAAATGTGGTGTGTAACCGTGTGGGCCACCTGCTTAGTAAACCCAGTTTCAACAGTAATGGCGCGATACTTTTTGAGCCGTTCCTGGATAGTTGGATCAAGTGCAGGATTAATCAGGATCGACAGGCCTGAGTTTTGGTTACTGATACACTGTGCCGATGATACCAAAGATGTGAGAGGGTCAATGAGGGACTTCGTTCTGATATCTACTAGAAGGCCATAATGGCCCAGAAAATCTGCGCCTAGAATAGGTCTAGGTACGGCTGCAATTATAAATTGCCAGGAAAAAGATCTGCGCAATCCTAAATCTAAAGATAGAACTTTTCGACCAAACGTACTAATGGGGGAGGAATTTGCCGCCACCAACTGTAAATTGGAATTTGGAAAACGATGAAGAGGTGTTTTTGGGATGACGGAAACATCAGCTCCCGTGTCGATGAGGTAACTTCTTTTGGTAGACCTGTCAAAAATGTATAGACGACTATTTTTAGCGCCACTTCCACCCGTCGTCAATGGCGGAGGGCTAATTAATTTGGGCCTTCATTACAGGCAATAACGCCATGCGGCGTTGAATTTTGGTTGCTACCCTTGAATTTGCATGGGGTGATACACTTTCTAGCTCTGGTTCCGAACTTACGGTGATACCAGCAGAAATTTGCATTTGCATCAGGTGCCGAATGCCGAGAAGATGAACGTTGTCTAGATCCGCTTCTAGCTGAGCTTTGTCTAGTTGGATTGCGTAGAGTGAGAGACTTTTCGAACCTGCATGTGAGGCTGTGCAACTTCTTTTCCAACTCTGAAAGGGCCTGATGATGGTTATCAGGTGAAGGAGCGATGGCAAATACCTCGGATCTGGGGTTAACCTCAGCGATTTTGTCGGCGCATGTCGCCAAAATTTCGAGTGTGCCAGGGTTGCAGGCTAGAATTGCCTGCATGCTTGTTGGTAATCGTTGCAGCCAGAGCGACTTTAACACAGCTTCACTGAGTTGGTCAGTTGAGAAGGTTGTGCATCACCCAGCGTGAGCTCTGTCAGAAGCTGTTTAAGCTTTTGATTTACACTTCCTGAAAGTCTGGAAATTAATGTCTCTTTAAATTGATCATATCTATGTGACGCTGGTGGTGAACGTATAATGTCACTCACTAAGCGTACAACGTTCTCGTCGAGCGCCCCAACAACGTGGCAGAATTTTGTTTTGTCCTGATTGATGCCGGCCAGCTCAAACTGCGCCTCCAGGTGGAGGAACCACAGGTCTGGATCGTTTTTCCAAAATGGTACTGGTTTCACCGACACCGCCCCTAATACCGCCGGTTGTTTGGTGAACGCTGGCAAGGACGTAGCGGACTCGCTCAGTGTGCCACTGCTAGCAGAGTTCATACTAAGATTTATGTCTGGTGGGTTGGACATCTCTTAACGCAGATGTAGATAAGTGAAGGCACAAACTGGTGCTAGTACCTAGTAACTTTGCTAAATGTAGGCAAAGTGACAATGCGAAAGAAAATTTAAACAGGCTTGAAGTATGCCTAAGTACAACAAAGGAAACTAGTAAGTCGTTGCTGATCGTAGAAAGCTTACACCATGTCTTACATTGAACAATAATGGGTTGCTTACTCCGCAAAAAAGAAAGCAATTTACACGTAAATGTTATAGAATTAGTAATATAATAAAAAAAGGTAAGTATTGTTATGCGGAAAAGAGTATTATCTTCTTAGTCTATCTAACCTTTTCCACCTTGGACTTCTTCAGAGGCTGCGGCTTGATTCTTATGTCGGGGTCACCAATTTGGGGGTTAATGAGATGCTGCAGTTTTGCTGTGTGCAGTATTAAGTAATGCTTGCATCCGGTAATAGATCCAGTAATGCCTAGTTCTTGAAGGTGAAACAGTAGATTAGTCTTGTGCTAATAACGGCTAGTTGTTTGCGTTCGCCGATAGTATCAAAGATGTTGAGAATTGTATTGTCTCAACCGGTTACTAATATCCGTGATGTCGCCTTCTGGAACAGAGAGTACATTCGGAATAATGTGTATTTGCGCAGGATTGCAGTAGTATAGTAGCAATCGGAAAGGACTTCGACTTAGACGTCAGAAGTTATGATGTTACTCGTTGTATTTGAAGGAGTTTCATTGGAGCGGCAGAAGTTTAAATGCGTCTGATTGTTGTTCTCTTTGTCATTGAAACCTTGGGAGGATCCAGTCAACTCTATGTGGACTTGAAAGCTGATACAAATTGTTCGTTTGACGTATTAACTAAACGATGCTGAAAATAAAAATTATCTGTTTTGTATAACAAAAAACATGGGCATCGGTGACTGCCTAGTGAGCTATACTCTTATGTTTACTCAGAGGTGTCAGTGAGGACTGGTTCTGCCAAACTCCTGCGTTGCTTCGGTTCTCCTTAAGCTTGGATTTGTTGTCCCATTCAATGGGGATATCGGCGTTAATTAGAAAGGAAGTTTGCCTTCCTTCTGTAGAATAAAAAAAAAAATCCTTCGTTCCTTTTCACTTTAGATCGAAAACCAAATTCTCTGTTTATTATTTAATATTTATTTTCAAAACAAATCAACCGACTCGTTATAGTTTTGACAAGAGAATAAATTACAATTTTTGTTTTTTCTTTTGATACATATTCCGGCCTACTTATTTGATACTTTCGAAGGCCAGCAAGTATTACTAGCGAGAAAGTGGAAAGAAAAATATTGCCCGATTCAACTATGATTTGTCGTGCGTTCAGGACGCCACATATGTACCCAAAATTTCACGAGAAAATTGGTGGTGATATAAGCTTTTTTTTTTTGCGTCCACAAAACAAGGCAGAGCAAAAGAACGCCTCATTCATTTTCATAGAAGATTTATAAATGTAGCGAAACACCTAAATTGAAATAATAAAAAAAAAAAAACTATTAATCATCGTGAAAATTGCATTCCCACTAATAACATAATAATGACATGTACAAATATTCATACCTGACATCATGAGGCATTGCAAAAGAGATCCACGGTCTAATATCTTAATGATATCGCAGTTGTCTTTATGAGCTGCTTATATCAGGTGTTATGTCCAGAATAAATGTAGGTGTATCCCCGCGGAGTTTCCCTGTTCTAAAAGAAAATTATTACGAACAATAAGTTGCAGTCTGCCCCTCTAGCCAGCAAGAAATAATTTTTAATTTACATGACTTCCCAAAGTCACTTTGAAAATTGAGTTCTACAGCTTTAACATATTGTTACGTGCAATAGAAAGAGACAACTGGTGATATCTATGTACTGGCAATGGAGAGTAAACGACTTCAGGTTCGGAGAATTGATTATGGTATCTACAGGAAGGTTCAGGAATAGAATGAATAGAACAGTCAAGGAGCTTCTGGAAAATAGAACAATCGAGAATAATCTGGAGAGTTTCTAGGGTATAAATATAACAGTTGTCATAGCCAGAATAAGAGTCTTGTCTTAGACGTTGCAGTGTTAACAAGCGAAAGTAATAACGTGCGGAAGTGTTGTAATTAGATTGCGATAATTGAAAGTACAGTATTTCATTTCATTTCATTTCATTTATTCATTGATAGGTGGCATTGTACAAAAAGATACAAAATCTTATGTTAGTACAAGATTAATATGGAGGTACATTATCCAATAACTAATATTAAAAGTAAACTAGACTAATAACAAATCAAATAATTAGAACTAAAACATACAAAGGGGGAAAAAAAAAAAAAAAAAAAAAAAAAAAAGAGATGAACCTTATACTTATTTCCAATGCAAGACCAATACTAAACTGACTTCAAGTGCTCGAAAACTTTGCACTTAAAATTACCAAACGTGCCCGACTCAAACAACAATCTCAAGTTTATTGGCAGAGAATTCCAAATATTAATGGACTGGATGAAGAACTGACGCCTAGATGTTAGACAATTATGCCTAGGTACTATTAAAGTAATAACTCGACTTGATCTCGCAATCTGAAGCATATCACATAGGTACCTGGGGTTCCGAGCCTTAAGAAACCTAGCCAATAATATAACAGCGCGATACCTGAAATAGATCGTAAGGCTGCAACCAAGGATGGAGTCAACGTAGGAAGAGACATGGTCAAAACGACGGAGACCAAAAACATATCTTATAGTAGCGTTGAATGCAGTATTTATCTTCCGAATAGATTCATAGTCAAGACAAGAAAATATTTCACACCCATAGGTAAAAAGAGGGACGAGAAGAGTCCTAACTAGCTTTAAACGGGTTTCCAATGGAGTAAAATTACTAGTCGCCCAAAGTGAACGTAGTCCAGCATATACTTTCCTAATTAGGGCATTAATATGATGGCCCCAGGAAAGAGTTCTATTGAAGATAATTCCCAGGTTAGAAGCGGAATCGACAACAGGAATTTGCGTTCCATTGATTACGACAGGTGAGAAATAAGAAGTGTCTAAAATTGTTTTATATATAATTAAGCATTTAGTCTTGGTAGGGTTCAAGTGTAGCATGTTGCCAATGGTCCACAAATATATTGAATGGAGATCCTCATTAATGCAAAAAACACCATCCTCAGCTAATCCAATTGGTCTTGAGATGTACAATTGAGCATCATCAGCATAAAGGTGCAGTTTGCTATACTTAACACAATGAAATAAATCGTTGATGAAAAGAGAAAACAACAGAGGTCCCAAGATAGATCCTTGCGGTACTCCTGAAGGTACCAGTTGAAAAGTGGAATATAAATTTTTAGAATACACAGATTGATACCGATCATTCAAGTAACTGCCGATAAGGTTTGCAGCCTGGGAAGAGAAATTAAATTGCGATATCAGTTTACTACATAGCTTGCTATGGTTCACCGAATCAAATGCCTTAGAGAAATCCAAAAGCACTAACATGGAGAACTCATCCCTATCAATAGCAATCCGTATGTCATTGGTTATTTTAAGAAGAGCAGTAATACAGCTGTGCTCAGCTCTAAACCCTGATTGTTCCTCATTTAGTAATTTATGATATGCAATGTATCTATTTATCTGGGCAGACATAATCTTTTCAATTACTTTAGATAAAAATGGTAAGATGCTTATAGGTCTGAAATCGGTATTTGATGAATTTTTCGGAACTGGTATAACCTTTGAAAACTTCCATTGTTTCGGAAATCGAGATGACGTAAAACACGTATTGCAAATGTGTGTAATAGGAGAGAGAATATAGGGCAGAAGCATTTTAACAAATTTCGGGTTTATACCATCACACCCAGTGGTGTCAGATTTTATTTCACAAAAGGCCATCAGAACGTCATTAGTTGTTACCCGGGAAAAATTGAATGGAGAAAAGTTGTGCGAAATACTAGGATTAGGCAATTCAGGGCTGCTTTGCGAACTCGAAGTTATTGCAGGTACCATTAGGAATTTCTTGTTGAGTTCTTCCGGATCGATGTCAACATTATTTTTAGTGGAACAAACTACGCCGGCTGAACGCAAGTTTTTCCATAATTTTTTTGGTGATAGTTCAGTATTAAGCAATGAAGAGAAATACCTCTTTTTGGCCATTTTGATTTCGAATGTTGTTCTATTACGAAGAACACGATAGTCATTCCAGAGTGTAGCAGCTCTATATCGTTTCCACATGTCATATGCTCTATTCCTGCAATGAATGAGTCTCATAATTCTAGGAGAAAACCATGGACACACTGGGTTATATACAGTTTTGGTAACCAATGGGACATACTTTCCATGAAGATAACGAATGGCTTCAGTTATGAAGTCTGTTTGATCCTCAACGTCACATATAGTGTGAACATTATTCCAAGGAAGAGACTGAGCTTCATTATGTAGATCATCTAAATTTACTGCACTATAATTGAAAAATGAAAAGGTATTAGACTCCTGTATATAATGGGGTTGAAAATCAAAAATCAACATTATCATATCATGATCAGATATACCCGCAAGTGACATCTGATTCATGAATTTAATTTTAGCTGGACACGATGTGAGAAATATATCAAGAAGAGACGAGGAGTGCATTGAAAAGTGAGTTGGATGTTCATTAACTCGATGCAAATCAAGCGAATTTAACACAAAATTAAATCTACTTGTAGCACTATCTCCACTGAGAAAATTAATATTAAAATCACCACCAATTACGACATTGTTATATTGTGGAACGATATGCGTCATGTCATTGATTAAGTTCGATAAATCTGCGTTCGGCGGTTTATAAACACAACCGATCAAGCATTTATTCAATCCCTGTCCCAACTCACAAAAGAGATATTCAGCCTCCAAATTAGTATCCCCACTAGATATCAACCGTCTGCAAGATATACTAGACTTTATGTATATAGCAACGCCACCACCTCGACGTAGAGACCTATCCTTGCGAAAAATTTTAAATCCAGGCATATCAACTAGCTGATCAGTAAGATTTGGCTTGAGCCACGTCTCCCCCACAAGAACTACATCAGCACCGCCATCACGAAAAATCTCACGCACCTCATCAATATTAGGAAACAAGCTTCTTGCATTCATGTGATAAACTTTCAGACCTGCGGTTTGTGAGTTAAAGATGTTAGCCAAAATTCTACCAGCGCCAGCTCCATCCAAGCCACTACCATCAGACATAAGATATGATCAAAAGGTATGTTAAGTCAAGCAGATCGGCACAATCTAATTTGGTGCTTGCATACAAAATCAGTGAAATATCATAAACGCAGAATTGAAATGATAACAACTTAGGACATATCAATAACAAAGTACAATTAATTATAAAATACAAAAGCAATTCAAAATCTATATTTCTACTAATAGTTAAAACTAAATCAATTATCAGACTGTGAAAATTCATTATTAAGAAATATGTTTTTGGATGCAAGGGAAGTAATATTTCATTATCAAAGTTCATGGTAATACTAATAAGTTCTAAGCCTATACATAAACATGCAAATAATTCAGTAATCATGTTAGTAATATGTATGTAATTTGTTCATGGTTTACCATTGCCGCCACAGTAGACTAATACAGTGCATCACCAGATGTAATTTTTTCGGATTGATCCACACTACTACGGCGCACATAAACGTATCCAGCATTTGTAAATACAGACAGCAGCTTTTTCTCCTTCTTTAAACTCAGTGCTTTGCGCAGAATTGCATAATTGCGAGTCGATAGGCTTTCATTTATATAAATTGCAGTTGGTTTGCTTTGACTTATGCCAACATCAGTAAGAGTAAGAGTTTTGATTGTGTTCAGCTTACGCGATGATAATGTTTTACGAGTTGCAGTCAGAAAACAATTTTTGTCATTTGGAGTGTCGAACTTAATTACTATTGCCGATTCCTTTGAGTTTTTGTTTCTTGGCCTCACCCTGAAGATTCTGGGATGATTAAAAGAAGAATGCATACTGATAGATGTAATCAGCATTGAATAAATATCGTGCAAATTCTCATTCTCCAATTGCGGAATCCCAGTGATGACAACATCACAAGCCTTCTGACTGCGCTCCAGCATATCGAGTTTGCCTAGAGTAAGGTTTGTCTGCGATTCCAGAATATCAATTCGGGCACTTAGCTCATTAAATTTGAGATTAATAATTTCCGTGAGCTTTCGTTCCAAGTCACCCAGTGAGCTTTTAAAACTCGCAATAACATTGGAGATCTGTTCATGAAATTTATTTGATAGAGAAGACAGCTGACATTCAAATTGTGATGCGAAGGCAGACAATTCCATTGTTATATCTGCTGTTGATGTAGAGGTAGAGCCAGATGTGGAAGTAGAGCCAGATGTATTAAGCGATAATTAAAGTGTAGTTGATTAATTGAAAGTTTGTGAATTGTTAAGATTAGAGTCAAATAAAGAACTTGTACATTAAATATTTAATATTGTGTTTTAAATAACGAACCGAAGAGCCACGCTCGCAACAATATTCTTTCAATATAGCATATAACAAGGTATACTTGGTATTAACCATCGACCATCTTTAAATTTCCGTCGTCTATTAGTAATAATAATAACAATAATATTTATTAGCATATTCATAGTTATTTAAACAAATCTATAATTTTTAGTTAATTTTTAGTGGTAATTACTTAGATTTAGAAGTTTTCCTAGAGATATTTTACAATTTCAGTTTTAAATACCCTAAATTTCGATTCTGTTTTTAATCTTTTAAACTTTTGTTGTAATCCTTTAAATTTAGCGTCGCCGAATTTAGGAAACGTGGCGTGCACAGTTAGGTAATTTGTGCCCATGTTGAACGTAATTTTAAAGATGAAGATAAAAATATTCATCTTTATTCTCTGTCTCACATTGAGCCACTGCATGCCATGCATTTTTTGGGAGTATAATTCGCATTGCTTTATTTTGCAGCCTGTTGATTACTTAAGAATTATAGTCGAACAGTATTCAAAATGCGGCTTGACAATTTTAACACTTCTATCATCAATCCATCCACAGTCTGAGCTCCTCTTCCCCGTTTACCAACATTGCTTTTGTTTTCCCGGTATTAAGTTTTAATTTATTTGCTTTTAACCACCAGTACCCTAAAGTATCCAGATCTTCTTGTAACTTAAATTGTATTTCGCTTATAACGTATCATCCGCAAACAAGGCTAACTATGAATGCTTAATCGCTGCTCTTATATCATTTATATAGATCCTTAGGGTACTCCCAAATCCAAATTTACAGGTGGTGATATAGCCTAGGCGACCTTTGTTCTCTGGATTCTTCCGGATAGGAAACTTCGAAACCATTCCAGTTCTGTGTTTTTTACTCCATACTTGTCCATTTTTCGTACAAGCAGTTGCCTATCTATCGTCTTGCAAACTCTGGAAATATAAAAAGTCGCACCCTATTATTTTTTTTATGCTAATATATTTCTATCTATGGTTGCAAATTATCTTTTAAGATCCAAGAAGACTCCAATGACCCTACACTTTTTCCAGTTCACTATTGCTTGGTTTAATGCAGTTTCACACTGGAAATTAAATTTTGTTAATAATAAGGAAATAACACGTAATTTAAATGATGAAACTTATGTAATATTTCACTTCAAGAGTAATTCTGTGCTATTCTTGACGAATGGTGTGCCCATAATTTCCTTGTTGTTTTCGGTTATATTTTCGAAACACGTCTGTTGATGATTGTCTGTTTTCGATTGGGGCTCTGTTGGGACCACTCCATTATGGAATTTTGACGTTTCTCAAACTAGTTCCTAACAATGCGAGCCGTATGACATCGGGCATTTTCCTGCTGGAACATCCATTTGTAGAATGCTGATAGTCGCAAATCCTCAGAGAATTCTTCCATCCTGTCCTTTATTTCAATAATTGGTACAACACCGTGAGCGCTAAAGCAGCCCTAAACTGAAATTTCTTCCTGGTGTGCTTAGAATCTAGTTTATTGGAGGTCGCACATAAGTCATCATTTTAGATGTCCGAATGCCAAAATGATTTACATTTTTGGATCGATGGCGCCTAGCGAAATCTATACGTTTTCTACGATTACTTTGTGTAACCTTTGGTTTCATGAGACGACATCCTCGGAGATTATGTTCGGGTAACCACTGTCTGGCAGTTCTTATATGTTAACGCCATAATTTTCCACTGAAATGGTGAAAGTCTCCTCCCCAAAAGAGCATGCCTGAATATCAGACTGTATCTCGATTAGAAGTTTCTCTCTGTCTAGATCGCCTCTGATTCTCAAAAGTTCCATGATTTTGGTAGTGTTTGAGAGCATTTTGTACTCGAACAGTCCTTGGCCCTGGCAATTTTGCTGATGTTTTGTTCCTTTTGGAATAAATTCCAAGTTTGCCTCCTTCCTTCTTTAATAGTACTATTTTTTTGCCCCATAACTATTCTGAATTTGAAAAGAACATTCGAAAGGAGTAAAACGAATATACAGTAAATACAAAAAAAAAAAATCAAAAATGTATACCAATGAAGAAATTAGAAATAATTTAAGTTAACCTAAATGTGGGCTAATTAAAATTCCAAAGAAGTCCAAAGAGTGTCAAAGCAATAAGCCAAATCAAGGTACTCTAATCGGCAAAACTATTGGTTTTTTTTTCTCTCTTTCTCTTCAATATCAGTACTTTTGTTTCATTGTGTGTTGAAATAAAATAACTATATTATACTATTGTAATCACAAGACTGCGAAGTCTAACAATTGGTGGGACTTTGCTACTATATTAGCAAAATTGCTACCTTTTGTGTACTCGTGTACTGTGGCTGCTATGAAAAAAATTCCTCGGAATGTTAAGATAGTTTTAATTTAAATTTAAATAAGAGTCATTATAAGTATCGTGTCGCAGTGGTCAGCTTTTTACTTCATTATTTCACTCTTTACTTCGCATATAAAATTGTACTTATTATTTTTGTGGTATATTTTAGGTGAGATTAATAATCTCAATAAGACCCTCCAGTCTGAAAAAATTTTAATACACAAACTAAGACCTTTAATTGAAATAGCGAAATTGGGTGACTTGAAAAACAAATGAAAAAATAGAACAAAGAAAACAAATGAAAAAACAAAATTGAGAAAAATAGGGAAAAAAATTTATTCAAAAAATTTTAAAACCAGATTCATTCGAAACGAATCGGACCTGTGTACGCCCGCAGTGGGCTGAAAAAAGAAAAAGGAAGAAGAAGCTTTTCGTGTTAGCAGAAAACCTTACACTCATCGGTACGGCTTGGTTTTCTGCCCGCCGTAGATGCTTGAAACAGATCAAATTGATCTCATCTCATATAAACTCAGAATAAACTCTGGGTGTGATTTATATGAGGCAAAAACTCCTATATTCCACCAAGAAGGAAGAAACAAAATTAGAGACTACTCTTTAAGATTTTTTATTTGGGACCTGTTGATGAGCAAAACCAAGACTTGAAACTTGTCAACCAAAATCAAATGGGTTGTGTGATGAAATAACAAACAAAAAAATTTTTAGCTTTTGCTATATACCGGAGAATCCAAAAAGAATGCCTTCTTGAACAAATATCTATTAGTAATATCCAAGATAATTTATTGTCATTTTACATAGAGTTGTGCCAACAAATTAAAAAATGTTTCGATCTTAATGATCACAAATTGAGACTATTAGAATATTTGGATCAAAGGAGGATTAGAACAGGCGAAATAATTTCAATACTTTTTTTAGTTGAAACCTTTCCTTTTCATAATGAAATAGATATTGAAAAACTTAATTCGAGTTGAGGCTCCTCATAATTTTTGAAAATTTGGACCAACTTGTTGATTGTAATGATATTGCTAAAACTTTGCTAATTTTATCAAAATAGAAAAATTTTTTGAAAAGCCAATTTTCGAGAATCTTTACAACTACATAATTAATTTATTTGTCTTTCCCCACAGTACGGCTGCTGCTGAACGACCATTTTCAGATTTTATTAGATTAAAAAATAAAAAACGTAATAAGTTGAATATTGAAACAGTTTTGGCTGTACTTCTTTGTAGGGAACTGATAGAAGATGAAAAGATTTTTACACCGTCAAATGAACTAATTAAGTCCTGCAGTCTGTATAAATTTTTCGATGGACTTTTTATAAGGAAATAAGAAAAAGTTCTCACAATTAATGGTATAAACACAATTATAATAAAATAGAACATGACATTCTATACATTTTGTTTTATCCCGACTCTGTAGTCTGTTTGCTACCTTTTTGGCGATTTTGCTACCCTTTATTCTCAAATTTGCTAGCATAATTTGTCAGGGAAGTCCCATCACTTGACAATACCTTTGTAGAGGAGCTACTCATCCATTCCCAATTTTGTTTTTACATTTTGCATTTTTTCCCGAACTAAACTTGAAGTTTGCCACTAACATTTACAATTGAAAGGAGATATCGATATCCCATTCTATTCCATTCCAATACATCTACGCATTAGAACACAATTGTACCTTAAGAAACTGTAATCAAATATAGTTATTATAAGTTTGTATCACTAACACACACGTACGAAGTATAGTGGTAGATTATTATACATACCCTGTTCTTTTTGTACTCTGTATTTGCTCAATACATTTTTAACCAAAGCCATTCGGCTACTGAGTAACTACTCCATGTGAAGTACTACTTGGCAGCAAGCTGTCTCTTTTTGTATGTTAAACAATAGATGGCGCCAAGGGTATCAAAATTAGAAAATTATCTGGTCTCAACAAAAATATTTACTGTCTTGCCAAAAATTGTTGCTTGCGTATTTTTTCTGTTTTTCTTGAGTCATTTTCAAAACTCTCAATACTGTAATTAAAATTCATAATATTTAAAACTTTTATGTTTTTGCGACATTTAGACAAGTTGATTAATCTAAGATGGAACGTAAATGTCACCAATCAATATAAATATTAACGGCTTAATTTCAAATATTGTTACTAATGCAAGCTAGATTTATAAATCAATTCATAAAAGCATCTTTCAAGATTGACCATATATAATATACTTATCTGCAATTATCACAATTCAGACTTTACAAGGTGGAAATGTTTATACAAAACCCAGATTTAATCAACATTACCGAACTGATTGCACTTACTAGGTGGCAGGTAGCCAGACATTTGTACATAAAAATGAAACTGTCAGTATAAAATGAATCGCTAGAAATTTCGGCGCCACTAAATCGTTAGATCGCTTTTTTATCCTATATTCAAAAATAAGAAGACGTTAATCCTTAACCATTTATGTAAACATAATTATCTAAATTAAAATTAAAATTTTGATGTATTAAGCATACATACATATGTTCCTTCACTTCACTTCTATTCACGATACCATAATCGTATATATGGTAGGTATCGTCTTTTGTAATATTACCGGTTTAGAACAAAAAAGAGTCCAAAAGGATATAAATCATGAATATATACAAAATGCTATTAATTGCAAAATTCCAAGAAACTTCCAATACCCATCTCAATACTTAGCTTAAAAATATTTCTAACATCATCATGGCATTTTCAACGAGCCTTCACTGTTCACCTTTTCATTATACGCAGTTCGTTATAGTCTCCGTCAACCTTTAACAATCTACATGAAAATTTTTCTTTTTGCAATCTTCAAGTCTTTCCATTATTCTTGGAATCGGTAAGGGCTTACTCGAGCAGATCAGGTATTTTGTAATTTCTTATTTAGAGTCCTATCTTCAGCTTTATTGCTACTATTTCTATGACATTAGCTCGAACCAACTACAACGTTCAAGTTTTCATTATTGCTAAATACTACAAAATAAAAAAAAAATATTTTTGTGATTTCAAAGTTCTCTGACTACACAGCTTGCCTTATTTACAATTTTTCGGAGCACTCACACTTTAATATTTAGCTCATCTCTAGGTTGTACGCTTAAAATTTACGAAAAGCTGTGATGTATCTGTATGTAACTCTCAAAATTTCTAAATTATTTGACACATTAAGTTTTACCAAGAATTTTTTTCGCTTACCTATGGTTTAATGCTTCAGCGAAGTCAGATCTTTGTCTTTAGTTAGTCACTGAGAATAGATACTATCGCCTCCAGAAACTTTGTTATTTGAAGTTATTTCAGATAGTATTGTTACGTGCAATAGAAAGAGACAACTGGTGACATCTACTGGCAATGGAGAAGTAAACGACTTTAGGTTCGGAGAATTGATTATGGTATCTACAGGAAGGTTCAGGAATAGAATGAATAGAATGAATAGAACAGTCAATAAGCTTCTGGAAAATAGAACACTCGAGAATAATCTGGAGAGTTTCTATATAACAGTTGTCATAGCCAGAATATGAGTCTTGTCTTGGACGTTGCAGTGTTAACAAGCGAAAGTAATAAACGTGCGAAAGTGTTGTAATTAGATTGCGGTAATTGAAAGTACAGTATTAAGCGATAATTAAAGTGTAGTTAATTAATTGAAAGTTTGTGAATTGTATAAGATTAGAGTGAAATAAAGAACTTGTATGTATATTAACTATTTAATATTGTGTTTTAAATAACGAACCAAGAGCCACGCTCGGAACAACTGGTGTCAGAAGTGAAATAAATTCGCGAAATAAAGTGGTGGCAATTGACTTAAAAATTCAAACTGTGATTAATTTTGTGAAATTGTGTTAAATTTTGAAAGTTCTGGAAAATAATTTATATTCAACTTAAAGTGAATTACTAAAGTAATGGGGCGAAAATTCGAGGAGCTTCGAACGCAGGATTTGAAAGTGGAGTTAGGGAACCGGTCATTACAAACGACAGGTGCAAAGAAAGTTCTAGTCGAGCGACTCAGACAAGCTTTGATAGAGGAAGGAAAGAATCCTGAAACATTTGTTTTCGAAGATAACTTGGAAGAAACCGAAGTTGAAAATGGAACAGCTTTTGAGTACTTTAATGAGCAAAATGGAAGCCCGTTTTGATGAACAAAAGAATTCTCTCGAGCAACAAAAGAATTCTCTCGATGAACAATAGAATTCTCTGGAATCCCGTTTAGATGAACAAAAGAATGCTTTTGAGGAACAAAAGAATGCTTTTGAGGAACAAAAGAATTCTCTAGAGGAACAAAAGAATTCTCTGGAATCCCGTTTAGATGAGCAAAAGAAATCTATGGAAACCCGTCTGGACGAGCAAAAGGATGCTTTTGAGCAACAAAGGAATGCTTTTGAGGCACAAAAGAATTCTTTGGAATCCCGGTTAGATGAGCAGAAGAATTCTATGGAAACCCGCTTGGACGAACAAAAGAGTTCTTTGGAGAATTGCCTAGAAACTCGTTTGGAGGAACAGAAAAATCTTCTAAAAAACTCATTAGATGAACAAAATTTGAAAATTGAAGAAATCGAGCAGGAACAACGAAAATTTACTGAGCAACTTGAAAATGTTAAAGCAGATCTAGAAAGAATAAAGCATCGTCAGCCTCTAAACGTAGCAGCTGAAATATCCAGCACAGGTAGAATGAAACCCCCAATATTTGATGGACAAAATTCGTGGCATATCTTCAAGAGACATTTCGAGGCAGCTTCAGAGGTAAATGGATGGAATGATGAAGACAAAGCTATAGCTCTGGTGTTAGCACTTCGAGCTCCTGCGTCAGAACTCTTACAAACTGTACCAATTGAAAATCAACGTGATTACTCTTTATTAGTACAGGCGATAGAATTACGTTACGGAGATGAACACATGCAGCAAGTATATCGCCTACAGTTACGCAACAGGATTCAAAAACATGGCGAATCACTACAACAACTGCAGGCAGATGTAGAAAGATTAGCTCATCTTTCATACTCCAGCGTGAATGCGGATTTTCTCAATGAAGTGGCGACGGAGGCATTTGTGAACGCTATTGCAGATCA
Source organism: Dioctria rufipes (assembly GCA_963924295.1). Classification (NCBI taxonomy): domain Eukaryota; kingdom Metazoa; phylum Arthropoda; class Insecta; order Diptera; family Asilidae; genus Dioctria; species Dioctria rufipes. Next base: position 22,856,648 of record OZ002745.1, on the reverse strand, counting down.
AAATTTACAACAAGCGTTAAGGCTAGCAGGAAACAAATCAACAGCAGAAGCACTAGCCTATGCATTAGCGTATGAATCCGCCAGACAAGCTTCACGGAGTGCAGTACGAGTAAGAGAAATTTTAGTGGAAGAATGTACTTGTAACAGAGTGCAATCATCACAGAGCCCGCCCTCACGTGGTGTCCTTCGATGCTGGAATTGTAATAGATCAGGGCACCTTCAAAGAGACTGCAGAAAACGTCGACGAGTGAAATCACCTGAAGAAGGGAAAGAAGAATGCCAAAGATGTCGAGCCAGGGAACAAGCTATTCGTGGAGAGACTAGATATCAAGCAGCGACTAGTCGCATCAGCTCTCCTGTTGAGCAGTCGGAAAACTAGTAAAAACCAACTTTGTGGGGCAGAAGTTGGTTGGTGGAATCGGCAGCCCCGAAGTCATCATTCAAGTAGGCCAGTTGCAGAGAAATAATAGCAGTCTTGTTATATATGGAAGTGTAGGAAAAAATGACTGCGCAGTCACTATCGATACTGGAGCTGCAAGATCAATTATTAGAACAGATCTTGTTAAGAACAAATGGCTTCATAATACCACCAAATATCTACTAAGAACAACAACTGGAGCAGCAGCACGGGTGTTTGGAGAAATAACTTTAGATGTTCAACTAGGCGAACTACTATTTCCTCACACTTTCCTGGTTTCAGACATAATGGATGAATGCATTCTTGGAATAGATTTCATGACCACATACAAAATAAATCTGGATGTTGGAGAGCGGATTCTCAAATATGGGAACATAGAAATTCCTATGAAACTAGGAGAAGGAGCAGATCATCCTGCGAAAGTAAGGACGATGGTCTGCGAAAATATTACTCTTTCGCCATGCTCCGAGACACTAATATGGACAACGCTTACTGATGACATCGGGACTTGCCAATTCTATCTGGTGGAGCCTAACCCCACAAAAGTTACATCGAGCATCATTGTTGGCAAGACTTTTGTGAAGGCAGAAGGTGCAACATTAATACCAGTCAGAGTGCTTAACACATCCGAAAATGAGGTACAACTAAAAGAAGGTGCTATAATTGGAAATTGTGAACCCGTTTACCAAATCGGTAATTTGGATAATGGTAGTAATATCAGGGAGACAAAACCTATACCAGCTACTACCCAACAGGTTCAGAAACTTCTTTCGTCCAGTGCCTTAAGTGAACAACAACACAACGATGCCAAAGAGGTGATCGATGAATTTTCGGAATTATTTGCAATGAATGATGATGACTATGGTAAAACAAATCTTGTCCAGCATCGGATCGATACAGGAGATTCCAGGCCCATTCGACAGACACCACGAAGATTGCCATTAGCCAAACAACCAGAAGTTGCAGACATGATGAACTTCATGAAGAAACAAGGCATAATAGAGGAATCTAACAGCCCTTGGACATCGCCGGTTGTTCTGGTTAGGAAAAAGGATGGCAGCACCCGATTCTGCGTAGACTACCGCCAACTAAATAACGTGACGAGAAAAGATAGCTATCCATTACCAAGGATTGATGACACGTTGGATACCCTTTCCGGAGCGCAATGGTTTTCCACATTGGATTTGAAGAGTGGTTACTGGCAAGTGTAAATACATCCCGAGGACCGAGATAAAACTACTTTCTCAGTTGGCAGTGGCTTATGGCAATTCAAAGTGATGCCATTTGGGTTATGTAATGCTCCAGCCACATTCGAACGACTAATGGAATGTGTTCTACGTGGTTTACCTGGAAAACATGTCTTGTCTACTTGGATGACATAATAGTTATCGGAAGGACATTCAAGGAACATAAAAACAACTTACGAGACGTACTTCAAAGACTCAAAGATGCAAAATTGAAGCTCAGTGCGAGTAAATGTGCTCTATTCAAAGATGAAGTTAAATATTTAGGGCACATAGTTTCATCACAAGGAGTAAGAACCGATCCAGAGAAGATAGAAGCCATCAAAAATTGGCCAGTTCCAAAGGACAAACATCAATTACGGAGTTTTCTTGGTTTAGCTACCTACTACAGGCGATTCGTGAAAGGTTTTGCAGATATAGCAAGAAGCCTACATCAACTTACAGAAAAGGGAAGGCCGTTCATATGGTCGGATAAATGCAACGAAAGTTTTGAAAATTTGAAGCAGCAGCTCTGTGAAGCTCCAGTACTTCACTATCCAAAGCTGGGAAAAACATTTATATTAGATACGGATGCCAGCAATGAAGGTATTGGTGCTGTGCTTTCGCAGAAGGAGAATGGTCAAGAAGTTCCAGTAGCTTACTATAGCAAATCACTTTCAAAGCCAGAGAAAAATTATTGTGCTACAAGATAAGAGCTACTTGCTATTGTAAGTTCAACAAAACATTTTCATAAACATCTCTACAGGCAGAAATTCATCCTTAGCACCGACCATGCAGCGCTTAAATGGCTTCTGCAGTTTAAGAACCCTGAGGGACAAGTCGCGAGATGGATAGAGCGACTCCAGGCTTATGATCTTGAGATCCAACACCGAAGAGGTCGTATCCATGGAAATGCAGACGCCCTTTCACGACGTCCATGCAAACTTGAATGCAAACATTGCGCACGGGTGGAAGAAAAAGAAACAACAGCAACTATACAGTTGGTAACCGTGGAACCATCTACAGGTTGGGACAACGAGGACCTGAGAACAGCACAACGAGAAGATCCGGACATTTCACCTATTCTCGTTTGGAAAGAAGATATGGAAAGACCAGACTGGAAGGATATTTCGGAACGGAGTGAGAAGCTGAAAAGTTACTGGGCTCAATGGAACTCTCTTCATGTTGAATGTGGTATATTAAAACGCAAATGGGAAGCACCTAACGGCGAATATTTCCGAATGCAGATAGTCGTGCCAGCATCAAACGTCAAAGATGTTCTAGAAGAAATGCACGGTGGAACCTCTGGAGGACATTTGGGAATGAACATATGCGAGAAGATGTGGAGGAGTGGTGCCGCAGATGCACTGTCTGCGCTGCTTGCAAAGGGCCGCAACACAGAAGCAGAGGTGAAATGCATAAGTATAATGTCGGAGCCCCCTTTGAAAGGATAGCTGTAGACATCGCTGGACCTTTTCCTGACACGGATGGCGGTAACCGTTATATTTTAGTTGCCATTGACTATTTCAGTAAATGGCCTGAAGCTTATGCAATCCCTAATCAAGAGGCAGCCACAGTTGCGGAACAAATAATAACGAATTGGGTCAGTAGGTTTGGAGTGCCTCACGAACTTCATTCGGACCAAGGACGGAACTTCGAATCGCGGACTTTCCAGGAGATGTGTAAAATGTTGGGAATAAGGAAAACTAGAACAACTCCTCTACATCCACAATCTGATGGCATGGTAGGGCGCTTCAACAGAACATTGATCGAGCATCTAAAGAAAGTAGTTGACTATCATCAACGCGATTGGGATCGACACATTCCTATATTCCTAATGGCTTATAGATCAGCTATTCATAGTACTATCGGACAAAGCCCAGCTAAAGTCATATTCGGAAGAGAGATGCGTTTACCTAGCGACCTCAAATTCGGTACCCCCAGAGGTGAACAAAAGTTACCAGAAGACTACGTATCGGAGCTCAAACAACAATTAGCTGATGTGCACGAGGTCACGAGGACGAAATCAGCAACAAATACTGATCGGATGAAGACCCGCTATGACCTACGTGCTAATTCCGCAGGATTTAATGAAGGTGATCTTGTTTGGCTCTACAATCTGAGACCACGTAAGGGACGTTCTCCAAAATTGCAACAACACTGGGAAGGACCGTATTCAGTAGTAACTAGAATTAATGACGTGGTATACAGGATTCAGCGTGGCACAAGAGGCAAGCATAAAATTGTTCACTTGGACCGCTTGTGTCAATACTACGAGCATCAAGACCGTGGACCACCTGTTGTTCGGGACGAACAAATTTAAGAAGGGGGCAGTGTTACGTGCAATAGAAAGAGACCACTGGTGACATCTACTGGCAATGGAGAAGTAAACGACTTTAGGTTCGGAGAATTGATTATGGTATCTACAGGAAGGTTCAGGAATAGAATGAATAGAACAGTCAAGAAGCTTCTGGAAAATAGAACACTCGAGAATAATCTGGAGAGTTTCTAGGGTATAAATATAACAGTTGTCATAGCCAGAATATGAGTCTTGTGTTGGACGTTGCAGTGTTAACAAGCGAAAGTAATAAACGTGCGAAAGTGTTGTAATTAGATTGCGATAATTGAAAGTACAGTATTAAGCGATAATTAAAGTGTAGTTGATTAATTGAAAGTTTGTAAATTGTATAAGATTAGAGTGAAATAAAGAACTTGTATATTAACTATTTAATATTGTGTTTTAAATAACGAACCAAGAGCCACGCTCGCAACAGTATTATACACATCAGAAAGGCACAACTTAGTTGATTGCATTTGAAGTATTGGGTTCTCCAATAAGAGGTGTTATTTTGATATTCAAAGCAAAATGCCATTTTTTGAGATAAATGATCGGATCTTTATTTCATTATAAAGAGGAAGGTATGCCGTTAATAACGGAAAATAACATGAGCCAAATGACCACCACGACCACGCCTACAGGACCATATCCTTTTCATGAAATTTTCCATAACCAAATCGCAAAGTGGCTGCCCTATGTCCTCGATAGCCTCACGAATTCCATCTTTGAGGTCTTGAATCGACGCTGGGCTGTTGGCGTAGACCTTCTCTTTCACGTGGCCCCAAAGGAAGAAGTCGCAAGGTTTTAAGTCACAAGATCTCGTTGGCCAATTGTGATCACCTCTTCGAGAGATAACACGGTCCGGAAGCTTTTCCCGTAAAAGATCAATGGTTTCGTTGCTTGTATGGCACGTAGCGCCGTCTTGTTGAAAGTAAACGTTATCCAGATCAATACCATCCAATTCCGGCCATAAAAAATCATTAATCATCTGTCGATAGCGCAATCCATTCACCGTAACTGTTGCTCTAGCCTCATTTTCGAAAAATTAAGGTCCAATGACCCCGCGGGACCATAAACCGCACCAAACAGTCACACGTTGAGGATAGAGAGGCTTTTCAACAATAACTCTTGGGTTTTCCGAGCCCCAGATGCGACAATTTTGCTTGTTGACGAAGCCATCGAGGTGGAAATGGGCCTCATCACTCAAGATGGAATTCCGGATCATTTTCATGCATTTCAAAGACTCGAAGTTGTTGATGATCGGCCGGCTTGAGTTGTTGTGTTAACTGAACTTTATAAGCCTTATGACCCAAATCTTTATGCAAAATACGGTGTAATGACGTTTGTGGAATGCCTAATTCCAAAGAACGACGAGGAATGGACAAACCTGGGTTTTCTTCAACACTTTCGGCTACAGCAGCAATATTCTCGGCTCTTCTTGAGCGACGTGCACGGGTTTTATTCTTCACATCACTAACTTGTCCCAACAGCTCGAATTTTTCTACCAATTTCTGTATTGCGGTCCGACAAGGTGCTTCACGACGACCCAAAAATTGTCGAGTTTTACGAACCGTCTCTGCCACATTTTCACCATTTTTATAGTGAATTTTAATAATTCCAATGCGTTGTTGAATCGTGTATCGTCCCATTTTTATTAATGGCGTAGTTTCTACTTGTCAAATGTCAAAAAATGACAGCTCCAAAAGTGACATCTACCGAAATAGCGGGCTAATTAAAATAACACCTCTTATTGGAAAACCCTTTACTATCCGATCTGCATTATATTTAATATATGATGAATTCCTTGCACCGAAGGAATTATAGTCCGCTCATCTAAATAATAGCATGATCAGTTTGTGTGCATCTTTTTCGTGATTTTTTTCAAGTGGTCGTATGTATCTAACAATAAAAGATCTTAAGACTACTGCAACATCTTGCGGTCGCAATTGTGAATCGGTCTTGCTAAAGACCCTATCGATATTTGTCAAGCTCCGGGACAATAGAAGTTAACGGCACTACTGTACTGCTAAGATCTTACAAACACTTCTCATTACCTTTAAATAATTTTTTTTTTTCCAAATTAACCATCGAATTTATAAGGAATTTCGCGAGACTATACTCAGCAGATCTAATGTAGAAAACACCTGATCTAGTTACATATTAATAGTAGCTTATCTCAAGAATCTGTTTTGGGGCCCTGATTGGGATCCTGGTATTCTCAAAGCATGCGTATATACATATATGTCGACAATGTTGAAATTTATTAATCTAGACAAGTTGATTTAATAGAAGATTGCATTCATCGAGAGAGTCAATGTAGACCTCAGCATTTTCGTCATTCGGAATTTGCTACTACTTATTTCAAAAAAATCTTCGAGCATCAGCCCATATGATCTTAATCTTCCTTTTTTATGAATTTGTGTCCATTGGTCCATTGATAAATTTTACCAGTATTTTCCCAAGCTTACTCAAAATATTGACGATCTCAATTCTAAAAAAAAAAACATTAATTTTAATACTTTATATGCGTCCAAATATGGGTTAGGATCATTTAAATTTGACTATTGTGGGTTTCCTTTTTATTTACTTTATGAACAATAATGCAACAACAAAAAATTATAACTTCAAAATTAGATCTGTAAATAAAGGCGGGGGTTAGACATAAAAATTAACGAACAATAAAAGAGTAAGGCTGAACTACAATAGAAGTAAATAACTTTACGAAATTAAACGAGACAGAGGTTTACTTACGAAAAATGGATATTTTTAGCCTCCGTAAGAGTTATTATCTTGATATTTAATGTTTTCAATTTCAAAAAGTGGTAAAAGTGAAAAAATTAACAAATGGAAGTTGATATAATTGAAGATTTGTGCCTTCTATTAACTCGCAGTGCTCCAATGACATTTTCTGTGTTAAATTTTAAAAAGTGGTAAAAGTGAAAAAATTAACAAATGGAAGTTGATTTAATTGAAGATTTGTGCTTTCTATTAATTCGCAGTACCATTTTAATTCCATTTTAATTTTTACATTGCACTTTTAATCATTTAGTAATAATTTTTTACGGAATGAGCGATTCTTAGCGCACTATATTTACGGAAAATTGGATAATTAAACTTAACGAAAGTTCCTCTCACACGAGTTAAAGTCAATTTGTGTACGCCTGTTAAATTAAAGGGCGCGTTTGCTTTACGTAAGTAAATGTACTTACATATACTTTTATTGTAGTTCAGCCTTTACTTAAAAATAAAATTTACGTGCGTAACTTCACATTATTATTGATTAATTTCTTTGAGAGTTACATTTCGTGTTATTTCTTTTGTTGTATCTTTAGCTTAATATTAATGAATACAAAATTTAATCCACATTTTTTTCTGAATTTCAGACTACAAATACTTAAAAGAAATCATCCCGGTCGATAACCTGCTTTTAAGGTAAGCGGTCGATTGTTTTTGTATTAATTTTATATACGGGAATTTTTTTTTTAAATTTCACATTTATCCTATCGAATTTATTTCTAAGAAATTATTTATTATGCACTTTATAATGTTTTCTGTAACAATAACCGAAATATTTATTATGATATATGAAAATGAAACGAATGTTAGTTTTGCTCTGAGATATGGTTTACACGTAATGGTACTGTTATTATTGAAAACGTTTATCATACATTTCCTATGGTAAAGGTCAGAGTTTGGGTGAGATTTTATTTACACCATCTATTCCATGATTAGTTTTTAACTTGTTGAAAGCTTAATCAATTATACATGAAGAGACCAAATACAGCATAATGAATAAAAACAGGTCTTGAAGCAGAATGTAACCCAAAATGTCCAGGTCTAATGGAATCCAGTGATTTAAAACTAATCTCAGTTCCTGAAAATATCATCTAATCAAAATCGATTAAAATCATCGGCATCAGTAGCATTTGGAAATGACGGAAAATAGAAATAAAAAAATAAAAAATGAAATTATTTATTTTTTATTTTGTTTGTTCGTTTAGTGTAAAATTTTACTTTAAGTACATTAATCAAAGCCTCAAAACTGAGTCTTCCCATATATAATGCCACATCACGCAGTACATAAATCAGCCATCGAAAAAATCCAAAATCCACTCTTCTAGTGAACGATACTTTAAGAGAACTTTCAGAGCGCGTATATTATACTTGTGATCGCAATTCAATAGAGCTATTTACATATGCTATGACGGAAAGAGCCAAAACATATCAACGAATAATTTATTAAGAAGCCTTTGTTCTTTAGATACTAGAAAGAATTTTAAATTCAATTCTAGGAGGACTTAGCACCAGCTTCATCACAACTTAATCCCAAAAACACAAAACCGAAGATTATGTTTCTTCCAGTACTCATCGAAGTAAATTTCTAAAGAAAGTCTCTGAAGTCAGAAAGCAGCTAATTTTCGAAAGGATCTTGCGTGTACTGAAAAAGAAAAAGTACGAGGCAACACAGTGAAAGTTTTTTCGTTTTTCATTTTTTACATTTGATTTTGTCTACTGAAATTCTTTCTTAATTATTTTTTTTTTAATAGCTAGCCATAATTAAAACAATTGTATTAATAAAAGTTTTTAAAATATTACAGTGTCTTACTTTGACTAGTATAGGAAGGAACTTCACAATCGCGGTTATTTTTTTTAACTTAAATAATTTTCTTCAAGCACATAATTCATATTGTATATCTAAATACCCGATTGTGCACATAAGTTCCTTCTATTGCTGTTACAATATTACTTCAAAAATTATAATAACAAAACTTTTCTACAATAACAGTACCATTACGCGTTACCATAACCGAAGTCAATATTTGCTATAAAAAGAGCTAACGTCTTTCTGATATTTTAAATTAAGGTTGAGTGTTGTGACTATATAAAAACTTCATTGAACTCCAAATAATTCCAGATTGATGTCTCTCTGGCTTGAATAAATTCTCTTAATACTGTTAAGCTCATGTGAAGCTGTCGGTATAAAGATAAAGTGAAGAAAGAAAACTTAGTGCCAGAGGAAGTTTGTAAACTTTGATCATGCTATTTCCTTAATACTCCCTTCAAGTCCCAATAAAACTGATGAGAAACTCGTTTTGTTTTCCGCTTCTTAGGATATACCTATATATAATTTGTGAAGAAAAACTTACGATCACATAAGTAGTGCCATGCATAATTGAATGTTCTAACGTAAGCCCACTTGGATATTATGATGTGCAAAAGGATCTGATTTTCTTTCCATTCAATTTGATCTGATCACTGACTTATAACAATGGATTGAGCGATTTGCTATTTCATGTGGCACAAATATTGTGTTTCTGTATATCACCGTTAGAGCACCTTTAAAACTTTTACTACATAAAAAACATGTAAAACTCAACCAATCAGATGAAATTTTATACCCGAAAATCGAATTAAATTAAAAAAAATATATTCTCTTGTGTCGAAGTGATATTTTAATCGCTTATAAGGAATTAAACTCATTAAGACTTTAATTTTCAAAATTTATTCTTAACTGAATCTTGCGTATGGGCAAGATAGACGAAGCACGGTAACCACTATCTTTACCTTATTCTTTCTGCCGTGATTGCATCTGTAACCAACATAAAAACATCAAATGGCTTAAGAAAACGTTTAGTAAGAAATATTTTGTGTTGGTAGCTCCAACTCTGCCATAGGGCGAGAGAGAAAACTAAAACTTGTGTCATTCTTTCCTATAGGAAAATGTCAATACGCTCAGTCCATTGTTATAAGTCCAACCTGACTTCTGGAAGTTTATTCTATTTTGATCATATTAAATGAAAAGTCATCTACTTTTTCAAATTTTCCGTACAACAGCTGGAATTACAGAAGAAGCTGTATGCTAAAGATGTCTTCAAGTCAAGTAATTGGAATTAAAATTCAACCAAAAACCCTACTTGAGTTTCAAATAGATTTCAAGTCAAGTACTCAAGTATTCATGTAAACGTACTGACTGATTTTTGTTTTTATGGTAACATGCCACGATAAATTAATAGATATCACCGTGAAAAATATAACTGTGTAAAACTTTGCCATATAAAGCTCGATTTCGAAACTGAGTAAATCATTAACCGAAGTTGGTAATTATTATAGTTTGCAGATTGTTGCCTTTAGATGAACCGGAGCTAATGATAAAAAATCTTATTTCTAAATAAATAGGTTCTCCATTTCATATGCTCTCTTCACATGCTCATATGTATTTAAACCACCAACAAATCATCAAAAAATCCAGAAGCTTTTATCCAAATAAACTTCCATCACGACATGATCTATTTTTTTCTATTGCTTTTCTTGCTTTTGTAGCGGCTCTATTTCCTTTCGGTAGTAAAACTGATAAGTTTTGTACAGATGCAGGCATGAAAATGACAATGGCTGCTTCTAAAGCGTGGTATAAAGAAAATTTATACATAAATGAAATTACAAAACAATCATATTCTTGCGTGTTCTTCTCTTTCCTTTACGATCCGTAATTTGAGAATGCATTGTGCTTTCAAAATAAAGTTGCTAGCCGTGCAAAGAAAACAACAATTATTATCACATCGTTTGCCTAAAATACTCACATTATCTGACTTAACGAAAGTTGATTGCAGTTATACACTTCTTTGCGTATCCTCTTTTACAATTCCCCATCCTTCACAATTCTATAATTTGTTCATAAGAGAGAGAGAGAGAAAATATGGATAATCATCACATTGCCTTCTCCTCTTCCAAATGTTTTTTAACTTTTGGAAGAGGAGAAGGCAATGTGACAATTAGCATTTTTGACTGCTTTTTCATTGGTTGGTAAAATGCAGACTCACACACACTACTTCATTTAACGAACTTAACGAAAACTTCGGTCATGCACAGTAGAATAATTTTATATTTTTGTGATCTGAAATTTGCTGATCGCCTGGTAATCGCCGTTTCTTTAGAATACACAAGAATGAATGAGACGAAATTACTGAAATGTTTTTTATTTTCTAAACTAGTGATACTTCTGTCAATAGTTGGCTCCGGGGGTATCGAAATGAGAAATTTTTCAGCTTGATGAGATCAAGTTTTTTGTAATTTAGTGGCTTGAAAAGTTTTTTGATTTCATGGTGCAATTTATATTTAACATGGTTTTTTAAATTTTGCGTAGGCATGGAAATAACAATGACACCTAAAAAATAATTAAAAAATAATTTATATCAAATAAGAAATTTTTTAAATTTTTGCGTGTTCGTTTTCCTTCACGATCCATGCGAACCGTTTGTCTTCAAGATAAAATTTTCAATTAGAAAAACCACAAATTCTTAAAGATTTTAAAATTTAATTACTTACTGCTGGTTTCATATTACTGCCTTGAGTTGAAATAATAACTGTCGTCTTATTAGAATTATATTTTCATGCCCTATATTGCTAGTCTCTCTTAAGAAGCTTACCTTTACCAAATCGCTTTATTAATGTTGTTGTTTTAAACATTCACAAGTATCTACATACTTTAAAAACGATAATCATTACGAACTCGATATACCAAGCTTTTGCATTATTTCATTCAAGGGGTACCTTCCTACTTATGCTGCTGTGAACGAATAAAAACCTTAGTCGATAATGAAGTCGACCGGAAAGAGTAATTCTTCAGCAATTTCGGAAATTTAACGGATCGATTTTCTTATACCACCCAATAAATATGGTGTATCAAGAAAATATTGCCAATGTTTTCCTTCATTCTCTAATTATTAATTATTTTATTTCTTCTTTGGAGAGTTGAGAGCTCCAAACTTCCGTAGTATCTCATAAGGTCTGTCTGGATAAATTTCCATCCTCTTTCACAGCCACTCCATTTATGTATATAGAAGTTGTTGTTTTTTAAATACTCGATCAAATCTTTAAAACCAACTGTCGCTAATGCTGTTTTTTTTTTACAATTTATTCTCGAATTTTGTTTGTTTATGAGATCGATTCAGCCCATTAAAGAAAGTGTATCAGTCCAAATGTCGTTACTTGCAAATTCTGTAGATTTTTTAAAGTCCCAAATTTAGCTCAAGTTGACGGTTATTCTATTTTTTCACAGTTGTAAAATTAAAATGCATAATCATCATTACGATCTTTTTGTTTTACCTTTATTACGACCTAATTTCCCTTCTTCGATAATAGCCATATAAAGATGCAATTCAGTTTACCATTTACAACAGTCGCCACAAAATCATTTTGAATGCATTTAATATGGCCTTGGTTCCATTTAACATGGCCTTGGTTCACAAAAATGTGAATGAGTATTTCTGAAAGAGTTGACAAGGATTTATCAACGCTAAGTTGTTATTATTATTTTACAAGGAAATTAGAAGAGAAACTTATCTGAACCAATAACTAACATAGTCCTTAGTCTTATTGTCTTAAATTTATACAGGGTGTTTCCCCTTAGGAGGTCCATAGACCGGGAGGTGATAGTACTCACCTAGACGAACCAAAAATTGTATGGCAGGTGGGGGGGGGGGGGGGCAATATCAACCGTTTAGGAGTTACAGGGTGATTCATAAAAAAAGCTAGGTTTTTACAAAACACCTGTATCTTAAAAACTACAGGGCGTATGGTCACAGTTAAGGGCTCACTGTATGCAGAACTTCATGGACTTCCAACGACAGCTCAACCAGCCCCGTACCCCTTTCCCCTCAGAAGTTATGTAGGTCTAAACTAAAATTTTCGGATTTTCTTTCCTTTTTTTTACTTTGACCTCTATTATTTTTGCAAAAAGGTCGTTAACATAACTTTTTTTTATAAAAACTGTAAACTGTGGAGCCTCCTCTTTAATTTGACCTATTACACCCTATGTGCTATCTGTATCCGTTAAAGAGTTATTAGCTCTAAACTTATTCTCAAACCTATTTTCAAACGTATCCTCAACGATAATTTGTTCCCTTAGTACGTCATTTTAAAAAATATCGTCTAATTTCGGTGTGACCGGAATAGGTTATGAGTTAATAACTCTTTAACGGCTACAGATAACACATAGGGTGTAATAGGTCAAATTAAAGAGGAGGCTCCACAGTTTACAGTTTTTATAAAAAAAAGTTATGTTAACGACCTTTTTGCAAAAATAATAGAGGTCAAAGTAAAAAAAAAGGAAAGAAAATCCCAAATTTTTAAATTTTTAGTTTAAACCTTCATAACTTCTTAGGGGAGAGGGGTACGGGGCTGGTTGAGCTGTCGTTGGAAAGGCCATGAAGTTCTGCATACAGTGAGCCCTTAACTGTGACCATACGCCCTGTAGTTTTTAAGATACAGGGTGTTTTGTAAAAACCTAGTTTTTTTTATGAATCACCCTGTAACTCCTAAACGGTTGATATTGCCCCCCCACCTGCCACAATTTTTGGTTCGTCTAGGTGAGTACTATCACCTCCCGCTCTATGGACCTCCTAAGGGGAAACACCCTGTATGTTGAGGGATAGGTTGATGACGATTGAGGTCATGCGAAAACTATACACTTTATCCTGTTTTTGATGTCGGTATTATTATCAAACCCAGCACGATAGGGTACTTTGGTTATACAACTTACAATGCTCTTGTTAGCATGCTACCCCATTGGTGAATTCCTTCCATAGAAAGAAAATGATACTTCATATTGTCGACATTAAAAATTGAAGAAGTTGTAGGCGTTCTAGAATTATTACGGCTCAATTGTCGATTATGTGGTGTTGTTCGAAATAGTAGTGTGTGGCAGTATTCTACAGTTGATCTATTTCATTGAAGAATTATAAAGAGCCTTGATTCGTGAATCCCTATGCACTCAACTTCATTGCGAATTTCGCGTATCATCAGTTTGTCTAATCTTGATGCACTCGTTGCCGAAAGTGAATCTTATAAGAGCGGAGGTTTGCATATTCCCCACTCCCTCCACACTATTAAAGTTGGCATTTTGATTCCCTTTGAATAACTTTCGCTCATATTCTGAACAGGATCTTCTATCTAAACCCAAATTGCGCTGTTACAACTTTTGATTTAGATAATGATTATTTCAGTCACAACCCTTTTCATGTCACTACAATAATTCTCCTTTTAATTGAATAGTTATGCTCTGCTAATAGGTACATAAATTTTGTATAACTAGTGAAAAATAGGAAAACTTGTCTCTGTTGTATCACTTCTCCATTGATATTTCTTTGGACCACATACCCGTGAATCAGTAGCCTACCCTACAGTTTCCATATATTCATATCCACATCATCTAATTAGGCATCCTATTCGAGGCTTTGCGCATTTCTTGAAACCTTTGAGATTTCTCCTGAGCATACCATTGTGGAGATTCTGACGATATTCAATCATGTAGCAAGTCTATCCGATTTAAATTAGTTAATAAAGATCTCTAGGTTCCTGACAAAAATGTTACGACGATTTCACCATGTAAAGTATCGGATGCCACAAGATTAACTGAAATATCAGAAACTGTATCACCTTTGACGTCAGACATTTTTCTGAGATTTATCTTCGTGAATCCGTCATCGATGAATACTATAAGGATTCACAATATTTCCCAGTATTTTGATATTTGTTCAGTTCAATTCAGTTTAGCTAAAACTACGCTTTAACTGTATACATACGCGCCTGGGACCATTGTACTTTGTTCAAGAAATTCATTTTATAATACATAAAAATTTCAATATTTCATACAGACACCATTCTTTTGAAAACTATGCAGTTGTATTTTATCGCTATTGGTTAATAACTCTTGAAAAATGCCTTTCTTGTTTGTAATTAAGATCCCCTCTTGTAATTTTGAGTTTCACATTAATCTTGTGAAATAAATATTTAAAGAGCGGTCTTTTCCAACAGCAATTAACAATCTTCGTTTAACTACAGGCTTTTATGATTTAAAATCTCTAGTTAGTGTAAAAACGCAATTTGGAATAAAAATTTGGTTTATTTTGAAGAAATTTTGTTAAGTTATTTGTCTGAAAACTAAAAGCTTTTGTTAGATTGTAAGTAAATTTGAACCATATTTCATTTGGGGATGGTATAGCAAAGCTGGTAAGGAAGCAGTTAAAAAAATTTCTGGGTACTATGCCGGTTGGCCTCGGTCTGATATTGGTCCAGACTAGCTGTGGAAAAAATATTGTCGTTAAAAATTATCAAATGGGACCCGATTATCATGAAATAGGTAAATCCACCCCAACTCAGTTTTATCAAATCTGAAAGGTATTTTCTATATTTCTGCACATTTCGATTTTTTTCTTAGTAAGTCATGCCTTTGCAACAAATATAGGTTTTGCAAGAATTTCATACTTTATCTAGTAGAAATATTCAAAACTTATACTTTATTCCGCGCATCCTCTTTCAACTTGGTCTTACCATGACTGGTAGTGCAAAAGATAGTTCCCGCACATATACGACAGTACCATTGACGCATTCCAACCTTATAGAAATTTTCTTTGTCATCTGTCCAGTCCCCAGTGAGATTAGCAATCGGCAATTCAAAGTCCCGTAACCTGGAATATACCAAATCTGGAAGAAATGACATAAATTATCAGATGTGAAGTGGAAATTGTGTACCTAGGCCTGGTATAGTTAGGGCATTAAAATTGAAAAAACCTAAAATTACAAATAGGGTACCTACCTACCTAAAAAACTATTTATTTTTCATATGAATGTAATTATCGATTCGACCACGACTAAGATTTGTTCATGCGAGCATTCTGTTGGTTGATGCTGGAGTAATGCAAAAAAAGAGCTGTTGCTAGAGATTGGGGGGTACACAGTGCTTTAAAAAAAAAAAAAATTGGGGTTTCAAGGCAAGAGAGCCAAAACTAGATAGGTGGTGAGGTTATCCACGATTGACTATAAAAACTTTATTGAACTCAATATAATTCCAGATTAAACAACGTCTTTTAATAATCATTTAATTACGTATCTATTTAATATAAAAAGTAAAGAAAATAAATAATTAGAGCCAGATGAAGTTTCTATGATTTTATTGATTTTGCTTTCTATTTTATATTCGTTAGTTTGTGGTGATGAAAGTCATATATCTACTCAATTTTATTCCATTCAGTTGCTCCGCTTCTTTAAAATAATTCTACCTAATGTAATTTTTCCAAAATTTCCGTTTTTGGACAGGTATTTGAATGTCATCAATAGAAGAAACAGCTTTTTTACATAATGGCAGTCTGGTTTTTGCTCCTAACATAGCTGTAACCAGATAATCTTCCAACAAAATATTTCGCTTAATTTCTTCTATAGGAATTTTTTCTAAAATAATTTCGGTCAATTTCGCAATCATGATTCATTTTCCAGAAGTCTTAAGGTTTGTTCACAGACAACAGCTATCACTCACTTTTTGTTGTCACCTATTTTCTATTTGCTGCATGCATTCGTTCTTCTTCTTTGAGAATTTTCGGCAAGTGAATCGTTAAAAAAGTTTGCGAAAGTCTCGAAAGACATGAAAGCTACACATCCATTGCATATTTACATAGGTCTTCGCACTTCGAAATTCATTAGGAAAAGTTGTCCTGATCAGCTTTGAAAGATCTTTACTAAAAATATTTATTTGTTCATATTTTTATTATGTGACACAAATAACATCAAATAGTACATGAGTCATAACCAAATATAAATTTAGGGTCTCCATTTCATTGAGCACAGAGATTTCTGTAAAAATATGGAAACAGTATCATCGGGCTCAATTTTTCTTTTCATTGCCTTTGTATTCGACTCTAGGGTGTAGGAGTGACTATAAAAAACCTGATTTCATCAAAATCACTGGAATCGCTATCTACGCAGGCACTGTAAAAAAAATAAGAACATCTAGGACAACAGATGGCAGCAGGAGTATCAAAATGAGAGTTTTATGTGCCAAACAATGAAGCCAAATTTTATTTTTTCGTTAGCATCGATAATTTGGGAATTTTTAGGAGTTTCTTTCTCATTAAAATAAAATTAAGGCATAAAATATGAATAATACTTTGCATAATATTGTCAATGATAATTAAATATTGTTCTTTTTTTCCTTAATCTGTTGGTCAATATATAAATATTCCCCTGTAGGCTGTATGTATGTATGCCTCATGTGAAACTTATGATTAAATTAAAGTTCATACTCCAGGAGTACCTTTATTTCCGAAGTCAGTCATACTCATTAACTTAGAAAAGTATGCTACGAAAATATTCCTATTTGCGATCATTTTTATTTGCTAGCACAATATGACATCTCCCCATGGTTGCCTAATTCAATGATAGAGAGAGAGACATTTATTTACTGCGAATGCATAGTTATTTAAGTGCAATTTAATCGTCGTGCAATCATATCTATTCAATAATAAAACGGTAATTCATGTCTACATATAGATTGCTGCTTTTTAATGTACCAAAACTGATCTTGCGCATCATGTGTTATTCTCGGATCTTGTTATCTTTTACCTGCCTCCTGCTCCCTGGTAATGATAACATTTAATTTACTCAAATCAAGATCAAACGGCAATAATAATCAACAACAAAATTAATGAAAATTGAAAGAAGTGAAATTTGGCAACAGTACTGATTTTAAGCTGCCAAGATTATTATCAAATTTGTTGTAATTCTCTCGTGGGTGATGCTGATGGTGTTGGTAGTTGCGTTGCGATTAAATAAAATTCTCCCAGGCGCAGTTGTGCCATCTCATAGTGTACAAAACAATAAATTCATTTGGAAATTTGGCAACAGGTCGGCTTCTCTAATCTCTACTTCTATATTCTTTCATTATTCGCAGATTTATTATGATTTTTGTTTTCAAGACTTATTTTATTATACCCTAGATGAAATCATAGGGGTATACTAAGTTTGTCATTCCGTTTGTAACACCTCGAAATAATGATGGTAGAGCAAAATGGATTGGACACCCATTCATAATATTAAAAGTTATTTCGATTTTTGCATGTCTGTCCGTCCGTCCGTCTGTGCGCACGATAACTCGAGAACGCGTATACTTAAAGAGCTGAAATTTTGTACACGGACTTTAAAAAAAAAAGTAAAATTAAGTTCGAAAATGAGACAAATCGGGCAACTCCTTCGTGGGGTTGCCATATAAAAATTTCGTTTTCCGCTATATATTTGGACACTGCCTGAGAACGCATCCACGTAGAGAGCTGAAATTTCGTACATGATGTTTTTACTACATTAGCAAATAAAATGTCAAAAATGGACTAAATCGGGCAACTCCTTCTTGGTGTTGCCATATAAAAATTTCGGTTTTTTACGTATACTTTGAAAACGATCAGTCCAAGACATTTTGATTGTACTAAGAACTTCTGCAGAATACGAAATCCTATAAAATTGGTTATTACCATTTTTTCTGTGCGACAAACTGTTCTAGAAATATATGCGAAAAACAACTTCAAAATCAATACTTGAATAGATCGGTGACCATACGAAATTTAATACGGGCATTCATCTAAGCTAGGGTATCATAAGAATTGGTCTTAGACCAATTCTAGCTTTTTTACTTGTTCTATAACATTTGCTTCTCTCAATATACACTGACAAATCACAGTGTACAAATAACAAACCCCATTCGCTTTAGATTGATTTGTGTGTACCTTGTGTCGAGAGTGCGCTAGTGTAAAGTTGTTTTAACGAAAGTAATACAAGCAATTATATAATGCTGAGGTGTTGTTTTTTTCCCCTCGAAATTAATATACAAAAAAAAATTGGTTATTGGTTTACCTAAGACAACTTACAACTAGATGTGAAAAACTCCATATAAACCCGGGTCACTTTTTGAAAGGTCTTTAACTTATTATTCAACCAAAGAAAGCTATCATTACGAAGAATTTATGTGGCATAATACAGCAAGAGACAGAGAGAGAGAATCTATAGAGCTTTCTATTAGAGGGCCACCCCACGGCCGTTAGCTCGTTTTACCTCGACCGCTTTTTTGTGAGTTTTGCACATCTAGATGTAAGTTGTCTTAGGTTGTACAAAGAAACAGGCCAATAGGAGTATCAAATTGAATTTTGTTGGGTCATTCTTTTGAGCTTTTTTTTTTATTTTGCTAAGAGATGCCTGATTAAAAGGCCCAAATTGTAAACTTTGAAAGGGTGTTGGGACATATGTATGTACATACCTCTGTAAATATGATATGATAATACTTACCAACATTAAAATCGCATTCATAATTGTTATGCATTTTATTACCATTTTCTTGCTGTTGCTTTTGGAGTGCCTGCATTTTTTTAATTAAAGACATGCACCTTACTATGGCCTGCTGTTTATAGGAAATATACAGTCACACGTCGACAATAATCGCTAATATCTTCTACATAATCATATTGGTACCCATTTGGAATATGACTTTGAATAGATCTATCATTGTATCTACCAAGTGCAATCTTCATCCTTCTTTCGCTGTATAGATAAGTATAATTTTGTATAATTTCATTTTACTCATCTCAGGGATTATTTTAAATATCCAGGGCCTCATTCCACAAAACTACAAATGTACAAGTCTAACAACACTTGTACTAATATTCTTGTTCTATAAGTACTTTCTGTACCACAAAAATTATTCATTTTCTTGTAGGAACTTTTAAATTTCCCTAGACTTGTAGATTCAATGGACATATCTAAAATATTTTTCAGGTTAAACATAAATGCTTCCATATACGATTGTATAATGAAAGTACAAATTATCAGACCCGAAAAATAAAATTTCAATAGATCTAATTTTGGAAGTAGCGTAGACTTTATATGACTCGAACATGTAAAATCTTAGCAATCCAAGAAAAGAAGCATAGGAGTATATAGGTTGAGATTAACAGAAGACCGAGAATTTTGTACATTTCAGAGTAAATTTTCGTTAAATCTAATTGCTGCACTACGGTTTTAAATAAACGAAAGTTTTGAATAAATGTTTTAGAGTTATAGTTATAGTTTATAGAGTTTCTATATATACTTTTGTTATTTCACGGAATAAAAGATCATCATTTTCATTTGAACTTGAGTTACTACACAATTTATCTATAATTTTATTATCAATAATTCTTTTCCCAAAACGTTGTTATCACCAACTACGCTAACGAAAAACTTTTGATGTATACTGTTTTTCTTCCATTGCATACCGTTACTGATTTCGGCTTCTTATGATCTATACTACAGTGTTGAGCAAAATTTAAATATATTATCGATTAATGCTTATGATTAAAAGCACCAATCATCAGTCAGGAACAATGATTTAAATATTTAATCATTTAAAGAAATCATGTGATTGTGATTGATCAATTGTTAAACGATTAATTGTTTTCAAAAATGATTAATTTATTTTAATTTCCACTAATTATTTTGATTAACTTTCAAGCATTCTTAATATTTTTGAGTAACCTTGTTAGGCACTAATCAAAGAAACGAACGTGCCTTAACATATGATGAGAAAATTGCGCCAGTTGCATTCTCATGTTCGCCGTATATTTATTTATACTTAGAGGGGTGCACTAATGATAATGTCGATTCTTTCCTACTAAGATAATCTAAGCCTTATAAAATAAAGAAGCTGTTTTTTTTTTTAGCATCTTCTATAAGCCTCTGTTCTGCATTTGGTAGTTCGAAATCTGAAATGTATAATTTCATAATTTGGTTTTAATTTCTAACGCTACTTTCATGGTTATTTCATTGTTTTTATTTCATTTGATTACATTTTTTACTAATAACTAATAAACGTATCTGTAGTTACCAATGCATCGTTCAATTTTTAAAATTAAAAACTAAGAAGTAAATAACGATTAAGACCTGTCGATTGAACTTTATTATTATTATCGACTGACGATTAAATTAATTACGATTACTTTCTTGAGATTAATTTTCAATCTTTAATTTAATTAGAAAAATTAAATCGATTAATGCCCAACACTGCAAAGTACATATAATTCGGAAAGCAATACGGAAACTTCCTGGATTTTTGAGTTGTC
The DNA here is from genome assembly GCA_963924295.1 of Dioctria rufipes. Classification (NCBI taxonomy): domain Eukaryota; kingdom Metazoa; phylum Arthropoda; class Insecta; order Diptera; family Asilidae; genus Dioctria; species Dioctria rufipes. The sequence continues at coordinate 22,835,759 of OZ002745.1, read as the reverse complement.
AAATGTTATTTACTGCGTAAAGTTAATTATTAGTTACAATGTTTTGTATCATAATTTAAATGTTATGAATGTAGTCAAAATTTCCCACTTGTAGAATTATCGTTGTACAATTGTACAATGAATTTTACAAGTATTGCTTTGTGGTACACAAATTTTATGACTTGTTGAAAAACACTTGTAGTTTTGTGGACAGGTGCCCAGGTCTCCCAGTGCCCCATATTAAGATGTTTCACCGGCGGAGAATACACTGGTTTTGTACTTTTCTCTTCTATTGGAAGTCTAGGTGTCCTTTTCATAATCCTATATCATTTCTACGATATAAGTAGGTAGGTATAGCATTTTCAGATTAACTTCATCCTTTTCCTCATTGAATTGATCTTTTTCTCTCTTCCGAAACAAATCAATCTTGTGCCATGGCAAATTATCTTTTCCAATATCTTTTTGAATTCACATTTATTTCCATTGTCAAACTATTTCCAATGATAAAGAAAGAATTTAAAGGCCTTTGGAAGGCAATTTTATGAAGGCAACCTATGTTGAAAGATCTCTTAGGGCAGAATCGATATAGAAAATTAGTGCACAAAAGTGATAAAAGCCATTGAATCATAAGTGAAGCGTAAAATCATTTTCTCCTCCAATAACTCCTTGCATCTAATTGTAGCTATCTACGATGTGCTTCCTTTAAAAGAAGTGAAGAAATTGTCAATATGAAAAATATCGCAGGTCACATGGAAAGTTTCTTCTAATTCATGCGTCTTATCCCAGAAAAGATTAAAATGGTTTGGCATAAATAAAATCAAATCAATTGGTAAAAATATCAATTCAACGGGGAAAAGACGCAATCTGGAACATTGGGATCAAATTGTCATATAATTGAGAAAGCTCGTTTTTGTTGAGCAATATCTATTAAAATCCTTAAAAGGTTTCTACTTCATATTTCTTTCTTCCTGCAAGGAGTCGTATAACCCTCAAATACATCATAGATTCGGGTACGTACTTGGTAATACGCACCTATTGCACTATTTACGAATAGATTCACACGGTATGTACTCGTATGAATTTCATACTTTATCTACTAGAAATGTTTAAGACTTATTTCTCTTCTGCTGGGCTCATTAGTTCTTTGAGATACTTGTACATGAGCCTATCATAATTTGTAGATCAAAGGATAATTCCCGACGACGGAGACGGTACCGGTGACGCATGTCAAATAGAAATTTTCTTTGCTATCTGTCCAGTAAGATGAGCAATTGACAATTCAAACTCCCGTCAGTTTAAAAAAACCTACAATACCAAATTTGGAAGAAATGCTATAAATTATCAGATTGAAGTGAAAATTGTGTACTAGACAGGCCTAGTCTAGCTTAGTTAAATGAAAATTGAAAAATTCCAAACTTACTAGTGGGCTAGGTAGATACTTAAAAAAATATTTATTTCTAATTTGAATTGGTTAAGCGATTCATGTGAGCAATGTGGAGTAATAGGAGAGTTGTTGCTAAATTTTCCTAAAATTTCAAGAAGAGGCTTTTATTCCCAACACTATAAAAAAAAACTGTTTCACAAGGCAATGATAACTATGAGAATCAATCAAGTAGTGTTTCTTTATAATTATCCATCAGAAAAGACAAAACTTAAGCTGTAATTACTCGCTATCGCCATATTTGTTGTGTTCTCAGGTCCAGCATATACTAGGTACATACTTAAATGATTGATTCTTATCTTTTGCATCGTGTTCATCTAGGTTAGGTAGGAGAAAAGATTTTGCATCTTTAGTAAAATATTCTATCCATGTTAATTAATTTGCAATGATTTTGCTAGAATCTCAAACGTTAAATAACAATAAAATAAATCTGCTGATTGCGAAAGTCTCAATCAGTATCACTGACATGTATATAAATGGACTGCTTGTTGAACCAAAAATGCATAAAAGCAAATGGCACACCACTTTTATATTCCTGTCTCTTTCCGTGAGAGCATACTTTCCCACTGAAATGTAACGATTAGGAACGAGAAATTGCTTGTAAAAATTCTTGATAAAAACACTTTCTTCGACTCATAATTAAAATTTAACTATACAAATAGTCGCAAATACTTTTGTGGTAAATTTGGTAAATCATACGACAGTTAGTAGCATTGACAGTGAGAGCATACTTTCTGAAATCAAAATTGGTGCCACATGAAACAGGAGATCAAGCAGTCCATTTATATATATGTCGGTGATCAGTATCTTATAGAAATTGATTGAACGGTCGGTTTTTCTTGTTGATGAATTGAATACACCTTAAAATTTAGTAAGATTCTAAGTCTTGGGATGCGTGATTGCATTCCGTATTCGTACAGCAGATCTCAACAACAGCAAAATCACTCCTGAACTGAAACAAGTCTAAAAAACTGCACAGAACACCTGCAAGTCCATTATCCAGAGAAAACTTCCTTTTTGATCAGAAAGCTAGACAAAAAATCTTGGCAAATCATAAAGGTAGCAAAAGTTTCTGGTCTCTGGTCAAAACCATCAGGAACAACTGCACCAGTTCCTCTATACCTTCTCTACCTAACAATGGAGAAGTGGTTGTTGACTCCCTGCTAATATTTTGGCTACTAGATTCCTGTCTTCCACCCACTTCACAGACACCTTTTTTTCCGTCTCCCATGTGGATGTGTACAAGAGCCAATACCTATCCGTACCGAGAGATGTATTCAAGGTCCTTAAGGAGATCAACGTCTCTAAAGCCGCAGGTCCTGATGGCTTCTAGCCCCGATTAATTAAAAGCTGTGCCTCATCCTTAGCTAAACCACTGTGCAAACTGTTTTACTTGTCTTATTCGACAGGAAAATTTCTAGTTGCTTGGAAACTAGCCGATGTTCAGCCTATTCCCAAGAAAGGAGGGGGTATCGTTCCCTCAAATTGTCGAGCAATTTCAATCACTTCGATTCTTTCAAAGGTCTTTGAATCCAACATTTACTTCAAATTAATGAAGTTTTTAAGCCAGAGTTGCGCCCCTCTCACAAGCATTATGGATCCGACCTTGCCCCCGATCCCTTATATTTCTCAGAAAAGGCGCCAATTTTTTTATTTATATTGGCGCGGAATTAATTTCAGTTATCCTTAGTACGCTTTTAAAAGAATGAGCGATGAGAATTTTCAATAGGTTTTTAGAGAAAAACATAAATGTATTATTTTTGGGGTCGTTTTCGACCCCGGGTAATAATAAAGGGTTAAATAAAGTGAAGAAATGTCAATATTAAGAATATCGTACGTCACATGGAAAGTGTTTATCTTGGAAAAGATTAATTTGGTTTGGCATAATAAAAATCGGTTAGGAAAATATCCATTCAATGGAGAAAAGTCTCTAGTAAAGCAATGAAAATTATAGCATTAGATTAAATTGGTAGTTAGAGAGCAATTACACTGGGAACAGTGACTCTGCAAATAATACCAAATTTGCAAAATTATCTCTAGTTTTTGAGATAACAACAACCTACATACTTATAATGACATAAGGATGTAAAAACTATATTAAATATGTATTGAGAATTTTATTTTCAAGTAAAAATTGAGTTAAAAATGGTATATGATATAGCACAAATTACATGAAAATAGAAAATACAAAAATAATTAAGAAATCTACTGTGTTTTTGGCTAGAACAGTCCCTTTGTAAGGCAAATCTTTTGATAACAAATAAAAAACTTGTCCAGGCATCAGATTCTATCATGTGGCTTGTAAAATTACAATCCTTTATAATGGTATGGATTTGTGAATCATCAAAGATACCTGCTTTTAATTTGTCCATACTAAGGCCAGGAAATTAATAAATACAGGGTGTTTCCCCTTAGGAGGTCCATAGAGCGGGAGGTGATAGTACTCACCTAGACGAACCAAAAATTGTATGGCAGGTGGGGGGGCAATATCAACCGTTTAGGAGTTACAGGGTGATTCATAAAAAAGCTAGGTTTTTACAAAACACCCTGTATCTTAAAAACTACAGGGCGTATGGTCACAGTTAAGGGCTCACTGTATGCAGAACTTCATGGCCTTTCCAACGACAGCTCAACCAGCCCCGTACCCCTCTCCCCTCAGATGTTATGAAGGTCTAAACTAAAAATTTCGGATTTTCTTTCCTTTTTTTTTACTTTGACCTCTATTATTTTTGCAAAAAGGTCGTTAACATAACTTTTTTTTATAAAAACTGTAAACTGTGGAGCCTCCTCTTTAATTTGACCTATTACATCCTATGTGTTAACTGTAGCCGTTAAACAGTTATTAACTCATAACCTATTCCGGTCACACCGAAATTAGACGATATTTTTTAAAATGACGTACTAAGGGAACAAATTATCGTGAGGATAGGTTTGAAAATAGGTTTGAGAATAAGGTTAGAGCTAATAACTCTTTAACGGATACAGATAGCACATAGGGTAATTTTTTTTTTTTTTTGCAAAATTTAATGCCAAATAGGGGCCTACACGGCCATATCCCCTTAATTAAACTCCAATTTTTTGTTAGACCATAGTATCTCACAACATAGTAAAATTTGTATGAAGACCTATCGGGCTGTCCTGCTACGTAGGCCAGCAACTCCCCATAAGGATGGCAGCAAGACCCTAACAAAACTAACAAACTAAACAGGACATGTAACTGCATGAAACACAGCACATAAAAACACGAACACATCATCTACACCACTTAATGGAAGGTTTTTCTAGTACCTCACTTAAGCACTACGGTGGCTAAACTAAGTGACTTACGGCGCTGGACAAGTGGTGCCCCACCTGCCGTACAACGTTTCGTCATGCTGCTCCACGAAAGCTTCATGGACACAGATGACATAAAAACTAGCACTTGCATTTTTTTGCAAAATTTAATAATTTTGTTTTTTTTTGCAAAATTTAATAATTTTTTTTTTTTGCAAAATTTAATTGTGTGTTGAAATAAAATAACTATATTATACTATTGTAATCACAAGACTGCGAAGTCTAACAATTGGTGGGACTTTGCTACTATTACCTTTTGTGTACTTGTGTACTGTGGCTGCTATGAAAAAAATTCCTCGGAATGTTAAGATAGTTTTAATTTAAATTTAAATAAGAGTCATTATAAGAATCTTGTCACAGTGGTCAGCTTTACTTCATTATTTCACTCTTTACTTCGCATATAAAATTGTACTTATTATTTTTGTGCTATATTTTAGGTGAGATTAATAATCTCAATAAGACCCTCCAGTCTGAAAAAAATTTAATACACAAACTAAGACCTTTAATTGAAATAGTGAAATTGAATGACTTGAAAAACAAATGAAAAAATAGAACAAAGAAAACAAATGAAAAAACAAAAAAAAAAAAGGAAAAAAATTTATTCAAAAAATTTTAAAACCAGATTCATTCGAAACGAATCGAACCTGTGTACGCCCGCAGTGGGCTGAAAAAAGAAAAAGGAAGAAGAAGCTTTTCGTGTTAGCAGAAAACCTTACACTCATCGGTACGGCTTGGTTTTCTGCCTGCCGTAGACGCTTGAAACAGATCAAATTGATCTCATCTCATATAAACTCAGAATAAACTCTGGGTGTGAATTATATTAGGCAAAAACTCATATATTCCACCAAGGAGGAAGAAACAAAATTAGAGACTACTCTTTAAGATTTTTTATTTGGGACCTGTTGATGAGTCAAAACCAAGACTTGAAACTTGTCAACCAAAATCAAATGGGTTGTGTGATGAAATAACAAATAAAAAAATTTTTAGCTTTTGCTATATTCCGGAGAATCCAAAAAGAATGCCTTCTTGAACAAATATCTATTAGTAATATCCAAGATAATCTATTGTCATTTTACATAGAGTTGTGCCAAACAATGTTTCGATCTTAATGATCACAAATTGAGACTATTAGAATATTTGAATCCAAGGAAGATTAGAACAGGCGAAATAATTTCAATACTTTTTTCAGTTGAAACCTTTCCTTTTCACAATGAAATAGATATTGAAAAACTTAATTCGAGTTGAGGCTCCTCATAATTTTTGAAAATTTGGACCAACTTGTTGATTGTAATGATATTGCTAAAACTTGGCTAATTTTATCAAAATAGAAAATTTTTTTGAACAACCAATTTTCGAGAATTTTTACAACTACATAATTAATTTATTTGTCTTTCCCCACAGTACGGCTGCTGCTGAACGACCATTTTCAGATTTTATTAGATTAAAAAATAAAAAACGTAATAAGTTGAATATTGAAACAGTTTTGGCTGTACTTCTTTGTAGGGAACTGATAGAAGATGAAAAGATTTTTACACCGTCAAATGAACTAATTAAGTCCTGTAGTCTGTATAAATTTTTCGATGGACTTTTTATAAGGAAATAAGAAAAAGTTCTCACAATTAATGGTATAAACACAATTATAATAAAATAGAACATGACATTCTATACATTTTGTTTTATCCCGACTCTGTAGTCTGTTTGCTACCTTTTTGGCGATTTTGCTACCCTTTATTCTCAAATTTGCTAGCATAATTTGTCAGGGAAGTCCCATCACTTGACAATACCTTAGTAGAGAAGCTACTCATCCATTCGCAATTTTGTTTTTACATTTTGCATTTTTTCCCGAACTAAACTTGAAGTTTGCCACTAACATTTACAATTGAAAAGAGATGTATCGATATCCCATTCTATTCCATTCCAATTATTCTACGCATTAGAACACAATGTACCTTAAGAAACTGTAATCAAATATAGTTATTATAAGTTTGTATCACTAACGCACACGTACGAAGTATAGTGGTAGATTATTATACATACCCTGTTCTTTTTGTACTCTGTATTTGCTCAATACATTTTTAACCAAAGCCATTCGGCTACTGAGTAACTACTCCATGTGAAGTACTACTTGGCAGCAAGCTCTCTCTTTTTGTATGTTAAACAATAGATGGCGCCAAGGGTATCAAAATTAGAAAATTATCTGGTCTCAACAAAAATATTTACTGTCTTGCCAAACATTGTTGCTTGCGTATTTTTTCTGTTTTTCTTGAGTCATTTTCAAAACTCTCAATACTGTAATTAAAATTCATAATATTTAAAACTTTTATGTTTTTGCGACATTTAGACAAGTTGATTAATCTAAGATGGAACGTAAATGTCACCAATCAATATAAATATAAATATTAACGGCTTAATTTCAAATATAGTTACTAATGCAAGCTAGAGTTATAAATCAATTCATAAAAGCATCTTTCAAGATTGACCATATATAATATACTTATCTGCAATTATCACAATTCAGACTTTGCAAGGTGGAAATGTTTTTACAAAACCCAGATTTAATCAACATTACCGAACTGATTGCACTTACTAGGTGGCAGGTAGACAGACATTTGTACATAAAAATGAAACTTTCAGTATAAAATGAATCGCAAGAAATTTCGGCGCCACTAAAACGTTAGATCGCTTTTTTATCCTATATTCAAAAATAAGAAGACTTTAATCCTTAACCATTTATGTAAACATAATTATCTAAATTAAAATTAAAATTAAAATTTTGATGTAAAGGGTTTTCCAATAAGAGGTGTTATTTTAATTAGCCCGCTATTTCGGTAGATGTCACTTTTGGAGCTGTCATTTTTTGACATTTGACAAGTAGAAACTACGCCATTAATAAAAATGGATCGATACATGATTCAACAACGCATTGGAATTATTAAAATTCACTATAAAAATGGTGAAAATGTGGCAGAGACGGTTCGTAAAACTCGAACATTTTTGGGTCGTCGTGAAGCACCTTGTCGGACCGCAATACAGAAATTGGTAGAAAAATTCGAGCTGTTGGGACAAGTTAGTGATGTGAAGAATAAAACCCGTGCACGTCGCTCAAGAACAGCCGAGAATATTGCTGCTGTAGCCGAAAGTGTTGAAGAAAACCCAGGTTTGTCCATTCCTCGTCGTTCTTTGGAACTAGGCATTCCACAAACGTCATTACACCGTATTTTGCATAAAGATTTGGGTCTTAAGGCTTATAAAGTTCAGTTAACACAAGAACTCAAGCCGGCCAATCATCAACAACTTCGAGTCTTTGCTGATTGGGTCCTTGAAATGCATGAAAATGATCCGGAATTCCATCGAAAACTCATCTTGAGTGATGAGGCCCATTTCCACCTCGATGGTTTCGTCAACAAACAAAATTGTCGCATCTGGGGCTCGGAAAACCCAAGAGTTATTGTTGAAAAGCCTCTCTATCCTCAACGTGTGACTGTTTCGTGCTGTTTATGGTCCCGCGGGGTCATTGGACCTTACTTTTTCGAAAATGAGGTGAATGGATTGCGCTATCGACAGATGATTAATGATTTTTTATGGCCGGAATTGGATGGTATTGATCTGGACAACGTTTACTTTCAACAAGACGGCGCTACGTGCCATACAAGCAACGAAACCAATGATCTTTTACGGGAAAAGTTTCCGGACCATGTTATCTCTCGAAGAGATGATCACAATTGGCCACCGAGATCTTGTGACTTAACACCTTGCGACTTCTTCCTTTCGGGCCACGTGAAAGAGAAGGTCTACGCCAACAGCCCAGCGTCGATTCAAGACCTCAAAGATGGAATTCGTGAGGCTATCGAGGACATAGGGCAGCCACTTTGCGATTTGGTTATGGAAAATTTCATGAAAAGGATATGGTCCTGTAGGCGTGGTCGTGGTGGTCATTTGGCTCATGTTATTTTCCATTATTAACGGCATACCTTGCTCTTTATAATGAAATAAAGATCCGATCATTTATCTAAAAAAATGGCATTTTTCTTTGAATATCAAAATAACACCTCTTATTGGAAAACCCTTTATTAAGCATACATACATATGTTCCTTCACTTCACTTCTATTCACGATACCATAATCGTATATATGGTAGGTATCGTCTTTTGTAATATTACCGGTTTAGAACAAAAAAGAGTCCAAAAGGATATAAATCATGAATATATACAAAATGCTATTAATTGCAAAATTCCAAGAAACTTCCAATACCCATCTCAATACTTAGCTTAAAAATATTTCTAACATCATCATGGGATTTTCAACGTGCCTTCACTGTTCACCTTTTCATTATACGCAGTTCCTTATAATCTCCGTCAACCTTTAACAATCTCCATGAAAATTTTCCTTTTTTGCAATCTTCAAGTCTTTCCATTATTCTTGGAATCGGTAAGGGCTTACTCGAGCAGATCAGGTATTTTGTAATTTCTTATTTAGAGTCCTATCTTCAGCTTTATTATTACTATTTCTATGACATTAGCTCGAACCAACTACAACGTTCAAGTTTTCATTATTGCTAAATACTACAAAATAAAAAAAAAATATTTTTGTGATTTCAAAGTTCTCTGACTACACAGCTTGCCTTATTTACAATTTTTCGGAGCACTCACACTTTAATATTTAGCTCATCTCTAGGTTGTACGCTTAAAATTTACGAAAAGCTGTGATGTATCTGTATGTAACTCTCAAAATTTCTAAATTATTTTACACATTAAGTTTTATCAAGAATTTTATTCGCTTACCTATGGTTTAATGCTTCAGCGAAGTCAGATCTTTGTCTTTAGTTAGTCACTGAGAATAGATACTATCGCCTCCAGAAACTTTGTTATTTGAAGTTATTTCAGATAGTATTATACACACCAGAAAGGCACAACTTAGTTGATTGCATTTGAAGTACTATCCGATCTGCATTATATTTAATATATGATGAATTCCTAATTGTAGGTTTATTGTTCCTTGCACCGAAGGCACGTAATTATAGTCCGCTCATCTAAATAATAGCATGATCAGTTTGTGTGCATCTTTTTCGTGATTTTTTTCAAGACTGCTGCAACATCTTGCGGTCGCAATTGTGAATCGGTCTTGCTAAAGACCCTATCGATATTTGTCAAGCTCCGGGACAATAGAAGTTAACGGCACTACTGTACTGCTAAGATCTTACAAACACTTCTCATTACCTTTAAATAATTTTTTTTTTTCCAAATTAACCATCGAATTTATAAGGAATTTCGCGAGACTATACTCAGCAGATCTAATGTAGAAAACACCTGATCTAGTTACATATTAATAGTAGCTTATCTCAAGAATCTGTTTTGGGGCCCTGATTGGGATCCTGGTATTCTCAAAGCCATGTGTATATACATATATGTCGACAATGTTGAAATTTATTAATCTAGACAAGTTGATTTAATAGAAGATTGCATTCATCGAGAGAGTCAATGTAGACCTCAGCATTTTCGTCATTCGGAATTTGCTACTACTTATTTCAAAAAAATCTTCGAGCTGATATTTCGCCCATATGATCTTAATCTTCCTTTTTTATGAATTCGTGTCCATTGGTCCATTGATAAATTTTACCAGTATTTTCCCAAGCTTACTCAAAATATTGACGATCTCAACTTTAAAAAAAAAAAACATTAATTTTAATACTTTATATGCGTCCAAATATGGGTTAGGATCATTTAAATTTGACTATTGTGGGTTTCCTTTTTATTTACTTTATGAACAATAATGCAACAACAAAAAATTATAACTTTAAAATTAGATCTATAAATAAAGGCGGGGACATAAAAATTAACGAACAATAAAAGAGTAAGGCTGAACTACAATAAAGTAAATAACTTTACGAAATTAAACGAGACTGAGGTTTACTTACGAAAAATTGATATTTTTAGCCTAAATATATATCACATTCCGTAAGAGTTATTATCTTGATATTTAATGTTTTCAATTTTAAAAAGTGGTAAAAGTGAAAAAATTAACAAATGGAAGTTGATTTAATTGAAGATTTGTGCTTTCTATTAATTCGCAGTACCATTGTAATTCCATTTTAATTTTTACATTGCACTTTTAATCATTTAGTAATCATTTACGGAAAATTGGATAATTAAACTTAACGAAAGTTCCTCTCACACGAGTTAAAGTCAATTTGTGTACGCCTGTTAAATTAAAGGGCGCGTTTGCTTTACGTAAGTAAATGTACTTACATATACTTTTATTGTAGTTCAGCCTTTACTTAAAAATAAAATTTACGTGCGTAACATTATTATTGATTAATTTCATTGAGAGTTACATTTCGTGTTATTTCTTTTGTAGTATCTTTAGCTTAATATTAATGAATACAAAATTTAATCCACATTTTTTTCTGAATTTCAGACTGCAAATACTTAAAAGAAATCATCCCGGTCGATAACCTGCTTTTAAGGTAAGCGGTCTACTGTTTTTGTATTAATTTTATACACGGGAATTTTTTTTTTTTTTAATTTCACATTTATCCTATCGAATTTATTTCTAAGAAATTATTTATTATGCACTTTATGATGTTTTCTGTAACAATAACCGAAATATTTATTATGATATATGAAAATGAAACGATTGTTAGTTTTGCTCTGAGATATGGTTTACACGTAATGGTACTGTTATTATTTAAAACGTTTATCATACATTTCCTATGGTAAAGGTCTGAGTTTGGGTGACATTTTATTTACACCATCTATTCCATGATTAGTTTTTAACTTGTTGAAAGTTTAATCAATTATACAATCAAATACAGCGTAATGAATAAAAACAGGTATTGAAGCAGAATATAAACCAAAATGTCCAGGTCTAATGGAATCCAGTGATTTAAAACTAATCTCAGTTCCTGAAAATATCATCTAATCAAAATCGATTAAAATCATCGGCATCAGTAGCATTTGGAAATGACGGAAAATAGAAATAAAAAAAAATAAAAAATGAAATTATTTATTTTTTATTTTGTTTCTTCGTTTAGTGTAAAATTTTACTTTAGGTACATTAATCAAAGCCTCAAAACTGAGTCTTCTCATATATAATGCCACATCACGCAGTACAATCAGCCATCGAAAAAATCAAAAATCCACTCTTCTAGTGAACGATACTTTAAGAGAACTTTAAGAGCGCGTGATCGCAATTCAATACAGCTATTTACATATGCTATGACGGAAAGAGCCAAAACATATCAACGAATAATTTATTAAGAAACCATCGTAGAAGCCTTTGTTCTTTAGATACTAGAAAGAATTTTAAATTCAATTCTAGGAGGACTTAGCACCAGCTTCATCACAACTTAATCCCAAAGACACAAAACCGAAGATTATATTTCTTTCAGTACTCATCGAAGTAAATTTCTAAAGAAAGTCTCTAAAGTCAGAAAGCAGCTAATTTTCGAATGGATCTTGCGTGTACTGAAAATGAAAAAGTGCGAGGCAACACAGTGATATTTTTTTCGTTTTTCATTTTTTACATTTGATTTTGTCTACTGAAATTCTTTCTTAATTATTTTTTTTTTAATAGCTAGCCATAATTAAAACAATTGTATTAATAAAAGTTTTTAAAATATTACAGTGTTTTACTTTGACTAGTATAGGAAGGAACTTCACAATCGCGGTTTTTTTTTAACTTAAATAATTTTCTTCAAGCACATAATTCATATTGTATATCTAAATACCCGTTTGTGTACATAAGTTCCTTCTATTGCTGTTACAATATTACTTCAAAAATTATAATAACAAAACTTTTCTACAATAACAGTACCATTACGCGTTACCATAACCGAAGTCAATATTTTCTATAAAAAGAGCTAACGTCTTTCTGATATTTTAAATTAAGGTTGAGTGTTGTGACTATATAAAAACTTCATTGAACTCCAAATAATTCCAGATTGATGTCTCTCTGGCTTGAATAACTTCCCTTAATACTGTTAAGCTCATGTGAAGCTGTCGGTATAAAGATAAAGTGAAGAAAGAAAACTTAGCGCCAGATGAAGTTTGTAAACTTTGATCATGCTATTTCCTTAATACTCCCTTCAAGTCCCAATAAAACTGATGAGAAACTCGTTTTGTTTTCCGCTTCTCAGGATATACCTATATATAATTTGTGAAGAAAAACTTACGATCACATAAGTAGTGCCATGCATAATTGAATGTTCTAACGTAAGCCCACTTGGATATTATGATGTGCAAAAGGATCTGATTTTCTTTCCATTCAATTTGATCTGATTGAGCGATTTTCTACTTCATGTGGCACAAATATTGTGTTTCTGTATATCACCGTTAGAGCACCTTTAAAACTTTTACTACATAAAAAACATATAAAACTCAACCAATCAGATGAAATTTTATACCCGAAAATCGAATTAAATTAAAAAAAAAATATATTCTCTTGTGTCGAAGTGATATTTTAATCGCTTATAAGGAATTAAACTCATTAAGACTTTAATTTTCAAAATTTATTCTTAACTGAATCTTGTGTATGGGCAAGATAGACGAAGCACGGTAAACACTATCTTTACCTTATTCTTTCTGTCGTGATTGCATCTGTAACCAACATAAAAACATCAAATGGCTTAAGAAAACGTTTAGTAAGAAATATTTTGTGTTGGTAGCTCCAACTCTGCCATAGGGCGAGAGAGAAAACTAAAACTTGTGTCATTCTTTCCTATAGGAAAATGTCAATACGCTCAGTCCATTGTTATAAGTCCAACCTGACTTCTGGAAGTTTATTCTATTTTGATCATATAAAATGAAAAGTCATCTACTTTTTCAAATTTTCCGTACAACAGCTGGAATTACAGAAGAAGCTGTATGCTAAAGATGTCTTCAAGTCAAGTAATTGGAATTAAAATTCAACCAAAAACCCTACTTGAGTTTCAAATAGATTTCAAGTCAAGTACTCAAGTATTCATGTAAACGTACTGACTGATTTTTGTTTTTATGATAACATGCCACGATAAATTAATAGATATCACCGTGAAAAATATAACTGTGTAAAACTTTGCCATATAAAGCTCGATTTCGAAACTGAGTAAATCATTAACCGAAGTTGGTAATTATTATAGTTTGCAGATTGTTGCCTTTAGATGAACCGGAGCTAATGATAAAAAATCTTATTTCTAAATAAATAGGTTCTCCATTTCATATGCTCTCTTCACATGCTCATATGTATTTAAACCACCAACAAATCATCAAAAAATCCAGAAGCTTTTATCCAAATAAACTTCCATCACGACATGATCTATTTTTTTCTATTGCTTTTCTTGCTTTTGTAGCGGCTCTATTTCCTTTCGGTAGTAAAACTGATAAGTTTTGTACAGATGCAGGCATGAAAATGACAATGGCTGCTTCTAAAGCGTGGTATAAAGAAAATTTATACATAAATGAAATTACAAAACAATCATATTCTTGCGTGTTCTTCTCTTTCCTTTACGATCCGTAATTTGAGAATGCATTGTGCTTTCAAAATAAAGTTGCTAGCCGTGCAAAGAAAACAACAATTATTATCACATCGTTTGCCTAAAATACTCACATTATCTGACTTAACGAAAGTTGATTGCAGTTATACACTTCTTTGCGTATCCTCTTTTACAATTCCCCATCCTTCACAATTCTATAATTTGTTCATAAGAGAGAGAGAGAGAGAAAATATGGATAATCATCACATTGCCTTCTCCTCTTCCAAATGTTTTTTAACTTTTGGAAGAGGAGAAGGCAATGTGACAATTAGCATTTTTGACTGCTTTTTCATTGGTTGGTAAAATGCAGACTCACACACACTACTTCATTTAACGAACTTAACGAAAACTTCGGTCATGCACAGTAGAATAATTTTATATTTTTGTGATCTGAAATTTGCTGATCGCCTGGTAATCGCCGTTTCTTTAGAATACACAAGAATGAATGAGACGAAATTACTGAAATGTTTTTTATTTTCTAAACTAGTGATACTTCTGTCAATAGTTGGCTCCGGGGGTATCGAAATGAGAAATTTTTCAGCTTGATGAGATCAAGTTTTTTGTAATTTAGTGGCTTGAAAAGTTTTTTGATTTCATGGTGCAATTTATATTTAACATGGTTTTTTAAATTTTGCGTAGGCATGGAAATAACAATGACACCTAAAAAATAATTAAAAAATAATTTATATCAAATAAGAAATTTTTTAAATTTTTGCGTGTTCGTTTTCCTTCACGATCCATGCGAACCGTTTGTCTTCAAGATAAAATTTTCAATTAGAAAAACCACAAATTCTTAAAGATTTTAAAATTTAATTACTTACTGCTGGTTTCATATTACTGCCTTGAGTTGAAATAATAACTGTCGTCTTATTAGAATTATATTTTCATGCCCTATATTGCTAGTCTCTCTTAAGAAGCTTACCTTTACCAAATCGCTTTATTAATGTTGTTGTTTTAAACATTCACAAGTATCTACATACTTTAAAAACGATAATCATTACGAACTCGATATACCAAGCTTTTGCATTATTTCATTCAAGGGGTACCTTCCTACTTATGCTGCTGTGAACGAATAAAAACCTTAGTCGATAATGAAGTCGACCGGAAAGAGTAATTCTTCAGCAATTTCGGAAATTTAACGGATCGATTTTCTTATACCACCCAATAAATATGGTGTATCAAGAAAATATTGCCAATGTTTTCCTTCATTCTCTAATTATTAATTATTTTATTTCTTCTTTGGAGAGTTGAGAGCTCCAAACTTCCGTAGTATCTCATAAGGTCTGTCTGGATAAATTTCCATCCTCTTTCACAGCCACTCCATTTATGTATATAGAAGTTGTTGTTTTTTAAATACTCGATCAAATCTTTAAAACCAACTGTCGCTAATGCTGTTTTTTTTTTACAATTTATTCTCGAATTTTGTTTGTTTATGAGATCGATTCAGCCCATTAAAGAAAGTGTATCAGTCCAAATGTCGTTACTTGCAAATTCTGTAGATTTTTTAAAGTCCCAAATTTAGCTCAAGTTGACGGTTATTCTATTTTTTCACAGTTGTAAAATTAAAATGCATAATCATCATTACGATCTTTTTGTTTTACCTTTATTACGACCTAATTTCCCTTCTTCGATAATAGCCATATAAAGATGCAATTCAGTTTACCATTTACAACAGTCGCCACAAAATCATTTTGAATGCATTTAATATGGCCTTGGTTCCATTTAACATGGCCTTGGTTCACAAAAATGTGAATGAGTATTTCTGAAAGAGTTGACAAGGATTTATCAACGCTAAGTTGTTATTATTATTTTACAAGGAAATTAGAAGAGAAACTTATCTGAACCAATAACTAACATAGTCCTTAGTCTTATTGTCTTAAATTTATACAGGGTGTTTCCCCTTAGGAGGTCCATAGACCGGGAGGTGATAGTACTCACCTAGACGAACCAAAAATTGTATGGCAGGTGGGGGGGGGGGGCAATATCAACCGTTTAGGAGTTACAGGGTGATTCATAAAAAAAGCTAGGTTTTTACAAAACACCTGTATCTTAAAAACTACAGGGCGTATGGTCACAGTTAAGGGCTCACTGTATGCAGAACTTCATGGACTTCCAACGACAGCTCAACCAGCCCCGTACCCCTTTCCCCTCAGAAGTTATGTAGGTCTAAACTAAAATTTTCGGATTTTCTTTCCTTTTTTTTACTTTGACCTCTATTATTTTTGCAAAAAGGTCGTTAACATAACTTTTTTTTATAAAAACTGTAAACTGTGGAGCCTCCTCTTTAATTTGACCTATTACACCCTATGTGCTATCTGTATCCGTTAAAGAGTTATTAGCTCTAAACTTATTCTCAAACCTATTTTCAAACGTATCCTCAACGATAATTTGTTCCCTTAGTACGTCATTTTAAAAAATATCGTCTAATTTCGGTGTGACCGGAATAGGTTATGAGTTAATAACTCTTTAACGGCTACAGATAACACATAGGGTGTAATAGGTCAAATTAAAGAGGAGGCTCCACAGTTTACAGTTTTTATAAAAAAAAAGTTATGTTAACGACCTTTTTGCAAAAATAATAGAGGTCAAAGTAAAAAAAAAGGAAAGAAAATCCCAAATTTTTAAATTTTTAGTTTAAACCTTCATAACTTCTTAGGGGAGAGGGGTACGGGGCTGGTTGAGCTGTCGTTGGAAAGGCCATGAAGTTCTGCATACAGTGAGCCCTTAACTGTGACCATACGCCCTGTAGTTTTTAAGATACAGGGTGTTTTGTAAAAACCTAGTTTTTTTTATGAATCACCCTGTAACTCCTAAACGGTTGATATTGCCCCCCCCCCCCCCACCTGCCATACAATTTTTGGTTCGTCTAGGTGAGTACTATCACCTCCCGCTCTATGGACCTCCTAAGGGGAAACACCCTGTATGTTGAGGGATAGGTTGATGGCGATTGAGGTCATGCGAAAACTATATACTTTATCCTGTTTTTGATGTCGGTATTATTATCAAACCCAGCACGATAGGGTACTTTGGTAATACAACTTACAATGCTCTTGTTAGCATGCTACCCCATTGGTGAATTCCTTCCATAGAAAGAAAATGATACTTCATATCGTCGACATTAAAAATTGAAGAAGTTGTAGGCGTTCTAGAATTATTACGGCTCAATTGTCGATTATGTGGTGTTGTTCGAAATAGTAGTGTATGGCAGTATTCTACAGTTGATCTATTCCATTGAAGAATTATAAAGAGCCTTGATTTGTGAATCCCTATGCACTCAACTTCATTGCGAATTTCGCGTATCATCAGTTTGGTTAATCTTGATGCACTCGTTGCCGAAAGTGAATCTTATAAGAGCGGAGGTTTGCATATTCCCCACTCCCTCCACACTATTAAAGTTGGCATTTTGATTCCCTTTGAATAACTTTCGCTCATATTCTGAACAGGATCTTCTATCTAAACCCAAATTGCGCTGTTGCAACTTTTGATTTAGATAATGATTATTTCAGTCACAACCCTTTTCATGTCACTACAATAATTCTCCTTTTAGTTGAATAGTTATGCTCTGCTAATAGGTACATAAACTTTGTATAACTAGTGAAAAATAGGAAAAGTTGTCTCGGTTGTATCACTTTTCCATTGATATTTCTTTGGACCACATACCCGTGAATCAGTAACCTACCCTACAGTTTCCATATATTCATATCCACATCATCTAATTAGGCATCCCATTCGAGGCTTTGCGCATTTCTTGAAACCTTTGAGATTTCTCCAGAGCATACCATTGTGGAGATTCTGACGATATTCAATCATGTAGCAAGTTTATCCGATTTAAATTAGTTAATAAAGATCTCTAGGTTCCTGGAAAAATGTTACGACGATTTCACCATGTAAAGTATCGGATGCCACAAGATTAACTGAAATATCAGAAACTGTATCACCTATGACGTTAGAAATTTTTCTGAAATTTATCTTCGTGAATCCGTCATCGATGAATACTATAAGGATTCACAATATTTCCCAGTATTTTGATATTTGTTCAGTTTAGCTAAAACTAAGGCTTTAACTGTATACATACGCGCCTGGGACCATTGTACTTTGTTCAAGAAATTCATTTTATAATACATAAAAATTTCAATATTTCATACAGACACCATTCTTTTGAAAACTATGCAGTTGTATTTTATCGCTATTGGTTAATAACTCTTGAAAAATGCCTTTCGTGTTTGTAATTAAGATCCCCTCTTGTAATTTTGAGTTTCACATAAATCTTGCGAAATAAATATTTAAAGAGCGGTCTTTTCCAACAGCAATTAACAATCTTCGTTTAACTACAGGCTTTTATGATTTAAAATCTCTAGTTAATGTAAAAATGCAATTTGGAATAAAAATTTGGTTTATTTTGAAGAAATTTTGTTAAGTTATTTGTCTGAAAACTAAAAGCTTTTGTTAGATTGTAAGTAAATTTTAACCATATTTCATTTGGGGATGGTATAGCAAAGCTGGTAAGGAAGCAGTTAAAAAAATTTCTGGGTACTATGCCGGTTGGCCTCGGTCTGATATTGGTCCAGACTAGCTGTGGAAAAAATATTGTCGTTAAAAATTAACAAATGGGACCCGATTATCATGAAATAGGTAAATCCACCCCAACTCAGTTTTATCAAATCTGAATGGTATTTTCTGTATTTCTGCACATTTCGATTTTTTCTTACTAAGTCATGCCTTTGCAACAAATATAGGTTTTGCAAGAATTTCATACTTTATCTAGTAGAAATATTCAAAACTTATACTTTATTCCGCGCATCCTCTTTCAACTTGGTCTTACCATGACTGGTAGTGCAAAAGATAGTTCCCGACATATACGACAGTACCATTGATGCATTCCAACTTTATAGAAATTTTCTTTGTCATCTGTTCAGTCTACAGTGAGATGAGCAATCGGCAATTCAAAGTCCCGTAACCTGGAATATACCAAATCTGGAAGAAATGACATGAATTATCAGATGTGAAGTAGAAATTGTGTACCTAGGCCTGGTATAGTTAGGGCATTAAAATTGAAAAAACCTAAAATTACAAATAGGGTACCTACCTACCTAAAAAACTATTTATTTTTCATATGAATGTAATTAGCGATTCGACCACGACTAAGATTTGTTCATGCGAGCATTCTGTTGCTTGATGCTGGGGTAATGGACAAAAAGAGCTGTTGCTAGAGACTCGGGGGTATCCAGTGCTTTGAAAAAAAAAATTTGGGTTTCAAGGCAAGAGAGCCAAAACTAGATAGGTAGTGAGGTTATCCACGATTGACTATAAAAACTTTATTGAACTCAATATAATTCCAGATTAAACAACGTCTTTTAATAATCATTTAATTACGTATCTATTTAATATAAAAAGTAAAGAAAAGAAATAATTATAGCCAGATGAAGTTCGTATGATTTTATTGATTTTTCTTTCTATTTTATAGTCGTTAGTTTGTAGTGATGAAAGTCATATATCTACTCAATTTTATTCCATTCAGTTACTCCGCTTCTTCAAAATAATTCTACCTCATGTAATTTTTCCAAAATTTCCGTTTTTGGACAGGTATTTGAATGTCATCAATAGAAGAAACAGCTTTTTTACATAATGGCAGTCTGGTTTTTGCTCCTAACATAGCTGTAACCAGATAATCTTCCAACAAAATATTTCGCTTAATTTCTTCTATAGGAATTTTTTCTAAAATAATTTCGGTCAATTTCGCAATCATGATTCATTTTCCAGAAGTCTTAAGGTTTGTTCACAGACAACAGCTATCACTCACTTTTTGTTGTCCCCTATTTTCTATTTGCTGCATGCATTTGTTCTTCTTCTTTGAGAATTTTCGGCAAGTGAATCGTTAAAAAAGTTTGCGAAAGTCTCGAAAGACATGAAAACTACACATCCATTGCATATTTACATAGGTCTTCGCACTTCGAAATTCATTAGGAAAAGTTGTCCTGATCAGCTTTGAAAGATCTTTACTAAAAATATTTATTTGTTCATATTTTTATTATGTGACTCAAATAACATCAAATAGTAGCGCGAAAACGAGACTGTGAAACAATTTACAATAGTAGGTAGGCGAATAAACAAATTTTGACCTCGATGTTGCGAATTCCAATTATCTGTATTAATCAAGGTCGGTAATTATTATACATGAGTCATAACCAAATATAAATTTAGGGTCTCCATTTCATTGAGCATAGAGATTTCTGTAAAAATATGGAAACAGTATCACCGCACTCAATTTTTCTTTTCATTGCCTTTGTATTCGACTCTAGGGTGTAGGAGTGAAAAAAACCTGATTTCATCAAAATCAACTGGAATCTACGCAGGCATTATAAAAAAAATAAGAACATCTAGGACAACAGATGGCAGCAGGAGTATCAAAATGAGAGTTTTATGTGCTAAAAAATGAAGCCAAATTTTATTTTTTCGTTAGCATCGATAATTTGGGAATTTTTAGGAGTTTCTTTCTCATTAAAATAAAATTACGGCATAAAATATGAATAATACTTTGCATAATATTGTCAATGATAATTAAATATTATTCTTTTTTTCCTTAATCTGTTGGTCAATATATAAATATTCCCCTGTAGGCTATATGTATGTATGCCTCATGTGAAACTTATGATTAAATTAAAGTTCATACTCCAGGAATACCTTTATTTCCGAAGTCAGTCATACTCAAAAACTTAGAAAAGTATGCTACGAAAATATTCCTATTTGCGATCATTTGTATTTGCTAGCACAATATGACATCTCCATGGTTGTTGCCTAATTCAATGATAGAGAGAGAGACATTTATTTACTGCGAATGCATAGTTATTTAAGTGCAATTTAATCATCGTGCAATCATCTATCTATTCAATAATAAAACGGTAATTCATGCCTACATATAGATTGCCGCTTTTTAATGTACCAAAACTGATTTTGCGCATCTTAGAATAGAATTTAAATGTGTTATTCTCGGATCTTGTTATCTTTTACCTGCCTCCTGCTCCCTGGTAATGATAACATTTAATTTACTCAAATCAAGATCAAACGGCAATAATAATCAACAACAAAATTAATGAAAATTGAAAGAAGTGAAATTTGGCAACAGTACTGATTTTAAGCTGCCAAGATTATTATCAAATTTGTTGTAATTCTCTCGTGGGTGATGCTGATGGTGTTGGTAGTTGCGTTGCGATTAAATAAAATTCTCCCAGGCGCAGTTGTGCCATGCCCATCTCATAGTGTACAAAACAATAAATTCATTTGTTTCTGCTTTGAATAATATTCTCTTTGGCTTTGACGGGAAATTTGGCAACAGGTCGCCTTCTCTAATCTCTACTTCTATATTCTTTCATTATTCGCAGATTTATTATGATTTTTGTTTTCAAGACTTATTTTATTATACCCTAGATGAAATCATAGGGGTATACTAAGTTTGTCATTCCGTTTGTAACACCTCGAAATAATGATGGTAGAGCAAAATGGATTGGACACCCATTCAGAATATTAAAAGTTATTTCGATTTTTGCATGTCCGTCCGTCTGTCCGTCCGTCCGTCCGTCTGTCCGTCCGTCCGTCCGTCTGTGCGCACGATAACTCGAGAACGCGTATACTTAAAGAGCTGAAATTTTGTACACGGACTTTAAAAAAAAAAGTAAAATTAAGTTCGAAAATGAGACAAATCGGGCAACTCCTTCGTGGGGTTGCCATATAAAAATTTCGTTTTCCGCTATATATTTGGACACTGCCTGAGAACGCATCCACGTAGAGAGCTGAAATTTCGAACATGATGTTTTTACTACATTAGCAAATAAAATGTCAAAAATGGACTAAATCGGGCAACTCCTTCTTGGTGTTGCCATATAAAAATTTCGGTTTTTTACGTATACTTTGAAAACGATCAGTCCAAGACATTTTGATTGTACTAAGAACTTCTGCAGAATACGAAATCCTATAAAATTGGTTATTACCAGTTTTTCTGTGCGACAAACTGTTCTAGAAATATATGCGAAAAACAACTTCAAAATCAATACTTGAATAGATCGGTGACCATACGAAATTTAATACGGGCATTCATCTAAGCTAGGGTATCATAAGAATTGGTCTTAGACCAATTCTAGCTTTTTTACTTGTTCTATAACATTTCCTTCTCTCAATATACACTGACAAATCACAGTGTACAAATAACAAACCCCATTCGCTTTAGATTGATTTGTGTGTACCTTGTGTCGAGAGTGCGCTAGTGTAAAGTTATTTTAACGAAATTAATGCAAGCAATTATATAATGCTGAGGTGTTGTTTTTTTCCCCTCGAAATTAATATACAAAAAAAATTGGTTATTGGTTGTACCTGAGACAACTTACAACTAGATGTGAAAAACTCCATATAAACCCGGATCACTTTTTGAAAGATCGTTAACTTATTATTCAACCAAAGAAAGCTATCATTACGAAGAATTTATGTGGCATAATACAGCAAGAGAGAGAGAGAGAGAGAGAGAATCTATAGAGCTTTCTCTTAGAGGGCCACCCCACGGCCATCTAGATGTAAGTTGTCTCAGGTTGTACAAAGAAACAGGCCAATAGGAGTATCAAATTGAATTTTGTTGGATCATTCTTTTGAACTTTTTTTTTTATTTTGCTAAGAGAATCAGGCCCAAATTGTAAACTTTGAAACGGTGTTGGGACATATGTATGTACATACCTCTGTAAATATGATATGATAATACTTACCAACATTAAAATCGCATTCATAATTGTTATGCATTTTATTACCATTTTCTTGCTGTTGCTTTTGGAGTGCCTGCATTTTTTTAATTAAAGACATGCACCTTACTATGGCCTGCTGTTTATAGACAATATACAGTCACACGTCGACAATAATCGCTAATATCTTCTACATAATCATATTGGTACCCATTTGGAATATGACTTTGAATAGATCTATCATTGTATCTACCAAGTGCAATCTTCATCCTTCTTTCGCTGTATAGATAAGTATGACTTTGTATAATTTCATTTTACTCATCTCAGGGATTATTTTAAATATCCAGGGCCTCATTCCACAAAACTACAAATGTACAAGTCTAACAACACTTGTACTAATATTCTTGTTCTATAAGTACTTGTAGATTCTGTACCACAAAAATTATTCATTTTCTTGTAGGAACTTTTAAATTTCCCTAGACTTGTAGATTCAATGGACATATCTAAAATATTATTCAGGTTAAACATAAATGCTTCCATATACGATTGTATAATGAAAGTACAAATTATCAGACCCGAAAAATAAAATTTCAATAGATCTAATTTTGGAACTAGCGTAGACTTTATATGGCTCGAACATGTAAAATCTTAGCAATCCAAGAAAAGAAGCATAGGAGTATATAGGTTGAAATTAACAGAAGACCGAGAATTTTGTACATTTCAGAGTAAATTTTCGTTAAATCTAATTGCTGCACTACGGTTTTACGGAAACGAAATTTTTGAATAAATGTTTTATTGTCTAATAAAAAAATAAAAAATAGAGTTTCTATATATACTTTTGTTATTTCACGGAATAGAAGATCATCATTTTCATTTGAACTTGAGTTACTACACAATTTATCTATAATTTTATTATAAATAATTCTTTTCCCAAAACGTAGTTATCACCAACTACGCTAACGAAAAACTTTTGATGTATACTGTTTTTCTTCCATTGCATTCCGTTACTGATTTCGGCTTCTTATGATCTATACTACAGTGTTGAGCAAAATTTAATTATATTATCGATTAATGCTTATGATTAAAAGCACCAATCATCAGTCAGGAACAATGATTTAAATATTTAATTGTTTAAAGAAATCATGTGATTGTGATTGATCAATTGTTAAACGCTTAATCGTTTTCAAAAATGATTAATTTATTTTAATTTCCACTAATTATTTTGATTAACTTTCAAGCATTTTTAATATTTTTGAGTAACCTTGTTAGGCACTAATCAAAGAAACGAACGTGCCTTAACATATGATGAGAAAATTGCGCCAATTGCATTCTCATGTTCCCCGTATATTTATTTATACTTAGAGGGGTGCACTAATGATAGTGACGATTCTTTCCTACTAAGTTAATCTAAGCCTTATAAAATAAAGAAGCTGTTCGAAATCTAAAATGTATAATTTCATAATTTTGGTTTTAATTTCTAGCACTATTTTCATGGTTATTTCATTGTTTTTATTTCATTTGATTACATTTTTTACTAATAACTAATAAACGTATCTGGAGTTACCAATGCATCGTTCAATTTTTAAAATTGAAAACTAAGAAGTAAATAACGATTAAGACCTGTCGATTGAACTTTATTATTATTATCGACTGACGATTAAATTAATTACGATTACTTTCTTGAGATTAATTTTCAATCTTTAATTTAATTAGAAAAATTAAATCGATTAATGCCCAACACTGCAAAGTACATATAATTCGGAAAGCAATACGGAAACTTCCTGGATTTTTGAGTTGTCAAATGTTATTTACTGCGTAAAGTTAATTGTTAGTTACAATGTTTTGTATCATAATTTAAATGTTAAAATTAATATTAATTCTAAATACAGATATGTATGTAAATGAATGTAGTCAAAATTTCCCACTTGTAGAATTATCGTTGTACAATTGTACAATGAATTTTACAAGTATGGCTTTGTGGTACACAAATTTTATGACTTGTTGAAAAACACTTGTAGTTTTGTGGACAGGTGCCCAGGTCTCCCAGTGCCCCATATTAAGATGTTTCACCGGCGGAGAATACACTTGTTTCGTACTTTTCTCTTCTATTGGAAGTCTAGGTGTCCTTTTCATAATCCTATATCATTTCTACGATATAAGTAGGTAGGTATAGCATTTTCAGATTAACTTCATCCTTTTCCTCATTGAATTG
This sequence comes from Dioctria rufipes, assembly GCA_963924295.1. Lineage (NCBI taxonomy): Eukaryota > Metazoa > Arthropoda > Insecta > Diptera > Asilidae > Dioctria > Dioctria rufipes. The sequence continues at coordinate 22,810,566 of OZ002745.1, read as the reverse complement.
ATCTTTTTCTCTCTTCCGAAACAAATCAATCTTGTGCCATGGCAAATTATCTTTTCCAATATCTTTTTGATATTCACAATTCATTTTGAATTCACATTTATTTCCATTGTCAAACTATTTCCAATGATAAAGAAAGAATTTAAAGGCCTTTGGAAGGCAATTTTATGAAGGCAACCTATGTTGAAAGATCTCTTAGGGCAGAATCGATATAGAAAATTAGTGCATAAAAGTGATAAAAGCCATTGAATCATAAGTGAAGCGTAAAATCATTTTCTCCTGCAATAACTCCTTGCATCGGTCGTTGACTTATTGAGCTTGTTCTGTAGTAAGTTATGCGTGACTATGCATTTTGTATCTCTACATTCTCCCGCCTAACATTATCAAGTCGGGGTACCTCCAAGATAATACCGAGTTTCTCTTGTGACCTGGACCCTGCTCGTCTTGGGGTTGGTTGAGGTAGGCTTAGTTGTGGCATCATGTTGTTTCGTCGCTTTTTCCACAAGAAATAGGACCCCACACTGATGATTAAGATAGCTGCCAATGTATAGAATCCAACATAATGATGTATGTGGTGACGATGCTGGTGAGGAATTCTCGCGATATGTTGTTGTTGAGTTTTAATTGCCTTATGGAACTCTTCAATATCATCAGCCTTGATCTCTTTAATTAGCAAGGGAATGGAATTATTGGTAGTATTTGGACTTGCTAAATATTCACCAATGTGCGTAGAAATAATTTCTTGCTCCGGTATGAATGACGAGTTTAATGCTCCTGGTTGTTGATTGTTTGCACTTATGAATAATGTTGGATGCTTTATCATACAGGTGGGCTGTATTTGTATAATCCCACTCTCTTCAAGGATTATAGGGTGGATCGTTGTTCCACATATGATGTCGAAATGAGTTATTTCATCGATTATAAAGATCCAAGTACTTGGTGTATGTAGCTTATACCACATTTTCTTCAATGGTATATTTCGTAATTGACAGAAGGATGACAATTTTCCCTGGTGATTAAGCAGTTCTATCTCACATCTGCTTTGATTCGATTGCGCACTATATATAGGCTGTTTTAGATTACAAATTAGTTGGGCCTCAGATAATTGTATGCATTCCTTGATTTCTTCCCCTTTTAATGGTGTAAAGCGGTCCTTATGGAGGTTTACAGCCAGGTATTGCGTTGAGGGTTGGATGTGGATGAACTGATCTGCATGTTTCACAGGTATAGGCGTAAGTTTGAATAGCCGATACATTTCTGCATTGAGCAATGGAATTCGAACGTCAAATAATACATTCCTTTGCGTGATGCGCATCTTAACATGCATTGAATTGTATATTGGCAGTAATGATTTCGAAGTTTCATCTCCTGGTACTTTAAGATGTTTTGGCAGGTGCTCTTTAATTATGCTTAGTTATTCACGAAGCTGAATGGGTGTGAGCAGTAGTGTGTTAAGCCTTCCGTGTTTTGTGTCGGTTACTACAGCTAATAAGCTCTTTTGCATATGTTGAAAGTTTATCAGATTTAGGGTTACTAGTAATACTGCCGACGTAAAGGCTTGCGTAGTTTTTAAGACTTCGTCAGCTTTATTAAGTCCATTTGTAATTGTCTCTATATGATGTTCCAAGATAGTGATTTGATGATTTAACGTCTCACTATTCTTCTTTATGACATTAATTGTGTGTTCAGCAATGGATGTTTGATTCATTAGCAGTTCTTTCAATAGAGCTTCATTTTCCTTGATGTTCTGAATTTGCTCTTCGTATCTCTCCGCAAACCCTTGATCAAGGATACCAAATAAACTGTTTGCGATTGAGCCCACTATTTCAAGAGGAGCTCGTTTGGTTCTAAATCTTTCATTTTCATTTTGTTGTTGTAATACATCATTAATTTGATAGGATTCACCATACTGATGTTGTAACTGTAAAATTGTAGCGTTACATAGTTCTTTTGGTATTGTTAGATGGGTGTTTTGTTGGCAGATTTCTGTAAGCCTTTGCACTGATTTTCTTATGTGAACTCCTTCCAATATGATGACAAGTCATAGTAAATGATAAGATTCCATTCGCTTGAATATAGCTGGATCTCTGATACGTCTTCAAAATATATTCCTTCTTGTTCTTTAAACCTGGTTATACTATATGGTTTATCAGGTTGCTGGCCTATAACTAATATAGTGAGCAATGCCAATATCATGAAGGTTAGCCATGATTTACTCAGTGAGCTTGAGTTATGAGGTGGAATTGTATTTGGCTGTCGGATGCTTTTAACATTTCTATCTTCATGTAGTGAATCTGAGCACCTCCGCCTTTTGTTCGAGCTTTGAATGCAATGCGAATTAATTATTTTGCTATCGGACACAGGATTGGGAACCGTCTTTATCGTAATAGTTTCTTCATTTGTTTGATGCAGGAGTCTCTTTGGATCAACCGATTCATTCATGTGATTGTCGATTATAGGAAGCAGCGACAATTTAGTGACTGGTCGTTTGATCCTTGATCCCCTTGTTTGTAGTGTTACTACTCTAGTTAGCTCATCGAGTCCAGGGTGCGTTTCTATCACTCGGCCAAGTGCCCATTTTGTTGGTGGAAGCTGTTCGTCTTTAATAAGTACCAGATTTCCAATTCGTATATTCGGTTGTCGTTGAGTCCATTTAGGACGTTGCTGTAGCCTTGAGAGGTATTCGGATGACCACTTTCTCCAGAAATCCTGATGCATCCGTCCTACCCGTTGCCATTTATCAAGAGCATTTGGATTATTTTCAAGATGATTTCTTTCAGGTACGGCAAGTAATGAAGAGCCAGTCAAGAAGTGACCTGGAGTAAGCACTTCCAAGCTTTCAGGATCTTCGGATATTGGGCACAGCGGTCGCGAATTTAAGCATGCCTCAATTTGAGTCATGAGTGTACACATTTCCTCATATGTCAGCCTGTTATCACCTACTACACGGCGCATATGATGTTTCATAGCTTTGACGCCCGCTTCCCATAAGCCACCAAAATGAGGGGAGGCTGGAGGAATGAAGTGCCATTGTGTGCCGATTTCTTGTAGTGCATTCTGCACGTCATCTTTATACGATTTTTGTGTGTATTTTGCTAAGTATGTTATTAGCACCAACGAAATTAGTTGCATTATCGCTGTAAATATGAGCGATGTGTCCTCTTCTCGCGACAAATCGTTTGAAGGCAGCTATAAATGCCTGAGATGTGAGGTCGGTTACTACCTCCAAGTGAATCGCTTTTGTCGTTAAACAGACGAATATTGCTACATAGCCCTTGTGCGATTTGTTTCCTCTTCCTCTGGCCAGTAAAAATTCGAACGGTCCAGCATAATCTACCCCCGACTGGCTGAAGGGTTGGGTAGAGATCACTCTTGCCTTAGGTAACATTCCCATCATTTGTTCGGTCATTTGAGTTTTGTTTCTATGACAGCTTATACATTGATGTATGAACCCTTTAACTGCTTTCAGGCCATTTAATATCCAGAATCGCTGTCTTATGACTTCCAAAGTCAAGGTGTTTCCACCATGTAAGGTAAGTTTATGCATTTTGTCCATCACTAGTGTTGTCAGCCGGCTTTTGTAGGGCAGTATAATAGGATGCTTGCGATCGTATGATAGTTCTGCTTGATGTAATCTCCCGCCTACTCGTAATATCCCCTTAGAGTCTATAAACGGCGATAGAGGAAGTAATCTGCTCTTCTTATTTAGTGGTTGTTCTATTGATAACTGGGCTATTTCATCTTTAAAGACTTGCTGTTGGGTAGTCTTTACTAGTGGTACTAGTGCTTCTTCGATTTCATTTATTGTCAAGTACCCAGATGTACGGTTCGCCTTGCTTACCTTCATATTTTGTATAAACCTTTTAATGTATGCTGTTACTCTTTGTAATTTTCCTAATGTTGAAAATCTTACGAGCAACTCTTGATGCAAGTTTAGATCTTGAAGATCGTCTTTCTCGTGTTCGGCTTTGGAATCATAACAAGAATGAGCCGTCAACACTTTCTTCTCTAGGTCAGTTGTCTTCTTTGGGTTTGATGGAAACGATATTTCCTTGGAGCTAAGCCAAGAAGGTCCATGCCACCAAAGAGTATGATTTTTAAGCAGCGATGGCGATATTCCTCCAGAGGCGATGTCGGCAGGGTTCTCGGATGATTGCACGTAAAACCATGTATTTCGGTCTGATAATCCATGTATTTGTGCAACTCGATTCCCCACAAATGTTTGAAACTTATGCGCATCTTCTTGTATCCATGACAGAACTATCATTGAATCTGTCCAGGCATAGCACTTTAAGTCATCGATTTCTATGCTTTTTCTAGTCTCGTTTATCAGTCTAGCGAGTAGCGTTGCTCCACATAATTCTAATCTTGGAATAGTCAGCTTTGTTTTCAGTGGGGCTACCTTAGTTTTGGCGGTTATTAGGTTTGTCTGAACATGCGATTTGCGTGTAATTCGCAGATATATTACTGCACTGTAGCCCTTTTCTGACGCATCTGAAAACCCGTGAAGCTCGCAGCTAGTGTCCTTTCCTGTGAACCCAATCCATCGCGGGATTTCAATTTCTTCTAATTTTGGGAGTTCAGACTTTATTTGTAACCATCTAGTTAATAATGTACTTGATAATGGTTCATCCCAGGACGACTTCTCTAGCCAAATGTTCTGTAGGAGAATTTTGATTGACATGACTACCGGCGATTGTAATCCAACAGGATCAAAGATTTTCGCCGCGTCGGACGCTACATTCCGCTTTGTTGTGGGGTTGTCGTTCATGCTTATCGAAACGTGTATTTTGAAATTGTCGGTTATAGGGTTCCAGTGCACTCCAAGTGCCTTAATTGTCTGTTCTTTTTGGAAATCTATAAAGCTAGGTTGTTCTCGAAACTCATAGGGTATATTCTTAACAACCTTGAATTTATTGCTTGTCCACTTGCGAAGCTTGAAACCTCCGCCCTTTAGCATGTTTATTAACTGCTGACAAGATTCTATTGCTTCATCCATGGAAGCGCCTCCTGAGACTACGTCGTCTACATAAGTATCGCTCAGTATGATTCTGGATGCGATAGGGTAATGTTTTTCTTCATCTTGCGCGAGTTGCTGCAGAGTACGTATTGCAAGAAACGGTGCTGAGTTTGTGCCGTAAGTAACGGTTGTCAGCTTATATTCCTTGATAGGGTGATTTGGAGACTCTCGCCAAAGAATACATTGATACTGCTGATCTCTCACATCCACTTTTATCTGGCGGTACATTTTTTCTATATCCGCCGTGAATACTATTTTATGTTTTCTCCATCTTAACAGAATGGAGATTAGGCTTCCTTGTAGTTGAGGACCGGTCATCATGATATCATTTAGACATCTGGTGTTGTTTCTTTTGGCCGAAGCGTCAAAGACTACACGTAATTTGGTTGTTGTACTGTCTTGTTTGAAAACCGCATGGTGAGGTAGGTAGTATTTTATCTCACCATCATCTTCGGCTGGAACCATATGACCTAAGCGTTGGTATTCTTTCATAAAATCCTTATACATGGTTTCAAATACTTTGTCTTGGTTAAATTTTCGCTCCATTTGGAACAGTCGGGCAAGCGCTAGTTCTCTAGATCTGCTCAAATTGGCTTCTTTAGGATTTTGTTTAAATGGAAGGCGTACGATATATCGACCATTCTCGTCTCGTCTGTGCGTTTGCTGGTAGTAACTTTCACAAGAAATGTCTTCTGGTGTGGTAATAGTTTCGGCTGCCAGTTCTTCGCATTCCCAAAATCTCTGCAGCTCGCTGGTTATATCTATTTCTGTTATCATGCAAATAAGCTTATTCTCGTTGTTGCTGTTACTAATAGCTCCAGATAATATCCATCCCAGCTCTGTTTGTTGGGCCACGGGAGCATCTTCAGTTCCACGCAGAAGGTTGCCTAGTATTACCTTCCCGAACACTTCTGCTCCTAATATGACGTCAATCCTTCCCGGCTTATGGAACGTAGGATCTGCCAAAACCAGGTTTTCGGTATGCGTCCAGTTAGTTGGAATGATTTTATTTGCAGGCAATTTTCTTGTCAGATTTTTTAATACCAGGGCTGTGGTTGTGAGAGAGAATACTGGATTTTGTGATTCCTGGACTGGAGCATCCAAGACCGGAAACTGTGGCTTGAATTTTTCTTCTAGGTAATCTTAATTGTTGAGCTGCATTCTCAGTAATGAACGTTGCTTGAGACCCTTGGTCAGGTAATGCCCTGAGTAGCACAGCATCTCCTGATTTATTAATTACTTGTATGAGAGCGGTTGCCAGTAGTACGTCATACCCCTTTGATTTCTTCGCAAAGTGGGCTGCAACCGCTTCGTTTGGTGAGCTGTCATCTCGACTGGCTTCCTTTCCTGGATAGTTATTACTTTGTTGATAACATGGTGCCTGCTGGTTTTGGTAATGTAAAAGAGTGTGGTGTTTTTTCTGGCATAACTTGCAGGTGTACCGGCTTTTACATTGTAGTATATTGTGGCCTTTTACTAGGCAGTTCTGGTAAAGGTTTGCCTTTTTTACCGCTTTTAGTCGTTGTTGTACGCTTAGCTTACTAAATGTTTCGCAATGATATATTCTGTGATTTTCTCCACAGATAGCGCAATGCTTTGAAATCATTCCCAGGTATACTTTTGTATTTCTCCCATTTCTTTCGGGTTGTTTTGGTTTCAATGGCTCTACTGCTTCAAGACCTCGAAATCGATTTTCTAGGAATTCAAGAAATTTGCTTAGCTCTTGAACTTCTCTTGGTGTGGCCACTGATTGTTCATAGATTCGGTGAGTTTCCTTATCCAATTTTGTTATGATGATGTGTATGATTAATGGATCCCAATTTTTCGTGTCTATGCCTAGATTTTTGATGCTCTCTAGACATTCAATTGTCACAACATGTAACTTCTTCAAGCCTTCCGATGATTCTTTGAATAGTGAAGGTTGTTTTAGAAGTAGATTTAATTGTGCTGTCAAGAGAGTCCTCTTATTGTTATATCTTTTTTCAAGAATTTCCCAGGCCGTCTCAAAGTTTTCATTTGTTATTTGTAGATGCTGTATGAGTTCAATTGGGTCACCTATGAGATTGCCTTTGAGATAAAATAATTTTTGAGCTCCAGACATTTTGTCGTCTTTATAAATGAGTTCCATGAACAAATTTCTAAATGATTGCCACTTGATATAGTCACCGTTAAATGACGGAATATCGACTCTTGGCAACTTTATCTGTGTTCCTTTTGACTCGTTGGTGCTTATCGTATTTTTAGATTGAGGATTTAATTTATTCAATACTTCTTGTAGTTGAATTGTGGTAGTTTGATAGGTCTCCTCAATGCTTGAGAATATATCATTCTCCATATATTCGTGTTTTGTTCTACCCATCGACATAATCTCTCCATGGTTTCGGACAAGGTGCTCCCAATAGTCATTTACCAACTTGATTTTTTGCATACAGTAAGCTGCAGATACCTCTTGTTTAATCTCTTCTCTGATTGAAACTGATGCCTTTTGTAGAGTTTCTATAATGGCATATTGCTTCTTAATTACCTTCAGTTGATCTTGCAATACTTCAGTGATTTTCTCTTTTGACATTACATCCGCTAAGGAATTTTCTAACATCTCCCGTGTTTCTTCATACAATTTTTCCACGGTGTCATAAAAATTCTCTTAGTATGGCTGTTCTGAATTAGTTTCACGGTATAGCTCCAGATCATCATTTCTTTTGTCGAAACTTTCCCAGAGTTTGCTTATTTTAATCAAGCGGGTTTCAAAATAATCCCTTGTTTTACGTACGTCAGAGTCTTTGGTGTAGTTTGTGATAAATCTCTGAAGTTTTACAGCATCTGCCTTATTTGCTTTAATTAACTGCTCCATAGTAGTATATATTTGTTGAATTATCGAGTAGCTGATGAACTGATGTTGCTAGGTTGAACGTAATTCTTCGCTTCTCGCTCGCCAATATTGTTTGAGGTATTAGGACTGAAAAAAAAATCTTTTTTATTAGTAAATAAATTGCCTAAGGACACTAAGTTCAACAGGAATTTCTGCGCTGAATAACACTTAACTGCAGACACTAAGTTCTACAGAAATTTTGTACTGCTTTGAAGACACTAAGTTCAACAAAGCAAGCTCGAAGGACCAATGGTTGTACTGAGAACTGACTGAATTAATAAAACTCGATCAAGTGCTATCTGATAACCAATTAATCATTTTATTAGTTCAATTCGCTTATTTATACAATTAATCATACACATATATACATATAAATACAATAAACCAAACCAAACAAAACAAAAATTTATATTAACAAGATCAGCATAAATTTAATTTGTAGGTAATGTCACCGACCGTAATTTCACTTGCACTTCCATGCAATTGCTGACATAGAAATTTGATGAACGTAAAAATTGAATAGCTAAGTGAAGGTAGAAATTGCATATTAGAATGAAATTACGGTCGTTGACTTATTGAGCTTGTTCTGTAGTAAGTTATGCGTGACTATGCATTTTGTATCTCTATAACATCATAGATTCGGGTACGTACTTGGTAATACGCACCTATTGCACTATTTACGAATAGATTCACACGGTGTGTACGAATTTCATACTTTATCTACTAGAAATGTTTAAGACTTATTTCCCTTCTGCTGGGCTCATTAGTTCTTTGAGATACTTGTACATGAGCCTATCATAATCCCGACGACGGAGACGGTACCGGTGACGCATGTCAAATAGAAATTTTCTTTGCTATCTGTCCAGTAAGATGAGCAATTGACAATTCAAACTCCGTCAGTTTAAAAAAACCTACAATACCAAATTTGGAAGAAATGCTATAAATTATCAGATTGAAGTGAAAATTGTGTACTAGACAGGCCTAGTCTAGCTTAGTTAAATGAAAATTGAAAAATTCCAAACTTACTGGTGGGCTAAGTAGATACTTAAAAAAATATTTATTTCTAATTTGAATTGGTTAAGCGATTCATGTGAGCAATGTGGAGTAATAGGAGAGTTGTTGCTAAATTTTCCTAAAATTTCAAGAAGAGGCTTTTATTCCCAACACTATAAAAAAACTATTTCACAAGGCAAAGATAACTATGAGAATCAATCAAGTAGTGTTTCTTTATAATTATCCATCAGAAAAGACAAGACTTAAGCTGTAATTACTCGCTATCGCCTTATTTGTTGTGTTCTCAGGTCCAGCATATACTAGGTACATACTTAAATGATTGATTTTTATCTTTTGCATCGTGTTCATCTAGGTTAGGTAGGAGAAAAGATTTTGCATCTTTAGTAAAATATTCTATCCATGTTAATTAATTTGCAATGATTTTGCTAGAATCTCAAACGTTAAATAACAATAAAATAAATCTGCTGATTGTGAAAGTCTCAATCAGTATCACTGACATGTATATAAATGGACTGCTTGTTGAACCAAAAATGCATAAAAGCAAATGGCACCACTTTCATATTCCTGTCTCTTTCCGTGAGAGCATACTTTCCCACTGAAATGTAACGATTAGGAACGAGAAATTGCTTGTAAAAATTCTTGATAAAAACACTTTCTTCGACTCATAATTAAAATTTAACTATACAAATAGTCGCAAATACTTTTGTGGTAAATTTGGTAAATCACACGGACATGCATATAAGTAAATTCGCAAATAATTTAAATATAGCGCCAATTTACGACAGTTGGTAGCATTGACAGTGAGAGCATACTTTCTGAAATCAAAATTGATGCCACATGAAACAGGAGATCAAGCAGTCCATTTATATATATGTCGGTGATCAGTATCTTATAGAAATTGATTAAACGGTCGGTTTTTCTTGTTGATGAATTGAATACACCTTAAAATTTAGTAAGATTCTAAGTCTTGGGATGCGTGATTAAATTCCGTATTCGTACAGCAGATCTCAACAACAGCAAAATCACTCCTGAACTGAAACAAGTCTAAAAAACTGCACAGAACACCTACAAGTCCATTATCCAGAGAAAACTTCCTTTTTGATCAGAAAGCTAGACAAAAAATCTTGGCAAATCATAAAGGTAGCAAAAGTTTCTGGTCTCTGGTCAAAACCATCAGGAACAACTGCACCAGTTCCTATATACCTTCTCTACCTAACAATGGAGAAGTGGTTGTTGACTCCCTGCTAATATTTTGGCTACTAGATTCCTGTCTTCCACCCACTTCACAGACACCTTTTTTTCCGTCTCCCATGTGGATGTGTACAAGAGCCAATACCTATCCGTACCGAGAGATGTATTCAAGGTCCTTAAGGAGATCAACGTCTCTAAAGCCGCAGGTCCTAATGGCTTCTAGCCCCGATTAATTAAAAGCTGTGCCTCATCCTTAGCTAAACCACTGTGCAAACTGTTTTACTTGTCTTATTCGACAGGAAAATTTCTAGTTGCTTGGAAACTAGCCGATGTTCAGCCTATTCCCAAGAAAGGAGGGGGTAGCGTTCCCTTGTCGAGCAATTGCAATCACTTCGACTGTTTCAAAGGTCTCTGAATCTATCATTTATTTCAAATTAATGAAGTTTTCAAGCCAGAGTTGCGCCCCTCTCACAAGAATTATGGATCCGACCTTGCCCCCGATCCCTTATATTTCTCAGAAAAGGCACCAATTTTTTTTTTTATATTGGCGCGGAATTAATTTCAGTTATCCTTAGTACGCTTTTAAAAGAATGAGCGATGAGAATTTTCAATAGGTTTTTAGAGAAAAACATAAATGTATTATTTTTGGGGTCGTTTTCGACCCCGGGTAATAATAAAGGGTTAAATAAAGTGCAGAAATGTCAATATTAAGAATATCGCACGTCACATGGAAAGTGTTTATCTTGGAAACGATTAATTTGGTTTGGCATAATAAAAATCGATTAGGAAAATATCAATTCAATGGAGAAAAGTCTCTATTAAAGCAATCTGAAAATTATAGCATTAGGATTAAATTGTTATATGTATAATGGACATGCTCGTTTTTGTTGAGGGTATCATTCTCTTACCTTTCTTTCTTTCTACAAGAAATCGTGCATATCGTACATACAGCCATTCCTCCACATTAAACTGATCACCATGGAACCCGACCATCTCCGATTTGGATGATGCCCAGAATTTGCGCTTTTTGGTGAAATTAGTTGGAAATAGAATAGAATTGGGGAGGGGAGTGCTAGTAAAAACATGCAAAATATTTTTGATTGGCAAATACGATGAAATGTTTTGCTTTATTGTGTATAGCAGACCGAAAATGGTGTAGTTAGAGAGCAATTACACTGGGAACAGTGACTCTGCAGCACACGATTTGAGAGCCGATTTAGTCCGCTAAATACGAAAATAATACCAAATTTGCAAAATTAGCTCTAGTTTTTGAGATAACAACAACCTACTTATAATGACATAAGGATGTAAAAACTATATTAAATATGTATTGAGAATTTTATTTTCAAGTTAAAAATGGTATATGATATAGCACAAATTACATGAAAATAGAAAATACAAAAATAATTAAGAAATCTACTGTGTTTTTGGCTAGAACAGTCCCTTTGTAAGGCAAATCTTTTGATAACAGATAAAAAACTTGTCCAGGCATCAGATTCTATCATGTGGCTTGTAAGATTACAATCCTTTATAATGGTATGGATTTGTGAATCATCAAAGATACCTGCTTTTAATTTGTCCATACTAAGGCCAGGAAATTAATAAATATATTTAAAACAATGGCCACTGTTATTTAAGGCTTTGATGAACTGTTTCAGTAGCCCAAGGTTAATATGAAGTGGTGGAAGAATGATTTTTTCGCGGTCTATTAATGGTTCATGAATGATATTAGCTAGTCCCAGTCCTTTCTACCTTTTGCACGACTGTCCCAAAGACAGAGGAAACAGGAGTATTTCTATTTTTTTTTAAGCTGTCCATGAAAAGTCACCACTTCTCTGGCCCATATTCCGGTAGACCCATAAATTTTATAAGTGCAGGAACATTGTTACAATACTCCAGATCATCTTGTTCACTGAAGTAATGATGACTTTTTTCCTCTCTAATTCGGTAAGGTGGTATTTTTACACCTTTGATAAATTCAATTGCGGATCAATTTATTAAGCTCACCTTGAGAAAAACCCTGATGTGTAGGACTGCATCCTTCAAATTCACTTTTACTGTTGCTTCATTTTGAGTGACTACATTTCAATATGATAAGAGGAATCCGTTGATAAGGTAGTAAATATCGGTACTGGCAAATCTTCACTGTTTGGTGTTGGTGCTTTAGCCGATTATATTATTTATAGTGTATTAGGATAAATCCACGTGTTCTTTTTGTACCGGTTCATACCTTTCACATTTACTGCACAAAAGTAGCAATCATCAGGATGATTTCTTGGCTCATTCCAAGTTATCGGCACTCCAAATTTAAGTCCAGTATCGGAGAGACTCGACACAAGCTTTACATACTTTATGCGGCACACAATATTTATCCTGCTGCCTATGTTGTTTTCCAAAATATGCTTGATAAGCTTGTTTCTTCGATGTATTTGTTGACAATAATAACCACATATGTAGCAAAAGCTTTCGGGATCGGTAACACAAATTGCGTGAAAAACTCATGTTTTCCAAAATCCAAAAACACAATTGTAAGAGGATTGAAAATTTCCTGATTGGTCGCAATGTGACGATTCGCCCGAATGCGATCTACCGCCTAGCTATCGTTACCACAAGACCTTAGGCCTTAAAACTGCTGTCCGTTGCTAATTGTTCTTACCCTATTGTTGTATACTATCTACTATACTACAGCTAAACCTGGAGCTGGCATATCTGTCAACTAATCTGTAATCTATCCTACATCTGCCCTTAATGCATTTTGTCGAGAATTGCAGCTATTTTGAACTGTCGCTTTATCTATCTTTTCTAATTACTCTATCGCAAATGATATTTTCCTTTGTCTAAACTTGGCTGCAGCTACCTACATTGTCGGCTTATCGTCGAGATGTCAAGAAAGCTTCTTAACATTGAAGATATCGAAGGGTCCCACAATGATCGTGTCAGGTGGGATTTCTTGAGAACCAGAGCCAACCCTAATAAATTAACTACACTTCGGGTATTAACAATGATAGTGTATACTAAAATCACTGCCAAACCTAATGCCGCAGATTTTTTTTTTTTTTTTTTTTTTTTTTTCCCCAGTGTAATCGATTGCAGATTACGCTATAGATAGTAGAGAAAGTATTCCCACGTCACTTATTTACAATAAAATTGTCACAAGGTCAAAAAATTGAAGTTCCGGGTCCGAATTTCCGTTTTAAAAAGTTTATAAAAAATAGAGAAATTTAATTTTCTAAAACGCCTTACACTGCAAATAAGTTTATAACTAAGTTTTCTTAAATTGTAAAAAAGAATCAAGAAAAAGCATTGTCAAATTAAAAAGTTATAAAAGAAAACGTTTTCTTAAATTGTAAAAAAGAATCAAGAAAAAGCATTGTCAAATTAAAAAGTTATAAAAGAAAACGTTGACACTGTTTTCTTGAAAGCCCAAAATAACTAAAAAATATTTTCGATTTGAGCGACCTCTAAACATTAATGAATTTCACTGAAATTTTACATAGAAATTTAACATTACATTAGCTAACAAATTCTGAAGCATTCAGACTTTTGCAAATCCATACATTTTTTGGCCACCTTACTGTGTGAATGCGCTGAATAGAAAAATTGAAGATGACTGTGACAATCTGCGGGGAAATTTACATTGAAAATAGAAAATTTAAGATGCTTTATTAATAGTTATGAGGAAGATGCAGGACGGATTTGACATTAACAGCTATAGAAGTGTTCAGAATTACTAGGTAAATGTTGCTGCCTTCGAAATATACTATAATAAAAGGGTTTTGGTAATAATCGGGTTGTTTTTATGTGGGCAATACGTAATCCCTTTTTTTTTCTTTATGGGTGTAATTTGCATACCTACTTACATGCATTTTTTTTTCATCAAAATTATTAAAATCTTGTAAAAGTTATCAGGATTTGATTAAATAAACTGAGATTGCCTTAAAATAATTTTGAATAAAATATTTGTGGTTGTGTCTCTCTACGTACAATATGGGGTTTCTCTTATGTGTAATATCTGAAGGTCTAAGTACCTGCCTACCTGCATAATTATGTCGCAGCATATACCGACCTATTTAATTTCAATTTGTAATGCGGTCAGATTGTGTATAATTTAGCAAAGGTAAACTTTTACAAGAAGAAAAAACAACCGCCTCGTCCGGGGTTTGAAACCGGGACCTTCCGCTTGCCGGGCGACTGCTCTTACCACTGAGCTAACGAGACAGATGATTTTTCCTCTTGCATTTATCAATTTGCTAGCCTACTAAGCCACGATTTGCTTTCAGCTGGAATTAACCAGTAACGATGAAAGCGCACAAATAAATTGTAAATTCAATTTTTTTTTTATTTATTTTTCCCGGACGGGAATCGAACCTACACTTGTTAGAATCAGTCAATGATGGATAAAGAAGAATTTTTTTAAGAACTTTTATTTTTAACGATTCTAAATCAAATTAATAAATACTTATTTATAAAAAATTCTTCTTTATCCATCATTGACTGATTCTGACAAGTGTAGGTTCGATTCCCGTCCGGGAAAAATAAATAATTTTAGAAAGCTTTTACTTTATGTGCGTGGTTATCATTATACCTACCTACCTATCTACAGCCATTAAAATAAATTTGGTTGAGAGTTGTTCATTAATAAAAATCATTGTCTGAATATAAGAAGGTATCAGCAGAATCCACATAAATTTAAACGTCCTTAAAAAATGTTCATCCATGTCAGTAAAAAATTTTGAATGTTATTTTAAAAACTCATCGGGCTGCTGTTGCAGAAGGTATGAAGCTCGATTTTTTCTTAGAGTTCTTTATAGTTCCGAGAGAATTGTCTGAAGTTCACGAAATAGAAGGAAAAATAAACGTGTATATGTATAGTTCCTTGTTTATTAGAGGTCGCACATAAGTCATCATTCTAGTTGTCCGAATGCCAAAATGATTTACATTTTTGGATCGATGGCGCCTAGCGAAATCTATACGTTTTCTACGATTACTTTGTGTAACCTTTGGTTTCATGAGACGACATCCTCGGAGATTATGTTCGGGTAACCACTATCTGGCAGTCCTTATAGAGATGTTAACGCCATAATTTTCCACTGAAATGGTTAAAGCCTCCTCCCCAAAAGAGCATGCCTGAATATCAGACAGTATCTCGATTAGAAGTTTCTCTCTGTCTAGATCGCCTCTGATTCTCAAAAGTTCCATGATTTTGGTAGTGTTTGAGAGCATTTTGTACTCGAACAGTTCTTGGCCCTGGCAATTTTGCTGATGTTTTGTTCCTTTTGGAATAAATTCCAAGTTTGCCTCCTTCCTTCTTTAATAGTACTATTTTTTACCCCATAACTATTCTGAATTTGAAAAGAACATTCGAAAGGATTAAAAGGAAATAAAGCAAATACAAAAAAAAAAAAAAATCAAAAATGTACACCAATGAAGAAATTAGAAATAATTTAAGTTAACCTAAATGTGGGCTAATTAAAATTCCAAAGAAGTCCAAAGAGTGTCAAAGGAATAAGCCAAATCAAGGTACTGTAATCGGCAAAACTATTGGCTTTTTTTTTCTCTTTCTCTTCAATATCAGTACTTTTGTTTCATTGTGTGTTGAAATAAAATAACTATATTATACTATTGTAATCACAAGACTGCGAAGTCTAACAATTGGTGGGACTTTGCTACTATTACCTTTTGTGTACTTGTGTACTGTGGCTGCTATGAAAAAAATTCCTCGGAATGTTAAGATAGTTTTAATTTAAATTTAAATAAGAGTCATTATAAGAATCTTGTCACAGTGGTCAGCTTTACTTCATTATTTCACTCTTTACTTCGCATATAAAATTGTACTTATTATTTTTGTGCTATATTTTAGGTGAGATTAATAATCTCAATAAGACCCTCCAGTCTGAAAAAAATTTAATGCACAAACTAAGACCTTTAATTGAAATAGTGAAATTGAATGACTTGAAAAACAAATGAAAAAATAGAACAAAGAAAACAAATGAAAAAACAAAACAAAAAAGAGAAAAAAAAATTATTCAAAAAATTTTAAAACCAGATTCATTCGAAACGAAACGTACGCCCGCAGTGGGCTAAAAAAGGAAAAAGGAAGAAGAAGCTTTTCGTGTTAGCAGAAAACCTTACACTCATCGGTACGGCTTGGTTTTCTGCCCGCCGTAGATGCTTGAAACAGATCAAATTGATCTCATCTCATATAAACTCAGAATAAACTCTGGGTGTGAATTATATGAGGCTAAAACTCCTATATTCCACCAAGGAGGAAGAAACAAAATTAGAGACTACTCTTTAAGATTTTTTATTTGGGACCTGTTGATGAGTCAAAACCAAGACTTGAAACTTGTCAACCAAAATCAAATGGGTTGTGTGATGAAATAACAAATAAAAATTTTTTTAGCTTTTGCTATATACCGGAGAATCCAAAAAGAATGCCTTCTTGAACAAATATCTATTAGTAATATCCAAGATAATTTATTGTCATTTTACATAGAGTTGTGCCAACAAATTAAAAAATGTTTCGATCTTAATGATCACAAATTGAGACTATTAGAATATTTGGATCAAAGGAGGATTAGAACAGGCGAAATAATTTCAATACTTTTTTTAGTTGAAACCTTTCCTTTTCATAATGAAATAGATATTGAAAAACTTAATTCGAGTTGAGGCTACTCATAATTTTTGAAAATTTGGACCAACTTGTTGATTGTAATGATATTGCTAAAACTTGGCTACTTTTATCAAAATAGAAAAATTTTTGAAAAGCCAATTTTCGAGAATCTTTACAACTACATAATTAATTTATTTGTCTTTCCCCACAGTACGGCTGCTGCTGAACGACCATTTTCAGATTTTATTAGATTAAAAAATAAAAAAACCTAATAAGTTGAATATTGAAACAGTTTCGGCTGTACTCCTTTGTAGGGAACTGATAGAAGATGAAAAGATTTTTACACCTGCAGTCTGTATAAATTTTTCGATGGACTTTTTATTAGGAAATAAGAAAAAGTTCTCACAATTAATGGTATAAAGACAATTATAATAAAATAGAACATGACATTCTATACATTTTGTTTTATCCCGACTCTGTAGTCTGTTTGCTACCTTTTTGGCGATTTTGCTACCCTTTATTCTCAAATTTGCTAGCATAATTTGTCAGGGAAGTCCCATCACTTGACAATACCTTAGTAGAGAAGCTACTCATCCATTCGCAATTTTGTTTTTACATTTTGCATTTATTCCCGAACTAAACTTGAAGTTTGCCACTAACATTTACAATTGAAAGGAGTTGTATCGATATCCCATTCTATTTCCATTCCAATACATCTACGCATTAGAACACAATTGTACCTTAAGAAACTGTAATCAAATATAGTTATTATAAGTTTGTATCACTAACACACACTTACGAATCAAAATTAGAAAATTATCTGGTCTCAACAAAAATATTTACTGTCTTGCCAAAAATTGTTGCTTGCGTATTTTTTCTGTTTTTCTTGAGTCATTTTCAAAACTCTCAATACTGTAATTAAAATTCATAATATTTAAAACTTTTATGTTTTTGCGACATTTAGACAAATTGATTAATCTAAGATGGAACGTAAATGTCACCAATCAATATAAATATAAATATTAACGGCTTAATTTCAAATATAGTTACTAATGCAAGCTAGATTTATAAATCAATTCATAAAAGCATCTTTCAAGATTGACCATATATAATATACTTATCTGCAATTATCACAATTCAGACTTTGCAAGGTGGAAATGTTTTTACAAAACCCAGATTTAATCAACATTACCGAACTGATTGCACTTACTAGGTGACAGACATTTGTACATAAAAATGAAACTTTCAGTATAAAATGAATCGCAAGAAATTTCGGCGCCACTAAAACGTTAGATCGCTTTTTTATCCTATATTCAAAAATAAGAAGACGTTAATCCTTAACCATTTATGTAAACATAATTATCTAAATTAAAATTAAAATTTTGATGTAAATGGTTTTCCAATAAGAGGTGTTATTTTAATTAGCCCGCTATTTCGGCAGATGCCACTTTTGGAGCTGTCATTTTTTGACATTTGACAAGTAGAAACTACGCCATTAATAAAAATGGACCGATATACGATTCAACAACGCATTGAAATTATTAAAATTCACTATAAAAATGGTGAAAATGTGGCAGAGACGGTTCGTAAAACTCGAACATTTTTGGGTCGTCGTGAAGCACCTTGTCGGACCGCAATACAGAAATTGGTAGAAAAATTCGAGCTGTCGGGACAAGTTAGTGATGTGAAGAATAAAACCCGTGCACGTCGCTCAAGAACAGCCGAGAATATTGCTGCTGTAGCCGAAAGTGTTGAAGAAAACCCAGGTTTGTCCATTCCTCGTCGTTCTTTGGAACTAGGCATTCCACAAACGTCATTACACCGTATTTTGCATAAAGATTTGGGTCTTAAGGCTTATAAAGTTCAGTTAACACAAGAACTCAAGCCGGCCAATCATCAACAACTTCGAGTCTTTGCTGATTGGGTCCTTGAAATGCATGAAAATGATCCGGAATTCCATCGAAAACTCATCTTGAGTGATGAGGCCCATTTCCACCTAGATGGCTTCGTCAACAAGCAAAATTGTCGCATGTGGGGCTCGGAAAACCCAAGAGTTATTGTTGAAAAGCCTCTCTATCCTCAACGTGTGACTGTTTCGTGCTGTTTATGGTCCCGCGGGGTCATTGGACCTTACTTTTTCGAAAATGAGGTGAATGAATTGCGCTATCGACAGATGATTAATGATTTTTTATGGCCGGAATTGGATGGTATTGATCTGGACAACGTTTACTTTCAACAAGACGGCGCTACGTGCCATACAAGCAACGAAACCAATGATCTTTTACGGGAAAAGTTTCCGGACCATGTTATCTCTCGAAGAGGTGATCACAATTGGCCACCGAGATCTTGTGACTGAACACCTTGCGACTTCTTCCTTTGGGGCCATGTGAAAGAGAAGGTCTACGCCAACAGCCCAGCGTCGATTCAAGACCTCAAAGATGGAATTCGTGAGGCTATTGAGGACATAGGGCAGCCACTTTGCGATTTGGTTATGGAAAATTTCATGAAAAGGATATGGTCCTGCAGGCGTGGTCGTGGTGGTCATTTGGCTCATGTTATTTTCCATTATTAACGGCATACCTTGCTCTTTATAATGAAATAAAGATCCGATCATTTATCTAAAAAAATGACATTTTTCTTTGAATATCAAAATAACACCTCTTATTGGAAAACCCTTTATTAAGCATACATACATATGTTCCTTCACTTCACTTCTATTCACGATACCATAATCGTATATATGGTAGGTATCGTCTTTTGTAATATTACCGGTTTAGAACAAAAAAGAATCCAAAAGGATATAAATCATGAATATATACAAAATGCTATTAATTGCAAAATTCCAAGAAACTTCCAATACCCATCTCAATACTTAGCTTAAAAATATTTCTAACATCATCATGGGATTTTCAACGTGCCTTCACTGTTCACCTTTTCATTATACGCAGTTCCTTATAATCTCCGTCAACCTTTAACAATCTCCATGAAAATTTTCCTTTTTTGCAATCTTCAAGTCTTTCCATTATTCTTGGAATCGGTAAGGGCTTACTCGAGCAGATCAGGTATTTTGTAATTTCTTATTTAGAGTCCTATCTTCAGCTTTATTACTACTATTTCTATGACATTAGCTCGAACCAATCTACAACGTTCAAGTTTTCATTATTGCCAAATACTGTAACAGCCTAAAATGCCTAAAATATTTTTGTGATTTCAAAGTTCTCTGATGTACATATTACCGTGGATAACTCTCAAAATTTCTAAATTATTTTACACATTAAGTTTTATCAAGAATTTTTTTCGCTTACCTATGGTTTAATGCTTCAGCGAAGTCAAATCTTTGTCTTTAGTTAGTCACTGAGAATAGATACTATCGCCTCCAGAAACTTTGTTATTTGAAGTTATTTCAGATAGTATTATACACATCAGAAAGGCACAACTTAGTTGATTGCATTTGAAGTACTATCCGATCTGCATTATATTTAATATATGATGAATTCCTAATTGTAGGTTTATTGTTCCTTGCACCGGAGGCACGTAATTATAGTCCGCTCATCTAAATAATAGCATGATCAGTTTGTGTGCATCTTTTTCGTGATTTTTTTCAAGTGGTCGTATGTATCTAACAATAAAAGATCTTAAGACTGCTGCAACATCTTGCGGTCGCAATTGTGAATCGGTCTTGCTAAAGACCCTATCGATATTTGTCAAGCTCCGGGACAATAGAAGTTAACGGCACTACTGTACTGCTAAAGGAACGCTTGGCAACACAAACTTACAAGCACAGCTTGGAGTTTGTGCTGCGCAGCCAATCACGCTGGCTGAGGGAAGGCGATTCTCCAACCGAGTACTTCTTTCAGGCAACTAGACGACGTACTGCTTCTTGTGAAGTCGAATCGATAGTTGATGAATCTGGACAAGTCCTCAACGGACAACAGCTATCAGAATTTATTCGAGACTATTACAGTAGTCTCTACTCTGAATCGACGTCGACAACATCCTCGACCACTCATGAATTTCTTGAGAATATTCCCACTTTCTCTGAAGACAGCAAGGAGATCCTGGATACAGTAATCTCATTGGAGGATATGATCGCTGCGACAAAGGATCTAAGGCGACACACTTCACCTGGTTATGACGGCTTGACTCCAGAATTCTTCATACGTTTCAGGGATTTATTAATTCCTGACCTTTTGGAAGTCTTCAATTCGGCGGTTGAGACACATTCAGACTTTCCTTCTAGTTGGAGGAGGTCTGTTATGCGATTGATTCCAAAGAAAGGAGATTTGCAGAGGATGGGGAACTGGAGGCCAGTAACCCTATGCAATGTGGACTACAAAATCGTCTGCAAAGCATTAGGGGCGATACTCCGCTCAGTGATTGCTTCGGTAATACACCCGGAACAGTCCTATTGTGTTCCTGGTCGTAGTATCTACGACAACATCGCGGTAGCCAAACATTTGTTTGCCTACCATGAACAGACAGGTACACAAATGGCCATGATTTCTCTTGACCAGCAAAAGGCTTTTGATAGCGTCTCGCACGAGTATCTCCTGACTGCTCTCGAGGCATTTGGGTTCCCGCCCAGGTGGCTCGATATCATCGGGAAACTGTATAGAGATTCAGCGATTTTGATTAAGCATCAAGGACAGGTTCTGGCTCCTATCTCGTTTCATCGAGGTATCAGACAGGGCTGTCCATTGTCAGGTATGCTTTATGATCTTTCGTTGGAGCCGCTACTGGTGAATCTTCGTCGAATGCTCGGACAATATTCAGTGCATCTACCATATACCAATGTGAGGCCTCTTATGTTGGCATATGCGGATGACCTTTCTATTTTCGTGACAAGAGATGAAGCTTTTCCGGTCGCTCGTGCTGTTTTCGAACAGTACGAGCGTATAGCGGGCGCTAAAATCAACCTTTGCAAGAGTCAAGGCTTGTGGTGTGGAAGGTGGAGAGATCGTACAGATACTCCACTGAACATCCAATGGACTAATACTTGCCTGAAGTATTTAGGTGTGTATATCGGACGCGAGAGTAAATCAAATAATAGCCGCATCGCTCTTGAGAAACTCTCTAGAGCTGTAAACTCATGGCGTAGTCGACTGTTTCCACTATCCCTAATGGGAAGGTCAGTCGTGATAAACTATTTGATTACCTCGTCCATCGTTCATCTGCTAAAGTCTGAGACGTTTGATGAAGGCTTCGTAGGTCTTCTTCAAGCAAAAGCGATAGACGCCTTTTGGTGCGGAAGACGATGGGTTGCTGAAAGCACGCTCTGCCTGCCAGTCAAGATAGGTGGATTAGGTCTCACTAACTTGGTTGTGAAATCAAGGTGTCTCCAAGTGCGTGCATTCCAACGAGTGTTCTGCCAGAGAGACACCTTGATTTCTCAACTGTGGGTGAATGTACTGGGAGGGATCGGCATAGGGGAGTATTACTACCTGCTCTCTGTTCGACCACCCTATCCTCGTGACTGGCCGCAGGATCTAATCTCAACGATTCAGACCTGGGGCAGAATCAGGCCAGCATTTCACCTTAAGTGGAATGCTCTACGGTACACGCAATTCGCGTCGATTCCAATCAGGTTTAATCCTGAATTAATAGATTCAGTGTTCAGTAATGCTCGAGGTTTTGAAGCTGACACGCATACACTGACAGTTCTCGGAGATATTATTGATATCTCTGGAAACTGTCGAATAAACACGAACACTCCACAACTACACGACCTGGCGACTTCTGCGCGGGAGAGATTTCGCCAACTTGGGACCAGTGACCCTGGCACTAAGTTGGAAGATGCTTTCGTTCTGGACAGACCGCCTCACACACCTTTCAGCACACTTACAAGACGTGTGCTCCGTGACGTGCTTATGTCAATAAGACCTCCGGAGTACACAGGATACAACAGATGGCGAACACACCTCGGGGTGAATATGGGCGTGATGGGAGGGATAACTTGCAGAGTAGTCTACAGTTATCCTTCTAGTTACAAAGATGCTGATGTAGCATTCAAATTGCTGCATCACAGTCTTATGCATCCTAATCAGTTGTCACATATCGACCGGCGGGTTCAGAGGATCTGCACAGTTTGTTCTGGTGAAGGCACCTTGTTTCACAGGTTCTTCACTTGTCCAGCTTTGCAGAGTCTGATGGAGCTGGTGCGCGATATGTGTCAGTTGATCCACCCGAATTTCAGCATTACTAGGACATCGTTTCTATGGGGACCAAAGGTTTGTAGTCGGGTGAACTGTTTGATTAGCTTTGTGTTGACACTGGCCAAATCTACAATTCACTTGTACTACATGAGAGCCGGAGATGGGAATCAGAACACTGACCCACAACACCACGCACAAGCACTTAAGCGCCACTTCGTTGACAGATTGAAGAGACGTTTACGTCTTGAATATCTGGCAACGAACGCAGACACATTCAACTGCACATGGCAGCCACTATCGTCAGTGCAGGACGGCGCTCTTGTCTTTCGCTGGTGATATCAGGCCACAGCATTTGCAACTCTAGTCCACGGGGCTTCTCCTCGCTTTGGAACCGTTGCAAGTGCTGTGGGAAGGATAAGCGCTCCGTTAGAGATGCTCAGCTGGAGGGATGATGAGGGCAGTTTGTAGAGGTCTATGATACTACAGGCCGCCCTCGCGGGACTCTATAACGGTATCGGATAAATTTTTTCGTTCGTTCGATTTATATTTTTTCTACTTCGGTTTCGGTCTCGGTTCTAAATTACAAAATTTTTTGTTGAAAATACGCTCGTTTAGGGAATTACATTTTTATTAGATTATTTTGGAAATTGGAACTTCTTGGAACTGCTACTTACCCAATTGTCAAAATTGGGACTTTAAATTTTTTGTACAACTTTTAGATCATTTTTCAAAATTCTAGTATCCGTTTATACAGTCTCTTTTGAGAATTTTTTCTTGTTTGCTTTCCTTTTACTTGTGTCATTTTTCTTGTTTTTTAGTTTTTCTAATTGTTTTAATTGTTTAATTGTCCCTATTGACCTTTTATACCTTTTAGATTAGCTAGCGACTTTTTGTTTACACTTTGTAGAGCCTTTTGCCACCCTATTTTTAAGGAATTTTTAAAAGAGCCAATGAGCCAATAAATAAAAGAGACTTATTTACATAAAAAAAAAAATTATTTATATGGATTTCTTCAAGACTGATTAAACTTATAGTTTTGTTTTCTGTTATTTTTGTAACAAAATGTGGTAAGATAATATTATCCTTTACCTACATAGTATAAAAATTATTATATATTTCTACCTTACAATTTTCATATTTAATTAGGTTATTGCCGTAAATATTTAATTTCAAATTATTGCAATTCTGGTATATATTCATTCTTGCAATATTTTTCGTTAAAATTATCCCTGGAGTAATTTCTTTTATTTCTTCTTTTGAAAAGTTTTGCATAGGGCAGTAAGCTTCGTTAAAATTGATGATATTATGGACACATTTATCCTTTATTTTAATTAAATTTTTCTCTAAGTTGTCCTTTATTTTTATACTATAAACAGTGTTATTTCGGTCTACTAAAACTGTATATTCATCCAAATATATGGATTTATTCTTATCGTTAGGGATTGGCTCTAGAAGGACTTTTGACAACGGGTTATCGCTGTACTCTGGGATTAGTATAATAACAATAATTTGTTCTTTGTGGAATGCAATTACGATTTTAATATCTTTGAAGTTCTCTAGGTCTGGAATCAAATTCAACTCTGTTTCCGTAAGAATGTTTCTGGAAAGTAACCCTAATTTACTGGTCAGCATGATTGTTTCGATGTCGTCTATGTGATTTTTCAGTAAAGTAATGTCATAATTAATTTGGTATACCTGCTGCATGTATTGTACTTCGTCCTCTATTTTTAGTATTCTGTTCCCGTTTTGTTCACTAAAGTCGTTTAGATATTTTGATATGGTATTTTGTTGTGTCTTAATCTGTTTCGTTAGGTTTCTTATCTGGTCTGAAATTTCGTTGTTTACTATAATTTGTTTGTTACTTTCGTCTATCAAGTTTCTGTTATTTTTTGATAACGCGTCTAGTTTGCTTTTAATTTCCTGTTCGTCTTTGTAATCCATTGTACCAGTTATGTATTTTAGTCCTGTTCCTATGAGATTGGCTTTGTCTTTGATTGTTATAATATTGTCGCGAATCAAATCTCTGGTATTTTCGTATTCCGTTATATTTATAATATGTAAGACCTTTTTGAACCTTGTAATAATTTTCTCGTCTTCTAACTTAATCGTAACGTACCCATTGTTGCTATTAAGGCTTTGGACCTCAATTGTTTGAGAAAGTGTTGGAGGGAGGATTATTAGAGCAGTGAGGATTATTGTCTGTATCATTTTGACCTGAAACAAAAGTCGGTTTTATAGGTTTATTTTTTTGTTTACATTTTTTTGCTTGAATTGTAGGTGAATTATTATCTTGGAATTTTTTCTTCCTTTTTACGTGCGATACATAATATTTGAGCCCTGTTCCTTTGTCTATTACATGATCTTCGTCTTTTTTCTCTATATCTACCTTTCTAAATTTGGCATGATTTTTACCACCTCTTATATCTTTAATGAAATGTGGGCCTGAATCTGCCTGTACTTCTTCCCTACCGCGATTTAATTTATTAATGACGTTTTCTTTAATTTTCGAGATCCTCTCGCGGATATAATTATATTTGTCATCCTTTATCTTCCCGTTATTAAAATCTATCGGTTTTTTATTCGTAGTGGAATGAATTGTATTATTATAAAAGGATATAATTTTTAGAATTTTTTCTTCGACGGTGTCAATATCCTTATTTTCGTCGTGTCTTAAGAGTCTCAAATGCTCGTTGATTGTGTTAGGTAGCCTTTCGATATCTGAATTGGATGTATGATTATTGTTTGAAGTGAAATGTATATCAATATTTTCTTTTTGTAAAAATTCTCTTAAGGGGAGAGCTTTAAAACCTAGTTCGTTGTCTACTATGATTTTTCTGATCTTTCCTACTGCGGATATGTACTGTAGGATTGATCTCTTAAATTCTACCCAAGATCTTGCTTGAATTTTAATAGCTTGACCAAATTTGCTAAATTTATCTATAAATGTTAAGAACAGATTTTTCTCTAAGGTATAGAAAACATCTATGTGAATGATTTGGTTTGGACTACTTGGAGTTTCGGTTATTTGAAATTTATGTTTTATTGGTTTTCTTTCGTATTTCTCTATGTTACAAATTTCACAGTTATTAATGAACTGGTTTACTCGAGTGGATATCTTTGGGTGAAAATATTTTAACTGTAATTCTTTACATACCTCTATGATGCCTCTGTGGTTATTCTTTAGATGTTCTTCTTCTATTAATTTAGCTAAATTCTTTTCGTCCGTAATATCTTTTAAAACTCTATCACATTTTATTAATTTGAATTGATTATTGCCCGAAAAGTGTGTGTGAAATGCTTTTTCTAGTGTTTGGAGAAATCCGACATCGTTCACATAAATTGCATTCAGAGATTTGGGATTGCAATGCGATTTGAGTATAGTGGTTGCAGTATCGTCGTCTAATGATTTAGTATAAATTGACTTCCTGGATTTATTAAAGATTTTCAAATTTTTAATTCTCAGAGAACCGGAATTACTTTTAAAAATTGCGATTTGGGTTTTGAATACGTTTAACGGGGATTTACTAAGCGGGATTTCGTTAGTATCCATTTCTTGTGCAAGATTTAACTCTATACGTGATAAGACGTCTGCGTTATTGTTTTGAGTGCCTTTCTTGTATTTAATGTCGTAGTCATATTCCGATAACTTCAATCGCCAACGCACTAATTTTGAATTTGGTTCTTTTATGGAGAATAGCCATTGTAAAGGCTTGTGGTCCGTTTCGATCAGAATCTTTCTTCCGAAAATGTAAGGGCGGAAGTATTTCGTTGCCCATACCACGGCTAGCAATTCTTTTTCGATCGTACTATAGTTTTGTTCGTGATCATTCAGAGTACGACTAGCATAACATATTGGATGCCCGTCTTGTGAAGTACGGCGCCTAGTGTGTACTGACTCGCATCTGTTGTTAATGTAAATAATTTGCTGAAATCCGGATATTTTAATATTGGTTCCGAAATAAGTAGTCTTTTGAGAATTTCGAAACTATTTATGTATTCTGGATCATTTATATTAATCTTTTGATTCTTTTTCAAATACTTAGTAATGGGCTTGGCAATTTTTGAATAATCCTGGATGAACTTTCTGTAGTATCCAGTGAATCCAAGAAATTGCTTAATCTGTTTTGGAGTTTTTGGGATTGAGAAGTTCTTGACACATTCGATTTTCTTCGGATTAGGTTTTATGCCTTCGAGTGTAATGATGTGTCCTAAAAATTCGGTTTCTCTTTTCAGAAATTCCGATTTATCTAGCTGTACCTTCAAATTTACGTCTTCAAGTCTTTTGAAGATTTTAGTTAAGGAGTCTAGATGTTCTTCTAAAGAAGAGGAGTAAATAATGATGTCGTCTAAGTAGACCAGACAGATTTTATTTATATAATCTTTGAGAACATTATTCATAAGGCGCTGGAAAGTGGTAGGCGCCGTCTTAAGACCAAAAGGCATACGGAGAAATTCGTAATGTCCATTTTCCACGCTAAACGCTGTTTTGTGTATATCGTTCTCATCAATTTCAATTTGATGGAACCCCTTTGCAAGGTCCAGCGTTGTAAAATATTGACATGTTCCTAGTTTTCCTAATATCTCATCGATATTGGGGATAGGATATTTGTCATCTATAGAACATTTAACTTGCGGTAGTCAATGACGATTCGCCATTTAGATTGCCGCTGGCGTCCGTCTTCTTCGGGACTATCCAGACTGGAGCAGAGTAAGGCGAGTTGCTGGGTCGGATAATACCCTTTTCCAGCATGTCTTCCATTTGTTTTTCCACTTCCTCTTTGTGAATATATGGATACCTATAGGACTTAACATATATTGGTACATCGTTTGTCGTACGAATTCTATGTTTAATAACGTTGGTGAAGGTCAGATTTGAATCTTCTCTATAGAATATCTTAGAAAATTTTCTAATTACTTTCAAGAGATTTCGCTTTTCCTCTAAGTTTAGGTGATCAGTACGAATTTGTTCTGAGGAGGGTTTGTTTATGTCCTCTTGCAGAACGTTAAAATTCTGGTCGTTTACTACCTGAGTCTGTAATGGGCTAAAATTGATATACTTATTACCTTCATTCTTTACCTGTACTTTCGAGTTTATTTTATAATCTTCTACATTATAAATACCCTCGCGTACTATTATATTGCCATCTGAGGACTTCTGCTCCTTCAGATAAGCTAGGCCTTCCCTTTGTTGCACGGGAATGGTTAACTCGAAATTGCCATTTCTCTCCAACTCGTAGTTGAAACTTTCTTGTTTGAGTGAGAAGTACAATTTTGTCTCGTTACCTTTAGTAATTAGAGTCTGATTTTCGAAATCAATTTTAGATTTTAGTGGGATCAAAATATTATCTCCGATTAAGCCGTCGTAATTTTTATGAAAAGGAAATACATATAATTCTACTTTATTCTTTGAATCACCTAATTCTTTGAACAAGGGGATTACTGCCCTCTGCGTTATTTTAACTTCTTGACTTATTGTTCTAATAAAAATATTTTCCTTAAGGGTCTCTAATAAGTTCGGGCTACAGAGTCCAGGGTTTATAATTGAATGTGTACCGCCGGAATCTATAATAAATTTAAGAGGTCTTGTGTTACTATCGACTATGATATATGGTAAATGGTGGGTGAGGCTATCAAATGAAAATTTTGGAGCTGAAAATTCTGGGGTAGTTGCGTTTTTATCATTTCGTTAGAATTTATATTCATCGGTTCAGGTGGTGGTAGCCGTTGATATTGCTGGTTTTCGTGGTTATTTCTATTTCCGAATGATGGATTTCTAAATAGGTTATCTGGAACCTGTTGGGGTCTATATTGAAAAGAAGTATCATTTGTTGTATTATTATGAGGAGGGGTTGATTGTCTAAATGATGGATTGGTACGTGGAATACGGTGGTTTTGGTATGAATGATTTCTATAATTCGAAGATTGGTTTTGGAATGTATTATTTCTATAATTATGAGGTTGCGAAAAATGTTGGATTCCATTAGCAAAATTCCTGCCATTGTTGGGGTTATTATAACCATTGTTTCTATTGTTATTTCCACTAAGATTATTACCGTTAAAGTTATTTGACTTATTATTATTGCGGAAACTATTTCTATTATTAATCCTATTATTACTTCTAAGACTGGGGTCATTTATTCTAGGCGAACTAACGTTATAGTATGCATAGCCAGCTTCATGTAATATGTCCATTGCTGTTTCTAGGCTTTCTGGGTCTCTACAATACAGAATTGATCGCATTGGTTCGGGGAGTTTATTTTTGAATATCGTCAAGGCAGAAGTCTTATTATTGGTAATAGTTTGCTCTACGATCTTTAAGTCGTCTCCTCCTGTTAGGGTGAGCTTTGTTTTTACATTGAGCCTTCTCAATGCAACTTTTATTTCGCTATAAAAATCAACATAGTTTGTTCTGAAAGAGATACTTCTCAGTTGGTCAAATAATTCTTCTAGACTAGAGCGGTCACCGAAATTATTTATTAAAATTTCTTTTATCTCTAACCAGGATGTTACATGATTATTAATTTCTATAATTTCTCTTGCCCTGCCTTTTAGTTTAGATTTTATAATGTCAGAAAAAATAGTTTGGCTAAGCGTATCGTAGCGTAGTAACTGTGGGTGAATTCTGTCGATAAGGTTAGTGAAATTTTGGAGATCTTTATAATCACCGAAGAACTCGGGTAGTTTATTGAGGTATTTAAGGGGATCTATATTTAAAGTCAAAGGTGTCGTCATAGTTACTTCAGAGATATTAAAATCTTTTGCACTTTCACTGTTTGGAGTGATAACAAAATAAGGATTAATCGTATTTTTTCCTTCTTTTAATTCTGGATATTCTGTTATTTTAAAATTTTCCACTGGGTTCAAATTTTCTGTTACATCAAAATTTATTGGAATATCAGAACCTTCTATAGCTGAATTTCTTAATTGAATACTACTTATTAATTCTGTTAGTTTATCTATATCTTCTGAATTAGTAGATGGAACTTCATTCATATTAACATACCTTAAGATAACACTTTGATTGTCGGCTTCTTTGCATTATACAAAATTCTGCAAGTTACGTCGGAATTGTTCCAATTATGCAATTATGTACCGTCTCAAGTTTCGATTTAGATATCCTATAGATGTTGTCTTCCTTTCTTATTCTTATGTTGGATTTCTTCTCTACTTACTTAGGCCCTTTAAGATTACCATAAATTTCGCTGGTATTACTCAGGTGATTTGTTAATTTATTGTTTGTATTTATATGATAAAACCACATCACATTTGCTGATTGAAATTTTTAAACATCACTTCTGATGAAATTTAATAGATCTGATGCAAATTAATTTATAAGTATTTAGTTGATTTCAGAAATATTATACATCACATCTAGGAAGTGTGTTTGAACGTCACTTTAAAGATATATATAAGTATCACTTCTGCTGATATTTGAAATCTTTACTGGTAATTTATTATATCACTTCTGCTGATATTTTACATTGAAAGATTTACTATATCACTTCTGCTGATATTAGAAATATCCTATATCACTTTATATCACTTCTGTTGATATACATATGTACGTAGGTTAATTGGATGTGCCATTAAATGTTAAAACATAAGTGGATTGCACTTGACACATCCTACCGACTGCGCCAGTTTAATAATCTATTTTTATTATTAAAAAAAAAATATATAAATAAGAACACCAACTTTAACTATTCATTAATTCTTTATTGAAATCAATTTAATAAAAGATTTTGGAATTACATTGGCGACTTATGTATATACGAGGAACGAATTTTTAGGGCGCGACGATTTACTTTTGATTCCAAACTTGAGACTAACTGTGAATATGTTTTTCATATTTCAATTACTCATTTGTGCGCTTTTTACCTTAATAAAATTGCTGACTTCGCGTCTGCCGCGCAGGAAAAGGTGAATTTAATATTATGCCTTCGTTCTCACGGGAACGGAAATTATTTTTGTCAAATGTGAACATGAATGAACTTGAACGAAAATGTAAATTGGATTCTGTTGATTTGGCAAAAATATAATGGAAAAAATGCACAGTAAATTTAATATAGATTTTATATTACGTTTTTTATGGTTTTTATGGTATGACCTATAACACCTATACTCAGCAGATCTAATGTAGAAAACATCTGATCTAGTTACATATTAATAGTAGCTTGTCTCAAGAATCTGTTTTGGGGTTCTGATTGAGATCCTGGTATTTTCAAAGCATGCGTATATACATATATGTCGACAATGTTGAAATTTATTAATCTAGACAAGTTGATTTAATAGAAGACTGTATTCATCGAGAGAGTCAATGTAGACCTCAGCATTTTCGTCATTCAGAATTTGCTACTACTTATTTCAAAAAAATCTTCGAGCTGATATTTCGCCCATATGATCTTAATCTTCCTTTTTTATGAATTTGTGTCCATTGGTCCTTGATAAATTTTACCAGTATTTTCCAAAGCTTACTCAAAATATTGACGATCTCAATTCTAAAAAAAAAAACATTAATTTTAATACTTTATATGCGTCCAAATATGGGTTAGGATCATTTAAATTTGACTATTGTGGGTTTCTTTAACTTTAAAATTAGATCTATAAATAAAGGCGGGGGTTAGACATAAAAATTAACGAACAATAAAAGAGTAAGGCTGAACTACAATAGAAGTAAATAACTTTACGAAATTAAACGAGACTGAGGTTTACTTACGAAAAATTGATATTTTTAGCCTAAATATATATCGCATTCCGTAAGAGTTATTATCTTTCAAAAA
Organism: Dioctria rufipes; assembly: GCA_963924295.1. Lineage (NCBI taxonomy): Eukaryota > Metazoa > Arthropoda > Insecta > Diptera > Asilidae > Dioctria > Dioctria rufipes. Next base: position 22,778,930 of record OZ002745.1, on the reverse strand, counting down.
GTAGTAAAAGTGAAAAAATTAACAAATGGAAGTTGATGTAATTGAAGATTTGTGCCTTCTATTAACTCGCAGTGCTCTAATGACATTTTCTGTGTTAAATTTTAAAAAGTGGTAAAAGTGAAAAAATTAACAAATGGAAGTTGATTTAATTGAAGATTTGTGCTTTCTATTAATTCGCAGTACCATTGTAATTCCATTTTAATTTTCACATTACACTTTTAATCATTTAGTAATAATTTAATTGTTTGGACACATCGCGTTCTTACGGAATGAGCGATTCTTAGCGCACTATATTTACGGAAAATTGGATAATTAAACTTAACGAAAGTTCCTCTCACACGAGTTAAAGTCAATTTGTGTACGCCTGTTAAATTAAAGGGCGCGTTTGCTTTACGTAAGTAAATGTACTTACATATACTTTTATTGTAGTTCAGCCTTTACTTAAAAATAAAATTTACGTGCGTAACTTCACATTATTATTGATTAATTTCATTGAGAGTTACATTTCGTGTTATTTCTTTTGTAGTATCTTTAGCTTAATATTAATGAATACAAAATTTAATCCACATTTTTTTCTGAATTTCAGACTACAAATACTTAAAAGAAATCATCCCGGTCGATAACCTGCTTTTAAGGTAAGCGGTCGATTGTTTTTGTATTAATTTTATACACGGGAATTGTTTTTTTTTAAATTTCACATTTATCCTATCGAATTTATTTCTAAGAAATTATTTATTATGCACTTTATGATGTTTTCTGTAACAATAACCGAAATATTTATTATGATATATGAAAATGAAACGATTGTTAGTTTTGCTCTGAGATATGGTTTACACGTAATGGTACTGTTATTATTGAAAACGTTTATCATACATTTCCTATGGTAAAGGTCAGAGTTTGGGTGAGATTTTATTTACACCATCTATTCCATGATTAGTTTTTAACTTGTTGAAAGCTTAATCAATTATACATGAAGAGACCAAATACAGCGTAATGAATAAAAACAGGTCTTGAAGCAGAATGTAACCCAAAATGTCCAGGTCTAATGGAATCCAGTTATTTAAAACTAATCTCAGTTCCTGAAAATATCATCTAATCAAAATCGATTAAAATCATCGGCATCAGTAGCATTTGGAAATGACCCGAAAATAGAAATAAAAAAATAAAAAATGAAATTATTTATTTTTTATTTTGTTTGTTCGTTTAGTGTAAAATTCTACTTTAAATACATTAATCAAAGCCTCAAAACTGAGTCTTCCCATATATAATGCCACATCACGCAGTACATAAATCAGCCATCGAAAAAATCCAAAATCCACTCTTCTAGTGAACCATACTTTCAGAGCGCGTATATTATACTTGTGATCGCAATTCAATAGAGCTATTTACATATGCTATGACGGAAAGAGCCAAAACATATCAACGAATAATTTATTAAGAAACCATCGTAGAAGCCTTTGTTCTTTAGATACTAGAAAGAATTTTAAATTCAATTCTAGGAGGACTTAGCACCAGCTTCATCACAACTTAATCCCAAAAACACAAAACCGAAGATTATGTTTCTTCCAGTACTCATCGAAGTAAATTTCTGAAGAAAGTCTCTAAAGTCAGAAAGCAGCTAATTTTCGAATGGATCTTGCGTGTACTGAAAATGAAAAAGTGCGAGGCAACACAGTGATATTTTTTTCGTTTTTCATTTTTTACATTTGATTTTGTCTACTGAAATTCTTTCTTAATTATTTTTTTTAATAGCTAGCCATAATTAAAACAATTGTATTAATAAAAGTTTTTAAAATATTACAGTGTTTTACTTTGACTAGTATAGGAAGGAACTTCACAATCGCTGTTTTTTTTAACTTAAATAATTTTCTTCAAGCACATAATTCATATTGTATATCTAAATACCCGATTGTGCACATAAGTTCCTTCTATTGCTGTTACAATATTACTTCAAAAATTATAATAACAAAACTTTTCTACAATAACAGTACCATTACGAGTTACCATAACCGAAGTCAATATTTTCTATAAAAAGAGCTAACGTCTTTCTGATATTTTAAATTAAGGATGAGTGTTGTGACTATATAAAAACTTCATTAAACTCCAAATAATTCCAGATTGATGTCTCTCTGGCTTGAATAACTTCCCTTAATACTGTTAAGCTCATGTGAAGCTGTCGGTATAAAGATAAAGTGAAGAAAGAAAACTTAGCGCCAGAGGAAGTTTGTAAACTTTGATCATGCTATTTCCTTAATACTCCCTTCAAGTCCCAATAAAACTGATGAGAAACTCGTTTTGTTTTCCGCTTCTTAGGATATACCTATATATAATTTGTGAAGAAAAACTTACGATCACATAAGTAGTGCCATGCATAATTGAATGTTCTAACGTAAGCCCACTTGGATATTATGATGTGCAAAAGGATCTGATTTTCTTTCCATTCAATTTGATCTGATTGAGCGATTTTCTACTTCATGTGGCACAAATATTGTGTTTCTGTATATCACCGTTAGAGCACCTTTAAAACTTTTACTACATAAAAAACATATAAAACTCAACCAATCAGATGAAATTTTATACCCGAAAATCGAATTAAATTAAAAAAAAAATATATTCTCTTGTGTCGAAGTGATATTTTAATCGCTTATAAGGAATTAAACTCATTAAGACTTTAATTTTCAAAATTTATTCTTAACTGAATCTTGTGTATGGGCAAGATAGACGAAGCACGGTAAACACTATCTTTACCTTATTCTTTCTGTCGTGATTGCATCTGTAACCAACATAAAAACATCAAATTTCTTTCCTATAGGAAAATGTCAATACGCTCAGTCCATTGTTATAAGTCCAACCTGACTTCTGGAAGTTTATTCTATTTTGATCATATAAAATGAAAAGTCATCTACTTTTTCAAATTTTCCGTACAACAGCTGGAATTACAGAAGAAGCTGTATGCTAAAGATGTTTTCAAGTCAAGTATTGGACTTAAAATTCAACCAAAAACCCTACTTGAGTTTCAAATAGATTTCAAGTCAAGTACTCAAGTATTCATGTAAACGTACTGACTGATTTTTGTTTTTATGGTAACATGCCACGATAAATTAATAGATATCACCGTGAAAAATATAACTGTGTAAAACTTTGTCATATAAAGCTCGATTTCGATTTCATTAACCGAAGTTGGTAATTATTATAGTTTGCAGATTGTTGCCTTTAGATGAACCGGAGCTAATGATAAAAAATCTTATTTCTAAATAAATAGGTTCTCCATTTCATATGCTCTCTTCACAGGCTCAGATGTGTTTAAACCACCAACCTTTGCGTATCCTCTTTTACAATTCCCCATCCTTCACAATTCTATAACTTGATCATAAGAGAGAGAGAGAGAGAGAGAGAGACAGACAGACGGAAAATATGGATAATCATCACACTGCCTTCTCCTCTTCCAAATGTTTTTTAACTTTTGGAAGAGGAGAAGGCAATGTGACATTTAGCATTTTCATTGGTTGGTAAAATGCAGACTCACACACACTACTTGATTTAACGAACTTAACGAAAACTTCGGTCATGCGCAGTAGAATAATTTTATATTTTTGTGATCTGAAATTTGATGATCGCCTGGTATTTGCTGTTTCTTTAGAATACACAAGAATGAATGAGACGAAATTACAATTGTAGCCACTCGACTGAAATGTTTTTTATTTTCTAAACTAGTGATACTTCTGTCAATAGATGGCTCCGGGGGTATCGAAATGAGAAATTTTTCAGCTTGATGAGATCAAGTTTTTTGTAATTTAGTGGCTTGAAAAGTTTTTTGATTTCATGGTGCAATTTATAATTAACATGGTTTTTTAAATTTTGCGTAAGCATGGAAATAACAATGACATCTAAAAAGTAATTAACAAATAATTTATATCAAATAAGAATTTTTTTTAAATTTTTGCGTGTTCGTTTTCCTCAAGATCCATGCGAACCGTTTGTCTTCAAGATAAAATTTTCAATTAGAAAAACCACAAATTCTTAAAGATTTTAAAATTTAATTACTTACTGCTAGTTTCATATTACTGCCTTGAGTTGAAATAATAACTGTCGTCTTATCCGAATTTTATTTTCATGCCCTATATTGCTAGTCTCTCTTAAGAAGCTTACCTTTACCAAATCGCTTTATTAATGTTGTTGTTTTAAACATTCACAAGTATCTACATACTTTAAAAACGATAATCATTACGAACTCGATATACCAAGCTTTTGCATTATTTCATTCAAGGGGTACCTTCCTACTTATGCTGCTGTGAACGAATAAAAACCTCGATAATGAAGTCGACTGGAAAGAGTAATTCTTCAGTAATTTCGGAAATTTAACGGATCGATCAAATCTTTAAAACCAACTGTCGCTAATGCTGTTTTTTTTTACAATTTATTCTCGAATTCTGTTTGTTTATGAGATCGATTCAGCCCATTAGAGAAAGTGTATCAGTCCAAATGTCGTTACTTGCAAATTCTGCAGATTTTTTAAAGTCCCAAATTTAGCTCAAGTTGACGGTTATTCTATTTTTTCACAGTTGTAAAATTAAAATGCATCGAATTCATTCGAGGTCTATTAGAAATTATTGCATGATCATCATTACGATCTTTTTTTTTACCTTTATTACGACCTAATTTCCCTTGACCCATTTGGTTGCAACAAAATTTATTTTCACACAAATTTTTTTCCCATTGCTATACTTAAGAATGTCAGCAGTCCACTCTTCGATAATAGCCATATAAAGATGCAATTCAGTTTACCATTTACAACAGTCGCCACAAATTCATTTTGAATGCATTTAACATGGCCTTGGTTCACAAAAATGTGAATGAGTATTTCTGCAAGAGTTGACAAGGATTTATCAACGCTAAATTGTTATTATTATTTTACAAGGAAATTAGAAGAGAAACTTAGCTGAACCAATAACTAACATAGTCCTTAGTCTTATTGTCTTAAATTTATATGTTGAGAGATAGGTTGATGGCGATTGAGGTCATGCGAAAACTATATACTTTATCCTGTTTTTGATGTCGGTATTATTATCAAACCCAGCACGATAGGGTACTTTGGTAATACAACTTACAATGCTCTTGTTAGCATGCTACCCCATTGGTGAATTCCTTCCATAGAAAGAAAATGATACTTCATATCGTCGACATTAAAAATTGAAGAAGTTGTAGGCGTTCTAGAATTATTACGGCTCAATTGTCGATTATGTGGTGTTGTTCGAAATAGTAGTGTGTGGCAGTATTCTACAGTTGATCTATTCCATTGAAGAATTTATAAAGAGCCTTGATTCGTGAATCCCTATGCACTCAACTTCATTGCGAATTTCGCGTATCATCATTTTGGTTAATCTTGATGCACTCGTTGCCGAAAGTGAATCTTATAAGAGCGGAGGTTTGCATATTCCCCACTCCCTCCACACTATTAAAGTTGGCATTTTGATTCCCGTTGAATAACTTTCGCTCATATTCTGAACAGGATCTTCTATCTAAACCCAAATTGCGCTGTTGCAACTTTTGATTTAGATAATGATTATTTCAGTCACAACCCTTTTCATGTCACTACAATAATTCTTCTTTTAGTTGAATAGTTATGCTCTGCTAATAGGTACATAAACTTTGTATAACTAGTGAAAAATAGGAAAAGTTGTCTCTGTTGTATCACTTTTCCATTGATATTTCTTTGGACCACATACCCGTGAATCAGTAGCCTACCCTACAGTTTCCATATATTCATATCCACATCATCTAATTAGGCATCCCATTCGAGGCTTTGCGCATTTCTTGAAACCTTTGAGATTTCTCCAGAGCATACCATTGTGGAGATTCTGACGATATTCAATCATGTAGCAAGTTTATCCGATTTAAATTAGTTAATAAAGATCTCTAGGTTCCTGACAAAAATGTTACGACGATTTCACCATGTAAAGTATCGGATGCCACAAGATTAACTGAAATATCAGAAACTGTATCACCTATGACGTTAGAAATTTTTCTGAAATTTATCTTCGTGAATCCGTCATCGATGAATACTATAAGGATTCACAATATTTCCCAGTATTTTGATATTTGTTCAGTTCAATTCAGTTTAGCTAAAACTAACGCTTTAACTATATACATACGCGCCTGGGACCATTGTACTTTGTTCAAGAAATTCATTTTATAATACATAAAAATTTCAATATTTCATACAGACACCATTCTTTTGAAAACTATGCAGTTGTATTTTATCGCTATTGGTTAATAACTCTTGAAAAATGCCTTTCGTGTTTGTAATTAAGATCCCCTCTTGTAATTTTGAGTTTCACATAAATCTTGTGAAATAAATATTTAAAGAGCGGTCTTTTCCAACAGCAATTAACAATCTTCGTTTAACTACAGGCTTTTATGATTTAAAATCTCTAGTTAGTGTAAAAATGCAATTTGGAATAAAAATTTGGTTTATTTTGAAGAAATTTTGTTAAGTTATTTGTCTGAAAACTAAAAGCTTTTGTTAGATTGTAAGTAAATTTTAACCATATTTCATTTGGGGATGGTATAGCAAAGCTGGTAAGGAAGCAGTTAAAAAAATTTCTGGATACTATGCCGGTTGGCCTCGGTCTGATATTGGTCCAGACTAGCTGTGGAAAAAATATTGTCGTTAAAAATTAACAAATGGGACCCGATTATCATGAAATAGGTAAATCCACCCCAACTCAGTTTTATCAAATCTGAATGGTATTTTCTGTATTTCTGCACATTTCGATTTTTTCTTACTAAGTCATGCCTTTGCAACAAATATAGGTTTTGCAAGAATTTCATACTTTATCTAGTAGAAATATTCAAAACTTACACTTTATTCCGCGCATCCTCTTTCAACTTGGTCTTACTATGAGTGGTAGTGCAAAAGATAGTTCCCGACATATACGACAGTACCATTGACGCATTCCAACCTTATAGAAATTTTCTTTGTCATCTGTTCAGTCTCCAGTGAGATGAGCAATCGGCAATTCAAAGTCCCGTAACCTGGAATATACCAAATCTGGAAGAAATGACATAAATTATCAGATGTGAAGTGGAAATTGTGTACCTAGGCCGAGTATAGCTAGGGCATTAAAATTGAAAAAACCTAAAATTACAAATAGGGTACCTACCTACCTAAAAAACTATTTATTTTTCATATGAATGTAATTAGCGATTCGACCACGACTAAGATTTGTTCATGCGAGCATTCTGTTGGTTGATGCTGGCGTAATGGAAAAAAAGAGCTGTTGCTAGAGATTCGGGGGTATCCAGTGCTTTGAAAAAAAAAATTGGGGTTTCAAGGCAAGAGAGCCAAAACTAGATAGGTAGTGAGGTTATCCACGATTGACTATAAAAACTTTATTGAACTCAATATAATTCCAGATTAAACAACGTCTTTTAATAATCATTCAATTACGTATCTATTTAATATAAAAAGTAAAGAAAATAAATAATTAGAGCCAGATGAAGTTTCTATGATTTTATTGATTCCGCTTCTTCAAAATAATTCTACCTCATGTAATTTTTCCAAAACTTCCGTAGAAGAAACAGCTTTTTTACATAATGGCGGTCTGTAACCAGATAATCTTGCAACATAATATTTCGCTTAATTTCTTCTATAGGAATTTTTTCTAAAATAATTTCGGTCAATTTCGCAATCATGATTCATTTTCCAGAAGTCTTAAGGTTTGTTCACAGACAACAGCTATCACTCACTTTTTGTTGTCCCCTATTTTCTATTTGCTGCATGCATTCGTTCTTCTTCTTTGAGAATTTTCGGCAAGTGAATCGTTAAAAAAGTTTGCGAAAGTCTCGAAAGACATGAAAGCTACACATCCATTGCATATTTACATAGATCTTCGCACTTCGAAATTCATTAGGAAAAGTTGTCCTGATCAGCTTTGAAAGATCTTTACTAAAAATATTTATTTGTTCATATTTTTATTATGTGACACAAATAACATCAAATAGTAGCGCGAAAACGAGACTGTGAAACAATTTACAATAGTAGGTAGGCGAATAAACAAATTTTGACCTCGATGTTGCGAATTCCAATTATCTGTATTAATCAAGGTCGGTAATTATTATACATGAGTCATAACCAAATATAAATTTAGCCATTTCATTGAGCACAGAGATTTCTGTAAAAATATGGAAACAGTATCACCGCGCTCAATTTTTCTTTTCATTGCCTTTGTATTCGACTCTAGGGTGTAGGAGTGACTATAAAAAAACCTGATTTCATCAAAATCACTGGAATCGGTATCTACGCAGGCACTGTAAAAAAAAAATAAGAACATCTAGGACAACAGATGGCAGCAGGAGTATCAAAACGAGAGTTTTATGTGCCAAAAAATGAAGGCAAATTTTATTTTTTCGTTAGCATCGATAATTTGGGAATTTTTAGGAGTTTCTTTCTCATTAAAATAAAATTAAGGCATAAAATATGAATAATACTTTGCATAATATTGTCAATGATAATTAAATATTGTTCTTTTTTTCCTTAATCTGTTGGTCAATATGTAAATATTCCCCAGGCTGTATGTATGTATGCCTCATGTGAAACTTATGATTAAATTAAAGTTCATACTCCAGGAATACCTTTATTTCCGAAGTCAATCATACTCATTAACTTAGAAAAGTATGCTACGAAAATATTCCTATTTGCGATCATTTTTATTTGCTAGCACAATATGGCATCTCCCCATGGTTGCCTAATTCAATGATAGAGAGAGAGACGTTTATTTACTGCGAATGCATAGTTATTTAAGTGCAATTTAATCGTCGTGCAATCATCTATCTATTCAATAATAAAACGGTAATTCATGCCTACATATAGATTGCCGCTTTTTAATGTACCAAAACTGATCTTGCGCATCTTAGAATAGAATTTAAATGTGTTATTCTCGGATCTTGTTATCTTTTACCTGCCTCCTGCTCCATGGTAATGATAACATTTAATTTACTCGAATCAAGACCAAACGGCAATAATAATCAAAAACAAAATTAATGAAAATTAAAAGAAGTGAAATTTGGCAACAGTCCTGATTTTGAGCTCCAAAGATTTTTGTCAAATTTGTGTAATTCTCTCGTGGGTGATGCTGATGGTGTTGGTAGTTGCGTTGCGATTAAATAAAATTCTCCCAGGCGCAGTTGTGCCATCTCATAGTGTACAAAACAATAAATTCATTTGTTTCTGCTTTGAATAATATTCTCTTTGGCTTTGACGGGAAATTTGGCAACAGGTCGCCTTCTCTAATCTCTACTTCTATATTCTTTCATTATTCGCAGATTTATTATGATTTTTGTTTTCAAGACTTATTTTATTATACCCTAGATGAAATCATAGGGGTATACTAAGTTTGTCATTCCGTTTGTAACACCTCGAAATAATGATGGTAGAGCAAAATGGATTGGACACCCATTCATAATATTAAAAGTTATTTCGATTTTTGCATGTCCGTCCGTCCGTCCGTCTGTGCGCACGATAACTCGAGAACGCGTACACTTAAAAGAGCTGAAATTTTGTACACGGACTTTAAAAAAAAAGTAAAATTAAGTTCGAAAATGAGACAAATCGGGCAACTCCTTGGTGGGGTTGCCATATAAAAATTTCGTTTTCCGCTATATATTTGGACACTGCCTGAGAACGCATCCACGTAGAGAGCTGAAATTTCGTACATGATGTTTTTACTACATTAGCAAATAAAATGTCAAAAATGGACTAAATCGGGCAACTCCTTCTTGGTGTTGCCATATAAAAATTTCGGTTTTTTACGTATACTTTGAAAACGATCAGTCCAAGACATTTTGATTGTACTAAGAACTTCTGCAGAATACGAAATCCTATAAAATTGGTTATTACCATTTTTTCTGTGCGACAAACTGTTCTAGAAATATATGCGAAAAACAACTTCAAAATCAATACTTGAATAGATCGGTGACCATACGAAATTTAATACGGGCATTCATCTAGGGTATCATAAGAATAGTCTTAGACCAATTCTAGCTTTTTTACTTGTTCTATAACATTTCCTTCTCTCAATATACACTGACAAATCACAGTGTACAAATAACAAACCCCATTCGCTTTAGATTGATTTGTGTGTACCTTGTGTCGAGAGTGCACTAGTGTAAAGTTGTTTTAACGAAATTAATACAAGCAATTATATAATGCTGAGGTGTTGTTTTTTTCCCCTCGAAATTAATATACAAAAAAACTTGGTTATTGGTTGTACCTAAGACAACTTACAACTAGATGTGAAAAACTCCATTAAACTCGGATCACTTTTTGAAAGATCTTTAACTTATTATTCAACCAAAGAAAGCTATCATTACGAAGAATTTATGTGGCATAATACAGCAAGAGAAAGAGATAGAGAATCTATAGAGCTTTCTATTAGAGGGCCACGGCCATTAGCTCGTTTTAACTCGATCGCTTTTTTGTGAGTTTTGCACATCTAGATGTAAGTTGTCTTAGGTTGTACAAAGAAACAGGCCAATAGGAGTATTAAATTGAATTTTGTTGGGTCATTCTTTTGAACTTTTTTTTTTATTTTACTAAGAGATGCCTGATTAAAAGGCCCAAATTGTAAGCTTTGAGGGTGTTGGGACATATGTATGTACATACCTCTGTAAATATGATATGATAATACTTACCAACATTAAAATCGCATTCATAATTGTTATGCATTTTATTACCATTTTTCTTGCTGTTGCTTTTGGAGTGCCTGCATTTTTTTAATTAAAGACATGCACCTTACTATGGCCTGCTGTTTATAGATAATAGACAATCACAATATACAGTCACACGTCGACAATAATCGCTAATATCTTCTACATAATCATATAGGTACCCATTTGGAATATGACTTTGAATAGATCTATCATTGTATCTACCAAGTGCAATCTTCATCCTTCTTTCGCTGTATAGATAAGTATAATTTTGTATAATTTCATTTTACTCATCTCAGGGATTATTTTAAATATTCAGGTCCTCATTCCACAAAACTACAAGTGTACAAGTCTAACAACACTTGTACTAATATTCTTGTTCTATAAGTACTTGTAGATTCTGTACCACAAAAATTATTCATTTTCTTGTAGGAACTTTTAAATTTCCCTAGACTTGTAGATTCAATGGACATATCTAAAATATTTTTCAGGTTAAACATAAATGCTTCCATATACGATTGTATAATGAAAGTACAAATTATCAGACCCGAAAAATAAAATTTCAATAGATCTAATTTTGGAACTAGCGTAGACTTTATATGGCTCGAACATGTAAAATCTTAGCAATCCAAGAAAAGAAGCATAGGAGTATATAGGTTGAAATTAACAGAAGACCGAGAATTTTGTACATTTCAGAGTAAATTTTCGTTAAATCTAATTGCTGCACTACGGTTTTACGGAAACGAAATTTTTGAATAAATGTTTTATTGTCTAATAATAAAAAATAGAGTTTCTATATATACTTTTGTTATTTCACGGAATACAAGATCATCATTTTCATTTGAACTTGAGCTACTACACAATATATACATAATTTTATTATAAATAATTCTTTTCCCAAAACGTTGTTATCACCAACTACGCTAACGAAAAACTTTTGATGTATACTGTTTTTCTTCCATTGCATACCGTTACTGATTTCGGCTTCTTATGATCTATACTACAGTGTTGAGCAAAATTTAAATATATTATCGATTAATGCTTATGATTAAAAGCACCAATCATCAGTCAGGAACAATGATTTAAATATTTAATCATTTAAAGAAATCATGTGATTGTGATTGATCAATTGTTAAAAGCTTAATCGTTTTCAAAAATGATTAATTTATTTTAATTTCCACTAATTATTTTGATTAACTTTCAAGCATTTTTAATATTTTTGAGTAACCTTGTTAGGCACTAATGAAAGAAACGAACGTGCCTTAACATATGATGAGAAAATTTCGCCAATTGCATTCTCATGTTCCCCGTATATTTATTTATACTTAGAGGGGTGCACTAATGATAGTGACGATTCTTTCCTACTAAGTTAATCTAAGCCTTATAAAATAAAGAAGCTGTTTTTTTTTTTAGCATCTTCTATGAGCCTCTATTCTGCATTTGGTAGTTCGAAATCTAAAATGTATAATTTCATAATTTTGGTTTTAATTTCTAACACTATTTTCATGGTTATTTCATTTGATTACATTTTTTACTAATAACTAATAAACGTATATGGAGTTACCAATGCATCGTTCAATTTTTAAAATTAAAAACTAAGAAGTAAATAACGATTAAGACCTGTCGATTGAACTTTATTATTATTATCGACTGACGATTAAATTAATTACGATTACTTTCTTGAGATTAATTTTCAATCTTTAATTTAATTAGAAAAATTAAATCGATTAATGCCCAACACTGCAAAGTACATATAATTCGGAAAGCAATACGGAAACTTCCTGGATTTTTGAGTTGTCAAATGTTATTTACTGCGTAAAGTTAATTATTAGTTACAATGTTTTGTATCATAATTTAAATGTTAAAATTAATATTAATTCTAAATACAGATATGTATGTAAATGAATGTAGTCAAAATTTCCCACTTGTAGAATTATCGTTGTACAATTGTACAATGAATTTTACAAGTATTGCTTTGTGGTACACAAATTTTATGACTTGTTGAAAAACTCTTGTAGTTTTGTGGACTGGTGCCCAGGTCTCCCAGTGCCCCCATATTAAGATGTCTCACCGGCGGAGAATACACTTGTTTTGTACTTTTCTCTTCTATTGGAAGTCTAGGTGTCCTTTTCATAATCCTATATCATTTCTACGATATAAGTAGGTAGGTATAGCATTTTCAGATTAACTTCATCCTTTTCCTCATTGAATTGATCTTTTTCTCTCTTCCGAAACAAATCAATCTTGAATTCACATTTATTTCCATTGTCAAACTATTTCCAATGATAAAGAAAGAATTTAAAGGCCTTTGGAAGGCAATTTTATGAAGGCAACCTATGTTGAAAGATCTCTTAGGGCAGAATCGATATAGAAAATTAGTGCACAAAAGTGATAAAAGCCATTGAATCATAAGTGAAGCGTAAAATCATTTTCTCCTCCAATAACTCCTTGCATCTAATTGTAGCTATCTACGATGTGCTTCCTTTAAAAGAAGTGAAGAAATTGTCAATATGAAAAATATCGCAGGTCACATGGAAAGTTTCTTCTAATTCATGCGTCTTATCCCAGAAAAGATTAAATTGGTTTGGCATAAATAAAATCAAATCAATTGGTAAAAATATCAATTCAACGGGGAAAAGACGCAATCTGGAACATTAGGATCAAATTGTCATATAATTGAGAAAGCTCGTTTTTGTTGAGCAATATCTATTAAAATCCCTAAAAGGTTTCTACTTCATATTTCTTTCTTCCTGCAAGGAGTCGTATAACCCTCAAATACATCATAGATTCGGGTACGTACTTGGTAATACGCACCTATTGCACTATTTACGAATAGATTCACACGGTATGTACTCGTATGAATTTCATACTTTATCTACTAGAAATGTTTAAGACTTATTTCTCTTCTGCTGGGCTCATTAGTTCTTTGAGATACTTGTACATGAGCCTATCATAATTTGTAGATCAAAGGATAATTCCCGACGACGGAGACGGTACCGGTGACGCATGTCAAATAGAAATTTTCTTTGCTATCTGTCCAGTAAGATGAGCAATTGACAATTCAAACTCCCGTCAGTTTAAAAAAACCTACAATACCCAATTTGGAAGAAATACTATAAATTATCAGATTGAAGTGAAAATTGTGTACTAGACAGGCCTAGTCTAGCTTAGTTAAATGAAAATTGAAAAATTCCAAACTTACTAGTGGGCTAGGTAGATACTTAAAAAAATATTTATTTCTAATTTGAATTGGTTAAGCGATTCATGTGAGCAATGTGGAGTAATAGGAGAGTTGTTGCTAAATTTTCCTAAAATTTCAAGAAGAGGCTTTTATTCCCAACACTATAAAAAAAAACTGTTTCACAAGGCAATGATAACTATGAGAATCAATCAAGTAGTGTTTCTTTATAATTATCCAACAGAAAAGACAAAACTTAAGCTGAGAGCATACTTTCCCACTGAAATGTAACGATTAGGAACGAGAAATTGCTTGTAAAAATTCTTGATAAAAACACTTTCTTCGACTCATAATTAAAATTTAACTATACAAATAGTCCCAAATACTTTTGTGGTAAATTTGGTAAATCACACGGACATGCATATAAGTAAATTCGCAAATAATTTAAATATAGCGCCAATTTACGACAGTTGGTAGCATTGACAGTGAGAGCATACTTTCTGAAATCAAAATTGATGCCACATGAAACAGGAGATCAAGCAGTCCATTTATATATATGTCGGTGATCAGTATCTTATAGAAATTGATTGAACGGTCGGTTTTTCTTGTTGATGAATTGAATACACCTTAAAATTTAGTAAGATTCTAAGTCTTGGGATGCGTGATTACATTCCGTATTCGTACAGCAGATCTCAACAACAGCAAAATCACTCCTGAACTGAAACAAGTCTAAAAAACTGCACAGAACACCTGCAAGTCCATTATCCAGAGAAAACTTCCTTTTTGATCAGAAAGCTAGACAAAAAATCTTGGCAAATCATAAAGGTAGCAAAAGTTTCTGGTCTCTGGTCAAAACCATCAGGAACAACTGCACCAGTTCCTCTATACCTTCTCTACCTAACAATGGAGAAGTGGTTGTTGACTCCCTGCTAATATTTTGGCTACTAGATTCCTGTCTTCCACCCACTTCACAGACACCTTTTTTTCCGTCTCCCATGTGGATGTGTACAAGAGCCAATACCTATCCGTACCGAAAGATGTATTCAAGGTCCTTAAGGAGATCAACGTCTCTAAAGCCGCAGGTCCTGATGGCCCCGATTAATTAAAAGCTGTGCCTCATCCTTAGCTAAACCACTGTGCAAACTGTTTTACTTGTCTTATTCGACAGGATAATTTCTAGTTGCTTGGAAACTAGCCGATGTTCAGCCTATTCCCAAGAAAGGAGGGGGTATCGTTCCCTCAAATTGTCGAGCAATTTCAATCACTTCGATTCTTTCAAAGGTCTTTGAATCCAACATTTACTTCAAATTAATGAAGTTTTTAAGCCAGAGTTGCGCCCCTCTCACAAGAATTATGGATCCGACCTTGCCCCCGATCCCTTATATTTCTCAGAGAAGGCATCAATTTTTTTATTTATATTGGCGCGGAATTAATTTCAGTTATCCTTAGTACGCTTTTAAAAGAATGAGCGATGAGAATTTTCAATAGGTTTTTAGAGAAAAACATAAATGTATTATTTTTGGGGTCGTTTTCGACCCCGGGTAATAATAAAGGGTTAAATAAAGTGAAGAAATGTCAATATTAAGAATATCGCACGTCACATGGAAAGTGTTTATCTTGGAAAAGATTAATTTGGTTTGGCATAATAAAAATCGATTAGGAAAATATGAATTCAATGGAGAAAAGTCTCTATTAAAGCAATCTGGAAATTATAGCATTAGGATTTAATTGTCATATGTATAATGGGGATGCTCGTTTTTGTTGAGGGTATCCTTCTCTTACCTCTCTTTCTTTCTACAAGAAATCGTGCATATCGTACATACAGCCATTCCTCCACATTAAACTGATCACCTTGGAACCCGACCATCTCCGATTTGGATGATGCCCAGAATTTCCGCTTTTTGGTGAAATTAGTTGGAAATAGAATAGAATTGGGGAGGGGAGTGCTAGTAAAAACATGCAAAATATTTTTGATTGGCAAATACGATGAAATGTTTTGCTTTATTGTGTATAGCAGACCGAAAATGGTGTAGTTAGAGAGCAATTACACTGGGAACAGTGACTCTGCAGCACGCGATTTGAGAGCCGATTTAGTCCGCTAAATACGAAAATAATACGAAATTTGCAAAATTAGCTCTAGTTTTTGAGATAACAACAACCTACATACTTATAATGACATAAGGATGTAAAAACTATATTAAATATGTATTGAGAATTTTATTTTCAAGTTAAAAATGGTATATGATATAGCACAAATTACATGAAAATAGAAAATACAAAAATAATTAAGAAATCTACTGTGTTTTTGGCTAGAACAGTCCCTTTGTAAGGCAAATCTTTTGATAACAGATAAAAAACTTGTCCAGGCATCAGATTCTATCATGTGGCTTGTAAGATTACAATCCTTTATAATGGTATGGATTTGTGAATCATCAAAGATACCTGCTTTTAATTTGTCCATACTAAGGCCAGGAAATTAATAAATATATTTAAAACAATGGCCACTGTTATTTAAGGCTTTGATGAACTGTTTCAGTAGCCCAAGGTTAATATGAAGTGGTGGAAGAATGATTTTTTCGCGGTCTATTAATGGTTCATGAATGATATTAGCTAGTCCCAGTCCTTTCTACCTTTTGCACGACTGTCCCAAAGACAGAGGAAACAGGAGTATTTCTATTTTTTTTTAAGCTGTCCATGAAAAGTCACCACTTCTCTGGCCCATATTCCGGTAGACCCATAAATTTTATAAGTGCAGGAACATTGTTACAATACTCCAGATCATCTTGTTCACTGAAGTAATGATGACTTTTTTCCTCTCTAATTCGGTAAGGTGGTATTTTTACACCTTTGATAAATTCAATTGCGGATCAATTTATTAAGCTCACCTTGAGAAAAACCCTGATGTGTAGGACTGCATCCTTCAAATTCACTTTTACTGTTGCTTCATTTTGAGTGACTACATTTCAATATGATAAGAGGAATCCGTTGATAAGGTAGTAAATATCGGTACTGGCAAATCTTCACTGTTTGGTGTTGGTGCTTTAGCCGATTATATTATTTATAGTGTATTAGGATAAATCCACGTGTTCTTTTTGTACCGGTTCATACCTTTCACATTTACTGCACAAAAGTAGCAATCATCAGGATGATTTCTTGGCTCATTCCAAGTTATCGGCACTCCAAATTTAAGTCCAGTATCGGAGAGACTCGACACAAGCTTTACATACTTTATGCGGCACACAATATTTATCCTGCTGCCTATGTTGTTTTCCAAAATATGCTTGATAAGCTTGTTTCTTCGATGTATTTGTTGACAATAATAACCACATATGTAGCAAAAGCTTTCGGGATCGGTAACACAAATTGCGTGAAAAACTCATGTTTTCCAAAATCCAAAAACACAATTGTAAGAGGATTCAAAATTTCCTGATTGGTCGCAATGTGACGATTCGCCCGAATGCGATCTACCGCCTAGCTATCGTTAACACAAGACCTTAGGCCTTAAAACTGCTGTCCGTTGCTAATTGTTCTTACCCTATTGTTGTATACTATCTACTATACTACAGCTAAACCTGGAGCTGGCATATCTGTCAACTAATCTGTAATCTATCCTACATCTGCCCTTAATGCATTTTCTCGAGAATTGCAGCTATTTTGAACTGTCGCTTTATCTATCTTTTCTAATTACTCTATCGCAAATGATATTTTCCTTTGTCTAAACTTGGCTGCAGCTACCTACATTGTCGGCTTATCGTCGAGTTGTCGAGAAAGCTTCTTAACATTGAAAATATCGAAGGGTCCCATAATGATCGTGCCAGGTGGGATTTCTTGAGAACCAGAGCCAACCCTAATAAATTAACTATGTACACTTCGGGTATTAACAATGATAGTATAAATTAAATTCACTGCCAAACCTAATGCCGCAGAAAAAATTTGTTTTTTTTTGTTTTGTTCCCCAGTGTAATCGATTGCAGATTACGCTATAGATAGTAGAGAAAGTATTCCCACGTGTCACTTATTTACAATAAAATTGTCACGAGGTCAAAAAATTGAAGTTCCGGGTCCGAATTTCCGTTTTAAAAAGTTTATAAACAAGTAAAAAAGCTAGAATTGGTCTAAGACCAATTCTTAGGATACCCTAGATGAATGCCCGTACTAAATTTCGTATGGTCACCGATCTATTCAAGTATTGATTTTGAAGTTGTTTTTCGCATATATTTCTAGAACGGTTTGTCGCACAAACAAAATGATTATAACCAATTTTATAGGATTTCGTATTCTGCAGAAGTTTTTAGTACCATAAAAATGTCTTGGACTGATCGTTTTCAAAGTATACGTAAAAAACCGAAATTTTTATATGGCAACACCAAGAAAGAGTTGCCCGATTTAGTCCATTTTTGACATTTTATTTGCTAATGTAGTAAAAACATCATGTGCGAAATTTCAGCTCTCTACGTCGACGCGTTCTCAGGCAGTGACCAAATATATAGCGGAAAACGAAATTTTTATATGGCAACCCCACGAAGGAGTTGCCCGATTTGTCTCATTTTCGAACTTAATTTTACTTTTTTTTTTAAAGTCTGTGTACAAAATTTCAGCTCTCTAAGTGTACGCGTTCTCAAGTTATCGTGCGCACAGACGGACGGACGGACGGACGGACGGACATGCAAAAATCGAAATAACTTTTAATATTATGAATGGGTGTCCAATCCATTTTGCTCTACCATCATTATTTCGAGGTGTTACAAACGGAATGACAAACTTAGTATACCCCTATGATTTCATCTAGGGTATAAAAATAGAGAAATTTAATTTTCTAAAAAGCCTTACACTGCAAATAAGTTTATAACTAAGTTTTCTTAAATTGTAAAAAAGGATCAAGAAAAAGCATTGTCAAATTAAAAAGTTATAAAAGAAAACGTTGAAACAGTTTTCTTGAAAGCCAAAACCAGCTAAAAAATCATTATTTTCGATTTGAGCGACCTCTAAACATTAATGAATTTCACTGAAATTTTACATAGAAATTTAACATTAACATACATTAGCTAACAAATTCTGAAGCATTCAGACTTTTGCAAATCCATACATTTTTGGGCCACCTTACTGTGTGAATGCGCTGAATAGAAAAATTGAAGATGACTGTGACAATGTGCGGGGAAATTTACATTGAACATAGAAAATTTAAGATGCTTTATTGATGGTTATGAGGAAGATGCAGGACGGATTTGACATTAACAGCTATAGAAGTGTTCAGAATTACTAAGTAAATGTTGCTGGCTTCGAAATATACTATAATAAAAGGGTTGTTTTTATGCGGGGACTACGTAATCCCTTTTTTTTCTTTATTGGTGTAATTTGCATACCATATCAAAATTATTAAAATTTTATAAAAGTTGTCAGGATTTGATTAAATAAACTGAGATTACCTAAAAATAATTTTGAATGAAATATTTGTGGTTGTGTCTCTCTACGTACAATAAGTCTGTGATATGGGGTTTCTCTTATGTGTAATATCTGAAGGTCTAAATACCTACCTACCTACATATTTATGTCACAGCATATACACCAACCTATCTAATTACAATTTGTAATGCGGTGAGATTGACTAAATTACGTGTGTATAATTTAGCAAAGGTAAACTTTAAGAAAACTTTTACTTTATGTGCGTGGTTATCATTATACCTACCTACCTATCTACAGCCATTAAAATAAATTTGGTTGAGAGTTGTTCATTAATAAAAATCATTGTCTGAATATAAGAAGGTATCAGCAGAATCCACATAAATTTAAACGTCCTTAAAAAATGTTCATCCATGTCAGTAAAAAATTTTGAATGTTATTTTGAAAACTCATCGGGCTGCTGTTGCAAAAGGTATGAAGCTCGATTTTCTCTTTATAGTTCCGAGAGAATTGTCTGAAGTTCACGAAATAGAAGGAAAAATAAACGTGTATATGTATAGTTCCTTGTTTATTGGAGGTCGCACATAAGTCATCATTCTAGTTGTCCGAATGCCAAAATGATTGACATTTTTGGATCGATGGCGCCTAGCGAAATCTATACGTTTTCTACGATTACTTTGTGTAACCTTTGGTTTCATGAGACGACATCCTCGGAGATTATGTTCGGGTAACCACTGTCTGGCAGTCCTTTAGAGATGTTAACGCCATAATTTTCCTCCCCAAAAGAGCATGCCTGAATATGAGACAGTATCTCGATTAGAAGTTTCTCTCTGTCTAGATCGCCACTGATTCTCAAAAGTTCCATGATTTTGGTAGTGTTTGAGAGCATTTTGTACTCGAACAGTCCTTGGCCCTGGGAATTTTGCTGATCTTTTGTTCCTTTTGGAATAAATTCCAAGTTTGCCTCCTTCCTTCTTTAATAGTACTATTTTTTTTCCCCATAACTATTCTGAATTTGAAAAGAACATTCGAAAGGATTAAAAGGAATATAAAGTAAATACAAAAAAAAAAAAAAATCAAAAATGTACACCAATGAAGAAATTAGAAATAATTTAAGTTAACCTAAATGTGGGCTAATTAAAATTCCAAAGAAGTCCAAAGAGTGTCAAAGCAATAAGCCAAATCAAGGTACTCTAATCGGCAAAACTATTGGTTTTTTTTTCTCTCTTTCTCTTCAATATCAGTACTTTTGTTTCATTGTGTGTTGAAATAAAATAACTATATTATACTATTGTAATCACAAGACTGCGAAGTCTAACAATTGGTGGGACTTTGCTACTATTACCTTTTGTGTACTTGTACTGTGGCTGCTATGAAAAAAATTCCTCGGAATGTTAACATAGTTTTAATTTAAATTTAAATAAGAGTCATTATAAGAATCGTGTCGCAGTGGTCAGCTTTTTACTTCATTACTTCACTCTTTTCTTCGCATATAAAATTGTACTTATTATTTTTGTGCTATATTTTAGGTGAGATTAATAATCTCAATAAGACCCTCCAGTCTGAAAAAAATTTAATGCACAAACTAAGACCTTTAATTGAAATAGTGAAATTGAATGACTTGAAAAACAAATGAAAAAATAGAACAAAGAAAACAAATGAAAAAACAAAACAAAAAAGAGAAAAAAAAATTATTCAAAAAATTTTAAAACCAGATTCATTCGAAACGAAACGTACGCCCGCAGTGGGCTAAAAAAGGAAAAAGGAAGAAGAAGCTTTTCGTGTTAGCAGAAAACCTTACACTCATCGGTACGGCTTGGTTTTCTGCCCGCCGTAGATGCTTGAAACAGATCAAATTGATCTCATCTCATATAAACTCAGAATAAACTCTGGGTGTGAATTATATGAGGCAAAAACTCCTATATTCCACCAAGGAGGAAGAAACAAAATTAGAGACTACTCTTTAAGATTTTTTATTTGGGACCTGTTGATGAGTCAAAACCAAGACTTGAAACTTGTCAACCAAAATCAAATGGGTTGTGTGATGAAATAACAAATAAAAATTTTTTTAGCTTTTGCTATATACCGGAGAATCCAAAAAGAATGCCTTCTTGAACAAATATCTATTAGTAATATCCAAGATAATTTATTGTCATTTTACATAGAGTTGTTCCAACAAATTAAACAATGTTTCGATCTTAATGATCACAAATTGAGACTATTAGAATATTTGGATCCAAGGAAGATTAGAACAGGCGAAATAATTTCAATACTTTTTTTAGTTGAAAACTTTCCTTTTCATAATGAAATAGATAATGAAAAACTTAATTCGAGTTGAGGCTCCTCATAATTTTTGAAAATTTGGACCAACTTGTTGATTGTAATGATATTGCTAAAACTTGGCTACTTTTATCAAAATAGAAAAATTTTTGAAAAGCCAATTTTCGAGAATCTTTACAACTACATAATTAATTTATTTGTCTTTCCCCACAGTACGGCTGCTGCTGAACGACCATTTTCAGATTTTATTAGATTAAAAAATAAAAAAACCTAATAAGTTGAATATTGAAACAGTTTCGGCTGTACTCCTTTGTAGGGAACTGATAGAAGATGAAAAGATTTTTACACCTGCAGTCTGTATAAATTTTTCGATGGACTTTTTATTAGGAAATAAGAAAAAGTTCTCACAATTAATGGTATAAAGACAATTATAATAAAATAGAACATGACATTCTATACATTTTGTTTTATCCCGACTCTGTAGTCTGTTTGCTACCTTTTTGGCGATTTTGCTACCCTTTATTCTCAAATTTGCTAGCATAATTTGTCAGGGAAGTCCCATCACTTGACAATACCTTAGTAGAGAAGCTACTCATCCATTCGCAATTTTGTTTTTACATTTTGCATTTATTCCCGAACTAAACTTGAAGTTTGCCACTAACATTTACAATTGAAAGGAGTTGTATCGATATCCCATTCTATTCCATTCCAATAAATCTACGCATTAGAACACAATTGTACCTTAAGAAACTGTAATCAAATATAGTTATTATAAGTTTGTATCACTAACACACAGGTACGAAGTATAGTGGTAGATTATTATACATACCCTGTTCTTTTTGTACTCTGTATTTGCTCAATACATTTTTAACCAAAGCCATTCGGCTACTGAGTAACTACTCCATGTGAAGTACTACTTGGCAGCAAGCTCTCTCTTTTTGTATGTTAAACAATAGATGGCGCCAAGGGTATCAAAATTAGAAAATTATCTGGTTTCAACAAAAATATTTACTGTCTTGCCAAAAATTGTTGCTTGCGTATTTTTTCTGTTTTTCTTGAGTCATTTTCAAAACTCTCAATACTGTAATTAAAATTCATAATATTTAAAACTTTTATGTTTTTGCGACATTTAGACAAGTTGATTAATCTAAGATTTAACGTAAATGTCACCAATCAATATAAATATAAATGTTATCGGCTTAATTTCAAATACTATAGTTACTAATGCAAGCTAGATTTATAAATCAATTCATAAAAGCATCTTTCAAGATTGACCATATATAATATACTTATCTGCAATTATCACAATTCAGACTTTGCAAGGTGGAAATGTTTATACAAAACCCAGATTTAATCAACATTACCGAACTGATTGCACTTACTAGGTGGCAGGTAGACAGACATTTGTACATAAAAATGAAACTTTCAGTATAAAATGAATCGCTAGAAATTTCCGCGCCACTAAATCGTTAGATCGCTTTTTTATCTTATATTCAAAAATAAGAAGACGTTAATCCTTAACCATTTATGTAAACTTAATTATCTAAATTAAAATTAAAATTTTGATGTAAATGGTTTTCCAATAAGAGGTGTTATTTTAATTAGCCCGCTATTTCGGCAGATGCCACTTTTGGAGCTGTCATTTTTTGACATTTGACAAGTAGAAACTACGCCATTAATAAAAATGGAACGATACACGATTCAACAACGCATTGGAATTATTAAAATTCACTACAAAAATGGTGAAAATGTGGCAGAGACGGTTCGTAAAACTCGAACATTTTTGGGTCGTCGTGAAGCACCTTGTCGGACCGCAATACAGAAATTGGTAGAAAAATTCGAGCTGTCGGGACAAGTTAGTGATGTGAAGAATAAAACCCGTGCACGTCGCTCAAGAACAGCCGAGAATATTGCTGCTGTAGCCGAAAGTGTTGAAGAAAACCCAGGTTTGTCCATTCCTCGTCGTTCTTTGGAATTAGGCATTCCACAAACGTCATTACACCGTATTTTGCATAAAGATTTGGGTCTTAAGGCTTATAAAGTTTAGTTAACACAAGAACTCAAGCCGGCCAATCATCAACAACTTCGAGTCTTTGCTGATTGGGTCCTTTAAATGCATGAAAATGATCCGGAATTCCATCGAAAACTCATCTTGAGTGATGAGGCCCATTTCCACCTCGATGGCTTCGTCAACAAGCAAAATTGTCGCATCTGGGGCTCGGAAAACCCAAGAGTTATTGTTGAAAAGCCTCTCTATCCTCAACGTGTGACTGTTTCGTGCTGTTTATGGTCATTGGACCTTACTTTTTCGAAAATGAGGTGAATGGATTGCGCTATCGACAGATGATTAATGATTTTTTATGGCCGGAATTGGATGGTATTGATCTGGACAACGTTTACTTTCAACAAGACGGCGCTACGTGCCATACAAGCAACGAAACCAATGATCTTTTACGGGAAAAGTTTCCGGACCATGTTATCTCTCGAAGAGATGATTACAATTGGCCACCGAGATCTTGTGACTTAACACCTTGCGACTTCTTCCTTTGGGGCCACGTGAAAGAGAAGGTCTACGCCAACAGCCCAGCGTCGATTCAAGACCTCAAAGATGGAATTCGTGAGGCTATCGAGGACATAGGGCAGCCACTTTGCGATTTGGTTATGGAAAATTTCATGAAAAGGATATGGTCCTGTAGGCGTGGTCGTGGTGGTCATTTGGCTCATGTTATTTTCCATTATTAACGGCATATCTTGCTCTTTATAATGAAATAAAGATCCGATCATTTATCTAAAAAAATGGCATTTTTCTTTGAATATCAAAATAACACCTCTTATTGGAAAACCCTTTTTTAAGCATACATACATATGTTCCTTCACTTCACTTCTATTCACGATACCATAATCTTATATATGGTAGGTATCGTCTTTTGTAATATTACCGGTTTAGAACAAAAAAGAGTCCAAAATGATATAAATCATGAATATATACAAAATGCTATTAATTGCAAAATTCCAAGAAACTTCCAATACCCATCTCAATACTTAGCTTAAAAATATTTCTAACATCATCATGGGATTTTCAACGTGCCTTCACTGTTCACCTTTTCATTATACGCAGTTCCTTATAATCTCCGTCAACCTTTAACAATCTCCATGAAAATTTTCCTTTTTTGCAATCTTCAAGTCTTTCCATTATTCTTGGAATCGGTAAGGGCTTACTCGAGCAGATCAGGTATTTTGTAATTTCTTATTTAGAGTCCTATCTTCAGCTTTATTACTACTATTTCTATGACATTAGCTCGAACCAATCTACAACGTTCAAGTTTTCATTATTGCCAAATACTGTAACAGCCGTATTACTACATTTTTGCGTCGCATAACTGGAAAAACCTTTTTCTTGCCTAAAATATTTTTGTGATTTCAAAGTTCTCTGATGTACATATTACCGTGGATAACTCTCAAAATTTCTAAATTATTTTACACATTAAGTTTTATCAAGAATTTTTTTCGCTTGCCTATGGTTTAATGCTTCAGCGAAGTCAGATCTTTGTCTTTAGTTAGTCACTGAGAATAGATACTATCGCCTCCAGAAACTTTGTTATTTGAAGTTATTTCAGATAGTATTATACACATCAGAAAGGCACAACTTAGTTGATTGCATTTGAAGTACTATTCGATCTGCATTATATTTAATATATGATGAATTCCTAATTGTAGGTTTATTGTTCCTTGCACCGAAGGCACGTAATTATAGTCCGCTCATCTAAATAATAGCATGATCAGTTTGTGTGCATCTTTTTCGTGATTTTTTTCAAGTGGTCGTATGTATCTGACAATAAAAGATCTTAAGACTGCTGCAACATATTGCGGTCGCAATTGTGAATCGGTCTTGCTAAAGACCCTATCGATATTTGTCAAGCTCTGGGACAATAGAAGTTAACGGCACTACTGTACTGCTAAGATCTTACAAACACTTCTCATTACCTTTAAATAATTTTTTTTTCCAAATTAACCATCGAATTTATAAGGAATTTCGCGAGCCTATACTCAGCAGATCTAATGTAGAAAACATCTGATCTAGTTACATATTAATAGTAGCTTGTCTCAAGAATCTGTTTTGGGGCCCTGATTGGGATCCTGGTATTCTCAAAGCATGCGTATATACATATATGTCGACAATGTTGAAATTTATTAATCTAGACAAGTTGATTTAATAGAAGATTGCATTCATCGAGAGAGTCAATGTAGACATCAGCATTTTCGTCATTCGGAATTTGCTACTACTTATTTCAAAAAAATCTTCGAGCTGATATTTCGCCCATATGATCTTAATCTTCCTATTTTATGAATTTGTGTCCATTGGTCCATTGATAAATTTTACCAGTATTTTCCCAAGCTTACTCAAAATATTGACGATCTCAATTCTAAAAAAAAACATTAATTTTTATACTTTATATGCGTCCAAATATGGGTTTGGATCATTTAAATTTGACTATTGTGGGTTTCCTTTTTATTTTTACTTTATGAACAATAATGCAACAACAACAAATTATAACTTTAAAATTAGATCTATAAATAAAGGCGGGGGTTAGACATAAAAATTAACGAACAATAAAAGAGTAAGGCTGAACTACAATAGAAGTAAATAATTTACGAAATTAAACGAGACTGAGGTTTACTTACGAAAAATTGATATTTTTAGCCTAAATATATATCACATTCCGTAAGAGTTATTATCTTTCAAAAAGTAGTAAAAGTGAAAAAATTAACAAATGGAAGTTGATTTAATTGAAGATTTGTGCTTTCTATTAATTCGCAGTACCATTGTAATTCCATTTTAATTTTTACATTGCACTTTTAATCATTTAGTAATAATTTTTTACGGAATGAGCGATTCTTAGCGCACTATATTTACGGAAAATTGGATAATTAAACTGAACGAAAGTTCCTCTCACACGAGTTAAAGTCAATTTGTGTACGCCTGTTAAATTAAAGGGCGCGTTTGCTTTACGTAAGTAAATGTACTTACATATACTTTTATTGTAGTTCAGCCTTTACTTAAAAATAAAATTTACGTGCGTAACTTCACATTATTATTGATTAATTTCATTGAGAGTTACATTTCGTTTTATTTCTTTTGTAGTATCTTTAGCTTAATATTAATGAATACAAAATTTAATCCACATTTTTTTCTGAATTTCAGACTACAAATACTTAAAAGAAATCATCCCGGTCGATAACCTGCTTTTAAGGTAAGCGGTCGATTGTTTTTGTATTAATTTTATATACGGGAATTTTTTTTTTAAATTTCACATTTATCCTATCGAATTTATTTCTAAGAAATTATTTATTATGTACTTTATGATGTTTTCTGTAACAATAACCGAAATATTTATTATGATATATGAAAATGAAACGATTGTTAGTTTTGCTCTGAGATATGGTTTACACGTAATGGTACTGTTATTATTGAAAACATTTATCATACATTTCCTATGGTAAAGGTCACAGTTTGGGTGAGATTTTATTTACACCATCTATTCCATGATTAGTTTTTAACTTGTTGAAAGCTTAATCAATTATACATGAAGAGACCAAATACAGCGTAATGAATAAAAACAGGTCTTGAAGCAGAATGTAACCCAAAATGTCCAGGTCTAATGGAATCCAGTGATTTAAAACTAATCTCAGTTCCTGAAAATATCATCTAATCAAAATCGATTAAAATCATCGGCATCAGTAGCATTTGGAAATGACGGAAAATAGAAATAAAAAAATAAAAAATGAAATTATTTATTTTTTATTTTGTTTGTTCGTTTAGTGTAAAATTTTACTTTAAGTACATTAATCAAAGCCTCAAAACTGAGTCTTCCCATATATAATGCCACATCACGCAGTACATAAATCAGCCATCGAAAAAATCCAAAATCCACTCTTCTAGTGAACGATACTTTAAGAGAACTTTCAGAGCGCGTATATTATACTTGTGATCGCAATTCAATAGAGCTATTTACATATGCTATGACGGAAAGAGCCAAAACATATCAACGAATAATTTATTAAGAAACCATCGTAGAAGCCTTTGTTCTTTAGATACTAGAAAGAATTTTAAATTCAATTCTAGGAGGACTTAGCACCAGCTTCATCACAACTTAATCCCAAAAACACAAAACCGAAGATTATGTTTCTTCCAGTACTCATCGAAGTAAATTTCTAAAGAAAATCTCTAAAGTCAGAAAGCAGCTAATTTTCGAATGGATCTTGCGTGTACTGAAAATGAAAAAGTGCGAGGCAACACAGTGATATTTTTTTCGTTTTTCATTTTTTACATTTGATTTTGTCTACTGAAATTCTTTCTTAATTATTATTTTTTTAATAGCTAGCCATAATTAAAACAATTGTATTAATAAAAGTTTTTAAAATATTACAGTGTTTTACTTTGACTAGTATAGGAATGAACTTCACAATCGCGGCTTTTTTTTAACTTAAATAATTTTCTTCAAGCACATAATTCATATTGTATATCTAAATACCCGATTGTGCACATAAGTTCCTTCTATTGCTGTTACAATATTACTTCAAAAATTATAATAAAACTTTTCTACAATAACAGTACCATTACGCGTTACCATAACCGAAGTCAATATTTTCTATAAAAAGAGCTAACGTCTTTCTGATATTTTAAATTAAGGATGAGTGTTGTGACTATATAAAAACTTCATTGAACTCCAAATAATTCCAGATTGATGTCTCTCTGGCTTGAATAAATTCTCTTAATACTGTTAAGCTCATGTGAAGCTGTCGGTATAAAGATAAAGTGAAGAAAGAAAACTTAGCGCCAGAGGAAGTTTGTAAACTTTGATCATGCTATTTCCTTAATACTCCCTTCAAGTCCCAATAAAACTGATGAGAAACTCGTTTTGTTTTCCGCTTCTTAGGATATACCAATTTGTGAAGAAAAACTTACGATCACATAAGTAGTGCCATGCATAATTGAATGTTCTAACGTAAGCCCACTTGGATGTTATGATGTGCAAAAGGATCTGATTTTCTTTCCATTCAATTTGATCTGATCACTGACTTATAACAATGGATTGAGCGATTTGCTATTTCATGTGGCACAAATATTGTGTTTCTGTATATCTCCGTTAGAGCACCTTTAAAACTTTTACTACATAAAAAACATGTAAAACTCAACCAATCAGATGAAATTTTATACCCGAAAATCGAATTAAATTAAAAAAAATATATTCTCTTGTGTCGAAGTGATATTTTAATCGCTTATAAGGAATTAAACTCATTAAGACTTTAATTTTCAAAATATATTCTTAACTGAATCTTGCGTATGGGCAAGATAGACGAAGCACGGTAAACACTATCTTTACCTTATTCTTTCTGCCGTGATTGCATCTGTAACCAACATAAAAACATCAAATTTCTTTCCTATAGGAAAATGTCAATACGCTCAGTCCATTGTTATAAGTCCAACCTGACTTCTGGAAGTTTATTCTATTTTGATCATATAAAATGAAAAGTCATCAACTTTTTCAAATTTTCCGTACAACAGCTGGAATTACAGAAGAAGCTGTATGCTAAAGATGTTTTCAAGTCAAGTATTGGACTTAAAATTCAACCAAAAACCCTACTTGAGTTTCAAATAGATTTGAAGTCAAGTACTCAAGTATTCATGTAAACGTACTGATTGATTTTTGTTTTTATGGTAACATGCCACAATAAATTAATAGATATCACCGTGAAAAATATAACTGTGTAAAACTTTGCCATATAAAGCTCGATTTCGAAACTGAGTAAATCATTAACCGAAGTTGGTAATTATTATAGTTTGCAGATTGTTGCCTTTAGATGAACCGTAGCTAATGATAAAAAATCTTATTTCTAAAGAAATAGGTTCTCCATTTCATATGCTCTCACAGGCTCAGATGTATTTAAACCACCAACAAATCATCAAAAAATCCAGAAGCTTTTATCCAAATAAACTTCCATCACGACATGATCTATTTTTTTCTATTGCTTTTCTTGCTTTTGTAAGCGGCTCTATTTCCTTTCGGTAGTAAAAATGATAAGTTTTGTACAGATGCAGGCATGAAAATGACAATGGCTGCTTCTAAAGCGTGGTATAAAGAAAATTTATACATAAATGAAATTACAAAACAATCATATTCTTGCGTGTTCTTCTCTTTCCTTTACGATCCGTAATTTGAGAATGCATTGTGCTTTCAAAATAAAGTTGCTAGCCGTGCAAAGAAAACAACAATTATTATCACATCGTTTGCCTAAAATACTCACATTATCTGACTTAACGAAAGTTGATTGCAGTTATACACTTCTTTGCGTATCCTCTTTTACAATTCCCCATCCTTCACAATTCTATAATTTGGTCATAAGAGAGAGAGAGAGAGAGACAGAAAATATGGATAATCATCACATTGCCTTCTCCTCTTCCAAATGTTTTTTAACTTTTGGAAGAGGAGAAGGCAATGTGACAATAAGCATTTTTGACTGCTTTTTCATTGGTTGGTAGACTCACACACACTACTTCATTTAACGAACTTAACGAAAACTTCGGTCATGCGCAGTAGAATAATTTTATATTTTTGTGATCTGAAATTTGATGATCGCCTCGTATTTGCTGTTTCTTTTGGAATACACAAGAATGAATGAGACGAAATTACAATTGTAGCCCCTCGACTGAAATGTTTTTTATTTTCTAAACTAGTGATACTTCTGTCAATAGATGGCTCCGGGGGTATCGAAATGAGAAATTTTTCAGCTTGATGAGATCAAGTTTTTTGTAATTTAGTGGCTTGAAAAGTTTTTTGATTTCATGGTGCAATTTATAATTAACATGGTTTTTTAAATTTTGCGTAAGCATGGAAATAACAATGACATCTAAAAAGTAATTAACAAATAATTTATATCAAATAAGAATTTTTTTTAAATTTTTGCGTGTTCGTTTTCCTTCACGATCCATGCGAACCGTTTGTCTTCAAGATAAAATTTTCAATTAGAAAAACCACAAATTCTTAAAGATTTTAAAATTTAATTACTTACTGCTGGTTTCATATTACTGCCTTGAGTTGAAATAATAACTGTCGTCTTATCCGAATTTTATTTTCATGCCCTATATTGCTAGTCTCTCTTAAGAAGCTTACCTTTACCAAATCGCTTTATTAATGTTGTTGTTTTAAACATTCACAAGTATCTACATACTTTAAAAACGATAATCATTACGAACTCGATATACCAAGCTTTTGCATTATTTCATTCAAGGGGTACCTTCCTACTTATGCTGCTGTGAACGAATAAAAACCTCGATAATGAAGTCGACCGGAAAGAGTAATTCTTCAGCAATTTCGGAAATTTAACGGTTCGATTTTCTTATACCACCCAATATATGGTGTATCAAGAAAATATTGCCAATGTTTTCCTTCATTCTCTAATTATTAAATATTTTGTTTCATCTTTGGAGAGTTGAGAGCTCCAAACTTCCGTAGTATCTCATAGCGTCTGTCTGGATAAATTTCCATCCTCTTTCACAGCCACTCCATTTATGTATATAGAAGTTGTTGTTTTTTAAATACTCGATCAAATCTTTAAAACCAACTGTCGCTAATGCTGTTTTTTTTTTACAATTTATTCTCGAATTCTGTTTGTTTATGAGATCGATTCAGCCCATTAAAGAAAGTGTATCAGTCCAAATGTCGTTACTTGCAAATTCTGCAGATTTTTTAAAGTCCCAAATTTAGCTCAAGTTGACGGTTATTCTATTTTTTCACAGTTGTAAAATTAAAATGCATCGAATTCATTCGAGGTCTATTAGAAATTATTGCATAATCATCATCACGATCTTTTTTTTTTTACCTATATTACGACCTAATTTCCCTTGACCCATTTGGTTGCACCAAAATTTATTTTCACACAAATTTTTTTCCCACTGCTATACTTAAGAATGTCAGCAGTCCACTCTTCGATAATAGCCATATAAAGATGCAATTCAGTTTACCATTTACAACAGTCGCCACAAAATCATTTTGAATGCATTTAACATGGCCTTGGTTCCATTTAACATGGCCTTGATTCACAAAAATGTGAATGAGTATTTCTGCAAGAGTTGACAAGGATTTATCAACGCTAAATTGTTATTATTATTTTACAAGGAAATTAGAAGAGAAACTTAGCTGAACTCATAACTAACATAGTCCTTAGTCTTATTGTCTTAAATTTATATGTTGAGTGTTATATATAACAACCAATTTGTTATTTATCTTCTCGGGGTTTACCTATGTCAGTGACAAAGAGTACTCACAGTTGTTGCCAGTCTGCCCAATCGGCTTATCCAATGCCTTAGGCAGCGGCGTAATCTGGTTGCAGTATCGCAGCGGGAGTATTTCACTAAAAAACTTTTGTCTTTCACGTTTTTTCTTCTTTATTTTATTATTAAATTAAATTACACTTAACTACTTCTTTTTCTCTTAAGGGAGTACACTTTCCGCTTTACCAAATGCACGCTAACCGATCTGATCAAGCACAGTTGTATTCCCTTTTTCCTTTTCGACTTTTAAATTTCGCTTTCAAAAATAAATCCACTCGACTTTCTAAAAAAAACTGACTGCTCAAAACCGACTCTTCAAAAAAAACTGTTCAAAAACGAGTCTTCAAAACCGACCGTTCAAAACCGACTCTTTAAAACGACTCTCAGAGACTTGATTTTTTAAATCTCAAGTCTAATTGTTCAGGATAGGAAAATGCTTAATTAGCATTCCTATCCTGAGAAAATTATTTACCGCTGGGCATGTTTAAACATGCCCAGAATTATCGCAACGGACGATGGTTGAAAATGAAATTTGATATTTTCATAAATATCAAACCATCGTCTTGCTATCGTGCATACATTGTTGCGATCACAATGTATGCAGCTCGCGACAATTCGCTGATAAGAGCTTTTTTCGGTGAAGACTTGATCGTTTCAGTCTTCACTGAAGTAAAATTTTATGCGCCCGATATGTATGTTTGTATGTATGTACATACATATCGTATTTACGACAAATCTTACTGAAGGTAAGATTTATCGTGGGGCTATTTTTCTATCGAAACGACTTGGTTGAAATTTAAAACTTTTATTTTTCCCAAGTCGTTTTGTGATAAAATATTTTGGTTGTATGCGAAGGAATTTGAAGAAATTGCTGATGGCAATTTCTTCGCCTTGTTAGGAGATAAGCTAACCATGTTTTAAGCATGATTAGCTTATTTCTATTTATGAAAATCAAATATTTTTCATGTTTTTCCCCAATGATAATTGTTAATTACAATTATCATTGTTAACCCTTTTTAGGTATACAACAATCCTTCCCCCTGCGAAAAAGAGGATTATTCTTTGAAGAGGAATAATTCTCAGGGGAAGTTGTTGTTGGGGCTTTTTCGTTGGTTCGGCTATTGGTCGGTTTGTCATAGGTTTTCGGCTTTTACATATTTTCTTATTTCTATTTAAAGGAATTTTGTCTTCTTATTTTCTAAAGTTTGTTTTCAAATATTTATTCCTATTCTATTCTTATCTCTTACTTATTTAAAATTTTTTTGCTAATTTCTACTGTTTTTTTTTTTATGTTGTTGCTAATTATGTGTATTTCTGCTTTAACATTTATTGGTATATTATGTTCTATTCTGATGTTAGTGGTTATTTAATTTTTATGCTAGGTTAGTTTTATTACATTATTTATTTTGTTTATTTTATTTGTAATCCTATTTTTGTTATCTTATTTATTTTTATTTATATTGTTTATTATTATTATTTAACACTAGCGGGGGAGGATATCTTTTACTTCCTTTTGTTTTGAGTATATATATGTTCTTATTACCCTATTTTACCTTAAGTCTAGGCTTTAATAATTATTTATTTATGTTCTCTCCCCTTTCGTTTTTATTATTATTTATTATTACTAACTGATTTATTTGGGGTTAATAGAAACCACTTACATTTATTTTTTCTGTGTTCTAGTACCAGTGATAATGCTGATGACCATTTGAAGTGGTGATACTATACCACTTGCACTGACCTAGTAGGTGGCAAGATGCGGGTCCTTTTTAGAGGGGTAGGTTCGATTATTTCGATTTGTTTGCTTTGTTCCTCCGCCTCTGGGGTTTTCTTAGGCTTGCGTGAACGATAATTTTTTATGAATGGGACTAGCCATTTGGCGACCAGGTACAGTACCATACATGTGATGACAACACCAGTTAAGGATACTGATGTTGCAGCTAGGACATGTGTAGGGTGGTGACTGATATGAGGAACTATTTTTTCTAATTTTTCGTCCAGTTCTTTTAATGACTGGGTACCTTCTAGGATGATGCTGTTAGTGTCATCTCCTGAATATAGTTCTGTCTGTATTTCTTCCGACGGTATTTTTTCTTTGGTTTCATTAAGATATTTGTCCACTATTTGTTCTAATGGAGTTATATTTGGGAAATAAGTGGGTTGTTTGAGACTCAATTGCTGGATATTTTCTGCCTCATAGTGTAGGATTTGGGATCCTACTTGTACTTGACAGGGATGGTTGATAGTAATTATTCCTTGGCCTTCTATTTTTGAAGTTAGGAATTGTTGGGTACACTGAAGGTGTACAATTGTTGGTTCTATCAACGAGAATATCCAAGAATTTGGTTTACTTAATTTGATAAGTAGGTCTCTGGGAGGTATTTGTGCTCTGAATTGGCACTGTGGCTCTTCCTTTAATGGATTAAAGAGCAGCTTCACTACGCATTCTTTGGACATTGTAGCCTTTGTTATGGGAATGCCTAGCTTAGCGATGTAAGTGTCCTCTTTGGAAGATTGAGTGATCTTTTTGAAGATTTTAAGATCTTGTGTTTTTAATAATAGAATATCCTGTGTCTGTACCTGGTGCGCTACGTGCGAGTACTGTATGTCGGGTACCAATGATTGTTTTTTGTTAATGTGTATAGGAAAACTATGCACTCTGTACAATTTCATTTGTGGTCGATTGAAAATTGGGAGTTGTATTCTAATAACTAATTTGTCTTGGACTATACGAGCCTTTGTTTCCGCTGTCTGATATAGCAGGGAGAGACAATTTTGTACATCTGGGCAAGTAGCGTGGGACTTGTGGTATATCTCTAATAAACTTTTGGGAGACACCACTAGTGGATGCAACTGGTGATTTTTACTGGAGATTATTATGTCGAGTAAGGCTTGTTGCCTGTACTCAATCTCGACAATTTGTAAGGTCAGGCTTGAAATTATCTCCTGCCTTAATTGTCTCATTAGTGAATCATCAGTGATATTTTGCATTCTATTTACCTGGAGATTTATTTGACGTTGTCTTTCCTGCAGAGATGTCAATGGCTTTTGGATTTGTTGTAGTGTAGTTTTGACTACACTGATCTGCTGTCTTTCCAGGTCGGCTAGTGCTTTTGTATTTGTTTCGAGCTCCTCGAGTCGACTGTATACCTCTTGTTCATTAGTGCTGTCCATGGTCCGAATAGGTAGTGCATTGCATTGCCTATTCCATCGAAGATAGATCTTGTTGATCTTGATTTGGGGACCACTTCTCGAATGACACTTGTTCTTCTCTTGATATTTTCTAAGAGAGAATGAACGTGTTTTTGCTGTACCAGGCATAGCTCATCGGTTTGAGAGCGATTCGAACATAGTCGGTGAACTAAGTGCTCCGCCTGTTCTGCCATAAGCGTTTGGTTGTCCAGTTCCCTTAGGTTGATCTCCGTTAGTATATTCCATGTACTGTGGTATACTTGTAATTTTCCTAAGTCCTCATATAGTATTCCTGTATTGTTCAGGGGACTTATTGTGTAGGGTTCCGTTTGTATCTGTCCCATTCCCAGATGGAAACAACATATTAACACTAACATGTGCTTCATGTTCTGTATAAAATGAAGGATAGGCTTCATTAGTCAATTGGTCTAACTACATTGCATATAATATTTAAATATAGTATTGCTTAATTGAATGGTGGATAGTTTGTATAATGGGGGCTTAGTTGCTAAAAGAAAGACGAGATATAACAGGATAGGAGGACTCTAAGTCGGTTCCTCCTAAATCTTGTCAACGTATGAGCATTGTACTCATTCAAAAATTGAATTGGGGAAGTTGTTTAATTTATTACAATGAGTAAAAAGTAAATCATGAAGAGGAATACAAAACTCTCAAGGCAAGGTATGAAGGATGTAAGTCAAGGCAAGCAAGAAAAATTTTATTGGTAGAGTATTTAATTTACTCAGAGAGTAAGGGTTTATTTGTTATATGTTCAGTTTTATTTACTTAGCGTATTTCTTATTGATTTAAATAAAATTTAGGTAAGGGTTGACTTCGTGAGTCATAGTAAATAATTCCGAGTGCGGAACTTTTAATTAGGTAGTAGCTAGTTTAATTGGCGGGATTTTGTTTCAGTGGAACTTATTTTCTAAAGGTGTACGTATGTACCAGTGTACTACTCGTAATAGGGCTTTAAACGGTTGTTGTGTACTACTACCTGCCGTTTGCCTATTTTTATGGTAGTGTTTGTTGGACTAGGTACATTGATTACCAGATATGGGCCAACCCAGATTTGAGACAATTTGTGTTTGCGGCTTTCACTTTTGAGGAGGACTTTGTCTCCTAGGTGGAAAGTGAGAGGCCTGACTGTTTTGTCGTAATATTCCTTTGAGCGTTGTTTGCTGGCTAAGAGATTTTTACGAGCCGTGGCATATGATTTTTGTAATCTGTATTTGAGCATATGGTAATAACTTTCGTGGTTATATACGGGCTCAGGGTCCCGTTTTAAATTAGATGGGACATCCGCTGTGAAGCCGTAAAGGCAATCCATCGGGGTTAGTTTAGTACCCTCGTGTACACTGTTATTGTACACGAATGCAGCGGTTCGTAGGAATTGATCCCATGTTTTGGGATTTTCGTCTACGATTGTACGCAGATATTCGATTAATGGTCTATGGGCACGTTCTAGTGCTCCATTAGACTGTGGATGGTATGCGGAAGTTTGTAACTTCTTTACCTTTAGCAGTTTGCAGACCTTCTTGAATAGCTCACTCAGGAAATTAGTTCCCTGATCGGTGACTATTCTCTTTGGAATGCGATAACGCGTGACAATCTCATTGAAGAAGATTTGCGCCACCGTTACTGCTTCTCCATTTGGTATGGCATACCAATCGACAAACTTGGTGAGATTATCTTGAAACGTTAAGATATATTTATTACCTGATATGGTCTCTTCTAGTGGACCTACTATATCGAGGTAAACCTTGTCGAAAGGTTGTTCTGCGATGTCCGTTATTACCATTGGCATCTTGAATTGTGGCGATGCCTTCATTGTTTGGCACTTAGGGCATTTTTTTATGTACTTTTTTATATCGCTAAGCATGTGTCTCCACCAATACTTGCGTCTGATTCTTTTATAAGTCTTAATGACACCCTGATGGCCGCCGAAAGGAGAGTCGTGGTAATCGTTTAGGATTGTTTGAACTTCCTTGGGGCTCGTGATTATCTCAGGTGCCTTGACTGGACTTATTTCTTGTTCAAGCGTAGCAGGGGGTTGTATTTCCGCCTCTGGGAGTTTAGTTTCTTTATCTTCCGCTGCCGTGGGCGGTGTTTCAGCGCTGGAGCTAGTATTGGCCTCTTGGGCTTTTTGTTTTTGAGCTCTGGTCACGGCGAAGCAATGAGCGGGTTTCTTTGGTTTCTTTTTACTTGGGGAAATGCTTTCCTCCACATCTGAGTCCATAGTGTGGTGGACTTGGGCTTGTACCGTTAAAGTGTTGCCTGTATTGCCTTCGATTAATACTTGTGGAATGCGGCTTAATGCATCCGCATTGGTATTATACTTCCCTGGTTTATATTCGATGGTATAATCGAATTCTGATAATTTGTGGTGAAATCTCACCAAACGGGAAGTCGGGTCTTTAACGTTAAAGACACCTTTGAGAGGCTTGTGGTCAGTATAGACCGTGAATTTCCTGCCTTGGAGGTAGCATCGGTAATTTCTAGTGGCCCAGACTATAGCCAATAACTCCTTTTCAATAGTGGAGTAATTTCTCTCGGCTTTGTTCAGCGTTCGGCTTGCATAGGCGATAGGCTGGTCTTTACCCACTTCTCCTTGGGAAAGTACAGCTCCTAAAGCTTCGTTACTGGCGTCCGTTGTGAGGTTGAATGGTTTAGAAAAATCTGGATAGATTAAAAGAGGTGGGGAAATTAGAGCATTTTTAATGTTTTGAAATGCTTCTTGGCATTTCTCGGTCCAATTGAATTTTACATCCTTTCGGAGTAAATTCGTAATTGGACGAACTATTTTTGAGAAGTCCGGAATGAACTTCCTATAGTAATTGGCGAGTCCTAAAAAGGACTGAACTTGCCTTACTGTTCTGGGAACAGGAAATGTTTGGACGCAGGCCGTTTTGCTGGGGTCTGGTAATGCACCTTCGCTAGAGCACTTGTGCCCTAGGTAAACAACTTCTCGTCTCAAGAACTGGCACTTCTCTGGCTGCAGTTTGAGGTTGTTCTCTCTCAATTTGTCGAAGACTTTGCGAAGTTTATCATTGTGGTCATTTAGGTTTTTCCCGTAAATGACGATGTCGTCAAGATAAACGAAACATTCGAGGCCTTGTAGGCCTGTCAGAACGAAGTTCATGAGGCGTTGGAATGTAGCTGGAGCTCCTTTGAGTCCGAATGGCATACGCTTAAACTCGTAGTGCCCGTAATTAGTGCTAAAAGCGGTCTTATGTCGATCTTTTTTGTCGACTAAGACTTGATGATAGCCGTTGGCCAAATCGAGAGTGGTAAAGTACCTGGCATGACCTAGTTGGTCAAGAATATCCTCGATTCGGGGTAGCGGAAATGCGTCGCCAATTGTCTTTTCATTCAATTTGCGAAAATCGACAACGACGCGCCACCTTTTTTCACCATCGGGTCCCGCCTTTTTGGGGACAACTAATAAGGGTGAATTCCAAGGGCTTTTGCTAGTTTGGACTATCCCGTTTTCTAGCATTTCTCTTAATTGCTCGTTGATTACTTGTCTCTGGTAGTCTGTAGGCCTTTTGATTTATGGGCGCTTGATCTTGTATTAAAGGGATATTGTGGGTGATAGCATTTGTGTATGTGAGCTTATCACCTTTTAGAAAGAAGATGTCGTTATACTCGTAGCAGAGTTCGGATATCGAAGCTTTTTCTTCCGCATTTAGATTTGGGTCTAGGCTGAGCTCTTGGTCTAACCTGTTGACTCGCGGAGTATGTGTGGGATCTTCATGATCCGGAAATAAGTATCTTACGTGTTGTAAGATAGCTGTATTTTCCGAAAAGCTTACGTTAGTGTTAGGTTGTTGTAGCCTTTTTTTGTGAGTATTTTTACTTACTTTACTAGTCGGCAGGGCATGTGCTTCCTGCTCTTTTACTGGTGGAGTACCGTAATTTATGGGTACTTTACATTGGTCCGAGTACTCGCACGCATTCGTATTTTGGCTCATGGGTCTTGAAAATTTGGTTTTCTTAATACTATTTGACGGTGGAGCCAACTTTGCCTTCAATGAGGTCTTACTGATCTCGCACGCGTCTTTTATAGGGCTTATGGGGCACCTTGTATTCTTAATTCTAATTTTATTAAGTGGTGGAGTCGACTTTGCCTTTAAATAGGTCTTACTGAGCTCACACGCACCTGTTATAGGGCTCTTTGGCCTCGTATATATCTTAAATCTAGGTAAACTGGACGGAGGAGTCCTCGGCATCTTGTTTATCGGCTTCTGGATCTCGCTCGCATCTCTGGTTTGGCTCTGGGGCCATGTACAATTTTTGTAACTTATTCTATTGGACGGTGGAGTCATTGTTGCCTCTTTTCGGGTCTTACTGAGCTCGCACGCGTCTTGTATGGGGCTCTTGGGCCGCGTTAGTAACTTATATCTAGGTATTCTGGAGAAAGAAGTCTTGTTTGACTTCTGTTCTGCCTTGGGAAGCTCACTGATGTTTGTGTTACTTGTTTGCGATTTATTCGGCTTGAGGACATGTTGTGTATCAGTGGCTTCTCCTATTGGGATGACGGCGTAGTCATGTATAGGGAGCAGTTGTAATAATAAACTGTTGATGACTACTTGGAAATTGTTAATGTTGAGTATGGCAACTAGCACTGTTTCTTTTCCAGTAGGGAGTAAACTGTTGGCCAGGAAGACTCCGTCGCCTATCTCTTTAGATAGACAGAGCATTTCTTCCTTCACTCGCAACGGGACTGTGGTGATAATTTGTGACCTAGCAGGTATGCATATTGGTTCTCGTAAGGTAACCAGATGCTGCCTCATATCGCTGGTTTCTTGATCACCCAGACAGCTCTTTTCGTATTCCGTCGGCTCTTGTTGAACCTGGCAGCCAGCATTACTCTGTTGAGATGCCTTGGAGACACTGCATGTAGATAGCTTAACCTGTTTAGGTTCCATCTTTTCAGCAACTGACCTCACTTCGACTGCTTTTCTGGAATACAGCTTGTCCGTTTTGCATGACAAGGGCACGGTGAACTCTTCGGGATTTGTTTCCGTACAAGGAAACTTGAGTGC
The DNA here is from genome assembly GCA_963924295.1 of Dioctria rufipes. Taxonomy (NCBI): domain Eukaryota; kingdom Metazoa; phylum Arthropoda; class Insecta; order Diptera; family Asilidae; genus Dioctria; species Dioctria rufipes. Next base: position 22,738,792 of record OZ002745.1, on the reverse strand, counting down.
TTTATTTGGGCCTTCAACATTACAATTGTTTGATAGGAAATCGTTTCCTAATAGGCCGTCATCGGAAAGACCTGGCAGGTTTTGTACCACCTGAAACTTGCAGGGAATTTTATTTTTAAAATTGAAGTTGCCCTTGCAATTTCCCAATGTCTTTCCGGTTCCAAAAGGGGTCTGTACAGTGCATGCCTCATTGGAATTAATTATCTTGAGGTCTTTAATTGCTCTTTTCTTAATAATACTAACCTCAGCGCCAGTGTCCACTACTAGTTTTGTATGGCCGTTAAAGCTTATGTCCAGTGGAAGTTTCACTGTAGGGACACCGGATTCGGGCGCTTGAGGTGACCCTTTTAATTTTTTAGTTGGGTTTAGAGTCGAGCCGGGGAGTTTTGGGTCGACTGCATGTCGTTTCCCTGACTCCGGGCTTCCCATTTTTTCTTCTGGCGGCAGTCTTCGTCTGCATGTCCTCGGCGACCACAAAAGGTGCATTTGAGTCTTGAGGACTTTTTGTGTTGTGTTGCTCTTGTGTAGATCTGTTGGAGAGGCGTGGAGGAACAATTTGTTGGGTCTGTTGACTTTTTCTGCAATCACGGACGTCATGTCCATAGATTTTGCAGTTTGAGCAGAAAGGGGTGTTCTTGCGCTTAAGGCAATCTGTATATGTATGACCCTTTCGCTGGCAGAAATTACACGTGATGTTGCGGACCAGTGTATCTGTATCCGAGTTTCTGGCATCAGTGTTTGTAAATGGTCTTTGTCGTGACTGTGATGAACCTGAGTTATTCACATTGCGTGAAAACTGATTTGGATTTGGAGCTCGAGGTGATGCGAACATAGGTGTTGATGGCATTTGATAGTAAGGAGCTCTATAGTAAGCTCTCACTCGTAAATCTGGGTCTACTGGAGCCATTGGAGGAGCTTGTACCAGAGGAGTCTGGACGAATGTAGCACTTTGTTGTAATTTCTCCATGTCCAAGGCTTTTTGAATTAGTGACTCTAAATCGCCTTCTCCCTGCGTGAGCAAATATTGACACAGGTGTGGGTTAGTTACTCCACTTTTCAGAGCGTTTTTGGCGAAATCCATCAGCTGTGTTTTCACAGCAGGGACTGCCTCAGCTCCATACTTCTGTGTCGCTGCCTCGTTGCAAATCGTCAACAACTGTTTCAATCTTGTAATGAACACAGTGAGAGATTCTAACGGGTTTTGTCTGGTGGTAATTAGTTTGTTCACCAGCTCCTGGTATGTCTCACGGGGAAGGTATGTTCTGTTTAAACGTTCCTCTACTTCAGTAAATGAAGCAGGGACGTCTGAAGCGAATAATTGGTATGCGTCACCTCTGAGTCTTGTAGGAAGGACCTGAATGAAAGCCACTTTTTCTTCATTATTAAGGCACTGCATAGTTTGTTTGCAACAGCCAATGAAGGTTTGTAACTCTCGTCCCAATTGTGGGGTGCTTTCACCCGAAAATAAGGGAACGAGTTGAGCTGTGAGCTTAGCTACTTTAGCGTAATCCACCATTGTGTGTAGTCTATTGACTGGAAATTGAAATTTGGGTGGACTAGCTGGGCTTGTTTCTGGGCTGATTTCCGTTAAGGATTCTTCGAGCTAATCGATTATCAGGTCTTCGGGAGTTGGTTCAGCTACTTCACCGTGTCGCTATCACTATCACTGTCACTTAACCTAACACTCTTATTCTTTCCTAGATCTAAACTGAGTGAGCGCCGAGATTCGGAAAACTGTTCTAGTTCCTTTCGGAACTGTATTGTTTTTTCTTTCAAGGTCTTTAACTTGACGAGTCTGGTCTCACGCTCTGTTTTTAATTTGTGATCTAAGGCGTCACAACGGGTAATCGTCAGTTTATCCGATTCCCGCGCTCTCTCGTATAATTTATTTAAAAACTTAGCTAAACTTACTTGACTATTCAGACCTGGCAGAACGGTTCCGCTTCGAAGTCTAGGTCCTGTTGGGGGTAACTGTGGAGGTTTTTCTCCTGCAGCGGATGATGTACCTTCACCGGGGTGCTGTGTATTGGCACCTGGGGTTAATCCCGCGTCGGCTAAAGATGGAGAGTTTTCCCTCGCTGCTGTTTCTGGTTCCTGCTGAGGTAGAGCAGGATTGTCGGCTGGCATATGATGCGCTGTTCAGTGAAAGGGGGCTCCTTGCCTGCTTAGGTCCCTTTGCTGTAATTGAGAGGGGGGTTTCTTTAACCGCCTTCGAGTTCCCTCTCAATCCTTTGTCGGTTGATTTCGGCTTACTTTTGCAGCTGGGGGGGCCCTGGGCCGTCTTAACTTCCCCTGGATCTAGTTGAAAAGGGGGCTTATAAGCCGTCTTCGATTTCCTCTTCAACTCCGGATCGTTGACTGCTAGCGTTTGTTCGTCTGGTTGGCTGGAGCTTCAGGCTGTTTTTAGAGCTGTGTCCTGGCTGATCTGTACTCGTCCTTCTGGGAGGTTTTGGATGGTTTTCCACTTCCTTCTTTGGAGTGTTTGATAGTATCCCTCGGTGGTGCCTGTGCACTATTTGGGGTGAACGCTTGCCCGCCTGGAGCAGAGGCGCCTAGAGATGGTATCTACCCGAGTGTTGGTGACTTGGCCTGAGTGGCTTCGTCAATGGGAACCCCTTAGGTTCGCAGGATAGCGGATTTTAAAGCTCTTATGCCTTTCTATTTTGACTTTAGAAAGCAGGCTTCCACTATCCTACCGGCTGCGCCAATTTTGTTATATATAACAACCAATTTGTTATTTATCTTCTCGGGGTTTACCTATGTCAGTGACAAAGAGTACTCACAGTTGTTGCCAGTCTGCCCAATCGGCTTATCCAATGCCTTAGGCAGCGGCGTAATCTGGTTGCAGTATCGCAGCGGGAGTATTTCACTAAAAAACTTTTGTCTTTCACGTTTTTTCTTCTTTATTTTATTATTAAATTAAATTACACTTAACTACTTCTTTTTCTCTTAAGGGAGTACACTTTCCGCTTTACCAAATGCACGCTAACCGATCTGATCAAGCACAGTTGTATTCCCTTTTTCCTTTTCGACTTTTAAATTTCGCTTTCAAAAATAAATCCACTCGACTTTCTAAAAAAAACTGACTGCTCAAAACCGACTCTTCAAAAAAAACTGTTCAAAAACGAGTCTTCAAAACCGACCGTTCAAAACCGACTCTTTAAAACGACTCTCAGAGACTTGATTTTTTAAATCTCAAGTCTAATTGTTCAGGATAGGAAAATGCTTAATTAGCATTCCTATCCTGAGAAAATTATTTACCGCTGGGCATGTTTAAACATGCCCAGAATTATCGCAACGGACGATGGTTGAAAATGAAATTTGATATTTTCATAAATATCAAACCATCGTCTTGCTATCGTGCATACATTGTTGCGATCACAATGTATGCAGCTCGCGACAATTCGCTGATAAGAGCTTTTTTCGGTGAAGACTTGATCGTTTCAGTCTTCACTGAAGTAAAATTTTATGCGCCCGATATGTATGTTTGTATGTATGTACATACATATCGTATTTACGACAAATCTTACTGAAGGTAAGATTTATCGTGGGGCTATTTTTCTATCGAAACGACTTGGTTGAAATTTAAAACTTTTATTTTTCCCAAGTCGTTTTGTGATAAAATATTTTGGTTGTATGCGAAGGAATTTGAAGAAATTGCTGATGCAATTTCTTCGCCTTGTTAGGAGATAAGCTAACCATGTTTTAAGCATGATTAGCTTATTTCTATTTATGAAAATCAAATATTTTTCATGTTTTTCCCCAATGATAATTGTTAATTACAATTATCATTGTTAACCCTTTTTAGGTATACAACATGAGGGATAGGTTGATGGCACAATGGTACAAGCGTGAAATCCTTCAATAGAAAGAAAATGATACTTCATATCGTCGACATTAAAAATTGAAGAAGTTGTAGGCGTTCTAGAATTATTATGGTTCAATTGTCGATTATGTGGTGTTGTTCGAAATAGTAGTGTGTGGCAGTATTCTACAGTTGATCTATTCCATTGAAGAATTATAAAGAGCCTTGATTTGTGAATCCCTATGCACTCAACTTCATTGCGAATTTCGCGTATCATCAATTTGGTTAATCTTGATGCACTCGTTGCCGAAAGTGAATCTTATAAGAGCGGAGGTTTGCATATTCCCCACTCCCTCCACACTATTAAAGTTGGCATTTTGATTCCCTTTGAATAACTTTCGCTCATATTCTGAACAGGATCTTCTATCTAAACCCAAATTGCGCTGTTATAACTTTTGATTTAGATAATGATTATTTCAGTCACAACCCTTTTCATGTCACTACAATAATTCTCCTTTTAGTTGAATAGTTATGCTCTGCTAATAGATACATAAACTTTGTATAACTAGTGAAAAATAGGAAAATTTGTCTCTGTTGTATCACTTCTCCATTGATATTTCTTTGGACCACATACCCGAGAATCAGTAGCCTACCCTACAGTTTCCATATATTCATATCCACATCATCTAATTAGGCATCCTATTCGAGGCTTTGCGCATTTCTTGAAACCTTTGAGATTTCTCCTGAGCATACCATTGTGGAGATTCTGACGATATTCAATCATGTAGCAAGTCTATCCGATTTAAATTAGTTAATAAAGATCTCTATGTTCCTGACAAAAATGTTACGACGATTTCACCATGTAAAGTATCGGATTCCAGAAGATTAAATGAAATATCAGAAACTGTATCACCTATGACGTTAGAAATTTTTCTGAGATTTATCTTCGTGAATCCGTCATCGATGAATACTATAAGGATTCACAATATTTCCCAGTATATTGATATCTATTTAATATAAAAAGTAAAGAAAATAAATAATTAGAGCCAGATGAAGTTTCTATGATTTTATTGATTTTTCTCTCTATTTTATATTCGTTAGTTTGTGGTGATGAAAGTCATATATCTACTCAATTTTATTCCATTCAGTTGCTCCGCTTCTTCAAAATAATTCTACCTCATGTAATTTTTCCAAAATTTCCGTCTTTGGACAGGTATTTGAATGTCATCAATAGAAGAAACAGCTTTTTTACATAATGGCAGTCTGGTTTTTGCTCCTAACATAGCTGTAACCAGATAATCTTGCAACAAAATATTTCGCTTAATTTCTTCTGTAGGAATTTTTTTTAAAATAATTTCGGTCAATTTCGCAATCATGATTCATTTTCCAGAAGTCTTAAGGTTTGTTCACAGACAACAGCTATCACTCACTTTTTGTTGTCCCCTATTTTCTATTTGCTGCATGCATTCGTTCTTCTTCTTTGAGAATTTTCGGCAAGTGAATCGTTAAAAAAGTTTGCGAAAGTCTCGAAAGACATGAAAGCTACACATCCATTGCATATTTACATAGGTCATAGATCAGCTTTGAAAGATCTTTACTAAAAATATTTATTTGTTCATATTTTTATTATGTGACACAAATAACATCAAATAGTAGCGCGAAAACGAGACTGTGAAACAATTTACAATAGTAGGTAGGCGAATAAACAAATTTTGACCTCGATGTTGCGAATTCCAATTATGTGTATTAATCAAGGTCGGTAATTATTATACATGAGTCATAACCAAATATAAATTTAGGGTCTCCATTTCATTGAGCACAGAGATTTCTGTAAAAATATGGAAACAGTATCACCGCGCTCAATTTTTCTTTTCATTGCCTTTGTATTCGACTCTAGGATGTAGGAGTGACTATAAACAACCTGATTTCATCAAAATCACTGGAATCGCTATCTACGCAGGCACTGTAAAAAAAATAAGAACATCTAGGACAACAGATGGCAGCAGGAGTATCAAAATGAGAGTTTTATGTGCCAAAAAATGAAGGCAAATTTTATTTTTTCGTTAGCATCGATAATTTGGGAATTTTTAGGAGTTTCTTCCTCATTAAAATAAAATTAAGGCATAAAATATGAATAATACTTTGCATAATATTGTCAATGATAATTAAATATTGTTCTTTTTTTCCTTAATCTGTTGCTCAATATATAAATATTCCCTGTAGGCTGTAGGTATGTATGCCCCATGTGAAACTTATGATTAAATTAAAGTTCATACTCCAGGAATACCTTTATTTCCGAAGTCAATCATACTCATTAACTTAGAAAAGTATGCTACGAAAGTATTCCTAGTTGCGATCATTTTTATTTGCTAGCACAATATGACATCTCCATGGTTGTTGCCGAATTCAATGATAGAGAGAGAGACGTTTATTTACTGCGAATGCATAGTTATTTAAGTGCAATTTAATCGTCGTGCAATCATTATCTATTCAATAATAAAACGGTAATTCGTGCCTACATATAGATTGCTGCTTTTTAATGTACCAAAACTGATCTTGCGCATCATGTGTTATTCTCGGATCTTGTTATCTTTTACCTGCCTCCTGCTCCCTGGTAATGATAACATTTAATTTACTCGAATCAAGACCAAACGGCAATAATAATCAACAACAAAATTAATGAAAATTGAAAGAAGTGAAATTTGCCAACAGTCCTGATTTTGAGCTCCCAAGATTATTATCAAATTTGTTGTAATTCTCTCGTGGGTGATGCTGATGGTGTTGGTAGTTGCGATTAAATAAAATTCTCCCAGGCGCAGTTGTGCCATCTCATAGTGTGCAAAACAATAAATTCATTTGTTTCTGCTTTGAATAATATTCTCTTTGGCTTTGACGGGAAATTTGGCAACAGGTCGCCTTCTCTAATCTCTACTTCTATATTCTTTCATTATTCGCAGATTTATTATGATTTTTGTTTTCAAGACTTATTTTATTATACCCTAGATGAAATCATAGGGGTATACTAAGTTTGTCATTCCGTTTGTAACACCTCGAAATAATGATGGTAGAGCAAAATGGATTGGACACCCATTCATAATATTAAAAGTTATTTCGATTTTTGCATGTCCGTCGGTCCGTCCGTCCGTCCGTCTGTGCGCACGATAACTCGAGAACGCGTATACTTAAAGAGCTGAAATTTTGTACACGGACTTAAAAAAAAAAGTAAAATTAAGTTCGAAAATGAGACAAATCGGGCAACTCCTTCATGGGGTTGCCATATAAAAATTTCGTTTTCCGCTATATATTTGGACACTGCCTGAGAACGCATCGACGTAGAGAGCTGAAATTTCGTACATGATGTTTTTCCTACATTAACAAATAAAATGTCAAAAATGGACTAAATCGGGCAACTCCTTCTTGGTGTTGCCATATAAAATTTTCAGTTTTTTACGTATACTTTGAAAACGATCAGTCCAAGACATTTTGATTGTACTAAGAACTTCTGCAGAATACGAAATCCTATAAAATTGATTATTACCATTTTTTCTGTGCGACAAACTGTTCTAGAAATATATGCGAAAAACAACTTCAAAATCAATACTTGAATAGATCGGTGACCATACGAAATTTAATACGGGCATTCATCTAGGGTATCATAAGAATTGGTCTTAGACCAATTCTAGCTTTTTTACTTGTTCTATAACATTTCCTTCTCTCAATATACACTGACAAATCACAGTGTACAAATAACAAACCCCATTCGCTTTAGATTGATTTGTGTGTACCTTGTGTCGAGAGTGCACTAGTGTAAAGTTGTTTTAACGAAATTAATACAAGCAATTATATAATGCTGAGGTGTTGTTTTTTTCCCCTCGAAATTAATATACAAAAAAAAATGGTTATTGGTTGTACCTAAGACAACTTACAACTAGATGTGAAAAACTCCATTAAACCCGGATCACTTTTTGAAAGATCTTTAACTTATTATTCAACCAAAGAAAGTTATCATTACGAAGAATTTATGTGGCATGATACAGCAAGAGAGAGAGAGAGAGAGAATCTATAGAGCTTTTCTATTAGAGGGCCACGGCCGTTAGCTCGTTTTAACTCGACCGCTTTTTTGTGAGTTTTGCACATCTAGATGTAAGTTGTCTCAGGTTGTACAAAGAAACAGGCCAATAGGAGTATCAAATTGAATTTTGTTGTGTCATTCTTTTATTTTGCTAAGAGATGCCTGATTAAAAGGCCCAAATTGTAAACTTTGAAAGGTTGTTGGGACATATGTATGTACCTCTGTAAATATGATATGATAATACTTACCAACATTAAAATCGCATTCATAATTGTTATGCATTTTATTACCATTTTTCTTGCTGTTGCTTTTGGAGTGCCTGCATTTTTTTAATTAAAGACATGCACCTTACTATGGCCTGCTGTTTATAGATAATAGACAATCACAATATACAGTCACACGTCGACAATAATCGCTAATATCTTCTACATAATCATATAGGTACCCATTTGGAATATGACTTTGAATAGATCTATCATTGTATCTACCAAGTGCAATCTTCATCCTTCTTTCGCTGTATAGATAAGTATAATTTTGTATAATTTCATTTTACTCATCTCAGGGATTATTTTAAATATTCAGGTCCTCATTCCACAAAACTACAAGTGTACAAGTCTAACAACACTTGTACTAATATTCTTGTTCTATAAGTACTTGTAGATTCTGTACCACAAAAATTATTCATTTTCTTGTAGGAACTTTTAAATTTCCCTAGACTTGTAGATTCAATGGACATATCTAAAATATTTTTCAGGTTAAACATAAATGCTTCCATATACGATTGTATAATGAAAGTACAAATTATCAGACCCGAAAAATAAAATTTCAATAGATCTAATTTTGGAACTAGCGTAGACTTTATATGGCTCGAACATGTAAAATCTTAGCAATCCAAGAAAAGAAGCATAGGAGTATATAGGTTGAAATTAACAGAAGACCGAGAATTTTGTACATTTCAGAGTAAATTTTCGTTAAATCTAATTGCTGCACTACGGTTTTACGGAAACGAAATTTTTGAATAAATGTTTTATTGTCTAATAATAAAAAATAGAGTTTCTATATATACTTTTGTTATTTCACGGAATACAAGATCATCATTTTCATTTGAACTTGAGCTACTACACAATATATACATAATTTTATTATAAATAATTCTTTTCCCAAAACGTTGTTATCACCAACTACGCTAACGAAAAACTTTTGATGTATACTGTTTTTCTTCCATTGCATACCGTTACTGATTTCGGCTTCTTATGATCTATACTACAGTGTTGAGCAAAATTTAAATATATTATCGATTAATGCTTATGATTAAAAGCACCAATCATCAGTCAGGAACAATGATTTAAATATTTAATCATTTAAAGAAATCATGTGATTGTGATTGATCAATTGTTAAAAGCTTAATCGTTTTCAAAAATGATTAATTTATTTTAATTTCCACTAATTATTTTGATTAACTTTCAAGCATTTTTAATATTTTTGAGTAACCTTGTTAGGCACTAATGAAAGAAACGAACGTGCCTTAACATATGATGAGAAAATTTCGCCAATTGCATTCTCATGTTCCCCGTATATTTATTTATACTTAGAGGGGTGCACTAATGATAGTGACGATTCTTTCCTACTAAGTTAATCTAAGCCTTATAAAATAAAGAAGCTGTTTTTTTTTTTAGCATCTTCTATGAGCCTCTATTCTGCATTTGGTAGTTCGAAATCTAAAATGTATAATTTCATAATTTTGGTTTTAATTTCTAACACTATTTTCATGGTTATTTCATTTGATTACATTTTTTACTAATAACTAATAAACGTATATGGAGTTACCAATGCATCGTTCAATTTTTAAAATTAAAAACTAAGAAGTAAATAACGATTAAGACCTGTCGATTGAACTTTATTATTATTATCGACTGACGATTAAATTAATTACGATTACTTTCTTGAGATTAATTTTCAATCTTTAATTTAATTAGAAAAATTAAATCGATTAATGCCCAACACTGCAAAGTACATATAATTCGGAAAGCAATACGGAAACTTCCTGGATTTTTGAGTTGTCAAATGTTATTTACTGCGTAAAGTTAATTATTAGTTACAATGTTTTGTATCATAATTTAAATGTTAAAATTAATATTAATTCTAAATACAGATATGTATGTAAATGAATGTAGTCAAAATTTCCCACTTGTAGAATTATCGTTGTACAATTGTACAATGAATTTTACAAGTATTGCTTTGTGGTACACAAATTTTATGACTTGTTGAAAAACTCTTGTAGTTTTGTGGACTGGTGCCCAGGTCTCCCAGTGCCCCCATATTAAGATGTCTCACCGGCGGAGAATACACTTGTTTTGTACTTTTCTCTTCTATTGGAAGTCTAGGTGTCCTTTTCATAATCCTATATCATTTCTACGATATAAGTAGGTAGGTATAGCATTTTCAGATTAACTTCATCCTTTTCCTCATTGAATTGATCTTTTTCTCTCTTCCGAAACAAATCAATCTTGAATTCACATTTATTTCCATTGTCAAACTATTTCCAATGATAAAGAAAGAATTTAAAGGCCTTTGGAAGGCAATTTTATGAAGGCAACCTATGTTGAAAGATCTCTTAGGGCAGAATCGATATAGAAAATTAGTGCACAAAAGTGATAAAAGCCATTGAATCATAAGTGAAGCGTAAAATCATTTTCTCCTCCAATAACTCCTTGCATCTAATTGTAGCTATCTACGATGTGCTTCCTTTAAAAGAAGTGAAGAAATTGTCAATATGAAAAATATCGCAGGTCACATGGAAAGTTTCTTCTAATTCATGCGTCTTATCCCAGAAAAGATTAAATTGGTTTGGCATAAATAAAATCAAATCAATTGGTAAAAATATCAATTCAACGGGGAAAAGACGCAATCTGGAACATTAGGATCAAATTGTCATATAATTGAGAAAGCTCGTTTTTGTTGAGCAATATCTATTAAAATCCCTAAAAGGTTTCTACTTCATATTTCTTTCTTCCTGCAAGGAGTCGTATAACCCTTAAATACATCATAGATTCGGGTACGTACTTGGTAATACGCACCTATTGCACTATTTACGAATAGATTCACACGGTATGTACTCGTATGAATTTCATACTTTATCTATACTAGAAATGTTTTAGACTTATTTCCCTTCTGCTGGGCTCATTAGTTCTTTGAGATACTTGTACATGAGCCTATCATAATTTGTAGATCAAAGTATAATTCCCGACGACGGAGACGGTACCGGTGACGCATGTCAAATAGAAATTTTCTTTGCTATCTGTCCAGTAAGATGAGCAATTGACAATTCAAACTCCGTCAGTTTAAAAAAACCTACAATACCAAATTTGGAAGAAATGCTATAAATTATCAGATTGAAGTGAAAATTGTGTACTAGACAGGCCTAGTCTAGCTTAGTTAAATGAAAATTGAAAAATTCCAAACTTACTAGTGGGCTAGGTAGATACTTAAAAAAATATTTATTTCTAATTTGAATTGGTTAAGCGATTCATGTGAGCAATGTGGAGTAATAGGAGAGTTGTTGCTAAATTTTCCTAAAATTTCAAGAAGAGGCTTTTATTCCCAACACTATAAAAACAAAACTGTTTCACAAGGCAAAGATAACTATGAGAATCAATCAAGTAGTGTTTCTTTATAATTATCCATCAGAAAAGAAAAGACTTAAGCTGTAATTACTCGCTATCGCCTTATTTGTTGTGTTCTCAGGTCCAGCATATACTAGGTACATACTTAAATGATTGATTTTTATCTTTTGCATCGTGTTCATCTAGGTTAGGTAGGAGAAAAGATTTTGCATCTTTAGTAAAATATTCTATCCATGTTAATTAATTTGCAATGATTTTGCTAGAATCTCAAACGTTAAATAACAATAAAATAAATCTGCTGATTGTGAAAGTCTCAATCAGTATCACTGACATGTATATAAATGGACTGCTTGTTGAACCAAAAATGCATAAAAGCAAATGGCACCACTTTCATATTCCTGTCTCTTTCCGTGAGAGCATACTTTCCCACTGAAATGTAACGATTAGGAACGAGAAATTGCTTGTAAAAATTCTTGATAAAAACACTTTCTTCGACTCATAATTAAAATTTAACTATACAAATAGTCGCAAATACTTTTGTGGTAAATTTGGTAAATCACACGGACATGCATATAAGTAAATTCGCAAATAATTTAAATATAGCGCCAATTTACGACAGTTGGTAGCATTGACAGTGAGAGCATACTTTCTGAAATCAAAATTGATGCCACATGAAACAGGAGATCAAGCAGTCCATTTATATATATGTCGGTGATCAGTATCTTATAGAAATTGATTAAACGGTCGGTTTTTCTTGTTGATGAATTGAATACACCTTAAAATTTAGTAAGATTCTAAGTCTTGGGATGCGTGATTAAATTCCGTATTCGTACAGCAGATCTCAACAACAGCAAAATCACTCCTGAACTGAAACAAGTCTAAAAAACTGCACAGAACACCTACAAGTCCATTATCCAGAGAAAACTTCCTTTTTGATCAGAAAGCTAGACAAAAAATCTTGGCAAATCATAAAGGTAGCAAAAGTTTCTGGTCTCTGGTCAAAACCATCAGGAACAACTGCACCAGTTCCTCTATACCTTCTCTACCTAACAATGGAGAAGTGGTTGTTGACTCCCTGCTAATATTTTGGCTACTAGATTCCTGTCTTCCACCCACTTCACAGACACCTTTTTTTCCGTCTCCCATGTGGATGTGTACAAGAGCCAATACCTATCCGTACCGAGAGATGTATTCAAGGTCCTTAAGGAGATCAACGTCTCTAAAGCCGCAGGTCCTAATGGCTTCTAGCCCCGATTAATTAAAAGCTGTGCCTCATCCTTAGCTAAACCACTGTGCAAACTGTTTTACTTGTCTTATTCGACAGGAAAATTTCTAGTTGCTTGGAAACTAGCCGATGTTCAGCCTATTCCCAAGAAAGGAGGGGGTATCGTTCCCTCAAATTGTCGAGCAATTTCAATCACTTCGATTCTTTCAAAGGTCTTTGAATCCAACATTTACTTCAAATTAATGAAGTTTTTAAGCCAGAGTTGCGCCCCTCTCACAAGAATTATGGATCCGACCTTGCCCCCGATCCCTTATATTTCTCAGAGAAGGCATCAATTTTTTTATTTATATTGGCGCGGAATTAATTTCAGTTATCCTTAGTACGCTTTTAAAAGAATGAGCGATGAGAATTTTCAATAGGTTTTTAGAGAAAAACATAAATGTATTATTTTTGGGGTCGTTTTCGACCCCGGGTAATAATAAAGGGTTAAATAAAGTGCAGAAATGTCAATATTAAGAATATCGCACGTCACATGGAAAGTGTTTATCTTGGAAAAGATTAATTTGGTTTGGCATAATAAAAATCGATTAGGAAAATATCAATTCAATGGAGAAAAGTCTCTATTAAAGCAATCTGAAAATTATAGCATTAGGATTAAATTGTCATATGTATAATGGGGATGCTCGTTTTTGTTGAGGGTATCATTCTCTCACCTTTCTTTCTTTCTACAAGAAATCGTGCATATCGTACACACAGCCATTCCTCCACATGAAACTGATCATCTTGGAACCCGACCATCTCCGATTTGGATGATGCCCAGAATTTCCGCTTTTTGGTGAAATTAGTTGGAAATAGAATAGAATTGGGGAGGGGAGTGCTAGTAAAAACATGCAAAATATTTTTGATTGGCAAATACGATGAAATGTTTTGCTTTATTGTGTATAGCAGACCGAAAATGGTGTAGTTAGAGAGCAATTACACTGGGAACAGTGACTCTGCAGCACACGATTTGAGAGCCGATTTAGTCCGCTAAATACGAAAATAATACGAAATTTGCAAAATTAGCTCTAGTTTTTGAGATAACAACAACCTACATACTTATAATGACATAAGGATGTAAAAACTATATTAAATATGTATTGAGAATTTTATTTTCAAGTTAAAAATGGTATATGATATAGCACAAATTACATGAAAATAGAAAATACAAAAATAATTAAGAAATCTACTGTGTTTTTGGCTAGAACAGTCCCTTTGTAAGGCAAATCTTTTGATAACAAATAAAAAACTTGTCCAGGCATCAGATTCTATCATGTGGCTTGTAAAATTACAATCCTTTATAATGGTATGGATTTGTGAATCATCAAAGATACCTGCTTTTAATTTGTCCATACTAAGGCCAGGAAATTAATAAATATATTTAAAACAATGGCCACTGTTATTTAAGGCTTTGATGAACTGTTTCAGTAGCCCAAGGTTAATATGAAGTGGTGGAAGAATGATTTTTTCGCGGTCTATTAATGGTTCATGAATGATATTAGCTAGTCCCAGTCCTTTCTACCTTTTGCACGACTGTCCCAAAGACAGAGGAAACAGGAGTATTTCTATTTTTTTTTAAGCTGTCCATGAAAAGTCACCACTTCTCTGGCCCATATTCCGGTAGACCCATAAATTTTATAAGTGCAGGAACATTGTTACAATACTCCAGATCATCTTGTTCACTGAAGTAATGATGACTTTTTTCCTCTCTAATTCGGTAAGGTGGTATTTTTACACCTTTGATAAATTCAATTGCGGATCAATTTATTAAGCTCACCTTGAGAAAAACCCTGATGTGTAGGACTGCATCCTTCAAATTCACTTTTACTGTTGCTTCATTTTGAGTGACTACATTTCAATATGATAAGAGGAATCCGTTGATAAGGTAGTAAATATCGGTACTGGCAAATCTTCACTGTTTGGTGTTGGTGCTTTAGCCGATTATATTATTTATAGTGTATTAGGATAAATCCACGTGTTCTTTTTGTACCGGTTCATACCTTTCACATTTACTGCACAAAAGTAGCAATCATCAGGATGATTTCTTGGCTCATTCCAAGTTATCGGCACTCCAAATTTAAGTCCAGTATCGGAGAGACTCGACACAAGCTTTACATACTTTATGCGGCACACAATATTTATCCTGCTGCCTATGTTGTTTTCCAAAATATGCTTGATAGGCTTGTTTCTTCGATGTATTTGTTGACAATAATAACCACATATGTAGCAAAAGCTTTCGGGATCGGTAACACAAATTGCGTGAAAAACTCATGTTTTCCAAAATCCAAAAACACAATTGTAAGAGGATTGAAAATTTCCTGATTGGTCGCAATGTGACGATTCGCCCGAATGCGATCTATCGCCTAGCTATCGTTAACACAAGACCTTAGGCCTTAAAACTGCTGTCCGTTGCTAATTGTTCTTACCCTATTGTTGTATACTATCTACTATACTACAGCTAAACCTGGAGCTGGCATATCTGTCAACTAATCTGTAATCTATCCTACATCTGCCCTTAATGCATTTGCTCGAGAATTGCAGCTATTTTGAACTGTCGCTTTATCTATCTTTTCTAATTACTCTATCGCAAATGATATTTTCCTTTGTCTAAACTTGGCTGCAGCTACCTACATTGTCGGCTTATCGTCGAGTTGTCGAGAAAGCTTCTTAACATTGAAGATATCGAAGGGTCCCATAATGATCGTGCCAGGTGGGATTTCGTGAGAACCAGAGCCAACCCTAATAAATTAACTATGTACACTTCGGGTATTAACAATGATAGTGTATACTAAATTCACTGCCAAACCTAATGCCGCAGAAAAAATTTGTTTTTTTTTTTTTGTTCTCCAGTGTAATCGATTGCAGATTACGCTATAGATAGTAGAGAAAGTATTCCCACGTGTCACTTATTTACAATAAAATTGTCACGAGGTCAAAAAATTGAAGTTCCGGGTCCGAATTTCCGTTTTAAAAACTTTATAAAAAATAGAGAAATTTAATTTTCTAAAACGCCTTACACTGCAAATAAGTTTATAACTAAGTTTTCTTAAATTGTAAAAAAGGATCAAGAAAAAGCATTGTCAAATTAAAAAGTTATAAAAGAAAACGTTGACACTGTTTTCTTGAAAGCCCAAACCAGCTAAAAAATCATTATTTTCGATTTGAGCGACCTCTAAACATTAATGAATTTCACTGAAATTTTACATAGAAATTTAACATTACATTAGCTAACAAATTCTGAAGCATTCAGACTTTTGCAAATCCATACATTTTTGGGCCACCTTACTGTGTGAATGCGCTGAATAGAAAAATTGAAGATGACTGTGACAATCTGCGGGGAAATTTACATTGAAAATAGAAAATTTAAGATGCTTTATTGATGGTTCTGAGGAAGATGCAGGACGGATTTGACATTAACAGCTATAGAAGTGTTCAGAATTACTAAGTAAATGTTGCTGGCTTCGAAATATACTATAATAAAAGGGTTGTTTTTATGCGGGGACTACGTAATCCCTTTTTTTTCTTTATTGGTGTAATTTGCATACCATATCAAAATTATTAAAATTTTATAAAAGTTGTCAGGATTTGATTAAATAAACTGAGATTACCTAAAAATAATTTTGAATGAAATATTTGTGGTTGTGTCTCTCTACGTACAATAAGTCTGTGATATGGGGTTTCTCTTATGTGTCATATCTGAAGGTCTAAATTAAATACCTACCTACCTACATATTTATGTCACAGCATATACACCAACCTATCTAATTACAATTTGTAATGCGGTGAGATTGACTAAATTACGTGTGTATAATTTAGCAAAGGTAAACTTTTAGAAAGCACTTTTATTTTTACCGATTCTAAATCAAATTAATAAATACAAGAAGAAAAAACAACCGCCTCGTCCGGGGTTTGAAACCGGGACCTTCCGCTTGCCGGGCGACTGCTCTTACCACTGAGCTAACGAGACAGATGATTTTTCCTCTTGCATTTATCAATTTGCTACTAGCCTACTAAGCCACGATTTGCTTTCAGCTGGAATTAACCAGTAACGATGAAAGCGCACAAATAAATTGTAAATTCAATTTTTTTTTTTATTTATTTTTCCCGGACGGGAATCGAAGCTACACTTGTTAGAATCAGTCAATGATGGATAAAGAAGAATTTTTTTTAAGAACTTTTATTTTTAACGATTCTAAATCAAATTAATAAATACTTATTTATAAAAAATTCTTCTTTATCCATCATTGACTGATTCTAACAAGTGTAGCTTCGATTCCCGTCCGGGAAAAATAAATAATTTTAGAAAGCTTTTACTTTATGTGCGTGTTTATCATTATACCTACCTACCTATCTACAGCCATTAAAATAAATTTGGTTGAGAGTTGTTCATTAATAAAAATCATTGTCTGAATATAAGAAGGTATCAGCAGAATCCACATAAATTTAAACGTCCTTAAAAAATGTTCATCCATGTCAGTAAAAATGTTTGAATGTTATTTTGAAAACTCATCGGGCTGCTGTTGCAGAAGGTATGAAGCTCGATTTTTTCTTAGAGTTCTTTATAGTTCCGAGAGAATTGTCTGAAGTTCACGAAATAGAAGGAAAAATAAACGTGTATATGTATAGTTCCTTGTTTATTGGAGGTCGCACATAAGTCATCATTCTAGTTGTCCGAATGCCAAAATGATTGACATTTTTGGAACGATGGCGCCTAGCGAAATCTATACGTTTTCTAGGATTACTTTGTGTAACTTTTGGTTTCATGAGACGACATCCTCGGAGATTATGTTCGGGTAACCACTGTCTGGCAGTCCTTATAGAGATGTTAACGCCATAATTTTCCACTGAAATGGTGAAAGCCTCCTCCCCAAAAGAGCATGCCTGAATATCAGACAGTATCTCGATTAGAAGTTTCTCTCTGTCTAGATCGCCTCTGATTCTCAAAAGTTCCATGATTTTGGTAGTGTTTGAGAGCATTTTGTACTCGAATAGTCCTTGGCCCTGGCAATTTTGCTGATATTTTGTTCCTTTTGGAATAAATTCCAAGTTTGCCTCCTTCCTTCTTTAATAGTACTATTTTTTTCCCCATAACTATTCTGAATTTGAAAAGAACATTCGAAAGGATTAAAAGGAATATAAAGTAAATACAAAAAAAAAAAAAAATCAAAAATGTACACCAATGAAGAAATTAGAAATAATTTAAGTTAACCTAAATGTGGGCTAATTAAAATTCCAAAGAAGTCAAAGAGTGTCAAAGCAATAAGCCAAATCAAGGTACTCTAATCGGCAAAACTATTGGTTTTTTTTTTCTCTTTTTCTCTTCAATATCAGTACTTTTGTTTCATTGTGTGTTGAAATAAAATAACTATATTATACTATTGTAATCACAAGACTGCGAAGTCTAACAATTGGTGGGACTTTGCTACTATTACCTTTTGTGTACTTGTGTACTGTGGCTGCTATGAAAAAAATTCCTCGGAATGTTAAGATAGTTTTAATTTAAATTTAAATAAGAGTCATTATAAGAATCTTGTCACAGTGGTCAGCTTTACTTCATTATTTCACTCTTTACTTCGCATATAAAATTGTACTTATTATTTTTGTGCTATATTTTAGGTGAGATTAATAATCTCAATAAGACCCTCCAGTCTGAAAAAAATTTAATGCACAAACTAAGACCTTTAATTGAAATAGTGAAATTGAATGACTTGAAAAACAAATGAAAAAATAGAACAAAGAAAACAAATGAAAAAACAAAAAAAAAAATTGAGAAAAATAGGGAAAAAAATTTATTCAAAAAATTTTAAAACCAGATTCATTCGAAACGAATCGGACCTGTGTACGCCCGCAGTGGGCTGAAAAAAGAAAAAGGAAGAAGAAGCTTTTCGTGTTAGCAGAAAATCTTACACTCATCGGTACGGCTTGGTTTTCTGCCCGCCGTAGATGCTTGAAACAGATCAAATTGATCTCATCTCATATAAACTCAGAATAAACTCTGGGTGTGAATTATATGAGGCAAAAACTCCTATATTCCACCAAGGAGGAAGAAACAAAATTAGAGACTACTCTTTAAGATTTTTTATTTGGGACCTGTTGATGAGTCAAAACCAAGACTTGAAACTTGTCAACCAAAATCAAATGGGTTGTGTGATGAAATAACAAATAAAAAATTTTTTAGCTTTTGCTATATACCGGAGAATCCAAAAAGAATGCCTTCTTGAACAAATATCTATTAGTAATATCCAAGATAATCTATTGTCATTTTACATAGAGTTGTGCCAACAAATTAAACACTATTAGAATATTTGAATCCAAGGAAGATTAGAACAGGCGAAATAATTTCAATACTTTTTTCAGTTGAAACCTTTCCTTTTCACAATGAAATAGATATTGAAAAACTTAATTCGAGTTGAGGCTCCTCATAATTTTTAAAAATTTGGACCAACTTGTTGATTGTAATGATTTTGCTAAAACTTGGCTAATTTTATCAAAATAGAAAATTTTTTTGAAAAGCCAATTTTCGAGAATCTTTACAACTACATAATTAATTTATTTGTCTTTCCCCACAGTACGGCTGCTGCTGAACAACCATTTTCAGATTTTATTAGATTAAAAAATAAAAAACGTAATAAGTTGAATATTGAAACAGTTTTGGCTGTACTTCTTTGTAGGGAACTGATAGAAGATGAAAAGATTTTTACACCGTCAAATGAACTAATTAAGGAGTGGTCCAGAAAAAGTTGACCCATTTATTTTTGTTTGCAGTAAAAACACTAATGGCAATTTTTTTATAAAATTTCTATATTTTGTTTCTTACAACTTAAACTTTAAAATACAAAAGTTATTTCTAATACATTATTTGTTTTGGAAGAATGTTTTAACTTTGTTATTCAAGCCGCGCATTAGATTTAGAACAGTTATATTAGTAACATTTCTATATGCTCTTTTCCATTTATGTAAACATAATTATCTAAATTAAAATTAAAATTAAAATTTTGATGTAAAGGGTTTTCCAATAAGAGGTGTTATTTTAATTAGCCCGCTATTTCGGTAGATGTCATTTTTGGAGCTGTCATTTTTTGACATTTGATAAGTAGAAACTACGCCATTAATAAAAATGGATCGATACACGATTCAACAACGCATTGGAATTATTAAAATTCACTATAAAAATGGTGAAAATGTGGCAGAGACGGTTCGTAAAACTCGAACATTTTTGGGTCGTCGTGAAGCACCTTGTCGGACCGCAATACAGAAATTGGTAGAAAAATTCGAGCTGTTGGGACAAGTTAGTGATGTGAAGAATAAAACCCGTGCACGTCGCTCAAGAACAGCCGAGAATATTGCTGCTGTAG
The DNA here is from genome assembly GCA_963924295.1 of Dioctria rufipes. Taxonomy (NCBI): domain Eukaryota; kingdom Metazoa; phylum Arthropoda; class Insecta; order Diptera; family Asilidae; genus Dioctria; species Dioctria rufipes. The sequence goes on along the minus strand of OZ002745.1, from coordinate 22,718,673 downwards.
CCGAAAGTGTTGAAGAAAACCCAGGTTTGTCCATTCCTCGTCGTTCTTTGGAACTAGGCATTCCACAAACGTCATTACACCGTATTTTGCATAAAGATTTGGGTCTTAAGGCTTATAAAGTTCAGTTAACACAAGAACTCAAGCCGGCCAATCATCAACAACTTCGAGTCTTTGCTGATTGGGTCCTTGAAATGCATGAAAATGATCCGGAATTCCATCGAAAACTTATCTTGAGTGATGAGGCCCATTTCCACCTCGATGGCTTCGTCAACAAGCAAAATTGTCGCATCTGGGGCTCGGAAAACCCAAGAGTTATTGTTGAAAAGCCTCTCTATCCTCAACGTGTGACTGTTTCGTGCTGTTTATGGTCATTGGACCTTACTTTTTTCGAAAATGAGGTGAATGGATTGCGCTATCGACAGATGATTAATGATTTTTTATGGCCGGAATTGGATGGTATTGATCTGGACAACGTTTACTTTCAACAAGACGGCGCTACGTGCCATACAAGCAACGAAACCAATGATCTTTTACGGGAAAAGTTTCCGGACCATGTTATCTCTCGAAGAGATGATCACAATTGGCCACCGAGATCTTGTGACTTAACACCTTGCGACTTCTTCCTTTGGGGCCACGTGAAAGAGAAGGTCTACGCCAACAGCCCAGCGTCGATTCAAGACCTCAAAGATGGAATTCGTGAGGCTATCGAGGACATAGGGCAGCCACTTTGCGATTTGGTTATGGAAAATTTCATGAAAAGGATATGGTCCTGTAGGCGTGGTCGTGGTGGTCATTTGGCTCATGTTATTTTCCATTATTAACGGCATACCTTGCTCTTTATAATGAAATAAAGATCCGATCATTTATCTAAAAAAATGGCATTTTTCTTTGAATATCAAAATAACACCTCTTATTGGAAAACCCTTTATTAAGCATACATACATATGTTCCTTCACTTCACTTCTATTCACGATACCATAATCGTATATATGGTAGGTATCGTCTTTTGTAATATTACCGGTTTAGAACAAAAAAGAATCCAAAAGGATATAAATCATGAATATATACAAAATGCTATTAATTGCAAAATTCCAAGAAACTTCCAATACCCATCTCAATACTTAGCTTAAAAATATTTCTAACATCATCATGGGATTTTCAACGTGCCTTCACTGTTCACCTTTTCATTATACGCAGTTCCTTATAATCTCCGTCAACCTTTAACAATCTCCATGAAAATTTTCCTTTTTTGCAATCTTCAAGTCTTTCCATTATTCTTGGAATCGGTAAGGGCTTACTCGAGCAGATCAGGTATTTTGTAATTTCTTATTTAGAGTCCTATCTTCAGCTTTATTACTACTATTTCTATGACATTAGCTCGAACCAATCTACAACGTTCAAGTTTTCATTATTGCCAAATACTGTAACAGCCTAAAATGCCTAAAATATTTTTGTGATTTCAAAGTTCTCTGATGTACATATTACCGTGGATAACTCTCAAAATTTCTAAATTATTTTACACATTAAGTTTTATCAAGAATTTTTTTCGCTTACCTATGGTTTAATGCTTCAGCGAAGTCAAATCTTTGTCTTTAGTTAGTCACTGAGAATAGATACTATCGCCTCCAGAAACTTTGTTATTTGAAGTTATTTCAGATAGTATTATACACATCAGAAAGGCACAACTTAGTTGATTGCATTTGAAGTACTATCCGATCTGCATTATATTTAATATATGATGAATTCCTAATTGTAGGTTTATTGTTCCTTGCACCGGAGGCACGTAATTATAGTCCGCTCATCTAAATAATAGCATGATCAGTTTGTGTGCATCTTTTTCGTGATTTTTTTCAAGTGGTCGTATGTATCTAACAATAAAAGATCTTAAGACTGCTGCAACATCTTGCGGTCGCAATTGTGAATCGGTCTTGCTAAAGACCCTATCGATATTTGTCAAGCTCCGGGACAATAGAAGTTAACGGCACTACTGTACTGCTAAAGGAACGCTTGGCAACACAAACTTACAAGCACAGCTTGGAGTTTGTGCTGCGCAGCCAATCACGCTGGCTGAGGGAAGGCGATTCTCCAACCGAGTACTTCTTTCAGGCAACTAGACGACGTACTGCTTCTTGTGAAGTCGAATCGATAGTTGATGAATCTGGACAAGTCCTCAACGGACAACAGCTATCAGAATTTATTCGAGACTATTACAGTAGTCTCTACTCTGAATCGACGTCGACAACATCCTCGACCACTCATGAATTTCTTGAGAATATTCCCACTTTCTCTGAAGACAGCAAGGAGATCCTGGATACAGTAATCTCATTGGAGGATATGATCGCTGCGACAAAGGATCTAAGGCGACACACTTCACCTGGTTATGACGGCTTGACTCCAGAATTCTTCATACGTTTCAGGGATTTATTAATTCCTGACCTTTTGGAAGTCTTCAATTCGGCGGTTGAGACACATTCAGACTTTCCTTCTAGTTGGAGGAGGTCTGTTATGCGATTGATTCCAAAGAAAGGAGATTTGCAGAGGATGGGGAACTGGAGGCCAGTAACCCTATGCAATGTGGACTACAAAATCGTCTGCAAAGCATTAGGGGCGATACTCCGCTCAGTGATTGCTTCGGTAATACACCCGGAACAGTCCTATTGTGTTCCTGGTCGTAGTATCTACGACAACATCGCGGTAGCCAAACATTTGTTTGCCTACCATGAACAGACAGGTACACAAATGGCCATGATTTCTCTTGACCAGCAAAAGGCTTTTGATAGCGTCTCGCACGAGTATCTCCTGACTGCTCTCGAGGCATTTGGGTTCCCGCCCAGGTGGCTCGATATCATCGGGAAACTGTATAGAGATTCAGCGATTTTGATTAAGCATCAAGGACAGGTTCTGGCTCCTATCTCGTTTCATCGAGGTATCAGACAGGGCTGTCCATTGTCAGGTATGCTTTATGATCTTTCGTTGGAGCCGCTACTGGTGAATCTTCGTCGAATGCTCGGACAATATTCAGTGCATCTACCATATACCAATGTGAGGCCTCTTATGTTGGCATATGCGGATGACCTTTCTATTTTCGTGACAAGAGATGAAGCTTTTCCGGTCGCTCGTGCTGTTTTCGAACAGTACGAGCGTATAGCGGGCGCTAAAATCAACCTTTGCAAGAGTCAAGGCTTGTGGTGTGGAAGGTGGAGAGATCGTACAGATACTCCACTGAACATCCAATGGACTAATACTTGCCTGAAGTATTTAGGTGTGTATATCGGACGCGAGAGTAAATCAAATAATAGCCGCATCGCTCTTGAGAAACTCTCTAGAGCTGTAAACTCATGGCGTAGTCGACTGTTTCCACTATCCCTAATGGGAAGGTCAGTCGTGATAAACTATTTGATTACCTCGTCCATCGTTCATCTGCTAAAGTCTGAGACGTTTGATGAAGGCTTCGTAGGTCTTCTTCAAGCAAAAGCGATAGACGCCTTTTGGTGCGGAAGACGATGGGTTGCTGAAAGCACGCTCTGCCTGCCAGTCAAGATAGGTGGATTAGGTCTCACTAACTTGGTTGTGAAATCAAGGTGTCTCCAAGTGCGTGCATTCCAACGAGTGTTCTGCCAGAGAGACACCTTGATTTCTCAACTGTGGGTGAATGTACTGGGAGGGATCGGCATAGGGGAGTATTACTACCTGCTCTCTGTTCGACCACCCTATCCTCGTGACTGGCCGCAGGATCTAATCTCAACGATTCAGACCTGGGGCAGAATCAGGCCAGCATTTCACCTTAAGTGGAATGCTCTACGGTACACGCAATTCGCGTCGATTCCAATCAGGTTTAATCCTGAATTAATAGATTCAGTGTTCAGTAATGCTCGAGGTTTTGAAGCTGACACGCATACACTGACAGTTCTCGGAGATATTATTGATATCTCTGGAAACTGTCGAATAAACACGAACACTCCACAACTACACGACCTGGCGACTTCTGCGCGGGAGAGATTTCGCCAACTTGGGACCAGTGACCCTGGCACTAAGTTGGAAGATGCTTTCGTTCTGGACAGACCGCCTCACACACCTTTCAGCACACTTACAAGACGTGTGCTCCGTGACGTGCTTATGTCAATAAGACCTCCGGAGTACACAGGATACAACAGATGGCGAACACACCTCGGGGTGAATATGGGCGTGATGGGAGGGATAACTTGCAGAGTAGTCTACAGTTATCCTTCTAGTTACAAAGATGCTGATGTAGCATTCAAATTGCTGCATCACAGTCTTATGCATCCTAATCAGTTGTCACATATCGACCGGCGGGTTCAGAGGATCTGCACAGTTTGTTCTGGTGAAGGCACCTTGTTTCACAGGTTCTTCACTTGTCCAGCTTTGCAGAGTCTGATGGAGCTGGTGCGCGATATGTGTCAGTTGATCCACCCGAATTTCAGCATTACTAGGACATCGTTTCTATGGGGACCAAAGGTTTGTAGTCGGGTGAACTGTTTGATTAGCTTTGTGTTGACACTGGCCAAATCTACAATTCACTTGTACTACATGAGAGCCGGAGATGGGAATCAGAACACTGACCCACAACACCACGCACAAGCACTTAAGCGCCACTTCGTTGACAGATTGAAGAGACGTTTACGTCTTGAATATCTGGCAACGAACGCAGACACATTCAACTGCACATGGCAGCCACTATCGTCAGTGCAGGACGGCGCTCTTGTCTTTCGCTGGTGATATCAGGCCACAGCATTTGCAACTCTAGTCCACGGGGCTTCTCCTCGCTTTGGAACCGTTGCAAGTGCTGTGGGAAGGATAAGCGCTCCGTTAGAGATGCTCAGCTGGAGGGATGATGAGGGCAGTTTGTAGAGGTCTATGATACTACAGGCCGCCCTCGCGGGACTCTATAACGGTATCGGATAAATTTTTTCGTTCGTTCGATTTATATTTTTTCTACTTCGGTTTCGGTCTCGGTTCTAAATTACAAAATTTTTTGTTGAAAATACGCTCGTTTAGGGAATTACATTTTTATTAGATTATTTTGGAAATTGGAACTTCTTGGAACTGCTACTTACCCAATTGTCAAAATTGGGACTTTAAATTTTTTGTACAACTTTTAGATCATTTTTCAAAATTCTAGTATCCGTTTATACAGTCTCTTTTGAGAATTTTTTCTTGTTTGCTTTCCTTTTACTTGTGTCATTTTTCTTGTTTTTTAGTTTTTCTAATTGTTTTAATTGTTTAATTGTCCCTATTGACCTTTTATACCTTTTAGATTAGCTAGCGACTTTTTGTTTACACTTTGTAGAGCCTTTTGCCACCCTATTTTTAAGGAATTTTTAAAAGAGCCAATGAGCCAATAAATAAAAGAGACTTATTTACATAAAAAAAAAAATTATTTATATGGATTTCTTCAAGACTGATTAAACTTATAGTTTTGTTTTCTGTTATTTTTGTAACAAAATGTGGTAAGATAATATTATCCTTTACCTACATAGTATAAAAATTATTATATATTTCTACCTTACAATTTTCATATTTAATTAGGTTATTGCCGTAAATATTTAATTTCAAATTATTGCAATTCTGGTATATATTCATTCTTGCAATATTTTTCGTTAAAATTATCCCTGGACTAATTTCTTTTATTTCTTCTTTTGCAAAGTTTTGCATAGGGCAGTAAGCTTCGTTAAAATTGATGATATTATGGACACATTTATCCTTTATTTTAATTAAATTTTTCTCTATATACTATAAACAGTGTTATTTCGGTCTACTAAAACTGTATATTCATCCAAATATATGGATTTATTCTTATCGTTAGGGATTGGCTCTATAAGGACTTTTGACAACGGGTTATCGCTGTACTCTGGGATTAGTATAATAACAATAATTTGTTCTTTGTGGAATGCAATTACGATTTTAATATCTTTGAAGTTCTCTAGGTCTGGAAACAAATTCAACTCTGTTTCCGTAAGAATGTTTCTAGAAAGTAACCCTAATTTACTGGTCAGCATGATTGTTTCGATGTCGTCTATGTGATTTTTCAGTAAAGTAATGTCATAATTAATTTGGTATACCTGCTGCATGTATTGTACTTCGTCCTCTATTTTTAGTATTCTGTTCCCGTTTTGTTCACTAAAGTCGTTTAGATATTTTGATATGGTATTTTGTTGTGTCTTAATCTGTTTCGTTAGGTTTCTTATCTGGTCTGAAATTTCGTTGTTTACTATAATTTGTTTGTTACTTTCGTCTATCAAGTTTCTGTTATTTTTTGATAACGCGTCTAGTTTGTTTTTAATTTCCTGTTCGTCTTTGTAATCCATTGTACCAGTTATGTATTTTAGTCCTGTTCCCAGTATGTTAATTAGTCCTCTCGTTTGTCTAGTATGCGGTTTTAAATTCTTAATTTTTCTGTCTAGTAAGTTAAAGTTATGAGTGAGCGTGCTGTACATGGGTTCTATGAGATTGGCTTTGTCTTTGATTGTTACAATATTGTCGCGAATCAAATCTCTGGTATTTTCGTATTCCGTTATATTTATAATATGTAAGACCTTTTTGAGCCTTGTAATAATTTTCTCGTCTTCTAACTTAATCGTAACGTACCCATTGTTGCTATTAAGGTTTTGGACCTCAATTGTTTGAGAAAGTGTTGGAGGGAGGATTATTAGAGCAGTGAGGATTATTGTCTGTATCATTTTGACCTGAAACAAAAGTCGGTTTCATAGATTTATTTTTTTGTTTACATTTTTTTGCTTGAATTGTAGGTGAATTATTATTTTTCTTCCTTTTTACGTGCGATACATACTATTTGAGCCCTGTTCCTTTATCTATTACAGGATCTTCGTCTTTTTTCTCTATATCTACCTTTCTAAATTTGGCATGATTTTTCCCACCTCTTATATCTTTAATGAAATTTGGGCCTGAATCTGCCTGTACTTCTTCCCTATCGCGATTTAATTTATTAATGACTTTTTCTTTAATTTTCGAGATCCTCTCGCAGATATCATTATATTCGTCATCCTTTATCTTCCCGTTATTATAATCTATCGGTTTTTTATTCATAGTGGAATGAATTGTATTATTATAAAAGGATATAATTTTTAGAATTTTTTCTTCGACGGTGTCAATATCCTTATTTTCGTCGTGTCTTAAGAGTCTCAAATGCTCGTTGATTGTGTTATGTAGCCTTTCGATATCTGAATTGGATGTATGATTATTGTTTGAAGTGAAATGTGTATCAATGTTTTCCTTTTGTAAAAATTCTCTTAAGGGGAGAGCTTTAAAACCTAGTTCGTTGTCTACTATGATTTTTCTGATCTTTCCTACTGCGGATATGTACTGTAGGATTGATCTCTTAAATTCTACCCAAGATCTTGCTTGAATTTTAATAGCTTGACCAAATTTGCTAAATTTATCTATAAATGTTAAGAACAGATTTTTCTCTAAGGTATAGAAAACATCTATGTGAATGATTTGGTTTGGACTACTTGGAGTTTCGGTTATTTGAAATTTATGTTTTATTGGTTTTCTTTCGTATTTCTCTATGTTACAAATTTCACAGTTATTAATGAACTGGTTTACTCGAGTGGATATCTTTGGGTGAAAATATTTTAACTGTAATTCTTTACATACCTCTATGATGCCTCTGTGGTTATTCTTTAGATGTTCTTCTTCTATTAATTTAGCTAAATTCTCTTCGTCCGTAATATCTTTTAAAACTCTATCACATTTTATTAATTTGAATTGATTATTGCCCGAAAAGTGTGTGTGAAATGCTTTTTCTAGTGTTTGGAGAAATCCGACATCGTTCACATAAATTGCATTCAGGGATTTGGGATTGCAATGCGATTTGAGTATAGTGGTTGCAGTATCGTCGTCTAATGATTTAGTATAAATTGACTTCCTGGATTTATTAAAGATTTTCAAATTTTTAATTCTCAGAGAACCGGAATTACTTTTAAAAATTACGATTTGGGTTTTGAATACGTTTAACGGGGATTTACTAAGCGGGATTTCGTTAGTATCCATTTCTTGTGCAAGATTTAACTCTATACGTGATAAGGCGTCTGCGTTACTGTTTTGAGTGCCATTCTTGTATTTAATGTCGTAGTCATATTCCGATAACTTCAATCGCCAACGCACTAATTTTGAATTTGGTTCTTTTATGGAGAATAGCCATTGTAAAGGCTTGTGGTCCGTTTCGATCAGAAACTTTCTTCCGAAAATGTAAGGGCGGAAGTATTCCGTTGCCCATACCACGGCTAGCAATTCTTTTTCGATCGTACTATAGTTTTGTTCGTGATCATTCAGAGTACGACTAGCATAACATATTGGATGCCCGTCTTGTGAAGTACGGCGCCTAGTGTGTACTGACTCGCATCTGTTGTTAATGTAAATAATTTGCTGAAATCCGGATATTTTAATATTGGTTCCGAAATAAGTAGTCTTTTGAGAATTTCGAAACTATTTATGTATTCTGGATCATTTATATTAATCTTTTGATTCTTTTTCAAATACTTAGTAATGGGCTTGGCAATTTTTGAATAATCCTGGATGAACTTTCTGTAGTATCCAGTGAGTCCAAGAAATTGCTTAATCTGTTTTGGAGTTTTTGGGATTGAGAAGTTCTTGACACATTCGATTTTCTTCGGATTAGGTTTTATGCCTTCGAGTGTAATGATGTGTCCTAAAAATTCGGTTTCTCTTTTCAGAAATTCCGATTTATCTAGCTGTACCTTCAAATTTACGTCTTCAAGTCTTTTGAAGATTTTAGTTAAGGAGTCTAGATGTTCTTCTAAAGAAGAGGAGTAAATAATGATGTCGTCTAAGTAGACCAGACAGATTTTATTTATATAATCTTTGAGAACATTATTCATAAGGCGCTGGAAAGTGGCAGGCGCCGTCTTAAGACCAAAAGGCATACGGAGAAATTCGTAATGTCCATTTTCCACGCTAAACGCTGTTTTGTGTATATCGTTCTCATCAATTTCAATTTGATGGAACCCCTTTGCAAGGTCCAGCGTTGTAAAATATTGACATGTTCCTAGTTTTCCTAATATCTCATCGATATTGGGGATAGGATATTTGTCATCTATAGAACATTTAACTTGCGGTAGTCAATGACGATTCGCCATTTAGATTGCCGCTGGCGTCCGTCTTCTTCGGGACTATCCAGACTGGAGCAGAGTAAGGCGAGTTGCTGGGTCGGATAATACCCTTTTCCAGCATGTCTTCCATTTGTTTTTCCACTTCCTCTTTGTGAATATATGGATACCTATAGGACTTAACATATATTGGTACATCGTTTGTCGTACGAATTCTATGTTTAATAACGTTGGTGAAGGTCAGATTTGAATCTTCTCTATAGAATATCTTAGAAAATTTTCTAATTACTTTCAAGAGATTTCGCTTTTCCTCTAAGTTTAGGTGATCGGTACGAATTTGTTCTGAGGAGGGTTTGTTTATGTCCTCTTGCAGAACGTTAAAATTCTGGTCGTTTACTACCTGAGTCTGTAATGGGCTAAAATTGATATACTTATTACCTTCATTCTTTACCTGTACTTTCGAGTTTATTTTATAATCTTCTACATTATAAATACCCTCGCGTACTATTATATTGCCATCTGAGGACTTCTGCTCCTTCAGATAAGCTAGGCCTTCCCTTTGTTGCGCGGGAATGGTTAACTCGAAATTGCCATTTCTCTCCAACTCGTAGTTGAAACTTTCTTGTTTGAGTGAGAAGTACAATTTTGTCTCGTTACCTTTAGTAATTAGAGTCTGATTTTCGAAATCAATTTTAGATTTTAGTGGGATCAAAATATTATTTCCGATTAAGCCGTCGTAATTTTTATGAAAAGGAAATACATATAATTCTACTTTATTCTTTGAATCACCTAATTCTTTGAACAAGGGGATTACTGCCCTCTGCGTTATTTTAACTTCTTGACTTATTGTTCTAATAAAAATATTTTCCTTAAGGGTCTCTAATAAGTTCGGGCTACAGAGTCCAGGGTTTATAATTGAATGTGTAGCGCCGGAATCTATAATAAATTTAAGAGGTCTTCTGTTACTATCGACTATGATATATGGTAATTGGTGGGTGAGGCTATCAAATGAAAATTTTGGAGCTGAGAATTCTGGGGTAGTTGCGTTTTTATCATTTCGTTAGAATTTATATCCATCGGTTCAGGTGGTGGTAGCCGTTGATATTGCTGGTTTTCGTGGTTATTTCTATTTCCGAATGATGGATTTCTAAATGGGTTATCTGGAACCTGTTGGGGTCTATATTGAAAAGAAGTATCATTTGTTGTATTATTATGAGGAGGGGTTGATTGTCTAAATGATGGATTGGTACGTGGAATACGGTGGTTTTGGTATGAATGATTTCTATAATTCGAAGATTGGTTTTGGAATGTATTATTTCTATAATTATGAGGTTGCGAAAAATGTTGGATTCCATTAGCAAAATTCCTGCCATTGTTGGGGTTATTATAACCATTGTTTCTATTATTATTTCCACTAAGATTATTACCGTTAAAGTTATTTGACTTATTATTACGGAAACTATTTCTATTATTAATCCTATTATTACTTCTAAGACTGGTGTCATTTATTCTAGGCGAACTAACGTTATAGTATGCATAGCCAGCTTCATGTAATATGTCCATTGCTGTTTCTAGGCTTTCTGGGTCTCTACAATACAGAATTGATCGCATTGGTTCGGGGAGTTTATTTTTGAATATCGTCAAGGCAGAAGTCTTATTATTGGTAATAGTTTGCTCTACGATCTTTAAGTCGTCTCCTCCTGTTAGGGTGAGCTTTGTTTTTACATTGAGCCTTCTCAATGCAACTTTTATTTCGCTATAAAAATCAACACAGTTTGTTCTGAAAGAGATACTTCTCAATTGGTCAAATAATTCTTCTAGACTAGAGCGGTCACCGAAATTATTTATTAAAATTTCTTTTATCTCTAACCAGGATGTTACATGATTATTAATTTCTATAATTTCTCTTGCCCTGCCTTTTAGTTTAGATTTTATAATTTCAGAAAGAATAGTTTGGCTAAGCGTATCGTAGCGTAGTAACTGTGGGTGAATTCTGTCGATAAGGTTAGTGAAATTTTGGAGATCTTTATAATCACCGAAGAACTCGGGTAGTTTATTGAGGTATTTAAGGTTACTTCAGAGATATTAAAATCTTTTGCACTTTCACTGTTTGGAGTGATAACAAAATAAGGATTAATCGTATTTTTTCCTTCTTTTAATTCTGGATATTCTGTTATTTTAAAATTTTCCACTGGGTTCAAATTTTCTGTTACATCAAAATTTATTGGAATATCAGAACCTTCTATAGCTGAATTTCTTAATTGAATACTACTTATTAATTCTGTTAGTTTATCTATATCTTCTGAATTAGTAGATGGAACTTCATTCATATTAACATACCTTAAGATAACACTTCGATTGTCGGCTTCTTTGCATTATACAAAATTCTGCAAGTTACGTCGGAATTGTTCCAATTATGCAATTATGTACCGTCTCAAGTTTCGATTTAGATATCCTATAGATGTTGTCTTCCTTTCTTATTCTTATGTTGGATTTCTTCTCTACTTACTTAGGCCCTTTAAGATTACCATAAATTTCGCTGGTATTACTCAGGTGATTTGTTAATTTATTGAAACCACATCACATTTGCTGATTGAAATTTTTAAACATCACTTCTGATGAAATTTAATAGATCTGATGCAAATTAATTTATAAGTATTTAGTTGATTTCAGAAATATTATACATCACATCTAGGAAGTGTGTTTGAACGTCACTTTAATAAAGATATATATAAGTATCACTTCTGCTGATATTTTACATTGAAAGATTTACTATATCACTTCTGCTGATATTAGAAATATCCTATATCACTTTATATCACTTCTGTTGGTATACATATGTACGTAGGTTAATTGGATGTGCCATTAAATGTTAAAACATAAGTGGATTGCACTTGACACATCCTACCGACTGCGCCAGTTTAATAATCTATTTTTATTATTAAGAAAAAAAAATATAAATAAGAACACCAACTTTAACTATTCATTAATTCTTTAATCAATTTAATAAAAGATTTTGGAATTACATTGGCGACTTATGTATATACGAGGAACGAGTTTTTAGGGCGCGACGATTTACTTTTGATTCCAAACTTCAGACTAACTGTGAATATGTTTTTCATACTTCAATTACTCATTTGTGCGCTTTTTACCTTAATAAAATTGCTGACTTCGCGTCTGCCGCGCAGGAAAAGGTGAATTTAATATTATGCCTTCGTTCTCACGGGAACGGAAATTATTTTTGTCAAATGTAAATTGGATTCTGTTGATTTGGCAAAAATATAATGGAAAAAATGCACAGTAAATTTAATATAGATTTTATATTACGTTTTTTATGGTTTTTATGGTATGATCTATAACACCCTATACTCAGCAGATCTAATGTAGAAAACATCTGATCTAGTTACATATTAATAGTAGCTTGTCTCAAGAATCTGTTTTGGGGCCCTGATTGGGATCCTGGTATTCTCAAAGCATGCGTATATACATATATGTCGACAATGTTGAAATTTATTAATCTAGACAAATTTAATAGAAGATTGCATTCATCGAGAGAGTCAATGTAGACCTCAGCATTTTCGTCATTCGGAATTTGCTACTACTTATTTCAAAAAAATCTTCGAGCTGATATTTCGCCCATATGATCTTAATCTTCCTTTTTTATGAATTTGTGTCCATTGGTCCTTGATAAATTTTACCAGTATTTTCCCAAGCTTACTCAAAATATTGACGATCTCAATTCTAAAAAAAAAAAAACATTAATTTTAATACTTTATATGCGTCCAAATATGGGTTAGGATCATTTAAATTTGACTATTGTGGGTTTCCTTTTTATTTACTTTATGAAAAATAATGCAACAACAAAAAATAATAACTTTAAAATTAGATCTAGAAATAAAGGCGGGGGTTATTTCTTTTGTTGTATCTTTAGCTTAATATTAATGAATACAAAATTTAATCCACATTTTTTTCTGAATTTCAGACTACAAATACTTAAAAGAAATCATCTCGGTCAATAACCTGCTTTTAAGGTAAGCGGTCGATTGTTTTTGTATTAATTTTATACACTGGAATTTTTTTTTTAAATTTCACATTTATCGTATCGAATTTATTTCTAAGAAATTATTTATTATGCACTTTATGATGTTTTCTGTAACAATAACCGAAATATTTATTATGATATATGAAAATGAAACGATTGTTAGTTTTGCTCTGAGATATGGTTTACACGTAATGGTACTGTTATTATTGAAAACGTTTATCATACATTTCCTATGGTAAAGGTCAGAGTTTGGGTGAGATTTTATTTACACCATCTATTCCATTATTAGTTTTTAACTTGTTGAAAGCTTAATCAATTATACATGAAGAGACCAAATACAGCGTAATGAATAAAAACAGGTCTTGAAGCAGAATGTAACCCAAAATGTCCAGGTCTAATGGAATCCAGTGATTTAAAACTAATCTCAGTTCCTGAAAATATCATCTAATCAAAGTCGATTAAAATCATCGGCATTAGTAGCATTTGGAAATGACGGAAAATAGAAATAAAAAAAAAATAAAAAATGAAATTATTTATTTTTTATTTTGTTTGTTCGTTTAGTGTAAAATTTTACTTTAAGTACATTAATCAAAGCCTCAAAACTGAGTCTTCCCATATATAATGCCACATCACGCAGTACATAAATCAGCCATCGAAAAAATCCAAAATCCACTCTTCTAGTGAACGATACTTTAAGAGAACTTTCAGAGCGCGTATATTATACTTGTGATCGCAATTCAATAGAGCTATTTACATATGCTATGACGGAAAGAGCCAAAACATATCAACGAATAATTTATTAAGAAACCAGATACTAGAAAGAATTTTAAATTCAATTCTAGGAGGACTTAGCACCAGCTTCATCACAACTTAATCCCAAAAACACAAAACCGAAGATTATGTTTCTTCCAGTACTCATCGAAGTAAATTTCTAAAGAAAGTCTCTAAAGTCAGAAAGCAGCTAATTTTCGAATGGATCTTGCGTGTACTGAAAATGAAAAAGTGCGAGGCAACACAGTGATATTTTTTTCGTTTTTCATTTTTTACATTTGATTTTGTCTACTGAAATTCTTTCTTAATTATTTTTTTTTAATAGCTAGCCATAATTAAAACAATTGTATTAATAAAAGTTTTTTAAATATTTTTACTTTGACTAGTATAGGAAGGAACTTCACAATCGCGGCTTTTTCTTAACTTATGTCGATTTCGATGGGACTTTGGTGCAACACCAGTATTGCATTTTTTCCAGCAGTGTAACACTCAAAATGTTCGATGGGACAATTTTTATAGCAGAAGTGCAACACAAGCTTTGCACTCACTTCCCCTACTTTGCACCGGATATTTTCTTGGTGTTACAAATACATACTGAGGTCGAATTGTCATCTGCTCTGTCAAAGTGTACTGTCGCGATTATTTGTGAAATTTTGGAGTTAAATGAATTAAATTTTTTTATTGGGTTAATTGGCTTTAAGTTAAAAAAAATTTGTTTCTATATATCAATAAACAACATTTATTACGTTTGACAGTTCCGTGTATATAATACGTGTGTCAACAAATACAAGGAATATGACAGAAATATGTTCGATGGACTTCAGTTCTCCCAGTTCTCCGCTGCCAGAAAAAGTGCAAAACTGAAATGGTCCCATCGAAATCGACATTAAATAATTTTCTTCAAGCACATAATTCATATTGTATATCTAAATACCCGATTGTGCACATAAGTTCCTTCTATTGCTGTTACAATATTACTTCAAAAATTATAATAACAAAACTTTTCTACAATAACAGTACCATTACGCGTTACCATAACCGAAGTCAATATTTTCTATAAAAAGAGCTAACGTCTTTCTGATATTTTAAATTAAGGATGAGTGTTGTGACTATATAAAAACTTCATTGAACTCCAAATAATTCCAGATTGATGTCTCTCTGGCTTGAATAACTTCCCTTAATACTGTTAAGCTCATGTGAAGCTGTCGGTATAAAGATAAAGTGAAGAAAGAAAACTTAGCGCCAGAGGAAGTTTGTAAACTTTGATCATGCTATTTCCTTAATACTCCCTTCAAGTCCCAATAAAACTGATGAGAAACTCGTTTTGTTTTCCGCTTCTTAGGATATACCTATATATAATTTGTGAAGAAAAACTTACGATCACATAAGTAGTGCCATGCATAATTGAATGTTCTAACGTAAGCCCACTTGGATGTTATGATGTGCAAAAGGATCTGATTTTCTTTCCATTCAATTTGATCTGATCACTGACTTATAACAATGGATTGAGCGATTTGCTATTTCATGTGGCACAAATATTGTGTTTCTGTATATCACCGTTAGAGCACCTTTAAAACTTTTACTACATAAAAAACATGTAAAACTCAACCAATCAGATGAAATTTTATACCCGAAAATCGAATTAAATTAAAAAAAATATATTCTCTTGTGTCGAAGTGATATTTTAATCGCTTATAAGGAATTAAACTCATTAAGACTTTAATTTTCAAAATTTATTCTTAACTGAATCTTGCGTATGGGCAAGATAGACGAAGCACGGTAAACACTATCTTTACCTTATTCTTTCTGCCGTCATTGCATCTGTAACCAACATAAAAACATCAAATTTCTTTCCTATAGGAAAATGTCAATACGCTCAGTCCATTGTTATAAGTCCAACCTGACTTCTGGAAGTTTATTCTATTTTGATCATATAAAATGAAAAGTCATCTACTTTTTCAAATTTTCCGTACAACAGCTGGAATTACAGAAGAAGCTGTATGCTAAAGATGTTTTCAAGTCAAGTATTGGACTTAAAATTCAACCAAAAACCCTACTTGAGTTTCAAATAGATTTCAAGTCAAGTACTCAAGTATTCATGTAAACGTACTGACTGATTTTTGTTTTTATGGTAACATG